>CM055121.1:566463542-568963542 GCA_029206835.1 Rana muscosa
CCCCCGGGTTCGGTTCGCACCAGAACCCGCGAACGGACCGAAAGTTCGAACGAACATTAGAACCCTATTAAATACAATGGATGCGAACGTTCGAATTCTAAAGTGCTAATTATAACAACTATTATGCATGTTATTGTCATAAATAGGGTTTGGGAACCCGGGTTGTGCACCAGGGGACATGTATCAATGCAAAAAGAAGTTTTAAAAACGGTCGTTTTTCGGGAGCAGTCATTTTAATGATGCATAAAGTGAAAAAAAAAAAGTCAAATATTCCTTTAAATATCGTACCTGGGGGGTGTCTAAAGTATGCCTGTGAAGTGCCACGTGTTTCCCGTGTTTAGAACTGTCCCTGCACAAAATGACACTTCTAAAGGAAAAAAAAGCCATTTAAAACTGCTTGCGGCTTTAATGTAATGTCTGGTCCCGGTAATATGGATGAAATTCTTTAAGAAAAATGGCATAGCTACCCCATGACCCCCCCCCCCTACCCCAGCCCATTACCAGCCCCTTTGGGTCTTGTATGGATATTAAGGGGAACCCCGCACATAAAATAAAAAAGGCCCTATATACTCTGAACAGCCGTATACAGGCGGTGCATACAAGACAGGGACTGTAGGTTTGTTCTTATGTAGAATCTGTTTGTAATTTTGAACAGGTACATTGTTGAAGTGTAGCTCCAGCCCAAAAATCTATTTTTAAACTTTTTGGGAAACATAGGTAAGGGTTATCACCCCTGTAACATTTGTTTTGCTGTCTGTGCCCCTGTTCCGAACATTTCACCTCACTTTCCGTCCCAATGACAACTGTTTTTGAAATGTGGTGTTTTTCTTGAAACAAGGATTGCTGATAAAGCATCAGTACAGATGAGACCCCTTTCTCCCATATTTATTCTTACAGGAGAGAATTTTCCTTTCTAGGGGTAGATTTCCTCTCACTTCCTGTTGTCTTCTTTCGTTTGCAAGTAGGAGTCGTTTGTAAGTTGGATGTTTGAAAGTAGGGACCTGCCGTATATACTCTGCAGAAATAGGCCCCTTAGTTGTTGGTGTTGGCACAACACTGTAAGCACTCAGTTACTCTTGGTTGGTGCTGGAACGCCCTGCTGTCAACTATTATATCAGGAATTTTAATTACATATAATTGTTGAACAGTGGTAGTAAAAATTGGGGCTTTGATGGTGGTGCTGGTGCCACAACACTGTAAGCCCTCACAGTTACTCTTGGTGGGTGCAGCAATGGGCCCTGCTGTGAATTATTAGATCAAGAATTGTAATTACATGCCCCTTTTGAACAGGGGCTGAAAAATTGGGCCTTTCGTGGTGGTGGTGGTGGTGGCGTTGCCACAAGACTGTAAGCCCTCAGAGTTACTCTTGGTGGGTGCAGCAATGGACCCTGCTGTGAATTATTAGATCAAGAATTGTAATTGCATGCCCCTGTTGAACAGGGGCTGAAAAATTGGGCCTTAGGCACTGGTGGCACAACACTACAACCCCTCACAGATACTGTACTTGGAGCACAGCAATGAGCCCTGTTGCAAAGTATTGCTTCAAAAATTGTAATGACACGCCCCTGTTAAACAGGGGCTGAAAAATTGGGCCTTAGGCACTGGTGCCACAACACTCCAACCCCTCACAGATACTGTACTTGGAGCACAGCAATGAGCCCTATGGCAAATTATTGCTAAAAAAATTGTAATTACACGCCCCTGTAAAACAGGGGCTGAAAAATTGGGCCTTAGCCACTGGTGGCGGCACCCATAAACAAAAATGATCTTCCAAGCTATCATCATCAATCGTATCATTGAGGACTCGGAGGAGGAGGATAGCCAGTCAACATAACAGCACAGGCACTCAGCATCAGCATCAGTCTTGAAGGGATGTGACATGTTAAAATCAATTAGTCTGTTATATCAGCATCAGGTGTGTGGTAGCTGGTGGTGATCCAAGACTGGTTCATCTTGATGAAAGTCAGTCGATCAACCGAGTCGGTGGACAGGCGCACCCTGTGATCCGTGACAAATCCTCCAGCAGCACTGAATGTGCGTTCCGAAAGAACGCTGGATGCAGGACAGGCCAGTAGCTCAATTGCATACTGTGCAAGCTCTGGCCAGTGATCCATCCTCAAGACCCAGTAAGCCAGAGGATTTTCGGTGGGGAAGGTGTCCAAGTCTGACCTTGCCCCTAGATATTCCTGCACCATGTTTATCAGACGCTGGCGATGGTTGCTGGAACCGATCATACTTTGGGGCTGCGGACTAAAGAATTGTCTGAACGCATCGGTCAGACGGCCACCTTCCCCACCGCTCCTTCTTTGACTGGCCGAAGCCTCAGCAACTCGTTGTCCAGGACCAGGAGTTTGTAACCTCCCAGTCTCTGGGAACGCGTTGCACAGACCTTTCTGCAAGGCCTCCCGGAGTTGTCTCATCCTCTGCTCCCTCTGCGACGGTAACATAAGGTCCGCAACCTTACCCTTGTACCGTGGATCAAGGAGAGTGGCCAGCCAGTAATGGTCCCTCTCCTTGATCCGAAGAATACGAGGATCCTTCCGCAGACTTTGCAGGATCAGGGAGGCCATGCAGCGTAGGTTTGCTGAGGCATTCGCTCCGGAGTCCTCTGGGTCACTAAGGACGACATGATCCGCAGCCACCTCCTCCCAGCCACGTACAAGTCCACTGGTTTCTTGGGACTGTAAATCATCCCTAAAAGACTGCTGCTGATGATGCTGAGTGCCAGCCTCCACCTCCATGCTGACACAATCCTCCTCCTCCTCCTCCTCCTCCTCCTCCTCTTCCTGTGCGATGGGTGGGACAGAAGGAACACTGTCTGGGTAAAGGGGGCCTTGAGAGGCAAGGAAGTCCTCCTCTTCCTGCCTCTGTTCTGCCTCAAGTGCCCTGTCCATTATTCCACGCAGCGTGTGCTCCAACAGGTGGACAAGAGGTACAGTGTCACTGATGCATGCACTGTCACTGCTCACCATCCTCGTGGCCTCCTCAAATGGTGCCAGGACAGTGCATGCATCCCTGATCATGCCCCACTGGCGTGGAGAAAAAAAACCAAGCTCCCCTGACCCTGTCCTGGTGCCGTAGTCGCACAGGTACTCATTGATGGCCCTCTGCTGCGTGTGCAGCCGCTGCAGCATGGCCAACGTTGAGTTCCACCTGGTGGGCATGTCACATATAAGGCGGTTCTTGGGCAGGTTCAACTCCTTTTGCAGCTCAGCCAGGCGAGCACTGGCATTATAAGATCTGCGGAAATGCACACAGACTTTCCTGGCCTGCCTCAGGACATCCTGTAAGCCCGGGTACCTGCCCAAGAACCGCTGCACCACCAGGTTAAGGACGTGAGCCACACAGGGCACATGGGTCAGTTGTCCCTGTCGGAGGGCGGAGAGGAGGTTGGTGCCATTGTCGCAAACCACCATTCCTGGCTTAAGCTGGCGTGGCGTCAACCACCTCTCGGCCTGGCCCTGCAGAGCAGACAGGACCTCTGCCCCAGTGTGGCTTCTGTCCCCCAAACACACCAGCGCAAGCACGGCATGGCATCTTTTTGCCTGCGTACTTGCGTAGCCCCGTGAACGGCTACGGAGCACCGCTGGTTCATAGGACAAACCACAGGAAGAGGCCATGGAGGAAGAAGAAGAGGAGGGGGTGGAGGAGAGAGGTGTGTCACAACCAGTAGTAGCATTTTGGAGGCGTGGCGGTGGAACAACCTCCAACACTACTGCACCTTGTCCTGCATCCTTCCCAGCTGCCAAAAGAGTGACCCAATGGGCCGTGAAAGAAAGGTAACGTCCCTGTCCATGCCTGCTGGACCATGAGTCAGCGGTAATATGCACCTTACCGCTGACCGCCCTGTCCAGCGAGGCCAAGACATTGCCTTCCACATGCCGGTAGAGAGCCGGAATAGCCTTCCGTGAGAAAAAGTGGCGTTTGGGAACCTGCCACTGAGGAACCGCACATTGCACAAACTCACGGAAGGGGGCCGAGTCTACCAACTGAAAAGGCAGCAGTTGAAGCGCTAGCAATTTAGCCAAGCTAGCATTCAACCGCTGGGCATGTGGATGGCTGGGAGTGAACTTCTTTCGACGGTCCAGCAGCTGGGGCAGGGAAATTTGCCTGCTAGAATCGGACGTTGGTGTACTGCTAGCAGAGTGGCCGCAAGTACTTGGCTGTGACACACCTAATTCTACACCTTCATTCCTCTCAGTGCATGTTTCAGAGAGGACTGAAGTTATAGTGGGGTTGGAGATCCCAGCTGATGCGGTGCAAGGAGAGGTCCGCTTTGTTCTTTGGTGTGGGTCTTTGAGGTAGGCTTGCCAACGAGCTGCATGGCAGGTCAACATATGTCTGGTCAGGCATGTGGTACCCAAGCGGCTGATGTTTTGGCCACGCGATATACGCTTGAGACATATGTTGCAAACAGCAGCTGTGCGATCTGATGCACTAGCCTCAAAAAAGGCCCACACCAAAGAACTTTTTGAATGACGGGCAGAGGCAGCGCCCTGCACAGGCGGAGCTCTGCGGTGTGATTCCGTCGGTGTACTGCCCTTACGCTGGCCACCAAAGGGCATCCTGCCTCGTTGGAGATGTGCCTCCTCCTCATCCTCCTCCTCCTCCTCTCTCCTATTAGGCACCCACGTGGAGTCAGTGACCTCATCATCACCTCCCTCCTCATCACTGGAGGCAATCTGGCAGTATGCTGCAGCTGCTGGAACATGACTGCCAGATTGGTGTCCTTCTTGAGCATCCCCTCTGTCTGCTCTCACGCTACTGCCTTCCTCTAGCTGGGTTTCATCATCAGACCCTTCGAAACGCTGGGCATCCTCCTGGAGCATGTACCCAACACTGTGCTGAAACAGTTCGGGGGACTCCTCAGGAGGAGGACATGGTGGGTCTAGGGAAGGAGTGACTGATGATGAGTCTGACATTGATACCAGGGAAGAGGACGCTTTGGCAGCTGCTTTTCCAGTACCCTGAGCCTGGGTGAGAGAGGATGAGGAGGAGGAGGAGGGCTTGGTCATCCACTCTACCAAGTCTTCGGCATGATGTGGCTCAACATGTCCAGCTGCCGAAAAGAAGGACAAGCGTGTCCCATGGCCATGTGCTGATGACAATGCACCGCGTCCACGACCAGCACTGTTGCCCCCAGACACAGAGCCTGCTTGCCCTCTTTTATTGCCTCCTGACTGTCTGCCTCTCCTTGTTTGCCTTCCAGACATTCTAATAGATGGCCTGCAGGGAGATGGGAAAAAAGCAATAAGGGCTACCTTCAGGTGTCCTTCTCTGTCCCTTGAAACAAGGACTTTGACAGTGAAAGAAACTGACACACTCTCCCTACCTACAGTTTTCTGTCCCTAGAAAAAATGTTTTTTTTAAGCACAATTTAGCACAAGGAGAATTACCTCACTGTCCTTCCAGGTCCCTGGAAACAAGGACTTTGACAGTGAAAGAAACTGACACACTCTCCCTACCTACAGTTTTCTGTCCCTAGAAAAAATGTTTTTTTTAAGCACAATTTAGCACAAGGAGAATTACCTCACTGTCCTTCCAGGTCCCTGGAAACAAGGACTTTGACAGTGAAAGAAACTGACACACTCTCCCTACCTACAGTTTTCTGTCCCTAGAAAAAATGTTTTTTTTAAGCACAATTTAGCACAAGGAGAATTACCTCACTGTCCTTCCAGGTCCCTGGAAACAAGGACTTTGACAGTGAAAGAAACTGACACACTCTCCCTACCTACAGTTTTCTGTCCCTAGAAAAAATGTTTTTTTTTAAGCACAATTTAGCACAAGGAGAATTACCTCACTGTCCTTCCAGGTCCCTGGAAACAAGGACTTTGACAGTGAAAGAAACTGACACACTCTCCCTACCTACAGTTTTCTGTCCCTAGAAAAAATGTTTTTTTTAAGCACAATTTAGCACAAGGAGAATTACCTCACTGTCCTTCCAGGTCCCTGGAAACAAGGACTTTGACAGTGAAAGAAACTGACACACTCTCCCTACCTACAGTTTTCTGTCCCTAGAAAAAATGTTTTTTTTAAGCACAATTTAGCACAAGGAGAATTACCTCACTGTCCTTCCAGGTCCCTGGAAACAAGGACTTTGACAGTGAAAGAAACTGACACACTCTCCCTACCTACAGTTTTCTGTCCCTAGAAAAAATGTTTTTTTTAAGCACAATTTAGCACAAGGAGAATTACCTCACTGTCCTTCCAGGTCCCTGGAAACAAGGACTTTGACAGTGAAAGAAACTGACACACTCTCCCTACCTACAGTTTTCTGTCCCTAGAAAAAATGTTTTTTTTTTAAGCACAATTTAGCACAAGGAGAATTACCTCACTGTCCTTCCAGGTCCCTGGAAACAAGGACTTTGACAGTGAAAGAAACTGACACACTCTCCCTACCTACAGTTTTCTGTCCCTAGAAAAAATGTTTTTTTTAAGCACAATTTAGCACAAGGAGAATTACCTCACTGTCCTTCCAGGTCCCTGGAAACAAGGACTTTGACAGTGAAAGAAACTGACACACTCTCCCTACCTACAGTTTTCTGTCCCTAGAAAAAATGTTTTTTTTTAAGCACAATTTAGCACAAGGAGAATTACCTCACTGTCCTTCCAGGTCCCTGGAAACAAGGACTTTGACAGTGAAAGAAACTGACACACTCTCCCTACCTACAGTTTTCTGTCCCTAGAAAAAATGTTTTTTTTAAGCACAATTTAGCACAAGGAGAATTACCTCACTGTCCTTCCAGGTCCCTGGAAACAAGGACTTTGACAGTGAAAGAAACTGACACACTCTCCCTACCTACAGTTTTCTGTCCCTAGAAAAAATGTTTTTTTTTAAGCACAATTTAGCACAAGGAGAATTACCTCACTGTCCTTCCAGGTCCCTGGAAACAAGGACTTTGACAGTGAAAGAAACTGACACACTCTCCCTACCTACAGTTTTCTGTCCCTAGAAAAAATGTTTTTTTTAAGCACAATTTAGCACAAGGAGAATTACCTCACTGTCCTTCCAGGTCCCTGGAAACAAGGACTTTGACAGTGAAAGAAACTGACACACTCTCCCTACCTACAGTTTTCTGTCCCTAGAAAAAATGTTTTTTTTTAAGCACAATTTAGCACAAGGAGAATTACCTCACTGTCCTTCCAGGTCCCTGGAAACAAGGACTTTGACAGTGAAAGAAACTGACACACTCTCCCTACCTACAGTTTTCTGTCCCTAGAAAAAATGTTTTTTTTAAGCACAATTTAGCACAAGGAGAATTACCTCACTGTCCTTCCAGGTCCCTGGAAACAAGGACTTTGACAGTGAAAGAAACTGACACACTCTCCCTACCTACAGTTTTCTGTCCCTAGAAAAAGTGTTTTTTTTAAGCACAATTTAGCACAAGGAGAATTACCTCACTGTCCTTCCAGGTCCCTGGAAACAAGGACTTTGACAGTGAAAGAAACTGACACACTCTCCCTACCTACAGTTTTCTGTCCCTAGAAAAAATGTTTTTTTTAAGCACAATATAGCACAAGGAGAATTCACTCACTGTCCTTCCAGGTCCCTGGAAACAAGGACTTTGACAGTGAAAGAAACTGACACACTCTCCCTACCTACAGTTTTCTGTCCCTAGAAAAAATGTTTTTTTTAAGCACAATATAGCACAAGCACAAAACACACTGACACTCTCCCTACCTATCCTTCTCTTTCCCTAAACTAAAGGAATCCAGGTTAAGCAAGAAAGAAATAAAAGTCACTGTCCCTGCCTATGCTGCTCTATCCCTGCTCCGGAACACACTACACTAGGCCGCCGTGCTGGCGGCCTTTTATAGTGTGGGGCGTGTACTAAACCCCCTCAGCAATAATTGGCCACAGGCATCCTGCCTGTGGCCAATCATTGCTCTCCTCGCTGCCGGCGCTGTGATTGGCCAAGCATGCGGGGTCACAGTGCATGCTTGGCCAATCACAGCGCCTGGATGACACTGCGATGGCGTAGTGCATTGTGGGCCGTTCGCGTCACTCGAATTTGGCGCGAACGGCCCAAATCGTTCGATCTTCGTCGAACGATCGAACAGCCGATGTTCGAGTCGAACGTATGTTCGACTCGAACACGAAGCTCATCCCTACTCTGCAGGGACAGGATGGTTGCATTATTTTCAGTCTCTACAGGAAGCCCTTGTCTGGTAATACTCTTCTCCGAGCAGATTCTGGCAATCCAGGACATGTAACCAGAGGTATACCCATTGGACAATTGCTCAGGTTTTGGGGGATTTGTAGTAAAAAGGGGCACTTCTGTAAAGAAACCAATGAAATATGTGACAGGTTCAGGTCTCAGGGCTACAAATAAAGAGTTCTTAAAATAGCTGTTCTTATAGCTAGATCAACCGGAAGACAAAAAGAGTAGAAAGGCATCCAAAACATTGCCAGTTCTGTCTACCTCTTATAGCCTGGAATACAAAAAGATAAAAAGGATAATTAAAATAAGTATTCTAATGCTATATGAGGATAACATATATGCTAAGATATTATCCAGGGGTATTAGGATAGTTCCTCGCCGGGCTTCTCTGTAGGTAGATTTCTATCTCCCAGTGATTTTCAATCTAAGACACAGAGGAGAACCTGGTTGGATTTTACAGGTAATTATAAATGCAGGGTTGACAATTGTCCGTTTGCCCCATCAGGTCCGCTCAGCCAATGACGTAGGCGGGGTCTGACATACGAGGGGGCAGACCTGATGGGGAACTTCCTCCACTGTGTAATAAATGAATAGACCCGCCCCTTCTCACGTTCCGCATCTGGTCCGCTTAGCCTTACACCTACGTCATTGGCTGAGCGGACCTGATGGGGAACTTTAGAAGGGGCGGGTCTATTCATTTAATACACTGCGGAGGAAGTTCCCCATCAGGTCTGCTCAGGCTCAGCCAATGACGGACAGCGCTGGACATCGGATCGCCGCGGGACACTGGATTTCATCGCTGGAATGTTTTTATTTTTTATTTATTTTTTACTTTTAATAAAGGACTTTTCCAAGGTGTCTGTGTGTTTTTTTTACATTTTTTTTACACTTTCTTCGTGAAATGGTAGGGGTACAATGTACCCCTTACCAATTCACATAGGGGGGGTGGGATCTGGGGGACCCCTTTGTTAAAGGGGTCTTCCAGATTCCGATAAGCCCCCTGCCCGCAGTCACCCACAACCACCGGGTAAGGGTTGTGGGGATGAAGCCCTTGTCCCCATCAACATGGGGACATCCTCCCCATGTTGAGGGCATGTGGCCTGGTACGGTTCAGGAGGGGGGGCGCTCTCTCGTCCCCCCCCTCTTTTCCTGCGGCCTGCCAGGTTGCATGCTCGGATAAGGGGTCTGGTATGGATTTTTGGGGGAACGCCACACCATTTTTTTTTATTTGGGGTGGAGTTCCCCTTAAAATCCATACCAGACCTGAAGGGCCTGGTATGGATATTTGGGGGGAACTCCACGCATTTTTTTAAAAAAATTGCGGCAGGGTTCCCCTTGATATCCATGCCAGACCTGAAGGGCCTGATAATTGAATTTGGGGGGACCCCCACGCTATTTTTTTTTTTTTATCAATTACTTTTCTCTGTATTGCCGGGAGCCGACAATTCATTATAGCCGCGAGTGAGTTTTAAATTACTTTTTTTCCTTCAGAAATGACACTTTGTGCAGGGACAGTTCTAAGCACGGGAAACAAGCCTCAAATTTACAGGCATACTATATACACACCCCAGGTCCGAAATTTAAAGGAAAAATTCACTTTTATTTTTTCCTTTTAAGCATTATTAAAATCACTGCTCCCGAAAAAACTGCAGTTTTTAAAACTTTTTTTTTGCATTGATACATGTCCCCTGGGGCAGGACCCGGGTCCCCAAACCATTTTTAGGACAATAACTTGCATATTAGCCTTTATAATTAGAACTTTCAAGTCCATTGTATTTAATAAGGTTCTAAAGTTCACACGAACATTCTGGCTGTTCACAGGTTCTGGTGCGAACCGAACAGGGGGGTGTTCGGCTCATCCCTAGTAATCAGTGCATTTTTATAGCAGTGATCATTGTAAAAATGACAATGGTCCCAAAATGGTGTCAAAAGTGTCCGATGTGTCCGCCATAATGTCGCAGTCACAATAAAAATCGCTGATCACCGCCATTACTAGTAAAAAAAAAAATATTAATACAAATGCCATAAAACTATCCCCTATTTTGTAGACCCTATAACTTTTGTGCAAAAAGTAAAAGCCGCAGAGGTGATCAAATACCACCAAAAGAAAGCTCTATTTGTGGTAAAAAAAGCATGTCAATTTTGTTTGGGAGCCACGTCACACAACAGCACAATTGTCAGTTAAAGCGACGCAGTGCTGAATCGCAAAAAGTCCTCTGGTCTTTGGCCAGTCAAATGGTCGGGGGCTTAAGTGGTTAAATTACCTGTAGAATATGCTCTATTCAATATATTGGCAGGACTACGAGAAGGCTAAGAGATTGCCTCAATGACTATTTATGCAATATCGAAAAGGAGCATGGTACAATTGTGGCGAGACATTTCAATAATGTTCATGGGGGCGATAGCTCTGCCTTACAAATACAGGGCATTGAAAAAGCAGTAGTCCCTACAAAGGGTGACAATTTGTTCAGAACTCTCTGCAAACACAAGGTGTTCTGGATATGTTCAAACCAGAATTCTTTTAGGGTTTTCATAATTTTTTCCTATTGATACTCCCCTATTGTAATATTTTCTATTTTTGGAGCTCTCTTTTTTTACTTTTTTTTTTTTTTTCAGCATACAGAACATTTATTGGTGTTGCTCTTTTCCCTTTTTTTTCTATTCCAACATGCAGAGCATTTATTAGTGCCTATTGGTGTTGCCCTTTTCCTTTTTTTCCCTAGTGCAGCATGCAGAGCATTTATTGGTGTTGCTCTTTTTCTTTTTTTTTTTCTTCTTTTTTTTCCTTTCTTTTTTTTCTCATTAGTGGCTCTTTTATGTTGTTACGTGAGCTGTTTATCTATTTAATAGTCAAGTTTTTGAATTTACCTTTAACCCATATTGATGGATAAAGTATGAATATATAATAGATTATATCATCATTTGGGTCCCGATGTACTATTTTACACGTTTTTTTTTCATGTATACAGTGGGTCAAAAAACTATTTAGTCAGCCACCAATTGTGCAAGTTCTCCCACTTAAAAATATGAGAGAGGCCTGTAATTGTCATCATAGGTATACCTCAACTATGAGAGACAAAATGTGGAAACAAATCCAGACAATCACATTGTCGGATTTTGAAAGAATTTATTTGAAAATTATGGTGGAAAATAAGTATTTGGTCAATATCAAAAGTTCATCTCAATACTTTGTTATATATCCTTTGTTGGCAATGACAAAGGTCAAACGTTTTCTGTAAGTCTTCACAAGGTTGTCACACACTGTTGCTGGTATGTTGGCCCATTTCTCCATGCAGATCTCATTTAGAGCAGTGATGTTTTGGGGCTGTCGCTGGGCAACACAGACTTTCAACTCCCTCCAAAGGTTTTCTATGGGGTTGAGATCTGGAGACTGGCTAGGCACTCCAGGACCTTGAAATGCTTCCTTTGTTGTCCGGGTGGTGTGTTTGGGATTATTGTCATGCTGAAAGACCCAGCCACGTTTCATCTTCAATGCCCTTGCTGATGGGAGGAGGTTTGCACTCAAAATCTCAGGACACATGGCCCCATTCATTCTTTAATGTACACGGATCAGTCATCCTGTTCCCATTGCAGAGAAACAGCCCCAAAGCATGATGTTGCCACCCCCATGATTCACAGTAGGTATGGTGTTCTTTGGTTGCAACTCAGCATTCTCTCTCCTCCAAATACGATGAGTTGTGTTTCTACCAAACAGTTCTACTTTGGTTTCATCTGACCATATGACATTCTCCCAATCCTCTTCTGGATCATCCAAATGCTCTCTAGCAAACCTCAGACGGGCCTGGACATGTACTGGCTTAAGCAGGGGGACATGTCTGGCACTGCAGGATCTGAGTCCCTGGCGGCGTAGTGTGTTACTGATGGTAGCCCTTGTTACGTTGGTCCCAGCTCTCTGCAGGTCATTCACTACGTCCCCCCGTGTGGTTCTGGGATTTTTGCTCACCGTTCTTGTGATCATTTTGACCCCACTGGGTTAGAACTTGCATGGAGCCCCAGATCGAGGGAGATTATCAGTGGTCTTGTATGTCTTCCATTTTCTACAGTTGATTTCTTTACACCAAGCTGCTTGCCTATTGCAGGTCTACAATTTTGTTTCTGGTGTCCTTCGACAGCTCTTTGGTCTTCACCATAGTGGAGTTTGGAGTGTGACTGTTTGAGGTTGTGGACCGGTGTATTTTATACTGATAACAAGTTCAAACAGGTGCCATTATTACAGGTAAAAAGTGGAGGACAGAGGAGCCTCTTAAAGAAGAAGATACATGTCTGTGAGAGCCAGAAATCTAGCTTGTTTGTAGGTGATCAAATACTTATTTTCCACCATAATTTGCAAAAAATTCTTTCCAAATCGGACAATGTGATTGTCTGGATTTGTTTCCATATTTTGTCTCTCATAGTTAAGGTATACCTATGATGACATTTACAGGCCTCTCTCATCTTTTTAAGTGGGAGAACTTGCACAATTGGTGGCTGACTAAATACTTTTTTGCCCCACTGTATCTTGTATATATAATTTTGTAACATTTTGTATCATTACTTTTACACTTTGTTATTTGATTTTTGTAACACAAGTTTTTCATTGCTAGGGAATGATAAGAACATGGTATTGAATTGGTCAATTAACCTGCTGACACACCTACGGGGGAGGGTCCGGCTAGGTATAAATGACCAGTTCATAGATGAAACAAATGGGCTTTGATAAAGCACAATTTGTGTGGGAAATGCATAAGCCGTTCCTCTCTGGCTTGTAAATGTAGTGCTCTTTATGGTTTTATGTGAATAACAGCATTTGGATCCCAGTTTGATGTGCAGCCAGACTTTCCTTTTATTAATAACCGCTACCATTCGAGAATGAACCTTGACTCCTTCTTCACCTATAGATGAACACTATCTTGTGTCCATGAGTATTTGTGAGTATTCACCACTCGACTTTGCGCTTAATATGGTGCTTGCCTCAAAATCTGCCTGTTGATATTACCTTATATTGACAGTGGTTTATGTAGGACACCTAGTATCACTAATGGGAGGGCCACCACAGTAGGGTTCTTTCCCTGTTAATCTAGCTGTCTCTTACCACTGCACATTTAAGGATGGCCCCTGCTCCCTCGGATCACAATGTTTTTTGTTGTTATCAGTGCATGCATGTCATTGATTTTGATTCCATTGTCTTTTATCCTCTCTCTGTATATCTTATTACTGTATCTGTTGGGGCTTTTGCCTTTCTACTCTACTGATGAAAAGTAGGAGAGTGGTGGCATGCCCCAGTTCTAGGCTTGGTTTCGCTCTGTGGTTCCTTGGCTTGCTCAGTTAATATTCTTATACTCTTTCTGTGTTCTATTGCTTTTTCTTTATTACTTTATCTTATTTTGTCTGTTATGGGTTTATGAAGCTTTTGCTCAAGTCATACTGCTAGACAATTTTGGTGTGGGGTTGTTTTTCAGGGAGTTGAGCTTGGCCTCTTAGTTCCAATGAAGAGCACTTTTAAGGTGTCTGCATACCAAGACATTTTGTACAATTTCATGCTCCCAACATTGTGGGAACAGTTTACTATGTAACTATGGCAACTTCCTTTAAAGTAATGGATAAGAGGGTTTAGTTTCACTTTAACTATTGCCCTCTTGGTACTGTCTGCTTCAAGTATTAACCACTAAAGGACCACCACCTGTACATATATGTCAGCAGAATGGCATGGCTGGGCATAAGCACGTATATATACATCCCCTTTAATCTCCCTGGCGGTATGATTATTTCAGATTTTAGGTGCTGAAAGCGGTACAATTATTTTGCATGGAAATTTGGCGTTTTATATTGTAGGCATGCAATTCTTAGGAATAACTCACTTAAATATGTCCAAACAAGAGTCTAGGAGACATCCCGGTATGATAAAGTAAAAAAAAATAATAATAAATTATAATATAATAAATAACTATAAAATAATTATAACAAATAATAATATAATAATAATAAAAGTGTTTTTCAGTGTTTGATGACGAATTTCCCCACAAATCACTATCGCTCAATTCTGCAAGTGATTCTAATTTATTATCACTGTTTTCTAGCTGGTCTAAAACCACTTTTGATGTAAAGGGACACTTTTTGGTTGCTATGGACAATTTCCAGTTTCCAGGCAGAAAGAACAGTTTTTATAATATAAAAGTGCCTGCAGGGCAATGGACAGACCACTAGGGACAAAGGGTGTGTGTTATTATTTGATACAGTACTGTAATCTGTAAGATTACAGTATACTGTATGTATACTGTGAATTTCACTTTTTGAATTCGGCGCCGAACTTCGTCCTTGTGCGTCGCAACGCTCAGGAACGGAGCTCGACACTCGGCAGTGTGAATCGAGGAAGATGACAGCTCGCTCACACAGCGGGGACACATCGCAGGATCCAGGGAACAAGGTAAGTAACTTCCCCTGTATCCTGCAATGCAATCCCGAGTCTGGCTCGGGGTTACCGCTCTAGGTACTGAAATCTTACCCCGAGCCAGACTCGAGAATACTGCTAGACGGGTTAAGATGCCCAGCCGTGGGTCACGCGCGCAGCCGCCCCCGGCGCGCTCGCTTCCCAGTCCTGAGCTCCGTGACCGTGCCCGCGGGACCCGCGGACCCGATTGCCGCCGGTGTCCTGCAATCGGGTCACAGAGCAGAAGAATGGGGAGAGGTAAGTGTAAACAAACCTTTCCCCGTTCTTCCTAGTGAGAGTGTCACTGATCGTCTGTTCCCTGTCATAGGGAACGACGATCAGTGATGTCACGTGCCAAGCCACGCCCCCACACAGTAAGAATCACTCATTAGGTCACACTTAACCCCTTCAGCGCCCCTACAGGTTAACCCCTTCACTGCCAGTGTAATTTTCACAGTAATCAATGCATTTTTATAGCACTGATCGCTGTAAAAATGACAATGGTCCAAAAATTGTGTCAAAAGTGTCCGATGTGTCCGCCATAATGTCGCATGATAAAAATTGCTGATCGCCGCCATTACTAGTAAAAAAACAATTATTAATAAAAATGCCATAAAACAGTTCCCTATTTTGTAGACGCTATAACTTTTGCGAAAACCAATCAATAAACGCTTATTGCCGTTTTTTACCAAAAATATGTAGAAAAATACGTATCGGCCTAAACTGAGGAAAAAAATGTTTTTTATATATTTTTTGGGGATATTTATTATAGCAAAAAGTAAAAAATATTGAATTTTTTTCAAAATGTATTTTTCTCTATAGCGCAAAAAAAATAAAACGCAGAGGTGATCAAATACCACCAAAAGAAAGCTCTATTTGTGGAAAAAAAGGGATGTCAATTTTGTTTGGGAGCCACGTCGCACGACCGCGCAATTGTCAGTTAAAGCGACAGAGTGCTGAATCGCAAAAAGTGGCCTGGTCTTTAACCAGCCAAAATGGTCCGGGGCTGAAGTGGTTAAACTGTAATTCTTCTTCTTCTTTAATCATACCCAGTGTAATTTGTATTTTCTTTACTCCAATAAATCCAAAATAGAGACAAAACAAATATCACAATAAGCACAAAATGTCTAGCATGTATGTTTTTCACCATATGCTACAGAAACCATGCTGGTTACATATCTGGTGTATTCTTCCTGTATCGCTGTAACTTTTAGCCACTATGCAATAAAAACACACTGGAAAATTTGCTACATTAATGAATACATTCCGACTGAGCTCAAATTACAGTACCTATCATTGAAACATAATGATTCTTTCTGAAGGCTGCTTGTTGTATGTAAACCTGATATTTCTCTACAAAAGGTGTACACTGCAGCACACCTAAAGCCTCAGTTTAAAACTATTTAGATGTTTTTGTGCTTCTTTTACAATAGTTTCAGCTTCAGTAAAGTAATACAGGGATACCCCACTTTTAAGTTCACAATGGGGTTTATTTACTAAAGCTGGAAAGCACAAAATCAGGCTCACTTCTGCATAGAAAGCAATGATCTTCCAGGTTTTATTACCAAAGCTTCATTGAACAAGCTGGGGTTAGAAGCTCATTGGTTTCTATGCAGAAGTGAGCCTGATTTTGCACTTTCCAGCTTTAGTAAATAAACCCCATTGTGTACTTAAAAGTGGGGTATGCCTGTAGTTTCAATTCCTCTGTCATTGACTAGGGGGGTTATTTACTAAATGCAAATCCACTTTGCACTAAAAGTGCAAACTACAAGTGCAAAGTGCACTTGAAATTGCACTGAAAGTGCACTTGGAAGTGCAGTCGCTGTAGATCCGAGGGGGACATGCAAGGAAAATAAAAAACAGCATTTAAGCTTGCACATGATTGGATAATAAAATTAGCAGAGCTTCCCCTCATTTCAGATCTACCCCTCGGATCTACAGCGACTGCACTTCCAAGTGCACTTTCAGTGCAATTTCAAGTGCACTTTGCACTTTGTAGTTTGCACTTGTAGTGCAAAGTGGATTTTCACTTGTAGTTTGCACTTTTAGTGCAAAGTGGATTTGCCTTTCGGAAATAACCCCATATGACATTTGTGATCATATTATCAGTATCTTCTTTGGCATTAAAGTAAGCCATTGCTTACATGTTGCTAAAGTTACTAATAGTCTGGCTCTTATGCTGACCTACTGACTTTAATAATCCTGACTAGGGATGAGCTTCGTGTTCGAGTCGAACATACGTTCGACTCGAACATCGGCTGTTCGATCGTTCGACGAAGATCGAACGATTTGGGCCGTTCGCGCCAAATTCGAGTGACGCGAACGGCCCACAATGCACTACGCCATCGCAGTGTCATCCAGGCGCTGTGATTGGCCAAGCATGCACTGTGACCCCGCATGCTTGGCCAATCACAGCGCCGGCAGCGAGGAGAGCAATGATTGGCCACAGGCAGGATGCCTGTGGCCAATTATTGCTGAGGGTGTTTAGTACACGCCCCACACTATAAAAGGCCGCCAGCACGGCGGCCTAGTGTAGTGTGTTCCGGAGCAGGGAAAGACAAGCATAGGCAGGGACAGTGACATTTATTTATTTCTTGCTTAACCTGGATTCCTTTAGTTTAGGGAAAGAGAAGGATAGGTAGGGAGAGTGTCAGTGTGTTTTACTGTGCGAGTCCTTGTTTCTAGGGACAAAGAAGGAAAGTGAGGGGAATTCTCCTTGTGCTATAGTGTGCTTTAAAAAAACATTTTTTCTAGGGACAGAAAACTCTAGGTAGGGAGAGTGTCAGTTTCTTTCACTGTGCGAGTCCTTGTTTCTAGGGACAAAGAAGGAAAGTGAGGGGAATTCTCCTTGTGCTATAGTGTGCTTTAAAAAAACATTTTTTCTAGGGACAGAAAACTCTAGGTAGGGAGAGTGTCAGTTTCTTTCACTGTGCGAGTCCTTGTTTCTAGGGACAAAGAAGGAAAGTGAGGGGAATTCTCCTTGTGCTATAGTGTGCTTTAAAAAAACATTTTTTCTAGGGACAGAAAACTCTAGGTAGGGAGAGTGTCAGTTTCTTTCACTGTGCGAGTCCTTGTTTCTAGGGACAAAGAAGGAAAGTGAGGGGAATTCTCCTTGTGCAATAGTGTGCTTTAAAAAAACATTTTTTCTAGGGACAGAAAACTCTAGGTAGGGAGAGTGTCAGTTTCTTTCACTGTGCGAGTCCTTGTTTCTAGGGACAAAGAAGGAAAGTGAGGGGAATTCTCCTTGTGCTATAGTGTGCTTTAAAAAAACATTTTTTCTAGGGACAGAAAACTCTAGGTAGGGAGAGTGTCAGTTTCTTTCACTGTGCCAGTCCTTGTTTCTAGGGACAAAGAAGGAAAGTGAGGGGAATTCTCCTTGTGCTATAGTGTGCTTTAAAAAAACATTTTTTCTAGGGACAGAAAACTCTAGGTAGGGAGAGTGTCAGTTTCTTTCACTGTGCCAGTCCTTGTTTCTAGGGACAAAGAAGGAAAGTGAGGGGAATTCTCCTTGTGCTATAGTGTGCTTTAAAAAAACATTTTTTCTAGGGACAGAAAACTCTAGGTAGGGAGAGTGTCAGTTTCTTTCACTGTGCCAGTCCTTGTTTCTAGGGACAAAGAAGGAAAGTGAGGGGAATTCTCCTTGTGCTATAGTGTGCTTTAAAAAAACATTTTTTCTAGGGACAGAAAACTCTAGGTAGGGAGAGTGTCAGTTTCTTTCACTGTGCGAGTCCTTGTTTCTAGGGACAAAGAAGGAAAGTGAGGGGAATTCTCCTTGTGCTATAGTGTGCTTTAAAAAAACATTTTTTCTAGGGACAGAAAACTCTAGGTAGGGAGAGTGTCAGTTTCTTTCACTGTGCCAGTCCTTGTTTCTAGGGACAAAGAAGGAAAGTGAGGGGAATTCTCCTTGTGCTATAGTGTGCTTTAAAAAAACATTTTTTCTAGGGACAGAAAACTCTAGGTAGGGAGAGTGTCAGTTTCTTTCACTGTGCGAGTCCTTGTTTCTAGGGACAAAGAAGGAAAGTGAGGGGAATTCTCCTTGTTCTATAGTGTGCTTTAAAAAAAAAAATTTCTAGGGACAGAAAACTCTAGGTAGGGAGAGTGTCAGTTTCTTTCACTGTGCCAGTCCTTGTTTCTAGGGACAAAGAAGGAAAGTGAGGGGAATTCTCCTTGTGCTATAGTGTGCTTTAAAAAAACATTTTTTCTAGGGACAGAAAACTCTAGGTAGGGAGAGTGTCAGTTTCTTTCACTGTGCCAGTCCTTGTTTCTAGGGACAAAGAAGGAAAGTGAGGGGAATTCTCCTTGTGCTATAGTGTGCTTTAAAAAAACATTTTTTCTAGGGACAGAAAACTCTAGGTAGGGAGAGTGTCAGTTTCTTTCACTGTGCCAGTCCTTGTTTCTAGGGACAAAGAAGGAAAGTGAGGGGAATTCTCCTTGTGCTATAGTGTGCTCTAAAAAAACATTTTTTCTAGGGACAGAAAACTCTAGGTAGGGAGAGTGTCAGTTTCTTTCACTGTGCGAGTCCTTGTTTCTAGGGACAAAGAAGGAAAGTGAGGGGAATTCTCCTTGTGCTATAGTGTGCTTTAAAAAAACATTTTTTCTAGGGACAGAAAACTCTAGGTAGGGAGAGTGTCAGTTTCTTTCACTGTGCCAGTCCTTGTTTCTAGGGACAAAGAAGGAAAGTGAGGGGAATTCTCCTTGTGCTATAGTGTGCTTTAAAAAAACATTTTTTCTAGGGACAGAAAACTCTAGGTAGGGAGAGTGTCAGTTTCTTTCACTGTGCGAGTCCTTGTTTCTAGGGACAAAGAAGGAAAGTGAGGGGAATTCTCCTTGTTCTATAGTGTGCTTTAAAAAAAAAAAATTTCTAGGGACAGAAAACTCTAGGTAGGGAGAGTGTCAGTTTCTTTCACTGTGCCAGTCCTTGTTTCTAGGGACAAAGAAGGAAAGTGAGGGGAATTCTCCTTGTGCTATAGTGTGCTTTAAAAAAACATTTTTTCTAGGGACAGAAAACTCTAGGTAGGGAGAGTGTCAGTTTCTTTCACTGTGCCAGTCCTTGTTTCTAGGGACAAAGAAGGAAAGTGAGGGGAATTCTCCTTGTGTTATAGTGTGCTTTAAAAAAACATTTTTTCTAGGGACAGAAAACTCTAGGTAGGGAGAGTGTCAGTTTCTTTCACTGTGCCAGTCCTTGTTTCTAGGGACAAAGAAGGAAAGTGAGGGGAATTCTCCTTGTGCTATAGTGTGCTTTAAAAAAACATTTTTTCTAGGGACAGAAACTCTAGGTAGGGAGAGTGTCAGTTTCTTTCACTGTGCGAGTCCTTGTTTCTAGGGACAAAGAAGGAAAGTGAGGGGAATTCTCCTTGTGCTATAGTGTGCTTTAAAAAAAAAAATTTTCTAGGGACAGAAAACTCTAGGTAGGGAGAGTGTCAGTTTCTTTCACTGTGCCAGTCCTTGTTTCTAGGGACAAAGAAGGAAAGTGAGGGGAATTCTCCTTGTGCTATAGTGTGCTTTAAAAAAACATTTTTTCTAGGGACAGAAAACTCTAGGTAGGGAGAGTGTCAGTTTCTTTCACTGTGCGAGTCCTTGTTTCTAGGGACAAAGAAGGAAAGTGAGGGGAATTCTCCTTGTGCTATAGTGTGCTTTAAAAAAACATTTTTTCTAGGGACAGAAAACTCTAGGTAGGGAGAGTGTCAGTTTCTTTCACTGTGCGAGTCCTTGTTTCTAGGGACAAAGAAGGAAAGTGAGGGGAATTCTCCTTGTGCAATAGTGTGCTTTAAAAAAACATTTTTTCTAGGGACAGAAAACTCTAGGTAGGGAGAGTGTCAGTTTCTTTCACTGTGCCAGTCCTTGTTTCTAGGGACAAAGAAGGAAAGTGAGGGGAATTCTCCTTGTGCTATAGTGTGCTAAAGCATTCCTCATCAACCATCTTTGAAATCCTTGTTTTTTGGACAGTCAGGGAAATTGTCGTTGTGCTATTCTGTGCAAAAGCAATAATCCTCAACCATATTTAGAAATCCTTAAGTAAAGGGACAGAGAAGGACACCTGAAGGTAGCCCTTATTGCTTTTTTCCCATCTCCCTGCAGGCCATCTATTAGAATGTCTGGAAGGCAAACAAGGAGAGGCAGACAGTCAGGAGGCAATAAAAGAGGGCAAGCAGGCTCTGTGTCTGGGGGCAACAGTGCTGGTCGTGGACGCGGTGCATTGTCATCAGCACATGGCCATGGGACACGCTTGTCCTTCTTTTCGGCAGCTGGACATGTTGAGCCACATCATGCCGAAGACTTGGTAGAGTGGATGACCAAGCCCTCCTCCTCCTCCTCATCCTCTCTCACCCAGGCTCAGGGTACTGGCAAAGCAGCTGCCAAAGCGTCCTCTTCCCTGGTATCAATGTCAGACTCATCATCAGTCACTCCTTCCCTAGACCCACCATGTCCTCCTCCTGAGGAGTCCCCCGAACTGTTTGAGCACAGTGTTGGGTACATGCTCCAGGAGGATGCCCAGCGTTTCGAAGGGTCTGATGATGAAACCCAGCTACAGGAAGGCAGTAGCATGAGAGCAGACAGAGGGGATGCTCAAGAAGGACACCAATCTGGCAGTCATGTTCCAGCAGCTGCAGCATACTGCCAGATTGGCTCCAGTGATGAGGAGGGAGGGGATGATGAGGTCACTGACTCCACGTGGGTGCCTAATAGGAGAGAGGAGGAGGAGGAGGATGAGGAGGAGGCACATCTCCAACGAGGCAGGATGCCCTTTGGTGGCCAGCGTAAGGGCAGTACACCGACGGAATCACACCGCAGAGCTCCGCCTGTGCAGGGCGCAGCCTCTGCCCGTCATTCAAAAAGTTCCTTGGTGTGGGCCTTTTTTGAGGCTAGTGCATCAGATCGCACAGCTGCTGTTTGCAACATATGTCTCAAGCGTATATCGCGTGGCCAAAACATCAGCCGCTTGGGTACCACATGCCTGACCAGACATATGTTGACATGCAGCTCGTTGGCAAGCCTACCTCAAAGACCCACACCAAAGAACAAAGCGGACCTCTCCTTGCACCGCATCAGCTGGGATCTCCAACCCCACTATAACTTCAGTCCTCTCTGAAACATGCACTGAGAGGAATGAAGGTGTAGAATTAGGTGTGTCACAGCCAAGTACTTGCGGCCACTCTGCTAGCAGTACACCGACGTCCGATTCTAGCAGGCAAATTTCCCTGCCCCAGCTGCTGGACCGTCGAAAGAAGTTCACTCCCAGCCATCCACATGCCCAGCGGTTGAATGCTAGCTTGGCTAAATTGCTAGCGCTTCAACTGCTGCCTTTTCAGTTGGTAGACTCGGCCCCCTTCCGTGAGTTTGTGCAATGTGCGGTTCCTCAGTGGCAGGTTCCCAAACGCCACTTTTTCTCACGGAAGGCTATTCCGGCTCTCTACCGGCATGTGGAAGGCAATGTCTTGGCCTCGCTGGACAGGGCGGTCAGCGGTAAGGTGCATATTACCGCTGACTCATGGTCCAGCAGGCATGGACAGGGACGTTACCTTTCTTTCACGGCCCATTGGGTCACTCTTTTGGCAGCTGGGAAGGATGCAGGACAAGGTGCAGTAGTGTTGGAGGTTGTTCCACCACCACGCCTCCAAAATGCTACTACTGGTTGTGACACACCTCTCTCATCCACCCCCTCCTCTTCTTCTTCCTCCATGGCCTCTTCCTGTGGTTTGTCCTATGAACCAGCGGTGCTCCGTAGCCGTTCACGGGGCTACGCAAGTACGCAGGCAAAAAGATGCCATGCCGTGCTTGCGCTGGTGTGTTTGGGGGACAGAAGCCACACTGGGGCAGAGGTCCTGTCTGCTCTGCAGGGCCAGGCCGAGAGGTGGTTGACGCCACGCCAGCTTAAGCCAGGAATGGTGGTTTGCGACAATGGCACCAACCTCCTCTCCGCCCTCCGACAGGGACAACTGACCCATGTGCCCTGTGTGGCTCACGTCCTTAACCTGGTGGTGCAGCGGTTCTTGGGCAGGTACCCGGGCTTACAGGATGTCCTGAGGCAGGCCAGGAAAGTCTGTGTGCATTTCCGCAGATCTTATAATGCCAGTGCTCGCCTGGCTGAGCTGCAAAAGGAGTTGAACCTGCCCAAGAACCGCCTTATATGTGACATGCCCACCAGGTGGAACTCAACGTTGGCCATGCTGCAGCGGCTGCACACGCAGCAGAGGGCCATCAATGAGTACCTGTGCGACTACGGCACCAGGACAGGGTCAGGGGAGCTTGGTTTTTTTTCTCCACGCCAGTGGGGCATGATCAGGGATGCATGCACTGTCCTGGCACCATTTGAGGAGGCCACGAGGATGGTGAGCAGTGACAGTGCATGCATCAGTGACACTGTACCTCTTGTCCACCTGTTGGAGCACACGCTGCGTGGAATAATGGACAGGGCACTTGAGGCAGAACAGAGGCAGGAAGAGGAGGACTTCCTTGCCTCTCAAGGCCCCCTTTACCCAGACAGTGTTCCTTCTGTCCCACCCATCGCACAGGAAGAGGAAGAGGAGGAGGAGGAGGAGGAGGAGGAGGATTGTGTCAGCATGGAGGTGGAGGCTGGCACTCAGCATCATCAGCAGCAGTCTTTTAGGGATGATTTACAGTCCCAAGAAACCAGTGGACTTGTACGTGGCTGGGAGGAGGTGGCTGCGGATCATGTCGTCCTTAGTGACCCAGAGGACTCCGGAGCGAATGCCTCAGCAAACCTACGCTGCATGGCCTCCCTGATCCTGCAAAGTCTGCAGAAGGATCCTCGTATTCTTCGGATCAAGGAGAGGGACCATTACTGGCTGGCCACTCTCCTTGATCCACGGTACAAGGGTAAGGTTGCGGACCTTATGTTACCTTCGCAGAGGGAGCAGAGGATGAGACAACTCCAGGAGGCCTTGCAGAAAGGTCTGTGCAACGCGTTCCCAGAGACTGGGAGGTTACAAACTCCTGGTCCTGGACAACGAGTTGCTGAGGCTTTGGCCAGTCAAAGAAGGAGCGGTGGGGAAGGTGGCCGTCTGACCGATGCGTTCAGACAATTCTTTAGTCCGCAGCCCCAAAGTATGATCGGTTCCAGCAACCATCGCCAGCGTCTGATAAACATGGTGCAGGAATATCTAGGGGCAAGGTCAGACTTGGACACCTTCCCCACCGAAAATCCTCTGGCTTACTGGGTCTTGAGGATGGATCACTGGCCAGAGCTTGCACAGTATGCAATTGAGCTACTGGCCTGTCCTGCATCCAGCGTTCTTTCGGAACGCACATTCAGTGCTGCTGGAGGATTTGTCACGGATCACAGGGTGCGCCTGTCCACCGACTCGGTTGATCGACTGACTTTCATCAAGATGAACCAGTCTTGGATCACCACCAGCTACCACACACCTGATGCTGATATAACAGACTAATTGATTTTAACATGTCACATCCCTTCAAGACTGATGCTGATGCTGAGTGCCTGTGCTGTTATGTTGACTGGCTATCCTCCTCCTCCGAGTCCTCAATGATACGATTGATGATGATAGCTTGGAAGATCATTTTTGTTTATGGGTGCCGCCACCAGTGGCTAAGGCCCAATTTTTCAGCCCCTGTTTTACAGGGGCGTGTAATTACAATTTTTTTAGCAATAATTTGCCATAGGGCTCATTGCTGTGCTCCAAGTACAGTATCTGTGAGGGGTTGGAGTGTTGTGGCACCAGTGCCTAAGGCCCAATTTTTCAGCCCCTGTTTAACAGGGGCGTGTCATTACAATTTTTGAAGCAATACTTTGCAACAGGGCTCATTGCTGTGCTCCAAGTACAGTATCTGTGAGGGGTTGTAGTGTTGTGCCACCAGTGCCTAAGGCCCAATTTTTCAGCCCCTGTTTAACAGGGGCGTGTCATTACAATTTTTGAAGCAATACTTTGCAACAGGGCTCATTGCTGTGCTCCAAGTACAGTATCTGTGAGGGGTTGTAGTGTTGTGCCACCAGTGCCTAAGGCCCAATTTTTCAGCCCCTGTTCAACAGGGGCATGCAATTACAATTCTTGATCTAATAATTCACAGCAGGGCCCATTGCTGCACCCACCAAGAGTAACTCTGAGGGCTTACAGTGTTGTGGCAACGCCACCACCACCACCACCACCACGAAAGGCCCAATTTTTCAGCCCCTGTTCAAAAGGGGCATGTAATTACAATTCTTGATCTAATAATTCACAGCAGGGCCCATTCCTGCACCCACCAAGAGTAACTCTGAGGGCTTACAGTGTTGTGGCAACACCACCACCACCACCACCACCACGAAAGGCCCAATTTTTCAGCCCCTGTTCAACAGGGTCATGCAATTACAATTCTTGATCTAATAATTCACAGCAGGGCCCATTGCTGCACCCACCAAGAGTAACTGTCAGAGATTACAGTGTTGTGGCACCAGCACCACCATCAAAGGCCCAATTTTTACTACCACTGTTCAACAATTATATGTAATTAAAATTCCTGATATAATAGTTGACAGCAGGGCGTTCCAGCACCAACCAAGAGTAACTGTGTGTGCTTACAGTGTTGTGCCAACACCAACAACTAAGGGGCCTATTTCTGCAGAGTATATACGGCAGGTCCCTACTTTCAAACATCCAACTTACAAACGACTCCTACTTGCAAACGCAAGAAGACAACAGGAAGTGAGAGGAAATCTACCACTAGGAAGGAAAATTCTCTCCTGTAAGAATAAATATGGGAGAAAGGTGTCTCCTCTGTACTGATGCTTTATCAGCAATCCTTGTTTCAAGAAAAACACCACATTTCAAAAACAGTTGTCATTGGGACGGAAAGTGAGGTGAAATGTTCTGAACAGGGGCACAGACAGCAAAACAAATGTTACAGGGGTGATAACCCTTACCTATGTTTTCCAAAAAGTTTAAAAATAGATTTTTGGGCTGGAGCTACACTTCAACAATGTACCTGTTCAAAATTACAAACAGATTCTACATAAGATCAAACCTACAGTCCCTGTCTTGTATGCACCGCCTGTATACGGCTGTTCAGAGTATATAGGGCCTTTTTTATTTTATGTGCGGGGTTCCCCTTAATATCCATACAAGACCCAAAGGGGCTGGTAATGGGCTGGGGTAGGGGGGGGGGTCATGGGGTAGCTATGCCATTTTTCTTAAAGATTTTCATCCATATTACCGGGACCAGACATTACATTAAAGCCGCAAGCAGTTTTAAATGGCTTTTTTTTCCTTTAGAAGTGTCATTTTGTGCAGGGACAGTTCTAAACACGGGAAACACGTGGCACTTCACAGGCATACTTTAGACACCCCCCAGGTACGATATTTAAAGGAATATTTGACTTTTTTTTTTTCACTTTATGCATCATTAAAATGACTGCTCCCGAAAAACGACTCTTTTTAAAACTTCTTTTTGCATTGATACATGTCCCCTGGTGCAGAACCCGGGTTCCCAAACCCTTTTTAGGACAATAACATGCATAATAGTTGTTATAATTAGCACTTTAGAATTCGAACGTTCGCATCCATTGTATTTAATAGGGTTCTAATGTTCGTACGAACTTTCGGTCCGTTCGCGGGTTCTGGTGCGAACCGAACCCGGGGGTTTTCGGCTCATCACTAATCCTGACCTTAGGCAAATATACTAGTAATTAGAGTTGGTGATGCCATTTCTAATAATAAAAAAAAAAGACATCTAATCCAGAAACACTGAATGTTTTAGCGATGTCTATGAAGGGTTGAAGTACTGTAAGTATATTTATGAGCCTACTTTGGGTGCTTGTCTGTTACCACTTTCACCTCAGTGAGGAGTAAATTCAGAACATTTCTAAGGAACCTAAGTTTGATTTGTAGAAAATATAATGGCTCTAAAAGGACTTTCATGGCAGGATCACCAGGTTTTAAGCTGTATTTTAATGAAGCCTATAAATTTACATATATTGAAATATATTTTGAAACATTAACAATATAAAGGGGGTTATTTACGAAAGGCAAATCCACTTTGCACTACAAGTGCAAACTACAAGTGCAAAGTGCACTTGAAATTGCACTGAAACTGCACTTGGAAGTGCAGTCACTGTAGATCTGATGGGGACATGCAAGGAAAATTTAAAAAACAGCATTTTAGCTTGCACATGATTGGATAATAAAATCAGCAGAGCTTCCCCTCATTTCAGATCTACCCCTCAGATTTACAGCGACTGCACTTCCAAGTGCACTTTCAGTGCAATTTCAAGTGCACTTTGCACTTGTAGTTTGCACCTGTAGTGCAAAGTGGAGTTGCTTTTCATAAATAACCCCCAATGTATATGAGATTTTAATGTTTACATATACTTTAAGAAAAAAAGACACAAAAACTTTAAAAACATTAGAACAATAACATAAAAAGTTTAAGGCTAGGTTCACACTAGTCTCTGGATTCCGATTCGCATGACAGGAGATTGTGACAGGTTCTCTATGGAGCCGGTTCACACATCTCCATGGGGGCTGCGGAGTGGCTTGCACAGGAGTCCTGTTCATCTTTGTCTCAGTTTCAGGGCCGAATTCAGGCAAAAAATTGGTTCTGATTCCTCCCTGAAACGAAAAACAGGGATGCACCGGACCCCTGCTGCAAGCCACATCCATTGTCAGTGTGAACCCAGCCTAAAACAGGGAAACTAGTTACTATACAGGAATACCCCACTTTTAAGTACACAATGGGATTTATTTACTAAAGCTGGAAAGCGCAAAATGAGGCTGTGCATAGAAACCAATGAGCTTCAAGGTTTTATTACCATAGCTTAATTGAACAAGCTGGGGTTAGAAGCTTATTGGTTTCTATGCAGAAGTGAGCTTGATTTCGCACTTTCTAGCTTTAGTAAATAAACCCCATTGTGTACTTAAAAGTGGGGTATGCCTGTATATTGGCAAAGAAGTTTTACTTTTACCCAGGGTTTAAAAAAAAAAAATCAAGTCAAGTGTACCCTTGTGTCATATAAAGAAGACAAAAAAATAAGGATAGTGCCACCTGAAGCAAAGTTCCTATTAACTCCAAGGTAAAAGCAAACTGTGAAAATTGTCATTTAACCAATTAAATTTCTTTGCAAGTCTAGTTATTATTCTAAATGTTTCATATTTTTAGTCCTTCTTTGCTTTAATGAGCAAGTCAGTAATTAGCATTTTTATATGTGACGGAAGGCTCAGAACCAAAAACCACCTGCTTAACCACAAGATGAATTGTTGATAAAAAAATATATACCATATTGCATGAGATTTAAAAATAGTTTGCATTGTCCGTTTGGAGAACCGGAAAAAAAATCAATTGATACAAGTGTTCTATAAATAGAGTAATGTCAAGTACATATTGCAAATTGATTTGAAAGTCTCAAGGCAGTCAGGAAATGCAGAAGTAAACAATATAAATTAATTTGAAGGAGAGAGAAATATGAAAAAAATAAAAATAGTAAAAGAGAACTAAGAATTGTTAACTTGAAACATAATGTAATCATTCCATCATAAAGATTGGTGCAATTATGTATGTGGATTTAACTAGTATTAATATTTTATTATTATCATTATTATTAGTATTATTATAAAAATATGTAAACAACCCATTATTACGATGTTTGTTATTTTTGTAAAACACTTTTGTATATACTGTATTTATACTTAACATTCTTATTGTTATTATTCCTATTATTCCCATTATTATTCTAAAAAAAAAAAGGATTAGAATATTCCTTATACTGTATATTTCTTGGTGGTCTTTCTGTGGTCAACTTTGTTAAAAGGGAACTTTTTCCTCTTACTTGTTCCACTGGTTGTCCTCAAAAAGCATACTGCTAGAAAATCCAGTGCTGTCTGCTGAAATATGCTGCTCCACCTCAACATAATGAGTCCTGCCCTGTCATCTCCCATACTGACATTATTAGGGGGCCATGTGTCTCATCTGGGTTTTTGCACCTAGCCCCATGAGGACATGCCACTGCACATGTACAGTGTGCCAAGGATTATACCGAAGCCTCCTGAAATACATGACAGAAGTATCCCAGTATGCTACTTGGAGGGGGACATCATTCTCTTCTAGGTTAGAAAAGTCAAAAGTGTGGGGCTGGACCCATTGAAAGGATATTTTGAGGGCAAAAAAATCTCAATATCTGATTGTTTTGCAGCAAGGAGAAAGAGGAAAACTATTTTTATTACTTACAGAGGCTGGGGCCCACTTTAATATATTTCTATATTTGTCATTCAAAGGCGTGAATTTCAGCATTCATTTTTTTCAGCTTTACTTATCCTAACAGTATGCCTGTTTACAGTCAAATGAACAAGCATATTCAATTGCATTTAAGTATGAAATTGATGTTGTATAAAACAAATTTAAAAAAATCCCGTAGTTAATTAGATGTGGCCACTGTAAACTGATTCCTGCCATTTTAATCCAGCCTTTTAAAGTAATTGTAAACCACAAGATGAATTGTTGATAAAAAAAATAGAAATGAAAGACAAAACTGTTGTGAATACATACTACAGTTCTGCAATTTAACAAATGGGGTTACTTTTTCTATTCAATATTGAAAAATATTTGTGTAGCGCCCCCCCCCCCAATATTTGGGGGCGCTATATGGAAATTTAAGGGCAGTCTGAGCCGGTAACTGGGCTCAGACCAATTATGATTCAATTGTTGTTCTGCTCCGGGGGTGATACTGCCTGGCTGTAGTGTTCTCCGTTGCCTGCGGGTGGCGCTGTCACCGCCGGCATATGTTGAACTACAGGGGGTATCACAGCACCTTGGGTGTCCTCTCTCTGCAGCCGTGCAGTGGGTGTGGTCTACCCACTGTGCATGCTGGGAGAGGGTACAAAAGGGGAAGACGCCTTTTGGCGTGAGGCGATTCCAGGGGGATCCCAAGGCGTTAAGGGGGGACCTCTGGTCCAGTGAGTGTGCCCCGTGGCCCGCATGGTACGAGGTGCGCTGGTGTGTTTAGGCCTCGGGCACCTTCAGCCCGAGGCCCTGTTGCTGCATTGTAGGCCCAGCTCCACTGACTAGGGCCTACGCTTCAGAGAAGTATCCCAGGCTGCCCGCTTGAAGGGGGCCCATCTTTGGGGAAGGAGTCCAGGGGAGGATCAGTCCCGGCGGAGATTAGCGATGGTACTGCTATCTCGGGGAGAGGCCTGGAGACTTACCTAGAGAAGATTCATCGTCTCTGATGTCCGTGCTCCATCCCGGCTGCTAGGACCGCTCTCATAGGGACTATCCGGGTGAGCAATACCCACTCAGGCTTGAGTGGCGACGAGTATAGATACTGGACTTAAGTGTTGCGTGCCTGAACCTTCCCCTACTTCTCTCAACTTCTGCTCTTCTTCTGTTCAAGTTGACTAAAAAAAGAATAAAGCCTTGCTGATTAGGTTTTACTCAAGTGTGGACATTGGCCTTATTCCTGGATATTATTGTTTGCCTAGACAATGGAGCTAAAGGATCCACTCGGGGGAAGGTAACTCGCTGCAGACCCAAGAAAAGGAAAACAACAGCCAGGTTCCTTAAACCAAAGGAACGGGACAAGGTGCTACATTTGTAAAAGTTGTATCACAATATCTAATGTTAAAGTGGATGTAAACCCAATTCATGAAATTTGAGCTGGGCACATATATCTGCCGTATTTTGTTATCTCTCTTCAAAGAGCTAAGTCCCATAGCTCTCTCCTGAACCGTTCCTCTGTTATCAGCCTGATAACTCCTGACAAATTCTCAGACACATCAGATAAAAGCAGCCTGACATTTCTGTCAGGGGAGGTTGCTAAAATAGATTAGCAGGGAGCTGGCCCTGTTACAAAACACCTCTGAGAGTCTCTGCCTATGTGGAGAGGGGGTGTGTGCCTTTCCTCTAATCAGCAATTTTAGCTATCTTGGCTGTATGCCCAGACATCACACTCTGGGTTAAACAGGAAGAGAAAATATCCTAACACGATCTGAACTTTCTAAACAGTATATAAATGTGAAGACAGCAGATATACATGTAAAACCTATGTAGGGAGATTTGGTTCATCCCTGTGTATTATCTGAGGCTGATCACTTCACTGGGTGTATGGAGGGTTTACATCCACTTTAAAGGCTGTCTAAATCCAAGAACAAAAATTAAATATATTGCAAATTATCAGTCCTTGCAAGTGATGACTACATTCCTTTTATTTTTTCAGTCTTCCCACCTTTTTTTAACTGGTATTCTTGCAAGTAACATACTTCCTGTCCCAGAGAGTCACTACTCTGTACTTTATCTATGGAGAAAAAGCATTGTCACCCAAAAACAGAAAAAGTTACAATTGAAGAACACCTCCCCTTTTCCTCTTTTCCATACAAAGATTAAAGTGTTTTGTATTCCTCAGAGATTGCTGGGAACAATCATAAGTGATAAGAGTCCAGCAAAGAAGGACAGTGCAGGAAGCTATCAGCTGACAAGAATTTGGACAGGATCAGTGGGTTTTGCTGTTGCATTTATCAAAGGAATATAAAAAAAAAGCTTTTAAAGCGGAGTTCCACCCAAAAATGGAACTTCCGTTTTTCGTAACCCTCTCCCCCTCCGGTGTCACATTTGGCACCTTTCAGGGGGGTGCAGATACCTGTCTAAGACAGGTATTTGCACCCACTTCCGGGAACAGACTCATGCGGGGGTCACGCCCCTACCCGCACCCCCGCTGTCTTCTGGAAAACACACTGTTCCCAGGAGAGAGCGGGGAACCAGTGACGGCGCGCCGCGCATGCGCAATAGGGAACCGGGCCGTGAAGCCGCAACGCTTCACTTCCCGATTCCCTCACCGAGGATCGCAGCAGGTGCAGCCGAGGGACGAGCGATTGCTCGTCCCCGGCTGCCGACATCGCGGGCGCGCTGGACAGGTAAGTGTCCATATTTTAAAAGTCAGCAGTTGCAGTGTTTGTAGCTGCTGGCTTTTTAAAAAAATGTTTTCGGCGGAACCTCCACTTTAACTGTATATTAATTAAACCAAAAGGGACCAAATAAAAGAAACCAGGATTTACAAACTTTTAAAGGAGTATCAGAGGCATGTTGAGGGCAAGCGACCTGGTATGGTATGGGGGGGTATATAAGAAATTCTGCCTGCATGCCACTAACTAACCTGCCTGCCTAATCTAGCTCAATCTATCTCCGTCCACACACTATACATGGCCACTATGTAAGCAGCCTTATATAGTGTAGGGCGTGGACTTTGCTGCGAGAGCCATATATGGCTAAAGGCAGGGTGCCTTTGGCCAATCATAGCTCGGGGGGACTAAGCATGCTGTGATTGGCCAAAGCATGCAGATCAGGTGCATTCTTTGGCCAATCATCAGACGTCAATGCACTGCGATCTTGCAGTGCATTATGGGGCTTTCCGCAGCGCTCAAATTTCCCACAAACGCCCCATATGTTCAGTTGCGAGCAAACAAGCACCCAATGTTCGACTTGAACTTACGTTCAACTCGAACATCGGGCTCATCCCTAGTCTCCATACCTTCATGGGCAGGGCATGGAAATGTTTAAAAAAGGGCACACAGACACAAACTAATGAGCATTTGGCTAGTTTACACTTGCATTTGGCAGCTGTACATTGCTCTCCCATATATCCTTAATGGAGCTTTTTGAGAGTAATTTGGAGTTTTAGGCCATTCTAGGGAGGACAAGGAGAAAAAGAAGAGTGGTTGTCATGCGTTCACGTTCTTTTAAGCAGAGCACCGTGCTGGATGATTTCCCTGAAGCAGAAGTGCTCACTAAATTTGATCTGTCCAAGGAGCAGAATCTGCTGCTGCTTGGGGAATTGTGCCCTTTTCTCGAGCCCACCAAACTGCGCAGTCACGCCTTACCACCCATGACCAAGTTGCTGGATGCCCTGCACTTTTTTGCAAGGACTCCTATCAGATGGAGTATCACAGCCATCCTTTTTCAGATTTGCTTTCAAAGCCCCTGTGGGGTTTCAGTCACATTGTTCCCAAATATATTGACATGCCTACCACATGTCAGGAGTAGGATAAGATGCAATTTCTATTCAGTAGCTGGGATTCCTAATGTCATGTGTGTCATAAATAGTACACACGTGCCTTTTTTTGCTTGCCCTCTCTGATAAAGAGCACATCTATTGTAACAGGAAGGGGTACTACTCCCTGAACATCCAGGTTGTCTGTGATGCAAATATGTTCATCAAAAATGTGGTCATTGACTTCCCAGGATCTGTCCATGATGCTCACATATTAAGGCAATAACAGCTCTACCACCATTTTAACCAGAATCTGGATTCTTACAAAGAAGTTTTCATCGCTCCAATGCTGCATCTGTCCCCTGCTGCTTCTAAGACCAAGAACTGAGAGATCAAAGTCTGCTGATCACTCAGTTCTCAGCCTAGTGTTAACCCCTTCCATGCCAGTGACATTTACACAGTAATCAGTGCATTTTAATAGCTCTGATCGCTGTATAACCGTCAATGGTCCCAAAAATGTGTCAAAGGTGTCTGATCTGTCCGCTGCAATGTGGCAGTCCCAAAAAAAATAGCAGATCGTTACCATTACTAGTAAAAAAAAAAATAATAACATGCTGTATATCTTTCCTCTATTTTGTAGATGCTATAACTTTTGGCAAACCAATCAATTAAAGTGCTTATTGCGTTTTGTTTTTTTTTACCAAAAATATGTAGAAGAATACATATTGGCCTAAACTGATGAATACATTTGTTTTAAAAAAAATTGTGGTTATTTATTATAGCAAAAAATATATATATATATATATATTTTTTTTTTAAAACGCTATTTTTTTGTTTATAGCGCAAAAAATTAAAACCGCAGAGGTGATTAAATACCACCAAAAGAAAGCTCTATTTTTGGGAAAAACAGGACACAAGTTTTATTTGGGTACAATATCACATGACAGCACAATTGTCAGTTAAAGCAACACAGTGCCAAATTGTAAAAAGTGCTCTGGTTAGGAAGGGGGTAAAATCTTGTGGGGCTAAAGCGGTTTATTGAACAAACTGAAGTTACAAGCTGATTGGCTACCATGCACAGCTGCACCAGATTTTAAGCTCTCTGGTTTTAGTAAATTAACCCCATGGTCTTTTTGAAGAATTACTATTCCTGTTCTGTGTTTATTGATACCAATATTCCCTCCCATTCTAAGTCTTGGAGAGCAGCTCTCATAGTTGGAAAAGTTGCTCTCTTAAAGTTAAGTGTTTTTATATTTGCAGTATGAGCATGTTGCTTACAGCTAACATTTAAATGAAATCATGCTATGGTCACTGCTACCCAGATGTTTTTTTATATGAACATTGGCAATAAGCTCTGCATGGTTTGAGATTGCCAGGTCCAGCAGAGCATCATTCCTAGTCGGGGCCTCAATAAACTGGACTATAAAATTGTCTTGTAATGGGTTTATAAAATTTTTCCCTTTAACTGTTCCAGCAGTGCCATGACTCCAGTAAATTTCCAGGTACCTGTAGTTAAAATCCCCCATTATTATCACTGTGCCAGCCCTTGCAGCCCTTTCTATCTGTGCAAGGAGCTCAATCTCCACCTCCTCATTAACACAGGAAGGTCTTTAACCTCCCTGGTGGTTTTCCAGAGTGTGGCTCGGGGTTAAATTTCAGTACCATTAGCGGTAACCCCGAGCCACACTCGGGATTGCATTGCAGGATCCTGGTGCAGGTTACTTACATTGTCCCCAGGATCCTGCCATGTCCCCCCACTGTGTCCGCAGGCTGTGTCCTCCGCCCGATGCCTCTGTGTGCCAGGCTCCGTTCTCTGCGAGTGTCGCGATGCATGGGGCGGAGCCTGGCGGCAAATTCAAAAATGACAAAATTCATAATACATACAGTACACTGTAATTTTACAGATTACATTACTGTATGAAATTATTTAATATCCCATTTGTCCCTAGTGTTTTGTCCAGTGTCCTGCATGCAGTTTTATATTATATATACTGTTCTCTCTGCCTGGAAACTTGAGATTGTCCATAGCAACCAAAAAGTGTCCCTTTATGTCAAAAGTGGTTTGAGACCAGCTAGAAAACAGCGATAGTAAATAAGAACACTTGCGGAATAGAGCGATAGTGAATAGTGGGGAAATTCATTTTATTATAATTATTATATTATTATTTTTTATAATTATTTATAGTTATTATATTATAATTTATGATTTTATGTTTCAAACTTTATCATACCCGGAATGCCTACTAGACTCTTGTTTGGACAGATTTAAGTGTGTTATTACTAAGAATTACAGGCCTAAAATATAAAACGCCAAATTTCTATGCAAAATTTTGCGTTTTATATTTTGGGTCCCCTGCCCTATTTTGGGTCCCCTTTTGAGACGCAAAAATCTGACATAATCATACCGCCAGGGAGGCTACCAAACTCTAATGATTGCTTTGTAGTATGCACACCCATATACAGTTCCATCCATAATGCTTCAGACTCATCACACTGTCCATCAACTAAGTCCTCTTTCACCCTCGCTTTGAGATAATTTCTCACATAGACACACCTCTCCATTTTTCTCTGTCTTTCTGTAAGAGAGCATAGCCAGGAATATTAATAGCCCAGTCATGTAAAGAATACCAATTAAATCATAGTTCTCCTTGTGCACCAAAGCTTCCAACTCGCCTATTTTGCTTGGCAAACTTCTGGCATTGGTGAACAAACACTTTAAATTATTGTCACATTTTGCATATTTTTTTATTTTAGTACAAATAGTAGGTGGGTTCCCTCCTGTGTGGGGTCATTTGCAGATACTGGTTAAGTCAAAGTTGGCACATCTCCTCCCCTTCTTGAAAGCTTACTCAAGTCCAGGTTGCCTTTAGGGAAAGTTTGCCAAAACAGCCTTGTATTATGAAGGAGGGTGGTTCTTCTGACAGCATACAATAGGACTGCAAGGGATAACCCATCATCAACATTGAACATGCATAGTTAACATCTAGAATATTCACTAGCACGATGTACTTACCTCTCTTGTTGAATAAGGTATCAAAACCTTTGCACAGCCCTGTAACTGTCGTGGATGAAGGGCATCAGCTTTTTTTCATACTCCAACATCTGAACAGAAGCTGGTAATCTGCCGCCAGGTAGACATCTAAGATGTACATTAGAAAATATGAAGTGACATTTACTTAAGGGAAATTCTAGATATTTGTAGTCATGCTTTCTAATGTCAGTACACATAATCAGACTAACCTTTCCTTCCTGGCCAAGGCCATTTTCTTCTTTAAGTTGCTCTTGATATCTTGGTTAGGGATGAGCTTCGTGTTCGAATCGAACATACGTTCGACTCGAACATCGGCTGTTCGATCGTTCGACGAAGATCGAATGATTTGGGCCGTTCGCGCCAAATTCGAGTGACGCGAACGGCCCACAATGCACTACGCCATCGCAGTGTCATCCAGGCGCTGTGATTGGCCAAGCATGCACTGTGACCCCGCATGCTTGGCCAATCACAGCGCCGGCAGCGAGGAGAGCAATGATTGGCCACAGGCAGGATGCCTGTGGCCAATTATTGCTGAGGGTGTTTAGTACACGCCCCACACTATAAAAGGCCGCCAGCACGGCGGCCTAGTGTAGTGTGTTCCGGAGCAGGGATAGAGCAGCATAGGCAGGGACAGTGACTTTTATTTCTTTCTTGCTTAACCTGGATTCCTTTAGTTTAGGGAAAGAGAAGGATAGGTAGGGAGAGTGTCAGTGTGTTTTGTGCTTGTGCTATAGTGTGCTTAAAAAAAACATTTTTTCTAGGGACAGAAAACTGTAGGTAGGGAGAGTGTCAGTTTCTTTCACTGTGTAAGTCCTTGTTTCTAGGGACCTGGAAGGACAGTGAGTGAATTCTCCTTGTGCTATATTGTGCTTAAAAAAAACATTTTTTCTAGGGACAGAAAACTGTAGGTAGGGAGAGTGTCAGTTTCTTTCACTGTGCAAGTCCTTGTTTCCAGGGACCTGGAAGGACAGTGAGTGAATTCTCCTTGTGCTATATTGTGCTTAAAAAAAAACATTTTTTCTAGGGACAGAAAACTGTAGGTAGGGAGAGTGTCAGTTTCTTTCACTGTGCAAGTCCTTGTTTCTAGGGACCTGGAAGGACAGTGAGTGAATTCTCCTTGTGCTATATTGTGCTTAAAAAAACATTTTTTCTAGGGACAGAAAACTGTAGGTAGGGAGAGTGTCAGTTTCTTTCACTGTGCAATTCCTTGTTTCTAGGGACTGGGAAGGACAGTGAGTGAATTCTCCTTGTGCTATAGTGTGCTTAAAAAAAACATTTTTTCTAGGGACAGAAAACTGTAGGTAGGGAGAGTGTCAGTTTCTTTCACTGTGCAAGTCCTTGTTTCTAGGGACCTGGAAGGACAGTGAGTGAATTCTCCTTGTGCTATATTGTGCTTAAAAAAAACATTTTTTCTAGGGACAGAAAACTGTAGGTAGGGAGAGTGTCAGTTTCTTTCACTGTGCAAGTCCTTGTTTCTAGGGACCTGGAAGGACAGTGAGTGAATTCTCCTTGTGCTATATTGTGCTTAAAAAAAACATTTTTTCTAGGGACAGAAAACTGTAGGTAGGGAGAGTGTCAGTTTCTTTCACTGTGCAAGTCCTTGTTTCTAGGGACCTGGAAGGACAGTGAGTGAATTCTCCTTGTGCTATATTGTGCTTAAAAAAAACATTTTTTCTAGGGACAGAAAACTGTAGGTAGGGAGAGTGTCAGTTTCTTTCACTGTGTAAGTCCTTGTTTCTAGGGACCTGGAAGGACAGTGAGTGAATTCTCCTTGTGCTATATTGTGCTTAAAAAAAACATTTTTTCTAGGGACAGAAAACTGTAGGTAGGGAGAGTGTCAGTTTCTTTCACTGTGCAAGTCCTTGTTTCCAGGGACCTGGAAGGACAGTGAGTGAATTCTCCTTGTGCTATATTGTGCTTAAAAAAAACATTTTTTCTAGGGACAGAAAACTGTAGGTAGGGAGAGTGTCAGTTTCTTTCACTGTGCAAGTCCTTGTTTCTAGGGACCTGGAAGGACAGTGAGTGAATTCTCCTTGTGCTATATTGTGCTTAAAAAAACATTTTTTCTAGGGACAGAAAACTGTAGGTAGGGAGAGTGTCAGTTTCTTTCACTGTGCAAGTCCTTGTTTCCAGGGACCTGGAAGGACAGTGAGTGAATTCTCCTTGTGCTATATTGTGCTTAAAAAAAACATTTTTTCTAGGGACAGAAAACTGTAGGTAGGGAGAGTGTCAGTTTCTTTCACTGTGCAAGTCCTTGTTTCTAGGGACCTGGAAGGACAGTGAGTGAATTCTCCTTGTGCTATATTGTGCTTAAAAAAAACATTTTTTCTAGGGACAGAAAACTGTAGGTAGGGAGAGTGTCAGTTTCTTTCACTGTGTAAGTCCTTGTTTCTAGGGACCTGGAAGGACAGTGAGTGAATTCTCCTTGTGCTATATTGTGCTTAAAAAAAACATTTTTTCTAGGGACAGAAAACTGTAGGTAGGGAGAGTGTCAGTTTCTTTCACTGTGCAAGTCCTTGTTTCCAGGGACCTGGAAGGACAGTGAGTGAATTCTCCTTGTGCTATATTGTGCTTAAAAAAAACATTTTTTCTAGGGACAGAAAACTGTAGGTAGGGAGAGTGTCAGTTTCTTTCACTGTGCAAGTCCTTGTTTCTAGGGACCTGGAAGGACAGTGAGTGAATTCTCCTTGTGCTATATTGTGCTTAAAAAAACATTTTTTCTAGGGACAGAAAACTGTAGGTAGGGAGAGTGTCAGTTTCTTTCACTGTGCAAGTCCTTGTTTCTAGGGACTAGGAAGGACAGTGAGTGAATTCTCCTTGTGCTATAGTGTGCTTAAAAAAAACATTTTTTCTAGGGACAGAAAACTGTAGGTAGGGAGAGTGTCAGTTTCTTTCACTGTGCAAGTCCTTGTTTCTAGGGACCTGGAAGGACAGTGAGTGAATTCTCCTTGTGCTATATTGTGCTTAAAAAAAACATTTTTTCTAGGGACAGAAAACTGTAGGTAGGGAGAGTGTCAGTTTCTTTCACTGTGCAAGTCCTTGTTTCTAGGGACCTGGAAGGACAGTGAGTGAATTCTCCTTGTGCTATATTGTGCTTAAAAAAAACATTTTTTTCTAGGGACAGAAAACTGTAGGTAGGGAGAGTGTCAGTTTCTTTCACTGTGCAAGTCCTTGTTTCTAGGGACCTGGAAGGACAGTGAGTGAATTCTCCTTGTGCTATATTGTGCTTAAAAAAAACATTTTTTCTAGGGACAGAAAACTGTAGGTAGGGAGAGTGTCAGTTTCTTTCACTGTGTAAGTCCTTGTTTCTAGGGACCTGGAAGGACAGTGAGTGAATTCTCCTTGTGCTATATTGTGCTTAAAAAAAACATTTTTTCTAGGGACAGAAAACTGTAGGTAGGGAGAGTGTCAGTTTCTTTCACTGTGCAAGTCCTTGTTTCCAGGGACCTGGAAGGACAGTGAGTGAATTCTCCTTGTGCTATATTGTGCTTAAAAAAAACATTTTTTCTAGGGACAGAAAACTGTAGGTAGGGAGAGTGTCAGTTTCTTTCACTGTGCAAGTCCTTGTTTCTAGGGACCTGGAAGGACAGTGAGTGAATTCTCCTTGTGCTATATTGTGCTTAAAAAAACATTTTTTCTAGGGACAGAAAACTGTAGGTAGGGAGAGTGTCAGTTTCTTTCACTGTGCAAGTCCTTGTTTCTAGGGACCTGGAAGGACAGTGAGTGAATTCTCCTTGTGCTATATTGTGCTTAAAAAAAACATTTTTTCTAGGGACAGAAAACTGTAGGTAGGGAGAGTGTCAGTTTCTTTCACTGTGCAAGTCCTTGTTTCTAGGGACCTGGAAGGACAGTGAGTGAATTCTCCTTGTGCTATATTGTGCTTAAAAAAAACATTTTTTCTAGGGACAGAAAACTGTAGGTAGGGAGAGTGTCAGTTTCTTTCACTGTGCAAGTCCTTGTTTCTAGGGACCTGGAAGGACAGTGAGTGAATTCTCCTTGTGCTATATTGTGCTTAAAAAAAAAATTTTTCTAGGGACAGAAAACTGTAGGTAGGGAGAGTGTCAGTTTCTTTCACTGTGTAAGTCCTTGTTTCTAGGGACCTGGAAGGACAGTGAGTGAATTCTCCTTGTGCTATATTGTGCTTAAAAAAAACATTTTTTCTAGGGACAGAAAACTGTAGGTAGGGAGAGTGTCAGTTTCTTTCACTGTGCAAGTCCTTGTTTCCAGGGACCTGGAAGGACAGTGAGTGAATTCTCCTTGTGCTATATTGTGCTTAAAAAAAACATTTTTTCTAGGGACAGAAAACTGTAGGTAGGGAGAGTGTCAGTTTCTTTCACTGTGCAAGTCCTTGTTTCTAGGGACCTGGAAGGACAGTGAGTGAATTCTCCTTGTGCTATATTGTGCTTAAAAAAACATTTTTTCTAGGGACAGAAAACTGTAGGTAGGGAGAGTGTCAGTTTCTTTCACTGTGCAAGTCCTTGTTTCCAGGGACCTGGAAGGACAGTGAGTGAATTCTCCTTGTGCTATATTGTGCTTAAAAAAAAACATTTTTTCTAGGGACAGAAAACTGTAGGTAGGGAGAGTGTCAGTTTCTTTCACTGTGCAAGTCCTTGTTTCTAGGGACCTGGAAGGACAGTGAGTGAATTCTCCTTGTGCTATATTGTGCTTAAAAAAAACATTTTTTCTAGGGACAGAAAACTGTAGGTAGGGAGAGTGTCAGTTTATTTCACTGTGCAAGTCCTTGTTTCTAGGGACCTGGAAGGACAGTGAGTGCATTCTCCTTGTGCTATATTGTGCTTAAAAAAAACATTTTTTCTAGGGACAGAAAACTGTAGGTAGGGAGAGTGTCAGTTTCTTTCACTGTGCAAGTCCTTGTTTCTAGGGACCTGGAAGGACAGTGAGTGAATTCTCCTTGTGCTATATTGTGCTTAAAAAAAACATTTTTTCTAGGGACAGAAAACTGTAGGTAGGGAGAGTGTCAGTTTCTTTCACTGTGCAAGTCCTTGTTTCTAGGGACCTGGAAGGACAGTGAGTGAATTCTCCTTGTGCTATATTGTGCTTAAAAAAAACATTTTTTCTAGGGACAGAAAACTGTAGGTAGGGAGAATGTCAGTTTCTTTCACTGTGCAAGTCCTTGTTTCAAGGGACAGAGAAGGACACCTGAAGGTAGCCCTTATTGCTTTTTTCCCATCTCCCTGCAGGCCATCTATTAGAATGTCTGGAAGGCAAACAAGGAGAGGCAGACAGTCAGGAGGCAATAAAAGAGGGCAAGCAGGCTCTGTGTCTGGGGGCAACAGTGCTGGTCGTGGACGCGGTGCATTGTCATCAGCACATGGCCATGGGACACGCTTGTCCTTCTTTTCCGCAGCTGGACATGTTGAGCCACATCATGCCGAAGACTTGGTAGAGTGGATGACCAAGCCCTCCTCCTCCTCCTCATCCTCTCTCACCCAGGCTCAGGGTACTGGCAAAGCAGCTGCCAAAGCGTCCTCTTCCCTGGTATCAATGTCAGACTCATCATCAGTCACTCCTTCCCTAGACCCACCATGTCCTCCTCCTGAGGAGTCCCCCGAACTGTTTGAGCACAGTGTTGGGTACATGCTCCAGGAGGATGCCCAGCGTTTCGAAGGGTCTGATGATGAAACCCAGCTACAGGAAGGCAGTAGGGTGAGAGCAGACAGAGGGGATGCTCAAGAAGGACACCAATCTGGCAGTCATGTTCCAGCAGCTGCAGCATACTGCCAGATTGGCTCCAGTGATGAGGAGGGAGGGGATGATGAGGTCACTGACTCCACGTGGGTGCCTAATAGGAGAGAGGAGGAGGAGGATGAGGAGGAGGCACATCTCCAACGAGACAGGATGCCCTTTGGTGGCCAGCGTAAGGGCAGTACACCGACGGAATCACACCGCAGAGCTCCGCCTGTGCAGGGCGCTGCCTCTGCCCGTCATTCAAAAAGTTCCTTGGTGTGGGCCTTTTTTGAGGCTAGTGCATCAGATCGCACAGCTGCTGTTTGCAACATATGTCTCAAGCGTATATCGCGTGGCCAAAACATCAGCCGCTTGGGTACCACATGCCTGACCAGACATATGTTGACCTGCCATGCAGCTCGTTGGCAAGCCTACCTCAAAGACCCACACCAAAGAACAAAGCGGACCTCTCCTTGCACCGCATCAGCTGGGATTTCCAACCCCACTATAACTTCAGTCCTCTCTGAAACATGCACTGAGAGGAATGAAGGTGTAGAATTAGGTGTGTCACAGCCAAGTACTTGCGGCCACTCTGCTAGCAGTACACCGACGTCCGATTCTAGCAGGCAAATTTCCCTGCCCCAGCTGCTGGACCGTCGAAAGAAGTTCACTCCCAGCCATCCACATGCCCAGCGGTTGAATGCTAGCTTGGCTAAATTGCTAGCGCTTCAACTGCTGCCTTTTCAGTTGGTAGACTCGGCCCCCTTCCGTGAGTTTGTGCAATGTGCGGTTCCTCAGTGGCAGGTTCCCAAACGCCACTTTTTCTCACGGAAGGCTATTCCGGCTCTCTACCGGCATGTGGAAGGCAATGTCTTGGCCTCGCTGGACAGGGCGGTCAGCGGTAAGGTGCATATTACCGCTGACTCATGGTCCAGCAGGCATGGACAGGGACGTTACCTTTCTTTCACGGCCCATTGGGTCACTCTTTTGGCAGCTGGGAAGGATGCAGGACAAGGTGCAGTAGTGTTGGAGGTTGTCCCACCGCCACGCCTCCAAAATGCTACTACTGGTTGTGACACACCTCTCTCCTCCACCCCCTCCTCTTCTTCTTCCTCCATGGCCTCTTCCTGTGGTTTGTCCTATGAACCAGCGGTGCTCCGTAGCCGTTCACGGGGCTACGCAAGTACGCAGGCAAAAAGATGCCATGCCGTGCTTGCGCTGGTGTGTTTGGGGGACAGAAGCCACACTGGGGCAGAGGTCCTGTCTGCTCTGCAGGGCCAGGCCGAGAGGTGGTTGACGCCACGCCAGCTTAAGCCAGGAATGGTGGTTTGCGACAATGGCACCAACCTCCTCTCCGCCCTCCGACAGGGACAACTGACCCATGTGCCCTGTGTGGCTCACGTCCTTAACCTGGTGGTGCAGCGGTTCTTGGGCAGGTACCCGGGCTTACAGGATGTCCTGAGGCAGGCCAGGAAAGTCTGTGTGCATTTCCGCAGATCTTATAATGCCAGTGCTCGCCTGGCTGAGCTGCAAAAGGAGTTGAACCTGCCCAAGAACCGCCTTATATGTGACATGCCCACCAGGTGGAACTCAACGTTGGCCATGCTGCAGCGGCTGCACACGCAGCAGAGGGCCATCAATGAGTACCTGTGCGACTACGGCACCAGGACAGGGTCAGGGGAGCTTGGTTTTTTTTCTCCACGCCAGTGGGGCATGATCAGGGATGCATGCACTGTCCTGGCACCATTTGAGGAGGCCACGAGGATGGTGAGCAGTGACAGTGCATGCATCAGTGACACTGTACCTCTTGTCCACCTGTTGGAGCACACGCTGCGTGGAATAATGGACAGGGCACTTGAGGCAGAACAGAGGCAGGAAGAGGAGGACTTCCTTGCCTCTCAAGGCCCCCTTTACCCAGACAGTGTTCCTTCTGTCCCACCCATCGCACAGGAAGAGGAAGAGGAGGAGGAGGAGGAGGAGGAGGAGGATTGTGTCAGCATGGAGGTGGAGGCTGGCACTCAGCATCATCAGCAGCAGTCTTTTAGGGATGATTTACAGTCCCAAGAAACCAGTGGACTTGTACGTGGCTGGGAGGAGGTGACTGCGGATCATGTCGTCCTTAGTGACCCAGAGGACTCCGGAGCGAATGCCTCAGCAAACCTACGCTGCATGGCCTCCCTGATCCTGCAAAGTCTGCGGAAGGATCCTCGTATTCTTCGGATCAAGGAGAGGGACCATTACTGGCTGGCCACTCTCCTTGATCCACGGTACAAGGGTAAGGTTGCGGACCTTATGTTACCGTCGCAGAGGGAGCAGAGGATGAGACAACTCCGGGAGGCCTTGCAGAAAGGTCTGTGCAACGCGTTCCCAGAGACTGGGAGGTTACAAACTCCTGGTCCAGGACAACGAGTTGCTGAGGCTTCGGCCAGTCAAAGAAGGAGCGGTGGGGAAGGTGGCCGTCTGACCGATGCGTTCAGACAATTCTTTAGTCCGCAGCCCCAAAGTATGATTGGTTCCAGCAACCATCGCCAGCGTCTGATAAACATGGTGCAGGAATATCTAGGGGCAAGGTCAGACTTGGACACCTTCCCCACCGAAAATCCTCTGGCTTACTGGGTCTTGAGGATGGATCACTGGCCAGAGCTTGCACAGTATGCAATTGAGCTACTGGCCTGTCCTGCATCCAGCGTTCTTTCGGAACGCACATTCAGTGCTGCTGGAGGATTTGTCACGGATCACAGGGTGCGCCTGTCCACCGACTCGGTTGATCGACTGACTTTCATCAAGATGAACCAGTCTTGGATCACCACCAGCTACCACACACCTGATGCTGATATAACAGACTAATTGATTTTAACATGTCACATCCCTTCAAGACTGATGCTGATGCTGAGTGTCTGTGCTGTTATGTTGACTGGCTATCCTCCTCCTCCGAGTCCTCAATGATACGATTGATGATGATAGCTTGGAAGATCATTTTTGTTTATGGGTGCCGCCACCAGTGGCTAAGGCCCAATTTTTCAGCCCCTGTTTTACAGGGGCGTGTAATTACAATTTTTTTAGCAATAATTTGCCATAGGGCTCATTGCTGTGCTCCAAGTACAGTATCTGTGAGGGGTTGGAGTGTTGTGGCACCAGTGCCTAAGGCCCAATTTTTCAGCCCCTTTTTAACAGGGGCGTGTCATTACAATTTTTGAAGCAATACTTTGCAACAGGGCTCATTGCTGTGCTCCAAGTACAGTATCTGTGAGGGGTTGTAGTGTTGTGCCACCAGTGCCTAAGGCCCAATTTTTCAGCCCCTGTTCAACAGGGGCATGTAATTACAATTCTTGATCTAATAATTCACAGCAGGGCCCATTCCTGCACCCACCAAGAGTAACTCTGAGGGCTTACAGTGTTGTGTCAACACCACCACCACCACCAAAGGCCCAATTTTTCAGCCCCTGTTCAACAGGGGCATGCAATTACAATTCTTGATCTAATAATTCACAGCAGGGCCCATTGCTGCACCCACCAAGAGTAACTGTCAGGGCTTACAGTGTTGTGGCACCAGCACCACCATCAAAGGCCCAATTTTTACTACCACTGTTCAACAATTATATGTAATTACAATTCCTGATATAATAGTTGACAGCAGGGCGTTCCAGCACCAACCAAGAGTAACTGTGAGTGCTTACAGTGTTGTGCCAACACCAACAACTAAGGGGCCTATTTCTGCAGAGTATCTACGGCAGGTCCCTACTTTCAAACATCCAACTTACAAACGACTCCTACTTGCAAACGCAAGAAGACAACAGGAAGTGAGAGGAAATCTACCCCTAGGAAGGAAAATTCTCTCCTGTAAGAATTAATATGGGAGAAAGGTGTCTCCTCTGTACTGATGCTTTATCAGCAATCCTTGTTTCAAGAAAAACACCACATTTCAAAAACAGTTGTCATTGGGACGGAAAGTGAGGTGAAATGTTCTGAACAGGGGCACAGACAGCAAAACAAATGTTACAGGGGTGATAACCCTTACCTATGTTTTCCAAAAAGTTTAAAAATAGATTTTTGGGCTGGAGCTACACTTCAACAATGTACCTGTTCAAAATTACAAACAGATTCTACATAAGAACAAACCTACAGTCCCTGTCTTGTATGCACCGCCTGTATACAGCTGTTCAGAGTATATAGGGCCTTTTTTATTTTATGTGCGGGGTTCCCCTTAATATCCATACAAGACCCAAAGCGGCTGGTAATGGGCTGGGGTAGGGGGGGGGGTCATGGGGTAGCTATGCCATTTTTCTTAAAGATTTTCATCCATATTACCGGGACCAGACATTACATTAAAGCCGCAAGCAGTTTTAAATGGCTTTTTTTTCCTTTAGAAGTGTCATTTTGTGCAGGGACAGTTCTAAACACGGGAAACACGTGGCACTTCACAGGCATACTTTAGACACCCCCCAGGTACGATATTTAAAGGAATATTTGACTTTTTTTTTTTCACTTTATGCATCATTAAAATGACTGCTCCCGAAAAACGACCGTTTTTAAAACTTCTTTTTGCATTGATACATGTCCCCTGGTGCAGAACCCGGGTTCCCAAACCCTTTTTAGGACAATAACATGCATAATAGTTGTTATAATTAGCACTTTAGAATTCGAATGTTCGCATCCATTGTATTTAATAGGGTTCTAATGTTCGTACGAACTTTCGGTCCGTTCGCGGGTTCTGGTGCGAACCGAACCCGGGGGTGTTCGGCTCATCACTAATCTTGGTACCCCTTTTTCACATGCTCTTCACTACGGGGTATTACTCCCACTAAATTGACAGCTTTTGTAATTTTTGTTACACTGTTTTCTTTTCCAAGCTTGATCACTCTTAAGCATGTGGGGACCCAGCAACGTGTCATACACAGGAGCCATATTCTCGACCAATGCCACATTCGCTGAATAGGTGAACTTCAGATTTTATTGTCGATCATCTGATTGTTTCCTCTTCTTGCTAGGGTTAGTGGATATTTTCTTGTCACTGCAGTAACTTTCCTGATGTCTGGTTTTGTTGGCTCTTGAAAAAGCTGTCTTCATGCAACCGCCACTGCTGTCACTTGATTGTTCCTCAACACAGAATATGTAAGATTGATCTGTAGCCCCATCATTCACTTCTGTACTGCTATCTATGTAATTGACTTTATTCAGAGAAAAATTGTGTTTTCTTCTCTCCTGAGTAGTGGCCCTTTGTGGCTCTTCTTCTTCATTACTTGCCAAGATGTTGGAATCTTGTGAAAGACAGATCTGCTGAAATATTTACACGATATTAATAACATATTTACTATTTTGACTTTCTCAGAGATTTAGCCTAACCTTAATTTTGTTTCTTACAGATAAGTGAGGCTTGGTGGGCGACCTACTGATTCCAGGATTTCTTGCTTCTGGGACAACATTGTCTTTGGGGCACTGTGAAAAAAAACACAAAAACACTTTTAAGTTGCTGAGTATTTCACTTTACATTTGACATGTAAAAACACCACCTATTGTTTACCATAAACTTGGTTGGTTTTAACAATCCCATTCTCTCTGTGAATGTTTTGAGAATGCATCCTTCAACTACAATAGAATCAGATAGTTATGTGCAGTTAGTTGGAGAAATGTAAAATATATGTGCAGAACAAATAAAATTGTTTAGTTTCACTTTGTTTTGATTCATTATTTAACCAATTTCATTTAGTTGTTAAATTTGTTTCATTTTTCTTTTCAGAATTTGTTTCATTTATTTAGATTTGACCGCATTAGAAAACATTTCAACAGCATTAATAAACATTTTAACCGCATTAATAAACATTTCAACCGCATTAGAAAACATTTAAACCGCATTAATAAACATTTCAACCGCATTAATAAACATTTCAACCACACTAGAAAACATTTCAACCACACTAGAAAATATTTCAACAGAATTAATAAACATTTAAACCGCAGTAGAAAACATTTCAATCACACTAGAAAATATTTCAACCGCACTAATAAACATTTCAACCGCACTAGAAAACATTTCAACCGCATTATAAAACATATCAACCGCACTAAAAAACATTTTAACCGCATGATTAAACATTTCATCCGCATGATTGAACATTTCAACCGCATTAATAAACATTTCAATTGCACTAGAAAACATGTAAATCGCAATAGAAAACATTTCAACCACATTAGTAAACATTTCAACCGCATTGACAAACATTTCAACCGCATTAGAAAACATTTTAATTACATTAATAAACATTTCAACCGCATTAACAAACATTTCAACCTCATTATATAAAAATAGTATAAAACATGAAAACAGTGGTCTGTATCAATTAATACTACAAAACAGCGCTAATGTTGATTAATAATAGTAGTCAACACAACATTAAAGTCTTTAGATAGATGTTAGTTAATTCCAGTGCTTCATAATAGTGTCCATAGGTGATTTTAAAGAGATTTGTAGAGTGCACCTTCCACCGACCCTCCAGATCCACCACATGAATACACACACCCCTTAGGGGTTAACACTCACCAGACCACCAATAAATATGGGCATTGAACAGATGGTACTCTTATCCAGACCAAACAATGGAAAACTGCCTCAATCAGGGGGATATCAAAGTGTATTGGGCTCCCAAAAAACAAACAGAGGACAGAACATAGCGTAATCCTGTTTATTTAAAAAGATCCCCTTCACAGATTATGTCCCCTCAAACATTAAACGTACATCAACATTTCCAATATGAGCAAAAGTAAAAGTGTAGTTGCACTTCACCGTCTCCGCCATCCGGTGTGTAGCACCAGAGCCGCAAGATGAATTAATTGCTTCCTCCTTCCTGGTTCTCCCGGCGGTGGAGCGCAAACACACACTTCCAGCGTGTCGTGTAGGTCACGCACTGACGCGTTTCGTCATTGGCTGACTTCAACAGAGGGCGTGCCTACACGACGCAAACACTGACTTATATCGTCCCTCTATCTTCCACTCCAGCCAATCGGCGCGCGCCAGACAAAATACAAAAAAATTAGGTGCACAATCCAATACAGGCACGTCTTACCGAAGGCTTCCTACAGGGAGCGGGGTGGGACAAACATAGTCTGACTGCATATAAAGTGCCGATCGCCTGGATGTAACTTCACAGGGATAAGCATTAGACAATAAAAATAATAATCTTACATTTTAAACTGCAAAGGTGATAATGCATCAGAGAAAAATTTTAATATTCATAGATATAAAAACATTAACTTTATAATCAATAAACCCATTGATTCTTATAAATAATAGGATCATAATAGGTACAACACATATATGCACCAAATATATAAAGAAAGTACATAATTCACCAGTTATATAAAAAGGTACATAAATTCACCAATTATATATATAAAAAAATTACTAAAAATTATATTATATATATATATGCCATGTCTAATAACCCATAACATAAAAAAGGTTAAAAAGCACTAGAAAATAATATTTAAAATATTATTTAAAAATCACTGATAAAACAGTTGATATCCAACTCCACATTTAACCCTTTGGGCGACAAAGTATCAACAGAAAAAATCCATTGGGTTTCTTGCTTTGAGAGGTCTCTAACCAAATTAGAGCCCCTCCAAGTCGGCTTCAGATGGTCAATCCCCCAAAATTTGAGACCTGAGGGATCCTGATTATGAAACATTTTAAAATGGAGTGACACATTATGATCTTTATATCCAATAATGATATTTGCAATATGTTCTGCAATTCTGATTTTTAGTTGGCGCTTGGTACGGCCTATATACATGAGCCCGCATGGACATTGGAGGGCATACACAACATAGGAGGAGTTGCATGTAATAAATTCCCTAATGTTAAACTCCCTGTTGTTTGAGGTTGATATAAAAGTTTCAATGGCCCTTAATGGCCTGTTGACCTCCTTACATGCACGACACCTACAGGCAAAAAAGCCATCTCTGTCCCAGAAAGTGGAAGGTCTGGATGGGGGATCCAAGACCTTCCTCACTATTTTGTCAGCAAAGCCAGGCCTTTGAGGCAATTCTGTAGAGAGTACTTTATCCATACGTAAAATGTGCCAGTGAGTATAGAAGATTTCTTCAACCTCCTTATACTGGGACTGGAAGCCCGAAATGAAATTCCATTCTCTTCCACTATCTACATGGGCAGGAGATGAATCTCTAAGGAAATTATCCCTAGGTAATACCGCCAATTCACATATGATGGAATTAAGTCTTTCCTCCTTATAGCCTTTTTCAATAAATTTATTTTTTATAGTTTGAGCCTGTAGTAGAAAATCCACCCCCTCAGAGCAATTCCTTTTTACTCTGGTAATTTGTCCTTTAGGTATATTTTTTAACCATAAAGGGTGGTGTCCACTACTCACAGGCAAATAGCTATTAGAATCTGTAGCTTTAAAAAATACTTTCGTACCCAACTTGTTCTCTTGTCTATATATATGGTCATCCAAAAAGTGTATATCACTTGAACTATATTCACTAGTCAATTTGATGTTATTCTTATTGTTGTTCAATTCATAAAGAAAATCATGTAACATATCTATAGACCCCTCCCAGATGAAAAACAAATCATCAATGTATCTTTTATACATCAAAAGGTGTGGGCGAGTTACAGAAAAAATGAACTTGTCCTCCCATTCCCCCATAAATAAGTTTGCTATACTGGGGGCAAACTTAGACCCCATAGCAACCCCTTTGGATTGGGAATATAAATCACCATTAAACCAAAAATAATTGTGGCTTAAACAGAAATCAAGAGAGTTCCTTATAAAGATCTTCTGGTTATGTGGTGTATCTTTGCGTTTGCATAAAGCCCAATTCAAAGCCAGCAGAGCATCATCGTGCTGGATGATGGTATATATGGCAGAAACATCCACGGTTACCAGAAATATCTCTTCCTTTCCTGTAAGGTCCGCTGACTGTAACATCTGAAGGAGACTTTTAGTGTCCTTCAAGTAGGCCCGAGTTTGTACAACACTTTTTTGAAGACATAGATCCAGATACTGTCCCAGGCGAGATGTAATGGATCCAATCCCATTTACAATGGGTCTCCCAGGGGGACAGTTAACGTCTTTGTGGATCTTGGGAAGGGTATAGATAGTGGGGATTCTACTACTACTAGGAACAAGATAGGTCATCTCGCGTTTAGTCAGAACACCAGTGGAGTAGCCCTTTTCAATCAAACATTTCAAGTTGATTTCATACTGAGCGGTTGGATCTTTCTCCAACCTAGTGTAAGTATTGGTATCACCTAACATCTCCATAAGTTGATTGACATAAAATGTTTTGTTCAAAATAACAACTCCTCCCCCTTTATCAGCGGGTCTGATTATTATATCTTTCCTCTCTTCAAGCATTGTAATTCCATCTAATATATGGCGTGGATTAACTTCTTTTTTAGGTACTATGTGTTGAAGATCCCGTATCACAAGACCCTTAAAAGTTTCCAATTGATGGTTCGCGCCATTCAGAGGATTGAAGGGGGATTTATTACGAAGTCCTCTATCTATTGCAACTGATGACAGATTAGTTGCTGGTTGGGAATTCTTGTTAAGAAAGTATTTTTTCATATTTACTTTGCGTATATACTTATGAACGTCTATAAAGACATCAAACTTATTGATTGGCCTTTTTAGGCCACATTTCAAGCCTAAGGCCTCGTACACACGGCCGAGATTCTCGTCGAAAAAAACATGTCCTTTTTTTTTCAACGAGATTCCTGGACAAGAAAATTGTCCCGACCGAGTGTACACACGCTCGTTTCAAAGAACCCGCGGTTCTTTGAATGGAGCGTACGCGGTGACGTCATCGACTACGACGAGCATGCGCTCGTCACATTCGATGCCGTCGCCGCCATCTTGGTATACCCTACGTATGCCTAGGAAGCTACCGCACATGCGTCAAATTCATTTCGAACATGCACGGGCTTCCCGGCGGACAGGTAAGTGTACACACACTCACTTTTCTCGTCGAGAAACAGGCTGACGAGAATCTCGACAAGAAAATAGAGAGCAGGTTCTCTATTTTCTCGTCGAGGTTACTTGTCGGTTTTCTCAACGAGAAACCCGATAGCCGCGTACACACGACCGATTTACTCGGCAAGACATCTCTGCCAGCAAGTTTCTTGCTGGTTCTTGCCGAGAAAATCGGTCGTGTGTACGAGGCCTAAATGCAAAATATTTGTTTCCTTATGCGATAAAATTGTGTCACTCAAATTAAAAATATCCCCTAATCTGGGCCTCTGCTTCTTTTTCTGGATTTTTCTCCCCGCTCTACATCCTCACGTTTGTCTCTCCTCTGACTGGGATGTTGAGCCTGGTCTCTTTCCCAATACAATGGTTCTTTCCACTGGGGATCTCTGTATTCTTGTTTTTGTTGGGACTGGGCCGGAGGTCTCCCTCTTCATTGGGGAAATCCTTGACCCCGTCTCTGCCAACCCCTCCCCTTCCCTAAAAAAGGACGCGGAGACTGATAACTACCTCTTGCTCCATTCTCCCATAAAGGTTCAAACCTATTATGGACCGGAACATGGTATTGTTGGTTATAGTGGACATTATTAGGTCCATCTCTCACTGAACCTCCTCTACCATAAATAATCACCAGTGTTCCTAATGGGTGTGGAGTGGTCCCTTGGTGGATATGGGGGAACATCATTTCTCCTTATATCACTAGTGCCAGGGACACCAGTAGATATCTGTGGAGGTCTTACTATAGGGTTATTCAGATGAGCATTGTCATTGTTGGTTTCCCTATTATCTGAAGTCTTGTTTTGTTGCCAAAGGTATACCGAGTTTGAGCGAAAATCACCCAAATCCCGGTGAAATCTTCTAATTTTCTTTTTCTGGGTGTCTTTATCCACCTTTTCTAGTTGAAGTCATATACCTGCTGGGAATCTTTAATAGGGTCCAGCTGTAACTTGAGATCATTGATCTTACTTTCTAATTTTGACATTTTCTTCCGTTTACGTTTTAGGATAAGATCCTACAATTTAAACCCCATAGAGTTGAAAAATTTGTACCACTCATTCATGGATTCAGCATCATCCAAGCCATCTTGGGGGCCACTTTCCCATCACAGGCTTCTGATTATAATTTTTTCCTTTATATACTGTACCAATGTACAGATGTCCGACCAAGTGCGGACTTGTTTTTCAAGTACATTGCCTAATGCAGTCATTATACCGTTAAAATTAACTTGTGCAGTCGTTTGCTCATTAATTGAAAATACATTGGCAATGTCAATACTCCTGCTACTTAGGAATTGCAAAGCATCCATGGCTGCAGAGAAAATATACTGTAAAGATAAACAAAAAGGGTGTATTCAAAGGCCTATAATACACCGCTCAGCGCCTATGGAACAAATATTTGCAAAACACAGCAAAAACTGGGACAATATAGTAATCGTCCACAGAAAGGCAGTGGGTTTGACAAAAAATATCTCTCTATATATATATGTATATATAAATACACATATATGTATGTAGTCTCTTACACCCCAAATAAGTAAAAAAAAATACTAAAGCAGCTGTTTAAAACATGGCAAATTATATAAAAATAGTATAAAACATGAAAACAGTGGTCTGTATCAATTAATACTACAAAACAGCGCTAATGTTGATTAATAATAGTAGTCAACACAACATGAAAGTCTTTAGATAGATGTTAGTTAATTCCAGTGCTTCATAATAGTGTCCATAGGTGATTCTAAAGAGATTTGTAGAGTGCACCTTCCACCGGCCCTCCAGATCCACCACGTGAATACACACACCCCTTAGGGGTTAACACTCACCAGACCACCAATGAATATGGGCATTGAACAGATGGTACTCTTATCCAGACCAAACAATGGAAAACTGCCTCAATCAAGGGGATATCAAAGTGTATTGGGCTCCCAAAAAACAAACAGAGGACAGAACATAGCGTAATCCTGTTTATTTAAAAAGATCCCCTTCACAGATTATGTCCCCTCAAACATTAAACGTACATCAACATTTCCAATATGAGCAAAAGTAAAAGTGTAGTTGCACTTCACCGTCTCCGCCGACCGGCGTGCAGCACCAGAGCCACAAGCTGAATTAATTGCTTCCTCCTTCCTGGTTCTCCGGGCGGTGGAGCGCAAACACACACTTCCAGCGTGTCGTGTAGGTCACGCTCTGATGCCTTTCGTCATTGGCTGACTTCAACAGAGGGCGTGCCTACACGACGCAAACACTGACTTATATCGTCACTCTATCTTCCACTCCAGCCAATCGGCGCGCGCCAGACAAAAAACAAAAAAATTAGGTGCACAATCCAATACAGGCACGTCTTACCGAAGGCTTCCTACAGGGAGCGGGGTGCGACAAACATAGTCTCACTGCATATAAAGTGCCGATCGCCTGGATGTAACTTCACAGGGATAAGCATTAGACAATAAAAATAATAATCTTACATTTTAAACTGCAAAGGTGATAATGCATCAGAGAAAAAATGTAATATTCATAGATATAAAAACATAAACTTTATAATCAATAAACCCATTGATCCTTATAAATAATAGGATCATAATAGGTACAACACATATATGCACCAAATATATAAAGAAAGTACATAATTCACCAGTTATATAAAAAGGTACATAAATTCACCAATTATATATATAAAAAAATTACTAAAAATTATATTATATATATATATGCCATGTCTAATAACCCATAACATAAAAAAGGTTAAAAAACACTAGAAAATAATATTTAAAATATTATTTAAAAATCACTGATAAAACAGTTGATATCCATCTCCACATTTAACCCTTTTTTTGCTGTGTTTTGCAAATATTTGTTCCATAGGCGCTGAGCGGTGTATTATAGGCCTTTGAATACACCCTTTTTGTTTATTTCAACCTCATTAACAACCATTTCAACCGTACTAGAAAATATTTCAATCTCACTAGAAAACATTTTAACTGCATTAATAATCATTTCAACCACATTAGAAAACATTTCAACCGCATTAGAAAACATTTCAACCGCACTAGAAAACATTTCAATCGCACTAGAAAACATTTCAACTGCATTATTAAACATTTCAACCACATTAGAAAACAGATGATTTTGGGCACAGGTACACTGTGACAGATGTTGATGGGGCATGAGTAGTACACCTGACATAGAGACAACATTTTTAGAAAGGAAGAATGACCATCTTTTTTTTTAATCAGCAGGTTTTCAAATTCTAATTGATTGGAATTAGTAACAATTGGAATATTGGATTTTTATTTCTGTCAGCTCAGGTACAATGCACATATATTTTTCATTTAAAACACCTGAATACTGGGCGTGGTCTGGAGCTGCATGGAGTAGGACGTGCAGTGTGAGAGCTCCGCTCGAGACATCTGTTTTACTGATCCTGGGGGCTATACTCCCCGCAAACGACCACCTGATATCTCCAGACACCCTGCTCGATTCGGTGCCACCATGTCTCCTCCCGAAATATCCGGAGGAGGAAGATGGCGCCATCCCACCCCCCACAGATGGGGCCCAGGCCTCTGGAGACACCGCCAAAGTACTGGATGCGATCGCCCTCTGCCAGTCCACCCTAACCACCAGGATCAAGGAGGTGAAGATTGACATCTCCCTGATCCAGCAGGACATCCACAAGCTCTGCGAAAGGGTGACTGAGACAGAACGCCGGGTCAGCCACGTGGAGGAGGGCCTGCATCCACTTCAGGTCACCACCGAACAGCTGCAATACCAACTGAACGCGGTCCTCTCCAAGCAGGACGATATGGAGAATCGTCTCAGAAGATGCAACCTGCGCTTCGTGGGTATCCCTGAGAAATCCGAGAGCGCGAACCCCCCACTTATCTGGAAAACCTGCTGATCAAGACCTTCGGCAGGGAGGCCTTCTCTACAACATTCGTGGTGGAGCGCAGCCACCGCCTCGCTACAAAACCTCCCCCTGCTGAAGCCCTGCCTCGAACCTTTATTGCCAAGTTCTTGAACTACCGTGACCGTGATACAATCCTTAGGAGGCAACATCCCTATCGGCAACGTGACCGTGGCGGTGTTCCCGGACTTTTCAGCTGAAGTCCAGAAGAAGAGGGCCCGCTTCACTGAGGCTAAACGGCAGCTCCGAGTACATCACCTACCGTATGCTGTTGTGCTTTTTCAGGGACAGTTTGCCCGCACAATATTTATTATTGAGTAATTTTTAACGAAGATATTTTTGAATACAAAAGTCAATCTATATGACACAGTCTATAATATGAAACTTATTCACGGAGACGTGTGATCATACAAAATTGCAAAATTTATTGGTTAACAAAAAGCAAATATTTACATGAAATTAAAATACCAATTGCATTACATGAACGACTTGAAAATCAATAAAAGTACCCGCAAAATGGGCATACAGTCCCTTTGACATAATGCTGTCATGATAAATTCTCAATAGGCTCAACAACCTTGTATGAATGACAATGAAACAGAACGTCTGTATTTCACACATCTAACCATTACTATACTGCAGGTAAGTAAGTGGTTAACAATGTGAAATAAATTGGACGTTTGTTTTGTCACTAAGATTGGAACTATGCAAAACGAAAAATATAATGAAAAATGTAATCTTTACAGAAAAATTCTACCAGTTGTTGGTTAACCACTTAACGACCGCCCACTGTAAATATACGTCGGCAGAATGGCACCGACAGGCAGAATCACGTATATGTACGTGATTGCCTTTGTATAGTTGGGGGGTCCGATCGGACCCCCCTTCTTTACAGTGAGCGGTCGTTTTACCCTCGGGAGCGATCCGGCATGAGGGGACGGCCGTTCGATTCCGGCCACCCCCTCTCTACATCGCTCCCGGCGAATGAGAGCTTCCCCTGCCTGTGTACTGTTTACACAGGCTGGAGGAAGTGATGTCATCTCTCCTGCGGCGCTCACATATACCGAGCGCCGTACAGGAGAAGATGCAGGTTAGTGCACACAACACTACACTGACACCAGGACACATAGGCACATAAATCGCCCCCCCAGGCCCCCCCAGACACCCCCAGATCACCCCCAGATCACCCCCCAGCCCCCAGTTACAGTGTCACTGATTGCAGTGACCATTTATTTAGTGATCACTGCAATCAGTGACATTTGTGACTGTAAAAGTGTCAGTACATTCAGTTTTAGGTCCAGTGTAGCCCCCTAACCCCCCCTAATAAAGGTTTAACCCCCTGATCACCCCCCAGATAACCCTTTCACCCCCTAGCACCGCCGTCACTAAGCGATCATTTTTCTGATCGATGTCTTAGCGTCGGTGATGCTGATCGGTAGCCAGTAATTTTTTTTAGGTTCGCCGCAGGTTTTTATAGCGTCGGGTACCCCCATATATTACCTAATAAAGGTTTAACCCCCTTGATCGCCCCCCAGGTAACCCTTTCACCCCCTATCACCACTGTCACTAAGCGATAATTTTTCTGATCGATGTTTTAGCGTCGGCGATGCTGATCGGTAGCCAGTAATTTTTTTTAGGTTCGCCGCAGGTTTTTATAGCGTCGGGTACCCCCATATATTACCTAATAAAGGTTTAACCCCCTTGATCACCCCCAGGTAACCCTTTCACCCCCTAGCACTGCCGTCACTAAGCGATCATTTTTCTGATCGATGTCTTAGCGTCGGTGATGCTGATCGGTAGCCAGTAATTTTTTTTAGGTTCGCCGCAGGTTTTTATAGCATCGGGTACCCCCATATATTACCTAATAAAGGTTTAACCCCCTTGATCGCCCCCCAGGTAACCCTTTCACCCCCTATCACCACTGTCACTAAGCAATAATTTTTCTGATCGCTGTCTTAGCGTCGGTGATGCAGATCGGTAGCCAGTAATTTTTTTTAGGTTCGCCGCAGGTTTTTATAGCGTCAGGTACCCCAATATATTACCTAATAAAGGTTTAACCCCCTTGATCGCCCCCCAGGTAACCCTTTCACCCCCTATCACCACTGTCGCTAAGCGATCATTTTTCTGATCGCTGTCTTAGCGTCGGTGATGCAGATCGGTAGCCAGTATTTTTTTTTAGGTTTGCCGCAGGTTTTTATAGCGTCAGGTACCCCCATATATTATCTAATAAAGGTTTAACCCCTGATCGCCCCCCAGGTAACCATTTCACCCCCTATCACCACTGTCGCTAAGCGATCGTTTTTATGATCGTTGTCTTAGTGTCGGTGATGCAGATCGGTAGCCAGTAATTTTTTTTTAGGTTCGCCGCCAGGTTTTTATATAGCGTCAGGTAACCCCATATATTACCTAATAAAGGTTTTAACTCCCTAATTGTCCCTAGTTAACCCTTTCACCAGTGATCATCATATACAGGTACTTCTCAAAAAATTTGCATATTGTGATAAAGTTCATTATTTTCTGTAATGTACTGATAAACATTAGACTTTCATATATTTTAGATTCATTACACACAACTGAAGTAGTTCAAGCCTTTTCTTGTTTTAATATTGATGATTTTGGCATACAGCTCATGAAAACCCCAAAATCCTATCTCAAAAAATTAGCATATTTCATCCGACCAATGAAAGAAAAGTGTTTTTAATACAAAAAAAGTCAACCTTCAAATAATTATGTTCAGTTATGCACTCAATACTTGGTCGGGAATCCTTTTGCAGAAATGACTGCTTCAATGCGGCGTGGCATGGAGGCAACCAGCCTGTGGCACTGCTGAGGTGTTATGGAGGCCCAGGATGCTTCGATAGCGGCCTTAAGCTCATCCAGAGTGTTGGGTCTTGCGTCTCTCAACTTTCTCTTCCCAATATCCCACAGATTCTCTATGGGGTTCAGGTCAGGAGAGTTGGCAGGCCAATTAAGCACAGTAATACCATGGTCAGTAAACCATTTACCAGTGGTTTTGGCACTGTGAGCAGGTGCCAGGTCGTGCTGAAAAATGAAATCTTCATCTCCATAAAGCTTTTCAGCAGATGGAAGCATGAAGTGCTCCAAAATCTCCTGATAGCTAGCTGCATTGACCCTGCCCTTGATAAAACACAGTGGACCAACACCAGCAGCTGACATGGCACCCCAGACCATCACTTACTGTGGGTACTTGACACTGGACTTCAGGCATTTTGGCATTTCCCTCTCCCCAGTCTTCCTCCAGACTCTGGCACCTTGATTTCCGAATGACATGCAAAATTTAATTTCATCCGAAAAAAGTACTTTGGACCACTGAGCAACAGTCCAGTGCTGCTTCTCTGTAGCCCAGGTCAGGCGCTTATGCCGCTGTTTCTGGTTCAAAAGTGGCTTGACCTGGGGAATGCGGCACCTGTAGCCCATTTCCTGCACATGCCTGTTCACGGTGGCACTGGATGTTTCTGCTCCAGACTCAGTCCACTGCTTCCGCAGGTCCTCCAAGGTCTGGAATCGGTCCTTCTCCACAATCTTCTTCAGGGTCCGGTCACCTCTTCTCGTTGTGCAGCGTTTTCTGTCACACTTTTTCCTTCCCACAGACTTCCCACTGAGGTGCCTTGATACAGCACTCTGGGAACAGCCTATTCGTTCAGAAATTTCTTTCTGTGTCTTACCCTCTTGCTTGAGGGTGTCAATGATGGCCTTCTGGACAGCAGTCAGGTCGGCAGTCTTATCCATGATTGCGGTTTTGAGTAATGAACCAGGCTGGGAGTTTTTAAAAGCCTCAGGAATCTTTTGCAGGTGTTTAGAGTTAATTAGTTGATTCAGATGATTAGGTTAATAGCTCGTTTAGAGAACCTTTTCATGATATGCTAATTTTTTGAGATAGGAATTTTGGGTTGTCATGAGCTGTATGCCAAAATCATCAATATTAAAACAAGAAAAGGCTTGAACTACTTCAGTTGTGTGTAATGAATCTAAAATATATGAAAGTCTAATGTTTATCAGTACATTACAGAAAATAATGAACATTATCACAATATGCTAATTTTTTGAGAAGGACCTGTAAGTGTTACGGGTGACGCTGGTTAGTTAGTTTGCTTTTTATAGTGTCAGTGCACCCGCCGTATATAACCCAATAAAGGTTTAACCCCCTGATCGCCCGGCGGGTGATATCAATTAGGTTTTAGCGTCAGAGAGGGTCTGCGTCACACCCCAGGCAGCGTCAGGTTAGTGCCAGTAACGCTAACACCCACGCGTGAAGCATACACCTCCCTTAGTGGTATAGTATCTGAACAGATCAATATCTGATCTGATCAGATCTATACTAGCGTCCCCAGCAGTTTAGGGTTCCCAAAAACGCAGTGTTAGCGGGATCAGCCCAGATACCTGCTAGCACCTGCGTTTTGCCCCTCCGTCCAGCCCAGGCCACCCAAGTGCAGTATCGATCGATCACTGTCACTTGCAAAACACAACACACATAACTGCAGCGTTCGCAGACAGGCCTGATCCCTGCGACTCCAGTGCTGTAGGAGGTGATTTCGCCACAACAGTTAAAAAAAATAAGAATATATGCCAAAGCATTTGGGCAGCAGGGGCGGAGGAGCGATTTTGCTCCTAATGCCGCGTACATACGGTCGAAATTCCGACGGAGGCTTGCCCGTGGAAAAGTCTGACCATGTGTACGCGGCATAACTTTTGCGGGAAGATGCCCCATGCTTCGGCATATATAAATGGTGCATGTATGCCCATCATTAGAAGTGGGTGGATGAAGGGCGGTATTCTAATGGTGGGCATACCCACCGATCAATCTTTTTTTTTCGTTCAGCCAACAGGCTGTATGAAAAAAAAGATTACAATACATGTCCAACAAGGACCAGCAACGTACTGGTATGTTGCTGGACTTTGAATGTTTATACCAGAATGATGCCTGCGGGTTTAGGTATCATCTTGGTATCATTCTTTTCAGCCAGCGGCCGGCTTTCATGTAAAAGCAATCCTAGTGGCTAATTAGCCTCTGGACTGCTTTTACTAGCAGTGGGAGGGAATGTCCCCCCCCCGGATATAAAAAGCGCCATTGGGAAATTGGGAAAGCATTTTATCACACCGATCTTGGTGTGGTCAGATGCTTTGAGGGCAGAGGAAAGATCTAGGGTCCAATAGACCCCAGTTTTTTCAAAAAAGAGTACCTGTCATTACCTATAGCTATCATAGGGGATATTTACATTCCCTGAGATAACAATAAAAATGATAAAAAAAAAATATGGAGGCAACAGTTTAAAAATAAAATAAAAAAGCAAAATTAATAATAATAAAAAATAAAATAAAAAAAAGCACCCCTGTCCTGCCCTGCGCTTGCCCAATGGCGAACGCAAGCGTCGGTCTGGCGTCATATGTAAACTGCAATTGCACCATGCATGTGAGGTATCACCGCGAAGGTCAGATCGAGGGCAGTAATTTTAGCAGTAGACGTCCTCTGTAAATCTAACGGGGTAACCTGTAAAGGCTTTTAAAGGCTTTTAAAAATGTATGTAGTTTGTCGCCAATGCGCGTTTGTGTGAAATTTTAAAGCATGTCGTGTTTGGTATCTATGTACTCGGCCTAAGATCATCTTTTTTATTTCATCAAACATTTGGGCAATATAGTGTGTTTTAGTGCATTAAAATTAAAAAAAGTGTATTTTTTCCCCAAAAAATGCGTTTGAAAAATCGCTGCGCAAATACTGTGTAGAAAAAAAAATGCAACACCCACCATTTTATTCTGTAGGGCCTTTGCTTTAAAAATATATATAATGTTTGGGTGTTCAACATAATTTTCTTGCAAAAAAAAATATGTTTTCATGTAAACAAAAAGTGTCAAAAAGGGCTTTGTCTTCAAGTGGTTAGAAGAGTGGATGTAAGCTTCCTAATGTTGTGTATAAAATGCCAGGACAGTTCGAAACCCCCCAAATGACCCCATTTTGGAAAGTAGACACCCCAAGCTATATACTGAGAGGCATGTCGAGTCCATGGAATATTTTATATGTTGACACAAGTTGCGGAAAAAATACATTTTTTTTTTTTTTTTTGCACAAAGTTGTCACTAAATGATATATTGCTCAAACATGCCATGGGAATATGTGGAATTACACCCCAAAATACATTCTGTTGATTCTCCTGAGTATGGGGATACCACATGTGTGAGACTTTTTGGGAGCCTAGCCGCGTACGGGACCCCAAAAACCAATCACCGCCTTCAGGCTTTCTAAGGGTGTAAATTTTTGATTTCACTTCTCACTGCCTATCACAGTTTCGGAGGCCATGGAATGCCCAGATGGCACAAAACCCCCCAAATGACCCCATTTTGGAAAGTAGACACCCCAAGCTATTTGCTGAGAGGTATTGTGAGTATTTTGCAGATCTCGCTTTTTGTCACAAAGTTTTGAAAATTGAAAAAAAAAAGAAAAAAAAAATATGTTCTTTCTTCATTTTCAAAAACAAATGAGAGCTGTAAAATACTCACCATGCCTCTCAGCAAACAGCTTGGGGTGTCTACTTTCCAAAATGGGGTCATTTGGGAGGGTTTTGTGCTATTTTGGAATTTTATGGCCTTCGAAACTGTGATAGGTAGTGAGGAGTCAAATCAAAAATTTGTGCCTAGAAATCCTGAAGGCGGTGCTTGGTTTTCGGGGTCCCGTACGCGGCTAGGCTCCTAAAAAGTCCCACACATGTGGTATCCCCGTACTCAGGAGAAGCAGCAGAATTTATTTTGGGGTGCAATTCCACATATAACCATGGCATGTGTGAGCAATATATCATTTAGTGACAACTTTTTGTAATTTTTTTTTTGTCATTATTCAATCACTTGGGACAAAAAAAAAATATTCAATGGGCTCAACAGGCCTCTCAGCAATTTCCTTGGGGTGTCTACGTTCTAAAATGGGGTCATTTGGGGGGGTTTTGTGCTATTTTGGCATTTTATGGCCTTCAAAACTGTGATAGGTAGTGAGGAGTGAAATCAAAAATTTACACCCTTAGAAATCCTGAAGGCGGTGCTTGGGTTCCGGGGTCCCGTACGTGGCTAGGCTCCTAAAAAGTCCCACACATGTGGTATCCCCGTACTCAGGAGAAGCAGCAGAATGTATTTTGGGGTGCAATTCCACATATAACCATGGCATGTGTGAGCAATATATCATTTAGTGACAACTTTTTGTATTTTTTTTTCTTTTTTGTCATTATTCAATCTCTTGGGACAAAAAAAAATATTCAATAGGCTCAACATGCCTCTCAGCAATTTCCTTGGGGTGTCTACTTTCTAAAATGGGGTCATTTGGGGGGTTTTGTACTGCCCTGCCATTTTAGCACCTCAAGAAATTAGATAGGCAGTCATAAATTTAAAGCTGTGTAAATTCCAGAAAATGTACCCTAGTTTGTAAACGCTATAACTTTTGCGCAAACCAATAAATATACGCTTATTGACATTTTTTTTACTAAAGACATGTGGCTGAATACATTTTGGCCTAAATGTATGACTAAAATTGAGTTTATTCGATTTTTCTTATAACAAAAAGTAGAAAATATCATTTTTTTTCAAAATTTTCGGTCTTTTTCCGTTTATATCGCAAAAAATAAAAATTGCAGAGGCAATCAAATACCATTAAAAGAAAGCTCTATTTGTGGGAAGAAAAGGACGCAAATTTTGTTTGGGTACAACATTGCATGTCCGCACAATTTACAGTTAAAGCAGCGCAGTGCAAAATTCTGAATTCACCTCTGGTCCTTTAGCTACCAAATGGTCCGGGGCTTAAGTGGTTAATGAGAATAAATCATAATTGCAGAATATTCAATACATCAATATTTTGGAGAACAACAATGAATTCAAAATTAAAAAAATGACATAATTACCCATTCCAACATGTCTATTTCCTTCTGGCAAGTGACCAGAGTTAAAATGGCTGCCATGGCTTTCAGGTATCGGGTGTCTAGGAATCTTCATGAGTGTAAAAATATGTCTTCATGCATGGTGCATGTGTGTCAGTCTGTCTGAGGGTATGGATCTCCCAGTGTGCCCCTCAGGGTGGGTCCCTGAGTGTGTCTCCCCATCTTGTGGGAGTGAGTGTGTGTATCTGAGTTCCCCTTTATCTAATTTTTCTTCTCTTAAGTACTGTCTCTGGACAATAAGGTTATAAAAATTATACTAAGTTCTGCCCAAAGAGAGTGTGTCCTCAACTCATTGGAGGCTGCAGATATGGGAGTTATCTGTTCTGTTTCTCGCCACCCCTTTCCAGGAGAATATGATTTTAAGGTAATATCCCCTTCAACCACCAGGTGTCTCAAATGGATTTGGAGTTCAACTCTTTAAGTTAATATATTCTATTTCAGAATGTGTATAAGTTTATATAATGCTGGCAAGACTATACAGTAGGTGCCGCCGATTTTGTGTCAATCTCGCCTCTTCTAGAGGCGAGATTGACACCCTACGAGCCCCGTCGCGAGAGCCAGCGCCGAGCTGTCTCTTCATCAGGAAAGGAAAAATTTTGTTTTTCCTTTCGCAATGAGCGACACGCATTGCTGACATTGAGGCCGGTGGACTAAGATCTGACGTGGATTCCCGGCAATACCAGGCACTGTGTTTGGTATGAATCCTGAGCGGGAACTCCACGCCAAATTTTAAATAAAAAACCGGCAAGGGTTCACCCTCCAGGAGCATACCAGGCCCTTCGGTCTAGTATGGATTTGAAGGGGAATCCCCTAAGCCGAAAAAACTGTGTGGGGGTCCCCCTCAAAATCCAAACCAGACCCTTATCCGAGCACGCAACCTGGCAGGCTGCAGGAAAAGAGGGGGGACGAGAGAGCGGCCCTCCTCCCTCCTGAACAGTACCAGGCCACATGCCCTCAACATGGGGGGTTTGGTGCTTTGGGGCAGGGGGGTGACCTGCGGCCCCCCCACCCCAAAGCACCCTGTCCCCTTGTTGATGGGGACAAGGGCCTCGTCCCGACAACCCTGGCCGTTGGTTGTTGGGGTCTGCGGGCGGGGGCTTATCGGAATCCGGGAGCCCCCTTTAATAAACCCTATGTGAATGAGTATGGGGTACATCGTACCCCTGCCCATTCACCTGGTGTAAAAAAAATGTCAATAAAAAAACACACACAGGTTTTTAAAGTAATTTATTACACAGCTCTGGGGGTCTTCTTCTGACTCCGGGGGTCTCTTCTTCCGACTTCGGGGGTCTTCTTCTGCTCTCCGGTGCCTTTTTCCTTTTGCCGGGCTTTTCCGCTATCTTCTTCCAGCTCTTTTGCTAGCGGAGAGGCCCGGTCTTCCCCGTCGTCTCCTCCCACTCTCCGCTGTCCTTCTGCCGGGCTGCTCTACTGTCTTCTTCCAGCTCTTTTGCTAGTAGAGGGTCCCGGTCTTCCAGTCGGCGTCTTCTTCCCTCTTCTCCTCCTCGATGTTCACTCGTCGCTTCCTCCCACTGTAATGCTGGGTGTTCGGTCCGCAATGATTTATATAGGCTTCTCATGACGTCACAGTCACATGCTCCGGGTGGCCATGTGACTGTGATGTCACGGGAGCATGTGACTGTGACGTCATGAGAAGCCTATATAAATATAGGCACTCTCTCGTCCCCCCTCTTTTCCTGCGGCCTGCCAGGTTGCGTGCTCTGATAAGGGTCTGGTTTGGCTTAGGGGATTCCCCTTCAAATCCATAGCAGACCGAAGGGCTCTAACTGTTAAAGAAAGGAAGGTGCACCAAACTAAGTGCAGTATAACAGGCTTTAATGGCAAATTAGATAAAAGACAGCCAAATGGCTACTCACAGGGTGCAGGACAATATAAGGCATGTAAGGGGTTAATGGTGGTCCGGTGTCATCTGAGGCGGTCCTCGGGGGAGATGTAGGTCCCAGATGAGAGGATGGCTGAAGGCAGGATGAGAGGAAGGCTGGAGGCAGGATTGCGGTGTCAGCAGAGGAAGTCTGAGCATCTGAGCCGGGGGTGATGTGATTATCCCTGTACCGCGGAAACAGCCAGGAGACAACCAGGAAGCTGCGCATCAGCGTGCGCTTCAGCGTGGAGTGCAACGTGCCGTCAGACCGGAAGTGACGTGGAGTAGAGAACGGACCAATGGGATGATGCGTTTCACAGCATCCACTGTTTCATCAGATCCATGGAGATCATTGTCATAGGTGGATGTAATATAGTAGAGAGACATGTCGTGATTGGTTAAAAGCATACTGGCAATAGTAAATAGGCATTGTGATTGGTTGAGAGGGGAATATAAGGAATATAATGACACGGAGTAGTGTGAGAGATATATGGGGGAAGAAGAAGTGGCTGGCATGGGATATTTCTGTACGGAAATTTTTATGGGGGAACAATATAGAGAAAAATAATAAAGGATGAATAATAAATATAGAAAAATAAAGAAAAATAAATGATTGTATGGGGGAGAGCGGCGCTATGATGGGGATGAGACAAAAGCGTATATGGATTAGAGTAATGCTGGTGTAATTATCTATATGGAGATTTTGTGGGGAAACAAATTAGAGAAAAAAGAGAGGGATAACACCACACAAATAGACACCCGTTTCTGACTTGAGCACAACTACTTTCTATCAGCAGGAGAATTTTATCTCCAAAAGAAAGGTACTGCTATGGGCGCTAATTTTGCCCCGAGCTACGCCAATCTCACCATGGGACTATAGGAGTCCAGATTTATTGAAGCCAACAATCCTTTTGCAGCCAACCTTATTTTCTACGGTCGCTATATAGACGACATCATCATCATCTGGGATGGGCCAACCACTTTGGTCAGTGAATTCTTAACCTACTGCAATTGCAAAAATTTTGGACTAACCTTTACCTTGACCATGGACCCTGCATCACTATGCTTCTTAGACCTTGAGCTCTTCCATACAGATAACTCAATTTTTGCAAAAAACTTTACCAAACCCAAGTTTACTCAGTGGATTAGGTTATTGTATGGGAATCCCAGGGCAAAGATAAGGATAAACCGCGAGTGCTCAGATTGGTTTCGATTGGCGAGGGGGACAAGGCAGGGATGCCCGTTGTCGCCCCTGCTTTTCGCCCTAGCCATGGAGCCATTAGCCACTGCAATAAGGACATCACCGGGGATAAAAGTGTTTAAAAGGAAGTTAGGAGTGGAGAAAGTCGCATTGTATGCGGATGATATTCTGCTTTTTCTGGGGGATACACAGACCTCATTGGTGACAGCAATGAATATCATAGGGGAATTTGGGAGATTTGCGGGGCTAACAATAAACTGGGATAAATCCACACTCCTGCCATTAGATCCCCTGATAGGGCAAATAGACCATGTGAAGGTGGTGTCCCAAATAAGATACTTAGGAATAAATATAACAAAGGACCCGGGGCAATACATAGGGGGAAATCTAGCGCAATTACTGACAAAGTTGAGACAAAAATGCAGGGTCTGGAACCGGCTTCCTCTATCAGTAGTTGGTAGGAGCAACCTGGTAAAAATGGTGTGGATGCCGCAAATTCTATACATCCTACATAACTCCCCAGTATGGGTCTCAAAACGGTGGTTTAGGAAGATAGAAGGGGTATTTTGAGAACTGATCTGGAGGGGGGGACAGCAAGGATCTCACTTCGAGCCCTACATCACCCAAGGGAGAAGGGGGGTTTGGCTCTGCCGAATCCCAGATATTATTTCTTAGCCGCTTAGTTGCAGTATATGAGGGGTAGTAATCAGAGGGAAAGAAGAGGAGTAGCAAAAAGTGTAGTCCTGAATGATACAAGCCATGACACAGAAGTTGAGGCAGTAGAGGCAGACTCATTTTATTCTAAATGCCCCACAGTTCAATTAATGGTCAAATGCTGGAAAGAGGGCAAGAAGATTTTGGGATACACAGGCTTCTCTGAATTTTTCCCCTATTTGGGACAATAGTAACCTGCAGGAACTTAAAGCTATGGGAAAGGTCGAGGAGTGGGACAAATTAGGCGTACACTTGTTGGAACAATTATTTGCGACCGGCAGAATAAAAACATTCCAAGAAATAAGAGAGGAGTATGCAGTCCCTAATAGATCCTTTTACAGATATTTACAAATCAGGCACGCGTTAAACGCACAGTTTGGACATAGTTTACCGGAATGGAATGATATGGCCATCCTCCGAAGCTTAGTAAACGCAGAGACTGCCAGAGGAGTGATTTCAACTATCTATGACTCCCTAGAAAGGGCTGATCAAAGCGAGGTATTGGTTAATAAAATCAGGGATAAATGGGAGAAGGATGTGGGCACAATCTCACAAGATCAATGGGAACAAATACTGGAAACAGGGCCCGGATTGTCAATGTCTCCCTCCCAGAACATGTCCCAGCTCTATCTGATACATAGAGCGTATTATACGCCCCAAAGAATGTTCCAGTTTAGCAGGAGATCAGACCCAGGATGCCAGAGATGTGGTCAGGACAAAGGAGACCTAATACATATGGTCTGGAGATGCCCTAAGTTGTACCAATATTGGAAGCAAATAGTTGAAAAGATAAATATAGTATTTGGGACACCTTTGCAGCCGGAGGCCAGGTTATGCGTGCTGGGTCTTGTGGAAGAGAGGGGACCTTCAAAGGATGAGCGCACTGCAATAAGGAGATGCTTGTTTCAGGGAAGGAAACTTATTGCACAGAAGTGGCAAGCAGTAAGTCCCCCTACAGTAATAGAATGGGAGAAGGTAGTACATGACACTATAATAAAAGAAGAATTTATATACACCAAAAGAGGTAACAAAAAGAAATTTAATAATATATGGGATAAATGGATAGAAGTGGAGGCACGGGGGGGGGGGGGCGGGTGGACGGTTGGGGAATGGGAATGAGTAGGAGAATGTATTAACACATGACAAAGTATATATATATTGTAATATAGAAATGAAATGGATGTATGTATAAATGACATGGAAAAGAAATAGAAAGAGAGTATTTGATAAAAAAAAAGAAATAGTAACCATATACAACAGTAAACAGACAATTAGAGGGGAAAAAATAAATACCTAGGGGTCCACGTCTCCAGATCCCTCCTTGACTATATCACCCTCAATATTGAACCCCTATTTGCTTTTTTGAAAACCAAAACGTCTCCCTCTTGGGGTTATGGGCCGAATCAATCTGGTCAAAATTATCCTCCTCTCCAAATTTCTCTACATCTTCTGGCAGGCCTCGCTATACCTCCCCCCACGTATATTTTAAACCATGGAATCCATCCTCAACACGTTTGTCTGGGGCTCCTCCCGACACAAACTCTCCTGGCAGGTACTGAAATGCCTGACTGGCTTTGGCGGCACCGCACTCCCCGACCTCTCCCTATACTATATAGCATCCCAACTCTCTCACTTCTTCTACTTCAACCAATCCAACAGAGACCGTTACTCCGCCCTGGTCTGCTCCCGGGCCCCAGGCCCACTGTGTCACCCCTTCCAGCTCCAGTTCTGCGGGCCCCGCGGCCCGCCCCAAACCGGGGATGAAAGGCACATGTTGTTCCACCACTGCTGGGTCTGGCAACTCGCCATGTGCCTCGGTAGGGCACCCTCCCCTCACTCCCACACACCCCTCTGGGACAACCCCCTTCTGCCTGAACTTGCCTCTATCCCTGACCATGGACTGTGGATTGACAAGGGTTTCATCTACCTGTCGCAAGTCATAGCTCATGGATCGGTCAGGTCATTCCAAACGCTCAAAGACAACTTTGCTCTACCCAACCACATGCTTTTCTGATACCTTCAACTCCGACGCGCACTTAATACACAGCTTGGCGACTCCATCCCAGCCCTCGAGGTCCCTCTGTTGGTGGACATTGTATCAGGAACAGACCACAAGAAGCTCATCTCCCAAATCTATACGTATCTCCTCCAGCCCATACCTACCACCACCGCTTACCAACTAAAAGCGCAATGGGAGCCTGACCTGGGCGCTGTGACTGACGAGGACTGGGCAGTGGCCCTCACTAACTGCAAAACCATCTCTCCTAAGCTCTCTGACTGCATTACCCACCTATATATTCTCCACAGATCGTACCTGACGCCCTACTGCATCTCCAAATACAGACGTGATCACGACCCCAACTGCCCCAACTGCAGCCACCCCAACGCCTCCTTCTATCACCTACTTTGGACCTGCCCGTCCATACAAGGGTTCTGGACCCAGGTAGTCCGGTTCCTTCACGAACGCATGGGCTCCCCCTGTCCCTCTGCCCCTGTCAGTGTGTGTTGGGACTCCTTACGCTCCCTGAAAGCGAGAAATATTTAAACATATTTCTGCAAGAAACACTATTCCTTGCCAGGCTGCAGATCGCCAGGATGTGGATGAGGGGGACTCCCCCCACACTGTAGCAATGGATTAGAGCTGTTAACACTACTCTTCCCTACAAAAAAAGTAATCTATATCCACAGGGGATGCCCTAAGAAGTACCATAAAATCTGGGATAGATGGCTGGAGGATGCCTCCATGTGCGATGTAGAAGACTAGACATGTTCTCCTTTGATAACCCCATGCCTCCCTCATGGACTCCCCCCCTCCCCCCTCTGGTCCCGTGTTGTTTTGCTACCCCACAGTCCCCATTATTCAAGCATTTTCTCCCTAGATGTATACCATGCCTCTATGTATGTCAATTGGATTGATTCACAAGTATAGTGCCTGTTGCACTTTTCACCTGTATGTCCATGTATTTTCTATGCTCAATAAATGCTATTTTGATTAAAAAACAAAACAAAACACCTGAATACTGGACAATTCTTTCCTGCTCGGACCATTTTTTTAGCTTTCATATCGGCTGCTGCTAGGACACTAGTATTACAGAGGTTTTGTACAATGGTACACTGTGACAGATGTTGTGGCGTGCACTGGTACACACTAGTTGTACAGATGTTTTTGTACAGCATTAGTAGTAGTAGTATTTATTTTTATTTTTTTTCTATTCTATTCTATCATTTTCTATTCTAATCTGAGCTTTTATTTTCTTTTACAAAAAAGTTTATTGTCATACAAATCAACAGTACAGGTTTACAATAGAGTGTTATAGCATACAATATACAAAGCAGATCTGGTCTATGCTTTTATTTTCTATTCTATTCAAATCTATTTTCTATTCTATTCCATTCCAATTCAAATTTATTATATTTGTCATTTGCAATTCAGAATAGGATTATATTATTTTCTATTCTACTCCTTTATTTTATATTCTATTTTATTCTGTTATTTTATTTTATTTATTTTTTAACAATACATTTTTCTTGTTCAAATTTTTAATAAAAGGAAAGAATAATAAATCTCAACAGGATGCATAAAACAAATCTTCCCCATGATAAGGGGAGGCAATAGTAATGCAGTGACCCATTGCAGAGGTAGGGATGCAGTCCGTTGTAACAGAACATACAGAGAAAAAAAAACAACAAGGCATAAAATGGCATCATAAGGCTATGCGGTGTGGGTTAGTTTGGGGACACTTAGCAGATTGTTGATAGGTGAAATCCAGGAACCAATATGATTCCTATGGACCAAGGTTGATTACCTGGGACTCCAATCAGAGTCGCCTCACGTGTCTAAAAGGTTAAATTGTAGGATAAACATTTGAGAGCATTTTTAGGTCTAGAGTGGAATGCCCAGCCTCAGCATGATGGGTAGATAGATTGATCAGTGCTGAAAGATTTTCATCCAGAAGAGAATAGCTGAAAGGTAGAGGGAAAGGAGAGGAAGAAAGAAGAGAGGAGGAAAAAAAGGGGGGAGTTGAGAAAAGGTTGAGAAAGAGGGGAAGGACAGCTGAGAAGAAGGAGGTGAAGAGCAAGGAGGGAGTTCACCGGGGTGAGAGATATGAGTCTGGTCTCTATGAGTAGGCAGAAATGTCTATAAGGCTTTTCAAGGTAATAGGTAATAGTAAAGCTTTATTAAAGTTGAGAGGCAGGTAATGGTCAACCCAGGGTTTCCAAAGGTGTTTAAACTTGTTAGCCCTGTCTAGCCACTTGCCGACCAGCTGCCAGGTCAGTGCGATCCTGTGAACTGTCGTAGCTGTACGTCGGTCCCTTTAAGTGGGATAGCGGGCGCGCGCGCCCGCTGCATTGCGGGGGTGCCAATGCTAGTGATCGCCAATGCGAGCAATCGCAGGCATGAGATGCAGAACAGGGACGTGTGTGTGTAAACACACACATCCCTGTTCTGTGAGGAAAGACAGATCGTGAGTTCCTAATAGCTAGGAACCATTGGCTGTCATTTTATCTAGGTCAGTCCCCTCCCCCTACAGTTAGAAACACACTAGGGAACACAATTAACCCTTTGATCGCCCCCTGGTGTTAACCCGTACCCTGCCAGTGACATTTTTACAGTAATCAGTGCATTTTTATAGCACTGATCGCTGTATAATTGCCAATGGTCCCAAAATGGTGTCAAAAGTGTCCGATGTGTCCGCCATAATGTCGCAGTCCTGATAAAAATCGCAGATCGCCGTCGATACTAGTAAAAAAATAATAATAATAAAAATGCTATAAATCTATCCCCTATTTTGTAGATGCTATAAAGTTTGCGCAAACCAATCAATATATGCTTATTGCGATTTTTATTACCAAAAATATGTAGAAGAATACATATCAGCCTAAACTGAGAAAAAATGCGAATTTTTAACCACTTGTCGACCGCCGCATGCCGATGTATGTCGGCAGAATGGCACGGGCAGGCCACATTGGTGTACAGGTACGTACCTTTAAATTTGGGCGTGCGCGATTGCGGCCGCGGGTCCTGGGAACTCGATGTTCCCGGGCGGCCTGTGATTGCGGTTGGCAAGGGCAGAACAGGGGAATGCCTTTGTAAACAACGCATTCCCCTATTCTGCCTAGTGACACTGTCACTGGTGACCGTTCCCTGTGATCGGAAACGGTCATCAGTGACGTGTCATGTGTAGCCACGCCCCCTAACAGTAAGAATCACTCCCTAGTACTGACTTAACCCATGCAGCGCCACCTAGTGGTTAACCCCTTCACTGCCAGTGTCATTTTTACAGTAATCAGTGCATATTTATAGCACTGATCGCTGTAAAAATTAAAATGGTCCCAAAATGGTGTCAAAAGTGTCCGATGTGTCCGCCATAATGTCGCAGTCACGATAAAAATCGCTTATCACCGCCATAACTAGTAAAAAAAAGAATATTAATACAAATGCCATAAAACAGTCCCTTATTTTGTAGAAACTATAACCTTTGTGCAAACCAATCAATAAACGCTTATTGCGATTTTTTTACCAAAAATATGTAGAAGAATACGTATCGGACTAAACTGTGGAAAAAAAATGGTTTTTTATATATTTTTTGGGGATATTTATTATAGCAAAAAGTAAAAAATATTGCATTTTTAAAAAAAATTTACGCTCTTTTTTTGTTCATAGCGCAAAAAATAAAAACCGCAGAGGTGATCAAATACCACCAAAAGAAATCTCTATTTGTGGGAAAAAAAGGACGTCAATTTTGTTTGGGAGCCATGTCGCACGATCGCGCAATTGTCAGTTAAAGCGGCGCAGTGCCGATTTGCAAAAAGTGACCTGGTCTTTGACCACCAAAATGGTCCGGGCTGAAGCGGTTAAAAAAAATTGGGGATATTTATTATAGGAAAAAGTACAAAATATTGTGTTTTTTTTCAAAATTGTCGCTCTTTTTTTGTTTATAGCACAAAAAAAATTGCAGAGATGATCAAATACCACCAAAAGAAAGCTCTATTTGTGGGAAAAAAAGGACGTCAAATTTGTTTGGGTACAGTGTCGCACGACCGCACAATTGTTAGTTAAAGCAACGCAGTGCCAAATTGCAAAAAATGGCCTGGTCATTGGGCAGCTAATTCTTCTGGGGCTGAAGTGGCTAGGAGAACTGATTCTATTTTGGCACGAACCATGGCTCTGGTAACCCTATTTTTGGTTTCCAATATAGTGAGGTGGGGGGTTTTCCAGGCCTTCACAATGGTTTACTCCACAGCAGTTGTAACCTGCAGGAGTAGCTTGAATTGGAGATAGGTTACATCAAGAGGTTTCTTATTAAGTAGAGACATGGCTGGGTCAGGGGCAAGGTGTTACCAATAAGGGTGGAGAGGATATGAAAAATGTCAGCCCAGGCGTGTCCAAGTCGCGGAGCCAAATGGCAGCTTGAGCATGGAGCTCCTACGATCTCTCAGAGCAACCCCGAGCAATGCCATCAGACCGGACACCCACCGCTACTGCGGGTAAAGATGTCAGGCACAAGGAGGGATCATTAATGGGGAAAACTACGCCAGTGCAGCCCCACAAACTGACTGATTTTTTCCCCAGGCAGTTAGAAGGGAGAAGCCAAGATGGCGCTGGCACGCTTAGCGCGCCAGTGCTGGATGCACGGCCACACAGTGTCACTGACAGAGAATCACAGGAGGACACAGAGTTAATTGAGGACATTGCTGACCTGCCGTCGCCTCAGAAAGATCCTCACAAGAGACCAGCCTCCTCACCTCTGCAATCCCCACTCTCCAAGGCACATGTGAGTAAAAATCTGAATCTCTCCCCTGCACTCACATCGCTGCCCTTCACTGACACTGACAACCCACTTGAGGAAATCCCTGCCTCAGACAAGCCTGCTTCTATAACAGAGCTCAAACATATGCTGCAATCACTATACCTGGGTATTCAATCTAATATAGACAGAGCAATCAGTCACACATAGGCGCAGATTACCCATATAGCAGAACGAACTGACGATCTAGAAACAAAAGTGGGGGAAATAGTGTCAGCTCACAATGATTTAGTGGACACATACCAAGACCAATCACAGGAAATACAGTGACTTAGGGACAAGATGCAGATTTAGAGGACAGATCCCAAAGGAACAACATTAAAATCAGGGGGTCCCTGAATCTGTGACGCAGCCAGAGCTTATTGGATACCTACAAGCACTGTTCAAAAAGATTCTACCATCAGTCTCCAAACAGGATCTCCTCATTGATCGAGCTCACTTTTTTTCCATATCAAAGATATGCTCATGGCTACTACCAGAAAACTAAAATCTCTTTCTGACCCATTCTCCCACTTCACAATCTTTGCTGACATATCCCAGGCCACTGCGGCTAGATGGCGGGAATTCCGGACAATAACTGAAACCCTATGGGCTCAACAAGTTAAATACAGCTGGGGGCACCCTACAAAACTTCTTGTAACATACCAGAACAAAATAGTTCCCATAATGACCCCAAAGGATGGCCTCAAATATCTTTCACAATGGGGATACCAAGCAATGTATCCTTCATCCAGCGTAAAGAAACACTCAACTCAGCACCTGTCAAAGGACTGGGAGACAGCTCCCTCCTCCTGATCCCAATAATCAGTATACTCCCATTATGTTAATCCCCTCTCAGGAGAGAGGAAAGTGGTTTGTACATCCCTGTCTCGGGTGATAACTTACACCCCTCAGATGCTGAATCTGCTAGGCAGATTTCACATTGTTCCTACACAATTCAACGTAGCTTGTTTTTCTTATACGTTACAGTTACTGAATATTTGTTCAGTTATACATGTTTTGTTAATTGCCACAACTCTTCACTCAATTCAGACAAGGTACCAAAATGTAATTGATTGTTCACTAACTCTGTATGTATTGTGTATTAGCTTCCTTGCAGACATCTCCAAGCACGCCTACACTAACCAATGGTCAAAAGAACCTCTATTAATGCTAAGAGTCTCCTTAACACCCTAATAAAAGGTCTGTCCTCACGAAAGAGGCCACCCGTCTCCACACTTACATACTATGCATCCAAGAGACACACTTTAACCAAACAAACCCCCCCCCACTTGCAAACACAAAGATTTTAAATCTAAAGGTGTCATGATAGCTATTAAACATTCCCTACGGTTTCAACTTCACGACTCCTACTCTGACCCTGCTGGCCGTTTCATCATACTACAAGCCACAATAGACGACAATCAGGTCACCCTGATCAATCTATACTCTCCTAACATACGTCAACGCTCCTTGTTTCGGGGAATTCAAGCAAAAATAAAACAAAAAGCTCATGGGCACCTTATAATTTGCGGGGATTTTAATGATACCCCAAACCCCACGATAGACTCTTCCAACAAGGCTCACAAAAATATCATCCTCCCTTTCCTCATTCATCACCAACACAAACCTCTATGATGCATGGAGATGCCTACATGGCAGCGAAAGGGACTATGTATTTTTTTCTAAACCACAACAATCTTACTTAAGACTTTATCTGTTCCTTGTCGACAAACTTACGTTATAACATATTTCTAAGACATAGATTGACTCCATCACATGGTCAGACCATGCTTCAGTATCCCTACAAATGTTTGAAACCCATTTAAAAAGAACACGTCTCTTTGGCGTTTGAACGCGACCCTTCTCATCAACCACAGGTACAAGGAGCAGATCAAGCAAGAGCTAATCTCCTTCTTCAAAATTAATGCAACAGACGACATAGACAAGTTTGTGCTTTGGAACTCACACAAGGCGTTCATGAGAGGAGTCTTGATAAAAATATGTCACGAAAAAAAGAGGAAAGCCAAAGAGATAGCAGAATTTCTTGCCCAGATACAAACTCTAGAACAATAACACTAGACGCAAAGGTTGCCCTCACCCTTGACAAACTAGGACAAACACTAACTAACTTCCATTTCAGCCAGCACGAACAAGCACCTAAAAGATCAAAATGTAAATTCTACACTCAAGCTAACAAACCAGGTACCCTTCTTGCTAGACAGATCAACCAAAGCGTACGGAAACCTAACGTCTCCTCGCTTATGGACTCAAAGAAAGGTAACATCACTAATCCCTTAGAAATTGCACACGCATTTAGTATATTCTACTCATCCCTGTACAATATACAAAATGCCCCAGATTTCCTACCTCCATCAGAAACCCAAATACGAACATTCCTGGACTCAATTAACACACCCTCCTTGAATCCATCCCAAAAGCCTCTCTCTCTGCGCTTTTCACCATTGAGGAAGTGCTAAAAGCTATAAATACCCTATCTAAAAATATATCTCCTGGTCCGGATGGATATAGTAACGACTACTAACAAATCCTCGCAGACACCCTAGCGCCATACCTTAGTGAAGTAGCCAATAAAGCAGCAGAAGTGGGCTCATTCCCTAAGGAATCCTTAGAAGCCCTAATGGTAGCTATACCAAAACCAGGGAAACCCCCAACAAATCCAGCAAATTTCAGACCCATATCACTACTCAACAGTGATATCAAGATATACGCTAAACTCCTCCCAATAGACTACAACCACTCATTTGTAGCCTAACACACCCTGACCAAGTTGGGTTTATTAATGGATGCCAGGCTTCAGATAGCACAAGAAGATTTATAAATCTGATCCAATGGGCTGAACACCATCAAGCACCTTCTGTGCTCCTATCTTTGGATGCAGAGAAGGCGTTTGACCGAGTAAATTGGGGATACCTCCAACAGGTGTTAAACAAATTTGGCCTTACTGGATCCTTCGGCCATGCCATCCTAGCATTATATTCCAACACTAGCACCAAGGTCTGGATATCGGGCATGTTGTCGGACCCATTCAAGATCACCAACAGAACCAGGCATGGGTTTCCCAACTCATCTTTGCCCTAGTAATTGAACCATTAGCAGAATCGATCTGCACTTGCACTAAAATTAAAGGCTTAAAGATAGGATCAGAGGAAGATAAAATAGGCCTCTATGCCAATGATATTCTCCTTGCCATAACCTACCCCATCTCCTCCATACCTGCTCTCCAAAACATATTAAAGGGGTTTGGAGCAATCTCATTATATAAAGTGAATTACTTCAAATAATTCATGCTACCAATATACCTTTCATCTCCTATGCAAAAACAAGTCTCAGCAATTTCCTCCTTCTCTTGGGTTGCCTTCTTCCCGGATACCATATCTGGTGTGACAGCAGGAAGGTAAAGTCACCTGGTTGCATCCAGGGGGGTAGGTATATTTCTCCCAGATTCAGGCTTTATGCCGACTTATACAACTAGGGAGAGAGTTGATGAAGCCCAGCTGAGGCTAGTGGGCTCATGGATGATTCATACCTCTAGGGAGAGTGCTGGGCGTCGTGCAGGCAGGGAGTTGATGAGACCAGCTGAAGCTTGTCAGCTCGTTTAAGGCCGCTATAAAAACTCCCAGCTTCATTAGGTGTTTGCTCATGCCTGGAACCAGACCTGTGTGGACTGTCTAGGGAGAGTGAACCCCTGTGCGGTGAGACAAAGCCTGTGTGGCTATTTGTTTGGACATTTACTAAACCAGGGACTTAGGGACTAGGACAGCACCAGGCTGATCCCAGTTGTTAGTTAGGAAACCTGCATGTTTAGTCAGAGGTCAAGCTGACCAGGGTTTATTTTGTTTATGTTTCTTTTTGCTTTGCTGTGTTTTTTGTCACTGTAAATAGAGAAATAAACCGCACCTTTTTGATCTTGAAAACCACAACCTCCGTCTGCTGGGCCTGTTTTTGTGTGGGGAGCCCATCCAGGGGATCACACACACCCGCTGCCGAGCTAACCCCCTCACAGTTGGTGGAGAACCAGTGGCAGTTTTTTTTAAGCCAGCATGGAGGAGATACTGAAACAGCTGGCTCTAGCAAATGCCAATCAACAGCAGACAAATGCAGGTTTGCAAAAGAGCCTTGCAGCTCAACAACAGAGCTTCGCAGCCCAGCAGCAAGCTCATCAACAGAGCCTTGCAGCCCAGCAGCAATCTGAGGCCCGCTTCATAGACCTGTTACAGAAGCAAGAGCAGAGACTACAACAAATGGAAGCAGTTATGCAGCAACGTCCGCAGACCAGTGAGGAAAGCCGTCCCACTAATACCGCGTCCTTTGGGGTGAGTCGTTTATTGACAAAAATGACTGGAGAGGATGATCCAGAGGTATTTTTGACCACATTTGAAAGGACTGCTGAAAGAGAAAAGTGGCCTGAGGAGCAGTGGGCTGGACTGGTGGCTCCTCTGTTAACTGGTGAATCGCAGAAGGCTTACTATGACCTAGAGCCTGACCAAGCAAAAGACTATGTGATGCTAAAAGCTGAAATATTGGCAAGGCTGGGTGTCACCCTGGCTGTCCGGGCTCAGCGTGTGCATAACTGGACTTTCCAGCTTGGAAAACCCCCCAGGTCTCAAATGTATGATCTCATTCACCTGAGCAGGAAGTGGCTACAGCCAGAGACTTTGTCCGCACCAGAGATTGTGGAACGTGTTGTAATGGATCGGTTTTTGAGAGCTCTTCCTACTGCCATCCAAAAGTGGGTAAGCCATGGAGACCCAGAGACGGCCGGTGGTCTTGTGGATCGTGTAGAGAAATACTTGGCTACAGAGAACCTGACGGCCTCTTCCAGAGACTCTCGGATTTTCCACCCTAAGACCAGACCATCCCCAGGGGCGGATAAGAGGATTCCAAGGGGTGAGGGTGGAGAGAGTGAGAGGGTGGGAGCTCTACCCAAAGTTTGGCGAGAACAGCCTGGGAAGTCAGGGGCTCAAGAGGCAGCCAAATGGATTGTTTGCTACCGCTGCCGGCAAGCGGGACATATTGCAGCAAATTGCCCGGTTGTGGAGGAACCCATGCAATGTGACTTTCTGACGGACAGACGTCAGTCGCTGTGTGTGACAGTCGCATGCACTGCCATTCGGGGAACTGAGAAACATTTATGCAAAATGTGTATTAATGGTAGAAATGTTGTGGTATTACTGGATTCAGGTAGCCTTGTGACCCTGATAAAGGCTGAATTAGTTAAAACAGAGGTCTCTGGGAATAGCAAGGTAGCTGTTATTTGTGTGCATGGGGACACCCGAGAGTATCCAGTGACTACAGTGTGTTTCAAGACCCCCAAAGGTACCCTCTCTCATCCAGTGGGGTTAGTATCTCAATTACCGCATGATGCCATTGTGGCAAAGGGATTTTCCGAAGTTCTGGGAACTGTGGGATGATCCTGAGCCCCCCACTGGTGCCCCTATGTACCAGGAAGGTGATAGCCAGAACTCCTCTGAGAGTGGTGAGGACTCTCCAGAATTTCCCTTGTCAGTATTGGCAGGCGAGACTCAAGAAACTGGAGAGGAGCCCACCTCCTCAGACGAAAACCTACCGTCTGTGGAGTTTTCTGATCTTGAGGTTCACAGGGAAAATTTTGCCACAGAACAGTTAAAAGACCCCGCCCTAATAAAGGCACGGGAAAACGTAGTGGAAATAGATGGCGAGTTAGTGAACCCAGATAATACCTGCACTTACCCATACTTCAGCGTAGAGAAGGACCTACTGTATCGGGTGGCAAAAAGGGCAGAAGAAACCGTTGAGCAGCTTGTGGTGCCCAAACCTTACAGGAAGTTGGTGTTGGAGTTGGCCCATGGGCACATTCTTGGAGGTCATCTGGGGACAGAGAAAACCCGAGAGAGGGTATTACAGAGATTCTATTGGCCTGGGGTGATGAAGGACATAGAAAATTATTGTTCCTCCTGCCCTGTGTGTCAGAGGTCGGCCCCGATGCCACATTTCCGTAGCCGGCTGGTCCCTCTACCCATCATTGAGGTCCCGTTTGAGAGGATCGCAATGGATTTGGTAGGTCCTATAATCAAGTCCGCTAGGGGGCACCAGTACATATTAGTTATAATGGACTATGCCACCCGTTATCCAGAAGCGATCCCTCTCCGAAATACCTCGGCCAAAACCATAGCCAAAGAGCTATCTCTTGTTTTTAGCCGGGTGGGTATTTGTAAAGAACTGCTTACGGACCAAGGTACACCCTTTATGTCCCGGGTTATGAAAGAGCTGTGTAAATTGTTCAAAGTGACGCAATTGCGTACGTCTGTGTATCACCCCCAAACCGATGGGCTGGTTGAAAGATTCAACAAAACCCTAAAACAAATGTTGAAGAAAGTGGTGGATAGAGATGGAAAGGATTGGGACTGTCTACTTCCTTATTTGATGTTTGCTATCAGGGAGGTGCCCCAATCCTCTACGGGATTCTCCCCCTTTGAGTTACTGTATGGGAGACACCCAAGAGGGCTGTTGGATATTGCCAAGGAAACTTGGGAAAGTGAGAGTTCTCCCCACAGGAGTGTGATTGAGCATGTCGCCCTGATGCAAGATCGAATTGCACAGGTAATGCCCATCGTGAAGGAACATTTGGCCCAAGCGCAGTTGGCACAGCAGAGAGTGTACAACCGTGGAGCCAAGACCCGTACCTTTTCCCCGGGGGATAGGATATTGGTACTTGTCCCTACGGTTGAAAGTAAATTCCTTGCCAAATGGCAAGGCCCCTACGAGATAATGGAAAAAGTGAGCGAAGTGAATTACAAGGTCAGACAACCAGGAAGGCGAAAGCCCGAACAGATCTATCACGTTAATCTGTTGAAAGCCTGGAGGGATAGAGAGTCCCTAGTCGCAGAAACTTGGTCACCAGCTCAAACTGGTTGCGTGATTCCGGAGGTTGGAATAGCAGCCACCTTGTCACAACCCCAACAACAGGAGGTTAAGGAGTTTGTGCTTCGCAACAAGGAGGTGTTCTCTGAGCTGCCGGGACAAACATCTGGGGTAGAGCATGATATTATTACCCCGCCCGGTGAAAGGGTGAAGTTAAAACCCTATCGGATCCCAGAGGCCCGACGGGAGGCAATACGGGAGGAAGTACAGAAAATGCTGAACTTAGGGGTGATAGAGGAGTCCCAAAGTGATTGGTCTAGTCCCATTGTGTTGGTGCCTAAACCGGATGGGAGCTGGCGATTTTGTAACGATTTTCGTCAGTTGAACAAAGTTACAAAATTTGACACCTACCCCATGCCACGTATAGATGAGTTGATCGACCGGCTGGGAACAGCCCGATACATGACGACTCTTGACCTCACAAAAGGGTATTGGCAAATTCCCCTGGCCAAGTCGGCCAAAGAGAAAACCGCATTTGTAACCCCAGACGGGGCGTTCCAATATAAGAGAATGCCGTTCGGGTTACAGAATGCGCCGGCCACATTCCAGCGGAAAATGGACCAGATACTGAGGCCCCATCGGAAGTATGCTGCGGCTTACCTGGATGACGTAATTGTCCATAGCACAGATTGGGCCTCACATCTGCCAAAAGTGCAAGCAGTCCTAGACTCTATCCGGGAAGCGGGGTTTACGGCTAACCCCAAGAAGTGTACCATTGGGCAGGAGGAGGCCAAATATCTTGGGTACACCATTGGCAGGGGAGTAATAAAACCCCAACTCAACAAAGTCGAGGCCATCCAGAGTTGGCCACGTCCCAACAGCAAGAAGCAGGTACGAGCCTTTCTGGGAATCGCGGGTTATTATCGGCGCTTCATTCCCCACTTTGCTTCTAAGGCTGTGCCCCTAACCAACCTGATGAAAGGGAAAGGGTCGGTCATGATTAAATGGACCCCCGAGGCTGAGGCAGCGTTCCAATTCTTGAAACAAGCCTTATGTAGCCAGCCAGTGTTGTACTCACCCGACTTCTCTAAAGACTTTGTCGTACAAAGTGATGCGTCAGATGTGGGTTTAGGAGCAGTATTGTCCCAGGTCTGGAACGGGGAAGAGCACCCAGTCATTTACCTCAGCAGGAAGTTGAAGTCCCATGAGGTAAATTACGCCACGGTTGAAAAGGAGTGTTTAGCGGTGAAGTGGGCTCTAGATTCCCTTCGGTACTATCTGCTAGGTAGGCACTTTGACATGGTTACGGATCACGCTCCGTTAAAGTGGATGGCTCAAAACAAGGAGACAAATAGAAGAGTAAATAGGTGGTTCCTGGCCCTACAGGAATTCAACTTCACAGTAAAGCATCGCCCTGGCGTTCAAATGGGGAATGTGGATGCTTTGTCTCGAGTACATGAATGCCTGATTGCTGGTGTTCCAACCCCAAGGTTAAAACAAGAGGGGGGGGTATGTGACAGCAGGAAGGTAAAGTCACCTGGTTGCATCCAGGGGGGTAGGTATATTTCTCCCAGATTCAGGCTTTATGCCGACTTATACAACTAGGGAGAGAGTTGATGAAGCCCAGCTGAGGCTAGTGGGCTCATGGATGATTCATACCTCTAGGGAGAGTGCTGGGCGTCGTGCAGGCAGGGAGTTGATGAGACCAGCTGAAGCTTGTCAGCTCATTTAAGGCCTCTATAAAAACTCCCAGCTTCATTAGGTGTTTGCTCATGCCTGGAACCAGACCTGTGTGGACTGTCTAGGGAGAGTGAACCCCTGTGCGGTGAGACAAAGCCTGTGTGGCTATTTGTTTGGACGTTTACTAAACCAGGGACTTAGGGACTAGGACAGCACCAGGCTGATCCCAGTTGTTAGTTAGGAAACCTGCATGTTTAGTCAGAGGTCAAGCTGACCAGGGTTTATTTTGTTTATGTTTCTTTTTGCTTTGCTGTGTTTTTTGTCACTGTAAATAGAGAAATAAACCGCACCTTTTTGATCTTGAAAACCACAACCTCCGTCTGCTGGGCCTGTTTTTGTGTGGGGAGCCCATCCAGGGGATCACACACACCCGCTGCCGAGCTAACCCCCTCACACTGGGTACGAAGTTGACATCCACAGGCAGTCAAATTTTCAAAGCCAATTACACTCTTCTACTTAGCAAAATCTCTGAACTTTCTAAAACTCTCTCAAAAGTCACAGTCTCATGGACAGGAAAAATTGCATTGGCTAAAATGTTCATTCTTCTACATGTACTATATTTCTTCAGAACAATCCCTTTACCGATATCAGCAACCAACCTTTAGACCCTACAAAAAACTATAAACTCTTTCATATGGGCCGATAAAAAAGCAAGGGTACAAAGAGAGTCCATGTACACATTGGTCACTCAAGCAGGTCTAGGTGCCCCTGACCTAGCCAAAAATACTATACAGCTACTATCCTTGACCAAACTAAATTCTGGTGGTCCCCAACACCAGATAAACGGTGGATACAAATTGAACAGTAGGCACTCTCCTGGGATCTCCAAGTGCTGTTAGGAGCATCCACGCTCACTCACAAAGCTACCAGAACTTTCTTGGGAAAAGTGCAGACTACTCTTAAGACGTGGATATCAGTTCTGAAACCCACAAGAAACGAACAACAGATGATAGATCCAAATACCCCACTTTCCTCGTTGCACTTACTAATTCCAGACCTGTATATCTCCAAGTGGAAAACTAAGGGTCTTGACTTAGTTGGCCATCTTTACAAGAAACAACATATGCTTCCATTTCAATACCTTGTTAGAACCTATGGTATTCCACAGAGGGATTTTTACAAATACCTACAAATATGACACCTACTATCCCCCCTACTCTTAAGAAAGGATGCTCTAAGGAAACAAATCTACTCCTTCTCATCAGTTAATAAGATTAATAAAGGAATCTCCACAATATATAATGCTCTATGCTCCAGAGCAACGCCAGAAAAAATACCAGCCATGATCTCATGGGAACATGACCTAGGAATGGTCTACACTAAACAGCAATGGTGTAAAGCACTTTCACAACCCAGGAAGGTATCCCGATGTATGTCCCACTGGGGAACAGTCCTAAAAATCCTCCATAGGTGGTACCTCACACCACAAGTACTAGCGAATGGCTACCCAGGCGCTCACTCTCCATTATGCTGGAGGAAATATGGGTGCGTGGGATCCATCAGTCGCATATGGTGGTATTGCCCGAAAATTATGAAAGTGATGGTGGCTGCGCTGTGATTAAACTAACGTGAAAAGGATAGGGGAGGGGCCTATGGGCCAATTTAGTTAGATGAAAACAAAAATGAGTGATATAGTGACATCGAAAAAACAACATAAATGTGAAAAATGCGACAAGATGTATTGCATGGGTGTTAACATGAACAACTGAAACAACAAATGATAAATTACATAAACAAGTGTCACAATTTGTAATGAGATGGTGGTCACATGAAGCGGTGAATGGTGCATATGAGTGACAGTATTGAATAACAAACACAATAATATGCTAAAAATAAAAGTCCACAGTGAAATAATTGTGTAAAAATAGTAAAGTCCGGAATGCAGTGGATCCCGTCACCATCAAATCCTGAGGTGCTTGACAAAAATCTTCCATACAAATCCACCACAGTGCTCACAGGCAGCATACCTCCTAGATGGGAAAAACCAGCATGAAATGTGCTCCTATTGTGAACAGCAGTAATACAATCCTCTCAAAGAAATCTTGTTCTCGCTCGCATACGGTACATGCAAATAAACAAGCGGGGAGAGATATGGAATGTGTATTCTCACACTTACTAGTCATAAGAAAGCATGGGCATCAATCCATGAGCACCGCGCTCGTATGTCCCAACTGCAGTCTTCAGTGGTGAATATCCTCCGGTTTAGAGTGACCACAGGGTGCCGGTATTGCATATATAAAAAATGCACATAGTGTAAATCTATATAAAACTGGGCGTATTTATTATGAACAATTGGTAAAACTCACATAACAGGGGCTGATAGGGGCTTCGGTATCCTACGAGTGACGATTTGTTTCCTCACGTCCAGCTGATAGTGTATCTGTGCTCAAATCCTGACGCCTGTCGTCACGTCACGTGACTTCATCAGAGGATAGCACTAGATACAAGATGTGGATTTAAATAGTCTGCATCGCAGGGCGTACGGTGGCCATTTTTGTTGGAGTCTCTCATTGGAATGTATTGTGATGAACATCAATGAGAGTCGCGGCCATGTTTCCTGTGATAATACAGCAGATCTAAATGTATGGGAGGGATAACAGTCGCGATCGTATTGCAACACAGGTTGCAATACACACCAATCGCAGTCCATGTTACACCTCATGGGGAATGATGATGTACATAGTAGGTTAAAAATACTAGTGGCAAAAGACGCAAGCCACATAAACAGGTAATACGGAAAAATAACAAGTAATAAATAAATTAGGTTAAAAAATGTACTGGGATCTAAAAAATTATGACTAATAGATAGTTAAAACACAGGGTGGGATAAAAAATTATGGCTACAATTGCAAAGGACCTGGGAGTGACGGTCCTGACAGACAGCCGTCTGTCATATCAATTGGGAGGTAACATGTAACAGGAGACCACAGATACACCTCAGCTGGTAATGTGAGGGGGGGGGGGGAGGGTCAGTTGATATGAATAGCAGCAATGAAATACACATAGAAACAGTGATGGGACAATTGATACATAAAAAATATATAATATATGAAATATAAAAAATTTAACTCTCACATGAGAGTGTGTAGAAAGGTAAGAGAACACACAGGGGCTGATTTACGAAACGTTTGCGCCATGAGTATTGGCGCATCTGCGTGCGCAATGGCTGTTTTGGTATTTACAAAACATTAGAGCCTGTAGCGCAGCCCTTTCTTGTTCATACATCACGGGACACAGAGCAGCATAGTCATTACTATGTGGGTTATATAGAATTACCTTCAGGTGCTGGCACTGGCAACTTCCAAAACAGGAAGTACCCTCCCCTATATAAGCCCCTCCCATCCGGGAGTACCTCAGTTTTTTGCCAGTGTCTAAGGTGTTGGCCAAGGTTAACATGTATTCATCTGGGCTTGTGTACAGGTTCTCTGGGCCTTAGCAAGCTATTCCGGATCCGACCAAAAAAAGCTTCATAGCTAAACGGTCGGTACCCGGGCCTTGCAGAGAAGAGCAAGGTTTTGCCTGTAATGCCTCTCTTAGGAGGGCTGGACCCTGGGATCCAGAGCTCTGGTCATACCCAAAACCAAGAGGCTATCTGTGCAGGGTGCTATACAGGTCCAGGGGAGTGGAATCCTTGGGAACCCGGTCCCTGAAGGTCTAGTACAATGCCTGCCGTGAAAGGTGAAGTTTGGGCTTCTGTGGACCAAACAAAGTCCTGCGGTGGGGAAAAGGTAAGTGGGGGCCCCTCAGGAACTTGGTTCTATTGAGGGGACCCCCAAGCCTAATATGTCTTTCTGCCTGTTACCTAAAAGGTATTCCCGCTAATAGCTGTATATGCCTAAGAAATCCTAGAAATGTTTTTTCATAAGGGAAGTTTTAAAAACTGTAAACCTGGAAATGTTTTTTCATAAAGGAGGTTTTAAAAAAAAAAAAAAAAAAAAAAGACAAAAGTGCGGTACCTGTGTTTGTCCACTAGAGGCCGCTGTGGAACGTCTTTTTTTCTTGGGACTATTCCTTCCATGGTGAAAGTCCAGGCAGATGAGTGAGCTCTCTATCAGGGAAGCTGCATTCCTCTGTCATGCTGCCAAGTAGTTTCCTTCCATCCCCGAGTCCTGGTGAAACAGGGACCCTGGCTCCTCTCCCTACATGGCGCCAAGAGCGCACACGTGCACGCGCGCGCGCGCACACACGCTTTCTTTTATAAAATTTAGCTTCAAAAAAGGGGGCGGAGCCTGTCGGATGACGCGCTCTGTGCGCCCAGCGCTTCTGCGCATGTGCGGGCGTCCCAGCAAGATAAAAGGACTCAGTTCCACGCTGCTTGCTATGGACACAGAGCATGAAAAGGAGCTGGTAGCATGGTATAGGGGCTTACAGCGGGCGGATGATACAGGCATCCCCAGAAAGACGCATTAGTAGACACCCACTGATGTACATAGCAGCAAAATTGCATTAGACTATTTCAGTAAGGGGTGTATTGCGGCTGGAATACCTCAGCTTTGAACTAAGGAATATGCCGCCTAAAAAACTCTGAGATATACCTCTCAGGAAGTGTAGGGGGTCTCCATCGGGCTCTGAGGATCTGGAGCAGTCATCTGCACCCTCCTCCCCTGAGAAATCAGAGGTTAATACCCATAAGGAACCCCCGGGAGTGCCAGGTACTGCGGCTGTCCTCAGTCCACCTGCTCCTGCATATATAACAGAGGAGGTTTTTTCCTCAACTCTGGAGGGATTGGAGCAGAGATTGGCAGCATTGATCGCTTCTTCTCTACAGGAAAGAAAGCGCGCCAGATCTCCATCACCTCCATCAGAGTGCCTGTTGGCAGAGCAACAGTCCCAGGAAGGGACCGACCTACCTGAAGGGGATCAGGAGGAGGTTAACTCTGTTTTTGAGGAATCGACAGTAGATGAACCATTTTCAGCATCACAGACTGAAAGATTGTGGGTCCAGAACCTAACTGACATGGTTCGATCTGCATTTAAAATGCCTCTTGTTGAACCATCAACTACTGCTGTCTCCTCATTGGGGTCGCTCCCCAGGTTAATTTCTCCTTTCCAATACATCCATTATTGGAAGGACTTATATACCAGGACTGGGAACATCCTGATAAACTATTTGTTCCGCCTAAAAAATTTCCGGTGATCTATCCCATGGAGGAAAAGTTCACCCAGAGATGGAATGTTCCTACGGTGGATGCAGCCATCTCTTCTGTGAACAAATCACTGACATGTCCAGTAGATAATGTTCAAATGTTCAAAGATCCAGTGGATAAAAAATTGGAATCTTTATAAAAATCTGCTTTTTCCACAGCAGGGGCTGTTACACAGCCAGCAGTGGCAGCTATTGGGGTCTGCCAAGCTTTAAAGGATCAAATGAAAATGGTCCTGAGGGATTTGCCAGACCAGCAGGCCCAGGCTCTGGCTGATCTGCCTAGAGCATTATGCTTTGCGGTTGACGCCATCAAGGATTCTATCCATCAGGCCTCCCGCCTCACGCTGTCTTTGGTACATATGCATAGGCTTCTGTGGCTCAAAAACTGGTCTGCTGAAGCTCCCTGTAAGAAGCTCTTAGTTAGCTTCCCATTTCATGGGGAACGCCTTTTTGGCGAGGACCTGGATAAGTATATCCAGAAGATTTCCAGTGGTAAAAGTACTCTCTTACCGAGTAAGAAGAGGTCTAGGGGTCCATCTTTTAAGAGGACTACCTCTCCTATCCCTGCGACGTCTGCTACTAAGCAGTTCCGACGGCCTCCTCGGTCAAACTCAGGGGGTAAAAATCAGGGACACTCACAGGGTAATAAGAAACCCTGGATCCGAAGGGGTACTAAACCAGCCTCCAAGTCAAGCCTATGAAGGGCTGCCCCCACTCAAACGGGTGGGGGGAAGACTTCAGTTGTTCGCAGAGACCTGGCGGGAGACGATCAAAGACAGATGGGTGCTCTCCGCAGTAACTCTGGGATACAAGTTGGAGTTAAAAGAGTCTCCTCCTTCCCATTTTATGTGGTCAGGCATGCCAAGAGACCCTCGGAATAGAGGGTCTCTCCTATTGGCGTTAGAACAACTATTGCTCCAAGGAGTAATTATGGAGGTTCCTATGGAAGAGTGGGGGTTGGGTTTCTACTCAAACCTTTTCACAGTCCCGAAGCCAAACGGGGACATAAGACCCATATTGGACCTAAAGAGTCTAAACAAATTTCTAAACGTCCGGTCTTTCCGGATGGAGTCGATCCGATCGGTCACCGCTGCCCTACAAGGGGAGGAATGGTTAGCCTCGATCGACATCAAAGATGCTTACTTGCATGTTCCCATCTTTCCAGGTCATCAAAAATGTCTACGCTTTGCAGTAGAAGGGCACCATATTCAGTTCAGAGCCTTACCATTCGGTCTGGCCACAGCACCACGAGTGTTCACAAAAATTCTGGCCCCACTGTTGGCCGATCTAAGAACACGAGGTGTAACGATAATGGCATACCTAGACGACCTGTTGTTGATGGACCACTCAGTTGCCAAGCTAGAAGTGGTAATTGTCGATACAATCAAGTATCTAGAATCTCACAGTTGGGTCATCAACCTGGACAAGTCAGCCCTACAGCCAGTGAAAAACCTGGTATATCTAGGGCTACGGCTGGATTCAGACCAGAGGAAGATTTTCTTACCTCTAGACAAGGTATCCTCTTTGAGGGGCTTGGTCCGTCTGCTTTGTGCAAAAAGACAGCCGTCCATACGCCTGTGCATGAGGCTGCTAGGAAAGATGGTAGCATCATTCGAAGCTGTGCCATACGCCCAATTCCACTCAAGGAATTTACAGAGGGCCATATTGTCAGCCTGGAACGGAAAAGTTCAGGCTCTAGACTTCCCGATGGCTTTGTCCCCTTCCGTTCGGAAGAGTCTCTGCTGGTGGTTGATCCCCCAGAATCTCCAGAAGGGAAAACCCTTCAGTCCGATATCTTGGAAGGTGGTCACTACAGATGCCAGCCTTATAGGCTGGGGGGCAGTACTGGAGCAATGGTCTCTCCAGGGCAGATGGTCAAATGTAGTAAAAACCCTGCCCATCAATCTCTTAGAGATACGAGCAGCCCGGTATGCCCTAGTAGCCTGGACATCCAGACTCCAAGGGTCCCCTGTCAGAATTCAATCAGACAATGCCACAGCAGTGGCATATATCAATCATCAGGGAGGCACCAGGAGTCGTGCAGCCCAGAGGGAAGTAAGTCACATCCTGGAATGGGCAGAAAAGCATGTCCCATGTATATCAGCTGTCTTCATTCCAGGGGTGGAGAATTGGAAGGCGGACTTTCTGAGTCGCCAACAGTTATGCCCAGGGGAATGGTCCCTTCATCCCGAGGTCTTCCGAGCAATATGTCAGCGGTGGGGAACACCGGATGTAGATCTGCTAGCATCCAGATTCAACGCAAAGGTGGACAGATTTGTCTCCCGGACAAGGGATCCCCTCGCTTGCGGCTCGGATGCTCTGGTGTTCCCTTGGGATCAGTTCAGACTGATATATGCATTCCCTCCGCTACAATTGTTGCCTCGACTCCTTCGCAGAGTCAGGTTGGAGAAGAAGCCGGTGATCCTGGTGGCTCCAGCGTGGCCCCGAAGGGCCTGGTACGCGGAGATCATCAAAATGTCTGTGGGGAGTCCTTGGACCCTTCCACGTCGTCCGGACCTGCTTTCGCAAGGACCGATATACCACCCTTCCTTACTAACTCTAAGTTTAACGGCCTGGCTATTGAATCCCACATCCTAAAGAAGAGAGGTCTCTCTAACTCTGTGGTATCAACTATAATCAATGCCAGGAAGCCTGTATCCAGGCAGATCTACTATAGAGTTTGGAAGGCGTACATCACTTGGTGCGAGGCCAGAAAATGGCATCCACGTAAGTACGTTATAGGCAGAATTCTGGACTTCCTGCAGTGGCCTGTAGACAGGAAGTTGCCTTAAGTACTATCAAGGGCCAGGTTTCGGCCTTATCAATACTATTTCAAAGGCCCCTGGCTATGCATTCACTTGTCAAATCCTTTATGCAAGGGGTGACTCGTATTATTCCACCGATTAAAGCTCCCATATGCCCATGGGATCTAAATTTGGTTCTGTCGGTTCTGCAGAAGCAGCCGTTTGAACCTTTGCGGCACATTTCCTTGGTTCTACTCACCAGAAAATTGATATTTTTAGTAGCCATATGCTCGGCTAGAAGAGTGTCGGAATTAGCCGCCATGTCCTGTAAAGAGCCATATCTGGTTATCCATAAGGACAGAGTAGTATTACGCCCTCACCCAGCCTTTCTTCCTAAGGTGGTATCGAGGTTTCACTTGAACCAGGATGTGGTTCTTCCTTCTTTTTTCCCCAAACCAAGCTCGGTAGAGGAAAAGTTATTGCATTCTTTGGATGTAGTAAGAGCAGTTAAAGCTTATCTAAAAGCCACTGCTCAGATTCGTAGAACAGATTCCTTGTTTGTTCTGCCGGAAGGCCCCAGAAAGGGTCAGGCAGCATCAAAATCTACTTTAGCCAAGTGGATTTGACAGGTCATAATACAAGCCTATGGCTTGAGAAGTAGACCGCCTCCGTTCAAAGTTAGGGCTCACTCCACGAGAGCAGTTGGAACTTCATGGGCAGTGCATCACCAGGCCTCCCTGGCTCAAATTTGTAAGGCCGCAACATGGTCTTCAGTACACACGTTTACTAGGTTCTACCAGGTGGACGTTAGAAGTCAGGAGGATGTCGCCTTTGGGCGCAGTGTGTTGCAGGCCGCAAAAGATCCTCATGCCTGATGGCGCCCAGCTTATGTATGGTGTATCCCCCCCCTCATTTGGCATTGTTTTGGGACGTCCCACATAGTAATGACTATGCTGCTCTGTGTCCCGTGATGTATGAACAAGAAAGTAGGATTTTTAAAACAGCTTACCTGTAAAATCCTTTTCTTGGAGTACATCACGGGACACAGAGCTCCCACCCCTCTTTTGGGGACACGTATTGCTTTGCTACAAAACTGAGGTACTCCCGGATGGGAGGGGCTTATATAGGGGAGGGTACTTCCTGTTTTGGAAGTTGCCAGTGCCAGCACCTGAAGGTAATTCTATATAACCCACATAGTAATGACTATGCTGCTCTGTGTCCCGTGATGTACTCCAAGAAAAGGATTTTACAGGTAAGCTGTTTTAAAAATCCTACTATTTGCAATTTACTATAGTGTTGTCGGCGGACGGGAGGAGGCACTCAGTGCGCCACTATGGACCTGGCGCACAGCATGTTAAACACTAAATATAAAGAAGCTGGAAGTGAGAATATAATGGGGGTGATGTGGGGTGATGTGAGGAAGTATAGTGACACCTGCCCAAATAACAAACATGCCCAAAATTTTGAGATAAAGTAACTTTTTCAAAACCAGCCCGCTGCGCCGGCAAGTACGATTCGAGCTGCGGGAGGTTTTTTTGAGCTCAGCGCGGGAATTTCAATGGTTCAAATGCGCTGGGGCACTGCGCCGGCAAAATCTTTGTAAATGTCAAGTCACGTAAATCAATTTGCATAAGTTGAACAGGCGTAGCTCTAAACTTCCCAGTGCGCCAGCAAAATGACATTTCTAAAGGAAAAAAAAAAAACATTTAAAAGCAGCCGCGGCTATAATGAATTGTCGGCTCCCGGCAATATAGAGAAAAGTCATAGAAAGTCATTGCTAACCAAAAAAGCGTGGGGGTCCCCCCAAATTCCATAACCAGGCCCTTCAGGTCTGGAATGGATATTAAGGGGAACCCCGCTGCAAATTTCTTAAAAAAATGATGTGCGGGTTCCCCCAAAATATCCAAACCAGGCCCTTGAGATCTGGTATGGATTTTAAGGGGAACTCCACCCCAAATTTAAAAATAAAATGGCGTGGAGTTCCCCCAAAAATCCACACCAGACCCTTATCCGAGCATGCAACCTGGCCGGCCGCAGGGGAAGAGGGGGGGACGAGAGAGCGCCCCCCCTCCTGAACCGTACCAGGCCAAATGCCCTCAACATGGGGAGGATGTCCCCATGTTGATGGGGACAAGGGCCTCATCCCCACAACCCTTGCCCAGTGGTTGTGGGGGTCTGCGGGCGGGGGTACATTGTACCCCTACCATTTCACAAGGAAAGTGTCAAAAATGTAAAAAATGACAAGAGCCGGTTTTTGAAAATTCCTTTATTAATGTCTTCTCCTTTCTTCCATCTTCTTCTTCCTTCTTCTTCCATCTTCTTCTTTCTCCATTCGGGTTTCTTCCTCTTCATCTTTATCTTCATCTTCATCTTCGTCTTTATCTTCATCTTCCTTCTTCCTTCGGTCTTCTCATCCGCATCTTGCTCCGGCGTCTTCCCTTCTTCTTTCTTCGGCCGCTCCGTTTGAATTGGAGGTTCCCGCTGTGCGACGCTTCAGTTCTCCACTTGGTCCGCTGCCACCCGGTGGCTCTGCCCCCTCTGACACCACGGGGAAAGTCCCAGTGAAATCCATGTGCGTCAGAGGGGGGCGGGGTCACCGGGTGTAAGCGGACCCAGAGGTGAACTGAAGAACTGAAGCGGCGCACAGCGGGAACCTCCAATTCAAACGGAGCGTCCAGAGAAGAAAGAAGAAGGGAAGACGCCGGAGCAAGATGCGGACGAGAAGACCGAAGGAAGAAGGAAGATGAAGATAAAGAGGAAGATGAAGATGGAGGAAGAAACCCGAATGGAGAAAAGAAGAAGATGGAAGAAGAAGATGGAAGAAGAAGATGGAAGAAGAAGAAGGAAGAAGAAGAAGATGGAAGAAGAAGGAAGAAGAAGGAAGAAGAAGAAGATGGAAGAAGAAGATGGAAGAAGAAGAAGGAAGAAGATGGAAGAAAGGAAAAGACATTAATAAAGGAATTGTCAAAAACCGGCTCTTGTAATTTTTTAAATTTTTTACACTTTCTTTGTGAAATGGTAGGGGTACATTTGTACCCCATTACCATTTCACACAGGGGGGGGCGGGATCTGGGGGTCCCCTTTGTTAAAGGGGTCTTCCAGATTCTGATAAGCCCCCCGCCCGCAGACCCCCACAACCACCGGGCAAGGGTTGTGGGGATGAGGCCCTTGTCCCCATCAACATGGGGACATCCTCCCCATGTTGAGGGCATGTGGCCTGGTACGGTTCAGGAGGGAGGAGGGGCCGCTCTCTCGCCCCCCCCCTTTTCCCCTGCGGCCGGCCAGGTTATATGCTCGGATAAGGGTCTGGTGTGGATTTTTGGGGGACTCCACGCCATTTTTTTTTAAATGTGGGGTGGAGTTCCCCTTAAAATCCATGCCAGATCGGAAGGGCCTGGTATGGATATTTGGGGGGAACCCCACGTCATTTTAAAAAAAAAATTGCAGCAGGGTTCCCCTTAATATCCATTCCAGACCTGAAGGGCCTGGTAATGGAATTTGGGGGACCCCCATGCTTTTGTTTTTTGTGTAATCAAAGACTTTCAATGACTTTTATCTGTATTGACAGGAACTAGCAATTCATTACAGCCGCAAGGACTTTTAAATGACTATTATTTTACTTTAGAAATGTCATTTTGCTCTCCAACTGTTATAAACATGGAAAACACGTGCTACTTTACAGGCATACTATAGACACCCCCCGGGTATGATATTTATGGCCAGTTCACACCGGATGCAGTGCAGTGCGTTTTTTTGATGCATGAAAAACGCAAAGAAAGTTGATCACATTAATGCCAATGGCATAGTTCACACCACTGCAGTCCATTCCAGTGCGTTTCAGAAAGCAAAAAAAAAATTGGTCATGCTGCATTTTTTAGGTACAAAACTGTACTGGACCCCAGTAAAACACATCAAAAACGCAACGGAACGTACCAAAAATGCACTGGAATGCACCGGAACGCACCTAAATGCACCAAAGACGCACTGCAACACACTTGTCCTAAGTGAAAAGAGGGGGAAAAAACACTGGATTGCATCAAAAACGCATCAAAAATGCCCTGGAATGTGTCAAAAAACGTGCATGCAGAAAAGCACCTGGAACGCACCCAGACTGCGTTTCTATAGTGTGAACTAGGGCCAGTTCACACCATAGAAACGCAATCCGGATGCGTTCCAGGTGCTTTTCTGCATGCACGTTTTTCATGCGTTCCAGTGCATTTTTGGTACGTTTTTGATGCAGTCCAGTGCTTTTTTTTTCACCCCTCTTTTTTATTAACCATAGATAAGGACAAGTGTTTTCCAGTGCGTTTTTGGTGCATTTAGGTGTGTTCCGGTGCGTTCCAGTGTGTTTATGATGCGTTTTGCTGCATTCCAGTACAGTCCAGTGCAGGTAAAATGCAGCATGTTCTACTTTTTTGGTGGAACTGGAATGCACTGGAACAAACACTGCCATTTAGAATCAAATAACCATCTTTCCATGCATTTTGGATGCATAAAAAACGCAATGGACTGCATGTGGTGTGAAATGGCCCTTAAGCAATTTGGCATATTTAAAGGCACTTCTCCTTGTTTTGTTTTTGTTGTTTTCCAAATTGGTGACATTGATATATGTCCCTTAGGGTGGGACCTGGGCCCTCATTTTAAGGCCAATAACTAGAAGAAAAGCCAGCCAAGTGGGGACTAGCAAAATTAACAAGTCAGTTCCCATAGACTGCAATGGTATTTGTTGGTGGGGGGGGAGGGATGATTGTCCCATCTCTAATTTTGTAGCATGCTGGATGATGTGCTTAATTTTGGACGGGGGGGGGCGTTATTTTTTGCTAGCTGCATTGGTGTTGTTCTGCACATGCCCAGCCAGTTAGTTTTTTTTTTGCATGCTTTTTGTGGGTGAACAGCGCCTGGATATTTCTGGGCATGCTCACTCAGAGAGTGTTTTTATGGGTTAGTAATTGAAGGACATCCTTAACAGGTGTGCCCACTTTGAATTTCAGTCTCTACATTGGGAGAACTTGCATTTTGGGTGTTCCATGGACTGTGCATGTGTTTTCAATTGCCTCATTAGCACACAAACATATGTTATATAAAGCTCACAGAGCATTCGTTCGCTTGCCCTGAGAAGAGGCAAGTGTGTGTGTGGGGGGGGGGGGGGGGAAATGTACATTTTGGTGTCCTTATCGAGTTTGTAACACATGTATTTTATTTTTTATGTCTTTGCAAAACAGGTGATTGGTTAACTTTTGTGGATTGTATATTTTTTGTGTGGGGGAAATGTTCCCCTGAAATAATTCTGATGTTGTTAATGTGTGTCATTTGTTCACTTTGATTTAATTGTCTGTGCTGCCTTTTTTTTGGCCAAAATTTTCTCAAGATGTTGAGTCTGTAACTGTTTCAAATTGACCATGTTTTTTTTATTTTGCCTTCCCTTTTATTTTGTTGACCAATAAAATTTGATGCAAAAAAAAAAAACCTACCCCTACCTATTCCCTCCCACTATACCCTTTAAGCCCCACCGGGGACACACCCTTTACTGAACCCTATTAAAAAATAAAAAATAAAGCTCAGTGGGTGTAAACCTAATTGGGGGCTAGGTCCAAGAAGACTGAGGATCTTCGGGTCTCTCTCCCCTCCCACCAGCAGAAAATTCTAATTTCACTTTTTCATACAGAATCTCTTTTTCAATTTGTCCTAAGAGCCTTTTATATTCAAAGAAACTCCTTCTTATGAAAAAAAAAAAAGAAAAATTCCTTAGAAGGACAACGTAGTCAAAATTCAAAACAAGCTGCATCTCATAGAATACATGCCTCAATTACCCACTACGGAGCCTTCTATTAAAAAATATCTAATACTTAACTTCCACAACCAATAAAGCATTATTGAGCATTATTCCCTCTCCAGTAATCAGTAAGCTCCCATACTGAAAGATATGCATAAATAGTAATACATTTTATCTGTACACTTGGGGCACCTAAAATGTTGTGCCTCTACTTTAACAATTAGTAATAAGTAATAATAAGTAATAGACTAAAATAAAAAACCTGTGAAGGAGATGGCATGTAACCACTTGTTGGTTAAATAAATAAACAAATCAATAAATCGATTGAGAAAAAAAAAAAAAAAAGTCCAGTTACACCATCCTTTTCTCCCTTTCTCTCCATCCCCTCCCATTCTTCATCCCCATCTCATCTTACCTAATTATCCAACAAAAGTATTTCCATCTCCATTCAATCTTCTGTCCTCTCCTCCTCCCCCCCCTCCCATCTCCCTAAATTAGCGATGTTAAAGATTAAAGCCTCTCTCCCTCTTCTTTCCCTTCTAGATATTCATTTATAGCTTATTTAGCAATAGCATATAACTTGTTAAAAAAAGGGGAGAGAAAAAAAAAAAGGCTATATAATCATATCAACATATCGAGACAGTCTTTGTGTAATAATTAGTTCATACTACTGACACCTCCAATCCCCTCCCACCCCATGGCTTCAATGTGTTAAAGAGTGCTTAAAAAAAAGGGGGGGGGCAAAACTAATTTGTGTTTATTTAGTGTATCTAAATGTCTAAATATCTAAAAAATAATTAATTAATTGTGAATAGTGTACTATGATAGAGGAAAGGGGTTTTATTCTAAAAGTGAACTAATTGTAAACTAAGAGAAGCATTCAAGATGGGGTTGTGGTGGGGGGTCAGCGTAAATATCTGATTCGAAGGGCACATAACCAAAAAAAAAAAAAAAAAACACTGGGGGGGGGGGGGGGAGACAGAGGAGGAGAAGAAAAAAAAAGTGGGAATTAATCCTGGGAACTTGAATGTATCTTAAGTCACTATTCCTTCACTTGAGCGAACGTCTACTTATTCGTTTGAAGAAGCTTCTCTTGTCTGCCCTACTCCAGGTTTCTGTATTGGAAAATCTTTATTTTCTTTTAAGTTTATTTTGCGTTTGGATATTCCTGGGATATGTTGCAGCCAATCGGGTACTTCAAACGCTTCTATCCCTATAAATTCAAACAGGTCAGGTAAGTCTGTTAAGTGTCGTAAAGAAAATGACCGCATATTTTTCTTTATAATAAGAGAGAGTGGGTACCCCCAACGGTAAGAGCCCCCTGACTTTTTAATTGCTTCTAAAAGGGGGCGCATCATCGCTCTTCGTTGTAAAGTAGCCCATGAGAGGTCAGGCATTATCTTTATCCGAAAACCCTCAAACAAAATTTCCCCTGTCTCCCAGGCTTTACGGTTTATCAACTCTTTATGGGCAAATCGATGGAAACAGCATATCACGTCCCTAGGTCTGTTTGATTCTACTGGACGAGGTCCCAAGGATCTGTGGATTCTTTCAAACTCAAAGATCTGGGTAAAAGAGGGAGTAGCCAACTGCTTGCAAATCGCATGAATAGTCTCTTGTAATTTTGCTCTCTCAATAGTCTCAGGGACACCTCTGAACCTCAGGTTCTTACGGCGGCTACGGTCCTCAATTTCCTCCAACTTCAATTGTACCGCGTTAGTTTGAACTAAGTGGTGCGTCTGCTTTTGTTCTAAATGTATAATGCGCTCCTCTAACGAATTTAACCGTGTTTCATCTTTTTTTTTTAAGGGAAGATGGAGAGAGTTAAGATTACTTCCATGAATGTTAAAGGACTTAATGTCCCGGAAAAAAGAAAGATGCTTTTGAATGATCTGAAACGATCTGAAACAGACGTAGCATATATTCAGGAGACACACTTCAGGGAAGGAGGGCCCCCACCTCTCCAAAATAGATTTTTTCCATGTGTTTACCATGCAACAAATCAACAAGCGAAATCAAAGGGGGTCTCTATTCTCATTTCTAACCGGATCCCTTGGACATTGGTAGATAAACGGGCTGACCCCAATGGGAGGTTTCTCTTCCTTAAAGGTTGTATCGGAAGCATGAAAGTGACGCTTGCCACACTTTATGTACCGAATACACAGCAAGATATTTTTGTTAAAAAAACTCTTTCGGATTTAGAGAAATTTGTAGAGGGTAAACTGATCCTTGGAGGTGATTTTAATATTGCTTTAGACTCTAGAATAGATACCTCCTTGGGGACCTCGTCAACTCCAGGAGGTATCAGAAGAAATATCCTACGAAAAATGCATGAACTACAATTAGTAGATGCTTGGAGAATTTTCCATTCAGAAGAAAGAGATTATACTTTTTTTTCTAACCCTCACCAAGTATATTCCCGTATAGATATGTTTTGGATGGCACATTATTTATTACCATCTATTTTAGAAACTACTATCGGAAATATAACTTGGTCTGACCATGCCCCGATCTCCTTGGGTCTCTCCCTTTCCAATACGGCTAACCCCCGAGAAAGAAATTGGCGATTAAATGAAAGTTTACTTCAGAATTCGGAAGTAAGAGAAGACGTAATTAAAGAAATCATATCATACTTTCAAATAAATGATATCCCGGAGAGTGACCCGTGTATGGTATGGGAGGCACATAAGAGTGTGATCAGGGGGATCTTGATCAAACATGGATCAATTTTGAAAAAGAAACGAGAGAATCAGATCAGGACTAGTGTTGAGCGAACCCGAACTGTAAAGTTCGGGTCCGTACCGAACTTTAGCTTTTTCCCGAACCCAAACCCGAACCCGGACTTTGCGCAAAAGTCCGGGTTCGGGTTCGGCAATCTAATTACGCATTTAGAAATGCTTCAGGGGCCAGCCAATCACCTTTTGATTAGCTGGTGTGCCCTTAGAGGCCATCATAGCCATGCCTACTAATGGCATGGCTGTGATTGGTCAGTGCAACATGTGACCCAGCTTCTATATAAGCTAGAGGCACACAGCACACACGTCACTCTGCTTCAGAATAGATAGGGAGAGGATCTAGTCTGCTGCTGCTGCTGCTTTTAGGGAGAGATAGAAAAATACATGAGTTAGTCCTGATTCTGGAATCTGAGGGAAAAGATAGAGACAGTGTAGTGTAGGGCCAGGTTCCTGTTTTTTGCTTTTAGGGAGAGAGATATATTATATAGGAATAGGAGTCCAGATTCAGAGATATAACTCAGCGATCTGCATAGGTTTACCTGTTTGTGTTGCAGTGCAGTCTTTTTACACTGCTATGAGCCCAGTGTCAGAGAAAATCTACCTTTTATCTGCAAGCTCAGTGCACCAGCACTGCATATATTACATTGAGAGATACACCGTTTCCATACTGTGGGTGTATTCTGCTCTTGGAAAAAGATCCATTTAGGACAAAAAAAGGCACTTTATTGTGCTCTTTTCCAAAAGACCCGATTAGGGCAAAAAAAAAAATTGCACTTTAATGTACGCTTGCAAAAAAGAGCCATTTAGGGCCACAAAAAATATTTTGCAGTGTGTTATACATATGTGGAGGTGTGTGAAATAAACGATTTCTAAATAGTTTTCTTCTACTGTGCTATACTAAAAAAACAACATTTTTTTTAATAGCATTTTCTGCAGTTCTGTAGCTGTGCGATTCAGCGGTTACGTACTGTGGGTGTATTGTGGTCTTCCAAAAAACGCCATTTAGGGCCACAAAAAAATATTTTGCAGTGTGTTATACATATGTGGAGGTGTGTGAAATAAACAATTTCTAAATAGTTTTCTTCTACTGTGCTATACTAAAAAAACAAAAAAAAATTTAATAGCATTTTCTGCAGTTCTGTAGCTGTGCGATTCAGCGGTTACGTACTGTGGGTGTATTGTGGTCTTCCAAAAAACGGCATTTAGGGCCACAAAAAATATTTTGCAGTGTGAAATACATATCTGGAGGTGTGTGAAATAAACAATTTCTATATATTTTTCTTGTACTGTGCTATACTAAAAAAAAACAACATTTTTTTTGAATAGCATTTTCTGCAGTTCTGTAGCTGTGCGATTCAGCGGTTACGTACTGTGGGTGTATTGTGGTCTTCCAAAAAACGCCATTTAGGGCCACAAAAAATATTTTGCAGTGTGAAATACATATCTGGAGGTGTGTGAAATAAACAATTTCTATATATTTTTCTTTTACGGTGCTATACTAAAAAAAAAAACATTTTTTTTGAATAGCATTTTCTGCAGTTCTGTAGCTGTGCGATTCAGTGGTTACGTACTGTGGGTGTGTTGTGGTCTTCCAAAAAACGCCATTTAGGGCCACAAAAAATATTTTGCAGTGTGAAATACATATCTGGAGGTGTGTGAAATAAACAATTTCTATATATTTTTCTTGTACTGTGCTATACTAAAAAAAACCTTTTTTTTTGAATAGCATTTTCTGCAGTTCTGTAGCTGTGCGATTCAGCGGTTACGTACTGTGGGTGTGTTGTGTTCTTCCAAAAAACGCCATTTAGGGCCACAAAAAATATTTTGCAGTGTGAAATACATATCTGGAGGCGTGTGAAATAAACCATTTCTATATATTTGTCTTCTACTGTGCTATGCTAAAAAAACAACATTCGACACATCACCGGCCTTACCCAGCCATTGTTGTATTTTTGAACCAGTGTTGGCTACCTCGTCCTCCTCCACCGCCGCTTCCACCTACACAGCCACATCCACCGCCACTTCAACCTCCTACTCCATATGGACCTCATCCTCCTAGGTCAAGATTATCATTTTTATTTTATTTTTTTGTAGCCCACAGATCCTTTCCCCCTTACCTGCCTTTATGTTGTTGGCTCCTCGCAGGAGGGAGAAAGGCACACTGCACTCCCAGCCCGTACCCTCCTATATAAAGAGGTTGAGCGGTGTACTTGACGGGCCGTGTCCACAGCCGGAGTCAAAACTCCTCCAGAGGATGATTCTCACCTCTACTTTAGGTAGAGGCAAGTCCTTTAATTCCCAGTAAAGTCAATGTCCACACCAGCTGAAACTACAACTCTTATTCTCTCATGGCAAAATAAACTCTACACGGATAGAAAAGGTTAGAGCAAAGAAACAGGACAGCTTAAGGTGTGGAGGAGGTCCAGGCACAAACGTAGCACATTCACTTCACTGCTTAGGTTTCTCAAACAGTTTTAGGTGCACGGTCTCTGCCACAGACCTTGAGGTTGGTCTCTGCCACAGACCGGGTGTACAAGGCCCCTGCCACAGACCTGGAGAACTTTGGTCTCTGCCACAGACCAGGGTGTATAAGGCCCCTGCCACGGGCCGGGTGAATAAGGCCTCTGATACACTCAAGATGACCTTGAGCTTCTCCTTCTACGTACCTAGCCCATATCAAGGGGAAGACATCTCTCCAGGGAGTCAACAGACCCTTCCTTCACGTGACTCCTGCATCGGTCCATCAGAATGATCCTCCCTTCCCTGGAACAGGGTCCCCTACACGAGGCGGCACCCTAAGACTCCTCGACCCTTAGCAGACTCCAGACGAAGGCTCTGGACTCCAGGCTTTACTCCCGCCCCTAGGCCTCCATACCCAGGGCAGCAGGAACTCCAGGATAGTACCTCACCCCGGGCTAAAGGTGCCCGAGATGGAACAGGAACACATGCACCCAGGCCGAAGGCACCTGGGCGCGGACCCCACTGGACATCAGCCCCCAGGTCAAAGGTCTGCCCCTTTTATATGCTCTCCCGGCATGCACAGCAGGTTCACCGCCCCGCTGTACTACTGCCAAGAGGGGACACAAAAGGCACAGCACTGTATCGCGGTTCAACCCTAGCCTACCATGGCAGCGCCACCTGTAGACCGCAGGGAACTGCACACCAATACTGTCCCCCGAGGACAAAATGGTCCATGAATCCTACAGAATTAGGGTGTTTGAGCCTATTTACCACTCAAACACTTCCCTTAAATTTAGCACCCCACTACATTTTTATTTCAAAGTATTTTATTTTCCCACGAGCTTATCCATTAAATTGAATAATTTATTCCAGAAAGGGCGTATTCTGGGGCATTCCCACCATATGTGTGGCATAGTGCCGTTGAGTTTCTGAGGTTCTTAATGACTTCCCGTACCTCTTCTGCTGAAAAGTGGGCCTCCAGCATATTTTTTTATTTTTTATGTTATTTTAAGTTATTTCCCTATCCACATTTGTTTGCAGAGCACTTGCCATGCTCTTAACAACATTTTGCTGCCATTTGCAGCCCTCTAGCCCTTTCCATTAATTTTTTAGAGCCTTTTTAGTCCTAAGAAGTCCGGGTCCCCATTGACTTCAATGGGGTTCGGGTTCGGGTTTGGGTTCGGGTTAAAGTTCGGTCCCGAACCCGAACTTTTTTCCGAAGTTCGGCCGAACCCGTTGAACCCGAACATCCAGGTGTCCGCTCAACTCTAATCAGGACCTTACTTGAGCAAATCCAAGTATTGGAAATGCAACATAAAAACAATCAAACCCTCTTAGTGGGAAGGGAATTAGGTTACCTGAGAAGATGTTTAACCAAAATTTTACGATCTAAAGCTAAAGTCCTAATTCAAAGAGGTAAGAAAATAAATTATGAACTGGGAGACAAATGCGGAAGGTTACTAGCAGGGAAACTTAAAGAGAAAAGTAGATCGACGTATATACCACAAATAAAAGGAAGAGAGGGACAATTAATACAAACTCCAGAAGATATTGCTCAGACCTTTGGAGAATATTATTCTACTCTTTATAATCTGGCTCAAACTCCTACCCCAATTTCTTTAATAGAAGAATATCTCTCATCAACCGGTCTTACCAGGTTACCTTCCCCAACGCGCCAAAATCTAGAAAAACCTATCTCTGTTGAAGAATTGAACGAGACATTAAAAAGAGTTAAACATGGGAAATCTCCTGGTCCTGACGGCCTTAGCATAAACTATTATAAAGAATTCTCTGAGATACTGAGTAATCAGATGTTAAAGGTCTTTAATGCGGTAGGCCTGACCTCCACTTTTCCCCGTGATACTCTTAGTGCCCATATAATTGTAGTCCCCAAAGAAGGGAAAGACCCGGCGGAGTGTGGGAGTTACCGACCCATCTCATTACTTAATGTGGACTTAAAACTTTTTACTAAAATATTGGCAACTAGACTCCAACCATGGCTCTCCTATATTATAGATTTTGATCAAGTAGGTTTTGTCCCTTCAAGGGAGGGGAGGGACAATACAACAAAGGTACTTAATTTGGTCCATTATGCCAATAAGACAAATACACCTTGTGTGTTTTTAAACACTGATGCTGAGAAAGCATTTGATAGGGTTAGTTGGCGGTTCCTTTTTGAGGTATTAAAACAAGTAGGTTTGGGGGAGCGTATGATCAGCTGGATCACAGGTGTTTATACTATCCCCCAGGCCAAGGTAAGGGTTAATGGGATTTTTTCAAAGCCTTTCGGAGTTACAAATGGCACCCGTCAGGGATGCCCCCTATCTCCCTTACTCTTTGCTTTATCTTTAGAACCCCTATTAAATAAAATCCGTCAAAATCCAGATATAAGGGGATTACAGATAGGAAAGGGCCAGTATAAGATCTCTGCTTACGCAGATGACTTATTGTTCTCTATGTCACATTCACATACCTCTTTACCTAACCTAGTACAAGAAATTGAGAGATATGGCGTACTATCCAACTTAAAAATAAACCATAGTAAATCAGAAGCTATGAGTGTGGGTATGTTGCCTCAGTTACGAAATACTATTCAGTTAAATTTTGGTTTTAAATGGGGTAAGTCACTTAAGTATCTGGGTATAAATATACCTGCAAAGGAAGAAGATATCTTTAAGGCAAACTTTCCTCCTGTATATAATTTAATTCGATCACTTTTGGACAAATGGCAGCATGGTCTACCCTCATGGTTTGGCCGTATTAATATTATAAAAATGTCTATTCTCCCAAAAATTTTATATCTACTTCAGGCACTGCCAATCACGATTCCTAAGGCTTTTTTACACCAGGTACGTGCAATTTTTATGAAATTTATTTGGTCAGGGAAACGGCCTAGGATTAAGCGTGATCTTTTGACCTTGCCCAAGAGTTTTGGGGGGATTTTGATGTAACAAAATATTATCGTGCTGTTCACTTACTGAGATTAGTAGATTGGTGCAGACATACTGACCTTAAAAGATGGGTAGACCTGGAACAGCAGATGAGTCCTATCCCTCTAAGTAGAGCCCCATGGTGCTTTAGACATCTGCCAATCTCCCTTAAAAAACACCCCCTAATTGGAACGACATTACGGATTAGCGCAAAGATCTGCCAAGTATCTAAGTTTTCATCAAGACAAACCCCTTTATACCCTATCTTGGGAAACCCATGTTTTCCCCCAGGTATGGAAGCTGGTGCATTTCAAAATCTTAAAAATAAGGATATATACCAAGTCTCACATTTTCTTAAATCTGAATCGTGGCCAACTATAAAAACACTGACTCAAATAGGGGATTTATTTGAAATTAACTTTTGGCAAGCCCTCCAAATTAACCACTTTATCAGAACCTTAGGTCCCTCTATAAATTTTCGACGTCCACTAACAACTTTTGAATTATATTGTAATGAGAAAGAACCATTATTACATGGGATCTCTAAGATGTATAAATTGTTAAATAACCCTTTTGAGGATTATTCGATGCCGTGCTTTAGTAAGTGGGAGAGAGATTTAAAACAAACCTTCTCCCCGATCCAACGTAAACAAATTATCTATTTGACTTTCTATTCTTCAGTAAGTAGCAAGACTCAGGAGTCTAATTACAAACTTTTAACACAGTGGTATTACACCCCTGTACGATTGAATACGTTTTCAAATGAAAATTTAGATATGTGTTGGAGATGTGGAGAAGAAAGTGGAACGCTAGTACTAGGGATGAGCCAAACACCCCCGGGTTCGGTTCGCACCAGAACCTTCGAACGGACCAAAAGTTCGCGTGAATTTTCGAACCCTATTCGTTATAATGGATGCGAACGTTCGAAATCAAAATTGCTAATTACAACGGCCAATATGCATGTTAATGTCATAAAACAGGTTTGGGGACCCGGGTCCTGCCCCAGGGGACATATATCAATGCAAAAAGAAATTTTAAAAACTAATGTTTTTTCGGGAGCAGTCATTTTAATGATGCATAAAGTGAAAAAAAAAGTGAAATTTTCCTTTAAATATGGTACCTGGGGGTGTCTAAAGTATGCCTGTGAAGTGGCATGTGTTTCCCGTGTTTAGAACTGTCCTTGCACAAAATGACATTTGTAAAGGAAAAAAAGAAGCCATTTAAAACCACTTGCGGCTTTAATGTCATGTCTTGTCCTGGCCGCCATATGGCTGAAAATCCTTGAGAAAAATGGCATGGCTACCCCATCACCCCCCCCCCCACCCCAGCCCCTTTGGGTCTTGTATGGATATTAAGGGGGACACCGCACCCAAAATAAAACCCTATACCTACAACCCTATATACTCTGAACAGCAGTATATAGGTGGTGCAAACAAGACACGGACTGTAGGTTTGTTCTTAAGTAGAATCTGAACAGGTACATTATGAAGTGTAGCTCCATCCCAAAAAAATCTATTTTTAAGCTTTTTGGAGAACATAGGGAGGGGTTATCACCCCTGTAACATTTGCTGTCTTTGCACATCTGTTCAGAACATGTCACCTCACTTTCCGTCCCAATGACAAATGTTTTTGGAAAAGTGGGGTTTTAATTGAAACAAGGATTGGTGATAAAGCATCAGTAGAGAGGAGATACCTTTTTCCCAAATTAAATCTAACAGGATAGAATTTCCCTTCCTAGGGGTAGATTTCCTCTCACTTCCTGTTTTCTCTTGCCGTTTGCAAGTAGGAGTCATTTGTAAGTTGGATGTTTGAAAGTAGGGGCCTGCCGTATATACTCTGCAGAAATTTGCCCTATTAGATGTTGGTGTAGCCACAAGACTGGTGGGCACAGGAATGGGCCCTGCTGTGAGTTAATAGATCAAGATTTGTACTTGCATGCACCTGTTGAACCGGGCAGAAAAATTGGGCCTTTGGTGGTGGTGGTGGTGGTGGTGGACGGTGTTGCCACAAGACTGTAAGCCCTCACAGTTACTCTTGGTGGGTGCAGGAATGGGCCCTGCTGTGAGTTATTAGATCAAGATTTGTAATTGCATGCACCTGTTGAACAGGGCAGAAACATTGGGCCTTTGGTGGTGGTGGTGGTGGTGGACGGTGTTGCCACAAGACTGTAAGCCCTCACAGTTACTCTTGGTGGGTGCAGGAATGGGCCCTGCTGTGAGTTATTAGATCAAGATTTGTAATTGCATGCACCTGTTGAACAGGGCAGAAAAATTGGGCCTCTGGTGGTGGTGGTGGACGGTGTTGCCACAAGACTGTAGGCCCTCATAGTTACTCTTGGTGGGCGCAGGAATGGGCCCTGCTGTGAACTATTAGATCAAGATTTGTAATTACACGCCCCTGTTAAACAGGGGCTGAAAAATTGTGCCTTAGGCACTGGTGCTGGTGCCACAACACTGCAACCCCTCATAGATACTGTACTTGGAGCACAGCAGTCACACCTGTTGCGAAGCATCTTTTTAAAAAATTGTAATTACACGCCCCTGTTATACAGGGGCTGAAAAATTGTGCCTTAGGCACTGGTGCTGGTGCCACAACACTGCAACCCCTCACAGATACTGTACTCTGAGCACAGCAATGAGACCTGTTGCAAAGCATTGCCTAAAAATTGTAATTACAGGCCCCAACAGGGGCTGAAAAATTGTGCCTTAGGCACTGGTGCTGGTGCCACAACACTGCAACCCCTCACAGATACTGTACTTGGAGCACAGCAGTCACACCTGTTGCGAAGCATCTTTTTAAAAAATTGTAATTACACGCCCCTGTTATACAGGGGCTGAAAAATTGTGCCTTAGGCACTGGTGTGGTGGCATGGATCATTGAGGAGGAGGAAGAGGATAGTCAGTGAACCTAACAGGACAGTCACTCAGCATCAGCATAGGCAGTCTTGAAGGGATGTGACATTATAAATTATTCCGTTATATCCGCTTCAGGTGTCTGGTAGCTGGTGGTGATCCAAGACTGATTCATTTTTATGAAGGTCAGTCGATCAACCGAGTCGGTGGACAGGCGCACCCTATGATCGGTGACAAATCCTCCAGCAGCACTGAATGTGCGTTCAGAAAGAACGCTGGATGCAGGACAGGCCAGTAGCTCAATTGCATACTGTGCAAGCTCTGGCCAGTGATCCATCCTCAGGACCCAGTAAGCCAGAGGATTTTCGGTGGGAAAGGTGTCCAAGTCTGACCTTGCCCCTAGGTATTCCTGCACCATGTATATCAGACGCTGGCGATGGTTGCTGGAACCGATCATACCTTGGGGCTGCGGACTAAAAAATTGTCTGAACGCATCGGTCAGACGTCCACCTTCCCCACCGCTCCTTCTGCTACTGACCGAAGCCTCAGCAACTCGTCGTCCATGACCAGGAGTTTGTAACCTCCCAGTTTCTGGGAACGCGTTGCACAGACCTTTCTGCAAGGCCTCCCTGAGATGTCTCATCCTCTGCTCCCTCTGCGACGGCAAGATAAGGTCCGCAACCTTACCCTTGTACCGTGGATCAAGGAGAGTGGCCAGCCAGTAATGGTCCCTCTCCTTGATCCGAAGAACACGAGGATCCTTCCGCAGGCTTTGCAGGATCAGGGAGGCCATGCAGCGTAGGTTAGCTGAGGCATTCGGTCCGGAGTCTTCTGGGTCACTGAGGATGACATGATCGCCAGCCACCTCCTCCCAGCCACGTACAAGTCCACTGGTTTGTTGGGACTGTACATCATCCCTAAAAGACTGCTGCTGCTGATGCTGAGTGCCAGGCTCCACCTCCATGCTCACACAATCCTCCTCCTCCTCCTCATCCTCATCCTCTTCCTGTGTGATGGGTGGGACAGAAGGAACACTGTCTGGATAAAGGGGGCCTTGAGAGGCAAGGAAGTCCTCCTCTTCCTGCCTCTGTTCTGCCTCAAGTGCCCTGTCCATTATCCCACGCAGCGTATGCTCCAACAGGTGGACAAGAGGTACAGTGTCACTGATGCATGCACTGTCACTGCTCACCATCCTCGTGGCTTCCTCAAATGGTGAGAGGACAGTGCATGCATCCCTGATCATGCTCCACTGGCGTGGGGAAATAAAGCCAAGCTCCCCTGACCCTGTCCTGGTGCCGTAGTCGCAAAGGTACTTATTGATGGCCCTCTGCTGCGTGTGCAGTCGCTGCAGCATGGCCAACGTTGAGTTCCACCTGGTGGGCATGTCACATATTAGGCGGTTCTTGGGCAGGTTCAGCTCCTTTTGCATCTCAGTCAGCCGAGCACTGGCATTATAAGATCGGCGGAAATGCACACAGACTTTCCTGGCCTGCCTCAGGACATCCTGTAAGCCTGGGAACCTGCCCAAGAACCGCTGCACCACCAGGTTGAGGACGTGAGCCATACAGGGCACATGGGTGAGCTGCCCCTGTCGCAGGGCGGAGAGGAGGTTGGTGCCATTGTCAGAAACGACCATTCCTGGCTTAAGCTGGCGTGGCGTCAACCACCTCTCGGCCTGCCCCTGCAGAGCTGCCAGAACCTCTGGCCCAGTGTGGCTCCTGTCCCCCAAACACACCAGCGCAAGCACGGCATGGCATCTTTTTGCCTGCGTACTCGCGTAGCCCCTTGTACGCCTACGGAGCACCGCTGGTTCCGAGGACAGAGCACTCGAAGAGGACATGGAGGAAGAAGAAGAGGAGGGGGTGGAGGAGAGAGGTGTGTCACAACCAGTAGTAGCATTTTGGAGGCGTGGTGGCGGAACAACGTCCAACACTACTGCACCTTGTCCTGCATCCCTCCCAGCTGCCAATAGAGTGACCCAATGGGCCGTGAAAGAAAGATGGTGCTTCTGAGAAGAAAATATAGGAGCTCTGTGTGATGCCACTAACACACTAGAAGTCCTATGGGTGCTGCTCAGAAGAAAATATAGGAGCTCTGTGTGATGCCACTAACACACTAGAAGTCCTATGGGTGCTTCTGAGATGAAAATATAGGAGCTCTATGTGATGCCACTAACACACTAGAAGTCCTATGGGTGCTTCTGAGATGAAAATATAGGAGCTCTGTTTGCTGCCACTAACACACTAGAAGTCCTATGGGTGCTGCTGAGAAGAAAATATAGGAGCTCTGTGTGATGCCACTAACACACTAGAAGTCCTATGGGTGCTTCTGAGAAGAAAATATAGGAGCTCTGTGTGATGCCACTAACACACTAGAAGTCCTATGGGTGCTGCTGAGAAGAAAATATAGGAGCTCTGTGTGATGCCACTAACACACTAGAAGTCCTATGGGTGCTGCTGAGAAGAAAATATAGGAGCTCTGTGTGATGCCACTAACACACTAGAAGTCCTATGGGTGCTTCTGAGATGAAAATATAGGAGCTCTGTGTGATGCCACTAACACACTAGAAGTCCTATGGGTGCTTCTGAGATGAAAATATAGGAGCTCTGTTTGCTGCCACTAACACACTAGAAGTCCTATGGGTGCTGCTGAGAAGAAAATATAGGAGCTCTGTGTGATGCCACTAACACACTAGAAGTCCTATGGGTGCTTCTGAGAAGAAAATATAGGAGCTCTGTGTGATGCCACTAACACACTAGAAGTCCTATGGGTGCTTCTGAGATGAAAATATAGGAGCTCTGTTTGCTGCCACTAACACACTAGAAGTCCTATGGGTGCTGCTGAGAAGAAAATATAGGAGCTCTGTTTGCTGCCACTAACACACTAGAAGTCCTATGGGTGCTGCTGAGAAGAAAATATAGGAGCTCTGTGTGATGCCACTAACACACTAGAAGTCCTATGGGTGCTGCTGAGAAGAAAATATAGGAACTCTGTGTGATGCCACTAACACACTAGAAGTCCTATGGGTGCTGCTGAGAAGAAAATATAGGAGCACTGTGTGATGCCACTAACACACTAGAAGTCCAATGGGTGCTTCTGAGAAGAAAATATAGGAGCTCTGTGTGATGCCACTAACACACTAGAAGTCCTATGGGTGCTTCTGAGATGAAAATATAGGAGCTCTGTGTGATGCCACTAACACACTAGAAGTCCTATGGGTGCTGCTGAGAAGAAAATATAGGAGCTCTGTTTGCTGCCACTAACACACTAGAAGTCCTATGGGTGCTGCTGAGAAGAAAATATAGGAGCTCTGTGTGATGCCACTAACACACTAGAAGTCCTATGGGTGCTTCTGAGATGAAAATATAGGAGCTCTGTGTGATGCCACTAACACACTAGAAGTCCTATGGGTGCTTCTGAGATGAAAATATAGGAGCTCTGTTTGCTGCCACTAACACACTAGAAGTCCTATGGGTGCTGCTGAGAAGAAAATATAGGAGCTCTGTTTGCTGCCACTAACACACTAGAAGTCCTATGGGTGCTGCTGAGAAGAAAATATAGGAGCTCTGTTTGCTGCCACTAACACACTAGAAGTCCTATGGGTGCTTCTGAGATGAAAATATAGGAGCTCTGTGTGAAGCCACTAACACACTAGAAGTCCTATGGGTGCTGCTGAGAAGAAAATATAGGAGCTCTGTTTGCTGCCACTAACACACTAGAAGTCCTATGGGTGCTGTTGGGGTGCAATGCTGTGCTAACAGCACTGCGGTTGGTACTACTGCAATACTGTACTAACAGTAAGCACGCACCAGACTAATCCCCAGCAGCAGCTAATAACACACTAACTGTGCAATCAGCAGCAATGAACGATCAATGACTTAGGTAGCAATGGTTTAGCAAAGAAATAGCCAATGGTTTAGCAAAGAAGAGCAAATCTTTCAGTATCAAGCAAAGACAGAATCAGCAGACTGATCTCTCCTAAAGCCGGAACTCATGTGACCGGGGCCGACGGCGTGGCGGCCTTTTAAATGGTGGGGCGTGTACTAAAGCCCCTGAGCTGTAATTGGCTACAGGCGTCCTGCCTGTAGCCAATTATTGCTCTCCGAGTTTCGGGCGCTGTGATTGGCCAAGCATGCGGGGTCACAGTGCATGCTTGGCCAATCATCAGCCAGCAATGCACTGCGCCGGCCGCGCCGGCCGCAATGCATTGCGGGGCCGCTCGCATCACACGAATGTGATGCGAACGGCCCAAATAGTTCTGGGCTCGCCGAGCGAGCGAACGCCCGGTGCTCGATTCGAACGTGGGTTCGAATCGAGCACCGGGCCCATCCCTAGCTAGTACATATATTTTGGTCTTGTTGGAAAATAAGGCAATATTGGCTTGATATTCAAAAAATTATACAAGACATAACGGACATACCAATACCAGATGATCCCGCATTTCTCCTCCTTCATTGCTCACAAATCCCCGTTCAAACTTACAGAAGATCAGTAATATGTCATATGATTAATGCAGCTAAGGCAGGGATCCCATTACACTGGAGGGAATCTCAACCCCCCTCAATTTTGGAGTGGTTAAATAGGGTTCTTGAAATAGAAGCTATGGAGGACCTTGTCCTCTCAGCTAAGAATAGAGAAAATCAATATAAACAGACCTGGCTGAGTTGGATCAGATTTAAGAATTCCGAAACTGGGAAGAGACTACTGACAGCATGAGTAGTAGTTAAAAAAGACATCGATAATGAGAGCTATATAATTATATAATTATATAGTTTAATTTAAATGGGAAATGTATATTTTTATATTTTTATATTTTAATAACTTAAATATCAATAACTCTCTCCCTCCCCTTTTTTTTTTTCCTCTCCCCCACTTCTCTCGCTCTCCTGCTCTCTGAAAGGCCTCGTACACACGGCCGATTTTCTCGGCAAGAACCAGCAAGAAACTTGCTGGCAGAGAGGTCTTGCCGAGTAAATCGGTCGTGTGTACGCGGCTATCGGGTTTCTCGTCGAGAAAACCGACAAGAAACCTCGACGAGAAAATAGAGAACCTGCTCTCTATTTTCTCATCGAGATTCTCCTCGGCATGTTTCTCGACGAGAAAAGTGAGTGTGTGTACACTTACCTGTCCTCCCGGAAGCCCGCGCATGTTCAAAATGAATTTGACGCATGCGCGGTAGCTTCATAGGCATACGTAGGGTATACCAAGATGGCGGCGACGGCATCGAATGTGACGAGCGCATGCTCATCGTAGTCAATGACGTCACCGCGTACGCTCCATTCAAAGAACCGCGGGTTCTTTGAAACGAGCGTGTGTACACTCGGCCGGGACAAGTTTCTTGTCCAAGAATCTCGTCGAAAAAAACTACATGTTTTTTTCAACGAGAATCTCGGCCGTGTGTACAAGGCCTAACATTTATAGTTGGAGGGCGAGGTTATGGGGAGGAGACTGGGGTTGAGGGAAACCGATTATTAGAGGGTAGGGTTAAGTTGGGTTTAGGTAGAAAGAAGGATGGAAATAAACTTTTTGTCAAATATTTTCCTATTGCATAGGAAAGAATGTTGTAAAATAATTTTTTCTTGCGTTTGTAAATGGCAAAATTGAATAAAAAGATTAAATACAAAAAAAAAATTTGATGCAAAGTTTTGATGTTTGTTTTGTGTTTTCTTTGCAACAAATGTGACAGCTGATTGGCATGTCAAAACAAAAATGGTGTGATTTGTCTACCATGGTGCCTTCATGCTGGCATATGCATGGATTGTATTGTGTGCTGCCATGGAGCGTCACCAGGAAATGAAAAATACAGAGCGGTAAGTATTCAATTTTCCTTTTTTACTGCAGTGGTTCTCAGCCTCAGGCCTCGTACACACGACCGATTTTCTCGTCCAAAACAGTCAAGAAAAGTGCCGCGAGAGTTTTTTTGTCTAGAAAAACGTTCGTGTGTATGGTTTTACGACGAGAAACTTGACGAGAATCTCGACGAGAAAATAGAGAACCTGCTCTCTATTTTCTCGTCAGGATTCCAGATTTCCTCGTCGTGTTTCTCGTCGGCCTGTTTTGTGACGAGAAAATGGTTCGTGTGTATGCTTTTACGACTCTTCCAAAAGCACGCATGCTCACAAGCAACTATGAGACGGGAGCGCATCTTCTGGTAAAACAAGCCTTCATAATGGAGAGAGCACATTCGTCACGCTCATAAATATTTCATAGTTTAAATGTTCTGCATTGAAATCTTCGTTAGAATGTTACATTAATCAAAACGAGTGACCTTCTTTTGCTGCTGATATTCACACAGAGTTCTGCCTTATTTTTAACATTTTTCATGCTGCTCTTTATAAGATTTATGTGTATTATATCGTGCAAGTTTTTAGGAATAATTTAAATGGTTAGATTTTTCAAAATTATGTTAATTATAATTTCTCAATGTTTTGATAGCGATCTCCCATTTAATTTTGGAATCTATATTATTAAAATTTCACACCATGTTTTTGTGCTAATCAGATTTAGTTATTCTTTTGGGGGGGGGGTGATATCTGTGCCTTTTATTGTCAGTCAAATGTATCTGCTTACTCCAAAGCTTGTTTTTTTTTATTTAAAAATACACATAGTCAAGTATGAACTTAAACAAAAAACACATTTATTCATGTTTATAAATTAAATAAAGAGAAGGCAGCGCTGGAGAAGCTGCTGCCATTTGTGCATCCCAGGGACCCCAGAGCACACAGCAACCCTGTGTGGACACTAAAATTGGGAGCTTGAGAAGGCCCACATTTCAGAACACAATCTGATGCTGGCCTCCCAGAGGTCAGGAACAGCAGCAGGTGAGATATATGTCCCAAGTGTGTGGTACTACAACAGGCTGCCTTCTGTCCGACCACAATGAAGCAAGGCCATCACTTCCTCTTCTTCCTGGCAACCTTCCCTGAAGCCTTTCCTGAAGCCTTTCCTGAAGCCTTTCCTGCAGCCTTTCCTGCAGCCTTCCTTCTTCGTTTGGCTGGAGGCTGGCCCACTGGAGGGGTACTCCTGTCAGGAGGAGGAGGTGGAGGTGTAGCAGAAGGGGGTGGGGCAGAAGAAGAAGGTGGAGGTGTAGCAGAAGGGGGTGGGGCAGAAGAAGAAGGTGGAGGTGTAGCAGAAGGGGGTGGGGCAGAAGGTGGAGGTGTAGCAGAAGAGGGTGGGGCAGAAGGTGGAGGTGTGGCAGAAGGGGGTGGGGCAGAAGGTGGAGGTGTAGCAGAAGGGGGTGGGGCAGAAGGTGGAGGTGTAGCAGAAGGGGGTGGGGCAGAAGGTGGAGGTGTAGCAGAAGGGGGTGGGGCAGAAGGTGGAGGTGTAGCAGAAGGGGGTGGGGCAGAAGGTGGAGGTGTAGCAGAAGGGGGTGGGGCAGAAGGTGGAGGTGTAGCAGAAGGGGGTGGGGCAGAAGAGGAAGGTGGAGGTGGAGGTTGAGGTTGGGTCAGTTGGGCCACCTCACATATGGCGGTATTGGGGGTAATTTGCTCCATCACCCCCTTGTTGAGCAAGGTGATGAGCAGGGGCTCGCATAGGAGGCGTTGCTCCATGCTCATCACCTTGAACTTAGCCTCCACTAGGCCGGCAATGGCCTCTTCAGGGGATGTGGGCTCCTTGAGGGTGGCATGGGCCTCTTTAATAAGGGCCATTGCTGCCTCACTGGTGGTCCTGTCCCTCCTGCCTCTTTTGTGAAGCCGGATGGCAGGCACCTGGGATCTGGTGCTTCTCCTTTGCCCTGCCACCTCCTGTCTGCCACTGGGCCCTGCCACCTCCTGGCTGCCACTGGGCCCTGCCACCTCCTGGCTGCCACTGGACCCTGCCACCTCCTGGCTGCCACTGGGCCCTGCCACCTCCTGGCTGCCACTGGGCGCTTCCTCCTCCTGCCTGACAGTTTCCAGACCCTCCTCCTGGCTGATTTCATCCTGTGTATGAAAAAGGAACATAGTTTAATATGTTGGTTTAATCTTTGCATCAAACTTTGTAATCCTGATGGAAGCAATTAGAATGTAAATGCATAAATCCTTGCTTTAAATTTACCACTACATCAGCTTGACTATTTACCACACAATTAAGTGCAGAATAATGTCTACAGATCATGATTTCACTTGTGGAATACAAAATAATGTATGTTTCTCATCCTGACATATTTGGGAAACATTAATTTTATCCCACTACATTTTCAGTTAATACTATACCTAGCTCCAGATGGACAAATCAGGATCATCCAGGATGGCTGCCTCCTCTTGCTCCAGAGAAGGCTCAGGTTGGCTGCAGGGAAGTCTGGGGGGAAGAGTGGAGAGTGATGGCCTTGGCTCAATGTGGTCATCCAGGAGGGACATCCTGCTGTAGTACCACAAAATCGGGACATAAACATCATCTGCTGCTGCTCCTGACCTCTGAGAAGCCAGCACCTTAGAGCGTTCAGTCCTGTAGGTACCTCTCAAGCTCCCAATTTTAGTGTCCACTTGTTTTGCTGTGGCTGTGGGCACCTTGGTATGCACAAATGGGAGCAGCTTCTCCAGCGCTGCTTTTCTCACCCCTTTTTTTTATGGATGGGATTTTTGGTCTCCCACAGAGCCGGCAGCTCCCTTACCCGGTCAATAAATTCCGCCAGGAACTCTTTGTCGCTAATAAAGACATTCATATTGTATCTGCAAGTAAAATAAATTATATTTAAATAATGTGAGGCAAACAGTCTAACCTCCTTCACATCCTAGTCACCATATATATCCTCCACCAATCTCAAGACAGTATAGGCCAACAATTTTTACAAGTCTCACAAAATCACATACCTTCGTTCGCACGTCCGTCACTTGAACTCCTCTCTCCGCACACCGAACGTACTATAGTCACATGTGTGTTTGCTATATACACACCACGCATGCGTCAAAATTCGAACACGTCGCTCCGCACACGTCGCCCGCCCATGACGTTCTAACTAACATCTTTTCCCCGCCCCTTCTCTTTCGGTGCGCAGACAGATATGGCGGAGTTACAGCAGGTGTCTGATAATTCCGCAACTAGCGAGGAGACAAGCCCGGAGACCGAGGACACGTCACGATCAAGGAGGAGATTCAAGGCATCGAATATGTCTTTGGCGGAGATGGCGGAGATGGTGGACATCTTGGTCAAGGCTGATTATAATGCCAAGCATGGGCCGTATAGCAAACCAAATAGAAGGAAGGCCAAAATCCTCACTAAAGTTGTGAAGAGTCTGAGGGCGAAGTTCGGGGTGAAACGCTCAAATGAGCAGCTCAGAAAGAGGTGGTCAGACCTCAAACTGAGGGAGCCAGACCAGTTGAGGATCATAAAGAGGATGCTCGCTAAAAGTAAGTAAAATGACGACCTTTCTGCTATTAATCTTTTTAGAAACTGACATTTTTTTTTTTTTTTATCATATTGGACTCCCTTCCAAAATGTAATATTTTGAACTAGGTTGGGCACAGTAATCGTTCGTTACGTTACCGACACTTCGTTCGGCCACTATCCACGGTTTTGGCTTATTTAAGAGCCACAAAAGTAATTAGACATCTGCCATTTTTGATCAAGTATTGTGGATAATTTTTAAGTCTAGATGATGTGTTTGTAAGGAGAATGAAATGCAAACTTTTATCAGTGTAAAGGAGAGGACACTCAGCAGCTGCTTCCACATCTGTACTTTGGAGCACTATAGTGTGGGCCACCAGACCCGCTTTTTTTGGGTGTCCCACACAGGTGCATCAGAGTTTATTTGTGGTGCCTCCATGTCCAAAAAATTACATCCAAATGTGAATACTAAACATATTTGGGGTCATAAATAATGCATTCTTCTTTAAATTCCGCACAAACACACACTTGTACCCCACTTCCAAACAATTTAGCCTGTTTTTAGTTTAACAATGAGATTTTTACAGTGTGATAAATAGACCTTTGGTTTTATTCTCATAGGGGAGAGAAGACTGGGAGGAGGACACTCCAGGGAGCACATGCACCCCACAACTTCCAAGCAACCCCAAACTCCCAAAGATCCACAACCGAAAGATGTGCAGGAAGTTGAGGTGGAGGAAGGAGAAGTGCAGGAAGGAGAGGTGGATGACGTTGTGGATCTGGTCACCACAACAGGTCAGTATCTGACACCACAGCTTAAGGTAAGCGAGGTAGGCCTGCAGAGTTTTTTTTTTTTTTTTTGGGTTTTTAGGGGATGGAAATGTTGTGAAGGATAGCACACGGTTCTCTGCTGACAGTGCCCTCCGCCTCATCCAGCAAGTGATGGAATGTAGCACGGAACTGGACCTAATTAAACAAAGAATCCATGTGATGGAACAAACATTTAAAGACATTCTCGATGTTTTGGGGAGAATTCAATAAGCCATCCAAACACATTTGTTTTTACATGTTTGTTTTTATATTTTTTTATAATTTTTTGAGTAACAAACCAGCCAAAAATGTAATATGCACACAGTGTGTGAACATGTGCTATCTGCCATCAGGGGATATCCATGTACGTCTTTTGTGGGTGCAACCCCTTCCTCGTATCAAAAGTCGGTGAACTAAGGAAGGGATGCACCCCCAAAACATGTCCATTGATCACCCCTGATGGCAGATAGCACATGTTGACAATAGGGATCAGGATTGTAAACTTCCTATTTGCAAAAAAGTAAAAATGTGTGCATATTGAATTTTTGGCTGGGCAAGGGGTGGCAGGACCCCATATTAGGACGGGCACATAGAGACATAGTTTGTGTAACTGAATGTCTCAGATTGCTCAGAGGTATCCAATGTTGTAATTTTAGAAATGCAAGTGATATTTTTGTATTTTCATAAGCCAAAATTTGCCGGGTTGTGGCCAGGCCAACCCCAAAGTAAAACAAAAAAAAAATTAAAAAAGAGAAAGTGCAGAGAGTAAAATATTTGACCACAAACAACGTGTAGCTTCTTTTTATAATACTCTCTAAGCTTATTTGGTTCTTTTTTAAGGTAACATAGTGAAATTGGTTGTTATTTACTAAAGTAAAATACACTTGCTACTACAAATGCACAAAGACAAACTAGGAGACAGGAAAGAACAAATAATTAAAGGTTTAAACAAGATTTTTATTGGGATACATAGGCTGGCATAGGAATTGCCCCCCTACCCGTGAAATACTCCATGTATTTGTCCCGAACCACGCGGGCATTTTGGGGGGGCAAGCCAAGACGGGCAGATTCCAGGCCCGGAAGGGGATTTGCAGGGGAAAGTCCAGCCTCTGGCAAAACTGAGGCCATATAGGAATTAGATTTTTGGCTCAGAAAGTTGTGTAGCACACAGCAGCATAACACTACATAGTTTATTTTGTAGTCCGCCAAGTGGATGGAAGTCATAAAAAGGCGGAACCGGCTGGCCATTATGCCAAAGGCATTTTCAACGACTCTTCGGGCCCTGGCCAGCCGGTAATTGAACACACTCTTCTCTGGGGTCAGGGTCCTCTGTGGAAATGGCCTCATAAGATGCCGTCCGAGTCCGAAGGCTTCATCAGCCAAGAAAACAAAGGGGAGTCCTTCAATATTCCCTGCATCCGGTGGCAATGCAAGGTCGTCACTCTGGAGACGGAGGGCAAACTCCGTCTGGATGAAGGATCCCCCATCGGACATCCGGCCATTCTTCCCTACATCAACATAGAGGAATTCATACCGTGCTGACACCACCGCCATAAGCACAATGCTATGAAACCCCTTGTAATTGTAGTAGTAGGACCCAGAACGGGGTGGCGGCCCGATGCGGACGTGCTTCCCGTCTATGGCACCACCGCAGTTGGGGAAGTCCCACCGCGTGGCAAACTCCGATGCCACAGTCTGCCATTCCTGTGGCGTGGAAGGAAGCTGTGGAGTGAAACAAGATGAAATAATATTAGAAAAACAAAGGCATACATTACAAGGAAATTCTATCCCAAAAAATTAGAGACCAACATCAATCTAATTATACGTTTATTAAGGTGTGTAAAAAAAGTATAATGGAAGGCTCATTTATCATATTCATCACCCCCTCTGATGGGCCATTACTAAATTATTTTGGGGGGGGGAGATGTGTTTGGCCACAGGATAGCATTGCAGTGGCGGTGCGTCCAGAGTGGGCGCTGGAGCACTGTCCCCTCTCTCCTGTGCCCATCACTCAGAACAATACATAGGTTCATGCGTTGCATGAACCTATGTATTGTCTATGCCGCACACTATTCAGGTGGATGGCCTCTTGTAAAGCGACCGACATATGAATAATTGCGGCATTTAGGGGGTTAAAATTGCAGAGCAGAAACAGGTATTAAAATAGTCTTGCAAATTACAACCTGAGGGATGTAATTGGCTTCCTCAAAGAGAAATCGGGGACGCAAGAAGGGGGGCATTCCTTGTGTAAACACTGACAGGCTGCTCTGCCAATCATGTTCACCAAGTCTGTTTAATGGTAACATGATTGGCTGATGCAACATGAAGGGAAGGAGAAGACATCAAGGACAGAAGAAGAATGGCGCTGACCACAAGAAGGTAAGTGCAGGGCTGGGGGAAACTGGCTGCATTAGAGGGGACTAAATGGCTGCATTTGAGGGAACAAAATGGCTGCATTGGAGGGGACAACTGGGGGCATTTATTAGGCAACAGAGCAAAAAAGGAGGAAGTTTATTTCCGAAATTGGGGTTGGAACCCCCCAACATTTGGAGCAACAGGCGCCCCTGCTGGAAAAGTTAGTGAGGGGAAATATTTAGGGAGGATAAAAAAGGGGCAATCTAAAGCTTCCAACATGCATGGGGACAAAGGGGACATTCTCAGCATATTACAATCATGGTAATTAGGGAAGGATGAAAGAAATACAATACATTAGCATACATGTAATACATAAAATGTGATGTTAAGGGAGAAAACTTACCCTAATATAGTCCTCCTGCAGGACTTGTATAATGGCAGAACAGGTGTCTGGGATTATGAGGCCCAGAGCCTGGGGGGAAATGCCTGTGGTGAACTTCAAGTCCTGAAGACTTCTCCCTGTCGCCAGGTAACGCAACGTGGCGATGAGCCCCTGCTCAGCACTGATGGCTTCCCGCATAACGGTGTCCTTCCTGGTAATATAGGGGGACACCAAAGCCAACAGTTCCTGAAAAACGGGGTCAGACATCCTCAGAAAATTCCTGTAGTCCTCAGGATTATTCTAGACGATCTCCCGCAGCAGAGGCATGTGGCAGAATTGGTCCCGCTGGAGCAACCAATTCTTGGTCCATGAACTCCTCCTCACACCATTCATGGACTGGTCTTGGTCCAAAACAAGCAGACCAACACCAAGCGCACGCACAGCACGAACTCGACGACGAGAACGTCCAGGCGACATGGCTAGGAAACGGTCGTCTAATCAGAACGTACAGAACAGAACGCACTTTAGAACAGCAAGGCCTATGAATAACGAACTGAAATTCAGAAACGAACAGGCAAGAACGCACTGTAAAACAGATACGACCTGCCTAGACGCCCTGAAAGTCAAGATACGAACCCACAAGCACAAACTGAACGGCAGAAAACGATCTGAAAAGTACGAAGACTGAAAAGCGCGAATCGTCTCTTCCCAAACTTTTACTTCACACGCGGTAACACGAGATCAGCAAAAGCAGCCCAAGGGGTGGCAGCAAGAAAAAAGATCTTCCCCTTTATAGTGCCGTCGTACGTGCTGGACGTGAGCGCAGAGAACCACGAGGAAATTGGAAAATGACAGTGTGTACGCATAGAAAGCTTGACGAGAAAATCGACAAGCTTAACAAGAATCTCGTCGAAAAAAACGACCCCCGAAGTCGGAAGAAGACGGCGAGGAAGCCCGGGACCCCCGCTAGCAAAAGAGCTAGCAGAAGATAGCGGGGGCCCGGCAGAAAGACCCCCGAAGTCGGAAGAAGACGGCGAGGAAGCCCGGGACCCCCGCTAGCAAAAGAGCTAGCAGAAGATAGCAGAAAGACCCCCGGAGCTGCCCAATAAATTACTTTTCAAACCTGTGCTGTCTTTTTTTATTGACTTATTTTGCCACCAGGCCCAGTGAAGGAGTTAGCCGGCGCACCAATTAAGGTTAGAACCAGCGCAGCGCACTGTTATTAGTAAATCAGCCCCAGAGTCTCAGTAATGGGAAACAAGGGGGGGTGGCCTAATATGTCCAGGCTACAATGGTAAAGCATATATTGAATGCTAGATGAATATATAAACTAGGTGCCTAATAATCGCTTAGGAAACAATTTAGATCAAACTCTATGTTCAATCCTTTCGGTGTAAAAGTGTCCATAGAGAATATCCAGTGGGACTCGATTTGGCTAAGTGTCCGCACTTTGTGACCTCCCCTCCATGGTCTTGTAAATGGTACTATACCCCATAATCTGAGGTGGGAAGGGTCTCTATTATGTACCTCTGCAAAGTGCCTGGAGACACTATGTTTAACAAAACCAAGTTGGATATTTTGCACATGTTCTTTAACACGGATTCTAAGCAGTCTTGCCCGAAAATTACAGCCTTCTGGAAAGAAATTTCCGACCTCATCTCCTCTTTCACCAAAATATAACATCCATTGCCCCCTGAAACAGCTCTTTTCGGCATTGGCATAGACAATTGGCTGAGCAAATTCCATGTCTTTATCACTCACGTTCTGACAGCAGCTAGAAGAACCCTGGCGAGCACCTGGAGATCAGATACTCCTCCCTCCTTCTCCAAAGCTATCAACTCTTTAAACACTCATGCAACCCTCAAACAAATATTTGCAAAACTTCATGGTAAAAATACTTTGTTCCAACAAAAATGGGCTTGTTGGACCGTGGATGATAGAAACACAAGCATGCCGTGACCAGACAAAGCCCAATCCTTCATCATTTACAGCCCTTATGAGACACTTTTGAATCTGTCTGCTGAAGAAAAACTAAACCTCTCCAGATCAACATCACTTGCTCCTTCTTGCTTCACGACACAGAGATGTTCTTTATTAGTTTTCCACCTTTGAGTTTAGGTACCAAACTTTACTGAATTACAGTGCAACTGTTACTTATTTTTGTTCATATTCTCACTACTAAAAAGCTGAATTAATGCCTCTATTTGCTCGATCCAATCTTCAATTGGTGACCGCTGGCATTAAGCTTACAGAAAATGTATGTCTTTTTGTTTGTCTCTACCTGTATCAAAATAATCTTCAATAAAGATCAAGATTTAAAATTAAAAAAAAATGTCAGCCCAATATGATTGGGCTAGCGGGCAACTCCACCAGATATGAAAGTGTGTGCTGTTGTCCGTACAACCTCAGAAACAAGCAGGAAAGTAGTATAGAAGATATTTGGCAATTCGGGCAATACAGCACATTAATAATGTAATTAGTTTCAGAGGCCACAAGATTCTGTGAGGCCATTTTTAAAGGGTCCAGATGTTCGACCAGTCAGTAGCGTCCAATTGTAGGCCCAGATTGGATTTCCACTTGTTTGCGTTGTATAGAGATGTGCATGGTGATTAGGGATGAGCCGAACGCCCCCCCCCCCCGGTTCGGTTGGCACTGAAAGTTTGCGCAAACTTTAGAACCCTATTAGGGTCTATGGGACTCGAACGTTCAAAATCAAAAGTGCTAATTATGAAGGCTAATATGTAAGTTATTGTCCTAAAAAGGGTCTGGGGACCCGGGTCCTGCCCCAGGGTACATGTTTTTTTGGGAACAGTGATTTTAATGATGCATAAAGTGAAAAAAAAAGTGAGATATTCCTTTAACCACTTAAGGACCCCCTCCTGTAGATATACGTCGGCAGAATGGCTCGTACAGGCACATCAACGTACCTGTACGTCCCTTTTAACTGCCTGATGTCGGGGGCAGCAGTCACGAAAAAAAACACTGATCGCCGCCATTACTAGTAAAAAATTTTTTTATAAAAATGCCATAAAACTATCCCCTATTTTGTAAACGCTATAACTTTTGCGCAAACCAATCAATAAACGCTGATTGCGATTTTTTTTACCAAAAATATGTAGAAGAATACGTATCGGCCTAAAGTGAGGAAAAAAACTAATTTTTATATATTTTTGGGGGATATTTATTATAGCAAAAAGTAAAAAATATTGAATTTTTTTCAAAATTGTCGCTCTATTTTTGTTTATAGCGCAAAAAATAAAAACCGCAGAGGTGATCAAATACCACCAAAAGAAAGCTCTATTTGTTGGAAAAAAAAGGACATCAATTTTGTTTGGAAGCCACGTCGCACGACCGCGCAATTGTCAGTTAAAGCGACGCAGTGCCGAATCGCAAAAAGGGGCCTGGTCTTTATGCTGCATATTGGTCCGGGGCTTGAGTGGTTAAATATCGTACCTGGGGGGTGTCTATAGTATGCCTGTGAAGTGGCACTTGTTTCCCGTGTTTAGAACTGTCCCTGCACAAAATGACATTTCTAAAGGAAAAAAAGTAATTTAAAACGGCTTGCGGCTTTAATGTAATGTCTGGTCCCGGCAATATGGATGAAAATCATTAAGAAAAATTACATGGTTATCCCCCCCTCCCAGCCCATTACCAGCCCCTTTGGGTCTTGTATGGATATTAAGGGAAATCCCGTACCCGAATAAAAAAAAGGAAAGGCATGGGGCCCCCAGGCCCTATATACTCTGAACAGCAGTATACAGGTGGTGCAAACAAGACAGGGACTGTAGGTTTGTTGTTACGTAGAATCTGTTTGTAATTTTGAACTGGTACATTTTTAAAGTGTAATCAGTTTTAAACTTTTTGGAAAACATAGGGAAGGGTTATCACCCATGTAGCATTTGTTTTGCTGTCTGTGCACCTGTTCAGAACATTTCACCTCACTTTCCGTCCCAATGACAAATGTTTTTAGAAAATGAGGGTTTTTTATTGAAACAAGTATTGGTGATAAAGCATTAGTGGAGAGACGACACCTTTTTCCCATATTAACTCTTACAGGAGAGAATTTCTCTTCCTAGGGGTAGATTTCCTCTCACTTCCTGTTGTCTCATTCCGTTTGCAAGTAGGAGTCGTTTGTAAGTTGGATGTTTGAAAGTAGGGCCCTGCCGTATATACTCTGCAGAAAATTGGCCCTTAGGTGTTGGTGTTGCCACAACATTGTAAGCACTCACAGTTACTCTTGGTGGGTGCTGGAACGCCCTGCTGTGAGAACACCCTGCTGTGAACTATTATATCAAAAATTGTAATTACATGCCATTGTTGAACAGTGGTAGGAAAATTTGGGCCTTTGGTGGTGGTGCTGGTGCCACAACACTGTAAGTCCTCACAGTTACTCTTGGTGGGCGCAGGAATGGGCCCAGCTGTAAAATATTAGATCAAGAATTGTAATTACATGCCCCTGTTGAACAGGGACAGAAAAATTGGGCCTTTGGTGGTGGCGGTGTTGCCACAACACTGTAAGCCCTCACAGTTACTCTTGGTGGGCGCAGGAATGGGCCCTGATGTGAATTATTAGATCAAGAATTGTAATTACATGCCCCTGTTGAACAGGGGCTGAAAAATTGTGCCTTAGGCACTGGTGCCACAACACTGCAACCCCTCACAGATACTCTAGTTGGAGCGCAGGAATGAGCCCTGCTGCAAAGTATTGCATCAAAAATTGTAATTACACGCCCCAGTTAAACAGGGGCTGAAAATTTGGGCCTTAGGCACTGGTGCTGGTGCCACAACACTGCAACCCCTCACAGATACTGTAATTGGAGCGCAGCAATGAGCCCTGCTGCAAAGTATTGCATCAAAAATTGTATTTTCACGCCCCTGTTAAACAGGGGCTGAAAAATTTAGCCTTAGGCACAGGTTCTGGTGCCACAACACTGCAACCCCTCACAGATACTGTAGTTTTTTTTTATTATTATCTTTTTTATTAATTTTCCAAAAACATATATAACACACATTACAATACATGAAACACATTTACAGTCTCAATATTTCCCATTACAAATAAAAAAAAAAAGGGGGAAGAAAAGAGGGGGAGATGGGGAAATGGAGAGAGAGAGAGAGAAAAAAAAAGGGGGGGAGGGAGTGGGGATGATTTTAGAAGGGGGGGATGGGGGAATACAGTCCCCCATACTCTCCCCCAAATATATTATGTGCTATCACTCTAGTGTTGATGTCTTCTAAAGTGGAATTAAATAATAAAGGGAGACAAAAAGTGGTTTCGAAAACTACTACGAACTAAAAAACAAGTGTTAAAATCAAAAAGTAGACAGTATAAAGGACTAGGGGATGAATTTATGAGTGACTGTACTGATAGAGTGACAAAACATGTATATAAAGAGAAAAGTGAGAGGTAAAGTTATCGTCACCTGTGCCAAAAAAAAAAAAAAAAAGGGGAGGAAAAGAAAAAGAGATGGGGAAAAGGAGAGGGGGAAAGTGGGGGAGAAAAAAAAAGTGGGAGGGAGGGGGGGGAGTGGGGATGATTTTAGAAAGGGGGGGGGATGGGGGAATACGATCCCCCATACTCTCCCCCAGATATATTATGTGCTATCACTCTAGTGTTGATGTCTTCTAATGTAAAATTAATTAATAAAGAGTGAAAAAAAGTGATTTCAAAAACTACTACAAACTGAAAAACAAGTGTTACAATCTAAAAGTGGACTGTATAGAGGACTAAGGGATGAATTTACAAGTGACTACACTGATGAAGTGACAAAACATATATGTAGAGAGAAAAATAACAGGTAAAATTATCGTCACCTGTGCCCAAAAAAAAAAAAAAAAAAAGGGGGGAGGGGGGGGGAGTAGGGGAAGCCTCAGGGAAGAACAAATCTAATCCCCCTCTCTCACTCTCTCCGAGAAAAGGAAGAGAACAAAAATAGGGGTGTAAAAAAGGAAAGAAAAGGGAGGAAAGGGAAGGCCGGCATGCATGGTATCCAATAAAATGTTTGTCACATTACATTTTAGTCTCTTAAGGGATAAGCCAAAGAATAACCACAGGGAATCATCCTTAAGATATAGATAGCTTATTCAATAGATGTAAACAGGTCTCAGTGGGATTGTGCAAGTATCTCTCTATAGGTTGTGGTGTCCTTGAACTCCATCCACGGAGTCCAAGTTAAAGTGTGTCGTTGAAAAGTGTCCTTGTTACAATGAGTGATATCTTCCATGAGATGGACCTCTGAAATTTTTTGAAACCACTTTTTCACGGATGGAGTCTCAGGCTGACCCCAAAGGGTAGGTATAAGTGCTTTAGCCGTATTAAGCAGATGTGGAACTAAAGAACATTTGTATTTTCTGACAGGTTCCTTGGTAGCATGGAAAAGAATGGTCCATGCATCAGCAGGAAGATTAATATTGGATATTTGTTGGAAAATTCGAATAATGCTAGACCAGAAGGGGCGGATGAGTGGGCACGACCACCATATATGAGCGTGGGTTGCTCTGTTCCCACAATTCCTCCAACACAACGGGGAGTTGTCGGGGAGCATCTGATGAAGCTTTGATGGGGTGTAGTGCCATCTGGTTAGTAGTTTGTAATTGACCTCAGCCATCCTTGATGCAATTGAAGAGATATGAGTCAGCTGTAGGACTTTATCCTTTTGGCTGTCTGAGAGGCAGGATTCCAAGTCTGCCTCCCACTTAGCGAGAAAGGGAGGATAAGTATCACCTTGGAGCTTGATGAGTAATTTGTAGAATACCGAGATACAATGTTCAGGTGGGTCCGTTGAATTAAAAACTTCCTCAATACTGTTTAAGTCCTGTATCCCTCTAAGCGGCTGAGGCAGAGTTCTAAGGAAACCTTGCAATTGATTATATCTCCATTTATCAAGAAACATAATGGGCTTGAGGCCGAGAATTTCCTTAAGAGGCTTAAGCGCATTTGCTCGAAGAACATGATGTAGTAGAAGAGGTTCTTCTGGCAACCACGTCCTATAGCCAGGATCTAATAGGCCAGGTAAGAAATAATCATGGTCCAAAAGCGGTAACAGAGGAGAAGCATATGACCACGAGAACTTCCTATGTAAGGCATCCCATACATCAAGGGTGGAAGTGGTTAAAGTGGAGGTACTTGGAGCAAGGTGTCTATGTAAGCGTGGCAACCAGGGTGTAGTTGCTAGGTCTGTGTTACTAAGAGCATGTTCCAAACTCACCCAAAGTTTGGAATTAGCAGCATATTTCCATTCGGATATTCTAGACAGAATCACAGCATTATAATAAGCCTTAAAATTTGGAAGGGCCAGTCCCCCAGCTTCCTTGGAGCAAAATAATACTTCCTTAGATACTCTGGGGTGACTGTTCCTCCAAATAAAGCAGGAGACCATGGTCTGTAATAGGGAAAAAAATCCTATAGGCACACCCAATGGGATCATTTGAAAGAAAAAAAGAACTCTAGGCAGAATGTTCATTTTAATTATACTCACTTTACCCAACCATGAGTGTGTCAGCGTGTTCCACTTTTGTAGATCCCTTCTAATATTATTCAATAATGGGATGTAATTATATTTAAAGAGGGACTGCATGTGAGGCACAAGATTCACTCCCAGATATTTCATACTTCGTTGAACCCATCTAAAAGGGAAGAGGGGTTTTAAATTTTCCACCTCCCTTCCAGGTAGATTAATATTTAGAATTTCAGACTTAGATATGTTAATTTTAAAGTTGGAGAGTGTCTGAAAAGTAGAAAACGCTGACATTAAATTAGGAAGCGAGATACGAGGCTGCTGGATAAAAAATAAAATATCGTCCGCATATGCCGCATATTTGTGCGTTTTATTACCTACTTGAATCCCATGTATATTTAAATTACATCTTATGGTTGCCAAAAAGGGTTCGAGGGTAAGGGCAAATAAAAGGGGAGAAAGAGGGCAGCCCTGTCTGGTCCCATTAAATAGTTGGAATGAGTCACTCAAAGTGCCATTTATGCGAATTTGTGCCGTGGGGTTAGAATAGAGGGAAGTAATGCGGTAAAACATCTTGGGTCCCAGCCCAAAATGTCGCAGGGTCAGTTTTAAGTAATCCCAGGCCACCCTATCGAACGCTTTTTCAGCATCTGTAGATACGAATAGGGTGGACTGGGAAGACCTTTGAGCGTATTGTATAAGAGATATCGCCCGGAGAGAATTATCCTTGGCTTCTCTGTGTGGCATAAAGCCCGTCTGATCTGTAGAAACCCAACTAGGTATAAGAGGGAGTAGTCTGTTGGCCATTACCTTAGAATATAACCACTTCGCGCCCGGGCTATAAGCAAAAGACGTCCGCAAAGCGGTCGTCAATTGCTGATAGGACGTCCATGGACGTCCTCTTGTTTACTTCCGCGATGCGCGCCACCGCGGGCGCGCGTCGGGGAAAAACTGTGCCCGCCGTGTCAGGCGAGTGCCGATGCGCTTGCCTGGTGGCCGCGATGTCCGCCAGGTACGAGCGATCGGCTGTCACAGAGCCAGGGACGTGGATCTCTGTGTGTAAACACAGAGATCCACGTCCTGTCGGGGAGAGGAGACGGATGGTGTGTCCCTTGTACATAGGGACAACCATCAGTCACCTCCCCCAGTCAGTCCCCTCCCCCCCACAGTAAGAACATCTAGCAGGGAACATATTAACCCCTTGATCGCCCCCTAGTGGTTAACCCCGTCCCTGCCAGTCACATTTATACAGTAATCAGTGCATATTTTTAGCACTGTTCGCTGTATAAATGTGAATGGTCCAAAAAATGTGTCAAAAGTGTCTGATGTGTCCGCCGTAATGTCACAGTCACAAAAAAAAAAAAAAATCGCAGATCGACGCCATTACTAGTAAAAAAATAAATTAAAAAAAAATAAAAAAAAAATCATAATTCTATTCCCTATTTTGTAGGCGCTAAAACTTTTGTGCAAACCAATCACTATACGCCTATTGCGATTTTTTTTTTTACCTAAAATATGTAGAATACGTATCGGCCTAAACTGAGGAAAAAAAAATTTTTTTTTTAAAAAAAATGGGATATTAATTATAGCAAAAATTAAAAAATATTGTGTTTTTTTCAAAATTGTCGCTCTATTTTTGTTTATAGCGCAAAAAATAAAAACCACAGAAATGATCAAAGACCACCAAAAGAAATCTCTATTTGTGGGAAAAAAAGGACGTCAATTTTGTTTGGGAGCCACGTCGCACGACCGCGCAATTGTCATTCAAAGCGTGACGGTGCTGAAACCTGAAATTTCGCCTGGGCAGGAAGGGGGTTATGTGCCCAGTTGTCAAGTGGATAATTTGATATCAACATTTAATAGGGAAATTGGCCTATAGCTACTGCATTGAGTAGAGTCCTTATCTGCTTTAAGGATAACTGAAATATGGGCTGTAAGAGATTCCGGGCGTAGTCCCGAGGTCTGTGAGATTGAATTGGCATAAGCCGTAAGGCGGGGCAGAAGGATATCACTGACAGATACTGTAGTTGGAGCGCAGGAATGAGCCCTGCTGCAAAGAATTGCATTAAAAATTATAATTACACGCCTCTGTTAAACAGGGGCTGAAAAATTGGGCCTTAGCCACTGGTGGCGGTGCCCAGAAACAAAAATGTTCTTACATGCTATCAGCATGATCATTGAGAAGGAAGAGGATAGTCACTCAGCATAACAGGATAGTCACTCTGCATCAGCATAGGCAGTCTTGAAGGGATCTGACATTTCAAATGTAGCAAAATTATTCTGTTACATCAGCATCAGGTGCTTGGTAGCTGGTGGTGATCCAAGACTGATTAATTTTTATGAAGGTCAGTCGATCGACCGAGTTGGTGGACAGGCGCACCCTGTGATCGGTTACAAAGCCTCCAGCAGCATTGAATGTACGTTCTGAAAGAACGCTGGATGCAGGACAGGCCAGTAGCTCAATTGCATACAGTGCAAGCTCTGGCCAGTGATCCATCCTCAAGACCCAGTAACCCAGAGGATTTTCGGTGGGAAAGGTGTCCAAGTCTGATCTTGCCCCTAGGTATTCCTACACCATGGAAACCAGACGCTGGCGATGGTTGCTGGAACTGATCATACCTTGGGGCTGCGGACTAAAAAATAGTCTGAACGCATCGGTCAGACGGCAACCTTCTCCACCACTCCTTCTTTGACTGACCAAAGCCTCAGCAACATGTTGTCCAGGACGAGGAATTTGTAACCTCCCAGTCTCTGGGAATGCGTTGCACAAACCTTTCTGCAAGGCCTCCCGAAGATGTTTCATCCTCTGCTCCCTCTGCGACGTCAAGATAAGGTCTGCAACCTTACCCTTGTAACGTGGATCAAGAAGGGTTGCCAGCCAGTAATGATCCCTTTCCTTTAAAGCACGAATACTAGGATCCTTCCGCAGGCTTTGCAGGATCAGGGAGGCCATGCAGCGTAGGTTTGCTGAGGCATTTGGGTCACTCAGGGTCACTCAGGACGACATGATCCGCAGCCACCTCTTCCCAGCCACGTACAAGTCCATGGGTGTCTTGGGACTGTAATTGATCCCTTGAAGACTGCTGCTGATGCTGAGTGCCAGGCTCCACCTCCATGCTGACACAATCCTCCTCCTCCTCTTCCTGTGTGATAGGCGGGCCAGCAGGAACACTGTCTGGATAAAGGGGGCCTTGAGAGGTAAGGAAGTCCTCCTCTTCCTCCCTCTGTTCTGCCTCAAGTGCCCTGTCCATTATTCCATGCAGCGTGTGCTCCAACAGGTGGACAAGAGGGACAGTGTCACTGATGCATGCACTGTCACTGCTCACCATCCTCGTGGCCTCCTCAAATGGTTCTAGGACAGTGCATGCATCCCTGATCATGGCCCACTGGCGTGGGGAAAAAAATCCAAGCTCCCAGACCCTGTCCTGGTGCCATATTACAACAGATACTCATTGATCGACTTCTGCTGCGTGTGCAGCCGCTGCAGCATGGCCAACATAGAGTTCCACCTGGTGGGCATGTCACAGATTAGGCGGTTCTTTGGCAGGTTGTATTCCTTTTGCAGGTCAGCCAGCCGAGCACTGGCATTATATGACCGGCAGAAATGCCCACAGAGTTTCCTGGCCTGCTTCAGGACCTCCTGTAAGTCTGGGTACCTGATCAAGAACCGCTGCATCACTAAGTTAAGGATGTGAGCCAAACTGGGCACATGGGTCAGTTGTCCCTGTCAGAGGGCGGAGAGGAGGTTGGTGCCATTGTCGCAAACCACCTTTCCTGGCTTAAGCTGGCATGGCATCAACCACCTCTGAGCCTGCCCCTGCAGAGCTGACAGAATCTCTGCCCCAGTGTGGCTCCTGTCCCCCAAGCACACCAGCTCAAGCACCGCATGGCATCTTTTTGCCTGCGTACTTGCGTAGCCCCTTGAATGCCTACGGAGCACTGCTGGTTCCGAGGACAAAGCACAGGAAGAGGCCATGGAGGAAGAAGAAGAGGAGGGGGTGGAGGAGAGAGGTGTGTCAGAATCACCAGTAGTAGCATTTTGGAGGCGTGGTGGCGGAACAACCTCCAACACTACTGCACCTTGTCCTGCATCCTTCCCAGCTGCCAGCAGAGTCACCCAATGCACCGTGAAAGATAGGTAACGTCCCTGTCCATGCCTGCTGGACCATGAGTCAGCGGTAATATGCACCTTACCGCTGACCGCCCTGTCCAGCGAGGCCAAGACATTGCCTTCCACATGCCGGTAGAGAGACGGAATCACCTTCTGTGAGAAAAAGTGGCGTTTGGGAACCTGCCACAGAGGAACCGCACATTCTACAAACTCACGGAGGGGGGCAGAGTCTACCAACTGAAAAGGCAGCAGTTGAAGTGCTAGCAATTTAGCCAAGCTAGCATTCAACCGCTGGGCATGTGGATGGCTGGGAGCGAACTTCTTTAGTCAGTGCTGCAGCTGGGGCAGGGAAATGTGCCATTTGACGTTGGTGTACCGATAGCAGATTGCCCGCAAGTACTTGGCTGTAAAACACCTAATTCTACACCTTTATTCCTCTCAGTGCAGGTTTCAGAGAGGACTGAAGGTATAGTGGGGTTGGAGATCCCAGCTGATGAGGAGCAAGGAGAGGTCCGCTTTGTTCTTTGGTGTGGGTCTTTTTGTATGTTTGCCAATGGACTGCATGACAGGTCGACATATGTCTGGTAAAGCACGTGGTGCCCAAGCAGCTCATGTTTTGGCCACGCGAGATACGCTTCAGACAGCAGCGCCCTGAACATGCGGAACACTGCAGTGTGATGCAGTCGGTTGGCTGCCCTTAAGCTGGCCCCGGGAGTGCATCCTGCCTCGTTGGAAATGTGCCTCCTCCTCCTCTCTCCTATCAGGCACCCACGTGGAGTCAGTGACCTCATCATCCCCTCCCTCCTCATCACTGGAGCAAAACTGGCAGTATGCTGCAGCTGGGGGAACATGACTGCCAGATTGCTGTCTTTGTTGGGCACCCCATCTCTCTGGGCTCACGTTACTGACTTCCTCTAGCTGGGTACCATCATCAGAGCCTTTAAAATGCTGGGCATCCTCCTGGAGCATGTACACTGTTTTCAAACAGTTCGGGGGACTCCTCAGGAGGACATGGTGGGGCTAGGGAAGAAGTGACTGATGCCATTGAGCCGAGGGAAGAGGCCGCTTTGGCAGATGCTTTGCCAGACAAAGTACCCTGAGCCTGGGTGAGAGAGGATGAGGAGGATGAGGACGGCTTGGTCATCCACTCTACCAAGTCTTCGGGCATGTTGCGGCTCAACATGACCAGCTGCCAAAAAGAAGGACAAGCGTGTCCCACGGCCACATGCTGATGAGGATGCACATGTCCACGACCAGCACTGTTGCCTCTAGACACAGAGCCTGCTTGCCCTCTCTTATTGGCTCGTGACTGTCTGCCTCTCCTTGTTTGCCTTCCAGATATACTAATGGCCTGCAGTGAGATGTAGCTGCACAAAGGTGGGATGTATATACATATATCTATACTGATTATACTGCAGCTGCTGTGGTATTAGTATGAGAACACCAGCAATTGTCTTCAGTTAGTTTTAGGTGCAGAGGACACAGTACACTAACTGAAAATACTTGCAGCTCCCTGCCTGTGGTATTTGTATGAGAACACCAGCATTTGTATTGAGGTAAGCTTTAGGTGCACACTGTGCAAAGGACACTAAAGCAAAATACTGCAGCTCCCTGCCTGTATTTGTATCAGAACACCAGCAATTGTATTGAGGTAATCTTTAGGTGCACACTGTGCAAAGGACACTAAAGCAAAATACTGCAGCTCCCTGCCTGTATTTGTATCAGAACACCAGCAATTGTACTGAGGTAAGCTTTAGGTGCACACTGTGCAAAGGACACTAAAGCAAAATACTGCAGCTCCCTGCCTGTATTTGTATCAGAACACCAGCAATTGTTTTGAGGTAAGCTTTTGGTGCACACTGTGCAAAGGACACTAAAGCAAAATACTGCAGCTCCCTGCCTGTATTTGTATCAGAACACCAGCAATTGTATTGAGGAAAGCTTTAGGTGCACACTGTGCAAAGGACACTAAAGCAAAATACTGCAGCTCCCTGCCTGTATTTGTACCAGAACACCAGCAATTGTATTGAGGTAAGCTTTTGGTGCACACTGTGCAAAGGACATTAAAGCAAAATACTGCAGCTCCCTGCCTGTATTTGTATCAGACCACCAGCAATTGTATTAAGGTAAGCTTTAGGTGCACACTGTGCAAAGGACACTAAAGCAAAATACTGCAGCTCCCTGCCTGTATTTGTATCAGAACACCAGCAATTGTATTGAGGTAAGCTTTAGGTGCACACTGTGCAAAGGACACTAAAGCAAAATACTGCAGCTCCCTGCCTGTATTCTTATCAGAACACCAGCACTTGTATTCAGGTAAGCTTTTGGTGCACACTGCGCAAAGGACACTAAAGCAAAATACTGCAGCTCCCTGCCTGTATTTGTATCAGAACACCAGCAATTGTATTGAGGTAAGCTTTTGGTGCACACTGTGCAAAGGACACTAATGCAAAATACTGCAGCTCCCTGCCTGTATTTGTATCAGAACACCAGCAATTGTATTCAGGTAAGCTTTTGGTGCACACTGTGCAAAGGACACAGTACACTAAGTGAAACACTGCAGCTAGCACAATCACCTACCTGCCTGTCAGTATAGAGAATAACAGGAACGGATCTAGCTAAACTGAATACAGTGTGTAAATATATATATAAAAGCTAGGATGCATATATATCCTCTACACACTGTAACTGCAGCTAACTGACTCGCCTGCCTGCTCTATCTAACTCAAATCAAATTACACTGTCTCTCTCTCTGTCTCTTTCCTTTAACCAAGGCCAACACACTACACAAGGCTGCCAAGCCGGCGGCCTTATATAGTGTGGGGCGTGTACCTACTCCTCTGAGCCATGATTGGCCAAAGCCACCCTGGCTTTGGCCAATTACGGCTCTCTGTACCTACAGCGCTGTGATTGGCCAAACATGCGGGTCATAGTGCATGCTTGGCCAATCATCAGCCAGCAATGCACTGCAATGCCGCAATGAATTATGGGCCTTGATGTGCCACTCGAATTTGGCGCGAACGGCCCATAATGTTCGAAATTCGAAGAACGGTCGAACAGCCGATGTTCGAGTCGAACATGGGTTCAGTTTGAACTCGAAGCTCATCCCTAATGGTGATGGACCTACCAGTTATAAGTAGAAAGAGGAGATCAAGCCCCGTGCATGGGGATTTTTCTTGCAGATACGCTCAAAGTTTGTCATGTCGGGTAGCGAGAAGTCTGTGGGGAAAAGTTAAAGTTGGAGGTAGCGGAAAAATTTGCAGTCATGAATTCAGTACATTTGACAAAGAGTGAGGAATGTCTTAAATGTGTCAGGGTTTATGAATTGATGGGCTTGGATTAGGTTGGCTGCAGACCATCGGTTAAAATAAGAGAGGGATGTCCATGTTGGATAAAAAGCAGGATTTCATAGATAGGATAGATGAGAGTTATGAGGGATTGGAGTCTAAATTTAGTTTTAAGATTATGCCACAACCACAAGGAATGGCAAGTAACCCCTCTCCATGGCCACACTCTTTGGATTCCAGTGCTACCCAGAGAGGCGTTTTGTGGGAGGCGTGATATTTTGGTAATTGGGCCAATTGGGCCACCTGGTAGTATTTGGCAAAGTGTGGGAGACCAAGGCCACCTTGCAATTTAGGGCCAATTGCGTAGTATAGAGATGTGTATGGTGATGGATCTACCAGTTGTAAGTAGAAATAGGAGATCAAGCCCCGTGCTACCCGAGGGCTAGTTTTTATACAATACATTTTTATTGTTTTTCAATGTTTAGCAAAACAAAAACATAAAGCAAGGAACAAAAGTAATACACACAAGTAAAACACACCAGTAAAGCACACAGTTGCTTATTAGAATATTGGATAGTATACATCAGTGATATGCAATTAGCGGACCTCCAGCTGTTGCCAAACTACAAGTCCCATCATGCCTCTGTCTCTGGGTGTCATGCTTGATGCTGTCAGAGTCTCGCTATGCCTCATGGGACTTGTAGTTTGGCAACAGCTGGAGGTCCGCTAATTGCATATCCCTGGTATACATAGTCGAAATATGAAGGATTGGGAATAGGATGGGGAGTACATAATGGCAATAGCAAACTACATGCATTGTAAAGCTTATGTCTATGGGTTCATACAGTTTTCAGTCCAGATTTTCCAAGATTCATCAAAGGAAGAGCATGTTAAGGAATTAAGTCTGAAATAATAATAGAATTAGTTCTCTTCCAGTTCTGTAATACTAGGGAGTGAGCAGCTAGTAACACGTGGGATATGATAGGTTTGAAGTTTTGGGGAAATTTCTCAAGACCAATATGGAGTAATGCAAGTTTAGGTTTAGGTTTGGTAATAAACCCAGTAAGCGAGGAGATTAGTTGGAAAACTTGGTTTCAAGAACCTTTAAGGCTTGGGCATCCCCAAAAGGTGTGTAAAAGATGGTCTGTCTGCCCACAGTTGCATCAACATCGGGAAAGATCTTTGCTAATTTATTTTATCTATTATAGATTCTGAGCATCATTGTAATGTAATAGGAGGCCTTAGCAACCTATCTAAAGGCTGCCTTCCATTGACCCTCTAAATGTGAGATTTAGTCCCTATTTCCATTTGTTACAAGTTGTGGATTTGCTGAAGATTCACTTCTCTTGGATATGTTTGTAAAAAAACAATATAACTTTGGTGTTGGGTTTCTGGGAAAAATAAAATTGCCATATTTTGTGAGGGAGATACAGCCCTGGAATAGGGTGTGTTCTCAGATATATATGAGCACTTGGGAAGTGAAGATTTCATGGTAGACTATTTGGTTACTAGCTGCTTGACACCCTTTGGCTCTGAGTTAGATAAGAAGTCTCATAATATGTCAATGCTGTCGTTTTGGAATAATTTTGTGGACAACATAGGGATTTTAGATTCTATTGGGAGCTGGTATTTCACATTGGAGGATTTGGTAATACTATGGCTCAGTAGAAACCTCCAGGCTTGTATTGAAACTTTTATAGAGGGAGCGAAATCATGCGTGTCCCATGGCTTTCATCGGTCTCCTATAAGAAAGGCTATTACGTCTTTCATTGAGGCTAGGGATTGCTCTACCCAAAGTGGTGTACTTCCTTTGTTGGAAAACAAAAAATTGTGGGTGGGCCTTTAAATGAGACACAAAAGACGTGTCTTCATCGCTATATTGGTTATAAAAGGAAAAGTTTGGGACTTTGAATGAGGCATATGACATACCATATATGTATATAAGTATGGAAGTGTTTATTAACACAGAGTATATTTACACATGATACATACATGCAGAGTAAAATTATATACATAACACAGATACATTAAATATATGTTAAAACATATATTACACAGGTGTCAAGACACAAGCTGGTAGCTAGTATAAGGTGCTCCATGTAGTGAGTATGAAAGTAATAGTATTAAAACCATGAGGATGTAAAAAGAAACATGATCATTTGAAGTCATGGCTGCATTTCATGAAGACTGACGCGTTTCATGGTATAAAACCACTCTTCAGGGGCGAATGCGTCAATATAGAGCCAGTAAGCAGGACATATGGTATGATACAGCCACAGTGCCGTATGATAGCCTGTTCCGGGATCTGAGGCGGGCAGGCTGCAGATGGCGCGCAGGCGCACACAAATCCCAGTGAATGAAAACCTCTGTGAATATTGAGTAAAGGTGCATGACTCCAGAGTCTTGTAACAATGAATGGATAGATGTGAGGTGTATCTGCAGCGTGGTGTGCAGCATAAACCCGTGGTGGGAAGGGTGAAAATGTGGTAAGAAGGGATAGGAATAGGCAAAACACAAAATATGTAGAAAATTTGGGGAATAACTGTTATCTTGAATGCCGCTATTCTACCTAGCCCGGACAGTTCTCTTTTCGATATATATTTTTAATTGGGTTTCTATTTTAGCAATTAGATGTTTGGAGTTGGTATTGGCCAAGGATGACATTGTGGCTGTTAGCATTTTACCTAAGTACAGGATACCATGGTTGTTCCACTTGTAGGGCAGGTTTTGCTCAAGCCTTTGTCTGTCTTTTCTGTACTCCCAGATCTAGAATAAGGGATTTTGTGAAGTTGACTTTGTAGTAGGAGATATTGCCTTTTTTTGCATCTATGGAAAGTAGCAGAGAAGGCATTCAGGTTTTTTAAGCATAATGGATAATGTTCAAAATTCTTCTTGTGGCATCAGAGGTTTGTCTCCCCTTTACAAAGCCCATCTGGTCGCATTTATAAGGGACGGGATGATATCAGTTATACGTCTAGCTAGCAGTTTAGCGTAAACCTTAATATCAGAGTTAGTGATGAGCCGAACACCCCCGGGTTCGGTTCACACCAGAACCCGCGAACGGACCGAACGTTCGTACGAACATTAGAACCCTATTAAATACAATGGATGCGAACGTTCGAATTCTAAAGTGCTAATTATAACGACTATTATGCATGTTATTGTCCTAAAAAGGTTTTGGGAACCCGGGTTCTGCACCAGGGGACATGTATCAATGCAAAAAGAAGTTTTAAAAACGGTCGTTTTTCGGGAGCAGTCATTTTAATGATGCATAAAGTGAAAAAAAAAAGTCAAATATTCCTTTAAATATCGTACCTGGGGGGTGTCTAAAGTATGCCTGTGAAGTGCCACGTGTTTCCCGTGTTTAGAACTGTCCCTGCACAAAATGACACTTCTAAAGGAAAAAAAAAAAAAACATTTAAAACTGCTTGCGGCTTTAATGTAATGTCTGTTCCCGGTAATATGGATGAAAATCTTTAAGAAAAATGGCATAGCTACCCCATGACCCCCCCCTACCCCAGCCCATTACCAGCCCCTTTGGGTCTTGTATGGATATTAAGGGGAACACCGCACACAAAATAAAAAAGGCCCTATATACTCTGAACAGCCGTATACAGGCGGTGCATACAAGACAGGGACTGTAGGTTTGTTCTTATGTAGAATGTGTTTGTAATTTTGAACAGGTACATTGTTTAAGTGTAGCTCCAGCCCAAAAATCTATTTTTAAACTTTTTGGAAAACATAGGTAAGGGTTATCACCCCTGTAACATTTGTTTTGCTGTCTGTGCCCCTGTTCAGAACATTTAACCTCACTTTCCGTCCCAATGACAACTGTTTTTGAAATGTGGTGTTTTTCTTGAAACAAGGATTGGTGATAAAGCATCAGTACAGAGGAGACACCTTTCTCCCATATTAATTCTTACAGGAGAGAATTTTCCTTCCTAGGGGTAGATTTCCTCTCACTTCCTGTTGTCTTCTTGCGTTTGCAAGTAGGAGTCGTTTGTAAGTTGGATGTTTGAAAGTAGGGACCTGCCGTATATACTCTGCAGAAATAGGCCCCTTAGTTGTTGGTGTTGGCACAACACTGTAAGCACTCACAGTTACTCTTGGTTGGTGCTGGAACGCCCTGCTGTCAACTATTATATCAGGAATTGTAATTACATATAATTGTTGAACAGTGGTAGTAAAAATTGGGCCTTTGATGGTGGTGCTGGTGCCACAACACTGTAAGCCCTGACAGTTACTCTTGGTGGGTGCAGCAATGGGCCCTGCTGTGAATTATTAGATCAAGAATTGTAATTGCATGCCCCTGTTGAACAGGGGCTGAAAAATTGGGCCTTTCCTGGTGGTGGTGGTGTTGCCACAACACTGTAAGCCCTCAGAGTTACTCTTGGTGGGTGCAGGAATGGGCCCTGCTGTGAATTATTAGATCAAGAATTGTAATTACATGCCCCTTTTGAACAGGGGCTGAAAAATTGGGCCTTTCGTGGTGGTGGTGGTGGTGGCGTTGCCACAACACTGTAAGCCCTCAGAGTTACTCTTGGTGGGTGCAGAAATGGGCCCTGCTGTGAATTATTAGATCAAGAATTGTAATTACATGCCCCTGTTGAACAGGGGCTGAAAAATTGGGCCTTAGGCACTGGTGGCACAACACTGCAACCCGTCACAGATACTGTACTTGGAGCACAGCAATGAGCCCTGTTGCAAAGTATTGCTTCAAAAATTGTAATGACACGCCCCTGTTAAACAGGGGCTGAAAAATTGGGCCTTAGGCACTGGTGGCACAACACTCCAACCCCTCACAGATACTGTACTTGGAGCACAGCAATGAGCCCTGTTGCAAAGTATTGCTTCAAAAATTGTAATTACACGCCCCTGTTAAACAGGGGCTGAAAAATTGGGCCTTAGCCACTGGTGGCGGCTAGGGATGAGCTTCGTGTTCGAGTCGAACATACGTTCGACTCGAACATCGGCTGTTCGATCGTTCGACGAAGATCGAACGATTTGGGCCGTTCGCGCCAAATTCGAGTGACGCGAACGGCCCACAATGCACTACGCCATCGCAGTGTCATCCAGGCGCTGTGATTGGCCAAGCATGCACTGTGACCCCGCATGCTTGGCCAATCACAGCGCCGGTAGCGAGGAGAGCAATGATTGGCCACAGGCAGGATGCCTGTGGCCAATTATTGCTGAGGGTGTTTAGTACACGCCCCACACTATAAAAGGCCGCCAGCACGGCGGCCTAGTGTAGTGTGTTCCGGAGCAGGGAAAGACAAGCATAGGCAGGGACAGTGACATTTATTTCTTTCTTGCTTAACCTGGATTCCTTTAGTTTAGGGAAAGAGAAGGATAGGTAGGGAGAGTGTCAGTGTGTTTTACTGTGCGAGTCCTTGTTTCTAGGGACAAAGAAGGAAAGTGAGGGGATTTCTCCTTGTGCTATAGTGTGCTTTAAAAAAACATTTTTTCTAGGGACAGAAAACTGTAGGTAGGGAGAGTGTCAGTTTCTTTCACTGTGCCAGTCCTTGTTTCTAGGGACAAAGAAGGAAAGTGAGGGGAATTCTCCTTGTGCTATATTGTGCTTTAAAAAAACATTTTTTCTAGGGACAGAAAACTGTAGGTAGGGAGAGTGTCAGTTTCTTTCACTGTGCCAGTCCTTGTTTCTAGGGACAAAGAAGGAAAGTGAGGGGATTTCTCCTTGTGCTATAGTGTGCTTTAAAAAAATATTTTTTCTAGGGACAGAAAACTGTAGGTAGGGAGAGTGTCAGTTTCTTTCACTGTGCCAGTCCTGGTTTCTAGGGACAAAGAAGGAAAGTGAGGGGAATTCTCCTTGTGCTATAGTGTGCTTTAAAAAAACATTTTTTCTAGGGACAGAAAACTGTAGGTAGGGAGAGTGTCAGTTTCTTTCACTGTGCCAGTCCTTGTTTCTAGGGACAAAGAAGGAAAGTGAGGGGATTTCTCCTTGTGCTATAGTGTGCTTTAAAAAAACATTTTTTCTAGGGACAGAAAACTGTAGGTAGGGAGAGTGTCAGTTTCTTTCACTGTGCCAGTCCTTGTTTCTAGGGACAAAGAAGGAAAGTGAGGGGAATTCTCCTTGTGCTATAGTGTGCTTTAAAAAAACATTTTTTCTAGGGACAGAAAACTGTAGGTAGGGAGAGTGTCAGTTTCTTTCACTGTGCCAGTCCTTGTTTCTAGGGACAAAGAAGGAAAGTGAGGGGATTTCTCCTTGTGCTATAGTGTGCTTTAAAAAAACATTTTTTCTAGGGACAGAAAACTGTAGGTAGGGAGAGTGTCAGTTTCTTTCACTGTGCCAGTCCTGGTTTCTAGGGACAAAGAAGGAAAGTGAGGGGAATTCTCCTTGTGCTATAGTGTGCTTTAAAAAAACATTTTTTCTAGGGACAGAAAACTGTAGGTAGGGAGAGTGTCAGTTTCTTTCACTGTGCCAGTCCTTGTTTCTAGGGACAAAGAAGGAAAGTGAGGGGATTTCTCCTTGTGCTATAGTGTGCTTTAAAAAAACATTTTTTCTAGGGACAGAAAACTGTAGGTAGGGAGAGTGTCAGTTTCTTTCACTGTGCCAGTCCTTGTTTCTAGGGACAAAGAAGGAAAGTGAGGGGAATTCTCCTTGTGCTATAGTGTGCTTTAAAAAAACATTTTTTCTAGGGACAGAAAACTGTAGGTAGGGAGAGTGTCAGTTTCTTTCACTGTGCCAGTCCTTGTTTCTAGGGACAAAGAAGGAAAGTGAGGGGATTTCTCCTTGTGCTATAGTGTGCTTTAAAAAAACATTTTTTCTAGGGACAGAAAACTGTAGGTAGGGAGAGTGTCAGTTTCTTTCACTGTGCCAGTCCTGGTTTCTAGGGACAAAGAAGGAAAGTGAGGGGAATTCTCCTTGTGCTATAGTGTGCTTTAAAAAAACATTTTTTCTAGGGACAGAAAACTGTAGGTAGGGAGAGTGTCAGTTTCTTTCACTGTGCCAGTCCTTGTTTCTAGGGACAAAGAAGGAAAGTGAGGGGAATTCTCCTTGTGCTATAGTGTGCTTTAAAAAAACATTTTTTCTAGGGACAGAAAACTGTAGGTAGGGAGAGTGTCAGTTTCTTTCACTGTGCCAGTCCTTGTTTCTAGGGCCAAAGAAGGAAAGTGAGGGGAATTCTCCTTGTGCTATAGTGTGCTTTAAAAAAACATTTTTTCTAGGGACAGAAAACTGTAGGTAGGGAGAGTGTCAGTTTCTTTCATTGTGCCAGTCCTTGTTTCTAGGGACAAAGAAGGAAAGTGAGGGGATTTCTCCTTGTGCTATAGTGTGCTTTAAAAAAACATTTTTTCTAGGGACATAAAACTGTAGGTAGGGAGAGTGTCAGTTTCTTTCACTGTGCCAGTCCTTGTTTCTAGGGACAAAGAAGGAAAGTGAGGGGATTTCTCCTTGTGCTATAGTGTGCTTTAAAAAAACATTTTTTCTAGGGACAGAAAACTGTAGGTAGGGAGAGTGTCAGTTTCTTTCACTGTGCCAGTCCTTGTTTCTAGGGACAAAGAAGGAAAGTGAGGGGAATTCTCCTTGTGCTATAGTGTGCTTTAAAAAAACATTTTTTCTAGGGACAGAAAACTGTAGGTAGGGAGAGTGTCAGTTTCTTTCACTGTGCCAGTCCTTGTTTCTAGGGACAAAGAAGGAAAGTGAGGGGAATTCTCTTTGTGCTATAGTGTGCTTTAAAAAAACATTTTTTCTAGGGACAGAAAACTGTAGGTAGGGAGAGTGTCAGTTTCTTTCACTGTGCCAGTCCTTGTTTCTAGGGACAAAGAAGGAAAGTGAGGGGATTTCTCCTTGTGCTATAGTGTGCTTTAAAAAAACATTTTTTCTAGGGACAGAAAACTGTAGGTAGTGTGAAGGGGTTAACTCGGTAGCGGGTGTGTGTGACCCCCTGGTTGGGCTCCCCACACAAAAACAGGGCCAGCAGACGGAGGTTGTGGTTTTCAAAATCAAAAGGTGCGGTTTATTTCTCTATGTACAGTGACAAAAACACAGCAAAGCCAAAAAGAAACATAAACAAAATAAATCCTGGTCAGTTTGACCTCTGACTAAACATGCAGGTTTCCTAAACTAACAACTGGGATCAGCCTGGTGCTGTCCTAGTCCCTAAGTCCCTGGTTTAGTAAAAGTCCAAACAAATAGCCACACAGGCTTTGCCTCACCGCACAGGGGTTCACTCTCCCTAGACAGTCCACACAGGTCTGGGTCCAGGCATGAGCCAACATCTAATGAAGCTGGGAGTTCTTATAGAGGCCTAAATGAGCTGACAAGCTTCAGCTGGTCTCATCAACTCCCTGTCTGCACGACGCCCAGCCCTCTCTCTAGAGGTATGAGTCATCAATGAGCCCACTAGCCTTAGCTGGGTTTATACAACTCTCCACCTAGTTGTATAAGTCGGCGTAAAGCCTGAATCTGGGCAAAATATATCTACCCCCCTGGATGCAACCAGGTGACTTTACCTTCCTGCTGTCACATACCCCCCCATCTTGTTTTAACCTCGGGGTTGGAACACCAGCAATCAGGCATTCATGTACTCGAGACAAAGCATCCACATTCCCCATTTGAACGCCAGGGCGATGCTTTACTGTGAAGTTGAATTCCTGGAGGGCCAGGAACCACCTATTCACTCTTCTATTTGTCTCCTTGTGTTGAGCCATCCACTTTAACGGAGCGTGATCCGTAACCATGTCAAAGTGCCTACCTAGCAGGTAGTACCGAAGGGAATCTAGAGCCCACTTCACCGCTAAACACTCCTTTTCAACCGTGGCGTAATTTACCTCATGGGACTTCAACTTCCTGCTGAGGTAAATGACTGGGTGCTCTTCCCCGTTCCAGACCTGGGACAATACTGCTCCTAACCCCACATCTGACGCATCACTTTGTACGACAAAGTCTTTAGAGAAGTCGGGTGAGTACAACACTGGCTGGCTACATAAGGCTTGTTTCAAGAATTGGAATGCTGCCTCAGCCTCGGGGGTCCATTTAATCATGACCGACCCTTTCCCTTTCGTCAGGTTGGTTAGGGGCACAGCCTTAGAAGCAAAGTGGGGAATGAAGCGCCGATAATAACCCGCGATTCCCAGAAAGGCCCGTACCTGCTTCTTGCTGTTGGGACGTGGCCAACTCTGGATGGCCTCGACTTTGTTGAGTTGGGGTTTTATCACTCCCCTGCCAATGGTGTACCCAAGATATTTGGCCTCCTCCTGCCCAATGGTACACTTCTTGGGGTTAGCCATAAACCCCGCTTCCCGGATAGAGTCTAGGACTGCTTGCACTTTTGGCAGATGTGAGGCCCAATCTGTGCTATGGACAATTATGTCATCCAGGTAAGCCGCAGCATACTTCCGATGGGGCCTCAGCATCTGGTCCATTTTCCGCTGGAATGTGGCCGGCGCATTCTGTAACCCGAACGGCATTCTTTTATATTGGAACGCCCCGTCTGGGGTTACAAATGTGGTTTTCTCTTTGGCCGACTTGGCCAGGGGGATTTGCCAATACCCTTTTGTGAGGTCAAGAGTCGTCATGTATCGGGCTGTTCCCAGCCGGTCGATCAACTCATCTATACGTGGCATGGGGTAGGTGTCAAATTTTGTAACTTTGTTCAACTGACGAAAATCGTTACAAAATCGCCAGCTCCCATCCGGTTTAGGCACCAACACAATGGGACTAGACCAATCACTTTGGGACTCCTCTATCACCCCTAAGTTCAGCATTTTCTGTACTTCCTCCCGTATTGCCTCCCGTCGGGCCTCTGGGATCCGATAGGGTTTTAACTTCACCCTTTCACCGGGCGGGGTAATGATGTCATGCTCTACCCCAGATGTTTGTCCCGGCAGCTCAGAGAATACCTCCTTGTTGCGAAGCACAAACTCCTTAACCTCCTGTTGTTGGGGTTGTGACAAGGTGGCTGCTATTCCAACCTCCGGAATCACGCAACCAGTTTGAGCTGGTGACCAAGTGTCTGTGACTAGGGACTCTCTATCCCTCCAGGCTTTCAACAGATTAACGTGATAGATCTGTTCGGGCTTTCGCCTTCCTGGTTGTCTGACCTTGTAATTCACTTCGCTCACTTTTTCCATTATCTCGTAGGGGCCTTGCCATTTGGCAAGGAATTTACTTTCAACCGTAGGGACAAGTACCAATATCCTATCCCCCGGGGAAAAGGTACGGGTCTTTGCTCCACGGTTGTACACTCTCTGCTGTGCCAACTGCGCTTGGGCCAAATGTTCCTTCACGATGGGCATTACCTGTGCAATTCGATCTTGCATCAGGGCGACATGCTCAATCACACTCCTGTGGGGAGAACTCTCACTTTCCCAAGTTTCCTTGGCAATATCCAACAGCCCTCTTGGGTGTCTCCCATACAGTAACTCAAAGGGGGAGAATCCCGTAGAGGATTGGGGCACCTCCCTAATAGCAAACATCAGATAAGGAAGTAGACAGTCCCAATCCTTTCCATCTCTATCCACCACTTTCTTCAACATTTGTTTTAGGGTTTTGTTGAACCTTTCAACCAGCCCATCGGTTTGGGGGTGATACACAGATGTACGCAATTGCGTCACTTTGAACAATTTACACAGCTCTTTCATAACCCGGGACATAAAGGGTGTACCTTGGTCCGTAAGCAGTTCTTTACAAATACCCACCCGGCTAAAAACAAGAGATAGCTCTTTGGCTATGGTTTTGGCCGAGGTATTTCTGAGAGGGATCGCTTCTGGATAACGGGTGGCATAGTCCATTATAACCAATATGTACTGGTGCCCCCTAGCGGACTTGATTATAGGACCTACCAAATCCATTGCGATTCTCTCAAACGGGACCTCAATGATGGGTAGAGGGACCAGCGGGCTACGGAAATGTGGCATCGGGGCCGACCTCTGACACACAGGGCAGGAGGAACAATAATTTTCTATGTCCTTCATCACCCCAGGCCAATAGAATCTCTGTAATACCCTCTCTCGGGTTTTCTCTGTCCCCAGATGACCTCCAAGAATGTGCCCATGGGCCAACTCCAACACCAACTTCCTGTAAGGTTTGGGCACCACAAGCTGCTCAACGGTTTCTTCTGCCCTTTTTGCCACCCGATACAGTAGGTCCTTCTCTACGCTGAAGTATGGGTAAGTGCAGGTATTATCTGGGTTCACTAACTCGCCATCTATTTCCACTACGTTTTCCCGTGCCTTTATTAGGGCGGGGTCTTTTAACTGTTCTGTGGCAAAATTTTCCCTGTGAACCTCCAGATCAGAAAACTCCACAGACGGTAGGTTTTTGTCTGAGGAGGTGGGCTCCTCTCCAGTTTCTTGAGTCTCCCCTGCCAATACTGACAAGGGAAATTCTGGAGAGTCCTCACCACTCTCAGAGGAGTTCTGGCTATCACATTCCTGGTACATAGGGGCACCAGTGGGGGGCTCAGGATCATCCCACAGTTCCCAGAACTTCGGAAAATCCCTTCCCACAATTGCATCATGCGGTAATTGAGATACTAACCCCACTGGATGAGAGAGGGTACCTTTGGGGGTCTCGAAACACACTGTAGTCACTGGATACTCTCGGGTGTCCCCATGCACACAAATAACAGCTACCTTGCTATTCCCAGAGACCTCTGTTTTAACTAATTCAGCCTTTATCAGGGTCACAAGGCTACCTGAATCCAGTAATACCACAACATTTCTACCATTAATACACATTTTGCATAAATGTTTCTCAGTTCCCCGAATGGCAGTGCATGCGACTGTCGCACACAGCGACTGACGTCTGTCCATCAGAAAGTCACATTGCATGGGTTCCTCCACAACCGGGCAATTTGCTGCAATATGTCCCGCTTGCCGGCAGCGGTAGCAAACAATCCATTTGGCTGCCTCTTGAGCCCCTGACTTCCCAGGCTGTTCTCGCCAAACTTTGGGTAGAGCTCCCACCCTCTCACTCTCTCCACCCTCACCCCTTGGAATCCTCTTATCCGCCCCTGGGGATGGTCTGGTCTTAGGGTGGAAAGTCCGAGAGTCTCTGGAAGAGGCCGTCAGGTTCTCTGTAGCCAAGTATTTCTCTACACGATCCACAAGACCACCGGCCGTCTCTGGGTCTCCATGGCTTACCCACTTTTGGATGGCAGTAGGAAGAGCTCTCAAAAACCGATCCATTACAACACGTTCCACAATCTCTGGTGCGGACAAAGTCTCTGGCTGTAGCCACTTCCTGCTCAGGTGAATGAGATCATACATTTGAGACCTGGGGGGTTTTCCAAGCTGGAAAGTCCAGTTATGCACACGCTGAGCCCGGACAGCCAGGGTGACACCCAGCCTTGCCAATATTTCAGCTTTTAGCATCACATAGTCTTTTGCTTGGTCAGGCTCTAGGTCATAGTAAGCTTTCTGCGATTCACCAGTTAACAGAGGAGCCACCAGTCCAGCCCACTGCTCCTCAGGCCACTTTTCTCTTTCAGCAGTCCTTTCAAATGTGGTCAAAAATACCTCTGGATCATCCTCTCCAGTCATTTTTGTCAATAAACGACTCACCCCAAAGGACGCGGTATTAGTGGGACGGCTTTCCTCACTGGTCTGCGGACGTTGCTGCATTACTGCTTCCATTTGTTGTAGTCTCTGCTCTTGCTTCTGTAACAGGTCTATGAAGCGGGCCTCAGATTGCTGCTGGGCTTGTTGATGAGCTTGCTGCTGGGCTGCAAGGCTCCTTTGCAAACCTGCATTTGTCTGCTGTTGATTGGCATTTGCTAGAGCCAGCTGTTTCAGTATCTCCTCCATGCTGGCTTAAAAAAAACTGCCACTGGTTCTCCACCAACTGTGAAGGGGTTAACTCGGTAGCGGGTGTGTGTGACCCCCTGGTTGGGCTCCCCGCACAAAAACAGGGCCAGCAGACGGAGGTTGTGGTTTTCAAAATCAAAAGGTGCGGTTTATTTCTCTATGTACAGTGACAAAAACACAGCAAAGCCAAAAAGAAACATAAACAAAATAAATCCTGGTCAGTTTGACCTCTGACTAAACATGCAGGTTTCCTAAACTAACAACTGGGATCAGCCTGGTGCTGTCCTAGTCCCTAAGTCCCTGGTTTAGTAAAAGTCCAAACAAATAGCCACACAGGCTTTGCCTCACCGCACAGGGGTTCACTCTCCCTAGACAGTCCACACAGGTCTGGGTCCAGGCATGAGCCAACATCTAATGAAGCTGGGAGTTCTTATAGAGGCCTAAATGAGCTGACAAGCTTCAGCTGGTCTCATCAACTCCCTGTCTGCACGACGCCCAGCCCTCTCTCTAGAGGTATGAGTCATCCATGAGCCCACTAGCCTTAGCTGGGTTTATACAACTCTCCACCTAGTTGTATAAGTCGGCGTAAAGCCTGAATCTGGGCGAAATATATCTACCCCCCTGGATGCAACCAGGTGACTTTACCTTCCTGCTGTCACAGTAGGGAGAGTGTCAGTTTCTTTCACTGTGCCAGTCCTTGTTTCTAGGGACAAAGAAGGAAAGTGAGGGGAATTCTCCTTGTGCTATAGTGTGCTTTAAAAAAACATTTTTTCTAGGGACAGAAAACTGTAGGTAGGGAGAGTGTCAGTTTCTTTCACTGTGCCAGTCCTTGTTTCTAGGGACAAAGAAGGAAAGTGAGGGGATTTCTCCTTGTGCTATAGTGTGCTTTAAAAAAACATTTTTTCTAGGGACAGAAAACTGTAGGTAGGGAGAGTGTCAGTTTCTTTCACTGTACCAGTCCTTGTTTCTAGGGACAAAGAAGGAAAGTGAGGGGAATTCTCCTTGTGCTATAGTGTGCCAAAGCATTCCTCATCAACCATCTTTGAAATCCTTGTTTTTTGGACAGTCAGGGAAATTGTCGTTGTGCTATTCTGTGCAAAAGCAATAATCCTCAACCATATTTAGAAATCCTTAAGTAAAGGGACAGAGAAGGACACCTGAAGGTAGCCCTTATTGCTTTTTTCCCATCTCCCTGCAGGCCATCTATTAGAATGTCTGGAAGGCAAACAAGGAGAGGCAGACAGTCAGGAGGCAATAAAAGAGGGCAAGCAGGCTCTGTGTCTGGGGGCAACAGTGCTGGTCGTGGACGTGGTGCATTGTCATCAGCACTTGGCCATGGGACACGCTTGTCCTTCTTTTCGGCAGCTGGACATGTTGAGCCACATCATGCCGAAGACTTGGTAGAGTGGATGACCAAGCCCTCCTCCTCATCCTCTCTCACCCAGGCTCAGGGTACTGGCAAAGCAGCTGCCAAAGCGTCCTCTTCCCTGGTATCAATGTCAGACTCATCATCAGTCACTCCTTCCCTAGACCCACCATGTCCTCCTCCTGAGGAGTCCCCCGAACTGTTTGAGCACAGTGTTGGGTACATGCTCCAGGAGGATGCCCAGCGTTTCAAAGGGTCTGATGATGAAACCCAGCTACAGGAAGGCAGTAGCGTGAGAGCAGACAGAGGGGATGCTCAAGAAGGACACCAATCTGGCAGTCATGTTCCAGCAGCTGCAGCATACTGCCAGATTGGCTCCAGTGATGAGGAGGGAGGGGATGATGAGGTCACTGACTCCACGTGGGTGCCTAATAGGAGAGAGGAGGAGGAGGAGGATGAGGAGGAGGCACATCTCCAACGAGGCAGGATGCCCTTTGGTGGACAGCGTAAGGGCAGTACACCGACGGAATCACACCGCAGAGCTCCGCCTGTGCAGGGCGCTGCCTCTGCCCGTCATTCAAAAAGTTCCTTGGTGTGGGCCTTTTTTGAGGCTAGTGCATCAGATCGCACAGCTGTTGTTTGCAACATATGTCTCAAGCGTATATCGCGTGGCCAAAACATCAGCCGCTTGGGTACCACATGCCTGACCAGACATATGTTGACCTGCCATGCAGCTCGTTGGCAAGCCTACCTCAAAGACCCACACCAAAGAACAAAGCAGACCTCTCCTTGCACCGCATCAGCTGGGATCTCCAACCCCACTATAACTTCAGTCCTCTCTGAAACATGCACTGAGAGGAATGAAGGTGTAGAATTAGGTGTGTCACAGCCAAGTACTTGCGGCCACTCTGCTAGCAGTACACCGACGTCCGATTCTAGCAGGCAAATTTCCCTGCCCCAGCTGCTGGACCGTCGAAAGAAGTTCACTCCCAGCCATCCACATGCCCAGCGGTTGAATGCTAGCTTGGCTAAATTGCTAGCGCTTCAACTGCTGCCTTTTCAGTTGGTAGACTCGGCCCCCTTCCATGAGTTTGTGCAATGTGCGGTTCCTCAGTGGCAGGTTTCCAAACGCCACTTTTTCTCATGGAAGGCTATTCCGGCTCTCTACCGGCATGTGGAAGGCAATGTCTTGGCCTCGCTGGACAGGGCGGTCAGCGGTAAGGTGCATATTACCGCTGACTCATGGTCCAGCAGGCATGGACAGGGACGTTACCTTTCTTTCACGGCCCATTGGGTCACTCTTTTGGCAGCTGGGAAGGATGCAGGACAAGGTGCAGTAGTGTTGGAGGTTGTTCCACCGCCACGCCTCCAAAATGCTACTACTGGTTGTGACACACCTCTCTCCTCCACCCCCTCCTCTTCTTCTTCCTCCATGGCCTCTTCCTGTGGTTTGTCCTATGAACCAGCGGTGCTCCGTAGCCGTTCACGGGGCTACGCAAGTACGCAGGCAAAAAGATGCCATGCCGTGCTTGCGCTGGTGTGTTTGGGGGACAGAAGCCACACTGGGGCAGAGGTCCTGTCTGCTCTGCAGGGCCAGGCCGAGAGGTGGTTGACGCCACGCCAGCTTAAGCCAGGAATGGTGGTTTGCGACAATGGCACCAACCTCCTCTCCGCCCTCCGACAGGGACAACTGACCCATGTGCCCTGTGTGGCTCACGTCCTTAACCTGGTGGTGCAGCGGTTCTTGGGCAGGTACCCGGGCTTACAGGATGTCCTGAGGCAGGCCAGGAAAGTCTGTGTGCATTTCCGCAGATCTTATAATGCCAGTGCTCGCCTGGCTGAGCTGCAAAAGGAGTTGAACCTGCCCAAGAACCGCCTTATATGTGACATGCCCACCAGGTGGAACTCAACGTTGGCCATGCTGCAGCGGCTGCACACGCAGCAGAGGGCCATCAATGAGTACCTGTGCGACTACGGCACCAGGACAGGGTCAGGGGAGCTTGGGTTTTTTTCTCCACGCCAGTGGGGCATGATCAGGGATGCATGCACTGTCCTGGCACCATTTGAGGAGGCCACGAGGATGGTGAGCAGTGACAGTGCATGCATCAGTGACACTGTACCTCTTGTCCACCTGTTGGAGCACACGCTGCGTGGAACAATGGACAGGGCACTTGAGGCAGAACAGAGGCAGGAAGAGGAGGACTTCCTTGCCACTCAAGGCCCCCTTTACCCAGACAGTGTTCCTTCTGTCCCACCCATCGCACAGGAAGAGGAAGAGGAGGAGGAGGAGGAGGAGGAGGAGGATTGTGTCAGCATGGAGGTGGAGGCTGGCACTCAGCATCATCAGCAGCAGTCTTTTAGGGATGATTTACAGTCCCAAGAAACCAGTGGACTTGTACGTGGCTGGGAGGAGGTGGCTGCGGATCATGTCGTCCTTAGTGACCCAGAGGACTCCGGAGCGAATGCCTCAGCAAACCTACGCTGCATGGCCTCCCTGATCCTGCAAAGTCTGCGGAAGGATCCTCGTATTCTTCGGATCAAGGAGAGGGACCATTACTGGCTGGCCACTCTCCTTGATCCACGGTACAAGGTTAAGGTTGCGGACCTTATGTTACCTTCGCAGAGGGAGCAGAGGATGAGACAACTCCGGGAGGCCTTGCAGAAAGGTCTGTGCAACGCGTTCCCAGAGACTGGGAGGTTACAAACTCCTGGTCCTGGACAACGAGTTGCTGAGGCTTCGGCCAGTCAAAGAAGGAGCGGTGGGGAAGGTGGCCGTCTGACCGATGCGTTCAGACAATTCTTTAGTCCGCAACCCCAAAGTATGATCGGTTCCAGCAACCATCGCCAGCGTCTGATAAACATGGTGCAGGAATATCTAGGGGCAAGGTCAGACTTGGACACCTTCCCCACCGAAAATCCTCTGGCTTACTGGGTCTTGAGGATGGATCACTGGCCAGAGCTTGCACAGTATGCAATTGAGCTACTGGCCTGTCCTGCATCCAGCGTTCTTTCGGAACGCACATTCAGTGCTGCTGGAGGATTTGTCACGGATCACAGGGTGCGCCTGTCCACCGACTCGGTTGATCGACTGACTTTCATCAAGATGAACCAGTCTTGGATCACCACCAGCTACCACACACCTGATGCTGATATAACAGACTAATTGATTTTAACATGTCACATCCCTTCAAGACTGATGCTGATGCTGAGTGCCTGTGCTGTTATGTTGACTGGCTATCCTCCTCCTCCGAGTCCTCAATGATACGATTGATGATGATAGCTTGGAAGATCATTTTTGTTTATGGGTGCCGCCACCAGTGGCTAAGGCCCAATTTTTCAGCCCCTGTTTTACAGGGGCGTGTAATTACAATTTTTTTAGCAATAATTTGCCATAGGGCTCATTGCTGTGCTCCAAGTACAGTATCTGTGAGGGGTTGGAGTGTTGTGGCACCAGTGCCTAAGGCCCAATTTTTCAGCCCCTGTTTAACAGGGGCGTGTCATTACAATTTTTGAAGCAATACTTTGCAACAGGGCTCATTGCTGTGCTCCAAGTAACGTATCTGTGAGGGGTTGTAGTGTTGTGCCACCAGTTCCTAAGGCCCAATTTTTCAGCACCTGTTCAACAGGGGCATGCAATTACAATTCTTGATCTAATAATTCACAGCAGGGCCCATTGCTGCACCCACCAAGAGTAACTCTGAGGGCTTACAGTGTTGTGGCAACGCCACCACCACCACCACCACCACGAAAGGCCCAATTTTTCAGCCCCTGTTCAAAAGGGGCATGTAATTACAATTCTTGATCTAATAATTCACAGCAGGGCCCATTCCTGCACCCACCAAGAGTAACTCTGAGGGCTTACAGTGTTGTGGCAACACCACCACCACCACCACCACCACGAAAGGCCCAATTTTTCAGCCCCTGTTCAACAGGGGCATGCAATTACAATTCTTGATCTAATAATTCACAGCAGGGCCCATTGCTGCACCCACCAAGAGTAACTGTCAGGGCTTACAGTGTTGTGGCACCAGCACCACCATCAAAGGCCCAATTTTTACTACCACTGTTCAACAATTATATGTAATTAAAATTCCTGATATAATAGTTGACAGCAGGGCGTTCCAGCACCAACCAAGAGTAACTGTGAGTGCTTACAGTGTTGTGCCAACACCAACAACTAAGGGGCCTATTTCTGCAGAGTATATACGGCAGGTCCCTACTTTCAAACATCCAACTTACAAACGACTCCTACTTGCAAACGCAAGAAGACAACAGGAAGTGAGAGGAAATCTACCACTAGGAAGGAAAATTCTCTCCTGTAAGAATAAATATGGGAGAAAGGTGTCTCCTCTGAACTGATGCTTTATCAGCAATCCTTGTTTCAAGAAAAACACCACATTTCAAAAACAGTTGTCATTGGGACGGAAAGTGAGGTGAAATGTTCTGAACAGGGGCACAGACAGCAAAACAAATGTTACAGGGGTGATAACCCTTACCTATGTTTTCCAAAAAGTTTAAAAATAGATTTTTGGGCTGGAGCTACACTTCAACAATGTACCTGTTCAAAATTACAAACAGATTCTACATGAGAACAAACCTACAGTCCCTGTCTTGTATGCACCGCCTGTATACGGCTGTTCAGAGTATATAGGGCCTTTTTTATTTTATGTTCGGGGTTCCCCTTAATATCCATACAAGACCCAAAGGGGCTGGTAATGGGCTGGGGTAGGGGGGGGGGGTCATGGGGTAGCTATGCCATTTTTCTTAAAGATTTTCATCCATATTACCGGGACCAGACATTACATTAAAGCCGCAAGCAGTTTTAAATGGCTTTTTTTTCCTTTAGAAGTGTCATTTTGTGCAGGGACAGTTCTAAACACGGGAAACACGTGGCACTTCACAGGCATACTTTAGACACCCCCCAGGTACGATATTTAAAGGAATATTTGACTTTTTTTTTTTCACTTTATGCATCATTAAAATGACTGCTCCCGAAAAACGACCGTTATTAAAACTTCTTTTTGCATTGATACATGTCCCCTGGTGCAGAACCCGGGTTCCCAAACCCTTTTTAGGACAATAACATGCATAATAGTTGTTTTAATTACCACTTTAGAATTCGAACGTTCGCATCCATTGTATTTAATAGGGTTCTAATGTTCGTACGAACTTTCGGTCCGTTCGCGGGTTCTGGTGCGAACCGAACCCGGGGGTGTTCGGCTCATCACTAGTGGCGGCACCCATAAACAAAAATGATCTTCCAAGCTATCATCATCAATCGTATCATTGAGGACTCGGAGGAGGAGGATAGCCAGTCAACATAACAGCACAGGCACTCAGCATCAGCATCAGTCTTGAAGGGATGTGACATGTTAAAATCAATTAGTCTGTTATATCAGCATCAGGTGTGTAGTAGCTGGTGGTGATCCAAGACTGGTTCATCTTGATGAAAGTCAGTCGATCAACCGAGCCGGTGGACAGGCGCACCCTGTGATCCGTGACAAATCCTCCAGCAGCACTGAATGTGCGTTCCGAAAGAACGCTGGATGCAGGAAAGGCCAGTAGCTCAAATGCATACTGTGCAAGCTCTGGCCAGTGATCCATCCTCAAGACCCAGTAAGCCAGAGGATTTTCGGTGGGGAAGGTGTCCAAGTCTGACCTTGCCCCTAGATATTCCTGCACCATGTTTATCAGACGCTGGCGATGGTTGCTGGAACCGATCATACTTTGGGGCTGCGGACTAAAGAATTGTCTGAACGCATCGGTCAGACGGCCACCTTCCCCACGCTCCTTCTTTGACTGGCCGAAGCCTCAGCAACTCGTTGTCCAGGACCAGGAGTTTGTAACCTCCCAGTCTCTGGGAACGCGTTGCACAGACCTTTCTGCAAGGCCTCCCGGAGTTGTCTCATCCTCTGCTCCCTCTGCGACGGTAACATAAGGTCCGCAACCTTACCCTTGTACCGTGGATCAAGGAGAGTGGCCAGCCAGTAATGGTCCATCTCCTTGATCCGAAGAATACGAGGATCCTTCCGCAGACTTTGCAGGATCAGGGAGGCCATGCAGCGTAGGTTAGCTGAGGCATTCGGTCCGGAGTCCTCTGGGTCACTAAGGACGACATGATCCGCAGCCACCTCCTCCCAGCCACGTACAAGTCCACTGGTTCCTTGGGACTGTAAATCATCCCTAAAAGACTGCTGCTGATGATGCTGAGTGCCAGCCTCCACCTCCATGCTGACACAATCCTCCTCCTCCTCCTCCTCCTCCTCCTCTTCCTGTGCGATGGGTGGGACAGAAGGAACACTGTCTGGGTAAAGGGGGCCTTGAGAGGCAAGGAAGTCCTCCTCTTCCTGCCTCTGTTCTGCCTCAAGTGCCCTGTCCATTATTCCACGCAGCGTGTGCTCCAACAGGTGGACAAGAGGTACAGTGTCACTGATGCATGCACTGTCACTGCTCACCATCCTCGTGGCCTCCTCAAATGGTGCCAGGACAGTGCATGCATCCCTGATCATGCCCCACTGGCGTGGAGAAAAAAACCAAGCTCCCCTGACCCTGTCCTGGTGCCGTAGTCGCACAGGTACTCATTGATGGCCCTCTGCTGCGTGTGCAGCCGCTGCAGCATGGCCAACATTGAGTTCCACCTGGTGGGCATGTCACATATAAGGCGGTTCTTGGGCAGGTTCAACTCCTTTTGCAGCTCAGCCAGGCGAGCACTGGCATTATAAGATCTGCGGAAATGCACACAGACTTTCCTGGCCTGCCTCAGGACATCCTGTAAGCCCGGGTACCTGCCCAAGAACCGCTGCACCACCAGGTTAAGGACGTGAGCCACACAGGGCACATGGGTCAGTTGTCCCTGTCGGAGGGCGGAGAGGAGGTTGGTGCCATTGTCGCAAACCACCATTCCTGGCTTAAGCTGGCGTGGCGTCAACCACCTCTCGGCCTGGCCCTGCAGAGCAGACAGGACCTCTGCCCCAGTGTGGCTTCTGTCCCCCAAACACACCAGCGCAAGCACGGCATGGCATCTTTTTGCCTGCGTACTTGCGTAGCCCCTTGAATGGCTACGGAGCACCGCTGGTTCAGAGGACAAAGCACAGGAAGAGGCCATGGAGGAAGAAGAAGAGGAGGGGGTGGAGGAGAGAGGTGTGTCACAACCAGTAGTAGCATTTTGGAGGCGTGGCGGTGGAACAACCTCCAACACTACTGCACCTTGTCCTGCATCCTTCCCAGCTGCCAAAAGAGTGACCCAATGGGCCGTGAAAGAAAGGTAACGTCCCTGTCCATGCCTGCTGGACCATGAGTCAGCGGTAATATGCACCTTACCGCAGACCGCCCTGTCCAGCGAGGCCAAGACATTCCTTCCATATGCCGGTAGAGAGCCGGAATAGCCTTCCGTGAGAAAAAGTGGCGTTTGGGAACCTGCCACTGAGGAACCGCACATTGCACAAACTCACGGAAGGGGGCCGAGTCTACCAACTGAAAAGGCAGCAGTTGAAGCGCTAGCAATTTAGCCAAGCTAGCATTCAACCGCTGGGCATGTGGATGGCTGGGAGTGAACTTCTTTCGACGGTCCAGCAGCTGGGGCAGGGAAATTTGCCTGCTAGATTCGGACGTCGGTGTACTGCTAGCAGAGTGGCCGCAAGTACTTGGCTGTGACACACCTAATTCTACACCTTCATTCCTCTCAGTGCATGTTTCAGAGAGGACTGAAGTTATAGTGGGGTTGGAGATCCCAGCTGATGCGGTGCAAGGAGAGGTCCGCTTTGTTCTTTGGTGTGGGTCTTTGAGGTAGGCTTGCCAACGAGCTGCATGGCAGGTCAACATATGTCTGGTCAGGCATGTGGTACCCAAGCGGATGATGTTTTGGCCACGCGATATTTGCTTGAGACATATGTTGCAAACAGCAGCTGTGCGATCTGATGCACTAGCCTCAAAAAAGGCCCACACCAAAGAACTTTTTGAATGACGGGCAGAGGCAGCGCCCTGCACAGGCGGAGCTCTGCGGTGTAATTCCGTCAGTGTACTGCCCTTACGCTGGCCACCAAAGGGCATCCTGCCTCGTTGGAGATGTGCCTCCTCCTCCTCCTCTCTCCTATTAGGCACCCACGTGGAGTCAGTGACCTCATCATCCCCTCCCTCCTCATCACTGGAGCCAATCTGGCAGTATGCTGCAGCTGCTGGAACATGACTGCCAGATTGGTGTCCTTCTTGAGCATCCCCTCTGTCTGCTCTCACGCTACTGCCTTCCTCTAGCTGGGTTTCATCATCAGACCCTTCGAAACGCTGGGCATCCTCCTGGAGCATGTACCCAACACTGTGCTCAAACAGTTCGGGGGACTCCTCAGGAGGAGGACATGGTGGGTCTAGGGAAGGAGTGACTGATGATGAGTCTGACATTGATACCAGGGAAGAGGACGCTTTGGCAGCTGCTTTGCCAGTACCCTGAGCCTGGGTGAAAGAGGATGAGGAGGAGGAGGAGGGCTTGGTCATCCACTCTACCAAGTCTTCGGCATGATGTGGCTCAACATGTCCAGCTGCCGAAAAGAAGGACAAGCGTGTCCCATGGCCATGTGCTGATGACAATGCACCGCGTCCACGACCAGCACTGTTGCCCCCAGACACAGAGCCTGCTTGCCCTCTTTTATTGCCTCCTGACTGTCTGCCTCTCCTTGTTTGCCTTCCAGACATTCTAATGGATGGCCTGCAGGGAGATGGGAAAAAAGCAATAAGGGCTACCTTCAGGTGTCCTTCTCTGTCCCTTTACTTAAGGATTTCTAAATATGGTTGAGGATGATTGCTTTCGCACAAAATAGCAGAACGACAATTTCCCTGACTGTCCAAAAAACAAGAATTTCAAAGATGGTTGATGAGGAATGCTTTAGCACAGTATAGCACAAGGAGAATTTCCCTCACTGTCCTTCCCTGTCCCTACAAACAAGGATTAGCACAGTAAAACACACTGACACTCTCCCTACCTATAGTTTTCTGTCCCTATAAAAAATGTTTTTTTAAAGATGGTTGATGATCAATGCTTTAGCACAGTATAGCACAAGGAGAGTTTCCCTCACTGTCCTTCCCTGTCCCTACAAACAAGGATTAGCACAGTAAAACACACTGACACTCTCCCTACCTGTAGTTTTCTGTCCCTATAAAAAATGTTTTTTTAAAGATGGTTGATGATCAATGCTTTAGCACAATATAGCACAAGGAGAATTTCCCTCACTGTCCTTCCCTGTCCCTACAAACAAGGATTAGCACAGTAAAACACACTGACACTCTCCCTACCTATAGTTTTCTGTCCCTATAAAAAATGTTTTTTTAAAGATGGTTGATGATCAATGCTTTAGCACACTATAGCACAAGGAGAATTTCCCTCACTGTCCTTCCCTGTCCCTACAAACAAGGATTAGCACAGTAAAACACACTGACACTCTCCCTACCTATAGTTTTCTGTCCCTATAAAAAATGTTTTTTTAAAGATGGTTGATGATCAATGCTTTAGCACACTATAGCACAAGGAGAATTTCCCTCACTGTCCTTCCCTGTCCCTACAAACAAGGATTAGCACAGTAAAACACACTGACACTCTCCCTACCTATAGTTTTCTGTCCCTATAAAAAATGTTTTTTTAAAGATGGTTGATGATCAATGCTTTAGCACAGTATAGCACAAGGAGAATTTCCCTCACTGTCCTTCCCTGTCCCTACAAACAAGGATTAGCACAGTAAAACACACTGACACTCTCCCTACCTATAGTTTTCTGTCCCTATAAAAAATGTTTTTTTAAAGATGGTTGATGATCAATGCTTTAGCACAGTATAGCACAAGGAGAATTTCCCTCACTGTCCTTCCCTGTCCCTACAAACAAGGATTAGCACAGTAAAACACACTGACACTCTCCCTACCTATAGTTTTCTGTCCCTATAATTTTTTTTTTTTTAAAGATGGTTGATGATCAATGCTTTAGCACAGTATAGCACATGGAGAATTTCCCTCACTGTCCTTCCCTGTCCCTACAAACAAGGATTAGCACAGTAAAACACACTGACACTCTCCCTACCTATAGTTTTCTGTCCCTATAAAAAATGTTTTTTTAAAGATGGTTGATGATCAATGCTTTAGCACAGTATAGCACAAGGAGAATTTCCCTCACTGTCCTTCCCTGTCCCTACAAACAAGGATTAGCACAGTAAAACACACTGACACTCTCCCTACCTATAGTTTTCTGTCCCTATAAAAAATGTTTTTTTAAAGATGGTTGATGATCAATGCTTTAGCACAGTATAGCACAAGGAGAATTTCCCTCACTGTCCTTCCCTGTCCCTACAAACAAGGATTAGCACAGTAAAACACACTGACACTCTCCCTACCTATAGTTTTCTGTCCCTATAAAAATTTTTTTTTTAAAGATGGTTGATGATCAATGCTTTAGCACACTATAGCACAAGGAGAATTTCCCTCACTGTCCTTCCCTGTCCCTACAAACAAGGATTAGCACAGTAAAACACACTGACACTCTCCCTACCTATAGTTTTCTGTCCCTATAAAAAATGTTTTTTTAAAGATGGTTGATGATCAATGCTTTAGCACAGTATAGCACAAGGAGAATTTCCCTCACTGTCCTTCCCTGTCCCTACAAACAAGGATTAGCACAGTAAAACACACTGACACTCTCCCTACCTATCCTTCTCTTTCCCTAAACTAAAGGAATCCAGGTTAAGCAAGAAAAAAAAATGTCACTGTCCCTGCCTATGCTTCTCTTTCCCTGCTCCGGAACACACTACACTAGGCCGCCGTGCTGGCGGCCTTTTATAGTGTGGGGCGTGTACTAAACACCCTCAGCAATAATTGGCCACAGGCATCCTGCCTGTGGCCAATCATTGCTCTCCTCGCTGCCGGCGCTGTGATTGGCCAAGCATGCGGGGTCACAGTGCATGCTTGGCCAATCACAGCGCCTGGATGACACTGCGATGGCGTAGTGCATTGTGGGCCGTTCGCGTCACTCGAATTAGGCGCGAATGGCCCAAATCGTTCGATCTTCGTCGAACGATCGAACAGCCGATGTTCGAGTCGAACGTATGTTCGACTCGAACACCGAGCTCATCCCTAATCAGAGTTTAAAAGTGATATCGGCCTGAAGTTGGTTGGTGTTGTAGGGTCTTTCCCTAGTTTAGGCAGTGTAATTATGTATGCTCTTAGCATTTCAGGGAGGAATGAAGAGGATGTCACGGCTTTATATTGTGATATCTATATTGTGATATAGTGAATATCTTTTGCATGTGTGGGGAGAGAATGTTACAGAATGTTCTTTAGAGAAGACATCTGGGCCTGGTGATTTCCCATTCGGTAATGTATTAATGATTGTCTCCAGGGATGAGCCGAACACCCCCCTGTTCGGTTCGCACCAGAACCTGCGAACAGACAGAATGTTCGCGTGAACTTTAGAACCCTATTAAATACAATGGACTCGAACGATCGAAATCTAAAGTGCTAATTATAAAGGCTTATATGCAAGTTATTGTCCTAAAAAGTGTTTGGGGACCGGGTCCTGCCCCAGGGGACATGTATCAATGCAAAAAAAAGTTTTAAAAATTTACGTTTTTACGGGAGCAGTGATTTTAATAATGCTTAAAATGAACAAATAAAAGTGAAATTTTTCTTTAAATTTCGTACCTAGGGTGTGTGTATAATATGCATGTAAAGTAGGGAATGTTTCCCATGCTTAGAACTGTCCCTGCACAAAATGTCATTTTTGAAGGAAAAAAAGACATTTAAAACTCACTCACGGCTATTAATGAATTGTCGGCTCCCGGCAATACATACAAAAGTCATTGATAAAAACAAAAAAAAGCGTGGGGGTCCCCCAGAATTCAATTACCAGGCCCTTCAGGTCTGGTATAGATATTAAGAGGAACCCCGCCGCAAATTTAAAAAAGAAATGCGTGCGGTTCCCCCAAATATCCATACCAAGCCCTTCAGATCTGGCATGGGTTTTAATGGGAACTCCACCCCAAATTTTAAAAAAAAATTGCCTGGAGTCCCCCCAAAAATCCATACCAGACCCTTATCCGAGCACGCAACCTGGCAGGCCGCAGGAAAAGAGGGGGGACGAGAGAGCGCCCCCCCTCCTGAACCGTACCAGGCCACATGCCCTCAACATAGGGAGGATGTCCCCATGTTGATGGGGAAAAGGGCCTCATCCCCACAACCCTTGCCCGGTGGTTGTGGGGGTCTGCGGGTGGGGGCTTATCGGAATCTAGAAGACCCCTTTAACAAAGGGGACCCCCAGATCCTGGCCCCCCCTATGTGAATTGGTAAGGGGTACATTGTACCCCTACCATTTCACGAAGAAAGTGTAAAAAAATAAAATAAAAAACACACAAACACCTTGGAAAGGTCCTTTATTAAAAAAAAAAAAAAAAAAACATTCCAGCGATGAAATCCAGTGTCCCGCGGCGATCCGATGTCCATCGCTGTCCGTCATTGGCTGAGCCGAGCGGACCTGATGGGGAACTTCCTCCGCAGTCTATTAAATGTATAGACCCGCCCCTTCTAAAGTTCCCCATCTGGTCCGCTCAGCCAATGAATAGGTGTAAGGCTAAGCGGACCAGATGCGGAACGTGAGAAGGGGCGGGTCTATTCATGTATTACACAGTGAAGGAAGTTCCCCATCAGGTCCGCTCAGGCCAATGATGTAGGCGGGGTCTGACATACCGAGGGAGTGGACCTGATGGGGAACTTCCTTCACTGTGTAATTCATGAATAGACCCGCCCCTTCTCATGTTCCGCATCAGGTCCGCTTAGCCTTACACCTAGTCATTGGCTGAGCGGACCTGATGGGGAACTTTAGAAGGGGCAGGTCTATTCATGTATTACACAGTGAAGGAAGTTCCCCATCAGGTCCGCCCCCTCGGTATGTCAGACCCCGCCTACGTCATTGGCCTGAGCAAACCTGATGGGGAACTTCCTTCACTGTGTAATACATGAATAGACCCTCCCCTTCTCACGTTCCGCATCAGGTCCTCAGCCTTACACCTATTCATTGGCTGAGCGGACCTGATGGGGAACTTTAGAAGGGGCGGGTCTATACATTTAATAGACTGCGGAGGAAGTTCCCCATCAGGTCTGCTCAGGCTCAGCCAATGATGGACAGCCCTGGACATCGGATCGCCGCGTGACACTTGTTTTTCATCGCTGGAATGTTTTTTTTTTTATTATTATTTTTTTAATAAAGGACTTTTCCAAGGTCTTTGTGTGTTTTTTTTTACATTTTTTTACACTTTCTTCGTGAAATGGTAGGGGTACAATGTACCCCTTACCAATTCACATAGGGGGGGCGGGATCTGGGGGTCCCCTTTGATTCCATATTCCGATAAGCCCCCTGCCCGCAGACCCCCACAACCACCGGGCAAGGGTTGTGGGGATGAGGCCCTTGTCCCCATCAACATGGGGACATCCTCCCCATGTTGAGGGCATGTGGTCTGGTACGGTTCAGGAGGGGGGGCGCTCTCTCGTCCCCCCCTCTTTTCCTGCGGCCTGCCAGGTTGCGTGCTCGGATAAAGGGTCTGGTATGGGTTTTTGGGGGGACTCCAAGCCATTTTATTTTAAATTTGGGATGGAGTTCCCCTTAAAATCCATGCCAGATCTGAAGGGCCTGGTATGGATATATGGGGGGAACCACACGCATTTTTTTTTTAATTTGTGGCGGGGTTCCCCTTAATATCTATACCAGACCTGAAGGGCCTGGTAATTGAATTTGGGGGGACCCCCACGTTTTTTTTTTTTTTATCAATGACTTTTCTATGTATTGCCGGGAGCCGACAATTCATTAATAGCCGCGAGTGAGTTTTAAATGACTTTTTTTTCCTTCAGAAATGACATTTTGTGCAGGGACAGTTCTAAGCAAGGGAAACTTTACATGCATATTATACACCCCCCCCCCCATGTACGAAATTTAAAGGAATATTTCACTTTTATTGTGACACGTACCTTGGAGGTGAGCCTGACGTGCAGAGGGAGACCTCCCGTACAGCCCTGGTTCCCAGGTCCCTGGAGTTGGGACAGTGGCCGAAGGAGCACAGTGAGGTATGAGTGCCTGTTAGGTTCTCCTGGACTAGATGAGAAGCCCGCTATGGACAGCTGAAGATGCAGGTCAGGTGATGCAGGCCAGCGGGTGCAGGTAGCTGGGGATGCGGCTGGAAGGTGCAGATCAGCTGATGCAGGTAGCCGAGGATGCCAGAAGATACGGATACAAGCAGCAGACAGGAGAAAGGTCAGACGAGCCAGGTCATGCACAGCGGATCAGATACAGGCAGAAGCGTCAGGCAGCGGAGGGTCAAGTTCAGGCTGGATCAGGCAACAGAGGATCAGGCAGACAGATGAGCAGGACTGGGTCTAGGAAGCCAAAGGTCAGGACTGGAGATAGCAGCAAGGTCAGGAAGCCGGGTCAGAGTAACAGCAGGTGCAAGTTCAGGATCAGGTCACTGGATAACTGCAGATCAGACAGCAAGAGTCTGGACAGGAGAAGCCCCTTTTAAAGGCCACTGGGCGCCAAGGCAGCGTCACCGTGCGCGCGCGATTGGCGCACGCGTGTGCGTGATTGGCGCACGCATGCGCGAATGGCGCACGTGCAATGGAAAGCTTCTGTTTACACTTGGAAGCCTACTAGAGGGGATGTGCCTAAACCTTGTTGTGGGTACCAGAGGCATACGTCCATGACATATTGTTTCACTTTAAGCATTATTAAAATCACTGCTCCCAAAAAAACGGCCGTTTTAAAACTTTTTTTTGCATTGATACATGTCCCCTGGGGCAGAACTCGCGTCCCCAAACACTTTTTATGACAATAACTTGCATATAAGTCTTTATAATTAGCACTTTACATTTCTCCCATAGACTTTTAGAATTTGCCGCGAACACCCCAATTTGTTCGCTGTTCGGCGAACGGGCGAACAGGCAATGTTCGAGTCGAACATGAGTTTGACTCGAACCCGAAGCTCATCCCTAATTGTCTCTATTTCTGTTGTTGTGAACGGGGCATTTAGCACTTGAAGGTGTGATTCTGAGAGAGAGGGGAGGTTTAATCCTCTGAGAAACTGTTGTATGTTCTCAGTAGTTGGTTGAGGTGTAGAGGTGTCTTTTTGTAAATTATAGAGCGCTCTATAGTAATCGGCAAACTAATTAACTATTTCTTGTGGGTTACTAATTTTGTGGCATAAATTTGGATGTATGAGATGTGCTATTTTTGTTTTAGTGCGTGCTGCTTTATTTCTGTTAGCTAGGTATTTTCCCGTTCTATTGGAGTAGGAGTCTAGTTTTAGGCGTCTGAGGTGTCTATTGTATTGTTGTGAGAGAAGTTTTTGTAGGTTCTTTCTGAATTTGGAAAGAGCTTCTGTGAGCGGTGCATTGGGTGTTGTTTTGTTGTGGGATTCTAGTGTGTGGATCTCTTCAAACAAGAAATTAGGTCATGCGGCATAGCGTTTTCTTTCCCTAGCTCCTAATTGTATAAGTATGCCTCTCATGAGTGCTTTGTGGGCATTCCATAAAATGTAAGAGTCCTCTACAGAGGCTTCATTGTTGATAAAAAAAAGAAAAAAACTCTGAGAGAGTTTGAGAGACTACAGGGGCAAATATGGGCTCCTGTATGAGTCAATTGTAATGAAATTGCAGCGTGGTCAGACCACATGATGTCTAGGATTTGGGTTTCAGACACCTTTTGGAGAAGCCACTTGTCCATAAGGAGCATGTCTATGCGAGAGTATGAGCGATGACTATGTGAGTAGAAGGTGTAATCCTTCTTGTTATCGTGAAGGCATCGTCACGTATCATATAATTTCACCCATGTGGAGAAGGTGGTGTAGGGTCATGGTGCAAGTTTGCTTTTTGGCTGTGGTGTCCATCTTAGGACACCACAGCCAAGATCAGGTTAAAGTCCCCACAAATGAGCAGATTTCCATAATTTATATAGGATATGAGCTTAAGCAGTTTGCGCAGGAAGCAAAGTTGATGAGAGTTTGGTGCATATGCTGTTACTAGAGTGTAAAGCTGGTAATTGACATCCCTTGTGATGATGATATATCTCCCTCATTTGTCTAAGAAGGTTTCTTTGAGTTAAAATGAGAGTAAGTTCCTCAGAGCCATTAAGACTCTTTTGTGACCAGGTGTGCAAGCTAGAAAGGTATGTGGGTAGTTTCTGTGTGAGCAGTAAGGAACTTTGGAGGTTTGAAAATGGGTTTCCTGTAGGCACATGATGTCTACTTGTTGCTTTTTCCACATGCAATACCCCTTTGAGGGGTGATTGAGTCCTTTAACATTAAAGGATAGGCACTTAATAGTCATTAGTGAGTTTGGTGTTGTATGTGCGAGAGTGGGATTGAGGTACTCACTATCTAGGCATAACTCCTTCCAGATTAAGGCTGAGCTCTCTAATGAGGCTTGGGGGTCCTGGTGTCCTCTAGGGATGAGCCGAACGCCCCCCTGGTTCGGTTCGCACCAGAACATGCGAACAGGCAAAAAATTTGTACGAACAAGCAAACACTGTTAGAGTCTATGGTAAACGAACATGAAAAATCAAAAGTGCTAATTTTAAAGGCTTATATGCAAGTTATTGCCATAAAAAATGTTTGGGGACCCGGGTCCTGCCCCGGGGGACATGTATCAATGCAAAAAAAGGTTTAAAAAAGGGCTGTTTTTTCAGGAGCAGTGATTTTAATAATGCTTAAAGTGAAACAATAACAATTAAATATTCCTTTAAATATCGTGCCTGGGGGTCTCCTTAGTATATTTGTAAAGTAGCGCATCTTTCCCGAGTTTAAAACAATACCACAGCAAAATGAAATTTCTAAAGTTAAAAATAGAATTTAAAACTGCTTGCGACTGTAATGAATTGTTGGATCCAGGCAATAGATAACAATAATTGAAAAAAATGGCATGGGTACCTGGGTCCTGCCCCAGCAGACATGTATCAATGCAAAAAATCTTTTTAAAAAGGGCGTTTTTTCAGGAGCAGTGATTTTAATAATGCTTAAATTGAAACAATAAAAATGAAATATTCCTTTAAATATCGTGCATGGGGGTCCCCTTAGAATGCCTGTAAAGTAGCACATTTTTCCCGTCTTTATAGTAGTACCACAGCAAAATTATATTTTTAAATGAAAAAAGTCATTTAAAACTGCTTGCGGCTATAATGTATTGTCGGATCCCAGCAATATAGATAAAAATCATTAAAAAAATGATAATAATGAGTTCATTACCAGGCCCTTTGGGTCTGGTATGAATATAAAGGGGAACCCCCGCGCCAAAAAAAAAATGCGTGGGGGTCCCCCCAAAATCCATACCATGCCCTTCAGATCTGGTATGGATATTAAGGGGAACCCTGTGCCAATTTTTTTTTTTAAATGGCATAGGGGTCCCCCCAAAATCCATACCAGGCCCCTCAGGTCTGGTATGAATTTTAAAGGGAACCCTGTGCAAAAAAATGGCTTAGGGTTCCCTCCAAAATCCATACCAGACCCTTATCTGAGCACGCAACCTGCCAGGCCACAGGAAAAGGGGGAGGAGAGAGCGCCCCCCCTCCTGAACCGTACCAGACCACATGCCCTCAACATAGGGAGGGTGTTTTGGGATCCCCAAAACACCTTGTCCCCATGTTGATGGGGACAAGGGCCTCATCCCCACAACACCTGCCCAGTGGTTGTAAGGGTCTGTGGGTGGGGGGCTCATCAGAATCAAGGGGACCCCTAGATCCCAGCCCACCTATGTGAATATACATTGTACCCCTACTCATTCACCCAAAAAATTGACAAAATGTTAAAAATTACAGTAGAAATTTGGGACAAGTCCTTATTAAAAACAAGTAAAAACTGTCCCGCGATGTCCATGAACCCCAAACCAAAAATGTAAAAAAAAATGCGTGAGGGTCCCCCCAAAATCCATACCAGGCCCTTCAGGTCTAGTATGAATATTAAGGAGAACCCTGCGACAATTTTTAAAAAAAAATGGCGTAGGGGTCCCCCCAAAATCCATACCAGACCCTTCAGGTCTGGTATGGATTTTAAGGGGAACCCTGCACCAAAATGTAAAAAATAAATGGCGTAGGGGTCCCCCCAAAAATCCAAACCAGACCCTTATCCGAGCATGCAACCTGGCAGGCCGCAGATAGGGAGGGTGGGACAAGAGAGCGCACCCCCTCCTGATCCGTACCAGGCCACATGCCCTCAACATGGGGAGGGTGCTTTGGGGTCAGACCCCCACAACCACCAGGCAAGGGTTGTGGGGGTCTGTGGGTGGGGGGCTTATTAGAATCTGGAAGCCCCTTTAACAAGGGGACACCCAGATTCCCCCCTATGTGAATTGGTAACGGGTACATTGTACCGTACCATTTCACAAAAAAAGTGTCAAAAATGGTAAAAAAAAGACAAAAGAGTTTCCCCGTGGCTTCAGAGGGGGGCAGGGCCACACATCTACGTCACCAGGTGGCCCCGTCCTCAACTATATAACAGCTGTCACCGGCGGAAGAAGCGTCACTCAGTGGCAGCCTCCCATGGAGGCGGAACTGTTGCGGCTTTTTTTTTGGTCGTTGGACGACATGGATTTACATCGCTGGACATTTACATTTTTTTATTTTTTAATAAAGGACTTGTCCCAAGCTGTCTCTTGTCTTTTTTTACCATTTTTTACACTTTTTTGTGAAATGGTAGGCCGTTATCAATTTAAATGGGGAGGCGGGATCTGGGGGTCCCCTTGTTAAAGGGGGCTTCCAGATTCCAATAACCCCAGCCTGCAGACCCCCACAACCATCGGGCAAGGGTTGTGGGGATAAAGGGCCTTTTCCCCATCATCATTCATGGGGACAAGGTGCTTTGGGGGTTAGATCCCAAAGCACCCTCCTCATGTTGAGGGCATGTGGCCTGGTACAGTTCAGGAATGGGAAGGAGAGCTCTCAGGTTGCGTGCTCAGATTAGGGTCTGCTATTGATTTTTGGGGAGGCCTCTACGCCAATTTTTTATTTTATTTTAGCGCAGGGTTCCCTAAAGGGTCTGGTATGGATTTTGGGGGGGACCCATATGTCATTTTTTTAAAACAATTTGGTGCAGGGTTACCCTTAATAGACCTGAAGGGCCTGGTATGGATTTTGGGGGGACCCCCACGCTTTTTTTTTTACATTTTTGGTTCGGGTTCCCCTTAATGTTCATACCAGACTCAAAGGGCCTGGTAATGGACTGGGGGGGGAACCCATGCCGTTTTTTTCAACGAATTTTATGTATATTGCCGAGACCCGACAATTTATTACAGCCGCGATCGGTTTTAAATGACTTTTTTTCATTTAGAAATGTCATTTTGCTGTGATGTTCTAAAAACGGGGAAAAGGTGCCACTCTACAGACATACTATAGACACCCCCCAGGCATGAAATTTAAAGGAATATTTCATTTTTATTGTTTCACTTTAAGCATTATTAAAATCACTGCTCCCAAAAAAACGGCCCTTTTTAAAACTTTTTTTTGCATTGATACATGTCCCCTGGGGCAGGACCCAGGTCCCCAAACATTTTTTAGGCAATAACTTGCATACAAGCCTTTAAAATTAGCACATTTAATTTATCATGTTCGTGTCCCATAGACATTAACGGTGTTTGCGTGTTCGAACAAATTTTTTGCCTGTTCACAAGTTCTGGTGTGAACAAAAACCAAGGGGTGTTCGGCTCATCCTTAGTCCACATACTTGCAGAATTCTGGTTGTGTTGGGGCCAGTAGACACATGCATTGTGTATAGAGCACTACTGTGTGTGTGTCAAACAAGAAATGAAGAAAACAGAACAAAAAAAGTTAGTGGTAAAAATAATGGTGTAACCATAAGGAGGAAGGTATCTCTTGGTGGATCCGTGAGCAAGAAATACTGCTTGATGGGTTTGGGGGAAAGTGGAAGTAAATCTGTTATCTTCCGAACCCGGACAGAATTAGTATGTTTTGATCAAGAGCCTCCATTATTGCTCTTTTTGTTGGAGAGCTTATGTGAAACCATGTGCCATTCTTCCTGGAGTTCTGGCAGTTGCAGGGTATGTGTGGGGCTGGGTACTTGTTCTGGGATGATGCCCCACTGGCACAGAATTGCTATGCCTTCCTCCATTGTAGAGACTGAGGTTGTAGCCCCATTGTAGGTGATATTCAATGTTGCGGGGTATTTCCACTTGTTTGGGATATTGTGGTTCCTTAGTGCTTTTGTGATGGTCGCCAGATTACAGCGACGTTGCAGAGTGTGGATGGATAAGTCTGGAAGCAGCTGTAGGGATGCATACTGGGATGCCACGTTATCAGATTTGCAAGATGTTTGTAGAATTTGTTCTTTTACGTGGTAAAAGTGTACCCTCAGTAAAACATCCCTGGGTGTTTCTGCAGGTATGAATGAGGGTTTAGGCAGCCTATGGATTCTTTCTATTGTTTGATCTTCGGCCAACAGAGATGGAACCAGTGTGGAGAACAAGGCTTGGGTATATTGTTGCAGCTGTGTGACTGGGACAGATTCTGGAACACCCCTTATTTTAATGTTGTTCCTTCTTAAAATGTCATCCAAGTCTGCGGCTTTATCCTTCAGCCATGCTATTTCCTCTTTCTGTGGGGTTTGTGCATCGACCAAGGTGTTAAAGGAGGAGGTGCATTCGTCCATGTTTGTTCCACTTGGTCCACTCTGCTGCCTATGGCCTGAACATCTACCTGGCATCTATTGATCCCTGTTAGTATGTCAGATTGAAGGATAATAGCATTCCTTTAAGCATTGTGTCAGAGATTGGTTGGTTTGATGTAGGGAAGTTGGCAATAGGATCATTAGTGGTGGTATACACATCAGCACTGCAGAGAGTGGGCTCGTTTACCTCAATGCCTGGATCGGCCTGTAGCTGGTCTTGGGAGTCCAAACATGGTTTTGACTTAGCCGGGCTCCTTGTGGATGGAGTTGATATCTCAGAGAAGGAATCAATCTGCATGGTGGCCTTTTGGGGGTGACTTCTGTGACGCTCTGCGCCCACTGGAAGAGGTCTTGGCCCTATTAGGCAGCAATGCTCAGGCGCTGCTGCCATTTTGTTGTAGCCCGTGCGATGCAGAGCTTAAAAAACCTGCTAATCCTCGGGCATTGTGGCTGCTTCGTAGAGGTGTTTACAGCGATGGATGGTTGTGAGGAGGCTCTGATGAACAGCGATTCTCACCGGTGGGCGAGTTGAGCTCTCAGCTTACACCCCCATCCTGGAGCTCGGTTACCACGCTCTCTCCTGTTCTTTATTTTCTATTCCATTTTGTTCTGTTTTACTCTATACTTTTATATTCCTTTTTTTCTATTCTATTCCTTTTTCTTTTTTTATATTTTTTACATGTTATGCCAGTATTCAGGGTGTAACATGTAACATGTTCTAGTTGCCCCCTCTCCTCTTCAGCGCCCCCTCAGTGTGACAACAGGCAGGGCTCCACCCACACACAGCCGCAACATTCATTCACAGGAATCTGTGAAGTTATGTCCACCACTGCAGCAGACAGACTTGTAGTTTAAATGTATACAAAGAAAAACCTAACTACAGAATAGAGGACTTTGAAGGTACCACGTATATAATGTGAAGTCAATCTTTTATTATACACATATTAAAAAGTCATCTGTATCATTAAAAGACATAGAAATTGCTGAATGTCAGTATTGCAGATACATCAAGTTATATTGTATGTCATTACTTATCATCCCTGACAAACTTGGGCAGTTAGTTGTTTGCTGTAACTTTGACGCATTTCACCAGTCCATGCCCGCTTCATCAGGAAAACAAATACAGTCAAGCTCTGTGCTTTACATGTGAAACATCAACAAACATAAATACAGATACCACCAACAATTGCTATCTTCTGGACGGAATCAATCAGGTCTTTGTAAATTTGTCCACTAAGAGTCCTATACCAAGAACCAGGCTTGTGTCATAACTGGTTCTATGTCCCATTTAGAAAATGATCTATTGTCATCTTTCTGTATACAAATCACTCTAGCTCTCCAGCTTAGGGCTTGAATAGGCATGCAGAAGGTCCTCCCAGGTGGTTCCTACAGCAATATACGTGGTACCTTCAAAGTCCTCTATTCTTTAGGTTTTTCTTTGTATAAAAATATCATAGGATGTGGTAGCAGAAATAAAACATAGAAGGCCCTCTAAGAGGATCCCTTCCTCCCATCATACATTTTTGCCTTGTAGTTTAAATGATCTGCAAGCACACTCATCAGAACGCGTGTAGTTCATTAGTACTGCTTACAGCCCTGCAAAGCCTGTTCGAAGGTATGGGCACAGAGCTTTAGGCAGTGTGTGCAGGAGCCTGACACTGCACCCCTGCTGATCACTAGGGATGAGCCCGATGTTCGGGTCAGGGGCATCAGAGGGGGACGGGGTCACCCGTATATAACACGCATAGCCCCGCCCTCAGCTGTATAAGAGCTGTCATGGCGGGATAAGCGTCACTCAGTGGCCGCCTCCCAAGGAAGTGGAACTGTTGCGGCTTTTTTAAATAAATTTTTTCAGTTGTCGGTGCGAGATGGATTTACATTGCTGGAGATTTTTATTTTTTAATAAAGGACTTGTCCCAAGCTGTCTCTTGTCTTTTTTAACAATTTTGACCCTTTTTTTGGTAAAATGGTAGGAGTACAATGTACCCATTACCAATTCACATAGGGGGGTGGGATCTGGGGGTCCCCTTGTTAAAGGTGGCCTCCAGATTCCGATAATCCCCCCGCCCGCAGACCACCACAACCACTGGGCAAGGGTTGTGGGGATGAGGCCCTTGTCCCCATCAACATGGGGACAAGGTGTTTTGGGGTCAGACCCCAAAGCATCCTCCCCATGTTGAGGGCATGTGGCCTGGTACAGTTCAGGAGGGGGGCGCTCTCTCATCCCACCCTCCTTACCTGCGGCCTGCCAGGTTGCGTGCTCAGATAAGGGTCTGGTATGGATTTTTGGGGGGACCCCTATGCCATTTTTTTTATTTTGGCGCAGGGTTCCCCTTAAAATCCATACCAGACCTGAAGGGTCTGGTATGGATTTTGAGGGGGACCCCATGCCATTTAAAAAAAACTAGGCGCAGGGTTCCCCTTAATATCCATACCAGACCTGAAGGGCCTGGTATGGAATTTGGGGGGACCCCCACGCAATTTTTTTTCATTTTGGTTCGGGGTTCCCCTTAATATTCATACCAATGCCGAGACCCGACAATTCATTACAGCCGCGAGTAGTTTTAAATTACTTTTTTTCCTTTAGAAATTTCATTTTGCTGCGGGACTGTTCTAAACACGGGAAAAATGTGCCACTTTACAGGCATACTATAGACACCCCCCAGGCACGAAATTTGAAGGAATATTTCACTTTTATTGTTTCACTTTAAGCATTATTAAAATCACTGCTCCCAAAAAAACTGCAGTTTTTAAAACTTTTTTTTGCATTGATACATGTCCCCTGGAGCAGGACCCGGGTCCCCAAACACTTTTTATGACAATACCGTGCATATAAGCCTTTAAAATTAGCACTTTTGATTTTTCATGTTCGTGTCCCATAGACTTTAATGGTGTTCGCGTGTTCGAACAATTTTTTTACCTGTTTGCAAGTTCTGGTGCGAACCGTGTTCGGGTCATCCTTACTGATCACAGGTGCAATACTTTGCAGGCTCCTATTTAAAAAAAAAATGTCCATTATACTGGCAAAAATATGTGCATTTATTATTTTTGAATTGTTTTTATACCGTAATCCACTGCTCCTAAACTAAATGAGCATTTGCGGGGGGCCCTACTGCAAGGGTGGATTTTTTTTAATTAACCTCTATTATTAACAAGAATGTCAAATAAGGCACTTGGGTCAGGCAGGAACACAAATGGGTGGCTTTATGTATATTTGTGAGTATTTGTGTGTGTGTGTTTACTATGGTGTGAAATGCCTCATAGGGGGTACTGATGGGCACTAGGGTGTATATGTTCTCCTGGTCTCTACTCTGTAGTTTACCCACTCCTGACACTTGCACATTGTATATTACATACACCTTAGCCCTACACTCTGTACTGTATCTGCACTTGACTGCTGCTCTCTGTACATAATTTGTGCTCCTGACCCTTGCACTTTGTAATTTATCTAATCCTGATCTCTGCACTCTATACATAGGTATAATGATCAGGTGTGGGTAGGATGATTGGTCATGCATAAAAAAGGAAGGGGGGGTGCACCTTGGCATGTTCACCCTGGGCACTGCTTGTGAGTGTTTTTAATTATTTATTTTAATAAATTGGTTTTAAGCAAACTGAATTATGCTATGTGGGCCATACCTAGTATATGGATGGAGACTATGCAAGGCTGATGGAGTGATCTTAAAGGAGCAGTGACCGTGAAGGGGAATCCTTCTGAATGCTATATTTATTTTATATCAGTAAAATGAGAGGCAAACATTTTTGTTGAGTGTGGTGTCATATGGAGAGTGGTGCACACTTTCTATGCAGTAGTGGAGGATTCGAAAAATTGCATAAGTAGGGTGGTGCATATGGAACAAGAATACTAATTGCTGTATGAAATAATTTATGAACTTTATGAAGACATCATGGATGGATGCATGAATCATTTTATGAAATTTATAATGACCACTGATTTTGGCACTTTTATTGGGTGTTTTTTGTTGAGAGCACCATTATATATATATATATATATATATATATATATATAGTGGATTTTATAAATATTGCACTTCTAGAGAGTATAATGGCTAGATTACAACCTTTTCTTTTGTAGTTGTTTTAGAATGTCCTTGTCCACCACATCTGTCCATTACAATAAAATCAAAGTTCAAAATATCATTAATACATGAAAGAAAAAAACACCAACCTTTATTTATTTACTTATTTGCATATTTTGCTCACTGAATGTGATTTACATTCCAGTCCCAACTGCTTCTGACTTTGAGCAATATAGTTTACTTCTAAATACCTGAGGCTTTATACTATATTGCCTCCACAAATGAGATACATAGCCTTGAGTGTATGTACTACTGTACCAGACAAAATGGAAAATATTACAGGCTGAATAAACAGTACATTATTTCAATTTATTCCTTTTTTTTCCAGAACACTGTATGGAAAACTGTTAACTTACATATTAAGAAAACACATTGCTGAACAGATATGCCTAATAGTCCTTAATTACAGGTCTGATTTACATAACTAACTGAGTTAGATAGGCCCACAGACAGTACACTTCTAGCATTAGACATTCTACCCCACTGACATTCATTGTATTCTGCTGACAGTGAATAGATTCTGAAACATTGAATTAGATCTAAAAATAACTCCATCTTTCTCATAGGTAACAGCAAGCTAAAAGGACTCAATTACATTAGAACAATTCACTGAAAACCATCCATACAATTAAACTCAAACCCTGGAATCTTTTGCAAAGCCTGCTGTCAGGCTTTGCTTAACTACAGCAAAGACTGGCAAATTAATACTTTCCCAAAAAATATAACCAAATGAGATTGGTAAATATAGTGTGATATTAACTGATCCAAAATCTTATATATTTCACTTATATCTACCAGTAAATTCCGAATAATAATAGATCATTAAATTTGTTTTATTACTTTTTTTCTAATAATAACGTTGAAAATTATATTAATTGACTTGCCTTGTAAATAATAATTGATGGTATTATTACTCTTCAATATTGCTATTTCAGAACTGGATACATTACCCAAGGCATTTTTTTGTTTTGTTTTGTTTTGTTTACAAACTATTTATTAAAGTATATAAAAATACATAATATCATGACAATATACAAAAAAGGATATACAGTATGTCACAAAAACAGGTTTAGATCATAATACAAACAACAATCCAGAAGCATACAGAGAATCTCCAGAGCATATGAAATCAGTGAATTTACAGATATAGGTACATTGAAAGGTAAAAATATGCCCAATGGCACTGATCCTTCAACCTATGGTAGCATAAGCAAGTACCGTATCAGTTCAGGGTATCAGGATATGCCAGAGGGTCTTCCATGCATCCCACGTACGTGTAAATAGGTGCATCTTATCCTGTAAGGTATATAGGATCCTTTCCATCAACATGACTCTATCAGCCCAGTCCAATATTATGGATAAGGGAACTGTTAGGGACTTTCAATGTAGAGCAATTGCCCATACAGTTAACACACAAATAGTGTGAATTAACCCCTCTTCTTTAGGTAAGACCCCGGGAATTGGGGCGCCAATAAGGCACATTGTCATTGTGAGATTTAAAGAAGTGCCTGGCAGTGTTGTAAGTAACTGCGTTAAAATAAACAGCGTTACTTAACGCAGTTACTTATGAGGGTAACGAGTAATCTAACGGATTACTCTTCCCCTCATGGCAAAGCCGTTCCGATTACTTGGGCGGCGTTACCCCAATTATATCTACTCGCCGCAGCCGCCGTGAGTAGATGAAACCGCAATTACAGCCGCCGTCTGCCTACCTGATCAGTGTGTCATGCAGACAGACAGCGGCCATTCCAGTGTTCAAAAGCCGCACCTCCACGTCTGTGATAGGCGGAACACTCAATTTCACAGCAGGCAGTGTTCAGCCTATCACGGATATCCTCTCATCCTCGTCCGTGTTATGAGGATGAGCGGATGTCCGTGATAGGTGGAACACTGAATGCTGGGAAATTGAGTGTTCCGCCTATCACAGACGAGGAGGAGGCGCGGCTTTTGAATACTGGAATGGCTGCCGGGACGCCGATCAGGTATGTACGGGGTGGCCGGGCACAGTGAAGTACGGGCACAGTAGAGCACGGGCACAGTGAATCACAGGCACAGTGAGGCATGGACACAGTGAGGCATGGCATTGGGCACAGTGAGGCATGGGCACAGTGAAGCATGGACACAGTGAAGCATGGATACAGTGAAGCATTGGCACAGTGAAGCATGGACACAGTGAAGCATGTACACAGTGAAGCATGGACACAGTGAAGCATGGACACAGTGAAGCATGGACACAGTGAATCATGGACACAGTGAATCATGGGTACAGTGAGGCATGGGCACAGTGAAGCATGGACACAGTGAAGCATGGACACGGTGAAGCATGGACACAGTGAAGCATGGACACAGTGAAGCATGGGCACAGTGAAGCATGGGCACAGTGAAGCATGGACACAGTGAAGCATGGAGACAGTGAAGCATGGAGACAGTGAAGCATGGACACAGTGAAGCATGGGCACAGTGAAGCATGGGCACAGTGAGGCATGGGCACAGTGAAGCATGGACACAGTGAAGCATGGGCACAGTGAAGCATGGACACAGTGAAGCATGGACACAGTGAGGCATGGGCACAGTGAGGCATGGGCACAGTGAGGCTGGCATGGGCACAGTGAGGCATGGGCACAGTGAGGCACAGTGAGGCATGGGCACAGTGAGGCATGGACACAGTGAGGCATGGTCACAGTGAGGCACAGTGAGGCATGGGCACAGTGAGGCATGGACACAGTGAGGCATGGGCACAGTGAGGCATGGGCACAGTGAGGCATGGGCACAGTGAGGCATGGACACAGTGAGGCACATAACCAATATTATTTATTGTTATCCCTCCTATTATTTTTATACACTGAAAAAATTACATATATATCATCCTTCTGCCGCCCCGCCCCCGCCCCGTGTATATATAATATAACCAATGTAGTTACTTTGCTGAGTAACTAATTACTTTTTCAATGTAGTAACTGAGTTACTAACTTAATTACTTTTTGGAAGAAGTAATTTGTAACTGTAACTAATTACTTTTTTAACGTAAAATTAACAACACTGGTGCCTGGTATCACTTAGGCTATAGGGGATATCTTGCTCCAAACAGAAGAAAGTTGCCTGCATTCCCAGAAGGTATGTTTGAAGGAACCTATAAGTGGACAACCACGAAAACAGAGTTCGGAGGTTCCCGGAAAAATAGCTTAGGGGTGTAATACCGCATGGTTAATTAAAGGCCGTCTCTTTAATTGCAAGAGATTTAGTGCATTTATGTAAACTATCCAGCATAATATTCCAGTCCTCCGAAATAAATTGTATAGCGCAATCAGCCTCCCATTTGCTCATATAAGGGAGTAGATTGGTGAAATTGGAAGCTATAGCTGATTTGTAGAGGTCTGAGATGAGACCCTTACCTCTGGGATAGTCACAGCAAATCCTTTCAAAAAAATTTATTGGGGAGGTTGTGGAAAGGCCATATTGGGAAGTATAGAAATGCCTAATCTGCAGGTAGTGATAGAACTCCTGAAGCGGCAATTGTTTTTGTGCGTGCATAAAAGATCAAAAGTAGCAAATGTTCCTGCTATTTGGAGGTCCGCTAAAGTGGTAATGGAATTGGTCTGCCACCATGAGAAGCTTTCTGGAGAATTAAAAACCAGAGTAAATGTGGGTTCTCATAAAAAGCATGAACTTGGGGGTACAGAGGGACGGATTCAAAGGGTTATGACACCCTTTTTTAAAAGCAGTAGATTCCATAAGCTTGACGGTTTCAAAGGGTTATGACACCCTTTTTTAAAAGCAGTAGATTCCATAAGCTTGATTTACTAAAGAAGTAAAGGACAATCACTTTGCAAAGTGTTCTTTCAATTTTATCGCTTAGTCAATGAGATGAAGCTAGGTGGAAATTTGCAAAGAATACTCTGTGTAAGAAAAATATAAATAACAGGATTTTTGCATGCACGCCTACAGCCAGAGGCGTCTTAAGGAGCCAACGTACAGCTATTACAGCTTGCACAGGGGAGCCAGCCTGCCACAGTATAACTTAGGGCTGATTACTTAAGTGGAAAGCAGAACCTTTGAGTTTGATTTACTAAAGGCAAATAGGCTGTTCACTTTGCAAGGGAATTCGCCCCTGACATTAATGAATGTGGTGACGTTTCACTTTACAAAGAATACCCAAACTTGTTTACAAATAAGAAATAGGAAAATAAAAAGTATAAACAAGGGAAAAATTGTATTTTTGCTTCCACATGATTGGATGATGGAAGTCAACAGACTCCACCTAATTTATTCAGGTTCAGACTGAACTTTGCAACATGTAATTTTTTACTTCTGTATGAACAAACTGCAAATATGCTATGTCATTTGTTTTATGAAAACTAAATATGTCATTATTCTTTCATCACTTCCTAAGTCAAGGGTGCCCAACCTATTGAGGAGCGAAGGCCACTTTAGCGACTTGGTAAGTGGTTGCGGGGCCACAATGAGCGGATAGGGTGGATGACAGGTCTGTGTTCATTGTTCATATACAGATCAGACATGGACACAGCCCGCTCTAATCTATGGATCCTCCAATCTGCCCAGACAGAAGGGGAGGGATCCTCTTCTGTTTTTTTAAGCGGATCGGACTGGAGGTAGGCGGGTATAAAGGGACACAAGTCCGTTTACATCTGCCGCTCTATAGAGTTGAATGGAGCGTCTGATTGGGTCCACCTGATCACAGATAGGCGGACCCCATCGGAGCAATCGTGTGAAAGGGGCCTAAGGCTGCATTCACACTGACGCACTGCGGTACCTGCACCTAAATTTTCACTTCTTCCTCAGGATTCCTGTAGGTATCGCTGGCTGTTACTGTCCCCTAGGCGGGTATTTACATTTGACAAACTGAAAAATTGTGAAATGTCTATAAAATCATTGTTGTTTGTGAATGTGATATGCAGACAATCATTCTGTATAGGCACGCATGCGCAGTTACTTTCTTTGCTTGGCAGAGTAGATGACTATTGTTGATTCTTAGCAACTTAAATGTCATTAGTGTTAGTTGATTTCTGCCGTGTGCATGCACGGTAGTCGGTTGAGCATTTTGTCATGCAAATTCCTCTGTGCACCGACGTCAGCCACTGAACGGATGTATGGTGCGTTGTGTGTGCGCAGTGCAGTCGGTTTGGCGATACAGCTGATTCCACATCACAGGAAGTGACACAGGTTGCACATTCTGACAGGTTGTTCATTTTGTCAGAATACCGGCCCACCATCCCCGAGCATCAGTGTGACAGGAGCCGACACTAGAGGAAGCATGCAGCTGCAGTAGAGAGCAGAGTTGATGCGTCCTGTATGGCTCCTATCACAGGAGGAATACATTTGATATCACTCCACTACCGGCTCTGCTTCCTCTAGTGCCGGTTCCATTCTTCACACTGATGCTCAGGATGGGAACACGCAATCTGGGCTTGCCGACCTGCCATCCCAGAGCAGGAGATGGCAGGCCACATAAGAGGGTGCCGCTGGCCACATGTGGCCCATGGGCCAGCAGTTGGTCACCCCTGTCCTAAGTTGGGCCTCATGTGCCTCATCTAAAGTCCCAAATGCTCTTCATATTTCCATATTAGAATCTCAACGCCCCCTTTAACAATAGGAGGAGACCAAGATACCCCCTTCCCAATGCGAATGACTAAATAAACACACTAACACTGGTCATACCCATACTTGATAAATAGCATCACCCAGGAAACCCCTCTTCATTGTTTGCAGCAACAGGGAGCAAAAGATGTCCTTCATAGTTAATGAGTGAAAAGAGGAGATCCTGTTGGCAGTCAAATTTTCTTTCCTTCCGTGGGTCAAGGGGCATTATCCATAATGATTGATGTGGATTTCATTTGTGAACTTTTTTTTAATAAAGGACTTTTCAAAAACTGGGTCATTGTATTTAATTACTTTTTTTTGTGTGAATGAGTAGGGGTACTGTGTACTCATTACTCAATAACATACAAGGAGGCTGGTATCTGGGTCCACCCTTATTGTTAAAGGGGGTTTTCAATCACAGAGTTGTGGCAAAGAGGCCATTGTCCTCACTCACATGGGAACAAGGAGCGGCATGCTCAAATAAAGTCTGTTGTGGATTAGAGACTCATGATTTTTTTCATGTTTTTTTGCATGGCGTTCCTCCTAAAACCCATGATAACCCCAAGAGGTCTGATATGAACATTGGGAGGAACCCATAACATTGTTTGTGAGGTCCTTCTTGACACCCATACCAGACCCTCACCAAGGAAAAATGTCTTGTATGTATTTATGGTGGGAACCAAACACCATGTTTTGTTTTTATACCAGACCCTCATCTAAGAAAATGGTCTGGAGCAGACATGTTTGTTCACAAACAGAGAGAAGCTGTCTAGGGCAGTCATTTACTAGCATTTTGTATTTGCTGTGGTAGGTTTTATACATTGTACATTCAGGGTATCCCCCAGACACCTTAACCACTTGCTTACTGGGCAGTTAAACCCCCCTCCTGCCCAGACCAATTTTCAGCTTTTAGCGCTGTTGCAATTTGAATGACAATAGTGTGGTCATGTACCCAAATAACATTGTTATAATTTTTTCACACAAATAGAGCTTTCTTTTGGTGGTATTTAATCACTGCTGGGGTTTTTATTATTTGCTAAATGAACAAAAAAGACAGAGAATTTAAAAAAAAAAACAGTTTTCATAGTTTGTTATACAATTTTGCAAATAGGTGATTTTTCTCCTTTATTGATATGCACTGATGAAGCTGCACTGATGGGCACTGATAGGCTGCACTGATGGGCACAGATAAGGTGGCACTGATGAGGTGGCACTGATGGGCGCCATTGATGGGTGACACTGAAGGGCACTGATGGGTGTCACTGATAGGTAGCACTGATAGGCGGCACTGATAGGTGCCACTGATAGGCACTGGCAGGTAACACTGATAGGCAGCACTGGTGATAAGGCCCTGATTAGCACTGATAGGTGGCATTGATAGGTGGAAATGTGGGCACTGATAGGTGGCACTGTGGGCACTGATAGGCGGCACAGTTTTGCACTGCTAGGTGACACTGGCAGGTGGCACAGGTGGGCACAGATGAGGCGATAGCTGCTCTCCTTGATTGAGACCAATGTCCCTCTGACAGCCACCAGTGGTCAGCTTTTCTTTTCTACTCACGCTATCAGCGTAAAGAGAAAAAATAGCCGATTACCGGCTCTGTTTACATCACATAATCAGCTGTCATTGGCTGACAGCTGATCAGGTGGTAAGGGGTCTGGATCGACCCCTTACACCCATATGTGATCAACCAAGTCTCATTGACTCGCTGATCACAGAGCGCGCCACGCACGCCCTGCAGGGGGCATGCAGGCCGCTCGAGCATGGGAGGACGTCATATGATGGCCTCCCGGCAAAGTAGGTCCGCGTTGTAGCTGTCATTCGGCTAGAGCGTGGGCGGGAAGTGGTTATTTAAAGGAAATTTGTATTTTTAATGTTGCCCTTTAAGTATTATTAAAATCCCTGTTTCCTGCCCAATGGAAGTTACATTTAAAAAAACTGATTTTGCTTTGGTACATGTTCTTTAGGGCTGTGTCCAGCCCCCAAGTTATTTTTTGGCAATCCTGTGCCTATTAGGCTAGAAAATGGGCATTACTGATTTTTAACATTTGTCTCCCATTGAATTTAATGATATTTGGATTTGGCAACCAAACTAAAATCAATTTCAGGTACGTTTGGCTCATCCCTAGTCACTAGCACACAGGGCCGGTGCTACCACTAGGCAAAGTAGGCAGCCTCCTAGGGCACACTGCTGCCTAGGGCGCCCGGCCACTGGTGTGGCTACTCTTTTCTCTCTGCAGCAAGCAACTAAGTCTCAGCATCAGGAGGCAGCCGCCGCTCCGTTTGCACATAGTGTCTGTGTCCTGACTCCCGAATGAATGGAAGCAAGCAAACATTCATTGATCGGCACTGGTAGGCTGCATTGATGGGCGTTGGTGAGGTTGCATTTGATGGGCGCTGGTGAGGTTGCATTTGATTGGCGCTGGTGAGGCTGCATTTGATGGGCGCTGGTGAGGCTGCATTTGATTGGTGCTAGTGAGCTGCATTTGATGGGTGCTGGTGGGCTGCATTTGATGGGTACTGGTGAGGCTGCATTGGTGGGTGCTGGTGACACTGCATTTGATGGGCGCTAATAAGGCTACATTGATGGGCGCTGGTGAGGCTGCATTGATGGGCGCTGGCGAGGTTGCATTTGATGGGTGCTAGTGAGGCTGCATTTGATGGGCGCTGGTGAGGCTGCATTGATGGGCGCTGGTGAGGCTGCATTTGATGGGCGCTGGTGAGGCTGCATTGATGGGCGCTGGTGAGGCTGCATTTGATGGGCGCTGGTGAGGCTGCATTTGATGGGCGCTTCATTAAAAAAGTGGGGTATACGTGGGCAGGGCAAATGGGGTGGAGCCAAGGGGGCGGCAAAATTAGGTTTCGCCTAGGGTGTCAAAAATCCTTGCACCAGACCTGCTAGCACACAATGGGAGTTATTTACGAAAGGCAAATCCACTTTGCAATACAATTGCAAACTACAAGTGCAAAGTGCACTTGAAATTGCACTGAAAGTACACTTGGAAGTGCAGTCACTGTAAATCTAAGGGGTAGATCTGAAATGAGGGGAAGCTCTGCTGATTTTATTATCCAATCATGTGCAAGAAAAAATGCTGTTTTTTTTTTTCCTTGCATGTCCCCCTCGAATCTACAGCGAATGCACTTCCAAGTGCTTGTTCCGTGCCATTTCAAGTGCACTTTGCACTTGTAGTTTGCACTTGTAGTGCAAAGTGGAGTTGCATTTCGTAATAACCCCCACTGACATTAAATAGCCTGATGCATACACTGGCTTAAAATACTTTCTTGGTAGTAAAGTGCTCTGTCCACACACACAGCAAAGATGCATTTTACCAGGCATCATCAATCTCTAATGATTCATCCTCCAAAATCTAAAACTCCATCATGAATTTTCATTTTCTCATAGAGTCCTTATGTACTAGGGTGTGAAGTTAGGAGATGTTTAGTGAAATGACCCATGTTCACCTCAAACACTTAGAGAATGTATGCTCATTTTTTTTTTATTTACTTCACATTATTGATGTTCAAATTCATTTTACTTCAACATACTTCACCTCATTTTACACTACAATAAATTGAGCCCAAAATGTCATCAAGCAACCTAATGATATATCCTGCCCGTGCATAGCTTAACTGGTTGACATCTAAAGTTTGTAGATTAACGTTCCTCAGCATTACTCCCTATGCTGATGGAGTGTGAATTTACATCTCATTGGGGTTGATTTACTAAAGGCAACTGCACTTTGCACTACAAGTGCACTGCAAGTGCACTTGAAAGTGCACTTGCAGTGCACTTGGATGTACAATCAATGTAGATCTGAGGGGAAGATCTGAAATGAGGGGAAGCTCTGCTGATTTTATCATCCAATCATGTGCAAGCTAAAATGCTGGTTTTTTTTTCCTTGCATGTCCCCCTCAGTAGTGCAAAGTTGATTTGCCTTTATTAAATAACCCCCATTGTGGGCTCCTACTTCCAAGACTGTGCAGCCACTGACAGCTCTTGGTTTTAACTAATAACCAGGGAAAAATTACATGGCAATCACACAATGTTTTTTGGTGAACAAACTTTGATGCCGCGTACACACGACCGTTTTTCATGATGAGAAAAATGCAATTATTTTATTTGGTCATTAAAAACGATTGTGTGTGGGCTCCAGAGCATTTTTTGTGACGTTGTTTTTCCCGTCGTGAAAAACAGCCGCGTCTAGGCTTTAACGACGTGAAAAAAACGTGCATGCTCAGAAGCAAGTTATGAGACGGGAGCGCTCGTTCTGGTAAAACTAGCATTCATAATGGAGATAGCACATTCATCACGCTGTAACGGACTGAAGAGCACGAGGCTGAAAAGCGCGAATCGTATCTCACCAAACTTTACTAACACGAGGATCAGCAAAAGCAGCCCAAAGGGTAGCACCATCCGAATGGAACTTCCCCTTTATAGTGCCGTCGTACGTGTTGTACGTCACCGCGCTTTGCTCGAGCATTTTTTTTTCACGATAGTGTGTAGGCAAGGCAGGCTTGAGAAGAATCACGTCGAGAAAAACTTTGTTTTTTTCAATGACATTAAAAACGGTCGTGTGTACGCGGCATAAGAACCGTATACTTAGAAAAACATATTTTTTTTTAAGACAGGATGGAGTTAAAAAAATTAACTTTTTTTTTTTTTTTTTTTACATTCTGTCCATTTTTTTTATAATAATAAATCAGACCAGGATGTTTATCAACTTCTATTAATCAAAGCCTTATGTGTCCCTACAAAATGAATGACTGATATTTACAGTGAAAAGAGATAACAATACCTTTATGTATGTACAACATAACAATATGCAGCTCATAATATTATTAACAAGAAATTTTCCTCAAAAGTAGACCATGATTTTGATACTCAAACATCTAGCTATTATAGAACTAACAGAGACTTGTCCAAAATATATCTTCTGTCATTTCAGATTTGCTATTAACGCATATGTGACTCTCATGAGGTTTTTAAATATATTTCACTACTTTTTTACTGCTTTACTTTTCTGCAAATGAAAACATTATAATAATTCTCCAGGAAAGGAAGATGTATCATAGTGCATATTATGTACAACTCATCTTTTTGTCCCTCAATGCACCTTTGTTAACTCCAGGATGGCACTATTGTACACTAGCGGAAATGTTCTGGAGTGTGCTGTAATTTAATTTCCTGAGTATGGATGAACAACAAAATAAAATCAGCATTATCTGCCTGGTTTTAAGCAATAGATGTAAGATTTAAACACCATTTAAGGAATATTACACAAATTAGACCTATCTGTTTTAGTACTTAGTATGTGATAAGGATTTTGTTATGCAATTGTGACATTTTAATATACTGGTAATGCTTTTTAATTGTATTTGCAGCAGAGGGAGAGGTAATTATGAACATGTACGAGGTGGATCTAATATAAAATTACTTAGCATTGGAAATTCTCAAAAATGTGCTCTGAAAAAGGCAGTGCTTTTTTTCAAATTTTGCAACAAAAGAGAGGTGCTACTGCTAACTCATTCTGTATAACCATTTCTCAAAATAGCACAATTGCTTTCTCTTAGAAAGCCAAATCATTCATTACAGAATGCCCCCAAGATACATTTTCTCCCAGTGAGCTTCACATTTCTCTATAGCAAAGGAAAGCAATTTTAGAAATTGAGAGCAATGCTTAGCAACTAAACTTAAGTTGCATTGAAATAGCATACCTAATACAGTATTTATCAATATAATGCAACTTTACATATCATTTACACACATAATTGTAGCCTCTGGTAAAGTTAGCCAAGACTCCAACTTGCTGGTTTAATACAAAAGATTGAAAGTATTGTCTCCATCCTAAAATAATTGTGCCTTCTAATAAGTGTGCAATAAATCCTTCTAATTTGCCCTTTTATTTTAGTTTGTAGTGCTTGTACTAATGTATTTTACATTTGCCGCTCTTATCGGAGTCTCATGGTTCTAAACATAATAGCTGTGTGTTTCATATTTAGTATCTAGGAGATAGTGCTACATTTTCCCCTTGTGAATAAATTAGATTTTTTGCTTAAAGTGGAACAGAGCTCACAAAGTGAATATTTGCTGTGTTCATGGGAACTTCTAAAAGTGTTCACTTTGTCAAAGTAATGCCCTGAAAATGTACTTTTGTCTTTAAATGCTCCTGAAAAATTGCAAAGCACTCCCTGGAATGTGAGTGTGCCTTGGCACTCATGTGTCAATATTATAGCTGTAAATCTGCAGTGTGAATCTAAAAGCTAGTTTATACACTGATAGATTTTTTTCAGGCTGAACAGAAAACAAATCTAACCGATTGCTTCATCCCCTCTACAGCACCGATGAATCTTAGTGATGTCTATTGTATTAAGACAGTCCTCACCAGTGGTTGTCAAAATCCTCAAACAGGCTGCATCTGATTGGATACATGTTCAGGTTGGCTGACCTATCCACTAAATCTCTATGGTGACATTTAAAGTGGTCCTAATATTAGAATTTACACTTCACTTAAACCTAAATAGGTTACAAGCCAACCTTACTAAACCATGGTTTTGAGTAAAAATGTACTACTTTCTTCCAAGGAATAAGAAACATACTACTCCTGGGCAATCAGTCCTAAACTAAAACCCAGTGGTCTATGGCTATCAAAGGTAGGTGTTAAGTGTTACCAGAGACTCTGTGTAGTGAAATTAAAATATAACAGTTATGGCTGTTGTATGTGCTTAACCACTTCCATACCGGGCCTATTCTGGCAATCCTCTCCTACATGTAAAAATAATTTATTTTTGCTAGAAAGTTACTCAGAACCCCAAAAGATTATATATGATTTGTTATCAGACACCTTAGGGAATAAAATGGCGGTCATTGCAACTTTTTCTGTCACACGATATTTGCGCAACAATCTTTCAAACGTGCTTTTTTTTTTGGGGGGGGGGGGGGGGAATTAAAAAATAACAAAACAGCAAAGTTAACTCAATTTTTCTGTATAATATGAAATTTGATGCTACGCCAAGTAAATATATACCCCACATGTCACGCTTTAAAATTGCACACAGTCATGGAATGGCGTCAAACTTCGGTACTTAACCGCTTGCCGACCGCCGCACGAACATTTACGTCGACAGAATGGCACGGACAGGCAGAAGGGCGTATATATATACATCCCCTTTAATTTGCCTGCCATGTGGTCGCACGCACGCCGCCGGCGGTGCCCTCGCGACCCTGTCAGATGCTCCATGACTGTGCTTGAGGGACCCGCGGACCCGATCGCCGCCGGTGTCCCGCGATCGGGTCACAGAGCTGAAGGAACGGGGAGATGTTAGTGTAAACACAACATCTCCCCGTTCTTCCTAGTGACACTGTCACTGATCGTGTTCCTTGTCATCGGGAACAACGATCAGTGACGTGTCACGGCAAGCTACGCCCCCTAACAGTAAGAATCACTCCCTAGGTCACACTTAACCCCTACAGCGCCACCTAGTGGTTAACCCCTTCACTGCCAGTGTCATTTTCACAGTAATCAGTGCATTTTTATAGCACTGATCGCTGTATAAATGTGAATGGTCCCAAAAATGTGTCAAAGGTGTCCGATGTGTCCGCCATAATGTCGCAGTCTCGATAAAAATCGCTGATCGCCGCCATTACTAGTAAAAAAATATATATTAATAACAATGCCATAAAACTACCCCCTATTTTGTAGATGCTATAACTTTTGCGCAAACCAATCAATATACGCTTATTGCGATTTTTTTTACCAAAAATATGTAGAAGAATCCGTATCGGCCTAAACTGAGAAAAAAAATGTTTTTTTTATATATCTTTTGGGGATATTTATTATAGCAAAAAGTAAAAAATATAGCATTTTTTTCAAAATTGTCGCTCTATTTTTGCTTATAGCGCAAAAAATAAAAACCGCAGAGGTAATCAAATACCCCCAAAAGAAAGCTCTATTTATGGGAAAAAAAGGACGTAAATTTTGTTTGGGAGCCACGTTGCACGACCGTGCAATTGTCAGTTAAAGCATTGCAGTGCCGAATCGCAAAAAGTGGCCCAGCCATTTGGCAGCGAAATGGTCCGGGGCTTAAGTGGTTAAAAATATCCAATTGGCAACGTTTTAAGAATTTTTACAGGTTACATGTTTAGAGTTACACGGCGATACCTCACATGTGGGGTTTAAACGCGTTTACATATGTGGGCAGGACTTACGTGTACATTCGCTCCTGTGTACGATCACACGGGGACAGGGGCGGTTAAATTTTTTTTATTATTGTTTATTTTATTGTACGTTTTTTATTTCTACACTTTCTTAAAAATAAAAAAATTATCACTTTTATTCCTATTACAAGGAATGTAAACATCCTTTGTAATAGGAATGGTGTGTGACAGGCCCTCTTTATGGAGAGATATGGGGTCTATAAGACCCATCATCTCTCCTCAAGGCTGGAAAGCATTACATCAAAAAAATAAATAAATTACAGATCTGATGCTTTTCAGCCGAGATTGCGGCTTTGTTGACATCCGCGGCCCGGACGTAACGTCATAAAATAATTCACAGGGTCCTTAAACCCTCCTTGCTCCCAAAGGAGACTCCAAGGGATATCCTTTTAAGGGTTCATTTTTACCATGTACAGGAACAAATCCTACAAGCATCATGAAGACCAGACTACATCCTCCACAATACACCACTATAAGGCTACTCCCTGATCTTTCAGGCATACACTAAAACGCTGCCGCAACTTGGCAACCATTACTAAAGCATTAAGGAACCACAAAGTCCTCCACAAGTGGAAATGTCCCACAACACTACCCATCACACACAATGGGACCACAACGTCAGTAACAACACTGGAGGAAGGGATCACAGCCTTACAACAGTGGGGCATAAGTCCTGACCAAATTTCATACCAATCATCTCAGCAAGACCACATCCAGTCCAAAAAGAGTGGGAAGTGGTATCACACAAGCGCTCTAACAAGAAAAACAACTGTGGAAGCTCGTAATTAAATAACACAGCTAACCAAGATCATCTTAGGAGCTAACAGTTCTTAACTTCTTTTTTCCCTCCAAATACCAACGCAGATTCATTTGCCCAAGATGCCCAAGATGCTAATGAGAAGGATAACACCTTTTTCTCACATAGACACTTTCATACTCATGTATCAACCATTTTTTTTTTTTAAACCATAGATTTTTTATTGAATTTTGCATTATACATAACAGTACAGGTTGCAGTTTGAACAAACAGTAGGTATACAAAGTGTTAAAACAAGAAAGGTTTCTAAGGTATAAACATGGCTAATAATATGCAGGCTCTTCATAATGCAATATAAAATGGTGTCGCAATGAGCTAAAACCTGTCACCCCCCTTGGGTTCACACTGTGAGCAGGCTTTGAAATGTACATTAGAAAGAGGCTCGCCCCGCCCCTTGAAGTAGGGCTTTGGAGCTCATTCATGTCAATGCTACTTGTGTTTAGTGGTATTGGCTGTTAAACAAACTCATAAACTCATGCATAAGGAATAGATCTATGCACATATTCTAGTGGTTCTCTGCATATATAGTCCTGCAGTCACCTTTGTTAAGCTGGGGTTATCATCGGTACCACCACTGGAGGGCGAAACATTTATATGTTTTTGTCATTTATCATCCATCATGGATGAGTATGTTGTACATCATATATGTGAAGAGGCATGTGGGGAGATTCTCCAAATGTCCCAGTGTTTATGGAAGCCTGAGGCTCTTCCTTCTTTGTACACAAACATCTTTTCCATTATGTATTGTGTATTCATTCTGAAGATTACATCTTCAATTTTTGGGGATGTCTTAGAGCGCCATTCCTTTGCTATTGTGATACGTGTGGCAAATAGAATATGCATAACCACTTTTCTCATTAGAGGGGGAAACTGCTCAATACCCAAGCTCAGTAATGCTAAAGAAGGGGTTAATGCTCACCTATGCCTTGTAGTTTCTTGGATAAGGGAAAGAACTTCTTCCCAAAAAGGACATATCACTGTACAGCTCCACAGACTGTGAAGGAGATTGCCAGTATTACTGCAATCTCGCCAGCACAATGGTAAGGTGTTTGGATCCATTTTACTTGTACGGAAAGGAGTGAGGTACCATCTCTGAAGACTTTTCTGGGTGTTGTCCCAGTGATCTACACACACTGAGGATTTGCTGTTATAACGTATAGCTAAATGTCATTGGGGTAGCGTAAATTCTGTTTGTAGATCTCTTTCCCATTTTAACATGTTTGGCAATACATCCTGAATATATAGGGGTATAAGTAGATTTATAAAATAATGATATCCCTTTATTTTTGCCTGGTTGCCTATTCCGTAGAAAATTCCATACTGATAGAGGTATTTCTATGGGGTGGGCCTGGTTTGAAAGTTTATAGTGCTGAATTTGGTACATGTTATATCTGTCCAATGCATCTGGCTCCAGTATATCAGCTGTATTGAAGTGCACCCCCTTTTTCGCCCAGGATTGGGTTGATAGCCCCAAAATTAGGTATTCATAGGAAGCCAAGGGTACTGGTAGTGCACATATTGGTGTGTCAGTAAATATGTGCCTCGTTAGTGAGGACCACATTGCTGTTGTGGCTTATATGGTTGGGTAAGGAGGGATTGATGGGCTATGGTGCAGGCTGGCCACCATTGCTAAAGCTGGAAGATTATGTCCCAGGGGTAAGCTCTCTTTCTATGGGTGCCCACCTATTGTCTGTTTGACATGAGAACCAATATTTCAGTTGATCGAGTACTGCAGCTCTATAGTATTCTTGCGCATTGGGGAGACCAATACCTCCAAGTTGTTTAGCTTTATACAGATTTGTTAACGCTATTCTAGGTCTTTTCCCTGCCCATATGTATTTCCGCAGGCATGCCGTTAGCTTCGAGAAGAATGTCTGAGGGATGGGGATAGGTAATGATCTAAAATAGTATACCAATTTGGGCAAAACTTGCATTTGGTAGGCAGAAATCCTTCCAAGCCACGTCAGGTGGAGTTTGCTAATCTGGTTTAGTTCCTCTTCCACTTTTGTGAGTAGAGGAGGGTAGTTACAGGAATGAATATTAGAGGAGGATGAGGTTAGCTGTATGCCTAGATAGGTGATCGAGGGGGGTTCCCAATTGCGGGGGAACTGTTTTTTGAGTTTATTGACCATTTCCTTCGACATGTTTAATGTGAGGGCATAACATTTAGTTGTGTTAACTTTATAAAAGGAGACCTCTCCAAATTTGTTCAGTAGGGATTGTATTTCTGGGATGGAAGATTCTGGTTTGGTTATAGTCAATATGACATCATCAGCAAATAGCCCTAGCTTGTGACTTTCTGTGCCTACTTTGATACGTTTTATTGCTTTATTAGCTCTTATGTATTCTGCTATAGGGATGAGCCGATGTTCGCCTGTTCGCCGATTAGTGAACAATTTTGAGTGTTCACGGCAAATTCGAAAGCCGCGGAACACCCTTTAAAAGTCTATGGGAGAAATCAAAAGTGCTAATTTTAAAGGTTAATATGCAAGTTATTATCATAAAAAGTGTTTGGGGACCTGGGTCCTGCCTCAGGGGACATGTATCAATGCAAAAAAAAAGTTTTAAAAACTGCCGTTTTTTCGGGAGCAGTGATTTTAATAATGCTTAAAGTGAAACAATAAAAGTTAAATATTCCTTTAAATTTCATACCTGGGGGGTGTCTATAGTATGCCTGTAAAGTGGCGCATGTTTCCCGTGTTTATAACAGTCCCTGCACAAAAAGTCATTTCTAAAGGAAAAAAAGTAATTTAAAACTACTCGCGGCTATAATGAATTGTCGGGTCCCAGCAATACAGATAAAAGTCATTAAAAAAAAAACAGCAGTCCATTACCAGGCCCTTTGGGTCTGGTATTAATATTTAGGGGAACCCCAGAACATTTTTTTTTAATGTGTGGGGGTCCCCCCAAATTCCATACCAGGCCCTTCAGGTCTGGTATGGATATCAAGGGGAACCTCGCGCCAAAATAATAAAAAAATGGCGTGGGGTTCCCCCCAAAAATCCATACCACACCCTTATCCGAGCACAACAACCTGACAGGCCACAAGAAAAGAGGGGGAACGAGAAGAGCGCCCCCCTCCTGAACCATACCAGGCCACATGCTCTCAACAGGGGGAGGATGTCCCCATGTTGATGGGGACAAGGGCCTCATCCCCACAACTCTTGCCCGGTGGTTGTGGGGGTCTGCAGGCGGGGGGCTTATCGGAATCTTGAAGCCCCCTTTAACAAAGGGGACCCCCAGATCCCGGCCCCCCCTCCTATGTGGCTATTTAACAGCTGTCACAGGGGAAGAGCGTCATATGGTGGGTGCCTCCCATGGAGGCAGGATCGCGTCGGCGTTGTTGTTTTTTTCTCCGTATCCTCCACAGAATGGATGTACATCGCTGGATTTTTTTATTTAACAAAGGACTTGTCCCAAGCTGTGTACTGCGGTTTTTAACATTTTTGACACTTTTTTGTGAAATGGTAGGGGTACAATGTTCCCGTTACCAATTCACATGGGGGGGCTGGGATCTGGGGGTCCCCTTTGTTAAAGGGGGCTTTCAGATTCCAATAAGCCCCCCGCCCGCAGACCCCCACAACCACCCGGCAAGGGTTGTGGGTATGAGGCCATTGTCCCCATCAACATGGGGACATCCTCCCCATGTTGAGGGCATGTGGCCTGGTACGGTTCAGGAGGGAAGGGGCGCTCTCTCGTCCCCCCTCTTTTCCTGCGGCCTGCCAGGTTGCGTGCTCGGATAAGGGTGTGGTATGGATTTTTGGGGGGAACCCCACACCATTTTTTTTATTTTGATGTGGGGTCCCCCTTAAAATCCTGAAGGACCTTGCATGGAATTTGGGGGGACCCCCACGCAATTTTTTTTTATTTTTAATTAATTTTTGTTCGGGGTTCCCCTTAATATTCATACCAGACCCAAAGGGCGTGGTAATGGACTGGGGGGAACCCATGCCGTTTTTTTCAATGACTTTTATCTGTATTGCCGGGACCCGACAATTCATTATAGCCGCGAGTAGTTTAAAATGACTTTTTTTCCTTTCGAAATTACATTTTGTGCAGGGACTGTTCTAAACACAGGAAACATGCACCACTTTACAGGCATACTATAGACACCCCCCCAGGTATGAAATATAAAGGAATATTTCACTTTTATTGTTTCACTTTAAGCATTATTAAAATCACTGCTCCCAAAAAACTGCCTTTTTTTTACTTTTTTTTTGCATTGATACATGTCCCCTGGGGCAGGACCCAGGTCCCCAAACTCTTTTTATGACAATAACTTGCATATTAACCTTTAAAATTAACACTTTAGATTTTTGACGTTCATGTCCCATAGAATTTAACGGTGTTCGCGTGTTTGAATGAATTTTTTGCCTGTTCGCATGTTCTGCTGCGGCTCATCCCTATTCTGCTAGTGACTCTATAATAAGGGAGTAAATTATCGAGTACAATGGGCATCCTTGACGGGTCTCATTTGAGAGAGCAAATGGGTCTGAGAGTAAGCTGGAGGTATAGACTCAGGCAGAGGGGCTGGAATATAATGACATGATCGCTAAGTGGATCAGGCCAAATATACCAAATTTCTGTATAGTCCTAGACCAATGTCCCCAGTGGATCCTGTCAAAGGCCTTTTAGCGTCCAAGGCTGGGAATACGATAGGTTCTTTTGTTACTTCTGCAAAACGCAGTAGGTTGAGCATTCTCCTAGTCCCGTCAGTTGCCCTTTTCAAAACCAACTTGGTGCAGACCTATAAGGGATGGGGTGATTTCCATTAAACTGTTAGCTAGGGTTTTGGCAAATATTTTAAATAATGAAATGGGCCTATAAATTTGGGGGAGTGACGTGTCTTTGCCAGGTTTGGGTAGTGTGACTATGACAGCTTGGAGCATCTCACATGGGAAAGAGCCAGACTTTGCTGCTCTGTTGAAGACCTCAACTAGTTTGGAGGTAAGCAGTTTAGTAAAAACCTTTTAGTATTCAGCGGAAAAACTGTCCGCTCCGGGTGCTTTATGCATAGGAAGAGTATTAGTAATCGCTTCTACTTCCGCTTCAGAAATTGGAGAATTGAGTTTCTGCAGAGTGGAGTTATCTATCAAGGGTAAATGGATACCCTGAAGGAAATTATTGATCTCAGCTTGAGTGGGTTGGTGAGTGTTAGGATCAGTGTTAAGATTGTAGAGGGAGTGGTAGTAATCTTTAAACGCGTTAGCTATATCTTTTGGATTGCGTAGCATGGCATTAGTTTGGTGGTGTTTTATCTGAGTGAGGTTGGCGCGTGCTTGTCGTTTTTTGAGTTGGGAGGCTAGCAGCTTCCCTGCTCTATTGTTTTGTACGTAGAATGATAATTTCAGTCTTTTAAAGTAGAAGTCTTAGTCTGCCCTAAGTTACAGTCTCAGTTCCTCATGGCAAGAGTTAAGCCTCGTACACACGATCAGATATCCTATGGATTCTAATCCGATGGTTTTGTCCATCGGAAATCCGATGAAGCTGACTTCCATCAGTCTTGCCTACACACCATCAGTCAAAAAACCGACCGTTCCAAACACGGTGAGCCGAGAAAAATTAAGTTCAATGATTCTGAGCATGCGTCGACTTGATTCTGAGCATGCGTGGGTTTTTTATCTAATGGACTTGCCCATAGACAATCTGAGTTTTCGATCGGTTTTTTATCCATCGGAAAAATGTAAAACATGTTCTATTTTTTAAAACCGATGGAAAAAAGACTGATGGGTCCCATACACGATCGATTTGTCTGATGAAAACAATCCATCGGACGGTTTTCATCGGTTAAACCGATCGTGTGTACAGGGCTTAACGGCTTTTTAGTATCTGGGCAGAAGAGGAATTGGGATGTTTGTGTTGTGCTTCTAGATCAGCTATGGATTTTTGCAGTGTTGTTATACGCTGCAGTTTCTTTTTCTGTTCTCTGGAGGCAATTTGTATCATATGTCCTCTAACGACTGCCTTGTGGGCACATCAAACTGTCGTGGGGGAACAGTCACCAGTGTCATTAATAGTGAAATATTCCTGTACTTTTCCTTCAATCTCATCTCTTATTTTAGGCTGCGAAAGAAGGAAAGTATTGTTGCGCCACAGAGGCTTGTGGGAAGTGGTGCTTGTATCCACAACCTCAATGGTTACCGGTGCGTGATCCGACCATGTGATGTTGTGGATATCCACTTTGTCTATGGTCTGCAGGGTGTACACATCTGTAAGAAATAAATCTATTCTTGAATAGCTGTTATGAGCCATTGAGTATTATGTGTAGTCCCTTTCAGTGATTCGGAGGCATCGCCATGGATCAAATAGGCTTTCTTCTAGGCATAGAGATCCTAAGGTAGGTCTCCTCCTCCGAGCCACTGAAGAGGAATCAAGGTCATCGTTTAAGATCATAGTAAAATCACCACACAACAGTACATTATCCTTCAACATTTGCTTAGCAAGCTTAACGACTTTCCGGATAAACTTCAGGGGCTTGATGTTGGGTGCGTACAAGTTCACCAGGATGTCGATTTTGCGATTAATTTCTGCAACCAGGATAATGAAGCGTCCTTAAGGGTCAATATGCTGTTGTATTAAAGAAAAAGGATACAGAGTCTTTGATAGCAATTAGTACTCCATTTCTTTTGGCTGAGTCGCTGGCTGTAAAGACGTGAGGGAATTTGACGTGTGTACATTTCGGAGGGTTGATGTTGGAGAAGTGTGTCTCCTGTGCACATAGAATATCACAATGTAAGTCCAATGTTGATTTCCAGAGAGTTCTATGCTTATACGGGCTACTCAGGCCTCTCATATTAAATGTCATTGTATAGTAGGTAATGTGTTGTCGCCATCCAGTGGTAGATTGCGGTATGAGACGAGATGAAACTCCAGTGCAGTACTGTATAACCATAACGGAACAAAGTTCAACCAAATTAAACCAAACAATGGTATGCAAGAATTTGCTAAGCGCAATGTTCATCTGACGTTGGGAACAGAATACAGGAAACATCACGTATATAAAGGTGAGGTTAAGAGCAGTTCAAGTATTAGCCAAACAACGGGCATTGTGTGGAGTAACACAGGAAACATATGTTGAAGTTGAAAGGCACCAAGGTTAAATGTACTTTGAGGAGGGAAATTATGCTAGTGTATAGGCTGTGAGGCCCTTGCGGTGGAGCACTATTTACTTCTCCTGTTTTGGCGGTGGTTTTGACGCTGCTCTAGGAACGGTTCAGGGTCCGCAGTGTTGCCCTTAGTCGGAAGTAGACGCCATTTCTGGAGGAGTGCCATACCTCTTTCCAACGAGATGATGGTGTGGGATTCGTTGTGCATTTCAACTAGAAGTTTGGCCGGAAAGTCCCATTTGTAGATGATTTTGTGGTTTCTCAGTATTTTAGTAATCGGCACTAGATTGTGTCTCTCTGTCATGGTGGCTTGTTACAAATCAGCATAGATTGCGATCCCTGCAAATGGGCCTGGGAGTGAAGGGTGCTGCCTATCGCATCAATTGATCCTTCACATGGTAGAAATGGATTCTAGCTATTACATCCCTTGGGGTTTTTTCCGGCAGGAACGACGATTTTGGCAGTCCGTGGGCTCTGTCTATGATAATGTCAGCAGGCCCCAGGGATGGGAGCGCCGTTGTCATAAGCTTTTGAAGTTATGAATGCAAGTCAGCTGGTTTGGTGGATTCGAGGATCCCCCTGAATCTTCTAAATCAAAGTGGGCATCCATCAGCTCATTGTGTGCTAAAGTGAATTCCTCTTTTTCCGTCCTCCTCAGAATCTTGTTGGCGATGTTCTGCCTCTACGGGGACCTACTTACATATCTGGTGGGAATGCGAGAGGATCCGCCCCTTTATGGAATCAGGTATTTGATTGCTATAACACACTTTACGATGAATCTTTGACTCCCTCCCCTAAGATTGCCCTTCTCTCTATACTCCCGGGATCGATTACCTCACAGAAACGGAATTTACTCCGCTTCTTTATGTCATCGGCCAGACAGCTCATCCCATCCTACTGGAAAACAACCACCATTCCTCCCTTGTCACATTGGGTCTCAATTATGAATGACACTATGAGAATGGAGGAAATGCTGGTCCTTGACAACGACACCTTTGACAAATATAAATTATTGTGGCTCATCTGGCTTCGCTTCTCCTCCTCCGATACTCTCACGAATATGTTGTCTGCTCCGACGTGATCATTCCTGCACGTTACGTGTCACTGAGATGGGCTGGGTTTCCACTTTAGAGTCTCCCACAACACCATCATCCTTCCGTGACTGTCTCCTTGGCAGCTCTTAAACTTTTCTTTACTCTCTCCCCTCTCATTTCTCTACTGTCTGTCTCTTCTCTTCCTCTTTTTCCGTCTTTTCCTCCCCTTTCCATTCTTTTCTGTCCTACCCCACTCCCATCACCTGATCCACTAATCCCAAATTTATTTTTATTTTTACTTTATCGCCCTATCCTTTCCTTTTGTTTTTACCATCCCCTCCTTATACGGTATCTGGTGGTTATAATCTTACCATGATTGACGAGGCTATTATAGCCAACTCTACCTCTTTTATTGATTTACGGTCATTGTTGTTATCACTGTTGTACGTAGTACTGTGAGTCCAGCTGTGGGCGATAGCCATCTTCCTGACTCATCACGCCAGCTTCCCCGTGACTGTCTTCAGTTTGTAACTTAACATATTGTTTTATGTATACTCTGTTAAAATACCAATAAACATATTTTCAACCCTAAAGTGAATTCCTCCATTTTTTTCTCCACATAGTCCACTCTATTGCTGACTGCATTCATTTCTGTTTTTGTGGATTTCATGAAAGCTGCCATGTCTTGCTGGAGAGCCCTCCTTAATGTTTTCAGCATCTCTTTCATTGTAGTGTCAAGGATGGGCTTCCCAGTGGTAGGAAACGCGTCGAGTGCTGGCTGTATGAGGCAGATTCCTCTATTTCTTCCCCCTCCACTCCTATGTCAGCCTGCACATCACTCTGCTCCAACAGCCTCCTTTTCTGCTTAACTGGGCTTTTAAATGCCGAGGATGGCAGTGGATGGCCTGTATCAGGTGACTCACCCTCGGATGGTGCTGGATGGCTGAGCACATTAGCTGCTTCTGAGGGAACACAGGTCCCAGCGCCCGCGCCATCTTGGATCGGCTGGTCTGCCACAGGAGGGAAGAAGTCTGCCAGCTTCCTTGATCCCTCTCTCTCCTTTCATTTGCTCATCCTGCCCTGTGTGTTCACCTTGGTCTCCCCTTGCTATGGATGCAAAAATTGGGTGAATCTGTGAGCTGTGAGCCGCTGTGTAATGCCCGTTATAGCAGAGCTACACACTCACGCCACCATCCACTCTGGCCGCTGGCTCTGCCACCGTGTATCGACCAGTTTTTGACAGACAAGTGGCTCTTGCAACAAGTACTAAATGTACAAATACATGACATTACGTGGTTGGACCACGCTGCAATATCTATGTCACTTATAGAGCAGGGTGTCTTCTCTTCCTCCCCTAGCTGGTGCTGCAATACTAAAATTATTACAAGAACCCCAAACCTACACAAAAAATCTCTCAGCATCTCCAGGAATTCTTCCTGACTAATGATACATCAGTAACTGACCATATATCTTATGGAATGTACTTAAGGCCGTCATGAGGGGCATATTCACACAATTAGGGGCCAGAGAAAAAAAAAAAAAAAAACTTAACACATTGATATCTGAAATTCATACTAACACACTTTCCAAACTCAGAGAAAATATGAGAGAACATTTCTCACAACAATATGACAAACTGAAACTAAACTACTATGCTAATTCTAACAGGGCAGGCACAAATTTAGCCAACAGACTGAAAGCAGCACGCACAAAGTCGAGAACAGCATACCTGAAACATCCCACCCAACACTACAAGATCACCAATCCCCAAGACATAGCGAATCAATTTGCCGAATACTAAAGAGCATTATATAACCTACACAAAAATACCTCCACGCCACAACCAAACACAGAGAAAATACAAAAAATTCCTACAAGGAATAAAACTCCCTTGTCCTTCCAAATCTAACTAAGTTAAATCCCCCGTTTACAACCATAGAAATAGAAACAGTTATATCCACACTACCTAATGGTAAATCACCAGGACCGGACGGTTTCTCCAATGAATATTATAAAATCCACCGTATCCTCCATGAGTCTACCCCCCTTACTGAGGTCACTTATCTGTACATGAGAAGATGGGCTCAACTGTTATGCAGCCCCATTAGCCCTCAGCTATGGGACAGGATCTGGTCTTCCACCTTTAAGTCCTCCAGATGCGTTTTGCAGAGGGAGACATCCATTAAAGTTCTTATGCTTTGGTACAAAACTCCTGAAGTTATCCACAAGTATGATCCCTCGATCTCAGCTAATTGTTGGCGTTGTGGTCTGAAAGAGGGTTCACTGGTTCATATTTTTTGGCAATGTTCTCTGATCCAGTCCTTCTGGCATGAAGTGATGATGTCAATACAGAAGGTGGTGGATGTGTCCCTTCCGCTTGATCCTCTACACTACTTATTAGGCCTACCTTTTTCTGGTATTACTAAAAATGGCAATCGGTTAATTTCATATATTCTCCTAGCTGCTAAGAGACTGATTCACCTATGTTGGCTATCCAACACCACTCCCCCATGGTCCAGATTTCTCCAACTTATAGCTGAAATTCGTAGAATGGTATATCTGACGGCCTCTGTACATGATAGCATTTCCCAATTTAAAAAAATCTGGGAATCTTGGGTTCGATTGGAGTATGGGACACCTCTGCCAGCCACTGAGTCCTGAAATGCCCAACCTTTCCTTTCTGTCTATTATGTGGGCTCCGCTTATTCCCCCCCCCCCCTCCCAGATGTAAACTGTATGGTACCTCTTAGTATTTATGTGTTCCTACCCGTATAACCTAAGTTATCATTGACAATCCTATATGACCTCTATTCTACCTCTTATTTTACATATGAGTAGTTCTTACCTCACCATGTGCTATGCAGTTCACCCCTGTGTTCTGTATGTATGAACATTTCTTTTGTAGTATCTTATCTTATTGTATACTCTTGTCATGTTGAATTATATTGTAACTTTCGTTTTGTTTTTTCTTGAAAAAATCTTCAATAAAAATACAATTATATATATATATATAAAAAATCCTACATTTTGGATTATCCACATTAAAGTAATAGAGGGGAACTCTTCCAATGGGGACACTAGTTCTGGTGACCTGGGGGTGGCCAAAAAATGTATTAAATTTGCAGGGATTTCTTCTCACTTCCTGTTTGGCTATGGGACAGGAAGTGAAGAGAAATCTCCACAATGGGACACAAATGGCAAAAAAAAAAAAATCACAGGGATTACGACCCTTCCTTACTCTATCCACAATGAAAAAAAAAGAAAAGAAGAAGTTTTGCCTATAGTTCTACTATATTTTCTCAATGCTACTGCTAATGTACTGTAAATGGCCACACTACAGTTTGAACAATAACAAAATTCCCAACTGCATAAAAACTTACTTGCCTGCGCAACAAAATATTAAAAATTTCGCTGGATAAAACAAATATGTCAGGCACTTGCACATTATTGCATTGATGATCAATCTGCAATAGGGATTTAGCTTCATATCACAAAGGATAACATTTCCTAATTCTTCATTATGAATATGATACTACAAATGGGAATAATATGTTGTAATCTTTGTACAAGAGAAGATGACTTTAACTGTGCTGGATGCATTAGAGAGTGTATGGGAATCTTCAATTTGCTAGCCATTAGTGAAACACTACCTGATAATGTTTCCCTTTCTCTTCACTTTTTCATGCTCAAGTCATTTTCTGCTTTTTTCGCGATTCAATATCTATTGATTCAGTACATTGCAGTTTCCATTGTCTGTAAAAGTTTGTATATGGTGCTTAGTAATTGTATTATTAATATTAAATATATTCTACTTCTAATAAGCATTTGGAATGGCAGCAAATGTCAATAGCATTTACATTAGGAGATACAGTACATACTCTTGAATGATGCTTTGTCATCATGAACAATTTTAAACCTGTAGTGCCTAGTGTGTGTGTGTGTGTGTGTGTGTGTGTATATAGTATACTGTGTAGATTGTGAAAACTAGCTTCACATGATAGAGCTTGTAAGGACACCAACACTTGCATTTTCTTCTTTTTAAAGTCTTTTCTTACCCAATTTTATTAAAAGAAAGATCCACAAAGTTCCAGAAAAAAATATGTAGCGGGTGTGTGCTTTTCTGTTTGAATCTGGTGGGGAAACTGTGAGGTATGGTTCCCTGGGGCCCACCGGGTGGCGCTGTCACTTTGGGCCCGGGGTTGAGCCATCGTTGCAGTGTCGTACCTCTTTTGGCCTCTCTCGGCGGGTTATGATGGGGCGGGGAACCCGCCGTGCTTGCTGGGAGAGGGTATAAAGGGGGCGGCCATTTTTGGTGGCGGGAGTCGAGTCCCAGGCACCTTCAGCCTGAGGGTGGTGGTTCGTGTTGGGAGTCTAGGCGGCCTAGGCCTAGAGGACGTTCGGAGGTCGTGTTCCATCCCAGGCTCCTTTAGCCTGGGGTGAGGTACTTGGATGGAGATCTGGGACTAAGTGTCCCGGACTAAGGCTCCGCGAGGGATGGACTTCCCAGGGGACCCCGGGAGTGGGTACCCGAATCCAGTGGCGTAAGGGACCAGAAGGGGTACTTACCTGAAGACCTGGTGCAGCAAATTGCCAGTGACGGGTGAGCCTCCGGAGACCGCCCGGAGGGATGTTTTCCTCGATTGGGAGCAGGAATCTACTTCTAGGAAGTAAGTAAGAGAGTTCATTGTGCCTGGGCCTACTCGCATCCACACCCCCTTGTCTGTTCTGTTCTTTGAGGGAGTCCAACTGATTGTGTTCACTTTTACATTGAGAAGAATAAAGGAGTGTTGGACTTTATTGGTGTGGGGCTCATTTACTGGCATACACTGTTCAAGAAACCAGGAGGAGGCTCCAGATGCAGAACACCGATCCGAAGGTAAAAGAGGATTGTCCCCACTACATACACATCTGCAGTGGGAACATTGGCGTGGTGACCCCGCACTCTCTCCTCCAAGGTACCCCTAGACAAAAGCCAGAGACAGAAGAATTGATACTAGAGGGAGAGAGTGGAGGCCGCTACACGTGGGGGCTCGGGTCCGGGATGGTGTTCGTGCTATTACAGAGTTTGGACGTGTCTGCCCGGAGGAGTTCCGAGTAGGTCGGCCATATCATTGGCCAAAGTGCATCCCTGCTCGAAGTCGTGGACATGACCCAGTGAAGGGAAAGGTCCGCGCAGAAGAGCGAGAAGAGGGGGGAGCCCAGCCGTGTGAGGGACTACACGTGGGGGCTTCTATTTGCACTGCGCCATCAGGCACACCCTCCCTGCGTAGTTCGTGGGCGTGACTCAGGAAAGAAGAAAAGCCTGCGAACTACAGTGCAGAGGGGAGGAGTCCAAGACGTGTGAAGGACTACACATGGGGACTTTGGCGCAAAAACTTGCAGTGCGCCATGGACCAGCAGCAAGTCACCATGTTCGGACATACAGCGTGGGTTCCAATTCACCCTTCTACCACGTCTTAGACTGCTGCTGCTCCGGTGACCGATACGGGGATCCGGCTAAAGCCCCGGGGACGATTCGCCCTGTATTCATGCATGGACGTTGAGGCCCTGGGTGTTATTTGTCCCGGCTGCTCGGGACTGGTGTGTCATCTGAAGCCATTCGGGCGATGCAAAGCCTGTGGGGAGTTCTTATTCGAGGTGGATTCAGTCATTGAGAAGCCAAGAACCATCTACCCCGGCCGTACCACAGGCAGCGCCACTCAAGTTGGAGGAATCGCCGCTTTGACAGCCATCCCTGTGCGCACTGCAGCGACCGCGGAGGAGGTCGTGAGTACTCAAATACGGGAGAAATCCGAGGATGCTGACTCGGTCACCACTGCCTCACAGCGTCCACCGCTGAAGAGAAAGACCGGCATGGTAGCCCCGTCCAGCGGTTGCGGTGGACCATCTCGCCTGCCTATGCCCAGCCCGGATAGTGCTGGTGAGAAGGGTTCCAGACGTCCCGCTTCAAGAAAAGGCTGAGGTAAGGCAGGCGGAGGGACTTGGTGTGTGGGCGGAGGTGTCGGGGATTCACAGCCCTGTGTGTCCATGGGGGGTGGTAGTCCCGTTTCCACTACAGGCTACATACCCACGGAGGAGTGTGACACCTCCGACCTTGAGTTGCTCTCTGATATGGGAGATGATGTCGCCATTGACGAACTGTTTGCACAAAAGGGCTGGGACAAAGTGCCTCTCGCCTCGTCCCGCAGAACCAGGGACCCACCCATGTCTACAGGGGATAGTACACCTCGGGTGGAGGCACCAGCGCCTGAGGAGGGGTCCCGTCCCCAGTTACTCTTGCCTCCCTGGTGCCATCTGCACCTAATGCTGGGGAGAAAAGACTGTTGTTGCGGGCACCTATGCCCAGAACGGAGGTGTTTAGAGCACCTCGTCACCCGGATGCCATAGTCTTGCCAGGAGAAGAGAGACTCTTTTTTGTTCTTTACACTGCTGAACTTTCCGGGGTTCGTTTTTCTTGTTACCCAAAGGAGTTGAAGGACTGTTTCTGTTTGTTCTTCAATTTTCCAGCAAGCAATCACAGACTCTGGGGTAGATAGGGCCCAAAGAAGAAGGAAAGTTCCACAAGTGCAGTTACTGTGGCGCTGTCACCAGGTGGCAGTGTCGTGCATCGGCATTCACTGTTCACACACACACACTTTTTGAAGGAAAGGATTTCTCTGCGGAGAAGTTTTTTTGTTCTCACACGAACATATGTGTCAGGGATTTGTGTGTTTAACTTTTCTTTCCCCTCTGCAGGAGAGCATCCCATCAAGACCACTGAGAATGGGGTGGGTCTTAGCCAGGATGGGTGGGGAGAGATGTTATGTGAAGATGTGATTTCAATGTTGTTGTTATGTGTTGTTGTTTCCCTTTCCCTCCCTTTTTATGTGAGGCTCAGGCACAACTGCTCTAGCTAGTTTTAGTTTTCTAAAGTTTGTTTTTGTAATTTTTAGTCGGTTTCTGGATTGGACTATGTCAGCCATTAAGGGCATGGTTTGTTCCAGACACTGGGGACCAGTGTCAAACCACCAGGGGGAGAGTGTAGCGGGTATGTGCTTTTCTGTTTGAATCTGGTGGGGAAACTGTGAGGTATGATTCCCTGGGGCCCACCGGGTGGCGCTGTCACTTTGGGCCCGGGGTTGAGCCATCGTTGCAGTGTCGTACCTCTTTTGGCTTCTAGAGGATGTTCGGAGGTCGTGTTCCATCCCAGGCACCTTTAGCCTGGGGTGAGGTACTTGGATGGAGATCTGGGACTGAGTGTCCCGGACTAAGGCTCCGCGAGGGATGGACTTCCCAGGGGACCCCGGGAGTGGGTACCCGAATCCAGTGGCGTAAGGGACCGGAAGGGGTACTTACCTGAAGACCTGGTGCAGAAAATTGCCAGTGACGGGTGAGCCTCCGGAGACCGCCCGGAGGGATATTTTCCTCGATTGGGAGCAGGAATCTACTTCTAGGAAGGAAGTAAGAGAGTTCATTGTGCCTGGGCCTACTCGCATCCACACCCCCTTGTCTGTTCTGTTCGTTGAGGGAGTCCAACTGATTGTGTTCACTTTTACATTGAGAAGAATAAAGGAGTGTTGGACTTTATTGGTGTGGGGCTCATTTACTGGCAGACACTGTTCAAGAAACCAGGAGGAGGCTCCAGGTGCAGAACACCGATCCGAAGGTAAAAGAGGATTGTCCCCCACTACATACACATCTGCAGTGGGAACATTGGCGTGGTGACCCCGCACTCTCTCCTCCAAGGTACCCCTAGACAAAAGCCAGAGACAGAAGAATTGATACTAGAGGGAGAGAGTGGAGGCCGCTACAAATATAAATGAAAGATCTTCCCTTGCAAGGGTTTTCAGCATATTCTCTCACTTGCAAAGATATCCACCTTCAGCCTGCAGGCTTACACATTCAGCATTGCTGTTTTGACCTTAGCTGTTAGGTCCTTGTCTGTTTCTTATGTAGCACCATGGGGTTTAGTCAGGGAGCTCCTCACAAATTTACTTGCCAGGAATAGTTATCTTGGTTGATTGATAGATATTTGGCCTTGTTGCACTTTTCTCTTCTACCACTAGGTGGCCGGGTACTTGGTGGTACTAGATATGAGAAGGGCAACCCAAGGTCAGGTTATGAGTATATGGGGTATCTCAGCCAATGGGCAGGGGTTTTCTTGAATCCCTTGGCCTGCTGGGAGAGCCTATAAATTTGGGGGAGGTCAGGTGATCTATGTTCTGTGCCACCTGGATGGCTGTCTGGGTGGATGTGTGTCATACTCTCCAGGCTGCTAGGCCAGAGATTGGGCCTAACAATGGGGGCATCTGGCTGCCAGGCTGTCTGAGGGCCTATCTAGAAGTAAGAGGGCAGCGCAGGGTTGGGATTGCGGCTTGCAGTCCAACCAAAAGTGACGGTTCTGCCAGTCGGAGAACCTGTCAGTGGTCGGAGGTAGAAGGGAAGCTGTCACCACAAAGGGACCAACCACCTTTACCAGGGACCACAGTGAGTAACTAAAGCAAGTACCGGAACCATATTCTCCCTGAAAAGGCACGGTGGAGAATCGGGAGTTTAAAGGATTCAGAGTCAGTGAATCTGAGGGTCTAGTGAGAGACCGGGAGCTCAGTGTTGAAGAACTACAAGTGGCAATTGTAGTGAAGCTGAAAGGACTGTTATGTTTGAGTTAGGAACTGTTAAAGACTGTAATGCCCTGTACACACGATCGGATTTCTGATGGAATAAAATCCGATGGATTTTTCCATCGGAATTCCGATGAAGCTGACTTTCATCAGTCTTGCCTACACACCATCAGACAAAATTCTGACAGTCCAAAACGCTGTGACGTAAAACACTCCAACGAGCCGAGAAAAATTAAGTTCAATGCTTCTGAGCATGCGTCGACTTGATTCTGAGCATGCATGGGATTTTTCTCCGATGGAGTTCCCCACAGACGATCGGAATTTTTTATCGTTTTTTTTTCCATCGAAAAATGTAAAACATATTCTATTTTTTGAAACCGATGGAAAAAACGATCGTGTGTACAGGGCATTACCATAGGAGACAGAAATCCTGCAAGTGCAGATGTGGCTTATTTCTGCTGGGGTCTTTCCCTGCACGGCTGTTCTCTTATTGAAGTCTTGGAGTCTGCCAATCGAATTTGCAACTATCTAAGGGTGTCCTGGCCCTAACCCTCTTTCCCCCAAAAATACAATACAGACTCTTAAGAGAAATAAAAACCTATTTTACAACAAAGAAATGTCTGGCACCCAATAGGGATGAGCTTTATGTTTGAGTCGAACATTGGCTGTTCGCCCGTTTAGCGAACAGCAAACAATTTGGGGTGTTCGCGGAAAATTCAAAAAGCCGCGTAACACCGTTAAAAGTCTATGGGAGAAATCAAAAGTGCTAATTTTAAAGGTTAATATGCAAGTTATTGTCATAAAAAGTGTTTGGGGACCTGGGTCCTGCCCCAGGGGACATGTACCAAGGCAAAAAAAAGTTTTAAAAATTGAAGTTTTTTCAGGAGCATTGATTTTAATAATGCTTAAAGTTAAACAATAAAAGTGAAATATTCCTTTAAATGTCGTACCTGGTGGGTGTCTAAAGTATGCCTGTAAAGTCGCGCATGTTTCCCATGTTTAGAATTGTCCCTGCACAAAATGTAATTTCTGAAAGAAAAAAAGTAATTTAAAACCACTTGCGGCTATAATGAATTGTCGGCTCCCCGGCAATACAGATCAAAGTCATTGAAAAAAACGTCAGAGGTCCCCCCACGGTTCATTACCAAGCCCTTTGGGTCTGGTATGAATATTAAGGGGAACCCTGAACCAAAAAAAATGTGGGAGTCCCCCCAAATTCCATATCAGGCCCTTCAGGTTTGGTACGGATATTAAGGGGAGCCCCTCACCCAATTTTAAAAAAATGGCATGCCCCCCCCAAAGATCCATACCAGACCCTTCAGGCCTGGTTTGGATTTTAAGGGGAACCCCGCACCAAAATAAAACCCTTATCCAAGCACACAACCTGGCAGGCCGCAGGAACATGTTGATGAGGACAAGGGCCTCATCCCCACAACCCTTTCCTGGTGGTTGTGGGGGTCTTCGGGCGGGGGGCTTATCGAAATCTGGAAGCCCCTTTAACAAAGGGGAACTCCAGATCCCGCCCCCCCATGTGAATTTGTAACGGGGTACATTGTACCCCTACCATTTCACAAAGAAAGTGTTAAAATTTGTAAAAAACACACAGACACAGTTGGACAAGTCCTTTATTTAAAACCAAACGAAAAAAATTCCAGCAGTGTAATCCCGTAGATGTCAAACGATGATCCATTCTCAAGCGACGCTGCAGTCTCCCCTCTCCAGCAGGAACGAAAAACCCCATGACGCGTAAGAGGGGGCGGGGTCACCCATCCTTATCATAGGGAATCACCCGTCCTTATCATATCGAACCCCGAGGGTTCCCTATGATAAGGACGGGTGACCCCGCCCACTCTTATGTGTCATGGGGGTTTCATTCCTGCTGGAGAGGGGAGACTGCAGCATCACTGGAGAATGGATCATCATTGGACATCGACGGGATTACACCGCTGGAATTTTTGTTTTTATTTTTAAATAAAGGACTTGTCCAACTGTGTCTGTGTGTTTTTACTAATTTTTACACTTTCTTTGTGAAATGGTAGGGGTACAATCTACCCCGTTACCAATTCATATAGGGGGGCCGGGATCTGGAGTCCCCCTTTTGTTAAAGGGGGCTTCCACATTTCGATAAGCCCCCCGCCTGCAGACCCCCACAACCACCGGGCAAGGATTGTGGGGATGAGGCCCTTGTCCTCATCAATATGGGGACAGCCTTGCCATGTTGAGGGCATGTGGCCTGGTACGGTTCAGGAGGAGAGGGGGCGCTCTCTCTTTGCCCGCTCTTTTCTTGCAGCCTGCCAGGTTGTGTGCTCGGATAAGGGAATGGTATGGATTTTTGGGGGAACCCCACACCATTTTTTTTTATTTTGGTGCGGCGTTCCCCTTAAAATCCAGACCTGAAGGGTCTGGTATGGATCTTAAGGGGGACCCCACGCCATTTTTTTAAAAAAAATTGTGTGTGGTTCCCCTTAATATCCATACCAAACCTGAAGGGTCTGATATGGAATTTGGAGAGACCCCCACGTTTTTTTTTTTTGGTTCGGGGTTTCCGTTAATATTCATACCAGACCCAAAGGGCCTGGTAATGGACTGTGGGGGGGACCCCTGCCATTTTTTTCAATGACTTTGATCTGTATTACCGGGGAGCCGACAATTCATTATAGCCCCGAGTGGTATTAAATGACTTTTTTTCCTTCAGAAATTACATTTTGTGCAGGGACAATTCTAAACACGGGAAACATGCGTGATTTTACAGGCATACCTTAGACACCCCCCAGGTACAAAATTTAAAAGAATATTTCACTTTTATTGTTTCACTTTAAGCATTATTAAAATCACTTCTCCCAAAAAAACTGCAGTTTTTAAAACTTTTTTTGCATTGATACATGTCCCCTGGGGCAGGACCCGGGTCCCCAAACACTTTTTATGACAATAACTTGCATATTAGCCTTTAAAATTAGCACTTTTGATTTTTCATAATATACAATAATATACATAGGGACAAATGTGTCTTATTTATGCTTAATCTGCATATGAATAACTATATGCAGATTCTATATACGCATAGTGATAGGTATGTTCTGTTTATATTAAATCTACACATGAACAACCTTAGGTAAGAATGCTATCTTTATTTTATTTATATTTATTTTTACTAATTTACCCTTTATATACTATGCTTCTTTAGATTTGAACCCATTGCTTTTAGGATTACACCTTAAACCTATGCACTGGTGACTCTGCATGTTAAGATCCATAATGTAATGGGCTTTTATAAAGAGATGTACACTTTCTTGCACATTTCCCATGTTGGCGCGACTTCCGGCCTTGCCTGTGTCTACTAAAACAACATTCGGGAGGGTTCTGTCGGGATTCATGGAGGGTAAGCTCGTACTGGGGGGAGATTTTAACACCCCTCTTGAACCACTTTTAGATTCCTCCACCTTGCGATCGTGTATCTCCTTCCCCAAACTGAGGGCTCTAAAACGGGCATTTTACGATCTGCGTCTAGTGGATGTTTGGAGGGTGTTGCACCCCACGGCCCGCAACTATACCCACTTCTCCCATGTCCATCACACCTATAGTGGCATAGACTACCTAATGAGTGACCATAGCTGTCTGGACTGGTCCCCGGACTGCACCATAGACCCAATGGTCTGGTCTGACCACTCTCCTATACATATGACGTTCTCGCTCCCCTCCACTCCGAATAGGGAGTGGTCATGGCGCTTGAACGATTAGTTGCTTACGAATCCAGAATGTGTGAAAAGGGTTTCGGATACAATATCTAACTTTTTTGCGGACCACGCTTCGGATACGACATCGTTGCCCTTTCAGTGGGAGGCACTGAAGGCAGTTCTACGAGGTGCCTTTATCCAAATGGGTACGCGTCTTAAAAAGGAGCGCTCAGCCGCCATTGAGGCAGCAAACCAAAAGCTTAGGAACTTAGAAACTGAACACAAACGATCCCCGACAGTGACAACACTGGCGGACGTTTCTAAGGCGCAATCACAACTCAGAGAGCTTTATGAAGCCTCTGCACGCACATATGCAGATAAGCTCGCTTTCCATCAATATAAGTTTTGAGATAAATGTGGTAGGCCATTGGCTCGCGCCCTACACCCAAAAGCGACTTCCACCTTTGTGCCCCATATTCGGGGGGCGCAGGGAGAATTGGTCTCCTCACCCACTAAGATGGCAGAGGAATTCAGGGACTTCTACCAGTCCCTGTACAATATATCTAAGACTCAAGGGACTGGTTCCCCTTCTTCCAGGGTGGAAGACCAGGTGTCATATATCTCAGAAACCGCGCTCCCCACATTAGATGATGACATCATCGCTGATCTGGAAGTCTCAATCACAGAAGAGGAGGTTGCCAAAGCCATAGCGGGTACGCCGAGTGGAAAGAGCCCGGGCCCAGACGGCTTCACTCCTAAGTTTTACAAACTTTTTGCCGCCCTCCTCACACCTTTTCTAACTAAGATGCTCAACTCTTTGTCGGAGGGCTCATTGTTCCCCTCACAAACACTTGAGGCCCACATATCCCTCATCCCAAAGCCAGGCAAAGACCCTACTCTATGTGCAAGCTACAGGCCGATCTCTTTGATTGGGGTCGATCTGAAAGTCTTTGCTAAAATTCTAGCCAATAGAATACAACCGTTGTTGCCTGGGATAATACACTTAGACCAGGTCGGCTTTGTGAGTGGCCGTGAGGCTAGAGATAACACCCTGAAGACCCTTCTTCTAACCAACTATGCCCGGTCCCACGATATCCCACTATGCCTCTTAACAGTCGATGCCGAGAAGGCATTCGACCGAGTCGACTGGCAGTTCCTTCGATTATCCCTGCAACAAATAGGTGTGGGAACTAATATGATGGCGAGAATAATGTCCCTTTACTCCTCTCCATATGCTAGGATTAGACTGAATGGCTCGCTTTCTCCAGCCTTTTCTGTATCCAACGGGACACGACAGGGATGCCCACTATCCCCCCTCCTGTATGTTCTCACTATGGAACATCTGGCTACTGCTCTACGTAGCAATCCCTCTATCCAAGGCATAACAGTCGGGCCCACACATACGAAACTCGCTCTTTTTGCAGATGATCTGCTCCTGTTCGTGACACATCCACACACATCTTTGCCCTCTGTATTGCAGGAGTTTCAGAAATTTGGAGAAGTTAGCAACTTCAAGGTTAACTACAATAAATCGGAAATCCTTAACATATCTCTGCCCACATCGGCCCTACGACGACTAGCGTCTACTTTCTCCTTCAAAACTGGTTCCCCCTCCATAAGGTATCTCGGAATTCAAATACCGGCGGATGCTTCCCAACTTTTTTCCCTGAATTTTGCCCCCCTACTCCTTAGGACCCAAGCAGATTTAACCAACTATGCGTCCAAACAGCTCTCATGGCTGGGTAGAGTGAATGCCCTGAAAATGGACGTTCTCCCTAGGTTCCTATATTTGTTTCAGACCATCCCTATTCACATACCGAACTCGTACTTCAAGAAAATACGCCAGCTGTTTTCCAAATTTATTTGGAATGCGGCCCGTCCAAGGATACGGTATGAAACACTGTCTCTTCCAAAGGCTCGGGGGGGGCTGGAGCCCCAATTGCCTCCCTATACCATAAAGCAGCGGTGCTTACCCGCATACTAGACTGGTTTCACCACTCTTCCACCAAACTTTGGGTCCAATTGGAAGGCCACATGAACCCAATTGAACTCTCCACTCTCCCGTGGACCTTGCCCACGGTCCGGGGGGGTTCAGGCCCTCTCAATGACCTTACCCGTCAAACGATTCGGATCTGGGACCGCATGTTGTCCAGAAGGGGCTTATCAAACCACATGGGGCCTATGACTCCCTTCTTTGGGACACCGGCCTTTCCGCCAGCTATGTCTGTAACAGGATTCGGACCATGGCGAAAGGAGGATCATAGGCGACTTGCCCAGGTCCTTCGTGCAGACCCCACTTTACGGTCAGATACCCCTGCCGGTCCAACCCCCCGTCACCCCATGCAGTGGCTTCAGAGGCAACAGACTATCTCCTACATCCGGACTTTCCCGTCTATTACAGACATTCTTGCTGAACCGACGGGATTCGAGGAACTGCTCATGCAGGTGGAGCCTCCAACACATGTTGTATCTCAACTGTACTCCATTCTGCTCGATATCCACTCCCCTGACCTTCCACCGTACACGGTGGCCTGGGAGACAGATCTGCATCACCCTATCTCCCCTACTGACTGGCAAAAATGTTTCATCCTCACACACAAATTATCCCTAGCCACTAAGACCCAGGAGAAGGGGTTTAAACTAATAACGAGATGGTACAGATGTCCATCATCTATTCATCACTTCAATCCGGAAGTGTCGGATACCTGCTGGCGGTGTCTCGACTCCCGGGGAACCATGCTCCACATCTGGTGGGAGTGCCCTCCTGTGCGGAGGTTCTGGCAGCGAATTTTCACACTTTACTGCAAACTGATGGCGACCTCTATCCAGCCTTCACCCGAGGTGGCCCTCTTGTCTATAATCCCGGGGTCATTTAAATCCATCAGAAATTATGTATTGCGACACTTCTTGGCGGCGGCCAGAATAGTGATTCCCCGTCATTGGAGATCGACAACCATGCCTTCCCTGGGAGATTGGGCTGTTGAGGTGGACCACATTAGAGACCTGGAACGCTTGCTGGCGGAGGAAAGTGGTAAAAGTGAACAGTTCTCTCTCACATGGACTTCGTGGTCCGTGTTCCGATACTCCTCTGAGTTTGTGTCCTGGGCGGGGCGTGACCTGGACGGGTCCGCCGTGGGACCGTGATGGAGTGATTGGGATTCTGATTCCTGTCCCCTACCTATTTGTCCCCTTCTATCTGCCCCTGACCCTGATTCTTTTTTTCTTTTCTCTATATCTAATTACACCTCTAGGAATACAGTGAGACAACGTACCAGGGCTTCGATCTACCTAATGCCAATAACCCAATGAGTGACCCTACGTCATATTCTCCGAACAGATTTGTGTATAATCTCATCTGATAAGTTACATACGGGGGAACTAGGATCCCCTTCACAGAAATACAGATAAAGGTTTCCTTACCTCATTTATTTTTGTACAGGGACTGATATTACAAAAATCCCACGGAGGTCCTCCTACACAGGTGCTCAACCCTTATATGTGTAACTTAGCCCTGCTTTGTTTTGTCATACATGATGCCTGTTGATGGTGTATCCTATCACTGTTTGTAATGTTTAAGACGAAGTATGTCTTTTTCTGTCTTTCTCTTGCATATAATATAATAAAATAAGATTGAATTAAAACAACATTCGGGACACATCCTCGGGACACTGAGTGATCTCTGTGCCTTAGAGCCTGGGGCTCTCATGAGAAGTGCCCGAATTAGCTCCACATACGTTACGACCATCTCCCAGGGGGGATGTGCGCCGGCTGCCCTATTTAGATCTATCTGCATGCACACCCCTCCCTCTACGTGCGGTGGAGCGCAACGTTGCCGACGATGCGACTTATGTCAGTGTCGGCACGTCACGCCGCAGATACCCTGACTTGTCCTTGACAGAAGTGGCTCCTCCCTCCGCTGCCCGCATAATGCATTGCGGACGGCGGAGGTTTAGAGAGAAGCCTCAGTCCACTTTTCCATCTGGAACCCATGGCATGGACATTTATTTAGGCAGTCTGCATACATCCATCATGCAGCATACCTCTGCGGCGTATGTTTTGGTAGATGGGCTCTCTCCAGCCCCTCCGGATCCTGTGGATCCATGCAGGTTTTCCATATGATCCGGGCGACGGGAGCGACCCTATGGATTCTCTCCCCCCTAGTTTTTTCCACCTATCAGCGCAATTACTATCAGGTGTAGTGATGAGCCGAACACCCCCGGGTTCGGTTCGCACCAGAACCCGCGAACGGACCGAAAGTTCGTACGAACATTAGAACCCTATTAAATACAATGGATGCGAACGTTCGAATTCTAAAGTGCTAATTATAACAACTATTATGCATGTTATTGTCCTAAAAAGGGTTTGGGAACCCGGGTTCTGCACCAGGGGACATGTATCAATGCAAAAAGAAGTTTTAAAAACGGTCGTTTTTCGGGAGCAGTCATTTTAATGATGCATAAAGTGAAAAAAAAAAAAGTCAAATATTCCTTTAAATATCGTACCTGGGGGGTGTCTAAAGTATGCCTGTGAAGTGCCACGTGTTTCCCGTGTTTAGAACTGTCCCTGCACAAAATGACACTTCTAAAGGAAAAAAAAGCCATTTAAAACTGCTTGCGGCTTTAATGTAATGTCTGGTCCCGGTAATATGGATGAAAATCTTTAAGAAAAATGGCATAGCTCCCCATCACAGCCCCCCCCCTACCCCAGCCCATTACCAGCCCCTTTGGGTCTTGTATGGATATTAAGGGGAACCCCGCACATAAAATAAAAAAGGCCCTATATACTCTGAACAGCCGTATACAGGCGGTGCATACAAGACAGGGACTGTAGGTTTGTTCTTATGTAGAATCTGTTTGTAATTTTGAACAGGTACATTGTTGAAGTGTAGCTCCAGCCCAAAAATCTATTTTTAAACTTTTTGGAAAACATAGGTAAGGGTTATCACCCCTGTAACATTTGTTTTGCTGTCTGTGCCCCTGTTCAGAACATTTCACCTCACTTTCCGTCCCAATGACAACTGTTTTTGAAATGTGGTGTTTTTCTTGAAACAAGGATTGCTGATAAAGCATCAGTACAGAGGAGACACCTTTCTCCCATATTTATTCTTACAGGAGAGAATTTTCCTTCCTAGTGGTAGATTTCCTCTCACTTCCTGTTGTCTTCTTGCGTTTGCAAGTAGGAGTCGTTTGTAAGTTGGATGTTTGAAAGTAGGGACCTGCCGTATATACTCTGCAGAAATAGGCCCCTTAGTTGTTGGTGTTGGCACAACACTGTAAGCACTCACAGTTACTCTTGGTTGGTGCTGGAACGCCCTGCTGTCAACTATTATATCAGGAATTTTAATTACATATAATTGTTGAACAGTGGTAGTAAAAATTGGGCCTTTGATGGTGGTGCTGGTGCCACAACACTGTAAGCCCTGACAGTTACTCTTGGTGGGTGCAGCAATGGGCCCTGCTGTGAATTATTAGATCAAGAATTGTAATTGCATGCCCCTGTTGAACAGGGGCTGAAAAATTGGGCCTTTCGTGGTGGTGGTGGTGGTGTTGCCACAACACTGTAAGCCCTCAGAGTTACTCTTGGTGGGTGCAGGAATGGGCCCTGCTGTGAATTATTAGATCAAGAATTGTAATTACATGCCCCTTTTGAACAGGGGCTGAAAAATTGGGCCTTTCGTGGTGGTGGTGGTGGTGGTGGCGTTGCCACAACACTGTAAGCCCTCAGAGTTACTCTTGGTGGGTGCAGCAATGGGCCCTGCTGTGAATTATTAGATCAAGAATTGTAATTGCATGCCCCTGTTGAACAGGGGCTGAAAAATTGGGCCTTAGGCACTGGTGGCACAACACTACAACCCCTCACAGATACGTTACTTGGAGCACAGCAATGAGCCCTGTTGCAAAGTATTGCTTCAAAAATTGTGATGACACGCCCCTGTTAAACAGGGGCTGAAAAATTGGGCCTTAGGCACTGGTGCCACAACACTCCAACCCCTCACAGATACTGTACTTGGAGCACAGCAATGAGCCCTATGGCAAATTATTGCTAAAAAAATTGTAATTACACGCCCCTGTAAAACAGGGGCTGAAAAATTGGGCCTTAGCCACTGGTGGCGGCACCCATAAACAAAAATGATCTTCCAAGCTATCATCATCAATCGTATCATTGAGGACTCGGAGGAGGAGGATAGCCAGTCAACATAACAGCACAGGCACTCAGCATCAGCATCAGTCTTGAAGGGATGTGACATGTTAAAATCAATTAGTCTGTTATATCAGCATCAGGTGTGTGGTAGCTGGTGGTGATCCAAGACTGGTTCATCTTGATGAAAGTCAGTCGATCAACCGAGTCGGTGGACAGGCGCACCCTGTGATCCGTGACAAATCCTCCAGCAGCACTGAATGTGCGTTCCGAAAGAACGCTGGATGCAGGACAGGCCAGTAGCTCAATTGCATACTGTGCAAGCTCTGGCCAGTGATCCATCCTCAAGACCCAGTAAGCCAGAGGATTTTCGGTGGGGAAGGTGTCCAAGTCTGACCTTGCCCCTAGATATTCCTGCACCATGTTTATCAGACGCTGGCGATGGTTGCTGGAACCGATCATACTTTGGGGCTGCGGACTAAAGAATTGTCTGAACGCATCGGTCAGACGGCCACCTTCCCCACCGCTCCTTCTTTGACTGGCCGAAGCCTCAGCAACTCGTTGTCCAGGACCAGGAGTTTGTAACCTCCCAGTCTCTGGGAACGCGTTGCACAGACCTTTCTGCAAGGCCTCCCGGAGTTGTCTCATCCTCTGCTCCCTCTGCGAAGGTAACATAAGGTCCGCAACCTTACCCTTGTACCGTGGATCAAGGAGAGTGGCCAGCCAGTAATGGTCCCTCTCCTTGATCCGAAGAATACGAGGATCCTTCCGCAGACTTTGCAGGATCAGGGAGGCCATGCAGCGTAGGTTTGCTGAGGCATTCGCTCCGGAGTCCTCTGGGTCACTAAGGACGACATGATCCGCAGCCACCTCCTCCCAGCCACGTACAAGTCCACTGGTTTCTTGGGACTGTAAATCATCCCTAAAAGACTGCTGCTGATGATGCTGAGTGCCAGCCTCCACCTCCATGCTGACACAATCCTCCTCCTCCTCCTCCTCCTCCTCTTCCTCTTCCTGTGCGATGGGTGGGACAGAAGGAACACTGTCTGGGTAAAGGGGGCCTTGAGAGGCAAGGAAGTCCTCCTCTTCCTGCCTCTGTTCTGCCTCAAGTGCCCTGTCCATTATTCCACGCAGCGTGTGCTCCAACAGGTGGACAAGAGGTACAGTGTCACTGATGCATGCACTGTCACTGCTCACCATCCTCGTGGCCTCCTCAAATGGTGCCAGGACAGTGCATGCATCCCTGATCATGCCCCACTGGCGTGGAGAAAAAAAAACAAGCTCCCCTGACCCTGTCCTGGTGCCGTAGTCGCACAGGTACTCATTGATGGCCCTCTGCTGCGTGTGCAGCCGCTGCAGCATGGCCAACGTTGAGTTCCACCTGGTGGGCATGTCACATATAAGGCGGTTCTTGGGCAGGTTCAACTCCTTTTGCCTTCCACATGCCGGTAGAGAGCCGGAATAGCCTTCCGTGAGAAAAAGTGGCGTTTGGGAACCTGCCACTGAGGAACCGCACATTGCACAAACTCACGGAAGGGGGCCGAGTCTACCAACTGAAAAGGCAGCAGTTGAAGCGGTAGCAATTTAGCCAAGCTAGCATTCAACCGCTGGGCATGTGGATGGCTGGGAGTGAACTTCTTTCAACGGTCCAGCAGCTGGGGCAGGGAAATTTGCCTGCTAGAATCGGACGTCGGTGTACTGCTAGCAGAGTGGCCGCAAGTACTTGGCTGTGACACACCTAATTCTACACCTTCATTCCTCTCAGTGCATGTTTCAGAGAGGACTGAAGTTATAGTGGGGTTGGAGATCCCAGCTGATGCGGTGCAAGGAGAGGTCCGCTTTGTTCTTTGGTGTGGGTCTTTGAGGTAGGCTTGCCAACGAGCTGCATGGCAGGTCAACATATGTCTGGTCAGGCATGTGGTACCCAAGCGGCTGATGTTTTGGCCACGCGATATACGCTTGAGACATATGTTGCAAACAGCAGCTGTGCGATCTGATGCACTAGCCTCAAAAAAGGCCCACACCAAGGAACTTTTTGAATGACGGGCAGAGGCAGCGCCCTGCACAGGCGGAGCTCTGCGGTGTGATTCCGTCGGTGTACTGCCCTTACGCTGGCCACCAAAGGGCATCCTGCCTCGTTGGAGATGTGCCTCCTCCTCATCCTCCTCCTCCTCCTCTCTCCTATTAGGCACCCACGTGGAGTCAGTGACCTCATCATCCCCTCCCTCCTCATCACTGGAGCCAATCTGGCAGTATGCTGCAGCTGCTGGAACATGACTGCCAGATTGGTGTCCTTCTTGAGCATCCCCTCTGTCTGCTCTCACGCTACTGCCTTCCTGTAGCTGGGTTTCATCATCAGACCCTTCGAAACGCTGGGCATCCTCCTGGAGCATGTACCCAACACTGTGCTCAAACAGTTCGGGGGACTCCTCAGGAGGAGGACATGGTGGGTCTAGGGAAGGAGTGACTGATGATGAGTCTGACATTGATACCAGGGAAGAGGACGCTTTGGCAGCTGCTTTGCCAGTACCCTGAGCCTGGGTGAGAGAGGATGAGGAGGAGGAGGAGGGCTTGGTCATCCACTCTACCAAGTCTTCGGCATGATGTGGCTCAACATGTCCAGCTGCCGAAAAGAAGGACAAGCGTGTCCCATGGCCATGTGCTGATGACAATGCACCGCGTCCACGACCAGCACTGTTGCCCCCAGACACAGAGCCTGCTTGCCCTCTTTTATTGCCTCCTGACTGTCTGCCTCTCCTTGTTTGCCTTCCAGACATTCTAATAGATGGCCTGCAGGGAGATGGGAAAAAAGCAATAAGGGCTACCTTCAGGTGTCCTTCTCTGTCCCTTTACTTAAGGATTTCTAAATATGGTTGAGGATTATTGCTTTTGCACAGAATAGCACAACGACAATTTCCCTGACTGTCCAAAAAACAAGGATTTCAAAGATGGTTGATGAGGAATGCTTTGGCACACTATAGCACAAGGAGAATTCCCCTCACTTTCCTTCTTTGTCCCTAGAAACAAGGACTGGCACAGTGAAAGAAACTGACACTCTCCCTACCTACAGTTTTCTGTCCCTAGAAAAAATGTTTTTTTAAAGCACACTATAGCACAAGGAGAAATCCCCTCACTTTCCTTCTTTGTCCCTAGAAACAAGGACTGGCACAGTGAAAGAAACTGACACTCTCCCTACCTACAGTTTTCTGTCCCTAGAAAAAATGTTTTTTTTAAAGCACACTATAGCACAAGGAGAAATCCCCTCACTTTCCTTCTTTGTCCCTAGAAACAAGGACTGGCACAGTGAAAGAAACTGACACTCTCCCTACCTACAGTTTTCTGTCCCTAGAAAAAATGTTTTTTTAACCACTTCCATACTGGGCACTTAAACACCTTCCTGCCCAGACCAATTTTCAGCTTTCTGCGCTGTTGCACTTTGAATGACAATTGCGCGGTCATGGTACACTGTACCCAAACTAAATTTTTATCATTTTGTTCCCACAAATAGAGCTTTCTTTTGGTGGTATTTGATCACCTCTGCGATTTTTATTTTCTGCTAAAAAATAAAAAAAAGACCGAAAATTTTGAAAAAAAAAAAGTTTTTTTTTGGTTTCAGTTACAAAACTTTGTAAATAAGTTAGTTTTCTCCTTCACTGATGGGCACTGATGGGGCTGCACTGACGGGCACGGATAAGGCGGCACGGATGGGCACCAATGAGGTGGCACGGATGGGCAACGATCGTCGGCACGGATGGGCAACGATCGTCGGCACGGATGGGCAACGATCGTCGGCACGGGTGGGCACAGATCGGTGGCACGGGTGGGCACAGATCGGCGGCACGGGTGGGCACAGATCGGCGGCACGGGTGGGCACAGATAGGCGGCTTGGGTGGGCACAGATAGGCACGGATAGGCGGCATGGATGGGCACTGATAGGTGGCATGGGTGGGCACTGATAGGCGGCATGGGTGGGCACTGATAGGTGGCATGGGTGGGCACTGATAGGTGGTACTGTACTAATGGATGCCAATCAGTGCCAAACAATAATGCCTGCCAATCAGTGGTGCCCATTGTGGGCACTGATTGGCATCTATTGTGGCACTGATTGGCATCCATTATCCCTGGTGGTCTAGGGTGGCATACCTTATTGTGGGCTTCCCTGGTGGTCTAGTGGCATCCCTGGTGGTCTAGTGGCATCCCTGGTGGTCCAGTGGGATCCCTGGTGGTCCAGTGGGCATCCTCGGGGGGGCTGTGCTGATAATCGATCAGCACAAACCCCCCCTGTCAGAGGAGCAGCCGATCGGCTCTCCTCTACTCGCGTCTGACAGACGCGAGTGAGGAAAAGCCGATGACCGGCTTTTCCTGTTTACACTGTGATCAGCCGTGATTGGACACGGCTGATCACGTGGTAAAGAGTCTCCGTCGGAGACTCTTTACCTAGATCGGTGTTGCGGGGTGTCAGACTGACACCCCGCAGCAACGATCGCCGCGTTGCGCGCCCCCGGGGGCGCGCAGCGGCTCAAAATCCTGAGGACGTCATATGACGTCCAGTCAGGATTCTGCAACCACTTTGCCGACGTCAATCCGCTATAGGGCGGGCGGCAAGTGGTTAAAGCACACTATAGCACAAGGAGAATTCCCCTCACTTTCCTTCTTTGTCCCTAGAAACAAGGACTGGCACAGTGAAAGAAACTGACACTCTCCCTACCTACAGTTTTCTGTCCCTAGAAAAAATGTTTTTTTAAAGCACACTATAGCACAAGGAGAATTCCCCTCACTTTCCTTCTTTGTCCCTAGAAACAAGGACTGGCACAGTGAAAGAAACTGACACTCTCCCTACCTACAGTTTTCTGTCCCTAGAAAAAATGTTTTTTTAAAGCACACTATAGCACAAGGAGAAATCCCCTCACTTTCCTTCTTTGTCCCTAGAAACAAGGACTGGCACAGTGAAAGAAACTGACACTCTCCCTACCTACAGTTTTCTGTCCCTAGAAAAAATGTTTTTTTAAAGCAGACTATAGCACAAGGAGAAATCCCCTCACTTTCCTTCTTTGTCCCTAGAAACAAGGACTGGCACAGTGAAAGAAACTGACACTCTCCCTACCTACAGTTTTCTGTCCCTAGAAAAAATGTTTTTTTAAAGCACACTATAGCACAAGGAGAATTCCCCTCACTTTCCTTCTTTGTCCCTAGAAACAAGGACTGGCACAGTGAAAGAAACTGACACTCTCCCTACCTACAGTTTTCTGTCCCTAGAAAAAATGTTTTTTTAAAGCACACTATAGCACAAGGAGAAATCCCCTCACTTTCCTTCTTTGTCCCTAGAAACAAGGACTGGCACAGTGAAAGAAACTGACACTCTCCCTACCTACAGTTTTCTGTCCCTAGAAAAAATGTTTTTTTAAAGCACACTATAGCACAAGGAGAATTCCCCTCACTTTCCTTCTTTGTCCCTAGAAACAAGGACTGGCACAGTGAAAGAAACTGACACTCTCCCTACCTACAGTTTTCTGTCCCTAGAAAAAATGTTTTTTTAAAGCACACTATAGCACAAGGAGAAATCCCCTCACTTTCCTTCTTTGTCCCTAGAAACAAGGACTGGCACAGTGAAAGAAACTGACACTCTCCCTACCTACAGTTTTCTGTCCCTAGAAAAAATGTTTTTTTTAAAGCACACTATAGCACAAGGAGAATTCCCCTCACTTTCCTTCTTTGTCCCTAGAAACAAGGACTGGCACAGTGAAAGAAACTGACACTCTCCCTACCTACAGTTTTCTGTCCCTAGAAAAAATGTTTTTTTAAAGCACACTATAGCACAAGGAGAAATCCCCTCACTTTCCTTCTTTGTCCCTAGAAACAAGGACTGGCACAGTGAAAGAAACTGACACTCTCCCTACCTACAGTTTTCTGTCCCTAGAAAAAATGTTTTTTTAAAGCACACTATAGCACAAGGAGAATTCCCCTCACTTTCCTTCTTTGTCCCTAGAAACAAGGACTGGCACAGTGAAAGAAACTGACACTCTCCCTACCTACAGTTTTCTGTCCCTAGAAAAAATGTTTTTTTAAAGCACACTATAGCACAAGGAGAAATCCCCTCACTTTCCTTCTTTGTCCCTAGAAACAAGGACTGGCACAGTGAAAGAAACTGACACTCTCCCTACCTACAGTTTTCTGTCCCTAGAAAAAATGTTTTTTTAAAGCACACTATAGCACAAGGAGAATTCCCCTCACTTTCCTTCTTTGTCCCTAGAAACAAGGACTGGCACAGTGAAAGAAACTGACACTCTCCCTACCTACAGTTTTCTGTCCCTAGAAAAAATGTTTTTTTAAAGCACACTATAGCACAAGGAGAAATCCCCTCACTTTCCTTCTTTGTCCCTAGAAACAAGGACTGGCACAGTGAAAGAAACTGACACTCTCCCTACCTACAGTTTTCTGTCCCTAGAAAAAATGTTTTTTTAAAGCACACTATAGCACAAGGAGAATTCCCCTCACTTTCCTTCTTTGTCCCTAGAAACAAGGACTGGCACAGTGAAAGAAACTGACACTCTCCCTACCTACAGTTTTCTGTCCCTAGAAAAAATGTTTTTTTAAAGCACACTATAGCACAAGGAGAAATCCCCTCACTTTCCTTCTTTGTCCCTAGAAACAAGGACTGGCACAGTGAAAGAAACTGACACTCTCCCTACCTACAGTTTTCTGTCCCTAGAAAAAATGTTTTTTTAAAGCACACTATAGCACAAGGAGAATTCCCCTCACTTTCCTTCTTTGTCCCTAGAAACAAGGACTGGCACAGTGAAAGAAACTGACACTCTCCCTACCTACAGTTTTCTGTCCCTAGAAAAAATGTTTTTTTAAAGCACACTATAGCACAAGGAGAAATCCCCTCACTTTCCTTCTTTGTCCCTAGAAACAAGGACTCGCACAGTAAAACACACTGACACTCTCCCTACCTATCCTTCTCTTTCCCTAAACTAAAGGAATCCAGGTTAAGCAAGAAATAAATAAATGTCACTGTCCCTGCCTATGCTTGTCTTTCCCTTCTTCCGGAACACACTACACTAGGCCGCCGTGCTGGCGGCCTTTTATAGTGTGGGGCGTGTACTAAACACCCTCAGCAATAATTGGCCACAGGCATCCTGCCTGTGGCCAATCATTGCTCTCCTCGCTGCCGGCGCTGTGATTGGCCAAGCATGCGGGGTCACAGTGCATGCTTGGCCAATCACAGCGCCTGGATGACACTGCGATGGCGTAGTGCATTGTGGGCCGTTCGCGTCACTCGAATTTGGCGCGAACGGCCCAAATCGTTCGATCTTCGTCGAACGATCGAACAGCCGATGTTCGAGTCGAACGTATGTTCGACTCGAACACGAAGCTCATCCCTAATCAGGTGGATCACCTTTTAAAAGCACTTCCTCATTAGTCTCTCCTCAACAGTGCATCTCTCTGTATGAGAGGGATCACAAGGAGAGTAACCCTCACTGCAAGGATCTAAGGTATGTAAACTTAGTTGGTGGAAAAAACTTTGCTTTCTTTCCCCCTTTCTTAAATATGAACACTGTGTGTTTCATTTGAATATTAGCACTCACTTATCCTTATGATATACCCATATGCAGGTTCATCCCAACACGGATTTGAACTTATTCCTACAACTCTCTACAAGTCCAAGGACTCACCCTCCCTTTCATTTATTTGTGGTCACTAGATGTATGCCTATGTATGCATATGCACATAGGCACATTAATACATCAATATAGTTCGTCATCACATACAATAGCAAGGTGCTATATCATACCCAGCCCAGTTTTAACCTCTATATATGCACCCCATTCCAATACCAATTGGTACATCTTTTAGGTAAGTAATTTAATATTTCATTCGCACTTTAACATATAACCCACGTGTTCCCCCTCACCCCTGCACACACCCTTCCAGCACTCTCCCCACTTTCATTCATTCCTTCACTACCTACACATCACCCACTAAATTTTTCCTTCTCCATCACTCCCCTTCCCCCCTGCTTCCCTCCCTTCCTCCCTCTTTCTCCCCCCCCTTCCTCCCCTTCACTTTATCCTTTTCCTTTTTCTCTCCCCCCCTCCCTTTGTCCCCTCCTTTTCCCCTCCAATTCGCTTTCCCTTTTCCACACTATTAGCCCCTTTCCTTTCACCCCCTCCCCCCTTTCCCCCCCCCCATCTTCCCTTCTTTACTGTCTCTTCCCCTTTTCTTCTTTTCTCTCTCCCCCCTCCCCCCCTACTCTTTCTTTTCACTTTCCCTTCCTCTCCCCCTTCCTCCTTTTTCACCACTTCCCTTCCCCCCTTTTTTGCCTTTTCCCATTTCCTACTACTTTCTTTTCCATCCCTGGGTTCTACCCCTTCTTACCAAACCTCCCCCCCTTTCCCCCCATCTCATTTTATTTCTTCCCTTTTCCTTGTCCTAATTCCCCCCCCCCTCTCCCCCCCTTTTTCCTCCCCCTCCCCCCCCCCCTTTTGCTTTTCTCCTTACTTGTATCCCCGCTATACCTTTTCCACACCATCTATTGTACCTAATATCTTTTCCCACTCTCTATCCCCCCCTTTCCCTTTCCCTTCCCCTATTTTAGTTTTTTCTTCCCTGTTTTTTTTTTCCCTCCCCTCCCTATCCTTTCAGTCCCTATATGTTCCACCCCCTCCCCTCTGAATTACAATTATTTTGATATACATAGGGATCCACCCCATACAACTGTGCAGATCTCTCTTTTAGGGGGGGGAGAATCCTCTCAGGCACCCAGGTCTCTTCCGTCCGCCACATTGCATCTGTGCTTGTACAGTTCTCTGGTAAGTTTCTATCTCTCTTTTTGAGACTAATATATAAAACATACATATGAAACTATATCAATACATGTTATTTATGTGTACACTAGAAGCTTTGGGTACATTTCCCCTGTATATATGGGACACCGCTGCGCATGTATAGGACCATACATATGATCAGAAATGTTTTCCTCTGTAAATATTCAAATGATACTAATATTTAGAAAATAAATGCTAATGTAGTATGTGGATGTGCCATTGGATAACATACTTGATATGCCTCAATGTGCACACCCACAGTCTTTCTTATTCCAATCGGATCTAATATCTGTATAATGTTGATCTATATATGTTAGTGTTTTGTTTTTTTCCCCCTTAAATATATAGGATATAATATGCATGTATATTTTATCAATGTTTTGTTTGCTCCTAGAACCCTTGTATTAACTCTTTGTGCTACGCTAAATGGCCCTGATGAAGCGGAAATCCGCGAAACGCGTAGGCCTTCACTTCTCTCTGTGAATGGGAATCGCACATCCCGTTACCCATTATTTGAACTGTAATGTGATTTTATATTTTCTTATATATACTTTTGTAAGAACATAAGTTTTTTTTTTTTTACATTGCTGCCTTCAGCAGGCTAATAAAAATTGTTTATTTTTCTATATATCGTGATACGTCTATTTATTCACTCCACTGAGGCACACACAAAGTCCCACCCTTGATCAACCATTTTTTTGACGTACAGTCGCATTTGATTTTTCATGTTCGTGTCCCATAAGCCCCGTACACACGGTCGGACTTTTGCCCAACAAACTTTGTTTTGAGCAAGTTGGACCAACAATCCGACCGTGTGTACGCTCCATCGGACAAACTTAATTTGTTTTTTTTTTCTTTTCATCGGACAAAAGTTCGGTCTGCAAACGGACAAACTTTTGCCCAACAAAAGTCAGATGGAGCAAAGTCCGACCGTGTGTACAGAAAACCATCGGACTTTTGTCCTAGGTACGAACGCGCATGCTCCGAAGCAATGAACAGCCGGGAACCTTCAGTCTTGTAAAACTAGCGTTCGTTATGGAGATTTCACATTCGTGACGCGGCAATTATGAACTATTTTAATACAGCGCACATTTTTAGGATTGTTTACAATGCCCTAATAATCCAAAAAGCATTTTATCTGTTGATACCGACGGAATTAATTAAACAACATCTTTCTTGAATGTTTTTTTTGTTTAATATTTTAGAATCATATAATATATATTCTGTATTGTTTCTATTTAGCACAACCACATTATCCCCTATGTATTTGATGCTGAAACTACAAGCTACTATATTTGTGTCCCTTAATATTTTCAAAAATGTACCTGCCTACTCCCAAACAGAAAATATTAGGATGAAAGACAAAATTTATATTTGTGCAAGCATTTTATTTGGTTTAGTAAATCAAAGAAAACATAAATACTAATGGCATATACTATAATTCTATAAACAGAAAGGCAGCAATCGATCAAATGGTGGAAATGGCGAGGCCTCTGTACCCCAGAGCATACAAATATTAAATTAAATTAATGTTGGAATTGGTCACCAGAGGAGTACATACAACAGGGAGCTCAAATAAGGTCGTGAAATAAAAAAGATGGGGAGCAGCAGCAGAAGAAATATCTGTCCCCAGGCTGTGGTACTCCAGCAAGGGGCTGGTATTTGTGGCATACCAGACTGAACCACGTACATTGCTTTCCACACTTCCATCCACATCAGCTGAGGCCATTTTGGTATAGTGTGCATTACCAACACAACTCAAATTGGTTAGTAAAACTAAAATTATACTCATAAATACTACTAAATGTTTAGTAGCCCCTAAACTCCCCAGACCACTGGCCTTGTTGGGGATCCTGGGTCTGATGTGGCCACTGACCCCCATGTTGCTGGGGTGGGTAGGTTGGATGGGTAGTTTGGATGGGGTGGGTAGGTTTGAAGTTGAGGAGCTGTGTGCTCCAAATCACACAGATGTGTTTTAGGGGTTAGCTCCCGTTTCCTTGCCTTGCTGAGGAGCTGGATGATGAGCCCCTCACATAGCTCCCTTTGCTCCACATCAACCTCCCTCAGCTTGTTGGCTGTAAAACATCCAAACCCTTCTGCACTATCGGGTGCCGTGGTGATGACTGCAGTAGCCCGATGAAGGAACTCTGCAGTGGCCTCATCAAGGTGGTGCCTCTTCCTGGCCCTTTTGCTAGGAGGGCGCAGGGTAGGCACTCTGGACTCAGTGCTTTGGCTGCTGGGCCCGGCCTCGTCTTGTGGCAAAGTTTCCTGGGTCTGAAAAATCAACATAATTACTAAATTATTTAGTAGTAGGACACATTTTCACAACACATTTTAGCATCCTTTGTTTCTCAAAAATAGAATGTCTTCAAAAAGCAAAGGCTATCATTGTGACTCCAGCATTTATCCTTATTTTTAAAATATTTTCTTTCATAATTTTTGTGTTTTCTCATTTCTTATCACTGAATTTCGTGCATAATTTTTGAGGCATCATAACACATTTACCTCACTTTCTAAAATATTGTATATTTTGTACAATGCTATACCTGTGGCAAGCTGAGCTCCTCCTCTTCCTCTTGTGTAGGATCCGCCTCAGTATCTGCCGGCTTCAGCACATGATTTAGCCCTTCATCTGTCGGCCGCCGCTGCGCAGTGTAGCAGCAAGGAAGTCTCCCCTCACAGGGTAGAGCATGCACCAGTGATCCCCGATCACTGCCTCCACCATCCCATCCCACCATCAAGCTTCACTCACCTGGAATCAAGTTCCACTCACCTGGACTGGCACTAGTTACTTTTTTGCACCCCCTGCTGGTCGCACAGCTTAAAGCCTGCTCAGTCTGCACGCTTCTGTTTTGTGAGTAGCTGCACCTATCATCTGCCGGCTTCAGCACATGATTTAGCCCTTCATCTGTCGGCCGCCGCTGCAAAGCGGCCGCGTCGGAGACGCGGCAGAGACAAGGCCGTTTGCGGCCGTTCGCAGGAGACCAGGGGTCCCCCTGACGGCTGTGAGGTCATCGTTAAGGAGGTCACCAGGTGGCTGATAAGGATTGCAACTGCTCTTTGAGACTATATTATTTATTTATTTCTTCTTTGAATTCCTCACTGGTTTAAATTTTTGCTTAAGGTTTGAGTTTGCACCCTTATGGATTTTATTTATAGGTTGTCACATATTTTAAACTGTTTGATTTAGCTTTATGGACTCTCCACACTGTTATGTATTAGACCCCTGGCCCTCTAGTATTGTTACTATCTGAAGGGACTGGGTTCACTCCTATCATGCTTATGAGCACTCCTGGGTTGGTTTAGTTTTTGGTGTATTTTTATGCGGAGCTTTCTGTTTTAGTTTTAACTATAGGCTTTGGTGCTTCTCCCATTGGAGTGGGGAGACTTCCTGCTAGCGTAGTGTTGATTGCCCTCTTTTAGATATAACAATAGCCACCATGGTTCGGTGTGGACTTGGCCCTCCTGCTAAGACCATTTCACACTCAGTCCCCGTTTTTAAGGACTCGCAGTCCTCATTTTTATTATCAGAGGACACCAAGTGTATCCCGCATACTAATGTGACTCCTCAGTTTGAGGCCAATTGTTTTAATTCACACACTTCGTCTTCTCATGGATCGTTCTCACGGCTCAATGCTTCTAATACACTTCCTCATCCACTAGGCAACCTTCCTGCATCGTCCTTAACAGGGGGTCTTCTAAATTGCAGGTCGGCAGTGGCTAAAGCAGCTAATATCGCGGCCCTTATTATGGATGAGGATCTGGATTTTCTTTGTCTCACGAGACTTGGATTCAAGATTTTAAAGCTCCTACAGTATCTTGGACGAGCTGGTCCCTCCCCATTATAAAATATTTCAATGTAACCGCCCAACTGGCAGGGGGGGTGGGGTAGCCGTGATTTTTAAAAAACATTTTTTAGTATCAGTTTCTGAGAATTTTAACACTATTTACAAATCTTTTGAAAATTTAGTTTTTTCTTTTCAAGTAGCTAGCAAGCTCACTTACAGGTTTGCTTTGATTTATCGCCCCCTGGCGTTAAAACTTGATTTTGTTTTTGAATTTCTCAGTCTAGCCTCACAGATGTCCATTGTGTTCAGAGGCTCCTGCATCTTGGGTGATTTAAACTTTTGGGCGGAGGATCTAAGTGATTCCCCCACCCAATCCCTTATCCAAGAACTGTTGCTTTTGGGGTATAGGCAACATGTGACAGCGGCCACCCACACTGCTGGTCATGTGTTGGATTGGCTCCTGTTCAGTGGATTGTCGGCAACCTGTGCACTGCCTAGGGAGTTGACCTGGTCAGATCACAGGTTTATTTCCTTTAGCCTGGCCCTACCGGAAGGGAAACCCTCCACATATCCCAGATTGCTCTGGCCCCAAGGTTTTCTCAAAGTTTTCAAAAGTCTGCCCAGACAGATTTGGAAACCTTGTGTCTACGAGCATTAACCAGACAAAGTTTTTGGAGCTGGGTAACCCGGTAGAGAAACTGAGTATTTTTCAGGAGTCGGTCGAAGTGGCTCTTGATGTGTTAGCACCCCGTAGGATGAGATCTAATCCCCGTCCCCTGGGAAAGAGCCCGCATTGGTTTACCGAGGAGCTTAGGCTCCTCAAAAAGCAGGTTCGGTCCAGGGAGAGACGCTGGCAGATGTTCCTTCTGGAAGTTGACAAAAAGCGGCATCTGGTGGTTCTCTATCTTTATAAGAGGGCTATTAGAGAGGCTAAAAAGATCTACTTCCGAGAGCGAATCAGGAAGGCAGCCAACAGCACGGCCAAACTTTTCAAGATCTCCTCAGAGTTAACCCACCCCGAAGCTACCAGCTCTGCTCCAAGGAGTCACAGGACTGGTGCCAGGAGCTCGCTGACTTCTTTGTCTCTAAGGTTAAGACCATTAGAGACAACATTCCTAGGCTAGAGACTGTGCAAGAGGACATCGGCCACACAGTGTTGGCCCCTGGATTGCCCGGTTTCCAACCAGTTACGGTTATACAGGTGGTTGAGGTAATTGCCTCTTTGAAACCATCTTCCTCTCCATTAGATGTATGTCCTGCCGGGCTGGTTAAAAAATCTGCTGCCATTTTGGCCCCCTTTTTTGGGGAGACAATCAACTGCTGCTTCAGGACAGGTACTGTCCCAGGCGCTCTGAAGCGGGCCGTGGTCTTGGCCCTGCTGAAGAAACCAACCTTGGACCCAGACATACTGGGCAACTACAGGCCGATTTCCATCTTGCCTTTTGTGGCAAAGGTGATGGAGCGCCTGGTGGTTATCCAGCTACAGGCTTACCTTGAGTCTTTCCATCTCTTGGACGAATTCCAGTCCGGTTTTCGACCTGGACATGGAACAGAGACGAGCCTCATCTGTGTCTATGATGATGTCCTTCACAGCTTGGACAGGGGTGACTCAGTAGCTCTGGTTCTTTTGGATCTGTCAGCCGCATTTGATACCATTTAATCATGGAATCTTACTGGAGCGGATGAAGTCAGTTTTGGGTATGAGTGGGTCGGCTTTGGCATGGGTGGCCTCTTTCTTGGAGGGCAGAGTTCAAGGAGTCAAGACTGGCCCCTTTTACTCTAAGTCCACTGCCCTGGATTGTGGAGTACCACAGGGCTCTGCCTTGTCTCCCCTGCTGTTTAATATCTATATGAGGCCCCTTGCCGACCTACTAAAGTCCCATGCCGTCTATTACCATGTTTATGCGGACGACACCCAGGTTTACTTAAAGATTCCTAGGAACCAGACAGCTGATGCCACCCTTGCCAGCTGCTTGGAGGCCATCAACACATGGCTGTCTGCCAACTTCCTGAAACGTAATGGGGGAAAAACTGAGGTGATCATCTTCAGCGATCTGGCCACCCCTCCAGATATCCCACCTTGGCCTCCCTCATTTGGTCCTGCTCCGGAGGTGGCCCCCCAGGTCCGTGATCTGGGATTTGTCCTAGATTCAGGTTTAACTTTGGCTCCTCAGGTAAAGAGGGTCGTCAGTGCATGTCACTGGCAGCTAAAACTCTTGAGGGGGCTGTTTAAATATTTGGATATCTCGGACAGAAAAACTGTCATTTGCGCCACGATGGGTAGCTGCCTAGACTACTGCAACTCTCTTTATCTGGGATTGCCAAAGATGTTAGTGCAGAAGCTTCAACTTATTCAAAATGCCGCGGCTAGGTTACTCATGGATGTCCCACTGAGAGATCATATCACCCCTGTCCTCTGCACCTTGCACTGGCTGCCAGTCCACTATCGCACCTTATTTAAGGCCGGGTGTATTATGTTTAAGATAATGAGAGGCCTGGTCCCAAGCTATCTCTGCTCTCGTTTTCATAAACAAGCTTTTGTTAGATCACTCAGATCTACCGGCAGAGATCTCCTCCACATCTCGGTGCCCAAGAAGATCCGGCGTGGTGGTCGGGTCTTCTCCCACCAGGGTGCCGTTTTGTGGAATAGCCTCCCTGTCGAGCTCCAGGAGGCCCCTACTATTCCGGTCTTCCACGGGTTACTGAAGACTTGGCTTTTCACGCAAGCTTTCCCTGTGTAACCTCTCCCTTCCACCCTTTCTGCCACTCTGTGCTGCTTCTGGTTCCTGGGTCCTCTTCTCTCAGAAACTCTGCTATGCGCGTCGGGACCCTTCATGGTAAGACCGCGCTTTATTAAGATACCACTCAACTCAGTATCAGTGGCCTCAGCTGATGTGGAGGGTAGTGTGGAGGGTAGCGTTGAAATATGCCTGCGTGGCACAGTCTGTTCTTTCAAAAATCCCAGGCTTGAGAAGTACCACAGCTTGGGGACATAAACGTCTTCTGCTGCTGCTGCTCCCGATCTCTTGGATTCCTCGATCTTCTTGATCTCCCTGTTGAACATACTCCCTGAGGCCTCCAATTTTTGTCTTCACCGTTGTCTCGTCTGCCCTGGGGTACACACTCTTCGCCAATTCCACCAATTGATCGATTGCTGCCTGCCTTTTGTTTTTATTGGAATAATCCTTATGTTTCACCTGCCACAGACAGGCGTGATTCCGGTAGTATCTATGAAGTCAGCCATGAATTCTGGGCTATTCAGAACTGTCCCCTTCATTGTTTATCAAATTTGATCAGATGGCTGCAAGAAAGAACACAAAGACAAACCAATCTTTTTTAGCTTCTAGCTCATAACCTGCTTAGAATATAGGCCTTTATGCAGGACCGCCATCATTCATTTTTGCTCCCCTTAACCAGCTTCAGGCATGTTCCCCCTGGAGCCTAGGTGAACCGGGGGGGGCCTTTCGCCCATTTTTTAAAAGCGGGGGCTGCTGACGCCGCATCTATTATAAGTAAATTAAAAGGGTGTGATTCCATCCTGTGCCCTGGGGACCTCCAGGCAGGTCTGCCATCAGGGGGGTACAGGCAGTACACCTGTAAGGGTCCCGGGGGTCCCCAGGGCCCAGGATGGCAAATCCCCCCCCCCCTTTTTTTGTTCTTTTCTGTTCACAAGCACCCAAAGCCCCTTGACCTCAACAATTTGCGGCGGCACCCCCCCCCCCCCCCCGCTTCTCAATTTGCAGCACCCCCCCCCGGTTCTCCTCTGCTCCAGGGGGCCCATGCCTGAAGCTGTGTAAGGGGCCCCAAAATTACTGATGGCGGCCCTGCCTCCAGGACCCTTACAGGTGTACTGCCTGTACCCCCCTGTTGGTAGCCCTGCCTTTAGGTAATTCAAATATTGTCATTAGGCCCCATGCACATGAGACGCTGCTCAACGCACATTCATAGGCATTAGTACACTTTTTCTAACTGCCCCAGCACTCATTCAATGTTATGCTATGTGCCAATTGCACACACTGTCACAATGTTGTCACGTACCTTTCTTTCGACTATGCGATCGTCTGAGTTTCGTTTCCGAAAGGTTACATTCCAGCGTCCGGTACGGCAAACTGTCATTGTGGATTTTTATACCCTGCGCATGCGTCAAACTCCGCTCTCAGTACGTCATGACGCTGGGGCGTGCCAACATACTTTTTCCTGCATGCGACATAACGGCGGAACATTCGTGAGGGAGAACAAGATGGATGCCGCACCGAAAACGACCAGGCCCCGCGGTGGTGAATATAGAAAACACAAGGCCACCCCCATGAGCAAGGGGGAGATGGTGGAGATGGTAAGGATCTTTGACAAGTATGACTACGATTGTAAGCAGGAGAACTATGACAGACCCAACAGCCATAAAGACTATATTTTGGAGAAGGTCATCGCGGTATTGGATCGTGAATATGGCGTACAACGAACGAAAGATCAAATTAGGAAAAGATGGTCTGATTTAAAACACAGAGAGAAAGAACAGTTGGACTCCATTCACCGCATCATCATCAAAAGAAGTAAGCCAAATTCCTGACTGTAGTAATTATCTTTATGTTGGAATTAGCTGGCTTTCCTTTTTATTTAAAAAAAAAATTGATGTGGGAAATAATTTTTTTGTTTCAGTTAATGCATATATGTTTGAATAAACGTATTCTTTCTGACTCCACATTTTTAGAGCAATAATTAAGATACAGTATCTAATGATATTCACAGGAAAAAGGCACAGAGCAAGCCAGCAGACAAGCCAACAGAGGGGAGAAAGGGAGGCTTCCCTTGGCAAGGCTCCAACAGGGGAGACAACAGTGCCAGCATCATCCACAAATCGTAAGTAAAACCTATAATAAAATAGTGCTTTCCTCCGACAGGGGATATTCTTGGTTGTCACAAGGACATGGTCTCATATAGTTAACTTTAATAAGGGGGTATTTAATATTTAAGGTCTGCTGTGCGTATCATCACTGCACATTAAATGACGCCTTTCAAGACTATACATGGGTAGAGGAGAGGGCCTGTGGATCACAGTCACACAGAGTCACGCCTGATTGAATGTTCATTATAGATCCCATATCCCATAGGACACGAGTGTTTGTCAAATGTCATTTTTGCAAGATCTTGGCATATTGGCTTTTTTGTCATCATTTGAAAGTACATAATCTAACCTTTACAATGCACATTAGTAATTTACAATTTGCTAATTGCGCATGATAGTCCACTATCTGGAGAAAACATTGTCACTAGTGCAAGGTTGGTCTCATAATTCTGCTCCAGCAATTCAAGTCACATTTTTTCGTTTTGGGGTGATTTTTTTTTTTGGTAGATTTTTATCTTTTTTAGAGGAACGTGAGTGTGGTGAGCCCAAAAATTTGGAGGAGTGTGATCATCAAGCTGGATCCAGCAAAGAGCCTCCAGTGGACCTCACATCCACAGACCCAGACACAAGTCATGCAGAGGGTGGAGTAGTGCATCAACTAGAAGATGATTTAATTGAGCCTGTTGTTTTCCCCAGTAAGTAACATATTGTTTCTTTTAAAAAGCCAAATCTACTTTGCACTACAATTGCACTTTCAAGTGCACTTTCAAGTGCAGTCACTGTAGATCTGAGGGGGACATGCAAGGACCAAAAAAAAACATAATTTTTGCTTGCACATAATTGGATGCTAAAATCAGCAGAGCTTCCTCTAATTTCAGAGCTTCCCCTCAGAATTACAGCGATCTACAGTGACTGTAGTTACAAGTGCATTTTCAATAGCACTTGTAGTGCAGAGTGGATTTCCCTTTAGTAAAACAACCCCATTGTCTTTAAATGTGTAGACAGACAGTGTTATTTTGTTAATTTAACTTGTTATCTTTTGTGGGCCGCTAACAAAGTGGCACAAAAATGCACTAAGTTAGGCCACTGTGCCCATTAAAACGCAGCCACTGTGGCCAAAGGGCAACAGATTGTCTACTAAAAATGCACCAATTTAGGCTAAACATCAAGCCAGTTTACACCCAGCCATGCATTTACCAGCCTTGGCTCATCGCTGTCCTTCTTCAGTACTAGATGTCTTCTCACGCCCTCGATGTTGGGTTGGTGTCACACGTTGCCTCACAAAATGGTATCACCCCCCAACAACCCTAGTCCCCCTCAGTACAGACCCCCCTCAACTAACTACAGACCCCCTCCCACAGTATAGATCCGCCTCCCTCAGTAAATACTTACCCACCTCAGTGCAGACCCCCCAGCAGTACAGACACCCCCTCATTTACAGACACCCCTCAATTACAGCCCCCCACTTACATTACCGAGCAGCAGAATGACCATACACACAGCGGTGTGACCCTCGAGCGTGGGCTCCGCCTCCTCCTCCTCTGTGGATGTAAACAAAGAGGAGGAGGGGGCGGCGTGTTCATTTTGCTACGCAGAGGGACACAAGCTGCGGCACAAGCCACAGGTCAGCGGGCGGGCGGTGTTAGCATTGTGCCACTATCCATGGGTGTCACCCGGGTGTGGCCCGCCCCCCCGAACCTTGCTCGCAAAGCCGCTGTTACCGGTAACAATATACAATGATCATGATTGGCTGAGATGCATGTCATTGATTTTTATGTAAAAAGTTCACTGTGTGACACCTTGTCTACTATTTCTTTGTAAATTACAGTGTGAGGTCTTTTCAACAGGAAAGCCTATTCAGAGCCACTTGCTCTGATAGACACTTCCAAAACACAACCACTGCTATTATAAATTAAGATGTCCTTTACAGGAGCCCAGCCATCAGAAGATTGTTTTGAAGGGGCAACAAGACACAGATTCATGCAATGCATGAATCTGTGTATTGTCTTTCAGTGGCTTTACAAGACAGAGTGGGGGCGTTTAGACGTCGCCATATATTGACGCAACACAACTGGTATAGACATGTCTAGAGATTGGCTTTTAATTTTTATATAATTTAACCAAACACAGAGGCAAACTAGGTAGTGCATTGAACATTTTCATGTAGAAGGAGACAGGAGGTGCAATGAGCTGGCAATGTTCCTAGGTAAACAATTGTGGGAGACACAGGCACCAGGGACAAGATTCTAGAGTAGCTACAGTGTGTACATTCCTAGTAGTGTAGGTGTCTGAAGAGAAAGCAGGTTTGGTAATCCTAATTCGATTTGAGGGAAGTATTTGCCACAATTGGCAGGGTTCATTATTTTAACCTAATTCACTTTTGTAGGGCCACAGCCACTTGTCCTTGATTCCCATTTGTATTTTTTCTATTTTTCAAAGGCCACGAACTACCAGGATGCACAATTGGTTGGATCACTGCTGATATTCTGCAGGCAATGACTGAACTTGAACAAATAAAGGAGGCTGCCACTGGTGTTCAGAGGCGTATGCAGGATTATGTCGACCTGTTAGCAAAATTTTAAGTTCTTTTGTTTTTGGCTAATTTTTTGACTATACTTTTAAGCACATACTAGGATTCTTGATATGTTTAAAGAACAATAGTTCCATGTAATTGCTGGGATTTCTGAGTAGGAAAGAACAATGCCATATGCTGTGTCTTTTAACCACTTGACAACTGGGCACTTAAACCCCCTTCCTAACCAGACGAATTTTCAGCTTTCGGTGCTCTCACATATTGAATGACAATTACTCAGTCATACAACACTGTACCCATATGAAATTTTTGTCCTTTTTTCACACAAATAGAGCTTTCTTTTGGTGGTATTTAATCACTGTTGGGTTTTTTATTTTTTTGCGCTATAAGAGAAAAAAGACTGAAAATTTTGTAAAAAAATGAATTTTTCTTTGTTTCCGTTATAAAATTTTGCAAATTTGTATTTTTTCTTCATAAATTTGGGCCAAAATTTATACTGCTACATATCTTTGGTAAAAATAAGTACAAATTGGTGCATATTTTTTGGTCTTTGTGAAAGTTATAGAGTCCACAAGCTATGGTGCCAATACCTGAAAATTGATCACACCTGAAGTACTGACGGACTATCTAATTTCTTGAGACCCTAACATGCCACAAAAGTACAAATACCCCCCAAATTACCCCTTTTTGGAAAGAAGACATTCCAAGGTATTTAGAAAGAGGCATTGTGAGTTTTTTAAAGTTGTCATTTTTTTCTCACAATTCTTTGCAAAATCAAGTTGTTTTTTTTTCCACAAAATTGTCATATTAGCAGGTTATTTCTCACACCCAGCATATGCATACCACAAATTACACCCTAAAACACATTCTGCTATTCCTCCCGAGTATGGCGATACCACATGTGTAAGACTTTTACACAGCGTGGCCACATACAGAGGCCCAACATGCAGGGAGCACCATCAGGCGTTCTGGAGCACCCAGGCCAATTCTGACATTTCTCTCCTACATGTAAAAATCATCATTTGTTTGCTAGAAAATTACATAGAACCCCAAAACATTATATATGTTTTTTTAGCAAAGACCTTAAAGAATATAATGGTGGTCGTTGCAACTTTTTATCTTGCACGGTATTTGCGCAGAAATTTTCCTAACACGTTTTTTACGGAAAAAAACTGTTTTGTGCTTAAAAGAAAAAAAAACTGTAAAGTTAGCCCAATGTTTTTGCATAATGTGAAAGATGAAGTTACGCCGAGTAAATAGATACCTAACATGTCACCCTTCAAAATTGCACACACTCGTGGAATGGCGCCAAACTTTGCTACTTAAAAATCCCCATAGGCAATGCTTTAAATATTTTTACTGGTTACATGTTTTGAGTTACAGAGGAGGTCTAGGGCCAAAATTATTGCTCTCGCTCTAACGTTCGCAGAGATACCTCACATGTGTGGTTTGAACACCGTTTTCATATGTGGGCGGGGCTTATGTATGCGTTCACTTCTGCATGCGAGCTCGCGGGGGCAGGGGCGCTTTAAAAAAATATATATATTTTATTGTTCATTTTACTTTATTTATTTTAGTTTGACATGTTTTTCCGCCCCAAATTTTTTTTTGATCACTTTTATTCCTATTACAAGGAACGTAAACATCCCTTGTAATAGGAATATGGCATGACAGGTCCTCTTTACAGTGAGATATGGGGTCAATAAGACCCCACATCTCACCTCTAGGCTGGGAAGCCTGAAAAAAAAAAAACAATCTTGGCTTTGATCATAGCGGTGAGTCGGTAGAAGCACCGGAGGGCAGCGGGAGGGGGGGGCATCCCCTCTCACCTCCCGTAAGAGCGATCAAGCGGTGGAACAGCCACTATGATCATTCTTATGGTGTAGGGAATCCCCGGCTGAAAAAGCGAATATCTGAATGATGCCTGTAGCTGCACCCATCATTCAGATATCCCCGCATAAAGTTAAGGACGTCATATGACGGCCGGCGGGCGGGAAGTGGGTATTGCGGAGTATGGCCGGGTATTGCGGAGTATGGCCGGGTATTGCGGAGTATGCACGGGGTATTGCACGGGGATGCATGGATGGCTGGATCTGTGACTGCAATTGTCACAGATCCAGCCCACAGCTGACATGTGGGAGGGAGCTGCCATGATCCGCTCCCTCCCCTCTCACACTGTACCGATCGGTACACAGAGGGGAGAGAGGAAACCGGCGTCATTTGACGGAGCGATCACGTGGTAAACGGCCGCGATTAGCGGCCATCTACCGTGATGCGCCGGGTCTTCCGGACCCGGCAGTCACGGACATTTCCTGGAGCGCGCGGGAGCAAGATTCTGTGAGGACGTCCCTGGGACGTCCACTCAGGATAACTCAACCGCGCTGTAGACGTCTTTCGTCCATGGCGCGGTCGGCAAGTGGTTAATGTGAATTGTCATGTGGAATCGCATGACAATTCATTTAAAGGGGTTGTAAATTAAACATTTTATTGTTTTTAAAAATCTAACTGTACCTTATTGCAGCCCTCCTTCACTGACCTCATCCTTAAAATTTAAGTTGAAATGTCCTTAATTCGTCTTCTAATAATCAGCATTTACTGTTCTTCTGTCTGGAATCAACACTGGAATGCGGGCCTTGCTCTCTGGTGTGGAGTGTCGTGCTCGCACCCTCCCTTGGACTACAGGAGAGTCAAGATGCTCTCTACGTAGCAGATTTCAAAAGGACCTGTGTTTTAGTGGTCGTCCAGACTGTCCTGTAGTCCAAGGGAGGGGGCGAGGCCGCCACTCCACACCAGGAAGAAAGCCTCGCAATACTGTGTGGATTTACACGCAGAAGAACACCAACTGAGTATTACTAGGAAGAAATAAGGACATATTTTTCCAAAAAACTAAGGATGAGGTAAGTGAAGGAGGACTGCACTAAGATAAAGGAAGATATTTAGTGTTTAAAAATGGGACCCTTTTAAAAACAAACATTCAAAACCAAAAAAAATATTGTGTTCAGGTTTGTAGGTCAGTGTTTCTCCACCCGCCTTCTCTAGGTGCTTGACCACCTCCTTTTAGATTTAAGTGTAGTCACTATACACAACATCTTGGGGTATTTAAAATAAATCCAAAAAAAAAAATGTGACTATAGTTACAAAGAGCTAAAATAATAAGACGAAATGCACCTGGAGAAGTAGAGATGGCAAACACTGTTCACAAAGTAAACGTTTTACTAATGTTTTGCATACTAGGGTATTTTTGAGAATACGGTTTGCCACCATGAGGATTGAAAATGTTATGAAAAACAGTGTGTGTGTGTTTTGAAAATAAGCTTGAAATATTTTTCATACAAGTGCAGTGGCAAGTGCACTTGAGTTTTCAAAAACGTTTTTAGAGTTTTCAAAAACAGCACTGTGCACACATGTGCAAGCTGCCATTAACACAAAAACAGTCAGATCACATGATGTCAGCTAGCACATGTGGACACAGTGGGCTTTGTTTACTAATGTCATGAGTGCCATTTAAAAATTTGCCCTCTTTAACATTTGTTGCATAAAGGTAGGAGCTCTTTACACCTGAGGAAGGCAATATATTCTCACGTTGAGAATCCAATGCAAAATGGCTTGTATGGCCTTTTTACAGAAGATTTGTAAATTTGTTAGGTAGTGATTTTTGGATGTGTACTGCTGTGCTTTCAAAAATACATGTTTACCCACCTCAAAGTTGAGAAGAAACCCCCAAAAAAAAAAATACCATCAAATAATTAAAGGTTGTTTTGTTGTTTAAAGCAGAACCCAAATATTTTTGGGTGGTGAAAGTAAATATTTTGTATATTTCCTATGTGTGGCTTCTTATTTATATGATTAATAAGAACAGTATATTTGTTAAGTTGGTGTAGTTACATTGACAGTGTACTTGAAAATGGGTGTAGCAGAGCCACAGCACAACATAATACACTACATATGTCAAGGCAAGATTTTGAGCTAATACTTTACAATTCTTGTTTGGCAACTAAACTAAAATACGTACCAATTACATTAGAAGAATAATTCAAAATAATATACACATACAACAGTATTTCAAAGATATTGGGGTTTAATAAACAAAAAAAAACATTATCAACAGCATTTTGTTGCCAGGGCACTGTCCCACTACCCACAAAGTAGGCCTTATATTGTTCCCTAACAATACGGCCAGTTTGGGAGGAAACCCCAACTCCACCAGTTTGCAGAGCTGGCATCACTGGCTCTTCAGCTGCCATAACACCTGAGGTAGGATCTTGAGCCACTGTACCAATATAGTTTGTGCCATTTCTACGCAAATAATTATGAAGAATGCAGCAACACAAGACTACATGGTTAATTTTATATTCCGCCATATTGATAGCGGTTAAAAAAAGGCGGAACCGGTTTGCAAGAATTCCGAACGCATTCTCTACAACCCTCCTGGCACGTGAGAGCCGGTAGTTGTAGATGCGTTGCTCTGGGGTCAAGTTCCTCATCGGAAAGGGCTTCAATAAATGAGGCCCCAGAGCAAATGCATCGTCAGCAAGAAATACAAAATTAAGGCCCTCAATATTGTCCTGGGCAGGGGGTAAATTCAATGTGCCATTCTGGAGGCGGGTATTAAACTCGGTGTGGAGCATCACCCCACCATCTGAATGGCACCCATTGATCCCCATATCCAAATACAATAACTCATAATTGGCTGAAACAAGGGCTAAGAAAACTATACTGCAAAAGCCCTTATAATTAAAATAAAATGATCCAGAGTTGGGTGGGGGGATGATGCGCACATGTTTGCCATCAATGGCACCCCCACAGTTGGGGAAATTCCAGAAGTTTTGGAACTGGGCCGCCACATCCTGCCACTGCTGGGGAGTTGAAGGAAACTGAGAATAAAAAAATAAATAAAAAATTATTATGACTTGAGCCTTGAAATTGCAAATTAGTTATCACACATACATTCTGGTGCCAAAATTAAAATATAAAATGTTATGCAGTATGTAATCCAAAAAAAACACAGTTCTTATTATATGCTTCCTCACTCCCTCTGGTGGCACATTTTTGTAATTTGGGGGGGGGGGTGAGATTTTGGGGACAGGTAAGAACCCTCTCCACTTCCATTAAAGAGAAATGAGGAACAAATGAAGTTACATTTTACAAGCCACTCTGTTTCAAAAATATTGACAGCACAATGTGAAAATAATAATTGCCATTATATCTAATTTTATATATAAATATTTATAATACATTAAATATCAGTAAAAAACGTGATGAGTAACAATTAAAAGTACCGTATATACTTGAGTATAAGCCGAGTTTCAGCACATTTTTTTGTGCTGAATATGCCCCCCATGGCTTATACTTGAGTCACCTTTTTGCGCCTGATCTCCCGGAATTTGGGGACCAGGTACCGGCCGGCCTTAGGTCCCGTGGACCCCAAACTTGGCACACATGTAGCCCCACTCTTCCTCTACAAGTGTGCAAAGTTTTTTGCCCGGAGGACCTACAGCCGGGGAGCACCAATTTTTCAAAGCCAGGCACCCCTTCCGTAGACTCCCATGTTAAACGGTCATTTCTCTGGTGACTTTGGGGACACGTTACTGGCCAATCGTAGGTTCCCTGGACTCGAAACTTGGCACACATGTGGCCCCATTTCTTCTCTACAAGTGTGCAAAGTGTTTTGTCTGGAGGACCTATGGCCGGGAAGCACTGAGTTTTCAAACCCGGGCACCCCTTCCATAGACTCCCATGTTATGTCTAGACATGGCCACAATGAGGCATAGACACAGTGAGGCATGGACACAGTGAGGCATGGACACAGTGAGGCACAGTGAGGCATGCACATGGACACAGTGAGGTAAAGTGAGGCACAGTGAGGCATGCAGATGGACACCCTAGGCTTATACTCGAGTCAATACGTTTTCCCAGTTTTTTGTGGTAAAATTAGGTGCCTCGGCTTATATTCGGGTCAGCTTATACTCGAGTATATATGGTATACTACATGCTAGTGACTACATGCTTTGTAAAATTAATGAAGAAACATTTCTAAAGTAACAAATTAATATGAAGAATGGATTATTAAAACTGCATAAAAATAGTAGTTGGATCAGTTGATTATGCATTTTGGGGAGGGGAGGGAGGGTTCTAAACTATAAGAATACTAATGTGACACAGTTTAGGGGGTGTTTAGGGTAATCCACTAACAAAATTTCCATAAATAAAATATGCTCAAAATGTGGATGTGCCAAGGAAAGCATGCTGGGGAGGTAAGTGCTGACAAATATGCATGCAGGGCAGGGAAAATAAACTAACATCTACATATAAAGGACATTCAGAGCTAAATACATTACTGGAAATCATGGAAGAAAACATACAGAATCAAAGAATAAATTCAAACAAGTATATATAATTGGAGATAAGATCACATTACATACCCGAATATAGTCCTTCTGCAGAACTTGAATTATGGCACAACAGGTCTCCGGTATGATATGGCCAAGAGCCTGGGGAGAAATACCGGTTGTGAATTTTAGATCTTGGAGACTTCTCCCTGTCGCCAAGTAGCGCAGAGTGGCTATGAGCCTATGCTCAGAAGGAATAGCACTCCTCATGCAGGTGTCCTGCTTCCTAATGTAGGGGGACAGCAAGGACAAAAGGTGCTGGAAGCATGAGTCAGACATCCTGAGATAGTTTCTATAATCGTTGGGATTATTCTCCCTTAGCTCCCTCAGCAATGTCATGTGGGAAAATTGGTCGCGTTGCTGCAACCAATTTTTGCTCCATATAGTCCTCCTCCTACCCCTTGACCTGGATTGGGCATGAGAGATGGCCACAACTCTCAGGCTATAGATAGCACGCTCTCTCTCTGCATTCCGCAACATCTGCAAGAAAGAACGGAGGATTAAAGAAACAAACGTAAAGGACCAGAACGAATCTGCTGATGCCAAACCGTCACTACCTCGCGCTTAGCAGAACGAGACCAAAGCGTGACGCCGGAAAATTGAAGGATCCTCTTTTGAAGGCTCGTCAGAACGTTGAAACGTCACTACGTTCATGTTTGTTGGCTAAAAAGTTTGAGCGTGTGTATGCTATGGGCGTTCACGACCAACACCGTTCAGACAAAAATCCACTGAAAAGTCCGATGGAAGTCCGACCGTGTGTACGAGGCTTTAGACTTTAATGGTGTTTGCGTGTTCAAACTAATTTTTTGCCTGTTCGCATGTTCTGGTGCGAACCGAACAGGGGGGTGTTCTGCTCATCCCTAGCACCCAATAACTTTGTCCATCTTGCATCCACCATGCCTCACAACCCACCACATACAGAAGGATGTCAGCTATATTTGGCCTGGAAAGTTCTCATTAGACTGGACAAAGCCAGAGACCTTGCTACACTTATAGATAATATTCTCACAAGATTTTATGCAAATGACTTGCAGCCCATTGCTGCTCTGGCTCCCACCTCTCTCCTCCTGGGCAACAAACTCCTGTCTGCCAGGGTGGAGCCCAGAACCCTAGCCAGGTGTATCCTAAAAGCCCAGCACACATCTGTGCAATTAGTGTGCTGGCTGTTCTCAAAACACAAATCCAGGATAGGAGATGTCATCCTACCCAGATAAATAAGAAATCTCCAGACTCCAGGTCCCAAACCTGAAAAGTCACTTTCCTCTGAACAAATTCCATAGAGCCTTTCAACCTTCCTGGATGAGAATTCTGGGTCATTAGGTCTTTTTACACCATGGTATGGCACAGCATTACCAATATATATATATATATGTAGCGGACCCCCAAAATTGGGGTCGCTATGCCTTAAATTTAAGAGCAGCCTGAGCGATAGTTTGGCTCAGGTTTTCTGTATTCTTAGCATTGGACTCTGCTCTGCTGTGGTGTTACCTGGGTGTATAGTTCCCCTTGACCTGCGGGTGGCGCTGTCGCTCAGGTCTTGGGTTGAACCACAGGTGGCATTGTGACGTGATTGGGTGTCCTCTCTCGGCAGCCATACAGTGGGTGTGGTCTCCCCGCTGTGTATGCCGGGAGAGGGTACATAAGGGGCAGACGCCATGTGTCCGGGGGAGATTGACCGGGGGGATTCCAAGGAGGGACCCCAGGTGGCGAGAGTCGCGCCTGTTGGCCCTGCTAGCCAGGGGAGCGTAAATTGGTCGAGAAGTCTCGGGCACCTTCAGCCCGAGGCTGTATTGTTCCAGGTAGGCCCAGTACCTTCAACTGGGTCTACAAATAAACCACTGGAGTCCCAGGGAACCCGAGGGAGGGTGGCCCGCTCTGAAGGAGAGGAACTCAGGGAAGGACCTGTCCGGAGGATCGGTGAAGGAAGTCACTGTCTCAGGAGAGGCCTGGTTGCCTGTCAGAGGGAAGGATTCCGTGAGTTGCACAGTAGCGCCTGTGATGTGCCCCATTGGCACCTATGGTCTCTAAAGGTTGCAGGCGTTAAAGAGTTTTAGATTCGGGACCTAAAGGATTCTGTGGCAGAGGATCTCCTGAACTTGTCTTTGAAGGGGACTAAATCTGAAGTAACTGTTCGTGCTCCACTCTGGCTGCTAGAACTGTGAGAGGGATCTATCCGGGTGAGCAATACCCACTCAGGCTTGAGTGGAGAATAGGGTAACTGGGTGCCGCGTGCCTGAACCTACCTCCCTACCCATTTCTATCTCCATCTTCAACCTTTTCCCAATTTGTTCCAAGCAAGAAAAAATAAACTCGTCTGTTGGAGTTTAAACACAGTCTGGACATTGGCCTTCTTTTGGGAGAAAGAATAGACTTTTCCCTACACTCTAGGGAAGAGAACCAATGGAGGGAGGTAACTCGCTGCAGGACCCAAAAATAGTATGAACACCGCTCAACCTCTTTTATACCAGGAGGATACGGGCATGTGGTATGGTGTGCCTTACCCTGCAAGTGAAGGTAAGCAGGAAAAAGGGTCTGTGGGGGCTCGAGTCCGGGATTATTTGCAGCTACCCCCTGGAAGTTGGATTTTTTTTTCCCGTGTATGTGGTTCTGTGAAAGTCGGCCATTTGGGAAAATTTAACTGCGTCACTTGGGAGGAAAATGGAGGTCAGGCCTGTACTGGACTTTTTCTAAACTGTATAGTTCGTGGGCGTGTCTCAAACATAGAAAAGCCCGCGAGCTACTGCAGGAAGAAGAAAAGGGGAGGAGCCCCCGTCACTTGTGTGTTGCACGTGGCGCATTGGCGCCAAAGGGACAGTACGAGTTGGATAAGTGAAGGAGAAGCAACATGTCTGCTACCCCATGGAATTCTGTTGCATCGGGACCTCTGATGTTCCCAACCACCTCAGCCATGGACAGTGCTCCCCTCACTGCCCCCCTGACGGATACAGAGATCCGGCTTAGGCCTAGGGGCCTCTTCTCTCTCTATGTCTGCCGAGATGCGGAGGCCCTGGGCATGCTCTGCCCCAGATGCCAAGGACTAGCGGTGCAGCTGCGGCCTTTTGGAAGGTGTGCATCCTGTGGAGAGTTCCAATTCGAGGTGGACCAGCCCACCGAGAAGCCCCGGGTCTAACGGGTCAACTGCCTTACAGGTACTGTCACTTCCGAGGAAGAAACCTGTACTCCCACAGTTGAGCCCACACGCACCGCATCGTCTGCCACGGAGGTGGCCAATAGAGATGTCTCAGCTGTTGCAGAGCCATTGGCGGATATCGTAGCGGATGCTGCCTCCGTCACCACCTAGACCTCCAATCTGCCCGCTAAGCAAAAGGTGGGCTATGTTAAGGCCTCCCGTGGCCATGGTCGAAGCCTGCCCCAGCGCCTGCCTGAACCGGATCTTCAAGTTGGAGGGACCTCCAGGAGTTCCACGGAAGGGGATGGTAAAGAGGCTGGGGGAACTGTGACACTGAGTTTGCCAGGGGAAGGGAAGGAAGCTCATACCCCATGCTACTGGGGATGTGTGGACAGCCAACCCGTGGGAACTTTCTGTTTTTGGGGACAATGTGTCTGTGTCTACCAAGAATTACCTGCCGGCAGAGGAGTATGACACTTCCGATCTGGATTCATCTTCCGATTTGGGGGATGATTATGAGATTGACGAGGTTTTCGTTAAAAAGGGATGGGACAAAATTCCGGTGACTTCTCCCTGCAGCCTTAGGGGGGTATCGCCGATGGACTCTGGGGATATTACACCCCGAGTGGAAGCCCCTGTTTTAAAGGAAGATGTTGTTCCCACACCCGCTCTGCCTGCACCTGTATTATCTGTGCCTACTGCTACAGAGGGACGTCTGCCGTTGCGGCCACCCTTGCCACAGCTGGAACCAGTCTCATTAACAAGGTCCCCGGATGCTATCGTTCTTCCTGGAGCGGGAGACCGGGCAACCATGCCACCCTTAGCCCGGTTGCAGCGGCTCCTAAATAGAAAGATTGCCACAGAGTACGGGTGGGAATACCCTTACGTTCCCAAAGAGCTTCTCTTTGAAATCGAGGCCTACCGGGAACGGTGGTATGCAGACTTCGTTTGGGACCATTTGGAAGTGCACAGAGGCCGCAGATATTTGAAATGTTTTGTCACCATGGAAGATCGCTACAAAGGGTGCCGTAGAGAATGGACTTATGGTCGGTACATCCATGCGGATCCTGTGGTGATTTGCTGCAAAGGGAAAGAGGATACTGTGTATTCAATTGAGACACTAGATAAACAGTGGAAAACTCTTGTTCTCCCAGATCCTCAGTATTATCTGTGAAATGGAACTTGTGTGCTGTTTTATTATTCCGTTTCACAGGGACTGCCTGCCCTGAGCTCATGACTTTGCCTGCTGCTCCAAGGGGAACTCTACTCAACTGAGGTACTGGAGAACTGTTTTTTTTCTTCTCTTTCTCCTCAGCTCCACAAAGAAAGAACTGTTTTTTTTTCTCTCCTCACTGAACATTGGGGTAGTTTAGTCAGGGTCAAAGCGAGCAACCGTCGTGGTCAAAATGGAAGACTCGTGTGAAGTAAATTCATGCCCATGCGCAATATTAGAGTGTATTAACTTGAGTTGCCACTAGGTGGTAGTGTTTTGATGAAATATTTTACTGAAGCTAGGCTTAGCAACGAAAAAAAAATCTAGAGGGTAATCATCTCTTTCCGGAGAGATGGTTTTCTTCTGTATACTTTAGATATAGGATGGTTTACTGTGTGCTGTGTTTTTCTTTTCTCTCCCTCTGCAGGTGATCTGCTGTCAACTCTACCGGAGAATGGGTGGGGTAGATATGCAAGGAGGGGTGGGATTGTAACTTGTAATATGGTGTGGTTTTATACAACTGTGATGTATATCTTTACATGCTCTTCTTTTCTTTTCCTCTGCTATTTCCAAATTGTTTGGTTCAGGCACCATTCTAAAATAATAATACTGTACATAGTTGTGAATAGATCAGAACCCACTCAGGATTGAAGAGGGTTTTCTGATCTATTCTGGCCACTGGGGACAGTGGCTTTTCAAGGGGGGGTATGTGTAGCGGACCCCCAAAATTGGGGTCGCTATGCCTTAAATTTAAGGGCAGCCTGAGCGATAGTTTGGCTCAGGTTTTCTGTATTCTTAGCATTGGACTCTGCTCTGCTGTGGTGTTACCTGGGTGTATAGTTCCCCTTGACCTGCGGGTGGCGCTGTCGCTCAGGTCTTGGGTTGAACCACAGGTGGCATTGTGACGTGATTGGGTGTCCTCTCTCGGCAGCCATACAGTGGGTGTGGTCTAACGGCTGTGCATGCCGGGAGAGGGTACATAAGGGGCAGACGCCATGTGTCCGGGGGAGATTGGCCGGGGGGATTCCAAGGAGGGACCCCTGGTGGCTAGAGTCACACCCGTTGGCCCTGCTGGCCAGGGGAGCGTGAATTCAGCCTGAGGCTGTATTGTTCCAGGTAGGCCCAGTACCTTCAACTGGGTCTACAAATAAACCACTGGAGTCTCAGGGAACCCGAGGGAGGGTGGCCCGCTCTGAAGGAGAGGAAACCAGGGGAGGACCTGTCCGGAGGATCGGTGAAGGAAGTCACTGTCTCTGGAGAGGCCTGGTTGCCTGTCAGAGGGAAGAATTCCATGAGTTGCACAGTAGGACCTGTGATGTGCCCCATTGGCACCTATGGTCTCTAAAGGTTGCAGGCGTTAAAGAGTTCTAGATTCAGGAACTAAAGGATTCTGTGGCAGAGGATCTCCTAAACTTGTCTTTGAAGGGGACTAAATCTGAAGTAACTGTTCGTGCTCCACTCCGGCTGCTAGAACTGTGAGAGGGATCTATCCGGGTGAGCAATACCCACTCAGGCTTGAGTGGAGAATAGGGTAACTGGGTGCCGCATGCCTGAACCTACCTCCCTACCCATTTCTATCTCTATCTTCAACCTTTTCCCAATTTGTTCCAAGCAAGAAAAAATAAACTTGTCTGTTGGAGTTTAAAGACAGTCTGGACATTGGCCTTCTTTTGGGAGAAAGAATAGACTTTTCCCTACACTCTAGGGACGAGAACCAATGAAGGGAGGTAACTCGCTGCAGGACCCAAAAATAGTATGAACACCGCTCAACCTCTTATCCAAGGAGGATACGGGCATGTGGCATGGTGTGCCTTTCCCTGCAAGTGAAGGTAAGCAGGAAAAAGGGTCCGTGTGCTACATATATATATGACAGAATGACAGAAAATCAATAGATTCCTCCACCCAAACGGTAACAGCACGAATGAACTAGCTTAGCTGCAATGGCCAATATAGCTAAGATAAAGAACTGAGAGGGTACACTCCTAACAGATCCCACTCTGATTTCTGAATAATGAGCAATTTATCTTTTACTATTAAACTTTTTTGTATACAGTATTCTTCTAAGGCCACCTACTTTCCTGCCCTCAAGAATAGGCATAGATGAGTCAAGTTTTGTCATTCAACTGGTAGGTTGAATGAAAAAACTGACTTAATTCCTCCAACCACATATTTGAGGTGGATGGGATAATCCTCCCCGCTGTGTCTTTGCATTATGACAGTGGGCAGACTTCTCCACCATCAGAATATACTGATCAGCACTGCAATTTAAAGCCTGCAGTGTTGATCAAGTGGAAATGTTCCAACAGGATGATTAGACATTAGTCATTTGGTAGACTTCTATTCAAATACAGTGGCTTTTCGTGGATTGAAATTCAGTTGGTCCCCACTGAACCAGCTGAATTCCGATCCATGTATGGCTTTACTCTCAGCTTCTGGGATTGATTGGTGGCTACAATAACTCTGAAAGAGATACAGATAGTCAGAGATGCTTTCCAGTCTGGGACAACACCAAGGGCTAATTGACTTCCAGTACAATTTTTTAAAACCTACTTTTGGCACCTCATTTTCTAAACACTATTGCAACTATGCTGTTTAATGAAAATTTGTCCACTTCAATGTTAAAGGCTGTGATAGTGGCTATACCCAAACCTGCATCCTGACAGCAGGAAGACTTCTCCACCTTCAGGATACATTGATCAGCACTGCAGTTTATAGCCTGCAGCACTGATCGGGTGGAAATTTTCCAACAGGATGGCTAGACAGAAGTCATTCAGTAGATCAACTTCTATTTAAATACAGTGGCCATACATAGATCGGAAATTAGCCAGTCCCCACTGAATTTTGATCCATATATGGCCAGCTTTACTCCCATCCTCTAGGATTAGTTGGTGGTTGCAATGACTCGGAAAGAGATCCAATAAACCATAGCTGCTCTGCTATCTGGGAAGACACCCAGGACTAATTGACTTCAAGTACATGTTTTTAAAACCTACTTGAGGAATTAGCATCTCTTTTTCTTTTTTTTTTTATATATATTTATTTGGTTTTCAAACGGAAACAGGTACCGTATATACTCGAGTATAAGCCGACCCGAGTATAAGCCGAGGTACCTAATGTTACCACAAAAACCTGGGAAAACTTACTGACTCGAGTATAAGCCGAGGGTCAACAATGCCCATTTTCACTCCTCACTGTGCCCATTGCAACTTCACTAAGCCCATTGCCACCTTACTGTTCCCATCCTCACTGTTCCCATCCTCACTGTTCCCATCCTCACATGTGCCCATCCTCACATGTGCCCATCCTCACTGTGCCCCTAGAATTAAAATTGAACATTGTAAATTGTACCTGAAGGCTGCGGCGTCCATCGTTTAAAACTTGCGGTCTCTTCCTGGTCTCTTCCGTGATAGGCGGAACTGTGTCTGCTGAGAATCACCTATCACGAACATTCTCTCATCCTCACCCATCCCAGAAGACACTGTGTTCAGTTTCCGCCAATCACGGACGTCTGCTGGGAAACTGAGGATGAGAGAACGTTCGTGATAGGCGATTCTCAGCAGACACAGTTCCGCCTATCACAGAAGGGACCAGGAAGAGACCGCGAGTTTTAAACGATGGACGCCGCAGCCTTCAGGTACAATTTACAATGTTCAATTTCGCTGACTCGAGTATAAGCCGAGGGGGGGACTTTCAGCCCAAAAAAAGGGCTGAAAATCTCGGCTTATACTCGAGTATATACGGTACATCAATAGTAACGCGGACTCAGCCGCCTTGATAATAATACCAACATAGGTAATGATTTAATGTAAACATAGTAGTTATGAGTAAATTCTTACTGATACTATGGAATGTTCCAAGTATAGGATATACAAAGGAAAAGAGAAAGAAAGAAAAGAATACAGGTACCTAAAGAATACAGATATCGGTATAGAGTACAAGGCACTAGCAGATTTTTTTTTTTTATCAGTGAAGGGTGTATGTGCCAGGTTAAGGCATCATTGAAGTCACTTGGTTACGTCAGTTAGGTTCTAGGTACTAAAAATCTATGAAGGGTACCATAGGGACCAAGGTTTTCACATAAAGTCAACGGAGCAGAATGTTCTGTGTTGTAAGGCGAGAGATTTCTCCCATAGGAAATGTTGGTGGGTGGAATAATCATTTTGGATGGGTTGTGGGACAGGTCTTGTTTCCAATGCCTGGTGATAGCCAGTTTAGCTGATAGTAGGATGTTAGCCACTATTCCGTGGTAAATGGATGGAACTAAATTAAGTAGGACCAGAACCAGGTCAGTAGGGGTTAAGATACCTGTAATTTCTGATATAATTTGAAAAGTTTTCCGCCAAAAACTACGGATATTTTTGCAAGACGATAAGATATGCATGATGTTGCCTGAGGAACCACAACTGCGCCAACATATTGAGGAGCTTTTAGAAAACATTTTGGCCAATTTGTACGGGGTGAGATACCATCTTAGGGAGACCTTTAAGGCTAGTTCCCAATGGTTCACACAATGTGTAATAGAATGTGAATATCGGATGGCTTGGGTCCATTGGAAGTCGGAAAAGGAAGTTTGGAGATCCGATTCCCATTGGAGCATTTGTTTGGATTTGCTGAACTTAGTTTTGTTCTGTAATATGTTATAAATTATGGACGTTCCTTTGGTGGGTTTTACAAAATTTGAGAAGAGTTGATATATTTTGGGGTGGAGTGTAATAGAAGGTGGTGGAGAAGCTTTGAGAAAGTAATAAATACGATATAGTGTGAAGAAGGCCGAGTGTGAAAGGGCATATTTAGCAGTAAGTGAATTGGGGGGGGGGGGGTCTCGGTTGGTGTCCCTTAAGGATATCTTCTAGATGGAGAAGACCAAATTTCTCAAGGTGGATCAGTTTGATTTCAGGGATGAGGTGCTCTAGAGTTACACGTGGTATTGGTAATGACTAGGTGGTTAGGGACTTGGGAGGGAGAGTTTACAATCTTACTCCATGCATAGATAGACGCTCTCGTAGTGGGTAGGTATGTAGACAAATAGGGATGAGCCAAACACCCCCCGGTTCGGTTCGCACCAGAACCTGCGAACGGACCGAAAGTACGGGCAAATTTTAGAACCCTATTAAATACAATGGAAGTGAACGTTCAAAATCAAAAGTGCTAAATATAACGGCTAATATGCAAGTTATTGTCCTAAAAAGGGTTTGGGGACCCGGGTCCTGCCCCAGGGGACATGTATCAATGCAAAAATAAGTTTTAAAAACGGATGTTTTTTCAGGAGCAGTGATTTTAATGATGCATAAAGTGAAAAAAATAAGTGAAATATGACTTTAAATATCGTACCTGGGGGGGTGTCTAAAGTATGCCTGTGAAGTGGCACGTGTTTCCCGTGTTTAGAACTGTCCCTGCACAAAATTAAATTTCTAAAGGAAAAAAAGTCATTTAAAACTGTAATGTCTGGTCCCGGCAATATGGATGAAAATCATTGAGTAAAATGGCATGGGTACCCCAGCCCATTACCAGCCCCTTTGGGTCTTGTATGGATATTAAGGAGAACCCCGCACCCAAAGTAAAAAAAGGCCCTATATACTCTGAACAGCAGTATACAGGCTGTGCAAACAAGACAGGGACTGTAGGTTTGTTCTTATGTAGAATCTGTTTGTAATTTGGAACAGGTAAATTTTTTAAGTGTAGCTCCAGCTCAAAAATCTATTTTTAAGCTTTTTGGAAAACATAGGGAAGGGTTATCACCCCTGTAACATTTGTTTTGCTGTCTGTGCAGTGTGCACCTGTTCAGAACATTTCACCCCAATGACAAATGTTTTTTTGAAAATTTGTTTTTTTTATTGAAACAAGGATTGGTGATAAAGCATCAGTGGAGAGTAGACACCTTTTTCCCATTATAACTCTTACAGGAAAGAATTTCCCTTCCTAGGGGTAGATTTATTCTCACTTCCTGTTGTCTCTTTCCGTTTGCAAGTAGGAGTCGTTTGTCAGTTGGATGTTTGAAAGTAGGGGCCTGCCGTATATACTTTATATAATTTGACCCTTAGGTGTTGGTGTTGCCACAACACTGTAAGCCCTCACAGTTACTCTTGGTGGGTGCAGGAATGGGCCCAGCTGTTAAAAATTAGATCAAGAATTGTAATCGCATGCCCCTTTTGAACAGGGGTAGACAAATTGGGCCTTTGGTGGTGGTGGTGGTGTTGCCACAACAATGTAAGCCCTCACAGTTGCCCTGCTGTGAATTATTAGATATGGGGCAGAAAAATTGTGCCTTAGGCACCGGTGCCACAACACTGTAACCCCTCACAGATACTGTACTTGGAGTGCAGCAATGAGTCCTGTTGCAAAGTATTGCATCAAAAATTGTAATTACACACCCCTGTTAAACAGGGGCAGAAAAATTGGGCCTTAGGCACTGGTGCTGGTGCCACAACACTGCAACCCCTCACAGATACTGTAGTTGGAGCACAGCAATGAGCCCTGTTGCAAAGTATTGCATCAAAAATTGTAATTACCGTATTTATCGGCGTATAACACGCACAGGCGTATAACACACACCCTAACTTTAAGAGGGAAGTTTCAGGCAAAAAACTTTCCACATCCCCCTGCATATAACACGCAGGCACAGTTTACCCTCTATTTTCAGGGTAAAAAAGTGAGTGTTATACGCCAATAAATACAGTACATGCCCCTGTTAAACAGGGGCAGAAAAATTGGGCCTTGGGCACTGGTGCTGGTGCCACAACACTGCAACCCCTCACAGATACAGTACATGGAGCGCAGCAATGAGCCCTGTTGCAAAGTATTGCATCAAAAATTTTAATTACATGCCCCTGTTAAACAGGGGCAGAAAAATTGGGCCTTAGGCACTGGTGCCACAATACTGCAACCCCTCACAGATATTGTACTTGGAGCGCAGAAATGAGCCCTGTTGCAAAGTATTGCATCAAAAATTGTAATTACATGCCCCTGTTAAACAGGGGCAGAAAAATTGGGCCTTAGGCACTGGTGCTGGTGCCACAACACTGCAACCCCTCACAGATACAGTACTTGGAGCGCAGCAATGAGCCCTGTTGCAAAGCATTTCATCAAAAATTTGAATTACACGCCCCTGTTAACCTGCCTGGCGGTATGATTCTGTCAGATTTTAGGTGCTGAAAGCGGTACCATTATTCTGCATGAAAATTTGGTGTTTTATATTGTAGGCCTGTAATTCTTAGGAATAACTCACTTAAATCTGTCCAAAAAAGAGTCTAGTAGACATCCTGGGTATGATAAAGTAAAAAAAAAAAAAAACATAAATTATAATATAATAAATAACTATAAAATAATTATAACAAATAATAATATAATAATAATAATAAAAGTGTTTTTCAGTGTTTGATGACAAATTTCCCCACAAATCGCTATCGCACAATTCTGCGAGTGATTCTAATTTATTATCACTGTTTTCTAGCTTGTCTAAAACCACTTTTGACGTAAAGGGACACTTTTTGGTTGCTATGGACAATCTTCAAATTCCAGGCAGAAAGAACAGTTTTTATTATATAAAAGTGCATGCAGGACACTGGGCAGACCACTAGGGACAAAGGGTGTGTGTAATTTTTTATACAGTACTGTAATCTGTAAGATTACAGTATACTGTATGTGTACTGTGTTTTAACTTTTTTGACTTTGGCGCCGATCTCCGTCCCCGTGCGTCGTAACGTCGCAGGGAAAGGAGCTCGGCGGCACTCGGGCACTGTGTGAATCGAGCGAGGAGACGGCTCGATCACACAGCGGGGAGGCATCGCAGGATCCAGGGGAGAGGGTAAGTAACTCTGCCTGGATTACTGCGATGCAATCCAGAGTCTGGCTCGGGGTTACCGCTTTTGGTGCTGAAATTTAACCCTGAGCCAGACTCGGGAATACCGCCAAGGGGGTTAAACAGGGGCTGAAAAATTGGGCCTTAGCCACTGGTGGCGGTGCAAAGGAACCAAAAATGTTCTTTCAAGCTATCAGCATGATTATTGAGGAGGAAGAGGATAGTCACTCAGCATAACAGGATAGTCACTCAGCATAGGCAGTCTTGAAGGGATCTGACATTTCCCCAAAAAATATTCAGTTACATCAGCATCAGGTGCTTGGTAGCTGGTGGTGATCCAAGACTGATTCATTTTTATGAAGGTCAGTCGATCGACCGAGTCGGTGGACAGGCGCACCCTGTGATCGGTTACAAAGCCTCCAGCAGCACTGAATGTGCGTTCTGAAAGAACGCTGGATGCAGGACAGGCCAGTACCTCAATTACAGACTGTGCAAGCTATGGACAGTGATCCATCCTCAAGACCCAGTAACCCAGAGGATTTTCGGTGGGAAAGGTGTCCAAATCTGATCTTGCCCCTAGGTATTCCTGCACCATGTAAACCAGACCCTGGCGATGGTTGCTGGAAGCCATCATACCTTGGGGCTGCGTACTAAAAAATTGTCTGAACGCATCGGTCAGACGACCACCTTCTCCACCGCTCCTTCTTTGACTGACTGGAGCCTCAGCAACACGTTGTCCAGGACCAGGAATTTGTAACCTCCCAGCCTCTGGGAACGCGTTGCACAGACCTTTCTGCAAGGCCTCCCAAAGATGCTTCATCCTCTGCTCCCTCTGTGACGGCAAGATAAGGTCCGCAACCTTACCCTTGTAACGTGGATCAAGGAGGGCTGCCAGCCAGTAATGATCCCTCTCCTTGATCACACGAATACGAGGATCCTTGCGCAGGCTTTGCAGGATCAGGGAGGCCATGCAGCATAGGTTTGCTGAGGCATTCGTTGCAGAGTCCTCTGGGTCACTGAGGACGACATGATCCGCAGCCACCTCCTCCCAGCCACGTACAAGTCCATGGGTGTCTTGGGACTGTAATTGATCCCTTGAAGACTGCTGCTGATGCTGAGTGCTAGGCTCCACCTCTATGCTGACACAATTCTCCTCCTCCTCCTCGTCCTCTTTCTGTGTGATAGCCAGGCCAGCAAGAACACTGTCTGGATAAAGGGGGCCTTGAGAGGTAAGGAAGTCCTCCTCTTCCTGCCTCTGTTCTGCCTCAAGTGCCCTGTCAATTATTCCATGCAGCGTGTGCTCCAACAGGTGGACAAGAGGGACAGTGTCACTGATGCATGCACTGTCACTGCTCACCATCCCCGTGGCCTCCTCAAATGGTGCCAGGACAGTGCATGCATCCCTGATCATGACCCTCTGGTGTGGGGAAAAAAATCCAAGCTCCCCTGACAATGTCCTGGTGCCATATTGCAACAGATACTCATTGATGGCCCTCTGCTGTGTGTGCAGCCGCTGCAGCATGGCCAACATAGAGTTCCACCTGGTGGGCATGTCACAGATTAGGCGGTTCTTGGGCAGGTTGTAATCATTTTGCAGGTCAGCCAGCCGAGCACTGGCATTATATGACTGGCAGGAAATGCCCACAGAGTTTCCTGGCCTGCTTCAGGACCCCCTGTAAGCCCGAGTACCTGCCCAAGAACCACTGCACCACCAAGTTAAGGACGTGAGCCAAACAGGACACATTGGTCAGTTGTCCCTGTCAGGGGGCAGAGAGGAGGTTGGTGCCATTGTTGGAAAACACCTTTCCTGGCTTAAGCTGGCGTGGTGTCAACCACCTCTGAGCCTGCCCCTGCAGAGCTGACAGAATCTCTGCCCAAGTGTGGCTCCTGTCCCCCAAGCACACCAGCTCAAGCACCGCATGTCATCTTTTTGCCTGCGTACTTGCGTAGTCCCTTGAACGCCTATGGAGCACCGCTGGTTCCGAGGACAAAGCACAGGAAGAGGCCATGGAGGAAGAAGAAGAGGAGGGGGTGGAGGAGAGAGGTGTGTCAGAATCACCAGTAGTAACATTTTGGAGGCTTGGTGGCGGAACAACCTCCAACACTACTGCACCCTTCCCAGCTGCCAACAGAGTCACCCAATGGGCCGTGAAAGATAGGTAACGTCCCTGTCCATGCCTGCTGGACCATGAGTCAGCGGTAATATGCACCTTACCACTGACCGCCCTGTCCAGTGAGGCCAAGATATTGCCTTCCACATGCCGGTAAAGAGCCGAAATCGCCTTCCGTGAGATAAAGTGGCGTTTGGGAACCTGCCACTGAGGAACCGCACATTCAACAAACTCACGGAAAGGGGCAGAGTCTACCAACTGAAAAGGCAGCAGTTGAAGTGCTAGCAATTAAGCCAAGCTAGCAATCAACCGCTGGGCATGTGGATGGCTGGGAGCGAACTTCTTTCGGCGGTGCAGCAGCTGGGGCAGGGAAATTTGCCTGGTACAATCGGACGTCGGTGTACCGAAAGGAGATTGCCCACAAGTACTTGGCTGTGACTGTGACACACCTAATTCTACACCTTCATTCCTCTCAGTGCAGGTTTCAGAGAGGACTGAAGGTATACTGGGGTTGGAGATCCCAGCTAATGAGGAGCAAGGAGAGATCCGCTTTGTTCTTTGATGTGGGTCTTTTAGGTACGCCTGCTAGCGGACTGCATGGCAGGTCGACATATACGTGGTGCCCAAGCGGCTGATGTTTTGGCCACGCGAGATACGCTTCAGACATATGTTGCAAATGGCAATGGTGCGATCTGCTGCACACGTCTGAAAAAAGGCCCACACCAAAGAACTTTTGGAATAACGTGCAGAGACAGCTTCGCCCTGCACATGCAGAGCTCTGCGGTGTGATGCAGTCGGTGTGCTGCCCTTAAGCTGGCCCCTGGAGGGCATCCTGCCTCGTTGAAGATGTGCCTCCTCCTCCTCCTCTTCCTTCTCCTCTCTCCTATCAGGCACCCATGTGGAGTCAGTGACCTCATCATCCCCTCCCTCCTCATCACTGGAGCCAATCTGGCAGTATGCTGCAGCTGGGGGAACATGACTGCCAGATAGCTGTCCTTGTTGGGCACCCCCTCTCTCTGGGCTCACGTTACTACCCCCTCTCTCTGGGCTCACGTTACTGCCTTCCTCCAGCTGGGTTCCATCATCGGAGCCTTCAAAATGCTGGGCATCCTCCTGGAGCATGTACCCAACACTGTGGTCAAACAGTTCGGGGGACTCCTCAGGAGGACATGGTGGGGCTAGTGAAGGAGTGACTGATGCCATTTAGCCAAGGGAAGAGGCCGCTTTGGCAGCTGCTTTGCCAGACAAAGTACCCTGAGCTTGGGTGAGAGAGGATGAGGAGGATGAGGATGGCTTGGTCATCCACTCTACCAAATAATGGGAATGTTGCGACTCAACATGGCCAGCTGCCGAAAAGAAGGACAAGCGTGCCCCACGGCCACGTGCTGATGAGGATGTACCGTGTCCACGACCAGCACTGTTGCCTCTAGACACAGAGCCTGCTTGCCCTCCTTTATTGCCTCGTGACTGTCTGCCTCTCTTTGTTTGCCTTCCAGACATACTAATGGCCTGCAGTGAGATGTAGCTGCACAAAGGTGGGATGTGAGATGGGGGTTGTTAGCTCTCGTGGTAGATGCGTTTTTTCAGCGATTCAAGCCAGTCAGGAACTATATTTAAGGGCATGGTAGCCCATTTTTATTAAAAAGGCTAAATAAAAGTCCAAACAAAGGTTTGCCACGCAGGGGTTCTTCTCCATTAAATACATAGAACAGAAAATGCTAGCCCACCTGGCTCTCTGTAGCAGTACTTCTGCACTTTATCCTGGTCAGCCAGACCACCGGACTCCTCCAAGTAGACGGCTTCCCTTTAGCGTCCACAACTTTCTGGCTGTCTCCTACAGCCTCTCTGACTCCTAAAGACCTCCTGTCTCTTGGTGTGGAGCCGTCTCCAACTGGGAGCCATGAGATCTTCCCATACATTCATTATAAGGGCTGTGCTCACCTGAGCACACACCCTGCTGGTAATCAGCAAAGTCTGGACACAGGGTTGGAGATCCCATCCCTCCCAAGACACTGTGGAATCTCCAAACTACAAAGCCCCTTTCCAGAATACCAAAACCTGGAGAAAGCTACGAAAGCAGTCTTCTCCAGTTCACATCTACGCTATGTAGTCTTGCATCTTGCAAATGTGCAGACCCTGTGTCCAGCAAACTGTCCATTTTACCGTGACAGTAGCTCCTACTGTCACATATCTCCCCCCCATGTTTCGGACCCGAAGGGGGCGGAACACACAAGCCCGAATGCTTGATTGGGGCACCTCTGTGCCAGCTGTTCGCTGCGTAGGCCCAATCTTTTTTTCGGGTGCGTTTCCAGGCACGCCTTACCCAGGATCGCAACGGGGTCCTACCTTTCTGTATCCCCAGCCTACTCCTTCTGTTCTTGGGGTTCCTGAGCTCACGTTTTTTTTCTGGCAGCCCCCTGCCTTTCCTGCTACTTCCTTTAAACTCAGTTTCTGGATTCTGTAAGGAACCTTCTCCAGACACTACGCCTGATGAGGAACCACCTTTTCCCTCACTGGTACCCGTTTTCCCCATCACAATAGGTCCCTTGGGTTTACCAACTCCTTTGCCCTTGACTACCAACTCCCCAGGGCTCAACATCTGTGTATCACACTAATTTTCCAAGAAATTATTCATTTTCATATCCAGACCATTATTTACATTAACATTCAGTAATAAGTCACCATTTCTCCAATTATCAATGTCATCAGTTATTTCTCGTTCAGGGTTTGTTAGGGCCAAGCCCAAGGAGGGACAGCACACAGGTGAGCAGCTATCCCCTATGAGACCTTCACCAGGCTTCACTTCACCTGTTGTCCAAATCTCTGTGGGCAGTTGTCCCAACAACTGACATTGAACAACGCATGACCCATTTCTAGCAGTACCAATCTTTGCCAACTCACACTTTTCCATGTTACAATTTTTGTTCCTCTCCATACTATATTTGAGAGCGTCTCCGGGTACCCCAACTTGTACCTCTCTGCAGGTGACAGACAGAATCTCTGCTTTTGCCGCGTCCATATCTGGCCCTTCCTTCTTAGGAGGTCTAGCGGGTGAGGCAGTATCCGCGCCATTTACAAATCCCTGCTCAGCCACACCTCGGACCGCACTAGCAGGCATGTCCATCACCGTATCAGGTGGAGAGACATCTGTCTCCAGCAGCCCCCCAGAGCGCCTTCCGTACTGAACCGTATCCGGAAGCACCCTCACAGGAAACCGGGAGATCATTTGCCACACTATTAGAAAGCACTGTACCAACCAGTTCCACTGGTGATTAATTTTAACCAGCACAGGTTGTACTACCTGGCTCCATCCATTGGTACCACACAGCACCACCACATCCGACTGTAATGGAGGCACCCAGGTATACAAGGACTGTGCTTTCACCATTTCAAGCAGTTCCACTAACATATCTGTAATTTCTACACACTCCACATCAATATGCAAAACATTTTTGGTGACCTTAACCTTATCAGAGACATGGAGGGGCTCATTCACTGCGGCTTGAGGGGCCTAAACATTTAAATGGGGCCTCCACCTTACTTGCGGTACCCATCACAGCCTGATGCTCCTCTGGAACACTGTCAGACGCATGTCTCCCACTCATCCCTTCCAACTCAACAATGAGCCCCTGCAAGTAAACATCTGTTACATTGTCACCTTCACACTTGACATTCAGCGGCTGGGCTGTGAACACCACATCTGCCATGCATGCACCCTGATCTGGTCCTTCCGACTGGGGGGAAACAACCCTTGTAGGGACCAACGCACCCTCAACCATCGGTCGCTCTGCGATTTCCCTGTCTGGCATAGCAGTTGTTGTATTCACACCCCTGTCGCCCAACATAGCCCTGTCTAACACGGCTAGTAATTGTTTGGCCCAACTGTCCCTATCCGTTGTGCTTCCATTATGAGGGCTCAGCAGTACTTCATCATCGGCTCTAGGAGGCACCTGGGCTTCTGCAGCTCAAACAGTAACTTTGTCAGTTCTATATAAATCACATTTCGACAACATGCTTTTACTCTTTACTAAAGCTTCATCAAACAAGGCAGGCTGCAATACACCATCACTACCTTGCTCTGGGGGCGCTAACACACTCAGCTGTGTACCTTCAGCTTTGGCCAGCTGACTTAACCCCTTACCAACTGGATTACACATATGGTAAACGGACTGCTCACACAAACTCTCACTGCATCGTGTAGACCCAGTTTGTTCCACCAGAGCAATATCAGGGCTGTCCTGGACAATTTCTGGCTCCAACACCTGGAGACCCTCAGAGATTTCCATGGACAACACTGTGGCTCTGCTTCTGGTTGCCAAGGCAGACATCCCCCTTTCCTCATTACTAAAGAACGCATCACCATCAGTACATGTATCATCAGCAATACCTTTATCATCAGCATTCATAAACATAGCAGTTTCATAAGCTCTATCAGGTTTTCTTTTGTCATAACGCATGGCACCCTGCGTGCCACTCAGCTCACCACCCTTCCTCTCCAAAGGAATTATTTTTCCTACTAGGGCGGCTTCACAGTTGTCCTGGGATACCACTTGCCTCACCACTGCAGGCTCCTTGGCAGTTTCCCTTGGCAACTCTGCAGCACCTGTCACTGTCACTAGGGAACATGGCACACCAACTGCTTTGGTTACCCCTAGCACATCTCTCCCAGCACTCTGCTGGATTATCTTAGGTGCACACAGAGTCCATATGTCCTTTTCAGTCCTTGACCTTGCTGCAAGCTGGGTTTTAACCTGTGTCTTCCCGCTGATCTGGGTAGCACACTGCAGCAAGTCCATTTTTACACCTGCGGATCTCCCCACCGAACACAATGCCACTTCACTGGGATCAGACCCACAAATAGCAACAGTCTTACCATATCCTGTAGCAGGTAACTCTGGATTTCCAAAACCGAAGTCTACCGGTGACACTTCTCCCATCCTGGAGCATTGCTGGCGGCCCATGATACGATGGAACTCTCCTCTGAGAAGGATTTCCTCTTTAAACCTGCGGTAGTCATCCTGGTCCCCATCCATCAAATGGTAAACCGACCGGTACTCTATCCGTAACAATGTTTGCAGCAATTTTGGCCACCGGTTCCTAGGCCATTTTCTCTTTACAGCAACTTTTTCAAATCTTAGCAGGAAGTCCCCAACTTCCTCTGTAGGCAGCATGGGTTGCATATAGTCAGAGGCCACGATCACAGCCCCTTGCACTGCATCCCAGTCTTTGCGATTCCGCTTGAACCATCCATTCACTGTCTCACGCATCACTAGGCCTTTTGGACTGACCCTTCTAGGTGGAGACATCTTCTTAGGCCACGCTGAGCTCACTTCCACAGGTACACCACTTGTATGCAACACAGTCCATCAATTGAACTCCTGTGCAATGCAGTTCGCCTGGCTGCCACACACAGCTAGCAGCAGTTCACTGCAGGAAAAAAAATGAGTTTTCATTCACAGGTACACCACCTGCAACACGCAATGCCTTTTGCCTGGCTGCACTTCCACACACAGCCAACAGTTCCTGACCTGAACTCACTGTGGAGCAAGGACCCAGATTCCACCGTCTTGTGCCCGCTGAATCCACCACTTGTGAGATGGGGGTTGTTAGCTCTCGTGGTAGATGCGTTTTTTCAGCGATTCAAGCCAGTCAGGAACTATATTTAAGGGCATGGTAGCCCATTTTTATTAAAAAGGCTAAATAAAAGTCCAAACAAAGGTTTGCCACGCAGGGGTTCTTCTCCATTAAATACACAGAACAGAAAATGCTAGCCCACCTGGCTCTCTGTAGCAGTACTTCTGCACTTTATCCTGGTCAGCCAGACCACCGGACTCCTCAAAGTAGATGGCTTCCCTTTAGCATCCACAGCTCTGCCTCTTGCAGTCACCAACTTTCTGGCTGTCTCCTACAGCCTCTCTGACTCCTGAAGACCTCCTGTCTCTTGGGGTGGAGCCGTCTCCAACTGGGAGCCATGAGGTCTTCCCATACATTCATTATAAGGGCTGTGCTCACCTGAGCACACACCCTGCTGGTAATCAGCAAAGTCTGGACACAGGGTTGGAGATCCCATCCCTCCCAAGACACTGTGGAACCTCCAAACTACAAAGTCCCTTTCCAGAATACCAAAACCTGGAAAAAGCTGCACATCTACGCTCTGTAGTCTTGCACCTTGCAAATGTGCAGACCCTGTGTCCAGCAAACTGACCATTTTACCGTGACAGTAGCTCCTACTGTCACAATATATATAAATATAATGCAGTCTTCAGACTCGACTGCCTGCTGTGTTATTAGTATGAGAAATGCAGCAAAGGTCTTCAGTTAGTTTTAGGTGAACATTGTGCAGAGGACACTGTACACTAACTGAAAATACTAGCAGCTCTCTGCCTGTGGTTTTATTACGAGAACACCACAAATTTTATTCAGGTTCCTTTAAGTGAACGCTCTGCAAAGGACAGAAGTACTGCAGTACACTACATGAAATTAATGCAGCACTACGCCTGTGTTTTTATTATGAGAACACCACTAACTGTATTCAGGTAAGTTTTAGGTGAACGCTATGCAAAGCACACAGTACACTAAGTGAAATTCTGCTGCAGCTAGCACAATCACCTGCCTGCCTGTCACAGTATAGAGAACAGCAGTAACGGATCTAGCTAAACTAAATACAGTGTATAAATATATATACAACACCTAGGATGCATATATATCCTCTACACACTGTAGCACCAGCTAACTGACTCGCCTGCCTGCTCTATCTAACGCAATATCAATGACACTGTCTCTCTCTCTGTAACTCTCTCTTTCACAAACTCCAACACACTACACAAGGCCGACTTCCAGGCGGCCTTAAATAGTGTGGGGCGTGTACCTACTCCTCTGAGCCATGATTGGCCAAAGCCACCCTGGCTTTGGCCAATTACGGCTCTCTGTACTTACGGCACTGTGACTGGCCAAGAATGCGGGTCATAGTGCATGCTTGGCCAATCATCGGCCAGCAATGCACTGCGATGCCGCAGGGAATTATAGGCCGTGACCCGCCACTCAAATTTAGCGTGAACGGCCCATAATGTTCGATCTTTGTCGAACGATCGAACAGCCGATGTTCGAGTCGAAAATGGGTTTGACTCGAACACAAAGTTCATCCCTATAGACAAATTTAGTGTTCTCCAGGTGTCTGGATATAGTAGAGAACTGAGATTAGTGGTTTTATTGATTCCCTTTTCTACATCCAACCATAACGGTTCTGCATATGGGTTAAACCAGTATTTCAGAGGATCCAGGTGGACTGCTATAGGGTAGTCCTGTAGATCTATCATTCCCATACCACCCATTAATCTGTGTTTAGTCAAGGATGTATGGGAACAACGCGCCCTCTTTCCTTTCCAAATAAAGTTTCTTAGCTGCGATGTAAGGGTTTTTATGTATATTTGTTTAACCGGGATATGTAGGGACCGGAACATGTATAATATTTGGGGGAGAATCTGCATCTTATAAGCTGAAAACCTGCCTACTCATGACAGCTCTACTTGGGCAAGCTTCTTCAGTTGCTCCTCAATTTTGGCTATTAGAGGTTTGCAGTTAGCTTCCTCTAGATTAGTGTGGGACGGGGTGAATGTGATACAAAGGTATGAGATACTTGATTCAGCCCATGTGTACGGCAGTTCCTCTTTCAACTTAGCTTTGATAGATTGGGGGATATTAAGGTCCATTACTAGAGATTTGGAATGATTGACTTTGTAATAGGATAGATTGCCGAATTCTGTTATGATCACATGAGCTTGTGGGAGCGAGATATGGGGATTTGTCAGCATTAAGATGATATCATCTGCAAAGAGATTAATAGCGTGAGTCTTTTCTCTATGGATGAAGCCAGTTATCGATGAATGGGATCTGATTTTCTCGGTTCTATCATCAGGTGGAATATCAACGTGGAGAATGGGCACCCCTGTCTTTTACCATTAGTTATGGTGAAGGGTTTGGAGAGTAAACTTGCTGTGTACAGCTGGGCCGAAGGAGTGGAATATAGTGCTAGAACAGCAGCTAGTATAATTCCCTCAAAGCCAAATTTACTGAGAACCTGTGACATGTAGCCCCAATGAACTCGGTCGAATGTATTTTCCGTGTCAATAGAAAGCATGAGAAGGCGCTCGACTATGCTCAGCATACTGCACAACATTAATCACACGTTTCGTGACATTAGATGTCTACCTACCAGAAACAAACCCTGTCTGACAGGAAAGAGGTAAGGGATCTTAGATTTAAATCTACAGGATATTAGACGGGAGGCTAGGAATTTCCCAGCTTTGTTATGTAAAGCCCCATACACACGGTCGGACTTCCATCTGACTTTTCTGTGGTTTTTTGTCCGAACGGAGTTGGTCGGGCACACCCATAGCATACACACGCTCGGACTTTTCTGCAAACTTTCCCAAAACTTTTTGCAACATCACGTGGTTTTTCTACTCTTTTCTGCTCTTTACCGCCACCCTTTGGTCAACTTCTGCTATTGTTGGTTGATTTTAACATTAGTTGTTTTGTCCATCGGACAAAAGTCCGATGGTTTTCTGTACACACGGTCGGACTTTGCTCTATCGGACTTTTGTTGGGCAAAAGTTTGTCCATTTGCAGACCCAACTTTTGTCCGATGAAAACAAGAAATAAGCAAAAAAAGTTTGTCCGATGGACCATACACTCGGTCAGATTGTTGGTCCAACTTGCTCAAAATGAAGTTTGTTGGCCAAAAGTCCGACCGTGTGTATGGGGCTTTAGGAGTAGTACCTCGTTCTAAGTTGGAGAAGCATATGTTCATGCTTTTCTTGTAATAGGGAGCGGAGTTCAAAGCGTAGCTTGGCAAGGGTAGATGCTATATGAGGGTCAGGGTGAAACTTATTGTTGTCTTCCAAAGTTTGGAGATCAGTTAATAAGCATTGTAGTTTTGTGTTATAGGCTCGTTTGGCCTGGGTGCCTAATTGGATTAAGATTCCGTGAGTGTACACTTTGTGTGCATTCCACAAGGAGAAGATGCTGGTGTCTAGAGTGTCATTGGTGAGAAAATAGTCCCGGAGATGTTGAGTGAGCACCTCGTTTGTGGAGTTTTCTTTGATTAGTTTGTTATTACACCTCCACAATTGGGTAGGGCGGTGGGAATCTGATTCTGAAATTGTGATGGAGAAAGAAGCATGGTCAGACCACGTGGTATCACCTATTTTGGAAGAAGATATGCATTGTAGTAAACACTTATCTACTAAGCACAAATCAATATGTGAATATGAGTTGAACCTTGGGGAATGATATGAATATTGGTGAGAGAGAAAAAGGGAACTTGTGAGTCTGCAGTGCCTTGGAAGATATGGAATGAGAGGATCCTTAAGAGAGGATCGGTATAGAACAATAATCATAGTTGTCCAGAGGGAACTATGCATAAACAGTTAAGTTAAAGTGGAGAGAAAAATCAAAAAAATCAAAAGAGAGTCAGTGCGGCTCAACTGCAGTATATGGGGAAGAACTTGCTAGGAAGCTGGTAAGGGAGCACTAACTTCTCCAGGGAGACAGCCTAAGCAGTAGTAATAGTTCTGAGGTGAAATCTTCCAGTGATCATTTTTTTTCTGTTGTAGCATCTGTCCAGGTACTGATTGCGCACTTTTGGGAAGTTTGACATGGAGTTTGAAGAATGTGCGCTAGGCGGATTAGCTGGGATGATGTTCCAGTTGTTAAGTAGACAAACCCCTTCATTTTGAGTGTATTTATGTTGGAGGTTGAACCATCTCTTATGATCTTGAGTGTTGCGGGGTATTTCCATTGAAACCCAATATCATGTGTGACAGCAGGAAGGTAAAGTCACCTGGTTGCATCCAGGGGGGTAGATATATTTCGCCCAGATTCAGGCTTTACGCCGACTTATACAACTAGGTGGAGAGTTGTATAAGGCTAGTGGGCTCATGGATGACTCATACCTCTAGGGAGAGTGTGGGGCGTCGTGCAGACAGAGATGAGGAGACCAGCTGAACCTTGTCAGCTCATTTAGGCCTCTATAAGAACTCCCAGCTTCATTAGATGTTAGCTCATGCCTGGAACCAGACCTGTGTGGACTGTCTAGGGAGAGTGAACCCCTGTGCGGTGAGACAAAGCCTGTGTGGCTATTTGCTTGGACATTTAAAACCAGGGACTTAGGGACTAGGACAGCACTAGGCTGATCCCAGTTGTTAGTTAGGAAACCTGTATGTTTAGTTAGAGGTCAAGTTGACCAGGATTTATTTTGTTTATGTTTCTTTTGCTTTGCTGTGTTTTGTCACTGTAAATAGAAAATAAACCGCACCTTTTTGATTTTGAAAACCACAACCTCCGTTTGCTGGGCCTGTTTTTGTGTGGGGAGCCCATCCCGGGGGTCACCCACACCCGCTGCCGAGCTAACCCCCTCACAGTTGGTGGAGAACCAGTGGCAGTTTTTTTTTAAGCCAGCATGGAGGAGATACTGAAACAGCTGGCTCTAGCAAATGCCAATCAACAGCAGACAAATGCAGGTTTGCAAAAGAGCCTTGCAGTTCATCAACAGAGCCTTGCAGCTCATCAACAGAGCCTTGCAGCCCAGCAGCAAGCTCATCAACAGAGCCTTGCAGCCCAGCAGCAAGCTCATCAACAGAGCATTGCAGCCCAGCAGCAGACAAACGCAACTTTGCAACAGAGTCTGGAGGCTCAGCAACAAGCCCAGCAGCAATCTGAGGCCCGCTTCATAGACCTGTTGCAGAAGCAAGAGCAGAGACTACAACAACAGATGGAAGCAGTAATGCAGCAACGTCCGCAGACCAGTGAGGAAAGCCGTCCCACTAATACCGCGTCCTTTGGGGTCAGTCGTTTATTGACAAAAATGACTGGAGAGGATGATCCAGAGGTATTTTTGACCACATTTGAAAGGACCGCTGAAAGAGAAAAGTGGCCTGAGGAGCAGTGGGCTGGACTGGTGGCTCCTCTGTTAACTGGTGAATCGCAGAAAGCTTACTATGACCTAGAGCCTAACCAAGCAAAAGACTATGTGATGCTAAAAGCTGAAATATTGGCAAGGCTGGGTGTCACCCTGGCTGTCCGGGCTCAGCGTGTGCATAACTGGACTTTCCAGCTTGGAAAACCCCCCAGGTCTCAAATGTATGATCTCATTCACCTGAGCAGAAAGTGGCTACAGCCAGAGACTTTGTCCGCACCAAAGATTGTGGAACGTGTTGTAATGGATCGGTTTTTGAGAGCTCTTCCTACTGCCATCCAAAAGTGGGTAAGCCATGGAGACCCAGAGACGGCCGATGGTCTTGTGGATCGTGTGGAGAAATACTTGGCTACAGAGAAAACCCGAGAGAGGGTATTACAGAGATTCTATTGGCCGGGGGTGATGAAGGACATAGAAAATTATTGTTCCTCCTGCCCTGTGTGTCAGAGGTCGGCCCCGATGCCACATTTCCGTAGCCCGCTGGTCCCTCTACCCATCATTGAGGTCCCGTTTGAGAGGATCGCCATGGATTTGGTAGGTCCTATAATCAAGTCCGCTAGGGGGCACCAGTACATATTAGTTATAATGGACTATGCCACCCGTTATCCAGAAGCGATCCCTCTCCGAAATACCTCGGCCAAAACCATAGCCAAAGAGCTATCTCTTGTGTTTAGCCGGGTGGGTATTTGTAAAGAACTGCTTACGGACCAAGGTACACCCTTTATGTCCCGGGTTATGAAGGAGCTGTGTAAATTGTTCAAAGTGACGCAATTACGTACATCTGTGTATCACCCCCAAACCGATGGGCTGGTTGAAAGATTCAACAAAACCCTAAAACAAATGTTGAAGAAAGTGGTGGATAGAGATGGAAAGGATTGGGACTGTCTACTTCCTTATCTGATGTTTGCTATTAGGGAGGTGCCCCAATCCTCTACGGGATTCTCCCCCTTTGAGTTACTGTATGGGAGACACCCAAGAGGGCTGTTGGATATTGCCAAGGAAACTTTGGAAAGTGAGAGTTCTCCCCACAGGAGTGTGATTGAGCATGTCGCCCTGATGCAAGACCGAATTGCACAGGTAATGCCCATCGTGAAGGAACATTTGGCCCAAGCGCAGTTAGCACAGCAGAGAGTGTACAACCGTGGAGCCAAGACCCGTACCTTTTCCCCGGGGGATAGGATACTGGTACTTGTCCCTACGGTTGAAAGTAAATTCCTTGCCAAATGGCAAGGCCCCTACGAGATAATGGAAAAAGTGAGCGAAGTGAATTACAAGGTCAGACAACCAGGAAGGCGAAAGCCCGAACAGATCTATCACGTTAATCTGTTGAAAGCCTGGAGGGATAGAGAGTCCCTAGTCGCAGACACTTGGTCACCAGCTCAAACTGGTTGCGTGATTCCTGAGGTTGGAATAGCAGCCACCTTGTCACAACCCCAACAACAGGAGGTTAAGGAGTTTGTGCTTCGCAACAAGGAGGTATTCTCTGAGCTGCCGGGACAAACATCTGGGGTAGAGCATGACATCATTACCCCGCCCGGTGAAAGGGTGAAGTTAAAACCCTATCGGATCCCAGAGGCCCGACGGGAGGCAATACGGGAGGAAGTACAGAAAATGCTGAACTTAGGGGTGATAGAGGAGTCCCAAAGTGATTGGTCTAGTCCCATTGTGTTGGTGCCTAAACCGGATGGGAGCTGGCGATTTTGTAACGATTTTCGTCAGTTGAACAAAGTTACAAAATTTGACACCTACCCCATGCCACGTATAGATGAGTTGATCGACCGGCTGGGAACAGCCCGATACATGACGACTCTTGACCTCACAAAAGGGTATTGGCAAATCCCCCTGGCCAAGTCGGCCAAAGAGAAAACCGCATTTGTAACCCCAGACGGGGCGTTCCAATATAAAAGAATGCCGTTCGGGTTACAGAATGCGCCGGCCACATTCCAGCGGAAAATGGACCAGATGCTGAGGCCCCATCGGAAGTATGCTGCGGCTTACCTGGATGACGTAATTGTCCATAGCACAGATTGGGCCTCACATCTGCCAAAAGTGCAAGCAGTCCTGGACTCTGTTCGGGAAGCGGGGTTTACGGCTAACCCCAAGAAGTGTACCATTGGGCAGGAAGAGGCCAAATATCTTGGGTACACCATTGGGAGGGGAGTAATAAAACCCCAACTCAACAAAGTCGAGGCCATCCAGAGTTGGCCACGTCCCAACAGCAAGAAGCAGGTACGAGCCTTTCTGGGAATCGCTGGGTATTATCGGCGATTCATTCCCCACTTTGCTTCTAAGGCTGTGCCCCTAACCAACCTGACGAAGGGGAAAGGGTCGGTCATGATTAAATGGACCCCCGAGGCTGAGGCAGCATTCCAATTCTTGAAACAAGCCTTATGTAGCCAGCCAGTGTTGTACTCACCCGACTTCTCTAAAGACTTTGTCGTACAAAGTGATGCGTCAGATGTGGGGTTAGGAGCAGTATTGTCCCAGGTCTGGAACGGGGAAGAGCACCCAGTCATTTACCTCAGCAGGAAGTTGAAGTCCCATGAGGTAAATTACGCCACCGTTGAAAAGGAGTGTTTAGCGGTGAAGTGGGCTCTAGATTCCCTTCGGTACTACCTGCTAGGTAGGCACTTTGACTTGGTTACGGATCACGCTCCGTTAAAGTGGATGGCTCAAAACAAGGAAACAAATAGAAGAGTGAATAGGTGGTTCCTGGCCCTCCAGGAATTCAACTTCACAGTAAAGCATCGCCCTGGCGTTCAAATGGGGAATGTGGATGCTTTGTCTCGAGTACATGAATGCCTGATTGCTGGTGTTCCAACCCCGAGGTTAAAACAAGAGGGGGGGGGTATGTGACAGCAGGAAGGTAAAGTCACCTGGTTGCATCCAGGGGGGTAGATATATTTCGCCCAGATTCAGGCTTTACGCCGACTTATACAACTAGGTGGAGAGTTGTATAAGGCTAGTGGGCTCATGGATGACTCATACCTCTAGGGAGAGTGTGGGGCGTCGTGCAGACAGAGATGAGGAGACCAGCTGAACCTTGTCAGCTCATTTAGGCCTCTATAAGAACTCCCAGCTTCATTAGATGTTAGCTCATGCCTGGAACCAGACCTGTGTGGACTGTCTAGGGAGAGTGAACCCCTGTGCGGTGAGACAAAGCCTGTGTGGCTATTTGCTTGGACATTTAAAACCAGGGACTTAGGGACTAGGACAGCACTAGGCTGATCCCAGTTGTTAGTTAGGAAACCTGTATGTTTAGTTAGAGGTCAAGTTGACCAGGATTTATTTTGTTTATGTTTCTTTTGCTTTGCTGTGTTTTGTCACTGTAAATAGAAAATAAACCGCACCTTTTTGATTTTGAAAACCACAACCTCCGTTTGCTGGGCCTGTTTTTGTGTGGGGAGCCCATCCCGGGGGTCACCCACACCCGCTGCCGAGCTAACCCCCTCACACATGGTTCCTCAGGGCTTTAGTAATGAAGAGTAGATTTTTGCGCCTCTGTAGAGTGGCAGCAGAAGGGTCAGGCAAGACTTAAATGCCTGCGGCTCGTTCAGGCATATGATCTTTTTTGCGGAATGCTGTCAAAATAAATTCCTTCGCCTGATAATAATGCATTCTGAGGAGAACATCTCTAGGCACCTCTTGGGGGAGGAAAGATGGTTTGGGGACCCTATGTATGCAGTCTATTGTGAGATCTGATATTTAGCAATTCCTCATGCCAGTAACACATACATGCTTTAGCTGACTGTAACACAAATACTGATTGCTGCTGAGAGCACCAAGCCACTACTCCTGCATGAGCAGCCACAGGCCACCTTACATGCTATAACTACTACATTCGACTACATGCTATGAAATATCTAAACTTAAAAATAATGTATATCACAGCAATTTGATTACATTTTTAGGACAGATATATGGTAATTTTCTACTGTAAAGTAATTTTTGGTAGCTTGTATCAAATATTGCTTTGTTCTGAAAAGTCATTCAGTATTTTGAAAATTCAGGGAAAATAAATCAATTTAGTATAATTTACACAAGCTCATACACTTGAAATATTTAGCATAATAGAAGAAATTCTGAAAAGTTTTAATGAAACATATGGTTTGTAGCTGACAACTAATGGAAACTGCACCAAACAGTTGTGCTATAATAATGCACATTGATTAGCAGAACAACAATATAATTCAAAAATGTCATGATAAGCACCAAATAATACATTGGAGTTCCAATATATTTAATAGGGAACGTGACATTCAGTAAAAGGAAGATCTCTAAAGCCACGTACACACGATCGGTTTTACCGATGAAAACAGTCCGATGGATTTTTTTCATCGGACAACCCGATCGTGTATGGGCCCCATCGGTCTTTTTAACATCGGTGTCAAAAAATAGAACATGTTTTAAATTTTTCCGATAGATAAAAAACCGATAGCAAATTCCGATCGTCTATAGGCAAGTCCATCGGTTAAAAAACCCATGCATGCTAAGAATCAAGTCGACGCATGCTCAGAAGCATTGAACTTAATTTTTCTCGGCTCATCTGAGTGTTTTACATCACCGCGTTTGGAACGGTCGGTTTTTTGACTGATGGTGTGTAGGCAAGACTGATGGAAGTCAGCTTCATCGGTTTTCCGATGGAAAAATCCATTGGTTTAAACCATAGGAAATCCGATCGTGTGTACAGGGCTTTAGAAAAGAATGAAGAATAAATAAATATTGGAAAGGGCTTGATTTTCTGGTGGTACATGACCAATTAAAGTCTATTTCTGTGGCAGGGTTAATTTCCATTTCAATGAGCAAGCACAGTGGGGGAAAAAACAAAAAACATAAAAAATATTTTTTTCTTTATACCGTAGCACCAAGTGGCACCAACAGACACATTAAAAACAGTTAGCAGCAGCAGAACCAAATGTGGAATGGTTGGACCACTGGTCCAAACTGTAGACCCAATAATCCATGGTGTTCTTTGTAAATTTAATTTCTGGAACCATAAAGTATTTGAGATACATGGTCAAAAACCTTTCCAAGTGCTTGCTACCTCTGACTTTGGCCTTCTGCATATGGTTACATTGTTATATAATTGGTAAGGCTGAATATAGACCAGTCCATCCAGTTCAACATGAATGAGAGTGTGTATGTGCGTGTGTGTGTGGGAGGGTAGTGTAGGGCAGGGCCGATCCTAGGGTCACAGACGCCTGGGTGCAGAAATATTTCTGGCGCCCCCACGTGGGCGTGGTCATCCTACAAACTCCTCCCCTTTACACATGTTTCTATGGCAACGATTCAAACACAGATATGCTCCCCTAAGAAGTCGTCGTTACTCTAGGATCCTCCCATGATCCTTTAACAATAAAGAAAATACAGGAAGAGTGTACACTAATGAGACCTGGAGAGGAGTCTCTCTGATGCACACAGAGAGGGCTTCTGTTAGAGAGTCTGTTAGGAAGAGCCCCCAGACATAGTACAAGAGATGGTCAGAGAGTGCAGACATATTACAGGTGACCGTCAGAGAGTGCAGACATGACACAAGAGACTGTCAGAGACTGCAGACATATTACAGGAGATGGTCAGAGAGTGCAGACATAGTACAGGAGACAGAGAGTGCAGACATAGTACAGGAGATGGTCAGAGACTGCAGATATAAAACAGGAAATTATCAGAGACTGCAGACATAATACAGGAGATGATCAGAGAGTGCAGACATATTACAGGAGACGGTCAGAGACTGCAGATATAATACAGGAGATGGTCAGAGACTGCAGACATAATATAGGAGATTAAATAAAAAAGGTGTTTCCGCGCTAAATGCTAAGACACATGAAGTGATATATACAAACCAATAAATGCTAAGAACAAACGTGCATATATAGATAAATAAGATCAATGAATAAATATACAAATGAATATCAATATTATATATTCATAAAAGAAACAATCTTGCATAATAGTGAGTTCATTAGCCACGTGCCTGTGCAAAAATGCAAAAAGTGTAGACAAAATATATATATAAAATAATTGAAAATTAAGAAATTGAATCAAAAAGAATGTGTGTGATTGCAACAATTAATTCTAGATGGATAAAGTCCTATATCCAAAAGCAATTAACTGTCCAAAATAATAGTGGTGATCCACTAAGGGATATAAACAATGAAATGATGAATTATGTGAATAATGTAAATAATCTTTATAATAATTCCATGCAAAAAGTGAAAGTGTTGAATCCTCTCTTGCTGAACTGTAGTGAACTGTCCTGTAGATATTCAAATTCCTTAATGGGGTGTTTCTCAAGTTTATAGTCTCACTGGACTCTTACCTCAGAATGAATAAATGTAGGCAGGATCTGTATAATTTTTCTCCTGTGACTTGTCCTCTCCAGCGTCTGTATGTGTGTATGAACCGCTCTCCCACTTTCCTCCACTAACGTTGCTGGCGCGATATTCCTATGGGGGTGGGGAAGGTATAGGAGCTGGGGGACAGCTCCAATAATAGTTCAGAGGAGAAAAGAAAAAGGGGGGGATCTCCAATAGTGAAGTATGTAATACTTATGATAACGAGAGTTTTATTGGTAATGCTCTTACTTAAAACAGAGAATGAACAGCATATAGATACAGAGTGGCGTAATCGCCGTCTTACTCTTAATCCGGGTACTTCCGGTCTGCGGTACCTCTCAATCTCCCTACGGCGTTACGTCACGCACCTCGTGACTTCTTCAGGGGACGAGGTGCGTGGCGTAACGCCGTAGGAAGATTGAGAGGTACCGCAGACCGGAAGTACCCGGATTAAGAGTAAAGCCTCGTACACACGGCCGAGATTCTCGTCGAAAAAAACATGTCGTTTTTTTCGACGAGATTCTTGGACAAGAAACTTGTCTCGGCCGAGTGTACAGACGCTCGATTCAAAGAACCCGCGGTTCTTTGAATGGAGCGTACGCGGTGACGTCATCGACTACGACGAGCATGCGCTCGTCACATTCGATGCCGTCGCCGCCATCTTGGTATACCCTATCTATGCCTAGGAAGCTACCGCGCATGCGTCAAATTCATTTCGAACATGCGCGGGCTTCCCGGAGGACAGGTAAGTGTACACACACTCACTTTTCTCGTTGAGAAACATGCCGACGAGAATCTCGACGAGAAAATAGAGAGCAGGTTCTCTATTTTCTCGTCGAGATTACTTGTCGGTTTTCTTGACGAGAAACCATACACACGAACGAATTTCTCGGCAAGACATCTCTACCAGCAAGTTTCTTGCTGGTTCTTGCCGAGAAACTCGGTCGTGTGTACGAGGCCTAAGACGGCGATTACGCCGCTCTGTATCTATATGCTGTTCATTCTCTGTTTTAAGTAAGAGCATTACCAATAAAACTCTCGTTATCATAAGTATTACATACTTCACTATTGGAGATCCCCCCCCTTTTTCTTTTCTCCTCGGAACTATTATTGGAGCTGTCCCCCAGCTCCTATACCTTCCCCACCCCCATAGGAATATAGCGCCAACAACGTTAGTGGAGGAAAGTGGGAGAGCGGTTCATACACACATACAGACGCTGGAGAGGACAAGTCACAGGAGAAAAATTATACAGATCCTGCCTACATTTATTCATTCTGAGGTAAGAGTCCAGTGAGACTATAAACTTGAGAAACACCCCATTAAGGAATTTGAATATCTACAGGACAGTTCGCTACAGTTCAGCAAGAGAGGATTAAACACTTTCACTTTTTGCATGGAATTATTATAAAGATTATTTACATTATTCACATAATTCATAATTTCATTGTTTATATCCCTTAGTGGATCACCACTATTATTTTGGACAGTTAATTGCTTTTGGATATAGGACTTTATCCATCTAGAATTAATTGTTGCAATCACACACATTCTTTTTGATTCAATTTCTTAATTTTCTATTTTTTGATATATATATATATTTTGTGTACACTTTTTGCATTTTTGCACAGGCACGTGGCTAATGAACTCACTATTATGCAAGATTGTTTCTTTTATGAATATATAATATTGATATTCATTTGTATATTTATTCATTGATCTTATTTATCTATATATGCACGTTTGTTCTTAGCATTTATTGGTTTGTATATATCACTTCATGTGTGTTAGCATTTAGCGCGAAAACACCTTTTTTATTTATTCTACTACCGTGTAAGGTGAACACGTTTAGTTTTTGCAGCTGTATGCATGGTAATCTTGGCACTTAGCACTTTATAACATTTCATTACTCACTTTAAGCGCGAAAGAACCCCCCATTTTTTCATAATATAGGAGATAATGGCTCTCACCTGACCCAGCGATACAGCAACAACGGTTCCTCTGATCAGGAGTCAGCTCACTCTGAATTGCCCATAGTGACTCCACCGAGTCCAGATCTGTATTAAGTATAGACTCCCTACTCCCCTATAGACTCCCTACTAAGTATAAACCCCTCCCTCAATACAGACCCCCCTCCATTAGTACAGACCCCCCCCCAGGACAAACCCCCCCTCCATTAGTACAGACCCCCCAGGACAAACCAACCCCCTCCATTAGTACAGACCCCCCCCCACAAACCACCCCCCATTAGTACAGACCACCCCCCTCCATTAGTAGAGACCCCCCACAAACCACCCCCCCATTAGTACAGACCCCCCCACAAACCACCCCCCCATTAGGACAGACCACCTCCCTCCATTAGTAGAGATCCCCCCATAAACCCCCCCCATTAGTACAGACCACCTCCCATTAGTACAGAACACCCCCTTCTATTAGTAGAGACACCCACAAACCACCCCAACCCTCAATTAGTACAGACCCCCCCTCGGGACAAAGCACCCCCCATTAGTACAGACCACCCCCCTCCATTGGTAGAGACCCCCCACAAACCACCCGCCATTAGTACAGACCCCCAACAAACCACCCCCCATTAGTACAGACCCCCCCACAAACCACCCCCCCATTAGGACAGACCACCCCCCTCCATTAGTAGAGACCCCTCCATTAGTAGAGACCCCCCCACAAACCCCCCCATTAGTACAGAACACCCCCCTCTATTAGTAGAGACCCCCACAAACCACCCCCCTCAATTAGTACAGACCCCCCATTAGTACAGACCCCCAAAAAACCACCCCCCATTAATACAGACCACCCCCCTCCATTAGTAGAGACCCCCCATAAACCACCCGCCCATTAGCACAGACCCCCCACAAACCATCCCCCCTCCATTAGTACAGACCCCCACAAACCAGCCCCCTCCATTAGTACAGACCCCCTCCTGGCCCCCACAAACCATCCCCCCTCCATTAGTACAGACCCCCCACAAACCATCCCCCCTCCATTAGTACAGACCCCCCACAAACCATCCCCCTCCATTAGTACAGATCCCCCCTGGCCCCCACAAACCATTCCCCCTCCATTAGAACAGATTCCCCCTGGCCCCCACAAACAATCCCCCCTCCATTAGTACAGACCCCCCTGGCCCCCACAAACCACCCCCTTCCATTAGTACAGACCCCCACAAACCATCCCCCTTCATTAGTACAGACCCCCCTGGCCCTCACAAACCATCCCCCCTCCATTAGTACAGACTCCCCCTGGCCCCCATACACCAGACCCCCCTGGCCCCCACAAACCATCCCCCTCCATTAGTACAGACCCCCCCTGGCCCCCACACACCACCCCCCCCCATCCATTAGTACAGACCCCCCTGGCGCCCACAAACCACCCCCTTCCATTAGTACAGACCCCCCTGGCCCCCACACACCAGACCCCCTCCATAAGTACAGACCCCCACAAATGATCCCCCCTTCATTAGTACAGTCTACAGACCCCTGCCTGGACAAATGCAAACCCCACCCGGGCGGCAGCTGGAGAGGACAGTGTGCAGCTGCGCCGCCCAGGTGGAGTGGATCGTGACAGTTAGAACAAATGTCACGCTGATGCACTGCATTCATTGCACTGCACCGCACGGACCGGACCGCTCCACCCCCCACTACGTCACCACGGGTCTCTCTCCCAGCCGCTCCAATCTCTGACCTCCTCTGCCTGGAGGATGGAGGGGGAGCAGGGGGGAGCAGGAAACAGCAGTGCTGCAGCGACGATGATCGGTGGCAGTGAGCGGCGGAGACTGAGAGCGGCCTCGCTCTGTATACCAATAAGGAGGAGGAGGAGGGAGGGGAACACTCTGGTGCTTGAGCGCCCCCACCTCTCTGGCGCCTGGGTGAACTGCACCCCTCGCACCCCGTCTAGGACCAGCCCTTGGTGTAGGGTCTAATGCTCATGACTCTGGGACTGCTGATTGTTATATTATCAGAGGAGGCTTTGAAGTAACTATGAAACAGGTAGTAGATGGCAACATTGACCTCAAGGTTGTCCATGGTAACCATCTGCTCTATGAAACCTGCAGGAAGCTGTTTGCAGAGTGTAGTATGATAATAATAATAACTGCTCGTTCTTAAGAAGATGTTATATAAAGTCCAGAGGGGGGATTGGTTTTTAGGCTTTATATGACATCTTCTCAAGAAGCAGCAGTTATTAAACTCTTATATGATGTTGTGGTAAGCTGTAAGTTATCATTATATATCTTGTTCAGAAACCATGTAGACTGTAATTGCATTGGTACTGTTAAAAATTGTCCTCAATTTCAGACAGTCCCGCTGATAAAGCAGCTGTGAACTGCAAAACGCCTTGTCATTTATCAGCGGGACACAACATTTAGCCATGTATTTGAATGATTTTATCAAAGGTGATGTACAATTAAATGTATAATTTTTTAAAGGTGGTTATGTACTCTTCCACCAATTATTTTAATGGGATCCAATACATTTATTGTTTTATCCATTTGTGTTGTTTGAGTATGGTGACTTTAAAGTCCCCTAGCCCTTCAGGTAATTTTTCTTCCCCTCTTTATTGTGAGGAAAAAGAGATGACAGATTGCTCAGTACATTACAGCAGGATTAATTGTATATTTACTGTAGCAGCATAAAATGAATGCATACCTGTTACCATATAACGTTTTGCTTGTGTAATATGTTCAATAGGCCTTCTAATATATGAGAATATATTTAAACTATTGATTATATTTCTCTCCACATTACACTCCTTTCAACTACCCTAGTGTTGCTACTGTAACTCTTCCCATTTCGAAAAAGCCTGGCCGATTCAAGTTGGGCCCATTTACAGTACATTTGTTAGCTTGCATCATATTAACCACTGTAGAAAAAGGAGAGGGGGACATAATGAATAGTTACCAAGCTGTGCTCACTTTTTATCATGGGACACAAAAGCACTCAGTATTACTAGATCTATAGCTGAAAGGTAAACTCCATACATTGTATTGTAAATGTGTTTTGGTGTAAATATCATGTAACCCATAACTTTGAGTTACGGTGCCACATAGGACGTGTGGGGCGGGGTTCATCTCAGGCACTACATGTCTGACATTTTTTAAAGCAGCATCATACAGGACATGATGGTTCGAGGAACATTGTTCCACACAACATGTTAAGCATCATACCACTGAGTGAATGTAATTTATTGTTTGAATGGGACTGTTTTGTTATGTTGTGTATGTATGTGCTGCCTCACATTATGAGGGAGTATGTACCCAACAAAGTATTTGTTTTTTATATATTTTACATATACATTCAGTATATATACCTATAAATAATGTATATATAAAAAAAATTATAAATAAATAAATTACTATGCACAACATACATCTCAATTGATAGCCCTAGGTGAAAGGTCATGTGCCAGGATGTTGAGGTAACACTACCATTGTATGCATAGGGAATTTAAGAAGAAATGCTGCTTAGGCTGAGCAAGTAAGCAAAAAACTCAGCAAACTTGCATTAGCTAGCTATTATGCCTGCTCATAGGCATCAGCCTCTCTTTTCCTGTAAATTTACTACTTTTCAATCTGATGAGTGTCTTATGCTTTCATCACTTATATTAATTTAATTTGTACTTTTGAAAGTTAGGTCAACTTCCAAATTACCCAGATATCACACATATGCTAAATAATTGATGCATGTCTTTGCTACGTCAATTTTGAAATGTAGTTTGCCACTATATAGTTGACCTTCAGATGCCTTATGCATATTCTGTTCAAGTTCTTAACTATTGAGTAACAGTACTGCAAGGCCTTGTAAAATTAGCACCAGTCTCATACAGTTTAACACCTATCAATAAGTGCAAATTTACACCCTGGTGAATTTTTAGTGCAGCCAAATAAGTATGTGGTCATTTTATACTAGGTGTTTCTACTGGGAGAACCACTGCTTTATGTTTGAAATGTACCTATTTACTTTATTTGTGTTAGTAACATGCACAGCAAATTTAATTACATGCAGATGTTATATAAAGGTATGTATTTAAAAGATTACATAAATATAAGATAAACAACCACATCTTCAAAAACATACATTTCTTAGGAATAAAAAATGCTCTGAAGAAAATGTTCTCTTTTGTTTTCAATATAATTCAATAAGAACATAAAATAAAACCTTGATTCTACATATCACAATAATTTCACAATCCATTTTACACTGTCATTGTGGTGTTAAAAATGTCTTGGTAACCAATATTTTCATTACTGTGCAACAGTAATTTATGAAAAATAAAAGTAATGAAAGCAGAATAAGTAATAGATTAAAGTGTTATTTTAGTTACAAAAGAAATCATGATTGTCCCTTTTCTAGTGATTCAAGTTAAAACAAAAAAAAAATCTTACATTATTTCTGATGCCTCGTACACACGACCGGTTTTCCCGGCAGGAAAACTGCCATGAGAGCGTTTTGCCGGGAAAACCGGCCGTGTGTATGCTCCATTGCAGTTTTCCCGACAGGAAAACTGCCGCGAATCGCGGCGGGAAAAAGAGAGCTGGCTCTCTATTTTCCCGCCGGGATTCCTGGCGGACTTTTTCCCGTCGTGAAAACTGGTCGTGTGTACAGGGCTTTAGACTCGGTCTGATTAAAGTGCCGTGCTTTTGTGTCCTCTTTTCTGATTTAAAAACATAATATTCAGAAAGGAAGACAATATTTTTAGCCTACACTAACTAAAAGTGTCTCTTAAAGTCAGAATTTCGTTTTTTGCTTTTATTTGACCTGGTGACTATTGTCACTGGAACAGTATATGACTGTAATTGAAAAAAAAAAGTGTGCCTATTTCCCCTAACTTTTTGTAATAGATTATAGTCTGTGCATGTTATGCTTTTTTTACAGTAACCTAGAGATGCACACAAAAAGATGTGCTGAACTTTGATAAATGGTGTCTGAAGTAATCCTGTACCTTGGTTATTCAAGGAAAGCAAAAGGCTCATGTTGAGGCTTTCCTCACCAGCAGCATCTACTTACTTTCACTTTGCTACTCTACCACTCCACACAGCTACTAAATTGCTCTAGTTGAAGCTTACACAGGGCTTAGGACTGTCTCCCCATTACCATGTAACTTCACTGGACCCATCAACAAGCATAAGTACTGTCATATTAGAGAAGGTGAAATAAGTCAATTTCAACTCTATTCCCTAAAGTACACAATTACTTTTTGCTTTGGTAGCTAAATGACAGAAAACAGAGGAAAGGTAAGTTTTTATTGATAAGAGGGATGAAAAACCCTACAGGGTACTTGCTACTTTTCCCTGCATGATTAGGACAAGTTTTATTAGTCAAACCATGTTTATCTCTATATTTGACATATGTATTGCAGAATATAAAATACAGTATAAAATAAAATAATTTTATGTCTTATGTCGTGTACACACGATCGGTTTTACCGATCGTGTATGGGCACCATCGGTCTTTTTTCCATCGGTGAGAAAAAATAGAACATGTTTTTAATTTATCCAATGGGAAAAAAACGATAGTAAATTCCGATCGTCTGTGTGGAACTCCATCGGACAAAAAACCCACGCGTGCTCAGAATCAAGTCGACGCATGCTCAGAAGCATTAAACTTAATTTTTCTCGGCTTGTCGGAGTGTTTTACATCACATCGTTTTAGACGGTCATATTTTTGACTGATGGTGTGTAGACAAGACTGATGGAAGTCAGATTCATCGGATTTCCGATGGAAAAATCCATCGGATTAGAATCCATAGGAAATCCGATCGTGTGTACAGGGCTTTACACTTCAGTATTTTAAATGGCTTTAATTTGTGTGGTGGAATGAAAAATTACCAAGTATACTCAATTTAGGGAATATCTACAAGCAGTTTGATATTTTTGTCTATACACAAAGATGCTCATGCAGATCAGCCATGGCAATCATCAAGATTTCAAAAAGTAAGTAGGTTCACATCAAAGTGAAGAATCAAAAATACAGGAAGATAAGAAATATAACTTAAAAAAATAAACCACAGCAAATATGGTATCGGTTAAAATGAAATTGACTTCTTAATTACCAAAATGTAAAAGCAGAGAATACTTTCTATGAAAACTGCATGTCAAAATCATGTATACATGCAGAGCAATACACTATTGCAGTGGCAGCTGGTGTTTTCTTTTTGAGGGGGCAGCAAACAATCCACCCACTGCCACCACCCCCCTGTTCGGTCAATCAGGTCAGGTTAGGGACGGCACCCACCCTGGTCGGTCGGCCGCCCAAGTCATGGGTGGCACCCCCGCGCTGGTCAGTCAGTAGGTCAGGGCCCTGCACTGCTTCTCTCCGTGTTGTTCTCTCCAGCTTCTTCCTCGCTTTCCCTGCATCTCCTCCCTTCTCCTCCTGGCGGCCAATCCGATTGGAACTCCTTTCGGCCAATCAGGTGATGGTTCTCACGACCTGCTTCCTGATTTACCGGAAGGAGAATCAGTGTTACAATAGTGAATATTAATTTTCTATTGGCACACAAATGTGGTGGGCTTGGAGCCTATTAGAGCCTCTGATTATAATCATGTGCTTAAAAAAACTCTATTGGAATCCAAGCATAGATAGGGAGAGGGGAGTGGCACCCATGCACCCCTAATGGAGGGGCCACTTCTGTACTATCATAAGTTATCCTCAAATCTTAACTTTTCCTGTAAAACGGAAAGTTTGGTCCCACAAGCTCCCACTTCCCAATCTCCTAAAATTGTTATTTAATATGTAATAGGCAGTTTTTTTAATCAATTGAATGCTCATAAGGTGGGATGGGGTGGGATCAAGCTTGACTTTTGTTCAGCTAAAGTTGAAAAGGTTTGTGTCAGGTTTGCTTCAAATATGATAGTCAATATATTACCACAATCAAATCTGGTAAATTGTACTATATTAGTTTCAAAGTAACTTTGATAAAAACAAAATTCCAAACAGACAAAATAGTATGTTTACAAGCTAATTTATTTTTGAGGTAAGTAAGAAGGCTATATGTTATATACGGAAAACTATTTTCTATATCGTATTATCACTAGGGATGAGCTTGGTGTTCGACTCGAACATCGGCTGTTCGCGCGTTCGGCGAACAACGAACGATTTGGGCCGTTCGTGCCAAATTCGAGTGACGCGAACGGCCCACAATACACTGCGCCATCGCAGTGTAATCCCGGCGCTGTGATTGGCCAAGCATGCACTGTGACCCTGCATGCTTGGCCAATTACAGCGCCGGCAGTGAGGAGAGCAATGATTGGCCACAGGCAGGATGCCTGTGGCCAATTATAGCTGAGGGGGTTTAGTACACGCCCCACACTATAAAAGGCCGCCAGCGCGGCGGCCTTGTGTAGTGTGTTCCGGAGCAGGGAAAGTGAAGGATAGGCAGGGACAGTGTCAAATCTTGTCAAATCTATTCTTTGCTAAACCTTGTGTGTAGGGACAGAGAAGGATAGGCAGGGAGAGTGTCAGTGTCATATTCTTTGCAAAACCTTGTGTGTAGGGAGAGAGAAGGATAGGCAGGGAGAGTGTCAGTGTCATATACTTTGATAAACCTTGTGTGCAGGGAGAGAGAAGGATAGGCAGGGGACAGTGTCAGTGTCATATTATTTGCTAAACCTTGTGTGCAGGGAGAGAGAAGGATAGGCAGGGAGAGTGTCAGTGTCATATACTTTGATAAACCTTGTGTGCAGGGAGAGAGAAGGATAGGCAGGGGACAGTGTCAGTGTCATTGTTGCTAAGCCTCCTGCACATTATACACCTGAAGTTAGCCCGTATTGCTGCTTTTTCCTGGTGTGTTACACCAACAGGATTTTGCGGCACTTACAGCGGGCGGAGTGTACCTCCTGACCATATTACACCTTAACTTAGCCTGTATTGCTGCTTTTTCCTGGTGTGTTACACAAACAGGATTTTGCGGCACTTACAGCGGGCGGAGTGTGCCTCCTGACCATATTACACCTTAACTTAGCCTGTATTGCTGCTTTTTCCTGGTGTGTTACACCAACAGGATTTTGCGGCACTTACAGCGGGCGGAGTGTGCCTCCTGACCATATTACACCTTAACTTAGCCTGTATTGCTGCTTTTTCCTGGTGTGTTACACCAACAGGATTTTGCGGCACTTACAGCGGGCGGAGTGTACCTCCTGACCATATTACACCTTAACTTAGCTTGTATTGCTGCTTTTTCCTGGTGATCTACAGATGCTATGTGAGTCTAAGGGAATTGAGACCAGACTAAGGAACCGTGGGGATTGCATAACTGCGCTGAGAGCTTTTGACTCAGTCATACCTACCATCTACCCTTCATTGGTTGGCTTCCAGACAGGGAACGTTGTGGGCAAGGTAGCACACATTAGCCAACCAATGAAGCCACAACCTCCAAAGTACACACCTAGCCCCACTTATGTCACTGAACCTGGTACTTACCCAGTCCGGGTGCAACAATATGAGGGTGTTCCAAATACCAACGGTGAAAGGACTTTGGGGGAAAGGGTGGTATGGCATGTCCCTTTTGCTTCCTCAGAAATCAGGACCATACTGGCCGAACTGCCTGACTATAGAACAAATCCACGAGGGTTCGCGAGAATGTTTTGTCAAAATCAATTTAGCTACGGCATGAGTGGAACAGATTGTGCCCAGGTTCTGAGGGCGAAAGTAGGAGAAGAACTGGCAGGGGTTATAATCTCCCGTTGCGGCATTGTCACCCATGAACAAGCCACTTCTGGAGGTAAGCAATTCTGTGTAGCCCTGCTAGCCAAACTTCCAGAGTTGTATGGTGCATCTTCAACCACAGATGTGATGAAACTCAGTCAAAACCCAGGCGAGGAATGTGCTTGTTTCTGGCGTCGCCTGAAACAAGCTGCATTGGATGCAGATCTGGAGGTTGGTCCGGATGTGCCAACCGACGGAGGTAAGTTATCCGCCATTCACCTTTTGCTAAGAGCCAAATTTTTAGAAGGCATCCATATGAAAATTCGAGACCGGCTATTATTAGCCAGACCCGAATTTAATGAAATGACAATACCTGCCATTCTATCCACTCTCTCCGCTATAGAGATAGAGATGGATAGGAAGAAACAGGACAAAGCATCCAAAATCCTTGTGTCTCAAGCCCCTTCTGCAGGACAAACGGGCCAGGATGGTGGGAAAAAGACACAACGCTGGAAAGCCCGAACTTGTTACATCTGTGGAAAGGAAGGACATCTAAGGCGTGACTGTCCTAACAGACCCAAGGGTAAGTGGCAGTTCATCCCAGACGATCCGGTACCAGGCTCACGCGATCCAACAACTTCAGTTGTAGGGATGGCCAGCCACGACTATGATTCTTCATAGGACGTTGGCAAAGCGGTGTCAGGACATATCAACCTGTTTATCAAGGAATTAAAATATCCCCTCCCTTGCCTCATTGACACCGGTGCCGTTCGAACTGTTCTGAGATCCAAAGATCTCAGAGGCAAGGTTCCCCTTTCTGGGTAGACTATACCCACTGTGGGTCTAACAGGTCAGACAGTGTCTCTACATACCACCAAACCACTCCATTGTAGGTTGGGCCAACACACAGAAGCCGTTAAGTTGGTACTGGTATCGGATGATGTTCCCATCAACCTATTGGGAGCTGATATTTTATCTGAGATACAAGCAGTCATTGAGTACACTCCAACAGGTGTTGTGGTTAGCAGTGCATTGACAGATGAGCGCCTATGTGCAATGGTGGCTCTACCGTATATGATAGAACCTCGTTGTTTTCTGGGGTTGGATGTGCTAGCAGAAGTGGATCCCAAAATTTGGGCGTTTGATAAGTATGATGTGGGTCTTCTGCCGGTCCCGCCAACCACAGTAAACATCAGACCAGGGAGTATTTTGCCCCAATTACCACAATACCCTTTGAGTGTGGCTCAGATGGATAGCCTTAAAATCCAAATAGACCGGTACCTGCTGATAAAAGTTCTTACGCCAACCAAATCCCCCTGTAACACCCCTTTGTTTCCAGTGGCTAAAAAGTCTGTCAAGGGTCAGGAAACAACATTCCGTTTAGTACATGATTTAAGGGCTATCAATAAAATCATTATCAGCGATGCCCCTTTGGTACCCAACCCACACACCTTGTTGGCCTCTATACCACCTAACGCAATTTTCTTCAGTGTTATTGATCTGACTAATGCATTTTTTTCGGTACCACTGGACCCCCAGTGCCAGTACCTTTTTGCTTTTTCATTCCAGGGTCGACAACTGACTTGGACACGTCTCGTTCAGGGGTCTGTGACTAGTCCCTCGGAGTACAGTTGCAAACTTAAAATAGTGTTGGATCAATGGACCCCAATGAATCCAGAGGTGGTGCTGATCCAGTATGTTGATGACTTGCTGCTTTGTTACCCTGCAAGGGATGTCTGTTATCAGCATACTGTCTCATTGCTTAACCATCTGGCGTCCACGGGGAATAAAGCTAGCAAGGAGAAATTGCAGTTTTGTAAGGAGAAGGTCACCTTTTTAGGACATTGTATATCTCAGGGTACTCGACACCTGACAACCCAGAGAATTCAGACACTGAAAGACTTCCCGAAACCCCGAAACGCACGACAAAGGAGAGCCATTCTCGGTCTTATCAACTACTGTAGAGACTGGGTCCCTAACATCTCTTCGACTTTAGGACCCCTTTACGAAATCCTATCCCAAACTCCCTTTCAACTGACTGATGATAACTGGTCAACCCTACAGGACTTGATCCAAGAACTCTCCAAAGCACCTGCTTTAGGTTTGCCCAACTATGACCTCCCCTTCTACCTTTTCTGCTATGAAAGCAAAGGCCACGCCACTGGAGTACTGACCCAACTACATGGGTCCAGGTACCGACCCATCATGTATCTATCAACTGCCCTAGATCCAGTCATTCGAGGTTCACCAGGTTGTGTACGAGCCGTAGCCGCCTGCGCTGTATTGTTATAGAAGGTAGGTGACATAGTCTTGGACTCCCCACTGACCCTCTATACTCCCCATTCAGTGCAGGAAATCCTAAATCAAGTTCAGACAAAATACCTCTCTGCTGCCAGATTGACTAAGTACGAAGTGGCTCTCCTAACCCCTACTAACCTGACTTTAAGACGATGCACCATTTTAAACCCAGCCTCTCTTCTTCCTACTGAGGAGGAAGAGAAGGGGGGAGATAATGGTGTTAAAAATTATACTCAAACCTTCCAGACTAACAATACCAACCTCTCTACCTCTAACCAACTTGTTAATTTAGAAGGACAACATGCTGATGATCACCACGACTGTGTTTCTCTGATGGAACTCGAGTCAACAACCATCAGCCCGGTGAAGGAGACCCCCATCCCAAACGCTAAAAACCTTTTTGTCGATGGTTCCAGGTATTACACCCCAGATGGTAAGCCACACACAGGTTATGCAGTGACTACAGTCAGTGAAATTGTGGAAAAGGGTTCATTGAGTTCCAACATGTCTGCACAGGAAGCTGAGCTGTGGGCACTGGCAAGAGCCTGTGAGACCCAAGAGGGTCAAAGGATCAATATCTACACGGATTCTAGGTATGCTTTTGGGATAGCCCATGATTTTGGTCCTATCTGGAAAGCAAGAGGCTTTCTGACTAGTTCAGGGAAGCCCGTGAAACATGCGCAGTTAATCAACAGGTTATTCGTTGCTTTCAACCTGCCGCGTGAAATAGCCATTCTAAAAGTTAAGGCCCACACGACTGATAGGACTTTGGAGGCCGATGGCAATGCCTTGGCAGATAGAGCTGCCAAAGAAGGTGCTCTGCACCCTCCTGGGAAAACCCTGATGCTAGCCATCCCCTCTGATGTGTCTCTGGAAGAGTTTAAGAGACTACAGTCACAAGCGGAATTACTTAAAAAGAGGAGATGGACAGCACTAGGGGCCATGAGAGGTCCAGATGACATCTGGGGTCTTGGTAAAAAATGATGTCTGCCAAGATCGCTTTTTCCAATGATGGCCCATTCGGCTCATTATCCAGGGTATCAGTCAAAGATGGTTATGTGTGCGCAGGTGGATGAGCATTGGATCGCCCCTGGATTTACTACTGCAGCTGCTAATTTTGCAGCAGCCTGCCTGGTTTGCGCATTGCACAATCCAGGTAGGACGGTACCAGTACCCAAACGGCATTCCCCCCGACCAGAATATCCATTTCAGCGCATCCAGATAGACTACATTACGTTGCCAAGAAGTGGGCCGTACGAACACGTCTTAGTCTGTGTAGATATGTTTTCAGGTTGGCCAGAGGCATGGCCGGTTCAGAAAGCAAACGCCACAACCACAGCCAAAAAGATCCTGTCCGAAATAGTGTGTCGCTGGGGCCTACCTGAAACGATCGAGTCGGATCAAGGCTCCCACTTCACTGGTCAAATATTTGCAGAAGTGTGTAAAGCCCTCCATATCAATCAGGGATTACACACTCCTTATCACCCCCAAAGTAGTGGTAAGGTTGAAAGGTTAAACGGAACCCTTAAAAACAAAATCTCCAAAATAATAGCTGATACTGGGAAACCTTGGCCTGAATGTCTCCCCATAGCTCTCCACTCCATCAGAAATGCACCTAGACGACCTCACGGGTTATCTCCATATGAGGTTTTGTTCGGATGTCAACCAAAAACAGGGTTGTACTTTCCCCAGCAGCTGTCATCTTTACATTCTCAGCTGACGGGGTATGTGCAGTCACTGCAACGTGAGCTAAAAAAAATCCACCACAGGGTTCATGAGTCCCTTCCAGACCCTGACTCAATAACCGGTTTACATTCTATCCAACCAGGTGACTGGGTCGTTGTAAAGAAACACCAGAGGACGGGACTAGAATCGAGATACCTCGGACCATTCCAGGTTCAGCTGACCACGCCGACCTCACTAAAGCTTGAAGAATGGGACAACTGGATCCACGCCAGCCACTGCAAGAAGCTGCTCAACTACATCAAAGAATGAGGAGTATCTTCTTTATTTATAGTTTTAGTTTAGTGTATTTTAGCAAGGGTAATGATGAAAAGCATCCCAATTTATTGTTTAAAATGCATCTCCAGCTGGCAAAAATGGCGAACAGGACCAACTGCTGGGTATGCTCCAAACCTCCACCAAGCCTTGATGCCCCGGCAATGGCAGCAGTACATGCGATATATGATGTCCGTATCGGTATGAGGAAACTAAAGACTCCAAACAGACACTTGTCAATAGAACTTAATGATACATTCCTAGAGGGTAAAATTAGTTATAGTTTTAACATTAGCTCTGGCTTTTGCCTCTCCCTCACAAAACCAGTATGGGTATCGGGACAACTAGGTAGCCCACAAGTGTGCTTCAACTTTAGTTTCGGTAGAGGGGATAACTTTGTTGGGTCCACCACCTGTAAAGAAGGTATAACAGTTAATCTAACCAACGAAACCCCCGTCTTCTTTAATAACACTAATAGACCAGATTACATCTTTTGGAAGGAAGGGTGTGACGTTCAGACCGAGGGAGCAATCCCCCAGTCTATCCTGTTACTACTCAATGCACGTAACTGTCAGAGTGGTTCCCCCTGTGCGACTCTGACTGGCCCCTACTACTTCTTATGCGGTACCTCAGCTTATAAGGTAATCCCCCCTAATGCAAGAGGTTCATGTGTCCTGGTAAAACTAGTCCCAGCATCTTACATCGCGGATGATCGAGAGGATCTGATGGCACGAGAGACGGTAAGAACGTCAGGAAAAGCTAGAAGGGAATTGTTCACCAACTCTGACCAGGCCTGGGCATGGTTTCCTGCTTGGACGGGTTGGGGGATTGAACTTATGAAACGATTGAATAATTTCTCATCCATTGTGGATGGGATATTCAATGAAACCGTAGAGGCTGTAAGGGAAATCTCACAGGAACAACGGCAGATCAGGACCCTTCTTTTACAGGAAAAGATGGCCCTTGATTATCTGTTAGCATCCAAGGGGGTTTCTGTGAATTCATAGGTGAAGATTGTTGTACCTGGATTGAGGATACCAATGACAAAGTTCAGGCCCATATGGATAAGGCTAGATCCCTGCAAGGCAAAGCCAGAGCTATAGCTAGTGAGGGTTGGAATCCTTTTAAGGGTTTGGGAAACTTTGGGGATTTTTTATTTTCCATTGGATCGTGGTTGAAGGAAGTAGGGGTGTATATACTCATGTCATTTTTGTTTCTATTCCTTCTATATGTCGTGATGAGGTGCTCCTGTTGCCTGATTGGACGCGTGACCAGAGCCCGAGCAGATGACCACATTTTCCTCAATGAGATAAGACGCCCCGAATCCCAACCAACGTATCAGATGCAGAGGATCCCAGACCGATCGGCGATTACTACAGCTCACCATTTCATACCCTCCTTATAAGTCATATCTCCTGAAGAACAGAGTCTACATGTCAAGCCGCGTTTCCCTTTTTATGGACTGTAAGGACTGATTCATTTCCAGGTGTAAGAAGATCAAGTTTTGAGAGACACATGGGAGCATATGACAAAAAGGAAGGACTGTTGTGGAAATTTTATTATATAAGATTTATGTGGACATTTTATTCTAGGATGTGCGTTTTATAGATTGTCATCTGTCTCCCTGTGTCTGATGTTTAATCGAGGAGCGCTCTAGCAGAGCGCACTTGGGTTGAATCGAGACCAACGGTAAAAACGGTCAGTATGAAAACCTTCTTATGGGATTGAAACGTGTTCTCTGCGTGTGTGGGCGTTTGTTGGTTTGTAGATATCAAGCGCAATGTGCTGGACTGCATGCTTTCCAATGGCTATACACTTTAGAGAAGCGAAGTCCGCATAATGAGAGAAACCTATTATATCTCTCTTGCGGACTTCGTTATCCCCTTTATGGATACATATCTGTATTTATAAGAGGACATTGATATCTGCCTTGTCGGTGTCCTTGTACCGTATATTGACAACAGCAGTAGCAATGTCCCCGCAGATTGTCCCAAAACTATAAGAACAAGTAGAATGATCTTACTACATACTGTTTACTTTGAACAGTATTGAGTGGGCTCCATGCTGATTAAGATGGGGTGTGTGCACTTCCTCCCCTTTCCCTCCTGTGAGTGCCCTCCCATTTACTGTTTGTCATTTCCTGTGATGTCATTTTGTATTAAGGGAAGCGATTGGCTGTTGGGGCCATCACTTCCTGTTTTGTTATCCTTTTGTTTCCAATGAATAAAACAATCCGGGTGTCTGAGCTCTGCCCAGATGCTTGAGACTCCAGCTTGAAGCAGCATCGTTTCTGATTCTACCTGGTGCCATTGAAGTACTTCAAATTCCTTGTACCAAAGAGCTTGATACAAACGTGCTTTTAAGCACAAAGGAATCGTTTTGTGCTTTGTGTGCATTTAGACGCTGGAAGTCCACATTTAGGAGCGGTGTGGATTTGCGTACAAAGCCCAAGGGAATTCTTCCACGACAACACCAACAGGATTTTGCGGCACTTACAGCGGGCGGAGTGTACCTCCTGACCATATTACACCTTAACTTAGCCTGTATTGCTGCTTTTTCCTGGTGTGTTACACAAACAGGATTTTGTGGCACTTACAGCGGGCGGAGTGTGCCTCCTGACCATATTACACCTTAACTTAGCCTGTATTGCTGCTTTTTCCTGGTGTGTTACACCAACAGGATTTTGCGGCACTTACAGCGGGCGGAGTGTGCCTCCTGACCATATTACACCTTAACTTAGCCTGTATTGCTGCTTTTTCCTGGTGTGTTACACCAACAGGGTTTTGCGGCACTTACAGCGGGCGGAGTGTACCTCCTGACCATATTACACCTTAACTTAGCCTGTATTGCTGCTTTTTCCTGGTGTGTTACACCAACAGGATTTTGCGCACTTACAGCGGGCGGAGTGTACCTCCTGACCATATTACACCTTAACTTAGCCTGTATTGCTGCTTTTTCCTGGTGTGTTACACAAACAGGATTTTGCGGCACTTACAGCGGGCGGAATGTGCCTCCTGACCATATTACACCTTAACTTAGCCTGTATTGCTGCTTTTTCCTGGTGTGTTACACCAACAGGATTTTGCGGCACTTACAGCGGGCGGAGTGTACCTCCTGACGATATTACACCTTAACTTAGCCTGTATTGCTGCTTTTTCCTGGTGTGTTACACAAACAGGATTTTGCGGCACTTACAGCGGGCGGAGTGTGCCTCCTGACCATATTACACCTTAACTTAGCCTGTATTGCTGCTTTTCCCATTTCCCTGCAGGCCATTAGAATGTCTGGAAGGCAAACAAGGAGAGGCAGACAGTCAGGAGCCAAAAAAAGAGGGCAAGCAGGCTCTGTGTCTAGAGACAACAGTGCTGGTCATGGACGCGGTGCATCGCCATCAGCACGTGGCCATGGGACACGCTTGTCCTTCTTTTCGGCAGCTGGACGTGTTGAGCCGCATCATGCCGAAGACTTGGTAGAGTGGATGACCAAGCCCTCCTCATCCTCCTCATCCTCTCTCACCCAGGCTCAGGGTACTGGCAAAGCAGCTGCCAAAGCGTCCTCTTCCCTGGTATCAATGTCATCATCAGTCACTCCTTCCCTAGACCCACCATGTCCTCCTCCTGAGGAGTCCCCCGAACTGTTTGAGCACAGTGTTGGGTACATGCTCCAGGAGGATGCCCAGCGTTTCGAAGGGTCTGATGATGAAACCCAGCTACAGGAAGGCAGTAGCGTGAGAGCACACAGAGGGGATGCTCAAGAAGGACACCAATCTGGCAGTCATGTTCCAGCAGCTGCAGCATACTGCCAGATTGGCTCCAGTGATGAGGAGGGAGGGGATGATGAGGTCACTGACTCCACGTGGGTGCCTAATAGGAGAGAGGAGGAGGAGGAGGAGGAGGATGAGGAGGAGGCACATCTCCAACGAGGCAGGATGCCCTCGGGGGGCCAGCGTAAGGGCAGCACACCGACGGAATCACACCGCAGAGCTCCGCCTGTGCAGGGCGCTGCCTCTGCCCGTTATTCAAAAAGTTCTTTGGTGTGGGCCTTTTTTGAGTCGAGTGCATCAGATCGCACAGCTGCTGTTTGCAACATATGTCTCAAGCGTATATCGCGTGGCCAAAACATCACCCGCTTGGGCACCACATGCTTGACCAGACATATGTTGACCTGCCATGCAGCTCGTTGGCAAGCCTACCTTAAAGACCAACACCAAAGAACAAAGCTGACCTCTTCTTGCACCGCATCAGCTGGGATCTCCAACCCCACTATACCTTCAGTCCTCTCTGAAACCTGCTCTGAGAGGAATGAAGGTGTAGAATTAGGTGTGTCACAGCCAAGTACTTGCGGGCACTCTGCTAGCAGTACACCAACGTCCGATTCTAGCAGGCAAATTTCCCTGCCCCAGCTGCTGGACCATCGAAAGAAGTTCACTCCCAGCCATCCACATGCCCAGCGGTTGAATGCTAGCTTGGCTAAATTGCTAGCACTTCAACTGCTGCCTTTTCAGTTGGTAGACTCGGCCCCCTTCCGTGAGTTTGTGCAATGTGCGGTTCCTCAGTGGCAGGTTCCCAAACGCCACTTTTTCTCACGGAAGGCGATGCCGGCTCTCTACCGGCATGTGGAAGGCAATGTCTTGGCCTCGCTGGACAGGGCGGTCAGTGGTAAGGTGCATATTACCGCTGACTCATGGTCCAGCAGGCATGGACAGGGACGTTACCTTTCTTTCACGGCCCATTGGGTCACTCTTTTGGCAACTGGGAAGGATGCAGGACAAGGTGCAGTAGTGTTGGAGGTTGTTCCACCGCCACGCCTCCAAAATGCTACTACTGGTTGTGACACACCTCTGTCCTCCACCCCCTCCTCTTCTTCTTCCTCCGTGGCCTCTTCCTGTGCTTTGTCCTTGGAACCAGCGGTGCTCCGTAGGCGTTCAAGGGGCTACGCAAGTACGCAGGCAAAAAGATGCCATGCCGTGCTTGCGCTGGTGTGTTTGGGGGACAGGAGCCACACTGGGGCAGAGGTTCTGTCTGCTCTGCAGGGGCAGGCCGAGAGGTGGTTGACGCCATGCCAGCTTAAGCCAGGAATGGTAGTTTGCGACAATGGCACCAACCTCCTCTCCGCTCTCCGACAGGGACAACTGACCCATGTGCCCTGTGTGGCTCACGTCCTTAACCTGGTGGTGCAGCGGTTCTTGGGCAGGTACCCGGGCTTACAGGATGTCCTGAGGCAGGCCAGGAAAGTCTGTGTGCATTTCCGCAGATCTTATAATGCCAGTGCTCGCCTGGCTGAGCTGCAAAAGGAGTTGAACCTGCCCAAGAACCGCCTTATATGTGACATGCCCACCAGGTGGAACTCAACGTTGGCCATGCTGCAGCGGCTGCACACACAGCAGAGGGTCATCAATGAGTACCTGTGCGACTATGGCACCAGGACAGGGTCAGGGGAGCTCGGTTTTTTTTCACCACGCCAGTGGGGCATGATCAGGGATGCATGCACTGTCCTGGCACCATTTGAGGAGGCCACGAGGATGGTGAGCAGTGACAGTGCATGCATCAGTGACACTGTACCTCTTGTCCACCTGTTGGAACATACGCTGCGTGGAATAATGGACAGGGCACTTGAGGCAGAACAGAGGCAGGAAGAGGAGGACTTCCTTGCCTCTCAAGGCCCCCTTTACCCAGACAGTGTTCCTTCTGTCCCACCCATCGCACAGGAAGAAGAGGAGGAGGAGGAGGATTGTGTCAGCATGGAGGTGGAGCCTGGCACTCAGCATCATCAGCAGCAGTCTTTTAGGGATGATTTACAGTCCCAAGAAACCAGTGGACTTGTACGTGGCTGGGAGGAGGTGGCTGCGGATCATGTCGTCCTTAGTGACCCAGAGGACTCCGGACTGAATGCCTCAGCTAACCTACGCTGCATGGCCTCCCTGATCCTGCAAAGTCTGCGGAAGGATCCTCGTATTCTTCGGATCAAGGAGAGGGACCATTACTGGCTGGCCACTCTCCTTGATCCACGGTACAAGGGTAAGGTTGCGGACCTTATCTTACCGTCGCAGAGGGAGCAGAGGATGAGACAACTCCGGGAGGCCTTGCAGAAAGGTGTGTGCAACGCGTTCCCAGAGACTGGGAGGTTACAAACTCCTGGTCCTGGACAACGAGTTGCTCAGGCTTCGGTCAGTCAAAGAAGGAGCGGTGGGGAAGGTGGCCGTCTGACCGAAGCGTTCAGACTATTCTTTAGTCCGCAGCCCCAAGGTATGATCGGTTCCAGCAACCATCGCCAGTGTCTGATATACATGGTGCAGGAATACCTAGGGGCAAGGTCAGACTTGGACACCTTCCCCACCGAAAATCCTCTGGCTTACTGGGTCTTGAGGATGGATCACTGGCCAGAGCTTGCACAGTATGCAATTGAGCTACTGGCCTGTCCTGCATCCAGCGTTCTTTCAGAACGCACATTCAGTGCTGCTGGAGGATTTGTCACAGATCACAGGGTGCGCCTGTCCACCGACTCTGTTGATCGACTGACCTTCATAAAGATGAACCAGTCTTGGATCACCACCAGCTACCAAACACCTGAAGCTGATATAACAGACTAATTTATTTTCAAATGTCACATCCCTTCAAGACTGATGCTGATGCTGAGAGACTGTCCTGTTATGTTGACTGACTATCCTCCTCCTCCTCAATGATCCGATTGACGATGATAGCTTGGAAGAACATTTTTGTTTCTGGGTGCCGCCACCAGTGGCTAAGGCCCAATTTTTCAGCCCCTGTTTAACAGGGGTGTGTTATTACAATTTTTTATGCAATGCTTTGCAGCAGGGCTCATTCCTGCACTCCAAGTAGAGTATCTGGGAGTGGTTGCAGTGTCGTGGCACCAGCACCAGTGGCTAAGGCCCAATTTTTCAGGTCCCTGTTTAACAGGGGCGTGTAATTACAATTTTTGATGCAATACTTTGCAACAGGGCTCATTGCTGTGCTCCAAGTACAGTATCTGTGAGGGGTTGCAGTGTTGTGGCACCAGTGCCTAAGGCTCAATTTTTCTGCCCCTGTTTAACAGGGGCATGTAATTACAATTCTTGATCTAATAATTCACAGCAGGGCCCATTCCTGCGCCCACCAAGACTAACTGTGAGGCCTTACAGTGTTGTGTCAACACCACCACCACCACCACCACCAAAGGCCCAATTTTTCAGCCCCTGTTTAACAGGGGCGTGTAATTACAATTTTTGATGCAATACTTTGCAACAGGGCTCATTGCTGTGCTCCAAGTACAGTATCTGTGAGGAGTTGCAGTGTTGTGGCACCTGTGCCTAAGGCCCAATTTTTCTGCCCCTGTTTAACAGGGGCATGTAATTACAATTATTGATCTAATAATTCACAGCAGGGCCCATTCCTGCGCCCACCAAGACTAACTGTGAGGCCTTACAGTGTTGTGTCAACACCACCACCACCACCAAAGGCCCAATTTTTCAGCCCCTGTTCAACAGGGGCATGCAATTACAATTCTTGATCTAATAATTCACAGCAGGGCCCATTCATGCGCCCACCAAGAGTAACTGTGAGGGCTCACAGTGTTGTGGCAACACCAACATGTAAGGGGCAAATTTCAGCTGAGTATATACGGCAGGCCCCTACTTTCAAACATCCAACTTACAAACGACTCCTCCTTGCAAACGGAAAGATACAACAGGAAGTGAGAGGAAATCTACCCCTAGGAAGGCAAATTCTCTCCTGTAAGAGTTAATATGGGAAAAAAAGTGTCTCCTCTCCACTGATTCTTTATCACCAATTCTTGTTTCAATAAAAAAAAAAACTTTCAAAAAACATTTGTCATTAGGACGGAAAGTGAGGTGAACTGTTCTGAACAGGTGCACACTGCACAGACAGCAAAACAAATGTTACAGGGGTGATAACCCTTCCCTATGTTTTCCAAAAAGCTTAAAAATAGATTTTTTGGCTGGAGCTACACTTAAACAATGTACCTGTTCAAAATTACAAACAGATTCTACATAAGAACAAACCTACAGTCCCTGTCTTGTATGCACCGCCTGTATACGGCTGTTCAGAGTATATAGGGCCTTTTTTTGTTTGTGTGCGGGGTTCCCCTTAATATCCATACAAGACCCAAGGGGGCTGGTAATGGGCTGGGGTAGGGGGGGGGTGTGTGATGGGGTAGCTATGCCATTTTTCTTAAAGATTTTCATCCATATTACCGGGACCAGACATTACATTAAAGCCGCAAGCAGTTTTAAATGGCTTTTTTTCCTTTAGAAATGTAATTTTGTGCAGGGACAGTTCTAAACACGGGAAACACGTGACACTTCACAGGCATACTTTAGACACCCCCCAGGTACGATATTTAAAGGAATATTTGACTTTTTTTTTTCACTTTATGCATCATTAAAATGACTGCTCCAGAAAAACGGCAGTTTTTATAATTTCTTTTTGCATTGATACATGTCCCCTGGTGCAGAACCCGGGTTCCCAAAGCCTTTTTAGGACAATAACATGCATAATAGTCGTTATAATTAGCACTTTAGATTTCGAACGTTCGCATCCATTGTATTTAATAGGGTTCTAAAGTTCGTGCAAACTTTCGGTCCGTTCGCGGGTTCTGGTGCGAACCGAACCCGGGGGTGTTTGGCTCATCACTAATTATCACGTTAACCTATGCTATTGACCATAAACATTACATTCCTTTGTGGTTGGGAAATATTATACTGTATAGTAAGTTCTATGGAATGTCTGAAATGTATGTTGTAACAAAATGAAGGTTGGGGAAATCATGGTGCCCTGCTTAAGAAAAAGGATGAACTTTGTTTTAAGTTTTAACATATTATATCATAAAGCAAAATAATTACCATAGTTCAATAATCCATAGTGAATCTTCCATATCCAGAATGATTCCCATTATGATGGTAACTCTGCAGCATAAAATGACAAAATCAATGACTGTGGGTTATATCATGTTAGTTTATATCATTAACTATTTAATTTTAAAAAATGTGTCTTTAGCTTTTTAATAGCATTAAATCCTACAAGTTTTGGATAGTGTTTTCCTAATAGAAATCTGCAATTTGTGTATTCAGTTTCAAAAATATCTTTGGCAATGTGACCCCATTACTGTAATGTGTTTATATTCAATTTGACAGATATATTGCCTCTCAGCATTGTACATACCAGAAAATTTAGGTCAAGGATAACAAAACTAAAACAAAAGTTAGGTAAACATAAAAAAAAAATCACAATAAACAAGCACTATAAGGCTGTCTTTAAAAGAATGAAATTATTAGTGGGTTCTGTGTAGTTCAATTTCTTATTTTGTTTCATAATAATCTGTAGTGCCTACATTGTTTTTATCTCTTTTATGTCTGATGCTGTACTTATGTTTTTCAGCCTTCAGATAGAAAAATGCACAACAATATTAGTGCAGAATAAGAAATAATGTTTTTTCTACCTTATCTCCAAATGTTTTGTTTGATTCTATTTCCACCCAAAACCTCAACAGAAACTTAACTGCACATTTGGGAAAAAATGAAGTGCGTGTAGTAAAAAAAACACTTAGCCCACTTTTGCATGATGAAATTTCTGGTGACTTTATCATGTCTAAATGTCAATAACTCTGGGATTATGGACAATATGTTTTCCTGGATTCATTAAAGTTTAGCATTTTTGAATTTTCATTTGTTTTCTTAGTGCCATGTAGGCTCCAGCTGTACACATCTTACTCTTAAGCAAGAAATTAAATAAATATGAATATTAACTTTACATTTGCAGGCAGGGTTACAGTGCCTTGAAAAAGTATTCATATCCCTTGAAATGTTCTGCATTTTGTCATGTTACAACCAAAAACATAAATGTATTTTATTGGGGTTTTATGTGATAGAACATAATTCTGAAGTGGAAGGAAGTTAATAAATGGCTTTCAAAATGTTTTACAAATAAATATGTGAAAAGTGTGGCATGCATTTGTATTGTATTCAGCCCCCCCTGAGTCTATACTATGTAGCACCACCTTTTGCTGCAATTACAGCTAGAAGTCTTTTTGGATAAGTCTCTACCAGCTTTGCGCATCTTTGTAAAATAGCTCAAGCTCTGTCAGATTGGATGGAATCTGTGAACAGCAATTCTTAAAGCGGAGGTCCACCGATTTTTTTTTTTAAGTCAGCAGCTACAAATACTGCAGCTGCTGATTTATAAAATAAGGACACTTACCTGTTCAGCGCGCCCCCGATGTCAGCACCCAAAGCCAATCTCTGCCTCGACTCTCGGATGCTGCCACCGCCATCTTTGGTAAGGGAATCAGGAAGTGAAGCCTCAGATTTGCCCCTGAAGAAGATACGGAATCCCCTGTATCGACACGCGTAGGGGAGGGGACAGGACGGCACATTTGCACAGGTAATCTGTCACAGAGGAACCACATACCATCCCGATACCAGTCTGGTATTTTACCCGTGTTTTACCCGATATAGAGCGGTGCATCGGCGCACCTGATCTATGTGAGTACCCCAGATGTTTTTTTTTTCGCTTTTTGTTTAATAAATCGTTAAAACTCTATTACACTATCAAGTCTTATATTCCATACACTTACCAAGGTACCATACTGATGAGTCCAGTATTCCGGTGTAACTACAAGAGCCCAGAGGTGGTTCATAGGTGTGTATTGACTGCGCTTAATTACAAAGTCACACGCTCTGAGGTGAGCATTCAATACCTAAGGGGAGCACGAGAGTGAGGAACACCACGGCATGTTCTGGATCACTTAACAGTTTCATAATCGCATGAACTTTATTACATCTGGATAGACTCATTTGGATATCATGCACATGCACAGGAGCACTTTTTTGATCAACACAGCAATGCAATATTGATAACCTATACTTGACTGGATGCTACGCACATGCACAGGAGCAATTTTTTGATTTATTCATCAGTGGGTCACTGATAACCAATACAGGACTTTTACAAGTGGGATTATTATTAACCACTTTTCTAGAAGACAGCGGGGGGAGGGGGGCACCGGACGTGGCGTAGATTCTCGCAGATAATGCGGGGATCTATGCCCGGAAGTGGGTGCAAATACCTGTCTTAGGTATCTGCTCCCCCCTCCCCCCTGAAAGGTGTCAAATGTGATACTGGAGGGGGGGAGGAATCCAGACAGCAGAGGTTCCATTTTTGTGTGGACCTCCGCTTTAAATTTTGCCACAGATTCTCAATTGAATTGAGGTCTGGACTTTGACTGGGCTATTCTAACACATGAATATGCTTTGATATAAACCATTCCATTGTATCTCTGACTGTATGTAGGGTCATTATTCCTGCTGGAAGGTGAGCTTCCACCCCAGTCTCAAGTCTTTTGCAGACTCTAACAGGTTTTCTTCTAAGATTGCCCTGTATTTGGCTCTATCCATCTTCCCATCAACTCTCACCAACTTCCATGTCCCTGCTGAAGAAATGCATCCCCATAACATGATGTTGCCGACACCATTTTTCACGGTGGGGATGGTGTGTTCAGGGTTCTGTGTAATGTTAGTTTTCTGCCACACATAGTATTTTGCTTTTAGGTCAAAAAGTAAAATTTTGGTCTTATCTGACCAGAGCACCTTCTTCCACATGTTTTTTGTTGTCCCCCAAATGGCTTCTGGCAAAATGCAAATGGAACTTCTTATAGTTTTCTTTTAACAATGGCTTTTTTCCTGTCACTCTTCCATAAAGGCCAGATTTGTGGCGTGCAAGACTAATAGTTGTCCTGTGGACAGATTCTCTCACCTGAGCTGTGGATCTCTACAGCTCCACCAGAGTTACCATGGGCCTCTTGGCTGCTTCTCTGATTAATGCTCTCTTTGCCTGGCCTGTCAGTTTATACTCTTTCCATTTTTGGATGATGGATTGAACAATGCTCTGTAAGATGTTCAAAACTTGGGATATTTTTTAATAACTTAACCTTGCTTTAAACTTCTCCACAACTTTATCCCTGACCTGTCTAGTGTGTTCCTTGACCTTCATGATGCTGTTTTTTCACTAAGGTTCTCTAACAAACCTCTGAGGACTTCACAGAACAGTTGTATTGATACTGAGATTAAATTACACACAGGTGGACTCTATTTACTAACTAGTTGACTTCTGAAGGCAATTGGTTCCACTAGATTTTAGTTAGGGGTATCAGAGTAAAGGGGGATAAATACAAATGCACGCCACACTTCAGATATTTATTTGTAAAAAATGTTGAAAACCATTTATCATTTTCCTTCCACTTCACAATTATGTACCACTTTGTGTTCATCTATCACATAAAATCCCAATAAAATACATCAAAATTTTTGGTTGTCGGGCCTCGTACACACGACCGAGTTTCTCGGCAAGAACCAGCAAGAAACTTGCTGGCAGAGATGTCTTGCCGAGAAATTCGTTCGTGTGTATGGTTTCTCGTCAAAAAAACCGACAAGTAATCTCAACGAGAAAATAGAGAACCTGCTCTCTATTTTCTCGTTGAGATTCTCGTCAGCCTGTTTCTCGACGAGAAAAGTGAGTGTGTGTACACTTACCTGTCCTCCGGGAAGCCCGCGCATGTTCGAAATGAATTTGACGCATGCGCGGTAGCTTCCTAGGCATAGGTAGGGTATACCAAGATGGCGGCGACGGCATCGAATGTGACGAGCGCATGCTCATCATAGTCGATGACGTCACTGCGTACGCTCCATTCAAAGAACCGCGGGTTCTTTGAATCAAGCGTGTGTACACTCGGCCGGGACAAGTTTCTTGTCCAAGAATCTCGTCGAAAAAAACGACATGTTTTTTTCAACGAGAATCTCGGCCGTGTGTACGAGGCTTCACATGAAAAAAGGGACATGAATACTTTTTTAAGGCAGTGTATATTATAGGAAACAATTTATGAAGTGGCACTGCTCTGAGTATATCCTCTGCTGAAGGTGTATCAGGTGCTGGCATAGGAGCCTGTCTGTGCTCCTAATCCCGAAAATATGACAGAAAAAAGGACATCTTTGCTTTTTAAAAACGTTATTGTGTCACAGACATGTAAAGCATGTCCCAACCATAGGAATTGCCCTTTTGATGTGTTTCATTACAATAGACGTATTTGTATATATGGTTGTGTCTAGGGGAGTCCCCTATATACCAGCAGAAATCCAAATCAGGAGTAACATACTTTTTTCTTTCCAATGTTATTATTATTTTATAATTAATAAAAGTAAGCACCTTTTGTGGGGTAATAGTTAAAGTGGAGTTCCAGGCAAAAAGACAACCGTGTTTTAAACAATTGCCACACCACCCTCTCATTTTTTTATATTTATAATTATTTTTCTTTATGGTACCTTTTTGCCTTTTTTTCCTCGGGACTTCCGTCCTATGTTGCCGTGGTGAGGTATGTCACATCTGCAGTTGCATCCTGCCCTCCTCCTTCCCCCCACTGCCTTCTGGGGCCTGCGTGTGTCCCAGAAGATGACCATTCAGAAAGCGCAGTGTGACTCGCGTATCTACAGTAGAAAAGGCTTCACGTCCGGTTTCCCTTACTTGCAATGTCCGCTCCAGCACTCGCAAGCAATAGACGGGTTGGCTTGGGGTGCTAACATTGTGGGCTCCCTGGACAGGTAACTATCTCTATATTAAAAGTCAGCAGCTACAGCATTGGTAGCTGCTCATTTTTTTCTTTCCAGGCTGTAACTGAGCTTTAAGTACAAACCTCCCCTGGATCGCAGTGTCTATAACACGTGTCTCTTTTGAGGATGTTATAGCTGATCTTGATTACTTCTGGTATATACTGTAAGAGAATCCTCCCTAGCAACCTCCATCTCTTTGACTATTGTAAAGAAACATGTAAGAGGAGTTAGTTCTTTTGGAGGGGGATATGCTGTGGATTGTCTTGGCATAATGACGTTTTTATGGAGTGTAGCGACCTCACCCCATCTCTTTCGTCTAGGGGTATCACACACGGCAGGGTGAGATGCGCTACGGCCCATGTCCTCCCCATAACTGTGGGTGAGGTGAAGGCCAGTACCAGATATTTCCTCGGGCCTATGTGCTTCTGTAAAGGATTAAGTCCTGTTGTGCCAACACTTCCCTTTGCTCCCATTAACCAGAGTTCCACACACCGATCACAGTCCAACTCTTGTTTTATTGGATTTTCCACAATAAACAGTGCTTCAGTAGCCAACTGGTTGCGACTTTTTAACATATTGATACAGGGGATGAGCAGGTCGAGGCACTATCCTAATTCTCAACTAAACCACTGCGATCTTCGCCAGCGGTTACTATAGCCATATCTTGACAGGACTTAGAGCTTGAGAGTCTCTACCAGCGACTCAAGAGAACATAGATAGGAGTACCTTCGATGCGTTGTGGCCCCTATCAGGGGAAGACGTCCCTCCAAGGAAGTTACCAGAGGCCCATCCGTCACTGGGTTGATGCTGCTCCAGACTCTCTGAATGGGTAACCTCCCCGGCCTCCTCACCTCAGACATGGGCCCCATCCACTTCAGGGACCCTCGGACTTCTCCACCCTCGCGGGACCCAGTCAAAGTCACTGGGCCCCAGGCCTCCTGGTTTAGTACCTCACCCCAGGCTGAAGGTGCCTGGGATGGACTCCAACTCCATTCCGGTCAGGCCTAGGGCACCTGAGCCAGAATCCGGAACCGCTCGCACCCAGGCCTAAGGTGCCTGGGCGCATGATGATCAACCTCCAGAAGAGCAAGACCTCGTGACCAGGGCGTCTCCCCCCCTTTATCCCCTCCCATGACGCCACGGCAGGTTCCCCGCCCTCGCCGTACCGTCTCCGAGAAGGGACAAAAAAGGGACAGCACTATGGCAGTGAATCTACCTTGAGCCTGCGGGCACTCACCACCCACTGGCCAAGAAGATTATTACACCGCCCAATCCTCCACGAATATAAATAGTCATTACTCCCATACCTACACACCTGAACTTCCACCCAGGTGTACCCCACCTAAATTTAAAGACCCCGCTACATACTCCCCCCTATGATTTGACGCTGGTCCCCAGCGTCTGGTGCGAACCCATGTCTCCCAAAGGTGGAGACATAAATCTGACCCCAGAGGCATCCCTAAAAATTTGAACCTCAATCATACCAAGACCTGCTCAAAGGGAAGGGGAACATAAAATAATAAACTTCTTTTTTTTTTTCTTTAAAACCCTCTAAACATGTACACATATACAATCCCTCCCTTTACTGCCTAAGAACCACCCCATCTCCAGTAGTCTTGACAGACGAATCTCCTGCAGAGGGAAAGAAAAAAAAACAACACGCAAGGAAAACCACATCCCGACATTCTGTGTTAACTTGGAATCAATGGGTCTATCAGCCGAGAGACCCACTCGCTCCAATAAGTAAAATTATGCAAATGTACAAGCAACAGCCATTGCGCAACACCGCCACCTGGTGACGATGCCACGGTAATGACACTTGGTGAAATCTTCAATCTTCCTGCTTTCCTACTCTGATTCTACCCCCAAAGTCTCTGTCTTTTTACTGTGAAGAAGAGAGAACTAACAAACAGCTCTCATTCCTCCAAAGAGTAGAAAAAAAACAAAAACCCAAATAGAAAACTAGGGTACAGTTCGATGCTCTGGCAAGAATACCTCCGGAAACTTTTCACAGGAAACAAGTGAGTCTCTTCTCACAAATAGAACCTCGGGTCAGGCAAAAACAAAGGCTTCAGATGCTTATCGAAAACCTCAATCGAATAGTCTGCGTCCTCTCCATCTTTCCTGCAGATGCGCACCTTGTCTGCGTGGATATGGCGGCTCCACATCCAGTCCGCTCTGCAGTCTCTAAATTTTTTCGACACTGGTGGCGAACAGGATAGGTATCACCGGGCATGAGGCACTTTAAGCTTCTCCCAAACAAACTCATCGTACCATCGCTGTCGCAGAACCTCAACCTCAAACAACAAGTCTCTGGGCAAGTACGGATATTCCCACCCATACTCATGAGCGACCCTCTGGGAAAAGAGTCGTTGCAATCGGGCTAAAGGAGGCCCGCTCACCTCCTCCTGGTTGAACGATGGCCTCCGGGTGCCGAGGTACTTTCACTACCTCTAATGGCTTCTCTTTTGGTGCCCGTAGTGATGCTCGCTGTTTCCCCGCCAACAAAACGGGTGATACTGTGGACTGTGGAAGAGCAACCTCGTAGACTCCAGGGCTTCCGCCCGGGGCATGCTGTCTCCTATGGACATAGGCGAATCCTGGGGTGCACGTAGCACAGGCAACGGGCGTCTGTCCCAGCCCTTTTGGTGAAACAGTTCATCAATCTCACCGTCAGCTCCACAATCTGACAGTGACTCTAGGTCGGAGGTGTCATACATCTCCGTGGGAAGGTAGTCTCTGGTAGACGTGGTACCACCCTCCCTAGCGGGCTCCACCGACTGTGGACCCCCAACACCTCCAACCACCACCACAGTCCCAGCCCCTGGCTCACCTTGACCTTTTGTAGAACTGGGATGTCCAGGACTCTTCCAACCGGATCCATCCAGGCCAGGCAAGCGACGGGGTGAAGCTCTTCCACGACCATAGGAGGCCTGCACCAGGCCGACTTTCCTCTTCGGAGGTGGGAGCAGAGAATCTGTGGTGACCGAAGCAGCATCCTCTGATTTTTCCTTCTCAGTCTCTGATTGGGCAGTCACATCGCCCTGGTCAGTGCGTACGGGAACCTCCGCAAAGGCCTGGATCTCCCCTTCCGGAGTAGGGGTACCTGTGAGGCTGTTGAGGCGAAGGGCCCGGGGCCTTACTGTGGATGGCTCCACCTCGAACAAGAACTCTTTGCATGCTTCGCAACGCCCGAATGGCTTCAGGTGAACCACCAGTCCCGAGCATCCGGGACAGATCACATCGAGGGCCTCCGTGTCTCTGCAGGTGTACAGAGCCAACTGTCCTCGGGGCCTGAGTCTTATCCCCGTGTCTGTAAGGTGAGCAGCGAACGTAGTCATCTTCGTGGGGTAGGGAACCGGAATCCACAGGGAGCTTGAGGCCATCCCGACTGTCTGCTGCTCCATCACGCACTGACCACGCGCCAAAGTCTCCACGTGTATCTCCTCACATGGCCAGACTCCTCCCATTACTTGCATGTTTTCGCGGGCTTCCAACAAGCTCCGCCCACGAACTGTGTAGTCACGGGGTGCCTCATGGTGCAGTGCAGTAAAAGCCCCCACATGTAGTACGTCACACGGCTGGACTTCTCCCTCTTCTCGCTCCTCCGCATGGGCCTTTCCCGTCTTAGGGTCATTTCCACGACTTTGAGCAGGGATGCACTTTGGCCGATCACATGGCCGACCTGCTCGGAACTCCTCCGGGCAGCAAAGTCTAGACACAGCCATTCTTACTTCCAAAGTCAAAACACATATCATCCCGGACTCATGAGCCCCCACGTATAGCGACCTCACCCCATCTCTTTCGTCTAGGCGTATCACACACGACAGGGTGAGATGCGCTACGGCCCATGTCCTCCCCATAACTGTGGGTGAGGTGAAGGCCAGTACCAGATATTTCCTCTGGCCTATGTGTTTCTGTAAAGGATTAAGTCCTGTTGTGCCAACACTTCCCTTTGCTCCCATTAACCAGAGTTCCACACACCGATCACAGTCCAACTCTTGTTTTATTGGATTTTCCACAATAAACAGTGCTTCAGTAGCCAACTGGTTGCGACTTGTTAACATATTGATACAGAGGATGAGCAGGTCGAGGCACTATCCTAATTCTCAACTAAACCACTGCGATCTTCGCCAGCGGTTACTATAGCCATATCTTGACAGGACTTAGAGCTTGAGAGTCTCTACCAGCGACTCAAGAGAACATAGATAGGAGTACCTTCGATGCGTTGCGGCCCCTATCAGGGGAAGGCGTCCCTCCAAGGAAGTTACCAGAGGCCCATCCGTCACTGGGTTGATGCTGCTCCAGACTCTCCGAATGGGTAACCTCCCCGGCCTCCTCACCTCAGACATGGGCCCCATCCACTTCAGGGACCCTCGGACTTCTCCACCCTTGCGGGACCCAGTCGAAGTCACTGGGCCCCAGGCCTCCTGGTTTAGTACCTCACCCCAGGCTGAAGGTGCCTGGGATGGACTCCAACTCCATTCCGGTCAGGCCTAGGGCACCTGAGCCAGAATCTGGAACCGCTCGCACCCAGGCCTAAGGTGCCTGGGCGCGTGATGATCAATCTCCAGAAGAGCAAGACCTCGTGACCAGGGTGTCTCCCCCCCTTTATCCCCTCCCATGACGCCAGGGCAGGTTCCCCGCCCTCGCCGTACCGTCTCCGAGAAGGGACAAAAAAGGGACAGCACTATGGCAGTGAATCTACCTTGAGCCTGCGGGCACTCACCACCCACTGGCCAAGAAGATTATTACACCGCCCAATCCTCCACGAATACAAATAGTCATTACTCCCATACCTACACACCTGAACTTCCACCCAGGTGTACCCCATCTAAATTTAAAGACCCCGCTACAGGAGCAAAAACATTATCAGTGTGGGACCTGCTTTCTATTTCCATTTTAGTTTCATTTTAAAAGATTGCTATATTTCACATACAGATATGTTTAATCACAGTATGAATTTGAGTAATAATCTTGGCCCTCGTTTGGTAAAGTTTACTGTAAAGTATTTTATATTGTGCCATTTTCATACCTAGCTGTTTTTTTTATGGGGCAAGTTCTGGAAAAGACCAAAAAAATACTCTTTGTAAAACAGCTGTTCAATGGCAGTACATTGACCTGTTTGTGCTTAGTGGAGATAGATATATTAGTATATTTGTCACCATAATACTTTAATGATAAACATTTTTCTAAGTAACTTTTTACAATTCAGAAGTGTTATTGGTTTATTATTTTTTTATGAGATAAATGTAATAAAATAATACAATCATCAGTGTTTTCAATATGTCTCCCTTTCATTATTTGGTGTTTAAAATCCACTATATTAGAGCACATGTACTCAACTAGAAGTACAATCTTTTTTACAAGGGCCCATTGCAACTATAGTATGCTTAGAGCAATTCCACTGTTCTTGAGAAAAATCTTTAATTAAGACAGTGGGTTTGATTTACTAAACGCAAATTTGCTTTTCATTTTGTAAAGGATAATGCTATTTGCAAAGAAATTTGACCCAGCGCTTAGTGTATGTGGTGGAATTTCACTTTGCAAAAAAATCACCTACATTTACTAAGCTCTGTGGCAAACCTTCTAAGTGCAGCTTCCCTTGCAAAGTTAACTGCCTATTTGCCTTTAGTAAATCAACCCCTGTATCTGTTGCCCAATTAGCCATGTAACCATTTTACATTCTGTCAATATTCAGGTATCTTATTAGCACAGTCTTGTGCCTCATTGTGTTTTATGCTTATTTAATATGTTCAAAGTGCAGTAATCTATAAGTGGTAAAAGTCAACAAATTGTGCTAGACTGGTTTACAGTTGTCTGCAAATATTAACTGATTTACCACCAACCAGCTACAATATATATATATATATATATATATATATATATATATATATTTATTTATATATATACAGTGTATATATATATATATATATATATATATATATATATATATATTAGGGATGTTACTGATTAAAATTTTTGTGTTCGATTAATCGATTTTGTTTTTAATCGATTAATCGACTAATTTTGATTAATTATAACGCACATACAGATCCAACTACTTTTAGCTGATCTGCTTGCAGGCCGATTTCCAGTGCAGCTACCAACCACTGGAAAAATGGATTGAAGGATACAAAAAACACACAAAGGCAGCGCTCGATGGGAATAGCATTAAAACTTTTATAGTCTTCAAGTAGGTAACAAAATAAATATTGCACTGGAGATAAAATCGATGTAGCTACATAAACTGTAAAAATGGTGCGAGTAATACCAAATGGTAGCAAAAGCAGTCATAAAAACATGTAGCTAAGTATGATACTGGTATAAAAATGTGTACAACGATACCACTGCTAAATCCAGATGAGAAGGGGCTAACATCAGTCCGTCGGCATGTAGATGTCCCGTGAAGGGAACGATCACAACTCCCAGTGGATGGCTGTAGAATCCCAGGTTGATAGAGGGAAGTAAGAGGGAAGTGTATCAGCCCTTGCGTGTGGAAGATAGTAAGGTCCCGCCGGCATGCAGATATGAAGGCACAGCAAAGGAGCTCTTCAGATTGACACGGCAAGCCCAAAGAATTTTGATCAATCAAAAGAATTTTGATCGATCAAAACAATTAATCGATTAATCAAGGAATTAATAGTTAATTTCCACAGCCCTAATATATATATATATATATATTACCAAGAGTATTGGGACACCTGCCTTTACATGTGCATGAACTTCAATGGCATCCCAGTCTTAGTCCGTAGAGTTCAATATTGAGTTGGCCCATCGTCTGTAGCTATAACAGCTTCAACTTTTCTGGGAAGGCTGTCCACAAGGTTTAGGAGTATGGGTCAGGCACTGGCGTGTAGTCGTGTTGGAACAGGAAGGGGCCATCCCCAAGCTCTTCCCACAAAGTTGGGTGCATGAAATTGTCAAAAATGTCTTGGTATGCTGGCGCCTTACGAGTTCCCTTCACTTGAACTAAGGGGCCAAGCCCAACCCCAGAAAAACAACCCCACATCATAATCCCTCCTCCACCAAATTATTTGGACTAGTGCACAAAGCAAGGTCCATAAAGACATGGATGAGTGACTTTGGGGTGGAGGAACTTGACTGGCCTGCACAGAGTCCTGACATCAACCAGAAAGAACAACTTTGGGATGAACTACATGTTTACATTTTTGTTTTAAATAATAATAACCAGTAGTAACCTATGTGCATTTTAGTCATGGAACGTTACATCAAGATCGGGTCCACAAAACACTGCAAAACACCTAAACAGTGTTGATGCGCTTTGAGTTAGTAGTCATTAGACTGTCTTTTTTTTAGCTACAAGGCTTGCAAGGGAAATTATTTTTACATAAAACATTAAATACAGCTCTCAGCAAACCCCATACCAGACCTTAGAGGGGCTTGGGAAGATAAATGTAAGACTTTGAAAAGTGTTTTTAAAAGAAAGCTATACTAAAAGTACAGCTATAATTTTTTTACAATTGTGTTTGTATTGAAATTTTACAAATCACATATGAAAAGACAGAAGAAGGACAATAATAGTCACAAAGGGCCACGACACAGAAAAGACCCATCTGTGGCAAGCATAGATAATAATACAATGTACAAAGTATTTATATGATAAGGTAAAGCCAGGAAAAACATGGAGTATGCAAACATAACAGTAATAAGAGCAAGTGGTAGACCATCATACAAAAATTTTAAGATACCAAAAAAAGGAAAAGAAAGAAACATACAACAGGAAGTCAATAAGCCAGGAAATAATTGTAAGGAAGGAGGGAACAGTGTAAGGATGCCCCACCTAAAAAAAGTCCCGATCATGATGCAGGAGGGGAGCCATATCCAGACTTGTCCCATGTGTCCCACACTCTATTGAATTGAGGCAGAGTATCATTTACCAAAGCAGGTAGATATTCCATTCTTCGTACATCAGATATAGTGTTCAGAAGCTAGACCAGGAAACGGGGAATAGGAGATAATCAATTTAATGAGATAGTTCTCTTAGCTGCCAGTAAAATGTATGAGATTAGTACAGATATCATTTAACATTACAAACTACAGAACGCACTGAGTTAACCAAGGTGTCAGCATTACCTAAAAATTATAAATGTACAAATAGCAACATAAAAATACTTTTCTTTAACAACACTATAACACTTTGAGATGTTATATACTTAACTAAAAGCCTTGCACTTGGAGTATAGATCATTGGATTTTTATCTGTTGAATTAGGTAAAAATATATGTAAGGTCATGTAAGTTATACTGTAAAAAAACAAGTTATCATTGTATATATCTGAACATTAATTCTGGTGAAACAAATACATTCGATGAAAGGGCAAATTTCCACTATCTTTACAATGCATCAGAGTATATGTTGCTGAGGAACTGTAATTTCCAATTTATTTACAGTCTGAATGTGGTGCTGTTGGTCACCATGCAATTTACTATTTAATTTTCTGAAAATGGCGTTCACAGTGACCTTTTGATGGCCAGTGTCTCTAAATAAAAGAAACTTTGTTATGCTTTACAGCTTTTCCTTTTCAATAGTGTTTGAGATTAGTAAATGTTGAATAGTTTTACCATATACTCCCTGAGCCAGTAGGCTACATTTTACAAAAACAAATTCCTTTTTTTTGTAACCATTAGTTACTGATATGTCTTTCATGCGATAGTAAGTTCTTGAGCTTCATCTCTCATTTGGTGAAATAATCTGTCGTTAAAGTGGTATAAAACCCCAAAACAAGAATGTATTTTACTGTAGCTTACCTATACTTAGATGTGATGGCTGCATTGGTTTTCTTTTGGTGGCTTCTTTTTTCTTTATTTTTAATGGATGACCTGGCCAGTAAGTTTGTTATTTTTAACCACTTGACGTCCACGCTATAGCCGAATGACAGCTACAGTGCGGACCTGAATTTCCGGGAGGCCGTCAATAGACATTCTCCCCTTTGCATGCGCCCCACGTGCTGTGATCACAGAGTCACTGAGACTCGGGTGATCACAGATCCGAGTAAGGGGCCCGGTCCCGGCCCCTTACCGCGTTATCAGCTGTTAGCCAATGACAGCTGATCACGTGATGTAAACAAAGCTCGGTAATCTGTTTTTTTTTCTCCTTACGCTAACAGCGTGAGGAGAAAAAAAAGCCGATCACCGGCTTATGTGCAAGGGACATCGGTCCCAAAGAGGAAGGAGGCAAAATCTGCTTCATCTGTGCCCACAATTACCAGCTGACAGTGCCCACAGTGCCCACCGGTGCCACCTATCAATGCCCACGAGTGCCACCTATCAATACCCATGAGTGCCACCTATCAATGCCCATGAGTGCCACCTATCAATGCCCAACAGTGGTGCCAATCAGTGCCTCATCAGTGCCACCTAGCAGTGCTGCCTATCAGTGTAACCTACCAGTGCTGATCAGTGCCCATCAGTGCCCATCACTGCCACCCATCAGTGCCCATCACTGCCACCTATCAGTACCCATCACTGCCAGCTATCAGTGCCACCTATCAGTGCCACCTATTAGTGCCACTTCTCAGTGCCCACCAGTGCCACCTATAAATGCCCTTCAGTGCCACCCATCAGTGCCACCTCTCAGTGTCACCTCTCAGTGCCCACCAGTGCCACCTATCAGTGCCCACCAGTGCTGCCTATTAGTGCCCATCCCTGCCGCCTCATCGGTGCCCACCCTTGCCATCTTATCAGTGCCCATCTGTGCAGCCCATTGGTGCCCATCAGTGCAGGCTATCGGTGCCCATCAGTGCAGCCTCATCAGCGTACATCAATGAAGGAGAAAAATTACCTGTTTGCAAAATTTTATAACAAAATATAAAAAAATATATATATATTTTTTAAATTCTGTCTTTTTAAATTTTTTCAACAAAAAATAAAAACCGCAGAGGTGATCAAATACCACCAAAAGAAAGCTCTATTTGTGGGGAAAAATTATAAAAATTTCATTTGGGTACAGCGTTGTATGACCGCGCAGTTGTCATTCAAAGTGCATCAGAGTTGAAAGCTGAAAATTGGTCTGGGCAGGGGGTGGGATTTAAGTGCCCAGTAATCAAGTGGTTAACAGACTAAGCTGTCCAGCAAAAAATTCAGTTAGAGGGTGGAGGCAAACCCTTTAACACTGCCAGGTCTGCCAAAAACTGATTTTATTCTTTTGTGTAAACCCTTTATACAAAAATAAAAAATAAAAACGCTGTTTCTGTTACTGCTTTAAAAATGTAAAGTGGAGTTCAGCTTTAAATTGTTAGTCAGGTTTATATAAATCTGTTAGTGAATCTAGCACAATTCTCTCCCCAGATTGACAATACTGCTGTCCAAGGTGGCTCCACTTCTCCTCTATCAAGATTGGAGACACTCTAAGGCCTCGTACACACGGCCGAGATTCTCGTCGAAAAAAACATGTAGTTTTTTTCGACGAGATTCCTGGACAAGAAAATTGTCCCGGCCGAGTGTACACACGCTCGTTTCAAAGAACCCGCGGTTCTTTGAATGGAGCGTACGCGGTGACGTCATCGACTACGACGAGCATGCGCTCGTCACATTCGATGCCGTCGCCGCCATCTTGGTATACCCTACGTATGCCTAGGAAGCTACCGCGCATGCGTCGAATTCATTTCGAACATGCGCGGGCTTCCCGGCGGACAGGTAAGTGTACACACACTCACTTTTCTCGTCGAGAAACAGGCTGACGAGAATCTTGACGAGAAAATAGAGAGCAGGTTCTCTATTTTCTCGTCGAGGTTACTTGTCGGTTTTCTCGACGAGAAACCCGATAGCCGCGTACACACGACCGATTTACTCGGCAAGACATCTCTGCCAGCAAGTTTCTTGCTGGTTCTTGCCGAGAAAATCGGTCGTGTGTACGAGGCCTAAGACAGAAATTGTGTTCCTGGCTGGATGACCAGGTGAAAAGAGAGAATAGAAAACGAATGCAGCCACCACTCAGGGCCAATCCTAGGGTCACAGATGCCTGGGTGCAGAAATATTTCTGGCGCCCCCACATGGGCATGGTCATCGTACTATCTCTTTCCCTTTTTCCAATGGGACCTGAAGGGGGGTCTCTTTAATGGACAAAGAGAGGGCCCCTATTAGAGGTTATGTTAGAAGGAGCCCCACCAGGCCTCATTAGAGACTACAATGGGGTCTAATCATGGGACCTGGAACCTGGAGGGGGGGTCTCTAACAGAGGCCCTCTTGGTGTCCATTAGAGAGTCTGTTAGAGCCCCCACAAGGCCCCATTAGAGACTACAACAGGGTCTAATGGGACCTGGAGGGAGGTCTATCTAACAGAGGCTCTCTCTGTGACCATTAGAGAGTCTCTGATAAAAAGAGTCCCCTCTAGGCCCTATGAAAGACTACATTAGAGTGCCACTGAACAATAGTAAAAATAAACAATAATATATTAATTAATAGCACTTTTATTCCCAGGTCCAGTCCTAGAAGACTTCACTTACCTTAAATAATGGGTACTAGGTCTGGCTGCTGGTCCTCCTGGCAGCCTTGCTTCTGGGGCTGGGCTGCTGCTCCTGGGGTCTGGCTGCTGGTCCTGATTCCTGGCTGCTGGTCCTGTGCCCTGACTTCCAGGGCTGGGCTTCTGGGGCCTGGCTGCTGGGGTCTGGCCTTTGCTGCTGGAGCTTGGCCTTGGCTGCTGGGGCCTGGCTGGCCCTCTTTGCTGCTGGCGCTTTTGGACAGGAAAGGGCAAACAGAGCGGATCCTTCCATGGACTGTTTGTCCTAAAGTAAAAGGCCTGTATTATATATTATGGGTGATGAGTCTGAGGGGATGATGAGTCTGGGCGTGCAGGGAGCACAGTATTATATAATGGAGTGCACCCGCCCAGGATCGGCCCTGTTAGAGTGATCAATGGATGGAAACTGGCACAGAAATCAATCAAAAATGCCCTTCACTTGGCATCAGGGCAGCCATCAGAAATTGTGGGGCCCCTTACATAGCTTTAGGCCTGGGCCCCCCTGGACCTGACCACAAACATTCCTCAAGGCCCACCCACTGGCCATTCCACAGAATCCACCCACTGGCCATCCCACCAAGTCCTTAAGTACACACACTTTTATTTTAATACTCTTACAACTTAATTTATCCTTCATACAATGTCCTCTTCCTTCTCCATGTCCTCCTCCATCTTATATCCTCCTCCCTCTCTATCCCATGTACTCCTCTTCCTCTTCCAGCCCCATTTTCTCCATTCCCATTTCCTTTTCCTCCATCTCATGTCCTCCTCCTCCTCCATACCATGTCCTTTTCCTTCTCCAGTTTCATATCCTCCATCCTATGTCCTCCTGCTCCTCCAGTCCCATCTCCTCCATCCCACATTCTTCTCATTCTGCAGTCCTATCTTTTCCAGTACCATCTCCTCCATCCCATGCCCTCCTCCTCCAGTCCCATCTCCTCCATCCTATGTCCTCCTCCTCCAGTCCAATCTCTCTCATCCAATGTCTTCCTCCTCCAGTCCCATCTCTACCATCCCATGTCCTCCTCCTCCTCTAGTCCCATTTCTTCTATGCCATGTCCTCCCCATCCCATCTCCTCCATCCCATGTCCTCCTCCTCCAGTCCCATCAACTCCAACAAATGTCCTCCTCCTTCTCCAGTCCCGCCCCCCCATGGCCAGGGATGAGCCGAACACCCCCCTGTTCGGTTCGCACCAGAACCTGCGAACAGACAAAATGTTCGTGTAAACTTTAGAACCCTATTAAATACAATGGACTCGAACGTTCGAAATCTAAAGTGTTAATTATGAAGGCTAATATGCAAGTTATTGTCCTAAAAAGTGTTTGGGGACCTGGGTCCTGCCCCAGGGGACATGTATCAATGCAAAAAGAAGTTTTAAAAACGGCCGTTTTTTCGGGAGCAGTGATTTTAATAATGCTTAAAATGAAAAAATAAAAGTGAAATATTCCTTTAAATTTCGTACCTGGGGGGTGTGTATGATATGCATGTGAAGTGGCGCATGTTTCCCGTGCTTAGAACTGTCCCTGCAAAAAATGTCATTTTTGAAAGAAAAAAAATGCATTTAAAACTGACTCGCGGCTATTAATGAATTGTCGGCTCCCGGCAATACATACAAAAGTCATTGAGAAAAAAAAAAAAAAAAAAGCGTGGGGGTTCCCCAGAATTCAATTACCAGGCCCTTCAGATCTGGCATGGATTTTAAGGGGAACTCCACCCCAAGTTTAAAAAAAAAATGGCGTGGAGTCCCCCTAAAAATCCATACCAGACCCCTTATCCGAGCATGCAACCTGGCCGGCCGCAGGGGAAAAGGGGGGGACGAGAGAGCGGCCCCCCCTCCCTCCTGAACCGTACCAGGCCACATGCCCTCAACATGGGGAGGATGTCCCCATGTTGATGGGGACAAGGGCCTCATCCCCACAACCCTTGCCCGGTGGTTGTGGGGGTCTGCGGGCAGGGGGCTTATCGGAATCTGGAAGACCCCTTTAACAAAGGGGACCCCCAGATCCCGCCCCCCCCCTATGTGAATTGGTAACGGGTACATTGTACCCCTACCATTTCACGAAGAAAGCGTAAAAAAATGTTTAAAAAAACACACAAACACCTTGAAAAAGTCCTTTATTTAAAAAAATAAATAAATAAACATTCCAGCGGTGAAATCCAGTGTCCCGCGGCGATCCCGATGTCCAGCGCTGTCCTTCATTGGTTGTGCCTGAGCGGACCTGATGGGGAACTCCCTCTCAGTATTTTAAATGTATAGACCCGCCCCTTCTAATGTTCCCCATCAGGTCCGCTCAGCGGACGAGATGCAGAACATGAGAAGGGGCGGGTCTATACATGTATTACCAAAGTGAGAGCAGTCCCCCATCAGGTCCGCTCCCTCGGTATGTCGGACCCGCCTACGTCATTGGCTTGAGCGGGGAACTTCCTTCACTGTGTAATTTAAATTTACATAGTGAAGGAAGTTCCCCGCTCAAGCCAATGACGTAGGCGGGTCCGACATACCGAGGAGGCGGACCTGATGGGGAACTGCTCTCACTTTGGTAATACATGTATAGACCCGCCCCTTCTCATGTTCCGCATCTCGTCCGCTGAGCGGACCTGATGGGGAACTTTAGAAGGGGCGGGTCTATACATTTAAAATACTGAGAGGGAGTTCCCCATCAGGTCCGCTCAGGCACAACCAATGACGGACAGCGCTGGACATCGGGATCGCCGCGGGACACTGGATTTCACCGCTGGAATGGGTTTTTTTTTTTTTTTTTTTTTTAATAAAGGACTTTTTCAACGTGTTTGTGTGTTTTTTTAAACATTTTTTTACGCTTTCTTCGTGAAATGGTAGGGGTACAATGTACCCCTTACCAATTCACATAGGGGGGGCCGGGATATGGGGGTCCTCTTTGTTAAAGGGGTCTTCCAGATTCCGATAAGCCCCCCGCCCGCAGACCCCCACAACCACCGGGCAAGGGTTGTGGGGATGAGGCCCTTGTCCCCATCAACATGGGGACATCCTCCCCATGTTGAGGGCATGTGGCTTGGTACGGTTCAGGAGGGAGGGGGGGCCGCTCTCTCGTCCCCCCCTTTTCCCCTGCGGCCGGCCAGGTTGCGTGCTCGGATAAGGGGTCTGGTATGGATTTTTAGGGGGACTCCACGCCATTTTTTTTTTAATTTGGGGTGGAGTTCCCCTTAAAATCCATGCCAGATCTGAAGGGCCTGGAATGGATATTTGGGGGAACCCCACGTCAATTTTTTTTTATTTGCGGCGGGGTTCCCCTTAATATCCATTCCAGACCTGAAGGGCCTGGTAATTGAATTCTGGGGTACCCCCACGCTTTTTTTTTTTTTTTTTTTATCAATGACTTTTGTATGTATTGCCGGGAGCCGACAATTCATTAATAGCCGCGAGTCAGTTTTAAATGCATTTTTTTCTTTCAAAAATGACACTTTTTGCAGGGACAGTTCTAAGCACGGGAAACAAGCGCCACTTTACATGCATATCATACACACCCCCCAGGTACGAAATTTAAAGGAATATTTCACTTTTATTTTTTCATTTTAAGAATTATTAAAATCACTGCTCCCGAAAAAACGGCCGATTTTAAAACTTCTTTTTGCATTGATACATGTCCCCTGGGGCAGGACCCGGGTCCCCAAACACTTTTTAGGACAATAACTTGCATATCAGCCTTTATAATTAGCACTTTAGATTTCTCCCATAGATTTTTCGAATTTGCCGCGAACACCCCAATTTGTTCGCTGTTCGGCGAACGGGCGAACAGGCAATGTTCGAGTCGAACATGAGTTCGACTCGAACTCGAAGCTCATCCTTACCCATGGCATGTCCTCCTCTTCCAATTTCATCTCCCTCATTCCATGTCCCCCTCTTGCAGTCTCATCTCCCCATCACATACCCTCCTCCATCCCATGTCCTGCTTCTCCTCCACCCCATCTCCTCCATACCATGTCCTCCATCCCATGTCCTCTATCCTATGTCCTCCTCCTCCATACCATGTCTTCCTCCTCCTCCATCCTATGTCCTCCTCCTCCATTCCATGTCCTCCTCCATACCATGTCCTCCTCCTCCTCCACCCCATGTCCTCCATACCAGGTCCTCCTCCTTCTCCATACCATGTCCTCCTCCTCCTCCATCCCATCTCCTCCGTATCATGTCTTCCTCCTCCATCCCATGTCCTTTTCCTCCAGTCCCATCACCTCAGTCCACACCAAAACACATCTCTTGTGCAGCTGCAGACCTGTGTTGCGGCATGATCTGTTACTGCCTATGTCTGCTGGACACAGCTGATTACTGATCACTGTAAAGGCCTGCTGCCGGTACCATGTGATCACTGTGACCAATCACAGAAGGTCACATGACAATTTTAAACAATTGATGGCTTGCTTTTATGTCATTCATTGTATATAATGGGTTGCTAGCTGTAATTGGTCACAGTGATCACATGGTACAGACAGGGCTAATCACAGCCCATTTGTACCATGTGATTAGCACAAAACTCACTGAATGAATCAGTTTCATATAGTAAAAATGGTTGAAAGTGATTGCTTAGAAAAGTAAATATACAGGTACCAACTTATTTAATTATCTTAGATAGAAGCAACAGGTGGGGCGGGGCAGTAGGATTTTATCAGTACCGTCATTGGATATTACAAAAGGTTTAAAATTACAACATTTTTTTTCATATTATTTACAAAAATAGAATCATAAATCGTACAAACAAAACAAATACATGTAAAAAATGTATATCCCTCTAAACGGCTACTACACCCCCAAAACCTAGGGTCACTCCTACCTAGGATGTTAATCCAGAGAAGAAATAGAAGCATAGGCCGTCACACTTGACATTTTTCATGGCTGGCCGCTTATTCAGGAGAGAAGTTTGAGGGAGCAGAATACTTAACAAAATATATATATATATATATATATATATATATATATATATATATATATATATATATATATTAATATATATATATATATACACATATACTGTATATATATATATATATATATATATATATATATATATATATAAATCATCATAGTACCAATAATCAAAATGTATAGAATAATTTTACTCATGAATATAATTGATACAACAAACAAAGGCTGAGAAGTGTGGTCTAGAGAGCACCTACCCCAAATAGCCAGGCTGAAATGGCCAATAACCACCATGGAGGCATCAGGGCATAACTCGCCGGGTGAGCATGGGAACAAAACCAATTGGAGTCACTTAAGTTCTATACATATAGTTATATGTATAGAAAAATATCAGTGGTTTAAATGATATTCATAAATACAAGTAGATAATGAGAAATATTTAATAACAAAATACATACCAGAATGATATTAATAAAATAAAAAACAATCCTCCACTATGGCAATGGGATGGATGGATCTCGGTTGGGCTTCACTGGATAGAGGAGGTATATCAGATATTAAATACCTACATGGGCAAATAGACCCCTATTTAGGCTTTGCATGTATTTATATCCTGACGTTTGTAGCATATCTAAAGATAAACAAGATATATAAGAGGACCAATAAAGTACTAATCCCTCATATATATAGAATTACAGAGACCAAACAAAGTCAAAAGAGCAGCAAGCACTCACCTAAAAAAAGACTGAAAAACGCACATATGTGAAGTTAGCTAATGAGCCAAAGGTACTCTGAGCACAGAAGGCCAGAATCCTGCCCATTAGGGGAAATCCAATGAAGAAAATAGCAATAGTAAGTCACATATAATAGTTCAGCCAGACAGCCTTGCAACCAATGCACATGTTCAGAACTGAAGAAAAAAGGGCAATCTCATGCATCCACCGACATGCTAGTGGAGGAAGTGTGGCCCTTATATTATGCTTCTGCCCAGCGACACCACACTGGCCTACTAATGATGTCTCCAGACCCAATTCGTGACTTCCCATGCACCAAACCATGGCGCCAACCATGCACATGCGTTGTCATTTCCGGAACCTCTATGGGACAGATGGAAAGCTGCAAAGCAGCCACCTGAAGAGGGTGATTGTGATTCCGGCTGATGACATAGCCAGAAGAAGACACCATACATCAAATGAGCAGCCCATGGGCAATGATATTCCCTTGTCCAGTGGTCACAGAGGCAAGGGAGAGGGAACAGACCTGGAGATCTCCTCCTTCCCCATCGCGAATCACATTCTTACCCTACAAGACACGCCAGTGATGCCACCAAGGGACTGCCCGGCCAACCCCACAACAGGCGTGGGGCAAAAACCCAATCCACGCGTCTCAGCAATATACACAATGTACACAATATAAACAATGAAAACATCTCAAATCAAGTACATAGACCAGGCATGTCCAAAGTCGCGTTCCGGTTTTGGACGGACCGCCTGGTAATTTGGACATGTATATCTTTTGTGGCCCCCAATGAATCCCCAAGTGCCACAAAATATATACATGCTGGCTGCCTTGGAGGGGACAGGGAGGAGCCGGGACGAGTGTCGTGCATACAGGTGAATTTCCTGTTTGCACGGTGGCCTCTGTAATAGGAAGTCCCGTCTCCTGCGCTGCCATTGGATGACTGTTCTATCCACCATAGGAGGCGGGACTTTGCATTAAAGAGTCCACTGAGAAAACTGATTCTGCTGTATGTAATCTGTTGGCGCTTGTCCCGCCCCCCTCCCTATCCCATCCGAGGTCGCAGATGGGCATCAATCAGGCTGCACTGATGGCAATGGTGAGTCTGCATTCATGGCAATGGGGGTGCTGCATTACTGGAAATTGTAAGGCATGGCAATGGTAGGGCTGCATTCATGGCAATGATGGGGCTGAATTTATGGTAACTGTGAGTCTGCATTCATGGCAATGGTGGGGCTGCATTCATGGCAACGGTGGGTTTGCATTCATGGCAATGATGGGTCTGCATTTATGGCAATGGTGGAGCTGCATTCATGGCAATGGTGGGTCTGCATTCATGGCAATGGTGGGGCTGAATTCATGGCAATGGTGGGGCTGCATTCATGGCAAGGGTGGGTCTGCATTCATGGCAACGGTGGGGCTGCATTCATGGCAATGGTGGGGCTGCATTCACGGCAACGGTGGGCCTGCATTCGTGGCAATGGTGGCGCTGCATTCATGGCACTTGTGAGGCTGCAGATGGGCACTGATTAGGCTGCACTGATGGGCACTGACCCTTATTTTGCTTCACAGTTATTTATTTAAATTACATTTTTTTCCTGAAACTTCCCTCTTAAATTGAAGGTGCGTGTTATATGCCGAAGAATATGGTATATCCAAATAACATGCTCAAGCTCATCTCTTCACCACACACAGCAACACAGGCAAGATAATTCTTGTTGCACAGTGTATTAGTGCTCAGGCGAACACACTTAGACTGAATTTAAATGGTTCAAAGAATGTCAGGCAAAATGGTCGGCCCTCGCGCACGTTCACTTCATCAAATATGGCCCTCTTATTTATTCAGCATTGGCTGTTTTGAACCTGTTTAAAGGTCACCAACTAGAAGTTATATTCATGGAGGGGAAAGAGAAATTAACAGCTCAAAACGGGGAGGGGGAAAAAAGGGGAGCAGAGGGGAAAGAAGGGGGAGAGGGGATAAAAATGGAGGGGGGTAGGAAAAGGAGAGAGGAAGAGGGACTTGGGAAAAGAAAGGGGAAAGAGAAGTCTTCACAAAAAGGATGTTTAAGTATGCATCTCATTTAAACCTGGGAGGATGATTGCATTTAAACACTCTATCCAGAGCATTTCACACTGCAAGATTTGTTCATCCCAGGGGGATGACTTCCAAAACATAAAACGAGACCACCATCGTATTGTCATACCGGTGCTGTAGTCTTTTGTGTCTCGTTACAGGGGTAAATATTTTTCCATTTCCTGAATAATAAATGTGGTCACCTATTAAATATTGTGACACTTGTGGCCATCATCTGTGTTGTATATATACCGTATTTATCTGTGTATAACACACACTTTTTTCCCCTGAAAATCAGGGGAAGATCCCCGCTGTCTGTGAGGAGAAGAGGAGTACGCGCCGCCGATATACACATAGCCGAGTGTACAGTGTACTCGGCTAGGCTCAGCTCCGCTCGCAGTCACGCCCAGTCTCGCCATTGGACCTGTGTTATGTCCATCATAGGAGCCTGGCCAAGGGGTGGGACTGGGGAGACTGCAAGAGAAGCCGAGTACAGCTGAGTACACAGGACATCCGGCTCTGTCTATCTCGGCGCTGCAGCGATAATTTTAAACGAAGGACACTGGGCAAGGCGGCAATGACACTGGGCAAGGCTGCAATGACACTGAGCAAGGCTGCATTGACACTGGGCAAGGCTGAGGATGACACTGGGCAAGGCGGCAGATGAACACGGATCATTCTGCAATAATAGACAAGGCTGCAGATGGACACTGATAAGGCTGCATTGATGGGCATTTAAATGTAAGTTTTTATCCTTAAACTTCCCTCCTAAAAGTTTTTTTTCCTTAAAATTCCCTCCTAAACTTGGGGTATGTGTTATATGCCGACGCGTGTTATACGCTGATAAATACGGTATATATATACTGCTGAAAAATTTGTTTTTTTCGTTTTCGCTTTTTTGCTTTTTTCGGAAATTCGGGAAATTCGAAAAATTAGTTTTTTTCATTTTCGTTTTTTCAGGGAATTCGGAAATTCGGAATTCCAAATTTCCGAATTCCGAATTTTCTAATTTCCGAATTTCCCAAAAAACGAATAAAACGAAAATGAAAAAAAAAACAAATTTTCGAATTTCCGAAAAAAGCAAAAAACCGAAAAAAAACTATTTCCGATTTTCGGAAATTCTAAAAATTCAGAATTCAAAAATTCAACTTTCCAAATTTCCCATTTTCGAATTTAAGATTTTCGAATTTTAGATTTTCCCATTTTCGAATCTCAAATTTTCAAAATTCCGGAAATTCTAAAATTTGAAAATCCGAAATTCCGAATTTCCGAAAATTTGGAAATTTACAAATTTGGAAATGTGGAAATTTCGGAATTAACTAATTTCTCTAAATTCGTGAAAAACTAATTAGAAACTAAACGAATTGCACATGTCTAATATATATATATATATATATAAAAGAAAAATGAGCAAAATGGATATTGGACTATACAGGCCAAACAAGGATCTTTATGTTTTATAAAAATACAATTTTATTTGGTAATAATTGTTAAAAATATCATACAACATGCATGTCTTTAAATTAGTAAAAATAACAGCAAAGTGTTCACTGTATACAGTCATACACCAAGATTAAAATACTGGTATGGTATGGTATTTTTCATGTACCAATGCGTTTTGCCATTTGCTTCTTCAGGGCTCATGAAAAGTATAAATCACTCATCTGAAGAAAGACAACATCCAGAGTGAGACGACCTATAAGATACTACTTTTTTGGTATAGGCCCCCGGAGATCTTGCATAGATACAACCCCAAAGCTTCCCGGGTGTGTTGGAGGTGCCGGGATGACGTTGGTTCCCACTTCCACATTTTCTGGGAATGTCCCATGATTCAACCTTTCTGGTCCTCCATCCAAACCCATCTGCAAGAGCTCTTTGAAACTACTCTCCCACTGGACCCGATCCAGTATCTTTTAGGTTTGCCGCTCCCTGGTATCCCCAGACACGCCCAAAAGTTAGCCGCCTTTTTTCTCCTAGCAGCAAAAAGAGCTATACCTCTGAGATGGTTGTCCCCCTCCCCACCCACCCTTGCACAGGTTCTGCAAATATTGTAACAAATTTGCAGGATGGAACACCTGACTGCGACAGTCCATGATACACTTCCTCAATTTTCCAAGACTTGGGATTTGTGGGATCAGTCAAAGCTTAATCCAGGTGCCGTTTCACTATCCCCCAAGTAGTGCAGTACACTCTTAAGCATATGTGCTAAATTTTATGTTTCTTTAGTCCTGTTAGCCTGTTCTTTTTGTGATTCCATGGTGCTCCCTCCCTTTCCTCCCACTCTCCCTCCCTCCTAGGTGGGTTCTCCTCGGGGTGTCCTGGTTCCTCAGTCTGGGCGCCCTGGGACCCCGCTGACACTGGATCCAGAGAGCAACAATTCCTTTAATGTGAAATATTGTTTTTGTTAGTGCCGCCCGCTCTCTGGACCCCCCCCCTTCCCCCTTTCCACCCTTCCTGGTCTATACAGTTGAATTATTTGGCTTTTGTGAATTGTAGAATTGTAGCGATATATCTATGGTTTTAACATCTGTTATATGCCTTTTCAATTAGCATTCTTATAAGCCGTACTACATGCTTGGCATATATTTCTGTTTTCTATTTGTATTTTCTTTTGAAAAAAACTTATAAAAAAAAAAAAAGAAAGACAACTTAATTTACAACATATTCCAAAGTTTTATATAATATTTACAAGCATGTAATATATACTGCGGTACTTTTGTCATGCAAAACCCACCTCAACATAGAGCAGCACCAGGACCAAAGAACTCCCTGGGCATGCACTGGAGTATCAAGAACACCTCCCAGGGGACTGTTTACCTCAAATAGGTCACTGGATGTTAAGAGAATAACAGTGTATATAGCATATTTATTTACTGTAAAATGCTGATTCCTATAGCGTATATTCAAACTCACAAGTACCTACTTGGGATCTGTATATATTGTGAGGGGGTTAACTCGGTAGCGGGTGTGTGTGACCCCCTGGTTGGGCTCCCCACACAAAAACAGGGCCAGCAGACGGAGGTTGTGGTTTTCAAAATCAAAAGGTGCGGTTTATTTCTCTATGTACAGTGACAAAAACACAGCAAAGCCAAAAAGAAACAAACAAAATAAATCCTGGTCAGTTTGACCTCTGACTAAACATGCAGGTTTCCTAAACTAACAACTGGGATCAGCCTGGTGCTGTCCTAGTCCCTAAGTCCCTGGTTTAGTAAAAGTCCAATCAAATAGCCACACAGGCTTTGCCTCACCGCACAGGGGTTCACTCTCCCTAGACAGTCCACACAGGTCTGGTTCCAGGCATGAGCTAACATCTAATGAAGCTGGGAGTTCTTATAGAGGCCTAAATGAGCTGACAAGCTTCAGCTGGTCTCATCAACTCCCTGTCTCACGACGCCCAGCACTCTCCCTAGAGGTATGAGTCATTCATGAGCCCACTAGCCTCAGCTGGGCTTCATCAACTCCCTAGTTGTATAAGTCGGCATAAAGCCTGAATCTGGGAGAAATATATCTACCCCCCTGGATGCAACCAGGTGACTTTACCTTCCTGCTGTCACATACCCCCCCCTCTTGTTTTAACCTCGGGGTTGGAACACCAGCAATCAGGCATTCATGTACTCGAGACAAAGCATCCACATTCCCCATTTGAACGCCAGGGCGATGCTTTACTGTGAAGTTGAATTCCTGTAGGGCCAGGAACCACCTATTCACTCTTCTATTTGTCTCCTTGTTTTGAGCCATCCACTTTAACGGAGCGTGATCCGTAACCATGTCAAAGTGCCTACCTAGCAGATAGTACCGAAGGGAATCTAGAGCCCACTTCACCGCTAAACACTCCTTTTCAACCGTGGCGTAATTTACCTCATGGGACTTCAACTTCCTGCTGAGGTAAATGACTGGGTGCTCTTCCCCGTTCCAGACCTGGGACAATACTGCTCCTAACCCCACATCTGACGCATCACTTTGTACGACAAAGTCTTTAGAGAAGTCGGGTGAGTACAACACTGGCTGGCTACATAAGGCTTGTTTCAAGAATTGGAATGCTGCCTCAGCCTCGGGGGTCCATTTAATCATGACCGACCCTTTCCCTTTCGTCAGGTTGGTTAGGGGCACAGCCTTAGAAGCAAAGTGGGGAATGAAGCGCCGATAATAACCCGCGATTCCCAGAAAGGCTCGTACCTGCTTCTTGCTGTTGGGACGTGGCCAACTCTGGATGGCCTCGACTTTGTTGAGTTGGGGTTTTATTACTCCCCTGCCAATGGTGTACCCAAGATATTTGGCCTCCTCCTGCCCAATGGTACACTTCTTGGGGTTAGCCGTAAACCCCGCTTCCCGGATAGAGTCTAGGACTGCTTGCACTTTTGGCAGATGTGAGGCCCAATCTGTGCTATGGACAATTACGTCATCCAGGTAAGCCGCAGCATACTTCCGATGGGGCCTCAGTATCTGGTCCATTTTCCGCTGGAATGTGGCCGGCGCATTCTGTAACCCGAACGGCATTCTCTTATATTGGAACGCCCCGTCTGGGGTTACAAATGCGGTTTTCTCTTTGGCCGACTTGGCCAGGGGAATTTGCCAATACCCTTTTGTGAGGTCAAGAGTCGTCATGTATCGGGCTGTTCCCAGCCGGTCGATCAACTCATCTATACGTGGCATGGGGTAGGTGTCAAATTTTGTAACTTTGTTCAACTGACGAAAATCGTTACAAAATCGCCAGCTCCCATCCGGTTTAGGCACCAACACAATGGGACTAGACCAATCACTTTGGGACTCCTCTATCACCCCTAAGTTCAGCATTTTCTGTACTTCCTCCCGTATTGCCTCCCGTCGGGCCTCTGGGATCCGATAGGGTTTTAACTTCACCCTTTCACCGGGCGGGGTAATAATATCATGCTCTACCCCAGATGTTTGTCCCGGCAGCTCAGAGAACACCTCCTTGTTGCGAAGCACAAACTCCTTAACCTCCTGTTGTTGGGGTTGTGACAAGGTGGCTGCTATTCCAACCTCCGGAATCACGCAACCAGTTTGAGCTGGTGACCAAGTTTCTGCGACTAGGGACTCTCTATCCCTCCAGGCTTTCAACAGATTAACGTGATATATCTGTTCGGGCTTTCGCCTTCCTGGTTGTCTGACCTTGTAATTCACTTCGCTCACTTTTTCCATTATCTCGTAGGGGCCTTGCCATTTGGCAAGGAATTTACTTTCAACCGTAGGGACAAGTACCAATATCCTATCCCCCGGGGAAAAGGTACGGGTCTTTGCTCCACGGTTGTACACTCTCTGCTGTGCCAACTGCGCTTGGGCCAAATGTTCCTTCACGATGGGCATTACCTGTGCAATTCGATCTTGCATCAGGGCGACATGCTCAATCACACTCCTGTGGGGAGAACTCTCACTTTCCCAAGTTTCCTTGGCAATATCCAACAGCCCTCTTGGGTGTCTCCCATACAGTAACTCAAAGGGGGAGAATCCCGTAGAGGATTGGGGCACCTCCCTAATAGCAAACATCAAATAAGGAAGTAGACAGTCCCAATCCTTTCCATCTCTATCCACCACTTTCTTCAACATTTGTTTTAGGGTTTTGTTGAATCTTTCAACCAGCCCATCGGTTTGGGGGTGATACACAGATGTACGCAATTGCGTCACTTTGAGCAATTTACACAGCTCTTTCATAACCCGGGACATAAAGGGTGTACCTTGGTCCGTAAGCAGTTCTTTACAAATACCCACCCGGCTAAAAACAAGAGATAGCTCTTTGGCTATGGTTTTGGCCGAGGTATTTCTGAGAGGGATCGCTTCTGGATAACGGGTGGCATAGTCCATTATAACCAATATGTACTGGTGCCCCCTAGCGGACTTGATTATAGGACCTACCAAATCCATTGCGATTCTCTCAAACGGGACCTCAATGATGGGTAGAGGGACCAGCGGGCTACGGAAATGTGGCATCGGGGCCGACCTCTGACACACAGGGCAGGAGGAACAATAATTTTCTATGTCCTTCATCACCCCAGGCCAATAGAATCTCTGTAATACCCTCTCTCGGGTTTTCTCTGTCCCCAGATGACCTCCAAGAATGTGCCCATGGGCCAACTCCAACACCAACTTCCTGTAAGGTTTGGGCACCACCAGCTGCTCAACGGTTTCTTCTGCCCTTTTTGCCACCCGATACAGTAGGTCCTTCTCTACGCTGAAGTATGGGTAAGTGCAGGTATTATCTGGGTTCACTAACTCGCCATCTATTTCCACTACGTTTTCCCGTGCCTTTATTAGGGCGGGGTCTTTTAACTGTTCTGTGGCAAAATTTTCCCTGTGAACCTCCAGATCAGAAAACTCCACAGACGGTAGGTTTTCGTCTGAGGAGGTGGGCTCCTCTCCAGTTTCTTGAGTCTCCCCTGCAAATACTGACAAGGGAAATTCTGGAGAGTCCTCACCACTCTCAGAGGAGTTCTGGCTATCACATTCCTGGTACATAGGGGCACCAGTGGGGGGCTCAGGATCATCCCACAGTTCCCAGAACTTCGGAAAATCCCTTCCCACAATGGCGTCATGCGGTAACTGAGATACTAAGCCCACTGGATGAGAGAGGGTACCTTTGGGGGTCTCGAAACACACTGTAGTCACTGGATACTCTCGGGTGTCCCCATGCACACAAATAACAGCTACCTTGCTATTCCCAGAGACCTCTGTTTTAACTAATTCAGCCTTTATCAGGGTCACAAGGCTACCTGAATCCAGTAATACCACAACATTTCTACCATTAATACACATTTTGAATAAATGTTTCTCAGTTCCTCGAATGGCAGTGCATGCGACTGTCGCACACAGCGACTGACGTCTGCCCGTCAGAAAGTCACACTGCATGGGTTCCTCCACAACCGGGCAATTGGCTGCAATATGTCCCGCTTGCCGGCAGCGGTAGCAAACGATCCTTCTTGCGGCCTCTTGAGCCGCTGATTTCCCAGGCTGTTCTCGCCAAACTTGGGGTAGAGCTCCCACCCTCTCACTCTCTCCACCCTCACCCCTTGGAATCCTCTTATCCGCCCCTGGGGATGGTCTGGTCTTAGGGTGGAAGAGTCAGAGTGTCTCTGGAAGAGGCCGTCAGGTTCTCTGTAGCCAAGTATTTCTCTACACGATCCACAAGACCACCGGCCGTCTCTGGGTCTCCATGGCTTACCCACTTTTGGATGGCAGTAGGAAGAGCTCTCAAAAACCGATCCATTACAACACGTTCCACAATCTCTGGTGCGGACAAAGTCTCTGGCTGTAGCCACTTCCTGCTCAGGTGAATGAGATCATACATTTGAGACCTGGGGGGTTTTCCAAGCTGGAAAGTCCAGTTATGCACACGCTGAGCCCGGACAGCCAGGGTGACACCCAGCCTTGCCAATATTTCAGCTTTTAGCATCACATAGTCTTTTGCTTGGTCAGGCTCTAGGTCATAGTAAGCCTTCTGCGATTCACCAGTTAACAGAGGAGCCACCAGTCCAGCCCACTGCTCCTCAGGCCACTTTTCTCTTTCAGCAGTCCTTTCAAATGTGGTCAAAAATACCTCTGGATCATCCTCTCCAGTCATTTTTGTCAATAAACGACTCACCCCAAAGGACGCGGTATTAGTGGGACGGCTTTCCTCACTGGTCTGCGGACGTTGCTGCATTACTGCTTCCATTTGTTGTAGTCTCTGCTCTTGCTTCTGTAACAGGTCTATGAAGCGGGCCTCAGATTGCTGCTGGGCTTGTTGATGAGCTTGCTGCTGGGCTGCAAGGCTCCTTTGCAAACCTGCATTTGTCTGCTGTTGATTGGCATTTGCTAGAGCCAGCTGTTTCAGTATCTCCTCCATGCTGGCTTAAAAAAAACTGCCCGCATTCTCCACCAACTGTGAGGGGGTTAACTCGGTAGCGGGTGTGTGTGACCCCCTGGTTGGGCTCCCCACACAAAAACAGGGCCAGCAGACGGAGGTTGTGGTTTTCAAAATCAAAAGGTGCGGTTTATTTCTCTATGTACAGTGACAAAAACACAGCAAAGCCAAAAAGAAACAAACAAAATAAATCCTGGTCAGTTTGACCTCTGACTAAACATGCAGGTTTCCTAAACTAACAACTGGGATCAGCCTGGTGCTGTCCTAGTCCCTAAGTCCCTGGTTTAGTAAAAGTCCAATCAAATAGCCACACAGGCTTTGCCTCACCGCACAGGGGTTCACTCTCCCTAGACAGTCCACACAGGTCTGGTTCCAGGCATGAGCTAACATCTAATGAAGCTGGGAGTTCTTATAGAGGCCTAAATGAGCTGACAAGCTTCAGCTGGTCTCATCAACTCCCTGTCTCACGACGCCCAGCACTCTCCCTAGAGGTATGAGTCATTCATGAGCCCACTAGCCTCAGCTGGGCTTCATCAACTCCCTAGTTGTATAAGTCGGCATAAAGCCTGAATCTGGGAGAAATATATCTACCCCCCTGGATGCAACCAGGTGACTTTACCTTCCTGCTGTCACAATATATGAGAGAGGGCCTTATTGTGGAAATACTGAATTCCTCATCCAGGATGGGATACAAAAGACCCCCAATGTTTGCTCTAAAAAGTGGGAAGGGAACAGGTGGGAATTATATGTTGGCAGCAATTACCCTCATAAATATAATATAGTCAACATGTATATTCATCAAGGGGGTAAATATTATAAGTTCATACCTTAAATAGGTCTATTGTTCGTCTTTCTCATTGTTGCCTCTTGGATGGTAAATGTGGATGTGGTCGGACTATGGTTATCAATTTAACTGTTTATCATACCTGTAATGTATTATATAAACAAAAGCTAATTGTACATATATTTTAAAGATGTATGCCCCATATTCCTCTTATTATAAGGTAAAATAAACTTGCTTATCAGGCCCAGAAGATATTATCCATCTCAGATAATCCATGAAGGTAAACACATAAACACCCAGCATGTTCTAATGCCACCGACTAACAAAAGGTACATGGTATCATTATAATCAGGCACACTACCTCTTAGTTATTGTTGTTAGTTATTGTTGGATTCACATATCGTATAGATGTAATGTTCTCAAGTCATGCTAGGTGGGCTCCCCAGTGGTCTGGCGGTGATAACGCTGACATTACTTAAATGCTTCCTCCGCCCAGCAAACAACGCCCACGTGGGCATGTGCCCGATGATTCCCGAATGGGCGCGAGCTGCGTCACATGATCCATGTATGTCAGCGCCTCACGCATGGAAGCTGGGCGGAGCGGTCCACACAACAGGAAATGCACAGCCCAACATGCACGCCCGACATCATCATGCTCAGCAAAGCCGAATGGAGGGACGAGACATTGCGCATGCCGAAAGTGTTGGCCAGACGCCTGCATCAGGGAGGATAGGCCAATCAATTGAGGGTGTAGATATTAGTCCACCACTCTACTTGCCATCTTGGTATATGACCCTTTCCCTGAGATTATTGGTCTTCAAGGGTTTTTTAATATGCTTTTATGACTCTTTGGGAGGGCATAAAAAGTTGGAATACGTGGGTGTTGTACCCTAATGTATTCATATGTGTTCTTATTGATGACTCCATTCATATATGCATTGACAATAAGAGTAAGACATTGTACATCCCTATGTGACCCTGTGGTCACAAGCCACTATATAGGTTCTAAAACCTTAGATGAGGGCAGCCCGGGTATATCTAAATGTGGGAGATGTTCATTCTGCCCATGGGTCTTGGAATGATCCTCCTTTAGATTGCCTAATGGCAGGACACTAACAATTAAACAACATATTAGGTGTCAAACACGGTGGGTGGTCTATATTATGCTTTTCTCATGTGGCACATTCTATGTGGGAAAAATTATTAGACCCTTTGGAAAATAATCTCTGATCATTTATTCCTACATTAGAAATGGTCAGATCAATATTCCAATTGGGTGCCATGTTGGGCTATGACATAACTATGATGAGTCTTTCATCAAATTTGCAGTACTTGAAAAAAATCCCAGAAGACCCTAGAGGGGGGAATCTAGACCAGAAAGTGCTATGCAAAGAAGCACAATGGATTTACAATATCAGAGCTACTAAGCCTCCGGGGATTCAATGACATGTTAATCTTCAAACCTTTTCTTTGAGACTTCTCTGTACTTGAGTCACAGTTCTGTGCTATAGTCCACACCCAGAACAGCCATATTAATTATTAGGATTAGGGATGAGCTCGGTGTTCGAGTCGAACGCATGTTCGACTCGAACATTGCCTGTTCGCCTGTTCGGCGAAACCAGAACTTTGTGGGCCGTTCGTGCCAAATTCGTGTGACGCGAACGGCCCACAATGCACTGCGCCATCGCACTGCATTGCCGGTGCTGTGATTGGCCAAGCATGCACTGTGACCCTGCATGCTTGGCTAATCACAGCGCCAGCAGCGAGGAGAGCCATAATTGGATTCCTGTGGCCAATCATAGCTCAGGGGGGTTTAGTACACGCCCCACACTATAAAAGGCCGCCAGCGCGGCGGCCTTGTGCAGTGTGTTCTGGCGTGCAGGGAAAGAGCTACATAGGCAGGGACAGTGTGTTCTTTTCTCAGGCATCTGCAGGAGTTAGTGGGTGTTGTGTGCCCCAGCACAGTATACACCTGTATCTACCCTTTATTACTGTTCTCTAAGCTATATAGGCAGAGACAGTGTGTTCTTTTCTCAGGCATCTGCAGAAGTTAGTGGGTGATGTGTGCCCCAGCACAGTATACACCTGTATCTACATTTTTTTGCTGTTCTATAATACAGGCATCTGCAGGAGTTAGTGGGTGTTGTGTGCCCCAGCACAGTCTACACCTGTATCTACCCTTTATTACTGTTCTCTAAGCTAGATAGGCCGGGACAGTGTGTTCTTTTCTCAGGCATCTGCAGGAGTTAGTGGGTGTTGTGTGCCCCAGCACAGTATACACCTGTATCTACATTTTTTTGCTGTTCTATAATACAGGCATCTGCAGGAGTTAGTGGGTGTTGTGTGCCCCAGCACAGTATACACCTGTATCTACCCTTTATTGCTGGTGTTCTCTAATAACGGCATCTGCAGGAGTTAGTGGGTGTTGTGTGCCCCAGCACACTATACACCTGTATCTACACTTTTTTGCTGTTCTATAATACAGGCATCTGCAGGAGTTAGTGGGTGTTGTGTGCCCCAGCACAGTATACACCTGTATCTACCCTTTATTACTGTTCTCTAAGCTAGATAGGCAGGGACAGTGTGTTCTTTTCTCAGGCATCTGCAGGAGTTAGTGGGTGTTGTGTGCCCCGGCACAGTATACACCTGTATCTACATTTTTTTGCTGTTCTATAATACAGGCATCTGCAGGAGTTAGTGGGTGTTGTGTGCCCCAGCACAGTATGCACCTGTATCTACATTTTTTGCCTCCAGCACAATATACACTACTCAAATTCCTGTTTTTCCCATCTCCCTGCAGTCCATTACTATGTCTGGAAGGCCAACAAGAAGAGGCAGACAGTCAGGAGCCAATAAAAGAGGGCAAGCCGGCTCTGTGTCTAGAGACAACAGTGCTGGTCGTGGACGCGGTGCATCGTCATCAGCACGTGGCCATGGGACACGCTTGTCCTTATTTTCGGCAGCTGGACGTGCTGAACCGCATCATGCCGAAGACTTGGTAGAGTGGATGATCAAGCCCTCCTCATCCTCCTCATCCTCTCTCACCCAGGCTCAGGGTACTGGCAAAGCAGCTGCCAAAGCATCCTCTTCCCTCGTATCAATGTCATTATCAGTCACTCCTTCCCTAGACCCACCATGTCCTCCTGAGGAGTCCCCCGAACTGTTTGAGCACAGTGTTGGGTACATGCTCCAGGAGGATGCCCAGCGTTTTGAAAGGTCTGATGATGATACCCAGCTAGAGGAAGGCAGTAGTGTGAGTGCAGAGAGAGGGGATGCTCAAGAAGGACAGCAATCTGGCAGTCATGTTCCAGCAGCTGCAGCATACTGCCAGATTGGCTCCAGTGATGAGGAGGGAGGGGATGATGAGGTCACTGACTCCACGTGGGTGCCTGATAGGAGAGAGGAGGAGGAGGAGGATGAGGAGGAGGCACATCTCCAACGAGGCAGGATGCCCTCCGGGGGCCAGCGTAAGGGCAGCACACCGACTGAATCACACTGCAGAGCTCCACCTGTGCAGGGCGCTGCCTCTGCTCGTTATTCCAAAAGTTCTTTGGTGTGGGCCTTTTTTGAGTCGAGCGCATCAGATCGCACCCCTGCTATTTGCAACATATGTCTCAAGCGTATCTGGCATGGACAAAACATCAGCCGCTTGGGCACCACATGCTTGACCAGACATATGTTGACCTGCCATGCAGCTCGTTGGCAAGCGTACCTTAAAGACCCACACCAAAGAACAAAGCGGACCTCTCCTTGCTCCTCATCAGCTGGGATCTCCAACCCCACTATACCTTCAGTCCTCTCTGAAACCTGCACTGAGAGGAATGAAGGTGTAGAATTAGGTGTGTCACAGCCAAGTACTTGCGGGCACTCTGCTAGCAGTACACCGACGTCCAATTGTAGCAGGCAAATTTCCCTGCCCCAGCTGCTGGACCGTCGAAAGAAGTTCACTCCCAGCCATCCACATGCCCAGCGGTTGAATGCTAGCTTGGCTAAATTGCTAGCACTTCAACTGCTGCCATTTCAGTTGGTAGACTCGGCCCCCTTCCATGAGTTTGTGCAATGTGCGGTTCCTCAGTGGCAGGTTCCCAAACACCACTTTTTCTCACGGAAGGCGATTCCGGCTCTCTACCGGCATGTGGAAGGCAATGTCCATGCCTCGCTGGACAGGGCAGCCAGCGGTATGGTGCAAATTACCGCTGACTCATGGTCCAGCAGGCATGAACAGGGACGATACCTTTCTTTCACGGCCCATTGGGTCACTCTTTTGGCAGCTGGGAAGGATGCAGGACAAGGTGCAGTAGTGTTGGAGGTTGTTCCGCCGCCGCACCTCCAAAATGTTACTACTGTTTGTGACACACCTCTCTCCTCCACCCCCTCCTCTTCTTCTTCCTCCATGGCCTCTTCCTGTGCTTTGTCCTCGGAACCAGCGGCGCTCCCTAGGCGTTCAAGGGGCTACGCAAGTACGCAGGCAAAAAGATGCCATGCCGTGCTTGCGCTGGTGTGTTTGGGGGACAGGAGCCACACTGGGGCAGAGGTTCTGTCAGCTCTGCACGGGCATGCCGAGAGGTGGTTGACGTCACGCCAGCTTAAGCCAGGAATGGTGGTTTGGGACAATGGCACCAACCTCCTCTCCGCCCTCCGACAGGGACAACTGACCCATGTGCCCTGTGTGGCTCACGTCCTTAACCTGGTGGTGCAGCAGTTCTTGGGCAGGTACCCGGGCTTACAAGATGTCCTGAGGCAGGCCAGGAAAGTCTGTGTGCATTTCTGCAGATCATATAATGCCAGTGCTCGGCTGGCTGAGCTGCAAAAGGAGTTGAACTGCCCAAGAACCGCCTTATATGGGACATGCCCACCAGGTGGAACTAAACGTTGGCCATGCTGCAGCGGCTGCACACGCAGCAGAGGGCCATCAATGAGTACCTGTGCGACTACGGCACCAAGACAGGGTCAGGGGAGCTTGGTTTTTTTTCACCACGCCAGTGGGGCATGATTAGGGATGCATGCACTGTCCTGGCACCATTTGAGGAGGCCACGAGGATGGTGAGCAGTGACAGTGCATGCATCAGTGACACTGTAGCTCTTGTCCACCTGTTGGCGCATACGCTGCGTGGAATAATGGATAGGGCACTTGAGGCAGAACAGAGGCAGGAAGAGGAGGACTTCCTTGCCTCTCAAGGCCCCCTTTACCCAGACAGTGTTCCTTCTGTCCCACCCATCACACAGGAAGAGGACGAGGAGGAGGAGGAGGATTTTGTCAGCATGGAGGTGGAGCCTGGCACTCAGCATCAACAGCAGCAGAATTTTAGGGATGATTTACAGTCCCAAGAAACCCGTGGACTTGTACGTGGCTGGGAGGAGGTGGCTGCGGATCATGTAGTGACCCAGAGGACTCCGGACCGAATGCCTCAGCTAACCTACGCTGCATGGCCTCCCTGATCCTGCAAAGTCTGCGGAAGGATCCTCGTATTCTTTGGATCAAGGAGAGGGACCATTACTGGCTGGCCACTCTCCTTGATCCACGGTACAAGGGTAAGGTTGCGGACCTTATCTTACCATCGCAGAGGGAGCAGAGGATGAGACATCTCCGGGAGGCCTTGCAGAAAGGTCTGTGCAATGCGTTCCCAGAGACTGGGAGGTTACAAACTCCTGGTCCTGGACAACGAGTTGCTGAGGCTTCGGTCAGTCAAAGAAGGAACGGTGGGGAAGGTGGCCATCTGAATGATGCGTTCAGACAATTTTTTAGTCCGCAGCCCCAAGGTATGATCGTTTCCAGCAACCATCGCCAGCGTCTGATATACATGGTGCAGAAATACCAAGGGGCAAGGTCAGACTTGGACATCTTTCCCACTGAAAATCCTCTGGCTTACTGGGTCTTGAGGATGGATCACTGGCCAGAGCTTGCACAGTATGCAATTGAGCTACTGGCCTGTCCTGCATCCAGCATTCTTTCGGAACGCACATTCAGTGCTGCTGGAGGCTTTGTCATGGATCACAGGGTGCACCTGTCCACCGACTCGGTTGATCGACTGACCTTCATAAAGATTAACCAGTCTTGGATCACCACCAGCTACCAAGCACCTGAAGTGGATATAACAGAATAATTTATTTTGAAATGTCACATCCCTTCAAGACTGCCTATGCTGATGCTGAGTGACTGTCCTGTTATGTTGACTGACTATCCTCCTCCTCCTCAATGATCCGATTCCGGATGATAGCTTGGAAGAACATTTTTGTTTCTGGGTGCCGCCACCAGTGCTAAGGCCAAATTTGTCAGCCCCTGTTAAACAGGGGCATGTAATTACAATTTTTTATGCAATGCGTTGCAGCAGGGCTCATTCCTGAACTCCAACTAGAGTATCTGGGAGAGGTTGCAGTGTCTTGGCACCAGCACCAGTGCCTAAGGCCCAATTTTTCAGCCCCTGTTTAACAGGGGCGTGTAATTACAATTTTTTATGCAATGCTTTGCAGCAGGGCTCATTCCTGCACTCCAACTAGAGTATCTGGGAGAGGTTGCAGTGTCCTGGCACCAGCACCAGTGCCTAAGGCCCAATTTTTCAGCCTTAGGCAGTATTACAATTTTTGATGCATTACTTTGCAACAGGGCTCATTGCTGTGCTCCAAGTACAGTATCTGTGAGGGGTTGCAGTGTTGTGGCACCAGTGCCTAAGGCCCAATTTTTCTTCCCCTGTTTAACAGGGGCGTGTAATTACAATTTTTGATGCAATACTTTGCAACAGGGCTCATTGCTGTGCTCCAAGTACAGTATCTGTGAGGGGTTGCAGTGTTGTGGCACCAGTGCCTAAGGCCCAATTTTTCAGCCCCTGTTTAACACGGGCGTGTAATTTAAATTTTTGATGCAATACTTTGCAACAGGGCTCATTGCTGTGCTCCAAGTACAGTATCTGTGAGGGGTTGCAGTGTTGTGGCACCAGTGCCTAAGGCCCAATTTTTCTGCCCCTGTTCAATAGGGGCATGTAATTACAATTCTTGATCTAATAATTCACAGCAGGGCCCATTCCTGCGCCCACTAAGAGTAAAGCCCTGTACACACGATCGGATAACCTATGGATTTTCGTCCGATGGATTTGTCCATCGGAAATCCGATGAAACTGTTTTTCATCAGTCTTGGCCACACACCATCAGTCAAAAAACCGACGGCAAGAAAACGAGGGCACATACAACACGTACAACGGCGCTATAAAAGGGCCAAACAAATCTAATGGCGCCACCCCTTGGGCTGCTTTTGCTGATTTCGTGTTACCGCGTGTTAGTAAAAGTTTGGTGAGAGCCGATTCGCTCTTTTCAGTCTCTGTGCTTTGCAGATCGTTTCCTGGTGTTCAGTTTGTGCTTGTGGGTTCGTATTTGTTCTTCAGTGCGTGCAGTCAGGTCATTACTGCCTTGCAGTGCCTTCTTGGCCGTTTGTTTATTGTTTTTCAGGTCGTTCTTCTCAGGCCTTGCTGTTCCACGGTGCGTTCTGTTTGAGTTCGTTCTGACCAGCTGATCGGTTTAAAGCCATGTTTGAAGTACGTTCTCGTCGTAGAGCTCGTACTGGCTATGGACTTGGTGTTGCGGTTAACACTGTAACCCGAGTTCAGTCCATGAACAGGGTGAGGAGGAGTTCATGGACTAAGAATTGGTTGCTCCAGCGGGACCAATTCTCTCATATGCCTCTGCTGCGAGAAATCCAATTATCTCAGGATGACGGACCCCGTTTTTCACCGTCTGTTGGATTTGCTATCCCCCTATATAACGAGGCAGGACACTGTGATGCGCCAGGCCATCACTGCCGAGCAGAGGCTTATTGCCACGTTGAGATACCTGGCGACTGGGAGAAGCTTGCAGGACCTCAAGTTCACAACAGGCATCTCCCCCCAGGCTCTCGGGATCATTATCCCTGAGACGTGTTCGGCCATTATTTAGGTCCTGCAGAAGGACTATATAAAGGTAAGTTTGCTCCTTTAAGATCACATTATATGTTTGGATTGTTTGATAATGTTCTAAATTTTTATCGTCCTTCCCAAATTTGCCTGTTTGTAATATCCTGGTAATGTCCCCATTTTCACCATGCATGTTTTTACCTGTAAAGGCCTTTTTTGGGCCCTACATGCCTATTTCCCTTCACTAACCTCTCCAGCATGCTATCCTGGGCCCAAACCCAGCTAGCCTTCTATTTTCCTTTTAAAAATTTTTGGGTCAGTGCCCTCGTAGTTTGACAACCCTCCCTCCCCCCCTAAAAATGAAAAAATAGTTTTAGTTCTCAATCAAGATCAGCAGAGTGGTAGAGCCTTTATTTGGATCCCCCACAATCACCTCAAGCCCCCCCCCCCCTTAGATTATTTTAGAATGTCCACTCAGAGGGGGTGAGGCGTCTGCTAAGTGGGCCTTTGTTTATTGGTAGGAAATACTCCCTTAAATAATAATGTTAGAATGATGTTGGTCAACAATGTCTTTGTGTGTAATCTGCTTGCACTGTAAACATAAACCGTACTAATGTCTTCTTTTTGTTTGACTCCACAGTTCCCTAGCACACCACAGGAATGTCTGACTGTGGCAGATCAATTTGCCCAGCGGTGGGACTTCCCCAACTGCGGAGGGGCAATTGATGGGAAGCACATCCACATAGTGCCGCCACGCCATTCGGGGTCATACTATTTCAACTATAAATGTTTTAATAGCATAGTGTTAATGGCAGTGGTGTTGGCACGGTACGAGTTCCTGTATGTGGACATGGGGAAGAACGGCCGGATGTCCGATGGCGGAGTATTCGCAGAGACGGAGTTCGCTTTCCGTCTGCAGGCTTGGGGTCTTGCACTGCCTCCAGATGCAGACAATGTGGAAGGACTACCGTTCGTTTTCATCACGGATGAAGCTTTTGGACTTGGACCACACCTCATGCGGCCGTTTCCCCAATGCACCCTCACCTCGGAGAGGAGGGTTTTTAATTACCGGCTGGCCAGAGCCCGGAGAGTTGTGGAGAATGCCTTCAGGATAATGGTCAGCCGGTTCCGCCTATTTCAGACAGCTATCCATTTGGCGGAATACAAACTGAACAACATTGTGTACTGCTGCTGCATAATGCACAATTGCCTAAGACATTATTCAATAACATATGTGTCAACAGTTGGGCCTGAGGCCAGTCTATCCGAGATGACCATTCTGACCAGCTTCAACACTGCCCGTGCTGGCTTGGCCCCCCAAAGTGCCCGTGAAGTATGTGATAAATACGTTGAGTACTTCACGGGTAGGGGGGCCATCGCAATGCCAGACCACATCTGACCTTTATAGCTTTTTGCTAATAAAAATATTTATTATATTTACTACAAACTTGTTTTGTCATTCTTGTATTTTGGGTTTATGTGTCTCCCAGGTTCTAGTAGTGCCAAGTGTATTTGTCCTTAGTAAATAGCCTCAATTCTAACAGGTAAAAACCTTTATTTTGCATCTTCAGAACTGCTATTGAGCATAGAAAGAACAAGCCACACCTTTTTTTAGACTTCCAGAATCTTTTTACTTTGTGCACCACATTTGTTGGTGGTTTTCTATATTAAGCATTTTTTTTATTTTTTGGGAGGCTTTTTTTGCAGAAACATGCATGGGTCAAAATCCCAAACTTTTTGTTTAAAAACTAAAAAAATAACACAGTGAAAAAGACAAACATGAGATGGGGTGATGTCACCCCTGATCCATCCCAAATGTGAAGAACCACACTTTCTTTTTGGGGCTCAAATGGGTATCTTCAACATGATCCCATGGCTAAGGGAAAAATGTGCTATCTGCCATCATGGGGGATCAATGGACGTGCTTTGGGGGTGAAAACCCTTCCTCTCACCTACTTGAGTAGGGAGGAAGAGGTTGCACCCACAAAACAGGGACATAGATATCCTGTGACGGCAGATAGCACATGTTGAGTCACTGTGTGCATCTTCACATTTGGGCAGGTTGAAATACCGTTGCACATTTTGGATGCCAAATAGCACACTTAAAAAAGGGGGGGGGCTCAGACTATTCGGCCCAAAATATCAATTATATTTTTATATTTCTGCTCAATCACATTCATTCGAGTTCGCATAATGTCCATTTCGCTACTACATTCCATTATTTCCTGAATTATTATTTTGGCGCTAGTACTCGAGAATGGAGGATTTGGAGTTCCTGACACACCACCACGTTCAGTCCCGAAGTTGTGGTGACAGACACTGACCTGTTGTGCTGATAAGCTCCACCTCTCCTTCCTCCACCTCCCCTTCCTCCACCTTCCCTTCCTCCACCTCCGCTTCCTCCACCTCCTCTTCCTGAACATGCTGATCTTGGTCTGCTTTGTGATCTTCGGGGAGTTTCTGTGGTCTTTGGTTCTTCGTCTCCTCAGCTTGGTGTCCTCCCAGTCTCCTCTCCCCTATGGGAATGACAAAAATAATGTATCCTTTAGCACACAGAGATTTTAGGGCTGAAAATGGATTCCTTGTTTTGAAGTGGGGTACAATTGATATTTGGCCCTGAGTTCCAAGATGAACATATGAGATCTTGTGAACTCTACAAAGCAACATGTTTTTTTTTAGGTCACTCACAAATACACTTGGATAACCACCAAGGTATCCACTGGACCACCTGTGTGTGACCCCGTTTATAAATTTGGTCATGTGGCCCAGACTATAGTATCTTGATCCAGAAAAAAAAGCTGAGTACACAACTGCTGGAGTGTCATCTCCTTTACCCAGAATCCAGTTTAGCCTTTCATTCACATTCTAGTTTACTTACAACACATCATCTAGCCAACAATGTGTAGATAAACATTGTTTAATTAAAATGAGGCATGCCCACATGTAGTTTACGTGGATATGTGACAAACATGTTTTGGGGAAGACCATCAAGTGTTTTTTACAACACATTTACCAAATAAGTGGACTCTCAACTTAACATAAAAGTTGACATTTTTAAATGTGAAACCAGTCAAGCCAAGCACATGTTGCAAAACATGGAAGAATACATATTACAATGTGAAAGAACACAGTAAAAAAAAGCTTACTTTTTTCTATGCTTTTTTGAAGCTTCCTATACTGCTCCGGCTCCCTCAGCTTCAGGTCAGACCACCTTTTACGGAGTTGTTCCTTAGATCTCCTGACCCAATATTTTTTACAGAGAGTCCTCGCCACTTTGTCCATAATTTGAGACTTCCGGAGATTAGAGGTGTCGTATGGGCCATGTTGCTGTCATAATCCTTCCTCCGCAGAATGTCCACCATCTCCGCCATCTCAGCAAATTACATATTAGTCGCCTTGTATCTTTTTTTACTGGATCGGGACGTTTCCGCCTCCGGGCTTTCCTCGTCGGTAATTTCTAATAAAGAAGCCACATGTGTCTGCGACATGTCGCCGTCTCACACTGTGCGCCGATCGTTAAGGGGCGGGGAAATGCAGAAAAAGACCGTCATGGGCGGGCGACGAAGGCGGAGTTACACGCATGCACAGGGTATAAAAAGGGGAAAGAAGTTATTAGGGATGCGCGGAGTAAGGATGACCGGAAGTGCAAAAACGAACTCAACTAAGGTAAGAAGGGAACTCGGGCCTGCAGTGGCCTATAATGGTTCCTGATTGTAAAGGGCAATATTGTGATAAGTTGAGGAGAATCAAATCTGATCTGTCTTTTTTTATCCTTGTTTTTTTACTTGCTGATCCAAAAAGATGCATAAACTACGTGAGCCGGAGGTCATGTTGATTTTTATTGATAAATATAAGGAACTGCGCAACCTGTGGGAAATGAAACACCCAGCGTACCACAAGAGTGATGTACGTCGGGCAACTATTACCAAATTAGCAGAGGATATGAAGCCATGGATCCCAGATGCAGACTACACTATGATAAATAATAAAATCAACAACCTGCGTAATTCCTATAAAAAAAATACAAGGAAGTGCGCGAGTCGAAGAGATGAGGAGCAGCAGCCGACGATTTAGTACAGCCCAAGCTGTGGTACTACAAACATCTTCAATTTCTGGATGACCAGATCGAGGCCAGGGAATCTATTTCCAGCCTTCCTTCAACCCTTCCTTCCACCCTTCCCTCCAGCGTTCCTTCCACCCTTCCCTCCACCCCTGCAGAGGCAGAGTAGGAGCCACCTGAACTTGAAGAGCCAGATCTTCGCATCTTCAGCCAGGTATAGTATTTTTGCACATAATTATTGCCCTCTAAGTAATATTGTGATGAAATTGTTGGATTAGCCCAAAATGATAACATCCAGCCCCCCACAAAAAAATATGCACCAGTCATGATATCCAAATTGTTTGTGATAGATTCCCCAAATAATCAAACTTTTTAATTTTTTTTAAAAACAGGATGAGGTAAGCCAGGAGGAAGAGGCTCAGGAATGTGGCAGGCAGGAGGAGGCAGGGCCAAGTGGGACTCAGCAGGTCCCCAGGCCTAGTGGCAGTACAGTCTCACAAGTGGCTCCCCTCCACGTCAGACCGCCAAAACATCGGCGGATGACACAAGTGGAGGAGGAGTCACTAAAGATGATCCGTGAGGCTGCTGCCATCATGAGGGCCCCCCTCAACCCTACGGAGGGGTTTAGTAGTTATCTGGCAGATAAGTTGCTCCAAATGGAGGTGGGACAACGGGCCCTCTGTGAACACCTTATCTATATGGCCGTACACATGGGGGTGAGGGGGCAGCTGACTGAGGCCACCCATATCTCTCAGCAGGCCAATCCCTCTCCTCCTTCTCCTCCTCCTCCTGCCACATCACCACCCACAGTGGCCCAGCCTGCAAGGTTGCGTGGACGGGACCGTGGAGAGAACGCTGCAGGGAAGCGTGGAAGGAAGGCTACAGGGAAGAGCAGGAGGTGATTCTCTGGCCTCGAGCTGCTCTTCCAGAAGTTGCAGGTTGATGGAGTACCACAGCTTGGGATGATGTATGTCTTTGGCTGCTGCTCCTGATTTCATGCTGTTGTTGATCTTATTGTTCATCATAGTCATGTCTGCATTTCGGGTCTAATGACTTGATATTTTGTGCTAATTTCTGAATAGTTGCCCTTCGTTTTTTGTTTGCTTTTTTGCCAAAATAAATGGAGATTTGATTTCAGCCAACATACATGCCTGATGTGTTTTTTTTTAGGAGTAGCAATAACATTTCATAAATACAATGTGTAATTAATAACAAGGGATACCAACCTCCATGAGGAAACGTTAAAATATAAAATGTTGTTGTGAGAAATTGACACACCAAAAAATGCACAACAAATTTAAATACAAAAAAAAAAGTTTGGTGTAATTTGTTAGGTCGGCCTTTAAGAATTAAACTAATTATTCATAAGATCACAAGAAAGAAGAAAGACATAAGTTTGTCAGAACTCGTGATAAAGATCTGCAGCAAAAATGACATTTTAAACACCATTCTAAAGCAAAAAAACATGCGCTGCATTAAACGAGGCAATAACTTGCAGAATGACGAATGTGCTCTCTCCATTAGGAACGCTAGTTTTACCAGAACGAGCGCTCCCGTCTCCTAATTCAGTCTGAGCATGCGTGGGTTTTTTAACCGATGGACTTGCCCATAGACGATCGGAAATTACCATCGGTTTTTGATCCATCGGAAAATTTTAAAACAAGTTCTATTTTTTTTTTTGTTTATAAACGTTTTTATTTAAGTATCAGCATCATACAAAGAAAATGTCAGACAGCATAATCAATTCAGAGGGAAAATAAACGGCGTATGACATGGGAGAGAGATAGGGGTACATAATAGAGTTGACATTACATAAAACTGCACAAGACTGATAAATCAATTGTGGTTACATGTGGTGGTTATGAAAGGTGCCAACAGAAAAAATTCTAGAGTGGGATTACGGTACATCGAACCAGTGTTTCCATTTATCATCATAAATTTGCATAGTGTCATAAAGCGTGTGGTGGATACGATCTGCCAGCTTAATTGCTTCCATTCGTGTCAGCACCTGGGACCAGGCAAGGGACGGGGAGCGCCAGTTGCGTGCAATAACCCAATGGACGGCCAAAAAGAGGGAGTATATTAGTTTAGCGCAAGGTGTAGGGATATCGGGGATGGGTGTAAAGCATAGGCACATTTGGGCTGTAAGGGTAATGGTCCTACCAGCTATGGTTGAAGCTTTGGTGGCTGCCGCCTGCCAAGTGGGTTGAAGATGTGTACAGCTCCAAAAGGTGTGAATCAGTGTGCCCAACACAGGGCAGCCCCGAAAACAGAGCGGGGAAACTGCAGGGAAGAGTGTGTGGAGGTGTGCTGGGGTTAGGTACCATCTGAGATGTAGTTTAACAGCCGTTTCACGAATGGAGTAGGCTCTGGTGTGTTTATACATATTTGTCAACATCTCCTTCCATTCTAGGGGTTCAAAAGTCAGGCCCAATTCCTCCTCCCACCTGAGCATTGGTTTTGTCTTGGCTGGCAGGGCATAGTTGTTCAGCATGGTGTATGTCTTGGATATAATCCCTCTGTCTCTAGATGATTGAGAGCATAAGCGTTCATATGGGGTACAGTGGATGTGGGAATCTAGAGAGCCCCTGTGTTGGAAGAAATGTCTAACCTGCATGTACTATAGAATTCGGAGGATGGGAACTCATGATCTGTCTGTAGTTGCTGGAAGGATTTAAAATGTCTGCCTTCTTTTAAGGATTGTAACGTAATAACCTCCGATGTCAACCATCTGGAGAATCCCGTCCTATCCTCAAAGGCCGGAGGGAAATCAGGGTCTCCTATAAAGGAGTATAACGGGGAGAGAGAGGAGGATAAATCAAACTTATGGCCATACAACCGCCAGAGGTGGAGTGCCTGACCAACAATAGAGTTTAGTGGGGTGAGTAGGCACGGCTTTATAGCTCTGGCCCACAAGAGTCCCGGCAGGTGGAAAGGGAGTATTGACTGAGTCTCGAAGGCCAGCCAGGGAATACCAGACGGGGTTGCGTGCCATTGTGCAGTTTGTGCAAATCTCGATGCTAAGTAGTAGCGCCAAAGATCAGGAAGGCCTAGACCTCCTAAGGGTTGGGGTCTATATAGTAAGGCTTTATGAAATCTCGGTTTTTTATTATGCCACACAAATCTATTAACTTCTTTTTGGATTGAATCAATATAAGTCTTAGGGACGTATATAGGGAGGGCCCTGAAAAAAAACAATAGCTTGGGCAAAATGGCCATTTTAATGGCTGTGACCCTACCCAGCAGGGAGACATGATATGTATCCCAGGTTTTAAGTAAGGTTTTAACATGGGAGACTATGGGGTGAAAATTCACATGGGACAGGGAATGAAAAGCAGGGGTAAGCTGAATTCCTAAGTAGCGGAGGGTGGTCGTGCACCAAGCGAATGCAAAGTGATGTCTCAGGGAGGCCTCAAGATCAGGAGGTATATTTATTGGCATGGCCGAACATTTGGCTAGATTAACCCCCAGCCCAGAGATTGTGTGGAAAGAATCAAGTAAAGATGTGAGGTTGGGTAATGCTATAAGTGGGTTGGACAAGAATAGGAGCACATCATCGGCATAGAGGCTAAGTTTAAATTCGTGAGGGCCTTTGCAGTATCCTTTAATGTTAACATTGTTGGTTATAGCACGGGAAAGGGGCTCTATGGCCAGGGCAAAAAGGAGAGGGGATAACGGACATCCCTGCCTCGTGCCCTTCTGGAGGGGAAAAAAATGGGGAATTATTGCCTGGGAGTTTAATGCGTGTTTGTGGGTCTCTGTATAAGGAGTGGAAACCGTGTATAAAATTTCCCGAGATACCGAATTTGGGTAGGAGGTGATCAAGGTAGGACCAGCTGACGCTATCGAACGCCTTGTGAATATCCAGACTGAGTAGGAGAGTTTGCTTAGAATGAAGGTTGGCATCCTGTATTATGTTAGAAACTAGGCGGATATTATCTGTGATCTGCCTACCGGGAATAAATCCCGTCTGGTCGGGGGAGATCAGGCTGGTTATAACAGAGGCAAGTCTGTCTGCTAGCAGTCTACCGAAGATTTTCAGGTCATTATTGATCACTGATATTGGACAAAAGTTTTGGGGCAGGGAATGATCTTTGTGTGGTTTGGGGATGAGGGACATATTCGCTAGAAGCATCTCTGCTGGAAAGTCATTTCCTTTCAAGATGTAGTTAAACAGAGAGGTCAAATGAGGGGACAAAATGTGTGCGAATTTCTTATAATAGGAAGTGGAGTAGCCATCCGGGCCAGGGGCTGTTGAGGATTTGAGGGATTTGATAATGGATAATATTTCCCGTTCAGAACAGGGGGCATTCAGGGACTCTAATTGTTGGTCTGTTAGAGTAGGTAGGGCCAGGTCCGAGAACCAGGACTGTGCGGAAGGGTCTGAGGTGGGACTCGACAGCCTGAACAAATCTTTATAATATTTTACAAAAATCTCCAGGACATCCTTAGGGTGAGAGACCAAAATGCCCGCAGAGTTGCGAAGTCTGTAGGTATGTGAGGGCCTTGTGGCCTGGTTCAGTTTCCGGGCGAACATGGTTGAAGACGTATTGTTATGAAGCAAAAACTTAGCTTTGGCCCACCTCAAGGCCTTTTCCGCATCCTCCGAAAGCAGGAGATCTAATGCGTGTCTTTTAATGTGGATTTGCCCAAGAAGGGCAGGGGAGGGATCTTGACTATATTTGTTGTATAGAGTATTCAGGGCCTTTGTGAGCAAACAGAGATCAGATATTTTAGCTTTGTTTCTTTTGGAGGCTAAGTCAATGAGGTTGCCTCTCATGACTGCCTTATGGGCAGTCCATAAAGTACTTGGAGATGTGTCAGGTAGGTGGTTATCAGTGAAGTACTCCTGCAGTTTGGTGTTGAGTGCCTCAACTGTTGGGGAATCAGTAAGTAGTGATTCGTTCAATCTCCAGGAGTAGGTCGTGGGTTTGAGGCCCATCCCCCGGATTGTGAACTCAACTATATTGTGATCGGACCAAGGGCAAACGTGAATGTCTGCCCTCGAAGAGTTAGCTAGGATAGTGGGGGTGATGAAAATATAATCTAATCGCGCAAAGCTATCATGGGGGTTCGAGTAGAATGTATAAGACCTGCACCCAATATTATGTGCCCGCCACGTGTCAATAAGTTGCAGGGCATGTAGACTATTTGACAGGGTTTTAGGAAATGCCTTAGAGGCGGGGGTGCTCCTGCTCCGATCTAGGCTCGGGTTTGCTGCGAGATTAAACCCCCCCCCTATTATTAAATGCGGTGAAAGGTATCGTTCAAGGATTGAAAAAAAATGTTTAAAGAAAGAAGCCTGTGCCTCGTTGGGGGCGTATAAAGAAACCATGGTAACTGCTCGGCCCTGTATTTTACCCTGCAGGATTATAAACCTGCTATCCGGGTCTTTATATATATGTGTCGCCTCGAAGAGGACTGCATTACTAATAAAAATGGCAACTCCACGTGTCTTGGTAGAGTGGGAGGTACAGTGAAATTGTTTAAATGCACGATCAAAATATTGTGGGTGATTTGAGCTAGAAAAATGGGTCTCCTGTAGTAGGAGAATGTCTGCTCCCAGGTTTTTATAGTGTCTAAAGGCCTTTCTATGCTTCTGGGGCAGGTTAAAGCCCTGTACATTATGGGACAAGATCTTAAGGGCCATCATGAACTAACAGGAATAGGGCATATGAATGGGAGGTGCTTGCATAAGGAGAAGACCACGTAGAATTGCCATGTGCGTTTCCGTCAAACAAGAAACATAGCATGTCTGTCTTTGAGTAGAGAGAATGAGCGTCTGAGCGATACTTTAACAAGGAGAGAAACAACATAAATGACTTTTCAAGGTAGAATGCAAAAATAAGAGCATAACCAGTAAACTTTAACTCAAGGGTGTTAACAAAACCAGCATGAGCATGGGGGTCAAAGGAAAACAGCCCAAATGACCAAAAAAACTTTTCCAAAGGACTATGTAGTCCTATACCAACCGACGGATCCCGATAGGATCGCAGCGACGAACAGGGCGACCATACAACGCACATCGCCCTGAACCCCACAGCGGCCCGGGTCCTAAAGTCAGCAGGGGGGAAGCAGTGGACGAGAGGAGACTCGTCGCCTCAGATCATATTAGCACTATATCAAAAAGATTCTAAAAAAAAAAACACCGTGAAAAATAATGTGCCAGAAAAAAGTAAACGGATGCATGCCTTCTTTCATGAGTATAGCAGTGCTCCCGCACAACTATGGTAAATCTATCCCCGAGAGGGGAGAAGTTGATACAACCTAACATAAGGAGTAGTCAAGTGCTATTGGTGTAGGTCACATCTTGGTTCAGCTATCAAGGTCCGTGGTCTGAGAGCCAGCACTGAAGTCCTGAACGTGGGCAAGAAAGTTAACTGTTATGTAGGTAGGATGTCAATACAACTGAGGGGGGCTGGAGCATGAGACATGAGCCAGGGGGCTCTGCAAACATGCTAGTGACGACTCCAGTCTCAAGTGTGGACAGGACCCTGATAGGGGAAATCCTGCCCGTCCAGATATCGGAGCCTGTACAAATTCTAAGTGTGGATCTTTAAGCCGGTAGGTCTCGGAAGGGTTGGCACCATCTGCCCTGGTTCCTACGAGATGAAGGGGTGTTCCAGATTGGGTTAGGTCCCGGAGTAGAGGGTCTGCGGTCAACAGCCTCTGGCTCCAAGAGGCCCAGTTTAAGTAAGCTCTCCTTCCCCTCCGCCACATTATAGGCTGTGTAGGTGGTTCCATTGTGTGGGACTGTGAGTTTAAACGGGAAGCCCCATCTGTAGCGAATGTGGGCTGACTGCAGGACTGATGTGACTTCCTTCATGCGACGTCTGCGGTCGAGGGTAGCCTGAGAGATATCAGGGACAATTTGGATCTTTACTCCATCCAGATTGATTGCTGCCGAATTCCTTGCTGCACGGAGAATCTCCTCTTTAATCAAGAAGTCCTTGAGACATAAAACTATGTCTCGCGGCGGTTTCTCAGCTGGGGGCTTGGGGCGCAATGCCCTGTGAATCCTGTCATACACAAATGCTGAGGCGGGTGTAGAGGGAAGGAGGCTGAGGAACAGCTTAGTGGCAGCAGCCGGGAGGTCTATGACAGATTCGGGTATACCCCGTAGTCTGAGATTGTTCCTCCTGTTTCGATTATCGAGATCCTCGACCTGTGATTGCACCAGTTGGAAATTTTCAGCCAGTGCCTCATAGTCTTTGCGGAGATCCGCGTGCGCTACAGCCAATTCATCATGTTTAGCTTCTAACATGTCCGTGCGGCCTCCCAGCGTGGTGATCTCCAGTGAGAGAATACTAGTGGCTTTGTGGAGTTCACTTTGGAACTTTCCAGCTATTTTCTCATACATGGAGGCAAGGCTGTCGTCAAGGTCAGCCTTAGTTAGCTGATAGGGACACTCACCTTCTGAGAGGGTCGAAACTGAAGCCTCAGGGGATACCGCCGGCGGCGGGGAACCTCGTTGTGCGTGGGCGCCATCTTTGGACATGACTGCTTTTACAGCGGTGCGGAGAAGGTAAGTTGTAAGGGACCTCTGCGGCTTAGATCTCTGAGGTTTTTTCCGTGAAGGCATGCACCTGAAGTTCCCACAGGGGTGCTGGGTATATTCAGTACGAAACAAGTGTAGTATAGCCCTGTGGGGAGGCGGTTGGTCTCCTCTTCTGTCGGAGCTCCTGCTAGTTGCGACCTTCTCTCATCGCGTCCAGGCCACCAATCACAAGTTCTATTTTTTAAAACCGATGGAAAAAAGACCGATGGGTACCATACACGATCGGTTGGTTTGATGAAAACCATCCATCGGACGGTTTTCATCAGTCAAACCGATCGTGTGTACAGGGCTTAACTGTGAGGGCTTACAGTGTTGTGGAAACACCACCACCACCACCACCACCACCACCAAAGGCCCAATTTTTATGCCCCTCTTCAACAGGGGCATGCAATTACAATTCTTGATCTAATAATTAACAGTAGGGCCCATTCATGCGCCCACCAAGAGTAACTGTGAGGGCTGACAGTGTTGTAGCACCAGCACCACCACCAAAGGCCCAATTTTTCCTACCACTGTTCAACAATGGCATGTAATTACAATTCCTGATATAATAGTTCACAGCAGGGCGTTCCAGCGCCCACCAAGAATAACTGTGAGGGCTCACAGTGTTGTGGCAACACCAACATCTAAGGGGCAAATTTCAGCAGAGTATATACGGCAGACCCCTACTTTCAAACATCCAACTTACAAACGACTCCTACTTGCAAACGGAAGGAGACAAAAGGAAGTGAGAGGAAATCTACCCCTAGGAAGGGAAATTCTCTCCTGTAAGAGTTAATATGGGAAAAAGGTGTCTCCTCTCTACTGATGCTTTATCACCAATCCTTGTTTCAATAAAAAACCCACTTTTCCAAAAACATGGGGTAGCCATGCCATTTTTCTCAAAGATTTTCATCCATATTGCCAGGACAAGACATGACATTAAAGTCGCAAGCAGTTTTAAATGGCTTTTTTTCCTTTAGAAATGTCATTTTGTGCAGGGACAGTTCTAAACACGGAAAACACATGCCACTTCACAGGCATACTTTAGACACCCCCCAGGTACGATATTTAAAGGAATATTTCACTTTTTTTTTCACTTTATGCATCATTACAATGACTGCTCCTGAAAAAACAGCCGTTTTTAAAACTTCTTTTTGCATTGATACATGTCCCCTGGGGCAGAACCCGGGTCCCCAAACCCTTTTTAAGACAATAACATGCATATTAGCCATTATAATTAGCACTTTAGATTTCGAACATTCACGTCCATTGTATTTAATAGGGTTCTAACGTTCGCGCGAACTTTCGGTCCGTTCGCAGGTTCTGGTGCGAACCGAACCGGGGGGTGTTCGGCTCATCCCTAATTAGGATATATGCCTCAAATATCATTTGGTGATGCACTTATGTAAATATGTGAATATGATGAATTGAGATGTATATTGTATATACTTTGCTAGCACACTGTGAACTGCTGTCATTTTGATATGCTGGACCGCCACGGTGTAGATGCGTGCGCAGCGGGGATTCCCCGATGCGGGCGTTTAGCCCACACTTTCTGCTTTGTTGAATTAATTAATAGGGTGAATGTCAATCTTTGGCTCCACCTTTGATGTGTTTACCTTCATGGATATATATGTGTATGCTGTATTCATTATCTGAGATGGATAATATCTTCTGGGCCTGATAAGTAGGTTTATTTTACCTTATAATAGGAGGAATATGGGGAATATATCTTTAATATATATATACAATTAGCTTTTTTTTATATAATACAATACAGGTATGATAAACAGTTACATTTATAACCATAGTCCAACCACGCCTACATTTACCATTCGAGAGGCAACAATGAGATAGATGAACAATAGACCTATTTAAGGTATGAACTTATAATATTTACCCCTTGAAGGATTTACAGTATTATACATGAAGAATGTATAAACCTATATGAAATATATACTGTATGTTTTTTTCTTTTCGGTTGGTACTGATATATTTATGTACATCATGTAAAATGTGACCAGTCCTGTACCTATGGAATATGTCAATGTGATAGCTTATTTTGTTTGTTTATTGCTTTCCCTATTCTCATTGTAGATTTATTTTTATAAAAAGAATATATAAAAAAACTGCGCTTAGAAATAAACAATAAGCAGCAACACAGTGTTGGATAAAAACAAAGAGTATTGGTAAAGGGAAGGTTGCGCTCTAACTAATAATGTGAAAAACCACCAATATTGATAATTGGATAATGCAAAACCAAACATTGTGAAATAAAGGATCAATAAAAATCATATGTAACATGTAAAGCATATATGTGTATTGATCCACTCAATGATTAATTAAGATCACCATAAAGTGAAAATATAAATCCTGTGAAGGACCAATCCTATGCTAACAATTCTTAATCAAAAATTCATAAGCACGAATAGTCCAAAAAATGATCAAAAAAATCTTTCAGTGAAAAAAAAATCCTGTGAAGAAAAACTTTCAGTAAATAAAGATCCTGTGAAAAAAAGGGAGTCCTGTGCTGAGGATGATATTTGTAGAATAAATCGTCGACCCATAAAGTCTTAATGAAAGAGAAATCACAGAAATCAGCTCTCACTGAGCTCTGCACAGTGTAACTTCAGCTCCCTGCATTCTGAAAGCTCAGACAAGATATATACATTTTGGACTTTGAACAGCTGTAGAGAAGAGAAGACTGCAGATAAGCAGGTACAACTTATGTAGGAGGATTTGTTTAATCTCTGTGTATCACCTGTGGCTATTCACATCACTGATACTATATGTAAGGGTTTACAACTACTTTAACTATAATATATATTTAAAAAAAAAGAAAGAAGGAGAGCGAGAAGTGGGACTTTATATGAACCACACAGCAACTAAATAGGAAGTCAAGCGACTGGGAAAATTATGTTTATTTATATTGTATAATCTCATATAGCACATTTTGGGCATAAAATCTCTAAAACTTTTGATCATTTTCAACACAAAGTACATAGTAATCCACAATTTGGTAAACATTCACATATTAAATACAGAAATAGCAGCTGATATATTTATATACATAGCCAAGGTAAAATTGGAGCCTAAATAGTCTGAATGAGCTTTCTATATAAAATGAGGGAAGGGAGAAGAAAAGGGGGGTAACACAATTTATGTAATAAATTGTTAAGAACATGAATTAGGTCATAGAGAATAATATTGGTCCATGGTAAAATGGTGGTGAGAGTTGGTGGCTCGACGCATTTCGCGACCTTGTAGCCGCTCATCAGGACTGGGAGCAATAGACCATGGAATTTATCTAGAAAAGGAGAATATGCATATCTAGATAGTCTCAAGTAGTTTTAATTAAGAGATATAAAAAAAGGGGAAACAAAATAATTATAATTATAAACAGGGAGAATTTTGGAGGGTTGTGTGTCCAACATATATCTGCATCTGCGCAACTGCAGCGTGTCATCGAGAATCGCCAGTACATAGCAGGGCCTCATCCCCGGGCGCTGTGGTAGCTTGAAAGGGCAACAACAACCGGCACAGACAGATCCAAGGCAGATGGGTGTTAATGAATACCCTAACAAGGGTAGAGGTGATAACCCCAATGGGGGACCTATGTGAAAAGAATGTAAGTCATGTATATATAATTATATTGTGACGGTGGGACCCTGTTTGACCTTAAAGAGTGTTGGTTTATGCCAGATTTTGTAGAGAAAGACATGCTGATTGAACAGCTGTGTCTTGGGCTATTTAGTTCTGATCTGACTATGGATCAGGGCCCCACCCAACAGACAGGAAGTCTGTGTGCCTGGGAGGCAGGTGGACTCCCATCCCTCTGATAGGAGTCAGAGGCTATCTATGCTGCATGGGTGCAGCCAGAGTATGCATGTCTGCAGGAGGCAGACATCATTGCTGAAGTAAGCAAGAAGGTGCTGACCGGGAGTAAGCGAGGAGTGAGCTTATCTCTAGGAAACTCTGTTTGTTCTGAGGAGCAGACTTTAGGCCTAGGCTAAAGGCCTGAGACAGCCGGATCGCTAGAATGAAAGCCAGAAGGTTAAACTGTTGAGTATGCAAGATACAGTAATGGTGGAACCCCCTGTGAGGGCTACTGATGTATTTGTGAACTTTTTGTGCTTTTAAATAAAAATGGACTACCGTGCCCTTAAATGGAGTTCCTGACTGGCTTGAATCACTGGAAAAACGCATCTACCACGAGAGCTAACAACCCCCAATCTTACATATGGTGGAGAATGCGGGCAGTTTTGGAAGAGTTCCAGATCCTTGCATACCAAAAACAGCGAGTAAAAAGAAACTGTGTGTTTTGCAGCCAGGCAGCCAGGCAGACTGGCAGATGGGCAGGCAGGCAAACTGCATTGCACAGGAGTTCAATTGATGGACTGTGTTGAATACAGGTGGTGTACCTGTGGAAGTGAGCTCAGCGTGGCCTGAGAAGATGTATCCAATTAAGAAGGTCCAGTGAGTGGATGGTTCAAGCGGAATCGCAAAAAGTGAAGTCTGCAGGTGAAAGTGTGCTGTTTGCAAGTCTTGGAGACAGTACCTCAAATTTTCCTGTGTTAAAAGGAACTGTGTTAAAAACCGTTGTTGGTCTGACTGCAGAGATGGCGCGGTCAAAACGCAAATAGGAAGCAATGTTTGCTGAGATAAGAGGCAGAGCGGGTGTTGTTCCTAGTAACACTGGTGCAAGAAGTGCACAGGTGACTGCAAGTATGGAGAGTTCACCAGAGTCTGAGTCTGCAGTGGATTGGTGCAGGCAACACTTGGCTGCACTGAACCAAGTTAAAGGGGAAGTGCATGCTGTTGCCCCTGGCAATGCTGGTGCAAGATGGCCAGCTATCAATGTGCAAAGTGCTAAGAACCCAGTGCGCTGTTTGCGGTGCAGTGAGTGGGGGCATAAAGTTTCCAAGTGCCCTTTGTCCCAGGTTCCAGCAAAGCAAAGGTATGAGAAGTAAATAGTGAGAAGATGGGTGCGGTTGCCCGTGGCAACAAAGCAGAAATCCGTACAGCTGACTTTATACGGCCTATGTTACCTTCGGAATATGTTGAAGACTTTTTGGATGAGTTTGCGATGATTGCTTCCTACAGAAGATGGCCCAAAAGTCGCTGGGTTGAGTTGGTGCAACCTTTTCTGATGGAGGAGTACCAGGAGGTGTACCGCGGGATATATAGCAACCGAGATGACTATGACAATTCTTTAGGAGCAATCCAGTCTAGAGAGCGCTGGAAAAGATCAGCGGGGAGAATGTGGTCTCCCATAGCAACCAGAGAAAGTATGTTTTCAGAAAGGAGGAGCTACAGAGAGGAGGTATACCACCATCCTCATAGAGATACCAGTGAAAGTCTGCATGTTGTGAGAGTGCCATCTCCCTTGGCAACAGGAGAAAGTTGGCAAGTGCCATGCCTGGAATGTGGTCAGCTGGGCCACGGGATCTTTTCTTGTCCAAGCTTGTGGAATACAGCTGCTGATCGTGTTGTTGGGCTTAATGCTTTGCCTGCAAGCCCAGAGAAGAGCGTATCATATCCAGCATCCTGCAAGGGGTATGACCAGGTGTGTGGGTCTGCTGTTACCCCTGGCAACAGGATTTTTTTTTGCCTGCAGGCGATGGTGGAAAATCCAAGAGGGGTGTAATGTTACCCTGTGTCCAGGAGGGGGCGTCTGCTTGTGAGAGGACAGCAAAGAAGGGACAACGCCCTCAATTGAAGCCTTCAACCCCTGCTAAAGTGAATGGTAAGACTGTTCCTGTTAAAATAATGGGAAAGACTGACTGTGTGGTTGCTCACACTGAAGTGGAAGTGACCCCAGAGGAGAGATCCACTGAAGGTGTAAAAATAAACTTGCTGCAGTGTGCTACCCAGATCAGTGGGGAGACACAGGTTAAAACCCTGCTTGCAGCGAGGTCAAAAATTGAAAAGGACATATGGACTCTGGGTACACCTAAGGTAATCCAGCAGAGTGCTGGGAGAGATGTGCTAGGGGTGACCAAAGCAGTTGATATGCCATGTTCCCTAGTGACAGTGACAGATGCTGTGCAGTTGCCAAGGGAAACCACCAAAGAGCCTGCAGTGGTGAGGCAAGTGGTTTCCCAGGACAACTGTGAAGACGCCCTAGTGGGCAAAATAATCCCTTTGGAGAGGAAGGGTGGTGTGCTGAGTGGCACGCAGGGTGCCATGCGTTATGACACATGTCAATTTGATAGAGCTTGTAAAACTGCTATGGTTATGAATGTTGATGATGAAGATATTGCTGATGATAAATGTACTTATGGTAATGTGATGCTTAATGAGGTAGGGGTGATCGCTAAGCCGGATATACGATTCCCCTTAGCAACAGTATATAAGGCTGCAGAGGTGTCCTTGGAAACCTCCAGGGAGCTCTGTGTGTTGGAGCCAGAGGTTGCCTGGGACAACTGTGGTGCTGCTCTGATGGAAAAGAGGGTACTTGACCTTGGTGATGAGAAAAATGGTAAAACTTAAATGTTTGAAATTACTTGTAGTGATAAGGGGTTTAATGAAGCACTACCTGAGCAAAGTGGTGAAGTTATGTTATTGCAGCCTGTTGTGTTTATTTTTTTTTGCCACAAGTGCATTTAAACAAGGAAGGCTCAGTGGGTAACAGTGGAGTGGACACAGTTTCTGCTATGCTAAATGGAGAGGCTGCAGGGCCGGTAGACACAGGTGCGTTGGCTTTTGCAGAAATTAACCCTTTCCAGTTGGAAGGATCTGAAAAGGGAGCATACATGGCAGAGGTTTTGTCCACAGTAAAAGAGATGAGTAATGTTGAGCGTGAGGTTGATGAGGTAATGGATAGCGACTTGGAAGGGCTCAGTGTTGCTGAAAGTGAAAGGATGGGTGTGACACATGTGATTTGCAGTGCTCAGGGGGAGCCACAAATCTTGTCAGTTGCCTCTGAGGTAGAGGTCTCTTTAAGTATCTCGACCTCTCACGCCTTAGCAAATGAGTCCCTCCACATTGTTAGTAAAGGAAAAGTTCCTAGAGTTCTGTGTTTAGATGCGGCATGTCTAGAAATAACTGAGATGTTGTGGGAATTGGTGAAAATCTTTCCAATGTACACCTGCATGTATCCACCGCAGAAGGGCGACATGGTACTGCATAGTACCAATCGGTGGATGCAGGTGATACATGCGTTGTTAAGCACTGTTGATAAAAATTGGTTGCTGCACTGTTGGTTGCTTGTGTGGAAAGTTGTCTCATAGTTCTCTTCGAGAGTGCAGAAGGCGCTCGGGGGAATTTCTGGAGGAATTAGAGATAATGGACATAGGGGAAGTCTCTCCGTACGATGGTGTGATGGGGTGCATTCCTGCTGGTGCGGTCCGAGGTGTGGCTGAGCAGTGGTTGGTACATGGCGCGCGTACTGTTTCACCTGCTACACCTCATGTAAAAGAAGGGCCCGGAACGGACGTGGCAGTAGTGGGAATTCAGTCCATCACGCGCAGAGAGGTGCAGTTTGAGGTACCTGGAGACACTTTGACAGGAAATAACAGTGATGGTAACTGTAACGAAAAAGTTTATGAGAGGCACTGTAGAGCACCGTCAGACAACACTGAGCTATTGATTGAGGTACCAATGGATACAGAAATGGTTAAAGAGATTGGTGTGGAAAAATGTGGCGAAAAATGTGCGTTGGTAGGACAATTGCTATTGGAGTTTTGGACAACAGGGGGCGATTTGAAACTGCGGGACTGTCCCATAATGAGTAACTGCTTGCCTGTAGGTGGTCCCTCCGTAGACACTGTCCTAGCAAACAAGGGGACAAGAGGTCCCAATGATAATATTGAGGTTAAACAGAAGGATATGGTGTTGATCTTAGATGGTTTGGTTGCCAAGAGTAACCACACAGGGGTTAGTGGACCTGAGAAACAAATGTTGTTGATTAATGTTGCGTCAGGTAGTGAGAATGGCTAGTCCCTGACAGAGTTCATGAAAGGGGGTTTCCCAGCAGTCCCGGGAGAGTAGGTCTGTGGGAGAAACAAGAAGGATTCTGAGGCCAGAAGGTAGAAGGGATAGAGAGATTAGTGGGAGCCCATGGTTCAGGAAGAAGTGCTGGTGGAAGCACACCCGGAAGAAGATGTGGGTGGAGTGCCCCTTTAGAAAAAAGGTTGGGCAGATTAGGACTCCTGCTGCTGATAGTGGGCACAGAGGCGCCAAGGTGAAGTGCTGGTGGAAACATACCCAAAAAAAGAAATGGGCCTATGCAGCCAGTGCCTGGCACAGAGGTGTCCCATTTATGATGACGGGTTTATGTGTTCCTCCCTCCGGTTCGAAACAGGGGGGGGGATATGTGACGGTGGGACCCTGTGTGACCTTAAAGAGTGTTGGTTTACGCCAGATTTTGTAGAGAAAGACATGCTGATTGAACAGCTGTGTCTTGGGCTATTTAGTTCTGATCTGACTATGGATCAGGGCCCCACCCAACAGACAGGAAGTCTGTGTGCCTGGGAGGCAGGTGGACTCCCATCCCTCTGATAGAAGTCAGAATCTATCTATGCTGCATGGGTTCAGCCAGAGTATGCATGTCTGCAGGAGGCAGACATCATTGCTGAAGTAAGCAAGAAGGTGCTGACCGGGAGTAAGCGAGGAGTGAGCTTATCTCTAGGAAACTCTGTTTGTTCTGAGGAGCAGACTTTAGGCCTAGGCTAAAGGCCTGAGACAGTCGGATCGCTAGAATGAAAGCCAGAAGGTTAAACTGTTGGGTATGCAAGATACAGTAATGGTGGAACCCACTGTGAGGGCTACTGATGTATTTGTGAACTTTTTGTGCTTTTAAATAAAAATGGGCTACCGTGCCCTTAAATGGAGTTCCTGACTGGCTTGAATCACTGGAAAAACGCATCTACCACAAGAGCTAACAACCCCCAATCTTACATATGGTAAAGAATGCGGGCAGTTTTGGAAGAGTTCCAGATCCTTGCATACCAAAAACAGTGAGTAAAAAGAAACTGTGTGTTTTGCAGCCAGGCAGCCAGGCAGACTGGCAGATGGGCAGGCAGATGGGCAGCCAGGCAAACTGCATTGCACAGGAGTTCAATTGATGGACTGTGTTGAATACAGGTGGTGTACCTGTGGAAGTGAGCTCAGCGTGGCCTGAGAAGATGTATCCAATTAAGAAGGTCCAGTGAGTGGATGGTTCAAGCGGAATCACAAAAAGTGAAGTCTGCATGTGAAAGTGTGCTGTTTGCAAGTCTTGGAGACAGTACCTCAAATTTTCCTGTGTTAAAAGGAACTGTGTTAAAAACCGTTGTTGGTCTGACTGCAGAGATGGCGCGGTCAAAACGCAAATAGGAAGCAATGTTTGCTGAGATAAGAGGCAGAGCGGGTGTTGTTCCTAGTAACACTGGTGCAAGAAGTGCACAGGTGACTGCAAGTATGGAGAGTTCACCAGAGTCTGAGTCTGCAGTGGATTGGTGCAGGCAACACTTGGCTGCACTGAACCAAGTTAAAGGGGAAGTGCATGCTGTTGCCCCTGGCAATGCTGGTGCAAGATGGCCAGCTATCAATGTGCAAAGTGCTAAGAACCCAGTGCGCTGTTTGCGGTGCAGTGAGTGGGGGCATAAAGTTTCCAAGTGCCCTTTGTCCCAGGTTCCAGCAAAGCAAAGGTATGAGAAGTAAATAGTGAGAAGATGGGTGCGGTTGCCCGTGGCAACAAAGCAGAAATCCGTACAGCTGACTTTATACGGCCTATGTTACCTTCGGAATATGTTGAAGACTTTTTGGATGAGTTTGCGATGACTGCTTCCTACAGAAGATGGCCCAAAAATTGCTGGGTTGAGTTGGTGCAACCTTTTCTGATGGAGGAGTACCAGGAGGTGCACCGCGGGATGTATAGCAACCGAGATGACTACGACAATTCTTTAGGAGCAATCCAGTCTAGAGAGCGCTGGAAAAGATCAGCAGGGAGAATGTGGTCTCCCATAGCAACCGGAGAAAGTATGTTTTCAGAAAGGAGGAGCTACAGAGAGGAGGTATACCACCATCCTCATAGAGGTACCAGTGAAAGTCTGCATGTTGTGAGAGTGCCGTCTCCCTTGGCAACAGGAGAAAGTTGGCAAGTGCCATGCCTGGAATGTGGTCAGCTGGGCCACGGGATCTTTTCTTGTCCAAGCTTGTGGAATACAGCTGCTGATCGTGTTGTTGGGCTTAATGCTTTGCCTGCAAGCCCAGAGAAGAGCGTATCATATCCAGCATCCTGCAAGGGGTATGACCAGGTGTGTGGGTCTGCTGTTACCCCTGGCAACATGATTTTTTTTTGCCTGCAGGCGATGGTGGAAAATCCAAGAGGGGTGTAATGTTACCCTGTGTCCAGGAGGGGGCGTCTGCTTGTGAGAGGACAGCAAAGAAGGGGCAACGCCCTCAATTGAAGCCTTCAACCCCTGCTAAAGTGAATGGTAAGACTGTTCCTGTTAAAATAATGGGAAAGACTGACTGTGTGGTTGACCTTGGTGATGAGAAAAATGGTAAAACTCAAATGTTTGAAATTACTTGTAGTGATAATGAGTTTAATGAAGCACTACCTGAGCAAAGTGGTGAAGTTATGTTATTGCAGCCTGTTGTGTTTAATTTTTTTTTGCCACAAGTGCATTTAAACAAGGAAGGCTCAGTGGGTAACAGTGGAGTGGACACAGTTTCTGCTATGCTAAATGGAGAGGCTGCAGGGCCGGTAGACACAGGTGCGTTGGCTTTTGCAGAAATGAACCCTTTCCAGTTGGAAGGATCTGAAAAGGGAGCATACATGGCAGAGGTTTTGTCCACAGTAAAAGAGATGAGTAATGTTGAGCGTCAGGTTGATGAGGTAATGGATAGCGACTTGGAAGGGCTCAGTGTTGCTGAAAGTGAAAGGATGGGTGTGACACATGTGATTTGCAGTGCTCAGGGGGAGCCACAAATCTTGTCAGTTGCCTCTGAGGTAGAGGTCTCTTTAAGTATCTCGACCTCTCACGCCTTAGCAAATGAGTCCCTCCACATCGTTAGTAAAGGAAAAGTTCCTAGAGTTCTGTGTTTAGATGTGGCATGTCTAGAAATAACTGAGATGTTGTGGGAATTGGTGAAAATCTTTCCAATGTACACCTGCATGTATCCACCGCAGAAGGGCGACATGGTACTGCATAGTACCAATCGGTGGATGCAGGTGATACATGCGTTGTTAAGCACTGTTGATAAAAATTGGTTGCTGCACTGTTGGTTGCTTGTGTGGAAAGTTGTCTCATAGTTCTCTTCGAGAGTGCTTCCAGCGGCAGTTTTGTGCAGAAGGCGCTCGGGGGAATTTCTGGAGGAATTAGAGATAATGGACATAGGGGAAGTCTCTCCGTACGCTGGTGTGATGGGGTGCATTCCTGCTGGTGCGGTCCGAGGTGTGGCTGAGCAGTGGTTGGTACATGGCGCGCGTACTGTTTCACCTGCTACACCTCATGTAAAAGAAGGGCCCGGAACGGACGTGGCAGTAGTGGGAATTCAGTCCATCACGTGCAGAGAGGTGCAGTTTGAGGTACCTGGAGACACTTTGACAGGAAATAACAGTGATGGTAACTGTAACGAAAAAGTTTATGAGAGGCACTGTAGAGCACCGTCAGACAACACTGAGCTATTGATTGAGGTACCAATGGATACAGAAATGGTTAAAGAGATTGGTGTGGAAAAATGTGGCGAAAAATGTGCGTTGGTAGGACAATTGCTATTGGAGTTTTGGACAACAGGGGGCGATTTGAAACTGCGGGACTGTCCCATAATGAGTAACTGCTTGCCTGTAGGTGGTCCCTCCGTAGACACTGTCCTAGCAAACAAGGGGACAAGAGGTCCCAATGATAATATTGAGGTTAAACAGAAGGATATGGTGTTGATCTTAGATTGTTTGGTTGCCAAGAGTAACCACACAGGGGTTAGTGGACCTGAGAAACAAATGTTGTTGATTAATGTTGCGTCAGGTAGTGAGAATGGCTAGTCCCTGACAGAGTTCATGAAAGGGGGTTTCCCAGCAGTCCCGGGAGAGTAGGTCTGTGGGAGAAAAAAGAAGGATTCTGAGGCCAGAAGGTAGAAGGGATAGAGAGATTAGTGGGAGCCCATGGTTCAGGAAGAAGTGCTGGTGGAAGCACACCCGGAAGAAGATGTGGGTGGAGTGCCCCTTTAGAGAAAAGGTTGGGCAGATTAGGACTCCTGCTGCTGATAGTGGGCACAGAGGCGCCAAGGTGAAGTGCTGGTGGAAACATACCCGAAAAAAGAAATGGGCCTATGCAGCCAGTGGCTGGCACAGAGGTGTCCCATTTATGATGACGGGTTTATGTGTTCCTCCCTCCGGTTCGAAACAGGGGGGGGGGATATGTGACGGTGGGACCCTGTGCGACCTTAAAGAGTGTTGGTTTACGCCAGATTTTGTAGAGAAAGACATGCTGATTGAACAGCTGTGTCTTGGGCTATTTAGTTCTGATCTGACTATGGATCAGGGCCCCACCCAACAGACAGGAAGTCTGTGTGCCTGGGAGTCAGGTGGACTCCCATCCCTCTGATAGGAGTCAGAGGCTATCTATGCTGCATGGGTGCAGCCAGAGTATGCATGTCTGCAGGAGGCAGACGTCATTGCTGAAGTAAGCAAGAAGGTGCTGACCGGGAGTAAGCGAGGAGTGAGCTTATCTCTAGGAAACTCTGTTTGTTCTGAGGAGCAGACTTTAGGCCTAGGCTAAAGGCCTGAGACAGCCGGATCGCTAGAATGAAAGCCAGAAGTTTAAACTGTTGAGTATGCAAGATACAGTAATGGTGGAACCCCCATGTATATATGTGTGGGGTGTGTAAAGTGTGGGTACATAGGAGTAGTGAGAGAATAGATTTAAGAATAAATGGAAGTATGGGAAATAAATAAGGAAAAGGAGCTCAGGGAGTGAAATAAAAGGAAAATGAAAAAACAACAAAAACAGAAAACAAAAAACCAAAAGCACAAAACCAACCGGAACACATAGAGGGAGGACTTGGAAAGTGAATAGTGGAGGTGGATGTGTACCTGTTGTTATCAGATGGAAGCCAAGATCCATGGACATGAGAGTGGTCCAAGGTGAAAGGAAAAATGTAGTGTATGTGAACCGACCATAGGAGGTGCCTATATAGGTGTACCGCCACAGCCCAGCCCCCCAACATCATGCAGGCAACCACAACAATAGAGAGAGGAACGCTTTTACCTAGGCAGCTCAGCCATCTGGCGATTAGCGCCTGACCAACTCTCTTGTGTGCCTGCCAGTGTGGAACACTCCACCGACAATGGCGTGCCCCGAGGACGCATTCACTCCCAGCATGTACAGTGTGACGTCGATGCGTGGGGATAGTGCGTCCACCCGTCCTGCGTCACAGGAAGGCGGAGAAAGGGGAAGTCTATACCGCGCATCACAGCTTCCAGGTTAGAGGCAGAGACATACGGACCAGCTAGACCAATCCCACAACCATAAATGCGCCAATGCAGACCCGGGACACAACAGCCATGGGAATTACAATTTATTAATTTATATTAAAAAATATATAAAAGGAGTGTATACTCAATTTAAGGAAAAGGAAAGAAAAAGTTATTAAACTGAAAAATCACAGGGCCATTGGAGTTAAAGGCCATGCATATATTTAATGATGCTGAAATAAACTACTGCCGTGTGCTTCCATCCCTAATTAATTTGTAAAATAAGAAAGAGAGGGGTTTTGGGACTTTAAATGAGGCAGGAACCAAAGGGGTAACTGCCTCCATCCCTATCATAATTTTTTAAAGATGAGGCCCTGCTATGTACTGGTGATTCTCGATGACATGCTACAGTTGCACGGATGCAGATGTGAGTTGGACACACAACCCTCCAAAATTCTCCCTGTTTATAAGTATAATTATTTTGTTTCCCCTTTTTTTATATCTCTTAATTAAAACTATTTGTGACTATCTAGATATGTATTTTCTCCTTTTCTAGAAAAATTCCATGGTCTATGCTCCTGATGAGCGGCTACAAGGCCGCAAAACACGTCGAGCCACCAACTCTCACCACCATTTTACCATGGACCAATATTATTCTCTATGACCTAATTCATGTTCTTAACAATTTATTACGTAAATTGTGTTACGCCCTTTTTCTTCTCCCTTCCCTCATTTTATATAGGAAGATCATTCAGACCATTTAGGCTCCAATTTTACCTTGGCTATGTATATAATTATATCATCTGCTATTTCTGTATTTAATATGTGAATGTTTACCAGATTGTGGATTACTATGTACTTTGTGTTGAAAATTATCAAAAGTTTATTGTTTAGAGGTTTTATGCCCAGAATGCGCTATATGAGATTATACAATATAAATAAACATAATTTTCCCAGTCGTTTGCCCTTCTATTTAGCTGCTGTGTGCTTCATATAAAGTCCCACTTCTCGCTCTCCCTTTAAAAAAAAAAATATGGTAGGGATGGAGGCAGTTACCCCTTTGGTTCCTGCCTCATTTAAAGTCCCAAAACCCCTCTCTTTCATATATATATATATATATATATATATATATATATATATATACATACACACACACACACACACATAAATCCACTTCAACCCTCTTTAATACTACATTAAATCCTAATTCATTTGAATAAACCATCATGTGTAAGAAGAAAAATAAAAAAAAATAGATGAATGGATATCATTCAATGATTCAAGTGAATGCAGTTTGAATGTGTTTTTTTATGCTAAGTAAATATTTTTCTTGTGAACCAGAGCCATGTTTTACAAGATATGTACATTATAGGCTATTACAGGTGCTCCTCACTTAATGACCAGGTTCCGTTTCAGCGACTAGGTCGTTAAACAAATTGGTTGTTAAATGAGGAGCCACCTGTAATCACTTCCAGCACTACATCCAGCCACTGCACGGCCCAACTCTCCCTAGCCTGCCTGACAACCCCTCATTCAAAACCCAGTGATGGGGGCGCACATACCGCCCGTGGGGGCATCTTGTCCTGACTCTGGCATCCCGACCTTCAAAGCTGGCTACTGCCAGTATCAGGAAACGTTCAGTGATGAGCTTGGCTTGGGCCTTGTTGAGTACTGCGTCATCCTGACAGCGTGACAGGCAGCGTCATTACGTAGCTGGACGTGATGCTGTGACCTGACAAGGAATGTGAAATGCCATGTTTCTGTCTGGCAGGGGAATTAGCTGTTGGGATGAAAATTTGTGACAGTATTTACCCACAACTTCTGGGAGATAAAATATATTTTCTACAGATATCTTTGTAATCATTAGGCAACACTCCTTACCCATACATCTTCCACTTATTTAGCTACAGTATCCTGTGTGCTGTCACCATATCCTATGTCCCTGCGGGTCGGGGAGAGCCGGTCGTAAGTCTGAGCGGTCGGTAAACAGGTAAGTCTTTAAACGAGGAGTATCTGTAATTTGTAATTTTAATTTCTAACAGTTAATTCATGATCAATATCTATCCTTACTGTCTATGAATGCAAAGCACAGAAACATTACAGTAAAACATTATTTTGTTGGAAGATTTACTTGTATTTTTTGCTTGGAAAGAATGATGTTTGAGTTTAGAAGCAGAGAGGGAAAGAGCTGTGCAAAAATTTGATAAAATGTGAAATGTTGTGAATCAACATAATCAATAAATTGGATAATCACAAATAAAAAATATGAAAAATTTAATAAATCTGTGAAAAAATTCCTTAGGTGAAAAAAAACTGATTTGGGAAGAAAATAAGTTCTTAAAGTGTCCAGCCAGTATAAATAGAATTAAATAACCAGTCCAAAATATTGAATGCAAGTAATGTAAATCCTGTATGTAAAGAAGAGAAGGGTGAGCCTCAATGTTGACATCAACGAAACACACGTGCACCACCGCCTGTAACATAATGTGTTTACCAGAAGCAAGCTGAAACAAGCCCAGAAATAGTAATCAAACTCCTGGTCTGTAACACTCTCCAATCCCGGAATTAGGCAGTCAGATGGACTCGATAGACACAGCGGCCACAAAGATCAGCATCAGAGACCCAAGGGTGGAGAAAACTCACATAGTGTGTACCGTTTTGTAAAATAATTTATTAACCCAAATTGGCAACTTACATAGTAGTAGATAAAAACATCCGTGTAAAAACCGAAGGAGAGCCGGCCGGCATGCAATCTCCCATCCAAAGCGATGACGTCAGCGCGTCAGCCTCCCGACGTACATTTTGCTACAAGATAGCGTCGTCTGGGGAACGGGCGACGTACTGACTCATCGTGTCTATATAACAGTAAAAAAACACGCCTCGATGTGAGTCATGGGCAGCGGAGCAATCCCTATCGCAGGGCTGAAGAAACAGATCAGCAAATTGAATTGCAAATAAGATAAAGGAAATAAATGGGGATATAAAAATGTGGGGATATAGAAATAACGGAAAATGTATTGCCAAATACTTACCGTAATTTTCCTTTCCTGGTAGACTCCATGGCAGACTACGTGTGGGTTAACCCCGCCTCCTCTCCACAGCTATAGGACCCCTTACCCATGAATTTGAGCTCACCTCCACAGACAGGTGTTCCGTAACTAGCCGACTCAAATTTCAACTCTAATATTTTTAATTCATGGGTGGGAACTCCATCTGCCATGGAGTCTATCAGGAAAGGAAAATTACGGTAAGTATTTGCCAATAAATTTTCCATTTTCCTGACAGACTCCATGGTAGACTACGTGTGGGAAATAACTAGCCAATCCACACGGGAGGGTATGCTTGAACAAAAAATATTTTAATCTTTCCCGTCTACTGACAGGATTTTTTGACCAGAATTAACAGAGGAAAGGGAAGCAGGCTCAATACAGTAATGAGACATAAAAGTGTTGATCGAAGACCACGAAGCTGCCTTGCATATCACATCAGGAGCCACGTGTTGAGCCGCTGCCCATGAGGCTGACATGCCTCTGGTGGAATGAGCCGTCACCACCTCTGGAGGAGCCAAGCCCTTTGCCCTGTAGGCCTGTTGGATAGAATGAACGATTCAGGCTGCTAAAGTTCTGGAGGAAGCCCTATTTCCTTTGTTGCTGCCAGTATGTAACAAGAACAGGTAGTTCAAGCTTCTAAAGGATGAAGTGACTCGCAAATACTCTTTTAGAGACCCGCCTACATCCAAGGGATGAGCATCCGCTGATTCCGGTGAATTGAAAGTAGGAAGGACTATTTCCTGATTCTCGTGAAAAACTAACGTGACTTTTGGCTTAGACCCAAGCATGGGAATAAGGACCACTCGGTCCGGGAAGAAAGTCAAAAAGGGCTCTTGACAACCCAGGAAGCTTATTTCTGAAACTGTTTTGGCTGAAGTAATAGCCACTAGGAAAGCCAGTTTAACTGATAAGTCCTTAATGGAAAGATCCTTGTTGTTGAGTGCTGAAAGAGCATCAAGGACGAGTGGAAGATCCCATTTGGGGAACCTGGGTTTCCTCTGAGGCCTTATTCTCGATGCCCCCCGAAAGAACTGTTGAACCAGGGGATGAGTTGTCCATGACGTTCCCGAAAAAGCTGATAAGGCTGAAACTTGTACCCTGAGGGAACTGATTTAAGATCCAAGCCTGATTGGAGAAAACTCAAAATGTCTTGAACACTAGGATTTCGAGATGATTTTCCTGCAGAAGTCGTGAAGCTGACAAACCTGGCCCAGATTCTATTGTAAGTTTTGTTTGTGTTAGGCTTTCTGGAGCTCATAAGGGTAGAGATTACCCCTGAAGCACACCCAAGAGACTCTAGCCTCTCCCTCTCAAGAACCAGACCATCAGTCTCAGTATCGCTGGACAGGGGTGCAGGGTCACCCCCTGAGAAAGAAGATCCAGCCTGAGAGGAAGAGGAAACGGGTCCCGGAAGCTAATTAGATTCAGGAGAGGAAACCACGGCCTGCTCGGCCAGTATGGTGCTATTGTTACCACTTCGACTGTCTCCAAGTGAAGCCGCTGTAGGAATTTTAGCATGATCGGAGGCGGAGGGAAGGCATATGCCCTGTTGAAATCCCATTGACTCGTTAATGCATCTACTCCGAAGGCTTAATTGCACTGACCTCGAGTGTAGTATCTGTCGATCTTGTAATTGCAGGGGGATGCAAACAGATCCACCTCTGGATCGAATTCCAACGATAGGATCCACTTGAATGTTTGTGGATGCAGTGACCATTCATTGTTGTCTAGATTGCTGCGTGACAGGAAGTCCGCTTTAATGTTCTGCTCCCCTGGAATGAAGACTGCTGTCAAGTTGAACAGATTCCTCTGAGCCCAGGTCATGATGGCCTCGACCTCTTGGAGAAGGGCGGAGCTCCGAGTGCCCCCTTGCCTCTTCACGTATGCCACCACAGTGGTGTTGTCCATTTTTAGTAGGACCGACTTCCCTTTCAGGAGGTGGGAAAAGGCTTGAAGGGCAAAACATGCCACAAGTAGCTCCAGAATGTTTGAACCTGGAGTGTGGAGACGGGCATCCTATTTGCCCTGAGCCAGTTCTGCCCCACAATTGCCGACCCCAGCCCGCATTGCTGGCATCGGATGTAACAGTCACGCACTGGATGGGAGCAAGGGAGTGGCAAGTTAACAAGTTCTTGGTTTGAAGCCACCAGAGGAGACTGTTCCTCATTGACTGTGTTATCCGGATCAACTGATTGAGATCGTCCGACCTCCACTGCTGGAGGAAACCTGACTGAAAAAGACGGTCTCCACATCGCCCATTTGACCATAGGGGATGTGGCCACCATCGTGCCGATTATCTTCAGGCACTGTGACGCCCTTAGGTGTGAGGAGTCTAGGGCTAAGGAGATTCTTTCCTGAATGATCAGTATTTTTTCTTCTGGAAGAGAGATGGTATTCTCTATGGTGTCGAACTGAGCTCCTAGATAGACTAAGCGCTGGGTCGGTTCTAGCTGACTCTTCTCCCAGTTTAGGAGCCATCCGAACTCCAACAGTGTAGAGAGCACCTGATGTTTGTGGATCAGCAGCTGCTGCTTGTCTTGGGACAGTACTAGCAAATCGTCCAGATAATGATACAGACGCACAGCTTGTGTTCTGATAAGGGACACAACTGCCAACAGCACCTTGGAAAAGACTCTTGGAGAAGTCGTTAGCCCGAATGGAAGACAAATAAAAAGTGCTCTTGTTCAACCTGGAACCGAAGATATTTGTGAATATCTTCCGCCACGGGAACATGAAAGTATGCATCCTTTAGATCTATTGAGATCAACCAGTCGCCTGGTTGAACGACTTTTTGGATAGTTGAGAGTGACTCCATCTTGAACTTCTTGTGCTTTATATATCTGTTTAGAAAGGTGAGGTCTATAACTGTGTGCCAAGAGATGTTTTTCTTCTGTACTAGAAAGAGGTGGGAGTATACCCCCTGGAATTCCGCGTCCTTTGGCACGGGCACCACTGCTCCTTGATCTTTCAGGACATTCACATATGAAAGAAGAACTTGTTGTTTTTCTTCTGATTGAGGAAGTTAAGTTTGCATTGGTCTGCATGGAGGGATCTTGGTGAAGGACTATGTGTGGCCTGTTGAGACCGTTTTGATGGTCCAATAATCTGAGATCGAGGCCGCCCAGACGTGTCAGAAGAGGCGTAGGCGAGCCCCTACCCGACCCACCTGGACAGGCCCAATCTCAAAAGGACTTGGTTGACTCACGCCCACCGGGCGTCTGTTTCTTGCCAGACTTTTTAAAGGAAGTGCGCCTCCCTCAAACGCTCTGTACTGCTTCTCTGGTTAAACGGGCGCCTGTCCTGGGGAAGGAAACCCGACTTTCCGCCTGTAGCTTTTGAAATGGCATTATCAAGTTTGTTCCCAGGCTGGATCAACAAGCCAGGGGCGTAACCACAATGCTCGTTTGGCCGTGACCGAAGACAACATTGATCTGGCCAGTAAACGGATGAGGTCAATTGATGCTTCCCCCAAAAAGGCGACTGCCAGTTTAAGTTCTTGTACTGCTGAACTTTGAGCTAGTTCCTCTGAGACACCTTTCAGAATGGAGTCTACATTTTCCACCCAGGCCTCCATTGCTTTGGAGGTAACTGCAAGGGCTAAAGCTGGTTTGCAGGCCGTTCCGGTCAGGCTATATATTGTTTTGAGGTCTTAGTCAATCTTTTGATCCAGACCATCTTTAAAAGATACAGTATCATCTAGCGGGAGGGTGACATGCTTCGCTAGGCGCATTACTGCTGCATCTACGAGGGGAGCATTTTCCAAATGCTTAACGTCCTCAGATTTAAAGGGATACAGTCTAGAGGTTTTGCTTAGCATAGAAACCTCTTATCTCCCTTGCTCCATTCTTCCTCAAACACTCCTTTCAGCTCAGAGGGAAGTGGGAAATTGGAGCGTTCTTTCCCCAGTTGCTTAAACAGTTTTCTTTGTTTCTCTGGGGGGGCAGTGGTATCTTCCAAATTTAAGTTTTCCTTCACTGCCTTGATTAGTGGAGACACTAAAGCGTAGTCGAATCCCACCGTAGAATCATCTCCCTCCATCTCGTCTTGCGAGGAATTATGGGAGGAATCATGGGGCTGGAATTGGCCTGGATCCTCCTGGGCCTCGTCAGCCAAGGAGCCAGACAAGGTGGTGGACTGGCTCCTCGTGTGGGGGGCAACTATTTCCTTCATAGATTGCTGTACCACACGTTTCACAAGAGACTCAAGATTTTGTTTTTCGGTCTCTTTCTCACCGACCGTTGGGGTATAACATGGGTCGCATAGCGATTTGCCCTCCGGGATTCTGGTCTTACATCCCCAACAGGCTCTGTGGTCAGAGCGACTATCGTGGTGGTGGTGGCGGTGACTAGAGGAGGAATGGGAACGTCTCCTATGTCTAGAGGGGGAATGTGAACGTCCCCTATGATGATGGGTCCTAGACGTAGTGCCGCGTCTGGACCTGGAGGATGAATGATGATGCTGATGCGGCCTGGCAAGGTCCCTGTCTTGTGACGGATGATCTGATCTAGCCGGGCTGTAATGAAACAATACACACAGGGGAAGGGGAAGGAAAGCAACCAAAGTACCCGTTAGCAACCGGCTGCAAAAAACACACTAACAGCATCCCCTTACCCCCTCCGCACATACCTTGTGCAGGAGGGCTGGCCACACGGCGGTGAAGATGAGTCCATGGTGATGACAGAACGAAACAATCACTCCCAGAACTGAGTACAACCAGGGCTAGGAAGGCATAAGGAGAGACATACCATTCATTTACTATATGAACATGTATATTAAAGTGGTTGTAAACCCACTTTTGCAACTTGTACCTACAGGTAAGCCTAGATTAAGGCTTACCTGTAGGTGCAAGAAATATCTCCTAAACCTACACGGTTTAGGAGATATTTGCTAAAAATGACATCCATCCGTGTCTACGGCGCATGCGCGCCAAAGACAGCGGCGCATTCATAGGGTTAATCCCATTCACAAATCCAGCAAAGTCCCAGCAATGCTTCGGCTTAGCTGGATTTGACGGCTCCCGCGTGCATGCGCGGAGTCACGTCTTCGCCGCTCTGGCCAATCACAGCGCCGGAGCGGCGCTGTGATTGGCTGGAGCGGCGATAGCCGGAAGTAACCTTCCGGCTATCGCTGCAGCGACGGCTGCGGCTGAAGGGGGAGATGAGGACGGCTTCGGGGGCCCCGATCTAAGGTAAGTGATGCATAATGAGCTATTATGCTAGTCATATTAGCTCATTATGGCTTTCTCTTACAGACGGTTTAAAAAAAAATTACAACCACTTTAAATGCATACAAAAAAACAAACAACAAAAAAAAGTTTTTTTTAAGCTAGTCCCCATCAGGGTCAGGAGTCCAGTATGCTAAGCCTACCTTGCCCACAGAGGTACCGCGCTCCGGGATGCTGCCGCTTGAATGCACACAGGTATCCCACCTGTATAGGGCTCCCAGCGGCTTAAATTCCCCGCCGGGATGACGTCACGGCCGGTCTCCGTTGCGCGACTGCGCCGAGGAGACCAATCCTACTGCGCCTGTGCGGCCTCGGGCCCCTCCGCCGCACTGCACATGCGCGAAAACCAAGCCTCGGTTTCACCGCGGCTAGCGCATGCGCAGACAAGCGACGGCTGGAGACCCGGAAGGAATGCAGCTCTCTGGAACGCAGAAGCGTTCCACATGCCGGGGAGACACAGGCATGGAAGAAAACACACAAGGGCATAACACAAGCACATACAAAAACTTGTCTGCCATGAGAGAAGAAATATAAGAATCTTCAGACCTTGACAGCTGGGATTCCTGCAACATACAATCCGGTACTCTGGGCCACATCTCTTCCACCATAGGGGTATTTCCAGCCCTGTAACCACTCACCCGCTCATAGCTGGGCCCTGGGTGCACCGCAGATACAGTACCAAGCAATCCACATCTCCTGGACATTGCACAGAATCGCATGATGAAGGTCCATGTGAGGAGGACAAAAAAAGTACATCTGTCTGTGGAGGTGAGCTCTAATTTATGGGTAAGGGGTCCTATAGCTGTGGAGAGGAGGTGGGGTTAACCCACACGTAGTCTGCCATGGAGTTTGTCAGGAAATATAAGTATATGTTGTATAAAACACCTAACTAAATAAGACAGAGAACTAAGCTAATATGAAATATAGGATGTGATGTCCAGTGGCAATGAGGGCACGGCACAGCACCACCCAGTGGCCAAAAACTGGATTGCCAATGTCAACCCATCACTGCCATAATTCATATATTAAATGCAATATCTATTAATAATGGAATTATATAAAATTAGAAATGTATTAGAAATGTTTTTCAGATTGGTATGATTAAAAACCAATTGTATAGACAGAGGATTCTCCATATATATATAGAGAGAAAAAAACACTAGGACACCTATGATGCTGCCAAGGAATCACATCAAGTGTACAATAAATACAAATGATTATTTCATATAGATCAATTAGTTGAATAAAAATAAAATAAAAAATGAAAATTGAAACTTAAAAATTGTATGTACAGAGATCAATATAAATAGGAAGGTGTTTCTATACCAATGGAAGATATTATAGGCAGAGTATCCAATGAAGGATATTATATGCAGAGTATCCAAAAGTCAAGAATTAAGAAAAATGTCCAAAAATTAAGAATTATCAATGACAGCATTCAAATTGGTTTCCACATTTAACCCAAAAGGGGTGTAGCACTTAATTTTATGGATCCAGGACATCTCTAAGCTGGGGATACTCCGTACCAAGGAGTCACCCCTCCATTGTGGGACATATTTGTCAATACCCAGAAAAATGGTCTTGGCAGGATTTTTGTTGTGTACCTCTAAATAATGGCGAGAAACTGGATGTTTGGGAAACCCTATCAGAATATTCGTTATGTGTTCATTAAGTCTCACACGAAGGGGTCGCTTAGTCCTGTTTGGGTTTACCTCTTGTGCGATACAATTGGCAGAAAGGCATAGTTTACGAAAAAGTTTTTTTTTTTTACTCTGTTTGCTTCGAAACGTAAGGTCCTACTTTTAATATTTACATAATGTGTAAATATTACAAATTCCATGATTACAGCTGTCTAGCATTAAAACTGATTTGTGTTCATTAAATAGGAACTAACATATCAAGCTATGATGTCTATTCATTTGTTTCTCAATTATTACTCTTTTTACAGGCTTAATCTTTATTTCTATGATGGACAAACCAGGAAACATATTCTGTTCATAATTGTGCTCAATATATTTGTTACTATTTTAATTGTTTAAGATACTGCATTAATATGATCACTTCACTCTCCCTTTTTGAATACTTGTCCTATACGTCCTTAACACAAATTGGTAGTGAAATACATTTTTAACCTGTAAATGTCAGAAGACCTTGTAATGCATCTTCATTTGTTCTTTAGGGATGGTAATTGCATCATTATTATAGTTAACCTCAAGGGTATTGTATGTGCAGACTACAGTCCTATTAATGATTGAACTACAGTGCTTCTATTGATAAAAATGTCATCTTTGATATCATATAAATTATTAAAATGATGCAGCACAGATGCATTATATATATCATAGGACCCTGTCTCGGTTTGCTTTTGTATTATTTTGCTGAGGAATACAGATAAGGGCTGAACTCCTATAGTGCTATTGGGCGCAAAGTGATCAATGAATTAAACTAGATCCCACTTTATCTTTCCAAGAATGTCACTGACAATGAATCTTTTAATGAATGTTAGAATTCACCTAAAACAAAATCGATTGTTGACAAACCATTGTCCCCCAGCTTTCTGCTTTTCCCTAAGTTTTACAATATTATTTCTGTAAGTATTTTTTTCATTTAAAGAAAAAAATGATTTTGCAATGCCAATGTAATTTCAGAAAGAAAAATCCTTTATAAAGTACAACTGCTTGCAACCCCCCCCCCCCCCCCCCCCGGCCCATAAACATAGAAACGTATTTGGACATGTATATGGCTAGCCGGCTAATAGTTTTACTTCATAAATGATTTTTCTTTCTGAAATTACATTGGCATTGCAAAATCATTTTTTTCTTTAAATGAAAAATGCTTACATAAATAATATTGTAAAACTTGGGGAAAGGCACAGAAAGCTAGGTGACAATGGTTTGTCAACAATCGATTTTGTTTTAGGTGAATTCAAACATTCATTAAAAGATTCATTGTCAGTGACATGGGCTAGCACAAAGGTATTCCAAATAAAAGAGATAACACAACAATATAATCCAACACATATTTATTTTAACTTGGAATTTATATGGCCACGGTGTTATCCTTAAAGGGTTAACATAAATCTTTTAAATAAAAATTAGATAAGCCATCATGGCCAAATTATATAATCAAAATTTAACTGGTGTCCATCCAGTCAAAGCTGGACGACTACTCCCCCGTTTGGACAACAACATGACTCCGAAGATATGGAGGGAGGGCGGGCGTTGCTGTCTGGTCAGGAACGGTCTGAGGTACACTGCTCCCGCTCCTCTGCTAGCTTCACCCGCGCCGGCTAGTCACCGCCAAAACTGCCCAATCAGCTGCTTGCCTGCATCCACCAATCCCATGGCTGTTGCTGCCCAGGGATTCTGCAGCAACCCCCAACAACCTGTGGGAATAAAATAAAGCAGAAGAACTGCAAGTTTTCTCCCTTTGAGCTAACCCATGGTGGTCCAGCTTAATGCTGTGACCTTTCATGGGCTAGCACAAAGGTATTCCAAATAAAAGAGACAACACAACAATATAATCCAAAACATATTTATTTTAACTTGGAATGTATATGGCCACAGTGTTATCCATAAGGGGTTAACATAAATCTTTTAAATAAAAATTAAATAAGCCATCATGGCCAAATTATATAATCAAAATTTTTTTTAAAGGTAAATTTCTTATTACGTTTTTTTTCAAAACAAGACACACAATAGACAACAAACAGGCACACATGGAGCGAACATCGCCCAATCCAGTACAGTGCAAAAAATGTTCTCTAGAAATCTGGTAAACAATTGGCATATATCAGGAAGGCAATATTCAGTATATAATCAAAATTTAACTGGTGTCCATCCAGTCAAAGCTGGACGACTACTCCCCACCGTCCGGAGCCAGTAACGAAGGTACGGGCTGAGCCCCCCCCCCACCACCGTGGCTGATTCAATCAAGTTTTGCAAACCCATATTGAAAATGTCCAGGCCTATGGGAGATAAATGGACCATATATTTCCTAAACAAACCTGGAACAAACCCTTCCAATTCAGAATGTCGAAAGGAAAAACCGCCAGATGAAATTAGAAACCTATGAATTGTCCTATTAAGTCTCCTCCGTATCCTATCCAAATAGAACAGGCCACCCTGAGGAGACCACAAAAGCCTGGGGACCATCTCAGAAAATGTCAAGACCGTGGATGGGAACATAAGCTTTATGAAATGCAGATCCCTCTTTATTTCACATAATAAATCCCATGTACCCATTTTCCCAATATCATTTCCACCCGCATGAATGACCAAAATTTGGGGGGGAGGCTGGCCAAATGTGATAATTGTTCCCTAAGATTCATCCAACGCAAACCTCTGACACCCGACCAAAAAACCCTAAAAGACTCAGGCCTCGTACACACGGCCGAGATTCTCGTCGAAAAAAACATGTCGTTTTTTCGACGAGATTCCTGGACAAGAAAATTGTCCCGGCCGAGTGTACACACGCTCGTTTCAAAGAACCCGCGGTTCTTTGAATGAAGCGTACGCGGTGACGTCATCGACTACGACGAGCATGCGCTCGTCACATTCGATGCCGTCGCCGCCATCTTGGTATACCCTACGTATGCCTAGGAAGCTACCGCGCATGCGTCAAATTCATTTCGAACATGCGCGGGCTTCCCGGCGGACAGGTAAGTGTACACACACTCACTTTTCTCGTCGAGAAATAGGCTGATGAGAATCTCGACGAGAAAATAGAGAGCAGGTTCTCTATTTTCTCGTCGAGGTTACTTGTCGGTTTTCTCGACGAGAAACCCGATAGCCGAGTACACACGACCGATTTACTCAGCAAGACATCTCTGCCAGCAAGTTTCTTGCTGGTTCTTGCCGAGAAAATCGGTCGTGTGTACGAGGCCTTAGAGTCCAGACCTAAATTGGCGGAGTAAGTTCTGGATTCTGAATGTTTGGCCGCCCAAAACACGTAGGAGTGGCCTACTATCCAAACAATTATCCTGAGGTCATCTGAAACGAAAAATTCACAAAATTAGAAGCTCAGGTCGAACATATAACTTATATCTGGCACTACCCCAATGGCCTATACTTTTAAATTTTTCTTCTGAAAAACCCAAGGAATCAGCTGTAGTGGCCTCCCCGATTCGAAATGAATGGGAAGAAAAGCGAAAACCAGACAAGTTCAGGCGTTTCAAGCAGGCAGCCAATACAGCTGAGAATTGGTACCTGGTCAAAGACGATAAGTCTTCGTGAACAAAAAAGGAATCAAAAGAAACAGGTCTAACTGACATATATTTTGTAAGCTGAAGGACAGGACATACAGACTCATTCGATAAGCTCGCTAAAGAGAATCATTGATCCTTCCTGACAGGAGAAGACTTGGACCTACAAAGGAAAAAGGTGAAGAAAACCTCCTTCTATCTTAACATGAGAAAACCTAAGAAAAGATAAACATCGTTTATTTGCAGCCGTAAATTCCCCAATCCTAAGAGTTCCAAAGAAAGCGACTGAGAAAGCCGCTCTGAAAAAAAGGGACTCAAAGTCCGATGAACAAACCTGCATGTGCTCCCCTCTTCATTTAAATAAGGGATGGAAATGTATGGTCTTACCGGGTCATGCTTTCATTTAAAGTCCCAAGGGATGGACATGCATTACCTTACCAGGCAATGTTCTCCACAAAGTCCCTAACAATTGTTAACAAGGGATGGAAATGCATGGCCATACCGGGTCATGATTTCAATTAAAGTCCCAAGGGATGGACACGCATGACCTTACCAGGCAATATCCTCCATAAAATCCCTAACAATTGCCCTCTCCTTTTTCAACATAATAGGGATGGAAGCACCCGGACTTGCTCCATTGATTATCCTTTATTAATTTCTGCAATCTAAGACCCTATGGTCTGCCTCCCCTGTGTCTAATGTCATACCCTTTTACTAATATTATTTCCATAACATAGTTACCCTATATCTTATATAATTTATTGATATACAATATGGTGGTTCACTCTTGGTGGTAGATACGTGGGTTAGGTCCGGCCGCTTCAGCATCTGGTTATTTCCTCCATCGGGGGCCGTGATGCGCCTCGCGGGCCCCTGCCCCTCCTCTATTCCTTGGAGGGGCGTTTGCACTGTCAATGCGCATCACCGTCACGCCTCCACGCTGGACATACGGTGTCTTGGTTGACGTCTTGCCGTCCAGGCTGTGGTAATACCAACGAGTGAGCACAGGTGGGGGGAGTGCAAGAGCCGGGCGGCCGGATACCTTTTCCGGCTGACGGCACGCCTCCCCCCATGCGCTGCTACCCAGCGTGACGCTGGTGGGCGGTGTCGCGGCGGCACACAGAACGGCACTTCTGGGCAGTCTCGACACTCAGGGGCTCTCTGTTCACATCACAGCACAGCCATCTATCCCCCTCACCGGTCGCCCTGCTGAACCCAGGTAACCTTGTCTCTTTTCACCCTTCTTCTTATTTTCACTCCACCTCCTAGTTGCAAGCCTGGGACCTTCACCTGTACCACCATTGCTGTTCACTCAATCACGCTATCCTGGCACCACAAGGACTGCCAGCCTCCACCTCCATACACCCCTCACTCGCACCGGGTCCTCTCTACCACTCTTATCCCCAGTCAACCTTTCCCATCCCATTCTATTCCTAACTGGTCTCCACATCTCACAGGGCAGCCCCAGCCCTGTTCCTACTTGGCGGCAGGCCATGTGCGATGCCCCAGGCGAGCCGCCCGCCATGACCCCTGACTGGAGGTAGACCCGGATTCCTGCTACGCCTCACCACCACACCAACCACATGTGAACCACCATTAGTAAGTATGCACTTAGGTGCCTGGGGGCCTACCTGTACCCCCATACATACTTATATCCATTACCTACATTTATATATTCCTTTTATTCTAGACCAATCACGTGTACGCTCCTGATGAGTGGCGCTAAGACCACAAAATGCGTCGAGCCAACTGGTGCCATGGTTTCATTCCCTTATGCTTCTAACAACCTCCCAACCATCATACCTACCTTACCCCTCAGGTCTAGTGAGGCCATAGGTCCTGCAGGTTCTACTTTGCATTATGTTTTTACTCAACCCTGATGTGGGTGACCTTGGATATTTTATTATTGTCATATAATAGAAAGCACCATTAATGTTATCATATGTACTGGATGTTATCATGTTCATTGCTCTCCATAGTAGTGGTTACACTCTGAGATTCCAATGGTATCACCATGTCCATTGTGATTATTAAGCTTACTGTTTATCAACTACCAGCAATGCTCATATGTTTTATATGTACCAACTATAATAACATTCCTATTGTTCACCTTTTATCTTTTTGCATCCTCGTGCTTCACTCAAAGTCCCACCCCCTCTTCATTTAAAAAAGGGATGGAAATGTATGGCCTTACCGGGTCATGCTTTCATTTAAAGTCCCAAGGGATGGACATGCATTACCTTAACAGGCAATGTTCTCCACAAAGTCCCTAACAATTGTTAACAAGGGATGGAAATGCATGGCCATACCGGGTCATGATTTCAATTAAAGTCCCAAGGGATGGACACGCATGACCTTACCAGGCAATGTCCTCCATAAAATCCCTAACAATGGGGCGCATGCGCGGCGCGATGCAGGAAGGACAGGCCTGAGCTCAGCTCCGCCAGACCCGGTCCTTTCAGGCTGGATCCACAGGGCTATACAGCACTAAACTCGGCGAATTGAGTCATCACCCCTGTAGGAAGACAGTGTGCATGCCATCAGCTAAGAAGGTGCGGACTCGGCGCTCTCAGCGAAGTTTTACAAACTTTCTTCTGACGGTTGAGAAGAAGGGCAGCAAGATGTCCCAAAATGGCGCCGGCGCGGCACTGCATGCAGTATCTGTGGAGACTTCACCTGTCCCCCCTGCCATACAAGGGAACTGTGAGTACATCCTCCCCCTCTCTAAAGCAGACTTAGATGCCAGCCTCACGGCCATCTATGACAAGCTGGTTGATAAGATAGAGAGAGAAGTGCATAACTCCACCGCAGCCCTCTCACAGGAGATTGCCAGTATATTTGAGACCAAACATGACGAACTCTCTCTGGCCCACAATGACCTTAGGAAGGACTTTGAAAACCTAGCAGATAACTTTGCTTTCATGCAGGCACAGGTTGAGGACCTGGACAATAGAAATCGTCGCCAGAACATCAGGCTGCGTGGAGTCCCAGAATCAGTCACAGACCTGATGCCTGCAGTCACTAAAGTCTTTCATAGCCTCTTGCCAGATAAGCCCCTCTCAGCTTTTACATGTGACAGGATTCATAGAGCCCTCCGTCCCAAACCCACACCTGACAAACCCCCCAGGGACATAATAATGTGTATGAAGGACTTCCTTGTTAAAGAGGATATCATGCATGCATCCAGAAACACTCCGAATATCTCTCTGGAGGGGAAAAGATTGCAAATTTACCCTGACATCTCCCCTGCCACATTGGATAGGAGACGCAGGATGAAGGAGGTTACTAATATCCTACAAACCGCAAGAATCAAATACCGTTGGGGCTTCCCCTTTAAGCTATCAATACCTCACAATGGCACAACGTACACAGTGTACAACGTAATAGAGGGCAAGGAACTTTTGGTGAAACTGGGACTGTTGCAGCAGTAATCTCCTAACCGTCCTCCCGCCACCCCTAGGTCCTCTCCTATATGGGCCACACCCTCCACTCGCCGTAGCCAGAGAGACCAGAGAAGGCTACAAGGCTTTCCAAGACCAAGCAGCTTGAACGCTCGCCTACAAGATATTTGGTGGTTTTTGTGGATCTGTTTTTTTTTTTTTTTTTTCTTTCTTCTCTCTGCTTCCTTTCTCTCACTGTCTTTAGGTCAGATATTGACCTCATGAACACAATTTCCCTGCAATCCTAAAAATGGACAGTACCTGATCCATTGTCTCACAGCTATCCTCACTCATTACAAAAGGTACTATGTTCCGGTTATTGTTGTTATTTGCTCCTAACACCCAGGCTGGAGCTCAGTGTTGTTCATACATATTCTAAGCTGAACGTATACCATATCCTGGTGCTGCCATGGAAATAAGTGCCTAATTTAGGCATCGGAACACATCGCTGCTGTGGCATCCTCCCTTCCCCTTTTTTTTTTTTGAACCTGTCTCTGATTCATCTACTCAATATATTTCATTATTATCATTGCTGCTAACTAACTTGTTGTTCTAGCTCCATGCACATTACTGTTATTTGTTTCTCATATGTGTATTTTATATGCCTGAAGCATACGTTGTCGCTAGATTGACCCCCCTCCTGCTGCTGTGGTTTGCTGCTGCTCCATTTTTATGGTGAAGCACCTGACCAGGTATGCGGGTCGAGGACACGTTTTGTCCTCCAGGTTCTCCTTTTGAATTTCGTGACAAGTTTCCCCTTGTCCCCATATTCCTACTTGTCATTTTGAACTTTATAGTTCACACAGCCAATATGGCTAGTTACTGGGTTTATAAAAAAATTGGAAATCAGTATTCACCAAGATACATACAACTATGCTACCTAAATTTAGCACAGCTATATTGTTATATTTTGTTCTCATTACATGGTACACTTATGCGTTTTCTATTTCAACTGATATTATTAAGTATTCTATCCCTCATGATGCAGCTCTATTCAATGCTATATGGCGTAGCCTCCCCAACGTTGGTCCCCTACTCAATACTATCAACCTCCATGGTCCACCTCCCCCAATCATATCCTTTTATTTTAAAAAATGACGGATCTTAGAATAATATCCCATAATGTCCAGGGCTTCAACTCACCACATAAGCGGAAAAAAGCTTTCAACCACTATAAACGACTGGGCGCAGACATCATCTTGCTACAAGAAACACATTTTGCATCCTCCAACCCCCCTAACTATTTTGATAGAACCTGCAACCAATACCACTATACTACATTCACCAACAAGACCCGTGGAGTTGCAATTTTTGTACGCAACTCCATTATCTTTGACATACAGTCTGTCTTTAAAGACGCTGAGAGTCGATACATCATTCTTAAAGGTACCATAAACAATTGAGCAATTACCATTGCCTCAGTGTATGCTCCAAACGACTCACAGTCAACTTTTTTCACTCAATTTTTTGAGACCCTGGATCGATATAACTCCCCACATATGGTCTTGGGTGGAGATCTCAATCTTGCGGCCCACCCTGCCCTTGACAGGAGTAGAGTCACCCCTTATTCTAAGGCCTTTTCCAAGTCCATTAACCGCTCCATTAATAAACTACAACTTGTAGACTCTTGGAGGGCCCACAACACAGGGGTAAAAGCATTCACACATTATTCTTATCCCCATGATTGTTATGCCAGGTTGGACTATATTTTCTGTACCCCCATCATCCTGGCAAATTCCTCCCGGGCCCATATACACCCATGCCCATGGTCTGACCACAACATAACATCCCTTAAAACCTCTGCTATAGGCCTCTCCCCCTCCCCCTTTAATTGGCATCTCAATGACTCTCTACTTACCAACATCTCCAACATTCAATTAATGTCCGCCCACATAGAGAACTACTTTATTGATAACACTAATATTGAGACCCCTCCCACCACTCTGTGGGTTGCACATAAGGCTGTCATACGCGGCCACATAATCAATTTAGCCGCCTCTAAAAATAAAGAGAGACTTACAGATATCAAATGCCTAACAAAAGATCTGGAGCGCCTATACAACCAGCTACAACACTCCCCCTCTCAAGAACTTACCTCTCAAATAAAATCTAAAAGAGAAGCTCTTGATCTCATCCTCTCCGCAAATACTGAAAGATCCCTTAGATTTTCGAAAGCAAAATTTCTACTACACTGTAACTCTCCCTCTGCCGCTTTTGCTAGAAAACTCAACCAAGACAACAGACCCAACCACATATACAAACTCAGAGACCATAGAGGTAATCTAGCTACACACCCCAAAGAGGTACTAAAGATATTCACTTCTTTCTATAAAGAGCTATTGTCCAATCCTAAAGGCCGCCCAGATGGGACTTCCCTAGCTTGGCTGGACAGCCTGCATCTTCCCTCACTAAACCAACTGCAGATTCACTCTCTTAAGAAACCCTGTACCGAGGCAGAGGTCATCTCAATAATCAAATCTCTTAAAAATTCTACAGCCCCTGGCCCAGATGGGTATTCATCCCTTTACTACAAGAAATTTGCCCCTTTACTAGCCCCTAGTCTTTCTAGACTATTTAACTATATCCTGGAGGGCAATTATTTTCCGGAGGAAATGCTCCTTGCTAATCTATCCCTTCTCCCTAAACCCCATAAAGACCACTCTCTCCCCCAAAACTTTCGCCCCATATCGGTCCTTAACAACGACCTTAAAATATTTGGTAGGATTCTGGCTGACAGACTAGCAAAAGTCATCTCACCCTTGGTGCACCCTGACCAAACAGGTTTTATACCTGGCCGTCAAATAGTAGATAACATCAGGATGGTTACTAATATCATCCAAGATGCTAATTTGCACTCACGTCAGACATGTCTCCTCAGCCTAGACATACATAAGGCTTTTGACAGTGTAGACTGGTCATACTTGAATCTTCTCCTCCCCAAATTTGGCTTCCCAGAAAATTTCATACAAGGCTTTAATGCCTTATACCACTCACCTCAAACGCGTATCAAAATTCCAGAAAATAATTCAGAATTCTTCCCCCTGGGTAGGGGAACTAGACAGGGCTGCCCACTTTCCCCTCTTGTTTTTGCGTTAGCGATAGAACCCCTTGCTCACGCCATCAGGAACAACACAGACATTAAGGGATACACAATCATTCAAGAGGAATTCAAGATCAGCCTTTATGCAGATGATGCCCTCATCTTCCTTACTGAACCCCTCACCTCTATCCCCACCCTACTTAAAGTTCTTAATATATTTCATGATGTCTCGGGCCTTAAGTCTAATATAAACAAATGCTCAGCTATGCCAGTCAACCTTCCCCTAAACCTGCAGAACCTTTTACAAAACAATTTCCAGTTCATCTGGTGCCCTCTTTCCTTTAAATACCTGGGTATTCACATTACATCATGCTACAAATCCCTATATAAAACCAACTACCCTCCCCTAATCACACAAATTAGCTCAATTCTTAAATCATGGTCCTCCCTCCATATCTCATTCCTCGGCAGGATTTGTGCTGTAAAGATGATCATCATCCCCAAACTGTTATACTATTTCCGTGCCCTTCCCATTAACATATCAAAAACTAGGTTGGATTCTATCCGGAGGATACTCAACAAGTTTATTTGGGCGGAAAAAAAATCAAGATTTAGCTATGCTTTGTTACATAGGCCGCAGTCTAGTGGTGGTCTAGGACTCCCAAACCTTTGGCACTATTTCTTAGCTGCAAGACTCAATCAGCTATGCCAGTGGTTCTCCCCTAACCAGGACATACCCTGGAAAAGATTTGAGTCCACATCTATTCTCCCATTTCACCTACAGGGGATTCTATGGTCAAACTCTGTTTTGCACCGCAACCTCCTTAAACACAACACGATAGTAGCCCAATTTCTACAACTCTGGCACAAGATCAGAAGTACATATGACGTCACCTCCGCCGACCCCCCACCCCCCCCGCTGGCCTCCTTTCTAGGGGATAGCAGACTGGAATTGGCATACAACAGCAGATCACTATTTTCTCTCTGGGAGAGGAATAACCTAACCACTTTAAAATCACTTCAAACCAAATGGGAATTCACTCCTTTCAGCACACTCCAGTTAAAATATAACCTCCCAAAATCTGAACATGATCGCTATCAACTGATTAGATCATTCTATGCAAAACATTATTCTTTAAACACTCACCTCTCTAATACCTTATTTGAAAAGATATGTATATCCTCTCCTAGAGACAAGGGCTTGATTTCCAGATTCTATCATTTCCTCAGCAACTCCTCACTAGAAGTAAAATCAGCTCCAATGCTTCACTGGGAAACCGAATTAAACTGTTCTTTTTCAGAAGAGTCATGGTGTTCTATGTATAACAACCTCAGTAAGTGCAATAAGGCTATCTCTTTTAGAGAAACCCCAGTGAAATTATTTACTAGATGGTACCTATCTCCCTCTAGACTCCACAAATTTTATCCCTCAGTCTCCCCTAACTGTTTCAGAGGTTGTCTGGAACAAGGTACCATCTTGCACACATTTTGGAACTGCCCTCTCCTAACTCGGATCTGGCAGATGGCTGCTGATAGATTTGAGCAATCCTCAAAACACAGGATCACCCTTACACCTCAAACATGTTTATTATTTTCTAATATACCTGATATTCCTAGACCCTGCCTCAGATTGTTCCATTCTTTATGCAGTTCTATACAATGGATTATAGCCCTCAATTGGAGGTCTACTAATCTTATCTGGTCACAGGTACTCTCTAGAATGGACACTATTAAAATTTCTGAAAAAATCTTTCACACCTTAAATGATAGCCTCCAAACTTATGAATCAAAATGGTCCTACTGGAACATCACTCAACATTAATCTCAAACTTTCCTCATCATACCAGAATCATCCCACCCACCTCCAATCTACCTTCCTTTTTTATCATAGATTTATATCAGTAAATGCTCTTCTATGCCCTTTTCGGTATTCTTCATTAGAAACTCCTTTACAATATTGTTGTACCTCTTCTTTTTAAGTTGAACTACATGTACCACAGCTGTCTTACTGTTGAGCCTTTGTATCATGTGTACTCTGTAGCTGCCTTATGTTTTTTCCAATAAACTTTTGTAAACAAAAAAAAAAATCCCTAACAATTGCCCTCTCCTTTTTCAACAGAGTTCTAAGGAGATCAGCCAACAAGACGACTGAAATTGGACGCCTATTGTCCTGAGAAAGCCTGGCCTTCCTGAATCCTTTGAGAACTTGAAAAACCTGAAAGAAAGAGGTTAGAGCCGGTAGACCTTCAAATTTCAGAATTTTTTTCGCGAATGAAAGCCGGGCTAAGGTGTAACTGGATAAGAAAAGATAAGAAAGATAAAGCGACATAAGAGGTGACGCTCAATGGATCCAAACTCAAACCTTGACAGAAAGAACACCACCTAGACCATGAAAGTTTATAATCCAACCACGTCTTTCTTGACACTGAGTTCCTAAGATTACAGAGTATCAGTCCCAGATTAAGCCCCAGAGGAAATCTGGGCAAGGGGTCCCCTGTTGATCTGCCACTGGAGCCAAGTCCCGAAACTTCTTGAACTGTGAATGAGACAAAGCATCAGCAATGTTATTATGTATACCCGGTATGTGCTCCGCTTTCAGCCAAATGGTAAAACGCATACAATGTAAAACCAAAAAACGCAATAATTTAATCACAGGTTCCGACTTAGAAGATAAGGTATTGACAGCAAAAAGGACTCCCATGTTGTTAGTGTGAAGCAGGATCCTATGATTCATAAAGGCCTCCTTCCAAATTACCACAGAAACTATGACTGGGAATAATTCCAAAAGGACCAGATTCTGTAGAACATCCTTCTGAAGCCATTCCTTATGCCATTCACCAGCACACCAATGACCGCTCAAAAAAGCCCTGAAGCCCACCGACCCGGACGCATCTGTAAAGAATTTCAACTGAGTGCTATCAGTAAATTCTTGTTGCCATATCGTGGAACCATTAAAGTTACCCAAAAAGGCATCCCAAATTTTTAGGTCCTCCCTAATCACTTTAGAGATACGAATGTGAGTGTATGGGTTTTTAATACCCCTGGTGGCAAGGGAAAATCTGCGTGAAAAAACCCTAGCCATAGGAATAATTCTCGCTGCAAATGCAAAAAGCCCCAACAGAGATTGGGCTACTTTTAGAAGAACCTTCTTTCTGGATAGGAAAACTGAGATCAAAGATCTCATCTTCTGGAGTTTCTGCTCCGGCAACCTGAATTCCATGCATTCAGAATCAATCGTAATTCCCAAAAATTCGAGGGAAGTAGAGGGAAAAAAGTTTTTCGGATGCCAAAGGCACACCGAAGTATTCGCAAACATCAAAAAATGCTTGCAAGGCTTCCAGGCATACAGATGAACCTTCTGGTCCAATAAATAAAAAATCATCCAGATAATGAAGAATAGCCCCATGGGGTGAAAATTCGGACAAAACCCAATGTAAAAAAGTGGAGAATGCTTTAAAATAAAAGCAAGACAATGAAAACCCCATGGGCATACATTTGTCAAAATAGAATTGACCCATAAACTGAAAACCCAAGGAGTTGAAACCTTGGGGGTGGACTGGGAGTAAGCAAAGGCTGATTTACTGTCATCCTTAGCTAACAAAGAACCTTTGGCCCGACTGCCTTAACATGACTAACGCCTCATCAAAAGACGAGTAGCACACCGGGGCAAAAACATCAGAGACTTCATCATTCAGTGAAAATTTTGAGGGATAAGAAAGATGGTGTATCATTTTGTAACAGCCCGTCTCCTTTTTAGGAACTATTCCCAACGGTGAAAGGCGAAAGTCCTGAAATGGCGGAACCGAAAAGGGGCCAGCAATCCTGCCGTCTGACAGTTCTTTAGATATTTTATCCAGGACTACGTCAGCATGTGTATAAGCAGATACCAAATTCTGTACCTGGATACAACCCGGACCTTGAAAAGAAGGGACCAAAAAACCATCCTGGAACCCTTCAGTTAACAGAGCCAGCCATCCTGCGATCTGGATAGCACTCTAGCCATGGGTGCATTCTTGACAGACTCACTGGAGTCGGAGCTTTTCCCATGAGTGCCCCTGGGCAATGACTGAAAAGAGGTTGCATTCGATTTACGAAAACAACTACTTGCCGCATGTGCTCCATTACAGTGAGAGCATTCATGCTTATATCTGCAATTTGTCAGAAATTTGCACTGTCCTTCACTGAAGGCAAAACAAAAGCCTTTGCGAAATGCATTTTGAGTGCTGGGTTGCAGTCTAGGAGTGAACTGTGGCTTCGTTGGTAACATGAGATTGAGCCACAAACCCATGTGCTTCGAACCCCAGTGTAATGAGGGATGGACTGCCAATTTCTGGCGAAAATTCTCGTCGTATGTGAACCAAGCAGATCCTCCAAAGTGGCGAAATGCTTCAGCAATTATGTCCAAGTGTTGGAACAAACCTGAGCATTTCCCAGGGAAGCGTTCACCCATGACTGCTGCATAGATGCAAAAGGCTTGCAACCAGTTCTGAAAGGTTTTAGGGATAGCTCTTCTCCTATCTTCCTCAGCTCTATCACCAGCCTGCCTATCGGACTTAGATAAGAATTCTTTGGAAGCTGGTAACAATGATAGTATATCAAGGAACTCACCCCTCCAAATCTTGTCTTTAAGCATCTTGGGTAAATGAAAACTCAGTGGTGATAGAACACATGGAAGGGGCTCTTTAAAGGAATATTCACCCACCGTGCTAGCCGAGGGTCTGAGAGGCAATGAGGGATTAATAGACATTGGAGGCCTAACAACCCTAGAGCGGGTAAACATTTTTTCTTGCTCCTGCAACATAGGAACATTAGAATCCTGCCAAATGGCACCAACATCATTCATATAATGCATATTATCTATAGCAAGCAACACATTTATTGGCTTCATTGGAAACGTTATAAATCATATGTTCAGCACCAGCCACCTGTGCCCTCTGACATTTACCCACTGCATTACTCCGCAGCTGAATGCCTTGTTCTGCACCAATAACTTGTGCCCCTAAAATTTCACTGGATTGTACAGTATGTTTAGCACCAGCCACCTGTGCTCCTTGTAAATTCACAGCATTATCAGCACCATTAACATGTGCCCCTTTAAACTGTTGTAACACATTTGCTAAAGAATCAATTAGCACTGAAAAATTTGAAATAGGAGAAATAACACACATCTCACCATCAGGGACCACCTCTTTATGCTCACTCGCCTCTTCAGGTATAGGGTGAGTAGTGCTGCTCTCCCGTGGACGAGATGCACTTTGTGACAGGACACTGTAAGCCCTCTCCTGACCTGCCAGCTGAAGAGAAGCCGCTGTTTTCTGACATTTCTTCTTTCTTCCTGGCTGTTGTGTCGTTCAGCACCCGCCCGAAGACGAGCCTTCTTCCATTACAGAGGAAATACAGTCGGGTGGAGCCGAGCCGCTCTCCTCCTCCAGGCACCGCATTAGCCATTCTTCACCGCCTCTACTCTCCTCCTTCTCCAACAGCTGACACAGAAGGGCCTCGCGGCTGTTGGGAGAACGGCGCTTCATGGTGCAGGAGCTCCGCGTCGCTGTCTGGTCAGGAACGGTCTGAGGTACACTGCTCCCGCTCCTCTGCTAGCTTCACCCGTGCGGGCTAGTCACCGCCAAAACTGCCCAATCAGCTGCTTGCCTGCATCCATCAATCCCATGGCTGTTGCTGCCCAGGGATTCTGCAGCAACCCCCAACAACCTGTGGGAATAAAATAAAGCAGAAGAACTCCAAGTTTTCTCCCTTTGAGCTAACCCATGGTGGTCAAGCTTAATGCTGTGACCTTTCATTCTTGGAAAGATAAAGTGGGAAAGTGGGATCTGAAACAAGGATTGCCGCTCCAGCACTTCACATCTATAACGGAACACCCGCCCTAATTGAACTCACAGGTGCTGGCTCTGCACAAGCTTGAAGGAAGAAAAAAATCCAGGACGGCTGCACAACATAGAAGGCATCTTTATTGATAATAGTAAAATAAAATCCAACAGGAAAAGCAGCTAATGCGTTTCACACCATTCTGTGGTGCTTAGTCATAGCTAAATGTCTAAAGTCATTGATGATCAAATTTAGTCATTTAGCTATGACCAAGCACCACAAAATGGTGTGAAACGCATTAGCTGTTTTTCCTGTTCTTCCTTATACATGAAGTAACTGCATTTTGGATTTTATTTTACTATTATCAATAAAGATGCCTTCTATGGTGTGCGGCCGTCAAGGTTTTTTTTCTTCCTTAAAGTGGGATCTAGTTTAATTCATTGATCACATTTTTCTCAATAGCACTATAGGAGTTCAGCCCATATCTGCATTTCTCAGCAAAATAATACAAGAGCAAACCTAGACAGGGTCATATGATATATAATGCATCTGTGCTGCATCATTTTAATAATTTATATGATATCAAAGATGACATTTTTTTTATCAATAGAAGCACTGTAGTTCCATCATTAACAGGTCTGTAGTCTGCACATACAATACCCTCGAGGTTAACTATAATAATGATGCAATTACAATCCCTAAAGAACAAATGAAGATGCATTACAAGGTATATTACAAGGTATATGACCTTTACAGGTTAAAAATGAATTTCACTACCAACTTGTGTTTGTACATGTATATGGCTACCCCTTATCCACAGCAGGTTTGCTAAAATCATACTTTTTTTCCGTTTTTAATTCTTCTGGCAATATGTATCCAGTGCAGAACATGTTCACATGTTTGTCCATTCCTATGTAAAGTGTCTTACTGCCAGACACAGCTTTATTGGTGATTGGCAAAAGAAAGCCACTACTAGCTAAAACTTACATGAAATTTGACTTACAGTTTGCCAGGAGGTATGTGGGAGATTTTCAAGTCACTTGGAAAAAGGTTATGTAAATTGATAGTCGAAATTGAAAGCTTCAATGTGCTGGAAATCCTGCAGTGAAATATGATGCAGTCTGCAAGAAACCCAAGACTTTAGAGACGATGAGTCTTCATGAAAGATAATGACCTTAACCAAAAAGTGAAAACTACACAAGAATGGCTTAAACAATTATGTTGATGTGCTACAATGGCCCAGTCTGATCATATTCCAAAAGAAAGTCCAAATAAATCAGACCGAACTTTGGCAGTTCGAATGAATGTACAAACCTTTGCTCATACGGTGGATGCTGAAAATCATATAGAAAATCAGTATTTCTGCTGCTTCCATATATTAAAGGTTCCCATTGCCACTGGTTCCTAAGTAGGGATGAGCTTCGAGTTCAAGTCAAACCCATGTTCGACTCGAACATTGGCTGTTCGACCATTTGTCGAATTTCGAACATTATGGGCCGTTCGCGCCAAATTCGAGTGGCGCGTCACGGCCCATAATTCACTGAGGCATCGCAGTGCATTGCTGGCTGATGATTGGCCAAGCATGCATTATGACCCGCATGCTTGGACAATCACAGCGCTGTAGGTACAATCATGCCTCAGAGGAGTAGGTGCACGACGGCTTGGAGGCCTTGTGTAGTGTGTTGGCGTTGGTTAAAGGAAAGAGACAGAGAGAGAGACAGTGTAATTTGATTTGAGTTACATAGAGCAGGCAGGCGAGTCAGTTAGCTGCAGTTACAGTGTGTGGAGGATATATATGCATCCTAGGTGTTGTATATATATTTACACACTGTATTGAGTTTAGCTAGATCCGTTCCAGTTCTCTATACTGACAGGCAGACAGGTGATTGTGCTAGCTGCAGTATTTCACTTAGTGTACTGTGTCCTTTGCACAGTGTGCACAAAAAGCTTACCTGAATACAATTGCTGGTGTTCTGATACAAATACAGGCAGGAAAAAAATATGAAATACAGGCAGGGAGCTTCAGTATTTTGCTTTAGTGTCCTTTGCACAGTGTGCACCAAAAGCTTACCTGAATACAATTGCTGGTGTTCTGATACAAATACAGGCACGGAGCTGCAGTATTTTGCTTTAGTGTCCTTTGCACAGTGTGCACCCAAAGCTTACCTCAATACAATTGCTGGTGTTCTGATACAAATACAGGCAGAGAGCTGCAGTATTTTGCTTTAGTGTCCTTTGCACAGTGTGCACCAAAAGCTTACATCAATACAATTGCTGGTGTTCTGATACAAATACAGGCAGGGAGCTGCAGTATTTTGCTTTAGTGTCCTTTGCACAGTGTGCACCAAAAGCTTACCTCAATACAATTGCTGGTGTTCTCATACTAATACCACAGGCAGGGAGTTCAAAATTACAAACAGATTCTATGTACCAACAAACCTACAGTCCCGGTCTTGTTTGCACCACCTGTATACTGCTGTTCAGAGTATATAGGGCCTGGGGGCCCCACGCCTTTCCTTTTTTTAATTTGGGTGCGGGATTCCCCTTAATATTCATACAAGACCCAAAGGGGCTGGTAATGGGCTGGGGGGGGGGGGATAAGCATGCCATTTTTCTCAATGATTTTCATCCACATTGCCAGGCCCAGACATTACATTAATGCCGCAAGCAGTTTTAAATTACTTTTTTTTCCTTTAGAAATGTAATTTTGTGCAGGGACAGTTCTAAACACGGGAAACACGTGGCACTTCACAGGCATACTATAGACACCCCCCAGGTACGATATTTAAAGGAATATTTCACTTAATTTTTTTCACTTTATGCATCATTAAAATCACTGCTCCCGAAAAAACTGCAGTTTTTAAAACTTTTTTTTGCATTGATACATGTACCCTTGGGCAGGACCCGGCTCCCCAAACCCTTTTAAGGACAATAACTTACATATTAGCCTTCATAATTAGCATTTTTGATTTTGAACGTTCGAGTCCCATAGACTTTATCCTGGACTGCTGCACTCTGTATAGACAGTTATTTATTCCAAAATTTCAAGTAACAAATCCAAATTCAAAATAAATCCATAAATCCAAAACAACAAATGCAGATAGTATGCATGCAGGGAAGGGTGGCTAACGCGTTTCACGTCACAAATTGACGCTTACTCACCTGTGTGAGTGACTGGGCGGAAGCAGCTATTTGGTGAATTCTCAAGCTTTTGAGCGGTACGTTTTTCCTTCCCATAGACTTTAATAGGGTTCTAAAGTTTGTGCGATCTTTCGGTCCGTTCGCAGGTTCTGGTGCGCACCGAACCGGGGGGTGTTCGGCTCATCCCTATTCCTAAGGAAGCTATGGTTCCTTGCACGTTGAGCATCCCTAGGAACAACTAACATCACAGGGAATCCCTGCCACTTAAGCAAATGGAAGGGGATAGCAGTGACATTCCTGTCACTGGCCATATTTGGGCAATGATATTGATAAAGCATATCTCCATCATCCCCAATCTTTACATTATATAGCTGATGACAGCTCGGGGAGCTGTCCCATGCAATGTTTCTTACATCCCTTTGGCTATTAGCCCAGAAAATGGGCATTTTTAATTTGACAGATTTGTCTCCTATTGTTTTCAGCGGGGTTTGGGTTCTGCATCTAATCTTCTTTGAAGTTTGCCAAACTATGCTTGAACCGAACCCAAAGCAGTTCAGTTCACCCCTACTCATGATCTCCATCCAAAGGGGAATGTGGAAAAAACTGCAGTGTCCATAGATGGTATGCTGAAAGAGACTTTTCCCCACTCAGTTTCAAGGCTGTAATTGCTGCCAGGCACATCTACTAACCTGAAGTACGGTAAGTATATACTTATCTTATACAGTCAGTTGTTTGTGTTTTTCATTGTCATAAATTGGAACTATTTTGTCAAGATATATTTTAACTTCAGCATGATAGTCTTTTTCTATTATTCAAGGTAAAAACAAAAGTATGGTATATCTATTGTGGATCAATGAACTATGGCAATAAAACATAAAAGTGTCCAAGGGGCAAATCATTTTAGCATGAACTTCACGTACACTAACATGAGAAAATATAGCCAGTATCACATCTGTGGTTTATGTTGTACAATTTATTATTAACTGACAAATAAATAAGTGAAGAATATCTCATTGCAAACAATTCCCAACAGAAATATTTTCTTTGAATACAAAGAATAGGTAGTGAGATGTCATTCAATGCTCCCCAGCATATATACAGTATATGTAAATAACCCCCCTCTAAAAAGAGAAAGAACCTTTGTGTATTGCATGCATACATGGCAGAAATTTAAGTCAATGCCCTTGTGCTAGGTGTTTTAAGTTTTCACAGGGCTTTTGAATATTTTCAATAGACAGTATTAACCTTTATGCTTTTATCAGGGTCATATACATACATTTCAGAAATAGAACTGCACAGAGTTTCCCCAATAGCATTATGTATTATTTTAGCTCCGTGAACATTTTATTGAAATTATTCAAGGGAGTAAAAACAAGAAAAACAATGCCATCAGTGATGTCTCAAATAAAAAAAAAATGTAAAATATTACATGTAAACAACAAAACAACATGACGTTTGCCATCTAAGTGCACATGAAAAAGTAGCTCAAGTATTTATTCATAATAATGTAAGATCTTAAGAAAGTATATATGAAGAGGCTATCAGATTGTAGGGGAACCATAAAGAAGGAAAGAGCAGGCATCAAAGATGAACACTTATACCAGTGTCCGGGCTCCAATAGTGCATCACTCGACATGTGAGTTTCACTAGACCATAATGAAACAATATATTAACATATTGTGTTTTCCAAATCAAACCCTTATAACAATGTAAAGCCCCGTACACACGGTCGGACTTTTGCCCAACAAACTTCGTTTTGAGCAAGTTGGACCAACAATCCGACCGTGTGTATGCTCCATCGGACAAACTTTTTTCGTTTGGTTTTGGATTTCATCGGACAAAAGTTGGGTCTGCAAATGGACAAACTTTTGCCCAACAAAAGTCCCATGGAGCAAAGTCCGACCGTGTGTACAGATAACCATCGGACTTTAGTTCGATGGACAAAACAACTAATGTTAAAATCAACCAACAATAGCAGAAGTTGACCAAAGGGTGGCAGTAAAGATCAGAAAAGAGCAGAAAAAACACGTGATGTTATAAGAAGTTTTAAGAAAGTTTGCAGAAAAGTCCGAGCGTGTGTATGCTATGGGTGTTCCCAATCAACTCAGTTCGGACAAAAAAACACGGAAAAGTCAGATGGAAGTCCGACCGTGTGTACGAGGCTTTAGAATGAAAGGTGTGTACCGCTCCAAGCTGTGAAGCTCCAAGGAATGCTCCCACCCTGATACTGGAACAGGTGCTGGCTCTGCACTAATGCATGGGAAAGAAAAGAGCCCTGGACTGCCGCACTCTGTATAAACAATTTATTTTCAAAATTCCAAAATTAAAATCCAAAGTTAATCCATAGATTCAAAAGTGCAAAAACAGACAAAAACAGAAAACTGACATGCAGGGGTGGATAGCTAAAGCGTTTCACATCAAAGATAGATGCTTACTCATAGCTGAAGTGTATGGTGGACCCATCAGAATATATGAACAAGACAGAGAGTATAATCAAGGTCTAGTAATTTTTATACAAGTGGAAAGGTAAAGATAAATTAAAAAGCCATAATATCAAAGAACACCACTATGTGTATATATACACACCTGTGTTTAAAGAAAAAGGCTAATTAAGTGGAAAGACAACATGTGTGTATGTGTGATCAAAAAGATGTATATAATAATAAAAATTTATATTTTTTTATTATTATATATATCTTTTTGATCACACATACACACATGTTGTCTTTCCACTTAGTTAGCCTTTTTCTTTAAACACAGGTGTGTATATATACACATAGTGGTGTTCTTTGATATTATGGCTTTTTAATTTATCTTTACCTTTCCACTTGTATAAAAATTACTAGACCTTGATTATACTCTCTGTCTTGTTCATATATTCTTGGATTCACATGTATGTTCTACACAATATGTTTATGTCACTTTATTCATTTACATATAATTTTTGCTTTCTACACAGGTGCTTTTCCTACTTGGAGTGTGTTGGAGACAATCAGAAGCTCATTCTATTCCACTGTGTTCAGTGAATTTTATTGGTGCAAAGTTGGCTTCATTTCCCATATATTCTGATGGGTCCCCCATACACTTCAGCTATGAGTAAGCATCTATCTTTGATGTGAAACGCGTCAGTATCCACCCCTGCATGTCATTTTACTGTTTTTGTCTGTTTTTGGACTTTTGAATCTATGGATTAACTTTGGATTTTAATTTTGTAATTTTGAAAATAAATCGTTTATACAGAGTGCGGCAGTCCAGGGCTCTTTTCTTTCCCTTATAACAATGTCATATGAATAGCGAGATATCAATAATGAAAGCATATGAGCGTGGAAAACTAAGAAAGAGCTATCACTTCTGTATGTGAGATCAAGTAGAGCAAGTTTCTCACAAGATACGAAGAGAGATGGGAGAAAAACACTAGGAACAAGCCCTATCTACATGTCTAAGGGCTTTTCGGAAGATAGGGATACCTGCATGTGAAGAAGAGGAAACAAGGAATGGATGTAGAATAAGGAACATGAGGAGGAGAAAAAAAAGGAGGGGGACAAAAAAAAGAACAGAGAGCAGCATACTCTGGAAAAGGGTGCATCCTTTGATTGATCTGATTAACTCCACGACTAGCAAGGCTATCCAGCTATCCAGTGCAACACCATTCCTCCATAAGACAACCCATCTCAAAAGCTAAGCCCCAATAAAACAAGGCTTTATATTCGTCTTTAGTTTGATATTCCATCCAACAGGCTCACACAGTATAATAGTTTGTCATAGGCTCCTGGGAGATGGCTAAAAATTCCTCAATTTCAGCTGTCCCATTCACTCATAAAATCTTTCATGGATGCGATGCAGTCTTGCCTGCAGTAAACTGGAATATATTGTCGGGCAGCATTGATCAAATGCATAAGCAGAGATTTGCAGTATGAATGTTCCATTATGGAAGAGTGGTTTAGCAGGAACTCTGCTGGTGTGAACTCCAACGGATACAAGGGGACTTTAGACACAACTGCCAGTATACTTGGATGCGTGGGCAACTCCACCAGGCACTCAGAAAAGTCCCAGTATTCTGTTCACATCGCCAACACTTATCCGGTATCATAGGTGATATCTTATGCAACAATGAAGGCACCCTGTACCACTTGGAGTAGACCTTATAACAATGTTCCTGTATGGCCACTTTGAAAGATCCCGTGTGATTCATCAGACAAGCCAACTCCCAATCCTGCCTGTAGAGGGATTGTGGAGGATCCTCATTCCAAGTGAGTGTAGCTATGTCCGAGTCAGAATGGTTGTGTTCAGTCAAGATTGTATGTAGTGAAGAAATAAGATGTCTTTGTGGGGACCAAGCTAAACATAGGTTTTCAAAAGGGATGGTAGGTCTCCTCACTGCCTCCCGTCTGGACGAATGGGTCAGAAAAGAATGTAACTGCAGATAAGACCAGGTCAGGAGTATGGTCCTCACAGTCCATGATGAAAAGAGCTGCTATGATATAAAAGCACCTTTCACAAAAAGTTTGCCAGCCCTAGGGAGCTGCTGAAAACCACACTGTCTTTTAAAGAGGGAGTGTAAACCAGGTAAAAAGTCTGGATTCTGGACAACAGAAGTCAACGACCAGAGTACAGAGGAAATTGTGGTCATACTACACAAAGTTCTAAAGCAATGCAATGTCCCAGAAATAAGAGGGTGATGACTTAGGGCAGGGATCAGCAACCTTTTTCCACTTAAGGGCCAGATTCAATGTATGTGAATGCATGAAGGGCCACATAAACCTTCTAATAAATGAAGATAACATTACACAGCCCCTGCACCTCTGGCCCCCTTTACATTACACAGCTCCGCACCTCTGGCCCCCTTTACATTACACAGCCCCACACCTCTGGAACTCTTTACATAACACAGCCCCACACCTCTGGACCCCTTGACATTACACAGTTCCATGGTAGTATGGTCAGGGGAGTTGGAGAAAAATTTTGCTGTAATGAGACCCAAGGCTTTGCTTGGCCATACGTACCAAATGACATTCATGATAATTGTAATTGTGTAATTGTAATTGTGTTTGAAAGTAGTTAGTTTCCTGGTTACATTCTTGTTGCAAATATCTTAGCCAGCTGGGGGTGCTTGAGATTCATCCATGATAGCGGGTCATGCGAGATTGAACGCTTCTGAAGGAAAGAAGGAATCGGTCAAGGTAAAGCCATGATTTGTCCACCAAGTAAAAGCAGCTTGAGACTCCGGTCCCATTGAGAATATGGTGATATTATTTTACCTGAATACTTAAAGCTGCCCCAGTTTTTCAGGGTATGTCTCCTCAGAAGGCTCATGATATTTAGCCTTAAACTGTGGAGGATCCAGTGTACAGCCTTTAGAGTTTTATGTGAGCAGAGAAAAGTTTCCTATTTCACAAAGGGGGGGCTTTAATGGCCACATACGGTGTGAATAGAGGGGTAACCTGGGCAGCCTGATAATATTTCAAAAAATTGAGAACCCCAATGTCTCCTTGGCACTTATGTATGTACATAATTTGCCCGGGGGTCCTCTGTCTTTTATTGTACCATATAAAGAACAGGACATGATTTTGTAAAGATATAATAGTTAAAGAAAGAACTGGGATTGGTAGGGTATGTTTTGGTAAATCAATAATTTTAATTGAATTGATTTTTCCCTTCCAGGAGATATTGGTGGAGATCCGGGGTCTTGAGAAAGCAGATTTTCCTGTGAAACGTGTCAACCTACATCTAATGGTCTCCGGGAACCCTATAATTTGAGTCCGTATACTATTTATACTTAGGAATGAGCCGAAACAACACCCAGTTCAGTTCGCACCAGAACTTGCAAACAGGCAATAAATTTGTTCGAACATCCGAACACCGTTAAAGTCTATGGGACTCGAAAATGAAAAATCTAAAGTGCTAATTTTAAAGGCTTATATGCAAGTTATTGTCATAAATAGTGTTTGGGGACCCGGGTCCTGCCCCAGGGAACATGTATCAATGCAAAAAAAAGTTTGAAAAACTGAAGTTTTTTCGGGAGCAGTGATTTTAATAATGCTTAATGTGAAACAATAAAAGTGAAATATTCCTTAAAATTTCATACCTAGGGGGTGTGTATAGTATGCCTGTAAAGCAGCGCTTGTTTCCCATGCTTAGAACTGTCCCTGCACAAAGTTTAATTTCTGAAGGAAAAAAAGTAATTTAAAAGCACTCGCGGCTATAATGAATTGTCGGCTCCCGGCAATACAGAGAAAAGTCATTGATGAAAAAAATGCGTGGGGGTCCCCCCAAATTCAATTACCAGGCCCTTCAGGTCTGGTATGGATATTAAGGGGAACCCTGCGTCAAATAAAAAAAAAATATTACGTGATATTTCTCCCATAGACTTTTACAGGGAGTTCCGCAGCTTTTCGAATTTGCCGCGAACACCCCAAATTGTGCGCTGTTCGGCGAACGGGTGAACAGGCAATGTTCGAGTCGAACATGAGTTCGACTCGAACTCGAAGCTCATCCCTATTTATAATCCAACTGGCATCAAAGTTATACAATTTTAAAAGATTTTATATATTTTAATACGTATAAAATAAATGTATGATTATTTTTAATAATGTTTTTTCCTTGTTTTTAAAACCATTGGAGATATATTTAAAGTCCATCTTGTTACATGAATATTTTGGTCTTGTACTTTATCAGGGATGAAACTCTCTAATGGGATTATATGCTATAACACACTAATCCCCTACTCTATTTAATTACTGTTCGATCTGGAAGAACCTTGGATGTTAATTTTAATTATATTCAAAATTGGAAGTCTGAGTGTGTTTTAGGGTGTTTATAAAGATTGACAAGGTGCATAGCCAGGATTTCAGAGCATTGTTTGTAATACAGTCCTGAGAAGCCATCAGACCCTAGAGTTTTTGAGGATTTAATGGATTTGATGGCAAGAAGTATTTCAGCGACCATGATAACTGCCTCCATTTTTCTCTACATTTGCTGTGACATTGTCCGGAGGGACATAATATTCAATGAATAAAAAATTGATCAGCGCAACTTTCTAATATTAAAAGTTAAATATGTATGTGCTAAACTGACTAATAAATCATATACAAATATCTACTGTGCAAAATGAGCAATAATCATACTGTGCAAAATAAGCAATATATCAAACTGTGCAAAATAAACAAAATGTCAAAATGACTGTGCAAATAAGCAATAAAAAGTCCAAAATAACTCTGATAAGAAAAGTGCTGAAATAACGTCCATAATATCTTATATAAACAAATAAATAAAGTGCTGAAGTGACTGTGATGAACGTAGTGTCAAAAACAGTGTCTTCTATAGGAAATCTTTGTGACTACCACTCAATGCTCTCTGGACTCTTACCTCAGTAAGGAGTATATATAGCCTTGACGATTTCCTTGGGGGGATGGGGGTAGATCTCCTGGTCTTTGAATCCAGTAATGGCAGGTGGTGTCTCTCCCTGGTACGTGTTCCAAATAAAGATGATGGCTTCCAAACTCCCCAGCGTGATTTATTCACAGGAGTCAGGAATATAAAGGGGATAAAGAAAAATCTCCCATATTGCAAAACGTATAATAAAGTAGGTTTATTTAAAGAGCCAAATGGGCACTTACAAGGAAAAAGTAAAAAAACAGCAGAGAAGTACAAACTACGGTGTTGCAGACACCTCTTACTTCACTTCCTGTTTGTTCGGTATCCGGCCACTCCCTATGCATTACATCACGATGAAGTCACCTACTTTATTATACGTTTTGCACTATGGGAGATTTTTCTTTATCCCCTTTATATGTCTGGCTCCTGCGAATAAATCACGCTGGGGAGTTTGGAAGCCATCATCTAGTGTATTGCCGGATCCTGGTAATATAGATGAAAAATCAAGGAAAAAATGGCATGGAGTCCCCCCAAAATCCAGACCAGGCCCTTTGGATCTGGTATAGATTTTTAAGGGGAACTCCACGCCAACAATGTACCCGATACACATTCACATGGGGGGGCAGGGATCCGGGGGCCCCCTTGTTAAAGGGGGCTTCCAGATTCCGATAAGCTCCCCACCCGCAGACCCGACAACCAATGGCCAGGGTTGTCGGGAAGAGGTCCTTGTCCCCATCAACATGCTTTGGGGAGCGTGCCAAATTTTTTTTATGTTTGGCGTGGAGTTCCCTTTAAATCAACATCAGACCCAAAGGGCCTGGTATGGACTGGGGGGACCCACACGATTTTTCCCTTGATTTTTCATCTATATTACCAGGAGTCGGTAATACATTACAGCCGCGAGCAAGTTTAAATTCAATTTTTTCCTTTAAAAATTTAATTTTGCTGCGGCACTGTTCTACAGTGTTCTACACATCACTGTTCTTTACAGGCAGACTCCCAGGCACAATATTTAAAGGGATATTTCATTTTTATTGTTTCACTTTAAGTATTATTAAAACCACTGCTCCTGAAATAATGGTTGTTTTAAAAAAAATTGCATTGATACATGTCCCCTAGGGCAGTTCCCGGGTCCCCATAAACTTTTTATGGCAATGCATATAAGCCTTTAAAATTAGCACCTTTGATTTTTCATGTTCGTGTCCAATAGACTTTAATAGTGTTCGCATGTTCGCTCAAACTTTTTGCCTGTTCGCATGTTCTGGTGCGAACCGAACCAGTGGGGGTTCAGCCCATCCCTAATTTTAAAGTAAAAAAAAAGGAAAAGGAAACCCTAAATAGCAAAAAATTTATGAATACTACAAAGACAATGCCCCTATTTTAAGACCATTTATTGTATAAAAATGCATAAAATACCATGTTATTTCAATCCCCATTAAAAACCCACTCAATATATCCCACTGTACAATTTTGACAGTATTGTCAATTTAATAATAACACACAGGTGTCCAAAGAAAGAGACATGTAAGCATGTGCCACCCAAGGAAAAAGCCAGTAAAATAAAAAATATATAAGTATCTTGATGCCATGGAAAAAAACAACAGACAATATAGTTTTACTTTGTAATATTCCCATCAGAAATAAGTATTTCAAATGGGTAGTACATCTGAAAAGGTGAACACCCTATGCTGGCCCGTTTGCAACGTTGAGTGCAGCAATGGAAAAAAGCTGCATACCTGTATTAGGAAATAGAAAAACCCAAATTTGTTGCGTTGGGATCATGTACAAACAATAAAATAATATGTATTAAATCAGCTAACACAATATGCAAGGATAGCACAATTCAGTATAGAATGGGAGGTGTAGCACTTATAATAAAGTCCTGAACCATATGTATACTACATAATTTGAAAATAAACTTAATTTAAAATTCCATATTGGGTACTTATTATGTGTATTCCTGGTTCAAAACAGCTAATATTTCTATCCGTGTGGAGCATATCGTTTTCTTTCTAATTGTGCTTCCGGTAAGAGGAATGCATATAATTTCCTATTTCCCTTCAGTGGAACGCAGTTTATATTTGTATATCATTTCTTCCTGTCAGTGGAACGCATAGCACTTCCTGCTTCCTCTTAGTGGAACGCAGTGAATATCCACCCATCGATAAGCTGTCCCCTATATATATTGAGCACAGTGCACGTTTTGTGGGTTGGAAACACTGGACATTTCCTCAAGTGCCTGTTTAATTTTCCTGAAATGTGAGTGCAACCGTTTTTTAGCTTTTATATAAATAAAAATTACTTGGATGTCTGCACTATGAGGAGTTTTTCTCTTTCTACTGGGTATTGAACGTTGCAGAGGAGCTGCAGTATACAGTATATCCACATGCCACTGAGGAGCTGATATTGAAAGATATCCAGACTTGTTTATATCTACCTGAGGGAGTTGCAGAATATATCCCCATGCCACTGAGGAGTTGATATTGAAAGATATCCAGACCTGTTTATATCTACCTGAGGGTAAGGCCCCTTTCACACTGGGGAGGTGGGTGTGTCGGCATTACCGTAAATTTTTCGGCGCTATTCGGGCACAAGCGGGGCACTTGTACCCCCTGCTAGCGACCGAGAAAGGGTTAAAACCACCACAAAGCGCCTCTGCTGGCGGTGCCCCATTCATTTCAATAGGCAGGAGTGGTGGAAGAGCGGTATACACCACTCCGTCCCCCGCTCCAAAGATGCTGCTAGCAGGACTTTTTTTACCATACTGCTAGTGCACTGCTCCGGTGTGAAAGCCCTCTGGGCTTTCACACTGGAGAGACAGGGCGCTTTTCAGGCGCTATTTTTAGCGTTATAGCGCCTGCAAAGCGCCCCAGTGTGAAAGGGGTCTAAGAGGCAGTGTGTTTGGGTGATGGTGGTGGTTTCTTCACAAGTTGATACCTCAAGATACATCCTTTTTGGCAATATGGACTTTTAAATGTAGTTTATTTACAAGTTATATAGTATACATATGGTTCATATTGAACTTAATTATTGATTTTATTAGCGCTACACCACCCATTATATACCTGTATTAGGAACAGTAAGCATAGGGGTATAACTCAGGGTGCAACTCATGCTTGGAGCAATTTTGTATTCCCTGTACAGTATATGGAGTATGGTTATGTAGGGCTTCTGTGCCTGTCACTTTTGAATGGTTTGGGGTTGCCAGTTAGGCAAATATTTTCTAGCAAAGTAATTGAAAGATCAGGTTTTTCTTATTCCATTCAGCCTGAATTATCACCTCTTTTGTTTTGTAGAAAGTATGTTTCTTAAGCTCTGCTTGGCAGAAAAACCAGAGAAAACCATGTGACTGCACAGAAGCACTGCTGGGAAAAGATTCTTCTTTCTTGCCTCTAATTTCGTGGATCTGGAGACATTGGCTCTTAGGAACAGGCTGTAGAGATCGGTGAAGAGGCTGCAGTGGTCCCACCAAGGAGCTGGAAACAACCGTTCTTGATGTTGAACACCTATTGAGGCACTATTAGACCCTTTGGGGTCCATCTATAAGGTGAGAGGCTGGTACTACCGGGGGAGGATTCTGAAAGGATGTCTATACGATATTTTCATACATTTGCAAATTTGGACTCCCTTATCTGTCCCTCTCCCCCTCATCTTTGTTTGCCTGCACAGGAAATTATCCAATTTCCATATAAGAGATTGACTTTCTCTCTGAATCATCAGATTCTTCTGAATGCACTTTATTTATGGACTAGTTTCGTTTAACTTACTATCATGATGTGATGCACCTTATTTTTCTGATGTTTTAAATGTTTATAATTATTTGGTTTCCAATTTATTGTGAGACACTTGAGAAGATTATATACTGTCCATTAGCACTTTATTTTGATTAATTAGTACTGTTCACGTTAATAATTAGCGCTGCTTCACTACTTATTTTTATGTTTCTTAGAGCCGGTTCACACCAGGGCGACTCAGGATCCGACTTCAGGTCGCCCTGAGACGCCCCAAGTCGCCCCAAGTCGCGCTGTAATGTTAGTCTATGGAGCCGTCTTTATGCACACTACAGAAGTCGCTCTGACTTCAAAAAAGGTTCCTGTACTACTTGAAAACAACTTCTAGGCGACTTGTACCCATTGATTTCAATGGAAGTCGCCTCCAAAGTCGGATCAGTGTCTTAACTGAAGCAACTTTACAGGAAGAGAAAATAGTTTTCTCAGGCAAACCCCTCCCTTCCACAGAGCTGATTATTGTTTGATTGGCCACTGGCAAAGTCGCCTGTCCTGGAGGAAACTTGAAGTTGCCTCGAAGTTGCCTCAAAGTTGCCTTGAAGTTGCCTCGAAGTTGCCCCGAAGTTGCCTTGAAGCTGCCTTGTAAAGTCGCGCTGGAAGTCGTATTGCCCCAGTGTGAACCGGCTCTAAATAATATTGCGTCTTAACCACTTCTCCACCGGGCCTATTCTGGCACTTCTCTCCTTCATGTACAAAACATCTTTATTTTGGTAGAAAATTAATCAGAACCCCCAAACATTATATATTTTTTCTTAGCAGACACCCTAGGGAATAAAATGGCGGTCATTGCAAATTTTTATCTTGCACGGTATTTGCGCAATAATTTTTCAAACGCCTTTTTTGGGAAAAAACGGTTTCACAATTTAAAAAATAACAAAACAGTAAAGTTAGCCCAATTTTTTTGTATAATGTGAAAGATGCTGTTACGCTGAGTAAATGGATACCTAACATGTCACGCTTTGAAATTGCGCACACTCATGGAATGTCGCCAAACTTCGGTACTTAAAAATCTCCATAGGCGACGCTTTAAATTTTTTTACAGGTTACTATTTTCGAGTTACAGAGGAGGTCTAGTGCTAGAATTGTTGCGCGCACTCTACCGCACGCGGCGATACCTCACATGCAGGGTTTGAATGGCGTTTACATATGTGGGCGGGACTTACATGCGTGTTCGCTTCTGAGCGCGAGCTACCGGGGACAGGGGCGTTTTAAATTTTTTTATTTTTTTATTTTACTATTTTCTTTTCATTTTGACACTTTTTTTTTTACATATTTTTTTTTGATCACTTTTATTCCTATTACAAGGAATGTAAACATCCCTTGTAATAGGAATGTGTGTGACAGGTCCTCCTCCAGGCTTAAAAGCATTAGATCGGTGAAAAAAATGTCATCGATCTCATGCTGACAGCCGCAATTGCGGCTTTGTTTACTTCTGGGTACCGGGCGTGAGGTCCTAACGTCGCGTCCGGGACTCCGTTAGTCATAGAGATGACTGGTGACCATCTGGTCACCGGAAATCTCTATGCTCGTCATCCGGCGCCAGCCGATTCGTTCTCCGGGCCCCCGATGGTACGGGAGAGCCCGGAGAAGCACCGGATGGCGGAGGGAGGGGGGGATGTCCCCTCCCACCGCATATAAGAACGATCAAGTGGCGGCACCGCCACTATGATCATTCTTATGGTGCGCAGAGTTGCCGGCCCGACAGAATGATATCTGACTGATGCCTCTAGCTGCAGGCATCATTCAGATATCCCACCTCAAAGTCAAGGACGTCATATAACGTCCTTGGTGGAGAAGTGGTTAATTATATTATGTGGAGGACCGTATAAAATTCCAATCTTTTGCTTGGATAGTCTGGGATCAGTTATTGTGGGAGAGCTCTTACAGTGGAGGTTAGTCTTCTATCTTTTTTAGAGCCACTGTTAGATCTGCTATCACTGTGTCTAGGTCCAGCTTCACAGGTGAAAACAGGCACCACTTCTAAGGATTGGTAAACTGCAATTAATAAAATTTTTGGGTTTGGGTTTAATACCACCTTAGGTGAGGATAAAACCGAGGATAACATTAAAAACACAGCAGGAACTATTATCCTCCTCCACTCTATTGTCCCAAAAGGTAATGGAGTTCTTTTTTTCCTAAACATAGCTCGAAACTCTAGAAAGATTTATAACTAGGGAAATTCAAACCTTCCTGTTCTGGCCAAGTGGCAATCTTTGAGATGCTATAACTTCTCCAAATTCAATACCTATTCTGTACTCTTCCTATCCCAATTCACTCTTTCTACTTTACCTTGCTTAAAGTGCTAGTAAACGATCACCTTGTAAAATAACCCATTCAGTTTAAAATTGAAATTGAAATTGAAACCTTTGTGTATAAAAATGCATAAAATACCATGTTATTTCAATCCCCATTAAAAACCCACTCAATATATCCCACTGTACAATTTTGACAGTATTGTCAATTTAATAATAACACACAGGTGTCCAAAGAAAGAGACATGTAAGCATGTGCCACCCAAGGAAAAAGCCAGTAAAATAAAAAATATATAAGTATCTTGATGCCATGGAAAAAAACAACAGACAATATAGTTTTACTTTGTAATATTCCCATCAGAAATAAGTATTTCAAATGGGTAGTACATCTGAAAAGGTGAACACCCTATGCTGGCCCGTTTGCAACGTTGAGTGCAGCAATGGAAGAAAGCTGCATACCTGTATTAGGAAATAGAAAAACCCAAATTTGTTGCGTTGGGATCATGTACAAACAATAAAATAATATGTATTAAATCAGCTAACACAATATGCAAGGATAGCACAATTCAGTATAGAATGGGAGGTGTAGCACTTATAATAAAGTCCTGAACCATATGTATACTACATAATTTGAAAATAAACTTAATTTAAAATTCCATATTGGGTACTTATTATGTGTATTCCTGGTTCAAAACAGCTAATATTTCTATCCGTGTGGAGCATATTGTTTTCTTTCTAATTGTGCTTCCGGTAAGAGGAATGCATATAATTTCCTATTTCCCTTCAGTGGAACGCAGTTTATATTTGTATATCATTGCTTCCTGTCAGTGGAACGCATAGCACTTCCTGCTTCCTCTTAGTGGAACGCAGTGAATATCCACCCATCGATAAGCTGTCCCCTATATATATTGAGCACAGTGTACGTTTTGTGGGTTGGAAACACTGGACATTTCCTCAAGTGCCTGTTTAATTTTCCTGAAATGTGAGTGCAACCGTTTTTTAGCTTTTATATAAATAAAAATTACTTGGATGCCTGCACTATGAAGAGTTTTTCTCTTTCTACTGGGTATTGAACGTTGCAGAGGAGCTGCAGTATACAGTATATCCACATGCCGCTGAGGAGCTGATATTGAAAGATATCCAGACTTGTTTATATCTACCTGAGGGAGTTGCAGAATATATCCCCATGCCACTGAGGAGTTGATATTGAAAGATATCCAGACCTGTTTATATCTACCTGAGGGTAAGGCCCCTTTCACACTGGGGAAGTGGGTGTGTCGGCATTACCATAAAGTTTTTGGCGCTATTCGGGCACTAGCGGGGCACTTGTACCCCCTGCTAGCGACCGAGAAGACCGAGAAAGGGTTAAAACCACCACAAAGCACCTCTGCTGGCGGTGCCCCATTCATTTCAATAGGCAGGAGTGGTGGAAGAGCGGTATACACACCACTCCTTCCCCCGCTCCAAAGATGCTGCTAGCAGGACTTTTTTTACCATACTGCTAGTGCACTGCTCCGGTGTGAAAGCCCTCGGGGCTTTCACACTGGGGAGACAGGGCGCTTTTCAGGCGCTATTTTTAGCGTTATAGCGCCTGCAAAGTGCCCCAGTGTAAAAGGGGTCTAAGAGGCAGTGTGTTTGGGTGATGGTGGTGGTTTCTTCACAAGTTGATACCTCAAGATACATCCTTTTTGGCAATATGGACTTTTAAATGTAGTTTATTTACAAGTTATATAGTATACATATGGTTCATATTGAACTTAATTATTGATTTTATTAGCGCTACACCACCCATTATATACCTGTATTAGGAACAGTAAGCATAGGGGTATAACTCAGGGTGCAACTCATGCTTGGAGCAATTTTGTATTCCCTGTACAGTATATGGAGTATGGTTATGTAGGGCTTCTGTGCCTGTCACTTTTGAATGGTTTGGGGTTGCCAGTTAGGCAAATATTTTCTAGCAAAGTAATTGAAAGATCAGGTCTTTCTTATTCCATTCAGCCTGAATTATCACCTCTTTTGTTTTGTAGAAAGTATGTTTCTTAAACTCTGCTTGGCAGAAAAACCAGAGACAACCATGTGACTGCACAGAAGCACTGCTGGGAAAAGATTCTTCTTTCTTGCCTCTAATTTCGTGGATCTGGAGACATTGGCTCTTAGGAACAGGCTGTGGAGATCGGTGAAGAGGCTGCAGTGGTCCCACCAAGGAGCTGGAAACAACCGTTCTTGATGTTGAACACCTATTGAGGCACTATTAGACCCTTTGGGGTCCATCTATAAGGTGAGAGGCTGGTACTACCGGGGGAGGATTCTGAAAGGATGTCTATACGATATTTTCATACATTTGCAAATTTGGACTCCCTTATCTGTCCCTCTCCCCTCATCTTTGTTTGCCTGCACAGGAAATTATCCAATTTCCATATAAGAGATTGGCTTTCTCTCTGAATCATCAGATTCTTCTGAATGCACTTTATTTATGGACTAGTTTAGTTTAACTTACTATCATGATGTGATGCACTTTATTTTTCTGATGTTTTAAATGTTTATAATTATTTGGTTTCCAATTTATTGTGAGACACTTGAGAAGATTATATACTGTCCATTAGCACTTTATTTTGATTAATTAGTACTGTTCACGTTAATAATTAGCGCTGCTTCACTACTTATTTTTATGTTTCTTAGAGCCGGTTCACACCAGGGCGACTCAGGATCCGACTTCAGGTCGCCCTGAGACGCCCCAAGTCGCCCCAAGTCGCACTGTAATGTTAGTCTATGGAGCCATCTTTATGCACACTACAGAAGTCGCTCCGACTTCAAAAAAGGTTCCTGTACTACTTGAAAACAACTTCTAGGCGACTTGTACCCATTGATTTCAATGGAAGTCGCCTCCAAAGTCGGATCAGTGTCTTAACTGAAGCAACTTTACAGGAAGAGAAAATAGTTTTCTCAGGCAAACCCCTCCCTTCCACAGAGCTGATTATTGTTTGATTGGCCACTGGCAAAGTCGCCTGTCCTGGAGGAAACTTGAAGTTGCCTCGAAGTTGCCTCAAAGTTGCCTTGAAGTTGCCTCGAAGTTGCCTCGAAGTTGCCTTGAAGTTGCCTTGTAAAGTCACGCTGGAAGTCGTATTGCCCCAGTGTGAACCGGCTCTAAATAATATTGTGTCTTAACCACTTCTCCACCGGGCCTATTCTGGCACTTCTCTTCTTCATGTACAAAACATCTTTATTTTGCTAGAAAATTAATCAGAACCCCCAAATATTATATATTTTTTCTTAGCAGACACCCTAGGGACTAAAATGGTGGTCATTGCAACTTTTTATCTTGCGCTGTATTTGCGCAATAATTTTTCAAACGCCTTTTTTGGGAAAAAAAACGGTTTCACAATTTAAAAAATAACAAAACAGTAAAGTTAGCCCAATTTTTTTGTATAATGTGAAAGATGCTGTTACGCCGAGTAAATCGATACCTAACATGTCACGCTTTGAAATTGCGCTCACTCATGGAATGACGCCAAACTTCGGTACTTAAAAATCTCCATAGGCGACGCTTTAATTTTTTTTACAGGTTACTATTTTTGAGTTACAGAGGAGGTCTAGTGCTAGAATTGTTGCTCGCACTCTACCGCACGCGGCGATACCTCACATGCAGGGTTTGAATGGCATTTACATATGTGGGCGGGACTTACATGCGTGTTCGCTTCTGAGTGCGAGCTACCGGGGACAGGGGCGTTTTAAATTTTTTATTTTTTTATTTTACTATTTTCTTTTCATTTTGACACTTTTTTTTTACATATTTTTTTTGATCACTTTTATTCCTATTACAAGGAATGTAAACATCCCTTGTAATAGGAATGTGTGTGACAGGTCCTCCTCCAGGCTTAAAAGCATTAGATCGGTGAAAAAAATGTCATCGATCTCATGCTGACAGCCGCAATTGCGGCTTTGTTTACTTCCGGGTACCGGGCGTGAGGTCACAACGTCGCGTCCGGGACTCCGTTAGTCATAGAGATGACTGGTGACCATCTGGTCACCGGAAATCTCTATGCTCGTCATCCGGCGCCAGCCGATTCGTTCTCCGGGCCCCCGATGGTACGGGAGAGCCCGGAGAAGCACCGGATGGCGGAGGGAGGGGGGATGTCGCCTCCCGCCGCCTATAAGAACGATCAAGTGGTGGCACCGCCGCTATGATCATTCTTATGGTGCGCAGAGTTGCCGGCCCGACAGAATGATATCTGAATGATGCCTCTAGCTGCAGGCATCATTCAGATATCCCACCTCAAAGTCAAGGACGTCATATAACGTCCTTGGTGGAGAAGTGGTTAATTATATTATGTGGAGGACCGTATAAAAGTCCAATCTTTTGCTTGGATAGTCTGGGATCAGTTATTGTGGGAGAGCTCTTACAGTGGAGGTTAGTCTTCTATCTTTTTTAGAGCCACTGTTAGATCTGCTATCACTGTGTCTAGGTCCAGCTTCACAGGTGAAAACAGGCACCACTTCTAAGGATTGGTAAACTGCAATTAATAAAATTTTTGGGTTTGGGTTTAATACCACCTTAGGTGATGATAAAACCGAGGATAACATTAAAAACACCTCAGGAACTATTATCCTCCTCCACTCTATTGTCCCAAAAGGTAATGGAGTTCTTTTTTTCCTAAACATAGCTCGAAACTCTAGAAAGATTTATAACTAGGGAAATTCAAACCTTCCTGGTCTGGCCAAGTGGCAATCTTTGAGATGCTATAACTTCTCCAAATTCAATACCTATTCTGTACTCTTCCTATCCCAATTCACTCTTTCTACTTTACCTTGCTTAAAGTGCTAGTAAACGATCACCTTGTAAAATAACCCATTCAGTTTAAAATTGAAATTGAAATTGAAACCTTTGTGTATACATATTAAAAAAAATTATAAATACCTTTGTTTTCCCCTTTTTTACAAGTGATCACATTTGATCTGTTCCCTCTGTCCTCTGCATAAGAGCTGTATACAAGCTAGGGGGAGGAGAAGTAACAGCACACTGATCTTCCCAGTGAACAGCTGTACAGGGGGGTGTGTCATGGCAAGTCTGATCATTGGAGAAGAGCAGTCTGAGTTCCCAGCACAGCTAGGGAACTGACCATGATGAGCTTTCCTGCCTAGTGTGGTCCGATTTTACTAGGAAAGCAGAGGGACTGGCAGGAACATCACAGATTTCACACAAATGAAGCAATACAAAGAGAACAGGATACTTTTTCATACAAGTACATGTCACAGCAGACACATATCAGGAATTTGAAATGCCGGGGTCACTCTCTATTCAAAACATATGTGCAGAAAAGTCTGAAAGCTAGATGTGCACACACTCTTAAAATTAGACACAAAATTGCCACAGGAATGGATATGTGAATCTACAGGAAAAGTATAGTGTAGTACTTTTGGATCGATTAAAATATTGGATCTAGCCTTCACAGGAGATGCTGTGAAGTATGATAGAAAGAGACCTTGTCCTTGGAAATGATTTATATGCATGACTTATAGCACATACTTAGATTACTACAATTACTAATACTTGCTTTTCTCCTGTCATTGCTTTTTTTTTTTGGAAAGCATTTCTTAGGTTAGATAAGTCTATGTTGCAGGCCACAATACTTCCTATTCCCATCAAAGTCCTTGATAAATAACCGAATGCCTCAATTTTCTACCTTAAGGCTGGGTTCACACTGCAGACGGCCGCGGATTGCAGCAGGGGTCTGGTGCATCCCTGTTCTCCATTTCAGGGATGCATCAGGGCTGAATTTTTGCCTGAATTTGGCCCTGAAATGGAGCCAAAGATGCACAGTACTTCTGTGCAAGCCGCTCCGCAGCCACCCCAGAGATATGTGAATTAGCTTCATAGAGAGGTAACAATCTCCTGTCATGCGAATTGGATGCGGGAAACCCAATTTGCACTAGTGTGAACCCAGCCTAAGAATGCAAACAAAATGTATGCAGATTGAAGACTAAGGCTGCTTTCACACTGAGGCTCTTTACAGGCGCTATAGCGCTAAAAATGGCACCTGTATAGCGCCTGTAAAGAGCCTCTCTTTTCACTCCAATGTGAAAACCAGAGGGCTTTCACACTGAAGCGGTGCGCTGGCAGGACGGTAAAAAAGTCCTGCAAGCCGCATCTTTGCAGCGCTCTAGGAGCGGTGTATACTACATGGTGCCCCTGCTCATTGAAATCAATGGGCAGCGCCGCTGAACCACCGGCAAAGCGCTGCTGCAACGGCGCTTTGCGGGCGATTTTAACCCTTTTCCGTCCACTAGCGGGGGTTAAAATTGCCCAGCTAGTGGCCAAAAAGAGCCGCAAAAAAGACGGTAAAGCCCCCAACGCCTCGGTGTGAAAGTAGCCTTTTACACTGGCATCAAACATCTGTTGTTTATGACCTCCCAGAACAGTTTTTCTATCTTCAAATTGCACAGTGATTAGCTGGTGGGATACTAGAGGTAAATACATATGTGGTAGAAAGCAATTTAAGGAATGTACACAAAGACAAGCTCATAAAAAAAAGGGATTTTTATAACAGCTTACCTGTAAAATCCTTTTCTTGGAGTACATCACGGGACACAGAGCGACTTAGTCATTACTAATGGTTATATAGTTTACCTTCAGGTGCTGGCACTGGCAACTTCCAAACCGGAAGTACCCTCCCCTATATAAGCCCCTCCCATCCGGGAGCACATCAGTTTTGTAGCAAAGCAATAAGTGTCCCAAAAAGAGGGGTGGGAGCTCTGTGTCCCGTGATGTACTCCAAGAAAAGGATTTTACAGGTAAGCTGTTATAAAAATCCCTTTTTCTTTTTCGTACATCACGGGACACAGAGCGACTTAGTCATTACTAATGGGACGTCCCAAAGCAATGCCAAATGAGGGGAGGGATACATAAGCTGGGCGCCATCAGGCATGAGGATCTTTTGCGGCCTGCAACACACTGCGCCCAAAGGCGACATCCTCCTGACTTCTAACGTCTACCTGGTAGAATCTAGTAAACGTGTGTACTGAAGACCATGTTGCGGCCTTACAGACTTGAGCCAGGGAGGCCTGGTGATGCACTGCCCATGAAGTTCCAACTGCTCTTGTGGAGTGCGCCCTAACTTTGAACGGAGGCGGTCTCTTTCTCAAGCCATAGGCTTGTATTATGACCTGTCGAATCCACTTGGCTAAAGTAGATTTTGATGCTGCCTGACCCTTTCTAGGGCCTTCCGGCAGAATAAACAAAGTATCCGTTCTGCGAATCTGAGCAGTGGCTTTTAGATAAGCTTTAACTGCTCTTACTACATCCAAATAATGCAATAACTTTTCCTCTACCGAGCTAGGTTTGGGGAAAAAAGAAGGAAGAACCACATCTTGGTTCAAATGAAACCTCGATACCACCTTAGGAAGAAAGGCTGGATGAGGACGTAATACTACTCTGTCCTTATGGACAACCAGATATGGCTCCTTACAGGACAAGGCGGCTAATTCCGATACTCTTTTAGCCAAACAAATGGCTACTAAGAAAATCAATTTCCTGGTGAGAAGAACCAAGGAAATGTGTTGCAATGGTTCAAACGGTTGTTTCTGTAGAACCGACAGAACCAGGTTTAAGTCCCATGGACATATGGGAATACTAACCGGAGGGCTAATACGCATCACTCCTTGTATGAAAGCTTTGACTAGTGAATGCGAAGCCAAGGGCCTTTGAAAAAATATTGACAAGGCCGAAATCTGACCCTTGATAGTACTCAAGGCCAGCTTCCTATCTACAGCCCACTGTAGGAAGTCCAAAATCCTACCTATCACGTACTTATGTGGATGCCATTTCTTGGCCTCACACCACGTAATGTACGACTTCCAGATCCTATAATAGATCTGCCTGGATACCGGCTTCCTGGCATTGATCATGGTAGATACCACAGGATTAGAGAGCCCTCTCTTTTTCAGAATGTGGGCTTCAATAGCCAGGTCATCAAACCTAGGGCTGGTAAGGAAGGGTGGTATATCGGTCCTTGCGACAGCAGGTCCGGACGATGTGGGAGGGTCCAAGGACTCCTCACTGACATTTTTACAATCTCCGCGTACCATGCCCTTCGGGGCAAGGCTGGAGCCACCAGAATTACTGGTTTCTTTTCTACCCTGATTCTGCGGATTAATCGCGGTAACAATTGTGGCGGTGGGAATGCATATATCAGCTTGAACTGATCCCAAGGGAACACTAGGGCATCCGAGCCGCAAGCTAGGGGATCCCTTGTGCGAGACACAAATCTGTCCACCTTTGCGTTGAATCTGGATGCTAGCAGATCTACATCCGGTGTTCCCCACCGCTGGCATATTGCCTGGAAAACCTCGGGGTGAAGAGACCATTCCCCCGGGCATAATTGTTGGCGACTTAAAAAGTCCGCTCTCCAATTTTCCACTCCTGGGATGAAAACCGCGGATATGGCTGGGACATATCTTTCTGCCCACTCCAGGATGCAATTTGCTTCCCTCTGGGCTTCACGACTCCTGGTGCCACCCTGGTGATTGATATATGCCACTGCTGTGGCATTGTCTGATTGAATTCTGACAGGGGACCCTTGGAGTTTGGATGTCCATGCTACTAGGGCATACCGGGCTGCTCGTATCTCTAAGAGATTGATGGGCAGGGCCTTTTCTGCTTCTGACCACTTGCCCTGGAGAGACCATTGCTCCAGTACTGCCCCCCAGCCTATGAGGCTGGCATCTGTAGTGACCACCTTCCAAGAAACCGGACTGAAGGGTTTCCCTTTTTCCAGATTCTGGGGCACCAACCACCAATGGAGGCTCTTGCGAACGGAAGGGGACAGGGACATTGGTAAGTCTAAAGCCTGAACTTTTTTGTTCCAGGCTGACAGTATGGCCCTTTGCAAATTCCTTGAATGGAATTGACCGTAGGGTACTGCTTCGAATGAAGCCACCATTTTTCCCAGCAGCCTCATGCACAGGCGTATGGATGGTTTTCTTTTTGTACCCACTAAGTGGGTCAAATCTTTTAAAGACGACACCTTCTCTGGAGGTAAGAAAATCTTTCTCTGATTTGAATCCAGCCTTAGCCCTAAGTATTCCAGACTTTTGACTGGTCTTAGAGCTGACTTGTCCCGGTTGATAATCCAACCGTGATATTCCAGATACTTGATTGTCTTGTGAATAGCTACTTCCAGCTTTTCCACTGAGTGGTCTATTAGTAGCAGGTCGTCTAGATATGCCATTATCGTTACACCTTGTGTTCTTAGATTGGCCAATAGTGGGGCCAGAACCTTTGTGAACACTCGTGGTGCTGTGGCCAGACCGAAAGGTAAGGCTCTGAACTGAAAATGGCGCCCTTCTACTGCAAAGCGTAGAAATTTCTGGTGGGCCGGAAAGATGGGAATATGCAGATAAGCATCCCTTATGTCGATCGAGGCTAACCATTCCTGCCCTTGTAGGGCGGTGGCCACCGATCGGATCGACTCCATCCGAAAAGTCCTGATATTTAGGAACTTGTTTAGCCCTTTTAGATTTAATATGGGCCTCACGTCCCCATTTGGTTTGGGGACTGTGAAAAGGTTCGAGTAAAACCCGAATCCGCTTTCTTCCAGGGAAACCTTCATGATTACACCTTGGAGCAATAGTTGTTCTAGTGCCAGAAGGAGGGATCCTCTCTTCTGGGGATCTCTTGGCATGTTTGACCTCATAAATTGGGCAGGAGGAGTGCCTTTTAACTCCAGCTTGTATCCCAGACTTACTGCGGAGAGCACCCATCTGTCTCTGATGGTGTCCCGCCAGGTCTCTGTGAACAACTGAAGCCTTCCCCCCACCCGATTGAGTGGGGGCAACGCTTCATGACTTGGGGGAGGTTTTGTACCTCTCTTGATCCAGGGCTTCTTGCTACCCTGTGATTGTCCCTGATTTCTGCCCCCTGAATTTGACCGCGGAGGCCGTCGGAACTGTTTCACAGCCGATGTGCCCGGGACTGGAGAAGTAGGCCTCTTAAAAGAAGGACTTCTACTCTTGTTCTTAACCGGTAAGAGTGAACTTTTACCGGCAGAAATTTTCTGGATATATTTGTCCAGATCTTCTCCAAATAAGCGTTCTCCATGAAATGGGAAGCTAACCAGCAGTTTCTTACAGGGAGCTTCAGCAGACCAGTTTTTGAGCCACAGAAGCCTACGCATATGTACTACAGACAGCGTAAAGCGGGAGGCCTGTTGGATTATATCCTTTATGGCGTCCACCGCAAAACACAAGGCTCTAGGCAGGTCAGCTAGGGCAAGAGCCTGCTGTTCTGGTAAGTCCCTTAAGACTTGTTTCAACTGATCTTTCACTGCTTGGCAGACTCCAATCGCTGCTACCGCAGGTTGTGTCACCATGCTTGCTGTAGAGAAAGCAGATTTTAGTAAAGACTCCAATTTTTTATCTATTGGGTCTTTGAACATTGGAACATTATCTACTGGACATGTCAGTGATTTGTTCACAGAAGAGATGGCTGCGTCCACTGTAGGGACCCTCCATTTTTTTATGAACTTATCCTCCATGGGATAGATCACCGGAAATCTCTTGGGGGGAGCAAATATTTTATCAGGATGCTCCCAATCCTGGTAAATAAGCCCTTCTAATAAAGGGTGGATTGGGAAGGAACAGACAGCCTGGGGAGCTTTTAGCGACCCCAGCGAGGAAACCGTAGTGGTTGATGGTTCCGCCAGAGGCATTTTAAATGCTGATCGGACCATGTTAGTCAGAGACTGAACCCATAATCTTTCAGCCTGAGATGCTGAGAAAGGTTCTTCCACTGTTGATTCCTCCATAACTGAATCAACCTCATCCTGATCCCCTTCAGGTAGGTCGATCTCTGTGTGGGGCTGTTCCTCCACTAACAGGCACTCTGAAGGAGGAGACGGAGATCGGACGCGCTTTCCCTGTGACAGGGAAGCAGCGATCAATGCTGTTAATCTCTCTTCCAATCCTCCCAGAGTTGAGGATAAAACCTCCTCTGTTATATATACAGGAGCAGGTGGACTGGGGACAGCCGCAGCACCAGGCACTCCTGCGGGGTTTCTACGGCTACTGACCTCTGAATTCTCAGGGGAGATTGGTGCAGTACAAGCATGCCCAATATCCTCAGAGCCCGATGGAGACCCCTTTGGCTTCCTGGAAGACTTATTTCCGGAGCGTCTGGACGACATATCCTTTAAGCACAAAGCTGAGGTATTCCCGTCGTCATACACCAATTTTGCTGGTAATAGTCTAACACAGTTGCTGCTATATACCAGCTGGTGTCCACTAAAGTGCCCTTCTATGGGGATGCCTGCATCAACCGCCTCTGTGTGCCACTGTTTGTTGCTAGCTCTGTTTGCATCCAGCTGACACTTTACAAGCTGGGACACCTGCACATGCGCAGAAGCGCCGTGGCGCGCATCGAGCGTCATCCACCCGCCCCGCCCCTTTTTTTTCATAGGAGGCGCGTGCACGCGCCCGCGCGCGCGCCCGTGCGCCATTGGCGCCCTTTTCGAAAATCAAACAGGGACTAGGAGCCAGGGCCCTTTTTGCCGGAGGGCCTGTGCGGTGGATGAGCGCAGCAACAGGGCAGAGGAAGTGGATTCCCACAGAGAAACTTACCAACTGCCTGGATCTTTTGACTTGAGAAAACCAAAGATCCACATGACAAGAAAAAATGGACCACAGCGGCCTCTAGTGGTTTAACACAGGTACCGCGGTCCTCTTTTTTTTTTTTTCTTGACTACTATTAAAATTTTACATTTTCAGTAGTTACAGGCATACACAGATATTAGCGGGAATACCGTTAGGTAACAGACAGAAAGACAAATTAGGCTTGGGGGTCCCCCAATAGAACCAAGTTCCTGGGGGCCCCCACTTACCTGTTCCCCGCCGCAGGACTCTGTTTGGTCCACAGAAGCCCAAACTTCACCTATCACGGCAGGCATTGTAATTAAACCTTCAGGGACCGGGTTCCCAAGGATTCCACTCCCCTGGACCTGTATAGCACCCTGCACAGACAACATCTTGGTCGTGGGTATGACCAGAGCTCTGGATCCCAGGGTCCAGCCCTCCTAAGAGAGGCATTACAGGCAAAACCTTGCTCTTCTGCTGCAAGGCCCGGGTACCGACCGTTTAGCTATGAAGCTTTTTTGGTGGGATCCGGAACAGCTTACTAAGGCCCGTAAAAGAACCTGTACGCAAGCCCAGTGAAAACACATGTTACTCTTTGGCCAACACCTTAGACACTGGCAAAAAACTGATGTGCTCCCGGATGGGAGGGGCTTATATAGGGGAGGGTACTTCCGGTTTGGAAGTTGCCAGTGCCAGCACCTGAAGGTAAACTATATAACCATTAGTAATGACTAAGTCGCTCTGTGTCCCGTGATGTACGAAAAAGAAAGCTATTTTTTGCATATTTTTCGAAAAACTTTAAATGTACCATGAACAAATACTTTTATTATTTTAAATAAAATATTATTTTTGGAAATCTGATTGAAGTAGCACCTGAAAAGTCAAAGCATGCCAGTTTTCCATATTGCTGTTTAATCTTAGTTAGATATGTGGTACAATTAAATCATGGTACAGATGTAACCCTTCCTTTTTATGTAAGTTGCTGGTTGTCTAATGCCGCATACACACGACTGTTTTTCATGAAGTTAAAAATGCCATTTTTTTAATTGGTCATTAAAAATGATCATGTGTAGGCTCCAGAGCATTTTTAACGACGTGAAAAATGGCCTAAAAAAAAATAGAACCTGCTCTATTTTTTCACGTCGTTCTTTTTAACGTCGTGAAAAACGGTTGTGTGTATGCTTTTATGAGGGAAAAAAAAACGCGCATGCTCAGAATTAAGTATGAGACGGGAGCGCTTGTTCTGGTAAAACTAGCGTTCGTAATGGAGATAGCACATTTGTCACGCTGTAACGGACTGAAGAGCACGAGGCTGAAAAGCGCTAATCGTCTCTCACCAAACTTTACTAACACAAGGATCAGCAAAAGCAGCCCAAAGGGTGGCGCCATCTGAATGGAACTTCCCCTTTATAGTGCCGTCGTACATTTTGTACGTCACCGCGCTTTGCTCTAGCATTTTTTTTCATGATCGTGTGTAGGCAAGGCAGGCTTGAGAGGAAACAAGAAAAATCACGTCGAGAAAAACTTTGTTTTTTTCAATGACATAAAAAATGGCCGTGTGTACACGGCATAACACCTCATGAAATGTTTAGGGACAATATCTATTTTAATTCTACCCATATCACCTCAAAACCATCACACTTTTCTTTAAAAAAAAATAAAAAATTTGCATACTCACCTCACTCACATAAACATAGACCCTGCCACCTTTTGCTAATATCATGTTCTTCAGAAATAAAGCAATGACACATATATTTGCAGTTTAATTATGTGATGAATCAAGCCACAATTCGTCAAAACCAATGAAATTATAATGTTCTTCAAGCGGCAAAACTTTCCACTTACAATACAATATCATTTTGATCTGCTGTTGAAGTTTTAAATATTTGATTGTAAAACTGGAATTGCCTTACTATCCAGTAATAACCCTGTTTTCTCCAATTTCCCCCTTCTGAAGTACCTGTAGTGTTTATTTTGCTGAATACTATATCTTTACCTCTGTGCAAATTTTTGAAAAAATAAATAAACAGTTTCCCTTATCTTCTGCTATAGAACTTTTCAAATATAAATTCCAGGACAGCATGAAAACCTCCAAAAGTAGCCCTTTTTGGAAAGCAGAATTGAATAAAAATCGTTTTTAATAAAAAAATTAAGAAAAATAACCAGAAAGGAAAATAAAAGATATTTATCCTTAATAGGAAAAGATTATATTCAAGATTATATTCAATATTAGACTATATATATGGTCTCCAAGGTTAATATAAACTAGGTCAAACTAGGTGGGAAGGGGGGATGGGTTTTTTATACCCCAATTATTTGAGTTATAAAGATCCACCCAGTTAGGCCCAAAATGTTGCCAACATCCCAATTCAAGGAACCATATAAGGAAGCAGACACTCCAATGTGATTTCATGCAGATACTGAGGGGGTTTAAAAATGAATTATTATACTCTTAGCCACTGAAACCAAGTGCACGTCTTCCGTTATTGCTGGAAGGAAGTTTAGAGAATAAAAAGTTGAACTTGCATTGCACTGTGCAATGGCTAGATGTTATGGATATACCCAAAACACTTTAAACTCCCCCAAAACAATCCAAGGACTATTGGTGAGCAGTGGCACTGCTGCTCTGTGTTATGTTTTCTTTTTAGAATAGTGTTTGGTAAAAAATACTGTGTATGGAATGCCCCTGAAGAAAGGACTCATAATCCGTCCTGAAATGCGTCGGACTCAATACTAAGAAAAAATATATATTCATGTGATCTAAGTCTGCTATTGTTTTTTTATATATATTGCTATATTGTGATGTATGCACCACAATTTTTAAATTTCTAATAACATTTATATAGTACTATGATCCTATTGTTTATTAGTTGCCCTTAAAGTCCCCAGAGTACACTTTGTTGGGGGGTACCTTCCTTATATGGTACTCTTGCAACCAAATAGCCATTGCAGCTTAAGCATCCATGTTAGCGTTCCAGCTGCGCTGCAAATGGCGGAAGTGACATATCACGCTCAAGCCATGGAAGCCCTCTTTTTTGCTTTTTTCCACTAACCATTGGACATCTGTTCGGATTGTTGTTGGGGTTGTGAAAATTTTCCTATTGGTAATATCCACAAGCGTTTGTGATCACCTGTAATGGGTGTCCTGGGAATCTGATTGGATACTCGTCCGGACAGGTGCCGTGGCTGTGGGAATCCTTGTTGGCATTTTCCATAAGCGTTTTTTGACTACCTGTAATGGGGGTCATGAAATTCTGGTGAGTAGGATGCGTGGCAGGGGATGGTGGTGGAAGATCTACAGTCACTTCCTTATTGTTCATCAGGAATTAGAAGATCTACAGGCACTTTATTGTTTGATCATAGATTATTCACCTACAGTGGACACTCAGATGTTATAACCTTTATTGGACTCTATATATAATTCACACATGTATATGATTGTGTTTGCTGACACTGTTTTATGAAATATGAGCATTTTTGCACTTTAGAAAGCTTTGCTTAGAGTGAACGCAGTTCAAGTCAGTTAATAATTAATTGTATTATTTTTTCACAAAACGTTAATGATCTGGTGATGATTTAACAAAAAAGAAACGTATGATCGAATCTACACCCATACACAACACCCAACACTTTCTACTATTGGAACCATTTCCAATTTGGGTAAAGGTAATTTACTTGGTGTATTAGTAACTTGCCCTGTAGGGCCTTTGGGTAACGGTCAATCTACTTCCACACACATGGGTGTATCCTTTTTTACATAACACACTTACTATCACTACAATGCGGGACCCGATGCATGTGGCCAGCGGGCGCGATCGCCGTGCATGAGCGCCACAAATCCCTGTGCTGTCAGGGGAGAGGAGACATGTTCTTTGTTCCTAGTAAATAGGAACAATGATATGTCTCCTCTCTTAGTCAGTCCTATCCCTATACAGTTAGAACACACTGAGGGAACACATTTAACCCCTTGATCGCCCCCTAGTGTTAAACCCTTCCCTACCAGTGAAATTTACACAGTAATCAGTGCATTTTAATAGCACTTATCGCTGTATAAATGTCAGTGGTCCCAAAAATGTGTCAAAAGTGTCTGATCTGTCCGTCACAATGTCGCAATCCTGATTAAAATCACAGTTTGCCGCCATTACTAGAAAAAAACGTAAAATAATAAAAATTTCATAAAAATGGCATAAATATTTCCCATAGTTTGTAGACACTATTACCTTTGCACAAGCCAATAAATATACGCTTATTACGTTTTTTTTTTACCAAGAATATGTAGAAGAATATCTATCAGCCTAAAATGATGAAGAAATGTGTTTTTTAAAAAGATTTGGGGATATTTATTATAGCAAAAAGTAAAAAAAATATTTTTTTTTAATCAAAATTGTCGCTGTTTTTTTGTTTATAGTGCAAAAAATAAAAACCGCAGAGGTGATCAAATGCCACCAAAAAAAAGCTCTATTTGGTAAAAAGTGCTCTGGTCAGGAAGGAGGAAAATCATTCGGGGCTGAAGTGGTTAATGAAGGTCAATGCAAATGGCCACAGACTTGCAGATATAAGCATGAGTGTGCTTCTTGTACAGGTGCTCACCCGGATTTCAGATGCTTTAAAAAAATGGCCTTAGGTACGAATCCTCCTAATAAGGATATTTTTCGGAAAGACGGTAATGCAAGTGAAGTTAATAAAAATGCTACCATTTCTCCATATTTGCCCTAGATGTCAGGCAGCGGAATTGTTAATTAATGGTTTTCAATTTGGTTTCTTATTGCCCTCTTTTTCTGGTTTAGTTTGTTTAGTTGTTTAGAATTTACCTTCCGTTAATAGGTATAATGATGTAGCAAATAAAATAAAAAAAGAAGTGCTTGAAGGGAGAGTTGTGGGTCCGTTCTCAATTCCTCCATTCCAGAATTTTAGGATAACGCCTTTAAGTCTTATCCCTAAGAAAGAACCCCAGAGCTTCTGACAAATTCATCACTTGTCGTTTCCAGCAGGTAGTTCTTTGAACGATGATATAGATCCTGCTGCTTGTTTGGTGACATATAGTTCCTTCGATGATGCGATAGCTAAAGTGCGTGCTGTCGGTAGGTTCGCCTTGACATTAAGTCAGCATTCCGCCTGTTACCAATCCAACCATCCCCTTTTAATTCCTTAGGATTTTATTTTGAAGGGGGTTTTTACTTTGATTGCTGTCTCCCCATGGGATGTTCAGTTTCTTGTTATTATTTTGAGGCCTTTTCCTCCTTTTTATAATGGACGGTTTCCCATGTCACTGGTTCTGAGAATTTGATCCATTACCTCAATAATTTTCAAAGACCCTGCCTCTTCGACTGATCATTTATATATGTTTTTAGTGTTTAGGATGGTCTGTAGGAAGTTCCATTGTCCCTTTGGCAGACAAAAAATCAGTTTGGCCAACTACTTCTCTTTAATTCCTGGGTACTACGATTGATACCGATAGAATGGAATTACGCTTACATTCCGATAAAGTGAGTAGTTTGCGTTTTTTAGTCTCTTTTGTTATTAGTAGGCCTAAAGTTACTCTGCACACATTGCAATCTTTATTAGGATTGTTGGCTTTTGCAACCCGGGTTATAGCGGTTGGTAGAGTATTTTCTAAGCGTTTATACAAGGTGCTGGCTGGTTTGAAGAATCCTCACCATTTTGTTAGGATTTCCTCTGATTTGAGAGAGGATTTGAGAGTTTGGGGTTGTTTTTTTAATGGCCGTTCATATAGGAAGTCTCCGTTTTGTGATGCTTCAGTCATTTCACTTTTCACTGATGCTTCTGGATCTTTTGGTTACAGTGCTGTCTGGAATGAGCATTGGTCGGCTTCTCCATGGCCTTCTTCTTCTTAGTTAGATAAAGGTTTGAATTTGAATATTGTTTTTCTGGAAATTTTTCCTATGTTAGTTGCCCCTGAAGTGTGGGGTGACCGTAATTCTCAGTTACTTTTTCATTCCGACAACAAGGGAGTGGTGTTCACCATTAACTGTATGTCTTCTAAGCCCCTGCCTGTCCTTATGGTTCTTTGCCATATCATTTTTAAGTGTCTTACTTTTAATATTTGGATTAAATCTAAATATGTGCCGGGTCATTGTAATGTTATAGCTGATTCGTTGTTTCAATTCTAGCTGGATAGTTTATGAGAATTGGTTCCAGAAGCAGATCTTCAAGGTCCTTGGCTTCTGCCATGTGGGCAAACTACAATGCCACGTGGGCATGTTGGTGCTCATTTTTGCATTCTGTTAATCAACATCCATCTGCTAATGGCGAACACCTGATTCTTTATTTTCTTAATTTTCTGATGTCTTCTGCATATTCTTATTCACATATTGTTAAGGTCCTTGCTGGCGTTTCCTTTTTTTGAAGTGGTGGAACTTACCGTCCTGCTTACGTTTTTTTTCTCGGTCCAACAGGCTCTAAAACAATATCGCAGATGTACTTCTTCTATTGACTCGAGAGTTCCAGTCACTATTAATATCCTGTGGGACTTGATTACTGTGACTGATACTTTATTTTCTTCAGCCTTTGAAGCTTCCCTCTTTAAGTTTTCCTTTAGTGTATGTTTCTTTGGAGCATTCTGGATTTCTGAATTAGTACCAAAATCTTCATCTGCTTCTAATGGTCTTTTTTACTCAGATTTTGTTTTTGAGGATACTTGATTTATATTTCAAAATTTTTTGACAGTTCAATTTGTGCATTCCAACTTATGCATAAGTATTTGGTTATTCACCCCGATTCTGTTTCTCATTTATTTATACATGATAATGGCCTTCTGCTAACTCAGTATCAGTTTTCTGCAGTTCTGAGGAAATGTTTGATCAATTTACAGCTTGGCCACTTGCATATTACCTCACATTTGTTCACAATTAAGGCAGCTAGCCAAAGCGTCTAGGCTTGGTTTGTCTGCCCCTGCAATTAAGGGACTGGGTGGTTGGAAGTCTAATTGTTTTAAGACTTATATTCAACCTAATCTTTGTCCTTTTTGAATTACAGGTGCCAAGCATACTATCTGGATACTTGGACATTCCAAAAAAATTTGGGCAAAACATTGTGCTTTTGTTCGTATTTATGGTACTAATCTAGGGCTACAGTGTGATGAGTTTTTTATTTGTTGGTATGGCAGGTGCTGAATGTCATGGTTTGACTTGTGCCCTGGCCTGAATAGCTTATATTCTTCATGGCCCCCACCTGATGTTATTGTTTTTCATCTTGGGGGTAGTGATTCAGGTCATTATAAGATGTTAGATTTGATTAGTCAAATAAAAGTTGATTTATTTCAATTGCCGTATTTATCGGTGTATAACACGCACAGGCATATAACACGCACCCCAATTTTAAGAGGGAAGTTTAAGGAAAAAAACTTACATTTTAAATAAAGAACTTTGAAGCAAAATTAGGGTCACAGCTCATCAATGCGCTCTGCTCAGTGCCCACCTGCAGCCATTAAATTGCCCAACAATGCACCCTGCTCAGTATCCACCTGCAGCCATTAAATTGCCCAACAATGAACCCTGCTCAGTGCCCATCTGCAGCCTATAAATTGACCAACAATGCAGCCTGTTCAGTGCCCATCTGCAGCCTATAAATTTACCAAAAATGCAGCCTGTTCAGTGCCCATCTGCAGCCTATCATCTTACCAAAAATGCAGCCTGTTCAGTGCCCATATGCAGCCTATAAATTTACCAAAAATGCAGCCTGTTCAGTGCCCATCTGCAGCTATGAATTTTCCAAAAATGCAGCCTGTTCAGTGCCCATCTGCAGCCTATAAATTTACCAAAAATGCAGCCTGTTCAGTGCCCATCTGCAGTCTCACCTTTCCCATCATTGCAGCCTTTCTAGTGTCAGATTATCCCTGCTGTCTTTGAGGGAAGAGGAGGAGCGAGCACAGCTGAATTTACACAGAGCCGCGATCTCCTGTGTACCCGGCGCTCCATCACTCACAGCCACACCTCCTAGCCCTGTTCATATGATAGACAGAACAGTGGCCCAATGCGGGGACAGGAGGCGTGGCTGTGCGTGACGGAGCACCGGTTACACAGGATATTGCGGCTCTATGTAAATCAGCGGCGCTCGCTCCTCTTCCCTCAGAGACAGCAGGGATCGGTGTATAACACGCACCCACAAGTTTCCCTTGATTTTAAGGGGAAAAAAGTGTGTGTTATACGCCGATAAATATGGTACATTTAGTGCTACCTAATACAGTACTTGTTTTTTCGTAAATAATTCCTAGGTTAGCATGGTTACTGTCTCCAGACCTTACATTTTTTGAGAAAATTCATAAAAAATGTGAATAGGGCTGTTGCTAAATTTATGCCCTTGGTTAATGGTCAGTCCTTCAGACATATTGATCTCGAGGGTGGGCTACCTGGATTTTACCGTTCTTATAACGTTCACTTATCTTACGTCGCTCTTTATGTTGAGCCTGTCAGGTGGGACAGTTTATTGTTATGATATACAGTAGTTTTATTAGTTACCAAATTTGGTTTATGGTCTTATAGTCTTCATTTCAATATTAGAAAAACTATTTCTGTCATCATTCCCATAAAAAGAGGGGGAATGATAAAGTTGCCCCTCATATGGGAATGAGAAAGAGTAGTTATAATAAAAAAAAATATATATATATATATAACTTTGAAATTATTAGTTACTTACTTGTATGCACGAGCCTTTTCTGGAATATTCGTCAGTTTGGGCAGGTGACCTGGATTACCTATGTATAGGAGTGGAAAAATCGTTATTCAGCAGAGCGGCAGTGACAGCTTAAGAAGACACTCCCTCCCGCCCGGTTGTCGCAGCCCGATGCTGTGTGGTTTGGTTATGTCTCTTCGTCAGAAGGGGACAGTTTATTGTTATGATATCGTTTTATTAGTTTGAGCTGTGATGGCTGGACTAATTTATGTATAATAAATACAGTTATTGAGTATCAATATTAAAGATATGTATATGCAATAAATGTATTATTAATACCAACAATAAAATGGGCTGCGGCCAATTAATACCAAATTTGGTTAATAGTCTTATAGTCTTCATTTCAATATTAGAAAATCTATTTCTGTATTAATTCCCATTACTATTAATACGTTAAAATGTAATATTGTCATTTAAGAGCAAAATGACTCAAATTAGGTCATAAATAAATTAACTGAAATACTCAGCCCGACAATACTCAAAATTGTCTAAAGACTAACTTATAGCTGACCACAGAGTTAAGATTAAGTATATGCTGTTGGAAGATGATTAATTTGATAGATAATACAATTATAACTGTTTATGATAACATTCTGGCTGGTTGATACAGCTATAGTTGTATGCATGCTATCTGTAGGAGACAGAATTGTGTATGCTGAGCTCTGCATTACATTTTCCTGTTTAATGCTTACTTACATCTCTCCAGCTTGTTGCATTCTTATTTATTTGTATGCTCTGTATGGTCTGTTTATATCTTGAGGAACACTTGCATGTTGCTAGACAAGAGCATAGCCCCATGCTGAGCATCTATCACTGCCTATTGCTCCATACGTATTTACTCACCATTCCTTTATCCACATCATGAGAGGCTATCTGTACAACAGTGTTTCATGTTTATTGTCTAATCCAAGAAAAAACTGACACAAATTCTGTGTACAACTCTAACTATGTGCTTGATGCTAATTGATGTTACTTCAGCCAAATACATTCTTTGAAGGATTATTATTATTATTATTATTATTATACAGATTTTTACATTGTCAACAGTTTTTGCAGCGCTTAGAAAATTAAGACAGGCAGTACAATACAATTCAATACAAGAGGAATCAGAGGGCACTGCTTGTTAGAGCTTACAATCTAAGAGGGAGGGTCAAGTGATACAAAAGGTGTGATACTGGAAAAAGTACAGACTGTTTATTAGTTTGAAGTAGGATAAGCTTCTGTAAAGGGATACATTTTCAAGGATCACCTAAAGATGGGTAGAGTAGGAGATAGTCATAAAGAATGGGGTAAGGAGTTCCAGAGGATGAGAGAGGCTCTGGAGATCTCCTGGAGGCAAGCATGGGAGGAAGTGACAAGCAAGCTAGAGAGAAGATGTTCTTGCAAGGATCAAAGAGAATGGTTTCATTGGTATTTTGAGACAAGGTTTGTGATGTAACTGGGGACAGAGTTGTGGATGGCTTTGTAAGATGTTATAAGTATTTTGAATTTTAATAGTTGGGTATGCAGCCGTTGGGGGATTAACAGAAAGAGGAAGCAGATACTGAATGATTGGTAAGGTTGCTGAGCATGGCAGCAGCATTCATGATGGACTGAAGGGGATAGCCTATGAATAGTTAAGCCAATGAGGATGGATTTTCAGTAGTCATGGCAAGATTTAGATGCTTTGGGTTGTCCTTGGTTAAGAAGGGGTATATTTTTAAGTTGTTAGAAAGGTTAAGGCTAGCACCCTGGCATGCGGGGATGGACTGTTAGTTGTGCCATAACACTTGGACATGTTAAAAGCTCAGTTTTGGATAGATTAAGTTCTAGAAAGTGGTGTCACATCCATATTGATATGTCTGCGAATAAATGTGTAATGCCTGAGGAAACCAATGGGATAAAGCTGAGGGGTAAAAAGGTTAAGTGTCATCAGTATAAAAATGCTATTGGAAGCCTTGGGAGAGGTCCAAGGACAGAACCTTGGGTGGACCCCAATGGAAAAAGGAATAGAAGAGGAGCAGGATTTTCCTATGCAGTGACAGATATCAATAAGTTGTTTTTAGCAACAGAAACAATAATCAAGTGGTCACTCCCTGCTTATGATTGCCAACATCTCTATATTGTTAAGGATGCAGTTCCATATTTGAGTGGGACTTTTCAGGCATTCTTCACATACACATAGTCTGAAAAATTTGTTTTATTACACATATAAAAATTATTTGAACAAACAAAAACACACTTATAGACCCAAGAGATGACAATACATATGCAGCCAAAATCATTGCTGTATTAAAAAGCTGACTGGCAGGCCACTAGAAAAGCCCAAAGAAGGTGTCTCCCTTAGCAGGACCCAAGGTTCCAACTCTATTTGAAATAACCAACAAAGAAAACATAGAGCACTAGTTATATAAAAATCTCAGAGCTAATACACTTTCATGTTCCTCATAAATGGTCAGCATCAAAAAGCCTACCTTCTATATAAACATTACTTTAGATAGTTCTTAATATGTTTAAAATGGTGACTATCTCCCAGCTCCAAACAATAGCCAGGTCACCAGAAGCCCGGTGGATGCTAAAAAGCACATTTAGAAATATATGTAAATTCCCAAGCTAACATGTCACCATATTGTATACATCTTCAATACTTAATTCATCAAAGATTGCTTATATTGACGCAGTGATCAGGGAGGTTTGCCAGTCAGTTTTTTATTTAACACAGCAATGAAAAGAGAATGAATTCCCCCAGGGGTTTTCATGCAACAAAAGTCAAAAACTTAAACAAATACCAAATAATGTTGTAAAATGTATAGTTTTATTATTCCAAAGATTAAAACCAACATTTAACTTAAAATATGAGCTCTGGTTACATTGCAACCCCAATATGACACAGAAACGATGATAACCATAAGGCCTCATGCCCACGGATGCTTTTACAGCCACTTTTTTGAGCGTTTTTTGCAGCTTAAAAATGTCTCTCCATGTTAGCCTATGGCCTCATGCCCACCATGACGTTTTTGAGCTGTAAATGGCATAGCCGTTTTTAAGCTGCATAAAAAAACCAGGACCAGTGCGTTCTGAAGCTCCAGCGTTAGAGATGTAAAGACGTCAGACGCTGCCAAATGGTGTTAAATGTGATTTAACGAGGCTTGACGCTGTGTTAAGCCTTGTTTGGCGTTTCTTTCTCTATTCAAAATCAATAGTTCCCTATGGGAGCCCATTGATTTGAATAGAGGTCGCACCAGAAGTCGGATCAAGATGATCTGATTTGCGGGGCGACTCGTGTGCGGAGAATCTTGAAAAAAAAATGCGTAAGGTTCCCCCCCAGGACGATACCAAACCCTTCAGTCTGGTATGGATCTTGAGGGGAACCCGTCACACCAAAAAAGAATGGCGTGGGGGTTCCCCCAGGATCCATACCAGACCCTTATCCGAGCACGCAGCCCGCCAGGTCAGGAAAGGGGGCGAGCGAGCACCCCATCCTAGACCATACCAAGCCACGTGCCCTCAACATGGGGGGGTTGGTGCTTTGGGGTAGGGGTGTTTATGAGAACAAGGGCCTCTTCCCGACAACCCTGGCCGTTGTTTGTCAGGGTCTATGGGCGAGGGGCTTATCAGAATCTGGGAGCCCCCTTTAATAAGGGGGCCCCCAGATCCCGGCCCCCCACCCTATGTGAATGAGTATTGGGTACATCGTACCCCTACCCATTCACCTGGGGGAAAAAGTGTCAATAAAAAAACACACTAGACAGGTTTTTAAAGTAATTTATTAGGCAGCTCCGGGGGTCTTCTTCCGACTTCGGGGGTCTCTTATGACTTCTCCGCTCTCTTCTCCCGCTCTCCAGTTCTTCTCCTGCTCTCCGGTTCTCCTGCCGGGCTCCTCCGCTATCTTCTGCTCTTTTGCTGCTCTTTTGCTAGCATTGGCCGGGTCTTCTCCGCCGTCTTCTTTCCTCTTCTCTTCTTCGATGTTGACACAATGCTCTCCCCCGCTGTAATGCCGTGTGCGCGGTGCGCAACGACTTATATAGGTATGGGGCGTGGTCACTGGGTGACCCCACCCCTTATTTTGTCACAGTCCCGGGGCATGATGGGACTGTGACGAAATAAGGGGTGGGGCCACCGGGTGACATCACCAGGTGACCACGCCCCATGCCTATATAATGTTGCTAAGAGTTCCTCGAGTAAAGAACAGTTTCTGCCTCTAAGATAAATAACCACTAAAACCAATGGTCTTTTAGCTATCTGTAAGGGGGAATTCTTACCACTTACCACAAATGTGAAGAGCAGTCTTCCCACTGATCATCACATTAATGTACCATGAGCTGTAGATGCAATAATTATTAGCAGGGGTTCCCTGTGACCATACAGTTATTTCAAGGGCTCATATAACCCCTGCAAATGTCCAGAATTAAATAACAGGATTCACCCACTATAGATTTCAAGGGGTTCCCTGCATTCAAACTTTGAGCAGGATTTGCAAAACACTTTGTAAACTACATTCCTATTTTGAATGAACAAATGTAATTTGATACATGACAGATCTACTTCTGCTGATAAGTAAGGTTGCCATTTAATCTGGTTTTTTTTTTCCCAGCTAGATCACTAAAAATGTGACAATGTTATTAATAGGAAAGAAATATCAAATTATTATTTTTTTCCCAAAAAATGGCAGCAGCCATACTTTTGAAGAATATACCTTTAAGAAGATTTAAACTGTACAACCAGCATACTGTAAATCATGTGGAATCTTCTAAAGAGGATTCTGAGGACTCTCTAGTTCCTGAATCTGCCTCATCAGTGTGTCATACAGCTATTGTTAAAGGCTGTAAATTCAACAGAAGAACTGTGAATTGGTTTGCTAAATTAATTACTGTTTAGACTTGAATTTAGTCTAGTCCGGGTCATTTATAACTGTCATATGGTGGTGGTACGATACATTGCTATGTTTTTGCAATGTTTCCTCTTTTGTTATCATCCACTTTGCTTTTGCTCTGGATCACATGATCTGTAAATGCTATGTTATTGTGTTTCTGCTCACTGAGTTGCAGTCTACACTATGTGTAAAGATGAGCCCTACATACCTGGGTTTGTGACACTTTCAATGACCAGCTACAACATGCAAACATTAATTCAAACCCCTCTGATCTCAATGAGAGCTGTTTGGGAATGTTCAAAATCAATTCTGGACATGTTCAAGGCTAATAGGCAAGGGATTGTGAAACAAACGGCATGGAAGTCAGAATATTCAATAAAGGGGATAGGTACCAATGCAAGGAAAGAAAATTTAAAATTCTATTCAGACGGGATGGGATATTTTCATGCAGCCTAAAGGACTACATTGAAAATGCGTACATCTTTAAATAACATGATTGGGAGATTCCTTAGAGCTATATGTGGTAATAGATACCCTGATTCATAGGAAAATTAAATGGATGTCACGTTAGCCATGCATGTTCAGTTTTTGAATACATTTTGAAAGCAGACGTTTGTGGACCCATGTTGGATCTATGGGCTGTCAGATGTAAATAAATGTAGTCCTGTTATAGGGGGGTCATATAAAGTTGCCCTCTCCACTAGGGATGAGCCGAACACCCCCCGGTTCGGATCGCACCAGAACCTGCGAACGGACCGAAAGTTTGCGCGAACGTTAGAACCCTATTAAATACAATGGGCGCGAACGTTCAAAATCTAAAGTGCTAATTATAACGACTAATATGCATGGTATTGTCCTAAAAAGGGTTTGGGGACCCGGGTTCTGCCCCAGGGGACATGTATCAATGCAAAACGAAGTTTTAAAAATGGCAGTTTTTCGAGAGCAGTCATTTTAATGATGCATAAAGTGAAGAAAAAAAGTGAAATATTCCTTTAAATATCGTACCTGGGGGGTGTCTAAAGTATGCCTGTGAAGTGGCATGTGTTTCCCATATTTAGAACGGTCCCTGCACAAAATGACATTTCTAAAGGAAAAAAAGCCATTTAAAACTGCTTGCGGCTTTAATGTCATATCTTGTCCTGGCAATATGGATGAAAATCTTTGAGAAAAATGGCATGGCTACCCCAACACCCCCCCTACCCATTACCAGCCCCTTTGGGTCATGTATGGATATTAAGGGGAACCCTGCACCCAAAATAAAAAAAGGCCCTATATACTCTGAACAGCAGTATACAGGCGGTGCAAACAAGACAGGGAACTGTAGGTTTGTTCTTAAGTAGAATCTGTTTGTAATTTTGAACAGGTACATTGTTTAAGTGTAGCTCCAGACAAAAAATCAATTTTTAAGCTTTTTGGAAAACATAGGGAAGGGTTATCACCCCTGTAACATTTGTTTTGCTGTCTGTGCACCTGTTTAGAACATTTCACCTCACTTTCCGTCCCAATGACAAATGTTTTTGAAAAGTTGGGTTTTTATTGAAACAAGGATTGGTGATAAAGCATCAGTAGAGAGGAGACACCTTTTTCCGATATTAAATCTTACAGGAGAGAATTTCCCTTCCTAGGGGTAGATTTACTCTCACTTCCTGCTGTCTCCTTCCGTTTGCAAGTAGGAGTCATTTGTAAGTTGGATGTTTGAAAGTAGGGGCCTGCCGTATATACTCTGCTGAAATTTGCCCCTTACATGTTGGTGTTGCCACAACACTGTGAGCCCTCACAGTTACTCTTGGTGGGCGCTGGAACGCCCTGCTGTGAACTATTATATCAGGAATTGTAATTACATGCCATTGTTGAACAGTGGTAGGAAAAATTGGGCCTTTGGCGGTGGTGCTGGTGCTACAACACTGTCAGCCCTCACAGTTACTCTTGGTGGGCGCATGAATGGGCCCTACTGTAAATGATTAGATCAATAGTTGTAATTGCATGCTCCTGTTGAAGAGGGGCAGAAAAATTGGGCATTTGGTGGTGGTGCTGGTGCTACAACACTGTCAGCCCTCACAGTTACTCTTGGTGGGTGCATGAATGGGCCCTGCTGTGATTTATTAGATCAAGAATTGTAATTACATGCCCCTGTTGAACAGGGGCAGAAAAATTGGGCCTTAGGCACTGGTGCCACAACACTGCAACCCCTCACAGATACTGTACTTGGAGCACAGCAATGAGCCCTGTTGCAAAGTATTGCATTAAAAATTGTAATTACACGCCTCTGTTAAACAAGGGCTCAAAAATTGGGCCTTAGGCACTGGTGCCACAACACTGCAACCCCTCACAGATACTGTACTTGGAGCACAGCAATGAGCCCTGTTGCAAAGTATTGCATCAACAATTGTAATTACACGCCCCTGTTAAACAGGGGCTGAAAAATTGGGCCTTAGGCACTGGTGCTGGTGCCACGACACTGCAACCTCTCCCAGATACTCTAGTTGGAGTGCAGGAATGAGCCCTGCTGCAAAGCATTGCATCAACAATTGTAATTACATGCCCCTGTTAAACAGGGGCTGAAAAATTGGGCCTTAGCCACTGGTGGCGGCACCCAGAAACAAAAATGTTCTTCCAAGCTATCATCATGAATCGGATCATTGAGGAGGAGGAGGATAGTCAGTCAACATAACAGGACAGTCACTCAGCATCAGCATAGGCAGTCTTGAAGGGATGTGACATTTCAAAATAAATTATTCTGTTACATCAGCTTCAGGTGCTTGGTAACTGGTGGTGATCCAAGACTGGTCCATCTTTATGAAGGTCAGTCGATCAACCGAGTCGGTGGACAGGCGCACCCTGTGATCTGTGACAAAGCCTCCAGCAGCACTGAATGTGCGTTCCGAAAGAACGCTGGATGCAGGACAGGCCAGTAGCTCAATTGCATACTGTGCAAGCTCTGGCCAGTGATCCATCCTCAAGACCCAGTAAGCCAGAGGATTTTCGGTGGGAAAGGTGTCCAAGTCTGACCTTGCCCCTAGGTATTCCTGCACCATGTATATCAGACGCTGGCGATGGTTGCTGGAACCGATCATACCTTGGGGCTGCGGACTAAAAAATTGTCTGAACGCATCGGTCAGACGGCCACCTTCCCCAATGCTCCTTCTGCTACTGACTGAAGCCTCAGCAACTCGTTGTCCAGGAACAGGAGTTTGTAACCTCCCAGTCTCTGGGAACGCATTGCACAGACCTTTCTGCAAGGCCTCCCGGAGATGTCTCATCCTCTGCTCCCTCTGCGACAGTAAGATAAGGTCCGCAACCTTACCCTTGTACCGTGGATCAAGGAGAGTGGCCAGCCAATAATGGTTCCTCTCCTTGATCCGAAGAATACGAGGATCCTTCCGCAGACTTTGCAGGATCAGGGAGGCCATGCAGCGTAGGTTAGCTGAGGCATTCGGTCCGGAGTCCTCTGGGTCACTAAGGATGACATGATCCGCAGCCACCTCCTCCCAGCCACGTACAAGTCCACGGGTTTCTTGCCACTGTAAATCATCCCTAAAAGACTGATACTGTTGATGCTGAGTGCCAGGCTCCACCTCCATGCTGACACAATCCTCCTCCTCGTCCTCCTCCTCGTCCTCTTTCTGTGCGATGGGTGGGAAAGAAGGAACACTCTCTGGGTAAAGGGGGCCTTGAGAGGCAAGGAAGTCCTCCTCTTCCTGCTTCTGTTCTGCCTCAAGTTCCCTGTCCATTATTCCACACAGCGTCACTGATGCGTCACTGATGCATGCACTGTCACTGCTCACCATCCTCGTGGCCTCCTCAAATGGTGCCAGGACAGTGCATGCATCCCTGATCATGCCCCACTGGCGTGGTGAAAAAAACCCGAGCTCCCCTGACCATGTCCTGGTGCCGTAGTCGCACAGGTACTCATTGATGGCCCTCTGCTGCGTGTGCAGCCGCTGCAGCATGGCCAACGTTGAGTTCCACCTGGTGGGCATGTCACATATAAGGCGGTTCTTGGGCAGGTTCAACTCCTTTTGCAGCTCAGCCAGCCGAGCACTGGCATTATATGATCTGCGGAAATGCACACAGACTTTCCTGGCCTGCCTCAGGACATCCTGTAAGCCTGGGTACCTGCCCAAGAACCGCTGCACCACCAGGTTAAGGACGTGAGCCACACAGGACACATGGGTCAGTTGTCCCTGTCGGAGGGCGGAGAGGAGGTTGGTGCCATTGTCGCAAACCACCATTCCTGGCTTAAGCTGGCTTGGCGTCAACCACCTCTCGGCCTGCCCCTGCAGAGCTGACAGAACCTCTGCCCCAGTGTGGCTCCTGTCCCCCAAACACACCAGCGCAAGCACGGCATGGCATCTTTTTGCTTGCGTACTTGCGTAGCCCCCAGTAGTAGCATTTTGGAGGCGTGGTGGCGGAACAACCTCCAACACTACTGCACCTTGTCCTGCATCCTTCCCAGCTGCCAAAAGAGTGACCCAATGGGCCGTGAAAGAAAGGTAACGTCCCTGTCCATGCCTGCTGGACCATGAGTCAGTGGTAATATGCACCTTACCGCTGACCGTCCTGTCCAGCGAGGCTTGGACATTGCCTTCCACATGCCGGTAGAGAGCCGGAATCGCCTTCCGTGAGAAAAAGTGGCGTTTGGGAACCTGCCACTAAAGAACCGCACATTGCACAAACTCACGGAAGGGGGCCGAGTCTACCAACTGAAAAGGAAGCAATTTAGCCAAGCTAGCATTCAACCGCTGGGCATGTGGATGGCTGGGAGTGAACTTCTTTTGATGGTCCAGCAGCTGGGGCAGGGAAATTAGCCTGCTAAAATTGGACGTCAGTGTACTGCTAGCAGAGTGCCCGCAAGTACTTGGCTGTGACACACCTAATTCTACACCTTCATTCCTCTCAGTGCAGGTTTCAGAGAGGACTGAAGGTATAGTGGGGTTGGAGATCCCAGCTGATGAGGAGCAAGGAGAGGTCCACTTTGTTCTTTGGTGTGGGTCTTTAAGGTACGCTTGCCAACGAGCTGCATGGCAGGTCAACATATGTCTGGTCAAGCATGTGGTGCCCAAGCGGCTGATGTTTTGGCCATGCGAGATACGCTTGAGACATATGTTTCAAATAGCAGCAGTGCAATCTGATGCACTCAACTCAAAAAATGCCCACACCAAAGAACTTTTGAAATAACGGGCAGAGGCAGCGCCCTGCACAGGCGGAGCTCTGCGGTGTGATTCAGTCGGTGTGCTGCCCTTACGCTGGCCCCCGGAGGGCATCCTGCCTCGTTGGAGATGTGCCTCCTCCTTATCCTCCTCCTCCTCCTCTCTCCTATCAGGCACCCACGTGGAGTCAGTGACCTCATCATCCCCTCCCTCCTCATCACTGGAGCCAATCTGGCAGTATGCTGCAGCTGCTGGAACATGACTGCCAGATTCCTGTCCTTCTTGAGCATCCCCTCTCTCTGTGCTCACACTACTGCCTTCCTCTAGCTGGGTATCATCATCAGACCCTTCAAAACGCTGGGCATCCTCCTGGAGCATGTACCCAACATTGTGCTCAAACAGTTCGGGGGACTCCTCAGGAGGACATGGTGAGTCTAGGGAAGGAGTGACTGATGGTGACATTGATACGAGGGAAGAGGGCGCTTTGGCAGCTGCTTTGCCAGTACCCTGAGCCTGGGTGAGAGAGGATGAGGAGGATGAGGAGGGCTTGGTCATCCACTCTACCAAGTCTTCGGCATGATGCGGCTCAACACGTCCAGCTGCCGAAAATAAGGACAAGCGTGTCCCATGGCCACGTGTTAATTACTATACGGGGTAGCTTCAGGTGTATACTGTGCAGGAGGCACCTACACCCACTGTAACTACTTGCAGATGCCTGTCTGTGTTACACAACAGAACAACACCACGACGAGCAATAAGGGGTAGTGTATACTGTGCAGGAGGCATCTACACCCACTGTAACTGCTTGCAGATGCCTGTCTGTGTTACACAACAGAACAACACCATGACGAGCAATAAGGGGTGGCGTATACTGTGCAGGAGGCACCTACACCCACTGTAACTACTTGCAGATGCCTGTCTGTGTTGCACAACAGAACAACACCACGATGAGCAATAAGGGGTAGCTTCAGGTGTATACTGTGCAGGAGGTTTAGCGAAGAATATCACTGACACTCTCCCTGCCTATCCTTCTCTCTCCCTGCACGCCAACACACTGTAAATTCACAAGGTTTCAAAGGATGTCACTGACACTCTCCCTGCCTATCCTTCTCTGTACCTGCACGCCAACAGACTGTAAATGCACAAGGTTTCAAAGGATGTCACAGACACTCTCCCTGCCTATCCTTCTCTGTCCCTGCACGCCAACAGACTGTAAATGCACAAGGTTTCAAAGGATGTCACTGACACTCTCCCTGCCTATCCTTCTCTGTCCCTGCACGCCAACACACTGTAAATGCACAAGGTTTCAAAGGATGTCACTGACACTCTCCCTGCCTATCCTTCTCTGTCCCTGCACGCCAACAGACTGTAAATGCACAAGGTTTCAAAGGATGACAAAAACACTCTCCCTGCCTATCAAGCTCTTTCCCTGCACGCCGGAACACACTACACAAGGCCGCCGCGCTTGGGGCCTTTTATAGTATGGGGCGTGTACTAAACCCCCTTGAGCTATGATTGGCCCCAGGCATCCTGCCTGTGGCCAATTATGGCTCTCCTCGCTGCCGGCGCTGTGATTGGCCAAGCATGCGGGCTCATAGTGCATGCTTGGCCAATCATCAGCCAGCAATGCACTGCGATGCCGCAGTGAATTATGGGCCGTGACGCGCCACTCGAATTTGGTGCGAACGGCCCATAACGTTCGATCTTCGTCGAACGATCGAACAGCCGATGTTCGAGTCGAACGTGTGTTCGACTCGAACACGAAGCTCATCCCTACTCTCCACACAGGCTGTGGTGCTAACCTGCAGGTAACCAAATGAGACAGAGCCTTCTCTAAAGGAAGAGGGGACTACGAATATATAATTGGCAATGCCTCCACCTAGAACAGGGCTCCAGCGTATGTAGAAATGATCCCTTTCAAGGACAATAACTAGTAACTCAGCAGTAGTACTAATACACCCAGCATAGATTTCTAATAGTAAAGATATGCAGACATACCAGCAGGTGATTAGTGTAAATTTATATATGATAAAGTGATGGCATTCAATACAACCAAAGCAATAACAGGAAGAATGTACATATGTCTGAGAAGAACAGTATATATACGTATCTATATATTTTCAAATATATAACTAAAGGCCTTTAACACCAATACCTCCAATTAGGCACTGTGGCACAGTTCAGTTGCAGGGGCCCCTGATGAGTTGACTTGCAAGGCGTAACACAATCCAGTTTGATAGGTCGAATGATGATGCATCTGTGGAGAGGTGGCTTTCTGGGGACGCTTGTACAGATGAACACACCGATGGCAAAGAAGTCTGGAACACGCTACCTGCAAATCAGACCTATCTAGCCTATCTCTTGGTCCCTAACCTGACTATAGTCTATCAATTCTACCGGACCGCTACCCATCTAAATGGCTGTCGGAAGCCTATCCTGATGCTAGCCCCAGCTGTTTACCTTCCCTAGGCTAATACTAGCTAGTAACCCCCCCAGACTAAAAAGGAACACTGTTTCTTTAAATAATGAAGTGGCAGATATACACTTCAACATAAACCAGTCACTTAATAGGTTTATTAAAATGAGCTTTGCTCTCATACACTTGAGAATAGTCCAAGTATAATGCACTATGCAAATATAAATTTTCAGTGAATTAGAGAAGCCTCTGACAGTTATCTCTGATTCCCACACAGGAGTGCTTACACAGGAGTGACAGTAATATAACAAACAGTGAGCTACACAGTGCAGTAACACTTGCCTATTGTCCCCTTTTAAGTCTGGGAGGATGGATACAGCATAAGATAAGCCTCCAGCACCTCCTGACTTGCAAAGCATGTGTCTGGCCACTCTCTTCTTCACGTCCTGTAAGACATCCACATATATAGCCTTGAGAAGGGGCAGGAAACAACCTCTTAACAGGAAGAATCTGTTTGTGACAAGAACTCTGTGGTAGCTGCCAGGCATGAATGTAAACAACCTCACAGACAGTGTACAAAACAACACTTCGCTACACAAACTTGTGTCAGTTTACATCAGGTTACTTTTAATCCACTACATTTAGGTCTGGAAAAATGGAAAAGGACACAGTCCTTTTTTTTCTGGAATTGGGCATACTTGGAGGTAGGTGAATGTCAACATCTGTCTTCCCATAGAATAACATGAAGAACTGATAGGCACACCTGCTTGGAAAACCAATTTGAAAGGATCCTTTGTTGGATAGTTTTTTCAAAGATAACATATTTTTTATGTAGCAGTAATAAGCCAAAATTAAGCAGGGGAGGTAGCAGACACAATAGGTAAAAAAAATTAAGATACATTGCATACTTGGCAAAAAATAAAGCTAAATCCCTTAAGATTTATACAAGTTTTAGACAGTAGCAAAACAAGGATAGGATAAATTGTAATCTCCATTCTAGTACTGCACCATATTGTGTACACAAATTAATAAAATGTCAACACAGAGTGCACCAAAAAAAAAACCCAATCCAAAAACCCACACTCCAGAGATGAAGTAGTTGTTATGCCAAAATAAAAATTACAGTTCCATGCTTCAGAGACAATAGCCATACATGTAAGTACCTAAAAAGCTTGACTAGGCACCAGGCTCCAATGTAAGGGAGGGAGAGATACGTCTTTTTATATCAAGAAATGGCAATTACTGTGTAGAGTGTGTTAGGTGATTGCAGCATGTTCCACTGCTTGGAAGTTACTCTTATCCTCCTTGATCCTGTAGACTAGCCGGGTACCGGAGCTCAGGAGCCCATTCTGGCTCCACACTGTTCACATACTCAAATGTAACAGGCCACACACCAATGTGTTGCAAATCCAGTTAGCCTTTTTCAGCAAGCAAACAGCATTTACACTGCTGACTTTATGCCTGAAGCCACTCTTTTAAGATGTTTCAGCCATGACAGACCTTAACCACTTAAGGACCGCCTCACGCCGATATACGTCGGCAGAATGGCATGGCTGGGCACAAGCACGTACAGGTACGTCCTCTGTAGGATGCCCAGAAGTGGGTCGCTCGCGACCTGGTCCTGAGCTCCGTGACCGCGCCCGTGGGACCCGCGGACCCGATCGCCGCTGGTGTCCCACGATCGGGTCACAGAGTTGATAAACGGGGAGAGGTAAGTGTAAACAAACCTCTCCCTGTGCTTCCTAGTGAGACTGTCACTGATCATCTGTTCCCTGTCATAGGGAACGACGATCAGTGACGTCACACGCCAAGCCACGCTCCCTAACAGTAAGAATCACACATTAGGTCACACCTAACCCCATTCAGCACCCCCTCGGGGTTAACCCCTTCACTGCCAGTGTCATTTTCACAGTAATCAGTGCATTTTTATAGCACTGATCAGTGATCACTGTAAAAATGACGATGGCCCCAAAATAGTGTCAAAAGTGTCCGATGTGTCTGCCATAATGTCGCAGTCACGATAAAAATCGCTGATCACTTCCATTACTAGTAAAAAAAAAAATATTAATAAAAATGCAATAAAACTATCCCCTATTTTGTAGATGCTATAACTTTTGCGCAAACCAATCAATAAACGCTTATTGCGTTTTTTTTTAACCAAAAATATGTAGAAGAATACGTATCGGCCTAAACTGAGGAAAAAAATGTTTTTTAATATATTTTTTGGGGATATTTATTATATATTTTTTCAAATTGTCGCCCTATTTTAGTTTATAGTGCAAAAAATAAAAACCGCAGAGGTGATCAAATACCACCAAAAGAAAGCTCTATTTGTGGAAAAAAAAGGACGCCAATTTTGTTTTGGAGCCACGTCACGCGACTATGCAATTGTCAGTTAAACTGACGCAGTGCCGAATCGCAAAAAGTGGCCTGGTCCTTTAGCTACAAAATGGTCCGGGGCTTAGGTGGTTAATCAGAGAGATCTTTATTGTGAAATAAATTACAGTACCTTTTTTTTTAGATTGAAGGCATAAAAATTGTAAAGACCGATCACCCCCAACTGTCCCCTGTATCCTCCTCTGGCTCCCCGGGTTCTCTGAGTCCTCCTCCTGCTCCACCTCCGTGTCCTCCTCCTGGCTCTTCTCTGGCTCCCTATGTCCTCATTGTCCTCCTCCGGTCCCCCTCTGTCAGGATGTAGAGAGGAGGAAGGAGCTGGTAAACAGGTCATTTAAAAAAGTACAACAAAACAATACTCCTGCGCTCTGATGTTTTGGTGTATGCGGGGCGTGTCGATCATTCCTCAGTAAACAGGCAACACTTTAGGAATCTTGCAGCCCTCCTCAGAACTATGGGTGTTCATACAACTGTAAAAAAGCAAAAAACAGGAGGGCGCACCGACCTAGTGTATTACCAGATAAAATCTTTATTAAAATGTATAAAAACAGCAATGGTCCTACTCACAAGCAGAGCGTTAAAATGAGCTTTTTCTAGTGACCAGCCTGAATCATAGGACGACTGAAGTCAAAACTCGATGACCAGAAAGATAGATGGTACCTCAAATGTGCTGGATGGCTGACGCGTTTCCGGGGCGCACCCCTTTCTTCAGAGCCTACACAGCTTGTGGTATCCTATTCTCATGGATAACCCCACACATATAGATATACACACACTCATGTCCACCAAGGAGGCCCCGACCCGTCTTCCCCACCCCAATAGGCCCCGCCCCTACAAACTCCACCCCCAAAGGTGTGTCTCATGATTAACCCATAGGGGTGAATCAGAAATTAGATATAATTAGACATGCTATGTGACACCAAATGTGCACTAGAGTAAACCAAATCATTTCACATCATAGATGCATATAGGATAGTGGTGGATAAAAGTTCAAAATTCAAAGGACCAGTATGCCACTAATGATCAAAATACTCCTAGCAAACTTGCACCCAAACCCCCACTGATCCCGCATCACAGGGTGACCAGGTAAGCTAGTAGTATACAACAGATATGTAACAAGCATCTAGTTGTGCCCGAACAAACCGCTTACCGTATGCAGCAGGGGCCAACAGTAGATGCAAAGGTGTCCAATGATCTGCCAGTGGGAGAGATGCATCCAGGATTCCACTCACTGCATCCTATACCTAACATTCTATTAAGGGAGAGAGGCGCATTCGGAGCTTTGGACTAGAAGTGCGGGTGTTACAAACTTTTCCAACCCGCACTTCCTGTTTATCAATGGTACGGCCTGATTGGGCGAATGCCAGGCCTCGATCTGGATGCCGAGCCGGAAGTGCGGGTGTGTTTGCGTTCCACCCGCAACTTCCGGTAGCACTGCAGTGAATGCGCTCGCCCCTCCTATCACTCCTAGGGGCGGAGTGCAGAGGAGGCTTGTCCAAAGCATGGAATGGGTCGCAATTGCCTAGAGGTGTGGGTGTCACTAGCGTGTCTACCCACACTTCCGATCGCGTCCCCGTTTGTCTATGGCACAGCCTGATTAGGCAAATACCAGGCCTCGATCTGGATGCTAAACTGGAAGTGCGGGTGTGTTTGCGTTCCACCCGCAATTTCCGGTAAAACCACAGTATACACACCCGCTCCTCCTATCACTCTTTGGGGCGGAGTGCAAAGGAGGCTTGTCCAAAAAAAAAAAAAAAAAAAAAGGGGGGGGGAGAGGAGCCTCCTCCATGCACACACGCACATGCACACCCATACAATGGATCCACAGATACGTACAGTGGGTCTAGTACATAGGAAAACTCCTACCTGGTTTCTTTGTCAAAACATTCCCCCATCACCAAAGTGAATTGTGGGAAACAACATTGATGGACTATCTCCATGGATAAAATAACTTCGTGGGACAAAGATCCCATTTATCCCCACTGCCCCACAATTATTTGCCGTGAGGAAAAGGGATCAAATTAAATCCAAATGACAGTGGGGAGGGTCAGTCGAACACCCCGCACTCGCTATGTTGGACCCTCATACCAATATGCGGAGAAAAGGTCGACTGGAGAGTACAAATATGACCATATAATAAATGGTGCCACATACACACCCATACACACTCCACAAAAGCACACATGTATGTAAACACACATGCAAATAGGCCACATATATGTACACATCCACACACATACCTGCATATACACACACAACATACATGTATGTGTCCACATGTATACACCCATATCTCTCCCCACATGTACTTATGCAAAACACTCCCACAGATGATACGATGGTAAGGACCCACTGTACGCTGGACCTACCAAATGAACCACGCCGTATAAATATTGTTACTGGAGTTGAACAAGCAACCCTTGAACTACAATCTACCAAAAAGCACCCACATAGTGTAGGGTGCCAGTGGCGTGGACCCTAGTAGGTCCAGAAGATATCACATAAAACCTGAATAAACCAGCTGTAAATATGATGTACATTATAGCATTGCAAAAATGATAAACAGAAAAGAATAAAAATTATTATTATTATTATTAATAACAATAATCATGTTCCCAATATTAAATATAAACCCCAAAGGGCCCAAAAAAGCCTTAAAACTTTCTCTTCTAAATCCTAAGCCTACTAAAAATATTCTCTTTATGTACCCTGGCATGCACGACCAATCAACTTGTACTAATGGTATGAAGTTCAATTCCCTCGTTGAGGCCCTGCGGGGCCAAAGTCCCCAAGGTGAAGATCCAGAAAGCTTCTCTCTTACATAAAATCTGATATTTCTTGCCACTATCTAAATTGCTAGGTATAGCTTCTATGCCAAAAACCTTCAGACCATCTATGCTACTGTCATGTAGTTCCTTGAAATGTCTCGGAACTGAACACTTGTCCTTTTCCGTAGTGATGCTACTCCTGTGTTCGTTCATCCTGGTTCTCATTGGTCGACATGTACGGCCAATGTACATAAGGCCACAAGGGCAGATTAGACCATAGATGATAAATGGGGTACCACAGTTAATAAACTGTCTGATCTTATGACTTCTCCCGTCTACTCCAATCACCTCTTTCTTCCTGTGGCACATATGTGTACAATTGCCGCAAATGCCACTTCCACATCTATAGGAACCTTTCTGGTCAAAGATAGTGGTCCAGGTGTTATTCAGTCCTTTGTTCTTGTTGTTCTTTTTGACCCTACTTGGGGCAATCGTATTTCGCAAATCTCTCGGTCTCCTAAATACCAAATTGGGATGGGGCGGAAGGCTCAGAAAGGGATCTGATTCCAGAATTTTCCAGTTCTTCTTGAAGATCTTTTGGATCATCGGTACTTTATCATTGTACCTCGTGCAGAACCTTGTTTGCGGTGGTTCATTTTTCTCCCGTTTCGTTTTTATTTCATCAATATCTCCATACAAGTATAGAAATTTTTGGAAGGCTTCCTCTATATGTCCTTCCTCATAGCCCTTCTCTTTGAATTTTTATACATTTTAATAAAGATTTTATCTGGTAATACACTAGGTCGGTGCGCCCTCCTGTTTTTTGCTTTTTTAAACAGGTCATTTACCAGCTCCTTCCTTTTATGAATGCAAAGTGATCACTAACTCTATCCATTCATAATTAAGCATCATAAACTCTGAACAAAAGCCTCTTTCTCCTGTCCATTCATCTTCAGTGCAGCTGAGGCTACAGAGAAAGTGACTGGGGAATTTGTGCTTAGTCCCTTCCTCTGTCTCAAAGGAGAGATGTCAGGGGTCCATTTAGACCCCTGATGTCTCACGAAACCCCCCCCCCCCCTCCAAAAAAAAGGACTGATAAAAAAATAGAATTAAAAAAAGAAGAAAGAATTGTAATAAATATTTAAAAGTAAAATTGTAAATAAAAGCAAAAAAATACTGACACCATTCACTCCCCCCCCCCCCCCCCAAACAAAAAGAAAAATTTGCAGCATGCATAAACATTTAATGTTGGCTATTTTAGTGCTGAAGTACCATGTTCCAACACAAATATTGATGCGGAACACATGATTGACTCTGCAAAAAAATTATAACGTTTTTACAACTGAGAAACAGCTGTGGAAACATTGGCTATGGCACCTTGAAAGTTCTGTGGACAACCGTGTGAGATGGTAATGGTGGCCGGATGTGGTATTTGTGGAAGGAAAGCTTCTGCTTTATGGTATAGTAATGTTGAAGGTGCCAAATTCAAACCAGAAATGTATTTATTATAATCAGCAGCAGGTGCTTGGTACTCATTGCTCATCTAGTTTAATTTTATAAAGGTGAACAAATTTGCTGTGTCTGGGGACAAGTAAACTCTTTTTTCTGTCTCAAAAAACCCCACTGCACTGATAACTAAAATAATCTGAAAGCACACTATTTGCATGGAAGCCCAGCGGCTCCATTGTATGCTGGACAAACTCTGGCCAGTGGCTCATCCTCATTGGTTAATAGTCAGGGAGTGGTTTCACTCTGAGTGTGTCAACATCCGCCCTTGAACTTGTATAATCCTACATCATATGGTTCAGGCACTACTTATAACTACTGCCAGCAGACAGTCAAAGGTGCTGCATACTAAAGGAAGACTTGAAAGCTTTATTTAGGCATTCACTGCCACCACTGCTCCAATTTTCACAGACAGCAGGATCCAATCCACATTGGTCATGGAAAGGGATACGACCAGTCTTAGGAAAAGACATTATGATGATCCCTTACAGTATGTCCTCTAGATATTTTATGTTATGCTCCCTGTGGTGGCAGGGGGAACACTGATATGTTCCTATTATGCCCCAGGACGACGTCATCTGTGACGAAACAGCATAGGGAGGAGCGGCGTGCTGACATCACTGTGAATAACGCAAGGTCCCGGAAGGAACGGGCAGAACGGGCAGTTATCCTTGATGATGCCCTGGAGGAGGGGCGAAATGCATTGACAAATTTCCGGTCAACAATAAGAACCAGTGACGCTGCTTCCGGTTCTTGTGGAACGCACGCCGTTGTGAACCCGGAACACACTGACGCTCGGTTATCATTGAAGGCTTGTGAGTTTTCCCAATAACAGCGTATTGTTAATCTGTTCCTAAGCGGTACTTCACAAGTTGCTTTTTCTTTTTATTCCCCACATGGTCCTCTGATCTCTGCTGCTATTGAGCCAACTGTTGAATTTCACCGAACATTATTGGTCCTAGAAGTTGGATGTTGGGTGACTTTTATTTTATTTTAAAGCATTTTTTTTTTTTTTTCCCTTCCTTCTATATTACAACCACTGTTGCAAATGTGACATTATTTCTTTGATGTTGAAAACCATCTGTAGTACTGTGAATTACTCCTAGAGCTATTTGCCTGGTTGTTCAGTTCATTTAATGTTTTGCACAGTATATTTTCTGGTTTTACTTAGTTGATCACTTTTTAGTGGTAACATTTAGTATTACACCCACTGCATTTCTGGTGACACCAATCATTGGTGCATAATCTTTTCACTAATAGTGTGTACCATCATCCCGAAAGGTTTAGATGGTTGACATTCACACATACGTTTGTATTGAGCACATTTATATTCGCTAGCGCTGCATTTTATAATTTTTTAGTTATCGAGAGCCGGCCGGCTCTAATGCATTTTATGACATGCTATTTTATCTACGATACATTGTAAGTGCAATTCTGTTTTTAAATGTATTAAATGTTTTATTGAATTACACTATGGAAGCCTTCTTTCATTGTAACATGGGGAATTATTGACTGTGGGCAATACCAAGGATACCTTGAGCAGAGGAGCTGGGACATCTTGCTGGCAAGCACAGAGACCCAGACTGGGGTGTAAGCCATAGGAGAATGTGATCTCCTTAAAAAAGAGATCAACACAGCTGGTAAGTGCCAGTGGTTTCTTAGGTGGAGGAACCTTTCTATCTCAACTCATCACTATTTGTTGGGTGTTTTGTCGTTTTAAGTCACCAATGATCAGTGAGCTGAGGATCTCCCATATGAACTGACCCTGGGAGTGTTGCATGATTGTGGAACTTTCTTCTCAGTAACATTTGTGTTGTGGACTTTCACAGGGCACTCAGCCCTTAGGAATTTGTGATTCACATTCACTATTATCTGAGTTTATTAATTTTATTTGTGATTCATATGCACAACCTTGGAGCAATATAGTTCATTGTTTATTATTATCATCAGCAGACTGGGAGCCATTATAGCCCCCATTGATGTTGATGCATGGTATATGTGAATATATGTCACTACACTTATCTCTTACACAGAGCAGCTTATTTTTTTAGAATTGATTTATTGTGTGTGTCTCACATTTAAGTTGCAGCAGTATTTATAACATACCACACTACAGTGAGGTAGAGTGGTTCATAAGACAGCGCAGTAATTCACTATTGACATGTTCCTATTATACAGTAATATGGATCCAAAATGGTGGCCAACCAGTAATGGTCCTTCTCCTTGATGGCTCAAATCTTGCAGTCTTTTCACAGGCATTGCAGTCCAAATGAGCTCATCCTTTCAAATTCCAGAGGCAGTGAAACCCAAGTAATTGGGATCATTGAGAATAATTTTGTAATCAACTGTCTCCCCCTAATCTTGTACACCTCCTGCCCCATGTCTAACTTTTACTCAGCAGGGCCACTGCAACCCTCTTGATCCTCCTGTGCCTGATGCCAGCTCACAGGGGTTGAGTCAGAATTAAGAAGGTCATGAGACACCAAGAAGTCCCCCACTTCCTCCTGTTCTTATGCCTCCAGGGCCCAGTCTATTACACCAAGCTGCGTGTTTTCCAATAGGAACACTACAGGGATCATGTCACTGATCACTGCCTTAGCACAACTCACCCTTCTTGCTGCTTCTTTAAGGCTCTATTCACACCATGGCGTTCCATTTTGTGGGTATAATTTTGCCTACGATTCGGAAGCACCAGAAATTGCGGGATGCCCCTTGCGATCCCCATTACTTTGGAAATCGCACCAAATTGCACCAAATCACGGTGTGATTTTGCCGCAATTGTTCCCCGACATGATGGTAATGGATGGTTCAGTTTAAACAGTAATGGCAATATGTGGATGTGGTGCTTTGCTGAACATTACAATGTGGTGCTTTTATACAGCAAACTGGACCACAATCACAAGCGACGTTGTGCTAATATAAAAGGGTAGCTATTCGTATGTCATGCTGTTGTTGCCTCAATAGTAAACACAATAGAAATAAAATACACTTTCCCCAAAAAATACTGAACCCAAAACACCAACCCTAAAACACTTTAAACAAAATTAAAAACTGTTTTGTAATTAATTAAACTAAATGTCCTAGAAGAGTTCTAAAAGGATTGTTGGGTGTATTTACAATCAACACATGGGGATAGTCACCACTCTCTGTAGCCCACCACACTAAACTGAGTGTAATATAGCAAGTACTACATGTCCTCATACTCTTAGTGCCAATATATGTATGAAAGCTACAGGAAAAAACTAAAAATAAATCAGAGAGAGATCCTGAATGTAGCTGTGTATAACCCTTTCCTATTTCTACTTGGGGCAGTTATCATTTTGACTTTTGTTGCTGTGCTATTTTTTGTAATCATTACTGGGAGTTTTTTTTTTTTGCTTTAACTGCTCTTTTACATTTTTGACCTAGTTGCTGTGATATATATATATATATATATATATATATATATATATATATATATACACACACACAGAATATTTCATGTTTAAATATTAATTAATTGTGACAAATAACAGAAAAGATATTTCAAAGTCAGGAGCTAATATTGAAGCTACTATTAATTTAATGCTTACCCATTATTTTAAGAGTGGATTGATTTCAAATTAGGTGTTGAAATGAGAAAACAAAACAAAAAACAGATGCATAGTCAACAAATTTCTCAAAGTTGTTTTGTGTTTGTAAGAGCAAATGCAAGTCATAAGCTGCGCTGACATTTAAAACCTTAATAAAAAAACATCTCTATAGTTAGTGCCCAGTCTTTAATATCAATATGCATTATGTATTTGCATTCAGACTGGTCAACTTTCTCTGTATTACAGTTTGGTTTCTTCTGCATTATGGTTATCATTCGGAATGCCTAAGCTTGCTTGGCTGCTGTTCTGGGGTGCTCACTTGGGTCTTAGAATGCTGCTTTCAGTAACCCAAGCCGGGTATCCCAGCCCTGAACAACTTTCTGCTACTCAGCTTCATCACACACCCATTCCAAGTGCAGAATCTTCAGCTGGAATAAATAAGGCAGAGCAATCTGTAAATATTGGTCTGTTCCTTCCTAGGCACACTATTCTATGAAGACATTCATTAGATATTATTTAAGCATTAAAAATGTATTTATTATTTAAGCATTAAAAAAGTTAACCTCTCAAAAATGTCTATATAATTAAAAGAATCCTTTTTTATCTGGGTTCTTATCTCATACAGTATAATCCTGGAGTAAGCCAATGGATAGAGATGTAAGGTGGATGGAAGTTTAAAAAAATGAAAGACCCCATATTACTTTACTTAGTTTCTCTTTTCTCACATATAAAAAAATACAACTCTGATGCTTCACTCTGTCCTATTCATAACTTGAACTTAATAGTTCTCATGCTAATCTTGTTAAAGTTGTGTAAAATGCAGTATTGATCTAACAGCCTCATCACCTTTCACTGAGCAGATTGCTTTTGGATTCTGCTGTGAATGAATACTGATAGGAAAAAACATGTTTACCCTGCTAATAGCAGTAAATGATAGCAATACGAGTCTGGCAAGAAATACTAAACAGACTGCATTCAAAAATAATGTACGCCACATTAAGGTACAAATACTCTGGAAGCACATATGTCATTGAACTGGATATCATAAGACAGCCTAATGCCTTGTACACACGATCGGATTTTCCATTGGGATAAACTCCGACTGATTTTTCAGACGAAATTCCATAGTTCCACACAGACGAACGGAATTTCCAATAGAATTTTTTTCCATGGGAATAAAAGAGAACATGTTCTCTTTCTAAATTCCGACGGAAAGAAGTCCGATGGGGCACACACACGGTCGGAATATCAGTTGAAAAACTTCAGTCAGACTTTTTCCATCGGAAATTCCGATCGTGTGTACAAGGCATAAGTTGTTAAAATCTATCATTCTTAATATAGAATAGACTCTCATTCAGTAAGAGTTTCATTTTCTTTCCATATAAAGTATCAGAAGGAAACCACAAACAAACTTTTCAGCATGGAAATAACTTTACTGAGTACTATAATACACATCCCAATCATGCACCCTTGTTAGCTGTATCTGTATTAGCTGCACCTGTTTGAACTTGTTACCTGTATAAAAGACACCTGTCCACACACTCAATCAAACAGACTCCAACCTCTCCACAATGGCCAAGACCAGAGAGCTGTGTAAGGACATCGGGGATAAAATTGTAGACCTGCACAAGGCTGGGATGGGCTACAGAACAATAGGCAAGCAGCTTGGTGAGAAGTCAACAATTGTTGGCGCAATTATTAGAAAATGGAAGAAGTTCAAGATGACAGACAATGTCCCTCGGTCTGGGGCTCCATGCAAGATATCACCTCGTGGGGCATCAATGATCATGAGGAAGCTGAGGGATCAGCCCAGAACTACATGGCAGAACCTGGTCAATAGGCTTGTGCAATTCGTTTCGTAACGAATCGAAATTCGTCCGAATTTAGCAACTTTCGGACATTCGGAAGCATTCGAATTTCCGAACAAAGCAATTATGAATAAAACCGAATCCGAAATAAATTATACCGCAAAATAGCGAATGCCCGAATGTCTTCGGCATAATTCGTTATGAAAAAAGTTACGAATGTACGAATCCATTCGAAGCACAATAACACTCACTCTGCTCTCTGCTTCTCCCTCACCATGCTGAACTCCCTCTCAAAATGGTGTACAGGGGCGGAGGCTATAGCCGCATGAAAAAACTAAAGTAAAATACGAGATTTCGAATCCATTCGAAGCACAATAACACTCTGCTCTGCTCTCTGCTTCTCCCTCACCGTGCTGAACCCTCTCAAAATGGTGTACAGGGGCGGAGGCTATAGCCGCATGTAAAAAACGAAAGTAAACTACGGGATTTCGAATCGTTACAAATAACCGCAATGTATTTAGAAAAGTACAAATCCATTCGAAGCACATTAGGCATAATAGGCAGCGTCGTTGTGAGAGAGACACGGAAAATTACGAATCAACGAACCCCAAAAAAGTTACGAAAGTAGGAGTGTTGTCCAGAATCAAAGAAAAACAACGTACTCTACCGAAAGTATGAATTATAAATCAACTAAAAATTCAACGAAAAATGACGCTTGCGAAAATACGAATTAGTCCGAACACGAAAAATCCCGTCTAGCAAAATTACGAATGATTACGAATCAACAGGACCGAAAAGAAACGAACCGAAACTAAACTAATTTTTCCGTTGTGCACAAAAAACGAACCGAAACTAAACAAATTTTTCCGTTGTGCACAAGTCTACTGGTCAATGACCTGAAGAGAGCTGGGACCACAGTCTCAAAGAAAACCATTTGTAGCACACTACACCGTCATTGATTAAAATCCTGCAGCGCACGCAAGGTACCCTTGCTTAAGCCAGTGCATGTCCAGGCCCCTCTGAAGTTTTCCAATTACCATCTGGATGATCCAGAGGAGGAATGGGAGAAGGTCATGTGGTCTGATGAGACAAAAATAGAGCTTTTTGGTCTAAACTCCACTCGCCGTGTTTGGAGGAAGAATAAGGATAAGTACAACCTCAAGAACACCACCCCAACCGTGAAGCATTGAGGGGAGGATGGATGGGGCCATGTATCGCGAGATCTTGGCTAACAACCTCCTTCTCTCAGTAAGAGCATTGAAGATGGGTCGTGGCTGGGTCTTCCAGCATGACAACAACCCGAAACACACAGCCAGGACAACTAAGGAGTAGCTCCGTAAGAAGCATCTCAAGGTCCTGGAGTGGCCTAGCCAGTCTCCAGACCTGAACCCAATAGAAAATCTTTGGAGGGAGCTGAAAGTCCGTATTGCCCAGCGACAGCCCCGACACCTGAAGGATGTGGAGAAGCTCTGTATGGAGGAGGGGGCCAAAATCCCTGCTGCAGTGTGTGCAAACCTGGTCAAGAACTACAGGAAATGTATGATCTCTGTAATTGCAAACAAAGGTTTCTGTACCAAATATTAAGTTCTGCTTTTCTGATGTATCAAATACTTATGTCATGCAATAAAATGCAAATTAATTACTTAAAAATCATACAATGTGATTTTCAGGATTTTTGTTTTAGATTCTGTCTCTCACAGTTGAAGAGTACCTATGATACAAATTACAGACCTCTACATGCTTTGTAAGTAGGAAAACCTGCAAAATTGGCAGTGTATCAAATACTTGTTCTCCTCACTGTATATATATATATATATATATACAGTGAGGAGAACAAGTATTTGATACACTGCCAATTTTGCAGGTTTTCCTAATTACAAAGCATGTAGAGGTCTGTATATATATATATATATATATATATATATATATATAGCACTACCCCCGTAGGAGCTGCTGGATTAATTTTGGGTCCTGCCGTTACCCCACATTTTACCGTCCCAGAACTTAAGAGTCTATGCTAAGTAGTTTTGAAAGATGTGATTGCCAGTCACTTCAGTCTTTTTCTCAATTGCTTTATTAAACAAGTTCAGGTAGAAGAATAGAGGGTTAGGGGAAGTTCAGATACCTTGGTTTTGCAGATCACTAATGCGGTTCTTGAATCCAGAGGACAACAGCTTCTGTCACTGGATACTTGCGACAACTGGATAGGCCTCTCACACCGACCTAGCAGCCGGCATGAAGCACGGACAAAGTCTCTGCCACAGACTTTAGCGATAAATGGAAACTCCTGGATAATCCTCTGCCACAAGGTGGTTTAGCCAGTAGTAGTTAGTTAGGTCAGCTGCACAGTACCTGAGCCTTTAAGCCATCCGGCAGTACTGTGAGGTAGAATAACTTAGGTGCATCTCCCAAATTAGTTACCCGGGCCCTTCTGAGAGATCAGCCTTCAGACTTGCTCCCTCCAGCAAGGGTCCTCCCCTGAGTCTCCTCCGCTTGGCTTTTTCCCGCAGGCAAGACATCTCAGGATCACCTCCAGATTAGTAGGCCCCAGACAGGCTTCTGGGCCCACTCGCAGCAAACACAGCAGCATGGCCTCAGGCCTGGAGGGCCATGAGGCAAGAAGGACCCCGAAGGACATGGCACTGCCCCTTAAATATCCTTCCCCAGCATGCCCAGCTACAAACAAGCTCCTGATTGGGCTGTTTCTAGGGAAAGAATATCCAATGCACTTCAACTGATTGTATTTCTCACACTGGCCTGTGACAACAGTGACACCTACTGGCAACAGTGGGAAATGCGCACAACACAGCCAAAGCTGGAACAGAAACCAACAATTTACATAATCATTCTGAGCTATTTACAGCTCAGATACCCCTAAATTTACACATAGCGCCTATTTAAAAGAAACAGGGCGCTACATACTCCCCCCACTACAATAGACGATGTCCCCATCGTCTGAAAAAAAATATGACTCTCAATCCTGAGAGTCGGTATCTGAACCACAAAAACTTGGATGGGGAAAGGGAAAGATGAGGTAGTAAGAAGATACAACATGAACACACAGTAAGGTTACATCAACATATGTTACAAACCCTCACTCTCTATCTAACCACCCACACTCCAGCAGCTTGATAGGAGATCCGGTTCACCTGAAAAACAAAATTACACACACACAAAAATAGCACAGCACACCTGATTAACATAGGAGCAAAGCCTCACTCCCCTGGGAGAATGAAACTTCCCTCCATGGCTTTAAATATAAAATAAAGCTAATAACTGTAAACTTGAAAGTTCAGCCCTTGCTATGAGCAAACTTCCACCACCTAGTGGCAGAAAATCAATATGACAAGGAGTCCTTAAATAGCAATGTACTGAAGTAGGTAGAAAAATCTTGACCACAAAGTTCTCCCAACCTAATGCCCCATACACACGATCGTTTTTCATGGGCATTAAAACCGATCGTGTGTATGCTCCAGAGCATTTTTAACGACGTGAAAAACGGGCATTAAAAATTTCGAACATGCTCTATTTTTTCACGTCGTTTTTCATGTCGTTTTTTTTTTAACGACGTTTAAAAACGATGGTGTGTATGCTTTGACGAGGTGAAAAAAAACGCGCATGCTCAGAATCAAGTATGAGATGGGAGCGCACGTTCTGGTAAAACTAGCATTTGTAATGGAGATAGCACATTCGTCACACTGTAACGGACTGAAGGCACAAAGACTGAAAAGCGCGAATCGTCTCTCCCCAAACTTTTACTAACACGCAGTAATACGAGATCAGCAAAAGCAGCCCAAGGGGTGGCACTATTGGAATCAAACTTCCCCTTTATACTGCCATCGTACGTGTTGTACGTGAGCATGCTTTACAACGACGAGATTTGGAATTGACAGTGTGTATGCAAGGAAAGCTTGACAAGAATCTCGTCAAGCTTGACAAGAATCTCGTCGAGAAAAACTACAGGTTTTTTTACGACGAGATTCTCGGTCGTGTGTACAAGGTATCAAAGTTAGAACAGTAATTTTTTTTTTAAATGATCACCAATAGAACCGGGGATTCGGCAAGGTCACTGGTTTTCCTTGGCTATCCACGGTGGCCGCAGGTTTTTATAGCGTCGGGTACCCCCATATATTACCTAATAAAGGTTTAACCCCCTGATTGCCCCTAGTTAACCCTTTCACCAGTGATCACCATATAAGTGTTACGGGTGACGCTGGTTAGTTAGTTTGCTTTTTATAGTGTCAGGGCACCCGCCGTATATAACCCAATAAAGGTTTAACCCTCTGATCGCCCGGCGGGTGATATCAATTAGGTTTTAGCGTCAGAGAGGGTCTGCGTCACACCCCAGGCAGCGTCAGGTTAGTGCCAGTAACGCTAACACCCACGCGTGAAGCATACACCTCCCTTAGTGGTATAGTATCTGAACAGATCAATATCTGATCTGATCAGATCTATACTAGCGTCCCCAGAAATTTAGGGTTCCCAAAAACGCAGTGTTAGCGGGATCAGACCAGATACCTGCTAGCACCTGCGTTTTGCCCCTCCGTCCAGCCCAGGCCACCCAAGTGCAGTATCGATCGATCACTGTCACTTACAAAACACAACACACATAACTGCAGCGTTTGCAGAGACAGGCCTGATCCCTGCAACTCCAGTGCTGTAGGAGGTGATTTCACCACCACAGTTAAAAAAAAAAGCATATATGCCGAAGCATTGGGGCAGCAGGGGCAGAGGAGCGGAGGAGCGATTTTGCTCCTAATGCCGCGTACATACGGTCGAAATTCCGACGGAGGCTTGCCCGTGGAAAAGTCCAACCATGTGTGTGCGGCATAACTTTTGCGGGAGGATGCCCCCATGCTTCGGCATATATAAATGGTGCATGTATGCCCATCATTAGAAGTGGGTGGATGAAGGGCGGTATTCTAATGGTGGGCATTCCAGCCGATCAATCTCTTTTTTTGTTCAGCCAACAGGCTGCATGAAAAAAAAAATATTACAATACATGTCCAACAAGGACCAGCATGTTGCTGGATTTGAATGGTTATACCAGATTGATGCCTGCGGGTTTAGGTATCATCTTGGTATCATTCTTTTCAGCCAGCGGCCAGGTTTCATGTAAAAGCAATCCTAGTGGCTAATTAGCCTCTGGACTGCTTTTACAAGCAGTGGGAGGGAATGTCCCCTCCCGGATATAAAAGGCGCCATTGGGAAATTGGGAAAGCATTTTATCACACCGATCTTGGTGTGGTCGGATGCTTTGAGGGCAGAGGAAAGATCTAGGGTCTAATAGACCCCAGTTTTTTCAAAAAAAGTGTACCTGTCACTACCTATTGCTATCATAGGGGATATTTACATTCCCTGAGATAACAATAAAAATGATAAAAAAAATATATATGGAAGGAACAGTTTAAAAATAAAATAAAAAAGCAAAATTAATAAAAAAATAAAAATAAAAAAAAAGCACCCCTGTCCTGCCCTGTTCTTGCGCAATGGCGAACGCAAGCATCGGTCTGGCGTCATATGTAAACAGCAATTGCACCATGCATGTGAGGTATCACCGCGAAGGTCAGATCGAGGGCAGTAATTTTAGCAGTAGACCTCCTCTGTAAATCTAACATGGTAACCTGTAAAGGCTTTTAAAGGCTTTTAAAAAGTATGTAGTTTGTCGCCAATGCGCGTTTGTGCGAAATTTTAAAGCATGTCGTGTTTGGTATCTATGTACTCGGCCTAAGATTGTCTTTTTTATTTCATCAAACATTTGGGCAATATAGTGTGTTTTAGTGCATTAAAATTTAAAAAAGTGTATTTTTTCCCAAAAAAATGCGTTTGAAAAATCGCTGCACAAATACTGTGTGGAAAAAAAATGCAACACCAACCATTTTAATCTGTAGGGCCTTTGCTTTAAAAAAATATATAATGTTTGGGGGTTCAACATAATTTTCTTGCAAAAAAAAAATGTTTTCATGTAAACAAAAAGTGTCAGAAAGGGCTTTGTCAAGTGGTTAGAAGAGTGGATGTAAGCTTCCTAATGTTGTGTATAAAATGCCAGGACAGTTCAAAGCCCCCAAATGACCCCATTTTGGAAAGTAGACACCCCAAACTATATACTGAGAGGCATGTCGAGTCCATTGAATATTTTATATGTTGACACAAGTTGCGGAAAAAAGACAATTTTTTTAAAAAAAATGTTTGCACAAAGTTGTCACTAAATGATATATTGCTCAAACATGCCATGGGCATATGTGGAATTACACCCCAAAATACATTCTGTTGCTTCTCCTGAGTATGGGGATATCACATGTGTGAGACTTTTTGGGAGCCTAGCCGCGTACGGGACCCCGAAAACCAAGCACCGCCTTCAGGCTATCTAAGGGTGTAAATTTTTGATTTCACTTCTCACTGCCTATCACAGTTTCGGAGGCCATGGAATGCCCAGATGGCACAAACCCCCCCAAAATGACCCCATTTTGGAAAGTAGACACCCCAAGCTATTTGCTGAGAGGTATGGTGAGTATTTTGCAGATCTCGCTTTTTGTCACAAAGTTTTGAAAATTGAAAAAAAAAAAAAATTCTTTCTTCATTTTCAAAAACAAATGAGAGCTGTAAAATACTCACCATGCCTCTCAGTAAATAGCTTGGGGTGTCTACTTTCCAAAATGCGGTCATTGGGGGGGGGGGGGTTTGTGCTATTTTAGCATTTTATGGCCTTCGAAACTGTGATAGGTAGTGAGGAGTGAAATCAAAAATTTGTGCCCTTAGAAATCCTGAAGGCGGTGCTTGGTTTTCGGGGTCCCGTACGCGGCTAGGCTCCTAAAAAGTCCCACACATGTGGTATCCCCGTACTCAGGAGAAGCAGCAAAATTTATTTTGGGGTGCAATTACACATATAACCATGGCATGTGTGAGCAATATATAATTTAGTGACAACTTTTTGTAATTTTTTTTTTTTTTGTCATTATTCAATCACTTGGGACAAAAAAAAATATTCAATGGGCTCAACATGCCTCTCAGAAATTTCCTTGGGGTGTCTACTTTCCAAAATGGGGTCATTTTGGGGGGTTTTGTGCTATCTTGGCATTTTATGGCCTTCAAAACTGTGATAGGTAGTGAGGAGTGAAATCAAAAATGTATGCCCTTAGAAACCTTGAAGGCGGTGCTTGGTTTTTGGGGGCCCGTACGCGGCTAGGCTCCCAAAAAGTCCCACACATGTGGTATCCCCGTACTCAGGAGAAGCAGCAAAATGTATTTTGGGGTGCAATTCCACATATAACCATGGCATGTGTGAGCAATATATCATTTAGTGACAACTTTTTGTAATTTTTTAGTCATTATTTAATCACTTGAGACAAAAAAAAAATATTCAATGGGCTCAACATGCCTCTCAGCAATTTCCTTGGGATGTCTACTTTCCAAAATGGTGTCATTTGGGGAGGTTTTGCACTGCCCTGCCATTTTAGCACCTCAAGAAATGAGATAGGCAGTCATAAATTAAAAGCTGTGTAAATTCCAGAAAATGTACCCTAGTTTGTAGACGCTATAACTTTTGCGCAAACCAATAAATATACGCTTATTGACATTTTTTTACTAAAGACATGTGGCTGAATACATTTTGGCCTAAATGTATGACTAAAATTGAGTTTATTCGATTTTTCTTATAACAAAAAGTAGAATATATCATTTTTTTTCAAAATTTTCAGTCTGTTTCTGTTTATATCGCAAAAAAAATAAAAAATCGCGGAGGCAATCAAATACCATTAAAAGAAAGCTCTATTTGTGGGAAGAAAAGGACGCAAATTTCGTTTCGGTACAACATTGCATGTCCGCACAATTTCCAGTTAAAGCAGCGCAGTGCAAAATTCTGAAAACACCTCTGGTCCTTTAGCTACAAAATGGTCCGGGGATTAAGTGGTTAAAAGGATGCCGCTAAATACCTTTTTTCCAATCGCTGCTCTCCTCATCCGATCTAAGGACTACAGCAAGAGTGGTTGAGCTTACAGCACAGCGGTCATGTGAACTCCCACTTGACATCAGAGGGGGATCTCAGTCCCTCCAACTGTAGCTCTTAGATCAGGGAAGGAGAGCGGCGGGATGTCACGTGACCGCACAGAGGTACCTTGGTATTACAGAGGGGCTGGCAGTAATCCTGCTCTGACATTACATCTACTTTAACACAGTTTTCAAAGACTGGCAGGTGGGAGCTCATCCAACAAGGCCTCCCACTTAGTGAGTTCTGATAGTGTATGGCCAGTTTTACTCCCCTTCCCATTCCATATCCCACTCCTTTAGTTATCTTATTAACCATTCCAGTTTAATTACTTTAAGTGCTTGGTTGTTTCTATTACAAGTGCACAAATACGGCAACAATCACCTCAAGAATGTCTTTTCTAAAAGTTAAACAAGCTAGACCAGCAGGAATCAATTTATAGCATGCCATTTTCTGTGAAGTATGTTTCATGACAGTCATTATGGTTCCTGAAAACACAGCTTGAAAATTCCTCATAGAGCTGATAATCAATGCATCATTTCAATTCAAAAGTCTTTAGGCATGCAGCACTTTTTTTTGGTGACAACCCTTCAAACTGGTAGTAATGCAGTAATGCAGGAATGAGATTTCAGTCCTGACAAGTTCTAATGGGACCATTGCCTTTATTGGGCAATTACAACAGCATTTGTTATACACTGTATGCGAGAACAGCGGGAGGCAGCGGCTCCGAGTCAGCACAGCCACATAATAGCTATAAAGCCAGCGACAGCTCTCATTTTTGGGCACAGACACCACGATCCGACAATACCTTACCAACTCCCACTCTGGCTGCCCGTCTCCATCCAGTGCTGGGACACATAGTTCCACAGAAGAAGGATCCAAGATGGACGTGGACCATGCTACAGAGTCTCAGAACATGGACATGTTCCCACCAGGGCTGGTGAGTTTTCCCCAGCCCGGATTCTATGAAAAAATAGCCCAAGCAATGGCCACTCTTATCCTCCCCACTGTTACTATGGCAGTAGACACAGCCGTGGATGCGGGCATTGACCAGTTCCGCAAGGAGCTGGGATACCAGGCACCCAGGATGACAAAGGCAGAATGCTGCATCTCTGCCCTAGAAGATTAGCTTTACCAAAATAATGACACCCTCCAGCAACACTCCCAAATACATGCCTTAATACAGAAGAAACTGGAATACCTTGAGAATCATTCACGCAGAAATAATCTGTGGATCATAGGTCTTCCAGAATTATACCACTATTACATCTATGTGCGTCTTGCTTACCAGAATCTTTGGATCTCACAAACCAATGCGTGGCTGAACGAGCACACAGAATAGGAGCACCAGACTCCAACCGCAGATCATCCAGACCTGTTATTGTCAAATACTTGAACTATGGGGACAGACTAGCAATTCTTCAGGCCTTTCACAAATATCGCTCAGTTAAAATTGACAGTCATAACCTCCTAATCTTCGCCGATTACTTGGCTGAGGTATCTCGGAGAAAAAAAGAATTCCAGCCCATGTGTGAATAGCTTTTTAAATAGGGTATCCGGTTAAGTTTGGCTTATTCTGCCACCCTGCATCTACTAACATCTAACATAGAAATAAAAATAAATTTAACAATATGTGGAAAAAATGGATAGAAGTGGAAACACATTTAAGGGTGGGTGATGGATAAGCAAGCAAGGAGGATGTGTGGTTGTGAAGAAGGGATAATGTGGGTTTTTATATGTGATAAATCTATATGTGTATTGCTGCATACGGAAGAAATGGATGTATGTATGTTTTAATTATGTGGAAAAATAAATAAAGAATATCTGATTAAAAAAAAATTGTGGCAGGAGGGGAGGTGCGGAGAGGACATCACTCACACACAGGAGCTGACAGGCAGGGATGGGGCGGGGGAGAGGGGGGAGTGAGGAGAGACTGCAGGATGACTGAGGCGCGTAAACTGACCACAGTATCATGGATCAGCAGCCATGATTACCAGGGTCAGCTTACATAGGGGCCACAGGAACAGGCAGGATCAACCAGGTTTGTTTACAGCATAGAAAGGGACAGATTAGACAGCATGAGGACTATGCTGTTTAAACTACTTTAAAGGAATAATTTCTTTTTTATTTTAGGGTTACAACCTCTTTAACTGGACTAACAGCAGTGGCAGATAAACTCTACTGCAATAAACAGGTTCACCTACTAATAGACAGTAAAGTGACCACTACACAAACATACTGTGTCACAGATAGGGATGAGCTCGGTGTTCGAGTCGAACATACGTTCGACTCGAACATCGGCTGTTCGATCGTTCGACGAAGATCGAACGATTTGGGCCGTTCGCGCCTAATTCGAGTGACGCGAACGGCCCACAATGCACTACGCCATCGCAGTGTCATCCAGGCGCTGTGATTGGCCAAGCATGCACTGTGACCCCGCATGCTTGGCCAATCACAGCACCGGCAGCGAGGAGAGCAATGATTGGCCACAGGCAGGATGCCTGTGGCCAATTATTGCTGAGGGTGTTTAGTACACGCCCCGCACTATAAAAGGCCGCCAGCACGGCGGCCTAGTGTAGTGTGTTCCGGAGCAGGGAAAGAGAAGCATAGGCAGGGACAGTGACATTTTTTTTTCTTGCTTAACCTGGATTCCTTCAGTTTAGGGAAAGAGAAGGATAGGTAGGGAGAGTGTCAGTGTGTTTTACTGTGCGAATCCTTGTTTCTAGGGACAGGGAAGGACAGTGAGGGAAATTCTCCATGTGCTATAGTGTGCTAAAGCATTGATCATCAACCATCTTTAAAAAATCATTTTTTCTAGGGACAGAAAACTATAGGTAGGGAGAGTGTCAGTGTGTTTTACTGTGATAATCCTTGTTTCTAGGGACAGGGAAGGACAGTGAGGGAAATTCTCCTTGTGCTATAGTGTGCTAAAGCATTGATCATCAACCATCTTTAAAAAAACATTTTTTCTAGGGACAGAAAACTATAGGTAGGAAGAGTGTCAGTTTCTTTCACTGTGATAATCCTTGTTTCTAGGGACAGGGAAGGACAGTGAGGGAAATTCTCCTTGTGCTATAGTGTGCTAAAGCATTGATCATCAACCATCTTTAAAAAAACATTTTTTCTAGGGACAGAAAACTATAGGTAGGAAGAGTGTCAGTTTCTTTCACTGTGATAATCCTTGTTTCTAGAGACAGGGAAGGACAGTGAGGGAAATTCTACTTGTGCTATAGTGTGCTAAAGCATTGATCATCAATCAGCTTTAAAAAAACATTTTTTCTAGGGACAGAAAACTATAGGTAGGAAGAGTGTCAGTTTCTTTCACTGTGATAATCCTTGTTTCTAGGGACAGGGAAGGACAGTGAGGGAAATTCTCCTTGTGCTATAGTGTGCTAAAGCATTGATCATCAACCGTCTTTAAAAAAACATTTTTTCTAGGGACAGAAAACTATAGGTAGGAAGAGTGTCAGTTTCTTTCACTGTGATAATCCTTGTTTCTAGGGACAGGGAAGGACAGTGAGGGAAATTCTCCTTGTGCTATAGTGTGCTAAAGCATTGATCATCAACCGTCTTTAAAAAAACATTTTTTCTAGGGACAGAAAACTATAGGTAGGAAGAGTGTCAGTTTCTTTCACTGTGATAATCCTTGTTTCTAGGGACAGGGAAGGACAGTGAGGGAAATTCTCCTTGTGCTATAGTGTGCTAAAGCATTGATCATCAACCGTCTTTAAAAAAACATTTTTTCTAGGGACAGAAAACTATAGGTAGGAAGAGTGTCAGTTTCTTTCACTGTGATAATCCTTTTTTCTAGGGACAGGGAAGGACAGTGAGGGAAATTCTCCTTGTGCTATAGTGTGCTAAAGCATTGATCATCAACCGTCTTTAAAAAAACATTTTTTCTAGGGACAGAAAACTATAGGTAGGAAGAGTGTCAGTTTCTTTCACTGTGATAATCCTTGTTTCTAGGGACAGGGAAGGACAGTGAGGGAAATTCTACTTGTGCTATAGTGTGCTAAAGCATTGATCATCAACCGTCTTTAAAAAAACATTTTTTCTAGGGACAGAAAACTATAGGTAGGAAGAGTGTCAGTTTCTTTCACTGTGATAATCCTTGTTTCTAGGGACAGGGAAGGACAGTGAGGGAAATTCTACTTGTGCTATAGTGTGCTAAAGCATTGATCATCAATCAGCTTTAAAAAAACATTTTTTCTAGGGACAGAAAACTATAGGTAGGAAGAGTGTCAGTTTATTTCACTGTGATAATCCTTGTTTCTAGGGACAGGGAAGGACAGTGAGGGAAATTCTCCTTGTGCTATAGTGTGCTAAAGCATTGATCATCAACCGTCTTTAAAAAAACATTTTTTCTAGGGACAGAAAACTATAGGTAGGAAGAGTGTCAGTTTCTTTCACTGTGATAATCCTTGTTTCTAGGGACAGGGAAGGACAGTGAGGGAAATTCTACTTGTGCTATAGTGTGCTAAAGCATTGATCATCAACCGTCTTTAAAAAAACATTTTTTCTAGGGACAGAAAACTATAGGTAGGAAGAGTGTCAGTTTCTTTCACTGTGATAATCCTTGTTTCTAGGGACAGGGAAGGACAGTGAGGGAAATTCTACTTGTGCTATAGTGTGCTAAAGCATTGATCATCAATCAGCTTTAAAAAAACATTTTTTCTAGGGACAGAAAACTATAGGTAGGAAGAGTGTCAGTTTATTTCACTGTGATAATCCTTGTTTCTAGGGACAGGGAAGGACAGTGAGGGAAATTCTCCTTGTGCTATAGTGTGCTAAAGCATTGATCATCAACCGTCTTTAAAAAAACATTTTTTCTAGGGACAGAAAACTATAGGTAGGAAGAGTGTCAGTTTCTTTCACTGTGATAATCCTTGTTTCTAGGGACAGGGAAGGACAGTGAGGGAAATTCTACTTGTGCTATAGTGTGCTAAAGCATTGATCATCAACCGTCTTTAAAAAAACATTTTTTCTAGGGACAGAAAACTATAGGTAGGAAGAGTGTCAGTTTCTTTCACTGTGATAATCCTTGTTTCTAGGGACAGGGAAGGACAGTGAGGGAAATTCTACTTGTGCTATAGTGTGCTAAAGCATTGATCATCAATCAGCTTTAAAAAAACATTTTTTCTAGGGACAGAAAACTATAGGTAGGAAGAGTGTCAGTTTCTTTCACTGTGATAATCCTTGTTTCTAGGGACAGGGAAGGATAGTGAGGGAAATTCTCCTTGTGCTATAGTGTGCTAAAGCATTGATCATCAACCGTCTTTAAAAAAACATTTTTTCTAGGGACAGAAAACTATAGGTAGGAAGAGTGTCAGTTTCTTTCACTGTGATAATCCTTGTTTCTAGGGACAGGGAAGGACAGTGAGGGAAATTCTACTTGTGCTATAGTGTGCTAAAGCATTGATCATCAATCAGCTTTAAAAAAACATTTTTTCTAGGGACAGAAAACTATAGGTAGGAAGACTGTCAGTTTCTTTCACTGTGATAATCCTTGTTTCTAGGGTTAGGGAAGGACAGTGAGGGAAATTCTCCTTGTGCTATAGTGTGCTAAAGCATTGATCATCAACCGTCTTTAAAAAAACATTTTTTCTAGGGACAGAAAACTATAGGTAGGAAGAGTGTCAGTTTCTTTCACTGTGATAATCCTTGTTTCTAGGGACAGGGAAGGACAGTGAGGGAAATTCTACTTGTGCTATAGTGTGCTAAAGCATTGATCATCAACCGTCTTTAAAAAAACATTTTTTCTAGGGACAGAAAACTATAGGTAGGAAGAGTGTCAGTTTCTTTCACTGTGATAATCCTTGTTTCTAGGGACAGGGAAGGACAGTGAGGGAAATTCTACTTGTGCTATACTGTGCTAAAGCATTCCTCATCAACCATCTTTGAAATCCTTGTTTTTTGGACAGTCAGGGAAATTGTCGTTGTGCTATTCTGTGCGAAAGCAATCATCCTCAACCATATTTAGAAATCCTTAAGTAAAGGGACAGAGAAGGACACCTGAAGGTAGCCCTTATTGCTTTTTTCCCATCTCCCTGCAGGCCATCTATTAGAATGTCTGGAAGGCAAACAAGGAGAGGCAGACAGTCAGGAGGCAATAAAAGAGGGCAAGCAGGCTCTGTGTCTGGGGGCAACAGTGCTGGTCGTGGACGCGGTGCATTGTCATCAGCACATGGCCATGGGACACGCTTGTCCTTCTTTTCGGCAGCTGGACATGTTGAGCCACATCATGCCGAAGACTTGGTAGAGTGGATGACCAAGCCCTCCTCCTCCTCCTCATCCTCTCTCACCCAGGCTCAGGGTACTGGCAAAGCAGCTGCCAAAGCGTCCTCTTCCCTGGTATCAATGTCAGACTCATCATCAGTCACTCCTTCCCTAGACCCACCATGTCCTCCTCCTGAGGAATCCCCCGAACTGTTTGAGCACAGTGTTGGGTACATGCTCCAGGAGGATGCCCAGCGTTTCGAAGGGTCTGATGATGAAACCCAGCTACAGGAAGGCAGTAGCGTGAGAGCAGACAGAGGGGATGCTCAAGAAGGACACCAATCTGGCAGTCATGTTCCAGCAGCTGCAGCATACTGCCAGATTGGCTCCAGTGATGAGGAGGGAGGGGATGATGAGGTCACTGACTCCACGTGGGTGCCTAATAGGAGAGAGGAGGAGGAGTAGGATGAGGAGGAGGCACATCTCCAACGAGGCAGGATGCCCTTTGGTGGCCAGCGTAAGGGCAGTACACCGACGGAATCACACCGCAGAGCTCCGCCTGTGCAGGGCGCTGCCTCTGCCCGTCATTCAAAAAGTTCTTTGGTGTGGGCCTTTTTTGAGGCTAGTGCATCAGATCGCACAGCTGCTGTTTGCAACATATGTCTCAAGCGTATATCGCGTGGCCAAAACATCAGCCGCTTGGGTACCACATGCCTGACCAGACATATGTTGACCTGCCATGCAGCTCGTTGGCAAGCCTACCTCAAAGACCCACACCAAAGAACAAAGCGGACCTCTCCTTGCACCGCATCAGCTGGGATCTCCAACCCCACTATAACTTCAGTCCTGTCTGAAACATGCACTGAGAGGAATGAAGGTGTAGAATTAGGTGTGTCACAGCCAAGTAGTTGCGGCCACTCTGCTAGCAGTACACCGACGTCCGATTCTAGCAGGCAAATTTCCCTGCCCCAGCTGCTGGACCGTCGAAAGAAGTTCACTCCCAGCCATCCACATGCCCAGCGGTTGAATGCTAGCTTGGCTAAATTGCTAGCGCTTCAACTGCTGCCTTTTCAGTTGGTAGACTCGGCCCCCTTCCGTGAGTTTGTGCAATGTGCGGTTCCTCAGTGGCAGGTTCCCAAACGCCACTTTTTCTCACGGAAGGCTATTCCGGCTCTCTACCGGCATGTGGAAGGCAATGTCTTGGCCTCGCTGGACAGGGCGGTCAGCGGTAAGGTGCATATTACCGCTGACTCATGGTCCAGCAGGCATGGATAGGGACGTTACCTTTCTTTCACGGCCCATTGGGTCACTCTTTTGGCAGCTGGGAAGGATGCAGGACAAGGTGCAGTAGTGTTGGAGGTTGTTCCACCGCCACGCCTCCAAAATGCTACTACTGGTTGTGACACACCTCTCTCCTCCACCCCCTCCTCTTCTTCTTCCTCCATGGCCTCTTCCTGTGGTTTGTCCTCTGAACCAGCGGTGCTCCGTAGCTGTGCAAGGGGCTACGCAAGTACGCAGGCAAAAAGATGCCATGCCGTGCTTGCGCTGGTGTGTTTGGGGGACAGAAGCCACACTGGGGCAGAGGTCCTGTCTGCTCTGCAGGGCCAGGCCGAGAGGTGGTTGACGCCACGCCAGCTTAAGCCAGGAATGGTGGTTTGCGACAATGGCACCAACCTCCTCTCCGCCCTCCGACAGGGACAACTGACCCATGTGCCCTGTGTGGCTCACGTCCTTAACCTGGTGGTGCAGCGGTTCTTGGGCAGGTACCCGGGCTTACAGGATGTCCTGAGGCAGGCCAGGAAAGTCTGTGTGCATTTCCGCAGATCTTATAATGCCAGTGCTCGCCTGGCTGAGCTGCAAAAGGAGTTGAACCTGCCCAAGAACCGCCTTATATGTGACATGCCCACCAGGTGGAACTCAACGTTGGCCATGCTACAGCGGCTGCACACGCAGCAGAGGGCCATCAATGAGTACCTGTGCGACTACGGCACCAGGACAGGGTCAGGGGAGCTTGGTTTTTTTTCTCCACGCCAGTGGGGCATGATCAGGGATGCATGCACTGTCCTGGCACCATTTGAGGAGGCCACGAGGATGGTGAGCAGTGACAGTGCATGCATCAGTGACACTGTACCTCTTGTCCAGCTGTTGGAGCACACGCTGCGTGGAATAATGGACAGGGCACTTGAGGCAGAACAGAGGCAGGAAGAGGAGGACTTCCTTGCCTCTCAAGGCCCCCTTTACCCAGACAGTGTTCCTTCTGTCCCACCCATCGCACAGGAAGAGGAGGAGGAGGAGGAGGAGGAGGAGGAGGATTGTGTCAGCATGGAGGTGGAGGCTGGCACTCAGCATCATCAGCAGCAGTCTTTTAGGGATGATTTACAGTCCCAAGAAACCAGTGGACTTGTACGTGGCTGGGAGGAGGTGGCTGCGAATCATGTCGTCCTTAGTGACCCAGAGGACTCCGGACCGAATGCCTCAGCAAACCTACACTGCATGGCCTCCCTGATCCTGCAAAGTCTGCGGAAGGATCCTCGTATTCTTCGGATCAAGGAGAGGGACCATTACTGGCTGGCCACTCTCCTTGATCCACGGTACAAGGGTAAGGTTGCGGACCTTATGTTACCGTCGCAGAGGGAGCAGAGGATGAGACAACTCCGGGAGGCCTTGCAGAAAGGTCTGTGCAACGCGTTCCCAGAGACTGGGAGGTTACAAACTCCTGGTCCTGGACAACGAGTTGCTGAGGCTTCGGCCAGTCAAAGAAGGAGCGGTGGGGAAGGTGGCCGTCTGACCGATGCGTTCAGACAATTCTTTAGTCCGCAGCCCCAAAGTATGATCGGTTCCAGCAACCATCGCCAGCGTCTGATAAACATGGTACAGGAATATCTAGGGGCAAGGTCAGACTTGGACACCTTCCCCACCGAAAATCCTCTGGCTTACTGGGTCTTGAGGATGGATCACTGGCCAGAGCTTGCACAGTATGCAATTGAGCTACTGGCCTGTCCTGCATCCAGCGTTCTTTCGGAACGCACATTCAGTGCTGCTGGAGGATTTGTCACGGATCACAGGGTGCGCCTGTCCACCGACTCGGTTGATCGACTGACTTTCATCAAGATGAACCAGTCTTGGATCACCACCAGCTACCACACACCTGATGCTGATATAACAGACTAATTGATTTTAACATGTCACATCCCTTTAAGACTGATGCTGATGCTGAGTGCCTGTGCTGTTATGTTGACTGGCTATCCTCCTCCTCCGAGTCCTCAATGATACGATTGATGATGATAGCTTGGAAGATCATTTTTGTTTATGGGTGCCGCCACCAGTGCCTAAGGCCCAATTTTTCAGCCCCTGTTTAACAGGGGCGTGTCATTACAATTTTTGAAGCAATACTTTGCAACAGGGCTCATTGCTGTGCTCCAAGTACAGTATCTGTGAGGGGTTGTAGTGTTGTGCCACCAGTGCCTAAGGCCCAATTTTTCAGCCCCTGTTCAACAGGGGCATGTAATTACAATTCTTGATCTAATAATTCACAGCAGGGCCCATTGCTGCACCCACCAAGAGTAACTCTGAGGGCTTACAGTGTTGTGGCAACGCCACCACCACCACCACCACGAAAGGCCCAATTTTTCAGCCCCTGTTCAAAAGGGGCATGTAATTACAATTCTTGATCTAATAATTCACAGCAGGGCCCATTCCTGCACCCACCAAGAGTAACTCTGAGGGCTTACAGTGTTGTGGCAACACCACCACCACCACCACGAAAGGCCCAATTTTTCAGCCCCTGTTCAACAGGGGCATGCAATTACAATTCTTGATCTAATAATTCACAGCAGGGCCCATTCATGCGCCCACCAAGAGTAACGGTGAGAGCTTACAGTGTTGTGACACCAGCACCACCACCAAAGGCCAAATTTTTCCTACCACTGTTCAACAATGGCATGTAATTACAATTCATGATATAATAGTTCACAGCAGGACATTTCAGCGCCCACCAAGAGTAACTGTGAGGGCTTACAGTGTTGTGGCAACACCAACAACTAAGGGGCCTATTTCTGCAGAGTATATACGGCAGGTCCCTACTTTCAAACATCCAACTTACAAACGACTCCTACTTGCAAACGCAAGAAGACAACAGGAAGTGAGAGGAAATCTACCCCTTGGAAGGAAAATTCTCTCCTGTAAGAATTAATATGGGAGAAAGGTGTCTCCTCTGTACTGATGCTTTATCAGCAATCCTTGTTTCAAGAAAAACACCACATTTCAAAAACAGTTGTCATTGGGACGGAAAGTGAGGTGAAATGTTCTGAACAGGGGCACAGACAGCAAAACAAATGTTACAGGGGTGATAACCCTTACCTATGTTTTCCAAAAAGTTTAAAAATAGATTTTTGGGCTGGAGCTACACTTAAACAATGTACCTGTTCAAAATTACAAACAGATTCTACATAAGAACAAACCTACAGTCCCTGTCTTGTATGCACCGCCTGTATACGGCTGTTCAGAGTATATAGGGCCTTTTTTATTTTATGTGCGGGGTTCCCCTTAATATCCATACAAGACTCAAAGGGGCTGGTAATGGGCTGGGGTGGGGGGGGGGTCATGGGGTAGCTATGCCATTTTTCTTAAAGATTTTCATTCATATTACCGGGACCAGACATTACATTAAAGCCGCAAGCAGTTTTAAATGGCTTTTTTTCCTTTAGAAGTGTCATTTTGTGCAGGGACAGTTCTAAACACGGGAAACACGTGGCACTTCACAGGCATACTTTAGACACCCCCCAGGTACGATATTTAAAGGAATATTTAACTTTTTTTTTTTTCACTTTATGCATCATTAAAATGACTGCTCCCGAAAAACTACCGTTTTTAAAACTTCTTTTTGCATTGATACATGTCCCCTGGTGCAGAACCCGGGTTCCCAAACCCTTTTTAGGACAATAACATGCATAATAGTCGTTATAATTAGCACTTTAGAATTCGAACGTTCGCATCCATTGTATTTAATAGGGTTCTAATGTTCGTACGAACTTTCGGTCCGTTCGCGGGTTCTGGTGCGAACCGAACCCGGGGGTGTTCGGCTCATCACTAGTCACAGACTGAACTATCAGATATACTGCATGTGACATAACAGCAAGGGATCTTGAAATATATAAACAAATATATATTTGAGCTACATCACCAACCTCATCTGCAGATATCGCCCAAATCATCCTCTCCCAAGACATCTTGCCCTTTAGCTTCCTTGTCACCTCCTACCATGCTCACCTCAAGGACTTCTCAGAAACTCTTCCATCCTCTGGAACCCCCGACCCCAGTATGTCTGGTCAGCTCCCACTCTGTCCAACTTTAGGCGATCATTAAAAAACAAATTTATTCAGGGAAGCCTACCCCAACTCCACCTAAGAACTGTACTTAAGTTACCTCTATAAGATCATCCCCTGCAGCTATCACCTTTTGTACCACCTCCCCCTTCCTTTAGATTGTAAGCTCTATAAGCACGACCCTCCTATACTTCTGTAGCGAACTGTATTGTAATATATTGTAAAGCGCTGTGCAAACTGTTGGTGCTATATAAATCCTGAATAATAATAATAATAAATATATGCACCCAGAGGCTATGGGCAACAATAGTAAACTATTACCATAGGAACAATTATCCAATAACTGCTGCTTCTGGTCTGGAATAGTGACAGTTCTTCCATGGGGATATGTGGTCTCTCCTCTCCTCTCTCCTCTCTCCTCTCTCCTCTCTTCTCCTCACCAGCCCCACAGGAAGTGCTGTACATAAACAACTTTGTCATATAAATAGCAGAGTTACTTACAAATATAGACACCAGAGGGCAAAAGATTCCTACACCAGTTTAACCCTTTCCCCTAGAGCAATTGTTTTAATTTTTGACACACGTTAAATATAGAATTTTTTGGCTATACAATTACATAAAACTATTCTGAAAGATTATAGTTGCATTTATAAAATCTATATTAAAAAATAACAATAATAATAATTTAAGTGCACACAAACAAAATGTAATCCCAATGTTTTTGTAAAAAATATATGATGAGGTAGTGATAAGTAAGTGCATATCAAATATGCCAAGCTTCAAAATTGTGTGTGCCTGTGAAATGGCAAAAATTATGGTACTTAAAATTATCAATAGGTGACACTTTAAATGCATTTAAAACTCATGAGTTAAGAGCAGCCCTTTTCAACTGGCTGCCAGAGTAAAATAATTTAAAACTGCCTCATTTAAGGTAGACAGTTACAAGAAACTTTTCTTTCTGCCAGAATAAGATATTTTTTTTTCTCATTTACTGTACCTTTAATTGAAACTGTGTGGGAGATGTTAAGCATGGTATTATTTGTGCCTGTGTGTTTGGAGGGATACAAAGGCTCAGGTCGCACATGTCAATTCTTAGTACTTAGAGCCAGTAGGGGCCAGGGCTATGCACCCATTTCTGAGGTGGATTGATATGCCCTGGTCTCAGTGATCTGTAGCTGTAAAGAGGATGGTCTAGCATGACACCTTTGAATTTGGGCATGAAAAGAGCAGGAGAGGTCACCACAACAAGGCAACTGATTTATTGATTGAGACTGACTGAGACTAACTAACTGACTGACTAAGAATGCATGGATGGTGGGGGCGCTAAATTTCACTGCCGCTGATTAATGTAGGGTGAGGGGGGTGATTAGTAATGATACCAGTGCTTGTGCTCACTGACAACAATGCTGGGGGTTATTATTGCACTCACTGAAACAAAGGCTGTGGGTTAATATTACTTCCACTGACACCGATGCTGAGGGTTATTATTGCATCCATTGACATCATGTTGGAGGTTATTATTGCATTAATTGACACCAATTCAGTTTTTTTTATTGTGTCCACTAACACCAACCTGCATGCAGGTGCCAATGTATTGTTAGTGGCACTTCAGATGCAGAATTCAGTGCATTTGCAGGCACCAATTTTCTGTGCTTTTTTAAAAATATATATTTTTTAAAAGTGAGTTAAAATTCACCGCACAGTAACTTGTGGCAATTGCACGAAAAAGCTTGCCACATTTATGTGTGACCTTGGTGTGGACCGGCCTTAACTTCTCTGAGATTCTGCATAATTTATAATATATGTGCCTTGTCTGAAAAAAGGTTGAGAAACACTGGTTTAGCATTACCTGTAACTCAGGAAAAGATTTACAGCTCTCACTCTGGAGTGATATATATTACACATGTGGTTCAAACATTTACATGCTTATTATGATTAAGCAAATTATGCATGAAACGCATTACCATTTGTACTGTCATCTTGTGTCCTTATTTTAATCAATAAAGCTTGCATTTCTCTGAAGACTGGAGTGTGGTCAACCTTCTCTTGCACCTATTTGGATTATTCTGTTCACGGACTGGACGGAACCTATTCTTTCAGAGCAGGGGACACATGAGGAGGTCTCACCTGAGCCATATCTGCCTGTGCACAATTTACATGTGTGTTTTTACATCATACATTTTTTTTCAGGTACTTATATAGCACCATCAATTTACATAGCACTTTACATATATATTGTACATTCACATCAGTCCCTGCCCTGAAGGAGCTTATAATTCCAAAGGTCCCTAACTCACATTCATAAATACACATACTATGACCAATTTAGATAGGTGCCAAAAAACCTACCAGCGTGTCTTTGGAGTGTGGGAGGAAACCCACACATGGACAGGGAGAACATAGAAACTCTGTGCAGGTAGTGTTGTGTGGGAGAAAAAGAAACCCTGGACTGCCGCACTCTGTATAGACAGTTATTTATTCCAAAATTTCAGGTAAAAAATCCAAATTCAAAATGAATCCATAAATCCAAAACAACAAATGCAGATGGTGTGCATGCAGGGAAGGGTGGCTAACGCGTTTCACGTCACGAATTGACGCTTACTCATAGCTAGCTCTGCATCAGTGCAGAGCCAGCACCTGTGTGAGTGACCGGGCGGAAGCAGCTATTTGGTGAATTCTCAAGCTTTTGAGCGGTACGTTTTTCCTTTCCTCTGTTTCTACCAGGTAGTGTTGTGGTTGGGATTTGAGCTGACAATCCTAGTGTTGCCAGATGGTAGTACTTAACCACGTTTATATTTGGTACTCAAGTTAAAGTGGTTATTAAGTGGTTATTAAGCCACTGCATGTTCGTGCTACAATCCCCTCCATCATCCGCAGTTCTCCTCTGTCCTCCCCCTCACCCCCGTCTGTCAGCTCCGATCGACTCCCCAGCCCTTTCTTCCTGCTGTATAATAACTTAGTGTTCATTCTACAATCCCCTTTATTATAGTACATGATTTCTCCTCTCTCAATCTGACAGCAAAGCGGGTGGGGCTGAGAATCCCCTGCTGATGTCAGCCAGGAGGAGCAGAGAAGGAGAAAGGCAGCTGGTCACGTGAGCGCTAAGTGGTGCTATAGATAAAGGTATATAGCGGCATATTTTTTACAAATGACATACACTGGGGCAAATCATTTACTATAACATAGGGCACTAAGTTATGATAGCAGTAGGAAGGGAGGGCCGGGGAGTGGATTGAAGCTGACAGGAAGGGGGAGGTAAGAGGAGGACAGAGGAGAGCTGCGGATGACGGTGGCATGTAAGTTGACCACGGTGCCAGGGTGCAACAGCCATGATTAACCGTAGTCAGTTTACAGAGGGGAGGGTAGAACCAGGCAGGATCATTCAGGTATTTCAGGTGATAGAAAGGGCCAAATTACACAGTAATGCTTTAAAGGAAAAGGATCTTTTTTTTTTTTTTTAGGGTTACAAATGCTTTAAGGCTGTATTCACAAGTATGCATTTTGCAGATTTGCACTACAGAACGTGTTCCATAGGAAACCATGTTAAAAGGACTGTAGTGCAAATCTGCAAAAAGCACAAAAAATGCATAGGTGTGAATACAGCCTTAGCGCCCTATGAGTTTGCAATGGGCAGATGACAGGTTCCCTCTAAACATTTTAACAGGTCACGTTACATTTTAACATAGGACCCCTTATTTGATAACAGCTTCACAAGTCTGGCATCCATTGAACTTGTGAGTTCTTGGACAGTTTCTGCTTGAATTTGTTTGTCAGAATAGCCTCCCAGAGCTGCTGTTTCAAAGTAAACTGCCTCCCACCCTCATAGATCTTTTGTTTGAGGATGCTCTAAAGCTTCTCAATAGGATTGAGGTCAGGGGAGGATGGAGGCCACACCATGACTTTCTCTCCTTTTATCCCCATAGCAGCCATTGATGCAGAGGTATTCTTTGCAGCATGAGATGGTGCATTGTCATGCATGAAGATGATTTTATTACGGAAAGCATAGTTCTTCCTTCTGTACCAGGGAAGGAAGTGGTCAGTCATGAACTCCACATATTTTGCAGAGGTCATCTTTACACCTTCAGGGACCCTAAAGGAGTCGACCAGATCTCTTCCCATGATTCCGGCCCAAAACATGACCCCACCACCGCCTTGCTGACGTTGCAGCCTTGTTGGAACAGGGTGGCCGTCCACCAACCATCCACTACTCCATCCATCTGGACCATCCAGGGTTGCACGGCACTCATCAGTGAACAGGACTTTTTGAAAATTAGTCTTCATGTATTTTTCTGCCCAATGCAGCCGTTTCTGCTTGTGAGCATTGGTTAGTGGTTAGAGGTTTATGCACAGTTGCAAGACTCTGGAGGACTCTACACCTTGATGTCCGCGGGACTCCAGAGGCACCAGCAGCTTCAAATATCTGTTTGCTGCTATGTAATGGTGTTTTAGCAGCTGCTCTCTTAATCTGATGCATGGATCTGGCAGAAATCTTCCTCAATGTGTCTTTATCTGCACGAAACCCGTCTGTACTCTGAATCAGACACAAATCTCTTAATAGTGCGATGATCACGCTTAAGTTTTCGTGAAATATCTAATGTTTTCATACCTCGTCCAAGGCATTGAACTATATCACTTTTTTTTCGGCAGCAGAGAGATCCTTTTTCTTCCCCATATTGCTTGAAAATGGTGCTCTGCATAATAATGTGTAACACCCTCCTTTAGTAGTTTTTCCTTTAATTGGGCTCACAAGGCTATCTAATTATCATAGGTGTCCGAGATTGTTTTCAGTGATCAAAAGAGCCTTGAGACACAATGCCATCCATGAGTTAAACTGAAAAACAAAATATTAAATCTTTGTGACACTGAAATATCATTGGCTCACTAACTGTAGTGTGTTTTTGCAAAACTGAAAATGCACTAAAAAATGCATAGGTGTGAACCAGGACTTAATTCCCTATGTACCTAACTTTCTAGCATGGATTTTGATGGCTCTGAAACCAGAAATGCTGATAGATAGCTAAGCAGTACCAGATACCGACTGCTCAGAAGAGATCAGGAGATAGATGCTTCCTGAGCTCTTCCATCTGACTATCTTGATATCATTTGTTATGGTCCCAGGTTTTGGCAGGGATGAGGAGTGGGTAACACCTGCAAGCAGGGCCGCCATCAGGGGGGTACAGCCCACACACTTGTAAGGGGACCGAGCATATAGAAGGGCCCGACTGTCTGGTAGAGATGGGAGAAAGCAGGGGCGGGTGAATGAGAGCTCCGTGGATGCGCTGGCTTTCAGAACGTGTGCGAGTCAGCAGCTGCTGCTGTTTCATTAAGCTGACATCGGGCTCTTTGCTGCCACCTCTGGTAAATTCCAGCATGTGCACCCATCATGTGTGCTGCACAAGAGCTAGGACCAGGAACACCACCTAACAAGTAAGATCTGTTGTACAAGTGAAAAGGGGGGTGGTGTGTCTGTGTACATATGTGTGCCTGTGTACGTGTGTGTGTGTGCCTATGTGTGTGTCTGTGAACATATGTGTGTGTCTGTGTACATGTGTGTGTCGGTGTTAGGGATGAGCTCGGTGTTCGAGTCGAACGCATGTTCGACTCGAACATCGCCTGTTCGCCGAAACCATAACTTTGTGGGCCGTTCGCGCCAAATTCGTGTGACGCGAACGGCCCACAATGCACTGCGCCATCGCACTGCATTGCCGGCGCTGTGACTGGCCAAGCATGCACTGTGACCCCGCATGCTTGGCCAATCACAGCGCCACTCATGAACTCCACATATTTTGCAGAGGTCATCTTTACACCTTCAGGGACCCTAAAGGAGTCGACCAGGTCTCTTCCCATGATTCCGGCCCAAAACATGGCCCCACCACCGCCTTGCTGACATCGCAGCCTTGTTGGAACAGGGTGGCCGTCCACCAACCATCCACTACTCCATCCATCTAGACCATCCAGGGTTGCACGGCACTCATCAGTGAACAGGACTTTTTGAAAATTATTTTTCATGTATTTTTCTGCCCAATGCAGCCGTTTCTGCTTGTGAGCATTGGTTAGTGGTTAGAGGTTTCTGCACAGTTACAAGACTCTGGAGGACTCTACACCTTGATGTCCGCGGGACTCCAGAGGCACCAGCAGCTTCAAATATCTGTTTGCTGCTATGTAATGGTGTTTTAGCAGCTGCTCTCTTAATCTGATGCATGGATCTGGCAGAAATCTTCCTCAATGTGTCTTTATCTGCACAAAACCCGTCTGTACTCTGAATCAGACACAAATCTCTTAATAGTGCGATGATCACGCTTAAGTTTTCGTGAAATAGCTAATGTTTTCATACCTCGTCCAAGGCATTGAACTATTTCACTTTTTTTTCGGCAGCAGAGAGATCCTTTTTCTTCCCCATATTGCTTGAAAATGGTGCTCTGCTTAATAATGTGGAACACCCTCCTTTAGGCCCGGTTCACACTGGGGCGACAAATGCTCCGACATTGGGAGCTCATGTCGCATGACGTGTGAAAATCAATGTTTCCCTATGGGAGCCGTCTTAACTGGTCCGACACATGTCGGTCGGACTTTGAAAATGCTCCCTGTGCTACTTTGGTCCGACTTTGATCTGACTTCAGCCCATTGACTATCATTGAAGTCGGATCACAGTCGGACTGCAGTCTTGCATGATCCGACTTTGGCATGCGACTTGTGCTGTGCTGCTCTTGAGGGGGAACTCCAGGCCAAATTTTAAAGAAAAAAACAGCATGGGTTCCCCCTCCAGGAGCATACCAGGCCCTTGGGTCTGGTCTGGATTTGAAGGGGAATCCCTACGCCGAAAAAACTGTGTGGGGGTCCCCCCCAAAGTCCAAACCAGACCCTTATCCGAGCACGCAACCTGGCAGGCCGCAGGGGAAGAGGGGGGACGAGAGAGCGGCCCCCCTCCCTCCTGAACCGTACCAGGCCGCATGCCCTTAACATGGGGGGTTTGGTGCTCTGGGGCAGGGGGGCGACCTGCGGCCCCCCCACCCCAAAGCACCCTGTCCCCATGTTGATGAGGACTGGGCCTCTTCCTGACAACCCTGGCCGTTGGTTGTCGGGGTCTGCGGGCGGGGGGCTTATCGGAATCCGGGAGCCCCCTTTGATAAGGGGGCCCCCAGATCCTGGCCCCCCACCCTATGTGAATGAGTATGGGGTACATCGTACCCCTACCCATTCACCTGGTGTAAAAAAAATGTCAAGAAAAAACACAACACAGCTTTTTTAATTAATTTATTGCACAGCTCCGGGGTCTTCTCCCGACTTCGGGGGTCTCCGCGCTCTCCGGTTCTTTCTTCTGACGGGCCTCCGCTATCTTATTCCAGCTCTTTTGCTAGCGGGGCCCGGTCTTCTCCGTCGCCTTCTTCCCTCTTCTCCTCTCCGGTTCTTTCTTTCTTCTGCCGGGTCTCCGCTATCTTCTTCCAGCTCTTTTGCTAGCGGAGGCCCGGTCTTCCCCGTCGTCTCGTCCGACTCTCTGTCTTACTTCTGCCGGCCCCTCCACTATCTTCTTCCAGCTCTTTTGCTAGTGGAGGGGCCGGTCTTCCCGTCTTCTTCTCTCTTCTCCTCCTCGATGTTGACGCGTCGCTTCCTTCCGCTGTAATGCTGGCTGTTCGCACCGCTCCGAATTAATATAGGCTTCTCATGACGTCACAGTCACATGCTCCGGGTGGCCCCGGAGCATGCGACTGTGACGTCATGGGAGCATGTGACTGTGACGTCATGAGAAGCCTATATTAATTTGGAGCGGAGCGAACAGCCAGCATTACAGCGGAAGGAAGCGACGCGTCAACATCGAGGAGGAGAAGAGAGAAGAAGACGGCGACGGTGACGGGAAGACCGGCCCCTCCACTAGAAAAAGAGCTGGAAGAAGATAGTGGAGGGGCCGGCAGAAGGAGGACACAGAGCCGGACGAGACGACGGGGAAGACTGGGCCTCCGCTAGCAAAAGAGCTGGAAGAAGATAGCGGAGGCCCGGCAGAAGAAAGAAAGAACCAGAGAGGAGAAGAGGGAATAAGGCGACGGAGAAGACCGGGCCCTGCTAGCAAAAGAGCTGGAAGAAGATAGGGGAGGCCCGGCAGAAGAAAGAACCGGAGAGCGAGGAGACCCCCGAAGTCGGGAGAAGACCCCGGAGCTGTGCAATAAATTAATTTAAAAAGCTATGTTGTGTTTTTTCTTGACATTTTTTTTCCACCAGGTGAATGGGTAGGGGTACGATGTACCCCATACTCATTCACATAGGATGGGGGGCCGGGATCTGGGGGCCCCCTTATTAAAGGGGGCTCCCGGATTCCGATAAGTCCCCCGCCCGCAGACCCCGACAACCAACGGCCAGGGTTGTCGGGAAGAGGCCCTGTCCTCATCAACATGGGGACAGGGTGCTTTGGGGTGGGGGGGCCGCAGGTCGCCCCCCTGCCCCAGAGCACCAAACCCCCCATGTTGAGGGCATGTGGCCTGGTAAGGTTCAGGAGGGAGGGGGGCCACTCTCTCGTCCCCCCCTCTTCCCCTGCGGCCTGCCAGGTTGCGTGCTCGGATAAGGGTCTGGTTTGGACTTTGGGGGGGACCCCCACACCGTTTTTTCGGCGTAGGGGTTCCCCTTCAAATCCAGACCAGACCCAAGGGCCTGGTATGCTCCTGGAGGGAGAACCCATGCCTTTTTTTCTTTAAAATTTGGCCTGGAGTTCCCCCTCAAGATTCATACCAAACACAGTGCCTGCCATTGGCGGGGATCCATGTCGGATCCCCGTTCATTGAAAGTCGGACATATGTCGGCTTCATGTCGCGGGGCAAAGTCGGATCCAAAGTAGGACGGCTGTCGTGTCGCACTAGTGTGAACCCAGCCTTAGTAGTTTTTCCTTTAATTGGGCTCACCTGGCTATCTAATTATCATAGGTGTCCGAGATTGTTTTCAGTGATCAAAAGAGCCTTGAGACACAATGCCATCCATGAGTTAAACTGAAAAACAAAATATTAAATCTTTGTGACACTGAAATATCATTGGCTCACTAACTGTAGTGTGTTTCTGCAAAACTGAAAATGCACAAAAAAATGCATAGGTGTGAACCAGGACTTAATTCCCTATGTACCTGACTTTCTAGCCTAGATTTTGACGGCTCTGAAACCAGAAATGCTGATAGATAGCTAAGCAGTACCAGATACCGACTGCTCAGAAGAGATCAGGAGATAGATGCTTCCTAAGCTCTTCCATCTGACTATCTTGATATCATTTGTTGTGGTCCCAGGTTTTGGCAGGGATGAGGAGTGGGTAACACCTGCAAGCAGGGCCGCCATCAGGGGGGTACAGCCCACACACTTGTAAGGGGACTGAGCATCTAGAAGGGCCCGACTGTCTGGTAGAGATGGGAGAAAGCAGGGGCGGGTGAATGAGAGCTCCGTGGATGCGCTGGCTTTCAGAACGTGTGCGAGTCAGCAGCTGCTGCTGTTTCATTAAGCTGACATCGGGCTCTTTGCTGCCACCTCTGGTAAATTCCAGCATGCGCACCCATCGTGTGTGCTGCACAAGAGCTGGGACCAGGAACACCACCTAACAAGTAAGATCTGTTGTACAAGTGAAAAGGGGGGTGGTGTGTCTGTGTAGATATGTGTGCCTGTGTACATGTGTGTGTGTGTGCCTATGTGTGTGTGTCGGTGTACATATGTGTGTGTCTGTGTACATATGTGTGTGCCTGTGTACATGTGTGTGTGCCTGTGTACATGTGTGTGTCAGTGTTAGGGATGAGCTCGGTGTTCGAGTCGAACGCATATTCGACTCGAACACCGCCTGTTTGGCAAAACCAGAACTTTGTGGGCCGTTTGCGCGAAATTCGTGTGACGCGAACAACCCACAATGCACTGCGCCATCGCACTGCATTTCCGGCGCTGTGATTGGCCAAGCATGCCCTGTGACCCCGCATGCTTGGACAATCACAGCGCCGGCAGCGAGGAGAGCCATAATTGGCCACAGGCAGGAGGCCTGTGGTCAATCATAGCTCAGGGGGGTTTAGTACACGCCCCACACTATAAAAGGCCGCCAGCGCGGCGGCCTTGTGTAGTGTGTTCTGGCGTGCAGGGAAAGAGCTACATAGGCAGGGACAGTGTGTTCTACAGTGTGTTCTTTTCTCAGGCGTCTGCAGGAGTTAGTGGGTGTTGTGTGCCTCCAGCGCATTATACACCTGTATTTACCCTTTATTGCTGTTCTCTAAGCTAGATTGGCAGGCAGGGACAGTGTGTTCTTTTCTCAGGCATCTGCAGGAGTTAGTGGGTGTTGTGTGCCTCCAGCGCAGTATACACCTGTATCTACCCTTTATTGCTGTTCTTTAAGCTAGATTGGCAGGCAGGGACAGTGTGTTCTTTTCTCAGGCATCTGCAAGAGTTAGTGGGTGTTGTGTGCCTCCAGCGCAGTATACACCCGTATCTACCCTTTATTGCTGTTCTCTAAGCTAGATAGGCAGGCAGGGACAGCGTGTTCTTTTCTCAGGCATCTGCAGGATTTAGTGGGTGTTGTGTGCCTCCAGCGCAGCATACACCCGTATCTACCCTTTATTGCTGTTCTCTAAGCTAGATAGGCAGGCAGGGACAGTGTGTTCTTTTCTCAGGCATCTGCAGGAGTTAGTGGGTGTTGTGTGCCTCCAGCGCAGTATACACCTGTATCTACCCTTTATTGCTGTTCTTTAAGCTAGATTGGCAGGCAGGGACAGTGTGTTCTTTTCTCAGGCATCTGCAAGAGTTAGTGGGTGTTGTGTGCCTCCAGCGCAGTATACACCCGTATCTACCCTTTATTGCTGTTCTCTAAGCTAGATAGGCAGGCAGGGACAGTGTGTTCTTTTCTCAGGCATCTGCAGGAGTTAGTGGGTGTTGTGTGCCTCCAGCGCAGTATACACCCGTATCTACCCTTTATTGCTGTTCTCTAAGCTAGATAGGCAGGCAGGGACAGTGTGTTCTTTTCTCTGGCATCTGCAGGAGTTAGTGGGTGTTGTGTGCCTCCAGCGCAGTATACACCCGTATCTACCCTTTATTGCTGTTCTCTAAGCTAGATAGGCAGGCAGGGACAATGTTTTCTTTTCTCAGGCATCTGCAGGAGTTAGTGGGTGTTGTGTGCCTCCAGTGCAGTATACACCTGTATCTACCCTTTATTGCTGTTCTCTAAGCTAGATTGGCAGGCAGGGACAGTGTGTTCTTTTCTCAGGCATCTGCAGGAGTTAGTGGGTGTTGTGTGCCTCCAGCGCAGTATACACCCGTATCTACCCTTTATTGCTGTTCTCTAAGCTAGATAGGCAGGCAGGGACAGTGTGTTCTTTTCTCTGGCATCTGCAGGAGTTAGTGGGTGTTGTGTGCCTCCAGCGCAGTATACACCTGTATCTACCCTTTATTGCTGTTCTCTAAGCTAGATTGGCAGGCAGGGACAGTGTGTTCTTTTCTCAGGCATCTGCAGGAGTTAGTGGGTGTTGTGTGCCTCCCGCGCAGTATACACCTGTATCTACCCTTTATTGCTGTTCTCTAAGCTAGATAGGCAGGCAGGGATAGTGTGTTCTTTTCTCAGGCATCTGCAGGAGTTAGTGGGTGTTGTGTGCCTCCAGCGCAGTATACACCTGTATCTACCCTTTATTGCTGTTCTCTAAGCTAGATAGGCAGGCAGGGATAGTGTGTTATTTTCTCAGGCATCTGCAGGAGTTAGTGGGTGTTGTGTGCCTCCAGCGCAGTATACACCTGCATCTACCCTTTATTGCTGCTCTCTAAGCTAGATAGGCAGGCAGGGACAGTGTGTTCTTTTCTCAGGCATCTGCAGGAGTTAGTGGGTGTTGTGTGCCTCCAGTGCAGTATACACCTGCATCTACCCTTTATTGCTGTTCTCTAAGCTAGATAGGCAGGCAGGGACAGTGTGTTCTTTTCTCAGGCAACTGCAGGAGTTAGTGGGTGTTGTGTGCCTCCAGCGCAGTATACACCTGCATCTACCCTTTATTGCTGCTCTCTAAGCTAGATAGGCAGGCAGGGACAGTGTGTTCTTTTCTCAGGCATCTGCAGGAGTTAGTGGGTGTTGTGTGCCTCCAGCGCAGTATACACCTGCATCTACCCTTTATTGCTGTTCTCTAAGCTAGATAGGCAGGCAGGGATAGTGTGTTATTTTCTCAGGCATCTGCAGGAGTTAGTGGGTGTTGTGTGCCTCCAGCGCAGTATACACCTGCATCTACCCTTTATTGCTGCTCTCTAAGCTAGATAGGCAGGCAGGGACAGTGTGTTCTTTTCTCAGGCATCTGCAGGAGTTAGTGGGTGTTGTGTGCCTCCAGTGCAGTATACACCTGCATCTACCCTTTATTGCTGTTCTCTAAGCTAGATAGGCAGGCAGGGACAGTGTGTTCTTTTCTCAGGCAACTGCAGGAGTTAGTGGGTGTTGTGTGCCTCCAGTGCAGTATACACCTGTATCTACCCTTTATTGCTGTTCTCTAAGCTAGATAGGCAGGCAGGGACAGTGTGTTCTTTTCTCAGGCATCTGCAGGAGTTAGTGGGTGTTGTGTGCCTCCAGCCCAGTATACACCTGTATCTACCCTTTATTTATGTTCTCTAAGATAGATAGGCAGGCAGGGACAGTGTGTTTTTTTCTCAGGCATCTGCAGGAGTTAGTGGGTGTTGTGTGCCTCCAGCACAGTATACACCTGTATCTTCCCTTTATTGTTGTTCTCTAAGCTAGAGAGGCAGGGACAGTGTGTTCTTTTCTCAGGCATCTGCAGGAGTTAGTGGGTGTTGTTTGCCCCAGCACAGTAAACACCTGTATCTACCCTTTATTACTCTTCTCTAAGCTAGATAGGCTGGGACAGTCTGTTCTTTTCTCAGGCATCTGCAGGAGTTAGTGGGTGTTGTGTGCCCCAGCACAGTATACACCTGTATCTACCCTTTATTACTGTTCTCTAAGCTAGATAGGCAGGGACAGTGTGTTCTTTTCTCAGGCATCTGCAGGAGTTAGTGGGTGTTGTGTGCCTCCAGCGCAGTATAAACCTGTATCTACCCTTTATTGCTGTTCTCTATGCTAGAGAGGCAGGGACAGTGTGTTCTTTTCTCAGGCATCTGCAGGAGTTAGTGGGTGTTGTGTGCCCCAGCACAGTATACACCTGTATCTACACTTTATTGCTGTTCTCTATGCTAGAGAGGCAGGGACAGTGTGTTCTTTTCTCAGGCATCTGCAGGAGTTAGTGGGTGTTGTGTGCCCCAGCACAGTATACATCTGTATCTACCCTTTATTACTGTTCTCTAAGCTAGATAGGCAGGGACAGTGTGTTCTTTTCTCAGGCATCTGCAGGAGTTAGTGGGTGTTGGGTGCCCCAGCACAGTATACACCTGTATTTACCCTTTATTACTGTTCTCTAAGCTAGATAGGCAGGGACAGTGTGTTATTTTCTCAGGCATCTGCAGGAGTTAGTCGGTGTTGTGTGCCCCAGCACTAGTGATGAGCCGAACACCCCCGGGTTCGGTTCGCACCAGAACCCGCGAACGGACCGAAAGTTCGAACGAACATTAGAACCCTATTAAATACAATGGATGCGAACGTTCGAATTCTAAAGTGCTAATTATAACAACTATTATGCATGTTATTGTCCTAAAAAGGGTTTGGGAACCCGGGTTCTGCACCAGGGGACATGTATCAATGCAAAAAGAAGTTTTAAAAACGGTCGTTTTTCGGGAGCAGTCATTTTAATGATGCATAAAGTGAAAAAAAAAAAGTCAAATATTCCTTTAAATATCGTACCTGGGGGGTGTCTAAAGTATGCCTGTGAAGTGCCACGTGTTTCCCGTGTTTAGAACTGTCCCTGCACAAAATGACACTTCTAAAGGAAAAAAAAGCCATTTAAAACTGCTTGCGGCTTTAATGTAATGTCTGGTCCCGGTAATATGGATGAAATTCTTTAAGAAAAATGGCATAGCTACCCCATGACCCCCCCCCCCTACCCCAGCCCATTACCAGCCCCTTTGGGTCTTGTATGGATATTAAGGGGAACCCCGCACATAAAATAAAAAAGGCCCTATATACTCTGAACAGCCCTATACAGGCGGTGCATACAAGACAGGGACTGTAGGTTTGTTCTTATGTAGAATCTGTTTGTAATTTTGAACAGGTACATTGTTGAAGTGTAGCTCCAGACCAAAAATCTATTTTTAAACTTTTTGGAAAACATAGGTAAGGGTTATCACCCCTGTAACATTTGTTTTGCTGTCTGTGCCCCTGTTCAGAACATTTCACCTCACTTTCCGTCCCAATGACAACTGTTTTTGAAATGTGGTGTTTTTCTTGAAACAAGGATTGCTGATAAAGCATCAGTACAGAGGAGACACCTTTCTCCCATATTTATTCTTACAGGAGAGAATTTTCCTTCCTAGTGGTAGATTTCCTCTCACTTCCTGTTGTCTTCTTGCGTTTGCAAGTAGGAGTCGTTTGTAAGTTGGATGTTTGAAAGTAGGGACCTGCCGTATATACTCTGCAGAAATAGGCCCCTTAGTTGTTGGTGTTGGCACAACACTGTAAGCACTCACAGTTACTCTTGGTTGGTGCTGGAACGCCCTGCTGTCAACTATTATATCAGGAATTTTAATTACATATAATTGTTGAACAGTGGTAGTAAAAATTGGGCCTTTGATGGTGGTGCTGGTGCCACAACACTGTAAGCCCTGACAGTTACTCTTGGTGGGTGCAGCAATGGGCCCTGCTGTGAATTATTAGATCAAGAATTGTAATTACATGCCCCTGTTGAACAGGGGCTGAAAAATTGGGCCTTAGGCACTGGTGGCACAACACTGCAACCCCTCACAGATACTGTACTTGGAGCACAGCAATGAGCCCTGTTGCAAAGTATTGCTTCAAAAATTGTAATTACACGCCCCTGTTAAACAGGGGCTGAAAAATTGGGCGTTAGGCACTGGTGGCGGCACCCATAAACAAAAATGATCTTCCAAGCTATCATCATCAATCGTATCATTGAGGACTCGGAGGAGGAGGATAGCCAGTCAACATAACAGCACAGGCACTCAGCATCAGCATCAGTCTTGAAGGGATGTGACATGTTAAAATCAATTAGTCTGTTATATCAGCATCAGGTGTGTGGTAGCTGGTGGTGATCCAAGACTGGTTCATCTTGATGAAAGTCAGTCGATCAACCGAGTCGGTGGACAGGCGCACCCTGTGATCCGTGACAAATCCTCCAGCACTACTGAATGTGCGTTCCGAAAGAACGCTGGATGCAGGACAGGCCAGTAGCTCAATTGCATACTGTGCAAGCTCTGGCCAGTGATCCATCCTGAAGACCCAGTAAGCCAGAGGATTTTCGGTGGGGAAGGTGTCCAAGTCTGACCTTGCCCCTAGATATTCCTGCACCATGTTTATCAGACGCTGGCGATGGTTGCTGGAACCGATCATACTTTGGGGCTGCGGACTAAAGAATTGTCTGAACGCATCGGTCAGACGGCCACCTTCCCCACCGCTCCTTCTTTGACTGGCCGAAGCCTCAGCAACTCGTTGTCCAGGACCAGGAGTTTGCAACCTCCCAGTCTCTGGGAACGCGTTGCACAGACCTTTCTGCAAGGCCTCCCGGAGTTGTCTCATCCTCTGCTCCCTCTGCGACGGTAACATAAGGTCCGCAACCTTACCCTTGTACCGTGGATCAAGGAGAGTGGCCAGCCAGTAATGGTCCCTCTCCTTGATCCGAAGAATACGAGGATCCTTCCGCAGACTTTGCAGGATCAGGGAGGCCATGCAGCGTAGGTTTGCTGAGGCATTCGCTCCGGAGTCCTCTGGGTCACTAAGGACGACATGATCCGCAGCCACCTCCTCCCAGCCACGTACAAGTCCACTGGTTTCTTGGGACTGTAAATCATCCCTAAAAGACTGCTGCTGATGATGCTGAGTGCCAGCCTCCACCTCCATGCTGACACAATCCTCCTCCTCCTCCTCCTCCTCCTCTTCCTGTGCGATGGGTGGGACAGAAGGAACACTGTCTGGGTAAAGGGGGCCTTGAGAGGCAAGGAAGTCCTCCTCTTCCTGCCTCTGTTCTGCCTCAAGTGCCCTGTCCATTATCCCACGCAGCGTGTGCTCCAACAGGTGGACAAGAGGTACAGTGTCACTGATGCATGCACTGTCACTGCTCACCATCCTCGTGGCCTCCTCAAATGGTGCCAGGACAGTGCATGCATCCCTGATCATGCCCCACTGGCGTGGAGAAAAAAAACCAAGCTCCCCTGACCCTGTCCTGGTGCCATAGTCGCACAGGTACTCATTGATGGCCCTCTGCTGCGTGTGCAGCCGCTGCAGCATGGCCAACGTTGAGTTCCACCTGGTGGGCATGTCACATATAAGGCGGTTCTTGGGCAGGTTCAACTCCTTTTGCAGCTCAGCCAGGCGAGCACTGGCATTATAAGATCTGCGGAAATGCACACAGACTTTCCTGGCCTGCCTCAGGACATCCTGTAAGCCCGGGTACCTGCCCAAGAACCGCTGCACCACCAGGTTAAGGACGTGAGCCACACAGGGCACATGGGTCAGTTGTCCCTGTCGGAGGGCGGAGAGGAGGTTGGTGCCATTGTCGCAAACCACCATTCCTGGCTTAAGCTGGCGTGGCGTCAACCACCTCTCGGCCTGGCCCTGCAGAGCAGACAGGACCTCTGCCCCAGTGTGGCTTCTGTCCCCCAAACACACCAGCGCAAGCACGGCATGGCATCTTTTTGCCTGCGTACTTGCGTAGCCCCGTGAACGGCTACGGAGCACCGCTGGTTCATAGGACAAACCACAGGAAGAGGCCATGGAGGAAGAAGAAGAGGAGGGGGTGGAGGAGAGAGGTGTGTCACAACCAGTAGTAGCATTTTGGAGGCGTGGCGGTGGGACAACCTCCAACACTACTGCACCTTGTCCTGAATCCTTCCCAGCTGCCAAAAGAGTGACCCAATGGGCCGTGAAAGAAAGGTAACGTCCCTGTCCATGCCTGCTGGACCATGAGTCAGCGGTAATATGCACCTTACCGCTGACCGCCCTGTCCAGCGAGGCCAAGACATTGCCTTCCACATGCCGGTAGAGAGCCGGAATAGCCTTCCGTGAGAAAAAGTGGCGTTTGGGAACCTGCCACTGAGGAACCGCACATTGCACAAACTCACGGAAGGGGGCCGAGTCTACCAACTGAAAAGGCAGCAGTTGAAGCGCTAGCAATTTAGCCAAGCTAGCATTCAACCGCTGGGCATGTGGATGGCTGGGAGTGAACTTCTTTCGACGGTCCAGCAGCTGGGGCAGGGAAATTTGCCTGCTAGAATCGGACGTCGGTGTACTGCTAGCAGAGTGGGCGCAAGTACTTGGCTGTGACACACCTAATTCTACACCTTCATTCCTCTCAGTGCATGTTTCAGAGAGGACTGAAGTTATAGTGGGGTTGGAGATCCCAGCTGATGCGGTGCAAGGAGAGGTCCGCTTTGTTCTTTGGTGTGGGTCTTTGAGGTAGGCTTGCCAACGAGCTGCATGGCAGGTCAACATATGTCTGGTCAGGCATGTGGTACCCAAGCGGCTGATGTTTTGGCCACGCGATATACGCTTGAGACATATGTTGCAAACAGCAGCTGTGCGATCTGATGCACTAGCCTCAAAAAAGGCCCACACCAAAGAACTTTTTGAATGACGGGCAGAGGCAGCGCCCTGCACAGGCGGAGCTCTGCGGTGTGATTCCGTCGGTGTACTGCCCTTACGCTGGCCACCAAAGGGCATCCTGCCTCGTTGGAGATGTGCCTCCTCCTCATCCTCCTCCTCCTCCTCTCTCCTATTAGGCACCCACGTGGAGTCAGTGACCTCATCATCCCCTCCCTCCTCATCACTGGAGCCAATCTGGCAGTATGCTGCAGCTGCTGGAACATGACTGCCAGATTGGTGTCCTTCTTGAGCATCCCCTCTGTCTGCTCTCACGCTACTGCCTTCCTCTAGCTGGGTTTCATCATCAGACCCTTCGAAACGCTGGGCATCCTCCTGGAGCATGTACCCAACACTGTGCTGAAACAGTTCGGGGGACTCCTCAGGAGGAGGACATGGTGGGTCTAGGGAAGGAGTGACTGATGATTTGTCTGACATTGATACCAGGGAAGACGACGCTTTGGCAGCTGCTTTTCCAGTACCCTGAGCCTGGGTGAGAGAGGATGAGGAGGAGGAGGAGGGCTTGGTCATCCACTCTACCAAGTCTTCGGCATGATGTGGCTCAACATGTCCAGCTGCCGAAAAGAAGGACAAGCGTGTCCCATGGCCATGTGCTGATGACAATGCACCGCGTCCACGACCAGCACTGTTGCCCCCAGACACAGAGCCTGCTTGCCCTCTTTTATTGCCTCCTGACTGTCTGCCTCTCCTTGTTTGCCTTCCAGACATTCTAATAGATGGCCTGCAGGGAGATGGGAAAAAAGCAATAAGGGCTACCTTCAGGTGTCCTTCTCTGTCCCTTGAAACAAGGACTTTCACAGTGAAAGAAACTGACACTCTCCCTACCTACAGTTTTCTGTCCCTAGAATAAATGTTTTTTTTAAGCACAATATAGCACAAGGACAATTCACTCACTGTCCTTACAGGTCCCTGGAAACAAGGACTTGCAGAGTGAAAGAAAAAAAAACACTCTCCCTACCTACAGTTTTCTGTCCCTAGAAAAAATGTTTTTTTTAATCACAATATAGCACAAGAACAATTCACTCACTGTCCTTACAGGTCCCTGGAAACAAGGACTTGCAGAGTGAAATAAACTGACACTCTCCCTACCTACAGTTTTCTGTCCCTAGAATAAATGTATTTTTTAAGCACAATATAGCACAAGGAGAATTCACTCACTGTCCTTCCAGGTCCCTGGAAACAAGGACTTGCAGAGTGAAAGAAAAAAAACACTCTCCCTACCTACAGTTTTCTGTCCCTAGAAAAAATGTTTTTTTTAATCACAATATAGCACAAGGACAATTCACTCACTGTCCTTACAGGTCCCTGGAAACAAGGACTTGCAGAGTGAAATAAACTGACACTCTCCCTACCTACAGTTTTCTGTCCCTAGAATAAATGTTTTTTTTTAAGCACAATATAGCACAAGGACAATTCACTCACTGTCCTTCCAGGTCCCTGGAAACAAGGACTTGCAGAGTGAAAGAAAAAAAAACACTCTCCCTACCTACAGTTTTCTGTCCCTAGAAAAAATGTTTTTTTTAATCACAATATAGCACAAGGACAATTCACTCACTGTCCTTACAGGTCCCTGGAAACAAGGACTTGCAGAGTGAAATAAACTGACACTCTCCCTACCTACAGTTTTCTGTCCCTAGAATAAATGTTTTTTTTAAGCACAATATAGCACAAGGACAATTCACTCACTGTCCTTACAGGTCCCTGGAAACAAGGACTTGCAGAGTGAAAGAAAAAAAACACTCTCCCTACCTACAGTTTTCTGTCCCTAGAAAAAATGTTTTTTTTAATCACAATATAGCACAAGAACAATTCACTCACTGTCCTTACAGGTCCCTGGAAACAAGGACTTGCAGAGTGAAATAAACTGACACTCTCCCTACCTACAGTTTTCTGTCCCTAGAATAAATGTTTTTTTTAAGCACAATATAGCACAAGGACAATTCACTCACTGTCCTTCCAGGTCCCTGGAAACAAGGACTTGCAGAGTGAAAGAAAAAAAACACTCTCCCTACCTACAGTTTTCTGTCCCTAGAAAAAATGTTTTTTTTAATCACAATATAGCACAAGGACAATTCACTCACTGTCCTTACAGGTCCCTGGAAACAAGGACTTGCAGAGTGAAATAAACTGACACTCTCCCTACCTACAGTTTTCTGTCCCTAGAATAAATGTTTTTTTTAAGCACAATATAGCACAAGGACAATTCACTCACTGTCCTTACAGGTCCCTGGAAACAAGGACTTGCAGAGTGAAAGAAAAAAAACACTCTCCCTACCTACAGTTTTCTGTCCCTAGAAAAAATGTTTTTTTTAATCACAATATAGCACAAGGACAATTCACTCACTGTCCTTACAGGTCCCTGGAAACAAGGACTTGCAGAGTGAAAGAAAAAAAACACTCTCCCTACCTACAGTTTTCTGTCCCTAGAAAAAATGTTTTTTTTAATCACAATATAGCACAAGGACAATTCACTCACTGTCCTTACAGGTCCCTGGAAACAAGGACTTGCAGAGTGAAATAAACTGACACTCTCCCTACCTACAGTTTTCTGTCCCTAGAATAAATGTTTTTTTTAAGCACAATATAGCACAAGGAGAATTCACTCACTGTCCTTCCAGGTCCCTGGAAACAAGGACTTGCAGAGTGAAAGAAAAAAAACACTCTCCTTACCTACAGTTTTCTGTCCCTAGAAAAAATGTTTTTTTTAATCACAATATAGCACAAGGACAATTCACTCACTGTCCTTACAGGTCCCTGGAAACAAGGACTTGCAGAGTGAAATAAACTGACACTCTCCCTACCTACAGTTTTCTGTCCCTAGAATAAATGTTTTTTTTAAGCACAATATAGCACAAGGACAATTCACTCACTGTCCTTACAGGTCCCTGGAAACAAGGACTTGCAGAGTGAAAGAAAAAAAACACTCTCCCTACCTACAGTTTTCTGTCCCTAGAAAAAATGTTTTTTTTTAATCACAATATAGCACAAGGACAATTCACTCACTGTCCTTACAGGTCCCTGGAAACAAGGACTTGCAGAGTGAAAGAAAATAAACACTCTCCCTACCTACAGTTTTCTGTCCCTAGAAAAAATGTTTTTTTTTAATCACAATATAGCACAAGGACAATTCACTCACTGTCCTTACAGGTCCCTGGAAACAAGGACTTGCAGAGTGAAATAAACTGACACTCTCCCTACCTACAGTTTTCTGTCCCTAGAATAAATGTTTTTTTTAAGCACAATATAGCACAAGGACAATTCACTCACTGTCCTTACAGGTCCCTGGAAACAAGGACTTGCAGAGTGAAAGAAAAAAAACACTCTCCCTACCTACAGTTTTCTGTCCCTAGAAAAAATGTTTTTTTTAATCACAATATAGCACAAGGACAATTCACTCACTGTCCTTACAGGTCCCTGGAAACAAGGACTTGCAGAGTGAAAGAAAAAAAACACTCTCCCTACCTACAGTTTTCTGTCCCTAGAAAAAATGTTTTTTTTAATCACAATATAGCACAAGGACAATTCACTCACTGTCCTTACAGGTCCCTGGAAACAAGGACTTGCAGAGTGAAATAAACTGACACTCTCCCTACCTACAGTTTTCTGTCCCTAGAATTAATGTTTTTTTTAAGCACAATATAGCACAAGGAGAATTCACTCACTGTCCTTCCAGGTCCCTGGAAACAAGGACTTGCAGAGTGAAAGAAAAAAAACACTCTCCCTACCTACAGTTTTCTGTCCCTAGAAAAAATGTTTTTTTTAATCACAATATAGCACAAGGACAATTCACTCACTGTCCTTACAGGTCCCTGGAAACAAGGACTTGCAGAGTGAAATAAACTGACACTCTCCCTACCTACAGTTTTCTGTCCCTAGAATAAATGTTTTTTTTAAGCACAATATAGCACAAGGACAATTCACTCACTGTCCTTCCAGGTCCCTGGAAACAAGGACTTGCAGAGTGAAAGAAAAAAAACACTCTCCCTACCTACAGTTTTCTGTCCCTAGAAAAAATGTTTTCCTGACGCATCATGGCAGCACACACGCTGGGTTGTGACTCCGCCCCCACAACCTGATAGGACTGCTTAGCTATAAGTGTTTGAAGAGGAGCCCCCCGCCTCATTCTCTTTTTCTTCCTCATTGAACCAGGACTGACAGCAGTAGCGTAAGACCTTTTACCACTCTCACCCCAGCTAGGTTCAGCCTCTCCTAGTTTGGAAGTCCTGTCTGTACGGTCTCTAAATGAGCCATATTACAGGAACCCCCACTCTGATGGTCTCAGGGGCACTGGACAGATTACAAGCCTTAAACAGGTTTTCATTTCTGGGCATGGCTACCATTCTTTTATTTCAGTTTACCTTCTCTTTCTTTTTCCCTTATGACTGTTTTCTCATAGCAGCGCTTCCTCCCTGCTCCCATTCTCACATTACACTGATCGCCGCCGCGACCGGAAGTGACCTCATGCCTTTTTAACTGTTTGCCAGTCTTAAAGATGGCGGCAGCGCGCTCTAGCCGCTGGTGCGCATGCACGGCGGCGCGTCATTACTGCGGCGACGGCGGTATATTTAAAAAACATACCACATATGCTATTTTGCTGTCCGCTCGCTTATTCTCTGCAACATTCAACTGCTGCAAGCAAGAGAAGCTAGGAACAGCGCCCACCAGCTGGTAAGTGTACCTTCCTATTTTATTACATTGGCAATCGTTTTTCTATGTTAAAAAAAAAAAAAAAAAAAAAAAACGTTTTTCTTTTTTTTTGCTTTACTCTGTTATCTTGAGAGTCTCTGTTGCCTGAAAAAACTACCTTCCTTCAGGTACACTCTTTCTATCCCTATGGAAGCCACTGCCCAAGTAGACCATCCACAGCCAGTAAGGTAAGAGGCAGCAAGGTATAGGGTAAGTATTGAAGAGGAGATTAAAAGAGTGCATGGCCTTTAATATCACCTTTTCCGATAGCCCTGGCAGATCGTCAAGATCGTCCCATTCCAGACGTAGGGAACGCTCTCCTTCAAGACATTCACACTCTATGAGAAGTAGATCAAGAACATCCTCCCACCATCACAAATCATCTTCTCAGAAGAAAGATAACCATCAAACCTGTCCTGCGGCTAATGCCTGCTGGGTATGCGGAGCACAGGCCCTCCCAAATAAACTAGCCTGCCAATCTTGTGCGGACGAAGCCACGAGAGATAGAGAATCGGGTGGTGGACACGGATCGACAATCTGAAACGTCACCGACCCATTATTCACCCTCCGGTAGAAGTGGTCACATCAGACGCCAGCCTTCAAGGCTGGGGAGCACATTACCAAGAGTTGGCAGCACAAGGTCACTGGGCATTCCGTCCTCAAGGAGTGGTGTCGAATATCCTGGAACTCAGGGCCGCCTTTCAGGCACTTCTAGCGTTCAGACCATTCATCATAGGGAAGAGCGTTATAATACGGATGGACAACACAGTAGCAGTGAGTTACATCCGCAGACAAGGTGGAACACGAAGCAACTCCCTTATACAGGAGGTACGACCAATCCTAGAGTGGGCACAAGTTCCCTTGAAAGACCTAAAAGCAATATATGTTCCAGCGACGCAGAATCAACTTGCAGACGACCTAAGCAGGCGACATATCTCAAACAACGAATGGTCACTGAACCATCAAGTATTCTCCCTTATAACACAGAAATGGGGAATACCCGACATCGATCTGGCAGCAACACCATGGAACAGCAAATGTCCAAAATTCTTAACACGGACTCCTCATCCGACAGCGGAGGGGGTAGACTACCTCCTACATCCCTGGGAATTCCACCTGGGATATATATTCCCTCCTGTTCCCCCAATAGCCAGATTCCTAGCCAGACTGAGGAACTCAACGTCTACAGTGATAGCAATAATCCCCTTCTGGCCAAGGAGGCCATGGTTTACGACCATTCTACAGCTGAACATAGAAGACCCACTAACACTTTCAGTAATTCCGGACCTACTTTCACAAGGCCAGTTTCTTCACCCAGCACCAGAGAAACTCCATCTGACGGCTTGGAAGTTGAGAGGGGGAGGCTATTAAACCAGGGATGCTCCCTAAGAGTAGTGGCCACATTACAACAGGCCAGGAAGAAATCAACTAACGGTGTGTATAGCAAGGTTTGGGAAAAATTCACCGCACTAGCACGTCAGCAATCATGGAATCCGATGTCTCCAACGGTAGCACAAATTCTCGAATTCCTGCAACTAGGCCTAGACAGGGGTTTAAGTTCAAGCACCTTAAAGGTCCAAACGTCTGCTTTATCGGCCATGACGGGAACCAAGTGGGCATTTAACCCTCTCATAGTCCAGTTCCAAAGAGCATGCGTCAAAATAAGGCCACCAAGAAAACCGTCATTCCCAACCTGGGACCTGTCTATAGTTCTGGACACCTTGTCAAAAAAACAAACAAAAAAAAAAAAAAACCTTCTTTACTCTAACGGAGATATCCTTGGGAGATTTAACACTAAACGTAACATTTTTGATTGCGATGACCTCAGCAAAAAGGGTATCCGAGCTACAAGCACTATCCATGAAGGAGTCTCACCTAACCTTCTATCCCGACAGGGTCGTCTTAAGACCATCGGAACAATTCATGCCAAAAGTAGCATCTGCGTTTCATTTCAATCCAGAAATCAGTCTACCAGTTCTTCTCACTAACCAAGGAGCTCCACATCCACTGGATATCAAGTCCAATATATCATCATACCTGGAAGCGACTAACCCATTCAGGAAGTCGGAGAACCTACTTATAATACCAAACGGGCCTAAGAAAGGCCAAGCAGCTTCATCTCGAACAATAGCAAGTTGGCTAGTTAAAATCATCAAGAAGACATACGCAATCCAACACCTTCCGATACCCGACGATCTGAAAGCTCACTCGACCAGGGCAGTGGCAACATCCTGGGCAGCATACTGCAGAGTGTCACCAGAGACGATATGTAAGGCAGCTACCTGGTCTTCCAGAACCACGTTCATGTCTCATTATAGAATAGACCCGGCATGTTTAACGACGACGGAATTTGGGAGAGCAGTGATTCAAACTAACTCTTCCATATCTTGTAAATAAAAAAAAAAAAAAAAAAAAATAGACATGCATTCAAAAGTACCCACCCTTGTTGCGAGTTATTTCCCAGCGTGTGTGCTGCCATGATGCGTCAGGAAAATGGAAAATTGTATACTTACCTTTCGGTAATTTTCCTTTCCTGACGCATCCAATGGCAGCACACAAATACCCACCCGTATGAGGTAATATATACCGAGAATGAGGCGGGGGGCTCCTCTTCAAACACTTATAGCTAAGCAGTCCTATCAGGTTGTGGGGGCGGAGTCACAACCCAGCGTGTGTGCTGCCATTGGATGCGTCAGGAAAGGAAAATTACCGAAAGGTAAGTATACAATTTTCCATTTTTTTTAATCACAATATAGCACAAGGACAATTCACTCACTGTCCTTACAGGTCCCTGGAAACAAGGACTTGCAGAGTGAAATAAACTGACACTCTCCCTACCTACAGTTTTCTGTCCCTAGAATAAATGTTTTTTTTAAGCACAATATAGCACAAGGACAATTCACTCACTGTCCTTCCAGGTCCCTGGAAACAAGGACTTGCAGAGTGAAAGAAAAAAAACACTCTCCCTACCTACAGTTTTCTGTCCCTAGAAAAAATGTTTTTTTTAATCACAATATAGCACAAGGACAATTCACTCACTGTCCTTACAGGTCCCTGGAAACAAGGACTTGCAGAGTGAAATAAACTGACACTCTCCCTACCTACAGTTTTCTGTCCCTAGAATAAATGTTTTTTTTAAGCACAATATAGCACAAGGACAATTCACTCACTGTCCTTACAGGTCCCTGGAAACAAGGACTTGCAGAGTGAAAGAAAAAAAACACTCTCCCTACCTACAGTTTTCTGTCCCTAGAAAAAATGTTTTTTTTAATCACAATATAGCACAAGAACAATTCACTCACTGTCCTTACAGGTCCCTGGAAACAAGGACTTGCAGAGTGAAATAAACTGACACTCTCCCTACCTACAGTTTTCTGTCCCTAGAATAAATGTATTTTTTAAGCACAATATAGCACAAGGAGAATTCACTCACTGTCCTTCCAGGTCCCTGGAAACAAGGACTTGCAGAGTGAAAGAAAAAAAACACTCTCCCTACCTACAGTTTTCTGTCCCTAGAAAAAATGTTTTTTTTAATCACAATATAGCACAAGGACAATTCACTCACTGTCCTTACAGGTCCCTGGAAACAAGGACTTGCAGAGTGAAATAAACTGACACTCTCCCTACCTACAGTTTTCTGTCCCTAGAATAAATGTTTTTTTTAAGCACAATATAGCACAAGGACAATTCACTCACTGTCCTTCCAGGTCCCTGGAAACAAGGACTTGCAGAGTGAAAGAAAAAAAACACTCTCCCTACCTACAGTTTTCTGTCCCTAGAAAAAATGTTTTTTTTAATCACAATATAGCACAAGGACAATTCACTCACTGTCCTTACAGGTCCCTGGAAACAAGGACTTGCAGAGTGAAATAAACTGACACTCTCCCTACCTACAGTTTTCTGTCCCTAGAATAAATGTTTTTTTTAAGCACAATATAGCACAAGGACAATTCACTCACTGTCCTTACAGGTCCCTGGAAACAAGGACTTGCAGAGTGAAAGAAAAAAAACACTCTCCCTACCTACAGTTTTCTGTCCCTAGAAAAAATGTTTTTTTTAATCACAATATAGCACAAGGACAATTCACTCACTGTCCTTACAGGTCCCTGGAAACAAGGACTTGCAGAGTGAAAGAAAAAAAACACTCTCCCTACCTACAGTTTTCTGTCCCTAGAAAAAATGATTTTTTTAATCACAATATAGCACAAGAACAATTCACTCACTGTCCTTACAGGTCCCTGGAAACAAGGACTTGCAGAGTGAAATAAACTGACACTCTCCCTACCTACAGTTTTCTGTCCCTAGAATAAATGTATTTTTTAAGCACAATATAGCACAAGGAGAATTCACTCACTGTCCTTCCAGGTCCCTGGAAACAAGGACTTGCAGAGTGAAAGAAAAAAAACACTCTCCCTACCTACAGTTTTCTGTCCCTAGAAAAAATGTTTTTTTTAATCACAATATAGCACAAGGACAATTCACTCACTGTCCTTACAGGTCCCTGGAAACAAGGACTTGCAGAGTGAAATAAACTGACACTCTCCCTACCTACAGTTTTCTGTCCCTAGAATAAATGTTTTTTTTAAGCACAATATAGCACAAGGACAATTCACTCACTGTCCTTCCAGGTCCCTGGAAACAAGGACTTGCAGAGTGAAAGAAAAAAAACACTCTCCCTACCTACAGTTTTCTGTCCCTAGAAAAAATGTTTTTTTTAATCACAATATAGCACAAGGACAATTCACTCACTGTCCTTACAGGTCCCTGGAAACAAGGACTTGCAGAGTGAAATAAACTGACACTCTCCCTACCTACAGTTTTCTGTCCCTAGAATAAATGTTTTTTTTAAGCACAATATAGCACAAGGACAATTCACTCACTGTCCTTACAGGTCCCTGGAAACAAGGACTTGCAGAGTGAAAGAAAAAAAACACTCTCCCTACCTACAGTTTTCTGTCCCTAGAAAAAATGTTTTTTTTAATCACAATATAGCACAAGGACAATTCACTCACTGTCCTTACAGGTCCCTGGAAACAAGGACTTGCAGAGTGAAAGAAAAAAAACACTCTCCCTACCTACAGTTTTCTGTCCCTAGAAAAAATGTTTTTTTTAATCACAATATAGCACAAGGACAATTCACTCACTGTCCTTACAGGTCCCTGGAAACAAGGACTTGCAGAGTGAAATAAACTGACACTCTCCCTACCTACAGTTTTCTGTCCCTAGAATAAATGTTTTTTTTAAGCACAATATAGCACAAGGAGAATTCACTCACTGTCCTTCCAGGTCCCTGGAAACAAGGACTTGCAGAGTGAAAGAAAAAAAACACTCTCCCTACCTACAGTTTTCTGTCCCTAGAAAAAATGTTTTTTTTAATCACAATATAGCACAAGGACAATTCACTCACTGTCCTTACAGGTCCCTGGAAACAAGGACTTGCAGAGTGAAATAAACTGACACTCTCCCTACCTACAGTTTTCTGTCCCTAGAATAAATGTTTTTTTTAAGCACAATATAGCACAAGGACAATTCACTCACTGTCCTTACAGGTCCCTGGAAACAAGGACTTGCAGAGTGAAAGAAAAAAAACACTCTCCCTACCTACAGTTTTCTGTCCCTAGAAAAAATGTTTTTTTTTAATCACAATATAGCACAAGGACAATTCACTCACTGTCCTTACAGGTCCCTGGAAACAAGGACTTGCAGAGTGAAAGAAAATAAACACTCTCCCTACCTACAGTTTTCTGTCCCTAGAAAAAATGTTTTTTTTAATCACAATATAGCACAAGGACAATTCACTCACTGTCCTTACAGGTCCCTGGAAACAAGGACTTGCAGAGTGAAATAAACTGACACTCTCCCTACCTACAGTTTTCTGTCCCTAGAATAAATGTTTTTTTTAAGCACAATATAGCACAAGGACAATTCACTCACTGTCCTTACAGGTCCCTGGAAACAAGGACTTGCAGAGTGAAAGAAAAAAAACACTCTCCCTACCTACAGTTTTCTGTCCCTAGAAAAAATGTTTTTTTTAATCACAATATAGCACAAGGACAATTCACTCACTGTCCTTACAGGTCCCTGGAAACAAGGACTTGCAGAGTGAAAGAAAAAAAACACTCTCCCTACCTACAGTTTTCTGTCCCTAGAAAAAATGTTTTTTTTAATCACAATATAGCACAAGGACAATTCACTCACTGTCCTTACAGGTCCCTGGAAACAAGGACTTGCAGAGTGAAATAAACTGACACTCTCCCTACCTACAGTTTTCTGTCCCTAGAATTAATGTTTTTTTTAAGCACAATATAGCACAAGGAGAATTCACTCACTGTCCTTCCAGGTCCCTGGAAACAAGGACTTGCAGAGTGAAAGAAAAAAAACACTCTCCCTACCTACAGTTTTCTGTCCCTAGAAAAAATGTTTTTTTTAATCACAATATAGCACAAGGACAATTCACTCACTGTCCTTACAGGTCCCTGGAAACAAGGACTTGCAGAGTGAAATAAACTGACACTCTCCCTACCTACAGTTTTCTGTCCCTAGAATAAATGTTTTTTTTAAGCACAATATAGCACAAGGACAATTCACTCACTGTCCTTCCAGGTCCCTGGAAACAAGGACTTGCAGAGTGAAAGAAAAAAAACACTCTCCCTACCTACAGTTTTCTGTCCCTAGAAAAAATGTTTTTTTTAATCACAATATAGCACAAGGACAATTCACTCACTGTCCTTACAGGTCCCTGGAAACAAGGACTTGCAGAGTGAAATAAACTGACACTCTCCCTACCTACAGTTTTCTGTCCCTAGAATAAATGTTTTTTTTAAGCACAATATAGCACAAGGACAATTCACTCACTGTCCTTACAGGTCCCTGGAAACAAGGACTTGCAGAGTGAAAGAAAAAAAACACTCTCCCTACCTACAGTTTTCTGTCCCTAGAATAAATGTTTTTTTTAAGCACAATATAGCACAAGGACAATTCACTCACTGTCCTTACAGGTCCCTGGAAACAAGGACTTGCAGAGTGAAAAAAAAAAAACACTCTCCCTACCTACAGTTTTCTGTCCCTAGAAAAAATGTTTTTTTTTAAGCACAATATAGCACAAGGACAATTCACTCACTGTCCTTCCAGGTCCCTGGAAACAAGGACTTGCAGAGTGAAAGAAAAAAAACACTCTCCCTACCTACAGTTTTCTGTCCCTAGAAAAAATGTTTTTTTTTAATCACAATATAGCACAAGGACAATTCACTCACTGTCCTTACAGGTCCCTGGAAACAAGGACTTGCAGAGTGAAATAAACTGACACTCTCCCTACCTACAGTTTTCTGTCCCTAGAATAAATGTTTTTTTTAAGCACAATATAGCACAAGGACAATTCACTCACTGTCCTTACAGGTCCCTGGAAACAAGGACTTGCAGAGTGAAAAAAAAAAAACACTCTCCCTACCTACAGTTTTCTGTCCCTAGAAAAAATGTTTTTTTTTAAGCACAATATAGCACAAGGACAATTCACTCACTGTCCTTCCAGGTCCCTGGAAACAAGGACTTGCAGAGTGAAAGAAAAAAAACACTCTCCCTACCTACAGTTTTCTGTCCCTAGAAATAATGTTTTTTTTAATCACAATATAGCACAAGGACAATTCACTCACTGTCCTTACAGGTCCCTGGAAACAAGGACTTGCAGAGTGAAAGAAACTGACACTCTCCCTACCTACAGTTTTCTGTCCCTAGAATAAATGTTTTTTTAAGCACAATATAGCACAAGGACAATTCACTCACTGTCCTTCCAGGTCCCTGGAAACAAGGACTTGCAGAGTGAAAGAAACTGACACTGTCCCTACCTACAGTTTTCTGTCCCTAGAATAAATGTTTTTTTTAAGCACACTATAGCACAAGCACAAAACACACTGACACTCTCCCTACCTATCCTTCTCTTTCCCTAAACTAAAGGAATCCAGGTTAAGCAAGAAAGAAATAACAGTCACTGTCCCTGCCTATGCTGCTCTATCCCTGCTCCGGAACACACTACACTAGGCCGCCGTGCTGGCGGCCTTTTATAGTGTGGGGCGTGTACTAAACACCCTCAGCAATAATTGGCCACAGGCATCCTGCCTGTGGCCAATCATTGCTCTCCTCGCTGCCGGCGCTGTGATTGGCCAAGCATGCGGGGTCACAGTGCATGCTTGGCCAATCACAGCGCCTGGATGACACTGCGATGGCGTAGTGCATTGTGGGCCGTTCGCGTCACTCGAATTTGGCGCGAACGGCCCAAATCGTTCGATCTTCGTCGAACGATCGAACAGCCGATGTTCGAGTCGAACGTATGTTCGACTCGAACACGAAGCTCATCCCTACCCAGCACAGTATACACCTGTATCTACACTTTTTTGCTGTTCTATAATACAGGCATCTGCAGGAGTTAGTGGGTGTTGTGTGCCCCAGCACAGTATACACCTGTATCGACACATTTTTGCTGTTCTATAATACAGGCATCTGCAGGAGTTAGTGGGTGTTGTGTGCCCCAGCACAGTATACACCTGGATCTACCCTTTATTGATGGTTTTCTCTATTAAAGGCATCTGCAGGAGTTAGTGGGTGTTGTGTCCCTCCAGCACAGCACAGTATACACCTGTATCCACCCTTTATTGCTGGTGTTCTCTAATAAAGGCATCTGCAGGAGTTAGTGGGAGTTGTGTCCCTCCAGCACAGGACAGTATACACCTGTATCTACCCTTTATTGCTGGTGTTCTCTAATAAAGGCATCTGCAGGAGTTAGTGGGTGTTGTGTCCCTCCAGCACAGCACAGTATACACCTGTATCTACCCTTTATTGCTGGTGTTCTCTAATAAAGGCATCTGCAGGAGTTAGTGGGTGTTGTGTCCCTCCAGCACAGCACAGTATACACCTGTATCTACCCTTTATTGCTGGTGTTCTCTAATAAAGGCATCTGCAGGAGTTAGTGGGTGTTGTGTCCCTCCAGCACAGCACAGTATACACCTGTATCTACCCTTTATTGCTGGTGTTCTCTAATAAAGGCATCTGCAGGAGTTAGTGGGTGTTGTGTCCCTTCAGCACAGCATACACCTGTATCTACCCTTTATTGCTGGTGTTCTCTAATAAAGACTTCTGCAGGAGTTAGTGGGTGTTGTGTCATCTCCAGCACAGCACAGTATACACCTGTATCTACCCTTTATTGCTGGTGTTCTCTAAAAAAGGCATCTGCAGGAGTTAGTGGGTGTTGTGTGCCTCCAGCGCAGTATACACCTGTATCTACCCTTTATTGCTGTTCTCTAAGCTAGATTGGCAGGCAGGGACAGTGTGTTCTTTTCTCAGGCATCTGCAGGAGTTAGTGGGTGTTGTGTGCCTCCAGCGCAGTATACACCCATATGTACTCTTTATTGCTGTTCTCTAAGCTAGATAGGCAGGCAGGGACAGTGTGTTCTTTTCTCAGGCATCTGCAGGAGTTAGTGGGTGTTGTGTGACTCCAGCGCAGTATACACCTGTATCTACTAGGGTTGAGCGGGTAGCTGGATATTCGGGTCCGGCGGGTTCGGCCGAACTTCGGAAAAAAGTTCGGATTCGGGACCGAACTTTAACCCGAACCCGGACCCGGACCCCATTGAAGTCAATGGAGACCCGGACTTCTGACGACTAAAAAGGCTCTAAAAAAGTAATGGAAAGGGCTAGAGGGCTGCAAATGGCAGCAAAATGTTGTTAAGAACATGGCAAGATCTCTGCAAACAAATGTGGATAGGAAATAACTTAAAAGAACATAAAAAAATAACAAAATAAAAAAATATGCTGGAGGCCCCCTTTTCAGCAGAAGAGGTACAGGAAGTCATTAAGAACCTCAGAAACTCAACGGCACGATGCCACACATATGGTGGGAATGCCCCAGAATACACCCTTTATGGAATAAATTATTTAATTTAATGGATAAGCTAGTAGGAAAATAAAATACTTTGAAATAAAAATGTAGCGGGGTGCTAAATTTAAGGAAAGTGTTTGAGTGGTAAATAGGCTCAAATACCCTAATTCTGTAGGATTCATGGACCATTTTGTCCTCGGGGGACAGTATTGGTCTGCAGTTCCCTGCGGCCTACAGGTGGCGCCTTTTGTGTCCCCTCTTGGCAGTAGTACAGCGGGGCGGGGAACCTGCTGTGCATGCCGGGAGAGCATATAAAAGGGGCAGACCTTTGGCCTGGGGGCTGATGTCCAGTGGGGTCCACGCCCAGGTGCCTTTGGCCTGGGTGCATGTGTTCCTGTTCCATCTCGGGCACCTTTAGCCCGGGGTGAGGTACTATCCTGGAGTTCTTGCTGCCCTGGGTATGGAGGCCTAGGGGCGGGAGTAAAGCCTGGAGTCCAGAGCCGCCTCGTGTAGGGGACCCTGTTCCAGGGAAGGGAGGATCATTCTGATGGACCGATGCGGGAGTCACGGTGAAGGAATGGTCTGTTGACTCCCTGGAGAGATGTCTTCCCCTTGATATGGGCTAGGTTCGTAGAAGGAGAAGCTCAAGGTCACCTTGACTGTATCAGAGGCCTTATTCAACCGGCCCGTGGCAGGGGCCTTATACACCCTGGTCTGTGGCTGAGACCAAAGTTCTCCAGGCCCGTGGCAGGGGCCTTGTACACCCGGTCTGTGGCAGAGACCAACCTCAATGTCTGTGGCAGAGACCGTGCGCCAAAAACTGTTTGAGAAACCTAAGCAGTGAAGTGAATGTGCTACGTTTGTGCCTGGACCTCCTCCACACCTTAAGCTGTCCTGTTTCTTTGCTCTAACCTTTTCTATCTGAGTACAGTTTATTTTGCCATGAGAGAATAAGAGTTGGAGTTTCAGCTGGTGTGGACATTGACTTTACTGGCAATTAAAGGACTTGCCTCTACCTACAGTATTGGTGAGAATTATCCTCTGGAGGAGTTTTGACTCCGGCTGTGGACACGGCCCGTCAAGTACACCACTCAACCTCTTTATATAGGAGGATACGGGCTGGTAGTGCGGTGTGCCTTTCTCCCTCCTGCGAAGAGCCAACAACATAAAGGCAGGTAAGGGGGAAAGGATCTGTGCGCTACAAAAAAATAAAATAAAAATTTTAATCTTGGCCTAGCAGGACGAGGTCCATATGGAGTAGGAGATTGAGGTGGCGGTGGATGTGGCTGTGTAGGTGGAAGCGGCGGTGGAGGAGGATGAGGTAGCCAACACTGGTTCAAAAATACAACAATGGCTGGGTAAGGCCGGTGATGTGTCGAATTCTGTCCCCTGTCGAATAGTGTCCGCCCTGTACTGCGCTTGCTGAGTATGTAGGACAAGGGGATTTCAAAAATCTCCCAAGACTAACGGCGCCTGCGTGTTGAGTTCAGGTGAAGGCCACACCATCCGTGGTTCAAGCCGAGCCAAGCAAGGCCGCGATCGAAGCGAGCCCGTGAGGGGCCCTGTTACTATGTGCTACCGTATGTCCTCTTGGATGGTGGGGCTTGAACCTGCACTCACAGCACAGGCGCCGTTCATCTTCGGAGATTTTGTGAATCTCCTTGTCCTCTGTACTGCGCAAGTGCTGCGCCTGCGCAGTACGGGCCGGGCACAATCCGATGGCCGGACAGTTGTTGTCACAACACCGGTATACATGTCTATTCTGCACAAGGTACAGACAAGTCCTGTGGGATCCATGCCTGGTTCATTTTAATGAACGTGAGCTTGTCCACATTGGCTCTGGACAGGCGGCTGCGCTTGTCTGTGATAACGCCCCCTGCCGTGCTAAATACACGTTCAGATAATACACTGGCTGCAGGGCAGGCCAGCACCTCCAAGGCATAAACGGCAAGCTCAGGCCATGTGCCCAATTTGGAGACCCAGAAGTTAAAGGGGGCAGACCCGTCATCCAGTACGTGTAGGCCTGTGGACACATACTGCTCAACCATGTTGGTGAAATGCTGCCTCCTGCTAAGACGTTCCATCTCAGCTGGTGGTGCTGGTTGTTGTGGCGTGCTGACAAAGCTTTTCCACATTTCGGCCATGCTAACCCTGCCTTCTGAGGTGCTGCCGGTGCCCCGGCTGCGTTGGCGACCTCTTCCTCCTCCTCTGCCTTCGCCTTGTGCTTCCACCGTACGCCCGCTGTCAGGTGGGAATGCCACCAGCAGCGCGTCTACCAGCGTGCGCTTGTACTCGCGCATCTTACGATCCCGCTCCAGTGAGGGAATTAAGGACGGTACGTTGTCCTTGTAACGGGGATCCAGCAGGGTGGCCACCCAGTAATCAGCACCAGTTAAAATGTGGGCAACTCGGCTGTCGTTGCGGAAACACTGCAGCATGTAATCGCTCATGTGTGCCAGGCTGCCCAGAGGCAAAGAAAAGCTGTCCTCTGTGGGAGGTGTATCGTCTGTGTCCTCTGTATCCCCCCAGCCACGCACCAGTAATGGCCACGAGCTGGTCTGAGTGCCACCCTGCTGTGAACATGGCTCCTCCTCCTCCTCCTCCTCCTCCTCCATCTCCTCCTCCACCTCGTCATCCTCCAGAACTGTGCCCTTTCTGCCGGACAATTGTGTACCTGGCGTTTGTTGGTGCAGGAACCCACCCTCGTAGCCACTTGTGAAAGACTGCCCTGAAAGCCTTTGAAATGATCCCGCTTCCTCCTCCTCCTCCTCCTCATCCTCCTGTGCCACATCCTCTTCCATCATCGCACGAAGCGTTTTTTCAAGGAGGCATAGAACTGGGATAGTAACGCTGAGAACGGCATCATTGGCACTGGCCATGTTGGTGGAGTACTCGAAACAGCGCAACAAGGCACACAGGTCTCGCATGGAGGCCCAGTTATTGGTGGTGAAGTGGTGCTGTTCCGCAGAGCGACTCACGCGTGATTGCTGCAGCTGAAACTCCACTATTGCCTGCTGCTGCTCGCACAGTCTGGCCAGCATGTGCAAGGTGGAGTTCCACCTTGTGGGCACGTCACATATGAGGCGGTGAGCGGGAAGGCCGAAGTTACGCTGCAGCGCTGACAGGCGAGCAGCAGCAGGGTGAGAACGCCGAAAGTGCGCACAGACAGCCCGCACTTTCTGCAGCAGCTCTGGCATATTGGGGTAATTTTTAAGGAACCTCTGGACCACCAAGTTCAGCACATGCGCCAGGCAAGGGATGTGCGTCAAACTGGCTAGGCCCAGAGCTGCTACGAGATTTCGCCCATTATCGCACACCACCAGGCCGGGCTTGAGGCTCACTGACAGCAACCACTCATCGGTCTGTTGTTCCATGTCCCTCCACAACTCCTGCGCGGTGTGGGGATTTTCCCCCAAACAGGAAAGTTTTAAAACTGCCTGCTGTCGTTTACCCCTGGCTGTGCTGAAGTTGGTGGTGAAGGTGTTACGCTGAATGGATGAGGAGGCGGTAGAGGATGAGGAAGCGGAGAAGGAGGAGTTAGCAACAGGAGGCAAACTGAAGCGCCCTGCAATCCTCGGTGGTGGAAGGACATGCGCCAAACCGCTATCTGCCTCAGGCCCAGCCGCCACTGCATTTACCCAGTGTGCTGTTAGGGAGATATAACGTCCCTGACCGTGCTTACTGGTCCACGCATCCGTAGTTAGGTGGACCTTGCCACAGATGGCGTTGCGCAGTGCACACCTGATTTTGTCCCCCACCTGGTTGTGCAGGGAAGGGATGGCTCGCCTGGAAAAGTAGTGGTGGCTGGGCACGTCGTACTGCGGGACAGCCAATGCCATCAGGCTTTTAAAACTCTGCGTCTCCACCAGACGGAATGACAGCATTTCAAAGGCCAGGAATTTTGAAATGCTGGCATTCAGGGCCAGGGATCGCGGGTGGCTAGGGGGGTACTTCCTCTTCCGCTCCAATGTTTGGGAGATAGAGAGCTGAACGCTTCCATGGGACATTGTGGAGATGGTTGGTGACCCAGGTGGTAGTGTTGCTGGCAGATCCTCTGTTTGCGGGGTGACAGGTGCCACTGTCACTACAGAGGTGGATGAAGAGGCCGAGACTGCAGCAGAAGAGGAAGCAGGAGGAGCCAGAGACCTTTCTTGGTTTTTGAGGTGTCTACTCCACTGCAGCTCGTGCTTTGCACTTAGATGCCTGGTCATGCAGCTTGTGCTCAGGTTGAGAACGTTTATGCCTCGCTTCAGGCTCTGATTGCACAGCGTGCAAACCACTCGTGTCTTGTCATCAACACACTGTGTGAAGAACTGCCACGCTAGGGAAGTCCTTGGACCTGGCTTTGGTGTGCTCGGTCCCTTGCTGCGTTGGGCAGTAGCAGATGTACTGTCTAGGGGACAAATGCTCCGTTTTTGCACCCTGCTCCCTCTTCTGCTGTGCTGGTGGCTCTGTGCGACCACCGCCTCTTCCTCCGAACTACACTGGTCACCTGCATAACGTTGATTCCATGTGGGGTCGAGGACCTCATCGTCCTCCACATCATCTTCCACCCAGTCTTCACCCCTGCCCTCCATGTCTGTCTGCACAATTGCGAAAGCAGCAGCAGTTGGCACCTGTGTTTCGTCATCATCCGAGACGTGCTGCGATGGTCCTCCCATGTACCCATCATGAAACATAAGTGGTTGGGCATCGGTGCACTCAATCTCTTCCACTTCTGGGGCAGGGCTAGGTGGATGGCCCTGGGAAACCCTGCTAACAGAGTCATCGAAAAGCAGAAGAGACTGCTGCATGATTTGGGGCTCAGACTGCTTGGCTGATTTGCAAGGGGGTGAGGTGAAAGACTGATGGACATGGGTTTCAGGTGCCAACTCTGTTTTTTCATCAGAAGAGTGGGTGGGAGACAATGTGAAGGAACCCGAGGCACTGTCAGCAACCCAATCTACTATCGCCTGTACTTGTCCTGGCCTAAACATTCGTACAGCCTCATTAGGCGCAACAAAATACCGCCGCAGGCTCGGTCGCCTACTCGCACCTGAGGAAGGTGTTTCACTTGTGCGTGTAGCTGGCACAGCTCCACCACGTCCTCTCCCTGCAACAGGAGCTCCACCAGCAGCACCACGACCGGGGCCACCACGTCCCTTTGACCTTCCCCTCATATTTTCCAAATTTAGGATCTTGCCCTAAATGGCGTTTTTTGGAAGACCACAACACACCCACAGTACGTAATGGCTGAAACGCACAGCTACAGAACTGCAGAAAATGCTATTCAAAAAAAAAAAGTTGTTTTTTTTAGTATAGCACAGTACAAGGAAAATATATAGAAATTGTTTATTTCACACACCTCCAGATGTGTATTTCACACTGCAAAATATTTTCTGTGGCCCTAAATGGCGTTTTTTGCCAGACCACAACACACCCACAGCACGTAACCGCTGAATCGCACAGCTACAGAAAATGCTATTCAAAAAAAAAGGTTGTTTTTTTTAGTATAGCACAGTACAAGGAAAATATATAGAAATTGTTTATTTCACACACCTCCAGATGTGTATTTCACACTGCAAAATATTTTCTGTGGCCCTAAATGGCGTTTTTTGCCAGACCACAGCACACCCACAGCACGTAACCGCTGAATCGCACAGCTACAGAAAATGCTATTAAAAAAAAAAGGTTGTTTTTTTAGTATAGCACAGTACAAGGAAAATATATAGAAATTGTTTATTTCACACACCTCCAGATGTGTATTTCACACTGCAAAATATTTTCTGTGGCCCATAATGGCGTTTTTTGCCAGACCACAACACACCCACAGCACGTAACCGCTGAATCGCACAGCTACAGAAAATGCTATTCAAAAAAAAAGGTTTTTTTTTTTTAGTATAGCACAGTACAAGGAAAATATATAGAAATTGTTTATTTCACACACCTCCAGATGTGTATTTCACACTGCAAAATATTTTCTGTGGCCCTAAATGGCGTTTTTTGCCAGACCACAACACACCCACAGCACGTAACCGCTGAATCGCACAGCTACAGAAAATGCTATTCAAAAAAAAAGGTTGTTTTTTTTAGTATAGCACAGTACAAGGAAAATATATAGAAATTGTTTATTTCACACACCTCCAGATGTGTATTTCACACTGCAAAATATTTTCTGTGGCCCTAAATGGCGTTTTTTGGAAGAGCACAACACAACCACAGTATTTAACCACTGAATCGCACAGCTATAGAAGTGCAGAGAATGCTATTCAAAAAAAATGTTGTTTTTTTTAGTATAGCACTGTACAATATATAGAAATTGTTTATTTTACACACCTCCACATGTGTATTTCACACTGCAATTTATTTTCTGTGGCCCTAAATGGCGTTTTTTGGAAGAGCACAACACAACCACAGTATTTAACCACTGAATCGCACAGCTATAGAAGTGCAGAGAATGCTATTCAAAAAAAATGTTGTTTTTTTAGTATAGCACTGTACAATATATAGAAATTGTTTATTTTACACACCTCCACATGTGTATTTCACACTGCAATTTATTTTCTGTGGCCCTAAATGGCGTTTTTTGCAAGAGCACAACACAACCACAGTATTTAACCACTGAATCGCACAGCTATAGAAGTGCAGAGAATGCTATTCAAAAAAAATTTTGTTTTTTTTTAGTATAGCACTGTACAATATATAGAAATTCTTTATTTTACACACCTCCACATGTGTATTTCACACTGCAATTTATTTTCTGTGGCCCTAAATGGCGTTTTTTGCAAGAGCACAACACAACCACAGTATTTAACCACTGAATCGCACAGCTATAGAAGTGCAGAGAATGCTATTCAAAAAAAAATTTGTTTTTTTTAGTATAGCACTGTACAATATATAGAAATTCTTTATTTTACACACCTCCACATGTGTATTTCACACTGCAATTTATTTTCTGTGGCCCTAAATGGCGTTTTTTGCAAGAGCACAACACAACCACAGTATTTAACCACTGAATCGCACAGCTATAGAAGTGCAGAGAATGCTATTCAAAAAAAATGTTGTTTTTTTTAGTATAGCACTGTACAATATATAGAAATTCTTTATTTTACACACCTCCACATGTGTATTTCACACTGCAATTTATTTTCTGTGGCCCTAAATGGCGTTTTTTGCAAGAGCACAACACAACCACAGTATTTAACCACTGAATCGCACAGCTATAGAAGTGCAGAGAATGCTATTCAAAAAAAATGTTTTTTTTTTTAGTATAGCACTGTACAATATATAGAAATTGTTTATTTTACACACCTCCACATGTGTATTTCACACTGCAATTTATTTTCTGTGGCCCTAAATGGCGTTTTTTGCAAGAGCACAACACAACCACAGTATTTAACCACTGAATCGCACAGCTATAGAAGTGCAGAGAATGCTATTCAAAAAAAATGTGTTTTTTTTTAGTATAGCACTGTACAATATATAAAAATTGTTTATTTTACACACCTCCACATGTGTATTTCACACTGCAATTTATTTTCTGTGGCCCTAAATGGCGTTTTTTGGAAGAGCACAACACAACCACAGTATTTAACCACTGAATCGCACAGCTATAGAAGTGCAGAGAATGCTATTCAAAAAAAATGTTGTTTTTTTTAGTATAGCACTGTACAATATATAGAAATTGTTTATTTTACACACCTCCACATGTGTATTTCACACTGCAATTTATTTTCTGTGGCCCTAAATGGCGTTTTTTGGAAGAGCACAACACAACCACAGTATTTAACCACTGAATCGCACAGCTATAGAAGTGCAGAGAATACTATTCAAAAAAAATGTTTTTTTTTTTAGTATAGCACTGTGCAATATATAGAAATTGTTTATTTTACACACCTCCACATGTGTATTTCACACTGCAATTTATTTTCTGTGGCCCTAAATGGCGTTTTTTGCAAGAGCACAACACAACCACAGTATTTAACCACTGAATCGCACAGCTATAGAAGTGCAGAGAATGCTATTCAAAAAAAATGTTTTTTTTTTTAGTATAGCACTGTACAATATATAGAAATTGTTCATTTTACACACCTCCACATGTGTATTTCACACTGCAATTTATTTTCTGTGGCCCTAAATGGCGTTTTTTGCAAGAGCACAACACAACCACAGTATTTAACCACTGAATCGCACAGCTATAGAAGTGCAGAGAATGCTATTCAAAAAAAATGTTGTTTTTTTTTAGTATAGCACTGTACAATATATAGAAATTGTTTATTTTACACACCTCCACATGTGTATTTCACACTGCAATTTATTTTCTGTGGCCCTAAATGGCGTTTTTTGCAAGAGCACAACACAACCACAGTATTTAACCACTGAATCGCACAGCTATAGAAGTGCAGAGAATGCTATTCAAAAAAAATGTTGTTTTTTTTAGTATAGCACTGTACAATATATAGAAATTCTTTATTTTACACACCTCCACATGTGTATTTCACACTGCAATTTATTTTCTGTGGCCCTAAATGGCGTTTTTTGCAAGAGCACAACACAACCACAGTATTTAACCACTGAATCGCACAGCTATAGAAGTGCAGAGAATGCTATTCAAAAAAAATGTTTTTTTTTTTAGTATAGCACTGTACAATATATAGAAATTGTTTATTTTACACACCTCCACATGTGTATTTCACACTGCAATTTATTTTCTGTGGCCCTAAATGGCGTTTTTTGCAAGAGCACAACACAACCACAGTATTTAACCACTGAATCGCACAGCTATAGAAGTGCAGAGAATGCTATTCAAAAAAAATGTTGTTTTTTTTAGTATAGCACTGTACAATATATAGAAATTGTTTATTTTACACACCTCCACATGTGTATTTCACACTGCAATTTATTTTCTGTGGCCCTAAATGGCGTTTTTTGCAAGAGCACAACACACCCACAGTATATAACCGCTGAATCGCACAGCTGCAGAGAATGCTATTCAAAAAAAAGTTTTTTTTTTTTTTTTAGTATAGCATAGTACAAGAAAAATATATAGAAATTGGTTATTTCACACAACTAGAGATATACACTGCAAAATAATTTTTTTGCCCAAAAATAGGTCTTTTTTGCGCACAACAAAGTGCCTTTTTTTTTTTGCAACAGCACAATAAAGTGCCTTTTTTTTTTTGGGGCCCAAAAATGGGTCTTTTTAGCAAAAGCACAATAAAGTGCTTTTTTTTTTTTTTTTTTCTGCCCGAAATGGGTCTTTTAGCAAGAGCACAATACAGCCACAGTATGGAATAAAGGGATTTTTATAACAGCTTACCTGTAAAATCCTTTTCTTGGAGTACATCACGGGACACAGAGCGACTTAGTCATTACTAATGGGTTATATAGATTACCTTCAGGTGTTGGCACTGGCCAATTCCAAACCGGAAGTACCCTCCCCTATATAAGCCCCTCCCACCCGGGAGCACCTCAGTTTTGTAGCCAAGCAATAAGTGTCCCAAAAAGAGGGGTGGGAGCTCTGTGTCCCGTGATGTACTCCAAGAAAAGGATTTTACAGGTAAGCTGTTATAAAAATCCCTTTTTCTTTTTCGTACATCACGGGACACAGAGCGACTTAATCATTACTAATGGGACGTCCCAAAGCAATGCCAAATGAGGGGGGGGGTACATAAGCTGGGCGCCATCAGGCATGAGGATCTTTTGCGGCCTGCAACACACTGCGCCCAAAGGCGACATCCTCCTGACTTCTAACGTCTACCTGATAGAATCTAGTAAACGTGTGTACCGAAGACCATGTTGCGGCCTTACATACTTGAGCCAGGGAGGCCTGGTGATGCACTGCCCATGAAGTTCCAACCGCTCTTGTGGAGTGCGCCCTAACTTTGAACGGAGGCGGTCTCTTTCTCAAGCCATAGGCTTGTATTATGACCTGTCGAATCCACTTGGCTAAAGTAGATTTTGATGCTGCCTGACCCCTTCTGGGGCCTTCCGGCAGAACAAACAAAGAATCCGTTCTGCGAATCTGAGCAGTGGCTTTTAGATAAGCTTTAACTGCCCTTACCACATCCAAAGAATGTAATAACTTTTCCTCTACTGAGCTAGGTTTGGGGAAAAAAGAAGGAAGAACCACATCTTGGTTCAAATGAAACCTCGATACCACCTTAGGAAGAAAGGCTGGATGAGGACGTAATACTACTCTGTCCTTATGGACAACCAGATATGGCTCCTTACAGGACATAGCTGCTAATTCCGACACTCTTTTAGCCGAACAAATGGCTACTAAGAAAACCAATTTCCTGGTGAGAAGAACCAAGGAAATGTGTTGTAATGGTTCAAACGGTTGTTTCTGTAGAACCGACAGAACCAGGTTTAAGTCCCAAGGACATATGGGAATACTAACCGGAGGGCTAATACGCATCACTCCTTGTATAAAGGCTTTGACTAGTGAATGCGAAGCCAAGGGCCTTTGAAAAAATATTGACAAGGCCGAAATCTGACCCTTGATAGTACTCAAGGCCAGCTTCCTATCTACAGCCCACTGTAGGAAGTCCAGAATCCTCCCTATCATGTACTTACGTGGATGCCATTTCTTGGTCTCACACCACGTAATGTACGCTTTCCAGATCCTATAATAGATCTGCCTGGATACCGGTTTCCTGGCATTGATCATGGTAGATACCACAGAATTAGAGAGCCCTCTCTTTTTCAGAATGTGGGCTTCAATAGCCAGGCCGTCAAACCTAGGGCTGGTAAGGAAGGGTGGTATATCGGTCCTTGCGACAGCAGGTCCGGACGAAGTGGGAGGGTCCACGGACTCCTCACTGACATTTTTACAATCTCTGCGTACCATGCCCTTCGGGGCCACGCTGGAGCCACCAGAATCACTGGTTTCTTTTCTACCCTGATTCTGCGGAGTAATCGCGGTAACAATTGTGGCGGTGGGAATGCATATATCAGCTTGAACCGATCCCAAGGGAACACTAGGGCATCCGAGCCGCAAGCTAGGGGATCCCTTGTGCGAGACACAAACCTGTCCACCTTTGCGTTGAATCTGGATGCTAGCAGATCTACATCCGGTGTTCCCCACCGCTGGCATATTGCCTGGAAAACCTCGGGGTGAAGAGACCATTCCCCCGGGCATAATTGTTGGCGACTTAGAAAGTCCGCTCTCCAGTTTTCCACTCCTGGGATGAAAACCGCGGATATGGCTGGGACATATCTTTCTGCCCACTCCAGGATGCAATTTGCTTCCTTCTGGGCTGCACGACTTTTGGTGCCACCCTGATGATTGATATATGCCACTGCCGTGGCATTGTCTGATTGAATTCTGACAGGGGACCCCTGGAGTTTGGATGTCCATGCTACTAGGGCATACCGGGCTGCTCGTATCTCTAAGAGATTGATGGGCAGGGCCTTTTCTGCTTCTGACCACCTGCCCTGGAGAGACCATTGCTCCAGCACTGCCCCCCAGCCGATGAGGCTGGCATCTGTAGTGACCACCTTCCAAGAAACCGGACTGAAGGGTTTCCCTCTTTCCAGATTCTGGGGCACCAACCACCAATGGAGGCTCTTGCGAACGGAAGGGGACAGGGACATTGGTAAGTCTAAAGCCTGAACTTTTTTGTTCCAGGCTGACAGTATGGCCCTTTGCAAATTCCTTGAATGGAATTGACCGTAGGGTACCGCTTCGAATGAAGCCACCATCTTTCCCAGCAGCCTCATGCAGAGACGTATGGATGGTTTTCTTTTTGTACCCACTAAGTGGGTCAAATTTCTTAAAGACGACACCTTCTCTGGAGGTAAGAAAATCTTTCTCTGATTTGAATCCAGCCTTAGCCCTAAGTATTCCAGACTTTTGACTGGTCTTAGAGCTGACTTGTCCCGGTTGATAATCCAACCGTGATATTCCAGATACTCGATTGTCTTGTGAATAGCTACTTCCAGCTTTTCCACTGAGTGGTCTATTAGTAGCAGGTCGTCTAGATATGCCATTATCGTTACACCCTGTGTTCTTAGATTGGCCAATAATGGGGCCAGAATTTTTGTGAACACTCGTGGTGCTGTGGCCAGACCGAAAGGTAAGGCTCTGAACTGAAAATGGCGCCCTTCTACTGCAAAGCGTAGAAATTTCTGATGGGCCGGAAAGATGGGAATATGCAGATAAGCATCCCTTATGTCGATCGAGGCTAGCCATTCCTGCCCTTGTAGGGCGGTGGCCACTGATCGGATCGACTCCATCCGAAAAGTCCTGATATTTAGGAACTTGTTTAGCCCTTTTAAATTTAATATGGGCCTCACGTCCCCATTTGGTTTGGGGACTGTGAAAAGGTTCGAGTAAAACCCGAATCCGCTTTCTTCCAGGGGAACCTTCATGATTACCCCTTGGAGCAATAGTTGTTCTAGTGCCAGAAGGAGGGATCCTCTCTTTTGGGGATCTCTTGGCACGTTTGACCTCATAAATTGGGCAGGAGGAGTGCCTTTTAACTCCAGCTTGTATCCCAGGCTTACTGCGGAGAGCACCCATCTGTCTCTGATGGTGTCCCGCCAGGTCTCTGTGAACAACTGAAGTCTTCCCCCCACCCGATTGAGCGGGGGCAATACTTCATGCTTTAGGGGGAGGTTTTGTACCTCTCTTGATCCAGGGCTTCTTGTTACCCTGTGATTGTCCCTGATTTCTGCCCCCTGAATTTGACCGCGGAGGCCGTCGGAACTGCTTCACAGCCGATGTGCCCGGGACTGGAGAGGTAGGCCTCTTAAAAGAAGGACTTCTACCCTTGTTCTTAACCGGTAAGAGTGAACTTTTACCGGCAGAAATTTTCTGGATATATTTGTCCAGATCTTCTCCAAATAAGCGTTCTCCATGAAATGGGAAGCTAACCAGCAGTTTTTTACAGGGAGCTTCAGCAGACCAGTTTTTGAGCCACAGAAGCCTACGCATATGTACTATAGACAGCGTAAAGCGGGAGGCCTGTTGGATTGTATCCTTTATGGCGTCCACCGCAAAACACAAGGCTCTAGGCAGGTCAGCTAGGGCATGAGCCTGCTGATCTGGTAAGTCCCTTAAGACTTGTTTCAACTGATCTTTCACTGCTTGGCAGACTCCAATCGCTGCTACCGCAGGTTGTGTCACCATACTTGCTGTAGAGAAAGCAGATTTTAGTAAAGACTCCAATTTTTTATCTATTGGGTCTTTGAACATTGGAACATTATCTACTGGACATGTCAGTGATTTGTTAACAGAAGAGATGGCTGCGTCCACTATAGGGACCCTCCATTTTCTTATGAACTTATCCTCCATGGGATAGATCACCGGAAATCTCTTGGGGGGAGCAAATATTTTATCAGGATGCTCCCAATCCTGGTAAATAAGCCCTTCTAATAAAGGGTGGATTGGGAAGGAACAGACCGCCTGGGGAGCTTTTAGCGACCCCAGCGAGGAAACCGTAGTGGATGGTGGTTCCGCCAGAGGCATTTTAAATGCTGATCGGACCATGTTAGTCAGAGACTGAACCCATAATCTTTCAGCCTGAGAAGCTGAGAAAGGTTCTTCCACTGTTGATTCCTCTATAAGTGAATCAACCTCATCCTGATCCCCTTCAGGTAGGTCGATCTCTGTGTGGGGCTGTTCCTCCACTAACAGGCACTCTGAAGGAAGAGACGGAGATCGGACGCGCTTTCCCTGAGATAGGGAAGCAGCGATCAATGCTGTTAATCTCTCTTCTAATCCTCCCAGAGTTGAGGATAAAACCTCCTCTGTTATATATACAGGAGCAGGTGGACTGGGGACAGCCGCAGCACCAGGCATTCCTGCGGGGTTTCTACGGCTACTGACCTCTGCATTCTCAGGGGAGATTGGTGCAGTGCAAGCATGCCCAATATCCTCAGAGCCCGATGGAGACCCCTTTGGCTTCCTGGAAGATCTATTTCCGGAGCGTCTGGACGACATATCCTTTAAGCACAAAGCTGAGGTATTCCCGTCGTCATACACCAATTTTTGCTGGTAATAGTCTAACACAGGTGCTGCTATATACCAGCTGGTGTCCACTAAAGTGCCTTTCTATGGGGATGCCTGCATCAACCGCCTCTGTGTGCCACTGTTTGTTGCTAGCTCTGTTTGCATGCAGCTGACACTTGTACTGTGTCTTTTAACCATGCTGGGACGCCCGCACATGCGCAGAAGCGCCGCGGCGCGCATCGAGCGTCATCCACCCGCCCCGCCCCTTTTTTTTCATAGGAGGCGCGTGCACGCGCCCGCGCGCGCGCCCGTGCGCCAATGGCGCCCTTTTCGAAAACCAACAGAGGACTAGGAGCCAGGGCCCTTTTTGCCGGAGGGCCTGTGCGGTGGATGAACGCAGCAACAGGGCAGAGGAAGTGGATTACCTCAGAGAAACTTACCAGCTGCCTGGATCTTTTGAGTTGAGAAAACCAAAGATCCACATTACAAGAAAAATGGACTACAGCGGCCTCTAGTGGTTTAACACAGGTACCGCGGTCCCTGTTTTTTTTTTTTTTTTTCTTGACTACTATTAAAATTTTACATTTTCAGTAGTTATAGGCAAACACAGATATTTAGCGGGAATACCGTTAGGTAACAGACAGAAAGACAAATTAGGCTTGGGGGTCCCCCAATAGAACCAAGTTCCTGGGGGCCCCCACTTACCTGATCCCCGCCGCAGGACTTTGTCTGGTCCACAAAAGTCCAAACTTCACCTATCACGGCAGGCATTGTAATTAAACCTTCAGGGACCGGGTTCCCAAGGATTCCACTCCCCTGGACCTGTATAGCACCCTGCACAGACAGCGTCTTGGTCGTGGGTATGACCAGAGCTCTGGATCCCAGGGTCCAGCCCTCCTAAGAGAAGCATTACAGGCAAAACCTTGCTCTTCTGCTGCAAGGCCCGGGTACCGACCGTTTAGCTATGAAGCTTTTTTGGTGGGATCCGGAACAGCTTACTAAGGCCCAAAAGAACCTGTACGCAAGCCCAGTGAAAACACATGTTACTCTTTGGCCAACACCTTAGACACTGGCAAAAAACTGAGGTGCTCCCGGGTGGGAGGGGCTTATATAGGGGAGGGTACTTCCGGTTTGGAATTGGCCAGTGCCAACACCTGAAGGTAATCTATATAACCCATTAGTAATGACTAAGTCGCTCTGTGTCCCGTGATGTACGAAAAAGAAAGGTGTATCACTCAACGTAATGCAGTGCTGGTGCACTGAGCTTGCAACACAAACAGATAAACCTATGCAGATCGCTGAGCTATTATATCTCTCAATCTGGACTCTAAATCTCTCTCCCTGAAAGCACAAACAGGATCCTGCCCCTACACTACACTACACTACACTGTCTCTTTATCTTTTCTATCAGTAGATTGCAGAATCAGGACTAACTCCTATCATATAATTCTCTCCCTCACAGCAACAGCAGCCAGGATCCTTTCCCTACACTGTCTAAAAGCAGAGTGACGATCTGTGCTGTGTGCCTCTTGCTTACATAGAAGCTGGTCACATGCTGGGTCACATGTTGCACTGACCAATCACAGCCATGCCATTAGTAGGCATGGCTATGATGGCTTCTAAGGGCACACCAGCTAATCAAATGGTGATTGGCTGGCCCCTGAAGCATTTCTAACTGCGCCATTAAATTCCCGAATCCGGACCCGAACCCGGACTTTAGCGCAAAATCCGGGTCCGGGGTCGGGAAAACGCCAAAATTCGGTACGGACCCGAACTTTACAGTTCGGGTCCGCTCAACACTAGTATCTACCCTTTATTGCTGTTCTCTAAGCTAGATTGGCAGGCAGGGACAGTGTGTTCTTTTCTCAGGCATCTGCAGGAGTTAGTGGGTGTTGTGTGCCTCCAGCACAGTATACACCTGTATCTACCCTTTATTGCTGTTCTCTAAGCTAGAGAGGCAGGGACAGTGTGTTCTTTTCTCAGGCATCTGCAGGAGTTAGTGGGTGTTGTGTGCCCCAGCACAGTATACACCTGTATCTACCCTTTATTGCTGTTCTCTAAGCTAGATAGGCAGGCAGGGACAGTGTGTTCTTTTCTCAGGCATCTGCAGGAGTTAGTGGGTGTTGTGTGCCTCCAGCGCAGTATACACCTGTATCTACCCTTTATTACTGTTCTCTAAGCTAGATAGGCAGGCAGGGACAGTGTGTTCTTTTCTCAGGCATCTGCAGGAGTTAGTGGGTGTTGTGTGCCTCCAGTGCAGTATACACCTGCATCTACCCTTTATTGCTGTTCTCTAAGCTAGATAGGCAGGCAGGGACAGTGTGTTCTTTTCTCAGGCATCTGCAGGAGTTAGTGGGTGTTGTGTGCCTCCAGCGCAGTATACACCTGTATCTACCCTTTATTACTGTTCTCTAAGATAGATAGGCAGGCAGGGACAGTGTGTTCTTTTCTCAGGCATCTGCAGGAGTTAGTGGGTGTTGTGTGCCTCCAGCACAGTATACACCTGTATCTTCCCTTTATTGTTGTTCTCTAAGCTAGAGAGGCAGGGACAGTGTGTTCTTTTCTCAGGCATCTGCAGGAGTTAGTGGGTGTTGTGTGCCCCAGCACAGTAAACACCTGTATCTACCCTTTATTACTGTTCTCTAAGCTAGATAGGCAGGGACAGTGTGTTCTTTTCTCAGGCATCTGCAGGAGTTAGTGGGTGTTGTGTGCCCCAACACAGTATACACCTGTATCTACCCTTTATTACTGTTCTCTAAGCTAGATAGGCAGGGACAGTGTGTTCTTTTCTCAGGCATCTGCAGGAGTTAGTGGGTGTTGTGTGCCCCAGCACAGTATACACCTGTATCTACCCTTTATTACTGTTCTCTAAGCTAGATAGGCAGGGACAGTGTGTTTTTTTCTCAGGCATCTGCAGGAGTTAGTGGGTGTTGTGGGCCTCTAGCACAGTATACACCTGTATCTACCCTTTATTGAGGTTCTCTAAGCTAGATAGGCAGGCAGGGACAGCGTGTTCTTTTCTCAGGCATCTGCAGGAGTTAGTGGGTGTTGTGTGACTCCAGCGCAGTATACACTTGTATCTACCCTTTATTGCTGTTCAATATGCTAGAGAGGCAGGGACAGTGTGTTCATTTCTCAGGCATCTGCAGGAGTTAGTGGGTGTTGTGTGCCCCAGCACAGTATACATCTGTATCTACCCTTTATTACTGTTCTCTAAGCTAGATAGGCAGGGACAGTGTGTTCTTTTCTCAGGCATCTGCAGGAGTTAGTGGGTGTTGTGTGCCCCAGCACAGTATACACCTGTATCTACCCTTTATTACTGTTCTCTAAGCTAGATAGGCAGGGACAGTGTGTTCTTTTCTCAGGCATCTGCAGGAATTAGTGGGTGTTGTGTGCCCCAGCACAGTATACACCTGTATCTACACTTTTTTGCTGTTCTATAATACAGGCATCTGCAGGAGTTAGTGGGTGTTGTGTGCCCCAGCACAGTATACACCTGTATCGACACTTTTTTGCTGTTCTATAATACAGGCATCTGCAGGACTTAGTGGGTGTTGTGTGCCCCAGCACAGTATACACCTGGATCTACCCTTTATTGCTGGTTTTCTCTATTAAAGGCATCTGCAGGAGTTAGTGGGTGTTGTGTCCCTCCAGCACAGCACAGTATACACCTGTATCTACCCTTTATTGCTGGTGTTCTCTAATAAAGGCATCTGCAGGAGTTAGTGGGTGTTGTGTCCCTTCAGCACAGCACAGTATACACCTGTATCTACCCTTTATTGCTGGTGTTCTCTAATAAAGACATCTGCAGGAGTTAGTGGGTGTTGTGTCCCTCCAGCACAGCACATTATACACCTGTATCTACCCTTTATTGCTGGTGTTCTCTAATAAAGGCATCTGCAGGAGTTAGTGGGTGTTGTGGGCCTCTAGCACAGTATACACCTGTATCTACCCTTTATTGAGGTTCTCTAAGCTAGATAGGCAGGCAGGGACAGCGTGTTCTTTTCTCAGGCATCTGCAGGAGTTAGTGGGTGTTGTGTGCCTCCAGCGCAGTATACACTTGTATCTACCCTTTATTGCTGTTCAATATGCTAGAGAGGCAGGGACAGTGTGTTCATTTCTCAGGCATCTGCAGGAGTTAGTGGGTGTTGTGTGCCCCAGCACAGTATACATCTGTATCTACCCTTTATTACTGTTCTCTAAGCTAGATAGGCAGGGACAGTGTGTTCTTTTCTCAGGCATCTGCAGGAGTTAGTGGGTGTTGTGTGCCCCAGCACAGTATACACCTGTATCTACCCTTTATTACTGTTCTCTAAGCTAGATAGGCAGGGACAGTGTGTTCTTTTCTCAGGCATCTGCAGGAATTAGTGGGTGTTGTGTGCCCCAGCACAGTATACACCTGTATCTACACTTTTTTGCTGTTCTATAATACAGGCATCTGCAGGAGTTAGTGGGTGTTGTGTGCCCCAGCACAGTATACACCTGTATCGACACTTTTTTGCTGTTCTATAATACAGGCATCTGCAGGACTTAGTGGGTGTTGTGTGCCCCAGCACAGTATACACCTGGATCTACCCTTTATTGCTGGTTTTCTCTATTAAAGGCATCTGCAGGAGTTAGTGGGTGTTGTGTCCCTCCAGCACAGCACAGTATACACCTGTATCTACCCTTTATTGCTGGTGTTCTCTAATAAAGGCATCTGCAGGAGTTAGTGGGTGTTGTGTCCCTTCAGCACAGCACAGTATACACCTGTATCTACCCTTTATTGCTGGTGTTCTCTAATAAAGACATCTGCAGGAGTTAGTGGGTGTTGTGTCCCTCCAGCACAGCACATTATACACCTGTATCTACCCTTTATTGCTGGTGTTCTCTAATAAAGGCATCTGCAGGAGTTAGTGGGTTTTGTGTGCCTCCAGCGCAGTATACACCTGTATCTACCCTTTATTGCTGTTCTCTAAGCTAGATTGGCAGGCAGGGACAGTGTGTTCTTTTCTCAGGCATCTGCAGGAGTTAGTGGGTGTTGTGTGCCTCCAGCGCAGTATACACCCGTATCTACCCTTTATTGCTGTTCTCTAAGCTAGATAGGCAGGCAGGGACAGTGTGTTCTTTTCTCAGGCATCTGCAGGAGTTAGTGGGTGTTGTGTGCCTCCAGCGCAGTATACACCTGTATCTACCCTTTATTGCTGTTCTCTAAGCTAGATTGGCAGGCAGGGACAGTGTGTTCTTTTCTCAGGCATCTGCAGGAGTTAGTGGGTGTTGTGTGCCTCCAGCGCAGTATACACCTGTATCTACCCTTTATTGCTGTTCTCTAAGCTAGAGAGGCAGGGACAGTGTGTTCTTTTCTCAGGCATCTGCAGGAGTTAGTGGGTGTTGTGTGCCCCAGCACAGTATACATCTGTATCTACCCTTTATTACTGTTCTCTAAGCTAGATAGGCAGGGACAGTGTGTTCTTTTCTCAGGCATCTGCAGGAGTTAGTGGGTGTTGTGTGCCCCAGCACAGTATACACCTGTATCTACCCTTTATTACTGTACTCTAAGCTAGATAGGCAGGGACAGTGTGTTCTTTTCTCAGGCATCTGCAGGAGTTAGTGGGTGTTGTGTGCCCCAGCACAGTATACACCTGTATCTACCCTTTATTACTGTTCTCTAAGCTAGATAGGCAGGGACAGTGTGTTCTTTTCTCAGGCATCTGCAGGAGTTAGTGGGTGTTGTGTGCCCCAGCACAGTATACACCTGTATCTACACTTTTTTGCTGTTCTATAATACAGGCATCTGCAGGAGTTAGTGGGTGTTGTGTGCCCCAGCACAGTATACACCTGTATCGACACTTTTTTGCTGTTCTATAATACAGGCATCTGCAGGAGTTAGTGGGTGTTGTGTGCCATAGCACAGTATACACCTGGATCTACCCTTTATTGCTGGTTTTCTCTATTAAAGGCATCTGCAGGAGTTAGTGGGTGTTGTGTCCCTCCAGCACAGCACAGTATACACCTGTATCTACCCTTTATTGCTGGTGTTCTCTAATAAAGGCATCTGCAGGAGTTAGTGGGTGTTGTGTCCCTGCAGCACAGCACAGTATACACCTGTATCTACCCTTTATTGCTGGTGTTCTCTAATAAAGGCATCTGCAGGAGTTAGTGGGTGTTGTGTCCCTCCAGCACAGCACAGTATACACCTGTATCTACCCTTTATTGCTGGTGTTCTCTAATAAAGGCATCTGCAGGAGTTAGTGGGTGTTGTGTCCCTCCAGCACAGCACAGTATACACCTGTATCTACCCTTTATTGCTGGTGTTCTCTAATAAAGGCATATGCAGGAGTTAGTGGGTGTTGTGTCCCTTCAGCACAGCACAGTATACACCTGTATCTACCCTTTATTGCTGGTGTTCTCTAATAAAGATATCTGCAGGAGTTAGTGGGTGTTGTGTCCCTCCAGCACAGCACATTATACACCTGTATCTACCCTTTATTGCTGGTGTTCTCTAATAAAGGCATCTGCAGGAGTTAGTGGGTGTTGTGTGCCTCCAGCACATTATACACCTGTATCTACCCTTTATTGCTGTTCTCTAAGCTAGATTGGCAGGCAGGGACAGTGTGTTCTTTTCTCAGGCATCTGCAGGAGTTAGTGGGTGTTGTGTGCCTCCAGCACAGTATACACCCGTATCTACCCTTTATTGCTGTTCTCTAAGCTAGATAGGCAGGCAGGGACAGTGTGTTCTTTTCTCAGGCATCTGCAGGAGTTAGTGGGTGTTGTGTGCCTCCAGCGCAGTATACACCTGTATCTACCCTTTATTGCTGTTCTCTAAGCTAGATTGGCAGGCAGGGACAGTGTGTTCTTTTCTCAGGCATCTGCAGGAGTTAGTGGGTGTTGTGTGCCTCCAGCGCAGTATACACCTGTATCTACCCTTTATTGCTGTTCTCTAAGCTAGAGAGGCAGGGACAGTGTGTTCTTTTCTCAGGCATCTGCAGGAGTTAGTGGGTGTTGTGTGCCCCAGCACAGTATACATCTGTATCTACCCTTTATTACTGTTCTCTAAGCTAGATAGGCAGGGACAGTGTGTTCTTTTCTCAGGCATCTGCAGGAGTTAGTGGGTGTTGTGTGCCCCAGCACAGTATACACCTGTATCTACCCTTTATTACTGTTCTCTAAGCTAGATAGGCAGGGACAGTGTGTTCTTTTCTCAGGCATCTGCAGGAGTTAGTGGGTGTTGTGTGCCCCAGCACAGTATACACCTGTATCTACCCTTTATTACTGTTCTCTAAGCTAGATAGGCAGGGACAGTGTGTTCTTTTCTCAGGCATCTGCAGGAGTTAGTGGGTGTTGTGTGCCCCAGCACAGTATACACCTGTATCTACACTTTTTTGCTGTTCTATAATACAGGCATCTGCAGGAGTTAGTGGGTGTTGTGTGCCCCAGCACAGTATACACCTGTATCAACACTTTTTTGCTGTTCTATAATACAGGCATCTGCAGGAGTTAGTGGGTGTTGTGTGCCCCAGCACAGTATACACCTGGATCTACCCTTTATTGCTGGTTTTCTCTATTAAAGGCATCTGCAGGAGTTAGTGGGTGTTGTGTCCCTCCAGCACAGCACAGTATACACCTGTATCTACCCTTTATTGCTGGTGTTCTCTAATAAAGGCATCTGCAGGAGTTAGTGGGTGTTGTGTCCCTCCAGCACAGCACAGTATGCACCTGTATCTACCCTTTATTGCTGGTGTTCTCTAATAAAGGCATCTGCAGGAGTTAGTGGGTGTTGTGTCCCTCCAGCACAGCACAGTATACACCTGTATCTACCCTTTATTGCTGGTGTTCTCTAATAAAGGCATCTGCAGGAGTTAGTGGGTGTTGTGTCCCTCCAGCACAGCATAGTATACACCTGTATCTACCCTTTATTGATGGTGTTCTCTAATAAAGGCATCTGCAGGAGTTAGTGGGTGTTGTGTCCCTCCAGCACAGCACAGTATACACCTGTATCTACCCTTTATTGCTGGTGTTCTCTAATAAAGACATCTGCAGGAGTTAGTGGGTGTTGTGTCCCTCCAGCACAGCACAGTATACACCTGTATCTACCCTTTATTGCTGGTGTTCTCTAATAAAGGCATCTGCAGGAGTTAGTGGGTGTTGTGTGACTCCAGCACAATATACACTACTCCAATTCCTGGTTTTCCCATCTCCCTGCAGTCCATTACTATGTCTGGAATGCCAAAAAGAAGAGGCAGACAGTCAGGAGCCAATAAAAGAGGGCAAGCAGGCTCTGCGTCTAGAGACAACAGTGCTGGTCGTGGACGCGGTGCATCGTCATCAGCTCGTGGCCATGGGACACACTTGTCCTTATTTTCGGCAGCTGGACGTGTTGAGCCGCATCATGCCGCACACTTGGTAGAGTGGATGACCAAGCCCTCCTCATCCTCTCTCACCCAGGCTCAGGGTACTGGCAAAGCAGCTGCCAAAGCATCCTCTTCCCTCGTATCAATGTCATTATCAGTCACTCCTTCCCTAGACCCACCATGTCCTCCTGAGGAGTCCCCCGAACTGTTTCAGCACAGTTTTGGGTACATGCTCCAGGAGGATGCCCAGCGTTTTGAAGGGTCTGATGATGATACCCAGCTAGAGGAAGGCAGTAGCGTGAGCGCAGAGAGAGGGGATGCTCAAGAAGGACAGCAATCTGGTAGTCATGTTCCAGCAGCTGCAGCATACTGCCAGATTGGCTCCAGTGATGAGGAGGGAGGGGACGATGAGGTCACTGACTCCACGTGGGTGCCTGATAGGAGAGAGGAGGAGGAGGAGGATGAGGAGGAGGCACATCTCCAACGAGGCAGGATGCCCTCCGGGGGCCAGCGTAAGGGCAGCACACCGACTGAATCACACCGCAGTGCTCCGCCTGTGCAGGGCGCTGCCTCTGCTTGTTATTCCAAAAGTTCTTTGGTGTGGGCCTTTTTTGAGTCGAGTGCATCAGATCGCGCTGCTGCTATTTGCAACATATGTCTAAAGCGTATCTCGCCTGGCCAAAACATCAGCCGCTTGGGCACCACATGCTTGACCAGACATATGTTGACCTGCCATGCAGCTCGTTGGCAAGCGTACCTTAAAGACCCACACCAAAGAACAAAGCGGACCTCTCCTTGCTCCTCATCAGCTGGGATCTCCAACCCCACTATACCTTAAGTCCTCTCTGAAACCTGCACTGAGAGGAATGAAGGTGTAGAATTAGGTGTGTCACAGCCAAGTACTTGCAGGCACTCTGCTAGCAGTACACCGACGTCTGATTGTAGCAGGCAAATTTCCCTGCCCCAGCAGCTGGACCGTCAAAATAAGTTCACTCCCAGCCATCCACATGCCCAGCGGTTGAATGCTAGCTTGGCTAAATTGCTAGCACTTCAACTGCTGCCTTTTCAGTTGGTAGACTCGGCCCCCTTCCATGAGTTTGTGCAATGTGCGGTTCCTCAGTGGCAGGTTCCCAAACGCCACTTTTTCTCACGGAAGGCGATTCCGGCTCTCTACCGGCATGTGGAAGGCAATGTTCATGCCTCGCTGGACAGGGCGGTCAGCGGTAAGGTGCATATTACTGCTGACTCATGGTCTAGCAGGCATGAACAGGGACGATACCTTTCTTTCACGGCCCATTGGGTCACTCTTTTGGCAGCTGGGAAGGATGCAGGACAAGGTGCAGTTGTCACGTTCTAGGTAGGAGGCCGAGATGCTGGGAGGGCTCCCCTTGCGGCCGAGCGCAGCACAGCCCTGGAGTTGATACAGGGGGTGTGGTGCCCACAGAAGCATGGGTTGCCTGGTAGGTAGTGCTGGTTGCCAGGAACTTGGTAGAACAGGCAGACTGCAGGGAAGCAGGTGTGCTTAAGCGGTCCAAAGGGTAAGGACCAGTGGAATGTCCAGATAGCAGAGTCAGGAGCCAGGCCAGGGGGTCAAACACAGCAAGACAGTCCGAGATCACAGCAGAGCTGGGTCTTAGCACAGAAGACAAGGTAAGCGAAGTCCGTTGGCCGGGCCAGGGTCAGGTGCAGGGAGCAAACAGCAGAAAGCCAGGTACACGCCAGGAAGTCAGCAGGAACAGGTCAGGCAAGCCGGGTTTGGTACACAGGAGATCAGACAGGCAGGAGTTACAGGGCACAGGAACACAGTAGGAGCTGAAGATAATCCAGCAACTTGTATGTGCCAGTGACAGGCTTAAATAGGCCGGGGGGTGTGCCCACACCGTCTGTTTGCGTCTGTACGCGCCGTCCGTGCGGCGCATCTGCGTGCGCGCATGGCGCATCTGCGTGCGCGCATGCGCATGGCGCATCTGCGTGCGCACATGCGCATAGGGGTGAGTCTGGCGCGGCCATGATGGACACTGGCAGGAATGCCAATAACTCTGCTATTTCCCTGACAGTGCCCCCCCAAGGGGCAGCCTCCGGATGCCCAACCGGGCCCATCTTTCGGGGTAACGGGCTCGGAACCTCTGCAGAAGTCTAGGAGCATGCACATGGTTTGCAGGCTCCCAAGAATTTTCTTCAGAAGAATACCCCTTCCACTTAATTAAGAACTGAATTGTCCTACCTCTCCGACGACAGTCAAGAATGGACTCCACTTCAAATTCAGTTCCATCACCAACCTGGACCGGAGCCGGGGGCACTTCTTCTCTCCCTGGAAAAGAACTAGAAATCACAGGTTTAAGAAGAGAAACATGAAATACCGGGTGGATCCTAAAAGACTCTGGTAAGGCAAGTTCAAATGCTACAGGATTGATCACACGTTTGATTTCAAAAGGACCCAGGAACTTGGGTCCCAATTTCCGGGATGGACATGATAATTTGAGATTTGTAGATGACAGCCATACTTTGTCCCCTAACTTAAAGTTAGGGTTTCCTCTTTTCTTTTTATCATATTGTTCCTTGTATACTTCCTGAGCTCTCTTCATTGTGTCCTGGAGCATTTGGTAGTTTGTCTGAATGAAATTTACTCTGTCCTGAACTGCCGGTACCGATGATTCTGGAATAGTGTTAGGTAAGAATGAAGGATGAAAGCCGTAATTTGCCCAGAAGGGTTATTGGTTGGTAGTAGCGTGCACAGAGTTGTTATATGCAAATTCTGCACAAGGTAATAATGGAATCCAATCATCTTGAGAGAACGAACAGAAGCATCACAGATATTGTTCTAAAGTCTGATTGGTCCTTTCAGTTTGACCGTTACTCTGAGGATGGTATGCTGAGGATAAACATACCTTGATTGAAAGTAATTTGCAGAGATCTCTCCAGAACCTGGAGGTGAATTGTACACCTCTATCAGATACGATGTTGTCTGGTATGCCATGTAATCTGACGATTTCCTTTATAAAGGTCTTTGCTGTGTCCATGGCGGAAGGTGTGCCCATCATTGGTAGAAAATGTGCCATCTTGGACAATCGGTCCACAACGACTAGGATGGTTGTAAATTCCTCTGAGGGGGGAAAATCCACTATAAAGTCCACAGAAATTTCTTTCCAAGGTTGTTCCGGGACTGGCAGTGGTCTTAGCAGGCCCCACGATCTGGTGTTGGACCCCTTGCTCCTCTGGCAGGTTATACAGGAGTTGACATATTCTTTACAGTCAGACCTCAAAGTAGGCCACCATAAGGACCGTTGAACAAGTTCGGTCGTCTTACGGACCCCAAAGTGGCCAGCCAGCTGATGGTCATGGAATGTCTTTAACACTTGTAGCCTGGCTTGCAGTGGGACAAAAATGTAGTTCTGATGCCATAGAAGGCCCTCCTGACTCCTTAGGGAAGAGACTTCTGCTTCAGTGCATTGGGAGGAAGCCTGCTCAATTGAAGTCCTTAAATCAGGCTGAATCAAGAGAAATTTCTGTGAGGACAGAATTGTACTGGGCATGATCTCTTCAGGAGTGTCTGGGAGCATTCGGGACAGGGCATCGGCTTTTCCGTTTTTAGAGCCTGGGCGGTAGGTAATATGAAAATTGAACCTTGAAAAGAACAGAGCCCACCTAGCCTGTCGGGGTCTTAATCGCTTGGCTATGCGAAGGTACTCCAGGTTCTTGTGGTCCGTAAAAATTAAGATGGGATGTGTGGCACCTTCCAGGAGATATCTCCATTCCTCTAGAGCAGTTTTAATGGCTAAGAGTTCTCGATCCCCCACATCGTAATTTTTCTCTGGAGGACTCATCTTCCGTGAAGAGAAAGCCACGGGGTGCAATAATGCTTTAGGGCCTTGACGTTGGGATAATACCGCCCCTGTGGCTACTTCCGAAGCATCAACCTCCAAGACGTAGGGCATGGCGGGATCAGGATGCAGTAGGATTGGTGCCGAGGTAAACAAGGCCTTAAGTTGGTCAAAGGCGGTTTGTGCTGCTGCGGACCACTGGAATTTGGTATGTTGGCGGGTTATCTGGGTAATTGGTGCTACAATGGTGGAGAAATTCTTTATGAATCTTCTGTAGAAATTCGCAAAGCCGATGAATCTTTGTATGCCTTTCTTGTCAGATGGAACCGGCCATTCAAGAATAGCCTTCACTTTTTGTGGATCCATAGCTATCCCGCCTGTGGTGATGATGAGCCCCAGGAATTGGATTGACACTTTTTCGAAATCGCATTTCTCTGCCTTGACATATAACCCGTGTGTTCTGAGGATGCACAGCACTTTCTTGACATGCGTTCTATGGAGTTCCAGGGTGGCAGAAAATATAAGAATGTCGTTGAGATAGACGACAACAAAGTGATCCAAGTGTTCTCTGAAAATATCATTTATAAAATGCTGGAATGTCGCTGGGGCGTTACACAGTCCGAATGGCATTACTAAATATTCTAAATGTCCGAATCTTGTTCTAAAGGCTGTCTTCCACTCGTCCCCCTCCCGGATGCGGACGAGGTTGTAGGCTCCACGTAGGTCTAGCTTGGTAAAGACGTGAGCTGTACGGAACCTCTGGAAGAGTTCAGGAATGAGGGGAAGCGGATAGCGATTCTTAAGGGTAATTTTGTTTAATTCCCTGTAATCTACACATGGTCTCAAAGTCTTATCCTTCTTCTCAACAAAGAAAATGTCAGCACCGGCAGGAGAGGAGGATGGGCGGATAAACCCTTTTTCGAGGTTCTCATCGACATACAGTAGGTGCCGCCGATATTGTATATCTATCGCGCTCCCATCGCCGAGATTCTCGGCGACAGGAGTGCCGAGATCTCGGCAACAGGGTGGCGACACGTGTCGCGCTCGCTGCAATAGCGAGGAGACGCGACACTGTATTGAGCGGGGATCCGATGTGGATTCCCGCCAATACCAGGCACAGCGTTTGTTATGAATCCTGAGCGGGAACTCCACGCCAATTTTTAAAGAAAAAAATGGCGTGGGTTCCCCCTCCAGGAGCATACCAGGCCCTTGGGTCTGGTCTGGATTTGAAGGGGAACCCTACGCTGAAAAAATGGCGTGGGGGTCCCCCTCAAGATCCAGACCAGACCCTTATCCGAGCACACAACCTGGCAGGCTGCAGGGGAAGAGGGGGGGACGAGAGAGTGCTAAATCTTCGGTCCGCAGAGATTAATATAGGCTTCTAATGACGTCACAGTCACATGCTCCAGGGCACATGGCCCCGGAGAATGTGACTGTGACGTCATGGGAACATGTGACTGTGACGTCATGAGAAGCCTATATTAATCTCTGCGGACCGAAGATTTAGCATTACTGCGAGAGGAAGCGACGAGTCAACATCGAGGAGGAGAAGAGGGAAGAAGACGCCGACGGCGACGACGGAAAGACCGGCCCCTCCACTAGCAAAATAGCTACAAGAAGTTAGTGGAGGGGCCGGCAGAAGGACAACGGAGAGCCGGACGAGACGACGGAGAAGACCGGGCCTCCAAGGGCCTGATATGCTCCTGGAGGGGGAACCCACACCGTTTTTTTCTTTAAAAATTGGCGTGGAGTTCCCGCTCAGGATTCATACCAAACGCAGTGCCTGGTATTGGCGGGAATTCACGTCGGATCCCCGTCTATCAGCAATGCGTGTCGCTCATCGTGAAAGGAACATTTTTTCCTTTCCCGATGACGAGACAGCTCGGCGCTGGCTCTCGCGACGGAGCTCATAGGGTGTCAATCTCGCCGCTAGAAGCAGCGAGATTGACACAATATTGGTGGCACCTACTGTATTCCCTTAAAGTCTCAAGCTCAGTCTCAGAAAGAGGGAATATACGACCGAAAGGGATTTCAGCCCCTGGCAGTAACTCGATGGGGCAGTCGTATGGACGATGTGGAGGTAGCGTATCTGATTTCCTCTTGTCGAAGACGTCCAGGAATTCCTGGTAGGCTGCCGGTATGTTCGGGTCCACTTGGGACGTGAGTAATACAGTCAGGCAACTGGAGGAGTCCTTGGGTACAGGAGCAAGACAATGTTGCCGGCAGTAGTAGTACTTCTTTCCTGGGCCAATCAATCTGAGGATTGTGTGCCTGTAGCCATGGAATTCCCAAGATGACCGGGAAGATGGGGTAGCTCAAGACGTCAAATCGAAAGGAATTCCTGATAACCTGAGTTGGTAGAGGTAAGAATAGGCACTGTTTCTTGGGTGACATGCCCAGAACTCGGCATTGAGCCATCAGCCAGATGGACGGTCAGTCTCTGCTTCTTGGGATGAAGCAGAATAGCAAGTCTTTTTGCTAAAGCCAGATCCAAGAAGCAACTACAGGCCCCAGAATCCAGTATCGCCTGGAGGTGAATTTCTCCTCCTACCAACCGTAATGTGACAGGAAGGGCAATATGAGCCGAAGAATACTTGGCTACCTGGAAGTTAACTGGAGTGCGGGGGGTTGGCTTCCTAGGTTTTATGGGGCAATTGTTTATGAAATGTCCTGTACCCCCACAATAGAAGCAGAGATTCGCCTGTCGGCGGTGGAGTCTTTCCTCAGTAGTCAGTGCTGGGCGGACCATGCTAACCTGTACGGGAACTGATGAACACAGGGCTTCAGGTAGTGTCTGGGTAGGCATGAAGGTTCGGGCCCGTTCAGACTGACGTTCCCGCAAGCGTCTGTCAAGCTGAATGGTCAGCTGGATGAGACCCTCCAATGTAGGGGGGTCTCTACCCTGGCCAGTTCATCTTTAAGAGATTCAGACAACCCCATCCGATACTGATATCTCAAGGCTGCTTCATTCCATCCAGAGTCTGTGGACCATGTACGGAATTCTACCGTATAATCCTCTGCAGGGCGCTGACCCTGCCGGAGAGCATGCAGAGTAGCTTCAGCCGTGGTAGTTCGTAGGGGGTCATCATACAAGCGGGCCATGGCTTCAAAGAACTGATCCACAGAGTTAAGGTAGGGCTCTCTTGCTCCAATAGGCCATGGGCCCAGGTCTGAGGTTCGTCACTTAACAGGGAAATTATGAATCCCACTTTCACCACTTCAAAGGAAAATGTCCGTGGCTGCAAGGAAAAGTACAAGTTGCAGGCGTTCCTAAAGGACCGGAACTTCTCTCGATCTCCACGGAAACAATCTGGTACTGGGACTTGTGGTTCTGGAGGGGATGTAACCACAGTAGGGGCAACTTTAGGAGGACTGGCTGAAGGCGGACCTTAACCTGTGGAGGTGGATGATTGTGGCAGGTACTGCAAGCGATCCTCTAGTTGAAGGTATCCCTCCTGGAGCTTTTGGATGACCTGAGTCAGGGCTGTGACGTGTTGCATTACGGTTTCCATCGGGGAGACACCTCCGTCGGCCTCTGTCAGTGGCTGGATTATACTGTCACGTTCTAGGTAGGAGGCTGAGATGCTGGGAGGGCTCCCCTTGCGGCCGAGCGTAGCACAGCCCTGGAGATGATACAGGGGGTGTGGTGCCCACAGAAGCACGGGTTGCCTGGTAGGTAGTGCTGGTTGCCAGGAACTTGGTAGAACAGGCAGACTGCAGGGAAGCAGGCGTGGTTAAGCGGTCCAAAGGGTGAGGACCAGTGGAATGTCCAGATAGCAGAGTCAGGAGCCAGGCCAGGGGGTCAAACACAGCAAGACAGTCCGAGATCACAGCAGAGCTGGGTCTTAGCACAGAAGACAAGGTAAGCGAAGTCCGTTGGCCGGGCCAGGGTCAGGTGCAGGGAGCAAACAGCAGAAAGCCAGGTACACGCCAGCAAGTCAGCAGGAACAGGTCAGGCAAGCCGGGTTTGGTACACAGGAGATCAGACAGGCAGGAGTTACAGGGCACAGGAACACAGTAGAAGCTGAAGATAATCCAGCAACTTGTATGTGCCAGTGACAGGCTTAAATAGGCCGGGGGGTGCGCCCACACCGTCTGTTTGCGTCTGTACGCGCTGTCCGTGCGGCGCATCTGCGCGCGCACATGCGCATGGTGCATCTGCGTGCGCACATGCGCATAGGGGTGAGTCTGGCACGGCCATGATGGACACTTGCAGGAATGCCAATAACTCTGCTATTTCCCTGACAGCAGTAGTGTTGGAGGTTGTTCCGCCGCCACGCCTCCAAAATGCTACCACTGGTTGTGACACACCTCTCTCCTCCACCCCCTCTTCTTCTTCCTCCATGGTCTCTTCCTGTGATTTGTCCTCGGAACTAGCGGTGCTCCGTTGGCATTCAAGGGGCTACGCAAGTACGCAGGCAAAAAGATGCCATGCCGTGCTTGCGCTGGTGTGTTTGGGGGACAGGAGCCACACTGGGGCAGGGGTTCTGTCAGCTCTGCAGGGGCAGGCCGAGAGGTGGTTGACGCCACGCCAGCTTAAGCCAGGAATGGTGGTTTGCGACAATGGCACCAACCTCCTCTCCGCCCTCCGACAGGGACAACTGACCCATGTGCCCTGTGTGGCTCACGTCCTTAACCTGGTGGTGCAGCGGTACTTGGGCAGGTACCTGGGCTTACAGGATGTCCTGAGGCAGGCCAGGAAAGTGTGTGTGCATTTCTGCAGATCATATAATGCCAGTGCTCGGCTGGCTGAGCTGCAAAAGGAGTTGAACCTGCCCAAGAATCGCCTTATATGTGACATGCCCACCAGGTGGAACTCAACGTTTGGCCATGCTGCAGCGGCTGCACATGCAGCAGAGGGCCATCAATGAGTACCTGTGCGACTACGGCACCAGGACAGGGTCAGGGGAGCTCGGTTTTTTTTCACTACGCCAGTGGGGGATGATCAGGGATGCATGCACTGTCCTGGCACCATTTGAGGAGGCCACGAGGATAGTGAGCAGTGACAGTGCATGCATCAGTGACACTGTACCTCTTGTCCACCTGTTGGAGCATACGCTGCGTGGAATAATGGACAGGGCACTTGAGGCAGAACAGAGGCAGGAAGAGAAGGACTTCCTTGCCTTTCAAGGCCCCCTTTACCCAGAAAGTGTTCCTTCTGTCCCACCCATCGCACAGGAAGATGACGAGGAGGAGGAGGATTGTGTCAGTATGGAGGTGGAGCCTGGCACTCAGCATCAACAGCAGCAGTCTTTTAGGGATGATTTACAGTCCCAAGAAACCCGTGGAGTTGTACGTGGCTGGGAGGAGGTGGCTGCGGATCATGTCATCCTTAGTGACCCAGAGGACTCCGGAACGAATGCCTCAGCTAACCAACGCTGCATGGTCTCCCTGATCCTGCAAAGTCTGCGGAAGGATCCTCGTATTCTTCGGATCAAGGAGAGGGACCATTATTGGCTGGCCACTCTCCTTGATCCACGGTACAAGGGTAAGGTTGCGGACCTTATCTTACCATCGCAGAGGGAGCAGAGGATGAGACATATCTGGGAGGCCTTGCAGAAAGGTCTGTGCAACGCGTTCCCAGAGACTGGGAGGTTACAAACTCCTGGTCCTGGACAGCGAGTTGCTGAGACTTCGGTCAGTCAAAGAAGGAGCGGCGGGGAAGGTGGTCATCTGACCGATGCGTTCAGACAATTTTTTTAGTCCGCAGCCCCAAGGTATGATCGGTTCCAGCAACCAGCATCTGATATACATGGTGCAGGAATACCTAGGGGCAAGGTCAGACTTGGACACCTTTCCCACCGAAAATCCTTTGGCTTACTGAGTCTTGAGGATGGATCACTGGCCAGAGCTTGCACAGTATGCAATTGAGCTACTGGCCTGTCCTGCATCCAGCGTTCTTTCGGAACGCACATTCAGTGCTGCTGGAGGCTTTGTCACGGATCACAGGGTGCGCCTATCCACCGACTCGGTTGATCGACTGACCTTCATAAAGATGAACCAGTCTTGGATCACCACCAGCTACCAAGCACCTGAAGCTGATATAACAGAATAATTTATTTTGAAATGTCACATCCCTTCAAGACTGCCTATGCTGATGCTGAGTGATTGTCCTGTTATGTTGACTGACTATCCTCCTCCTCCTCAATGATCCGATTCCTGATGATAGCTTGGAAGAACATTTTTGTTTCTGGGTGCCGCCACCAGTGGCTAAGGCCCAATTTTTCAGCCCCTGTTTAACAGGGGCACGTAATAAAAAAATTTGATGCAATACTTTGCAACAGGGCTCATTGCTGTGCTCCAAGTACAGTATCTGTGAGGGGTTGCAGTGTTGTGGCACCAGTGCCTAAGGCGCAATTTTTCAGCCCCTGTTTAACAGGGGCGTGTAATTACAATTTTTGATGCAATACTTTGCAACAGGGCTAATTGCTGTGCTCCAAGTACAGTATCTATGAGGGGTTGCAGTGTTGTGGCACCAGTGCCTAAGGCCCAATTTTTCTGCCCCTGTTCAACAGGGGCATGTAATTACAATTCTTGATCTAATAATTAACAGTAGGGCCCATTCCTGCACCCACCAAGAGTAACTGTGAGGGCTTACAATGTTGTGGCAACACCACCACCACCACCAAAAGCCCAATTTTTCTGCCCCTCTTCAACAGGGGCATGTAATTACAGTTCTTGATCTAATAATTCACAGCAGGGCCAATTCCTGTGCCCACCAAGAGTAACTGTGAGGGCTTACAGTGTTGTGGCAACACCACCACCACCACCACCACCACCAAAGGCCCAATTTTTCTGCCCCTCTTCAACAGGGGCATGCAATTACAGTTCTTGATCTAATAATTAACAGTAGGGCCCATTAATGCGCCCACCAAGAGTAACTGTGAGGGCTGACAGTGTTGTAGCACCAGCACCACCACCAAAGGCCCAATTTTTCCTACCACTGTTCAACAATGGCATGTAATTACAATTCCTGATATAATAGTTCACAGCAGGGCATTCCAGCGCCCACCAAGAGTAACTGTGAGGGCTCACAGTGTTGTGGCAACACCAACATCTAAGGGGCAAATTTCAGCAGAGTATATACGGCAGGCCCCTACTTTCAAACATCCAACTTACAAATGACTCCTACTTGCAAACGGAAGGAGACAAAAGGAAGTGAGAGGAAATCTACCCCTAGGAAGGGAAATTCTCTCCTGTAAGAGTTAATATGGGAAAAAGGTGTCTCCTCTCTACTGATGCTTTATCACCAATCCTTGTTTCAATAAAAACCCCACTTTTCCAAAAACATTTGTCATTGGGACGGAAAGTGAGGTGAAATCTTCTGAACAGGTACACAGACAGCAAAACAAATGTTACAGGGGTGATAACTAGAGTTGAGCGGACACCTGGATGTTCGGATTCGACGGGTTCGGCCGAACTTCGGAAAAAAGTTCGGGTTCGGGACCGAACTTTAACCCGAACCCGAACCCGAACCCCATTGAAGTCAATGGGGACCCGGACTTCTAAGGACTAAAAAGGCTCTAAAAAAGTAATGGAAAGGGCTAGAGGGCTGCAAATGGCAGCAAAATGTTGTTAAGAGCATGGCAAGTGCTCTGCAAACAAATGTGGATAGGGAAATAACTTAAAATAACATAAAAAAAATAAAAAAATACAAAAATATGCTGGAGGCCCCCTTTTCAGCAGAAGAGGTACGGGAAGTCATTAAGAACCTCAGAAACTCAACGGCACGATGCCACACATATGGTGGGAATGCCCCAGAATACGCCCTTTCTGGAATAAATTATTCAATTTAATGGATAAGCTAGTGAGAAATTAAAATACTTTGAAATAAAAATGTAGCGGGGTGCTAAATTTAAGGGAAGTGTTTGAGTGGTAAATAGGCTCAAACACCCTAATTCTGTAGGATTCATGGACCATTTTGTCCTCGGGGGACAGTATTGGTGTGCAGTTCCCTGCGGCCTACAGGTGGCGCTGCCATGGTAGGCTAGGGTTGAACCGCCGATACAGTGCTTTGCCTTTTGTGTCCCCTCTTGGCAGTAGTACAGCGGGGCGGGGAACCTGCTGTGCATGCCGGGAGAGCATATAAAAGGGGCAGACCTTTGGCCTGGGGGCTGATGTCCAGTGGGGTCCACGCCCGAGGCACTGTCAGCAACCCAATCTACTATCGCCTGTACTTGTCCTGGCCTAAACATTCGTACAGCCTCATTAGGCGCGACAAAATACCGCCGCAGGCTCGGTCGCCTACTCGCACCTGAGGAAGGTGTTTCACTTGTGCGTGTATCTGGCACAGATCCACCACGTCCTATCCCTGCAACAGGAGCTCCACCAGCAGCCCCACGACTGGGGCCACCATGTCCCTTTGACCTTCTCCTCATATTTTCCAAATTTAGGATGTTGCCCTAAATGGGTGTTTTTGGAAGAGCAGAACACACCCACAGTACATAACCGCTGAATCGCACAGCTACAGAACTGCAGAAAATGCTATTCAAAAAAAATTTAGTTTTTTTAGTATAGCACAGTAGGAGAAAACTATATAGAAATTGTTTATTTCACACACCTCCAAATATGTATAACACACTGCAAACTATTTTTTGTGCCCCTAAACGGCGTTTTTTGGAAGAGCAGAACACACCCACAGTACGTAACCGCTGAATCGCACAGCTACAGAACTGCAGAAAGTGCTATTCAAAAAAAATGTTGTTTTTTTTGTATAGCACAGTAGGAGAAAACTATATAGAAATTGTTTATTTCACACACCTCCAAATATGTATAACACACTGCAAACTATTTTTTGTGCCCCTAAACTGCGTTTTTTGGAAGAGCAGAACACACCCACAGTACGTAACCGCTGAATCGCACAGCTACAGAACTGCAGAAAATGCTATTCAAAAAAAAAGTTTTTTTTTTAGTATAGCACAGTAGGAGAAAACTATATAGAAATTGTTTATTTCACACACCTCCACATATGTATAACACACTGCAAACTATTTTTTGTGGCCCTGAATGGCTCTTTTTGCAAGCGTACATTAAAGTGCAAATTTTTATTTTATTTTTTTGCCCTAAACGGGTCTTTTTTTGCAAAATAAAATGCATTTTTTTTTTTTTTGCCCTATGGGTCTTTTGGAAAAGAGCACAATAAAGTGCCTTTTTTTTTTCCCCCTAAATGGATCTTTTTCAAAGAGCAGAATACACCCACAGTATGGAAACGGTGTATCTCTCAACGTAATATATGCAGTGCTGGTGCACTGAGCTTGCAGATAAAAGTTAGATTTTCTCTGACACTGGGCTCATGGCAGTGTAAAAAGACTGCACTGCAACACAAACAGGTAAACCTATGCAGATCGCTGATTTTAATCTCTGAATCTGGACTCCTATATAATATATCTCTCGCCCTGAAAGCACCAACAGGAACCTGGCCCTACACTACACTATCTCTCTATCTTTTCCCTCAGATTGCAGAATCAGGACTACCTCATGTATTTTACAATCTCTCCCTATTAGCAACAGCAGCAGTCAAGATCCTCTCCCTATCTATTCTGAAGCAGAGTGACGTGTGTGCTGTGTGCCTCTAGCTTATATAGAAGCTGGGTCACATGTTGCACTGACCAATCACAGCCATGCCCTTAGTAGGCATGGCTATGATGGCCTCTAAGGGCACACCAGCTAATCAAAAGGTGATTGGCTGGCCCCTGAAGCATTTCTAAATGCGTAATTAGATTGCCGAACCCGAACTCGAACCCGGACTTTTGCGCAAAGTCCGGGTTCGGGTTCGAGAAAAAGCTAAAGTTCGGTACGGACCCGAACTTTACAGTTCGGGTTCGCTCAACACTAGTGATAACCCCTCCCTATGTTTTCCAAAAAGCTTAACAATATATTTTTTGGCTGGAGATACACTTAAACAATGTACCTGTTCAAAATTACAGATTCTACTTAAGAACAAACCTACAGTCCCTGTCTTGTTTGCACCGCCTGTATACTGCTGTTCAGAGTATATAGGGCCTTTTTTTATTTTGGGTGCGGGGTTCCCCTTAATATCCATACAAGACCCAAAGGGGCTGGTAATGGGATGGGGTGGGGGGGGGGTGATGGGGTTGCCATGCCAGTGTTCTCAAAATTTTCATCCATATTGCCAGGACAAGACATGACATTAAAGTCGCAAGCAGTTTTAAATGGCTTTTTTTCCTTTAGAAATGTCATTTTGTGCAGGGACAGCTCTAAGCATGGGAAACACATGCCACTTCACAGGCATACTTTAGACACCCCCCAGGTACGATATTTAAAGGAATATTTCACTTTTTTTCACTTTATGCATCATTAAAATGACTGCTCCCGAAAAAACGGCCGTTTTTAAAACTTCTTTTTGCATTGATTCGTGTCCCCTGGGGCAGAACCCGGGTCCCCAAACCCTTTTTAGGACAATAACATGCATATTAGCCATTATAATTAGCACTTTAGATTTCGAACGTTCGCGTCCATTGTATTTAATAGGGTTCTAAAGTTCGCGCAAACTTTCGGTCCGTTCACAGGTTCTGGTGCGAACCGAACCGGGGGGTGTTCGGCTCATCCCTAGTCAGTGTACATATGTGTAGCACTTACCCCCATTTAAGGGAGCTGCTGGTTTTGTTTTGGGTCATGCAAACTACCTCCAAGGCTTCCGTTGTCAGGGAATATAGAGTTTTTAGAAAAGCCAATGTCCACACAGATGTAAAACCTAAACAGTAAGACTTTATTTTCCTTTTTGCAGTGGAAACTTGAGGAGAAAGTAGGAAACGAGAGAAGTATAGGGGAAGGTTCAGGCACGCAACACTAAAGTCACACAAAGTATTGTAAACGTCGCCACGCAAGCCAGAGTGGGCATTGCTCACCCGTATAGTTCAGTTTTCCGGTCCAAGCAGCCAGAATGATGCATGGATCTATTTCTAACGGTCTCTGTCACAGACCCTAAGGTGAATCTGAGGATGCGTTCAGGAATCCTCTGCCACAGGATTATCAAAGTCTTGAACCTCCTAACCAAGCAATAAGAGAGAGCTTCTATGCCAGATTGGCGTATTGCAAGACCTTTAAGTTCTTGGATCCCTCCTTGAGTAGGTTGCCAGGCCTCTCCCGAGACAGCAGTACCATCGCCAGTCTCCTCTGGGGAAGGTCCTCACCCGGCTTTCTCTCCTCAAGAGCAGACTTTCCGAAAATGGGTAGCATGGGATCCTCTTCAAAGGTGTAGGCCCCAGCCAGGGGAGCTGGGCCCACCAGGCAGTAGGGATGAGCTTCGAGTTCGAGTCGAACTCATGTTCGACTCGAACATTGCCTGTTCGCCCGTTCGCCGAACAACGAACAATTTGGGGTGTTTGCGGCAAATTCAAAAAGTCTATGGGAGAAATCTAAAGTGCTAATTATAAAGGCTTATATGCAAGTTATTGTCCTAAAAAGTGTTTGGGGACCTGGGTTCTGCCCCAGGGGACATGTATCAATGCAAAACAAAGTTTTAAAAATGGCCGTTTTTTTAGGAGAAGTGATTTTAATGATTAGTGTGTTTCAGCCCCGGGCACCTTCAGCCCAAGGCTGCATCGCTGCCTGGCAGGGATGAGCCGAACACCCCCCTGTTCGGTTGACACCAGAACCTGCGAACAGACAGAATGTTTGTGTGAACTTTAGAACCCTATTAAATACAATGGACTCAAACGTTCGAAATCTAAAGTGCTAATTATAAAGGCTAATATGCAATTTATTGTCCTAAAAAGTGTTCGGGGACCCGGGTCCTGCCCCAGGGGACATGTATCAATGCAAAAAAAGGTTTAAAAAATAGACGTTTTTACGGGAGCAGTGATTTTAATAATGCTTAAAATGAAAAAATAAAAGTGAAATATTCCTTTAAATTTCATACCTGGGGGGTGTGTATGATATGCATGTAAAGTGGCGCATGTTTCCCGTGCTTAGAACTGTCCCTGCACAAAGTGTCATTTTTGAAGGAAAAAAAGTAATTTAAAACTCACTTGCGGCTATTAATGAATTGTCGGCTTTTATCAATACATAGAAAAGTCATTGATAAAAAAAAAAAAAAAGCGTGGGGGTTCCCCCAAATTCAATTACCAGGCCCTTTAGGTCTGGAATGGATATTAAGGGGAACCCCGACGCAAATTAAAAAAAAAAATGGCGTGGGGTTCCCCCTAAATATCCATACCAGGCCCTTGAGATCTGGCATGGATTTTAAGGGGAACTCCACCCCAAATAAAAAAAATGGCGTGGAGTCCCCCCAAAAATCCATACCAGACCCTTATCCGAGCACGCAACCTGGCCGGCCGCAGGGGAAGAGGGGGGGACGAGAGAGCGGCTCCCTCCCTCCTGAACCGTACCAGGCCACATGCCCTCAACATGGGGAGGATGTCCCCATGTTGATGGGGACAAGGGCCTCATCCCCACAACCCTTGCCCGGTGGTTGTGGGGGTCTGCGGGCGGGGGGCTTATCGGAATCTGGAAGACCCCTTTAACAAAGGGGACCCCCAGATCCCGGCCCCCCCTATGTGAATTGGTAAGGGGTACATTGTACCCCTACCATTTCACGAAGAAAGTGTCAAAAAATGTTAATAAAAACACACACACCTTGGAAAAGTCCTTTATTAAAAAAAAAAATAATAATAAAAAAAAAAACATTCCAGCGATGAAATCCAGTGTCCCGCGGCGATCCCGAATTCCAGCGCTGTCCGTCATTGGTTGTGCCTGAGCGGACCTGATGGGGAACTTCCTCCGCTGTGTTTTAAATGTATAGACCCGCCCCTTCTCATGTTCAGCATCTGGTCCGCTGAGCGGACCTGATGGGGAACGAGAGAAGGGGCGGGTCTATTCATGTATTACACAGCGAACGAAGTTTCCCATCAGGTCCGCCCCCTCGGTATGTCGGACCCCGCCTACGTCATTGGCCTGAGCAGGAAACTTCCTTCACTGTGTAAATTTAAATTACACAGTGAAGGAAGTTCCCCGCTCAGGCCAATGACATAGGCGGGGTCGGACATACCGAGGGGGCGAACCTGATGGGGAACTTCATTCGCTGTGTAATACATGTATAGACCCGCCCCTTCTCATGTTCCGCATCTGGTCCGCTGAGCGGACCTGATGGGGAACTTTAGAAGGGGCGGGTCTATACATTTAAAACACAGGGAGGAAGTTCCCCATCAGGTCCGCACAGGCACAACCAATGACGGACAGCGCTGGACATCGGGATCGCCGCGGGACACTGGATTTCATCGCTGGAATGTTTTTTTTTATTATTTTTTTACATTTTTTAGTAAAGGACTTTTTCAAGGTGTTTGTGTGTTTTTATTTAAATTTTTTTACACTTTCTTTGTGAAATGGTAGGGGTACAATGTACCCCTTACCAATTCACATGGGGGGGGGGCCGGGATCTGGGGGTCCCCTTTGTTAAAGGGGTCTTCCAGATTCCGATAAGCCCCCCGCCCGCAGACCCCCACAACCACCGGGCAAGGGTTGTGGGGATGAGGCCCTTGTCCCCATCAACATGGGGACATCCTCCCCATGTTGAGGGCATGTGGCCTGGTACGGTTCAGGAGGGAGGGGGGGCCGCTCTCTCGTCCCCCCCTCTTCCCCTGCAGCCGGCCAGGTTGCATGCTCGGATAAGGGTCTGGTATGGATTTTTGGGGGGACTCCACGCCATTTTTTTTAAATTTGGGGTGGAGTTCACCTTATAATCCATGCCAGATCTCAAGGGCCTGGTATGGATATTTGGGGGGAACCCAACGCCATTTTTTTAAAAATTTGCGGCGGGGTTCCCCTTAATATCCATTCCAGACCTAAAGGGCCTGGTAATTGAATTTGGGGGAACCCCCACGTTTTTTTTTTTTTATCAATGACTTTTCTATGTATTGATAAAAGCCGACAATTCATTATAGCCGCAAGTGAGTTTTAAATGACTTTTTTTCCTTCAAAAATGACACTTTGTGCAGGGACAGTTCTAAGCACGGGAAACATGCGCCACTTTACATGCATATCATACACACCCCCCAGGTATGAAATTTAAAGGAATATTTCACTTTTATTTTTTCATTTTAAGCATTATTAAAATCACTGCTCCCGTAAAAACGTCTATTTTTTAAACCTTTTTTTGCATTGATACATGTCCCCTGGGGCAGGACCCGGGTCCCCGAACACTTTTTAGGACAATAAATTGCATATTAGCCTTTATAATTAGCACTTTAGATTTCGAACGTTTGAGTCCATTGTATTTAATAGGGTTTTAAAGTTCACACAAACATTCTGTCTGTTCGCAGGTTCTGGTGCGAACCGAACAGGGGGGTTTTCGGCTCATCCCTGCCAGGCAGCGATGCAGTTTTGGGCTGAAGGTGCCCGGGGCTGAAACACACACGCACACACCGTGCCATGCCATGAGGCGCGCACACCAACCACCCCAATCAATGGCATCTGCCCCTTATGTACCCCTTCCCTGCATGCACAGCAGGCTAACCACGCCCACCGCACGGCTTCCGAGAAAGGACACCCAATGTGGTGGGATACCACTGTATTTCAACCTGGGCCGGTGGTGGCAGTGCCACCTACAGGCGAACAGGGAACACAACCGCCAGGCGGTATCACACCCAGAGCAGAAGCAAAATTTAGAACAATCAGCTGGTCTGCCTAACTACTGACTCAGACTATCCCATAAATTTAACATAGCGTCCCAACTATTTGGAAGGGGCGCTACATATGTGTGTGTCTGTGTACATATGTGTGTCCACCCAGTGATCAGTAAGTCACAAAGCGCTTACCTCCCTCCTAGGAGGGGGAGCAGTATATGATGGATCTAAATGATGAAGGGTGATGGAGCATCCTTGTAATGCAGTCTTTATTTCACAATTTCTTTATAGCTCATTGGGATGCATATGAAAAGATATAAAGCAGAGAGACATCAATAGCGCAACTTTGTGGGTGCGGCAAAGTGAATCGCTGAAGAATATATATTCACACTCACTTGAATAGTAGTGAGCGTGGACCTCAATCCAAACGAGCACCGCGCTCGTACCAATGGAACAGTGGATTGGCGTCTTAATGCAAACAATGCAGTGCGATCCTCAGGTGTCCGCAGCAGCAATCACAAAGTTGTGGTGATAGAAAAAAAGGGAAAAATAGTGTGGGTCTGTAAACCCCTAGGGGTATTTATTCATACATAAATAAAAAAAACTCACATTTAAAAGTTGGATAACGGATCTGGTATCCTTACGAGCGGCGAGCTCGTCTCCTCTCGGTTCTGCTGGCGGTGTGTCTGTGCTACGTCCTACGTCCTGACACACCGCCAGCAGAACCGAGAGGAGACGAGCTCGCCGCTCGTAAGGATACCAGATCCGTTATCCAACTTTTAAATGTGAGTTTTTTTTATTTATGTATGAATAAATACCCCTAGGGGTTTACAGACCCACACTATTTTTTCCTTTTTTTCTATCACCACAACTTTGTGATTGCTGCTGCGGACACCTGAGGATCGCACTGCATTGTTTGCATTAAGACGCCAATCCACTGTTCCATTGGTACGAGCGCGGTGCTCGTTTGGATTGAGGTCCACGCTCACTACTATTCAAGTGAGTGTGTGAATATATATTCTTCAGCGATTCACTTTGCCGCACCCACAAAGTTGCGCTATTGATGTCTCTCTGCTTTATATCTTTTCATATGCATCCCAATGAGCTATAAAGAAATTGTGAAATAAAGACTGCATTACAAGGACGCTCCATCACCCTTCATCATTTAGATCCATCATATACTGCTCCCCCTCCTAGGAGGGAGGTAAGCGTTTTGTGACTTACTGATCACTGGGTGGACATTACAGGAAAACTTCCAAGCACACCTTTGGTGATGGGACTATATTTTTTCTATTTTTATATATGACTTCATGTATATTTATCATACCTATCCGGGAGTTTATTTATTTATTTATTTTTTTGAGGCTTTTTTGACATTTTTTGTTTCTTATTGGTTTAAGGTTGCAGATGCACTTTGTGTGTTTTATTTGATTCATGGTTATTGGTTGTTTATTATCAGTATATCTTAGGCATTTTTTCTGAATCTCCATCATGTTTGCAATATTGGAGAGTTGAGAATCTGTTTATATGTCTTCATTTGTTTATTAGTTTTTTTACACATTACACTTGTAAGTTCATTCGTGTCACTGTGCACATTGCACAACATTGCTATTTAGCTACATTGTAGCCTATGATTCACCTATCCCCTCTTCTTTTCCCTTCCCTTCCCCATTACACTCCCACTTTTTTGATAATTTTAATTTAATTTTATTTACATTATTTAGTCACCACAGCGCAGTCACCATCACGATATTTATTGTTTCACTGTTGACTTGGACCAGACCTCCCGGTGATTGCTGCAGTATTCCATTCCCTTCCCAATTTCCTTGTACCACCCTACACGTATTTTCACTATTCAGCTAGCGCGAGGGTTTCCTTGTTTTTACATTGTGTACATATGTGTGCCTATGTGTGTGTCTGTGTACATATGTGTGTCTGTGTACATATGTGTGTGTCTGTGTAAATGTGTGTGTGTCTGTGTGCCCTATATACACATGTGAGGGGGCTGAGAGCGTACAGGTGTGAGGGGAGGCTGTGAGTGTACAGATGTGGGGGGGGGCTGACAGCTTACAGGTGTGAGGGGGGGCTGCGAGGTTACAGGTGTGAGGGGGGGCTGAGAGTGTACAGGTGTGAGGGGGGGCTGTGAGCATACAGGTGTGAGGGGGGCTGCGAGCGTACAGGTGTGAGGGGGGATGAGAGCATACAGGTGTGAGGGGGGCTGCGAGCATACAGGTGTGAGGAGGGGCAGAGAGCGTAGAGGTGTGAGGGGGCTGAGAGCGTATAGGTGTGAGGGGGGCTAAGAGCATACAGGTGTGAGGGGGCTGCAAGCGTACAGGTGTGAGGAGGGGGCTGCAAGCGTACAGGTGTGAGGAGGGGGCTGCGAGCGTACAGGTGTGAGGAGTGGGCTGCGAGCGTACAGGTGTGAGGGGGGCTTCAAGTGTACAGGTGTGAGGGTGGCTGAGAGCGAACAGGTGTGAGGGGGGCTGAGAGCATACAGGTATGAGGGGGTCTGAGAGTGTACAGGTGAGGGGGCTGAGAGCGTACAGGTATGAGGGGGTCTGAGAGCGTACAGGTTAGGGGGCTGAGAGAGAACATGTGTGCGGGGGGCTGAGAGCGTACAGCTGCTGGTTTGGGATGTCTCATTTGGGCAAAATATAATTTCCTACTGTTAAACCTTGAAAGCACTAATGACTAATAATACACTGTTAATCATTATATATGATGTTGTAAGAGTGTTAAAATAAAAGTGTGTGCACTGAAGGATTTGGTGGGATGGCTAGTGGGCAGGCCCTGCGGAATGTTGGTGGTCAGGCCCGGGGGGCAGGCCCAAAGCCGTCTAAGAGGCCTCCACAATTTCTGATGGCGGCCTGCAAGTATATTAAAAGTGATCCCTTTTTTGCACAAAGCTCATAGCCTGCTGAACAACACAGAATCAAGCTCACAGCTGTTATAAATGCTGATTGAGTTAATTACTATTGCTGTGTTTGTATGTGTGTTTTTTTTCTCAGAAATTGGGCTGCTTAACATTTTGCTAAACCTTTGTGTATCAGTACAGCTTAAACTAAGATCACCCTTAACCACTTAACGACCGCTCACTGTATATGTACGTCGGCAGAATGGCACCGACAGGCACAATCATGTACAGTGTACGTGATTGCCTTTGTACAGTTGGGGGGTCCGATCGGACTCCCCTCCTATACAGTGAGCGGTCGGTATTCGTTGGGGAGCGATCCGAGATGAGGGGACGGCCTTTCGATTCCGGCCACCCCCCCGCGATCGCTCCTGGTGAATGAAAATGCTTCCTCTGTCCTGTAATGTAAACACAGGCAGAGGAAGCAGGACAAAGTGATGTCATCTCTCATGCGGCGCTCACATATACCGAGCGCCGTACAAGAGAAGACATTAGGTCAGTACACAAAACACTACACTGACACCAGGACACATAGGCACACAAATCGCCCCCCCAGACACCCCCAGATCACCCCCCAGCCCCCAGTCACAGTGTCACTGATTGCAGTGACCATTTATTTACTGATCACTGCAATCAGTGACATTTGTGACTGTAAAAGTGTCACTAAAGTTAGTTTTAGGTCCAGTGTGGCCCCTAACCCCCCTAATAAATGTTTAACCCCCTGATCACCCCCCAGATAACCCTTTCACCCCCTAGCACAGCCGTCGCTAAGCGATCATTTTTCTGATCGCTGTCTTAGCGTCGGTGATGCAGATCGGTAGCCAGTATTTTTTTTTAGGTTCGCCGCAGGTTTTTCTAGCGTCAGGTACCCCCATAAATTATCTAATAAAGGTTTAACCCCCTTGATCGCCCCCAGGTAACCCTTTCACCCCCTATCACCACTGTCGCTAAGCGGTCGTTTTTCTGATCGCTGTCTTAGCGTCGGTGATGCAGATCGGTAGACAGTAATTTTTTTTAGGTTCGCCGCAGATTTTTATAGCGTCAGGTACCCCCATAAATTATCTAATAAAGGTTTAACCCCCTTGATCGCTCCCCAGGTAACCCTTTCACCCCCTATCACCGCCGTCGCTAAGCGATCATTTTTCTGATCGCTGTCTTAGCGTCGGTGATGCAGATCGGTAGCCAGTAATTTTCTTTAGGTTCGCCGCAGGTTTTTATAGCGTCAGGTACCCCCATAAACGATCTAATAAAGGTTTAACCCCCTTGATCACCCCCCAGGGTAACCCTTTCACCCCCTATCACCACTGTCGCTAAGCGATCGTTTTTCTGATCGCTGTCTTAGCGTCGGTGATGCAGATCGGTAGCCAGTAATTTTTTTTAGGTTCGTCGCAGGTTTTTATAGCGTCAGGTACCCCCATAAATTATCTAATAAAGGTTTAACCCCCTTGATCGCCCCCCAGGTAACCCTTTCACGCCCTATCACCGCCGTCGCTAAGCGATCATTTTTCTGATCGCTGTCTTAGCGTCGGTGATGCAGATCGGTAGCCAGTAATTTTTTTTAGGTTCGCCGCAGGTTTTTATAGCGTCAGGTACCCCCATAAATTATCTAATAAAGGTTTAACCCCCTTGATCGCCCCCCAGGTAACCCTTTCACCCCCTATCACCACTGTCGCTAAGCGATCGTTTTTCTGATCGCTGTCTTAGTGTCGGTGATGCAGATCGGTAGCCAGTAATATTTTTTAGGTTCGCCGCAGGTTTTTATAGCGTCAGGTACCCCCATATATTATCTAATAAAGGTTTAACCCCCTTGATCGCCCCCCAGGTAACCCTTTCATCCCCTATCACCGCCGTCGCTAAGCGATCATTTTTCTGATCGCTGTCTTAGCGTCGGTGATGCAGATCGGTAGCCAGTATTTTTTTTTAGGTTCGCCGCAGGTTTTTATAGCGTCAGATACCCCCATAAATTATCTAATAAAGGTTTAACCCCCTTGATCGCCCCCCAGGTAACCCTTTCACCCCCTATCACCACTGTCGCTAAGCGATCGTTTTTCTGATCGCTGTCTTAGTGTCGGTGATGCAGATCGGTAGCCAGTAATATTTTTTAGGTTCGCCGCAGGTTTTTATAGCGTCAGGTACCCCCATATATTATCTAATAAAGGTTTAACCCCCTTGATCGCCCCCCAGGTAACCCTTTCATCCCCTATCACCGCCGTCGCTAAGCGATCATTTTTCTGATCGCTGTCTTAGCGTCGGTGATGCAGATCGGTAGCCAGTATTTTTTTTTAGGTTCGCCGCAGGTTTTTATAGCGTCAGATACCCCCATAAATTATCTAATAAAGGTTTAACCCCCTTCATTGCCCCCCAGGTAACCCTTTCACCCCCTATCACCACTGTCGCTAAGCGATCATTTTTCTGATCGCTGTCTTAGCGTCGGTGCTGCAGATCGGTAGCCAGTAATTTTTTTTAGGTTCGCCGCAGGTTTTTATAGCGTCAGGTTCCCCCATAAATTATCTAATAAAGGTTTAACCCCCTTGATCGCCCCCCAGGTAACCCTTTCACCCCCTATCACCACTGTCGCTAAGCGATCGTTTTTCTGATCGCTGTCTTAGTGTCGGTGATGCCGATTGGTAGCCAGTAATTTTTTTTAGGTTCGCCGCAGGTTTTTATAGCGTCAGGTACCCCCATATATTATCTAATAAAGGTTTTAACCCCCTAATTGCCCCTAGTTAACCCTTTCACCAGTGATCATCATATAAGTGTTACGGGTGACGCTGGTTAGTTAGTTTGCTTTTTATAGCGTCAGGGCACCCGCCGTATATAACCCAATAAAGGTTTAACCCCCTGATCGCCCGGCGGGTGATATCAGTTAGGTTTTAGCGTCAGAGAGGGTCTGCGTCACACCCCAGGCAGCGTCAGGTTAGTGCCAGTAGCGCTAACACCCACACGTGAAGCATACACCCCCCTTAGTGGTATAGTATCTGATCAGCTCAATATCTGATCTGATCAGATCTATACTAGCGTCCCCAGCAGTTTAGGGTTCCCAAAAACGCAGTGTTAGCGGGATCAGCCCAGATACCTGCTGGCACCTGCGTTTTGCCCCTCCGTCCAGCCCAGGCCACCGAAGTGCAGTATCGATCGATCACTGTCACTTGCAAAACACAACACACATAACTGCAGCGTTCGCAGAGACAGGCCTGATCCCTGCGACTCCAGTGCTGTAGGAGGTGATTTCACCACCACAGTTAAAAAAAAAAAGCATATATGCCGAAGCATTGGGGCAGCAGGGGCGGAGGAGCGATTTTGCTCCTAATGCCGCGTATATACAGTCGAAATTCCGACGGAGGCTTGCCCGTGGAAAAGTCTGACCATGTGTACGCGGCATAACTTTTGCGAGAAGATGCCCCCATGCTTCGGCATATATAAATGGTGCATGTATGCCCATCATTAGAAGTGGGTGGATGAAGGGCGGTATTCTAATGGTGGGCATACCCACCGATCAATCTTTTTTTTTCGTTCAGCCAACAGGCTGCATGAAAAAAAAGATTACAATACATGTCCAACAAGGACCAGCAACGTACTGGTATGTTGCTGGACTTTGAATGTTTATACCAGAATGATGCCTGCGGGTTTAGGTATCATCTTGGTATCATTCTTTTCAGCCAGCGGCCGGCTTTCATGTAAAAGCAATCCTAGTGGCTAATAAGCCTCTGGACTGCTTTTACAAGCAGTGGGAGGGAATGTCCCCCCCCCCGGATATAAAAAGCGCCATTGGGAAATTGGGAAAGCATTTTATCACACCGATCTTGGTGTGGTCAGATGCTTTGAGGGCAGAGGAAAGATCTAGGGTCCAATAGACCCCAGTTTTTTCAAAAAAGAGTACCTGTCATTACCTATTGCTATCATAGGGGATATTTACATTCCCTGAGATAACAATAAAAGTGATAAAAATAAATAAATATGGAAGCAACAGTTTAAAAAAAAAAAAAAAAAAGCAAAATTAATAATAAAAAAAAAAAAAAAAAGCATCCCTGTCCTGCCCTGCTTATGCCCAATGGCGAACGCAAGCGTCGGTCTGGCGTCATATGTAAACAGCAATTGCACCATGCATGTGAGGTATCACCGCGAAGGTCAGATCGAGGGCAGTAATTTTAGCAGTAGACCTCCTCTGTAAATCTAACGGGGTAACCTGTAAATGCTTTTAAAAGCTTTTAAAAATGTATGTAGTTTGTCGCCAATGCGCGTTTGTGCGAAATTTTAAAGCATGTCGTGTTTGGTATCTATGTACTCGGCCTAAGATCATTAAAATTAAAAAAAGTGTATTTTTTCCCAAAAAAATGCGTTTGAAAAATCGCTGCGCACATACTGTGTAGAAAAAAAAAATGCAACACCCACCATTTTATTCTGTAGGGCCTTTGCTTTAAAAATATATATAATGTTTGGGGGTTCAACATAATTTTCTTGCAAAAAAAATATGTTTTCATGTAAACAAAAAGTGTCAAAAAGGGCTTTGTCTTCAAGTGGTTAGAAGAGTGGATGTAAGCTTCCTAATGTTGTGTATAAAATGCCAGAACAGTTCAAAACCCCCCCAAATGACCCCATTTTGGAAAGTAGACACCCCAAGCTATATACTGAGAGGCATGTCGAGTCCATGGAATATTTTATATGTTGACACAAGTTGCGGAAAAAATAATTTTATTTTTTATTTTTTTTTGCACAAAGTTGTCACTAAATGATATATTGCTCAAACATGCCATGGGCATATGTGGAATTACACCCCAAAATACATTCTGTTGCTTCTCCTAAGTACGGGGATACCACATGTGTGAGACTTTTTGGGAGCCTAGCCGTGTACGGGACCCCAAAAACCAATCACCGCCTTCAGGCTTTCTAAGGGTGTCAATTTTTGATTTCACTTCTCACTGCCTATCACAGTTTCGGAGGCCATGGAATGCCCAGATGGCACAAACCCCCCAAATGACCCCATTTTGGAAAGTAGACACCCCAAGCTATTTGCTGAGAGGTATTGTGAATATTTTGCAGATCTCGCTTTTTGTCACAAAGTTTTGAAAATTGAAAAAAAAAAAGAAAGAAAAAAAAAATGTTCTTTCTTCATTTTCAAAAACAAATGAGAGCTGTAACATACTCACCATGCCTCTCAGCAAACAGCTTGGGGTGTCTACTTTCCTAAATGGGGTCATTTGGGGGGGTTTTGTGATATTTTGGCATTTTATGGCCTTCGAAACTGTGATAGGTAGTGAGGAGTGAAATCAAAAATTTGCGCCCTTAGAAATCCTGGAGGCGGTGCTTGGTTTCCGGGGTCCCGTACATGGCTAGGCTCCTAAAAAGTCCCACACATGTGGTATCCCCGTACTCAGGAGAAGCAGCAGAATGTATTTTGGGGTGCAATTCCACATATAACCATGGCATGTGTGAGCAATATATCATTTAGTGACAACTTTTTGTAATTTTTTTTTTTTGTCATTATTCAATCACTTGGGACAAAAATAAAATATTCAATGGGCTCAACAGGCCTCTCAGCAATTTCCTTGGGGTGTCTACTTTCTAAAATGGGGTCATTTGGGGGGGGGGTTTGTGCTATTTTGGCATTTTATGGCCTTCAAAACTGTGATAGGTAGTGAGGAGTGAAATCAAAAATTTGCGCCCTTAGAAATCCTGAAGGCGGTGCTTGGTTTCCGGGGTCCCGTACGTGGCTAGGCTCCTAAAAAGTCCCACACATGTGGTATCCCCGTACTCAGGAGAAGCAGCAGAATGTATTTTGGGGTGCAATTCCACATATAACCATGGCATGTGTGAGCAATATATCATTTAGTGACAACTTTTTGTAATTTTTTTTTTGTCATTATTCAATCACTTGGGACAAAAAAAAAAAATATTCAATGGGCTCAACATGCCTCTCAGCAATTTCCTTGGGGTGTCTACTTTCTAAAATGGGGTCATTTGGGGGGGTTTTGTACTGCCCTGTCATTTTAGCACCTCAAGAAATGAGATAGGCAGTCATAAATTAAAAGCTGTGTAAATTCCAGAAAATGTACCCTAGTTTGTAAACGCTATAACTTTTGCGCAAACCGATAAATATACGCTTATTGACATTTTTTTTACTAAAGACATGTGGCTGAATACATTTTGGCCTAAATGTATGACTAAAATTGAGTTTATTCGGTTTTTCTTATAACAAAAAGTAGAAAATATCATTTTTTTTCAAAATTTTCGGTCTTTTTCCGTTTATATCGCAAAAAATAAAAATCGCAGAGGCAATCAAATACCATTAAAAGAAAGCTCTATTTGTGGGAAGAAAAGGACGCAAATTTCGTTTGGGTACAACATTGCATGTCCGCACAATTTACAGTTAAAGCAGCGCAGTGCAAAATTCTGAATTCACCTCTGGTCCTTTAGCTACCAAATGGTCCGGGGCTTAAGTGGTTAAGACGGCTCTCATAGGGAAACATTGATTTTCACACGTCATGCGACATGAGCTCCCAATGTCGGAGCGTTTGTCGCCCCAGTGTGAACCAGGCCTTAAAGGGATGAGGTGGCAACCCTAACAGGTCTGCTACACAGCCCAGCCATGTCAGACCTGTGTTTTATTTGGTGCAATTGCAGAATACTTAGGCCCCTTTCACACGGGCAGCTGTTCTGCCGCAGTTAAAAGCATGTTTGTTTATTTTGAAATTCAGAGAATCCTGGCACAGCGTTCACTTGCAGTTGTACATTGCGATTAGCTGCGTTTATGTGCGTTTACGTGCGGCTGCGTTTAGCTGCATTGGAACATTCTTGTCATCAGTGGCGGCTGGTGCTCAGAATTTTTGGGGGGGCGCAAACAAACTGAGAAAAAAAACAACATCAATTGCCACCACTGTGCCCATTAAACGCAGCCAATTTGTCCATCAATCGCCACCAGTTTGCCCCACTAAATGCAACCAGTTTCCCCTCAAATGCAGCCAGTTTGTCCCCAAATACAACCAGTTTCCCCCCAAATGCAGCCCGTTTCCCCCCAAATGCAGCCAGTTTGTCCCCAAATGCAGCCAGTTTGTCCCCAAATACAGCCAGTTTCCCCCCAAATACAGCCAGTTTGTTCCCAAATACAGCCAGTTTCCCCCCAAATACAGCCAGTTTGTCCCCAAAGCAGCCAGTTACCCCCCAAATGCAGCCAGTTTCCCCCCAAATGCCGCCAGTTTGTCCCCTAATACAGCCAGTTTCTCCCCAAATACAGCCAGTCCCCCCCTAAATGCCGCCAGTTTCCCCCCAAATACAGCCAGTTTGTCCCCAGCCCGCACTTACCTTCCTCGGGTCAGCACCCTCCTCTCCACGCTCCCTCGATGCCTTCTCCTGCCCTCGATGTCGCACTTCCAAAAACCAACCAGCCGCTGTTATTCAGATGGCCGGCGCTCACCAGAGGGCCGGCCATCTGAATAGTGGGCGGCAGCAGTGCCGGTGACAATACATAAGTTCATGCAATGCATGAACCTATGTATTGTTGACGTGAGTGACGGGAGCAGGAGAGACAGGGGGCGGCGCTCCTGCGTCCACTATGGACGCACCGCCACTGCTTGCCATTTCTGTTCCACTGTTCCATTGCTTTCTGTTGTTTTTCTTTCTTGTTGCCGCTGCTATCTGCAGGTGAAATAGTACACTGTGATTACCTACAGATAGCTGGACGCAGTCAAATTTATTTTTTCTATCCGCACCAAACCCCATGTAATGAAACCGTTGCTAAACGCAGTGTGTGAATGGGGACATAGGAAAGCATTGTGTGAGTTTAGCTACGGTAGATAACTTGATCTTTCTGCAGCTAAAAGCTGAAGCTGAATTCTATCCGCCCGTGTGAAAGGGGCCTTATAGCTGTTTTCTCTACCTGGCCTGTGATCAGACAGTGAAAGGAAAAGCAGCAGACTGATGATCCCAATTCTGTTTCACTTCCGCTTTCTCTTCCTATCATCCTATCAGTATACGCTTTGTAATGCTCTCACTTCTCAAGCCTTAACTCTGTTATACAGTAACTGAAAAAGGTCATTACCAAGTCAAATTTAGGTAATTACACTGCTTGAATAAAAATAAAATAAAAAGCAGTCAATATGTTTTTTGTTTTTTTTATGCTTGGAATTCAACTTTAGAGAGGAAAAAGTATCAGTCAAAAAGGACCAAGCTGTGATGTTAACATTTTGGACCATTTGTAGATTTCTCTATATTGTTGCAGGGGATAAAACCCTGGCGACATGTTTTTGTGTGATGTCACGTGTGCAACCTTGTAGATTTCTATGTAAAAAATAAAAGATTTTATGGTCGTATTTTTCTCAAATATACAGTAACTTTTGTGTATTGCTAGCTGAAACAACATCATGACTTGACACTAATGCTTAGAATTTGCAACAAAGGTATTTCTTTTAACCTAGGATGATCATTCATGCAAGTTTTACTTGCTTATTGATTAACACACGGTGTACATGGTGTAGTAGATCTTGATATTTTATTTATTTTCAGATTTTTATTTGTAAGACCATCATGAGCATCAAATTATGCTATTTTTCTTTAAAAAATAAAATAAATACAACGTGTTTTACTCTTCTGCACACATGGCTTTGCAGTGGTAAATACAATTTGGTAGCTAACAAGTGTCAAAGAACAATCATTTTGCAGTCTTGCTGTTTTTATAGCATATTACTATGCTTGTGTAATATCTGGTTGATTCTTTCCATTAAAGTATTGCACAAAAAAAAAAGAAACAAATTAACAACTTGTTTAATATAACAGTTGATATTATCTTAGTGGTATAGCAGGAATGTCATCTAAAGTAATTTTTGGCCCTGACTAAACCAACTAATACGAGTTGTTTTTCTTCTCTCCGCTGTAATTGGATAATCAACATGAGCTTGAATGACTAAACAAAATGCATGTATGTTGTCACATTGCTGCATCTGTAAATCCAGCTGCATTGTGTACTCTCACTGCATTTTCTATATTTTTTTAGGTATCTTAAATTTCTTTTATTTGTTTACTTTACATAGGGACAATAATGCATGAAGTGCATCCTAATAGAGGTACACGTTTTTCAGGTTTACAACAATGCGCATGTGTATACAGACATACTTTGGCCATGGCAAGTGTGTAATTTCAAATGATGCAGCTTGCAAATGCTTGTTGTGGTAAATACATTTACTTATGTTTCCTTTCCTGATCACAGCTAGAACTGAACTTTGGGTTCAAGATTAGTTCAACCCATGTCATTTAGTTTCAATACCATCTCTAAATGACAGATCCTCGTTGGCTTCTGTTTCAAGTAGTAAACAAGGCAGCACGGATTCTGCACTATGCCATTTACCAAAAATAATCACAACCATATTTTGTCATCGGCATCACCCAGGATCCCCAACACTGTTGCTTGCAATCGAACAGTGCTGTGGATCTGTCATTTGTGGAGGGAGAGCACCAGGTGAGGAATTGCTCACCAGGACTGATATGAATCTTGATCACTGGATGATGGAATTAATGTTGGATTTACATTGTGGGGCTTTTTTTTTATTACATTTTTTAAATAAAAGCTTTTTTACACCATACATGGATGTGGGGGTCTGTGTGTGTGTGGGGGGGAGGGGGGGTAGAATCTGTTCCTCTGAGATATCACACTCCCTCGAGATGAATGAGTAAGGGATATATTGCACCCCTTGTTGGTCACAATAAAATTAAAATGATAAATAAAAGCACCTATACCCAAGGGGGGAACATGTATGAGGCTTTAAGGGTGGATGCACCAGCCTGAGGATCCATTTTCAGTTTGAGAAAGCCACCGCTGGCTGCAGGGATCCTCCAAACCCTGGGTCTCAGTGGAACATGGAGTAAATCAAAGACCACAACAATAAACACTGGCAAAGTCCTCCTCTAAAATGGCGGCTAAACAGCACCTCAAAGTCTTGCCTCTGTACGCTGACTGCCAGTCTGCCTGCTTTAGTGGAGAAAATAACTATGATGACTTCAACCAAATCTGTACTCCACTCATCCCGGTTACGGAACCTACACAGCATGATCTGATACAGCAAATAAATACAATATTTAGAAAAGCCTTAAAGAACACCCCTGACTGCATCGTTCATTGCTTAACTAAAGAGATACGAGAGTTGGGACAGTGGACCCTAGATCTTAAAACAGGAATGAACTACCTGGAGTGTGATGCCCGTGAACATCAGCAGCAGGGATGAGCTTCGTGTTCGAGTCGAACATACGTTCGACTCGAACATCGGCTGTTCGATCGTTCGACGAAGATCGAACGATTTGGGCCGTTCGCGCCAAATTCGAGTGACGCGAACGGCCCACAATGCACTACGCCATCGGAGTGTCATCCAGGCGCTGTGATTGGCCAAGCATGCACTGTGACCCCGCATGCTTGGCCAATCACAGTGCCGGCAGCGAGGAGAGCAATGATTGGCCACAGGCAGGATGCCTGTGGCCAATTATTGCTGAGGGGGTTTAGTACACGCCCCACACTATAAAAGGCCGCCAGCGCGGTGGCCTTGTGTAGTGTGTTCCGGAGCAGGGAAAGAGAAGCATAGGCAGGGACAGTGTCATTTTTTTCCTTTACTAATCCTGGATTCCTTGTGTTTAGGGACAGAGAAGGATAGGTAGGGAGAGTGTCAGTGTGTTATTCTGTGCTAAACCTTGTTTGTAGGGACAGAGAAGGACAGTGAGGGAAAGTGTCAGTGTGCTATTCTGTTCTAAACCAATCTTGCTGAACCGTAGTTAAAATCCTTGAGTTTAGGGACAGAGAAGGACACTCGTGGAAACCATCAGTGTGCTATTCTGTGCTAAATCTTGTTTGTAGGGACAGAGAAGGACAGTGAGGGAAACTATCAGTGTGCTATTCTGTGCTAAACCTTGTTTGTAGGGACAGAGAAGGACACTCGGGGAAACTGTCAGTGTGCTATTCTGTTCTAAACCAATCTTGCTGAACCGTATTTGAAATCCTTGAGTTTAGGGACAGAGAAGGACACTCGTGGAAACTATCAGTGTGCTATTCTGTGTTAAATCTTGTTTGTAGGGACAGAGAAGGACAGTGAGGGAAACTATCAGTGTGCTATTCTGTGCTAAACCTTGTTTGTAGGGACAGAGAAGGACAGTGAGGGAAACTGTCAGTGTGCTATTCTGTGCTAAACCAATCTTGCTGAACCATATTTGAAATCCTTGAGTTTAGGGACAGAGAAGGACAGTGAGGGAAAGTGTCAGTGTGCTATTCTGTGCTAAACCAATCTTGCTGAACCATATTTGAAATCCTTGAGTTTAGGCACAGAGAAGGACACTCGGGGAAACTGTCAGTGTGCTATTCTGTTCTAAACCAATCTTGCTGAACCGTATTTGAAATCCTTGAGTTTAGGGACAGAGAAGGACACTCGTGGAAACTATCAGTGTGCTATTCTGTGCTAAATCTTGTTTGTAGGGACAGGGAAGGACAGTGAGGAAAACTGTCAGTGTGCTATTCTGTGCTAAACCAATCTTGCTGAAGCATATTGCAAATCCTTGTGTTTAGGGACAGCGAAGGATAGGCAGGGGACAGTGTCAGTGTCATTGTTGCTAAGCCTCCTGCACAGTATACACCTGAAGGTAGCCCTTATTGCTGTTTTTCCCATCTCCCTGCAGGCCATCCATTAAAATGTCTGGAAGGCAAACAAGGAGAGGCAGACAGTCAGGAGGCAAAAAAAGAGGGCAAGCAGGCTCTGTGTCTGGGGGCAACAGTGCTGGTCGTGGACGCGGTGCATTTTCATCAGCACATGGCCATGGGACACGCTTGTCCTTCCTTTCGGCAGCTGGACATGTTGAGCCACATTATGCCGAAGACTTGGTAGAGTGGATGACCAAGCCCACCTCATCCTCCTCATCCTCTCTCACCCAGGCTCAGGGTACTGGCAAAGCAGCTGCCAAAGCGTCCTCTTCTCTGGTATCAATGTCATCATTAGTCAATCCTTCCCTAGACCCACCATGTCCTCCTCCTGAGGAGTCCCCCGAACTGTTTGAGCACAGTGTTGGGTACATGCTCCAGGAGGATGCCCAGCGTTTCGAAGGATCTGATGATGATACCCAGATAGAGGAAGGCAGTAGCGTGAGAGCAGAGAGAGGGGATGCTCAAGAAGGACACCAATCTGGCAGTCATGCTCCAGCAGCTGCAGCATACTGCCAGATTGGCTCCAGTGTTGAGGAGGGAGGGGATGATGAGGTCACTGACTCCACGTGGGTGCCTAATAGGAGAGAGGAGGAGGAGGAGGATGAGGAGGAGGCACATCTCCAACGAGGCAGGATGCCCTTGGGTGGCCAGCGTATGGGCAGCAGACCGACGGAATCACACCGCAGAGCTCCGCCTGTGCAGGGCGCTGCCTCTGCCCGTCATTCAAAAAGTTCTTTGGTGTGGGCCTTTTTTGAGGCGAGTGCATCAGATCGCACAGCTGCTGTTTGCAACATATGTCTCAAGCGTATATCGCGTGGCCAAAACATCAGCCGCTTGGGCACCACATGCTTGATCAGACATATGTTGACCTGCCATGCAGCTCGTTGGCAAGCCTACCTTAAAGACCCACACCAAAGAACAAAGCGGACCTCTCCTTGCACCGCATCAGCTGGGATCTCCAACCCCACTATACCTTCAGTCCTCTCTGAAACCTGTACTGAGAGGAATGAAGGTGTAGAATTAGGTGTGTCACAGCCAAGTACTTGCGGCCACTCTGCTAGCAGTACACCGACGTCCGATTCTAGCAGGCAAATTTCCCTGCCCCAGCTGCTGGACAGTTGAAAGAAGTTCACTCCCAGCCATCCACATGCCCAGCGGTTGAATGCTAGCTTGGCTAAATTGCTAGCGCTTCAACTGCTGCCTTTTCAGTTGGTAGACTCGGCCCCCTTCCGTGAGTTTGTGCAATGTGCGGTTCCTCAGTGGCAGGTTCCCAAACGCCACTTTTTCTCACGGAAGGCGATTCCGGCTCTCTACAGGCATGTGGAAGGCAATGTCTTGGCCTCGCTGGACAGGGCGGTCAGCGGTAAGGTGCATATTACCGCTGACTCATGGTCCAGCAGGCATGGACAGGGACGTTACCTTTCTTTCACGGCCCATTGGGTCACTCTTTTGGCAGCTGGGAAGGATGCAGGACAAGGTGCAGTAGTGTTGGAGGTTGTTCCACCGCCACGCCTCCAAAATGCTACTACTGGTTGTGACACACCTCTCTCCTCCACCCCCTCCTCTTCTTCTTCCTCCATGGCCTCTTCCTGTGCTTTGTCCTCGGAACCAGCGGTGCTCCGTAGGCGTTCAAGGGGCTACGCAAGTACGCAGGCAAAAAGATGCCATGCCGTGCTTGCGCTGGTGTGTTTGGGGGACAGGAGCCAAACTGGGGCAGAGGTCCTGTCTGCTCTGCAGGGGCAAGCCGAGAGGTGGTTGACACCACACCAGCTTAAGCCAGGAATGGTGGTTTGCGACAATGGCACCAACCTCCTCTCCGCCCTCCGACAGGGACAACTGACCCATGTGCCCTGTGTGGCTCACGTCCTTAACCTGGTGGTGCAGTGGTTCTTGGGCAGGTACCCGGGCTTACAGGATGTCCTGAGGCAGGCCAGGAAAGTCTGTGTGCATTTTTGCAGATCTTATAATGCCAGTGCTCGCCTGGCTGAGCTGCAAAAGGAGTTGAACCTGCCCAAGAACCGCCTTATATGTGACATGCCCACCAGGTGGAACTCAACGTTGGCCATGCTGCAGCGGCTGCACACGCAGCAGAGGGCCATCAATGAGTACCTGTGTGACTACGGCACCAGGACAGGGTCAGGGGAGCTCGGTTTTTTTTCACCACGCCAGTGGGGCATGATCAGGGATGAATGCACTGTCCTGGCACCATTTGAGGAGGCCACGAGGATGGTGAGCAGTGACAGTGCATGCATCAGTGACACTGTACCTCTTGTCCACCTGTTGGAGCACACGCTGCGTGGAATAATGGACAGGGCACTTGAGGCAGAACAGAGGCAGGAAGAGGAGGACTTCCTTGCCTCTCAAGGCCCCCTTTACCCAGACAGTGTTCCTTCTGTCCCACCCATCGCACAGGAAGAGGAGGAGGAGGAGGAGGATTGTGTCAGCATGGAGGTGGAGGCTGGCACTCAGCATCATCAGCAGCAGTCTTTTAGGGATGATTTACAGTCCCAAGAAACCAGTGGACTTGTACGTGGCTGGGAGGAGGTGGCTGCGGATCATGTCGTCCTTAGTGATCCAGAGGACTCCAGACTGAATGCCTCAGCTAACCTACGCTGCATGGCCTCCCTGATCCTGCAAAGTCTGCGGAAGGATCCTCATATTCTTCGGATCAAGGAGAGGGACCATTACTGGCTGGCCACTCTCCTTGATCCACGGTACAAGGGTAAGGTTGCGGACCTTATCTTACCGTCGCAGAGGGAGCAGAGGATGAGACAACTCCGGGAGGCCTTGCAGAAAGGTCTGTGCAACGCGTTCCCAGAGACTTGGAGGTTACAAACTCCTGGTCCTGGACAACGAGTTGCTGAGGCTTCGGGCAGTCAAAGAAGGAGCGGTGGGGAAGGTGGCTGTCTGACCGATGCGTTCAGACAATTCTTTAGTCCGCAGCCCCAAAGTATGATCGGTTCCAGCAACCATCGCCAGCGTCTGATATACATGGTGCAGGAATACCTAGGGGCAAGGTCAGACTTGGACACCTTCCCCACCGAAAATCCTCTGGCTTACTGGGTCTTGAGGATGGATCACTGGCCAGAGCTTGCACAGTATGCAATTGAGCTACTGGCCTGTCCTGCATCCAGCGCTCTTTCAGAACGCACATTCAGTGCTGCTGGAGGATTTGTCACGGATCACAGGGTGCGCCTGTCCACCGACTCGGTTGATCGACTGACTTTCATCAAGATGAACCAGTCTTGGATCACCACCAGCTACCACACACCTATTGCTGATATAACAGACTAATTGATTTTAAAATGTCACATCCCTTCAAGACTGATGCTGATGCTTAGTGCCTGTGCTGTTATGTTGATTGGCTATCCTCCTCCTCCTCCTCAATGATCCGATTAATGATGATAGCTTGGAAGATCATTTTGGTTTATGGGTGCCGCCACCAGTGGCTAATGCCCCATACACACGATCATTTTTCATGCCGTTAAAAATGCCATTAAAAAAAATGGCCATTAAAAATGATCGTGTGTATGCTCCAGAGCATTTTTAACGACATGAAAAACGGGCATTAAAAATTTCGAACATGCTCTCTTTTTTCACGTCGTTTTTCATGTCGTTTTTTTTAACGACGTGAAAAATGATAGTGTGTATGCTTTAACGGCGTGAAAAAAAATGCGCATGTTTAGAATCAAGTATGAGACGGGAGCGCTCGTTCTGGTAAAACTAGCGTTCGTAATGGAGATAGCACATTCGTCATGCTGTAACGGACTGAAAAGCACTAGACTGAAAAGAGCGAATCGTCTCTCAACAAACTTTACTAACATGAAGGGTGGAGCCATTCAAACGGAACTTCCCCTTTATAGTGCCGTCGTACGTGGTGTACGTCACTGCGCTTTTCTTGAACATTTTTTAAAATGATGGTGTGTACGCAAGACAGGCTTGAGAGGAAACAAGAAAAAAAATGACGAGAAAACGTCAGTTTTAAAAATGACATTAAAAATGATCGTGTGTATGGGGCATTAAGGCACAATTTTTCAGCCCCTGTTTAACAGGGGCGTGTAATTAAAATTTTTGATGCAATACTTTGCAACAGGGCTCATTGCTGTGCTCCAAGTACAGTATCTGTGAGGGGTTGCAGTGTTGTGCCACCAGTGCCTAAGGCCCAATTTTTCAGCCCCTGTTCAACAGGGGCATGCAATTATAATTATTGATCTAATAATTCACAGCAGGGCCCATTGCTGCGCCCACCAAGTGTAACTGTCAGGCCTTACAGTGTTGTGTCAACACCACCACCACCACCACCACCACCACCACCACCAAAGGCCCAATTTTTCAGCCCCTGTTCAACAGGAGCATGCAATTATAATTATTGATCTAATAATTCACAGCAGGGCCCATTGCTGCGCCCACCAAGAGTAACTGTCAGGCCTTACAGTGTTGTGGCACCAGCACCACCATCAAAGGCCCAATTTCTACTACCACTGTTCAACAATTATATGTTATTACAATTCCTGATATAATAGTTGACAGCAGGGCGTTCCAGCACCCACCAAGAGTAACTGTGAGTGCTTACAGTGTTGTGCCAACACCAACACCTAAGGGGCCAAATTCTGCAGAGTATATACGGCAGGTCCCTACTTTCAAACATCCAACTTACAAACGACTCATACTTGCAAACGGAAGAAGACAACAGGAAGTGAGAGGAAATCTACCCCTAGGAAGGAAAATTCTCTCCTGTAAGAATTAATATGGGAGAAAGGTGTCTCCTCTCTACTGATGCTTTATCACCAATCCTTGTTTCAATAAAAACACCACATTTCAAAAACAGTTGTCATTGGGACGCAAAGTGAGGTGAAATGTTCTGAACAGGGGCACAGACAGCAAAACAAATGTTACAGGGGTGATAACCCTTCCCTATGTTTTCCAAAAAGCTTAAAAATAGATTTTTTGGCTGGAGCTACACTTAAACAATGTACGTGTTCAAAATTACAAACAGATTCTACTTAAGAACAAACCTACAGTCCCTGTCTTGTTTACACCGGTCTTGTTTACACCGCCTGTATACTGCTGTTCAGAGTATATAGGGCCTTTTTTATTTTGTGTTGCGGGGTTCCCCTTAATATCCAAACAAGACCCAAAGGGGCTGGTAATGGGCTGGGGTAGGGGGGGGTGATGGGGTAGCTATGCCATTTTTCTTAAAGATTTTCATCCATATTACCGGGACCAGACATTACATTAAAGCCGCAAGCAGTTTTAAATGGCTTTTTTTTCCTTTAGAAATTTAATTTTGTGCAGGGACAGTTCTAAACACGGGAAACACGTGGCACTTCACAGGCATACTTTAGACACCCCCCAGGTACAATATTTAAAGGAATATTTGACTTTTTTTTTTTCACTTTATGCATCATTAAAATGACTGCTCCCGAAAAAAGGCAGTTTTTAAAACTTCTTTTTGCATTGATACATGTCCCCTGGTGCAGAACCCGGGTTCCCAAACTCTGTTTAGGACAATAACATGGATAATAGTCGTTATAATTAGCACTTTAGAATTCGAACGTTCGCATCCATTGTATTTAATAGGGTTCTAATGTTCGTGCGAACTTTCGGTCCGTTCGCGGGTTCTGGTGCGAACTGAACCCGGGGGTGTTCGGCTCATCCCTAATCAGCATGAACTTGAGGCTCTCTGCAATTAAAATGTAACCTTGCTCACTCAGCTTGAAGACGCTGAAAACTGCTCCATCGCTCCGCTGAAAACTGCTCCCAGTCCACAGTGTGCTTACAGTCTACAGTTACAGCTTTATTCTTTATTCCAGGAGTTAATGCCCTCCATCCCCCTGGAGCACCTGGAATTTGACCGGGTACACAGTGTCCTCACTAGACGCCAGCCAGATGGTCCTCCCCACAATTTAATCATGGCATTTTCACACTAAAGTACAGCTTTTACAAGTGTCCTGCTAGAAATTGGATTTAACCTTTCAAGGTAACACTAACACTTATCAACTTTTTACTAATTTGGCTCCACTTACGGTTGCTAAAAGATGAGCTATGAAACCTTAACTGCAAATACTTCTAGGACAGGTGAAGTATCACTGGAGGTTTTCCTTCGCAATCCAATTCTCCTACAACAAATTGTACACCTATACAACCTATACAACCACAGAGATGCAGAGCCCTAGAAGACATATAGCTAACTGACCATACTCAACCTACAGAACAACGGCCCTCTCATTTACCCAGGGGACCCCCATCCTTAAGATACCCTTACTCAAAGAGCCGAACAGGGACCGCTCTCATGCCACCAGAGAGGACATGAACCCCAACAGAAGCTTAGTGGTTCAGAATTGTCTAGAGCCCCTAATGATTGACCATCCCTCCAGAATTCACAGGGCCTTTCTTTTCAATTATTTTTATTGAGTTATGTAATAAAAAGAGACACTTACATTGACATTAAAACAGAAGATACACTGAATTGTCACTCAGAATGCAAAGTTGCATATAAGTAATTATCACATACAATTCTATTCTATTAAGTCCATAGATGGATGTAGTCTTAAACCCGTTGTACTTTACTGTGCCGCCTCCGCACTCCGTACACCCCAAATGGGAACTAACTGTGTCCAGAGCGCAGGGCAGCTTCCTGCATTAGTTTACCATCTAAATTGTAAGTCACAATTGTATTTCCGTAATATCGTTGGACAACTCATAACCACATAACAGAAAGGGTAAATAATAAAAGGAAAACAAAAAATTAACCAAAAAAAACAAAAAAAAAAAAAGTATGTACCAGACAAGACTGCAAATGCTCCCTTATTCGCTAGGATAGAGCGCTATCCAGGCCACCCAGCAAGGTTTAAATTTAATTAGGGTATGATTCCTAAGAGCAAAATATCTTTCATAGACATATTGTTGTTTAACTCTAGATATGACTTCAGATACATTTGGGGCATTCAAGGATTTCCATTTGGCAGTGATCGTTAATTTTGCTGCTATCAGAATATGTGTAATCACTGGTCGGAAAACTGTAGGCACCAGGTGAATACCTATGCTCAATATAGCCATCTGTGGAGACGGTACAATAATCAGACCAGTAACTTTGGTGATTAATGAGAACACCGACTTCCAAAAGCTCCGTATAGCCTTACAGGTCCACAGTATATGCATCATACCTCCCTTTTCCCCGCACTCTCTCCAACAACTAGGTGAGGAATTAGGATATATTTGTGCTAACCTCACAGGTGTCAAATATGACCTATATAATACTTTCAATATCAGTTCCCAGTGGTTCGCACAGTGGGAGTGACAATAGTACGATTGTATAGCACCCTGCCACTCTCCCTGTGAGAAGGAAGTCCCCAGGTCTCTTTCCCAATTTATCATATTAGTAGTCTTCTTAAAAGCTCCCCCATATTGCAATGTGGAATAAAACTTTGAGAGGCCTTTTGCCCCATCTTCGCAAGATTCCAGATATGCCCACGTCTCTGTGTGTATTCCATAGGAGATGCCCGGGTTTTTTTCATGGAAGTGGGCTAGTCTGCATAAAGAATATGAAGCCAGCTCCTGCTGTCTGTCCAATACTGCCTTATAGGTTGGGATATCTCTGCCTACCCAAGATTTAACATCTAAGTCAGGGATAAGGTATTCATAAAGTTGCAGAGGGAAGTCTCTACAACATTCCAGTGTCTCTAGGGGTACGGTAATGTGTAGTTTCCTCCATGCTAGCAGAGTCGCTTCTATAGATGGACAGGTTCTATAGTGAAGAGTCATATGGGTCAGGCTCGACAACAGCAAAGCAGGCAAAGACTTGTTGCCTACCACACTCTCCTCAATCCGCACCCACAATTTATCATTGGTCCGGTCAAACCACGTTTTAGTTTGATCAAGGTGTGCTGCATAACAGTAGTGTCTAAGGTTGGGAAAATTTATGCCTCCATTTTTTTTATGCCTCCCCAATACAAGATAGGAGATCCTTGCTACCTTCCCTCCCCACACAAAATGCCTAAATAGTTTATCTACTTCAGTGTAAAATCTCTCAGGTATTACTATTGGGATTGTTCTAAAGTAATAGATTATTTTTGGTAACACAATCATTTTCAGCGCTGCCACCCTCCCCACCCACGACATTTCAAATGTAGAGATATGACGCATATCCTGCTTAACTGTACTTATCAGCTTAGGATAGTTAGCTTCATAAGCAGACGACACTGGGGATGCCAAACTGATCCCCAGATATGTTAAATTATTTGTGACCCACTGAAAGGGAAATTTTGCTTTAAGTTGGTCTTTCAATTTCCCCGATATGCCTATGGGCAATATAGAGGATTTAATAGAATTTAATTTGTAATAGGATACTGATCCAAAGGTGCTCAGAATATTTTGTACCCCTTCCAGGGAGGTAGCCGGGTCTGTCAAAGTTAGTATCACATCGTCTGCAAACAATCCAATCTTGTGGGAGTATCCACCCACCTCAATGCCAGACACCGAGGTGCAAGATCTAATGGCCTCCGCCAGAGGCTCCATCATTAATGTAAAGATCAACGGAGACAGGGGGCACCCCTGGCGGGTGCCATTAGTGATATTGAACGCGTCAGATAGCACATCCGAAGTGAATACCCTAGCCAATGGTTTTGTGTAAAGCGCCATGATTGCTGAGTAGATAAAGCCGGATACCCCAAACTTCTGCAAGGTCGCCCCTAGGAATGCACCCTGTCAAACGCCTTTTCGGCATCTAAAGTCAGGACTACAGTGGGGGTCCCCCGTGTTTCTGCCACATGTAACAGATTGTACATTCTCCGGGTGCCATCAGGGGCCTGTCGGCCTTTCACAAACCCCACCTGGTCCGATTTGACCAGCTGAGGAGTGACAGTAGACAACCTGTTAGCTAAAATCTTTGCATAAATTTTCAAGTCCGTATTGAGCAACGAGATGGGCCGAAAGTTTTGAGGACAATCTGGCCTCTTTGCCGGTTTGGGCAGAGCTACGATCGTGGCCTGCAGCATTTCCTCAGGAAAAGAGACAGTAGAGGCAGCAGAGGTAAACATCTTTTGTAAATGTGGAGATAGAATGTGTGCAAAGGTCTGGTAATATTCAGCAGAGAATCCATCGCTACCTGGGGACTTATGCTTTGGGAGTGCTTTTATAGTTGCCAATATCTCTTTTTCCGTGACCGGTGCATTGAGGGACTCCAGGGCTTCTGCACTCAATACAGGTAAATTAACTGAGGTCAAGAACTGGTCTATTTGTTCCTCACTAGGTTGTATAGTATTGGGATCTTTATTCAGATTATATAAGTCTCCATAATATTTCTGGAATGCATTAGCAATTTTATGAGGATGGTAAACTACCTGCCCTGTATGGGGATCAGTAATAGAATTCAATTTAGAGTTTTGTTGCCTCCTCCTAATATAATTGGCCAAGAATTTGCCCGCTTTGTTCCCATGGGAAAAGTATGTTGCTTTAAAGCGATTTAGGGAAGCAGTATGATCTGCCAGCAGAGTCCTCCTAAGTCTATTCCTGCATTCTAATAATGCTGCCTGGGTGGCATGGGAGGGGCACAATTTGTTTTCAGACTCAACTTTGTTTAGGTCTTGGAGAATATCAGTTAGGTATTTAGTTTTTCGTCTCTTTTCCCGAGCCGCCGCTTGTATCAATAGCCCTCTGCTATACGCTTTATGTGCACACCATACAGACATAGCATCCATCTCTTCAGTACAATTAAATTTAAAATATTCCTCCAACAATTTAGATATTGGAGCCACTTGACTCTGGTTAGAAAGCAATGCAAGATTATTCCTCCATAAGTAGGAGGGGCTACAGGTAAATTTTTAATTTAGGACAATAGACACTGGAGCGTGATCGGACCATGTAATTGCATGTATTTTAACTTCAACCACCCGTTGTAAAAGGGTAAGGTCAGATAGGATACAGTCAATCCTTGAGTAGGAGTTATGAGGGGCCGAATAATACGTATAATCCCGTTCAGAGGAGTTAGCACATCTCCAGGTATCATACAGTTCAGCTGCAATGAGGAACGGTTTCATTTCGTATCTATGAGCAGTGTGGGGAGAAGAACAGTCTATTTTCTTATCCACTACGCAGTTAAAGTCTCCGCACAGAAGGAGTGCTCCTTTTTTGTGTTTACTTATTTTGCTGTGAAGGGACTTCAAAAAAGATGCTTGCCCCGCATTAGGTGCATAGAGGTTGACAATAGTGTAAACCAGATTGTTCAATTCACAGACCAGTAGAAGAAATCGACCTTTGGTGTCAGCTACCGTTTCAATGAGATTGAACCCCACAGATTTATTTATAGCTATCATCACGCCCCTTTTCTTCTTTGGGGCACAAGCATAAAAAATATGTGGGAATAGGGGATCCGAGCACTTAGGTCTTTTGTCCCGGACAAAGTGGGTCTCTTGTGTACAGAGAACATCACCCTTGAGCGTTTTCGCTTCTTTCCACAGGAGCCTCCTTTTATATGGGCTGTTTAGTCCATGTGCATTAAGCGATATCACCTTAATAGTCATCTTTAACATCCTGGGGCATTGCTGAGCACATTACGCAAAAATTAATATTAGCATGTATCAACTCACTGTGGGCTGTAGGTGGCAGTACAGGATAAGGAATGATAGGATGAGCACCGAAATCTTTGAGCAAAATAGGGAATCCAGAAGTCATACTTGGAACACAGAGGAGAGGTTTATCACATCTTGCTGGTACTTGAAAAAAAATAAGAAAACACGAGAAAAAAGAAACAAGAACAAAAGTAAAAAAAGTGAAACATGTCACTAAACGCGAAATCTTTCGCTTCAATACAGTGGGGGGTAAACGCTCCCCAGCAGCCAGACCCATGTCTGTATCAGGTAAAGGAATGTGAGGTAGTGAACAATCTTATTTCATTGCACAACTAGACTGTTTGCCACTCAGAGGAGATCTTTTGAGGATTGGATATGCCAGGAGGGTCCCCCCCCTTCTGCTGGGAGAAGTTGCCACTGTCTAGCTAACTTTAATCCATACTCCAGGTTGGAAATTGCGTAGGTTTTGTTTTCTCTGGTAATGATTATTTTCGTTGGGAATCCCCATGTATAGGGTACTTTGTTGTTTTGGAACAACTTGGTCAGGGTAGCAAGGTTCCTTCTAGCCTGCATAGTATGTTGTGATATGTCTGAGAACACAGAAACATCTGCGTATGGTTCAGGCAGAGGGGAATTTTTCCTACTGTACCTCATTATGTCCTCTTTTACATGGAAGAAGTGGATACGTGCTATTACATCTCTTGGCACTTTATCTGGCAGGTGTTTAGGTTTAGGTAATCAGTGTGCCCTATCTACCACCACCTCTCTCTCAGGCGTATCCGGTAGCAGTGCAGAGATAAATTCCTGTACATAAACTCTGAGATCTGCTGGCTGAATGGATTCTGACACTCCCCTCAGCTTAACATTGTTCCTCCTTGCGCGGTCCTCCAAATCCGCCATCTTGCTTTTTATTGCTAAGATTTCTTCCTCCGCACCATTATGCGCGTCTACCAGCTCATTGTGTGCGGCAGCAAAGTCCCCCATTTTGTCCTCCGCCCGAGACACCCTCTCCCCAATTGCTGTAACTTCAGCTTTCAGCTGGGTTGTGCATTCCAACATGTCTCTGTGAAGTGAGCCCCGCAATGTGACCAACATGTCTTTCATCATAGTATCAGTCAGGGGCTGTCCCAGGGTGGGGAAATCATGGAGCTGTTCTATGAATTCTCTGGTACTATCCTGTGAAGTATCATGGCCCCCACGCTCACCTGGATATGTGTGGTCCGCCGATCGTTTTTGCGAAGCTTTCTGCGGGCTATGAACTGGAGATGTGACGGGAGAGGATCTACTGCTGTCCCCAGGAGATGAAGCCTGGAATTTATGATCCTTCTTAGGGGCTCCTCCGCCGCCTCTGCTGCGCCTCGTGTCACGGGCAGCGCCGCCATATTGAGGACTTTCCTCATCAGCTAGGCCGAAGAAGTCCGTGAGCTTCCTCGGGCCTCTCTCGGGTTTTCTTTTGTGCATAATGGTATCGGGAGGTAGCTGGGGATACAGGCTATCGATATATCCTCCCAATGCCTTTCTATGTTGCTGTAGGTCGCTGGATGGGCCCGGATGCTCCAGGAGCTCTCACCTCACGCTGCCATCTCCTCGGCTGCTGGCCACGCCCCCCTCACAGGGCCTTTCTATGTTGTCTACACCTTTAAAGCAGTTTTAACGGTGACTACACATCACTTTTACTCCAATTGAAATTATTATACCCATAATTCTCTCCCATCCTATGTCCCTACTCCCCATCCTTTACTGCCCCAATCCCTCCTTTTTTCCCTTGCCTTTCCTACTGCCCCTTTTTTTTTCTGGTGGAAGATTATCCACTACTCCTAACATCTGCCAAGGGGCAGAAAATTTGCCCTTCTACAAATCTCCCAATCTCCACAGTTAAAGTCTTTTAGTATTATTAATGCTCCTATCTAGGCAGAGTCTGAACTCTTGTGACATTTGAAGCCATGCATTACAACCAACTATCAGGAGTTTGCACTATGATACTTGTTTGTTTTCTTTTGTTGTAACTAATTTCCTGTTGTAGTATGTCATAGTATGTCGTCCATGTTAGCCCGGCACTTATACTGGCCCACAACGTGGAGCTTTTTAGCGCTTTTATGTCTGCCTTCTGGCCTAGGTCACAGGGCCTAGTGGCATTAATGACTGTGACAGCCCATACTGTGCATTATATGGGTGTGTATATTTTATTGTAAACATTTCACATTATTTGGCACTGCTTCCCCCCTATAGTCTTCTCTCCTGTTAAGCCTTCTACAGAGGCTGCACAGGACTGAAGCCAAAGTAGTTGAGCCCTTTCTGTTGGGCCCAACATGCTATCCCTTGTCATTCCTGCAATTACTTACGTGATTTGGTTCTTTGTATCTCATTTCCTATTTTCCACTCTCTTTCCCTCTACCTCTTACTTCCTTCCCCTTGGGTCCTGAATGTTGCTATGGCAGATAGGCCCTCTGGAGTTCCTTAGCGACAGGTTCCATATGCCTCAATGGCTCCTCTAAATATTTTGACCCTCAATGTAAAGGGATTGAATTCCCCTAGTAAACTAGTAAACAAGGCTTTTTCCAAGCTTAACTCAATCGTAGTCTGTCTCCAGGAGACAAATTTTTTGTTTAGATCTCACCATAAGCACCCACAGGTTTACACTGCTAGCACCTTGGTGAAGAAGTGAAGAGTCTTGATTGCTTTTTACTGGTCATCTCCATTTACAGTAACTACTGGCTTAAGGACCCAGAAGGCTGCTACTAGAGATGGGGCAAACACCGCCCAGTTTGGTTTGTGCCAAAACTTTCGAAAAATCGCAAAAGTTCAGAGCCAAACAACGGACCCCATTAAACTCTATGGGGCCCAAAATGGAGAAATGAAAAGTGCCTATTTTGAAAGCTTATATGCAAGTTACGGGGCATACAAAGGGTATGGGGGTCTGAGTACTGCTTTGGGGACATGTATCAATGCAATAAAAAAGATTTTAAAAAAGATCATTTTTAAATGAGAAGTGATTTAATGATGCTTAAAGTGAAATAATAAAAATGTAAAATTCCTTTAAATATAGTACCTGAGGGGTCCCCTTAGTCAGCTTATAAATAGGGATGAGCCGAACATCCCCCAGTTCGGTTCGCACCAGAACTTGCGAACAGGCAATAAATTTGTTCGAACATCAGAACACCGTTAAAGTCTATGGGAGTCGAACATGAAAAATCTAAAGTGCAAAGTTTTAAGGCTAATATGCAAGTTATTGTCATAAAAAGTGTTTGGGGACCCTGGTCCTGCCCCAGGGGACATGTATCAATGCAAAAAAATGTTTTAAAAACTGACGTTTTTTCGGGAGCAGTAAATTTTAATAATGCTTAACGTGAAACAATAAAAGTGAAATATTACTTTAAATTTCGTACCTGGGGGTGTGTGTATAGTATGCCTGTAAAGTAGTGCTTGTTTCCTGTGCTTAGAACTGTCCCTGCACAAAGTGCCATTTCTGAAGGAAAAAAAGTCATTTAAAAGCACTTGCGGCTATAATGAATTGTCGGCTCCCGGCAATACAGAGAAAAGTCATTGATAAAAAAAAAAATGAGTGGGGGTCCCCCCAAATTCAATAACCAGGCCCTTCAGGTCTGGTATGGATATTAAGAAGAACCCTGCGTCAAATAAAAAAAAATGACGTGGGGTTCCCCCCAAATATCCATACCAGACCCTTCAGGTCTGGTATGGATTTTAAGGGGAACTCCACGCCAAATTTAAAAAACAAATGGCGTGGAGTTCCCCCCAAAAATCCATACCAGACCCTTTATCTGAGCATGCAACCTGGCAGGCCGCAGGAAAAGAGGGGGGGCGAGAGAGCGCCCCCCCCCTTTGAACCATACCAGGCCACATGCCCTCAACATGGGGAGGATGATTTGGGGGTCTGTGACCCCTCAAAGCACCATGTCCCCATGTTGATGGGGACAAGGGCCTCATCCCCACAACCCTTGCCCGGTGGTTGTGGGGGTCTGCAGGGGCTTGTCAGAATCTGGAAGACCCCTTTAACAAAGGGGACCCCCAGATCCCACCCCACTATGTAAATTGGTAACGCAGGTTACCGTTGCATCAGAGGGGGGCGGGGTCACCCGCACGTCACTGGGGAAGCCCGGGTTTCGCCTTGTGTCAGAGGGGGACGGGGTTACGTGATGGGTGGCCCCGCCCTCAGCTACATAAGAGCTGTCACTGGCTGAAGCCGCGTCATTCCCGTGGTGTCTCCGGTGGAGACAGGATGCGCTGCGGTGGACATCTCATCGCTGGAGCCTGGACCTGGATGGAGAGGAGATCATCCACCGCTGGACCCCGGAGAGGAGAGCATCCATCGCAGGATACCGAGAGTGGATTACCACCGCTGGAATATTTTTTTTATTTTGTTTATTTTTAATAAAGGACTTTTCCCAATGGTGTCTGTGTGTTTTTTTTACAATTTTTTTACACTTTCTTTGTGAAATGGTAGGGGTACAATGTACCCCTTACCAATTCACATAGAGGGAACCGGGATCTGGGGGTCCCCTTTGTTAAAGGGGTGTTCCAGATTCCGATAAGCCCCCTCCCGCAGACCCCCACAACCACCGGGCAAGGGTTGTGGGGATGAGGCCCTTGTCCCCATCAACATGGGGACATGGTGCTTTGAGGGGTTACAGACCCCCAAAGCATCCTCCCCATGTTGAGGGCATGTGGCCTGGTATGGTTCAAGAGGGGGGGCGCTCTCTCATCCCCCCTCTTTTCCTGCGGCCTGCCAGGTTGCGTGCTCAGATAAAGGGTCTGGTATGGATTTTTGGGGGGAACTCCACGCCATTTTTTTTTAAAATTTGGCATGGAGTTCCCCTTAAAATCCATACCAGAACTGAAGGGTCTAGTATGAATATTTGGGGGGAACCCCACATCATTTTTTTTTTATTTGACGCAGGGTTCCCCTTAATATCCATACCAGACCTAAAGGGCCTGGTAATTGAATTTGGGGGGATCCCCATGCATTTTTTTTATTTATTTTTTTATTAATGACTTTTCTCTGTATTGCCGGGAGCCGCCACATCATTATAGACGCGAGTGCTTTTAAATGACTTTTTTTCCTTCAGAAATTACACTTTGTGCAGGGACAGTTCTAAGCACGGGAAACAAGTGCTACTTTACAGGCATACTATACACACACCCTAGGTACAAAATTTAAAGGAATATTTCACTTTTATTGTTTCACTTGGAGCATTATTAAAATCACTGCTCCCGAAAAAAAACGTCAGTTTTTAAAACATTTTTTTGCATTGATACATGTCCCCTTGGGCAGGACCCAGGTCCCCAAACACTTTTTATGACAATAACTAGCATATAAGCCTTTAAAATTAGCACTTTAGATTTCTCCCATATACTTTTACAGGGTGTTCCGCAGGTTTTCGAATTTGCCGTGAACACCCCAAATGGTTCGCTGTTCGGCGAACGGGCGAACAGGCAATGTTCGAGTCAAACATGAGTTTGACTCGAACTCGAAGCTCACCCCTACCTATAAAGTGATGCATCTGTATAACCTGCTGCAGCAAAAATAACATTTGTAAAGCCAAAAAAATTTAATTTTCCCTGCAAGCTTTCTTTATTTTGTAAACAATGGCTTGGAGAGCCAGTCTGTGTGATGAGTTCACAATTTAGTGCATTCGGAACAAGATTAGAGATTTTTTTGGATAAATTCTGGTGTCTGTTTTGCAGACTTTGGGTAGCAGTAACAGGTGTGGAAAAACGGGGCTTTGGGTGTTGGTGGTGTCTTCACACTGTAACCTTTAGAGGTACAGGAGGTCCCCAAACAAGATAGGGTCTGTAGGTTTGTTCTTACGTTGAATCTGTTTGTAAGCCGGAACAGGTACATTTTTTTAGGGTAGCTCCAGCCCAAACATTTTTTTAAAGTTTTTTGAATAGCATAGGGAAGGGTTAACACCACTGTAACATTTGTTTTGCTGTCTGTACCCCTGGTCAGAAGATTTCACCTCACCATCTGTCCCAATGACAATTGGATTTTGAAAATTTTGGGTTGTTGTGGAAACAAGCCTTGGTGATAAAGCATCAGAGGAGACACCGTTTTCCCATAATAACTCTTAAGCCGTGTACACACGATCAGTTTCACCGATGAAAACAGTCCGATGGACTGTTTTCATCGGACGAACCGATCATGTATGGGCCTCATCTGACTTTTTTCCATCGGTGTGAAAAAATAGAACATGTTTTAAATTTTTCCGATGGGAAAAAACGATAGCAAAATCCGATCGTCTGTGTGGAACTCCATCGGATAAAAAACCCACGTATGCTCAGACTGAATTATGAGACGGGAGCGCTTGTTCTGGTAAAACTAGCATTCGTAATGGAGATAGCACATTCGTCATGCTGTAACGGACTGAAAAACACGGAGACTGAAAAGCGCAAATCGTCTCTCACCAAACTTTTACTAACACGCGGTAACACGAAATCAGCAAAAGCAGCCCAAAGGGTGGCGCCATTGGATTTGAACTTCCCCTTTATAGTGTCGTCATACGTCACGGCGTTTGGGACGATCGTTTTTTTGATTGATGGTGTGTAGGCAAGACTGATGGAAGTCAGCTCCATCGGATTAGAATCCATAGGAAATCCGATCGTGTGTACAGGGCTTAACAGGAGTGAATTTCCCTTCCTAGGGGTAGATTTCCTCTCACTTCCTGTTGTCTCCCTCTGTTTGTAAGTAGGAGTCATTTGTAAGTCGGATGTTTGTAACTAGGGGACCGCCTGTACTGATGAAAACAAAAAATGGCCTTTGCGATAAAAAAAAAAAAAATATATGCAATGGTTAAACAGTGCTATTGGAGGTGTCTTTACATTGTAACCCTATAGAGCAGGGGTACAGAATTAAAATTCAGAGATTCCGGTTGGTAACATTTTCTTGCTGCAGAGGTCCGCCGCTTGATCGTTCTTATAGGCGGTGGGAGGGGACATCCCCCCCTCCCGCCGCCATCCGGTGCTTCTCCGGGCTCTCCCGTGCCAATAAATTTTTTCCAGTTTTTCTGCATATCTTTCTGGTCTTAATAGCCTAGGCGATTACGTCACAAGGCAATTTGCAAGGGTTCCTGGGATATCGGCGCCATGTATCCCATGACTCCTTGCGAATCACCTCCTACCGAAATCTTGCGTTTTTGGGAGACAGAGAGGAGCTTTCAGAAGTCATCGGCGATGTCTGGGTGGGCGGGACAGAGCAGCTATTGAACACCAGCCAATTATGTGGCTTCTTAAGAAAGGGGGCGTAGCCGCAAACACGTAGTGTAATCTAACTGTGTGCAGGGAGAGAGAGAGGAGCTTTCAGAAGTCCTCGGTGATGTCTGGGTGGGCGGGACAGAGCAGCTATCGAACTCCAGCCAATATGATGGAGTCAGGGCGGGCCGCTACGTGTATGCGGCTCCGCCCCCTTTCTTAAGAAGCCACATAATTGGCTGGCGTTCGATAGCTGCTCTGTCCCGCCCACCCAGACATCGCTGATGACTTCTGAAAACTCCTCTCTCTCTCTCCCTGAACACAGTTAGATTATAAGACAATTATAAAAAAGCGGCCAGGAACGTCAGCGGCGCCAGAGGTGTAAAATTAAAATAAAGAAAGAAAGTTATGATTTAAAAACACCATCAGGACGGTGTTACCCGGTTTTGGACCACACCCCCTATTAATGCCGGTGCACTACCTGCCTAATCTGACTTCTCGTACCTCTCCTCTTCCCGCCTGTGTTGTGATTGACAGGTTGCTATAGCATGGGGGTAGGAACTTCCGCAGACGCGAGATTGCCATAGCAACCTGTCAGGAAGAAGGACGGCCTCCCTGAGGCATTACTGAGCATGTGCGAGATTTGCAGGTGCATGATGGGTAGATGGCTGCACAGAAATCCAGGAAATTAACACGAGAGGGCTTCAGATTCCCACAACTAAAATGGAAACTGCCTGCTTCCGAGATCAGTAAGTAAATAACTATTTTTAAAGAAAGTAAAAGCGCAAAAAGTATGACATGTTAGAAATGTTCATTTACATGTTTTGACAGTTACAGAGCAGTGTTTAAAAAAAAAAAAAATTGGGGGGACTGGAACTCCCCTTTTATTGCTTCAGCCAATCAGGGCTTTGAATGCATTGTGTGGCTTGCAGTGCCATGTGGGGCATTCGGCAGGCAGAACAAACGGTTGGACGCCCTGCCAATTTGGGTGTTCACCAAATGGACGAACAGCCAATGTTTGAGCTAAACTTATGCTCGGCCCAACCCTTATGCCCAACACTAGTGAGAATATGTTTTACCTACTCTGATACTAGTAGCCCACTAGAGTGTGCTACAGAAGTACAAGGTTAGATGAGATCTTTTTTGGAGTATAAAGGTATTGGTGTATTTTGATTCTTTTATTTTTAAGGTCTACTCTAGTCCTCTGTGTCCCTTTGTAGTTCACATACTGCTGCCGAATTGCACAGCCAGTATGACAGCACACTCATTTTCTATTTTAGCTTTGCAGCTTCCTGCTTCACCTGTTTGCTCATTGGATAGTGTAAATAATGCTGCAAATTCATTCTCAATTAAGTTGGAAAAGTTGCAAACTCACATATAAAGTATCTGCCACACTCCACAGCATAGTAAGTTCACCTTTATATGTGAATCACAGATCTGCCAAACAAAATGAGATATCCTTTGATAGCACAGTATGCATATATTTCTTTAGGGGTTCTACTTTAAAGCTAAAACAATGATTTAGCACTTATGGAATTTATAAAGAAGCATAGGACTAATGAAATTGCACTGTATCAGGTGACATATTGCCCCTCAAAGCTTGAGTATATTCTTGTCAAGCTCTACTTTTGTGGAGGTGTCTTTAGAGAAAGATTGCTTTCTTACGCTGCAGGATAGGAAAGCAAGTTTTATATTATTCTAAAATAATACAGGAAGCCTCCACAGGACTACCTGCAGATTTCATTCTACAATAAAAGCCCACAAAGCAACTGTGGTTTCGAGTGGCAATATCCTGTTGCTTCTTTTTATATCTGCTGACTCCTCCTGTTAAGAATATGTCAGATCATGTAGCTGAAGTGATAACTATAGGTATTCTAAGAAGACCTTTACAATAAAAGGGCTGAATTGTTATGTACAGCAACTTTACCACAATGGAAGAGAGAAGATGTGAAGTCATTGTAATTTCCTTGTCTGAGAAATGCATTGTACTGAAAACAGTGGGACCTTTCTTCTGAATACTACAAGATACTAGCAATTGTAAAAGAACTTTCTTTTTATCTTTCACTTCTGCAACTAAACTCTAAATAAATTACTTCACTATTTTTAACCTAAAAAGGTGATTGGATTATAAATATGTAAATGGATTAATAAACTTCTAACATTGTTGTATCCTGCAATATGCTAATTTACATTAACATGTAACCAGAAAAATGTAGTCACACAATTTCAACATATAATAGTAGGAGTAGCGATGAGCCGAACACCCGCCAGTTCGGTTCGCACCAGAACTTGCGAACAGGCAATAAATTTGTTCGAACATCCGAACACCGATAAAGTCTACGGGACTCGAACATGAAAAATCTAAAGTGCTAATTTTAAAGGCTTATATGCAAGTTATTGTCATAAAAAGTGTTTGGGGACCCGGGTCATGTATCAATGCAAAAAAAAGTTTTAAAAACTGAAGTTTTTTTCGGGAGCAGTGATTTTAATAATGCTTAAAGTGAAACAATAAAAGTGAAATATTCTTTTAAATTTTGTACCTGGGGGATGTGTATATAGTATGCCTGTAAAGTAGCACTTTCCCGTGCTTAGAACTGTCCCTGCACAAAGTGTCATTTCTGAAGGAAAAAAAAGTCATTTAAAAGCACTCGCCGCTATAATGAATTGTCGGCTCCCGGCAATACAGAGAAAAGTCATTGATAAAAAATAAATAAAAAAAATGCGTGGGGGTCCCCCAAATTCAATTACCAGGCCCTTCAGGTCTGGTATGGATATTAAGAAGAACCCTGCGTCAAATAAAAAAAAATGACGTGGGGTTCCCCCCAAATATCCATACCATACCCTTCAGGTCTGGTATGGATTTTATGGGGAACTCCACGGCAAATGTAAAAAAAAATGGCGTGGAGTTCCCCCAAAAAATCCATACCAGACCCTTTATCCAAGCAGGCAACCTGGCAGGCCGCAGGAAAAGAGGGGGATGAGAGAGAGCCCCCCCTGAACCGTACCAGGCCACATGCCCTCAACATGGGGAGGATGCTTTGGGGGTCTGTGACCCCTCAAAGCACCATGTCCCCATGTTGATAGGGACAAGGGCCTCACCCCCACAACCCTTGCCCGGTGGTTGTGGGGGTCTGCGGGCGGGGGGCTTATCGGAATCAGGAAGACAGCTTTAACAAAGGGGACCCCCAGATCCCGGCCCCCCTATGTGAATTGGTAAGGGCTACATTGTACCCTGTGGCGTATCCAAGGTATGGCAGATATGGCAAGTGCCATGGGCGCCATATGAAGGGGGCGCTCCTGAGTGGCTGGGCAGCAAGGCACTTACAAAGATCTCTTCTTAAAATGTGTCAGGTACGTACTCACTGAGGCAGAGATGCCGAGAGTGGTTCACCCTTGCGACTTGACACGCTCCACCCCCTGGAGGTGAGACAGGGAGAGGATGGCGCGAAGAGGCACTGGCTACCAGCAGGTGGGGTAAGTCTTGCTAGACGATCTGGTAAAGCTGAGTTGACCGAGAACAGGCTGAGGGTCAAACACCAGGCGGGTGCAGGCTCTTAGCAGGAACTAGCTGAAGGCAGAAGTCCAGAGCAAACAGGGGGTAAGAGGAAGCAGGCGGAAAACTGAGTCCGAGTCCGGGCTGCTGATGTTGGAAGTGCAGGCCGGGGGTCTAACACAGTAGACAAGTATAAGTCCAGATAGGTACAAGCAGCAGGTCAGGGCTGGAGGTACGTGGCAGGTACGAGATGCAGGCAGAAGGTCAGGGGCTGGAGACAAGCAGCAGATCCGAGTCACAGGCCGGGGGTCAAACACAGGCAGAGGAAGAGATCGGTATAACAAGCCATGGATCAGGTCCAGGAGAGATGAGAAGAGTAGTCAAGCCGATCCGGGTCACAACAGGAGTTCAAGTGTAGATACAGGAAACCAGGTACAGCAGGAAAGCTGACAACAAACCAGCAACCTGTCAGTGCAGCTAGGCCTCTTTATATAGGCCCGCCTGTATTCCTATTGGAGCATTACGCGCGCCGTTCCACCAGCTCGCGCACGCGAATGCGCCAAATCGCTGTCCAGCGCACGCGCCAAAGCGACTGGATCGAGGATTTCTCTGATACTATGGCCCTGCTATCGCTCACTGTCAGCCTGGGGTGAGATCCCAGCTGGCAGAGACTGCTTTAGGTTGTTCACCACTGGCCTATGGCTCACTGCCCAAACTGGTTGCTAGCCACGGGCCGCCTCGCGTCTAGCAACCAGTGACATCACGAGGAGGAGAGAGGCAGAGACCAGCATTCACAGCGGAGGAGATTTAACTTCCTTCTCCTCGCGCTTAGCTCCGCCCACCTCCTCCCTGCATCTTCTCGAGTGCACAAGAAGCATGTGAGGCACAGACACTGAAGCCGTGTACACACGATCGGATATCCTATGGATTCTGATCCGATGGTTTTGTCCATCGGAAATCCGATGAAGCTGACTTCCATCAGTCTTGCCTACACACCATCAGTCAAAAAACCGACCGTTCCAAACGCGGTGACGTAAAACACTCCGATGAGCCGAGAAAAATTAAGTTCAATGCTTCTTAGCATGCGTCGACTTGATTCTGAGCAAGCGTGGATTTTTTATCCGACGGACTTGCCCATAGACGATCGGAATTTGCTATTGGTTTTTGATCCATCGGAAAAATTGAAAACATGTTCTATTTTTTAAAACCGATGGAAAAAAGACCGATGGGTCCCATACACGATCGGTTTGTCCGATTAAAAAAGTCCATCGGACTGTTTTCATTGGTAAAACCGATCGCGTGTACAGGGCTTGACTGCAGTGCACAAGGGGAGAGAGGCGTTTAGGCAGTGGTGTGTCCCGGTGTCCCCCTAGGATATTTGCAAAATAGGCTGCTGTGCCAGAGAGGGGAAAGGAGTCGGGATGTGCGCTGTGCCTCTGAAACTGCAGCTCTTCTCTCCCAGTGGCTCTGTGTGTATAGGAGCGCCCTGCAGCTTTCTCCTTCCTCTCCTGTCATTGACTTTAGAAGCAGCAGAAAAGAACCAGCAGCCTCATGCTACAGGAAGGCTGCTGGCAAGCCACAGGACAAGAAAGCTCCACCTCCTGCTGCTTACTGAGCCAATGGGCGCTGCTGTAACCCGCCCCCTTCGATTGAGAAAAGAGTACTGGAGCTATGCTGGAGCCTGGAGAAAGAGCCAAGCTGTGGGGACTGGAGAAGGGACAGAGAAGGAGGAGAAATGAGCAAGAGAAGCAGAAGAATGCATTAAGGTAATCTGGAGAATGTGCACAGGAAGAGACATTTACTGCAAGAGCTCCTCTCTTTCTACTTTCTGATGTATTCTGTATCCCTCCTCTCTCCCTCTCCCCCTGCCCCCCCCCTCTCTCTCTCTCTCCCCCCCCCTTCCCCAGTTCTCTCTTTTTCCCCCTTCCATCTTCTCTGCCCCCTCCCTTTTTTCCCTCTTGCCATAACCAGTATAAACACTTTGTAAATATTACAATAAAATATACAATGGTGTGCTTCCTTCTTCACCTTAGTGTTTCAATTTAACTGTAACCGCATAATTTAAAGCGGTTGTATACTGCTGGACTTTTTTTTTTACCCTGCAAGCTAAAGGTATAATGTGCTAGTATGTATTGCATACTAGCACATTATGGTAAACGTACCTTAAAACAAAGCCCTCCCACACTCAGAAGTCAGTGCAACAGGTGCTCTCATTTTTACTCATCTTGCTTCTGAGTTGGTGGGCTCTGTGACTGGCCGGAGCCATGATGAAGTCACTCCTGTGCATGCACGCAGGAGCCACCGTTCATGGCATAGGTTTCTAAAGGAACAGCACTGGTGGCCGTTTCTTCAGAGCGCATGCGCCAGTGATGTCACTGGCTATATAAAATATCTCCTAAACTGTACATGTTTAGGAGATATTTACTGTACATATAGGTAAGCTTTATTATAGACTTTCCTATAGGTAAACGGCAGTAAGTGAAGTTTACTTCCACTTTAAGTGATGGTGGAGCCCTCCCTCTGAATACCATATACTGTATTTGTGGTGTCCTGTAAACCAAATATACATCTTTATATCTTTCAAACAAATAACAATATCAAAATATAAAATTGCAGCATATTAGTGATATTAACACCCCCTCAAAAGATTTTTGATAACAAGTTGCAATATATAAGTGATGGTAACACACCCTCAAGAAATAAAATAACTCCACTTACAATAGGGGGTGTCACCATCACTAATATACTACAATTATATATTTAGAAAATTTGACCTGTAGTTTTGTTAGCTTTTTTTTGTTAAGGTTATCTGAAAGATGGGTTTCCAATGTTTTGACAGTTGCGCAGTTTCGTGCTTGCCATAGGCGCCATTTTCACTAGATACGCCTCTGATTGTACCCCTACCATTTCACAAAGAAAGTGTAAAAAATTGTAAAAAAACACACAGACACCGTTGGGAAAAGTCCTTTATTAAAAATACAAAAAATAAAAAAAAGATTCCAGCAGTGGTAATCCACTCTTGGTATCCTGCGATGGATGCTCTCCTCTCCGGGGTCCAGCAGTGGATGATCTCTTCTCCATCCAGGTCCAGGCTCCAGCGCATCCTGTCTCCACTGGAGACACCCCGGGAATGGCGCGGCTTCAGCCAGTGACAGCTCTTATGTAGCTGAGGGCGGGGCCACCCGTCACGTGACCCCGCCCCCCTCTGACGTAAGGGGAAACCAGGGCTTCCCCAGTGATGTGTGGGTGACCCTGCCGCCCCCCTCTGATGTAACACAGGTTTCCGCTGCCAAAGCATCCTCCCCATGTTGAGGGCATGTGGCCTGGTACAGTTCAGGAGGGGGGGCGCTCTCTCGTCCCCCCCTCTTTTCCTGCGGCCTGCCAGGTTGCGTGCTCAGATAAAGGGTCTGGTATGGATTTTTGGGAGGAACTCCACACCATTTTTTTTTATTTGGCATGGAGTTCCCCTTAAAATCCATACCAGACCTGAAGGGTCTGGTATGGATATTTGGGGGGACCCCCACGCATTTTTTTTTATCAATGACTTTTCTCTGTATTGCTGGGAGCCGACAATTCATTATAGCCGCAAGTGCTTTTAAATTACTTTTTTTCCTTCAGATATGACACTTCTAAGCTTGGGAAACAAGCGCTAATTTACAGGCATACTATACACACTCCCTAGGTATGACATGTAAAGGAATATTTCACTTTTATTGTTTCACTTTAAACATTATTAAAATCACTGCTCCCGAAAAAAACATCATTGCATTGATACATGTCCCCTGGGGCAGAACCCGGGTCCCCAAACACTATTTATGACAATAACTTGCATATAAGCTCATCCCTAAGTAGGAGTATTCAGGTAATATGCCAATATGGCTTTTTAAGTATAAGCAAGCTGAAAATGCAGAGTACTGTATATTATTCCGGACTATAAGCACATAAAAAAAACAATTCCAGGTAATGAGGATTTACCTCTGCTAGATACTAATGGCATTAGAAACATAACAAATGTGTATATGTCATAGGACAGAGAATTACAGGGGGGGGGGGGGGGTTACTCAAAATTAATACTGCTGAAAAAGTATTGAAGTCACAATGTACCGTCATCCTATCAATTAAAAAAAAAAGAGCAGAAGCTTTGAGGCAACTTGCGACTTTGAGGGTACGGTAAAGACTCACATAAACAGTATGTAGAAAAATATATTTATATTTACTAAGAAAAAACAGAGTTAAAAGTAATCCTTTAAAGCGAAGGTACAGAACACACAAATTTCTATCTCTGAGCCCAGGTTCACACTGAACTCGCACGATTTCACTCCCGCCTGTCAGTCTTAATTTCGGCCGCGATTACAGAGGCATCTGTGCAGGTCTCTGCACAGATGTCAATGTAAATCTCAGGCCGAAACCGCAAAAACTAGTACAGAAAATACTTTTTGAAATCGGTTCAGTGCCGCAGATGCGGCGTTGCACCGATTAGGACGATGCCATTGCCAGCATTTGCCGGCAAATGCCGCCGATTTGACATGCGATTTGATATGTAAAATCGCATGTCAAATCGCACCAGTGTGAACCAGGGCTCAAGGAAAGAACTGCAAACACAGACGTAGAACCATCCGTGTAGGGGGGGATCAGATATTCATTCCTTGTCAGTTCAACCTATACATGTTTCGCGGTGGGACCAGTTCTTCAGGAGTATATTTTTCAGAGTTTATATGTGTGGATATCTCTATAATGAACAAACATATATATAAGTACACTTCAACACAGTGAGGTCGAGTATATACATACAGAAATTGGTTGCAAAGATTTTGGACGAAGCATAGTACCACAATCTGTCTGCCACAATAGTGAACCAAATCAAAAATCAGTCAACATTAATTCATAAAATCTATCATAGAGTTCAACCCCATAATGTATCCCCTATGAACTGAATGGACATATGAAACTTACCTGCAAAGCACTGACCCAAACCAATAGGACGTCTCAGGCCCCGAAAGGCAATTTCCTGGGCGAGTGTGGGAGCCAGGTCACAGTACAAAGGATAAACAAGAAACTGTCAGGGGTAGAAAAGGATAAGTGACTGATAGTGCAATAAACGCATAATTACTGCCACAATAGGGTGCAAATCGCATGATAAAGCATGCAGAATGAACCACATTTGATATACTGTATGTTACATATACATATAGATGATACGCACCAGATATAATCGTAAGGCAAGATAAATGGTGATGAGGCCTGAGGGGCGGGGGTCTTGAAGATGGAACACAAGACCAAGAGGCTAATGAGGGAATACTGTATAAAATAGATGTCCACAGATTGATTTAATAAGCACTGTGTATTCTGTTGTGTATACACATGGCTAATATTGCTATTGAAAGCATAGGGTTATAGATGGTTAACAAGAGCACTCACCCTGCTAGAATGGAAGAAAGATATTTCACCATTTAGACCAAAAGTCCAATGTAAAAAGATATTTCATTCTTTAAACCAAAGTCCAATGCAGAACAGGGGAAGTGACATTCACATTAGCTAGACTAGCCAAAGCAGAGACACCCCGGGGATCAATAGCCTGTGGAAGATTAAGCACAGTGAGAAAGTGGTGCCTGTAGCAAAATGCACATAGCACAAACCTTTGCAAAGGGAGTTTTTTTTTTACCTCAGATAAGCCTGCAATAGAATTTGACCGCCGCCATCGCCACCATCATACAGCCATATAATGGGAGAGGGCTCCCATTATATAGGCCTGGCTCCTTTCGGAGCCTGAACTGTCCTATTGGTTTGGGTCAGTGCTTTGTGGGTAAGCTTCATATGTCCATTCCGTTGATAGGAGATACATTTATGGGGTGGAACTCTATGGTAGATTTTATGAATTTAGGTTGACTGATTTTTGATTTGGTTCACTATTGTGGCAGACAGATTGTGGTATCATGCTTTGTCCAAAATCTTTGCAACCATTTTCTGTATGTATATACTCTACCTCACTGTGTACTTATATATATATGTTTGTTCATTATAGAGATATCCACACATTAAACTCTGAAAAATATACTCCTGAAGAAGCGGCCCCACGTGAAACATGTAGAGGCTGAACTGACAAGGGAAGAATATCTGATACCCCCTACACGGATAGTTCTACATATGTGTTTGCAGTTCTTTCCTTTAGAGATAGAAATTTGTGTGTTCTGTACCTTCGCTTTAAAGGACTACTTTTAACTCTGTTTTGTCTTAATTTATATATTTTTATACATACTGTATAGTCTTTACCGTACCATGAAAGTCCAACGTTGCTTCAAAGCTTCTGCTCTTTTTTTCCATTAAGGAAATATGGTTACCAACAACTACTATGGTTAATGAGTGGAGAAATCAGTACATGATGATGCCAGGATACACATGGAAATGATTATAACAGCACAGGAGGTAGATTGTATCTAATGTGAGAATTTGTGGATGAATATGCATATACTGTATGGTGTACAATATTGATCATTTCTACCTAAAATGAAAGGAAAGTGAAAGTTAATTAGTTGGTGCTAGTGGTCAGTTGCATCGACCTAAAGTTACTTCAGCCCCATGGCAAATCATCAACCACCCTTTTTGTTTTTGCTGTCACAATTTTATTGGCAGAGTACCCAGAGGTTATGATTTGTCTCTAACTAATGTCCTCTGTTGAATTGGTAAGTAGGTGGACACATGTCTATAATTTTATTGTTAAGACAGGAAGTAGGTGATTTCTTTATTGGTTGTTTGGTTGGTTGGTTGGTTGGTTGGTTGGTTGGTAGCTAGTTTGCTTAAAGGGGTTGTAAAGGTTTGTTTTTTATTTTCTAAATAGGTTCCTTTAAGCTAGTGCATTGTTGGATTACTTACCTTTTCCTTCAATTTCCCTTCTAAATGTTTTTTTTCTTTGTCTTAATTTCTCACTTCCTGTTCCTCCTCAGTAAGCTTGCCCCCATCATCCGAGCTGTTCTGGCTGGGGGTTAGTCAGCGTGCTCGCCCCCTCCCTTGGGACTACATCCCTGCGGGGAGAAGGTGTAAAGCCCAATATAGCTACAACCTTGCATTTGTCAACAAACATTGGATTCATTTGGGCAAGGTCTTCATGATAGGTACATGGTGAGTTAAGGCAAAAAACACTGGCAAAATGTTAGTTTCCCAAAAGGAGTTTCTGAAATTTACCCGGAGCTTTCAAAAGAATTAATGAGACTAGCAGAACATTTCAGGAACCTATACAAGAAATTGATTCTAATTCAAAATCCTGTGGCTAGAGGGCCAGTGATTTCTGTCATGGCAAATTCGTACCCTTTACACCAACATTCAGATGTGCCTAACTTAATCCAACAAATGTTTCTAAATTGCTGTACATAGGCAAATTATTGACCACATTAGAACCTTGCAGCTAGAATTTAAAACCTGGATATGGAGTGAATCTGATAATCTGTTCAAGGGCAAGAAATTATTTTACTGGACAAAACCTTCTTGGTTCTGATGAGAAAAATTAATAGATGGGGGAGGGAAGTTCTAAAAGACATAGTCATATTATATATCCCAAATAAAAAATAATAATAAAAGGTCAGTTTGATAATAAAAGACTAGAAAGCTAAGAAAAGAGCAATTCAATGTTGCTGTCTGTGATGATATGACCTTGATGTTCTATCCTGGAGGAATGGATCTGATTGCCTTGCTAACAGTTTGTTGGTAGAACCTGGCTGTGTATAATACAATAGTTGTCTGGGTGATAAATTGAAATTGCGCTTCAATTGAGACTAAGCATATGGCAACTTGTTTTTGTACAATGAAGTTATTACTGTTTTAGCCATTGAAAAAAAAACTTGAAATTAACCTATTTTTAACCGTTTCAGCCCCGGACCATTTTGGCGGTCAAAGACCAGGAAACTTTTTGCGATTCTGCACTGCGTCACTTTAACTGACAATTGTGTGGTCGTGCGACATGGCTCCCAAACAAAATTGACGTCCTTTTTTTCCCACAAATAGAGCTTTATCTTGGTGGTATTTGATCACCTCTGCGGTTTATATTTTTTGTGCTATAAACAAAAAAAGAGCGACAAATTTGAAAAAAATGCTATATTTTTTTACTTTTTGCTATAATAAATATCCCCAAAAAAATATAAAAGGGGCGCATGCGCGGCGCGAGTCTGGAAGGTCGCATCTGAGCGGACCTTACCGCCTTCCCTGGGGCCATCGAACACGCAAATCGCTCCCTTTCTTACATACACCCCCGGGGGATACAGCGGTGCATGCCGTCCTCACGGTCTCGTCGCGGGAAACCAGCGCAGAAGACCCTTACAAATTACCTCCTCAGAGTCCGGGAGATGTCGGGGAAGTCCCAAGATGGCGCCGAGCCAAAACGTGCTCAGATCGCCGCTCACAACCCGGAGGCATCCCCAGCACACTCGTCAGTGGATGGTGAGTACAGTTTACAACTCACCAAGGCAGACCTGGACAACAGTCTTGCCGCCATGTATACAAAGCTTGCAGAAAAGTTCCAAACCGAACTCCATAAATCCACTAATACTCTGCAGCAGGAGATAGCGGCACTGGGTGGCAGAACTGATCTCTTAGAAGCTAAGCATGATGAGCTCCAACTTGCTTTCTCTGACCTCCGTAGTGATCATGAATCCCTAACTGACACTGTGTCCCAGCTCCAGTCCCAGTTGGAGGATGTAGACAACAGGAACAGGAGGAGCAATTTAAGGATCAGAGGGGTCCCTGAGGTGATCACGGAGCTCATCCCTGCTGTCCACAGGCTGTTCCAGTCCCTGCTTCCTGCCTCCCCTGTGACCGCCTTTGCCTGTGATAGGATCCACAGGGCCCTTCGCCCTAAACCACATGAAGATAAACCCCCCAGGGATATTGTTTTATGCCTCAAAGATTTCCTGGTTAAGGAAGAGATCCTGAGGGCCTCTCGCAGTACCCCCAACATTGTACTGGACGGTACCAGGCTGCAAATCTTCCCGGATATTTCTCCAGCCACCCTGGATAAACGTTGCAGGTTTAAGGAGATTACCACTCCTCTCCTGGAGGCTGGAATTAGGTACAGATGGGGATTTCCCTTCAAGCTGCAGGTCCCACACCAGGGGTCTACCTACACAGTGGTCACCATCCAAGAAGGGAAGGAACTCCTGGTTAAACTAGGTCTTATGGCAAAAGAGGATCTTCCTAGGATGCCCTCCAGCTCCCGCCCGTCGGCCATATGGTCCACCCCGTCGCCGCGCAGAGATCGCAGGAGCCGGAGGCAAGATCTCAGGGAATGCCTGAACTGAGCCGATGCTTCTTCCTACCTCTCCCGGACCCGCTCCCCGTGTTGATTCTTTTCTCTTTTTTTACTGTCCTGCTGTTTGATGGAGGGTCTTTTCCGGACGGCTGAGGAGAATCACTGACTGGGGGAGGTGATACATGTCTGACTCTTTTTCGCAACAGGGTCCCCTCCCTCCCCCCTGGTAATTTGCTAACTCCTCTCTGCACCATCGTTCACTCAGTTGTCTTACAGCAGTGCCCGTTTGGTTGTCCCCCCACTCTTGTGGTTACGCCCACGTACTAGGTTGTCAAGAGTGCTGGACTTTTTTTTGGTCCTTTGGGTCAGGAAGTTTTTAGCCTGACTGGTTATTACTGTAGCCTTCTGTCGGGAAGGTCTTTCCCCTCCCGACCCCGATCGTTCATATGTGTTTTTTTTTGTTGTTATTTTTTCTTAACTGGTTTATGGTTTCAGGTTGCGGGACTATTTTTGCAGACTCCTATATTTTGGCTGTATTCTATATAATTGCCCATACGGCTTCTGTTTTATCGAAATGCAGGGTGATATTTGTTTTTCCTCAGGTCAACCCGACTGTACCCGCCCGGTTGAGGCGGTGGACAGAGGTAGCCGACTCCTCGGGAGCCTCCCCCAGCGTTACGGGCCTATTAACCCTCCTATATGCAGAATGGGCATTAGATTAATTTCCCATAATGTCCGGGGATTCAATTCCCCCCAAAAGCGGAAAAAAGCTTTTAATGCCTACAAACGCCTGCAGGCGGATATAATTCTACTACAGGAGACACACTTCTCCATTAATAATCATCCCATCTATTTTGATCGATTATTTGGCCCAGGGTATTTTACGACATTTGGGTCCAGGTCCCGAGGGGTGGCGATATTTATAAAAAGAACCTTGATGTTTGACGTGGAGAATGTCTATAGAGACCCAGCTAGCAGATTTATTATCTTGCAGGGTTCATTACAGGGGAAGAAGGTCACGATTGCTAATGTATATGCCCCCAATGACTCTCAGGCAACCTTCTTCAGGAATTTTTCCAGGTCTTAGACAGGTTTGGCTCTCCGCATTTGTTGCTGGGGGGTGATTTCAACTTGGTGGCGCATTCGGCTCTTGACAGAAGTAGGGCTGGCGGCGCCTCCAATGCTTTCCCCAAAACTGTGAAAACTCTGCTGCATGCTCACAGTCTGGTTGATTCCTGGAGGGCACATAATGTGGGGGCCCGAGAGTACACATTTTATTCCCACCCCCACGATAGCTACTCCAGGTTAGACTATCTGTTTTGCTCCCCCGTACTCCTAGCAAACTCCACCTCTGCAGCCATTCATTCATGCCCATGGTCGGACCACCAGATGGTCTCCTTGGACATTTCCCACTTAGGCCTCAGACCCTCAGTGGCTGGTTGGAGACTAAATGAGTATCTCCTAACTGATCCTATCGTAGTTTCACAGCTTTCTAAACATTTAACTGAATACTTTGCCACTAATTACACAGACGACGTCTCCCCCTCAATCCTCTGGGCTGCGCACAAGGTGGTGATTAGAGGACACCTTATCCAAATAGCGGCGGAAAGAAAAAAACAGAGATTGATTGATATTACCAGGCTCACTACTGAATTAGATAAACTGTACCACCTACATTCTCAAACCCATAGTACGGACCTGCTTAAACGAATTAATGACATTAGACTGGATCTGGACAAAATCCTCTCTGAACAGACGGAAAGATCCCTTAGATGGTCTAAGGCCAAGTTCCTGCTGCACAGTAATTCGGCCTCAACCATGTTCGCCAGAAAGTTAAATCAATCGCTACAACCCCCTCACACATACAAATTGAGAAATCCTAGCGGCAATTTAATTTCCCACCCTACGGAGTTTTTAAAAATATTTTCTAATTATTATGCAGAACTTCTTTCCCCTCCTTCCTCCCCCCCTGACCCTACCCTTATGTCATGGTTGGAGGATTTACCTCTTCCGGCCCTGACCCCAGAACACTTACAAGAGTTAAATGCCCCTTGCTCAGAAATTGAAATCATGGCAGTTATCAAGTCATTGAAACCGTCCAAAACCCCGGGCCCTGATGGGTACTCAGCCCCCTACTATAAGAAATTCAAGGACACTTTAATCCCACACCTAAAATCACTCTTCAACCATGTTCTAGAAGGCAATGTTTTCCCCGATGACATGCTTCTTGCAAATATGTCCCTGATCCCAAAACCCAATAAGGACCACTCTCTACCTCAGAACTATAGGCCAATTTCGGTCATCAATAATGATCTGAAGATCTTTGGTCGTATTCTGGCGGACAGACTTTCGAACATTATTACTACCCTAATTTCCCCTGATCAGACTGGTTTCATTCCTTCTAGACAAATTACAGACAACATTAGGCTGGCCTCTAATATCATTCAGGACGCTGACCTACACGCTCGCAGGGTGCTACTCCTTGGCCTGGATATACACAAGGCTTTTGATAGCGTTCTGTGGCCGTACCTGGAGCTAACATTAGCAAAATTTGGCTTCTCGGGGGCCTTTGTCTACGGATTTAGAGCACTATATAACTCCCCGCGCACCCGTATTAAACTCCCAGGATGTAACTCTGACTACTTCACACTAGGTAGGGGTACTAGACAGGGTTGCCCGTTATCCCCTCTTCTATTCGCCCTCGCCATCGAACCCCTGGCCCGGTCAATCAGCTTAGACCCCAATATTAAGGGATACAGTAAAGGGGATCAGGAGTTTAAACGTAGCCTTTATGCGGATGACGTCCTTTTATTCCTATCAGACCCAATTGTTTCGATCCCCAATCTTATATCCTCCTTAGGCACATTCCAGGACATTTCGGGCCTAGGGGTTAACCTCTCTAAATGCTCCGCCCTCCCCATAAATCTTCCTCAGCACATTATTACCTCTCTCCAAAATGACTTTGACTTCAATATAGAGGCACAGACATTGTCATATTTGGGGATTAAGTTGGCCCCCTCGCTTCATAAAATATACCTCGCCAATTACCCGCCCGCTTTTGCACGCATTAAACAGCTATTACACACTTGGGGCCCATACCATATCACCTTCTTGGGCAGGATCCAGGCGGTGAAGATGTCCTTACTCCCCAAACTTTTATTCTTCTTTAGGGCCTTACCTAACTATGTGTCTCGTCATACGATTGACCTCCTGCAGAGGGATGTGAACAAATTTGTCTGGCACTATAAAAAGCCTTGTTTGGGTAAGCAAATGATATATAGACCAAGGGCTTTGGGGGGTTTGGGCTTGCCAAACCTTTGGCTTTATTATGTTTCCTCCAGACTTCTGCAAATGGCACAATGGCATTCCCCCTCACGCAGAATCCCCTGGCTCCGCTTTGAGCGAACTTCTATAACCCCGTATTACCTCCAGGGTTTGCTCTGGACCAGGTCAGTTAGCCCTAGGGTTGTCTCCACCCTGAATTTGGTTGTGGGCCAATCTCTACAGCTTTGGTCCATATACAGGGATAGGCTCTCCCTACTACCTCCCAACCCCGGATTGGCCTCCTTTATAGGGGACCCCTCATTTCCCGCAGCTTTTCCTAGCACAAACAATTTTGGCCTCTGGATCGCAAATGACTTAGTCACCCTGAACTCGTTGCAGAAGGATGGGGTGATTCGCTCATTTCAATCCCTACAATCCTCCCACTCCCTCCCCAGGTCAGAATTCTATAAGTATTTGCAAATCAGGCATTACTTTGACTCACTATACACAGGAGCCACAACTACTCCCAGGAATACATTCGAAGGTCTTTGTGGCCCTACCTCCAGAGATAAAGGGAATATTTCCCGGTTGTACGACTCCCTAAGTGGTCTTGGCCTCTCGGATAAATCCACAGCCATCCTCGGGTGGGAGCGAGAAACCGGTGAGGTTGCTTCTCCGGAGGAATGGATTGACCGGATCTCAAATATGCACAAATGCACGAGATCTGAGGCGGTCAAGGAAACGGTGGTGAAGTTACACACCAGGTGGTATTACACCCCTGCCAAATTACACAAATTCTCCCCTGGGGTTTCCGAGCTTTGCTTCAGGGGTTGTCCGGAGAAGGGGACTCATCTTCACATCTTTTGGAGCTGTACAGCCTTAAATGAACTTTGGAGGAGGGTGGCTAATAAGGTAGCGGAGATCATAGGGGTTTTACCTACTCTTACACATCAGATGTGCCTATTCTTTGGAGACATCCCCGGGGCCACCCCCCCAGAACAAAAACTGGCACACACACTCTTTAGTGCGGTACATTGGTCCATTGCCCTGTTTTGGCGTACCCCTGGAGTCCCCTGGGATCAGGTCCTCAAGCGTATGGCGGCTATTCAGATCATGGAGAGGGTCTTCCACACCATCATGGATACCATGCCCATTTATGATCTGAAGTGGGAGCTCTGGTCCCCTTGAACATATACTTACTGCATAGGTCAATACCTGCATTCATCTGTGTTTCACATTGTATTGATATTTGCACCTTTAGGAATGTCTTCCCGTAACCTGGTCTGTTTTGCTTCTTGCAATTTGAATTACTTATCCTTTTTCTTTCTTTGTGCTCTGCTGTATTTTTTTACTTTTACTTTTATTTTTCTTTGCTGGTTAGTATATTATTCTCTTTATGAGTCACTGCTGCAAAATGATAGTGGAGTGGCCTGGAAAGCCCCTAGTTTACAGGACTTTGCTCTCTCAATGGCTATCTCCAAATGTTATTCAATGCATGTTTGCTGACACTGTGTGCTCTGTACTGGCCGTTTTCTTTTGTGTTCATTCCTTACTTATCTCAATAAAAACGTTTGTATTAAAAAAAAAAATATATATAAAAAAACTTTTTTTTTCCACAGTTTAGTGCGATACATATTCTTATACATATTTTTGGTAAAAAAAATCGCAATAAGTGTTTGCACAAAAGTTATAGCTTTTACAAAATAGGGGACTGTTTTATGGCATTTTTAATAATATTTTTTTTTTACTAGTTATGGCGGCGATCAGTGATTTTTATCATGACTGCGACATTATGGCGGACACATCGGACACTTTTGACACCATTTTGGGACCATTGTCATTTTTACAGCGATCAGTGCTATAAAAATGCACTGATTACTGTAAAAATGACACTGGCAGTGAAGGGGTTAACCCCTAGGTGGCGCTGCAGGGGTTAAGTCAGTACTAGGGAGTGATTCTTACTGTTGGGGGCGTGGCTACACGTGACACATCACTGATGACCGTTCCCGATCACAGTGTCACTAGTGTCACTAGGCAGAATAGGGGAATGCCTTGTTTACAAAGGCATTCCCCTGTTCTGCCCTTGCCGATCGCAATCGCGGGCTGCCCAGGAACATTGAGTTCCCAGGACCAGCGCCCGCACTCACGAGGCACGCGGCGGGTGCGTGCGCGCGCCTCCAGCGGCGCACACTCGCCTGCTGGGCGGAAAATTCAAAGGGACCTATAGGTACGCCCATTTGCCTGCCCGTGCTATTCTGTCAACGTACATCTGCGTGCGGCGGTCGGCAAGTGGTTAAACAGTGATGAAAATCCACTTTACTGGTAATGAAACTGACCCTCTTTGATGTTATCTGCTGGGTTCTAATTTTTACATTAACTGTCTCGGCATGCATGCAAAAGTCACAAATAATACTTGTAATGTTTGTAATATGTTTGAAATGTCAGTTTCTCTGTGTTGCCTTTTGCAGGGTGAATAAAGCATTCCCATGGCCTAACATTATAGGCTAAAAACATTTGACCAAAACAGTACATAATATGAGGCAGAACCTCTGTGCTGTATACAAAGTATATGGAATAGCTGTGCTCACCACTGACAGTGTAATAAATCAGTTAATGCCTGAGCCACCCCCATCAAATCATTCTCAGCTATTACCTTTTGTACAACCACCCCTCCCTTTAGAATGTAAGCCCTATGAGCAGGGCCCTCCTGTCCCTTCTGTATTGAACTGTACTGTAATTGTGCTCTACATTGTAAAGCGATGCATAAACTGTTGCCGCTATATAAATCGTGTATAATAATAATAATAGTGCAGAGAGTGACTTGCTATACAGAATTGATACAATGTTGCAGGGATGTAACTTTGTTGTTTACCTTAAGACCCCTTTCACACTGGGGCAGTTTGCAGTCGCTATTTCGCTAAAAATAGCGCCTGCAAACCGACCTGAAACAGCGGCTGCTGTTTCTCCAGTGTGAAAGCCTGAGGGCTTTCACAATGGAGCGGTGCGCTAGCAGGACCGCTCCAAAAGTCCTGCTAGCCGCATCTTTGGAGCGGTGAAGGAGCGGTGTGTATACCGCTCCTTCACCGCTTCTGCCCATTGAAATCAATGGGACACCACGGCTATACCGCCAGCAATGCGCCTCTGCAGAGGCGCATTGCCGGCGGTATTAACCCTTTTTCGGCCGCTAGCGGGGGTAAAACCACACCGCTAGCGGCCGAATACCGCAGCAATTCCGACGGTATAGTGCCGCCGCACCTCTCGCCCCAGCGTGAAAGGGGCCTTAGTAATCTATTGTTCATCTGTGTAGGGTTTTAGACAGGTAAACTCATCAAACAACAAAGTTCCACCACCGATTTTTCTCTAATCGCACCACCAACTTTATTGTACACTTTCATGGGTACCCTATTATGGTAAAGTTGAAAGAAAGCAGGTGAAATCGGGACATGATGAGCAGTGAATTTTTTGGATAATGTAACGTATCTGTTTGCAAAAAGGCTGTAGAGACGAACAAGACCAAATATGTGTAATTTGTCTTCTGCTGAAATTTAAGGGTATTGAGAGGTAGTTTGTATGTAACTTAAGCTACTTTCACACGGTAGCCGTTTTGCGTTAGCGGTAAAGTGCCGCTAGTTTAAGCGACACCTTACTGACGTTTTAGATGTGCTTTTCAGCCGCTAGCAGGGCACTTTTAACCCACGCTAGCGACCAAAGAAAGGGTTAAAATCTCCCGTGTTGCGGCGCTACTGAAGCGCTTTGCAGACGCTTCGGCAACGCTGCCCATTAATTTCAATGGGCAGGTAATTTTGGGAGCGGTGTATACACCGCTCCCAAACCGCCTCAAAGATGCTGCTTGCAGGACTTTTCAGAACGTCCTGCAAGTGCACTGCCCCAGTGTGAAAACCACACTGAAATGAATGGGGCCGTTTTCAGGCGTTAGTTAGAGGCTATTTCTAGTGCTAAGACGCCTGAAAACCGACTGAGTGTGAAAGCAGCCTTGGAGTATGTTACAAATTTTACAAACCAATTTTTAACCTGTCTCTTGATTTTTATTAGAAGCACACAAAGTCTTACCCAAGATCTACTGCTTAGTATATGAGCAGTAGACATGTGCAGAACAAAAAAAAATAGTTTGGTTTCATTTCGATTCGTTATATTTGTTTAATACGTTTAATTTGTTTATTCATATTCAAATCGATTCAAACACATTTTGAATAGTTTTCAAATTCGAAAAGTTTTCGGATTCGAATCGTTTTAGAATTCAAACAGTTTTCCAATTTCCAAAGAGAATAAAATAGAATAGAACGTAAAGGAATAGAATAAAAAAATAGAATAGAATAGAAAATAATAGAATGGAATATAATAGAAAGGACTAGAATTAAAAAAAAAAAGAATATAATTAAATAGAAAGATTATATCTATCCTCTGAAATTCAAATAGAATAGTAAAGAATAGAAAAAAAAAACAATAGAATAGAAATACTATAACAATTTTCCAAAATTTAAATAGAATTAATTTCAATTTGAATAGATTAGAAAAGAATAGAGTAGAATAGAATATAAAAGAACACAATTGTATAGAAAAAAACAACAGATTATAATAGAATAGAATGAATATAACCATCTCCTATTCTAATCTATTATTTTCTATTCTATTCAAAAGTGAATTGATTCTATTTGAATTTAGGGAAATGGTTATATTCTTTCTATTCTATTCTTTTTTTTAAATTGTATAATTTTTCCATGTGTTTATTCTAGTCTATTGTTTTCTATTCTATTATTTTATTTTCTATTCTATTCTATTCTTTTCTATTCAAATTTATTCTATTCGAAATTCGAATTTCAGAAGATATTTATATTCTTTCTATTCATTTCTATCTTATTGTTTTTTTTCTATACTATTCTAATTTTCATCCGAATTTAAATTCAGAACTAAACAAACTGCACATGTCTAATGAGAAGAGTTTTGGTGCTCTGGCTGGGGCTTTCACTGCAGATCCATAAGAAACATAAGCGGCAACTCAGTAGCATCTTAATGAAAACATTTATTTTTGCACTACAGCAATAGCAGAATCCAACAGATGCTAACACATTTCAGCTAAAGCCTTCCTCATAGCATACACAAATAACATTAAAACCAAATGTATTTACTAATACAGCCCCTATGACAAACAAGAGGCGGGTCAATCCTAATGAAAAATCTCATCAATTCAATAAGAAACACTTGGGGATGAGCACACTGAAAGAGAAGAACATGTGGATGGCAAAACACGCAAAGGGTGGGGTGTATATTATATGGGGGCGCTTAAAAATAAATATGCTATAAACTATATTTGTATAGTGTAAGCAAATAAAGTGCACAGTGCTCAATAATTCATATTCATAAGTAAACAATGCAGTGCTTGAAAATATTCATCAATAGACAAAGGGCATAGAAAAACAGCAAACAAGATAATTAATATTGAATATATCAAAAATGTCCATACAATATGTGAAGCAACTCTGGTCTTTTACACCATCACCACTGCCAAACGACTTTGAAAGACAACTACCGGTGAATAAGGGTAAGTCTCCTACTCACCAGACCACCATGACCTCTTTAACCACTTGCTTACTGGGCACATATACCCCCTTCCTGCCCAGGCGAAATTTCAGCTTTCGGCACTGTCCCGCTTTGAATGACAATTGCGCGGTCGTGCGACGTGGCTCCCAAACAAAATTGACATCCTTTTTTTCCCACAAATAGAGCTTTCTTTTGGTGGTATTTGATCACCTCTGTGGTTTTTATTTTTTGCACTATAAACAAAGAAAGAGCAACAATTTAGAAAAAAACACAATTTTTTGATTTTTGCTATAATAAATATGCCATTTTTTTTCCTCAGTTTAGGCCGATACGTATTCTTCTACAATCGGCGTTTATTAATTGATTTGTGCAAAAGTTATAGCATTTACAAAATAGGGGGTAGTTTTATGGCATTGTTAGTACGGCGATCAGGGATTTTTTTCGTGACTACGACATTATGGCGGACACAGCGAACACTTTTGACACTATTTTGGGACCATTCACATTTATACAGCGAACAGTGCTATAAATATGCACTGATTACTGTATAAATGTGGCTGGCAGGGAAGGGGGTTAACACTAGGGGGCGAGGAAGGGGTTAAATGTGTGCCCTGGGAGTGATTACTACTGTGGGGGGAGGGGACTGACTGGGGGAGGTGACCGATCTGTGTCCCTATGTACAAGGGACACAGCATCGGTCTCCTCTCCCTGACAGGACGTGGATCTCTGTGTTTACACACAGAGATCCACATCTTTGTCTGTGTACCGGCTGATCGCGGGTACCTGGTGGACATCGCGGCCACCAGGCACGCCCATCGGCATTACAGTGACGCGCCAGGCATGTGCGCGCGCCCCCCAGTGGCCAGAGGAGCGGATGCCGTGAAAAGACGGCCTCCCGACATTTATGAGCCACCTTGCGGCCGTACATAGTCGTACGGCGGGCGCAAGATGGTTAAATAAAAAGAAAGGTCAGGTGGAGCTTTGTATAGTTAAAGATCTGTAATCTGTACTGGTATATACCAGGTAGGTTGTGGAGCAGCCGTCTCGCTCGCGCTGTGGTGGATCAGTGTGCGTTCCACCGCCTGGAGATACAGGAACCGGAAGTGTAAACGTGACCGAGAGGCGCATCCCACAGCGCGAGTGAGACGGCTGCTCCACAACCTACCTGGTACATATTAAAGTAAGTGGCCATTTGGCTTGTTCTTTTTATTATTTATTTTAATAAAACTGAATTACACTATGGCCCTGCTTCTCTCCATTTTTTTCTGAACAACATTGTGGCAGAGCAATTTTCAGGCTTATCCCTTTGGTGTATACCAGTACAGATTACAGATCTTTAACTATACAAAGCTCCACCTGACCTGATATAGGGTATTTGGGTTAACTAATATATCGGAAGAACACAAGGTCCCAAGGAGGTGATGTGCATCCCAATAGGAAGCAAAATAAACTGGCTATATCAGTCAGTGTTCAAAAAAGGTGGCTAAAAAATAAAGAAACCAGCAACAAAAGACATTAAAATAAAAATAAGAAATAGTAAACAGCAACCTTCTGAACTGTCTAAGGTGTATATCCGGGTACCTTTCCAAGAGAGTCAATCTCATTAACATGTGGGTGATGTGATGAAGTTTGAAGAGACATAAATGGTGATTTGAATATCAATAGAAGATAAGCCATCTTCAAGGGCCCTTGAAGATTGGGGCCTAGGCATCCCCGCAGTTAAACCACCAGGGTGGGAATGCTTCATCCTCTATGGCTTTTGCTTCTCTGGTGAAGAAAAAGTAGAGCGTGGAGGGCTTCTTTCCAGGGATGGCAGGAGTAATTCCTGATTCTAGTCAGGAAGATCAAGTGAGCCTAGTTGCAGAGCCTCACAGAAGTCGGGTAGGTCTGCTGGAGTGCGCAGGACATGTTTTCTGCCATTGTGGTTGAGGATTAGGGTGAACAGGAAGCACCATGTGTATTTCAGATCTTTTTTCCTGCAGCTTATCTAGGAGAGGGTGCAGAGCTCTTTGGTTTTTCAGTGTGATCTGTGTTAGATCATGGAAGAGCATAGTTGTTTCACCATTGAAGATAATTTGGTCCTTGCGCCTTGCTTTGTGCATTATATCCTCTTTTAGGGGAAAGTGCTACAGGCAGCAAATGTCCCGTGGTGGGGCTGCGTCAGGGCCGCATCCCTGTAAATCCCTGTGTGCACAGACAAATTCTATTTTCGAGTCTTCAGGTCTTTCAAGGAGGCTATTAAAAACTCTTTGTAAAGCAGGAATAATTTGATCCTTCTCCACAGATTCTGAAATTTCCCTAACTCTGATGTTATTACCCTTTCCCCTGTTGTCCAAGCCCTCCAGATGCCTATTCATTTCTATGAAATGATGGGAATATGAGAAAGTCACTTTCTCCAGCCTTTGTCTCTGTGCTTCCCTGTTGCCTCAGCCGAGGCCAGCTTCTCTGTGAGAACTAGTAGATTTGTTTTCAAGTCAGTTATGGCTGCAGAAAATGTTGGCTGTCCACTGCAAACCCTTACATATCAACATAGGTGAGGGGATGGTCAGAGAGCAGAGTCTCCCTACCTGTGTCTTCTGATGCCGACTGGGATTCTTCACTAAAGACCTCCTCGTTCCGAGATGGTGCCATCTTGCTGCCTGCCATGCTGCCACGGGAGAGGGTCTGATTTTTAAAGAGATCTGGGATATTCCTCACTGAGGATATGGCCGAGTTGTGTCAAGATCTAGCGTGGGGTGTGAGGGGGGTCAGTCTGCCTCTTTCAGAGGTACTGATAGCAGAGCATTGGGCTGAGATCTGTGTAACCGTCGGAGCTCCTCTAGTGTGCTGCCATCTCAGCCATGCGCCATACTACGCCCCCCTGCACCTACGTTTTTATATTGTAATCAACAATTTCAGCTCTGGTAGAAAATTAGTAAAGCAGCTACTAAGATCTGCTTCAATGGGTTGTTTTCTTCATTCTACAAAAATATAGAAAATTGGTAATGTTGTCTTTTAGATTACTTACTAATACACTATGGAAGCATTTATCCTTTCGAATCTTGGCTTATGCAAATCCATCATTGGTCAAAATGTGGGTAAAGCTCATGGCAGAAAAGCCAGAGCTGACTGTACAGATAACGTTTCAGCTGATTATATTTAAAACAACATTTCATTAATAATAATCAGCACTTGAATAGTCCTTTTTATACAAAGGCTGTAAAAAGTGAAATTACCAGACCAACTGGACACATTGGTCTGTATATGCTATCAACAGTCCTTGTTTCTCTTACATATAGAAAATTATGTTCTGTTTTTAAGTTCTATCTTACCTAATGTTTACTTGATGTGCAGACTTCTAAATATTACAAATTAAAATTTGACTCTAATCTGTGACAACAAGCTTAAAATGTATATTTGATTTCAGTTTAATTGAAATGTGCCAACAGTGTTTAAAATTACACCCATGCCTGTGAATTATATTTCTCTAAAGACTTGAAAGTCTTTATTTTTAATTATGCAAACTACTTAGTAACAGATGCAAGAAACATGGTGGTAAAATTCATTATACTGTATAGTTTTGCTTATCCTTTTTTAAGTTGGTTAGTATTTTAAATCTGATAGCTAGACCTGAAAATAAATAGGTACATAAAAAAACTTCCTTATACAAAATAAAAATCTGGATGAGGAAGCAACATTTCAGAATCTGGCAATTTTTACACACATTGATGAAAATACTTTCAAAGACATTATTCTGAGACAACTTCATTTCTTGCAGTAATACATTATTAGAACAGCTTTAAAAAAATGATATATTACTTTAAGCATGCCACTACCCAGAAGTAGATTTAATAGAACTGAATGTAGACAGTCAATATTTTCTTAGCACCAGATTTAAACAGTGACATTAAATCACCTTTTTTGGATCCATTACAGTAACTGATCAACCTTGTCATTTGTTGGAGAAAACATCTGTTGGTTTGCTATGCAGAGACAATGTACGCTGCTAATCCCCACCTATTAACATTTGAACAATAAACACACAATTAGGTGTCAGATTATGTTTAATCATTTCTTCAGGGTTTGCTGACTAGGAGGCAATTCTGTGTTTTCTCATTACTCAAGATGTTCAAGTACAATATTTGTTAACCACTTCCCGCCGGGAGGGCGTAAATGGACGTCCTCCTGTTTCAGTGGTTATACTGGGATGATGCCTGCACCTACAGCCATCAACCCAGTATCGTTCTCTTCAGCCGGCAATTCCCTGCACCGTAAGAACAATCATAGAGGCAGTTCAGTCGCTTGTTTGTTCTTACAGGCGGCGGGAGAGAATGTCCCCCCTCCTGCCACCCATGCGAACCGAAAGTCGGAGAAGAAATTCACAGGTGCCAGAAGTTGACCATGGTCCCCGGTAATGGTCCCTGGTAATCTTTATGACTCTCAGAGTTGTAAATACTGCCATATACTTGGCTGGAAAGCCGAGATCGTCCTGTTCTGTTTTTGTTTTTTATCTCAGGCTTTCCAGCCTGGAGGAGAGATGTGGGGTCTTAGTGATCCCACATCATCTCTCCATAAAGAGGACCTGTCACACACTATTACTATTACAAGGGATATTTAAATTCCTTGAAATAGGAATAAAAGTGATCAAAAAAATTTTGAAGGAGAAAGGGAAAGTGTAAATATCAAAAAATGGAAGCAGAAGCGAATGCATACGTACGTCACGCCCACATATGTAAATGGCAGTCAAACCACACATGTGAGGTATTTACATGAATGTCAGAATGAGAGAAATAATTATTTTCCAGATCTCCTCTGTAACTCTAAACACGTAACCTGTAAAAAAAAATGAAAGCGTTGCCTATGGAGATTTTTGAGTACCAAACTTTGGCGCCATTCCACGAGCGTACGCAATTTTCAAGCGTGACATGTTAGATATCTATTTACTCAGCGTAACATCATCTTTCACAATATACAAAAAAATTGGGCTAACATCGGTGTTTTTTTAAATTTTATTTATAAAACAGTTTTTTTATCAAAAAAAAAAACGTTTGAAAAATTGCTGCGCAAATACCATATTACATAGAAAGTTGTAACAACTGCTATTTATTCCCCAGGATCTCTGATAAAAAAACATATATAATGTTTGGGGGTTCTGAGTAATTTTCTACCCAAAAAATTATGATTTTTACGTGTAGGAGCGAAGTGCCAGAATTGGCCCGGATGAGAAATGATTAAAAGAAGTATTATCAACGGATCAAGGAAAATAAAAGCTATAAACTAGTGGAATGCATCAAAGGATCAAGCAGCCCACAACAATGTCATCTGGCTGCTAGAGTTACAGATATTACTATTTATATGCATATATTTATTCCCTGAGACATTCCTTTGTGTGCCTATTAATTACTTCAACCTGTACAAATACCCCTTAGAGTGGAAGACTCAATTCTCTGAGCTAGAGTTGCCAAGTGATTGCTACGGTTTCTTGATATAAGGCTGACATGGTAGCATCTGCAAATACTATATGGCTATCAGGTGCCTAATCTTTCATCAAACTTGCAAGCAATAGATATTTATTGGATCAAGAGGGCATCTTATCTTATTATTGCGCTTGTTAATTTTCTGTTGAGGATCAACAATAAACCAAGAAGTAAAAAACTAATAAAATGCTTTCAACATAAAATAAATAGAAAGCAAACTCTAAAAATATAATTTTTCTAATACAAAGAAAAGGGAGGCCATTTTATAACAATTGCCTGTTTGCTGCCAAGATGTCATGGTTGCCCAGCTGTTGCTTGAATAATGTCAAGTTTTTACTTAAATGTATTGTCAAGTCAATGATCTTTGTTTAGAGGGCAATATTATTACAATTTATTGCCCTTTAGACATCTCAAATATAAACCATTCCACTATTACCCTAATGTTTTGCATGGCACGCTACATGTACTGCTATTAAACCGTTCCATTTACTGGTTGTGACTTCAAGGACATCACAGGGCAAAATGGAAATGCATGCAGCTACCACATCTAAGGATTATCACACTGTAATATATTGAATTTTTGCTGCTGGGTTTAGATACAGTTCAAAAAATGTACTCACCTTCAAGTTCAATGACAAGTGCTACGGGGAGGTCGCGTGACCACTTAAGGTACGTTCTTAGAGGAGACCATTAAAAATATAGGGACACAATCTTAAGAGTGTAAACAATGGTTGGGGACGAGGTTCAAGTGTGCCAAATCCTTAACTATTGTTCAATAGGTTTAAAGTTCACACTAGAAGGAAACAACCAATAGTCACAAGATCCAAAATTCTGAAAGATTGACTAACCCATCACCTTCACTAAAAATGGGTGGGCTCACAGCAACTATGCTTCCCGCGTGTCTTGGTGCTTTAATGGTGTTCAAGATAAAAATGTATTTTACAAATTTTGAGCATGATTCACGAAGCAGACTTCAAATCAAACCCAGGTCAAACAGACATTCTTTTAAAGTCCTATAATGTTTTTTTTTTTTTGCAAATTTTATTTAGAAAGGGCTAAACAGTGAAACAACTGTGTCACAATAGAAAATTGCAATAAAATATGATTAAACATTAATCCAACCTTGTAATTAGAAATGGTCTAAAATGAATAGTTAAATCTTAATGGCAATATATTAAAAGGTTACCTCTGTCAATATTTAATGAATTATTTTAATTATTATGATAAGGAAATAGAACCCAAACTGCTTTAAAGTCAGAAATTTGCAGTCATTTGAGGCATGAACTTCAATTTCCATATTTCCCTTTGTGATAATTGTGTTGATTGAACACTCAGAATCAACCTCTGGGAAACTTCCCACAATGTTTTTCATTTTGTTGCCGTTATCTTTTTGGAATTATTCATTTAGAAGTTCATTGACCTTCTTATCTGCACTTTTTGCCATGCTTTGAATATGGAGGACTTATTTTGCTGTCTTATTAGATATCCAAATACATTTTCCAAAGCTTTTATATGCTGATTTTAGATGAAACAGAGATAGTTCTTTTTTCTTTTAGCAGTCCTAAGTCCAACCAAAAGCAATGGCCTGACTGCATGAGCTTATTAATATGGTACAAAATAGCAAGCTATGCACTTTCAAAGAAGCCAGTTAAACTTCTACATTAAAGAATTTGCACTAGACTGACTAAAAATAATATAAAAATATTAAAGGGTATTATGGATGTCCTGGCATTTTGCATGAAATATCATGGTGACTTTTGGATCAATGTTCTCTAGACCAGATTACACAGATGAAGATTTTAGACTATTGAAGGCATACATAACATTACAATTGACAAAGAAGATTAAGATTACATAAACACACATGAAACAAGTTACACTGTACATTCCCCTAAATAATTCAGCTTGAAAAAAGATGGATTTTGGGACTTTAAATTAGGCCTATGATGTATGGGTCAAAGTACCTCCATCCCTAATTGCAGAGACTAAATGAAAAGAGTTGGGACTTTAAATGAAGCATGCAACATTGAAAGCAAATAACACAGTTGTCTATAAAACATATGTATTTTATTTGTAGTAAAGTTAATGTGAAGGGGTCAGTTCACAATGCTATAAAAATAATTAAAGTGATAAATTCATATATATACACATGCATTAAAAAAGGGGCATGGTGGTACATAACTTGCAACAGACCAATTTCTTAAAATCAAGTTGACATAGTATGGAGTACATCATGGTAAAGATGTCATATAGTCACACATATTTGCAGGTAAAATTTTGCATAATAAACACATTATTGTAGCATCTGGACCTTGACGCGTTCAGTGGCTCACTGACACTCATCAGGAACAGATGCAGAAGTATCTAAAAAGTATATAGGTAAACAATGATTCGGACTAATTAAAGAAAAAGGGGAAGGAGGAGTAATGAAACATCCACCTATACTTACAAGCTGACTATGGATATGGAGTATGGCAGCGAGCACCAAAGATGAAGTAGGGGCATCATCTTTGGTCCTCCTCCCAGGACCCCATCGCCACTGCCTCAACCAATTGGAAGCACCAGGTCTGCAGCAACTGATAAATGCTTCCATGCACGTTTCGGGCCACACCCTCAACCTCATCTTCAAACAAAACATTGACATTAACACATTGGACAACACGCCACTGCCATGGACTGACTACCACGCCATCAAATTCAGAATAACCACCAACACCATTTGCCAAAAACCAACACTCTCAACAACAACAACACACCGGACAAGATCACAGAAGAAACTACACTCACATCTCTTCAAAACCACATTATCCAACAAATTAGCGATGCTAACTCAAACTGAAGACATACTCAACTCCCTTAACACATCACTATTACAGACAGTAGACACAGTCGCACCAATACGCAGAGCACCCACCCGCAAAAACAATTCGGGCTGGTTCGACTCTCTTCGACTTCAATGACTCAGAAGAGCTGAAGGAGCCTGGAGAAGGAATTTAACAAAGGAAAACCACACAAACTATAAATCACTCACCACAAAATACCACAAAGCCATCTTCATAGCAAAAAAAGAACACTTCTCCAACACCATCTCAAAAGCCATAAACCGCCCCGGGAACTCTTCAAACTAGTCGCCCAGACTATGAACCCCACCTGTCTAGAGCCTCCAGCAAACAAAACACAAGAATTCTGCAATGAGCTATCTGATTTTTTCATTGACAAATTCACAAACATTCATGAAATAATTCAGCAGAAAATAGCAAGCAACCCAACCACAGCAAGAAGACAAAGACCATACAAATATTCTATAATCACCGAGATTTACTCTGGTCCCAATCACCATCGACACCACCAAAATCATCATCCGAGACAGCACATCACCAAACGACATTATTCCCACAAAACTTCTGAAAACTTCTGAAAGAATGTACCGACATCTTGGCACCCATCATAACACACCTCATAAACAAATCATTCAAAGAAGGAATCTTTCCGATCTCCCTCAAGCAAGGCATAATCAAACCCCTCCTAAAGAAGCCCAACCTCGACCCCAAAGACCCAAACTACCGCAAACCTGTCACAAGCCTTAACACCATCTCCAAGATTATCGAGAAAGCAGTAGTACAACAGCTACAACCCCATTTGGATACCCACAAACTCTTGGACCCACTACAATCTGGTTTCCGCCCTGGCCACGGGACAGAAACTGTACTTCTCAAAATCTGGGATGACACCCTTAAAGCAGCAGATGAAAGAGAATCATGTCTCCTGGTGCTGCTGGACCTCAGCACAGCTTTCGACACAGTAGACCACAAACCCTGCTCACTTGTCTCTCAGAAGTAGCCGGAGTCACAGACTCAGATCTACTCTGGTTCGCATCTTTCCTAGAGAACCAATCCCAGCAAGTGAAAATAGGATCTTTCACTTCAGAAGCACGTAAAATTACATGCAGAGTCCCTCAAGGATCACCCCTGTTGCCTGTGCTCTTCAACATCTACCTCCGTCCACTCCTCAAAATCATCAGCAATCAGGACCTGCTCTATCACTCCTACGTTGATGACACCCAACTTTACCTACGCATCACCAACAAAAATGACCAATACTACGCACTGGAAAACTGCCTCTCATTGATCGACGATTGGATGACAAAGAGCTCCCTCAAACTTAATGGATCCAAAACAGAACTCCTCTTCCTCCATGCAAACCGAAACAAAAACACTAGCACAATGTTCACACCACCCACCATCCTAGGACAAACAATCACCCCCAGCACTAAAGCCAAAAGCCTCAGAGTCATCTTTGACTACGACATGACAATGGATGCACAAATAGGATCAGTAGTCAGCGGATCTCACCACCTTCTTTGCCTGTTGCATAGATTCATCCCCTTCATTCCGGAAGGAGACACAGCAGCAGTAGTTGGAACAATCATCAATTCCTGACTCGACTACGCAAACTCCCTCTACCTAGAACTTCACAAATACCGCATTTCACATCTACAAGTTGTCCAGAACACAGAAGCCAGACTGGTAACTGGAAAAAACCCTGAGAATCAATCACCCCGTCCCTGAGGACCCTCCATTGGCTAGCCGTGAAGGATTGGGTTACATTTAAGACCCTTTGCCTCACTCACAAATGTACACAAGGAAAAACCCTGCAATACCTCTGCGAAAAAATAAAGCACTACACCCCAAGTCGCCCCCTCCGATCAACTAACCAGAACCTCCTCCACATTCCCAAGACCCGCTACAAATCAAAAAGCGAACGAAGATTCACAGTACAAGGACCCTGGCTATGGAACGCTCTACCCGTGGACATCCGCTTGAAAGAAAACCATCTGGCCTTCAGAAAGAAGCTTAAGACCCATCTCTTCTGAAGACACAGGAGGACGCTGGCTGCAAAAGCGCCTTGAGGCGATTTAGTTCATGTTTGTCGTGCTATACAAGTTACTCATTCATTCATCTAGCACGAGAGCTGAGGTGGTACAGCCCACGATACAGCAGCGGGGTCATGAAAGTCATGAAAGGAGAGAAGGTGGTCCCCACCAGACAATCAATGGTGGTGCATTGTTGAAACTATGTGTATTTGTAAATGTTGAATTTCTGATAGAGGGATTGATCCTGTTCTTGTCCTACAAGGTGATGGAAGGTGTGGAAGAAAAGAGATACTTTAATGGTGGGTGAACCAAAACATGGATGGAAAGCAGTGTAGGGATAATCAAACAGAGTGACAAAGTAGTATTGGGTTTCCCCCAACAATGGGGAGACTGAAATTGAAAAAGAACTGAACCTAAAAAAAAGGGAGGTATAGAGACAGAGAAAAACTACCATGGGTATTACCTTGTAATTCGATGTGAAAAACAAATCCCAGGTGAATGCACCATTTACCAGAAGTCACATGCCACACAAGAGTACCCGTTCCTAAAAATGGGAGTATAAATACTCCACTGTGAAGGCTGGTAACCGCCAATGTCACGCAGGTGAGTGATTAGAGGGAAGGCGCCATCACCTGATTGGTTCTGCTCAGTATTTGGCGCCAAAAGAACATTTCCTTGTGTAAGACGCTGATGGTAACACACAAAACGCTGGCATCATGGCTCAGACGTAGTGGAAATTATACATACAGCGTGGTCGGCGTGGCGTCGATGCACTGCGGGATGCCCACCTAAACCCCCAACCGCTATGGGCGATGAGGGAAGGGGAGGACCCACGGTGCGCATCGCAGCTCCTAGGACTAGAGAAACCACAGCAACGCCATGGAACTCAAATGACCAACACACCAATGAACACCATACCTAAATAGGGGAATAGATGGAATAAAACAAATTGTACTATGAAATACCTATCCTATATCTTTAACCACAATGTTGCAGTAAAAAGGAAGGAAAATTTCTAACACATGGTACATGTATCAGAATTTGCTTGCTTCCAGAACACATTGCACGGTTGCACTTTGCTTCTATTTTGCACATATTGGATACAATTGGAGATATTCATTATATTTCATTGTTTGAACACCGGAAGGATTTGCGCTCATCATTTATTATATTTATTTCAGTTATTGGTGATATTGTGTTACACTATAGATTGAGCAGCATTCCCAGTACACTTATAGCATCCACTAGGCAGGCGCAGTAGACCCGACTTTATCTTTTAGACTGTACATTATGTCTATGTAATCTGTGAAGATATTTACAGTCTGAACTTGTCACAAGTACTAGAGGAAGTATGGGGAACCCACAATTTGTCATAAACCAGCCCTTACTTTGTTTATATACCGTAGCTTGAAAATACAATACAAGTTGGAAGTGAACCACAGAAAAAAAATAATCATTGCTTGATTTTCCACAACTTTAAAGCCCCGTACACACGATCGGTTTAACTGATGAAAACCGTCCGATGGATGGTTTTCATCAGACAAACCGATCGTGTATGGTACCCATCGGTCTTTTTTCCATCGGATGGAAAAAATAGAACTTGTTTTAAATTTTTCCGATGGATAAAAAACCGATGGGAATTTCCGATCGTCTATGGGCAAGTCCATCGGTTAAAATACCCACGCATGCTCAGACTGAATTAGGAGACGGGAGCGCTCGTTCTGGTAAAACTAGCGTTCCTAATGGAGAGAGCACATTCGTCATTCTGCAAGTTATTGCTTCGTTTAATGCAGCGCATGTTTTGTTGCTTTAGAACGGTCTTTAAAATGTCATTTTGGCAGCAGATCTTTCTCCTGAGTTCTGACAAACGTATGTCTTTCTTCTTTCTTGTAATCTTAGGAATAATTTGTTTAATTCTTCAAGGCCGACCTCACAAATTACACCTTTCTTTTTGTTTTTGTCTTTAAATTTGTTGTGCATTTTTTGGTGTGTCAATTTCTCAGAACAACATATTATTTTTATTTTTTACTCATGGAGGTTGGTGTCCCTTGTTATTAATTACACATTGTATTTATGAAATCTTATTGCTACTTCCAAAAAAAAAACACATCAGGCATTTATGTTGGCTGAAATCAAATTTCCCTTTATTTCGGACAAAAAACAAACAAAAACCGAAGGGCAACTATTCAGAAATTAGCAGAGAATATAAAGTCATTAGATCCCAAATGCAGACCTGACTATGATCAATAATAAAATCAACAACAGCATGAAATCAGGAGCAGCAGCCAAAGACATACATCATACCAAGCTGTGGTACTCCATCAACCTTCAATTTCTGGATGAGCAGCTCGAGGCCAAGGAATCACCTCCTGCTCTTCCCTGTAGCCTTCCTTCCACGCCTCTCTGCAGCGTTCTCTCCACGGCCCCGTCCATGCACCCTTGCAGGCTGGGCCACTGTGGGTGGTGATGTGGCAGGAGGAGGAGGAGAAGGAGGAGAGGGATTGGCTTGCTGCGAGATATGGGTGGCCTCAGTCAGCAGCCCCCTCGCCCCCATGTGTATGGCCATATATATAAGGTGCTCACAAAGGGCCCGTTGTCCCGCCTCCATTCTGAGCAACTTATGCGCCAGATAGGTGCTAAACCCCTCCGTAGGGTTGAGGGGGGCCCTCATGATAGCAGCAGCCTCCTGAATCATCTTTAGTGACTCCTCCTCCACTTGTGTCATCCGCCGTTGTTTTGGCGGTCTGACGTGGAGGGGAGCCACTTGGGAGACGATGCTGCCACTAGGCCTGGGGACCTGCTGAGTCCCACTTGGCCCTGCCTCCTCCTGCCTGCCACACTCCTGACCCTCTTCCTCCTGGCTTGCCTCATCCTGTTTTTAAAAGAAAATGAAAAATTTGATTATTTGGGGAATCTATCACACACAATTTTGATCTCTTTCCTGTTTTTTTTTTTTTTTTTTTTGGGGGGGGGGTTATGATATCATTTATGGCTAATCCAAACAGTTCAACACAATATTACTTAGTGGACAATATTAATGATCAAAAATACTATACCGGGCTGAAGATGTGAAGATCTGGCTCTTCTAGCTCGGGAGGCTCCTCCTCCGCCTCTGCAGGGGTGGAGGGAAGGGTGGAAGGAACGCTGGAGGGAAGGGTGGAAGGAAGGGTTGAGGGAAGGCTGGAAATAGATTCCCTGGCCTCTATCTGGTCATCCAGAAATTGAAGATGTCTGTAGTACCACAGCTTGGGCTTTACTACATCGTCGGCTGCTGCTCCTGATCTCTTTGACTGGCGCACTTCCTTGTATTTTTTTTTATAGGAATTACGCAGGTTGTTGATTTTATTATTGATCATAGTGTAGTCTGCATCTGGGATCCATGGCTTCATATCCTCTGCTAACTTGGTAATAGTTGCCCGACGTACATCACTCTTGTGGTACGCTGGGTGTTTCAGTTCCCACAGGTTGCGCTGTTCCTTATATTTTTCTATAAAAATCAGCATCACCTCCGGCTCTCGTAGTTTCTGCATCTTTTTTGAACAACAAGTAAAAAACAAAAGAAAAAAAAGTAAAGGATCAGAATTGATTCTCCTCAACTTATCACAATATTGCCCTTTACAATCATGAATCATTATAGGCCACTGCAGGCCCGAGTTCCCTTCTTACCTTAGTTCACTTTGTTGGTTCACTTCCGATCGTCCTTACTCCGCGCATCCCTAATAACTTCTTTCCCCTTTTTATACCCTGCGCATGCATGTAACTCCGCCCTCGTCGCCCGCCCATGACGGACTTTTCCAGGATTTCCCCGCCCCTTAACGATCGGTGCACAGTGTGAGACGGCGACATGTCGCAGACACAGGTGGCTTCTTTACTTGAAATTACCGACGAGGAAAGCCCGGAGGCGGAAACGTCACGATCAGGGATGAGCCGAACACCCCCCTGTTCGGTTCGCACCAGAACCTGCGAACAGACAAAATGTTCGTGTGAACTTTAGAACCTTATTAAATACAATGGACTCGAACGTTCGAAATCTAAAGTGTTAATTATAAAGGCTAATATGCAAGTTATTGTCCTAAAAAGTGTTTGGGGACCTGGGTCCTGCCCCAGGGGACATGTATCAATGCAAAAAAAAGTTTTAAAAACAGCCGTTTTTTCGGGAGCAGTGATTTTAATAGTGCTTAAAATGAAAAAATAAAAGTGAAATATTCCTTTAAATTTCGTACCTGGGGGGTGTGTATGATAGTGGCGCATGTTTCCCGTGCTTAGAACTGTCCCTGCAAAAAATTTCATTTTTGAAAGAAAAAAAGTCATTTAAAACTCACTCGCGCTATTAATGAATTGTCGGCTCCCGGCAATACATTCAAAAGTCATTGATAAAAAATAAAAAAAAGCGTGGGGGTTCCCCAGAATTCAATTACCAGGCCCTTCAGGTCTGGAATGGATTTTAAGGGGAACTCCACCCCAAATTAAAAAAAAAATTGACGTGGGGTCCCCCAAATATCCATTCCAGACCCTTATCCGAGCACGCAACCTGGCCGGCCGCAGGGGAAAAGGGGGGGACGAGAGAGCGGCCCCCCCTCCCTCCTGAACCGTACCAGGCCACATGCCCTCAACATGGGGAGGATGTCCCCATGTTGATGGGGACAAGGGCCTCATCCCCACAACCCTTGCCCGGTGGTTGTGGGGGTCTGCGGGCGGGGGGCTTATCGGAATCTGGAAGACCCCTTTAACAAAGGGGACCCCCAGATCCCGCCCCCCCTATGTGAATTGGTAAGGGGTATACCATTTCACGAAGAAAGCGTAAAAAAAGTTTAGAAAAAACACACAAACACCTTGAAAAAGTCCTTTATTTAAAAAAAAAAAAAAAACATTCCAGCGGTGAAATCCAGTGTCCCGCGACGATCCCGATGTCCAGCGCTGTTCTTCATTGGTTGTGCCTGAGCGGACCTGAAGTGGGAACTCCCTCTCAGTGTTTTAAATGTATAGACCCGCCCCTTCTAAAGTTCCCCATCAGGTCCGCTCAGCGGACCAGATGCGGAACATGAGAAGGGGCGGGTCTATACATGTATTACCAAAGTGAGAGCAGTTCCCCATCAGGTCCGCCCCCTCGGTATGTCGGACCCGCCTACGTCATTGGCTTGAGCGGGGAACTTCCTTCACTATGTAAATTTAAATTACACAGTGAAGGAAGTTCCCCGCTCAAGCCAATGACTTAGGCGGGTCCGACATACCGAGGGGGCGTACCTGATGGGGAACTGCTCTCACTTTGGTAATACATGTATAGACCCGCCCCTTCTCATGTTCCGCATCTGGTCCGCTGAGCGGACCTGATGGGGAACTTTAGAAGGGGCGGGTCTATACATTTAAAATACTGAGAGGGAGTTCCCCATCAGGTCCGCTCAGGCACAACCAATGAAGGACAGCGCTGGACATCGGGATCGCCGCGGGACACTGGATTTCACCGCTGGAATGTTTTTTTTTTTTAAATAAAGGACTTTTTCAAGGTGTTTGTGTGTTTTTTTAAACATTTTTTTACGCTTTCTTCGTGAAATGGTAGGGGTACAATCAGGCCCGGACTGGCCATAGGGCATACCGGGCAAATGCCCGGTGGCCCGCGGCGGCCCTCAGGCCGCCGGACAGCATGTCACGTCTCCCCATCAGGGGCGGGCTGGGCCGGGATGCAAGGGGCCCTCGCTGCCATTTTTTTTTTAATGAAGTCGGCAAGATGCACGGCCGCATGCTGTGGCATTCTGGGACTTGTAGGCGGCAGGCTACACAAACGCCCTGTGATTGGCCGAACAGGGTCATGTGCGGCCGCACGCTGTGGAATTCTGGGACTTGTAGTCATGATGCGAGACTCGCATCATAAGTCATGATGCGAGCCTCGCATCATGACTACAAGTCCCAGAATTCCACAGCGTGCGGCCGCACATGACCCTGTTCGGCCAATCACAGGGCGTTTGTGTTGCGCGCGCCCTGCAAATGGATCGGTGGAGCTGGTCACGCGTGGATGCGGCCAAGCGGGGCTGGTCGTGACCACTTGCTGGAGTCCTGCCTCTCTGCATGTTTCTGAGGTCTCTAAGTCTCATCTACCTCCCCTCTCTGTCAGCGCCCCTCCCCTAGCCTCCTCACTGTTAACCCACCTCCTCTCTGTCAGCCCACCCCCCTTTGTCAGCCCACCTCTTCTCTGTCAGCCCACCCCCTATCTCAGCCCACCCCAACAGCCCTCCTCTATCAGCTCCCCTCTGTCAGCCCACCCCCCCTCTGTCAGCCCACCCCTCTGTCAGTCCACCCCCATCTCAGCCCACCCCCGTCAGCCCTGCTCTGTCAGCCCACCCCCACTGTCAGCCCACCCCTCCTCTATCAGCTCCCCCCTGTCAGTCCACCCCCCCTCTGTCAGCTCACTCCCCCCTCTGTCAGCCCACCCCCTCTCTGTCAGCCACAGCAGGGAGCCAGGCCAGCCACCTGCAGCAGGGTGCACTGTGCCAGCCAGCCAGCCACCCACCCACTGACCCACAGCAGGGAGCCAGGCCAGCACCCACCCACCCACAGCAGGGTGCACCGTGCAAGCCAGCCACTGACCCACAGCAGGGTGCACCGTGCAAGCCAGCCACTGACCCACAGCAGGGAGCCAGGCCAGCACCCACCCACCCACAGCAGGGTGCACCGTGCAAGCCAGCCACTGACCCACAAGCAGGGTGCACCGTGCAAGCCAGCCACTGACCCACAGCAGGGTGCACCGTGCAAGCCAGCCACTGACCCACAGCAGGGTGCACCGTGCAAGCCAGCCACTAACCCACAGCAGGGTGCACCGTGCAAGCCAGCCACTGACCCACAGCAGGGAGCCAGGACAGCCACCAGCAGCAGAGTGCACTGTGCCAACCAGCCACCCACCCACCCACTGACCCACAGCAGGGAGCCAGGCCAGTCACCCACAGCAGGTTGCACAGTGCAAGCCACCCACAGCAGGGAGCCAGGCCAGTCACCCACAGCATGCTGCACCATGCCAGCCAGCCACCGACCCACCCACTGACCCACGGCAGAGAGCCAGGCCAGCCACCAACAGCAGGGTGCAAGGCAGCCACCCACAGAAGCCAGCCACCCACAGTGACCCACCCAGAGCAGGGCCAGGGTGCCAGCCACCCATGGTGACTCATCCACAGCAGGGCCAGGGTGCCAGCCAGCCATCCACGGTGACCCACCCACACCAGCAAACCAGCCAACCACCCACAGGAGCCAGCCAGCCACGGTGACCCACCCACAGCAGGGAGCCAGCCAGCCACCCACAGAAGCAAACCAGCCACGGTGACTATCCACAGCAGGATGCCAGCCAGCCACCCACGGTTTCCCACCCACACCAGGGATCCAGCCAGCCACAGCAGGGTGCCGGCCAGCCACCAACAGGTGCCAGCTAGCCACCCACAGGAACCAGCCTCAGGGGATGCGGGAGCCAGCTACAGCACCCATAGTTAAGGTAAGAGTAGTGCTACAATTTTATTTCTACTTTGTGAGAGGTTGGGGCAGGGGTTAGAGTCATGGCACAAAGAGGGGGTCCCATTAGACTCTGTTCTAGTCCCTAATGGGGCCTGGAGGGGACACTTTCTAACAGACTGTCCATGGGACACTGTTAGAAAAAGACCCCCCTCCAGGTCCTATTAGACTCTGTTGTTAAACAGTGTTTTTTTTTTAAAAGGTAGTACTTTGTACAAATTGAAGGAGCGGGGCCAGGGGTGGGTCATGATAGGGCCAGGAATGGGTCATGGGCAGGGCCTGACAGGGGGACCTTGCTTTATTTGGTCTGGGGGCTCTGGGTGTTGTCAGTCTACCCCTGGGCAGCAAGGGAGTTGGGACCCACATGACTGGCTTGGGCTGCAAGTTTACTTGACCCCAGGACAGGAGCATCACTTCACACACCCAGGATCGGAGGAGGCCATGCAAGGACCTGCTGAGCTGGTACTGGTAAGGGCAGCTGCCATCACTGAGGTGAGAGACCCTGACACCCACAGCTGAACCCCACATCCCATCTACCCCCCATACACCCTATTTACCCTGCCCCAGGCAAGTGCCCACCCAGTAACTTAAAAATCGCCCTCAACACTGTGGGTCCTGCTGGGAGCTGGCCATGGCCAGCAGGACCCACAGGCCATAGCCAGCAGGACCCACAGTTCTGCAGCCAGCAGGACCCCCAGGTGCACAGGCAGATCCCAGCAAGACCCACATGTGTGGGTCCTGCTGGTAGCTGGCCACTGACCTGGGGGTCCTGCTGGCCATTGACCTGTGGGTCCTGCTGACCACTGACCTGTGGGTCCTGCTGGCCACTAGCCTAGGGTGACCAGACATCCCCGGACTGAGGACACTGTCCCTGGACCAAGTATGGCCAATTGGGAGCGGGTGCACTGTGAGATGGGGCAGTGAGAGGGCGCCCAGGGTCTGTGCCCATTGGGCTGCCTCGGAGGGGGAGCGCCACCAGATTTCACAGAGCGGGGATCTCCCACTTACCTGGCGGCCACTGTCATACAAAGTCCCGCCTCCTGGACTGGCTCTTATGATAGACAGCACACTGATGACTTCCATCATGGCCACGCTGGGCAAGTGGGAGATCTCCACACTGTGTAATCCGGCTACTCTCCTCTCTAATCCCCATGCACTGAACAGACTGTGCTGATGGGCACTAGTGAGGCTACGCTGATGGGCACTGGTGAGGCTGCGCTGATGGGCACTGGGGATGGTGAGCTTATTCGGTGTTTCAAAGTGCCACTTGACTGGACTTGCCCCCCAGGCCTAAGGCTGCCAGCCCTCCCCTGCTCCCCATCATCTCTAATGTCTCTGGAGGCAGCCGGGGTTGGTGGGCGGAACTGGGGGTGTGGCTGCCCCCTCCACTCCTCCCACAGACTCGTTCACTCAGCTGAAGGAGAAAGAAAGGAGGACACAGCAGCCAGAGTGTCTTCATCTCCAGGCATGCTGTAAGTTACTGCTGCACATGTCACTACATAGGGGGGTTCTGTAATGTAGGGGGGTTCTGTATTGTAGGGGGGTCTGAAATGTAGTGGGGTCTGAAATGTAGGGGGGTTCTGTATTGTAGGGGGGTTCTGTATTGTAGGGGGTTTCTGTATTGTAGGGGGGTTTGAAATGTAGGTGGGTTCTGTAATGTAGGTGGGTTCTGTAATGTAGGGGGGTTTCTGTATTGTAGGGGGTTCTGTATTGTAGGGGGTCTGTGTAACATGCAGGGGGTCCAGAACTGTTAGGGGGTGTCTGTGTAACAAACTGTGGGGGGCTGTGTAATGTAAAGGGGTCCAGAGGTGCGGTGCTATGTAATGTAAAGGGGTCCAGAGGTGCAGGGTGCTGTGTAATGTAAAAGGGTCCAGAGGTGCAGGGTGCTGTGTAATGTAAAGGGGTGTAGGGTGCTGTGTAATGTAAAGGGGTGCAGGGTGCTGTGTAATGTAAAGGGGTCCAGAGGTGCAGGGTGCTGTGTAATGTAAAAGGGTCCAGAGGTGCAAGGTGCTGTGTAATGTAAAGGGGTCCAGAGGTGCAAGGTGCTGTGTAATGTAAAGGGGTCCAGAGTGCTGTGTAATGTAAAGGGGCCCAGAGGTGCAGGGTGCTGTGTAATGTAAAGGGGTCCAGAGGTACAAGGTGCTGGAACCCCACATCCCATTATTAACCGCCGCCGCAAAGTACCACCGCCCCCCCGGGCTGCTCAGTCTAAAATGCCCGGGCCTATTTTTTGTCCCAGTCCGGGCCTGGGTACAATGTACCCCTTACCAATTCACATGGGGGGCCGGGATCTGGGGGTCCCCTTTGTTAAAGGGGTCTTCCAGATTCCGATAAGCCCCCCGCCCGCAGACCCCCACAACCACCGGGCAATGGTTGTGGGGATGAGGCCCTTGTCCCCATCAACATGGGGACATCCTCCCCATGTTGAGGGCATGTGGCCTGGTACGGTTCAGGAGGGGGGGGGGGCGCTCTCTCGTCCCCCCTTTTCCCCTGCGGCCGGCCAGGTTGCGTGCTCGGATAAGGGGTCTGGTATGGATTTTTAGGGGGACTCCACACCATTTTTTTTTACATTTGGGGTGGAGTTCCCCTTAAAATCCATGCCAGATCTGAAGGGCCTGGAATGGATATTTGGGGGAACCCCACGTCAATTTTTTTTAAATTTGCGGCGGGGTTCCCCTTAATATCCATTCCAGACCTGAAGGGCCTGGTAATTGAATTCTGGGGAACCCCCACGCTTTTTTTTTTTTTTTATCAATGACTTTTGTATGTATTGCCGGGAGCCGACAATTCATTAATAGCCGCGAGTGAGTTTTAAATGACTTTTTTTCTTTCAAAAAATGACATTTTTTGCAGGGACAGTTCTAAGCACGGGAAACAAGCGCCACTTTACATGCATATCATAACACCCCCCAGGTACGAAATTTAAAGGAATATTTCACTTTTATTTTTTCATTTTAAGCATTATTAAAATCACTGCTCCCGAAAAAACGGCCGTTTTTAAAACTTCTTTTTGCATTGATACATGTCCCCTGGGGCAGGACCCGGGTCCCCAAACACTTTTTAGGACAATAACTTGCATATAAGCCTTTATAATTAGCACTTTAGATTTCTCCCATAGATTTTTTCGAATTTGCCGCGAACACCCCAATTTGTTCGCTGTTCGGCGAAGGGGGGAACAGGCAATGTTCGAGTCGAACATGAGTTTGACTCGAACTCAAAGCTCATCCCTAGTCACGATCCAGTCAAAAAAGATACAAGGCGACTAATATGTCTTTTTCTGAGATGGCGGAGATGGTGGACATTCTGCGGAGGAAGGATTACGACGGCAAGCATGGCCCATACGACACCCCTAATCTCCGGAAGTCACAAATTATGGACAAAGTTGCGAAGACTCTCTATAAAAAATATGGGGTCAGGAGATCCAAGGAACAACTCCGTAAAAGGTGGTCAGACCTGAAGCTCAGGCAGCCGGAGCAGTATAGGAAGCTTATAAAAGCATTGAAAAAAGTAAGTTTATTTTACTGTGTTCTTTCACATTGTAATATGTATTCTTCCATGTTTTGCACCATGTGCTTGGCTTGACTGGTTTCACATTTTAAAATCTCAACTTTTCTGTTAAGTGGAGAGTCCACTTATTTGCTAAATGTGTTGAAAAAAAAATTGCTGCGCTTTCCCCAAACATGTTTGGCACATATCCACGTAAACTACATGTGGGCATGCCTCATTTTACTTCAACAATGTTTATCTACACATTGTTGGCTAGATGATGTGTTGTAAGGAAATTTAGAATGTGAATGAAAGAATAAACTGTATTCTGGGTAAAGGAGATGACACTCCAGCAGTTGTGTACTCTTTTTTGTTCTTCATCAAGATACTATACTCTGGGCCACATGACCAAATTTCTTAACGGTGTCACACACAGGTGGTCCAGTGGATACCTTGGTGTTTATCCAAGTGAATTTGTGAGTGTCCTCCAAAATAACATGTTGCTTTGTTGAGTTTGCAAGATCTCATATGTTCATCTTGAAACTCAGGGCCAAATATCGATTGGACCCCACTTTAAAACATTGAGAATCCATTTTCAGGCCTAAAAAGTCTGTGGGCTAAAAGGATACATTTTTTTTTCTATTCCAATAGGGGAGAGGAGAGTGGGAGGACACCATGCTCATGAGACGAGGAACCCAACACCACAGAAACTCCCTGAAGATCCCAAAGCAGACAAAGTTCAGCAGGTTCAGGAAGCGGAGGGGGAGAAAGTGGAGGTGGAGGAAGGAGAGGTGGAGCTTATCAGCACAACAGGTCAGTGTCTGTCACCACAACTTCAAGGTAAATACAGATGTAGGCCTGCATAGTTTTAAAATATTTTTTTCTTTTTAGGGACTGAACGTGGGGGTGTGTCAGGAAGTCCAACTCCTCCATTCTCGAGTGCCAGCGCCAAAATAATCATTCAGGAAATCATGGATTGCAGTAGCGAAATGGACATTATGAGAAAGAGAAAGATTGTGATTGAGCAAAAATATAAAAACATGATAGATATTTGGGGAGAATAGTGTGACCCCCCCTTTTTGTGTGTTTTGTTATGTGTTGGAATTTTTCTATGGGATTTGCACCAGCCCAAATGTGAAGATGCACACACTGAAGACTCAACATGTGCTATCTGCCGTCACAGGATATCTATGTCCCTGTTTTGGGGGTGCAACCTCTTCCTCCCTCCTCAAGTAGGGGAGAGGAAGGGTTTTCACCCCCAAAGCACGTCCATTGATCCCCCATGATGGCAGATAGCACATGTCTACCCTAGCCATGGGATCATGTTGAAGATACCCATTTGAGCCCCAAAAAGAAAGTGTGTTTCTTCACATTTGGGATGGATCAGGGGTAACATTACCCCATCTCCTGTTTGTATTTTTCACTGTGTTATTGTATTACTTTTTAATGAAAAAAAAATGTGGCTTTTGACCCATGCATGTTTCTGCCAAAAAAGCCGCACAAAACACCCAAAAAAAAAATCCGAAAAAAAAAAAAACTGTGTTGCAATCAATAAAAACATTGGGGAAGTCGAAAAAAGGTGTGCCTTGTTGTTTCTATGCTCAATAGCAGTTCTGAAGATGCAAAATGAGTGTTTTTACCTCTGAGATTGGAGGCTTTTTACTAAGGAGAAATACACTTGGCACTACTAGAACCTGGGAGACACATAAACCACAAATCAAAGAATGACAACACAAGTTTGTAGTAAATCAAATATTTTTGTTTATTTAAAAAAGGTAACATCAAAGTTCAGATGTGGTCTGGCATTGCGATGGCCCCCCTACCCGTGAAGTACTCTACGTATTTCTGACGTACTTCACGGGCACTTTGGGGGGCCAAGCCAGTACGGGCAATGCTGAGGCTGGTCAGATTTATCAGTTCAGAGGGACCGGCCTCAGACCCAACTGATGACACATAATTTGTGGAGTATTTTCTTAAAAAATTGTGCAACAAGCAGCAGCAGTACACAATGTTGTTGAGTTTATAATCCGCCAAATTGATAGCTGTCTGGAACAGGCAGAACCGGCTGGCCATTATCCCAAAGACATTCTCCACAACTCTCTGGGCTCTGGCCAGCCGGTAATTAAAAACCCTCCTCTCCGGGGTGAGGGTGCGTTGGGGAAACGGCCGCATGAGGTGTGGTCCTAGTCCAAAAGCTTCATCCGCGATGAAAACGAACGGTAGCCCTTCCACGTTCTCTGCATCTGGAGGCAGTGCAAGACCCCCGGCCTGCAGACGGTGAGCGAACTCCGTCTCAGCGAATACTCCGCCATCGGACATCCGGCCGTTCTTCCCCACGTCCACATACAGGAACTCGTACCGTGCCGACACCACCGCCATTAACACTATGCTATTAAAACCTTTATAGTTAAAATAGTATGACCCCGAACGGGGTGGCGGCACTATGTGGACGTGCTTCCCATCAATTGCCCCTCCGCAGTTGGGGAAATCCCACCGCTGGGCAAATTGGGAGGCCACAGTCAGCCATTCCCGTGGTGTGCTAGGGAACTGTGGAGTCAAACAAAAAGAAGACATTAATACGGTTTATGTTTACAGTGCAAGCAGAATACACACAAAAACATTGTTGACCAACATCATTCTAACATTATTATTTAGGGGAGTATTTCCTACCAATAAACAAAGGCCCACTTAGCAGATGCCTCACCCCCGCTGAGTGGACATTCTAAAATAATCTAAGGGGGGGGCTAAGGTGATTGTGGGGGATCCAAAAAAAGGCTCTACCACTCTGCTGAGCTTGATTGAGAACTAAAAAATTGTTTACATCTTTAGGGGGGGGAGGGAGGGTTGTCAAACTACGTGGGCAATGACCCCAAAAAAAGGAAAAGGAAAATAGAAGGCTAGCTGGGTTTGCACCCACGATAGCATGCTGGAGAGGTTAGTGAAGGGAAATAGGCATGGAGGGCCCAAAAAGGCCTTTACAGGTCAAAAAATGCATGGGGAAAATGGGGACATTACCAGGATATTACAAACAGGCATATTTGTGTTAGGAGGGAAAAAATAAGAAGATTAAAAAACAATCAAAACATATAATGTGAGGTTAAAGGAGCAAAATTACCTTCATATAGTCCTTCTGCAGGACCTGAATGATGGCCGAACACGTCTCAGGGATAATGATCCCGAGAGCCTGGGGGGAGATGCCTGTTGAGAACTTGAGGTCCTGCAAGCTTCTCCCAGTCGCCAGGTATCTCAACGTGGCAATAAGCCTCTGCTCAGCAGTGATGGCCTGGCGCATCACAGTGTCCTGCCTCGTTATATAGGGGGACAGCAAATCCCACAGACTGTGAAATACGGGGTCCGTCATCCTGAGATAATTCCTGAAATCATCAGGATTATTCTCATGGATTTCCCGCAGCAGAGGCATATGAGAGAATTGGTCCCGCTGGAGCAACCAATTCTTAGTCCATGAACTCCTCCTCACCCTGTTCACAGACTGAACTCGGGTTACAGTGTTAACTGCAACACCAAGCCCAAAGCCAACACGAGCTTGAGAACGAGAACGCACTTCAAACATGGTTTTAAACCGGTCGGCTGGTCAGAACGCACTCAAACAGAACGCACCGTGGAACAGCAAGGCCTGAGAAGAACGACCTGAAAACCAGGAAACGAACGGCCAAGAAGGCACTGCAAGGCAGTAACGACCTGACTGCACGCACTGAATCACAAATACAAACCCACAAGCACAAACTGAACACCAGGAAACGATCTGCAAAGCACGGAGACTGAAAAGCGCAAATCGGCTCTCACCAAACTTTTACTAACATGCGGTAACACGAAATCAGCAAAAGCAGCCCAAGGGGTGGCGCCATTAGATTTGTTCGGCCCTTTTATAGCACGTCGTACGTTTTGTACGTGCCTTCGTTTTCTTGCCGTCGGTTTTTAAACTGATGGTGTGTGGCCAAGACTGATGAAAAACAGTTTCATCGGATTTCCGATGGTCAAATCCATCGGACGAAAATCCATAGGTTATCCGATCGTGTGTACAGGGCTTCAGAGGTTATTCAGTGGATGGTTCTTTTCTTCATTGTATATAATGCTATCTTTTGGATAGAGCATTGTGTGAAATAGTAATTTCACTTTAATCAACAGCTGCTACTCCAACCATTGATAAAGATCTATTTTCTGTATTGATAATGTCTATGGGGTGCCTGTTAGATCCTTAAGATCAATAATGATTTTTTCTCTATGATGGATAAGTAGATAATTATGTTTTTCCTAAGAAATCTAATTAATTTTATTCATAATGAATGACTCTTTGGGGTGGATTTCGCAAAACTGGAGAATGTGAAATCTGGTGCAGCTCTGCATAGAAACTAATCAGCTTCCAGATTTTTTGTCAAAGCTTAATTGAATAAGCTAGAGTTAGAAGCTGATTGGCTACCATGCATAGCTTCACCAGATTTTACACTCTTCGGTTTTAGTAAATCAACAACCTAGTTTTCTAAACCTGAATGCCTTAATTACAAAGATCCCTAGACTCTGTCCAAAGGCAGTCTCTAAGGTACGAACTGGAGAGAAAATGTTCAATCTGGAGTAGCACCTCAAAACCTTGTTTACTTCCATCATTCACTCACGTGTAATCAAAAATATATATATATATTTTATTTTCCTTTCATGAGGTTGGGTATTCTTTGCAAAGTGATTTTTTGTTGTACCAGATTTACTAAGCTAATGAAAATGTTACTTTCAAAGTAAACAGCCTATCCACCTTTAGCAAACCAACTCCAGTAACTGTGAGCATATTCATTAAATTCAGTATTAAATCAGTTACCTTTCTCCTTATTGTGAGCTAAATTGTGTAAAGTGTACATAAAATGTACAACTCCTTACACAAAATTCAGTGGAAGTACCTCTTAAAAAAAAAAAAAAAATCACAAAAAGAGAAAAATGCTTTCATAACTGCTGTAGATATACTGTACCTCATAGTTTAAATACAGTACACAGCTCTCACTACCAAAGTTCCCAAGAGACATAAACAAATTACTATATAATGTAACCTTTCATTAACCACTTAACGACCGCTCACTGTATATATACGTCGGCAGAATGGCACCGACAGGCACAATCACGTAGAGCATACGTGATCGCCTTTGTACAGTTGGGGGGTCCGATCGGACCCCCCTCCTATACAGTGAGCGGCCGTTTATCGTTGGGGAGCGATCAGAGATGAGGGGGTGACCATTTGATTTCGGCCACCCCCTTGCGATCGCTCCCGGCCAATGAAAATGCTTCCTCCGCCATGTGATGTAAACACAGGCAGGAGGAAGTGATGTCATCTCCCTCGCGGCGGTTTTTTCGATTCCGGCGCCGAGGAGAGAGGAAGCAGGTTAGTGCACCAACAGTCCACTGACACTTAGGTACACATAGGCACACATTTCACCCCCCAGTCACCCCCAGATCACCCCCCAGGTCACCCCCCAGCCCCCAATCACAGTGTCACTGATTGCAGTGATCATTTATTTTACTGATCACTGCATTTAGTGTCATCTGTGATAGTAAAAAGTTGCAGGGCAGTTAGGATTAGGCCCCTTTAGGTCCAGGGTAGCCCCCTAACCCCCCCTAATAAAGGTTTAACCCCTTGATCGCCCCCCAGGTAACCCTTTCACCCCCTAACACCAGCGTCACTAAGCAATCGTATTTTCGATCGCTGTATTTAGTGCCGGTGGTGCCCTAGATAGCCAGTTATTTATTTTTAATTTCGCCGCAGGTTTTTAGAGCGTCAGGTACCCCCATATATTATTTTAACCCCCTTATTGCCCCTAGAGTTAACCCTTTCACCAGTGATCACCGTATAAGCGTCACTGGTGACACTGGTTACCCAGTTAGTTATTTAGTTATTTAGGTAACCCGTCAGGTTTTTATATAGCGTCGGGTACCCCCATATTTAACCTAATAAAGGTTTTAACCCCCTGATTGCCCCTAGTTAACCCTTTCACCAGTGATCACCATATAAAGGTTACGGGTGACGCTGGTTGGTTAGTTTGCTTTTTATAGCATCAGGGCACCCGCCGTATATAACCCAATAAAGGTTTAACCCCCTGATCGCCCGGCGGGTGAGATCAATTAGGTTTTAGCACCAGAGAGGGTCTGCGTTGCCCCAGGCAGCGTTAGGTTAGTGCCAGTAACGCTAACACCCACGCGCAAAGCATACACCTCCCTTAGTGGTATAGTATCTGATCAGATCTATACTAGCGTCCCCAGCGGTTTAGGGTTCCCAAAAATGCAGTGTTAGCGGGATCAGCCCAGATACCTGCTAGCACCTGCGTTTAGCCCCTCCGCCCAGCCCAGCCCAGCCCAGCCCACCCAAGTGCAGTATCGATCGATCACTGTCACTTACCAAACACAAAACACATAACTGCAGCATTCGCAGAGACAGTCCTGATCCCTGCAACCGCTAACAGGTTTTTTTGTAGCGTTTGATATATTTGCTGACGACAGTCAGGTGTTTTTTTCCTGTGAATCTTACTAGTGTACCCCTAAATTTAGAGCCCAAAATGGCAAGACGAAGGTACACTAGTAAAGAGGCCTACGAGATTCTGAGCATGACAGATAGTGAAGAGGAGGTCACGTATCTGTCAGATTCAGGCTCAGAATATCTTCCCGTGGAAGACAGTGATGTCAGCGGCCCCACGTCAGATAGCTCTGACGAAGAAGTTGAGGTCCCTGCTAAGGTCAGGCGTACCCGATCCCGATCTTCTGAGGTTGTTGAGGTGCAAGAACCGCAGGGCTCTCGTATCATGGAGCAGAGTAGTACTAGCGCCGCTATTCCTTCTGGTGAATTGGCAAGCACCAGCGGCCTAGTACAGCCTGGGCGTACATCCAGCACTGCAGTATCACGTGGTGACGTGGCGAGTCCCATAAGTGCAGTTCAAGCTGGCGAGGTGGCAAGCACAAGTAGTGTCCCGCTGCCACCAAGAAGACAAAGGCAGGCCCGTCGTGCCCATAGTGCCCTTCCTGCAGAATTCGCCTATCCTGATTGGGTCCCCACCACTTCTGCAGAACCCGTACTTCCCCCATTCACTGCCCAACCCGGTATTCAGATGGAAACAGCTGATTTTATGCCAATCGATTTTTATTCGCTGTTTTTCACGGAAGATCTCTATAGATCTATTGTGGACCAGAGTAATTTATATGCTGGTCAATTCATTGCCGCTAATCCCCAGTTGCCTTCCATTGCCAAAGATTGGAAACCAATTACGGTTTCCGAATTTAAGACCTTTCTGGGCCTTTCCCTCAACATGGGCACACATAAATTCCTGTCATTGCGTGCTTATTGGTCCACGCACCCAATCGACCACATGCCCGTGTTCTCTGCCTCCATGCCCAGGAAACGATACGAGCAGATTTTGCGGTTCATGCACTTCAACGACAATGAACTTTGTCGTCCACGTGGGGACCCTGAATACGACCGGCTCTATAAAATTCGGCCCCTCATAAACCACTTCAACGAACGTTTTGCAGCCTTGTTTATTCCCGATCAAGCTGTCTGCGTTGATGAGTCCCTGATTAAATTTTCTGGCCGCTTGGCTTTCAAGCAGTACCTTCCCAGCAAGCGTGCCAGATACGGGGTCAAGCTCTATAAGTGCTGTGACTGGGGCAACAGGCTATGTATGGAGCTTTATGGTTTATGAGGGAAAAGATAGTCAGGTTGAGCCGGTCAACTGCCCGGATTACATAGGGAGCGCTGGCAAGATAGTGTGGAACTTGGTGTCACCCTTATTTGGAAAGGGGTACCACTTGTGTGTGGACATGTCACGTACCAAGTGTGACCAGAACTGTGCAGCTAGCAACAGAGGAACACCAAACACGTATAAGTGAAATATAAAGATTTATTAAAGATAAGTGAAATAATATATATATAACCACCTCCAATACCACACAGTGCACAACAACCAATAACAAACAGAACCCACAATTAATAACAGTAACAGACAAATATGTACAAGTAATGGGGAAACCAGAATCATAAACAGGGCCAGGCCGAGGTCATACACAGGGGGATCAGCAGATGGGGTAAGGATGGATCAGGACAGGGAGACAGGATCAAGCAGGGGGCAACCAGGCTGCAGAGCAGGGATTAGGACGGACACAACAGGTTCAGGATCAGGTTACAGGGATCAGGATACATGGATCAAGGTTCAAGCAGACAGGCTACAGGTCAGGGCACGAAGACGATACCAGGGCAGTGTGTATACACCTGCCGGGTATTTATAGGAATGCCTGATTAGCTTCAGGTCACACCTGATCGGAGGGAGGGCAGTCTGCTCCACACTGCCAGGATCCATCCGCTGGTGGAAACCAGTACTGCGTCCAAAAGATTATACAACACCAGCAGGGAAAGATTTTCCTGACAGTTACAAACTGCCAGGAGACACCTGCTGGTGGACCACAGTACTGCAAGATAAATAATAAATGCCACCAGCGGATGGAACCTTTCCTGACAGTACCCCCCCTCAAAGGAGCGGCCTCCGGACGCTCCAACTAGCTGTTGCCGGAGAAAGTTCATGGCAATCAGCTGGGTAGTAGGCAAAGTCACATCCGGGCAGACAATCACATCAAGCTGGGCAGCAGGCAGGAACACCTCGGGCTGGGCAGCAGGCTCCGGGTCATCGAGCTGGGCAGCAGGCAGGAACACCTCGGGCTGGGCAGCAGGCTCCGGATCATCAAGCTGGGCCACAGACAGGAACACTTCGGGCTGGGCAGCAGGCTCCGGGTCATCGAGCTGGGCAGCAGGCTCCGGGTCATCGAGCTGGGCAGCAGGCAGGGACACTTCAGGCTGGGCAGCAGGCTCCGGATCATCAAGCTGGGCAGCAGACGGGATCATCTCAGGCTGGGCAGCAGACGGGATCATCTCAGGCTGGGCAGCAGGCGGGATCATCTCAGGCTGGGCAGCAGACGGGATCATCTCAGGCTGGGCAGCAGACGGGATCATCTCAGGCTGGGCAGCAGACGGGATCATCTCAGGCTGGGCAGCAGACGGGATCATCTCAGGCTGGGCAGCAGACGGGATCATCTCAGGCTGGGCAGCAGACGGGATCATCTCAGGCTGGGCAGCAGGCGGGATCATCTCAGGCTGGGCAGCAGGCGGGATCATCTCAGGCTGGGCAGCAGGCGGGATCATCTCAGGCTGGGCAGCAGACGGGATCATCTCAGTCTGGGCAGCAGACGGGATCATCTCAGGCTGGGCAGCAGACGGGATCATCTCAGGCTGGGCAGCAGACGGGATCATCTCAGGCTGGGCAGCAGACGGGATCATCTCAGGCTGGGCAGCAGATGGGATCATCTCAGGCTGGGCAGCAGACGACATACCCTCGAGCCGGGAAAAGGGCTCCACAACCTCGGGCCGGGAAACGGGCACCACAACCTCAAGCCGGGAAATGGGCACCACAACCTTAAGCCGGGAAACGGGCACCACAACCTCAAGCCAGGGAACGGGCACCGCAGCGGGCACCATAACCACAGGCCGGGAAACGGGCACCACAACCACAGGCCAGGAAACGGGCACCACAACCACAGGCCGGGAAACGGGCACCGGATCTTCCGACTGGGACACTCATCAGGGCTTCAGTTTGGAAGGCTGGCACGGGAACTCCATGTTGGCATGCTGGCACAGGGTCTTCAGGCTGGCAGGCTGGTACAGGGTCTTCAGGCTGGCAGGCTGGTACAGGGTCTTCAGGCTGGCAGGCTGGTACAGGGTCTTCAGGCTGGCAGGCTGGTACAGGGTCTTCAGGCTGGCAGGCTAGCTCGAGAACCGCAGACTGGAAGGCTGGCTCGAAAACCGCAGACTGGAAGGCTGGCTCGAAAACCGCAGGCTGGAAGGCTGGCTCGAAAGCCGCAGGCTGGAAGGCTGGCTCAAGGACCGCAGGCTGGAAGGCTGGCTTAAGGACCGCAGGCTGGAAGGCTGGCTCAAGGACCGCAGGCTGGAAGGCTGGCTCAAGGACTGCAGGCTGGCTCAAGGACTGCAGGCTGGAAGGCTGGCTCAAGGACTGGCTCTGGGACTGTAGGCTGGAAGGCTGGCTCAAGGACTGCAGGCTGGAAGGCTGGCTCGAGAACTGCAAGCTGGAAGGCTGGCTTGGGAACTGCAAGCTGGAAGGCTGGTTCTGGAACTGCAAGCTGGAAGGCTGGTTCTGGAACTGCAAGCTGGAAGGCTGGTTCTGGAACTGCAAGCTGGAAGGCTGGCTTTGGAACTGCAAGCTGGAAGGCTGGCTCTGGAACTGCAGGCTGGGAAGCTGGCTCGAAGGCTGGTTCTGGAACTGCAAGCTGGAAGGCTGGTTCTGGAACTGCAAGCTGGAAGGCTGGCTCTGGAACTGCAAGCTGGCTCTGGAACTGCAGGCTGGGAAGCTGGCTCGAAGGCTGGTTCTGGAACTACAGGCTGGAGCAGGTTGGTGGGTGTGGAGGAAGGTGGGATTACTGGTTGGATTGTGTGGGTAGAGAAATACTTCCGCTTCTTTTTAGATTTGGTTACTGCAGGTTTGCACATAACGGGGGGAGTATATGGAAAAGATGGAATCGAGCAAATGGAAGAATATGGCAGGGATACGGGGACAGTGGCTGGAGGAGGTTCTTGTGGGCTTGCAGGCAGCTGAGAAGAGGCAGGTGGGTTGAATGCAGGATAGGTGCAGGGAGCAGAGACTGGATATTGATACCTGGTGGGAAGTAGTGTGTACTGAACTGCGACTGGGGTTGCCATGGGTGATGGAGAAATAGACTCTTGGGCAGGCAGGTGTCTGGCAGCGGAGATGTTTTTTTGTGGGCTGGCTGGGGCCGATTGCAAAATATCAGACCATGCTGAGAGTAGTGGCTGCACAAACTGCAGTTTACATCCTGCCTGTCTGACAAGGGATTGTACACAATCAACACACTCTATTATTTTCTGTTGGGAACAAGCTGTGTAATGTTCAAAAAAGTATGGGGAGCCATCCTCCAGAAGCCAAACCAAAGATACGACCTGATTAACATTAAAGGGGGGAGAAAAATCATCATGGCCCTCTGGGATACAAGGCAAAGCCAGCTCTGTGCAGATTTTAATTAAAGGTTGAACATCCCCAAACATCATACAGCCCTGATCAACCCAGGAGTGAGCTAAACGAATAATCTCTAGCAGCTGATCACTAGTCCACTCTTTCAGTGTCTGACGGAGATATTCACCACTCTCTGACGCCAGCAGAGTATAATAAGGAATCAGATCAGAGTTCATTTTAGCAGAGTAAGAGAACCAAAATGGGTCCTCTGTGCAGCTACTTCTGATCATTAATGGCCCTGGTATACTGTCACGTACCAAGTGTGACCAGAACTGTGCAGCTAGCAACAGAGAAACACCAAACACGTATAAGTGAAATATAAAGATTTATTAAAGATAAGTGAAATAATATATATATATATATATATATATATATATATATATATATATATATATATATATATATATAACCACCTCCAATACCACACAGTGCACAACAACCAATAACAAACAGAACCCACAATTAATAACAGTAACAGACAAATATGTACAAGTAATGGGGAAACCAGAATCATAAACAGGGCCAGGCCGAGGTCATACACAGGGGGATCAGCAGATGGGGTAAGGATGGATCAGGACAGGGAGACAGGATCAAGCAGGGGGCAACCAGGCTGCAGAGCAGGGATTAGGACGGACACAACAGGTTCAGGATCAGGTTACAGGTTCAGGTTACAGGGATCAGGATACATGAATCAAGGTTCAAGCAGACAGGCTACAGGTCAGGGCACGAGGCCGATACCAGGGCAGTGTGTGTGTACACCTGCCGGTTATTTATAGGAATGCCTGATTAGCTTCAGGTCACACCTGATTGGAGGGAGGGCAGTCTGCTCCACACTGCCAGGATCCATCCGCTGGTGGAAACCAGTACTGCGTCCAAAAGATAATACAACACCAGCAGGGAAAGATTCTCCTGACAGTTACAAACTGCCAGGAGACACCTGCTGGTGGACCACAGTACTGCAAGATAAATAATAAATGCCACCAGCGGATGGAACCTTTCCTGACAGGACAATTATTACACGAGCGTGCCACTGTTTAGTCACTTGTTTGATCATCAGATTGGAGCATGTGGCACCGTGCGACCTAATCGCCGGGGCTTTCCCCAGCGGTTTGTAGATGCCCGTCTTAGGCTGGGGGAGAGAGCCTGCGTAAAGTGTAATAACTTGCTCGCTATGAAGTGGAGGGACAATAAGAATGTTTTCCTTCTTACCTCCCTTCATGCAGACACGACAGTCCAAATTCGTACGGCGACTGGTGTTGTGGAGAAACCCCTCTGTGTCCACGAATATAACAAAAATATGGGAGGGGTGGACCTCAACGACCAGTTGATGGCGCTGTATCTAATTGACCGTAAGGCGAGACGCTGGTACAAAAAAGTGTCTCTATCCTTATTCCAATTGGCTTTGCTGAACGCTCATGTGCTATACAGAGCTTCAGGCGGGACTTTATCTCTTCTAAAATTCCAGAATGAGATAGTCACAGAACTCCTGTATCCAGGCGGTTCTGCACCTCACCATCCCCTACCAAATGCAGTAAGCCGGCTGCATGAGAGGCATTATACACATCTCCTCCCGAGTACCCCTACCCAACGAACCCCCCAAAAAAGATGTTGTGTCTGTAGCAAGCGCGGATTTAGGCGTGACACCCGTTATTTTTGTCCACTCTGTCCTGACAAACCTGGTCTTTGCCTTGGTGAATGTTTTGAACGCTACCACTCAAAAGTGAAGTTTTAGCGTAGGGTACAGCATTTCACAGACTAGGACACACTTACACAGGGTCTCCCAAGATGCCATTACATTTTGAGAGACCCGAACCATTACAGTTGTTAAAGTTTAAAAAAAAAGTGTAAAAAATAAAACGTAAAAAACATATAAAATAAAAAAAACAAAAATAGTTGTCGTTTTATTGTTCTCTCTCTCTCTCTCTCTCTCTATTTTCTCTCTATTGTTCTGCTCTTTTTTACTGTATTCCATTCTGCAATGTTTTATCATGCTTGCTTTTCAGGTATGTCATTTTTTGTTTTCAGGTGCGCCATTCAACTGCAGCACGGAATTATTTATCTTGACAGCAACAGCGTTTGCTCCCACGATACATAAAGCCGTGACTCCAACGCTCTAGGAGGTGATTTCACCACCACAGTTAAAAAAAGAGCATATATGCCGAAGCATGGGGGCAGCAGGGGCGGAGGAGCGATTTTGCTCCTAATGCCGTGTATATACGGTCGAAATTCCGACGGAGGCTTGCCTGTGGAAAAGTTTGACCGTGTGTACGCGGCATAACCTTTTATGCCGCGTACATACGGTCGAAATTTCGACAAAGGCTTGCCCGTGGAAAAGTCAGACCGTGTGTACGCGGCATAACTTTTTTGCGGGAGGATGCCCCCATGCTTCGGCATATATATATTTTAGGCACAGGTTGCAATAAAAAAATGTTTTATTTTTTACTAGGTTTTGTTTTGGTATTTGCTTTGCAGGTATGGTATGGTAAGGTCTTACTGTTGTACTGTAATGTTACTTTGTTTTAATGTTAACCATCATTTGCTTAGCAGGTACGCCATTCAGTTGCATCGCGGATTTATTTATCTTGACAGCAACAGCGTTTGCTCCCACGATACATAAAGCCGTGACTCCAACGCTGTAGGAGGTGATTTCACAACCACAGTTAAAAAAAGAGCATATATGCTGAAGCATGGGAGCAGCAGGGGCGGAGGAGCGATTTTGCTCCTAATGCCGCGTATATACGGTCGAAATTCCGACGGAGGCTTGCCCGTGGAAAATTTTGACCGTGTGTACGCGGCATAACCTTTTATGCCGCGTACATATAGTCGAAATTCCGACGAAGGCTTGCCCGTGGAAAAGTCTGACCGTGTGTACGCGGCATAACTTTTTTGCGGGAGGATGCCCCCATGCTTCGGCATATATGCCCATCATTAGAAGTGGGTGGATGAAGGGAGGTATTCTAATGGTGGGCATACCCACCGATCAATCTCTTTTTTTTCGTTCAGCCAACAGGCTGCATGAAAAAAAAGATTACAATACATGTCCAACAAGGACCAGCAACGTACTGGTATGTTGCTGGACTTTGAATGTTTATACCAGAATGATGCCTGCAGGTTTAGGTATCATCTTGCTATCATTCTTTTCAGCCAGTGGCCGGCTTTCATGTAAAAGCAATTCTAGCACATAATTAGCCTCTAGACTGCTTTTACAAGCAGTGGGAGGGAATGCCCCCCCACCGGATATAAACAGCGCCATTGGGAAATTGGGAAAGCATTTTATCACACCGATCTTGGTGTGGTCAGATGCTTTGAGGGCAGAGGAAAGATCTAGGGTCTAACCCCCCATTTTTTTTCAAAAAAAGAGTACCTGTCACTACTTAATGCTATCATAGGGGATATTTACATTCCCTGAGATAACAATAAAAATGATAAAAAAAAAATATATGGAAGGAACAGTTTAAAAAAAAAATAAAAAAGCAAAATAAATAATAAAAAAAAAAAAGCACCGCTGTCCCGCCCTGCTCTTGCGCAAAGGCGAACGCAAGCGTCGGTCTAGCGTCATATGTAAACAGCAATTGCATCATGCATGTGAGGTATCACCACGAAGGTCAGATCGAGCGCAGTAATTTTAGCAGTAGACCTCCTCTGTAAATCTAACGTGGTAACCTGTAAAGGCTTTTAAATGCTTTTAAAAATGAATGTAGTTTCTCGCCGCTGCGCGTTTGTGCGCAATTTTAAAGCATGTCGTGTTTGGTATCCATGTACTCGGCCTAAGATCATCTTTTTTATTTCATCAAACATTTGGGCAATATAGTGTTTTTTAGTGAATTAAAAATAAAAAAGTGTGTTTTCCCCCAAAAAAATGCGTTTGAAAAATCGCTGCGCAAATACTGTGTGGAAAAAAAATGCAACACCCACTATTTTAATCTGTAGGGCCTTTGCTTTAAAAATATATATAATGTTTGGGGGTTCAACATAATTTTCTTGCAAAAAAAAAATGTTTTCATGTAAACAAAAAGTGTCAGAAAGGGCTTTGTCTTCAAGTGGTTAGAAGAGTGGATGATGTGTGACATAAGCTTCCTAATGTTGTGCATAAAATGCCAGGACAGTTCAAAACCCCCCCAAATGACCCCATTTTGGAAAGTAGACACCTCAAGCTATTTGCTGAGAGGCATGTTGAGCCCATTGAATATTTTTTTTTGTCCCAAGTGATTAAATAATGACAAAAAGAAAAAAAAATGTACAAAAAGTTGTCACTAAATTATATATTACTCAAACATGCCATGGTTATATGTGGAATTGCACCCAAAAATACATTCTGCTGCTTCTCCTGAGTACGGGGATACCACATGTGTGGGACTTTTTAGGAGCCTAGCCACGTACGGGACCCCGGAAACCAAGCACCGCCTTCAGGATTTCTAAGGGCGCAAATTTTTGATTTCACTCCTCACTACCTATCACAGTTTCGGAGGCCATGGAATGCCCAGATGGCACAAACCCCCCCAAATGACCCCATTTTGGAAAGTAGACACCCAAAGCTATTTACTGAGAGGCATGATTAGTCCATGGAATATTTTATATTTTGCCACAAGTTGCGGGAATATGACAAACTTAATTTTTTTTGCACAAAGTTGTCACTAAATGATATATTGCTCACACATGCCATGGGCATATGTGAAATTACACCCCAAAATACATTCTGCTGCTTCTCCTGAGTAGGGGGATACCACATGTGTGGGACTTTTTGGGAGCCTAGTCGCGTACGGGTATTTTTTTCCACATATAACCATGGCATGTGTGAGCAATATATCATTTAGTGACAACTTTTTGTAATTTTTTTTTTTGTCATTATTCAATCACTTGGGACAAAAAAAAAATATTCAATGGGCTCAACATGCCTCTCAGCAATTTCCTTGGGGTGTCTACTTTCCAAAATGGGGTCATTTGGGGGGGTTTTGTACTGCCCTGCCATTTTAGCACCTCAAGAAATGAGATAGGCAGTCATAAATTAAAAGCTGTGTAAATTCCAGAAAATGTACCCTAGTTTGTAGACGCTATAACTTTTGCGCAAACCAATAAATATATGCTTATTGACATTTTTTTTACTAAAGACATGTGGCTGAATACATTTTGGCCTAAATGTATGACTACAATTGAGTTTATTCGATTTTTCTTATAACAAAAAGTAGAAAATATCATTTTTTTTTCAAAATTTTCGGTCTTTTTCCGTTTATTTTGCAAAAAATTAAAATCGCAGAGGCAATCAAATACCATTAAAAGAAAGCTCTATTTGTGGGAAGAAAAGGACGCAAATTTTGTTTGGGTACAACATTGCATGTCCGCACAATTTACAGTTAAAGCAGCACAGTGCAAAATTCTGAATTCACCTCTGGTCCTTTAGCTACCAAATGGTCCGGGGCTTAAGTGGTTAACTGGCAAAAGTGAACAAACTAAATCCAACTAAAATCAGAAAACAACTACAGTTTGGTTCTTGCACTGGCTTCATTCTTTGAGAGCATATTAGTGACCACTGAATGTTCTGCATACGCCATGAGGAAAGTAAAATGGGGAAGCTGACTTCTTTAAGAACAGAGATTTCTGATTTTCCTCTTCTCGGGTCCCTCTTTGGTGCTCCTGGCCCCTCCCTTCTGACTTTACAATCACTTTAAGTCCTAGTTAAAAATGATCAACCAACATATGTTTAACCTTTTCGCGCCCGCGCTATAGACAAAAGACTTCTACAGTGCGGCGCTCAATTGCCGGGTGGACGTCCATGGACGTCCTCCTGTTCACTTCCGCAATGCACGCCGCCGCGGGCGCGCATCGAGAAAGAGCTGTTCCCGCCGTATCACGCGGGTGCCGATGCGCGTGCCTGGCGGCCGCGATGTCCGCCAGATACCCGCGATCGGCATTTACAGAGCCAGGGACGTGGATCTCTGTGTGTAAACACAGAGATCCACGTCCTGTCAGGGAGAGGAGACCGATGGTGTGTCCCTTGTACATAGGGACACAGATCAGTCACCTCCCCCAGTCAGTCCCCTCCCCCCCACAGTAAGATTCACTCCCAGGGAACACATTTAACCCTTTGATCGCCCCCTTCCCTGCCAGGCACATTTATACAGTAATCAGTGCATATTTATAGCACTGTTCGCTGTATAAATGTGAATGGTCCCAAAATAGTGTCAAAAGTGTCCAATGTGTCCACCGCAGTATCGCAGTCCTGACAAAAATCGCAGATTGCCGCCCTTACAAGTAAAAAAAAAAAAATGCATAAATCTATCCCCTATTTTGAAGGCGCTATAACTTTTGTGCAAACTAATCACTATACGCTTATTGCAATTTTTTTAACAAAAATATGTAGAAGAATACGTATCGGCCTAAACTGAGAAAAAAACAAACATATTTTTTAAACATTGGATATTTATTATAGCAAAAATTTAAAAATATTGTGTTTTTTTTCAAAATTGACAGTCTTTTTTTGTTTATAAAAAATAAAAACCACAGAGATGATCAAATACCACCAAAAGAAAGCTCTATTTGTGGGAAAAAAAGGACATCAAATTTGTTTTGGAGCCACGTCGCATGACTGCGCAATTGTCATTCAAATCGTGACAGTGTTGAAAGCTGAAAATTGGCCTGGGCAGGAAGGGGGTTTAAGTGCCCAGTAAGCAAGTGGTTAAAACTCTGGATGCCATGAAAATAATGATTTTTTTTCTTCAGTTTATGTGGACTTTAACCACTTCAATACAGTGCACTTTCTGCCCAGGACAATTTTCAGCTTTCAGCGCTGTCACATTTTGAATGACAATTGCGTGGTCATGCAACACTGCACCCAAACTACATTTTTATAATTTTCTTCCCACAAATTGAGCTTTCTTTTGGTGGTATTTGATCACCACTAGGGTTTTTATTTTTTGATAAACAAACTAAAAAAGACCAACATTTTTGAAAAAAAAAAGTTTTTCTTTGTTTCTGTTATAACATTTTGTTTTCTCCTTCACTGATGGGCAATGATGAGGCTGCACTGACGGGCACTGATGAGTTGGCACTGATGGGCACTGATGAGGAGGCACTTATATGTAGAATTGATGGGCACTGATAGGCGGCACAAATATGCAGCACTTATGGGCACTGATAGGCGGGCCTGACGGGCACTGAACGGTGGCACTGATGTGCTGATAGGTGATGCTGATGGGCACTGATAGGCGGCACTGATGGGCACTGATGGGCACAGGCAGGCGGCATTGATGGGCACTAATAAATGGCACTGATAGGCAGCACTGATGATGAGGTACTGATTGGTATCTGACATGGGCACTGATTGGCACTTTGATGGGCACTTTAGTGGGCACTGACTGACAGCTGATGGGCACTGATTGGCAGCTGTGGTGGCACCTTTGATGGGGGCTGAACTGATAATCAGCTGTGGTGGCACCTTTGATGGGGGCTGAGCTGATAATCAATGTGCTGATTATCAGCTCAGACCCCACCTCTGACAGGAGAGCCGCCAATCGGCTCTCCTGTCAGTGTGAACCGAGGAAAGCCATTTACCGGCACTTTCTGGTTACACACTGTGATCAGCTGTGATTGGTCACAGCTGATCGCGTGGTTAAGAGTCTCCGTCTGAGGCTCTTTACCTAAATCGGAGTTGCGGTGTGTCAGAGTGACACACAGCACCTGCAAACGCCGTGATGAACGCCCCCACAGGCGTGTGATTGTAGCTTATCCTGCTGGATGTCATATGAGGCCCAGTCAGGATTTTGCAACCACTGACTGGACGTCATTATGCTATAGGCCAGACGGGAAGTGGCTAAATAAATAAGCATTTTATATAAAAAAGAAAAAAGTTGGACTATTTTTTTTCTTGTTAAACATCTGAGTATCAGTCTGTAAAACTAATTAATTTTCAGTTTTTATTGATGTGGTAGCTTCATTGATAATTACCTATGCAAAACTGTACCCAAATACATTTTAGATAATTTTTATTGGTGCTAAATAGCCCCTTGTTATATTTTACTATATGAAGGGAAAAAACTAAACATTTCCTTCATAAAATAAAAATGTCAAGGCATTATGAACACCCCAAGTGACTCTTTTTTGGAAAGTAGACACACCAAGATGTTCTTATTATTTGACACAATTTGTTTTGGAAATGATAATACATGCTGGTATTGAGGGGGTTAAAATATAGAGCTAGGTAATGATGCACTAGCTACTATGCATTATTATTGTACAAGTCATACACAATAGGAGGAGAAGGTGAAGGGGTTAATGTACAAGCCACATACAGTGGGAGGATGGAAAGGAAAGGGTTATGTGCAAGCCCCCCCTTTTTTACCGCACTATGGGAGCTTTTTTTTGTTTATACCACTGAGGCAAATGGAGGCTCTATTTACAACACTTGAACCCTCTGGGGAAGCTGAAGTGAAGGCAAAAAGGAAGGCACCGCTGACATCTATCCCTGCACCTGTAATAGTTTCTGGATATCGACCCAGGACATCTCTTTATGCTGATTACCCCTGTAGGGGTGAAGAAAGCTGGTGAGTGGGGACACATATGGGGGACAAATTGTTTGCACTTGCTGAACATCTGATTCTACACCTGCCATTCTTTATGAGGAAGATTGATTTATTATCAAGCTTATATCTGCTATTATAGACTTCCCCTAGGAGCCAGTAGTATAGTTGATTAGACTGCTGACACATACCTGTGAATCTGCCTAGAGGCACCATAGACTGAATACCATGTTTTAGCCTGTACCTGCAGCTTATGTTGTTATTTCTTTTTATATATATTTCTGTCATACTTGAAGCTATTTGGATTGGTTTGTACCAGATGAGATCTCTGGTCACGTACACTGTATATTATCAAATTTTTTGGTATCTCTCTCTTAGAAGGTACACATGTTCTAATTACCACTAAGGGTGGCACGATCACTTATGACTTAATTACTTGTTTTATCACATTTGATATACTATATCACTACTGGTCCTACTTAGAACCAGTGAGCAGCGCCATACCCCAATCACTTATCCTTTTTAGTCTCTACAGTAAACCAGCAGATGGAAATCCTGTGGTGATAGTAAACAGTTCAAAACTTAGGGCAAGCCTCTTGAGGGAAGCTGAAGCACACTCCAGGAACATGTAAAGACAGAAGTAGAAGTGCCTCTTAAGTAAAACTGTATAACATTTATTAAACAATTTTTAAAAGCACTTGCATCTTGGTAAGTGAAGTAAGGCGCATCAGGGAGTCCTGTGAAGGTGAGTCTCTGCGCTTGCTAGATAGCTGCTGCTAAAGATGCTTCATCCTGCCGGGCCTCCTGTGAACACAGATGGTCGGCTCAGTGTTTAGCTGGAACAGGAAGGAGAGCTGGAACGCACGTGGACCGCAGCGGTGGATGAGTGATGTCAACGGAAATTATACAACCCGTTTCAGAGTGTGTGCTCTGCCGATGATATTGACAGGCGCTCTCCTTTATCAAACCCTCCTCCCCGATGTGCCTTACTTTACTTACCAAGATGAAAGTGCTTTTAAACATTGTTTTAATAAATGTTATAAAGTTTTTCTTAAGAGGCGCATCTACTTCTGTCTTTTACTCCTGAAGCCTGCTTTGACAATTATAGAGGTAAGGGTTGAGGTAAATACATTACTTTTTTTTAATGTTTATTTTTACTAAAGCATGTTGTCAATGGAAGTGACAACAATAGTTATCCCTTTCATATTACAAATGTTTTTTATTGAGAAAAAACAATAAAGTAATACAAACACATGAAGTTATGCATATCATACAGTACAGGTTGAAATGTAATCATAAAAGTCAACGCAGTGACAAAAAAGGAGACAGAAAGAAACAAAACAAAAATAAAAAATTCACTTTGAAGCATCTGAGAGAAGCCATAGCAGATTACAGAGAATCTACAGGTAACATAATCTTACATATGAGGTAGGACAGCGAGGGGGTGTAGCAGCGTCCCATGGTCTAAAGCTGCTAGGGAGTCTGTGTCAGCGGCTAAGACTGTGGCAATAGAATATGTCTATGCGAGTTCCATGGATTCCACCTTTGGTCAAATAAGTGCATCCTGTCATTTAGAGTATATAGAATCCTTTCCATTATCATAATAGAATCCATCCTATGGAGGACGGAGGAGATAGGGACAGTAGGGGACTTCCAATGTAGGGAAATGGCCCACAAAGTGGCCAAGCAAATTGTGTGGATAAGGCCTTCTTCAGAATGAAGCGTACCTGGGATAGATGCACCAAGGAGGCACATAGAAGATGTAAGATGTACTGGAGCACCTGATAGTGCCGATGCTATAGCCATCACTGTGTTCCAAATGGGGGAAAGTCGATCACAGTCCCAAAATATATGCATAAAGGTCCCAGGAAGGCGACAGCCTCTGAAGCAGAGGTCAGAGGCTCCTGGGAAGATAGAGTGAAGTCTGGATGGGGTATAGTACCATCTGGTCAGTACTTTATATGCTGTTTCTCTGACAGCTAGGGATTTAGACGCTTTGCGTAGGTTAGTCAACATTGTGTCCCAGTCGTCCGAGTCAAAGATTTAGTTGCAATCAGCCTCCCATTTACGTTTATACCGGACCGCCCCGGGAAATGATGCAGTTAGAGCTGATTTGTAGAGGATAGAGATAAGCCCTTTTCCTCTGGGGGAGTCACGGCAGATCTGTTCAAACGTGGTAGAAGGGGATGATGGGGAGAGGGCAAAGTGGGAGAGATAAAAGTGTCTGATTTGCAAATAACGGAAGTATTCTCTTAGTGGGATTTGTTTATGCATACGTAACAGGTCAAATGAAGCAAAGGAGTCACCAATCTGCAGGTCAGCTAATGTGACCATAGAGTTAGAGATCCACCAGGAGAAACCCTCAGGGTTATCAAAGGCTAAGGTAAATAAGGGTTCTCCTACAAAGGAGGAGCCTCGGGGTGAATGGGATGCTAAGTCTAGTTTATGTTTGTATCTGTACCATAGGATAAGAGAGTGAGCTACTAGGGAGTTAAGGGAGATAATTTTATGACCCAATTTAGAGGGGGACCAAAGTATAGCAGAGAGCCTATATGGAGCGATGGAATGTGATTCAAATTCTACCCAGGGTACTTTAGAGTTAGGGATGTTCCATTGTGCCATCTGGGAGAAGCGAGCTGCAAGGAAATAGAGCCAAAGGTTTGGTAGGCCTAGTCCCCCATGTGCTTGTGGGTTGAACAAGACATGTTTAGAGAACCTAGGTCGTTTGTTGTGCCAGATAAATTTGTGGATATCTTGTTGTAGTTTATCTATAAAAGCTTTGGGGATCAGGAATGGTAGGGCTCTGAATAGAAATAGAAGTTTGGGTAGGAGGGTCATTTTGATCGCCGTGACTCTCCCTAGAAACGAGATATGGTAGGTGCTCCAAAGTTTGAGTAAATTGTGGAGATGGGACACACATACTGGATAATTCGCAGCGAAAATGGAGGACCAATGTGGTGTGATATAGATGCCCAAATAGGGTATTTTATCAGTAGACCATTGCAGGGGGAAAGAGCTCTGGAGGGTCTCACACTGAGCAGGAGGAATGTTGATTGGGAGTGCAGTGGACTTGGACATATTAACTGCGAGTCCAGAAATAGAGGCGAATCGGGACAACAGAGTAAATAGATTGGGCAGGGAGATATGGGGTTGGGTTAGAAAAAGCATGACATCATCTGCATACATGCAGAGATGAGACGTGGTGGAAGCCATTGGGTATCCGGATATGTCAGGGTGTTGTTTAATTGCGGTGGCAAGGGGTTCCAGGGCCAGGGCGAATAATAGGGGTGATAGGGGACATCCCTGACGGGTGCCCCTGCCCAGTGTGAAAAACCCAGAGCTGCAGCCTGGAATCTTGATTCTGGTTTGAGGGTGATGGTATAGGGCCTGTACACCCAACAAAAATTCATCCCGGAAGCCAAGTCTCTGAAGCACTGCAAGTAAATACGGCCATAGTACGCTGTCAAACGCTTTATTAATGTCTAAGCTGAGGAGGAGGACTTGTTGTTTACGTATATTAGCATCCTGGAGTACATTAAGTGTCAAACGAATATTGTCCGTGATGAGTCTATTGGGGATGAAACCAGATTGGTCAGGGGAGGTCAGTGTTTCAATAACGGCGGCTAGTCTGTCTGCTAGGGCACGACTAAAGATTTTAAGGTCATTGTTGATGACCGAAATCGGTCTATAATTTTGGGGGAGGGAGTGGTCCTTAAGAGGTTTAGGTAGGAGAGACATGTTAGCTAAGGTCATTTCAGAAGGGAAATGTTCTCCTGTGAGAATTTTGTTGAACATGCTAGTGAGGCGTGGGAGTAATATAGGGGCATAATGTTTATAATAGCTAGCAGTGAAACCATCTGGGCCTGGGGCTACAGAGCGTTTCAGGGATTTGACAACGCCCAGCAGTTCTTCTTCTGTGAAGGGGGCGTTAAGGGATTCAATTTGTAAGTTGGACAAGGTGGGAAGGGGAAGGGAGGCTAGCCAGTCTAGGGAGGGTTGAGCAGGATACGGAGGTGGGTGAGAAAGAAGTCTGGAATAAAAGTCTTCAAAGACGCCCAGGACTTCTTTAGGGTGGGAGACTATTTTGCCTGAGGAATTGCGGAGTTTGTACACGTGGGGAGGTCGTAGTGTGTGGTTTAATTTACGAGCAAACATGGCAGATGCTGTGTTGCTGTGACGGGGAAAGTTGGCTTTGGACCACCTTAGTGCTTTTTTCGTCTTAGCAGATAACAGAGTATCCAGTTCTAACCTTTTTTGCGCCACCAGGCGTGCGTTGGCAATCGATGGGTTACCTATTTGGGATTTATGAAGGCGGTCCAGTTCTGTGGTCAGTGTGAAGATTTGCTGCCATCTTTCCTTGTTTTTCCGTGATGCAATACTAATAAGGTGGCCTCGTAACACTGCCTTATGAGCCATCCACAGAGTTCCAGGGGATATGTCCGGGGTGGCATTGATCGTGAAGTATTCCTGAATAGTGTTGGATACTTCCTGGCGTATGATAGGGTCAGTTAAGAGGGAGTCATTAAGTCTCCATGTATAGGGCATAGTTATCCCTTTCTATACAGCTACACTAAGATTTCCTCAATCACTGGCAGATAGATTCAATGGTAGTAGGTAAAAAAGAGATGATGCTGCGCTGAGTAGGGGATGGGAAAAAAACAGATGAAGATAATAATAAGTGCACCTAATAGACAAAGAGGTGATGATCAATACCAAAACGAAGAGTAGTTATATATATAGTGGTACAACATAACATAAGGAATAATATACACAAAGGTGAATGGATGCAGGGTGACAATCATAATAAAGTGCTGAGTGCAGCTGTGAACATGCACCAAAAAAAGTCCTCAGACTGTTGCTGAAATATCTCAAAACATAAATGCTATAATAAAAGTCATTCCAATGGTAAAAACAAAGCGATGATCTGTGTTCTTGTGCAAAAAACTGTGACTGGTTTAGAAAACAATTGGTGAAGGTGCTGGTGCCAGATATTCCAAAGTGAAGTTTCGTTGTTGAAGGGAAAAGGGAAATTTCCTATTTCCCTTGTGGTTAGTGTGGATGTCCCCTTACCTTACTGCTGTAAGGTAACAGCATATAAAGATCTTAATTGGTGAATCCAGCGTGTGCTCCGGTCATTCCCTGGTATGGCGTCTCCTAGCGCTGTATGACCTCTATCTTTAATGGGGTTTCCCACTGAACTCCCGCTTGGTGTAGTAATAATAACCCTCACAGAGAAAAGGGAAATGGATGCGCCAATAGTGTAGTATGTTTTAAAATAAATTTATTGGCAATAAAAACATCACAAAAGGTACTCACAAAAGTTGAATGGGAGAAAGCATATAAAAAATGGGTGCCTCTTCCCCTAAATTCATAGAGAATAGAGATGGGCCAAACACCCCCCGTTTCTTGAACATCACAAAAGTTCGGACCCGAACGACGAACCCCATTAAAGTTTATGGGATCCGAACAGAAAAAATCAAAAGTCCCCATTTTGCAGGCTTATATGTAAGTTATTGGCCATAAAAATTATATAAGGGTCTGGCTACTGGCCTGGGGGACATGTACCAATGCAAATAAAGCCTTATGTGAAGAAGCCAAATTATTAGTACACTGAGGCCAAGATTATCAATTTTCTTTAGATAAAGTCTGGGGTCTCTTTCACAGACTTTGGATTGAAGTTACAGATGCAGAAAACTTGAGCTTTGGGTGTTGCCTTCACACTGTAACCCTATAGAGGTAAAAGCAAAAAAAAATCCTTGCTGTAAAAATGTGAAATGTGATGCCCCTGTCAAACAGGTGTGGAAACATTTGTCTTTTGGTGTTGTTAGTGCCTTCACCCTGTAACCTTCTAGAGCACAGGTGTCAAACACAAGGCCCGCAGGCCAAATATGGCACTCCAGGCCATTTCATGTGGCCCTCGCACCTCTCCTGCAGCTGCAGGAGAGCTCCAGCCCTCCTCTGGTCCTTCTCCAGACCCCTACTTTTTGCTTTCAAGCAATGCATCCAGCTTCTTCCCAGCAGCAGCAGCATAAGGTAAGGGGGGTGCACTGTGATGTAAGGGAGAGTGGGGGATTCAACTTCTGATGGTGGGGTGGCTCTTGACATCTAATGTAAGGGGAGGGGATGCGCTGGACATCTAATCTTTCAGATACAACTGGCCCTTTTAAGGGCAATCATTATGCTGATGCGGCCCACGATGAAATTCAGTTTGACACCCCTGTTCTAGACGTACTCTTGATGAAAGCAAGAATTGGCCTTGCTGTAAAAAATGTAAATTTCATGTACCTGTCAAACAGGGGCGCAAAAATTGGTCCTTAGGTGTTAATTGTGCCCACGAAACCTATACCAAAAATTACTTCAAGATAAAATTAACACCCACAGAGCTGTGAAGCCTAGACAGTCTTACAGACATTCAAGATCCCAATAACACTTCAATCAGTGAAATCTGCACCGTGGGCTTGATAGCTTCTGCTAATCCAGGACTAATTAATTTTGACAAATGTCAGAAGGTCAACGAAGTCTGTGTACAGACACGCTCTTTTATCTGTCATGAAACCTCGGGCAGCACTGAATGACTGTTTGGAAAGCATGCTGGATACAGGGAAGCCCTGCATCTCAAGACCAAGAAACCCAGTGGATTGTCTACTGGAAAGCTCTCCATGCCTGCTTTGGCCCCTAGATAATTTTCCACCATATGATGCAGACGCTACCGATGGGGTCTTGAAGCTGACAGCCCTAGGTGTCGAGGACTTAAAAATAAATTGAAATGCATCACTGAGGCAACTCCCTTCTCCACTACTCCTCCTTTGACCAACAGAAGCCTCAAAAATCGCTTTTCCATGAGACTGTAACCTATCAGAGTCTGGAAAGGCATTACATAAACTCATCTTTAAGGTGTCCTCAAGATATTTCATCCTCTGCAAGGGCAGGATAAGTTTGGAGACTTTCACCTTGTAATGGTGGTCAAGGAGGGTTGCCAACCAATAATGATCCTTATCCTTGATGCCACAAATTCTTGGGTCCTTTCGCAGGCTTTGAAGAATAAGGGAGCCCATGCACCCTAAGTTTGCGAAGGCATGAAAATGCCCCGTGGTCACTGAGGATTACAGTATCTGAAACTGCCTCCTCCCAGCCACGTACTAATCCCAAGGTTTCTGTGGACTGAAAATTATCTCTTGAGGTTTGACGTATGTCTTCCTCTGCTTCTTTGCCTCCAAAACTGCCAGAATCCTCCTCCCTCTCCACTTGTGTGTTCTGTGTCACCTTGCAATGGTGTCTGAATAAAGCGGGCCTTGAGAGGAAAGGAAGTCCTCCTCTTCCTCCCACTGCTCTGCCTCATGTGCCCTGTCTATAATGCAGAGTATGCACCAGCAGGAACACACGAGGGATTGTGGCACTGATGAATGCATTGTCACGGCTCACCATCCTTGTCGCTTCCTCAAATGGTGACAGTACAGTGCATGTGTCCTTTAGCAGCAGCCATTGGCATGGGAAAAAAAGCTGAGATTCCCTGAGCCTGTCCTTGCACCATACTCACACATGTATGCATTGACGGCCCTCTGCTGCATGTGCAGCTGCTGCAGCATTGCCAAAATTGAGTTCCACCTAGTGGGCATGTCAAAAATCAGGCAGTTTACGTTCAGGTGGAATTCCCACTGAATTTCAGTCATCCGAACACTGGCTGTGTATGACCGCTCGTTATGTATCTGTTGAAAGGCAGACTTTAGGTTAGTGCCAATATCGCACACCACCATTCCTGGCTCAAGCTTCCGTGGTGTGAACCACCTCTGAGCATGCCCCTGCAGCTGCTCTGGTGTGGCTCTTGTCACCTAGACAGACCAGCTGAAGCACTGCATGGCATATTTTAGCCTGACTTGTTGAATGGCCCCTTGAATGCTTAGAGGGTACTGGTGGTTCATAGGAAAATCCAGCAGAGAAGGACATGGAGGAGAAGCAGGAGGGGGTGGAGATGACAGATCTCACATTATCACCACCAGCTGTATGAAGACGTGGCTTAAAAACAAACTCCAGCACTGAGCCCTGTCCTGCATCCTTCCTAGTTGCAAACAGAGTTACCCAGTGTGCTGTGAACAACATATATTGTCCCTGACCATGCTTACTGGACCACGTGTCAGCAGTAAGGTGGACCTTGTAGCTGACTGGCTTGCCCAAAGATGCCAAAACATTGCCTTCCACCTGATGGTACAGAGCTGAAATGGCCTTACATGCAAAGAAATAGTGACTGGGAACCTGCCATTGTGGTACAGCACATTCTGCAATTTCAAGGAAGGGGCAGAATCCACCAGACAGAAAGGCAAGAGTTGTAAATTCAGCAATTTGGACAACCTGGAATTTAGACACTGGAAATCTAGGTGGCAGGGAGTGTGTTTTTTTTGATGCAGCAGCTGGGGCAGAAATATTTGCCTGCTATACTCTACAGCTAGTGATATACTCCTGGCAGACATGTTGCAAGGACCTGTGACACCCTTTGCTATACCATCATCTCTGTCAGTGGAGATATAGCGGGGTAGACATGAAAGGTGAGGAGCAAGGAGGAGAAGAATTGTATCCCTTGTGTGTGGCTTTTCAGGTGCTCTTGCCAATAAGCTGAGTGGTGGGAGGTTAATTGCCTTGTCAAGCATGTGGTACCCAAATGGCTGGTGTTTTTGCCATGCTTGATCTGCTTGCAGGCAGAGAGATTGCAAATTGCAACAATGAGATCGGCTGCACATGTGTTAAAAAAGTCCCACACATCTGAGCTGTGGAAAGTGGCTGGGAGATAACAGCTTCACAATGTGATGGAATAGGGTGGCTGCTCTCTACTCTTCCATGATGGCTGCCTCTGGAGGACATCCTGCCTCATTGGGGTTGTGCCCCCCCTATCTTTCCTCCTCTGCTGTAACTGGCACCCAGGTCACATTAATGACCTCATTATCATCCCCCCATCCTCATCATCGGCGGCTGGGGCAACATGACTAGCAATTTGTTGTTTATCAGTGTTCTCCCCTCTCTGTAGGCTCATGTTACTCCCTTTCTCTACCTCAGATTCAACATCAGAATCAAATAATGTCTGTGCATCCTTAACCACTTAAGGACCTAGCCTCGTTTTGAGATTTGGTGTTTACAAGTTTAAAACAGGTTTTTGTGCTAGAAAATTACTTAGAACCCCCAAACATTATATATTGTTTTTTTTCTAACACCCTAGAGAATAAAATGGCGGTCATTGCAATACATTTTGTCACACAGTATTTGCGCAGCGGTCTTACAAGTGCACTTTTTTGGGAAAAAATTACTTTTTTTAATTAAAAAATAAGACAACAGTAAAGTTAGCCAATTTTTTTTTATATTGTGAAAGATAATGTTACGCCGAGTAAATTGATACCCAAAATGTCACGCTTCAAAATTGCGCCCGCTCGTGGAATGGCATCAAACTTTTACCCTTAAAAATCTCCATAGGCGACGTTTAAAAAATTCTATAGGTTGCATCTTTTGAGTTACAGAGGAGGTCTAGGGCTAGAATTATTGCTTTCACTCAAACTATTGCATCGATACCTCACTTGTGTGGTTTGAACACCGTTTTCATATGCGGGGGTTACTCACGTATACGTTCGCTTCTGCGCGCCAGCTTTATTTTTATTTTATTTTTTTTCTTATTTATTTTACTTGATTTTATTTATTTTTACACAGTTTAAAAAAAAATGGTCACTTTTATTCCTAATACAAGGAATGTAAACATCCCTTGTAATAGAAAAAATCATGACAGGCCTTCTTAAATATGAGATCTGGGGTCAAAAAGACCTCAGATCTTATATCTAGACAAAAAAATAATTACACCAAAAAAATGTGCCTTTAAGACGTGGGCGGAAGTGACGTTTTGACGTTGCTTCCGCCCTGCTATGGTATGGAGATGGATGGCGGCCGTCTTTCCCTCACTCATCTCCATACCCAGCTAGGAAGAGGACCCAATTGCCTCTGCCGCTACCGTTGGCTCCGGTAAGCGGCGGAGGGCGCGCCGCCGCAGAGACCACCATTATCGTTTACAGGACCGGCGCCTGAAAAGAGGGATACCTCGGTTGTGGCAGCAGCTGCTGCCGTTACCGAGATATCCCTCTTCAAAGTAAGGATGTATATAGTCGTGCGCTGGTCCTTAAGTGATTAAGAAGCACGTGGCTGACCCTGTGTTCTAATAATTCAGCTGAATCCTCCATGCATGATGCTGGGGCTATGGCAAGAGTAGCTGTGGACAAGGAGGTAGAATAAGCCACTCTGGCAGCTGCGGTGGACTGCGCACTAGTGTCAGCTTGGGTCATAGAGGATGAGGAGGATCAGGGTGGTTTAATAATCCAGTCTACCACCTCTTCTACATGTTGTGGCTGGATAGCATGGGCAACATTACTAAACAGAGACAGAGGTGTCCTGCCTGAGGACGGGCCATGTCCACCTTTGCCTATGGACACAGACGCTTCTGGCCCCCTCATAGTGGCATGGCATCTGCCTCTCTATGTTGGCCTCCCAGACATGATGGGGGAAAGGGGGCTTATTACCCAATTTTAATAGAAACTGGGAAATTTGTAACTGGATGCACTTTTTTTTTAATGAAAAGCAGTGCTTGCTGCGCTCTAAATTGAGGACTGACACTTCATCCAATTAGGGCCCTAGATTGCACTGTGAAGCACGCAGTCAATTGTGGGTCGCTCAGCCACCAAACATCCCACTGAGCTACCCAAAAATTTGGGTGTTCGCCAAATGGGCGAACAGGTGATGTTCAGGCCGAACATTTGCTTGGCTCGAACTGTTTGCCCAACACTACTAGGGAAGTCTTTTCCCATGTAATGGAACATCTCTGAAAAGTTCATTCCCCTAATTAGAACTTGCTGCTTCCCTGCAAACCACACAATTCCAAATTCTTTAGGTTGACATAGTAGCCAACAAACAATCCAAACTCCTCAAGTACACAATACTTTGACACGTGTGCTTCTGGGTTAGGAATATACAGAAACATGTCACCTGCATATAGTGATATTTTTTTGGTTCTTGAGTACAGTTGAGCGGACACCTGGATGTTCGGGTTCGACGGGTTCAGCCGAACTTTGGAAAAAAGTTTGAGTTCGGGACCGAACTTGACTCGAACTTGACCACGAACCCAAACCCCATTGAAGTCAATGGGGACCCAAACTTTTGAGGACTAAAATGGCTCTAAAAAAGTCATGGAAAGGGCTAGAGGGCTGCAAATGGCTGCAAAATGTTGTTAAGAGCATGGCAAGTGCTCTGCAAACAAATGTGGATAGGGAAATAACTTAAAATAACATAAGAAAAATAAAAAATAAAAATAATATGCTGGAGGCCCCCTTCTCAGCAGAAGAGGTACAGGAAGTCATTAAGAACCTCAAAAACTCAACGGCACGATGCCACACATATGGTGGGAATGCCCCAGAATACGCCCTTTCTGGAAAAATTATTCAATTTAATAGATAAGCTAATGAGAAAATAAAATACTTTGAAATTAAAAAAATGTAAAATTATAATCTTGACCTAGGAGAACGAGGTCCATATGGAGTAGGAGGTTGAGGTGGCGGTGCATGTGGCTGTGTAGGTGGAAGCGGCGGTGGAGGAGGACGAGGTAGCCAACACTGGTTCAAAAATACAACAATGGCTGGGTAAGGCCCGTGATGTGTCGAATTCTGTCCCCCGTCGGATAGTGTCCACCCTGTACTGCACTTGCTCAGTACGTAAAAAACAAAAAACCCCCTCAGAGGTGGGACTTTAAAAGTGACTGCAAAACACACAAAGTATATTGAAATTGTATAGATTTAATAAATAAGTACAAAAAGGACAAATGAATATAAATCACATGAATTGTGTACAAGTCCAGAAAATTGGTTGCGTGGGTAAGGAGAAAAATTGAAACATTGATAGTCAAACCCTCAGTACGTAGGACAAGGGGATTTCGAAAATCTCCGAAGATGAACGGCGCCTGCGCGGTGAGTCCAGGTTCAAGCCACACCATCCGAGGTTCAAGCCGAGCCAAGCGAGGCCGTGCCCGAAGCGTGGCGAGCGAAGCGTGGCGAGCGAAGCGAGCCCGTGAGGGGCCCTGTTACTATGTGCTACCGTATGTCCACTTGGATGGTGGGGCTTGAACCTGCACTCACAGCGCAGGCGCCGTTCATCTTTGGAGATTTTGCGAATCTTCTTGTCCTCCGTACTGCGCAAGCGCTGCGCCTGCGCAGTACGGGCCGGACACTATCTGATGACAGTTTTTGTCAGAACACCGGTATACATGTCTATTCTGCACAAGGTACGGACAAGTCCTGTGGGATCCATGCCTGGTTCATTTTAATGAACGTGAGCTTGTCCACATTGGCTATGGGCAGGCGGCTGTGCTTGTCTGTGATAACGCCGCCTGCCGTGATAAATACACGTTCAGATAATACACTGGCTGCAGGGCAGGCCAGCACCTCCAAGGCGTAAAGGGTAAGCTCAGGCCATGTGCCCAATTTGGAGACCCAGAAGTTGAAGGGGGCAGACCCGTCATTCAGTACGTGTAGGCCTGTGCACACATACTGCTCCACCATGTTGGTGAAATGCTGCCTCCTGCTAAGACGTACCATCTCAGCTGGTGGTGCTGGTTGTTGTGGCGTGCTGACAAAGCTTTTCCACATTTCGGACATGCTAACACTGCCTTCTGAGGTGCTGGAGGTGCCCCGGCTGCGTTGGCGACCTCTTCCTCCTCCTCTGCCTTTGCCTTGTTCTTCCACCGTACCCTCGCTGTCAGGTGGGAATGCCACCAGCAGCGTGTCTACCAGCGTGCGCTTGTACTCGCGCATCTTACGATCACGCTCCAGTGAGGGAATTAAGGACGGTACGTTGTCCTTGTAATGGGGATCCAGCAGGGTGGCCACCCAGTAATCAGCACCAGTTAGAATGCTCCAGCATGTAATCGCTCATGTGTGCTAGGCGGCCCAGAGGCAACGAAAAGCTGTCCTCTGTGGGAGGTGTATCGTCTGTGTCCTCTGTATCCCCCCAGCCACGCACCAGTGATGGCCATGAGCTGGTCTGGGTGCCACCCTGCTGTGAACATAGTTCCTCCTCCTCCATCTCCCCCTCCTCATCCTCCACCTCGTCATCCTCCAGAACTGTGCCCTTGCTGCCGGACAATTGTGTACCTGCCATTTGTTGGTGCAGGAACCCACCCTTGTAGCCACTGCCCTGAAAGCCTTGGAAATGATCCCGGTTCCTCCTCCTCCTCCTCCTCCTCCTGTGCCACATCCTCTTCCATCATCGCCCGAAGCGTTTTTTCAAGGAGGCATAGAACTGGGATAGCAATGCTGAGAATGGCGTCATCGGCACTGGCCATGTTGGTGGAGTACTCGAAACAGTGCAACAAGGCACACAGGTCTCGCATGGAGGCCCAGTTATTGGTGGTGAAGTGGTGCTGTTTCGCAGAGAGACTCACGCGTGTGTGCTGCAGCTGAAACTCCACTATCGCCTGCTGCTGCTCGCACAGTCTGGCCAGCATGTACAAGGTGGAGTTCCACCTTGTGGGCACGTCACATATGAGGCGGTGAGCGGGAAGGCCGAAGTTACGCTGCAGCGCTGACAGGCGAGCAGCAGCAGGGTGAGAACGCCGAAAGTGCGCACAGACGGCCCGCACTTTCTGCAGCAGCTCTGGCATATTGGGGTAATTTTTCAGGAACCTCTGGACCACCAAGTTCAGCACATGCGCCAGGCAAGGGATGTGCGTGAAACCGGCTAGGCCCAGAGCTGCTACGAGATTCCGCCCATTATCGCACACCTTCAGGCCGGGCTTGAGGCTCACTGCCACCAACCACTCATCGGGCTGTTGATCCAAGTCCCTCCACAACTCCTGCGTGGTGTGGGGTTTTTCCCCCAAACAGGAAAGTTTTAAAACTGCCTGCTGTCGTTTACCCCTGGCTGTGCTGAAGTTGGTGGTGAAGGTGTTATGCTGACCGGATGAGGAGGCGGCAGCGGCTGAGGAAGCGGAGTAGGAGGAGTTAGCAACAGGAGGCAAACTGAAGCGCCCTGCAATCCTCGGTGGTGGAAGGACATGCGCCAAACTGCTATCTGCCTCAGGCCCAGCCGCCACTGCATTTACCCAGTGTGCTGTTAGGGAGATATAACGTCCCTGACCGTGCTTACTGGTCAACGCATCTGTAGTTAGGTGGACCTTGCCACAGATGGCGTTGCGCAGTGCACATCTGATTTTGTCCCCCACTTAGTTGTGCAGGGAAGGGATGGCTCACCTGGAAAAGTAGTGGCGGCTGGGCACGACGTACTGTGGGACAGCCAATGCCATCAGGCTTTTAAAATTCTGCGTCTCCACCAGACGGAATGACAGCATTTTAAATGCGAGGAATTTTGAAATGCTGGCATTCAGGGCCAGGGATCACGGGTGGCTGGGGGGGTACTTCCTCTTCTGCTCCAGTGTTTGGGAGATAGAGAGCTGAACGCTTCCATGGGACATTGTGGAGATGGTTGGTGACCCAGGTGCTAGTGTTGCCGGCGGATCCTCTGTTTGCGGGTTGGCAGGTGCCACTGTCACTACAGAGGTGTATGAAGAGGCCGAGACTGCAGCAGAAAAGGAAGCAGGAGGAGCCAGAGACCTTTATTGGTTTTTGAGGTGTCTTACTCCACTGCAGCTCATGCTTTGCACTTAGATGCCTGGTCATGCAGGTTGTGCTCAGGTTGAGAATGTTTATGCCTCGCTTCAGGCTCTGATTGCACAGCGTGCAAACCACTCGTGTCTTGTCATCAGCACATTGTCTGAGGGAACTCCTTGGACCTGGCTTTGGTGTGCTCGGTCCCTTGCTGCGTTGGGCAGTAGCAGACGTACTGTCTAGGGGACGGACTCTCGTCCTCCACATCATCTTCCACCCTGCCCTCCTTGTCGGTCTGCACAATTGCAAAAGCAGCAGCAGTTGGCACCTGTGTTTCGTCATCATCCGAGACGTGCTGCGATGGTCCTCCCATGTACTCATCATTCAACATAAGTGGTTGGGCATCGGTGCACACAATCTCTTCCACTTCTGGGGCAGGGCTAGGTGGATGGCCATGGGAAACCCTGCTAACAGAGTCATCGAAAAGCAGAAGAGACTGTTGCATGATTTGGGGCTCAGACTGCTTGGCTGATTTGCAAGGGGGTGAGGTGAAAGACTGATGGACATCGGCTGCAGGTGCCAACTCTGAACTTTCATCATTAGACAGGGTGGGAGACAATGTGAAGGAACCAGAGGCACTGTCAGCAACCCAATCTACTATCGCCTGTACTTGTCCTGGCCTCAACATTCGTACAGCCTCATTAGGCGCGTCCAAATACCGCTGCAGGCTCTGTCGCCTACTCGCACCTGAGGAAGGTGTTTCACTTGTGCATGTAGCTGGCACAGATCGACCACGTCCTCTCCCTGCAACAGGAGCTCCACCAGCAGCACCACGACTGGGGCCATGTCCCTTCTTTGACGTTCTCCTAATATTTTCCAATTTTAGGATCTTGCCCTAAATGGGTGTTTTTGCAATAGCAGAATACACCCACAGTAAGTAAACGGTGTATCTCACACCTACAGAAATGCAGAAAATGCTATTAAAAAAATGTTTTTGCCATATTTTTTTCTTATTTGAATAGCACAATAGAAGAAAAATATATAAATTGTGTATCTCACACCTGCAGATATGCAGAAAACGCTGCAATTTTTTTTTTTGCACTAAATGTGTGTTTTTGCAATAGCAGAATACACCCATAGTATGTAAACTGTGTATCTCAAAACCTACAGAAATGCAGAAAATGCTATTCCCCAAAAATGTTTTTGCCCTAAAAAAAATTATTTGAATAGCACAATAGAAGAAAAATATATAAATTGTGTATCTCACACCTGCAGATATGCGGAAAACACTGCAAAATATTTTTTTTGCACTAAATGTGTGTTTTTGCAATAGCAGAATACACCCAGCATATGTAAACGGTGTATCTCACACCTACAGAAATGCAGAAAATGCTATTCAAAAAAATCTTTTTGCCCTAAAAAATTTTTTATTTGAATAGCACAATAGAAGAAAAATATATAAATTGTGTATCTCACACCTGCAGATATGCAGAAAACGCTGCAAATTTTTTTTGCACTAAATGTGTGTTTTTGCAATAGCAGAATACACCCAGCATATGTAAACGGTGTATCTCACACCTACAGAAATGCAGAAAATGCTATTCAAAAAAAAGTTTTTGCCCTAAAAAAATTTTATTTGAATAGCACAATAGAAGAAAAATATATAAATTGTGTATCCTCACACCTGCAGATATACAGAAAACACTGCAAAAAATTTTTTTTTTGCACTAAATGTGTGTTTTTGCAATAGCAGAATGCACCCAGAGTATGTAAACTGTGTATCTCAAAACCTACAGAAATGCAGAAAATGCTATTCAAAAAAAATGTTTTTGCCCTAAAAAATTGTAATTTGAATAGCACAATAGAAGAAAAATATATAAATTGTGTATCTCACACCTGCAGATATGCAGAAAACACTGCAAAAACATTTTTGTTTTTGCACTAAATCTGTGTTTTTTGCAATAGCAGAATACACCCAGAGCATGTAAACGGTGTATCTCAAAACCTACAGAGATGCAGAAAATGCTATTCCAAAAAAATGTTTTTGCCCTAAAAAAAAATATTTGAATAGCACAATAGAAGAAAAATATATAAATTGTGTATCTCACATCTGCAGATATGCAGAAAACACTGCAAAATATTTTTTTTGCACTAAATGTATGTTTTTGCAATAGCAGAATACACCCAGAGTATGTAAACGGTGTATCTCACACCTACAGAAATGCAGAAAATGCTATTCCAAAAAAAAGTTTTTGCGCAAAAATGTTTTTATTTGAATAGCACAATAGAAGACAAATATATAAATTGTGTATCTCACACCTGCAGATATGCAGAAAACACTGCAAAAATTTTTTTTTGCACTAAATGTGTGTTTTTGCAATAGCAGAATGCACCCAGAGTATGTAAACTGTGTATCTCAAAACCTACAGAAATGGGGGGCGTGGCTTGGACTCCACCGAGATGGCGGTGTGATCCCTGAGCTCCGGCGGACAGCGGGACAATAAGCGGCTAAAAGCAAAGAAAGGCATATACAAAGAGTCTAGAAGCAGCGGTTTGACTCCCCACCACCCGGCCAACATGACCAGAAAGCGGCCAGCTGAACGCAGACCGAAGAAACTGACGGATTACTACATGCTGCCATCGCAGCCTCGAGGACAAGATGGCGCCGGTGCCTCTCCAGCTTCCAGAGCGGCTAGAGGACATCCTCAGAGCGGTAAGGGGATGTCGACCAGAAAGTCCCTCGATAACACTGATACACCCCAGGCTTACCTGACCCCATCTCCACTGAGCGGTAGCCCGGCTAAGACCAGCTTTAGGACGGAAGAGCCTGATCTGCAGCAGTGTGAAGTAAGATCCACTGCAGACTCACAGGATGACACTAGGGAGCTTCCAGATTCGATAGTCTCATTCCCCACGCTGCACCAACCAGTGCTGGACACTACACTAAAAGACATGCTTATTTCACTCAGGAGCTCGATTCACAGTGATATGATGGCCTGCATGAGGAGATTTAGCACTGAGCTTGCAGAAGTGGGAGATAGAGTTGACCATATTGAGACAAAAATGGGGGAATATGCTACCACCATTAATGATTTGGTGGATGCAAACGACACAGTGGAGGATGAACAAGCATTTATGAGAGCGAAATTAGCTGATTTGGAAGACAGGTCTAGGAGACATAACGTTAAGATAAGAGGAATACCTGAAACTGTAACCCCTTCTGACCTGCGCTCTTATACTACTACCATGCTCACCACGCTCATGCCTGATCTTTCCGCCATTGAACTCTCTATAGACAGAATTCATAGACTACCTAAGCCGTCTTTCATCCCAGATAATGTCCCTAGAGATGTTCTATTCCGAATCAACTTCTATCAAACCAAAGAGAGACTAATGACAATAACACGCAAAGGGGATCACCGCAACACTGAATACTCCACTTTACAATTTTATGCTGATCTGTCTCAGTTCACGCTACAACTTCGTAAAAATTTGAATAATGTCACCAAGGCATTGAGAAACCATAGTATTGATTACAGGTGGGGATATCCCACGAAGCTATTGGTGACTAAAGATGGTACAACGCATGCAATCACGTCCCCGTCTAAGGGGTACCGATTGCTACAGAAATGGAAAATTCTACCTGAGGGGCCAGATGAACCTCCTAGAGCAGGTAACTCCAGCAGGAGTTCCCGAGATCAAAAACAAAGGGATGATTCCGTATGATAAAAGAGAAACCCCAATGCCTTATAACAAATGCCCACTCCCAGGGCCCCGCATATCGGAGCTGCCTCCACGACTCAAGCTCCCAATCTTTTGAGCAGAAATGTTCTGCCTCAGGGTTGTGATGACCCATGTTTTACGTCTTAGTTTTCGTACTTTTCGTTTTGTTTACCAGTTTTTTTTCCAGGAACAGCACCGACCAACTCATCTAAGAACCAACACTACCTCTCTTCTATTCCATCCCCACTACTGCTATAGCACCGCTACATGGAATCTTCGAATCGGACGGGGATGGGTCCCCCTCAAAGAATCGCATACTACGAACATTGACTGTAAGTACTTCCACTATACGCCACACATAGCATTCTTGACGGACCTACATGCCAGTTAGTGATGAGCCGAACACCCCCGGGTTCGGTTCGCACCAGAACCCGCGAACGGACCGAAAGTTCGAACGAACATTAGAACCCTATTAAATACAATGGATGCGAACGTTCGAATTCTAAAGTGCTAATTATAACAACTATTATGCATGTTATTGTCCTAAAAAGGGTTTGGGAACCCGGGTTCTGCACCAGGGGACATGTATCAATGCAAAAAGAAGTTTTAAAAACGGTCGTTTTTCGGGAGCAGTCATTTTAATGATGCATAAAGTGAAAAAAAAAAAGTCAAATATTCCTTTAAATATCGTACCTGGGGGGTGTCTAAAGTATGCCTGTGAAGTGCCACGTGTTTCCCGTGTTTAGAACTGTCCCTGCACAAAATGACACTTCTAAAGGAAAAAAAAGCCATTTAAAACTGCTTGCGGCTTTAATGTAATGTCTGGTCCCGGTAATATGGATGAAATTCTTTAAGAAAAATGGCATAGCTACCCCATGACCCCCCCCCCTACCCCAGCCCATTACCAGCCCCTTTGGGTCTTGTATGGATATTAAGGGGAACCCCGCACATAAAATAAAAAAGGCCCTATATACTCTGAACAGCCCTATACAGGCGGTGCATACAAGACAGGGACTGTAGGTTTGTTCTTATGTAGAGTCTGTTTGTAATTTTGAACAGGTACATTGTTGAAGTGTAGCTCCAGACCAAAAATCTATTTTTAAACTTTTTGGAAAACATAGGTAAGGGTTATCACCCCTGTAACATTTGTTTTGCTGTCTGTGCCCCTGTTCAGAACATTTCACCTCACTTTCCGTCCCAATGACAACTGTTTTTGAAATGTGGTGTTTTTCTTGAAACAAGGATTGCTGATAAAGCATCAGTACAGAGGAGACACCTTTCTCCCATATTTATTCTTACAGGAGAGAATTTTCCTTCCTAGTGGTAGATTTCCTCTCACTTCCTGTTGTCTTCTTGCGTTTGCAAGTAGGAGTCGTTTGTAAGTTGGATGTTTGAAAGTAGGGACCTGCCGTATATACTCTGCAGAAATAGGCCCCTTAGTTGTTGGTGTTGGCACAACACTGTAAGCACTCACAGTTACTCTTGGTTGGTGCTGGAACGCCCTGCTGTCAACTATTATATCAGGAATTTTAATTACATATAATTGTTGAACAGTGGTAGTAAAAATTGGGCCTTTGATGGTGGTGCTGGTGCCACAACACTGTAAGCCCTGACAGTTACTCTTGGTGGGTGCAGCAATGGGCCCTGCTGTGAATTATTAGATCAAGAATTGTAATTACATGCCCCTGTTGAACAGGGGCTGAAAAATTGGGCCTTAGGCACTGGTGGCACAACACTGCAACCCCTCACAGCAACTGTACTTGGAGCACAGCAATGAGCCCTGTTGCAAAGTATTGCTTCAAAAATTGTAATGACACGCCCCTGTTAAACAGGGGCTGAAAAATTGGGCCTTAGGCACTGGTGGCACAACACTGCAACTCCTCACAGATACTGTACTTGGAGCACACCAATGAGCCCTGTTGCAAAGTATTGCTTCAAAAATTGTAATGACACGCCCCTGTTAAACAGGGGCTGAAAAATTGGGCCTTAGGCACTGGTGGCACAACACTGCAACTCCTCACAGATACTGTACTTGGAGCACAGCAATGAGCCCTGTTGCAAAGTATTGCTTCAAAAATTGTAATTACACGCCCCTGTTAAACAGGGGCTGAAAAATTGGGCGTTAGGCACTGGTGGCACAACACTGCAACTCCTCACAGATACTGTACTTGGAGCACAGCAATGAGCCCTGTTGCAAAGTATTGCTTCAAAAATTGTAATTACACGCCCCTGTTAAACAGGGGCTGAAAAATTGGGCGTTAGGCACTGGTGGCGGCACCCATAAACAAAAATGATCTTACAAGCTATCATCATCAATCGTATCATTGAGGACTCGGAGGAGGAGGATAGCCAGTCAACATAACAGCACAGGCACTCAGCATCAGCATCAGTCTTGAAGGGATGTGACATGTTAAAATCAATTAGTCTGTTATATCAGCATCAGGTGTGTGGTAGCTGGTGGTGATCCAAGACTGGTTCATCTTGATGAAAGTCAGTCGATCAACCGAGTCGGTGGACAGGCGCACCCTGTGATCCGTGACAAATCCTCCAGCAGCACTGAATGTGCGTTCCGAAAGAACGCTGGATGCAGGACAGGCCAGTAGCTCAATTGCATACTGTGCAAGCTCTGGCCAGTGATCCATCCTCAAGACCCAGTAAGCCAGAGGATTTTCGGTGGGGAAGGTGTCCAAGTCTGACCTTGCCCCTAGATATTCCTGCACCATGTTTATCAGACGCTGGCGATGGTTGCTGGAACCGATCATACTTTGGGGCTGCGGACTAAAGAATTGTCTGAACGCATCGGTCAGACGGCCACCTTCCCCACCGCTCCTTCTTTGACTGGCCGAAGCCTTTAGCAACTCGTTGTCCAGGACCAGGAGTTTGCAACCTCCCAGTCTCTGGGAACGCGTTGCACAGACCTTTCTGCAAGGCCTCCCGGAGTTGTCTCATCCTCTGCTCCCTCTGCGACGGTAACATAAGGTCCGCAACCTTACCCTTGTACCGTGGATCAAGGAGAGTGGCCAGCCAGTAATGGTCCCTCTCCTTGATCCGAAGAATACGAGGATCCTTCCGCAGACTTTGCAGGATCAGGGAGGCCATGCAGCGTAGGTTTGCTGAGGCATTCGCTCCGGAGTCCTCTGGGTCACTAAGGACGACATGATCCGCAGCCACCTCCTCCCAGCCACGTACAAGTCCACTGGTTTCTTGGGACTGTAAATCATCCCTAAAAGACTGCTGCTGATGATGCTGAGTGCCAGCCTCCACCTCCATGCTGACACAATCCTCCTCCTCCTCCTCCTCCTCCTCCTCCTCCTCTTCCTGTGCGATGGGTGGGACAGAAGGAACACTGTCTGGGTAAAGGGGGCCTTGAGAGGCAAGGAAGTCCTCCTCTTCCTGCCTCTGTCCTGCCTCAAGTGCCCTGTCCATTATTCCACGCAGCGTGTGCTCCAACAGGTGGACAAGAGGTACAGTGTCACTGATGCATGCACTGTCACTGCTCACCATCCTCGTGGCCTCCTCAAATGGTGCCAGGACAGTGCATGCATCCCTGATCATGCCCCACTGGCGTGGAGAAAAAAAACCAAGCTCCCCTGACCCTGTCCTGGTGCCGTAGTCGCACAGGTACTCATTGATGGCCCTCTGCTGCGTGTGCAGCCGCTGCAGCATGGCCAACGTTGAGTTCCACCTGGTGGGCATGTCACATATAAGGCGGTTCTTGGGCAGGTTCAACTCCTTTTGCAGCTCAGCCAGGCGAGCACTGGCATTATAAGATCTGCGGAAATGCACACAGACTTTCCTGGCCTGCCTCAGGACATCCTGTAAGCCCGGGTACCTGCCCAAGAAGCGCTGCACCACCAGGTTAAGGACGTGAGCCACACAGGGCACATGGGTCAGTTGTCCCTGTCGGAGGGCGGAGAGGAGGTTGGTGCCATTGTCGCAAACCACCATTCCTGGCTTAAGCTGGCGTGGCGTCAACCACCTCTCGGCCTGGCCCTGCAGAGCAGACAGGACCTCTGCCCCAGTGTGGCTTCTGTCCCCCAAACACACCAGCGCAAGCACGGCATGGCATCTTTTTGCCTGCGTACTTGCGTAGCCCCGTGAACGGCTACGGAGCACCGCTGGTTCATAGGACAAACCACAGGAAGAGGCCATGGAGGAAGAAGAAGAGGAGGGGGTGGAGGAGAGAGGTGTGTCACAACCAGTAGTAGCATTTTGGAGGCGTGGCGGTGGGACAACCTCCAACACTACTGCACCTTGTCCTGAATCCTTCCCAGCTGCCAAAAGAGTGACCCAATGGGCCGTGAAAGAAAGGTAACGTCCCTGTCCATGCCTGCTGGACCATGAGTCAGCGGTAATATGCACCTTACCGCTGACCGCCCTGTCCAGCGAGGCCAAGACATTGCCTTCCACATGCCGGTAGAGAGCCGGAATAGCCTTCCGTGAGAAAAAGTGGCGTTTGGGAACCTGCCACTGAGGAACTGCACATTGCACAAACTCACGGAAGGGGGCCGAGTCTACCAACTGAAAAGGCAGCAGTTGAAGCGCTAGCAATTTAGCCAAGCTAGCATTCAACCGCTGGGCATGTGGATGGCTGGGAGTGAACTTCTTTCGACGGTCCAGCAGCTGGGGCAGGGAAATTTGCCTGCTAGAATCGGACGTCGGTGTACTGCTAGCAGAGTGGGCGCAAGTACTTGGCTGTGACACACCTAATTCTACACCTTCATTCCTCTCAGTGCATGTTTCAGAGAGGACTGAAGTTATAGTGGGGTTGGAGATCCCAGCTGATGCGGTGCAAGGAGAGGTCCGCTTTGTTCTTTGGTGTGGGTCTTTGAGGTAGGCTTGCCAACGAGCTGCATGGCAGGTCAACATATGTCTGGTCAGGCATGTGGTACCCAAGCGGCTGATGTTTTGGCCACGCGATATACGCTTGAGACATATGTTGCAAACAGCAGCTGTGCGATCTGATGCACTAGCCTCAAAAAAGGCCCACACCAAAGAACTTTTTGAATGACGGGCAGAGGCAGCGCCCTGCACAGGCGGAGCTCTGCGGTGTGATTCCGTCGGTGTACTGCCCTTACGCTGGCCACCAAAGGGCATCCTGCCTCGTTGGAGATGTGCCTCCTCCTCATCCTCCTCCTCCTCCTCTCTCCTATTAGGCACCCACGTGGAGTCAGTGACCTCATCATCCCCTCCCTCCTCATCACTGGAGCCAATCTGGCAGTATGCTGCAGCTGCTGGAACATGACTGCCAGATTGGTGTCCTTCTTGAGCATCCCCTCTGTCTGCTCTCACGCTACTGCCTTCCTCTAGCTGGGTTTCATCATCAGACCCTTCGAAACGCTGGGCATCCTCCTGGAGCATGTACCCAACACTGTGCTGAAACAGTTCGGGGGACTCCTCAGGAGGAGGACATGGTGGGTCTAGGGAAGGAGTGACTGATGATTTGTCTGACATTGATACCAGGGAAGACGACGCTTTGGCAGCTGCTTTTCCAGTACCCTGAGCCTGGGTGAGAGAGGATGAGGAGGAGGAGGAGGGCTTGGTCATCCACTCTACCAAGTCTTCGGCATGATGTGGCTCAACATGTCCAGCTGCCGAAAAGAAGGACAAGCGTGTCCCATGGCCATGTGCTGATGACAATGCACCGCGTCCACGACCAGCACTGTTGCCCCCAGACACAGAGCCTGCTTGCCCTCTTTTATTGCCTCCTGACTGTCTGCCTCTCCTTGTTTGCCTTCCAGACATTCTAATAGATGGCCTGCAGGGAGATGGGAAAAAAGCAATAAGGGCTACCTTCAGGTGTCCTTCTCTGTCCCTTGAAACAAGGACTTGCAGAGTGAAATAAACTGACACTCTCCCTACCTACAGTTTTCTGTCCCTAGAATAAATGTTTTTTTTAATCACAATATAGCACAAGGACAATTCAGTCACTGTCCTTCCAGGTCCCTGGAAACAAGGACTTGCAGAGTGAAATAAACTGACACTCTCCCTACCTACAGTTTTCTGTCCCTAGAATAAATGTTTTTTTTAAGCACAATATAGCACAAGGACAATTCACTCACTGTCCTTACAGGTCCCTGGAAACAAGGACTTGCAGAGTGAAAGAAAAAAAACACTCTCCCTACCTACAGTTTTCTGTCCCTAGAAAAAATGTTTTTTTTAATCACAATATAACACAAGGACAATTCACTCACTGTCCTTCCAGGTCCCTGGAAACAAGGACTTGCAGAGTGAAATAAACTGACACTCTCCCTACCTACAGTTTTCTGTCCCTAGAATAAATGTTTTTTTTAAGCACAATATAGCACAAGGACAATTCACTCACTGTCCTTACAGGTCCCTGGAAACAAGGACTTGCAGAGTGAAAGAAAAAAAACACTCTCCCTACCTACAGTTTTCTGTCCCTAGAAAAAATGTTTTTTTTAATCACAATATAACACAAGGACAATTCACTCACTGTCCTTCCAGGTCCCTGGAAACAAGGACTTGCAGAGTGAAATAAACTGACACTCTCCCTACCTACAGTTTTCTGTCCCTAGAATAAATGTTTTTTTTAATCACAATATAGCACAAGGACAATTCAGTCACTGTCCTTCCAGGTCCCTGGAAACAAGGACTTGCAGAGTGAAATAAACTGACGCTCTCCCTACCTACAGTTTTCTGTCCCTAGAATAAATGTTTTTTTTAAGCACAATATAGCACAAGGACAATTCACTCACTGTCCTTACAGGTCCCTGGAAACAAGGACTTGCAGAGTGAAAGAAAAAAAACACTCTCCCTACCTACAGTTTTCTGTCCCTAGAAAAAATGTTTTTTTTAATCACAATATAACACAAGGACAATTCACTCACTGTCCTTCCAGGTCCCTGGAAACAAGGACTTGCAGAGTGAAATAAACTGACACTCTCCCTACCTACAGTTTTCTGTCCCTAGAATAAATGTTTTTTTTAAGCACAATATAGCACAAGGACAATTCACTCACTGTCCTTACAGGTCCCTGGAAACAAGGACTTGCAGAGTGAAAGAAAAAAAACACTCTCCCTACCTACAGTTTTCTGTCCCTAGAAAAAATGTTTTTTTTAATCACAATATAACACAAGGACAATTCACTCACTGTCCTTCCAGGTCCCTGGAAACAAGGACTTGCAGAGTGAAATAAACTGACACTCTCCCTACCTACAGTTTTCTGTCCCTAGAATAAATGTTTTTTTTAAGCACAATATAGCACAAGGACAATTCACTCACTGTCCTTACAGGTCCCTGGAAACAAGGACTTGCAGAGTGAAAGAAAAAAAACACTCTCCCTACCTACAGTTTTCTGTCCCTAGAAAAAATGTTTTTTTTAATCACAATATAACACAAGGACAATTCACTCACTGTCCTTCCAGGTCCCTGGAAACAAGGACTTGCAGAGTGAAATAAACTGACACTCTCCCTACCTACAGTTTTCTGTCCCTAGAATAAATGTTTTTTTTAATCACAATATAGCACAAGGACAATTCAGTCACTGTCCTTCCAGGTCCCTGGAAACAAGGACTTGCAGAGTGAAATAAACTGACACTCTCCCTACCTACAGTTTTCTGTCCCTAGAATAAATGTTTTTTTTAATCACAATATAGCACAAGGACAATTCAGTCACTGTCCTTCCAGGTCCCTGGAAACAAGGACTTGCAAAGTGAAATAAACTGACACTCTCCCTACCTACAGTTTTCTGTCCCTAGAATAAATGTTTTTTTTAATCACAATATAGCACAAGGACAATTCAGTCACTGTCCTTCCAGGTCCCTGGAAACAAGGACTTGCAGAGTGAAATAAACTGACACTCTCCCTACCTACAGTTTTCTGTCCCTAGAATAAATGTTTTTTTAAATCACAATATAGCACAAGGACAATTCAGTCACTGTCCTTCCAGGTCCCTGGAAACAAGGACTTGCAGAGTGAAATAAACTGACACTCTCCCTACCTACAGTTTTCTGTCCCTAGAATAAATGTTTTTTTTAATCACAATATAGCACAAGGACAATTCAGTCACTGTCCTTCCAGGTCCCTGGAAACAAGGACTTGCAGAGTGAAATAAACTGACACTCTCCCTACCTACAGTTTTCTGTCCCTAGAATAAATGTTTTTTTTAATCACAATATAGCACAAGGACAATTCAGTCACTGTCCTTCCAGGTCCCTGGAAACAAGGACTTGCAGAGTGAAATAAACTGACACTCTCCCTACCTACAGTTTTCTGTCCCTAAAATAAATGTTTTTTTTAATCACAATATAGCACAAGGACAATTCAGTCACTGTCCTTCCAGGTCCCTGGAAACAAGGACTTGCAGAGTGAAATAAACTGACACTCTCCCTACCTACAGTTTTCTGTCCCTAGAATAAATGTTTTTTTTAAGCACAATATAGCACAAGGACAATTCACTCACTGTCCTTACAGGTCCCTGGAAACAAGGACTTGCAGAGTGAAAGAAAAAAAACACTCTCCCTACCTACAGTTTTCTGTCCCTAGAAAAAATGTTTTTTTTAATCACAATATAACACAAGGACAATTCACTCATTGTCCTTCCAGGTCCCTGGAAACAAGGACTTGCAGAGTGAAATAAACTGACACTCTCCCTACCTACAGTTTTCTGTCCCTAGAATAAATGTTTTTTTTAAGCACAATATAGCACAAGGACAATTCACTCACTGTCCTTACAGGTCCCTGGAAACAAGGACTTGCAGAGTGAAAGAAAAAAAACACTCTCCCTACCTACAGTTTTCTGTCCCTAGAAAAAATGTTTTTTTTAATCACAATATAACACAAGGACAATTCACTCACTGTCCTTCCAGGTCCCTGGAAACAAGGACTTGCAGAGTGAAATAAACTGACACTCTCCCTACCTACAGTTTTCTGTCCCTAGAATAAATGTTTTTTTTAATCACAATATAGCACAAGGACAATTCAGTCACTGTCCTTCCAGGTCCCTGGAAACAAGGACTTGCAGAGTGAAATAAACTGACACTCTCCCTACCTACAGTTTTCTGTCCCTAGAATAAATGTTTTTTTTAATCACAATATAGCACAAGGACAATTCAGTCACTGTCCTTCCAGGTCCCTGGAAACAAGGACTTGCAGAGTGAAATAAACTGACACTCTCCCTACCTACAGTTTTCTGTCCCTAGAATAAATGTTTTTTTTAATCACAATATAGCACAAGGACAATTCAGTCACTGTCCTTCCAGGTCCCTGGAAACAAGGACTTGCAGAGTGAAAGAAACTGACACTCTCCCTACCTACAGTTTTCTGTCCCTAGAATAAATGTTTTTTTAAGCACAATATAGCACAAGGACAATTCACTCACTGTCCTTCCAGGTCCCTGGAAACAAGGACTTGCAGAGTGAAAGAAACTGACACTGTCCCTACCTACAGTTTTCTGTCCCTAGAATAAATGTTTTTTTTAAGCACACTATAGCACAAGCACAAAACACACTGACACTCTCCCTACCTATCCTTCTCTTTCCCTAAACTAAAGGAATCCAGGTTAAGCAAGAAAGAAATAACAGTCACTGTCCCTGCCTATGCTGCTCTATCCCTGCTCCGGAACACACTACACTAGGCCGCCGTGCTGGCGGCCTTTTATAGTGTGGGGCGTGTACTAAACACCCTCAGCAATAATTGGCCACAGGCATCCTGCCTGTGGCCAATCATTGCTCTCCTCGCTGCCGGCGCTGTGATTGGCCAAGCATGCGGGGTCACAGTGCATGCTTGGCCAATCACAGCGCCTGGATGACACTGCGATGGCGTAGTGCATTGTGGGCCGTTCGCGTCACTCGAATTTGGCGCGAACGGCCCAAATCGTTCGATCTTCGTCGAACGATCGAACAGCCGATGTTCGAGTCGAACGTATGTTCGACTCGAACACGAAGCTCATCCCTAATGCCAGTTAAAATTCTCTCAATTAATGCCCATGGCTTAAACCACCCAGCTAAGAGAGCATCCCTTTGGAGAGAGGCTGTATCTTCGCAATGTGATATACTCTGCGCACAGGAGACGCACTTCCACATTAATGCTCCACCTAAATGCACATACAAGTCTTTCCAGCATTACTTCTTCTCTAACATGGCAGCGAAGCGAAGAGGAGTCCTCATTGCGATTAGAGACACAATTTCTTTCAATTTAATTTCGGAATTCACTGACCCTCAGGGTCGATATCTGATACTAATTTGTGACATAAACAACACCCGCTATACTCTAGTAACTCTTTATGTGCCCAACAAACGTCAAATTCGATTTCTCAACAGACTCATGCACAAAGTTGAAAAGGTGAAACAGGGCTCCCTTGTACTGTGCGGAGACTTCAATGTAGTTCCCAATCCAACTCTGGATTCTACCACGATCCAGTCTACCAGGATACCATCTTTGGGGAACTTTCTTCGCTCGCATGACCTATATGATGCTTGGCGTTGTACACACGCCAGTGAAAGGGATTATTCATTTTTCTCACATAGACATTGCTCATATTCGAGGATTGATTTGTTTTTATTAGACAGGTGGGTGCTTCAAAAAGTTTCCCAAATAAAAATTTACATGATAACGTGGTCAGACCACGCTCCTATTCTCCTCGAACTGAGAGATTCTTATCCCGACAACACTACCTTTGTCTGGCGTGCCAACGCTCAAATTATTCAAAACCCAAACACTAAATCAATCCTGAAAGACCACCTGTCGGACTATTTCCAAATCAATTCCTCTTCCACGGATGATGCTTTTTTGCTTTGGAATGCCCATAAGGCATACATAAGAGGCATATTTATTCAATTAGGCGCTAGGCTCAGGAGGCAGAGGCAGCTGAAAATCTCTGCATTAATGTCAGAAATTGATTCCTTAGAAACCCAGAACAAGATGAACCCTTCCTCCCCCGTCAGCGCCAAACTCACTACACTAAGACATGATCTTAGATTACTTCTTCTCCAAACTTTTGAACAAAACGAAAAAAGAATGAAAATGTCCTTCTACTCCACTAATAACAAAGCAGGGAAAGCGCTAGCGAGACGCTTACAGGGACAACGTTTTAAATCTAGGTTAGCTTATATTATTCACCCTACGAGCAAGGAGAAGGTATATGACCCCCAGGGCATCGCTGATGCCTTCAGCGATTATTATAGCTCCCTTTATAATCTTCATTTAGATAAAGACACCCACCAACCTTCCTTATCAACCATTGAGGGGTTTCTGGCGGACATTAACTTACCTACCCTGTCACAAGAACAGTTACGAGACATAAATTCCGCCTTCACTCTCGACAAAGTTCTGCAAGCCATAAGAACCCTCCATAGTAACAAATCCCCGGGCCCTGACGGACTTATAGGTGATTACTACAAAACATTTCAAACAACCTTGGGACCTCACCTACTAAAAGTTTTTGATACTGCAGCTGCCTCTGCCTCTTTTCCTGCTGAGATGCTGGAAGCCTTGGTGGTCACACTCCCCAAACCGGGGAAGACACCTGATGCACCCCAGAATTTTAGACCGATTTCATTATTAAATGTTGACCTTAAAATATATGCGAAGAGGATAGCCTTGAGGTTAATTAATATTTTACCTACTTTGATCGATCCCGACCAATCAGGGTTTACAAAGGGCAGACAGGCATCGGACGCCACGAGACGCTTGATTGATATTACCTATGTTGCCAGGAAATGTCGCACGCCTTCTCTGCTCCTAGCGTTGGATGCGGAGAAGGCGTTCGACAGAGTACACTGGGTGTACCTACAACAAGCTCTATTAAAATTTGGGTTCAAAGATCTTCTGCTTTCCGCAATCCTGGCTTTATATACTTCACCATCAGCCAAAGTTTACACGTCGGGTATGCTATCCAGATCCTTTGGGATTACTAATGGCACGAGACAAGGTTGTCCTCTCTCTCCCCTCATTTTTAATCTCCTGATGGAGCCACTTGCAGCTCGCATCAGACAGACATCAGAGATACAGGGTTGCACAATCAACAATAAAAAACATGTCATCAGCCTTTTTGCTGATGACGTGATTCTAATGCTTACCAATCCAATATCTTCCTTGGAAAAGGTCTCGCAAGTACTTCAGGAATATAGCCAAATATCTTATTACAAGGTGAATGAATCTAAATCTTATATTCTGGATTTGGGGGTGCCCCATCACGACAAAACTACATTACAATCCAATTACCCATATATCTGGTCGAGTTATGCCATAAGCTACCTGGGGATCCAGCTCACCTCTCACCCTGAACAACTATATAAAGCCAACTACCAACCATTGGTAACACAAATATCGGATAGGCTAGGTATACTGAGCAAACATATATTATCATGGACAGGTCGACTGACGGCTTTCAAAATGCAGATTCTAGCCCAAATCCTATACATCTTTCGGACAGTCCCTGTTCCGATTCCCAAAACTTTCTTTAGCGGTTTACAAAAAATGCTTTCGGGTTTTCTTTGGCAAGGTAAGAAGGCGAGGTGCACTTTCTCCAAACTTAGAAAACACAAAAGGGCAGGGGGGGCGGGCGTACCAGATTTCTCTGACTACCACAAAGCGGCAATACTAGCACAGATTAGGGGGTGGTTTAACATCCAGCCCTTGCCACTATGGGGTCTCATAGAACAATCCTTAATACCTAATGGAAATTTGAAAGAATTTCTGCTTGCCTATCCCCTTGCTAGAACCAAATATAAGTACCTGTCCCCACCAATGACAGCAACCCTAGTTGCCTGGAAGCAACTAGTGCTGACCAGGGCCACCTTAGCACCTAACATCGCCATTGAAGTACCCATCAACACCATAGCACTACTAATACCTGAACTAAATCTTAATAAATGGATCGTGGGAGGAATTCATTGGGTCTCGGACCTTTATTCGAATGACACTTTGAAGTCTTTCCCTCTCGCACAACAAGAATTTAATCTCCCGGCCTCTGAACAATTCAACTATTTCAGAGTGATTTCATTCCTTAAAAAAGGCCACTTTAGAACATATAAATTGTTCTGGAAATTACACACATTTATCACTTCAAAAATTAGCCGTAGAGGGGGTATTTCACTTTTTTACAACTTCTTGAATGATAAATTGGTGTTTGAGAAATCTAACATAATACTGGCCTGGGAGAGAGAGCTGGAAACCTCATATACAGCTGATCAGTGGGTCAGAGCCCTCCAATATACTCACTCAGCTACTAAGTGTGCGAACCTTTGGGAGCTAGCTCACAAAGTTACGCATGGATGGTACCTAACGCCATCCAGGATAGCCAAATTCGATCCACACACATCCCCATTGTGCTGGAGGCAATGTACACAGGTGGGAACGCTATCACATATCCTATGGTCCTGTGGGAAATTAGCTGAATTCTGGTCTAGCGTATTCCTAATTCTTCATCAGGTCACAGGCCTGCATATAATTCCCTCTCCCCTCTCCATCACTAGCCATTTTACACTTAGGCATAGAAGATATACCGCCTTTCCTCAGGAAGTTTACGATACATTTACTTCTAGCTGCTAAATTAGTCATACTTAGACTTTGGAGGACCCCGGATACACCCAGGGTAGGAGAAGTCATTCGAACGTTATCCATCCATTACACATATGAAAGCATGTTAGCATCTATAGAAGGCAGATATGCAAATTTCTATCCACAATGGAACCCGTGGATGGAGTGGTACAAGTCCTATAATAGACACCTTCGCTGATTTTTTTTGGGCCCTCATTCTGTCTGTTGGAAGAAGAGCATACAATGAAGTATATTGATGACACTGCTCGGTAGCTATAATTTGCATCTTGTGCTGGTTCCGCTGTTCCGTTCCTTTTACCTCCGTTCCTTTTACTTTAGTTCTACTTATTATTTTTCCCTGTCCAAGTTCTCTAACCCTAAATATTTCTATAAAAGATGATTATCGAAGTGAATGCATAAACACCTTTGATAGTAATATAAATTGAGTAGATACGCAATATGTTGGTGATTTTCAATAACACTGTTTAGAGAATCCACATTAAGCTGTACAGGTTCAGTTATTTCAGACCACAGTTTGCACCCACTGGGGTGGTCTGATAAATGGTTTAACGATATGCCACTTAATATTTCACAGCAATATTATGCAATATACATTCATACCTGTATTCCTGGACAAATGCTTTTGTCATCTACATTGATGTGAAATTATAAGATATATGTATTTTATTTCTTGTATCTTGTAAAACCCAATAAAAATTTATTGACATAAAACCTACAGAAATGCAGAAAATGCTATTCAAAAAAGATGTTTTTGCTCTAAATTTTTTTAATTTGAATAGCACAATAGAAGAAAAATATATAAATTGTGTATCTCACACCTGCAGATATGCAGAAAACACTGCAAAAAAATTTTTTTGCACTAAATCTGTGTTTTTTGCAATAGCAGAATACACCCAGAGTATGTAAATGGTGTATCTGAAAACCTACATAAATGCAGAAAATGCTATTCCCAAAAAATGTTTTTGCCCTAAAAAAAAATAATTTGATTAGCACAATAGAAGAAAAATATATAAATTGTGTATCTCACACCTGCAGATATGCATAAAACACTGCAAAATATATTTTTTTGCACTAAATGTGTGTTTTTGCAATAGCAGAATACACCCAGAGTATGTAAACGGTGTATCTCACACCTACAGAAATGCAGAAAATGCTATTCAAAAAAAAGTTATTGCCCTAAAAAATTGTAATTTGAATAGCACAATAGAAGAAATATATATAAATTGTGTATCTCACACCTGCAGATATGCAGAAAACACTGCAAAAACATTTTTTTTGCACTAAATCTGTGTTTTTGCAATAGCAGAATACACCCAGAGCATGTAAACGGTGTATCTCAAAACCTACAGAAATGCAGAAAATGCTATTCCACAAAAATGTTTTTGCCCTAAAAAAAATTATTTGAATAGCACAATAGAAGAAAAATATATAAATTGTGTATCTCACACCTCCAGATATGCAGAAAACACTGCAAAAAATTTTTTTTTGCACTAAATTTATGTTTTTGCAATAGCAGAATACACCCAGAGTATGTAAACGGTGTATCTCACACCTACAGAAATGCAGAAAATGCTATTCAAAAAAAATGTTTTTGCGCAAATTTTTTTTTATTTGAATAGCACAATAGAAGAAAAATATATAAATTGTGTAGCTCACACCTGCAGATATGCAGAAAACACTGCAAAAAATATTTTTTGCACTAAATGTGTGTTTTCGCAATAGCAGAATGCACCCAGAGTATGTAAACTGTGTATCTCAAAACCTACAGAAATGGGGGGGCGTGGCTTGGACTCCACCGAGATGGTGGTGTGATCCCTGAGCTCCGGCGGACAGCGGGACAATAAGCGGCTAAAAGCAAAGAAAGGCATATACAAAGAGTCTAGAAGCAGCGGTTTGACTCCCCACCACCCGGCCAACATGACCAGAAAGCGGCCAGCTGAACGCAGACCGAAGAAACTGACGGATTACTACATGCTGCCATCGCAGCCTCGAGGACAAGATGGCGCCGGTGCCTCTCCAGCTTCCAGAGCGGCTAGAGGACATCCTCAGAGCGGTAAGGGGATGTCGACCAGAAAGTCCCTCGATAACACTGATACACCCCAGGCTTACCTTACCCCATCTCCACTGAGCGGTAGCCCGGCTAAGACCCGCTTTAGGACGGAAGAGCCTGATCTGCAGCAGTGTGAAGTAAGATCCACTGCAGACTCACAGGATGACACTAGGGAGCTTCCAGATTCGATAGTCTCATTCCCCACGCTGCACCAACCAGTGCTGGACACTACACTAAAAGACATGCTTATTTCACTCAGGAGCTCGATTCACAGTGATATGATGGCCTGCATGAGGAGATTTAGCACTGTATCTCACACCTGCAGATATGCAGAAAACACTGCAAAATATTTTTTTTTGCACTAAATGTGTGTTTTTGCAATAGCAGAATACACCCAGAGTATGTAAACGGTGTATCTCAAAACCTACAGAAATGCAGAAAATGCTATTCCATAAAAATGTTTTTGCCCTAAAAAAAAAATATTTGAATAGCACAATAGAAGAAATATATATAAATTGTGTATCTCACACCTCCAGATATGCAGAAAACACTGAAAAATATTTTTTTGCCCTAAATGGGTGTATCTCACAGTAACATATGCGGGTGCACTGAGCTTGCAGATAAAAGTTATATTTTCTCTGGCACTGGGCTCATGGCAGTGTAAAAAGACTGTGCACTGCAACCCAACCAGGTAAATCTATGTAGATCGCTGAGTTATTAGAATAGATTTCTGAATCTGGACTCCTAGATAATTCTCTCTCCCTAAAAGCAGCAACAGGAACCTTGCCCTACACTGTCTATCTTTTCTCTCAGTGCAGTGTAAAAAGCTTGTGCACTGCACCCACACAACTAAATCTATGTAGATCGATGACTAATTAGAATATATTTCAGAATCAGGACTGACTCCTATCATGTAATTCTCTCCCTCACAGCAACATCAGCCAGGAACCTTTCCCTACACTGTCTAAAGCAGAGTGATGTGCTGTGCTGTGTGCCTCTAGCTTATATAGAGGCTGGGTCACATGCTGCACTGGCCAATCACAGCCATGCCATTAGTAGGCATGGCTGTGATGGCTTCTAAGGGCACATCAGTTAAACGAAAGTTGATTAGCTGCCCTGCAGCTTTTAAAAATGCGCCATTACATCACCGAACACCGGACCCGAACCCGAACATACAGTCAATTGTTCGGGTTCGGGACCCAAAAACCCAAAAGTCCGGTACGAACCCGAACTTTACAGTTCGGGATCGCTCAATCCTATTCTTGAGTCCAACAACAAACCAGGAATAATGCTTCTTAAAAGTTGGTGTCATGAACAGGTGTGACCAGAACTGTGTGAACTGCAACAGAGGACACCAAAACGTATATAAGTGAATAATTAGGATTATATAAAGATAAGTGATAACAATATATAAACACCTCCAATACAAACAGTGAACAACCAACCAAACAGTGACCCACAAACAACAAATAACTATATACAAATAGAAGGGAAGTACCGCAATTTTAAACATAGCCAGGCCAGCGTCATCAACTTGAGATCAGCAGATGGGGACAGGGAACAAACAGGACAGAGAGAGGATGGATCAGGCTGCAGGGTAAAAGTAAATTTAACAGGGTCACAGGAGGGACAGGTGCGGGTACAGGGCACAGGGTTCAGGTATCAGGTACAGAGACAAGGTCAGGAGCCGAGATAACAGGTACAGGTCAGGGCGCAAGGAAGATACCAAGACAACTGTGTGTGTGTGTGTTGCGAGGTATTTATACACATCTCCTGCAATCAGGCTCAACTGATCGCAGGAGATAATGTCGGCTCTACACTGCCGGGAAACACCAGCTGGTGGACGCAAGTACTGCGGCCCAGGGATCAGATAGTGTCACCAGCACTGCAAACCAAAGCGCCACCAGCAGATAGAACCTTTCCTGACAGTTGGACTAAAGTTTCAATAGTCACATTAAAAATGAGGAATGAGAGGGGACAACACTCTCACTCTCCCCTATAAATCCTAATAGGTCCTGACACTCACTATTTTTATTATTTTGCTGGCACAAGCTTATTGGTATAATGTCCTTAAACACTCCAGGAAATTCCCTTTAACCCTATAATTCTCCATTGTTCTATAAATATGTTTCCGTTAAATATTATCAAACGTTTTCTCAGCATCTGCCAAGATAAATACAGCTGGGGGAATGGTCCCCCCATTCCCTCTTTGTATATATAAATTTTGTCTTGTAATATCACCATGTTATTTTTTTTTATATTGACTGGTCAGGAATTAGGCCTAAATGGTCTTTATGAATCATATCTCTAACTACTTCAATCTTCCTGCCATGACTGATGTCAATGTTTTCAAGTCCGTATTTAGAACTGAAATAGATGGAAGGAGGCCCTGCGTCCTTCACACAATTTAATATTAAGATGATATTAGATGCCAAAAATTCCTTCAGGAATTTATGACCTCCCTCAGAACATGCATTATACATTTTGGCCACTATGGGAGCTAGCTTAGTTGTCAACATACAATAGTATGTTAACTTACCCATTTGGGCTTGATGCTTTCAACAACAGGAGTCCCTTAATTGTATCTTCAATATTAAACAATTGAATTTAATCAGAATTAACCACTTGGCGCCCGCGCTATAGACAAAAGACGTCTACAGCGCGGCACCTTCCTGCCGGGAGGACGTCCATGGACGTCCTCCTGATTACTTCCACGATGCACGCCGCCGTGGACGCGCATCGGGGAAAAGCTGTGCCCGCCGTGTCACGCAGGTGCCGATGCGCATGCCTGGCAGCCGCGATGTCTGCCAGGTACCCGCGATAAGCTGTAACACAGAGATCCACGTCCTGCTAGGGAGAGGAGACCGATGGTGTGTCCCTTGTACATAGGGACAACCATCGGTCTCCTCCCCCAGTCAGTCCCCTCCCCCCACAGTAAGAATCATTAATAGGGAACACATTTAACCCCTTCCTCACCCCCTAGTGTTAACCCCTTCCCTGCCAGTCACATTTATACAGTAATCAGTGCATATTTATAGCACTGTTTGTTGTATAAATATGAATGTCCCAAAAATGTGTCAAAGGTGTCCAATGTGTCCGCCATAATGTCAAAGTCACAATAAAAATCGCAGATCGCCATTACTAGTAAAAAAAAAAAATGTCATAATTCTATCCCCTATATTGTAGGCGCTATAACTTTTGCGCAAACCAATCGCTATACACTTATTGCGATTTTTTTTTACCAAAAATATGTGGAAAAATACGTATCGGCCTTAACTGAGAAAAATTTTTTTTTTAAATTGGGATATTTATTATAGCAAAAAGTAAAAAATATTGTGTTTTTTTTTCAAAATTGTCAGTCTTTTTTTGTTTATAGCGCAAAAAATAAAAACCGCAGAGATGATCAAATACCACCAAAAGAAAGCTCTATTTGTGGGAAAAAAAAGGACATCAATTTTGTTTGGGAGCCACGTCGCACGACCGCGCAATCGTCATTCAAAGCGTGACAGTGCTGAGATTTCACCTGGGAAGGAAGGGGGTACAGTATATGTGCCCAGTAAGGAAGTGGTTAAAGTAGTTGTAACCCTAAAAAAACAAAAAAAAAACAACCTCCTGTCCCTTTGGGGGACGATATACAGCATAATGCTTTTGTAGTATCATTTATCAATTTCCATGTTGTACAATACCTGGTTGATCTTGCTTGTTCCTGTGTTCCCTTGTGTGTACTGAGTACTGACCACGATTATCATAGCTGCTGATCCATGATAGTGTGGTCAGTTTACGTCGCTCCACCAACCTAATCTCTCCTCAGCTTATCTGCATCTCCCCCACTCCCCCTTCCTCTCTTCCTGTCATTTCCATAGTTTGTGTGTGAGCCGATCTCCTCCCCACCCCTCCCCTCTCCTCCTGCCTTCATTGAGTTCCTAATTCTCTGCAGCTCTTCTTTGGTAAAGTTGCAGTGTCTCCCATAGTTTACTATCTTTGGAGACAGCAGCTAACATTACAATTTTCCAGGCTTTCACGTACCAATCTTTATAAACAATTTAAAAAACTAAATTTAACACAAATTTAGAAATACTAAATTAATTTGTTCTGCAAAGTTTTTTTTAAATTATTATTTTTATACAGTGACATTGATCATTTTAATATCAAGGCTAGGTTCCCTTGATTGATTGATTGATTGAAGGAGGAATCTGTCAAAGGAACCTAGTCTTGATAATCATAATGTCATTGTATAGCAATAGTTGATCCATCGTTCGATCAACAAATCCTTGTATCGATCAGTCAATCCTTCTATCAATCGATCAACTGATCCTTCAATTGATCATTCGTCCAATCCTTTCTTACTTCAATCGGTTGACTCTTCCTACCTTCCATCAACTGATCCTTCCATTAATCGATTATCTGATCCTTCCATTTATTGATCAACCAATCCTTCTATTGCTCTATCCACCAATCCTTCCATCGATAGATCAACCGATCCTTACATCAATCCTTTCCTGATTGATTGATCCTTCCAGTGATCGATTGATCCCTCCAGCGATTGAACCTTCAAATGATCAATAAACAAATTCTTCCACTGACCAGATTTTTTTGTTGATTAATCAGTCCCTTGATCAATCCTTTCTTCCTTCAATCAGTTTACCCTTCCTTTCTTCCATAGATTTATTGTTCGATTGACCGATCCTTTTTCCGATTGACCGATCCTACATTCAATTGACCAATCCTTCCATCGATTGACCAACCTATCCTTCGATTAATCCTTTGTATGATCCTTCCTTAGAGCGATCCTTCCTTCAATCGATCGACTGATCCTTACATCAATCCTTTTCCTCCTTCGATTAACTGATTCTTCCATTTATCCTTCCTAAATTTCATCAATTGATTCTTCCATCAATCGACCTTTCCTTCAATCAATCCTTGTGTCCTTCGATCAGTTGCTCTTTTCTTTGTTCGATCAATCCTTCCTTCAATCAATCTATACACCTTTTGATCAATTGATCCTCTCTTCCTTCGATCAATCTTTTTCTTTAAATCGATCCTTCTTTCCTTAGATTTTTGTGCAAGTAATTTTTTTGCAATGTTATTTATTATTTTCCATATAGTATAATACCTAGTTGACCCTGTCTGTTCCTGTGTTCCTGCTAGTAAACTAACTTTCCATCATTATGCTCTCTCTGAAGCATCTGTATCTCCCTCTCTCCCCCTCCCTTCCTGTCATTTCCGTGGTCTGTGTGAAGCCGATCCTCTCCCCGCCCCTCCCCATCTCTCCTGAACCCCTCCCACTGGAGTCCCTCTGCTTGGGAGTGAGACCAGAGAAAACCACGTGACCGCACAGAAACACTGCTGTAAAAAGTTATTTAGAGGTTAGATTGATGAAAAAAAACTGCCTATTGCTCCTTATGAAAACCTATGGCTTATTGTGGAGACTTTGCAACCACTTTAAGCTGGAATAAATGACACTGTGATGAAAAGGCCCGTCCATTGTAGTTGTCATTCTCAGGAGGGCTATATTGATTTTTGTAGTATTCCTCAAATCTTTTCCTCAAATGCTTTTGCTAGCCTATCCTGGAATAGATATGCCTCACTATTTATCTTTTATCCTGGACAATACAGATTTCACAATCTTTTTTTAAGCAGCCAGGACATTAATTTCCCAGTTCTATTGTCATGTCTTTGAAATTACTCGTGCCTCCAAATCTGCCATACAAATCACATATGTCTCCGGACCATTCCTCACCTTTACATAGTTATCATAGTTACTCCTGGTCCTATGGTTTATTAACTTATTGTGTTTATCCTTAACTCCCTCAACCAAGTGTAGTGAACTTTTATTTTATTGTTATGCACTACAGAGCAGGAAAAAAAACGATTTATAGTGTACCATAATAGGATTGTTCTTTAGAATCTCATCTTGCCTGGTAAAGAAGCATTTAATAAATTGCTCTTTATCTTTCACGTCAGTGGTAAACTTCCAAAATATGCTTGCAATGTGTTTCGCCGGTTCTCAGTCTAACAAAAAATATTGTCAATTTCACTTTTACCTCACACCCCGCAAACAATTAAACTATTAGACAATAATAATGTAAATCAAATATTATATTGTGTGTTTATTTTCAATATTCAAACTGCATAGTTAGTAAGTATTCTTTATTTTGGTAGAAAATAAATTTAAACTTCTAAATAGTATTTTAGGCTCTGATAATTACACTTTTTTAATTGCATTTAACATGTACCACCAGGAATAGTATCATGCATGACCTGCTTTGTGAACAAGGCTAATTAATGTAAAAACTGTTTTAAAATGCCTCATTTCATAAAGCAAAGCAAACATTAAAATTAGATGTTTTTCAAAGTACTTTTTAAATATATACTGTAGAACAATGTGTTTTATGAATAATAAAACCATATACTATGAAATATAGAAACATAGATTAATTAGCTTTTATTTTTAGCAAAAGTGAAAACAATTTAATTTGCACTTTTATACTTAAATTAAAAATGTTTGACCTTTTTCTGCATTTAATTGGTTTGTGTTTCCATAAGGTTTCTGGAATTTACATTAAAATCCAAATCAAGATACAGTACATAGGTTGATAAAGAGCATGTACAGAAAATAATTTTAATTTTTACAGTACATTTGGATTGGAAACCTATCAACTGTATAATATGGCAAGGGATGACAAAGGGGTTTCCAAGACTTTACAGGGCCATCCCATCATTAATGGTTTCTGGAACTCTGGCTCATGCCTACACCATACCAATCAATGGCACTGTGTGGCCTTAGCCACCTGTGTCCCAGCAACCAAAGATGCTGTACAAGCATAATTGGTAGCTAGGATGCATGTGGCCACACCATGTCATTGGTTGCTAGGACTCATCCATGCTGTTACTAGGCTTATTTCAAATTGTAAGTCTTCATGATGGGTGGGCAACCCCACACAGTTATTTTATTTTATTTTATTGTGTGGGGTTAACTCTACAAAACACATGTCAGAAGCATTGACGCATCTCAGCATAGTGCCTACAAATATGTCAGAATGTTTATACTGAAATATAAAAATATTATTGTATTTATGGAAATATGCCAATCTATGATTTGGGAGATTAAATCACCTACAATATCAAGAAATTCTAAGTTCTTTATATTCTTGCTAGTTTGAAGACAAGTAACACAAATGAATATTGCTTAAAATATTATATATATTTATTAACTAAAGTACAGTGCAAATTAAAATCAGGTATAAGTCGTGATCAAACAAATGAATGGATATACTTCCACAATCGGAGATAAATGGCGGTTAATGTCCAGATAATATTTACATACATTTCTATGCCAGCTCTATATGACAAAGTATATTCACGGTTCAATACTTAAATGATACTTGTACATTTAAAACTTGGTAACTCTTGTGAAATATCTTTCCGTTACTTCACGAAAGGTGTAAACACTCTTTTTTTTTTACTTTAACACTATTATCTTTCTCAAAACAAACAGATCTCCTGATTACACTTCTTAAACGTGTCCAGACCAAGGGGGGGATTTACTAATAACAGTGCGCTGCGCTGGTTGATACCTTAATTGCTGCGCCGGATAAATCCTTCACTGGGCGCAGGAACCAGCGGCGCACTGTTATAGTTACTAAAAATGTCAGCGGCGCTCTATTGAAAAGGAATGATTCCCTATGGGAGCCCATTGATTTGAATAGAGGTCGCCCGGGAAGTCGGATGAAGCCGATCCAACTTGCAGGGCGACTCGTGTGCCGGCTGACACAGGGACTGCGCGACTTTGTGAGGCAACTTGGACACGACCTGAGCGTGAAGCAGCCGCTCAAGTCGTGTCCTAGAGGCGACTACCTGGCCGAGAATGTCTCCAGCGCGATGGCATCGCGCTGGTTCTCGGCAGCCTCTTGCTCGCTGTCCCGTGTTTGGTATGAATCATGAAGGGGAACTCCACGCCAAATTTTAATAAAAAAACTGGCATGGGTTCCCCTCCAGGAGCATACCAGGCCCTTAGGTCTGGTATGGATTTTTAAGGGAAACCCCCTAAGCCGAAAAAACGGCGTGGGGGTCCCCCCAAAATCCAAAGCACCCTGCCCCCATGTTGATGGGGACAAGGGCCTCTTCCCGACAACCCTGGCCGTTGGTTGTCGGGGTCTGCGGGCAGGGGGCTTATCGGAATCCGGAAGCCCCCTTTAATAAGAGGGCCCCCAGATGCTGGACCCCCACCCTATGTGAATGAGTATGGGGTACATTGTACCCCTACCCATTCACCTGGTGGGAAAAAAGTCAATAAAAAACACAACACAGGTTTTTAAAGTAATTTATTAGGCAGCTCCGGGGGTCTTTCTGCCGGGCGCCCCGCTATCTTCTTCCAGCTCTTTTGCTAGCAGGGTCCCGGTCTTCATCGTCATCTTCTTCTGACTTCGGGGGGTCTCTTGTTCTGTTCTCCGGTGTCGTCTCCGTGCTCTCCGGTTTTTCTCCCGCTCTCCGGTGCCTTCTCCACGATCTCCGGTTCTTTCTGCCTTCTGCCGGGCGCCCCGCTATCTTCTTCCAGCTCTTTTGCTAGCGGGGTCCAAGTCTTCATCGTCGTCTTCTTCCCTCTTCTCTCCGTCTGATGTTGCCTCGTCGCTGTCCGCCGCTACAATGCTCTGCCCGCGGAGTGCACCCACTTATATTGGCATGGGGCGTGGTCACTGGGTGATGCCACCCGCTGATCCCACCCCCGTATGACGTCACAGTCCCAGGGAATGATGGGACTGTGACGTGATACGGGGGCGGGGTCAGCAAGTGGCATCACCCGTTGACCACACCCCATGCCAATATAAGTGGGTGTGCTCCGAGGGCAGAGCATTGTAGCGGCGGACAGCGACCGGGACCCCGCTAGCAAAAGAGCTGGAAGAAGATAGCAGGGCGCCCGGCAGAAAGACCCCCGAAGATAGAAGAAGACGACGAGGAAGACTGGGACCCCGCTAGCAAAAGAGCTGGAAGAAGATAGCGGGGCGCCCGGCAGGAAGACCCCCGAAGACGGAAGAAGACGACAAGGAAGACCGGACCCCGCTAGCAAAAGAGCTGGAAGAAGATAGCGGGGCGCCCGGCAGGAAGACCCCCGGAGCTGCCTAATAAATTACTTTAAAAACCTGTGTTGTGTTTTTTTATTGACTTTTTTGCCACCAGGTGAATAGGTAGGGGTACGATGTACCCCATACTCATTCACATAGGGTGGGGGGCAGGTATCTGGGGTCCCCCTTATTAAAGGGGGCTTCCAGATTCCAATAAGCCCCCTGCCCGCAGACCCCGACAACCAATGGCCAGGGTTGTCGGGAAGAGGCCCTTGTCCCCATCAACATGGGGACATCCTCCCCATGTTGAGGGCATGTGGCCTGGTACGGTTCAGGAGGGAGGGGGGGCGCTCTCTCGTCCCCCCTCTTTTCCTGCGGCCTGCCAGGTTGCGTGCTTGGATAAAGGGTCTGGTGTGGATTTTTAGGGGGACCCCCACGCTATTTTTTTTTAAGTTTGGCGCGGGGTTCCCCTTAAAATCCATACCAGACCTGAAGGGCCTGGTATGGATTTTGGGGGGACCCCCACGCCATTTTTTTTCCATTTTGTTGGGGGGGAGCCCCTTTGAATCCATACTAGACCCAAGGGCCTGGTATGGACCTGGGGGGGGACCCCACGCTGTTTTTTTTCTCGATTTTTTTTTTAGAGCCGGCAATGTTTATTTTTTTTTATATTTCCTTTAACAACCAGCTATAAACAGTTTAAAAAATAAATAACAAATTGCCGCAAAATCGCGGTACTTGCGTTTTGGATCCGGGTCCATTGAATTCTATTACATCCAAAACACTGTTTTTGGCCTGGAAAAAAACATCTGCAGTTGCGTTTAACATCGTTTTTCACAAAGCCTAAAAATGCCTTCAGATGCCAAAGATTTCCACGTTTCAGACGCGGTACCGGCGTTTAGCCGCTATTTAGTTTAGAAGCGTTTTTAAAGGTGACCTCTTTTTTTACATTGATAAACTCAAAAATTATGGCAAATGAGGAAAAACCATTAAAATATATATATATATATATATATATATATATCAAAAAAATTATGAAATTGCTTCCATTGCATTGTGGCAGATGACGTGGCAAGTGGACAATCCACAACTTGGGGAAGGTGACGTGGCAAGTGGACAATCCACAACTTGGGGCAGCTGACGTGGCAAGTGGACAATCCACAACTTGTGGCAAGTGATGTGGCAAGTGACACACTAAATACAACTACACTGCTGCTCTCTCAGCTGCTGATACTCACTCTGGTCTCACAAAATAGCTGAAATCGTTAATAATACTGTTTTTGGAGCTTAGGGCGGCACCTTATGATGTTTCCTAACTAAACGCATATAGACGCAAATGTGGTAAAACGCGGCATGCAAACGCCACAAAGCGCGCCTTTCTAAACGCCGCTTTCTACCTTAGTTCTGAACACTTTGCACCAGTGTCCCGTGTACATGGGGCATAAAAACGCCTATGCCATTTACAGCTCAAAAACGCCATGGTGGCCATGAGGCCATAGGCTAACATGGAGAGATGTTTTTAAGCTGCAAAAAACGCTCAAACAAGCGGCTGGAAAAACGTCCGTGTGCATGTAGCCTTATATTAACCACTTGCGCACTGGCCACTTAAACCCCTTCCTGCCCAGACCAATTTTCACATTTCAGCGCTGATGAACTTTGAATGACAATTGCGCGCTCATACAACACTGTAACCCAATGAAAATGTATTATTTTTTGGCACACAAATAGAGCTTTCTTTTGGTGCTATTTGATCACCTCTGCATTTTTTTTTCTATAAATACAAAAGACCGACTAAAAAAAAAAAAAAATGGATATTTTAACCACTTCAGCACTGGGCCTATTCTGGCACTTCTCTCCTTCATGTAAAAATCATAAATTTAGGGCTAGAAAATTACTTCAAAACCCCAAACATTATATATGTTTTTTTAGCAGACACCATAGGGAATAAAATGGCGGCCATTGCAAATTTTTAGCTCACTCTGTATTTGCGCAATAAATTTTCAAACGCCTTTTTAAAAAAAAAAATGGTTTCATGAATTAAAAAAAATTACAAAACAGTAAAGTTAGCCCAATTTTTGGGGATAATGTGAAAGATGTTGTTGAGTAAATAGATACCTAACATGTCACGCTTTAAAATTGCGCACACTCATGGAATGACACCAAACTTCAGTACTTAAAAATCTCCCTAGGCGATGCTTTCAAAATTTTTACACGTTACCATTTTCGCATTACAGAGGAGGTCTAGTGCTAGAATTGTTGCACGCAGCAATACCTCACATGTGTGGTTTGAACGGCGTTTACATATGTGGGCGGGACTTACGTGTGTGTTCGCTTCTGAGCATGAGCTACCGGGGACATGGGCATTTTTTTTTGTTTTTGTTTTTTACTTTTTTGTATTTCTGAAGCCCTGTACACACGATCAGTTTGACTGATGAAAACCGTCTGATGGATTGTTTTCATCAGACAAACCGATCGTGTATGGGACCCATCAGTCTTTTTTCCATCGGTTTTAAAAAATAGAACATGTTTTAAAATTATCTGATGGATAAAAAACCGATGGCAATTTCCGATCGTGTGTGGGGAAATCCATCAGATAAAAAACCCAAGCATGCTCAGAATCAAGTCGACACATGCTCAGTAGCATTGAATTTCATTTTTCTCAGCTCATCGGAGTGTTTTACGTCACCACGTTTGGAACGGTCGGTTTTTTGACTGATGGTGTGTGGGCAAGACTGATGGAAAACAGTTTCATCAGATTTCTGATGGACAAATCCATCAGACGAAAATCCATAGGATATCTGATCGTGTGTACAGGGCTTCACTCTTTTTTAAACTTTTTTGGTTTTTTGATCACTTTTATTCCTATTACAAGGAATGTAAACATCCCTTGTAATAGGAATCTATTGTGACAGGTCCTCTTTATGGAGAGATGCAGGGTCAATAAGACCCCACATCTCTCCTCCAGGCTGGAAAGCGTGAGATCGGTCAAAAAAATTCACCGATCTCATGCTGACAGCCGAGATCACGGCTTTGTTTACATACGTGATGTCATAACATCGCGCCCGGGTCTCCGACGGTCATAGAGATGACTGGTGACCATCTGGTCACCAGTCATCTCTATGCTTCCCATCCGGCACCGGCCAATTCGTTCTCTGAGCCCCAGATGGCACGAGAGAGCCCGGAGAAGCACCGGATGGCGGCGGGACTGGGAACGTCCCCTCCCGACGCCTATAAGAACGATCAAGTGGTGGAACTGCCGCTATGATCGTTTTAATCGTGCACAGAATCGACGGCTGAAAATAATGATATCTGAATGATGCCTGCAACTGCAGGCATCATTCAGATGTCACCGCACAAAGCCAAGGACGTCATTTGACAATGGGCGGTAGGAAAGTGGTTAATATTTTGAAAATTTAGAAAAAAAGTAATTTTTATCCTTCATTGATGTACACTGATGAGACTGCACTGATGGGCACCGATAAGGTGGCAAGGGTGGGCACTGAGAGGTGGCATTGCTAGTTGGCACTGGTGGGCATTGAGAAGTGGCACTGCTAGGTGGCAATGATAGTTGGCAGAGATGGGCACTAATAGGCAGCACTGCTAGGTGCCACTGATTGGCACCAGTGGTGGGCATTAGGCTTGTGCAATTAGTTTCGTAACGAATCGAAATTTGTCCGAATTTAGCAACTTTCGGACATTGGGAAGCATTTCCGAACAAAGCAATTCCGAATAAAACCGAATCCGAAATAAATTATACCGCAAAATAGCGAATGCCCGAATGTCTTCATCATAATTCGTTATGAAAAAAGTTACGAATGTACGAATCCATACGAAGCACAATAACACTCACTCTGCTCTCTGCTTCTCCCTCACCGTGCTGAACTCCCTCTCAAAATGGTGTACAGGGGCGGAGGCTATAGCCGCATGTAAAAAACGAAAGTAAAATACGAGATTTCTAATCTATTCGAAGCACAATAACACTCTGCTCTGCTCTCTGCTTTTCCCTCACCATGCTGAACCCTCTCAAAATGGTGTACAGGGGCGGAGGCTATAGCCGCATGTAAAAAACGAAAGTAAAATACGAGATTTCGAATCGTTACAAATAACCGCTATGTATTTAGAAAAGTACAAATCCATTCGAAGCACATTAGGCATAATAGGCAGCGTCGTTGTGAGAGAGAGAGATGGAAAATTATGAATCAACGAACCCAAAAAAAGTTACGAAAGTAGGAGTTGTGTCCAGAATCAACGAAAAACAACGTACCCTACCGAAAGTACGTATTATAAATCAACTATAAATTCAACGAAAAATGACGCTTGCGAAAATACGAATTAGTCCGAACACGAAAAATCCCATCTAGCAAAATTACGAATGATTACGAATCAACAGGACCGAAAAGAAACTAACCGAAACTAAACAAATTTTTCCATTGTGTGCAAGAAACGAACCGAAACTAAACAAATTTTTCCGTTGTGCACAAGTCTAGTGGGCATTGATAGGTGGCACTGGCAGGGGCTACTGATTTCACAGAATTGCCTCTTCCTCTTCGGGCCCGATGTCCCTTGCACATAAGCCGGTGATTGCCTTTTTTTATGCTCACGCTGTCAGCACAAGGAGAAAACAAAAACCATTACCCAGTTTTTGTTTACATCACGTGATCAGCTGTCATTGGCTGACAGCTGATCACATTGTAAAGGGCAGGGATCAGCCCCTTACTCGGATCTGTCATCACCCGAGTCTCAGTGACTCGGTGACCACAGCGCGCGCGCGAAGGGGAGGACGTCTATTGACGGACTCCCGGCAATTGAGGACCGTGCTGTGGCCGTCGATCAGTTATAGCGCTGATCTCAAGTGATTAAAGAGGGTCTAAATGGGCCATCGACATGCATCACAATTCAACTTAGGAATGTGTCTTTGCAAAGTTAAACTAAATTAAATCCTTTCTTATTTTTGCTTGGGGATAGAGTGCAGAGGGATTACAAGTCTAGACAGTTTTTGGGGATGTCTGCACCCCTGATAGGGTGAAGACAACTCCCAAATTTGGCCACTTTATCCTTCCAAATAATTCACTTCCTGTCACATAGCCACACAGGAAGTGAGGGGAAATCCCTACCAATGTCTTTCCTTGGGGACACACAAGTCAATCTAAATACTTTCCCCATTATGTACATTGCACTCCAGCATTTTGCGGGGTACACCCCAAATTATTAGGTATTTTGGACTTTGGGGTTTATTTACTAAAGGCAAATCTACTTTGCACTACAAGTGCACTTTCTGGATATCCGAGGGGGACATGCAAACAAACAAAAAAAAACACCATCTTTGCTTTTACATGATTAGATGTTACAATCACCAGTGATCCCTCAGATTTTCAGCAGCTACACATTTACTGCAGAGTGGATTTGTCTTTACTAAACCCCAAACTACCCAATGATTTGGGGTGTACACAACAAAGTGCTAGAGTGCAATTTGCTTAATGGGGACACTAGTTAGATTGATCTGTGTGTCCCCAAGAAAAGACATTGGTAGGGTTTTACCTTAACTTCCTGTTTAGCTGTGTGACAGGAAGTGAAGCCCATTTTACTAAAATGGGACACAAAGCCCAACCTAAAAAAAAATTAAAAAAAAGCAAGCAGGGGTTCTAACACTTACTTTGTTTCCCTCAAAATGCCTACAATTAGAATCGGATTGCCTTGAGCTATTTTTAAATGCAGTGCTCTAAATTAGTGCTTCTCGAGTACCCCCAACAGACCATGTTTGCAGGTTTTCCTTCATCTTGCACATGTGCTTTAAATCACAGTCAATGGTTTTGAATTTTGGACAGCAATTCTCGATAAGATAAATTCAAAAAACATGTCCTGTTGGGGGTACTTGAGGACTGAGGCTGAGAACCACTGCAGTCAAAAGGAAAATTGAATACTTACCGCTCTGTATTTTTCATTTCCTGGCGATTATCCATGGCAGCACACAATACATGCATATGCTAGCGTGGAGGCACCAGGGTAGACAAATCACACCTGTTTTGTTTTGACATGCCAATCAGTTGTCACATTTGTTGCAAAGAAAACGCAAAACAAATCTCAAAACTTTGCATCAAATTTTATTGGTCAACAAAACAAAGTGAAGCCAAAATGAAAAACATGGTCAATTTGAAACAGTTACAGACTCACAACATCTTGAGAAAGATTTGGCAAAACAATGCAGCACAGACAATTAAATCAAAGTGAACAAACGACACACATTAACAACATCAAAATTATTTCAGGGGAACATTTCCCCCACACAAAAAAATACAATCCACAAAATTAAAACAAACACCTGTTTTGCAAAGACATAACAAATAAAATACATGTGTTACAAACTCGATAAGGACACCAATATGTACTTTTTGCCCCCCACACACACGCACACACACTTGCCTCTTTTCAGGGCAAGGGAGAGGATGCTATCTGCGAGCTTTATATAACATAGGTTTGTGAGCTAATGAGGCAATTGAAAACACATGCACAGTCCATGAAACACCCAAAATTCAAGTTCACCCAATGTAGAGACTGAACTTCAAAGTGGCTACACCTGTTAAAGATGTCCTTCAATTACTAACCCTCTCTGAGCATGCCCAGAAATATCCAGGTGCTGTTCACACACAAAAAGCACCAAAGAAAATCGAACTGCTCAGTCAGAACAACACAAATGCAGCTAGCAGAAATTACCCCCCCCCCCTGTCCAAAATTAAGCACATCATCCAGCATGCTACAAAATTAGAGACGGGACAAGCACCCGTCGGTCCGGGGGGCAAACAAAGAAACAAAGAGCCTAACATGGGCAAAAGTTATACAACAAATACCATTGCAGTCTATGGGAACTGACTTGTTAATTTTGCTAGTCCCCACTTGGCTGGCTTATCTTCTAGTTATTGGCCTTAAAATGGGGGCCCAGGTCCCACCCTAAGGGACATATATCAATGTCACCAATTTGGACAACACCAAAAACAAAACAAGGAGAAGTGCCTTTAAATATGCCAAATTGCTTAAGGGCCATTTCACACCACATGCAGTCCATTGCGTTTTTTATGCATCAAAAATGCATGGAAAGTTGGTTATATGGTTCTAAATGGCAGTGTTTGTTCCAGTGCATTCCAGTTCCACAAAAAAGTAGAACATGCTGCATTTTACCTGCACTGGACTGTACTGGAACGCAGCAAAACGCATCATAAATGCACTGGAACGCACAGGAACACACCTAAATGCACCAAAAACGCACTGGAACACACTTGTCCTTATCTATGGTTAATAAAAAAGAGGGGTGAAAAAAAAGCACTGGACTGCATCAAAAACGTACCAAAAATGCACTGGAACGCATCAAAAACGTGCATGTAAAAAAGCACCTGGAACGCATCCGGATTGCGTTTCTATGGTGTGAACTGGCCCTAGTTCACACCATAGAAACGCAGTCTGGATGCGCTCCAGGTGATTTTCTCCATGCGCGTTTTTGACACGTTCCAGTGCATTTTTGATGCGTTTTTGATGCAGTCCAGTGTTTTTTCCCCCTCTTTTCACTTAGGACAAGTGTGTTGCAGTGCGTCTTTGGTGCAATTAGGTGCATTCCGGTGCATTCCAGTGCGTCTTTGGTACGTTCCGTTGCGTTTTTGGTGTGTTTTACTGCGGTCCAGTATAGTTCTGTACTTAAAAAATGCAGCATGACCATTTTTTTTTCCTTTCTGAAACGCACTGGAACGGACTGCAGTGGTGTGAACTATGCCATTGGCATTAATGTGATCAACTTTCTTGGCGTTTTTCATGCATCAAAAAAACGCACTGCACTGCATCCGGTGTGAACTGGCCCTAAATATCATACCTGGGGGGTGTCTATAGTATGCCGGTAAAGTAGTGCATGTTTTCCATGTTTATAACAGTTCAAGAGCAAAATTACATTTCTAAAGTAAAATAATAGTCATTAAAAAGTAATCGCGGCTGTAATGAATTGCTGGTTCCCGTCAATACAGATAAAAGTCATTGAAAGTCGAATGGAGAAAAGAAGAAGGTGGAAGAAGAAGAAAGAAGAAGATGGAAGAAAGGAGAAGACATTAACCACTTAACGACCGCTCACTGTATATATACGTCGGCAGAATGGCACCGACAGGCACAATCACGTAGAGTGTATGTGATTGCCTTTGTACAGTTGGGGGGTCCAATCGGACCCCCCTTCTATACAGTGAGCGGTGGCTAAGTGTCCGGGAGCGTTCCGGGATGAGGGGGCAGCCATTCGTTTCTGGCCACCCCCTCGCGATCGCTCCCGGCAAATAGAAATGCCCCCTCTGTCTGTGTCAGACAGAGGGAGCAGGAGGAAGTGATGTCATCTCTGGTGCGGCGCTCACATATACCGAGTGCCGTACAAGAGAAGATATCAGGTCAGTGCACACAACACTACACTGACACCAGGACACATAGGGACATAAATCGCCCCCCCAGGCCCCCCCAGACACCCCAGATCACCCCCCAGATCACCCCCCCAGCCCCCAGTCACAGTGTCACTGATTGCAGTGACCATTTATTTAGTGATCACTGCAATCAGTGACATTTGTGACTGTAAAAGTGTCACCAAAGTTTAGTCTTAGGTCCAGTGTAGCCCCCTAACCCCCCCTAATAAAGGTTTAACCCCCTGATCACCCCCCAGATAACCCTTTCACCCCCTATCACCACTGTCGCTTAGCGATAATTTTTCTGATCGCTGTCTTAGCGTCAGTGATGCCGATCGGCAGCCAGTAATTTTTTTTAGGTTTGCCGCAGGTTTTTATAGCGTCAGGTACCCCAATATATTATCTAATAAAGGTTTAACCCCCTTGATCGCCCCCCAGGTAACCCTTTCACCCCCTATCACCACTATCACTAAGCGATCGTTTTTCTAAACGCTGTCTTAGTGTCTGTGATGCAGATCGGTAGCCGGTAATTTTTTTTAGGTTCGCCGCAGGTTTTTATAGTGTCAGGTACCCCAATATATTATCTAATAAAGGTTTAACCCCCTTGATTGCCCCCCAGGTAACCCTTTCACCCCCTATCACCACTGTCGCTAAGCAATTGTTTTTCTAAACGCTGTCTTAGTGTCGGTGATGCAGATCGTAGCCAGTAATTTTTTTTAGGTTCGCCGCATGTTTTTATAGCGTCAGGTACCCCAATATATTATCTAATAAAGGTTTAACCCCCTTGATCGCCCCCAGGTAACCCTTTCACCCCCTATCACCACTGTCACTAAGCGATCGTTTTTCTAAACGCTGTCTTAGTGTCTGTGATGCAGATAGGTAGCCGGTAATTTTTTTTAGGTTCGCTGCAGGTTTTTATAGCGTCAGGTACCCCAATATATTATCTAATAAAGGTTTAACCCCCTTGATCGCCCCCCAGGTAACCCTTTCACCCCCTATCACCACTGTCGCTAAGCAATTGTTTTTCTAAACGCTGTCTTAGTGTCGGTGATGCAGATCGTAGCCAGTATTTTTTTTTAGGTTTGCCGCAGGTTTTTATAGCGTCAGGTACCCCAATATATTATCTAATAAAGGTTTAACCCCCTTGATCGCCCCCCCAGGTAACCCTTTCACCCCCTATCACCACTATCACTAAGCGATCGTTTTTCTAAACGCTGTCTTAGTGTCTGTGATGCAGATCGGTAGCCGGTAATTTTTTTTAGGTTCGCCGCAGGTTTTTATAGCGTCAGGTACCCCAATATATTATCTAATAAAGGTTTAACCCCCTTGATCGCCCCCCAGGTAACCCTTTCACCCCCTATCACCACTGTCACTAAGCAATTGTTTTTCTAAACGCTGTCTTAGTGTCGGTGATGCAGATCGTAGCCAGTAATTTTTTTTAGGTTCGCCGCATGTTTTTATAGCGTCAGGTACCCCAATATATTATCTAATAAAGGTTTAACCCCCTTGATCGCCCCCCAGGTAACCCTTTCACCCCCTATCACCACTGTCACTAAGCGATCGTTTTTCTAAACGCTGTCTTAGTGTCTGTGATGCAGATCGGTAGCCGGTAATTTTTTTTAGGTTCGCCGCAGGTTTTTATAGCGTCAGGTACCCCAATATATTATCTAATAAAGGTTTAACCCCCTTGATCGCCCCCCAGGTAACCCTTTCACCCCCTATCACCACTGTCGCTAAGCAATTGTTTTTCTAAACGCTGTCTTAGTGTCGGTGATGCAGATCGTAGCCAGTATTTTTTTTTAGGTTCGCCGCAGGTTTTTATAGCGTCAGGTACCCCAATATATTATCTAATAAAGGTTTAACCCCCTTGATCGCCCCCCCAGGTAACCCTTTCACCCCCATCACCACTGTCGCTAAGCAATCGTTTTTCTAAACGCTGTCTTAGTGTCGGTGATGCAGATCGGCAGCTGGTAATTTTTTTTAGGTTCGCCGCAGGTTTTTATAGCGTCAGGTACCCCCATATATTATCTAATAAAGGTTTTAACCCCCTGATTGCCCCTAGTTAACCCTTTCACCAGTGATCACCATATAAGTGTTACGGGTGACGCTGGTTAGTTAGTTTGCTTTTTATAGTGTCAGGGCACCCGCCGTGTATATAACCCAATAAAGGTTTAACCCCCTGATCGCCCGGCGGGTGATATCAATTAGGTTTTAGCGTCAGAGAGGGTCTGAGTCACACCCCAGGCAGCGTCAGGTTAGTGCCAGTAACGCTAACACCCACGCGTGAAGCATACACCCCTTAGTGGTATAGTATCTGAACAGATCAATATCTGATCCGATCAGATCTATACTAGCGTCCCCAGCAGTTTAGGGTTCCCAAAAACGCAGTGTTAGCGGGATCAGCCCAGATACCTGCTGGCACCTGCGTTTTGCCCCTCCGTCCAGCCCAGGCCACCCAAGTGCAGTATTGATCGATCACTGTCACTTACAAACCAAAAACACACATAACTGCAGCGTTCGCAGAGACAGGCCTTAAATCCTGCGACTCCAGTGCTGTAGGAGGTGATTTCACCACCACAGTTAAAAAAAAAAAGCAAATATGCCGAAGCATTGGGGCAGCAGGGGCGGAGGAGCGATTTTGCTCCTAATGCCGCGTACATACGGTCGAAATTCCGACGGAGGCTTGCCCGTGGAAAAGTCCGACCATGTGTGTGCGGCATAACTTTTTTGCGGGAGGATGCCCCCATGCTTCGGCATATATAAATGGTGCGTGTATGCCCATCATTGGAAGTGGGTGGATGAAGGGCGGTATTCTAATGGTGGGCATACCCACCGATCAATCTCTTTTTTCGTTCAGCCAACTGGCTGCATGAAATAAAAAGATTACAATACATGTCCAACAAGGACCAGCAACGTACTGGTATGTTGCTGGACTTTGAATGTTTATACCAGAATGATGCCTGCGGGTTTAGGTATCATCTTGGTATCATTCTTTTCAGCCTGCGGCCAGCTTTCATGTAAAAGCAATCCTAGCGGCTAATTAGCCTCTGGACTGCTTTTACAAGCAGTGGGAGGGAATGCCCCCCCCCCGGATATAAAGAGCGCCATTGGGAAATTGGGAAAGCATTTTATCACACCGATCTTGGTGTGGTCAGATGCTTTGAGGGCAGAGGAAAAATCTAGGGTCTAGAAGACCCCAGTTTTTTCAAAAAAAGAGTACCTGTCACTACCTATTGCTATCATAGGGGATATTTACATTCCCTGAGATAACAATAAAAATGATAAAAAAAAAAATACTTGGAAGGAACAATTTAAAAATAAAATAAAAAAGCAAAATTAATAATAAAAAAAAAAAAAAGCACCCCTGTCCTGCCCTGCTCTTGCCCAATGGCGAACGCAAGCGTCGGTCTGGCGTCATATGTAAACAGCAATTGCACCATGCATGTGAGGTATCACCGCGAAGGTCAGATCGAGGGCAATCATTTTAGCAGTAGACCTCCTCTGTAAATCTACTGGGTAACCTGTAAAGGCTTTTAAAGGCTTTTAAAAATGTATGTAGTTTGTCGCCAATGCGCGTTTGTGCGAAATTTTAAAGCATGTCGTGTTTGGTATCTATGTACTCGGCCTAAGATCATCTTTTTTATTTCATCAAACATTTGGGCAATATAGTGTGTTTTAGTGCATTAAAATTTAAAAAAGTGTATTTTTTAACCCAAAAATTGCGTTTGAAAAATCGCTGCGCAAATACTGTGTAGAAAAAAAAATGCAACACCCACCATTTTAATCTGTAGGGCCTTTGCTTTAAAAATATATATATAATGTTTGGGGGTTCAACATAATTTTCTTGCAAAAAAAAAAAATGTTTTCATGTAAACAAAAAGTGTCAAAAAGGGCTTTGTCTTCAAGTGGTTAGAAGAGTGGATGTAAGCTTCCTAATGTTGTGTATAAAATGCCAGAACAGTTCAAAACCCCCCCAAATGACCCCATTTTGGAAAGTAGACACCCCAAGCTATATACTGAGAGGCATGTCGAGTCCATGGAATATTTTATATGTTGACACAAGTTGCGGAAAAACGACAATTTTTTTTTTTTTTTTTGCACAAAGTTGTCACTAAATGATATATTGCTCAAACATGCCATGGGCATATGTGGAATTACACCCCAAAATACATTCTGTTGCTTCTCCTGAGTACGGGGATACCACATGTGTGAGACTTTTTGGGAGCCTAGCCGCGTACGGGACCCCAAAAACCAAGCACCGCCTTCAGGCTTTCAAAGGGTGTAAATTTTTGATTTCACTTCTCACTGCCTATCACAGTTTCGGAGGCCATGGAATGCCCAGATAGCACAAACCCCCCCCCAAATGACCCCATTTTGGAAAGTAGACACCCCAAGCTATTTGCTGAGAGGTATTGTGAGTATTTTGCAGATCTCGCTTTTTGTCACAAAGTTTTGAAAATTGAAAAAAAAATATATATATATATATATTTTCTTTCTTCATTTTCAAAAACAAATGAGAGCTGTAAAATACTCGCCATTCTTCTCAGCAAATAGCTTGGGGTGTCTATATTCCAAAATGGGGTCATTTGGGGGGGTTTTGTGCGATTTTGGCATTTTATGGCCTTCGAAACTGTGATAGGTAGTTAGGAGTGAAATCAAAAATTTGTGCCTAGAAATCCTGAAGGCGGTGCTTGGTTTTCGGGGTCCCGTACGCGGCTAGGCTCCTAAAAAGTCCCACACATGTGGTATCCCCGTACTCAGGAGAAGCAGAAAAATTTATTTTGGGGTGTAATTCCACATATAACCATGGCATGTGTGAGCAATATATCATTTAGTGACAACTTTTTGTAATTTTTATTTTTTTTGTCATTATTCAATCACTTGGGACAAAAAAAATTATATTCAATGGGCTCAACAGGCCTCTCAGCAATTTCCTTGGGGTGTCTACTTTCTAAAATGGGGTCATTTGGGGGGGGGGTTTGTGCTATTTTGGCATTTTATGGCCTTCGAAACTGTGATAGGTAGTGAGGAGTGAAATCAAAAATTTGCGCCCTTAGAAATCCTGAAGGCAGTGCTTGGTTTCCGGGGTCCCGTACGCGGCTAGGCTCCCAAAAAGTCCCACACATGTGGTATCCCCGTACTCAGGAGAAGCAGCAAAATGTATTTTGGGGTGAAATTCCACATATAACCATGGCATGTGTGAGCAATATATCATTTAGTGACAACTTTTTGTAATTTTTTTTTTTTTTTTTTTAGTCATTATTCAATCACTTGGGACAAAAAATAAAAAATTCAATGGGCTCAACATGCCTCTCAGCAATTTCCTTGGGGTGTCTACTTTCCAAAATGGGGTCATTTGGGGGGGTTTGTACTGCCCTGTCATTTTAGCACCTCAAGAAATGAGATAGGCAGTCATAAATTTAAAGCTGTGTAAATTTCAGAAAATGTACCCTAGTTTGTAAACTCTATAACTTTTGCGCAAACCAATAAATATACGCTTATTGACATTTTTTTTACTAAAAACATGTGGCTGAATACATTTTGGCCTAAATGTATGACTACAATTGAGTTTATTCGATTTTTCTTATAACAAAAAGTAGAAAATATCATTTTTTTTCAAAATTTTTGGTCTTTTTCCGTTTATATCGCAAAAAATAAAAATCGCAGAGGTAATCAAATACCATTAAAAGAAAGCTCTATTTGTGGGAAGAAAAGGACGCAAATTTCGTTTGGGTACAACATTGCATGTCCGCACAATTTACAGTTAAAGCAGCGCAGTGCAAAATTCTGAATTCACCTCTGGTCCTCTAGCTACCAAATGGTCCCGGGCTTAAGTGGTTAATAAAGGAATTGTCAAAAACCGGCTATTGTCACCTTTTAAATTTTTGACACTTTCTTTGTGAAATGGTAGGGGTACATTTTTACCCCATTACCATTTCACACAGGGGAGGGCCGGGATCTGGGGTCCCCTTTGTTAAAGGGGTCATCCAGATTCCGATAAGCCCCCCGCCCGCAGACCCCCACAACCACGGGGTTTATGGTCTGGAAAAAAGATACAGAAAAACAATGCCTTCTTGTGAGACAGAAAATAACTTTAAAGATAGTGAATTTGGGTTAACCTCTTAAAAGAGAAAGTTGAAACCAAAGTGTTGTAGTATTGTTCACGGCACATCATGAGCTATGAGCTTAACTTTAGAGACAAAATGGCTGTCCTCTCACTCAAAATATACATGAATATGAACCATAAAAAAAAATACATAATATGCATAATATAAAGGCCTATATGTAATTCTTTTAACCCCAAATGTTCTGACAAATCCCCCCCACATTTCTTGTATTCTGACGAATAGTCACGGACATACTAAGAAACGGGTCCAAAGAGATATCACATTTGTTTAAAAGATATGGCCAATTTATTATTTTTCTTTATACTTGAAGAACGTTCCTCTCTTCATCCATATGATAAAGAATGTTCTTGTATGACTTGGATCTTTGTTGATGAGTTCAAGTCTTTATAAAAACAAAATGAACTGTTGCAGTGGTGGTGTCACCCCCCCCCCTCATTTCAAATGTGATAAAAACAAGGCTGGTAAGCCAGCAATTTAAGAAACTCTTCAGTGAATCCGCTCTTGCAAAGTTACAAGCTGAAAATGGGATTCAATATCCCTTCTTTCAATGGATATTCTGGGATTCAAACAAACAAGGGACTTCTGCAACAAGTCTTTCTTTCCGGCAATACGAATCCTGGAGCGTCTTGCTTCATGACTCCCGATGAAGGATTCGATGTGGTGACGGGTTCCATCCGAAACTGGGCATCATGGATTAACATCATCCAAACGATCGCTGTGTCTTTTGGTGGTCAACTTCGTCTTTACCAATCAACGATCTGGTCTGGAGTGTGGTTTGGTGACAGGTTCCCTCTGGAACGTGGCGCCAAGGATTAACATCATCCATACGATTGCTGTGTCTGTTGGCAGTTCACTTTGCCTTTACCAATCAACGATCTGGTCTGGAGTGTCAATCACTTTCTATTTGAGTAAATAGACAGTATGAATACATATTCTTATTAATTAATATGTACATTTTCTAACTATGCTATATATATGCTATATATATAGCGATTGGTTGACTATATTTTAACCACTTCCCTACCCAGCCATAGTCAAATGACGTCCACAGATGGGATCTCCCATCCTGGATGGATGTCATATGACGTCCTGGGCTTTGTAGGGGGATATCTGAATGATGCCTGCAGCTAGCTATCCTTTTGTTGTGCCGTCGATTCTGTGCACCATAAGAATGATTGATCGTTGTTATAGGCGGCAGGAGGGGACATCCCCCCCTCCCGCTGCCATCCGGTGCTTCTCCGGGGCTCTCCCGTGCCATCGGGGGCCCGGAGAATGAATCGTCCGGTGCACGATAGGAAGCATAGAGATGACTGGTGACCAGATGGTCACCAGTATTCTCTATGACATCACGCCCGGGTCCTCAGATGTAAACAAAGCCGCCATTGCGGCTAGTAAACATGAGATCAGTGAAAAAAAAAATCACGATCTCATGCTTTTCAGCCTGGAGGAGAGATGTGGGGTCTTATTGACCCCACATATCTCAATAAAGAGGACCTGTCACACACATTCCTATTACAAGGGATGTTTACATTCCTTGTAATAGGAATAAAACTGATTAAAAAAAAAGGAAAATAAGTGTAAAAAAAAAAAAAATAAAGTAAAAAAAAAAAATTAATAATAAAAAAAAAATTAAAACGCCCCTGTCCCTGGTAGCTCGCGATCAGAAGCGAACGCACATGTAAGTCCCGCCCACATATGTAAACACCGTGCGTTAGAGCGCGTGCAACAATTCTAGCACTAGACCTCCTCTGTAACTCTAACCTGGTAACCTGTAAAAAAAATAAAAGCGTCGCCTATGGAGATTTTTAAGTACCGAAGTTTGGCGCCGTTCCATGACTGTGCGCAATTTTAAAGCGTGACATGTTAGGTATCTATTTACTCGGCGTAACATCATCTTTCATAAAAATTGGGCTAACTTTACTGTTTTGTTATTTTTTAATTCATGAAACCATTTTTTTTTTTAAAAAGGTGTTTGAAAATTATTGCGCAAATACCGTGCAAGAAAAAAAGTTGCAATGACCGTCATTTTATTCCCTAGGGTGTCTGATAAAAAAACATATATAATGTTTGGGGGTTCTGAGTAATTTTCTAGAAAAAGAATGATGATTTGTACATGTAGGAGAGAAGTGCCAGAATAGGCCCGGTATTGAGGTGGTAAAAAAAGCCTGGGGTGGAAGTGGTTAATTAACTAAAATCATCAATGATCTAATGATGATATTATTCTGCCATGATTGGCAGGATCAACATTAATGCTGAAGTATAAAATTTGAAGATCTGTAAGTTAGGAGAGAAATATCACAATGTCATATTATTACATTACATTCTCTTGATCCTTAAAATCTCTTCTTATATACTGTATTACCTTCCAGCCTTCTCAATTGGAACCTAGAATGACAAGCATACAATTGAATACTTTATACCATACCCAAACATGTCCTCAATTCACTGATATTGGCAGATATTTTTGACCTCATCAGTCTCCATTTTCTTCTTGTGGTGAGACTTAGGCTGCAAACCTTAGGCCTCAGGAGATGAACCTTGGAGCGACACCATTGGTCTTCCTGAAATGAAATTTTAAACACCCGCCTCCCTCAACTGGTTAAGAACATATCTGAACTTTGGGATATGCTTTTCAAACATTATGCTATTCAACAAAAATATCATCCACAAATGTTAGACTTTCTCTTGAAGGCAATGGCCTTATGTAAAATAACAAACAGAAACAACATCAAATTCAAAACTTAATTTATCTGACCAAATTAACATTCTGTTCCAGTTGTACTATTTCTTACCACCTTTAAAGTGGTTGTAAACCCACTTTTGCAACTTGCACCTACAGGTAAGCCTAGATTAAGGCTTACCTGTAGGTGCAAGAAATATCTCCTAAACCTACACGTTTAGGAGATATTTGCTAAAAACGACATGCATCCGTGTCTACATGTTTCCCATTCACAAATCCGGCTAAGTCCCATCATTCGACAACTTAGCCGGATTCGACGGCTCACGCGCGCATGCGCGGAGTCACGTCTTCGCCGCTCCGGCCAATCACAGCGCCGGAGCGGCGCTGTCATTGGCTGGAGCGGCGATACCCAGAAGTAACCTTGCGGCTGGAGAGGGAGACCAGGATGGCTTTGGGGGCCCCGATCTAAGGTAAGTGATGCATAATGAGCTATTATGCTAGTCATATTAGCTCATTATGGCTTTCTCTTACAGGTGATTTAAAAAAAAAATTCACATGGGTTTACAACCACTTTAAATACCAGCTTGTATGGGTCTTCAGGACTTTCCTAAATGTTCCACCATCATTGGGCATCATTTAGTGTAGTGAAGTACTTAGCGCTTTGTATTTTTTACATCAAGCATTGGTCAATATATAGCACAGCTTAGCCGTACATATATACTTGTTTATTTAGCAGTCTTAGATCAGCATATAAACACAATGACCATTTGGTTTAAGAATACCAAGTATAGGATTATCATAAGATCCGGTGCACTGATCCCACAACACCCCTCTCCTTGAAACTCTTAATGGTCTCCACTAGCGAAACATAGCAAGCTAGGGAAAGTCAGAAATGTTTGATTTAAAACATAAGGTGCATTTTCACTTGGATCAGATTGAATCCTGGCAATGTGTATGTCTATTATACCACATCACAGGAATCTTTTCACAAACATATTTTTGAACTCCATGAAAACTTTTATTTTTCATGAGTGTGATTTACTGAAATCTTTTCTATATACATCCTGTCTGCAAAACATTTTAATGCAGCAGGGTTCTTAAAATTCTGGCCTATTTATACATGGCCGGGTAATAAAAAAATAATAATATTAGTACCTGTCTGAATAATGACCTATGTGGTACTAATATGTTTACTGCATATGGCAGTAACCAAGATTATTTAAGGGCTTCATGTTCATTTATGAAACTACTTGGGTATTATTTTAATCTGGACCACAGTGATATTTACCAGATCCATGTGTATAGCAAAGCAATGTAATATATTGTTGCCATAGTACACGTGATATTTTGGGTCATTGATTACCAGGAATAAATGATTGACTGATTATCTATTTATCCTGAGGGGTTACCTAAATATTTATTTCAGGACTGATCGATTATTTTATTAACTTTCTACTAATGTGATTATACTTCCGGCATAAATATGAACCTTATTATCATTCCCCAGGTCACTGACCTGTTAGGGAACAGAAAACACCATACAATCCCAGTAGGGATTGCGTATAATCACTAAGCTCAATGGAGTCAGCATATACTGTATGGATGTGAGCATTGAGAATATAACCTTCCAAGCATATCTCTCAACTATTTTCCAGGGGACATACGTTTTGTATGAACCTCCTGTCTAACCCTTTCTGGGGGAAGTGGAGTTTCCTGTACAAAGGTGCCATCTAGAATTTAATTATTCCTGAAATGGATCTCAACTATACTCACTGATTGTGAGAGAACTGCGAAGGTTCATGTGTATGGCCTTGTCACTTGAGACCATATAACATTTTAAATAAAATCACAATAGGATTTAAAGGTTTTTAAGGAGATCGATACCAATACGTAATCGATCGTTGGGCATATTAACTATAAATGCGGGAATGTAAATTACTTCATTCCCTTTTAAGTTGACGTTCAACTGGGCTTTTTTATTTTTATTTGATTTCAGGGCAGTGCCTAAAATATTTACAAAGTCAGCTTTTAAAATTAATTTTAGCTGATGTATTTTTCAGAAAGAAAATTCTTAAATTTATTATAAATGTTTCTGAAACAAAATAATTGCTTGAATATTATCCAATAACTTCTTATGGTATACTGTTATTATAAAATACCTGTAAGGAAAACAATATATAAAACAAGAAAAACAATTAAAATGACAGGTAACAGTTTTGGTTTCACTTTGTCAGTTGTGTGTGTTTGTATAAAGAGCAAGTCGCCCCCACCTTTTTACACAGACATCATTCCTGAAACCTGTCAGCTCTTTAAACAGCAGTTTGGCTGTGAAGATAAACTCAGTCTCCTCCCACTTTTGTAAAGGAGGGGCTGGAACTCATTTTTAGAGTAAAGAAAAAAAAATGTTTTTAAACATGTTACTTTGCTCATGTTTCTTTTTCTTGGTCAATTGCAGACATTTAAATATATGAACACCTCAGCTAGATTGCTTTTCTAGTTTTTAGAACTGGGTGTAACTTTTAATTGGGGAATTGGAATTTTTAACAATTCCGGGCTAATTATATTTTATAGTTTCAATTTATCCCTGCTCCTTTTTAAGCTATTATTTGAGCGGGCTATTTAAATTTATTCTTGAAGCTTCTTTACTGTTCTGGAGAACAGCAAAAAGGATGGTGCTCTATTAGCCAATCCAATCCATTTTTGGGATAGTAATCCCAGGCCACAATAATTTTAATTTTATTTGGCAAAGCCTCATCAAACAGTTGGAAAAATCCATGGCTTTCAAAATCTGGGTTTTTCTTAGCCAAGTAATGGGCTTTCTTGAAAACTTTAAAAAGTTCTCTGGTACTTTGATTGGGTTTACAATCCAAAGTACACATGGTCCTTCTTGCAGTAATAACTGACTTACAGGGACCAAGTTCTGTCTTCATTTTACATACTTCTCTGACAGAAGATATCACCTGATAATTTGCAAATTCTCATTTTTTTCTGTGATGCATACCAATTTCATTCTCTGCATCAGCAGGACCGGCTGCACTAAAAATACATTTAGTATCTGTCATTTTTCAATATTGCAACTAACAATGGCAATAGCAAAACAATTTTTTTTATACATTTTTAAAAATTAATATTTTGTTTTTTGTTTTCCAAAAAAAAATGACAATAAAATATATATAACTTTGCACAAATATATTGCTTGTTTCAAACATTGACAGATCTCAGCAGTGCCTCCATATATGTCAGAAACATTGACGCATCTCAGCATAGTGCCTACAAATATGTCAGAATGTTTATACTGAAATATAAAAATATTATTGTATTTATGGAAATATGCCAATCTATGATTTGGGAGATTACATTTTCCTACAATATCATATAAGTTCTTTATATCTGTGCTAGTTTGAAGACAAGTAACACAAATGAATATTGCTTAAAATATTATATATATTTATTAACTAAAGTACAGTGCAAATTAAAATCAGGTATAAGTCGTGATCAAACAAATGAATGGTTATACTTCCACAATCGGAGATAAATGATGGTTAATGTCCAGATAATATTTACATACATTTCTATGGCAGCTCTATATGACAAAGTATATTCACGGTTTAATACTTAAATGATACTTGTACATTTAAAACTTGGTAACTCTTGTGAAATGTCTTTCTGTTACTTTACGGAAGGTGTAAACACTCTTTTTTTACTTTAACACTATTATCTTTCTCAAAACAAACAGATCTCCTGATTACACTTCTTAAACATGTCCAGACCAAGTATCATATAAGAGACACGGCTTGACAAAACAATCAAGGCTATATTAAATTTAGAAAGAATCTATTTTTACACATATATCATAGTAAAACCATTGTACCAACTCAGCTCTAGCTTTTTAAAGACAACCAAATTAGGGTATGTGCCTTAATATTTGGATTATCATTATTTTATACTGCAGTTAAAAATACAGATAATTCCAAATTGCTTTGCCATATATATTTAAATGGTTTTAGTTATGTGCATGTAAAAACAACTCCATTACCAAAGCAGGTAAATAAACAAAATAAATACGTTACCAGGTTAAAGTTCTGTCTATTTGAGAAGCTTCCATTATGAGTCCAACAGGACTCCTTCCAACATTGCTACATGTTTGCATTTTAAGATCTCCTTCCAGCTTCCTTCAGGAGAGATCGAGTCCCTTTCTCTCTCCTCCCAAGATCCTCCTTTGCTATCGCGATCTCCTCACACCCTGAACTCTTCCTACTTTTATCTCCCTCCAAAAGTGGGTGTGTATCTTATTACTAGGTAACTGTTTTGGAAGGTTGTCTTAGCAACCAAATATACGCCATCTTGAACAATGTCATTTTTAACCTGTAGGGGCAGTGGTGTATAAGGAATAATTCCTAATGTTAGTGTCACTGTAGTTCAGAATCAATTTACGACTATCCTTTGACCTAGCTTAGTAGAATACCATTGATTGTCCAACGGTGTCAAAATATGTCAGCCATCTCGGCTCCACTTCAGATTTACAGGTGTGAAGATTTAGGATCAACACTACCCCCGGCCATTTGTTAATATTTTGGGAAATTCCTTGAAACTAATCACGGGAATGTAAGTTTAAGCAGCTTCTAATGCTACCCCTCTAATATAATCTCACGTACACAACTCCCTAATACTAATCTATATATATGCATACATGGGTTTATACATGTATTACTAGTATAGATACATTGTTAAGATATTATGAAAGAAACCATATTTAAGATATACAATACAACAGGAATTTTGAATAAACCTTTTGGTCTCGTTATACAGAGACAATATTACACAGTTTGTGTCAGCTCGTATCAACACCCCCCTTATCTCTGTGTCAAACCTTTGAATTACCACCTTGGGAGGCTGGTATATTTTCTTAAGTGTTCAAAAGCTTTGAGTTTATGGTCTGAGAAAAAGATACAGAAAAACAATGCCTTCTTGTGAGACAGAAAATAACTTTAAAGATAATGAATTTGGGTTAACCTCTTAAAGAGAAAGTAGAAACCAAAGTGTTGTAGTATTGTTTACGGCACATCATGAGCTATGAGCTTAACTTTAGAGACAAAATGGCTGTCCTCTCGCTCATATTATACATGAATATGAACCATAAAAAAAAATACATAATATGCATAATATAAAGGCCTATATGTAATTCTTTTTTTTTTTAAGTGTCTTTATTAATTTTCATATCTCATAACATAATATCAAAATATACAATAGCCTAATATTTCACAGAGAGATAATAAAACATTACTCCCAACCCCGCCCCCCTCCCCGGATCTCCCCTCTATGGTTACCCACCCTTCTATTGCTCCCTCTTTAACCTTTTCTTTTTCTTCTCCTAATCTTGCCTCTCTCTCATATAAAATCGATATAATTTCTGTGTTAAATTTTGTTATATGATTTATATAAACTATATAAATTTATATAGCCACGTATCTCTATATATATGTATGCCCATACAATACAATACACGCCTATGCATACACACACACATATATACCCATTACGCTCCCAGCAACTCTGCGTATCCCATAGTATGTTTATAAGTTACCCATTCCCGCCATTTTTTATCAAACTGCTCCATTTCCTCCCCCTCCCTAAACTTCAGATATTCCAGTCTGTAGATATCGTCGATTTTATGGCACCATCCCTTCAAGCTAGGTCATTCCGGTTCTTGCCAGTGTATAGCAATATGGTACTTTGCAGCATTTAAAAGTTGTGGAGTTAGTGTTCTCATATACTGTTTAGTTGGGATTCGGATCCCATGTAATATACAGCCCCAATGCTCATCAGGGACTTCGATCTTGGTTATAACTTTAATTGTTTGTCTGATCTCTCCCCAGTATATTTAAATTTTAGGGCACGTCCACCAAATGTGAGCCATAGTCCCTATTTCCTTACACCCCCTCCAACAAAACTTTGCATTTTCGTTTGAACATTTGTGTACCTTATCGGGGGTTAAGTACCAGCGGACTAGACATTTATAATTTAATTCCATTTCGTTATGGTTTACTGCTGTGGAGTGCACTCTCTCTATAATTTGCCTAATCTCGAGGTCGTTGACCTGTGACCCCAACTCCTCCTCCCACTTTTTGATAAATGGCGGTATACCCAGCTTTTTTGTATTACTTAATATTTTGTAAATCTTAGAGATTACTCCTTTCTTAACCTTCTCCTCACATAATCTCTCTAAAGGCCGTAGAGTTTCTATAGATCTCTTAGGCCGAGGTAATTTTTCAAATACATTTTTTAACTGAGCATGCCGCCATTCATCTAGCAACAGCAGTTCCCATTTGTATTTTAATTCTTGATACCCTAGTAGTTTATCTTTCTCCATTACATCTTTCAGTTGTAAATTATCTTGCTTAATCCATTTTCCAAATAATTTTTCGACTCCCGGTGTAAAATATTTTGTGTTGGTTAATGGTATTAACGGTGAATTGAACTCCCATTTCTCTTTTTTGTGAATTTTGTCCCATATTTTAAGTGCATTTCTAGTGATGTTATGTAAGTCAGTGCTAAGTTCCCGATATTGTTCGGGTATCCAAATTATCTTTCCCAGTGGTGCTTTACATATAGTGGCTTCCATATTCACCCATCTTTTTTCTAAGTTATTTTTAGCCCATTCTATTACTCGTGATAAAACAATTGCAAAATAATAATTTCTCAAATCAGGTGGCCCTAATCCCCCTTGTGCCTTTTCCTTAGTCAAAAGTGTAAGTTTAATTCGTGGTTTTTTCCCACACCATATAAATTTTAAGAACATTGACTGTAATTTATTAAAGAATGCTTGTGGTATTGGGATTGGTAACATTTGCCATTTATACATTATTTTCGGCAGAATTACCATTTTATAAATATTTATTCTGCCGCTCCAAGATAATTGTCCCGGTGTTATTCTATTAAGTTCAGCTTTGATGTCATTTAATAAAGGGATATAGTTGGCTTTGTATATTGTCTCATTTGTAGTTGTTATCTTAACACCGAGATACTTCAGTTCTTTTATTCCCCACCGAAATGGGAAATCTTTTTGATAAGTAATCCTTTCTACTTTAGGGATATTAAGACTCAGAATTTCGGATTTTTCCGGGTTTATTTTAAAGTTAGAATTTTTTCCAAAATCTTTTAAGGCTTTCATTATGTTAGGCAGAGTTATTCTAGGATGTGTTACGTAAAATATTATGTCATCAGCGTACGCTGCTAGTTTATGCTCTTCTTCCCCTACTTTTATCCCCCTTATATCTACATTCCTCCTTATTCCTTTTAACAAGGGTTCTAAGGTAAGGACAAACAGCAGCGGTGACAATGGGCACCCCTGTCAAGTGCCATTCTTCATATCAAAAGGGGCTGAAAGAAACCCGTTTACTTTGATTCTTGCTGTTGGTGTATTATATAATGATTTTATCCAAGAGGTCAGTCTGGGTCCCAAGCCTATAGCCTTTAGTGTACTCTGCATGATGCCCCAGTCTACCCTGTCAAACGCCTTTCCGGCGTCTATTGACAGGAGTAGACCTGGGGCCCCACTCTCTTTCATTTGCTGTATAGCCAAAAGAGTTCTAATACCATTGTCCCTACTCTCTCTTCCTGGAATGAAACCAACTTGATCTGCATGGACCATTTCCTTCATAATTGTTTTCATCCTGGAAGCGAGTACCTTTGAGAATATCTTGGTATCTATGTTCAAGAGTGAGATTGGTCTATAAGTAGAACAAAGTGTATTGTCTTTACCTTCTTTTAATATAATAGTTATAGTAGCTTCTAATGCTTCTTTCCTCAACTCCCATTTCCCACCTACCCCGTTCAAGTAGGAACACAGTTTCGGGGTCAAAATTTCTAAGAATTTCTTATAATAAAGTATCGTAAAACCGTCTGGTCCTGGGCTTTTCCCATTGGGTAGATCTTGTATTATTTTTATTATTTCCTCCTCTGTTATTGGGGCCTCTAGGAAACTAATTTTATCTTCCGGGATTTTCTCTAATTTTATCTCATTTAAGAAAGCTTTTGTTTTTTCCTTCGTTTGTTTTAATTCTTCTTTTGTCTCTTTTACGTTAATTGAGTAAAGTTTTCCATAAAATTCCTGAAAGTTTTTTGCTATTTCTGTTGTTTTATATCTTAATTCCCCCGTACTTGATTGTATTTTCTCTATGAAGTTGACTGATTTTTTCTTTTTTAGTAATTTTGCCAGATATTTCCCGGGTTTATTACCGTGTTGATATCTCTCTTTCTTAATTTGGTTAAAGACAGTTCTGGTCTCTTGCTCTATTACTTCTCGCAAGTCTTCTCTTTTCGCACTCAGCATCAATATAATTTATTTTCTTCTGGTACTCTTGTGTAGCTGTTCTAAGATGGAGATTTCTTTTATTAATGTGTTTTTTTTCCTTAGTTTTTTTCTTTTTTTCCGCGCCCTCCTTAATCAGAATACCCCTTATATAGGCCGTATGGGCTTCCCATATCACTGCCTCTGACATACCTTCTATAGCATTCTCTTTAAAAAATAGTACTAGTTCGTGTTTTATTCTTTGGACAGTTTTTTTATCCAGTAAGAGCTCTTCGTTTAGTTTCCAGTTATTATTTCTCTTTGGGGACTCTCCTATCTTTAATTGAAGTATTATTGGCGCGTGGTCTGAAAATGTTGTTATACCTATGTCCGTGTCTTCCACTGATTCTAATAACTGATGTTCTACCAAGAAAAAATCCAATCTTGAGTATGTCCCATGTACCGGGGAATAGAACGTAAAATCCCGCTGTTTTAGATGTTGAGATCTCCACACATCCACTAATTGATGTTGATGCATTCTCTTTTTTAGTTTATTCCTCTGGGCTATTCCGTCCCCGGTACAAGCGACGTGCTATCCATCTTTGGATCCAAACACAGGTTAAAATCTCCTGCCATGACAGCCCCCCCTTTCTTGAAATCCATGAAATCATCCATAACCCTAATTAGGAATTTATTTGACTTTTTATTTGGGCCATATACGTTTGCCAATGATACCTCCTCTTCATTCAATTTACCCCTTATAAATAAGTAACGCCCTTCCGGGTCTGTTTTCCTCTACTCCAATATGAATCGGGATCCCTTGGCAAACCCTATAGCCACTCCTTTAGCACCTCTTATTGGTGAGTCCCCATAGTACCAGAGGGGATAATCCTTTGAGATAATTCTCCGGTTTGAACCCTGAAAAAAGTGTGTCTCCTGCAGTAGTACTACTTCAGCCTTCATGGAACTAATTTCTCGAATTATATTTGCGCTTTTTATAGGGGCATTTAACCCGCGAACATTATATGAAATAATTTTTGTATTTATCATTTTACACATGAGAAAGAGCCCCAGTAAGAGAACAGAGCAATATCCTTTGTGGTTTCCCTGGAGATCCCCCCTACCCTCTCCCCCCACCCTCCCCCCCACAACCCCTCCTCTCCTATCCCACCCTCCCCTTCCTGAATGGGGACATTTGGCCTCCCCATGGCCCAGAGATCCGTAGCCTACCCTCTCCATCTGGCCCTACGGTACTCCCCCCTTGAGGTTGGACTTTAACTTGGGCCTCTACCGGAGCCTCTACCACCCCCTATGTGTTGGGAGGGACTCCCATGCCCCTACTACTCCCTCGGCTTCTTCTTTATCTTGGCTTACCCGTCTCTACCCTTCGCCCTTTCCCCACTGTTTCCCCCCTTCCGCTACCTGGCACCTCCCCAGTCCAAAAACCCTGTCTTCCCTTTCTTTTTCTTCCCTTCCCTTTCTTCTTCTATGTTGTTTTCTGCCGTTACTTCCCTCTATTTTTCCTAGGCTTCAGCTGCCATGTATGTGAGTCCTCTTTATTTGTATTCTTTTCTTGTGGCTCCCACCATCCCGGAATCTCTAATTCTGGGATATCTAGTCTATTGAAAAATGTCAGCATATCTTCCGGGAATCTCAGAGTCGCTGATCGCCCATCTTTACGTCCAATTAGGCAGGCTGGGAAGCCCCATGAATATTGAATGTTATGCAATTTCAAATGTTCCAACAGAGGTTTCAGAGTTCTTCTCCTATTTAAGGTCTCAGCTGCCAGATCTGGGAAAATCTGTAGGTTAGAATCTTCATAAGTGGCAGAGGTACTAGCTTTTAGACCAATACGGATCCGTTCTTTATCCTGAAAATTGTGAAATCGTACAATCACGTCTCTCGGGATTTCTCCTGGTATTCCTGCGGGTTTCCTGATCCTGTGGATTCTTTCGAATTTTATTTTATCGGATTCTTCTTTCCCCAACATGTGCCCGAACACTTTATCCATTTTTTCTTGTAGATCTTCTACTTGTTGATCCGGTAAACCTCTAATCCTCAAATTTTTTCTCCTGTTACGATTTTCCTGGCCTTCTATTCTGTATCTCATATACATTTGCTCTCTTTGTATCTCTTTCATCTGAGCTTTTAATTCTGTTACCTCTGCCGCTTGGGAGTCTAGCTTTTCTTCTGTTTCCTCGACTCTCTTTAATATATGATTCATGTCCTCATGTAAAATAGCCATCTCCCCTTTTAATGATATCTCCATTCTAGTGAACGAAGTTTCCAATCTAGAAAACATTTCTGCCATTTCTCCTTTAGTTGGGAGTCGATCTTCTTGTCTGATCTCCATTGTTTCTTCTTCCTCTACTTCTACTGCTGTCTCCTCCATGACCTGTAGTCCGCTCCCTGCCTTCTCTGATTTTCTCTTCTGATCATTTTTCTGCTGGGCCTCTGTTGTTTTGCTTTTGGCCCCTAGCTGCTTACTGGGGCTATATTTGGCTCCATTCTGTGTCATATACTTTTTAATAGTTCCTGGACTGGAGCTCATTTTTGGGGTGCTTGCCCCTGCTCCCCTTACTGGTCTACCTCTCATATCTGTATGATTTGTTAACCTTTCAGGTAGTCCAGGCCTCCACCACACCCGCTTATTTTAGAGATAGTCCAAGTAGCCAAGTAGCCAAGTAGCCAAGTAGCCACATAGCAAGCCAAGTAAGCAGGGCGAACTAATAGATAAGACGGGTAGACAAAACAGAGAAAACCCCAAAAAATAAAAATAAAATTGTGGCAAATTTCAGCCATACAAATAGCTCCTAGTTACACCAGCACATAGACCCGTATGGAAGAGAATCAAACGTGAAGAATCCGGAAAAAAAAAAAGAAAAGGGAGACACGTCACTGTCCTTCCTCCTCCTTTCCTCTTTTGCTCCGAAACTCAGACACCACCTCCGAGACTTCGATATTATGGAATTTTTTCCCAGGGTATCTGTCATGGAGGTCCAGCCAGAAGCAGGCGTCCTGGTCTTCCTGATTCTCGGTTGCGCATGCTCCGCCCTGCAGGTGGCGCCAGAGGGGCTATTTAAACCTGTCAATCGCAGACAGTCCCTGCTGTCTGCTCTACAGCGTTGAGTACCTGAAAACCTGATCTGAAGACTTACCTGTGTTTGACCCGGCCTGCCTGTGACTTCTCCAGTTTTCTGCCTGCATCCGACCCCTGGCTTGTTGTGACCTCTCCTCTGTCTGATCCCTCTGTACCTTGCTGCCAGCCAGTTAACCGACCCGGCTTGTCTGACCAAGCTCACTGTTCCTAGTTCCGGTCCAGTCTGCTAAGCTGATCCAGTTTGCTGAGTTCCTGTGTTCCTGGTTCCAGTCCAGTCTGCTAAGCTGATCCAGTCTGCTGAGTTCCTGTGTTCCTGGTTCCGGTCCAGTCTGCTAAGCTGATCCAGTTTGCTGAGTTCCTGTGTTCCTGGTTCTGGTCCCGTCTGCTGAACGATTCCAGTTTGCTGAGTGTTCCTGATTCCAGTTCGACCTGCTGTGTTCCAGTGTGCCTACCAAGTCTGCATACCTACCTTCACCTTGGTTGATCCTGCCAGGCACTCGTACCCCTCCTACCTCCGCGCCTGCTGTTACCTTACCAGGGGCCGCTGGTGGGAGCCGTAAGGGAGGCCTTCCTCTGCAAGTCCGGGCTCATCACCGCTAGGTACGTGACAGTAGCAGACAGCCATGTCTGAGCCCGAGCAGGGAGCCTCACCTATGGAGGAACTATGTCGGCACCTGGCAGGATTGGCTGAAGCGGTCAAGAACCTCCAGCAAGGCTACACCCATCTGGAAGAACAAGTGCAGGTCCTCTCCAACCCCTCTGGAGCCCAAGGGGGATCCCATACCTCTACCTCCACTGCTGGGGCAGGATCCTCACCCACAGTTGTCATGCTTCCTCCGGAGCCCAGGGTCCCTACACCCGAAAGATTCTCCGGGGATCGAAGCAAGTTTAGGGCTTTTCGTAATTCCTGCGAACTCTACTTCGCTCTGCAGCCTCGCACCTTCTCCTTGGAAGCCACCAAGGTGGGCTTTGTGATGTCCCTGCTTTCCGGAGACCCTCAGAGCTGGGCCCACCGTCTCTTGGAACGGAAAGATATGGCGTTAAACAACCTTACTGCCTTCTTCGACGCCATGGCTCAGCTATATGAAGATTCCCAGCTCTCAGTAACCGCAGAGACCGCCTTGCGCACCCTTCAGCAGGGGCGCAGAGCAGCAGAGGACTACGTAGCGGAATTTAGACGGTGGAGCGCAGATACCAGTTGGAATGACGCCGCCCTCCGCCATCAGTTCCGCATAGGTCTGTCCGACCCTCTGAAGGACGAGCTCGCTAGGGTTGGCATACCACCAACCCTGAATTCACTAATTGACTTAACAATCCAGATCGACCGACGTCTCAGGGAACGAAGGGCTGAGAGGTCCACAGGCTTCTCCCGCCCGACCTGGATGCTTCCCCGGGCTCCCAGCCATCTGCACCCAGCACCTGTTGCACCTCCAGCCGCTACATCTGACATACCCGAGCCCATGCAGCTCGGAGTGCTTCGTCCTCCCCTCTCCCAACAGGAACGCCAACGTCGCCAAGTGAACAATCTGTGCCTGTACTGCGGGGAACCCGGACACTTCGTTATAAATTGTCCCCTGAAACTTCGTAAGTGTCTTTCAGTATCTTCTGACACTACCAACCCACAGGCCAAGTCCACATCTCACCTTGCTCTCTCTGTCTCGTTACAGCTCCCAGGAAGGACTCTGCAAGTGCCCGCTATTATTGATTCCGGGGCTTGCAGCTGCTTTATGGACTCAGCCTTTGCCATCAAGCACCAGATCCCTCTTGTCACCAAGACCCATGGACTATGTGTGCATTTGGCTGATGGGTCCATCATTAAGTCTGGACCAGTGGTCCAAGAGACCGCCCCTTTACCCGCTACCATCTCCACCATCTCCGGAACCCACCAAGAATACTTACGCCTGGACATTATCTCTTCCCCATTGTTCCCTGTGATCCTTGGTATACCTTGGCTACAGGTCCACAACCCTACCATCAACTGGGCCACGGGGTTGGTGACCTTTTCTTCTCCTTACTGCCAGCAATCCTGCGGGACACTCAAAACCCCTGGGCCGGCCACCCTCTTATGTATCAATACGGAGGCTGGAATACGGCAATCCATCCCTGAGGTCTACCATGACTTTCTTGATGTGTTTAGCAAACAAGGGGCAGAGACTCTACCACCTCATCGGGCCTATGATTGCCCCATTGACCTACTTCCCGGAGCGGCAATTCCGTTTGGCAGGATCTTCCCGTTAACAGAGGTAGAACAGGGGGCACTAAAAGACTATATCGATGAAAACCTACAGAAAGGGTTCATTCGTCCGTCTACATCTCCAGCCGGTGCAGGCATCTTTTTCGTAGAGAAGAAGGATCATACCCTTCGACCCTGTGTGGACTATCGTGAATTAAATAAAATCACAGTAAAAAAACGCTACCCTCTCCCCTTGGTACCGGAACTATTTCAGAGACTGGGAACAGCCATAATTTTTACCAAACTTGATCTCCGCGGAGCCTACAATCTGGTCCGCATCAAGGAGGGGGATGAGTGGAAGACCGCTTTCCGCACCCGATTCGGACATTTCGAGTACCGGGTAATGCCCTTCGGGTTGTGCAACGCCCCTGCCACTTTCCAGTATTTCATTAACGATGTGCTCCGGGACTTCCTAGATCTCTTTGTCATTGTCTACCTAGACGATATACTAATTTTTTCTTCCTCCCTTGATTCCCACCGCAGGCACGTCAGAAGTGTGTTGGCTCGGCTTCGCCAGCACGGCCTGTATGCGAAGGCCGAGAAGTGTGAATTTGAGCTGGAAAGTATATCGTTCTTGGGACTAATTATCTCCAGCGAGGGCATCAAGATGGACCCTCAAAAGATTGCTGCAATCCTGGACTGGCCAGTCCCGGCGGACAAGAAGGGGATCCAACGTTTCGTTGGATTCGCCAACTTCTACCGCAAATTCATCAGAGGGTTCTCAGCCATCATCGCACCCATCACCCAGCTGACCAAACAAGGGATCCGTTTCCACTGGTCCCCTGAGGCCCAAAAGGCCTTTGAGGCCCTGAAGGGTCTCTTTACCTCTGCCTCTATCTTGAAGCACCCAGATTCCTCATTACCATTCGTCCTGGAGGTAGACGCCTCGGAAATTGCGGTAGGAGCAATACTGTCCCAAAGACAGGGGACCAGAGCCTTGCTCCACCCAGTAGCTTTTTTCTCTCGCAAGTTATCTGTGGCAGAGAGGAACTACGACGTGGGGGATCGGGAATTGCTGGCGATCAAGTCCGCATTAGAGGAGTGGCGTTATCTGTTGGAGGGGGCTGCCCACCCGATTCTGATATTCACCGACCACAAGAACCTGGAGTACCTGAAGGCAGCGAAAAGGCTAAAACCACGACAAGCCAGGTGGGTGCTCTTCTTCTCCCGGTTCTCCTTCCATGTCACTTACCGTCCCGGTTCCAAGAACATTAAGCCCGATGCCCTCTCTCGGATGTTCCATAAGTCTAAGGAAACCTCTCCTCCAGACACCATTCTTGCTCCTGGAAACTTTCTTCTGCTTCAGGAAGACCTACTCTCCCGGATCAAGCAAGCCTCCACTGGGCAGAGACTCCCCTCCGAACCGGAATTGCAGGCCAAAGATGGGCTGTTTTGGTACCAGAACAGGATCTACGTACCTGAAGAGCTGAGAATAACCGTACTGGAACTCTGCCACGACCATGCCCTTGCCGGGCACTTTGGCGTTGCCAAGACCACCGACTTGGTACAGCGTACCTTTTGGTGGCGTCGGCTCCGCGAGAACTGTAGGAAGTTTGTGGAGTCCTGCATAGTTTGTACCCGAAACAAGGGTTACAAATCCAAGGCCTGGGGACTACTGAGACCCCTACCCGTCCCAGACAGACCCTGGAAAATGCTGTCCATCGACTTTATCGTCGAGTTGCCTCTGGCTGAGAGTCACACCACTATCTTCGTGATAGTAGACCGTCTATCCAAGATGGCACATTTCATTCCCATGAAGGGGACTCCCTCAGCTCCCGAAACTGCACAGGTGTTCATCAGAGAGGTCGTCAGACTCCACGGGGGTACCAGCCAATATTGTCTCCGACCGAGGGGTACAATTTACCTCCCGGTTTTGGAGATCCCTCTGCAAGGCTCTGGAGATAGAATTGTCACTTTCCTCTGCTTACCATCCCCAGACCAATGGACAGACTGAGAGGACTAACCAGACCCTTGAGCAGTACCTGCGCTGCTTCTCTTCATTCGCTCAGAATGACTGGGTTTCCCTGCTCCCATTGGCCGAGTTTGCCTATAACAACTCTACGCATTCCGCTACCAAGCAGTCCCCATTCTTCGCAAACTACGGTTTCCATCCTACATTCCTGCCCAATTCCCTTCCTGAATGTACGGTGCCCGCAGTCCAGGAAAAGTTGAACTTCTTTTCATCCAACAACCAACTTCTGCAGGAAACCATGACCAAGACTCAGGAACACAACAAAACAATTTTTGACAGGAAGAGACGGGGTGAATTAATGCTGGCACCCGGCGACCAAGTATGGTTATCCACTTTAAACTTGAGGATGGCATGTCCCTCTAAGAAACTGGGCCCCAAATTCTTAGGGCCGTTTCCAGTCAAAAGGAAAATCAATGAAGTGGTTTATGAACTGGAGCTCCCTGACTCCCTCAAGATCCATCCGGTCTTCCATGTATCTCTGCTGAAGCCCTCGGTTCCCAACCCATTTCCAGGCCGAAGTCCGGCTCTCCCTGATCCTGTCATTGTAGACGGGGAGGAGGAATTCGAAGTGGAAGCCATTATGGATTTTAGAAGAAGGAATAACCAGAACCAATTCCTGATTAAGTGGAAGGGCTACGGACCCGAAGAAAACTCTTGGAAGCCTGAGGAGAACATCCATGCTAGAAGCCTGGTGCAGTCCTTCAAGAGATCTCACCCTGAGAAGTTTGCCCGGATGGGCATCCGGAGGCTGCCCCTTGGGGGGGGGGCAATGTCATGGAGGTCCTGCCAGAAGCAGGCGTCCTGGTCTTTCTGATTCACGGTTGCGCATGCTCCGCCCTGCAGGTGGCGCCAGAGGGGCTATTTAAACCTGTCAATCGCAGACAGTCCCTGCTGTCTGCTCTACAGCGTTGAGTACCTGAAAACCTGATCTGAAGACTTACCTGTGTTTGACCCGGCCTGCCTGTGACTTCTCCAGTTTTCTGCCTGCATCCGACCCCTGGCTTGTTGTGACCTCTCCTCTGTCTGATCCCTCTGTACCTTGCTGCCAGCCAGTTAACCGACCCGGCTTGTCTGACCAAGCTCACTGTTCCTAGTTCCGGTCCAGTCTGCTAAGCTGATCCAGTTTGCTGAGTTCCTGTGTTCCTGGTTCCAGTCCAGTCTGCTAAGCTGATCCAGTCTGCTGAGTTCCTGTGTTCCTGGTTCCGGTCCAGTCTGCTAAGCTGATCCAGTTTGCTGAGTTCCTGTATTCCTGGTTCCGGTCCCGTCTGCTGAACGATTCCAGTTTGCTGAGTGTTCCTGATTCCAGTTTGACCTGCTGTGTTCCAGTGTGCCTACCAAGTCTGCATACCTACCTTCACCTTGGTTGATCCTGCCAGGCACTCGTACCCCTCCTACCTCCGCGCCTGCTGTTACCTTACCAGGGGCCGCTGGTGGGAGCCGTAAGGGAGGCCTTCCTCTGCAAGTCCGGGCTCATCACCGCTAGGTACGTGACAGTATCCAACTGATAAGTTCCCACTAACCTATTACTAGTTGTTATAAGTCATAGGTTATAGTTTATAGTTTATATATTGTAGGTTTTCTAGGGGGTCTCAGCGGGCTCTCGGCTGGTCTCAATAAGTTTCTCAGTTCAAAGACTTTACATATACATTTACACTCTATTTTATGCAGTCCAGTATATGTATGTAAGAGACTTACCCCTGACTCTCCCGTCGGCTCAGAGCAGCAGTATCTCGTCAGGTAGTTATCAGGTGTCCTCAGATCTCCTTTAGCCTGTACGCTCTTCTCCTCCTTCAACCCCTGTGTCTGTCCTGCACTCCTCTGTCGGAGCCTGGGGAGAAGGGGGGAGGGGACTGTTGCGCCGCACCTCCTGAATGTCTTGTGTAATATTTGCCGTCCTCCAATATCTCCAGGGTCCGGGAGGTGCAGGGAAGTGCGGCTAGGTACAGTAAGGAGCGGGGCTTCAGCGGGACCTCAGTGTCTCCAGAATCCGGGGGCGAAAGGACTGTTCGCTATACACTGCAACGCAAAGCGGTACTGGAAAGTGCAAGTGCATGGAGTGCAGCGAGGTGTGGGGAGGTGTGGGGAGGAGCGGGGCTTCAGCGGGACTTCAGCGGGGCTACAGGTGTCCCGGGCATAGCCTCTTTAGCACAACTTCATCCACAGCTTCAGCCTACTTCCGCTATTTTCTCCTGCTGGTCATGCTCTATTCCATGTTACCTTCATGCCGACCAGCTGTCCAGCTGTCCTCCGCCGAGGGAGTTTTCAGGTATGGGATCTAGCAGCTCCGCACGAACACCCTCATCAGATAGCCCCTCCCTCCATATGTAATTCTTTTAACCCCAAATGCAAATGTTCTGACACACATACCAGAACCTATTTAAACCTAGGTTCACATGTTTGTGGTTCTGCGTGCCACGTTTGTGAGGGCAGAGCAAGCTATTTATTTGAATGGTCTGCTGTACCTGCATTTTCTGCAGGATAAATGTACTTGAACCTTTTTAAAAATGCAGCCACACAGTAATTGAATGGTGCTTTGGCACCATGAGTTTCCGCATGTGAGAAAATGCACCGCATTTTTCAGTGTGTGGGGGGCCATTAGAAGTTAATGGCAATTCAGTTTTTTTCTGAAAACATCAAATTTTTGGTGCAGCTGTATGCAGATGCAAGAATGCATTCTATTTGCATGCACTCCCACACCGCCACAGATATGCATCCAGCCTAAGGTTAAGGGTCTGGTATGGATTTTGAGGTAAATATCTTGGTCACTTTATTTACAAACAGTACAAAGTGACTGGGAAATGTCATTTAAAGGGGTTGTAAACCCTTGTTTTTTTTATTAAACAACAAACATATCATACTTACCTCCACTATGCAGTTCATTTTGCACAGAGTGGCCCCCGATCATCGTTTTCTGGGGTCCCCCAACTATGCTGGTGGGCTCCTCCCCACATCGATAAACCCCCTAGGAGTAGCGCTCTCCGAGGAGGTTACCGTGTGGGGGCACTCCCGAGTTCAGCATTTGCGTCCGTACACACATAATACCGGACTCGGCCCTGCCCCTCGGTGCCCGCATCATTGGATTTGATTGACAGCAGCAGGAGCCAATAGTTGCGCTGCTATCAATCTATCCAATCAAGAGCCGAGAACCCCAGCCAGAGAGGTAGAGCGTGTCTCCGGCGTGGGAACGAATGAGCTCAGGTGAGTAAAACGGGGGGGGGGGGGGGCGCTGGGGGGCTGATAAATGTCAGAAGTTTTTTCACCTTAATGCATATGATGTATTAAGGTAAAAAAAATAGAGGGTTTACAACACCTTTAAGAGCAATACAATTTTTGTATTGGTATGTACACCATGGCTGTTACCCATGTCCTTTTTTCCAAAATCCTGCAAACTGGCCTTAAAAAGGGCCAGAATAAAAATAACAAGTTTTAGTTCCCATAAATTTCCAAAGGATTTGGGTGCTATGTTCAGGGTTTAGTATTTCAGGGTGGGCTTGACAAGCAGCTCACAAATCAAACAGGTCAATTCACTAATCACAAGTAGGGATGAGCTCTGTGTTCGAGTCGAACGCATGTTCGACTCAAACATTGGCTGTTCGCCTGTTCGGCGAAACCAGAACTTTGTGGGCCGTTCGTGTGACGCAAACGGCCCACAGTGCACTGCGCCATCGCAGTGCATTGCCGGCGCTGTGATTGGCCAAGCATGCACTGTGACCCCGCATGCTTGGCCAATCACAGCGCCGGCAGCGAGGAGAGCCATAATTGGCCACAGGCAGGATGCCTGTGGCCAATTATAGCTCAGGGGGGTTTAGTACACGCCCCACACTATATAAGGCTGCCAGCTCGGCGGCCTTGTGTAGTGTGATGGCGTGCAGGGAGAGAGAAGGACAGGCAGGGACAGTGTCAGTGATATTCTTTGCTAAACCTTGTGCATTTACAGTGTGTTGGCGTGAAGGGAGAGAGAAGGATAGGCAGGGACAGTGTCAGTGTTATTCTTTGCTAAACCTTGTGCAGTTACAGTGTGTTGGCGGGCAGGGAGAGGGCAGGATAGGCAGGGGCAGTGTCAGTTTTATTCTTTGCTAAACCTTGCGCAGTTACAGTGTGTTGGCATGCAGGGAGAGAGCAGGATAGGCAGGGACAGTGTCAGTGTCATTTTTGCTAAACCTCCTGCACAGTATACACCTGAAGCTACCCCTTATTGCTCGTGGTATTGTTCTGTTGTGTAACACAGACAGGCATCTGCAAGCAGTTACAGTGGGTGTAGGTGCCTCCTGCACAGTATATGCTACCCCTTATTGCTCGTGGTGTTGTTCTGTTGTGTAACACAGACAGGCATCTGCAAGCAGTTACAGTGGGTGTAGGTACCTCCTGCACAGTATACACCTGAAGCTACCCTGTATTGCTGGTGTTTTTCTTTTGTGTAACACTAACAGGCATCTGCAAGCAGTTACAGTGGGTGTAGGTGCCTCCTGCACAGTATACGCTACCCCTTATTGCTTGTGGTGTTGTTCTGTTGTGTAACACAGACAGGCATCTGCAAGTAGTTACAGTGGGTGTAGGTGCCTCCTGCACAGTATACACCTGAAGCTACCCCTTATTGCTTGTGGTGTTGTTCTGTTGTGTAACACAGACAGGCACCTGCAAGCAGTTACAGTGGGTGTAGTGTGCCCCCTGCACAGTATACACCTGAAGCTACCCCGTATTGCTGTTTTTTTATTTTGTGTAACACTAACAGGCATCTGCAAGCAGTTACAGTGGGTGTAGGTGCCTCCTGAACAGTATACACCTGAAGCTACCCCTTATTGCTGTGTTTTTCTGTTGTGTAACACAGACAGGCATCTGCAAGCAGTTACAGTGGGTGTAGGTGCCTCCTGCACAGTATACACCTGAAGCTACCCCTTATTGCTATGTTTTCCTGTTGTGTAACACAAGCAGCCATCTGCAGCAGTTACAGTGGGTGTAGGTGCCTCCTGCACAGTATACACCTGAAGCTACCCTGTATTGCTGGTGTTTTTCTGTTGTGTAACACAGACTGGCATATGCAAGCAGTTACAGTGGGTGTAGGTGCCTCCTGCACAGTATACACCTGAAGCTACCCCTTATTGCTGGTTTTCTCATCTCCCTGCAGGCCATTAGAATGTCTGGAAGGCCAACAAGGAGAGGTAGACAGTCACAAGCCAATAAAAGAGGGCAAGTAGGCTCTGTGTCTGGGGGCAACAGTGCTGGTCGTGGATGCGGTGCATTGTCATCAGCACGTGGCCATGGGACATGCTTGTCCTTATTTTTGGCAGATGAACGTGTTGAGCTGCATAATGCCGAAGACTTGGTAGAGTGGATGACCAAGCCCTCCTCATCCTCCTCATCCTCTCTCCCCCCCCAGCTCAGGGTACTGGTAAAGCAGTTGCCAATGCGTCGTCTTCCCTCGTATCAATGTCATCATCAGTCACTCCTTCCCTAGACCCACCATGTCCTCCTGAGGAGTCCCCCGAACTGTTTGAGAACAGTGCTGGGTATATGCTCCAGGAGGATGCCCAGCGTTTTGAAGGGTCTGATGATGATACCCAGCTAGAGGAAGGCAGTAGCGTGAGTGCAGAGAGAGGGGATGCTCAAGAAGGACAGCAATCTGGCAGTCATGTTCCAGCAGCTGCAGCATACTGCCAGGTTTGCTCCAGTGATCAAGAGGGAGGGGATGATGAGGTCACTGACTCCACGTGGGTGCCTTATAGGAGAGAGGAGGAGGAGGAGGATGAGGAGGAGGCACATCTGCAACGAGGCAGGATGCCCTCCGGGGGCCAGCGTAAGGGCAGCACACTGACTGAATCACACCGCAGAGCTCCGCCTGTGCAGGTCGCTGCCTCTGCTCGTTATTCCAAAAATTCTTGGGTGTGGGCCTTTTTTGAGTCGAGTGCATCAGATCGCACCGCTGCAACATATGTCTGAATGAGTGACTTGTATAGCGCTCACATGCGAACTGAATCGCCTCTAGGCGCTATTTGCAGCCAGTGTCTGCTTGGCTGGTGCGGTCATTTTACCCGTAGGATCTCGACACGCTTGGGACACCCAGTCGTACACACATATATACATATATACTGGGCCAATTTGGACAGATCCAATTAACCAACCAGCATGTCTTTGGAGTGTGGGAGGAAACCGGAGGACCCGGAGGAAACCCACGCAGACACAGGGAGAACATGCAAACTCCAGGCAGATGGTGTCGTGGTCGGGATTCGAACCAGCGACCCTTTTGCTGCTAGGTAAAAGAGCTAACCACTGTGCTGCCCACCTCTCAAGCGTATCTCGCGTGGCCAAAACATCAGCCGCTTGGGCACCAAATGCTTGACCAGACATATGTTGACCTGCCATGCAGCCCGTTGGCAAGCGTACCTTAAAAACCCACACCAAAGAACAAAGCGGACCTCTCCTTGCTCCTCATCAGATGGGATCTCCAACCCCACTATACCTTCAGTCCTCTCTGAAACCTGCACTGAGAGGAATGAAGGTTTAGAATTAGGTTTGTCACAGCCAAGTACTTGCGGGCACTCTGCTAGCAGTACACCGACGTCCGATTGTAGCAGGCAAATTTCCCTGGACCGTCAAAAGAAGTTCACTCCCAGCCATCCACATGCCCAGCGGTTGAATGCTAGCTTGGCTAAATTGCTAGCACTTCAACTGCTGCCTTTTCAGTTGGTAGACTCGGCCCACTTCCATGAGTTTTTGCAATGTGCGGTTCCTCAGTGGCAGGTTCCCAAACTGCACTTTTTCTCACGGAAGGCGATTCCGGCTCTCTACCGGCATGTGGAAGGCAATGTCCATGCCTCGCTGGACAGGGCGGTCAGCAGTAAGGTGCATATTACTGCTGACTCATGGTCCAGCAGACATGGACAGGGACGTTACCTATCTTTCACGGCCCATTGGGTCACTCTTTTGGCAACTGGGAAGGATGCAGGACAAGGTGCAGTAGTGTTGGAGGTTGTTCCACCGCCACGCCTCCAAAATGCTACTACTGGTTGTGACACACCTCTCTCCTCCACCCCCTCCTCTTCTTCTTCCTCCATGGCCTCTTCCTGTGCTTTGTCCTCGGAACCAGCGGTGCTCCATAGGCATTCAAGGGGCTACGCAAGTACGCAGGCAAAAAGATGCCATGCCGTGCTTGTGCTGGTGTTTTTGGGGGACAGGAGCCACACTAGGGAAGAGGTTCTGTCAGCTCTGCAAGGGCAGGCCGAGAGGCGGTTGATGCCACGCCATCTTAAGGCAGGAATGGTGGTTTGCGACAATGGCACCAACCTCCTCTCCGCCCTCCGACAGGGACAACTGACCCATGTGCCCTGTGTGGCTCACGTCCTTAACCTGGTGGTGCAGCGGTTCTTGGGCAGGTACCCGGGCTTACAGGATGTCCTGAGGCAGGCCAGGAAAGTCTGTGTGAATTTTCACTGATCATATAATGCCAGTGCTCGGCTGGCTGAGCTGCAAAAGGAGTTGAACCTGCCCAAAAACCGCCTTATATGTGACATGCCCACCAGGTGGAACTCAACATTGGCCATGCTGCAGTGGCTGCACATGCAGCAGAGGGCCATCAATGAGTACTTGTGCGACTGCGGATCCAGGACAGGGTCAGGGGAGCTCGGTTTTTTTTCACCATGCCAGTGGAGCATGATCAGGAATGCATGCATTGTCCTGGCACCATTTGAGGAGGCCACGAGGATGGTGAGCAGTGACAGTGCATGCATCAGTGGCACTGTACCTCTTGGCCACCTGTTGGAGCATATGCTGCGTGGAATAATGGACAGGGCACTTGAGGCAGAACAGAGGCAGGAAGAGGAGGACTTCCTTGCCTCTCAATGCCCCCTTTACCCAGACAGCATTCCTTCTGTCCCACCCATCACACAGGAAGAGGACGAGGAGGAGGATTGTGTCAGCATGGAGGTGGAGCCTGGCACTCAGCATCAGCAGCAGCAGTCTTTTAGGGATGATTTACAGTCCCAAGGAACCCGTGGACTTGTACGTGGCTGGGAGGAGGTGGCTGCGGATCATGTCGTCCTTAGTGACCCAGAGGACTCCGTACCGAATGCCTCAGCTAACGTACGCTGCATGGCCTCCCTGATCCTGCAAAGCCTGCTGAAGGATCCTCGTATTCTTCAGATCAAGGAGAGGGACCATTACTGTCTGGCCACTCTCCTTGATCCATGGTACAAGGGTAAGGTTGCGGACCTTATCTTGCCATCGCAGAGGGAGCAGAGGATGAGACATCTCAGGGAGGCCTTGCAGAAAGGTCTGTGCAACGCGTTCCCAGAGACTGGGAGGTTACAAACTCCTGGTCCTGGACAACGAGTTGCTGAGGCTTCGGTCAGTCAAAGAAGGAGCGGTGGGGAAGGTGGCCGTCTGACCGATGCGTTCAGACAATTTTTTAGTACACGTGCTGCAAGGTATGATCGGTTCCAGCAACAATCGCCAGCATCTGATTTACATGGTCCAGGAATACCTAGGGGCAAGGTCAGACTTGGACACCTTTCCCACCGAAAATCCTCTGGCTTACTGGGTCTTGAGGATGGATCACTGGCCAGAGCTTGCACAGTATGCAATTGAGCTACTGGCCTGTCCTGCATCCAGCGTTCTTTCGGAACGCACATTCAGTGCTGCTGGAGGCTTTGTAACCGATCACAGGGTGCGCCTGTCCACCGTCTCGGTTGATCGACTGACCTTCATAAAGATGAATCAGTCTTGGATCACCACCAGCTACCAAGCACCTGAAGCTGATGTAACCAAATATTTTTTTTTAAATGTCACATCCCTTCAAGACTGCCTATGCTGATGCTGAGTGACTGTCCTGTTATGTTGACTGACTATCCTCTTCCTCCTAAATGATCCTGCCGATAGCTTGGAAGAACATTTGTGGTTCTGGGTGCCGCCACCAGTGGTTAAGGCCCAATTTTTCAGCCCCTGTTTAACAGGGGCGTGTAATTACAATTTTTGATGCAATGCTTTGCAGCAGGGCTCATTCCTGCACTCCAACTTGAGTATTTGGGAGAGGTTGCAGTGTCGTGGCACCAGCACCAGTGGCTAAGGCCCAATTTTTCTGCCCCTGTTTAACAGGGGCGTATAATTACAATTTTTGATGCAATACTTTGCAACAGGGCTCATTGCTGCGCTCCAAATACAGTATCTGTGATGGGTTGCAGTGTTGTGGCACCAGTGCCTAAGGCCCAATTTTTCTGCCCCTGTTTAACAGGGGCATGTAATTACAATTCTTGATCTAATACTTTGCAACAGGGCTCATTGCTGCACTCTAAGTACAGTATCTGTGAGGGGTTGCAGTGTTGTGGCACCAGAACCAGTGCCCAAGGCTCAATTCTTCTGCCCCTGTTCAACAGGGGCATGTAATAACAATTCTTGATCTAATATTTCACAGATGGGCCCATTACTGCGCCCACCAAGAGTAACTGTGAGGACTTACAGTCTTGTGGCACCAGCACCACCGCCACCACCAAAGGCCCAATTTTTCAGCCCCTGTTCAACAGGGGCATGCAATTACAATTCTTGATCTAATAATTCACAGCAGGGCCCATTCATGCGCCCACCAAGAGTAACTGTGAGGGCTTACAGTGTTGTGACACCAGCACCACCACCAAAGGCCCAATTTTTCCTACCACTGTTCAACAATGGCATGTAATTACAATTCATGATATAATAGTTCACAGCAGGACATTTCAGCGCCCACCAAGAGTAACTGTGAGGGCTTACAGTGTTGTGGCAACACCAAAACCTAAGGGGCAAATTTCTGCAGAGTATATACGGCAGGCCCCTACTTCAAACATCCAACTTACAAACGACTCCTACTTGCAAACGGAAGGAGACAACAGGAAGTGAGAGGAAATCTACCCCTAGGAAGTGAAGTTCTCTCCTGTAAGAGTTAATATGGGAAAAAGGTGTCTCCTCTCTACTGATGCTTTATCACCAATCCTTGTTTCAATAAAAAAAAAATATTCAAAAAACATTTGTCATTGGGATGGAAAGTGAGGTGAAATGTTCTGAACAGGTGCACAGACAGCAAAACAAATGTTACAGGGGTGATAACCCTTCCCTATGTTCTCCAAAAAGCTTAAAAATAGATTTTTTGGCTAGAGCTACACTTAAAAAATGTACCTGTTCCAAATTAGAAAAATATTCTACTTAAGAACAAACCTACAGTCCCTGTCTTGTTTGGACCGCCTGTATACTGCTGTTCAGAGTATATAGGGCTTTTTTATTTTAGGTGTGGGGTTCCCCTTAATATCCATACAAGACCCAAAGGGGCTGGTAATGGGCTGGGGGGGGGGGGTTGCCATGCCATTTTTCTCAATGATTTTCATCCATATTGCCGGGACCAGACATTACATTAAAGCCACAAGCAGTTTTAAATGGCTTTTTTTTCCATTAGAAATGTAATTTTGTGTAGGGACAGTTCTAAACACGGGAAACACATGCCACTTCACAGGCATACTTTAGACACCCCCCAGGTATGATATTTAAAGGAATATTTCACTTTTTTTTTCACTTTATGCATCATTGAAATGACTGCTGCCGAAAAAACTGCCGTTTTTAAAACTTTTTTTTGCATTGATACATGTCCCCTGGGGCAGGACCTGGGTCCCCAACCCCTTTTTAGGACAATAACTTGCATATTAGCCATTATAATTAGCACTTTTGATTTTGAACATTCGTGTCCATTGTATTTAATTGGGTTCTAAAGTTTGCGCGAACTTTCGGTCCGTTCGCAGGTTCTAGTGTGAAATGAACCAGGGGGTGTTCGGCTCATCCCTAATCACAAGTAAACACAGACAATGTATATATTTCACTGCTTTGATAAACCCCATCTCATTACTGTAGATGTAATTAGAATTTTGCTGAAAACTGGATATTTATTCTTGAAGCCTAACATCAGACATTTATTTGCATAAAGTCAAGATATGTCAGGTTGGATTTTTATCCTTGACCCCATGGCTAGAGAGCTCTCCTTGCAGCCAAGTGCTCCACTGCCAGCTGTATTGGAGACAAATAGAGCTGTAGCAGTGGGACTTTTGCAGATGGAAACCATATGGTGAGGGCAGCTGGTCCATTAGGTAAATACAGGATCATGCAGTCAGGTACAACAGAAGGTAGGTTACAGCAAGGCAGGATACAAAGTCCGGAATGAATGCCAGGGTCAGAACACCATAGTCAGCACAGAAGAGATCAGAGGGCAAGCTGGAGTCATACACAGGAAGCACGCTGTGGCAGATCCGAGAAGCAAACTGAGGTCAGAGCCAGGAAAGAAGTAGGGGTAGTCCAATAGCCAGCCAGGTCAGAAGTCCGAAGCATAAGCACACAGGAAACAAGGGCAACATGGAGCTGAAGACTGAAGACAGCAAAGTCTGTGAGCAACTGTTATCTTTATAAAAGCCCAGAGGGCGCAATGATCTATCGCATGTAGCATGCGTCAGTGCACAAAGGTGTAGACTGTTAACGAGCAGATGTGCACCATGAATGAACATGCATGCTCTGCAAATGTTCATACGCTGGCCTATTTCCATCAGGTCTGCGTGCATTTCTGCACAGATGAGCACGACCATGCAGGGTATTGGCAAGCGTGCCAGGCCTTCGAGCCAATCTATTCTGGCTTGTCCCTTGACACCCCACTAAGGAATATTTCCTTTATTTCTTGCCTCTGTTGTGCCTGTACAATAAATTAGGCATGTAGGTGTCACTAGGACAGCATGACACAGATAGTAGGCTTGTGCAATTAGTTTCGTAACGAATCGAAATTCGCCCGAATTTAGGAACTTTCAGACGTTTGGAAGTATTCGAATTTCCGAACAAAGCAATTACGAGTAAAACCGAATCCAAAATAAATTATATCGCAAATAGCGAATGCCCCGAATGTCTTCGGCATAATTAGTTATGAAAAAAGTTACAAATGTATGAATCCATTCGAAGCACAATAATGCCGCGTACACACGACCGCTTTTAATGTCATTGAAAAAAACGGCGTTTTTCTCGACGTGATTCTTCTCAAGCCTGCTCGAGCAAAGCGAGGTGACGTACAACACGTACAACGGTACTATATATGTGTCCAGAATCAACGAAAAACAATGTACTCTACCAAAGGTACGAATTATAAATCAACTAAAAATAAGGCTTACATAAATACGAATCATTCCGATTCAACGAAAAATGTCGCTTGCGAAAATACGAATTAGTCCGAACAACATAAATCCCGTGTAGCAAAATTACGAACGATTACGAATCAACAGGACCGAAAAGAAACGAACCAAAACTAAACAAATGTTTCCGTTGTGCACATGAAACGAACTGAAACTAAACAAATTTTTCCGTCGTGCACAAGTCTCACAGATAGTAGTAAAAAAAATTGTCAGAAGTTCTAATATAGAGCTTGAGGCCAAAAAAAATTAAATAGAAAAATAAAATAAAAATCTTAAATCTTGAAAAGCATGAATCTCTGCAAGGAAAACAAGCCTCTCTGTTCTTGAATGCTACATACATACTGTACATACATTTAAGGCCCCTTTCACACATGCGGACCGTATGTCCGCTTTTTCATCCATCCGTTTACGGATGAAAAAGGGACACACATTGGTCCCTATGCGATAGCGGGTGTCAGCGAATGAACATCCGCTGACACACTATCTCATCCGTGTCCGCAATCCTCCGATTTTGCGGACGGAGGAAAATCCTATTTTTCAATCCGTCTGCAGAGCGGATCGGATGAACACGGACAGACGGTCCGTGTTCATCCGATCCCCCCATAGAGGAGTGCGGAGTTCTGACAAGGTGGTCCCTGCACAGTGTGCAGGGACTGCCCTGTCATCCGCCGGCTCAGCGGGGATCACCGGAGCGATCCCCGCTGAGCAAGCGGAGGTTCACGGGGTGGATCATCACAGATCCGTCCCGTGTGAAAGGGGCCTTAATGCTACATACAATTAAGGACAAACCTTAAAAAAATAAAGCAGGAACAGCATAAACTAAGCAACAGATGTTGTTGCTGACACACACAAAAAAGCAAAAACAAAATCTGCAGTCCTAAAAAGAACTGTTGAGGGTCTTATAAAATCACTGTGAATGAAGGTAGGCTTGCACTCCACTCTCCACTCCACGCAAGTTCGACTCGAACATCGGGTGTTCGCCTGTTCGCCGAATAGTGAACAATTTGGGGTGTTCGCAGCAAAATTCGAAAGCCTTTAAAAGTCTATGAGGGGGAAATCAAAAGTGCTAATTTTAAAGGTTAATATGCAAGTTATTGTTAAAAGTGTTTGGGGACCTGGGCTGGGTCCTGCCCCAGGGGACATATATCAATGCAAAAAAAAAACGTTTTAAAAATGGCCGTTTTTTCGGGAGCAGTGATTTTAATAATGCTTAAAGTGAAACAATAAAAGTGAAATATTCCTTTAAATTTCGTACCTGGGGGGTGTCTATAGTATGCCTGTAAAGTGGCACATTTTTCCCGTGTTTAGAACAGTCCCTGCACAAAATGTAATTTCTAAATGAAAAAAAGTAATTTAAAACTACTCGCGGCTATAATGAATTGTCGGGTCCCGGCAATACAGATAACAGTCATTGAAAAAAATGGCATGGGTTCCCCCCCAGTCCATTATCAGGCATTTTGTGTCTGGTATGAATATTAAGGGAAACCCAAACCAAAATTTAAAAAAAAAATGCGTGGGGGGTCCCCCCAAATTCAATACCAGGCCCTTCAGGTCTGGTAAGGATATTAAGGGGAACCCTGCACCAATTTTTTTTTTAAAAACGGCGTAGGGGTCCCCCTCAAAATCCATACCATACCCTTCAGGTACATTGTACCCCTACCATTTCACAAAAAAAGTGTCAAAAATTTAAAAAAACACACAGCTTGGGACAAGTCCTTTATTAAAAAAAGAAAAAAAACAATTCCAGCAGTGTAATCCTTCCTCGTCCCAGGATACGGAGAAACATTCTGCCCCAATTCGATTACGCCTCCATGGGAGATGCCCGCCGAATGACGTTAGACTGCCGAATGATGTTAGACCGCCCGTTACATCCTCCCCATGTTGAGGGTATGTGGCCTGGTACAGTTCAGGAGGGGGGGGCGCTCTCTTGTCCCCCCTATTTTCCTGTGGCCTGTCAGGTTGCATGCTCGGATAAAGGTTTGGTATGGATTTTGAGGGGAACCCCTAAGCCATTTTTTTTTTAAATTGGTGCAGGGTTCCCCTTAATATCCATACCAGACCTGAAGGGCCTGGTATGGAATTTGGGGGGACACCCACGCATTCTTTTTTAAATTTTGGCTCGGGGTTCCCCTTGATATTCATACCAGACCCAAAGGGCCTGGTAATGGACTGTGGGAATACCATTTTTTTCAATGACTTTTATCTGTATTGCCAGGACCCGACAATTCATTATAGCCGTGAGTAGTTTTACCCTCAATAAATTTTTATTTTATTTTATGGTTAACAAGCATACAAATATCATACAACTGTAAGTAAATAGAAGGTTCCAGGGGAGGAGCCCCCGGAGAAGTATAGAGAAATACATTCCAAGAGAATATGTCAAATAACACTAATGTAAGAGGAAAATAAAGTGAGTGGGCTGTTTCACCATCCCGCCGGAGCTTGGGTTCATGGCAGAACTCCATGGGCCAGTCCTCCGGATCAGCGAGGTTCCCCCCACCTACGGCACCCCTGAAGGGATCATGCTGTGCCAGAGGTGCGGTCCCCCCACCACCTCCAGAGTACCGACACAATCACAACGTGCCAGGTGGGATGGAATGAGTAGATGCATAGTCCATTATAACATCAGAATAACAGTCCTAACACATCTAAGAACTCAACAGAATCTCAAAAGAGACAAAACAACCTGTTTGTACAAAGGATATAGAAAAAGAAGACGTAGAAGGAAAAGGGAAGAAAAAGAGAGTAGGTGAGGGAGGGGAAGGTGTGTGGGGAAGATGAGTGTCTAATAGAAGGCTTAGGGGTGTTGTACAACCGTGTGGATACCGGGAATCAGGGAGATTCCGACAAATTGGGCCCAGGGATCCCATATCTTTTGGAATTTGGCGGAGGAATCCGTCAGGATGCTGGATAGCTTTTCTTATGTCATAATCCAAGATATTTTCCATTTGACAGCTTGGATTGAGGGTTTTGGTCGTTTCCATGCTTTAGCAATCAAAATTTTAGTCCCGACTCCCGAGTAGCATAAAATGGATTAAGGATTGCGTAGCCTTAGGAAGTCGTGGAATATGTGCATTGAGTATGGCTACCTCTGGAGATCTAGGGACCTGGCAACCTGTCACCTTGTATATCATGTTGAAGATCAGTCTGCAAAATGTGTGAATCTTAGGGCATTCCCACCAAATGTGGGCCATGGTGCCCCTCATCTGACAGCCTCTGAAGCATAGGGGATCAGAGGAAGGGTAAATGTTTGCTAGCCTGGTAGGGGTGAGATACCATCTGGTTAAAATTTTAATGCTAGCCACCATTAGAGAGATATTTCGGATCCCCTTGAAGGATTTGGTGAATGCCATTTACCAGGTCTCCAGCTTAAAGCTGCGCTGGAAGTCTGCCTCCCAAGCTACCATATAGGAGGTTTTTCCCCTCGGGTAAGTGAGTGCTGAGTAAATCACTGAGATACCACCCCTCTGCTCCATGGCCTGTCCACACCACATCTCGTATGCTGTGAATTTGGGAGGAAGGGGTTTGTCCGTCCATATTTTGTGAAGGAAGTGGGAAATTTGTCTAAAGCAGAACCTTTCTGACTCCGGGAGCTTTAAATTGTTGACACAATAACCAAGGGAAATGGGTCTGCTGGAGGTGAAGTAGTGACATATCCGGTATAGCCCCTTGTCCAACCACCACCTGAACTCAGTAATGTTTAAACCAAGCGGGAAATCAGGGTTGTGAAAGAGGTGTGCGAGAGGACATCCGGGGGAGACTAAAGATTGATTGTTCCTGAGGGTGTCCCATAGGGTGTATGAGTGAGATAAGACTGGAGAAAGTATAGGAGGACGGTTCTTTGGACGGCACCAGAGGAGGTAGTCTAGAGTGAAGGCAGGAGTGGCCTGTCTTTCGATTGTCACCCAATCTGGTTTTTCATACCTAGAATAAAGTGTGGAGAGCTGGGCCAGTCTAGCTGCAATGAAGTATTTGTATAGGTTAGGAAGGCCCAGGCCCCCCCTACGTCTATGTATAAAGAGAGTACTCTGAGGTATGCAATATCCCGAGTTTCCCCATGTGAATTTCAGTATTTTACTCTGAAGGGATCGAAGGTGATCCTTCCTAAGTGGGATGGGAAGGGCGCGGAAGAAATAGAGGATCCTCTGGAGTAAGGTCATCTTAATTGAGTTGATCCTACCCAACCATGTGAGTCCATGTTTGGACCAGAGTTGGAGATCTGCCTTCAATCTCTTATAGAGTGGAGGATAATTGTGGTTGTAAAAGGGTTTCCGTTTTAGCAGTCAGCGAGATGCCTAAGTAACTAATTGAGAGTCATTCCAGGCAAATTTGAAGGACTGTTTCAGGAGTGATACCGTCTGGGGAGGAAGAGAAATGTTGAGGGCTTGTGATTTGAAGTAGTTGACACAAAGGCCCGAAATTTTAGCAAAGTCTTCCAGTGTGTGGTAAAGGTTGGGTAAAGAAGTGAGGGGGAGGTGAGGAACAACAAGACGTCATCCGCGAATAGGCCACACTTGTGGGTCTGGTTTCCACAGGTGACCCCTTTGATATCAGGGTTCTGCCGAATATTAGTGGGGACAGTGGACATCCCTGTCTAGTACCTCTAGCTATGTCTATAGGTTTGGAGTAGTACCCCTGTAATCTTATGAGAGCCTGCGGACGAGAGTAAAGGGCCCGCAAAAGTCCCAGAAAGCTTTCCCCGAAGCCCCAGCACTCCAAAAGGAAAAAAGATGTAAGGACAGGAAACGGTGTCAAAGGCCTTCTGCAGGTCCAGTGACAGAATGAAACCCTGTTGTTTAGTCCCCCCTGTCCAATTTGTTTGTAAGATCGAGATCAGGTCTATTGCCCGTCGGATCTGGTCGGGGCCTTGTACGACTTGGTCTTTATGTATGTAGCGGCTGAGGAAAGAAGACAATCTATTCGCTAAAATTTTGGTGAGAATTTTTAGGTCATTGTTTATGAGGGATATTGGGCGATAATTGCTGACATCTTCATGATTTTTGTCTGGCTTGGGGATAATTGTGATGTATGCCGTATTGAGATGAACATCCAGGGGATCGCCCTTAGTTTTCGAGTTGAAGAATTTGGTCAGATGAGGTGTTAGTATGTCTGAGAAGGTTTTATAATAAGGAACGGATAAGCCGTCCGAGGCTGGGGCTGATCCCTGTTTTAGGTTCTTAATGACCTCTGTCACCTCCTCCTCAGAGATGGGGGCGTCCATCCTATCTTTATGGGCAGCTGTCAGGGAAGGGATGGGGAGACCCTCCATAAACCTGGAGATCGAGTCTGCGGTGGACTGATCGGTAGTGCTGTAAAGTTTTGAGTAGAAACCTTGGAAGGCGTTTAATATCTTTGCAGGATTGGTTGTGGGGGGTTGTCCTGCTATTCTGATTTTGGGCATATTGAGGAGCCGAAGGTGTGGGGAAAGTTTATTGGCTAGAAGGGGGCCGAATTTGTCTGCTTGGGCGTAGAATTTATGATCCTTCCATCTAATGGATTTTTCAGCCTTTGCTATGAGTGCAAGGTTGAGGGCCAGTCTAGCGTTATCAATTAGGCCTATCGGGAACTTGGACAGGTTCTTTTTGTGCAGTGCTTTAAGGGTCGTGTATTCCTTATCCAGGCGTTCTATATCGGCCCTCCTTTCCCTGTGAACTTGGGAGGAGATCTGAATGAGTCTGCCCCTGATGAAGGCTTTATGTGCCACCCAGAGCATTTCTGCGGAGGTATCCTCAGTGCTGTTAAGAGAGAAGTACTCTTTCAGGGCTTTACTCAGTTTAACTACTCTGATAGGATCAGAGAGCAAAGACTCATTCAGTCTCCAGTGTCCCCGTGTCCCTCCCCAGGTCCCGATATATGATCACTAAAGAGTGGTCCGAGAGTGCAGAGTCCCTAATATGTGCCTTTAGAACTATGGGTAGGAGGGAAGAAGGATTAAGGATGTGGTCAATCCATGCATACGTATTATGAGGGTGCGAAAAGTGGGTGTAATCCCTCTTGAATGGGTTGAGTTCTCTCCATTTGTCCACTAGCCCACTCGCGTTTAGAATCTTTGCCATTTTAAGGCTCTCTTTTGTTGGGCGAACCAGTTGGGATCTCGGAGGTTTTGACTTGTCGAGCCCCTGATCAAAGGCGACATTTGAGTCACCCCCGAAAACAATCGTGCCTTCAAGTTTAGAGGAGAGAGTGTTCAGTAGGGTGTTGAAAAATTTGGCCTGTCCTCTATTGGGTGTGTAGTATGAGACTAGGGAGTAAATCTGGTCTCCCAGTGTGCCTTTCACCGGCCTTTAGGGTCTACAAAATCCGAGATTTTTACAAACTTGCAGGATTTGGAGAATAAAATAGCCACCCCCCTGGTCTTGTTTTCAGCACTGGCCAAAAAGAACTGTGGGAAGTGTGAGTGGAGGTACTTGGGGCTATACCGGGCAGGAAAATTAGTTTCTTGTAGCATAAGTATGTCTAGCTTGAGCGACTTATAGTAATCAAGCACCTTTTTCCTCTTAGTCGGTGAGTTGAGGCCCTGGACATTATGTGAGGCTATGAGAAGTTTAGCATCAGGACCGTTAGCCATGGAGCAAAAGAGGCATACTGCAGCATGATCCACCCTCACTCACCCTACGGAGTCTTGGGGCAAAGGTGGGTTCCTCAGCGTCGCCAGCATGTGAGGTCAAGACCTGAGAGCCCAGTTCCCAGTAATGGTGTTGCGGACCTGAAAAATATTTTGGTATTAGGCACGGTTGCAATGATACAGATAGGCGGGTTAAGGAGGGGGGAAGACAGAAAAGAATAGAAAAAAAACGCTCTCCTAGAAGTGAAGAACGGAATGCAAGGGGGGAGCGAATCCTCGGATTCCGTGAACAAAAGAGAAAACGTGTCTTAATAGGGTCCAGACTACCCAGCCCTCAGAGACCATCAGGTGTCCAAAGGTTGGGTGGAGGCGCAAGTGTTCCAACCCAGAACAGGGCGCCCTAAATAAAAGTGTCTTGCAAATAATCAACAAAGTGTTGCACAGCTTAGTATGGGTTTGGGTAGTGTGGCATATCACATCACCGCTGTTCCCCTGAGTACCCCCCCAAACATGGAGCAGGGGGGCCACCCAGGGGCCGACAAAAGACTATGTCCACAGGTGCTAGCCGGAAGCCAATCTTCTCATCCCTCCCACCTCACCCAACACAGCGTCCATATGGGGAACAAAACAAAGTTCCGGCCGTATCTTGTAGAAGAGAACCCTTCGGGGGAGCGGGATGAAACATGTGAGGATGGTCGGGTTGACCCGGACTGATAAAAAGTCCTGGAAAAGTCTTCTGGTCAACTCTGGAGACTGGAACAGGAAACAATAAACAGTAAGTTCAATGAATAAGCGACAGAGTAACCAGAATCTCGTGTCTTGGGCAGAAAAGAGCTCAAAACGGCATGGCCAAAAAGTCCATGGGCCGAACTCTGGGTCCGGCAACAGGAGGGATCAGTCCATGACAGTAAATGCTTCAGGTGGGCCCATTATCTTTGACCTTCTTTTCTTTGCCTTTGGTCCACAAGGGGGATTGAGGGCTGGTAGGAACTGGTCTTTTGTTAGAGCCATGTCCAGAGTTGGAGGTGTCCATTTCAGCCTCTTGGGAAATGATCTTCAGGTGTAGGAGTAATTTTTCTCCTTCCAGCAGAGAGGAGAAAGCATATTGTCTCACTTTTTCAGTGAACTTAACCGCAAAGGGGAAGGCCCACCTGTATTTAATGTCCTTCTGGGATAGAGCGCAGAGCAGCGGATTCAGAGCCCTCCTCCTTTGTATCTTGGATAGGGAGAGATCTGCAAAACCTTGCACCTGGTTTCCCTGGCACATTACCACCTGTGCAATTCTAGCCTGTCTCATTACTTCCTCTTTCACGGAGTAATGGTGGGGCTTGACGATGATATCCCTTGGGGTGCCATCCTTTCTGGGGGGCCCAAGAGCCCTGTGGGCTCTGTCAAGCTCAAGGCGGTGGGGAGAAATATTGGGGACCAAGTTTTTAATTAAGTCCTGCACTGCTTCCTGCACATTCAATATGTTCTCCGGGAGACCCCTGATCCTAACATTGTACCTCCTAGACCTATTCTCAAGGTCATCGATGCGTGACGTGGCCAAATCAAGTTGTTCATGTACCGTGTATATGTGCTTAGAGTTCTGGTTCGTCACGGCTATTGTTTCCTCCAGTTTGTTTTCGATCGTGTCAATCCTAGTACCCAGATTATGAAAATCTGCCTTTAAGTCTCCAGTTATTTTTGCGGCCGTCTGAGCCAGACCTCTGTCTAGGAGAGATGAGAATTTGTGGTAGAGGGCCTCCATCAGGGAAGCAGGGTCCTGTGTTTGTGGACTGAGGTGATTACATCCTGGCTGCAATACTGCATTATGCCCCATAGGTGAGGGGGAGAAGTCTGCCATAGTACGTTCCAGCAGGGACACTGTGGAAGCTGGGGAAGGGGTAGAGGCTGGCAGAAGCTCCATCTGCTTCGCTGGGGTGGGGTGGGGTGGGATGTGGGGTGGCTTTGACCTTTAGTGCGCGCGGCCCACCTTACTGGAATCCTGCATCTGAGGTGATGATGCGGCGGCCATCTTAGCCGCGTTCTCCGTTCTGGCTCCTGCCTTCTCCAGCTGTGGCCTCAAATCCCGCTTTACCGCGGATCGGAACATACAGGGACGTGCCCGGGAATGTAGGGGGGAATCCCGCGGCAAAATAGAGTGTCCTAGGCCGCTGTGCAGAGTGCTGTGTGTGCCGCTGTTGTGGGCTGTAGCGGAGCTCTCAGCTCAGTCAGCCATCTTCAGAGCCCCGCGCATGCCCACCTCAGCCACGAGTAGTTGTATATTACTTTTTTTCCTTCAGAAATTACCTTTTGTGCAGGGACTGTTCTAAACACAGGAAAAATGCGCTACTTTACAGGCATACTATAGACACCTCCCAGGTACGAAATTTAAAGGAATATTTCACTTTTATTGTTTCACTTTAAGCATTATTAAAATCACTTCTCCCGAAAAAACGTCCGTTATTTAAAACTTTATTTGCATTGATACATGTCCCTTGGTGTAGGACCCAGGTCCCCAAACACTTTTTATGACAATAACTGGCATATTAACCTTTAAAATTAGCACTTTTGATTTTTCACGTTCGTGTCCCATAGACTTTAACGGTGTTTGCGCGTTCAAACTAATGTTTTGCCTGTTTGCATGTTCTGCTGCGGACCGAACCGGGGGTGTTCGGCTCATCCCTACTCCTAACCACACAAACTGCAATTTACTGCAACGTGCCACTGGCAAATATAACACTGGAAATAGTGCCGTATATACAGTAGCACTGTATAAATATAGTAGCACACTAAAAATGGTGAGAATGGGCAGGATCAAAATCCTAAAAAACTGGAAAAAATTTCCTATAGGTGAAAAAAAGTGATGGTGCTGCAATTAATATTAGTTAGAATATAAACTACAATGAAATGTTGAATGTGAATATAATGAACTGAAACAATGAAGTGTATAAGACAATGGGGCTGATTTACGAAACGTTTGCGCCATGAGTATTGGCGCATCTGCGTGCGCAATGGCTGTTTTAGTATTTACAAAACATTAGCGCCTGTAGCGCAGCCCTATTTGCAATTTACTATAGTGTTGTCGGCGGGCGGGAGGAGGCGCTCAGTGCGCCACTATGGACCTGGCGCCCGGCATGTTAAACTCTAAATATAAAGAAGCTGGAAGTGAGAATATAATGGGGGTGATGTGGGGTGATGTGAGGAAGTGTAGTGACACCTCCCCAAATAACAAACATGCCCAAAATAGAGTGAGAAAGTAACTTTTTCAAAACCAGCCCGCTGCGCCGGCAAGTACGATTCGAGCTGCGGAAGGTTTTTTTGAGCTCAGCGCGGGAATTTCAATGGTTTAAATGCGCCGGTTTACTGCGCCGGCAAAATCTTAGTAAATGTCAAGTCACGTAACTCAATTTGCATAAGTTGAACAGGCGCAGCTCTGAACTTCCCAGTTCGCCAGCAAAATGACATTTCTAAAGGAAAAAAAAAACATTTAAAAGCAGCCGCGGCTATAATGAATTGTCGGCTCCCGGCAATATAGAGAAAAGTCATTGAAAGTCATTGCTAACCAAAAAAAAAAGCGTGGGGGTCCCCCAAATTCCATAACCAGGCCCTTGAGGTCTGGAATGGATATTAAGGGGAACCCCGCTGCAAATTTTAAAAAAAATGACGTGGGGTTCCCCCAAATATCCATACCAGGCCCTTCAGATCTGGCATGGATTTTAAGGGGAACTCCACCCCAAATGTAAAAAAAAATGGCGTGGAGTCCCCCCAAAAATCCACCCCAGACCCTTATCCGAGCACGCAACCTGGCCGGCCACAGGGGAAGAGGGGGGGGGGCGAGAGCGGCCCCCCTCCCTCCTGAACCGTACCAGGCCACATGCCCTCAACATGGGGAGGATGTCCCCATGTTGATGGGGACAAGGGCCTCATCCCCACAACCCTTGCCCGGTGGTTGTGGGGGTCTGCGGGCGGGGGGCTTATCGGAATCTGGAAGACCCCTTTAACAAAGGGGACCCCCAGATCTCGGCCCCCCCTATGTGAATTGGTAATGGGGTACATTGTACCCCTACCATTTCACAAGGAAAGTGTCAAAAATGTAAAAAAGGACAAGAGCCGGTTTTAGACAATTCCTTTATTAATGTATTTTCCTTTCTTCCATCTTCTTCTTCCATCTTCTTCTTCTTCCATCTTCTTCTTTTCTCCATTCGGGTTTCTTCCTCCATCTTCCTATTCATCTTTATCTTCATCCTCATCTTCATCTTCATCCTCATCTTCATCTTCATCTTCATCTTCCTTCTTCCTTCGGTGTTCTCGTCCGCATCTTGCTCCGGCGTCTTCCCTTCTTCTTTCTTCTCCGGCCACTCCGTTTGAATTGGAGGTTCCCACTGTGCGACGCCTCAGTTCCCCACTTGGTCCGCTGCCCCCCCGGTGGCTCTGCCCCCCTCTGACACCACGGGGAAAGTCCCCGTGAAATCCATGTGCGTCAGAGGGGGGCGGGGTCACCGGGTGTAAGCGGACCCAATGGGGAACTGAAGAACTGAAGCGTCGCACAGCGGGAACCTCCAATTCAAATGGAGCGGCCGGAGAAGAAAGAAGAAGGGAAGACGCCGGAGCAAGATGCGGACGAGAACACCAAAAGAAGAAGGAAGATGAAGATGAAGATGAGGATGAAGATAAAGATGAAGAGGAAGATGAAGATGGAGGAAGAAACCCGAAGGGAGAAAAGAAGAAGATGGAAAAAGAAGAAGATGGAAGAAAGGAGACGACATTAATAAAGGAATTGTCTAAAACCGTCTCTTGTCATTTTTTAAATTTTTGACACTTTCTTCGTGAAATGGTAGGGGTACATTTGTACCCCATTACCATTTCACACAGGGGGGCTGGGATCTGGGGGTCCCCTTTGTTAAAGGGGTCTTCCAGATTCCGATAAGCCCCCCGCCCGCAGACCCCCACAACCACCGGGCAAGGGTTGTGGGGATGAGGCCCTTGTCCCCATCAACATGGGGACATCCTCCCCATGTTGAGGGCATGTGGCCTGGTACGGTTCAGGAGGAAGGGGGGGCCGCTCTCGTCCCTCCCTTTTCCCCTGTGGCCGGCCAGGTTATGTGCTTGGATAAGGGTCTGGTGTGGATTTTTGGGGGGCTCCACGCCATTTTTAAAAAAAAATTGGGGTGGAGTTCCCCTTAAAATCCATGCCAGATCTGAAGGGCCTGGTATGGATATTTGGGGGGAACCCCACATATTTTTTTTTTAAATTTGCAGTGGGGTTCCCCTTAATATCCATTCCAGACCTGAAGGGCCTGGTTATGGAATTTGGGGGAACCCCCACGCTTTTTTTTTGTGTAATCAAAGACTTTCAATGACTTTTATCTGTATTGACGGGAACCAGCAATTCATTACAGCCGCAAGGACTTTTAAATGACTATTATTTTACTTTAGAAATGTCATTTTGCTCTCCAACTGTTATAAACATGGAAAACATGTGCTACTTTACAAGCATACTATAGACACCCCCCGGTATGATATTTAGGGCCAGTTCACACCGGATGCAGTGCAGTGCGTTTTTTTGATGCCTGAAAAACGCAAAGAAAGTTGATCACATTAATGCCAATGGCATAGTTCACACCACTGCAGTCCGTTCCAGTGCGTTTCAGAAAGCAAAAAAAAAAATTGGTCATGCTGCATTTTTTAGGTACAGAACTGTACTGGACTGCAGTAAAACACATCAAAAACGCAACGGTACGTACCAAAAATGCACTGGAATGCACCGGAACGCACCTAAATGCACCCAAGATGCACTGCAACACACTTGTCCTAAGTGAAAAGAGGGGGAAAAAAACACTGGACTGCATCAAAAACGCCTCAAAAATGTACTGGAATGTGTCAAAAACGCGCATGCAGAAAAGCACCTGGAACGCACCCAGACTGCGTTTCTATGGTGTAAACTAGGGCCAGTTCACACCATAGAAACGCAATCTGGATGCGTTCCAGGTGCTTTTCTGCATGCACGTTTTTCATGCGTTCCAGTGCATTTTTGGTACGTTTTTGATGCAGTCCAGTGCTTTTTTTTAACCCCTCTTTTTTATTAACCATAGATAAGGACAGGTGTGTTCCAGTGCATTTTTGGTGCATTTAGGTGTGTTCCTGTGCGTTCCAGTGCGTTTATGATGCGTTTTGATGCGTTCCAGTACAGTCCAGTGCAGGTAAAATGCAGCATGTTCTACTTTTTTGGTGGAACTGGAACGCACTGGAACAAACACTGCCATTTAGAGCCATATAACCAACTTTCCATGCATTTTGGATGCATAAAAAACGCAATGCACTGCATGTGGTGTGAAATGGCCCTTAAGCAATTTGGCATATTTAAAGGCACTTCTCCTTGTTTTGTTTTTGGTGTTTTCCAAATTGGTGACATTGATATATGTCCCTTAGGGTGGGACCTGGGCCCCCATTTTAAGGCCAATAACTAGAAGATAAGCCAGCCAAGTGGGGACTAGCAAAATTAACAAGTCAGTTCCCATAGACTGCAATGGTATTTGTTGGTGGGGGGGAGGGGTGATTGTCCCATCTCTAATTTTGTAGCATGCTGGATGATGTGCTAAATTTTGGACGGGGGGAGGCGGGGGGGTTATTTTTTGCTAGCTGCATTGGTGTTGTTCTGCACATGCCCAGCCAGTTAGTTTTTTTTTGGGTGCTTTTTGTGTGTGAACAGCACCTGGGTATTTCTGGGCATGCTCAGAGAGTGTTTTGATGGGTTAGTAATTTAACAGGTGTAGCCACTTTGAATTTCAGTCTCTACATTGAGTGAACTTGCATTTTGGGTGTTTCATGGACTGTGCATGTGTTTTCAATTGCCTCATTAGCACACAAACATATGTTATATAAAGCTCACAGAGCATTCAGTCGCTTGCCCTGAGAAGAGGCAAGTGTGTGTGGGGGGCAAAATGTACATGTTGGTGTCCTTATCGAGTTTGTAACACATGTATTTTATTTGTTATGTCTTTGCAAAACAAGTGATTGGTTAACTTTTGGTGTATTTTTTGGTGTGGGGGAAATGTTCCCCTGAAATAATTCTGATGTTGTCAATGTGTGTTGTTTGTTCACTTTGATTTAATTGTCTGTGCTGCATTATTTTTGGCCAAAAATTGCTCAATATGTTGTGAGTCTGTAACTGTTTCAAATTGACCATGTTTTTTATTTTGCCTTTTTGTTTTGTTGAACAATAAAATATGATGCAAAGTTTTGATGTTTGTTTTGTGTTTTCTTTGCAACAAATGTGACAGCTGATTGGCATGTCAAAACAAAACAGGTGTAATTTGTCTACCCTGGTGCCTTCATGGTAGTATATGCATGTATTGTATTGTGTGCTGCCATGGAGCGTCACCAGGAAATGAAAAATACAGAGCGGTAAGTATTCAATTTTCCTTTTTTTACTGCAGTGGTTCTCAGCCTCAGTCCTCAAGTACCCCCAACAGGACATGTTTTGTGAATTTTTCTTATCGAGAATTGCTGTCCAAAAATCAAAACCATTGACTGTGATTTAAAGCACATGTGCAAGATGAAGGAAAACCTGCAAACATGGCCTGTTGGGGGTACTTGAGAATCACTGATTTAGAGCACTGCACTTAAAAATAGCTCAAGGCCATACAATTCTAATTGTGGGCATTTTGAGGGAAACAAAGTAAGTGTTAGAACCCCTGCGTGTGTGGCTTTTTTTTTTTTTTTATTTATTTTTTTTTTTTTGTAGTTTGGCTTTTGTGTCTCCTTTTCTTAACATTGGCTTCACTTCCTGTCACACAGCTAAACAGGAAGTGAAGGTAAAACCCTACCAATGTCTTTTCTTGGGGACACACAGATCAATCTAACTAGTGTCCCCATTAAGCAAATTGCACTCTAGCACTTTGTTGTGTACACCCCAAATCATTGGGTAGTTTGGGGTTTAGTAAAGACAAATCCACTCTGCAGTAAAAGTGTAGCTGCTGAAAATCTGAGTGAAAGTACTGGTGATTGGATGTTGCAATCATGTAAAAGCAAAGATGGTGTTTTTTTTGGGGCTTGCATGTCCCCCTCAGATATACAGCAAGTGCACTTGTAGTGCAAAGTAGATTTGCCTTTAGTAAATAAACCCCAAAGTCCAAAATACCTAATAATTTGGGGTATACCCCGCAATATGCTGGAGTGCAATGTGCATAATGGGGAAAGTATTTTGACTGACCTGTGTGTCCCCAAGGAAAGACATTGTTAGGGATTTTCCCTCACTTCCTGTGTGGCTATGTGACAGGAAGTGAATGATTTGGAAGGATAAAGTGGCCAAATTATTTAGTTTAACTTTTCAAAGACTCATTCCTAAGTTGAATTGTGATGCATGTCAATGGCCCATTTAGACCCTCTTTAATCACTTGAGATCAGCACTATAACTGATCGGCCACAGCATGGTCCTCAATTGCCGGGAGTCCATCAATAAACGTCCTCCCCTTTGCGCACGCTGTGGTCACAGAGTCACTGAGACTCAGGTGATGACAGATCCAAGTAAGGGGCCGATCCCTGCCCTTTACCATGTGATCAGCTGTCAGCAAATGACAGCTGATCACGTGATGTAAACAAAAGCTGGGTAATGGTTTTTGTTTTCTCCTTGTGCCGACAGCGTGAGCATTAAAAAAGGCAATCACCGGCTTATGTGCAAGGGACATGGGGCCCGAAGAGGAAGAGGCAATTCTGCATCATCTGTGACAATTAGTAGCCCCTGCCAGTGCCACCTATCAATGCCCACCACTGGTGCCAATCAGTGGCACCTATTAGTGCCCATCACTGCCAACTATCATTGCCACCTAGCAGTGCCACTTCTCACTGCCCACCAGTGCCAAATAGCAATGCCACCTCTCAGTGCCCACCCTTGCCACCTTATCGGTGCCCATCAGTGCAGTCTCATCAGTGTACATCAATGAAGAAGAAAAATTACCTTTTTTAAAAATATTAACCAGTTTCCTACCGCCCACGTCAAATGACATCCTTGGCTTTGTGCGGTGACATCTGAATGATGCCTGCAGTTGCAGGCATCATTCAGATATCATTCTTTTCAGCTGGCAATTCTGTGCACAATAAAAATGATCATAGTGGCAGTTCCGCCGCTTGATCGTTCTTATAGGCGGGGGGAGGGGACGTTCCCCCCCTCTTGCCGCCATCCGGTGCTTCTCCGGGCTCTCCCGTGCCATCTGGGGCTCGGAGAATGATTTGGAGATGACTGGTGACCAGATGGTCATCAGTCATCTCTATGACCATCGGAGGCGCGGGCACGACGTTATGACATCACACCGTGTTCCCGTATGTTAACCAAGCCGTGATCTCGGCTGTCAGCATGAGATTGGTGTTTTTTTTGGACCAATATCATGCTTTCCAGCCTGGAGGAGAGATGCAGGGTCTTATTGACCCCGCATCTCTCCATAAAGAGGACCTGTCACACACATTCCTATTACAAGGGATGTTTACATTCCTTGTAATAGGAATAAAAGTGATCCAAAAAAATAAAAAAAATAAAAAAAAGAGTAAGAAATACAAAAAAGTAAAAAAACGAAATAAAAAAAATAAGCAAAAATAAGAAAAAATGCCCATGTCCCCGGTAGCTCGCGCTCAGAAGCAAACACACGCGTAAGTCCCGCCCACATATGTAAACGCCGTTCAAACCACACATGTGAGTTATTGCTGCGTGCGTTAGAACGAGTGCAACAATTCTAGCACTAGACCTCCTCTGTAATGCCAAAATGGTAACCTGTAAAAAAATTTAAAGCATCGCCTAGGGAGATTTTTAATTACTGAAGTTTGGTGTCATGCCATGTGTGTGCGCAATTTTAAAGCGTGACGTGCTAGGTATTTATTTACTCAGCATAACAACATCTTTCACATTATACCAAAAAATTGGCCGTCACTTTACTGTTTTGTAATATTTTTAGCAAACAAAAGGCGTTTGAAAATTTATTGCGCAAATACCGAGCGAGATAAAAATTTGCAATGACCGCCATCTTATTCCCTAGGGTGTCTGCTCCAAAAACATATATAATGTTTGGTGTTTTGAAGTAATTTTATAGCCATAAATTTATGATTTTTACATGAAGGAGAGAAGTGCCAGAATAGGCCCAGTGCTGAAGTGGGTAAAATATCCATTTTTTTAAACTCGGTCTTTTGTATTTATCGAAAAAAAAAAAAAAACACAAAGGTGATCAAATAGCACCAAAAGCAAGCTCTATTTGTGTGCCAACAAATAAAACATTTTCATTGGGTTACAGTGTTGTATGAGCGTGCAATTGTCATTAAAAGTGCATCAGCGCTGAAATGGTTAATATAAGGCTGCATGCACACGGACGTTTTTCAAGCCGCTTGTTTGAGCGTTTTTTGCAGCTTAAAAACATCTCTCCATGTTAGCCTATGGCCTCATGGCCACCATGGCGTTTTTGAGCTGTAAATGGCATAGGCGTGGCATCATCCGGTGACCACGCCCCATGCCAATAAAAGTGGCACCGCTGCTCGGACAGATCATTGCGGCGGTGGACAGCGACGAGGCAACATCGGGCGAAGAGAAGAGGGAAGAAGGCGACGAAGAAGACCGGCCCCCGCTAGCAAAAGAGCTGCGAGAAGATAGCGGGGGCCCGGCAGAAGGCAGAAAGAACCGGAGATCGTGGAGAAGACGTCGGAGAGCGGGAGAAGAACCGGAGAACAGAACAAGAGACCCCCGAAGTCGGAAGAAGACGGCGAGGAAGCCCGGGACCGCCGCTAGCAAAAGAGCTAGCAGAAGATAACGGGGGCCCGGCAGAAAGACCCCCAGAGCTGCCCAATAAATTACTATTCAAACCTGTGTTGTCTTTTTTTATTGACTTATTTTCCCACCAGGTGAATGGGTAGGGGTACGATGTACCCCATACTCATTCACATAGGGTGGGGGGCCGGCATCTGGGGGCCCCCTTTTTAAAGGGGGCGCCCTGATTCCGAAAAGCCCCCCGCCCGCATACCCCGACAACCAACGGCCAGGGTTGTCGGGAAGAGGCCCTTGTCCCCATCAACATGGGGGCAGGGTGCTTTGGGGTGGGGGGGCCGCAGGTCCCCCCCCTGCCCCGAAGCACCAAACCCCCCATGTTGAGGGCATGCGGCCTGGTACGGTTCAGGAGGGAGGGGGGGCGCTCTCTCATCCCCCCTTTTCCCCTGCGGCCTGCCAGGTTGCGTGCGCGGATAAGGGTCTGGTTTGGATTTTGGGGGGACCCCCATGCCGTTTTTCGGCTTAGGGGGTTCACCTTAAAATCCAGACCAGACCTAAGGGCCTGGTATGCTCCTGGAGGGGAACCCATGCCGGTTTTTCCATTAAAATTTGGCCTGGAGTTCCCCTTCATGATTCATACCAAACATGGGACAGCGAGGCTGCCGAGGACCAACGCGATGACATCGCGCTGGACACATTCTCGGCCGGCTAGTCTCCTCTAGGACACGACTTGAGCGGCTGCTTCACGCGCTCAGGTCGTGTCCAGGTCACCTGGCAGAGTCGCTCTGTCCCTGTGTCAGCCGGCACACGAGTCGCCCGCAAGTCGGATCCGACTTCCCGGGCAACCTCTATTCAAATCAATGGGCTCCCATAGGGAACCATTCATTTTCAATAGAGCGCCGCTGACATTTCTATTTACTATAACAGTGCGCCGCTGCTTCCTGCGCCCAGTGAAGGAGTTATCAAGCGCACCAATTAAGGTTAGAAGCAGCGCAGCGCACTGTTATTAGTAAATCAGCCCCAATATGTCACAAATGACATATGATGTGAAAAAGTGAATAAACACCTTTAGGATGAAGTGTACCAAAATATGCACAAGCACATAAATATAAATAATACAAGACACAAAGGTCCGAAAATTTAGTATAAAATGAGATATTCAAGGTCCATAGGAGCAGTAGAGAAAAAAGCAACACAAAAAATGAAAAATTGAAGAGAAAAACAATCTTCTTGAAACTTTTTCCTTCCAGCAAGTGGAAAACAATGTTTAGCAGATAACAGGTGTCTCCTTACCGAAACAGATGGACCCCCGTAACAGAGGTCATACGAGCTCAGCACATAAAATTCACTCAAACTGCTGCGGCAAAGATCATACCATCCTCCAGGTTCCTCCTTCCTTAGGAATGCGACCGATGAAGTCTTTCCAAGGTGTAACAACCATATATTACCGCTCACCCATTTAAGGAATTGGTTGGGGAAATAATAATAAAAAACTTCATGGTGCAGCAAGTTTCATATAAAAGGAAAAAATGTATTGATAGCTGACATCCGAAAAAAAAAGACAAGGTGCCGTTTGTTTGCTAAAGCAGTAAAACAAACTCCATGAATAAAACAAACAATCAGCTGTTGCTCACGCCAGCCAGCTGAAGTGTGGTGACGTCAGAATCCTGGAGCTAAAGGATTCTGACGTCACCACACTTCAGCTGGCCAAAGGTCAGTGACGTTGACTTTACCAAATGACAATTGTTTGCAATGCATTATTGTACATTCAGTGTAGTAGTTATTGCTGAACATTCCTGAAGTTATGATTTTACCTGAACATCCAAACAAACCAAACTCTCGGCTCATCCCAATTTGGTACAAGGCCCCATTCCTTTAGCAGATGGAGACATGATTATATGCTGGCAACAGCAAAGGTTTGGCCCTGTCTAGAAATGATGATCGTCTTGGGATACCCCCATCTGTGCATTATCCTAGTTTTCCTCAAGGCCTTTGCTAGGCGTATAAGTTTCTATATCTTCTGGATAGTTAATTGTGAGCAGTCAGTACAGACTCCTCATGGAGTGAGGGATTTTTCCTCGCAGTTGCCATAATTTTTTTTCACCTTAATTTGGAAAAATGTATATATGTTAACCCATCTCTAGAAGTAAGATATGGTCGGAAATGCAGCTTGGAAGTTGTATGGGCTTATTTAATTTTCAGAGTGTAATAATATTATTCACATAAGCTGCAGAAGGTATTATTACAGTCCAGTTTGTGGGATATTTTCAGATCTAAGCCACTGTATTTCATTTTCATGTTTATTGAAAGAATACAGATTTTTTGTTTTTGTTTTTGTTTTAAATTTCCTAATTCTATGGCTATGTTATCAATTTTAGCAATAATTGCTGGCATTTTTTGTTGCAGTGAGTCTCTTAAGGATACGAACATATCCCTAACTGTAGTTTGTGATAATGTTAGATCCCTATGGAATAGTCATCAATAGTAGGGTGTGTTGCATCATGGTGTAGAATTACCCCACTCTCAACAGCCCAAGGAATAAAGCTATTTTCCCCCTTCCTTGGTGTGCTTTAAACGTGGCTTTGTGTGGAGGGAGGAAAGCTGAGTGGGAATGTACCAGATCTTCTGGCCAAATAGCGATCTGTATTAGCCTTTCTTTAATCCATGCTGCCAGGGGATGTGTGAGGTTGAGAGTAGGTAGCATGCAAAACCCTGGCAACCTCTTGGGGATTCCTAGGACCCGTTATTTGAAAAAAATCTGGTGGTTTGTCTGGTTTTCCTTTCATCCTGCGCTGTTTGGACATGGTCTTGGGTACTATCAGTTGTAGTAGTGGCTGTTTTAGGCATCCAGAAATGGCTGGTATGCAGTTAAAGGGCTCTAGAGAAAAGGAGCTGTGGAACTAAATGACTTTCTAGACAATTATATAATTTTTTAAAAGATTTTGCCTTTTTTGTTTTTATTTTTTGGAGAACAAAAATCCAAGTGGATCAGTTGCTTCAATCCAGCAAAACATAATCTGCAATCAAATCATGAAATTCCCAATGGGATAAGTTTTAAAAAGTTTACTTATTTCTAGTGGTGAACTGTAAGGAGACAAACAGTTTGGCCAAATGTTATTCATATTAGATTATATTATTAACACTCAAGCATGTATTTACTGCTGTAATATCTGCAGTTCAACTTAATTGTAGCATCCATAAATCAAGTTTTAATTAGTCACTTGGAATTTAAGTTATATGAGATTTCTGAGAGAGCCATACACAAGACACAAAGTAATACAAAAAAGGCCACATGCTAATACAATCAGTGAAGGTGCAATTAGAAAGCAAGCCAAAGAGGCCAAGCAAAATAATTAATTGTGAAACATGCACTGTGCAGAATATGGAAATTAAAGCTGTATTAAGAAAACACAGTACTCTCTTTAATTGGATTTATAAGTCTGGTCAAATAATTTTCCCTGCGGCATATAACATTTTACAGCATTTTGGAATAAAACTATGAATTTGAGTAATTTTAAGTTAAGTATGGGTCATATGACAGAATATTTCATCAGCATATGCTTTGTATTACAGCAGTCAACTCTGTACAGTCAGGTATGACTCGTATCTAACACTCTATATATGTTAATAATATACTTACTATGGATGACTTCATGTCAGTTCAATCACAGAAGATAAAATTTGACTGGGACTTAGGGGTACACAGAGGGATTTTAACTCTGGGTGCCCACCTTCACCAAACCATACATTTTTTTCAACACAACTACACAACTACAGTCTTTGTCCAACTAAATTGTCTTTATTTATGATGCCACGGCTTAACACAAAAGAATAGTAATGTGCATTGTATTTGTAACACAATCATGCAAAAATGATCTGACAACTGACAACTGACAACCCCATCTGTATTGCATATCTTTGTGCTTAGTTCACATGTTACAAGATGCATACAACAGCAAAAAAAAAAAATTATATACACAGGAAAATTACATTGATTAAACATTTTTGTTGCTAAGTATGATGAGGATGACCAGTAATTTAATCAATCAAATATTGCTAAGTATGATGACGTTGACCATATAGAGCTGAAATCATTGCATTTCTCTGACATTAGTTAAGTAGACCTTAGCTATTTTTCTCTAGTCAGAGTGAAGGAGAATGGCCACATTTAACAAGGATGTCAGCATAAACTAATATTTAGCTGATCTACTCTTTAGGGTTCAGTAAAATAAAAAGTTAAAAATCCTGTAGATGCTGAATTAAAAAAAAAAAGGCACTTACCTGTCCAGGGATCCAGCACTGACTCCTCACCAGCCTTCGGGTCCCCGTGAACCGCCATCTTGGATGTGGAAAGCCTGTTGTGACTTTGTAATGTGTTCCATGAGCTTGTGGGCAGGGAGGGGTAAACTTCTGCACCAATTACCTAAGCGGTTAGAGCAGTGGGAGTGGGTACCTGCAAGAAATAGGTACTGGCTGCCTCAAATAAAAGGGCCAAAAATATTATATGAAGGGAGGGATAAAACGTGGAGCTTCCCTTTTAGGGTGAAGTTCTGCTTCAAGTAGATTTAAGTAGAACAATTTTGACATCAACCATTATGAAGTAATGTCACTCTGATATGACTAAACTGTTAGTTCAGAGGTGATTTATTTTTTGTGCTATAAAATATTGAAATTAGTTTGAGCTCTTTAAGGGAATCTGGCACCGCTGAATGACACACTATTTACCTGCTGACTTTAATGAATCCTTACTGCAGTGTTGGTAACTGAGATTTTTTTGCACACACAGCGCTTGTGAACATTGGAAGCTGCGTAGCTTCTTGGCAGCCTTCTCTCCCGGTGCTTCCTTACCCTCTTCTTCCGTCCCTTATTTTATTCCCCCCTCTCATATCTTATCTCCCCCTTTTTTCCTTCCTCCTTTATTTTTTATTCTTACTTCCCCCTCCTCCTTTTTTTAACCAGTTGGTCATACTTACCTCACTCTGCTCAACTAATGGTAGCTAGTTTGACCAGTCTGGTACCCTACCATGCATTAGTTCTCCCAGCACTTGTTTAACATGAAGCTCTTAGAGATTTTTAGATCTTGCATTGCTTGTACTTAGGTATTGAGTGTTGCTATCATTTCCAATTGCTTACTATGTAGCATCGTTGATTCTTCTCATGCTTATGCCTCTGTATATGCAACAGCCAACCTACTTTTATACAATGGTTGTATTTGACTCCTGTGACATGTTGATATACAGTATTTTGATTGTCAGGCATTGAATTCTGTTATTTACATTTTGGATATTGCATCTGACCTTCCTTTAACTGATCTGTTACATTCCTGATGCCTTTTGTTTTGTTTTTTTCTCAATAAACAATTTTAACAAGGAAATTTGTTTTGGCTTTTATGGTTCACTTACTAAGGAAATTGACAGCAAAAATATCAGTATTACCTGTTCAGAAGTGACCTCTAAATAAATGATTGCATTCTTAACCACAGGATTTTTATTTATTTTTTTATTCAGTCAATGATTGAACTTAGTTTATTTATTTTTTCTGGTTTGCTTACAAAAGAAGATGGCTGCACAAATCAGAACATCAGCAGTCCAGATAAACATTATTTCTGTGCCACAGAATAATTATTTTATTTTTATTTAGTTAAATTATTGGGATAGGTTTAGGCTTTTCTGATTCTCTTACTAAAGAATATGGCTGCTCAAATATCAAAAATCCCAGCAGTGATTAAAAGATTAAATGATCAGCAATAAGTCAGAGCATTCTTTCTGTGTCATAGGATATAGTCTTTTTTTTAAGTTTAATCAATTTCTATTTTTTATTTTTTTTTACTTCAATATTGGTTGTTGTCTGATCAATGATGATATACAAAACCTGGCACTTAAATCATTAAAGAGGGTTAGAAATTACAAGTTCTACATATGTAGAAAGCACATCTTGGTATGAAATGATATACCCAGTGTGTTTGGAAGACATAACAGAAGAAAAAATTACACATTTTGAAGATGCAGTGTTTAAACAAAACATGTCTGCACATAAGATAATAGTTCCCACAGTTGTTAGAGATACTGTATATTTGAACATGTTTTCCCTTTTTGGAAGCCTGTAATATCTTTTGTGAAGTTTTAAACCATTTCTGTTGATGCCCACTACACTTTTTTTGTGAGTGACTGTCTTTTAGCGTACATTTGAATGTGACCTATTGGTAATATATAACATACTGTTAATTGTAATCCATCTGCAAAATTCCTGTGTACAAGTGTAGTGATAAATTTGTATACAATGCTGATACTTACCTCAGAGTAGACCTCAACACTGTTAGATGGTGAAGGACTCTTCTTTGTGCTGTGTTCAACTTGCTGCCTGTTGACCGGCTATTGGGTTTAGGGGATCAGCCTTTTAGGAGAAAAAGAAAGTGAAATTATTAACATGCCAAGATAAAACAAAGAGAAACCAGCACAAGGAATCTAATTGTAGTGAAAACAATAGGTGTTTTTTGAAAATTGAATAAAAAATCACATGCACTCACAAAACAACAATTGCAGAGGTCATGGGTATAATGAGACAATGTGTGCCGCTGTACCTCCCAGACACATGTCATCCAGCTGATCCGATGGCAAACTGCAGGGTTGAGCTGCAGAGTGAGCCACACTGCTCTGCTCCTGGAAGACACTGACAGAAGCCGGTTCTGGTGTTGACACTTGTGAAGCTCTTTCAGGCTGGTGAAAGGGGAATCCCCATAGAAATGCAATCTGTTATGGGCACACACCATTAGAAGACCTCCCAGAGGGTGGACTTCACAGGTATTAGTGCCTGAACCAGCTTCTGACAGCAGGAGAGCAGTGCGGCTCACTCTGCAGCCAGTTCACCATCAGATCAGCTGGATGACACGAGCAGTCCTGGAGGTACAGCAGCACTCTGTCTCATTATTATGCCCACAGCTTCTGCTGTCTTTTTGTGAGTGCATCTGCTTTCTATTCAATTTTTAAAAAAAAACATATTTTGTTTTTACTACACTTGGATCCCTTGCACTGGTTTCTCTTTGTTTTATCCTTGAATGTACCCGGAGCTCCCCCTTCTGGTTCCTAGCAGCTTGGGACTTTCAGGGTAGCAAGATGTCAGATGCCTCTATTTAGTTATTAACCACTCATGGTCATTTGTGTCTTTAGACACATTGGCACTATGGTTTGCAGTTTGTTTAAAGTGATTAAGTCAGAAGGTTTTTTTATATTTTTATTTTTCCAAACAAGTAGAAGGTTGATGCATTCCATGCATTAAGATAAAAAACCTTCTGTGTGCAGAAGCACCCCCTAAAGTTTACCTGAGCCCCATCTCTCTTCAGCAATGTCCACAAGTTCCTCACCGTCTGATTGGCTGAGACACAGCGGTGGCATCATTGGCTCCCGCTGCTGTCAATCAAAGTCAGTAAGCCAATCAGGAAAGAGAGGGGGCGGGCTAAAACGGGGCTCTGTGTCTGAATGGACACAGGAAGCTGTGACTCGGCTCGGGAGGGAGGGGACAGGAGAGCCGAATAGAGGAGGATCTGGGCTGCCCTGTGCAAAACCACTGTACAGAGCAGGTAAGTATAACATGTTTGTTATTTTTAGAGGAAAAAAAACAAGACTTTATAATCACCTTAAGCATACACTAATCACTTTCCACACAGGCTAGTAGCTCTTAGGTGTCTGTCCTTTTATAAAAAGCACACATCCTGGGACTACCTAATGTATACATTTATTTTTCAATTGTTTATTTATTTATTTATGCCATTAAGCTTATTTTCCTTTCTACACCCCTACTTGTTTGGAGCTTTCACATTTGGGTTGAGCCCTTAGTAAAGTTTTTTTTAATTTTTTTTATTATTATCATAACTAAGCTTTAATGCAGGACACATTTTTGAGCTCAGTTTAAGAAACTTTGGTATGCTTATCTCAAACAAAGGCTCCACATTGTGAACTTTGAAGGACATCTCTGTATTATGTCATGCTTGGCTAAATGCTTACCAAGAGATGGCATCTGGAATGGGAAACTGTGGCAGGAGGACATCATTGTGTTTCATCTTGCTTGGTGGACATTGGTTTTGCCATGGTATCGGGAATGGGGCAATTCTGCTGTAGGACATCAATGTGATACATCTTGCCTGTTGATTGTTGATTTGGGGTTGGCTTCATAAATGGGCCACTGTTGCTAGCACTGGGTGAAAACCATCAACATTTGAAATGTGATAAGGAGCAAATTTGCAAATTATAAGCAATTGCATAATGGCATGGAAAATGCCTCAACTTCAGGAAAACTGCTAAATCTGAAGCTGCTGATGCTGTTTTTTCCTCTTCATCATCCTGGATCGTTTGCATAGATTAGGGAAGGCTTTTCCCCTCTATAAGATTTCTGTTGCTGTCTGTTATGAAGGAAGGGAATCACCATCACTTATCTTCCTGTGTCTATGGTCACTCTTCAGTAGGGAGTATAATTCTCACCATGTTGTCTGCTTCATTTGTTTAGTATATAACTGTGTACCCTTTGTGATTGTATTCCTGATTAGATTTTTAAATGATTTTGATTAAACTAAACATGCATTTTTAAATTAGCATGATTCTTTTGTGTTTTTTTGTCTCATACATTGGTGCCTCTTTAATGACCTGCCCTGGCCAACTGATTTTTTAAAGGAACCATTGGCAAAATTAAAAATTGCATATGTGATATAGTCTGTCAATAGCATTGACACAACAGATTTTGTTTTAATGAGTCTTCCTGAAGCCTTAATACCTCCCACTTCCTTTTTTCTTCAAGGTTGACACTCACCATATAGCTGTCGGCCCTCTCGGCCTATTACTATTTGGGGCACACATGGTCCCCCTTTTTCTGCCTTACTCTCAGACTTCGTTACGCTATTGTGTTATATATTTACAATTCTTTCTTGTCAACGCATTTTGTTAACTTTGTAATATAGGTACCAGGTGTCTAATGTTCGTTAAATAATATAGCTTTTGTTGTGCTCACATCACTACGATGTACTGAGCTTATGATTATACACATTCTTATCCCTAAATGATTGGCTGTATCTATCACAATATGTTACATTGTCTATCATTGACATGTTTTCCTGTACCTTATCCTTTTCAAATAAATTGTTTGAACAAATGAGTCTTTCTAAAGTGCTTACAACAGGCAGCTTTTGGGTGACAAAGCTGAAGTGCAATTTAATTGCAGAAGGGACAGTGTTATCATCCTATGATAGAAAAGAAAAAAATATCTACTGACAGGTAAAAACTGTTACAAAGAATTTTGCCTATAATTCCACCTTAAATTTGCCCGGAATAATGTGTTTAAACAGCATACAGATTATCTTCATCCCTAGTTCTCATATTTGAGTCACAAAAATAAAATTAAATCATTATTCTACAGTGAAATATGCTACAACCTATTTAGGTGGTATTGCTTGCTTCCTTTGCATTCTGTGCCATAGCTGCCATTCATACTACAATCTGAGTTGTTCAATTTCAGTCAGATGACTGGGATCATTTGTATTTATTCCACAGTACAGTTATCTTTAGCCTGGCTTTATCTTTACTGAAATTAAACTGCAAATGGACACTCTTAAGGGCAGAAAGAGAAATGTCACTCACCAAAATTAAAATAATATAAAGTCCATTCTGTCCCAGGCCCTTGAGTATTTATACTCACTCATTCATACAAATATTGAGAAACAAATAGAAAACTTACACAGAAATATTAATATTTTGTGATAAATATTGTACTGTAAAATACAATTAACAATAAACTGTCAGTTACTGTATGATTAGACAATAGGACATTATCTATTGTCACTGTTTATTCTATAGTTTAACTAAATGTAATACACTAATTAGCTTGAAATTCATGACATTCCCTCCACTGACATAATTTTACAATGTCTGCATTCAGATAATGCAATACTAAAACAATAAAAAATAAAATAAATAAATAGACATTCTTGGCCGTTCCGAGATGGACGTGTAGTTTGCGAGCTCCTGTCCCGAGGTCCAGCAACTTCAGCTTATCAGCTTACCTTCTCCCCCGGACATGGTGAGAACTGCTCGAAGTGCCTCGGCAACCCGTTCCCGATCCCCGCTGAACACCGACACCCCGCTGAGTCAGCAAATCCCCGAGATATTCCGGTCCCGGCCTACGGCCAGGATGCAGGCCCCACAAGCAGCCTCCTCCCAGGGGCCACGCGTCCAGAGCACCAGCCCGCAGCGATCCGATGAGCAGATCTCCCCAGGACTGGCAACGGGGATGATTCACCCCCCGGCAGTTAGCCTAAACGATTTACACAGCGTTGCTTCGGATATTAAAAACACCCTCATGGCGGCCATCTTAGACATGAGGTCGGACATACACGCCATGACGCTTAGGGTGGAAGAGGTGGAATACGCTCAAGCCCGCCAAGACACAGCGATTTGTCACGTTCAACAGGTAACAGAGTCGCATGCGATCCACCTCAGGGAGATCAATCGCCACATGGAAGATTTCGATAATCGCGGAAGGCGCCGCAACCTTAGAGTGAGGGGTATTCCAGAAATGATCGATGCCAGCCAGCTCCCAGTGGCAGTAACTACCATCTTTAACGACCTACTTGAAAGAGCCCCTGATACTCCGATCGCTTTCGAATGGCTCCACAGGGCACTGCGCCCGCGGGGAAGGGACACAGATCCCCCACAGGATGCAGTCTGCTGCCTCACAGACTTTCCCTTGAAGGAGGAAATATTACGCAAGGCCAGACACCGCAACCAACTGTCTTTCCAGGGAACGGATATCAGGATCTACCAGGACCTATCCAACATCACCCTGCAGCGCAGACGCAAGCTACGACCCCTTCTGGAAACACTGAGGGCCAGATCCATAATCTATCGATGGAAGGTCCCCTTCTGCCTGACAGCAACTCACCAAGGCCGCACAGCCAATCTAAAAGTCCCGGAGGATTTAGACCACTTCTGCACGGCCATGGAGATACCGTATGTGGAAGTATCAGACTGGTACAGCGACTTCCGTATCCCGCCACTCAGAAGAGCCACCTCCATGGAAGGTATCGCAGAAGCAGGCAACTTCAGTATCGGCCGCCGACGCTCTCACTCACCTGCTCCCCACACTCCTTCAAAGGATCAAGGAGCCCCGCGTAATGGTAGCCCGACAGCTTCTCCAGTGTCCCGCAAAGCACGCAACTAACAAGGTAACCGATCTTCTCTTTACCCAGTTTTACACATGGCGCAGGGTCACTAATCCTATAGCCTAACATACCCCTACCCAAGAGATGAACTGTTTAAAATCCGTTCAACCAGAGCTCAATACCCAAGCCAGATTCCCGAGTAATGCTGACCGCCCTAAGCATGCCGTACAGGCCCTTAAACGGCTACGGAGGAACCAGCTCCCCACCTCTTACCATTTATAACTCCTAAGCTGCTGAACAAAGACCCATTTCCTCCCTCCTTCTACCCATTATCCTCATCAACCTATTGGATCCATGCTCTCCCCAGCCTAGACACCCTCCCCCCTCAGCACAATCTGCTTGGACCCAAGACGAACTGCCATCTACCCATACCATTACTGCCACGATACATCAGGAGCGGAACTTCCCGTGAGAAGAGCATTAGACAGTAACTGCAACTTCTAAGCCGAGACCGTGGCACTCACTTACCTAATCCCCGGCGACGCCAACTAAACTCTCTCTTCTCAGCCCCATCACACTGCCTATTGGCCAGGACTCCCGCTGATCCTGCTTCTTTTTCTTTTTTTTTTTTTCAAAAAAGAAGGGGGAAGAGGGAGAGGAGAGATAAAAAAAAGAAAAAAAAAAAAAAAGAGAAAGATCTTACCGACTCTGTTCCAGCCTCCAAAAGATGCCTCACAGCAGATGTGTTCCGCCCTCGATGGCATACTCCACTTCTACCCAAGTCTGTTTACCATGTGTTCCTGATCTTCCGCACAGAAGCATGAACTCCCTCCCTCGACCCTCACCTCACAGCGAGGCTCTGATCCACTCCAAGCTTCAGGTGACCCTACTATACTGGTTCCTAAATCCTTGATCCTACAACCCGGAGGGTGGCGGGAGATCCGAGGGAGACATGCTCAGGTAGGAAACCACAACATGCCGCTGACCACACGAGTGTAGCCCCATAGAGTTACTCATTTTCGAACACACGATTTCACTAATCACTAGGGGGTGACATACGTGGGTAGCGAGGAGAGTTCATTCTCAGATTAGGGACTGGTCGTGCCCCCCTCGGATCTAGATCACCGGCCGTCAGCCCCCTGGGTGTGACCATGACTCTGGTTGACTCTGTTTGTTTTGTCATGTTATCAATATTTTGCGTTTTGTTATCAGTCTTATCTACAATTACATATTTGCTCACTGTACCACGGGCTGTAAGTTTGGTTTTAGCTGTTTCACCCTGTAGCTGTTTCACCCTGTTACTGTTACTGACTCTAACTTCAACTTTCCGCCATGTATTCCCCGTATCGAAGACTTTACACCACACCTTGAGAGGTAATTCCGTTCGTTTGTACGCTCATACAATTCCTTATACCCCCCTTTCCACACCAACCCAGGCATTACACCAGGCCAAGCATTTCCCCTCTAATTGTAGAATAAATTATTACTCTACCCTACAGCCCCCACTCATTGTGAGGATGAGCTGACTCGCACAACCCTAACTTCTTCACTTAATCACCCTCTCACCATGTCCCGATACATCCTGACCGTCATCTGCACAACCAAATTACTCCCCTGACATCTCACTGAGCCACGGATGACGACAACAACCTGCAGCGTCTGTTTCCCACAAGACCTCATGGAGACGCAGACCTCACCTCCCTCTAGTTGAACTCCACCTACCACTCTCACATACGGCGGACTCTGGTAGACACCGCTGATCCTCACCGGTACCCCCACCCCTAATTTGTGGGCTTGCAGGTCAATACCCACACCCGGTATCATACCTCATCCCCCTACTGGTCCCTCCCTTCCGCCCTAGTTACCTTCTTCCTCAACGTTCTATCCTCATCTTTTCCACTTTTTCCTCTTTTCCCTTTTCCTGATACTCACAACTCACCCCCCCTCCTCTCCCCCGTCTCTGGCCTCCACATACCCTCCCGTCTCCTACCAGCTCAAACCTTTACAACATGAGCCCCGATAATAAACCGAACTCCAACTTCTCCCTAAAGGTAGTCTCCCTTAACGCCAAAGGGTTGAATTTTCCAGAAAAACTAACACAACTCTTCTCCCTTATGCGCAGCATGAAAGCAGACTTAATTTTCCTACAGGAAACCCACTTTAGCGCGAAGAAAGTTCCTAACATGAGTAATCACTTTTTTCCTCACAGTTTCCATGCTACTTCACCGATCTCGAAATCCAAAGGAGTCTCCATACTTATATCCAAAAACCTACCCATCCAAATTACAGACACTCACCTGGACGAACTAGGCAGATATATCTTTCTAAAAGGGACCCTCAGGAACAAATCAATCACCCTGGCGAACATATACAGCCCCAACACGTCCCAAGTTCCCTTCTTTGGGACAGTAACTCGACACCTAGCAGATTTCCAAGAAGGTACCCTAATACTGGGAGGGGACTTCAATGTACCCCTGAACCCAATACTAGACACATCATCGGGTAAATCCCACCTACCTTACAGGGCGCTCCGGCAAATCACAAAATGTCTCCAAGATCTCTTACTCCATGACACTTGGCGCACCCTACACCCAAGTGCAAAGGATTTTACATTCTTCTCTGCCCCACATAATAAATATTCACGACTAGACTACATATTTCTTACCCAACAGGATCTCCCATTCCTAAAAGTAGCGACCGTCGAACCGATGACTTTTTCTGACCACCACCCTATCTCAATGACCCTCACTTTCCCTGAAAAAGTACGCCACTCACAAATCTGGAGACTAGACCCTTCCATCCTGACAGACAAAACCAAAGAATTAGAGATTCAAACCTGTTTAAGAAATTATTTCGCAGAGAATAACACCCCGGACACCTCAAAACTTACTCAGTGGGCGGCTCACAAATGTGTTGTCCGAGGTAAATTAATTTCCCTGGGGGCCGCAATTAGAAAGGAAAAAAAGGCCAAACTGGCTGACCTTTTCTCCAAACTTAAAAAAACTAGAAGCTTTACACAAACGAAGCCTGGCTCAGAAAACCCAAGCAGAACTATTAGAGACTCGCACACTTATACAGGAAGAAATAGGCCACCACCTCAGGAAGAAATACACCCTAACTCAGAAACTCTTTTATGAGTTTGGCAATAAAAGTGGACACCTTCTTGCTCAAGCTATACGTAAGAAAAAAGCAGCTAACACGATACACCACATACAATCCCACACAGGCAAGACGCTCACAAACAACAATGACATAGCCGGAGAGTTCGAGAAGTACTACTCGTCCCTATACAACCTAGGCAAATCCGAACCCCCTATTACCTCACTAGATGACAGACCTACCAATATTAACTTGTTTTTAGACCAATTTGCCCCAGGGAAACTTTCCGCAGATTCCACCACAACACTTGAATCCCCGATCTCTATCCGTGAATGGAAAGATGCTATAAAACAACTTAAGCCGGGTAAGAGCCCGGGTCCCAACGGTCTTTCCGCTGTATATTTCAAGACGTTCTCAGACCTCCTCCAACAACCCTTTCTCGACGCCTTCAACACCCTCTCTCCCTCGAACCCCTTCAAAAGCGAGATGCTAGAAGCCCATATTGTAGTTATCCCCAAAGACGATAAGGACCCCACCCAGACTGGAAACTATAGACCAATATCCTTACTGAATGTAGACGTCAAAATCTTCTCCAAGATTTTGGCGAACAGACTCCTACCGCTTCTCCCCTCCTTAATCTCCCATGACCAGACCGGTTTTGTCCCTGGACGGGAAGCCAGGGACAATACTGTTAAGGCAATAAACTTACACCATCTTATGACACAGACTTCCCAAAAAGGCTTGTTTTTGTCGCTCGATGCGGAGAAGGCGTTCGACAGAGTAGCCTGGGACTATATGACAGCGGTCCTAAGGGCCATAGGACTTGGCCCATATATGTTGGACCTAATCATGTCGTTATACACGGGCCCGTCGGCTAAGGTACGGGTCAACAATACTCTGTCGGACGCCTTCCCCATCGGAAACGGCACAAGACAGGGATGTCCCCTGTCTCCCATCCTCTTTGTACTCACGCTTGAACCATTCCTCCGTAAACTAATACACAATCCAGATATTCAGGGTATAAGCTCCTCCAAAAGAGAATACAAATACGCCGCGTTTGCGGACATTATATAGTTGTTACTGTCAAACCCACTGATTTCCTTGCCAAACCTTCTTTCTGAATTCAAACACTTTCAGTCCCTCTCCCACCTTAAAATTAATTTCTCGAAATCCTTTGCCCTAAACATTACACTACCTCAACATAAAGTGGACCAATGTAAGGCTAATTTCCCGTTCCAATGGAAACAAGACTCCATCACATACTTAGGCATACAACTCCCTTCCAAACTTTCCGATCTATACGCGAAAAACCATATCCCTATACTACACAGACTATCATCTGACCTTGAAACCTGGAACAAACCGCTCTTCTCTTGCTTTGGCAGAGCAGCAATACTCAAGATGAATGCCCTTCCGAGATTACTCTACATATTACAGACAATTCCTATTCATGTACCTCCGGCCTTCTTTAAATCTTACAGACACATATGCTCTAAATTCTTATGGGGGAACCGTAGACCTAGAATCAGCTTTATGCAGCTCACTCGACCAAAAAGGCTTGGTGGCATAAGCCTTCCCAATCTCCTCAATTATCACACCGCAACACACCTAACCAGGATAGTGGACTGGAACACCCAGTCTCTCCACAAAGATTGGGTTGCTCTAGAAGCATCCTTCTCTACGCTCCCTTTGGAGTCTCTCCCATGGATACTCCCTACCCACATCCCATCTGCATTACGCATACACCCACTAATAGGCCCTACCCTGCAACGTTTCAGAATACTTTGCTGCCAATCACCCATATCTTCAATCCCCAGCCCACTGACCCCTGTTACAAGGAACCCTGGCTTCCCACCAGGTATGCACGCAAAGTTTCTTCCTGATAACTGGACTAATAGCCCACTTAGATCTCATCAATTCTTCTCACGGGGCAAACTCCTGTCTGCACACCAATTCTCTTCCCGACTAAGCAAGCCGCCCATTCCCCCCTGGACATATATTTTAATGGCCCATTATCTAAAATCCCTAGACAAAAATACACAATGTCCAGAGAACTCACCCCTTTTGAGAAGCTATGTACCCAAACAACACCCCAATCACACTTAGTATCGACCACACATGAACTCCTTTTTGCCGAGATGAAAGCTAATGAGACCTTAGCCTGTAAAAAATGGGAGCTAGACCTCTCTATCTCTCTCCCAGGGGAACAATGGGAACAAATTTTTCTCAACATACATAAAGGATCAACAAATGTTTCTACCCAGGAAAACAATTATAAGATCCAATCTAGATGGTACCGCACACCCGCCCTCTTGCATAAATTTAACCCCACTATTCCAGAGATTTGCTGGAGATGCCACCGGGAAAGGGGAACCCTTCTCCATATATGGTGGTCCTGTCCGTCCCTAAAAGGTTTCTGGGAAGAAGTATGCCACATAACATCCCGAGTTACTTCATATCAATTAGATTTTTCACCCTCTCAATTCCTCCTTCACCACTCACCCCTGCCACACAACTCCTACCACAAATCCCTAGCAATGCATATGATCAATGCGGCAAAACAATGCATCCCTTTACATTGGAACACAACTCACCGTCCAACACTAACAGAATGGTTTAACAGAATATGCAAAATTGAGGAAATGGAAAATCTTATACATATTGCAAGAGATACACCGACATCATTTAGCAAAAAATGGGCTTGCTGGATACACTATAAAACGACACCAGAATACACAAACTCCCTACACCCTGTCCCAGGATAAAATACTCCTCGGAGAAATACCATTACGATCTACGACGAGCCCAGCGCCCCCCAGGACCCTAAATCTCCCATGTTCACCTCAGTCCCCCTATAACCTCCCCAAGGTAGATCAATCTTTATTCTCTCCTGACACCCCTTCTGAACACCCCAAGTGGTCAGGGAGGCCAGAGACGGACCCCCTGCCAATGCTCCTCCCTCTTACCTCACCCCCCCTGATCCCCCCCCTGACCCCCCTTCTCCCACCACATACCCCCCCTCTCTACCCATTCATATGCTTCTGTATAACCACAACCACTACCTCAGCCCCAGCCGGTACCCCCCCATCCATACGCGTTCAACAAAATAAATCCGATGGTAGCTCCTTCTCTACCTGCCAGCCATGATACACTTACCGCCCCTTCTCTACCCCGTAGACCAATACTCCGCAACGATATCTACGACCCTACCTAGCCCTCACCTACTTACGGGTTACACCTCCGTCAACGGTATCAGACTCTGATAACATCTCACCCCTACCTTGGTTTAAGGTAGTCCATCCCATCATAGCCTAGCTCATGAAGACTATACCGGCACACCTCACTCTCACTACCCCAAAGTTGAATTGTATATGACACTGAAATTTCGTTCTTGTTCCCTTTTTGTGGTTGTATCAATACCTCAATACCCTTTTTGTACTTCAACTGTCCAAGATATCTGTAAATGCTTATTACGTTTCAATAAAATATCTTTGAAAAAAAAAAAAAAATAGACATTCTTAAGCTGCAGTCAGTATGCTGTATACGTAACAGGTGTACAAAAAGAGTAGTGGAGACAAGAATTGACTAAAGAACTAACTGTATGAGGAAGGCAAGAAATAAATGATAGCTCATTAGCTCATTCTACAAAGGATAAACATCTTCTAGGCGAATACATCCATAATCACTACACACATAAGGATGCACTCCACCAACCACCTGGTTTTGTAGCCCCCACACACATCTTGTTGCTCTTTGAATATGGCAGCGACTTTGGGGCAATATATGGAGGACAGCTTTTTCAAGTGCAGCAAAAACAAATGGTTTATTGGCATTGTAGTTTGCACTATGCATTCATCTTCCTGCCCAAGCAATTTTCAGCTTTCAGCACTGTCACACTTTGAATGACAATTGTGCGGTCATGCAACACTGTACCCAAATTAAAATTTTATCATTTTGTTCACACAATTATAGTTTTATTTTGGTGGTATTTAATCACCACAGTTTTTTTATTTTTTGTCAAATAAATGAAAAAAGACAGAAAAAAAACAAAAAAAGCAAACAAGTTTTTCTTAGTTTCTGTAACAAAATTTAGCACATAAATAATTGTTCTTCGTACATTTAGCCCAAAATGTATTCTGCTACATTCCTTTTGTGAAAATAACCCAAATCAGTGTATATTATTTAGTCTGTAGGAAAGTTATAGAGTCCACAAACTATGTATATACTGTATCTGAAAATTGATTAATCCTGATGTACTGATGGCCTATCTAATTTCTTGAGGCCGAAACTGCCAGGACCGTAGAAATACCACCCAAAAGACCCTTTTTTGGAAAGTAGACGTCTAAGGTATTTAGTAAGAGGCATGGCAGGTTTTTTAAAGTTTTAAAGTCAAATTTTTTTATTTATTTTTTTCAGACTGTCACTGGTGCAGTACAGCATCATTATATATATATATATATATATATATATATATATATATATATATTATATATTATATATTATATATATATATATATATATATATATATATATATATATATATTTAACTGGTGTAGCAGTGATCAGGGACACTGACTGGTGACAGTTAAAAAATATATATATATATATTGTGACAGCAGGAAGGTAAAGTCACCTGGTTGCATCCAGGGGGGTAGATATATTTCGCCCAGATTCAGGCTTTACGCCGACTTATACAACTAGGTGGAGAGTTGTATAAGGCTAGTGGGCTCATGGATGACTCATACCTCTAGGGAGAGTGTGGGGCGTCGTACAGACAGGGAGTTGATGAGACCAGCTGAAGCTTGTCAGCTCATTTAGGCCTCTATAAGAACTCCCAGCTTCATTAGGTGTTAGCTCATGCCTGGAACCAGACCTGTGTGGACTGTCTAGGGAGAGTGAACCCCTGTGCGGTGAGACAAAGCCTGTGTGGCTATTTGCTTGGACATTTAAAACCAGGGACTTAGGGACTAGGACAGCACTAGGCTGATCCCAGTTGTTAGTTAGGAAACCTGTATGTTTAGTCAGAGGTCAACTTGACCAGGATTTATTTTGGTTATGTTTCTTTTGCTTTGCTGTGTTTTGTCACTGTAAATAGAAAATAAACCGCACCTTTTTTGATTTTGAAAACCACAACCTCCGTGTTGCTGGGCCTGTTTTGTGTGGGGAGCCCATCCCGGGGGTCACACACACCCGCTGCCGAGCTAACCCCCTCACAGTTGGTGGAGAACCAGTGGCAGTTTTTTTTTAAGCCAGCATGGAGGAGATACTGAAGCAGCTGGCTCTAGCAAATGCCAATCAACAGCAGACAAATGCAGGTTTGCAAAGGAGCCTTGCAGCCCGGCAGCAGACAAACGCAACTTTGCAACAGAGTCTGGAGGCTCAGCAACGAGCCCAGCAGCAATCTGAGGCCCGCTTCATAGACCTGTTGCAGAAGCAAGAGCAGAGACTACAACAACAGATGGAAGCAGTAATGCAGCAACGTCCGCAGACCAGTGAGGAAAGCCGTCCCACTAATACCGCGTCCTTTGGGGTGAGTCGTTTATTGACAAAAATGACTGGAGAGGATGATCCAGAGGTATTTTTGACCACATTTGAAAGGACCGCTGAAAGAGAAAAGTGGCCTGAGGAGCAGTGGGCTGGACTGGTGGCTCCTCTGTTAACTGGTGAATCGCAGAAAGCTTACTATGACCTAGAGCCTAACCAAGCAAAAGACTATGTGATGCTAAAAGCTGAAATATTGGCAAGGCTGGGTGTCACCCAGGCTGTCCGGGCTCAGCGTGTGCATAACTGGACTTTCCAGCTTGGAAAACCCCCCAGGTCTCAAATGTATGATCTCATTCACCTGAGCAGAAAGTGGCTACAGCCAGAGACTTTGTCCGCACCAAAGATTGTGGAACGTGTTGTAATGGATCGGTTTTTGAGAGCTCTTCCTACTGCCATCCAAAAGTGGGTAAGCCATGGAGACCCAGAGACGGCCGAAGGTCTTGTGGATCGTGTGGAGAAATACTTGGCTACAGAGAACCTGACGGCCTCTTCCAGAGACACTCGGACTTTCCACCCTAAGACCAGACCATCCCCAGGGGCGGATAAGAGGATTCCAAGGGGTGAGGGTGGAGAGAGTGAGAGGGTGGGAGCTCTACCCCAAGTTTGGCGAGAACAGCCTGGGAAATCAGCGGCTCAAGAGGCGGCAAGAAGGATCGTTTGCTACCGCTGCCGGCAAGCGGGACATATTGCAGCCAATTGCCCGGTTGTGGAGGAACCCATGCAGTGTGACTTTCTGACGGGCAGACGTCAGTCGCTGTGTGCGACAGTCGCATGCACTGCCATTCGAGGAACTGAGAAACATTTATGCAAAATGTGTGTTAATGGTAGAAATGTTGTGGTATTGCTGGATTCAGGTAGCCTTGTGACCCTGATAAAGGCTGAGTTAGTTAAAACAGAGGTCTCTGGGAATAGCAAGGTAGCTGTTATTTGTGTGCATGGGGACACCCGAGAGTATCCAGTGACTACAGTGTGTTTCGAGACCCCCAAAGGTACCCTCTCTCATCCAGTGGGCTTAGTATCTCAGTTACCGCATGACGCCATTGTGGGAAGGGATTTTCCGAAGTTCTGGGAACTGTGGGATGATCCTGAGCCCCTCACTGGTGCCCCTATGTACCAGGAATGTGATAGCCAGAACTCCCCTGAGAGTGGTGAGGACTCTCCGGAATTTCCCTTATCAGTATTGGCAGGGGAGACTCAAGAAACTGGAGAGGAGCCCACCTCCTCAGACGAAAACCTACCGTCTGTGGAGTTTTCTGATCTTGAGGTTCACAGGGAAAACTTTGCCACAGAACAGTTGAAAGACCCCGCCCTAATAAAGGCACGGGAAAACGTAGTGAAAATAGATGGCGAGTTAGTGAACCCAGATAATACCTGCACTTACCCATACTTCAGCGTAGAGAAGGACCTACTGTATCGGGTGGCAAAAAGGGCAGAAGAAACCGTTGAGCAGCTTGTGGTGCCCAAACCTTACAGGAAGTTGGTGTTGGAGTTGGCCCATGGGCACATTCTTGGAGGTTATCTGGGGACAGAGAAAACCCGAGAGAGGGTATTACAGAGATTCTATTGGCCGGGGGTGATGAAGGACGTAGAAAATTATTGTTCCTCCTGCCCTGTGTGTCAGAGGTTGGCCCCGATGCCACATTTCCGTAGCCCGCTGGTCCCTCTACCCATCATTGAGGTCCCGTTTGAGAGGATCGCCATGGATTTGGTAGGTCCTATAATCAAGTCCGCTAGGGGGCACCAGTACATATTAGTTATAATGGACTATGCCACCCGTTATCCAGAAGCGATCCCTCTCCGAAATACCTCGGCCAAAACCATAGCCAAAGAGCTATCTCTTGTTTTTAGCCGGGTGGGTATTTGTAAAGAACTGCTTACGGACCAAGGTACACCCTTTATGTCCCGGGTTATGAAAGAGCTGTGTAAATTGTTCAAAGTGACGCAATTGCGTACGTCTGTGTATCACCCCCAAACCGGATGGGAGCTGGCGATTTTGTAACGATTTTCGTCAGTTGAACAAAGTTACAAAATTTGACACCTACCCCATGCCACGTATAGATGAGTTGATCGACCGGCTGGGAACAGCCCGATACATGACGACTCTTGACCTCACAAAAGGGTATTGGCAAATCCCCCTGGCCAAGTCGGCCAAAGAGAAAACCGCATTTGTAACCCCAGACGGGGCGTTCCAATATAAAAGAATGCCGTTCGGGTTACAGAATGCGCCAGCCACATTCCAGCGGAAAATGGACCAGATGCTGAGGCCCCATCGGAAGTATGCTGCGGCTTACCTGGATGACGTAATTGTCCATAGCACAGATTGGGCCTCACATCTGCCAAAAGTGCAAGCAGTCCTGGACTCTGTTCGGGAAGCGGGGTTTACGGCTAACCCCAAGAAGTGTACCATTGGGCAGGAGGAGGCCAAATATCTTGGGTACACCATTGGGAGGGGAGTAATAAAACCCCAACTCAACAAAGTCGAGGCCATCCAGAGTTGGCCACGTCCCAACAGCAAGAAGCAGGTACGAGCCTTTCTGGGAATCGCTGGGTATTATCGGCGATTCATTCCCCACTTTGCTTCTAAGGCTGTGCCCCTAACCAACCTGACGAAGGGGAAAGGGTCGGTCATGATTAAATGGACCCCCGAGGCTGAGGCAGCATTCCAATTCTTGAAACAAGCCTTATGTAGCCAGCCAGTGTTGTACTCACCCGACTTCTCTAAAGACTTTGTCGTACAAAGTGATGCGTCAGATGTGGGGTTAGGAGCAGTATTGTCCCAGGTCTGGAACGGGGAAGAGCACCCCGTCATTTACCTCAGCAGGAAGTTGAAGTCCCATGAGGTAAATTACGCCACCGTTGAAAAGGAGTGTTTAGCGGTGAAGTGGGCTCTAGATTCCCTTCGGTACTACCTGCTAGGTAGGCACTTTGACATGGTTACGGATCACGCTCCGTTAAAGTGGATGGCTCAAAACAAGGAAACAAATAGAAGAGTGAATAGGTGGTTCCTGGCCCTCCAGGAATTCAACTTCACAGTAAAGCATCGCCCTGGCGTTCAAATGGGGAATGTGGATGCTTTGTCTCGAGTACATGAATGCCTGATTGCTGGTGTTCCAACCCCGAGGTTAAAACAAGAGGGGGGGGGTATGTGACAGCAGGAAGGTAAAGTCACCTGGTTGCATCCAGGGGGGTAGATATATTTCGCCCAGATTCAGGCTTTACGCCGACTTATACAACTAGGTGGAGAGTTGTATAAGGCTAGTGGGCTCATGGATGACTCATACCTCTAGGGAGAGTGTGGGGCGTCGTACAGACAGGGAGTTGATGAGACCAGCTGAAGCTTGTCAGCTCATTTAGGCCTCTATAAGAACTCCCAGCTTCATTAGGTGTTAGCTCATGCCTGGAACCAGACCTGTGTGGACTGTCTAGGGAGAGTGAACCCCTGTGCGGTGAGACAAAGCCTGTGTGGCTATTTGCTTGGACATTTAAAACCAGGGACTTAGGGACTAGGACAGCACTAGGCTGATCCCAGTTGTTAGTTAGGAAACCTGTATGTTTAGTCAGAGGTCAACTTGACCAGGATTTATTTTGGTTATGTTTCTTTTGCTTTGCTGTGTTTTGTCACTGTAAATAGAAAATAAACCGCACCTTTTTTGATTTTGAAAACCACAACCTCCATGTTGCTGGGCCTGTTTTGTGTGGGGAGCCCATCCCGGGGGTCACACACACCCGCTGCCGAGCTAACCCCCTCACAATATATATATATATATATATATATATATATATATATTTGTTTTTTATATTTTTTACATTTATTTCTCTTTTTAAAAAAAAAAAAATTAACACACTGTAACCAGAGCAATATAATATTACCATAGTAACATTGTACTACCGAGGGGAAGTGAGCAGGATTTTTTTTTTTTTTTACACATTATGTTTGCTTATAGCAGTGCATTGCATTGCTATAAGTAAGCATTTTACTGAATGAAACTGACTCATTTAGTCAGTTTTGTTGTGATTAGCTGTGATTTGTCAAAGCTAATCACATGGTACAGATAGGCTGTGATTGGCCCTGTCTGTACCATGTGATCACACTGACCAATCACAGCTAGCAATACAATACACACACTGGATGGCTTGAAAGGAAATAATGTGACCTGCTCTAAATTGTCACGGTGGTACCCGCAGTGAGTTGGTACTATGATTGGTCATCAACCGTGTACCATGGACATAGCCGGTGACAATGTGCAATCAGCGCATCCTGACAGGACCTCATATGAGGTCCAGTCAGGATGGGAGAGCACCCGCCCAGCTGTTAATATGCTATTGGTCGAGCGCATAAGTAAATGGTGCTCCCACCACACGTGCAAGGTATCACTGTGAATGCTATAGCTCGAGCAATAATTCTCGTGCTAAACCTCCTTTGTAACTCTAGACTGGTAACCTGTAAAAAAAAATTAAAGCGTTGCCTATGTAGATTTTGAAGTTTTGTAATTTTTTGTTGCAATTCCATGAGTGTGCGCAATTTTAAAGCGAGACATATTAGGTATTTATTTACTCTGTGTAAAATGATCTTTATTTTACAAAAAAATGGGTTATACGTTGTGTTTTTTTTTTGCATTCAATTTAATAAAAGTGTATTTGTTTTAAAAACATGCGTTTGAAAAACTGCTGCACAAATACCATGTAACTTAAAAAATTGCAATGACAACCATTTTACTCTATAGGGCCTCTACTAAAATATAATATAATATATATATATATAAAATTAGGGATGAGCTTCGAGTTCGAGTCAAACTCATGTTATCTGGAAGACCCCTTTAACAAAGGGGACCCCCAGATTCCGATAAGCCTCCTGCCTGCAGACCCCCACAACCACCGGGCAAGGGTTGTGGGGATGAGGCCCTTGTCCCCATCAACATGGGGACATCCTCCCCATGTTGAGGACATGTGGCCTGGTACCGTTCAGGAGGGGGGGCGCCCTCTCGTCCCCCCCTCTTTTCCCGCGGCCTGCCAGGTTGCGTGCTCGGATAAAGGGTCTGGTATGGATTTTTGGGGGAACTCCACGCCATTTTTTTTTTAATTTGGGGTGGAGTTCCCCTTAAAATTCATACCAGGGGGCGTGGCCTGGCACCGGAGCGAGATGGCTGCCTAGAGAGAGAGCTCCGCCATCCAGAGTCCCAAGTAAGCCTCCAGCAGCAGCTAAACCTCACTCTACGAGCGGCAGAATGACGGGTAGGAGCAACTCAGCCACCCGCTCTCAGCTGGACCCGTCTACCCAGCTGAGTAGGAACATTCCGGCGATGTTCCGCACTCAGCACGCTGACTTGCAGGCCGCATCTCAAGCCGCGGACTGTAGTTTAACAGGTCATGCGGCTGCGGCTGACACCCCCGCAGCCTCTCTGATGGGGCCGTCCTCCTCACGCACCTCTCCCTTCTTATGCCTGGCGGACCTCCAGAGTGTAGCCCTGGACATCAAGAACACGCTAGCGGCAGCTATTGCAGACTTGAAGACGGAGATCAAGGCAGTGGCCTCACGTGTGGAGCATGTAGAGTCGGCGGCCATGACACATGGCGCGGCCATACAACAAGTACAGCAGGCAGTCAGTGTGCATGGACAACATCTCATGGACATGCACAGACATATGGAGGACCTGGACAACAGGGGCCATAGGTGTAACCTCCGTGTCAGAGGAATTCCAGAGTCTGTTCAGGGCCCCCAGTTGCAGGCAGTGGTCTGGGCTATATTCAACACCCTCCTCGATAGACCACCAGATGCACCTGTCGAGATGGAGAGGTGCCACAGGGCACTGAGGCCAAGAGGTAGGGACACTGATCCACCCAGGGATGCTGTATGCTGCCTGGTCAGCTTTACCCAGAAGGAAGAAATCCTGCGCCTGGCCCGCAATCATGCTCACCTGGAACATGAGGGGTCACGAATCCAACTATTCCAGGACTTATCAGCCATTACCTTACAACATAGGAGGGATCTCCGTCCCCTCCTACAGGCCCTACAAGAGAGGCACATTCCCTATCGTTGGAAGTTCCCATTCTGCCTTCAAGCGACAAATGGCAACTGCACGGCACAACTGAGGACCCCGGTGGACTTGCGGCCTTTTTGTGATACTCTAGGCATCCCGGTGGTCCCAGTTCCAGATTGGTTTGGAGTCTTTTTGCAGCCTGAACCCTGGATCTCTACCCGGCCTGGGGACACTCCAAGGTCGCAGAGAAGCAGACAACGCCGCCGCAGACCCTCGACTGCCTCACCACAGAGCCGTCGTGAGGATATGGAAACCGATGAAAGCCCACGCGTCTCCCCGTCATCTGCCAGGCGCAAAACTGATCACTGAGTTTGCAGGACTTGAGCTGATGAGCTGTGCCTTCGCCATCATCTGTCCCTATGTACGCCCCACATCATAACTTGTAAGGTAAGCTGAGTTATACCTTCATGCGTATTACCTACACCTGGCAATTGACTGATGATGATTTGTGGGGTTCCTGACACCTGCTCTGACCTTTTCTGGATTGCTCAGCTGCCCACTATTTCAAGTTGCTAATGACAGGAGTTATCTCCCTTCTTTACCCTGGGATCTGGCGCAAACTTGTTCATGTGGTACTTTTGCCAAGGACTGTATCTGGTGATTTTATCAAGGATCCTCGAACCGGTTCTACGCAGAGGTATGCTATCGCTTCTACAGAACTCTTACCAGTTTTGAGCCGTTCCCGGTGCTGATCCATTTACTGAAAGAACTCACCCATTCAAGGGGGCAGTCGAGCTTTGGGAAGATGCGGGCTCTTCCCCTCCCTTGCCACACTGACTCTCTAGGCTAACTGCGGACAGCGGCTGCATGACAAGATTGATGATCCCCTGCCCTTTCTCCAGTTTTTTTTTTTTTCTGTCAATAGTGGCAGCTATGGAAACTTTGCTCTTGGTGTCACCCCATAGCTACTCACCCCTTCCCCCCTCCCTTTTATTTATTTTGTATTTATATATTTTTTTTGGTTGTTTTGAGGGATGGGGTGGGGGGTGGGGGCTTGGACTTGCCAGTTTGTTAGCTCAGGTCATAAGCTGATTGCTCAGAGGCTCTTATAGAATAATACTTTCATGGGCACTAGGGATAGGGGAAAAGCATAGCTTATTAAGTCTGCACTGTTTATTTCATGTTTAATGACGTATATAATTTTATCGCCTGATGCATCACTGTGACAGCTTTGGCGTTGCCCTGGGGATGGTGGGACCTTATCCCTGAATCTATGACTGATTGTGGGTGTGGGGAAGGGCATCACCGTGATCCCGGAGTAAGGGGAGACCCTTACCCTGTCTACGCTGGCCCTTTTAGGCCGTAAGGGCTCTTATATAATACAGAGGTATAGGGCTCTATATCCTTCCTTATGCTAGTTGCTGCAGGGCTTATAATATATTCTTAATGTTTGCGGGCGGTCGGGGCCCCCGATCCTGGGATCCATCATGGATTTTGGTGGTCCTGGGCCTGGGGACTCTGACATTTCTAGTCAGCCAAAATGGAGGTAGAGGAAATGTTAAAATGTTAAAATGTTATAATGATAGACGTTCTTGATTTGCACTGTTAACTCTTTTGTTTACTCTGTTTTGCTGTAAGTGGTTCTACAATGCAAAGCTACATGATATTATAGGGTGCTGCTCTTGACCCGTCATGACCCCCTGGTTTGCTGGGGGGAGGGATACCGCCGCAGGCCCTTCTCACCTATTGTGGGGGGGCTTGTGCGGTGGTGCTCCGTCCGGCGGGGCTGGGGCTGCTCATTACTGTCCATCCTCTCTCTCTTGGGACTCTGGATGGTAGGATCTATGTATATTTGGTGTTTGTTTTTGGTTTAGGTGCTAGGTCTCTTTCCCACCTCAAGGAGGCAGGTATCCCCCTTGAAAACTGCCGGAATAGCCTCTTTCTTTTTCTGTTTTACACCCCTTCCCCTACTAGGTGACTCAGCTGGACTGGTATTACCTCCGGCACTTCCTTCACGATCCCCACCTAGGAGGTGGCTCACTCGCTCAGGTGTTAAGCCTCTCTTGGGTTGTTAGTAAACTCTGAGTGACTTCCCGGTGTGGGCTTGACCTTTTTTTTTTTTTTTCTCTCTCTCTCTCTCTCTCTCTTCCTCTTTTTCTGCCTTTTCTTCCTCTGTTCTCTTTTCCCTACCCCTCTCCCCTCTTTTTCAGATCCCCTTCCTTGGAAATTTGGGGGTGATATTGACAAGCACTCCTGGTCACTGACCATGCCTACTGCGGTGCAATCATCAGCTCCTCTATCTCTCAAGGTCTATTCCCTGAATGCTAAAGGTCTCAATATCCCGGAGAAGCGCAGTAGTATTCTTGCTGAGGCGTACCGCCACAGAGCTCAAGTGATATTCCTGCAAGAAACCCACTTTAAATCAGGCTCCACCCCTCGTTTATCTAATAGTCGATTCCCGGAGGTCTATCATGCGACCTGTCCCGACTCCAAAACCAAGGGGGTCTCAATAGTACTTGCTAAATCATTCCCATTCCACCTTACTGACCAAGTCCGTGACCCAGAAGGCAGATTTCTCTTCCTTAAAGGGACATGGAAAAATAGGCCGGTGACTTTTGCGAACATCTATTGCCCCAACTCCAGACAGGTATCCTTCCTAAAAGAGGTCCTTTTGCAGCTCACCACGTTTCAGGCAGGTCTTTTGATACTGGGGGGTGACTTCAATATGGCCTTGGATCCGCTCCTCGATACCTCCACAGGTACCTCCTCAATCCCATTTGCTGCTTTACGCCAGGCAAAGCTTGCCTTAGCCTCCCTAGCGCTTCATGACACCTGGAGAATGTTATATCCCCAGGGGAAGGATTACACGTTTTTCTCACCTCCACACAACCGCTACTCGAGGTTAGACTATATATTTCTACGCCAGACGGATTTGACCTTCCTGCAGGCTGCGACCATAGAGAGTATGTTAATCTCTGACCACCACCCGATCACACTGACTTTACAGTTCCCACAAAGGGAGATGACTACCAGGACTTGGAGGCTGGATGCTTCTCTTCTCACTGACCCGGGAGACTTGGCTACTATCACCCAAATCATTAAAGAATACTTTCAACACAATGACACGCCAGACGTGTCCCCCATGACCCAATGGGAAGCACATAAATGTGTTGTGCGGGGGCATCTGCTAGCTATTGCAGCCAGGAAAAAAAAGAGCACCAATTCACTGTTCGAGAACTTTCTAGGAAGATAGCCTCATTGGAAGCACAGCACAAAGGCTCACTAGCAGTGAGGGTAGCTAAGGAATTAGCTGATACACGGGCGATACTCTTAGAGGAACTGCTTAAACGGGCGAGAAAGAGGCAGGTGTTATCTCAGAAACTATTTTACGAACAGGGTAACAAAGCTATGAGTAAGCGTCAATTCGTGACGTGAAACGCGTTAGCCACCCTTCCCTGCATGCACACCATCTGCATTTGTTGTTTTGGATTTATGGATTTATTTTGAATTTGGATTTTTTACCTGAAATTTTGGAATAAATAACTGTCTATACAGAGTGCGGCAGTCCAGGGTTTCTTTTTCTCCCAGGGTAACAAACCTGGAAGGTTATTGGCGAGGTTTACACAGAGGCGCACATTCGCTTCCACTGTTCACCATGTTGTAGACACAGGTGGTGTAACCCACTCCAGAAATGAGGACATCGCTGGGCAGTTTCTCTCATTTTATAGCAATTTATATAATCTTGAATCACATGAACACAGATCCATATCGGCGAACGCGCGCTCTGACCTCATAAGGGATTTCCTAGGCAAGTACAGCCCCCGGGCACTGTCCACTGAGGACTGGCAAGCCTTAGAGGCTCCATTGTCGGAGGAGGAGTGGGGGGAGGCCTTGAAGGCTGCGAAGCCCGGCAAAAGCCCAGGGCCAGATGGCTTCTCGGCACAATACTACAAGAGTTTTCCTGATCTCCTGGCGCCGGGGTTTCTTAAGGCCTTCAACACCCTCTCCCACTCCCCTTGTGCCTCGGATAGCCTGTTAGAGGCTTATATAACAGTGATCCCTAAGGAAAACAAAGACCCTACTGATGTGGCCAACTACCGACCCATTTCCCTTTTGAACGCAGATGTCAAACTGTTCTCCAAGATCTTGGCCACCCGTTTGTCCTATCACGTACCCGCCTGGGTTGGACTGGATCAGGTTGGTTTTGTCCCTGGAAGAGAAGCCAGAGACAACACTATTAAGGCCCTCAATTTACATCACTGGCTTACTTCAACCAACAAGGAGGGTTGCTTCTTGGCCATGGATGCGGAGAAGGCGTTCGACAGGGTGGCCTGGGACTACATGAGTGCGGTTCTGGAAGCCCTGGGCCTGGGAAGGGGCATGCATGCTTTTATTGGAGCGCTCTACGCCAACCCTAGAGCTAGGGTCCGGGTTAACGGTCACCTGTCGGACGCCTTCCCCATCCACAATGGGACCAGGCAGGGATGTCCTCTCTCTCCCTTACTGTATATCCTCACCTTGGAGCCCCTCCTCCGCTGCATCCGTGCAAATCCAAGCATTAAGGGTATAGAGGTACATCAACGGGAATACAAGATTGCCGCCTTTGCGGATGATATTTTGCTCTTTCTTTCATCTCCCTTGACGTCCCTGCCCAATTTAATGCCAGTATTAGACCAGTTCAAGACTATTTCGAATCTGAAGATTAATTACTCAAAATCCTACGCGCTAAATGTCTCTTTGTCCCCTAAACTAGTACAGCTATGTCAGGTGAACTTTCCATTCCGCTGGAAAACGGACGCCATCACTTATTTAGGTATCCAACTCCCTAGCAAACTTAAAGAGCTGTATGATAGGAACTTTCTGTCAGAATTGAAACTTATACAGCAGGATCTGCACAGGTGGGAGGCCCCCACCATCTCCTGGTTTGGACGGGCCTCTATTCTAAAGATGACAGTGCTCCCCCGCTTACTGTACAAATTACAGACTATCCCAATTCGATTGCCGCCCTCTTTCTTTACAGCTTACAAACGCATGTGTAGAGTCTTTATATGGGGAGCAAAGGTGGCGCGAGTGGGGTGGGCAAAGCTTGTATTACCAAAGTCGGGAGGTGGAATTGGACTTCCGGACCTGCAGAGGTACTACTGGGCAGTCCACCTGGCCCGGGTAGTGGACTGGAGGTTGCATACTAACTGCAAGGGTTGGGTGTTGCTGGAAAAACTGATTTCGGGTGCTGAACTCCGCTCCATCCCCTGGTTTTCAAAGAAAAACATACCGGCCATTATCCATTCTCATCCTCTTATTGGAGCGACCCTGCAAGCCTTCGATAGAGCATGCAAAGTACACTCACTTTCAACCACATACTGCGCGATCACGCCAATCAAGGGCAATCCAGACTTCCCTCCTGGCATGGAAGGGGCCTTTCTGGCAGAAGAATGGCCTTACACAGAAATGCAGGCCAAACACTTCTTTTCCAGGGGAAGGTTTCTCCGGCGAGATGAACTTGCATTACTGTCCAACACAAAGACTTTCCCCTTTTGGGCCTATATCCAATTGAAACACTTCCTGGACAGCTCTACGAATAGAGACGGCTTTGCAAAAGCTCCTACTGTTCTGGAATCGCTGTGTTCTCGCTCTTCTCCCCAGAGTCATCTCATTTCAGTTCTTTATGCCACAATGTTTGGTGAGCCATATGCCTCCCTGAGATCAGAGCATGCCTTTTGGGAGACGGAGCTAGACATGGTGATTGATGACACTGCCTGGGATCAAGTACATTTGTATATTCACAAGGGCTCCTTAAATGTCCATACTCAAGAGAACGGCTACAAAATTAAAACAAGGTGGTACAGAACCCCGGAAATACTTCACAAATTTATCCCGACAGTCTCAGACCAGTGCTGGAGGTGCGAACAGGGGCTGGGCACGCTCCTCCATATATGGTGGACATGCCCAGTGATTCAGCCGTATTGGCGTAAGGTGCATGAGGCGGCGACTGAGATATCCTCGCTTCCTTTGGAATTTTCGCCCGCGCAATACCTCCTTCACCTCTCTAAAATTCCCCTAAAACATACTATAGATCAGTAGCTATGCATATGTTAAATGCCGCCAGACTGTGTTTACCGGTCCACTGGAGATCCAAGTCACCCCCTTCCATAAAGGAATGGGTGGCGCGGGTTGATCGGATCGCAGCGATGGAGGAGCTGATCTACACCACACAGGACAGAATAGCATACTTTTCCGCGACATGGGCACCCTGGCTTGAATACCGAAATTCGCAGCGCTTATAGGACTTTTCCCGGGATAACCCTTGAACGGTGCACTAAGGGCAGCGATAACTTTCACAACATTTGGGGTCTACTGGGGAGGGTTGCTGGTGGTGACCCCACCCCCTCTTCATTCATTCTCCTGATAGGGCCCCCCTCACCCCCCTTTTCCCCCCCCCTTTCCTCTCCACTCTGGCCTTTCCCCTTTCCCCCTTCTCTTCTCTCTCTTCCCCTTTTTTTTTTTCTTTTCTCTTCTCCTATTTATTTTTATTTTATGGAAAGATGTTGAAGTATCCGTGTTTGTTTTATAGTATTTACAGAGGCCATATTGAATACTTTCCTATGAAGTATTGCATTCCAACGTGAGTCAGGCAGGCCTGTTATACACTGCAGTATACCCTCTTTAAAAGTCTGTGCCTTACTACTTTAAAAATTTTTTTATGTGGCCATTATATTGGCAACCCGTAGAGGCGTCATCTGTGGGTTTCTACTCTCTCAAACTTTAAAGTCTATGCCTCCTTCTAGTTGGAACATGTATCTGTATCCTGGTTTTGTGCTTTATGGTTTCGTTTGTATTACTCATGAAAACTTTCAATAAAAAATTTGTGAAAAAAAAAAAATTCATACCAGACCTGAAGGACCTGGTATGGATATTTGCGGGGAACCCCAAGCATTTTTTTTTTTAATTTGTGGCAGGGTTCCCCTTAATATCCATGCCAGACCTGAAGGGCCTGGTAATTGAATTTGGGGGAGCCGACAATTCATTATAGCCGCGAGTGGTTTTAAATGGCTTTTTTTTTCCTTCAGTAATTACATTTTGTGCAGGGATAGTTGTAATCAAGGGAAACAAGCGCTGCTTTACAGGCATACTATACACCACCCCAGGTACGAAATTTAAAGGAATATTTTACTTTTTATTGTTTCACTTTATGCATCATTAAAATCGCTGCTCCAGAAAAAACGTCCGTTTTTAAAACTTTTTTTGCATTGATACATGTCCCCTGGGGCAGGACCCGGGTCCCCAAACCCTTTTTAGGACAATAACTTGCATATTAGCCTTTATAATTAGCACTTTAGATTTCGAATGTTCGAGTCCATTGTATTTAACCACTTAACGAACACCCACTGTATATATACGTCGGCAAAATGGCACGGACAGGCACAATCACTAACCGGTACGTGACTGCTTTCGTATGGGTGGGGGGTCCGATCGGACCCCCCTCCGGTACAGTGGACGGTCGGGATCGCTCTGGGAGCGATCCGTGATGAGGGGGCGGCCATTGGTTTCTGGCCACCCCCTCACGATCACTCCCAGCGAATCAAATGCTTCCTCTGCCTGTGTAATGTAAACACAGGCAGAGAGGAAGCAGCAGGAAGTGATGTCATCTCTCCTGCGGCGCTCACATATACCGGAGCGCCGTCGAGAGAAGACATCAAGTAAGTGCACAAGCAGTACACTGACACCAGGACACATAGGTACACAATCGCCCCCCCCAGTCACCCCCAGATCACCCCCCAGATCACCCCCCAGTCACAGTGTCACTGATTGCAGTGATCATTTATTTACTGATCACTGCAATCAGTGACATTTGTAACTGTAAAAGTGTCAGGGCAGTTAGTGTTAGGTCCCTTAGGTCCAGAGTAGCCCCCTAACCCCCCCAATAAAGGTTTAACCCCTTGATCGCCCCCCAGGTAACCCTTTCAGCCCCTATCACCACTGTCACTAATCAATCGTTTTTCTGATCGGTGTATTAGTGTCGGTGATGCGCTAGGTAGTCAGTTATTTTTTTATGTTCGTCGTCAGATTTTTATAAAGTCAGGTACCCCCATATATGTTACCTAATAAAGGTTTAACCCCTTAATCGCCCCACAGGTAACCCTTTCACCCCCTAGCACCACTGTCACTAATCAATCGTTTTTCTGATCGGTGTGTTAGTGTCGGTGATGCCGCTAGGTAGTCAGTAATTTTTTTATGTTCGCCGCCAGGTTTTTATAACGTCAGGTACCCCCATATATTACCTAATAAAGGTTTAACCCCTTGATCATCCCCCAGGTAACCCTTTCACCCCCTAGCACCACTGTCACTAATCAATCGTTTTTCTGATCGGTGTGTTAGTGTCGGTGATGCCGCTAGGTAGTCAGTAATTTTTTTATGTTCGCCGCCAGGTTTTTATAGCGTCAGGAACCCCCATATATTACCTAATAAAGGTTTAACCCCTTGATCGCCCCCCAGGTAACCCTTTCACCCCCTTTTGCCACTGTCACTAAACAATAGTTTTTCTGATCGCTGTATTAGTTATGCTGGTGCCGCTAGGTAGTCAGTTATTTTTTTTAGGTTCGCCACCAGGTTTTTATAGCGTCAGGTACCCCCATATATTATCTAATAAAGGTTTTAACCCCCTGATTGCCCCTAGTTAACCCTTTCACCAGTGATCACCGTATAAGTGTTACGGGTGACGCTGTTTGTTAGTTTGCTTTTATAGTGTCAGGGCACCCGCCGTATATAACCCAATAAAAGTATAATCCCCTGATCGCCCGACGGGTGATATCAATTCAGTTTTAGCCTCAGAGAGGGTCTGCATCGCCCCAGGCAGTGTCAGGTTAGTGCCAGTAACGCTAACACCCACGCGCAAAGCATACACCTCCCTTAGTGGTATAGTATCTGAACAGATCAAAATCTGATCTGATCAGATCTATACTAGCGTCCCCAGCAGTTTAAGGTTCCCAAAAATGCAGTGTTAGCGGGATCAGCCCAGATACCTGCTAGCACCTGCGTTTTGCCCCTCCGTCTGGCCCAGGCCACCCAAGTGCAGTATCGATCGATCACTGTCACTTACAAAACACAACACACATAACTGCAGCGTTCGCAGAGACAGGCCTGATCCCTGCGACTCCAGTGCTGTAGGAGGTGATTTCACCACCACAGTTAAAAAAAAGACCATATATGCCAAAGCATGGGGGCAGCAGGGGCGAAGGAGCGATTTTGCTCCTAATGCCGCGTACATACGGTCGAAATTCCGATGGAGGCTTGCCCGTGGAAAAGTCAGACCGTGTGTACGTGGCATAACTTTTGCGGGATGATGCCCCCATGCTTCGGCATATATAAATGGTGCATGTATGCCCATCATTAGAAGTAGGTGAATGAAGGGAGGTATTCTAATGGTGGGCATACCCACCGATCAATCTCTTTTTTTCGTTCAGCCAACAGGCTGCATGAAAAAAAAGATTACAATACATGTCCAACAAGGACCAGCAACTGGTATGTTGCTGGACTTTGAATGGTTATACCAGAATGATGCCTGCGGGTTTAGGTATCATCTTGGTATCATTCTTTTCAGCCAGCGGCCGGCTTTCATGTAAATGCAATCCTAGCGGCTAATTAGCCTCTGGACTGCTTTTACAAGCAGTGGGAGGGAATGTCCCCCCCGGATATAAAAAGCGCCATTGGGAAATTGGGAAAGCATTTTATCACACCGATCTTGGTGTGGTCAGATGCTTTGAGGGCAGAGGAAAGATCTAGGGTCTAATAGACCCCATTTTTTTCAAAAAAAGAGTACCTGTCACTACCTATTGCTATCATAGGGGATATTTACATTCCCTGAGATAACAATAAAAAATAATAAAATAAAAAAATATGGAAGGAACAGTTTAAAAATAAAATAAAAAAGGAAAATTAATAATAAAAAATAAAAAAAGCACCCCTGTCCTGCCCTGCTCTTGCGCAAAGGCGAACGCAAGCGTCAGTCTGGCGTCAGATGTAAACAGCAATTGCATCATGCATGTGAGGTATCACCACGAAGGTCAGATCGAGGGCAGTCATTTTAGCAGTAGACATCCTCTGTAAATCTAATGTGGTAACCTGTAAAGGCTTTTAAAGGCTTTTAAAAATGTATGTAGTTTGTCGACACTGCGCGTTTGTGCGAAATTTTAAAGCATGTCGTGTTTGGTATCCATGTACTCGGCCTAAGATCATCTTTTTTATTTCATCAAACATTTGGGCAATATAGTGTGTTTTAGTGCATTAAAATTTAAAAAAGTAGGATTTTTAAAACAGCTTACCTGTAAAATCCTTTTCTTGGAGTACATCACGGGACACAGAGCAGCATAGTCATTACTATGTGGGTTATATAGAATTACCTTCAGGTGCTGGCACTGGCAACTTTCAAAACAGGAAGTACCCTCCCCTATATAAGCCCCTCCCATCCGGGAGTACCTCAGTTTTGTAGCAAAGCAATACGTGTCCCCAAAAGAGGGGTGGGAGCTCTGTGTCCCGTGATGTACTCCAAGAAAAGGATTTTACAGGTAAGCTGTTTTAAAAATCCTACTTTCTTGTTCATACATCACGGGACACAGAGCAGCATAGTCATTACTATGTGGGACGTCCCAAAGCAATGCCACATGAGGGGGGGGATACACCATACATAAGCTGGGCGCCATCAGGCATGAGGATCTTTTGCGGCCTGCAACACACTGCGCCCAAAGGCGACATCCTCCTGACTTCTAACGTCCACCTGGTAGAACCTAGTAAACGTGTGTACTGAAGACCATGTTGCGGCCTTACAAATTTGCGCCAGGGAGGCCTGGTGATGCACTGCCCATGAAGTTCCAACTGCTCTCGTGGAGTGCGCCCTAACTTTGAACGGAGGCGGTCTACTTCTCAAGCCATAGGCTTGTATTATGACCTGTCGAATCCACTTGGCTAAAGTAGATTTTGATGCTGCCTGACCCTTTCTGGGGCCTTCCGGCAGAACAAACAAAGAATCCGTTCTACGAATCTGAGCAGTGGCTTTTAGATAAGCTTTAACTGCTCTTACTACATCCAAAGAATGCAATAACTTTTCCTCTACCGAGCTTGGTTTGGGGAAAAAAGAAGGAAGAACCACATCCTGGTTCAAGTGAAACCTCGATACCACCTTAGGAAGAAAGGCTGGGTGAGGACGTAATACTACTCTGTCCTTATGGATAACCAGATATGGCTCTTTACAGGACATGGCGGCTAATTCCGACACTCTTCTAGCCGAGCATATGGCTACTAAAAATATCAATTTCCTGGTGAGTAGAACCAAGGAAATGTGCCGCAAAGGTTCAAATGGCTGCTTCTGCAGAACCGACAGAACCAAATTTAGATCCCATGGGCATATGGGAGCCTTAATCGGTGGAATAATACGAGTCACACCTTGCATAAAGGATTTGACAAGTGAATGCATAGCCAGGGGCCTTTGAAATAGTATTGACAAGGCCGAAACCTGGCCCTTGATAGTACTTAAGGCAAACTTCCTGTCTACAGCCCACTGCAGGAAGTCCAGAATTCTGCCTATAACGTACTTACGTGGATGCCATTTTCTGGCCTCGCACCAAGTGATGTACGCCTTCCAAACTCTATAGTAGATCTGCCTGGATACAGGCTTCCTGGCATTGATTATAGTTGATACCACAGAGTTAGAGAGACCTCTCTTCTTTAGGATGTGGGATTCAATAGCCAGGCCGTTAAACTTAGAGTTAGTAAGGAAGGGTGGTATATCGGTCCTTGCGAAAGCAGGTCCGGACGACGTGGAAGAGTCCAAGGACTCCCCACAGACATTTTGATGATCTCCGCGTACCAGGCCCTTCAGGGCCACGCTGGAGCCACCAGGATCACCGGCTTCTTCTCCAACCTGACTCTGCGAAGGAGTCGAGGCAACAATTGTAGCGGAGGGAATGCATATATCAGTCTGAACTAATCCCAAGGGAACACCAGAGCATCCGAGCCGCAAGCGAGGGGATCCCTTGTCCGGGAGACAAATCTGTCCACCTTTGCGTTGAATCTGGATGCTAGCAGATCTACATCCGGTGTTCCCCACCGCTGACATATTGCTCGGAAGACCTCGGGATGAAGGGACCATTCCCCTGGGCATAACTGTTGGCGACTCAGAAAGTCCGCCTTCCAATTCTCCACCCCTGGAATGAAGACAGCTGATATACATGGGACATGCTTTTCTGCCCATTCCAGGATGTGACTTACTTCCCTCTGGGCTGCACGACTCCTGGTGCCTCCCTGATGATTGATATATGCCACTGCTGTGGCATTGTCTGATTGAATTCTGACAGGGGACCCTTGGAGTCTGGATGTCCAGGCTACTAGGGCGTACCGGGCTGCTCGTATCTCTAAGAGATTGATGGGCAGGGTTTTTACTACATTTGACCATCTGCCCTGGAGAGACCATTGCTCCAGTACTGCCCCCCAGCCTATAAGGCTGGCATCTGTAGTGACCACCTTCCAAGATATCGGGCTGAAGGGTTTTCCCTTCTGGAGATTCTGGGGGATCAATCACCAGCAGAGACTCTTCCGAACGGAAGGGGACAAAGCCATCGGGAAGTCTAGAGCCTGAACTTTTCCGTTCCAGGCTGACAATATGGCCCTTTGTAAATTCCTTGAGTGGAATTGGGCGTATGGCACAGCTTCGAATGATGCTACCATCTTTCCTAGCAGCCTCATGCACAGGCGTATGGACGGCTGTCTTTTTGCACAAAGCAGACGGACCAAGGCCCTCAAAGAGGATACCTTGTCTAGAGGTAAGAAAATCTTCCTCTGGTCTGAATCCAGCCGTAGCCCTAGATATACCAGGTTTTTCACTGGCTGTAGGGCTGACTTGTCCAGGTTGATGACCCAACCGTGAGACTCTAGATACTTGATTGTATCGACAATTACCACTTCTAGCTTGGCAACTGAGTGGTCCATCAACAACAGGTCGTCTAGGTATGCCATTATCGTTACACCCCGTGTTCTTAGATCGGCCAACAGTGGGGCCAGAATTTTTGTGAACACTCGTGGTGCTGTGGCCAGACCGAATGGTAAGGCTCTGAACTGAAAATGGCGCCCTTCTACTGCAAAGCGTAGGAATTTTTGATGACCTGGAAAGATGGGAACATGCAAGTAAGCATCTTTGATGTCGATCGAGGCTAACCATTCCTCCCCTTGTAGGGCAGCGGTGACCGATCGGATCGACTCCATCCGGAAAGACCGGACGTTTAGAAATTTGTTTAGACTCTTTAGGTCCAATATGGGTCTTATGTCCCCGTTTGGCTTCGGGACTGTGAAAAGGTTTGAGTAGAAACCCAACCCCCACTCTTCCATAGGAACCTCCATAATTACTCCTTGGAGCAATAGTTGTTCTAACGCCAATAGGAGAGACCCTCTTTTCAGAGGGTCTCTTGGCATGCCTGACCACATAAAATGGGACGGAGGAGACTCTTTTAACTCCAACTTGTATCCCAGAGTTACTGCGGAGAGCACCCATCTGTCTTTGATCGTCTCCCGCCAGGTCTCTGCGAACAACTGAAGTCTTCCCCCCACCCGTTTGAGTGGGGGCAGCCCTTCATAGGCTTGACTTGGAGGCTGGTTTAGTACCTCTTCGGATCCAGGGCTTTTTATTACCCTGTGGCTGTCCCTGATTTTTACCTCCTGAGTTTGCCCGAGGAGGCCGTCGGAACTGCTTAGTAGCAGACGTCGCAGGGATAGGAGAGGTAGTCCTCTTAAAAGATGGACCCCTAGACCTCTTTTTACTCGGTAAGAGAGTACTTTTACCACTGGAAATCTTCTGGATATACTTATCCAGGTCTTCGCCAAAAAGGCGTTCCCCATGAAATGGGAAGCTAACTAAGAGCTTCTTACAGGGAGCTTCAGCAGACCAGTTTTTGAGCCACAGAAGCCTACGCATATGTACCAAAGACAGCGTGAGGCGGGAGGCCTGATGGATAGAATCCTTGATGGCGTCAACCGCAAAGCATAATGCTCTAGGCAATTCAGCCAGAGCCTGGGCCTGCTGGTCTGGCAAATCCCTCAGGACCATTTTCATTTGATCCTTTAAAGCTTGGCAGACCCCAATAGCTGCCACTGCTGGCTGTGTAACAGCCCCTGCTGTGGAAAAAGCAGATTTTAATAAAGATTCCAATTTTTTATCCACTGGATCTTTGAACATTTGAACATTATCTACTGGACATGTCAGTGATTTGTTCACAGAAGAGATGACTGCATCCACCGTAGGAACATTCCATCTCTGGGTGAACTTTTCCTCCATGGGATAGATCACCGGAAACCTTTTAGGCGGAACAAATAGTTTATCAGGATGTTCCCAGTCCTGGTATATAAGTCCTTCCAATAATGGATGTATTGGAAAGGAGCAATTAACCTGGGGAGCTTTTAGCGACCCCAATGAGGAGACAGCAGTAGTTGATGGTTCAACAAGAGGCATTTTAAATGCAGATCGAACCATGTCAGTTAGGGTCTGGACCCACAATCTTTCAGTCTGTGATGCTGAAAATGGTTCATCTACTGTCGATTCCTCAAAAACAGAGCTAACCTCCTCCTGATCCCCTTCAGGTAGGTCGGTCCCTTCCTGGGACTGTTGCTCTGCCAACAGGCACTCTAATGGAGGTGATGGAGATCTGGCGCGCTTTCTTTCCTGTAGAGAAGAAGCGATCAATACAGCCAATCTCTGCTCCAATCCCTCCAGAGTTGAGGAAAAAACCTCCTCTGTTATATATGCAGGAGCAGGTGGACTGAGGACAGCCGCAGTACCTGGCACTCCCGGGGGTTCCTTATGGGTATTAACCTCTGATTTCTCAGGGGAGGAGGGTGCAGATGACTGCTCCAGATCCTCAGAGCCCGATGGAGACCCCCTACACTTCCTGAGAGGTATATCTCGGAGTTTTTTAGGCGGCATATTCCTTAGTTCAAAGCTGAGGTATTCCAGCCGCAATACACCCCTTACTGAAATAGTCTAATGCAATTTGCTGCTATGTACATCAGTGGGTGTCTACTAATGCGTCTTTCTGGGGATGCCTGTATCAACCGCCCGCTGTAAGCCCCTATACCATGCTACCAGCTCCTTTTCATGCTCTGTGTCCATAGCAAGCAGCGTGGACTGAGTCCTTTTATCTTGCTGGGACGCCCGCACATGCGCAGAAGCGCTGGGCGCACAGAGCGCGTCATCCGCCAGGCTCCGCCCCCTTTTTTGAAGCTAAACCTTATAAAAGGAAAGCATGTGTGCGCGCGCGCGCGCGTGCACGTGTGCGCTCTTGGCGCCATGTAGGGAGAGGAGCCAGGGTCCCTGTTTCACCAGGACTCGGGGATGGAAGGAAACTACTTGGCAGCATGACAGAGGAATGCAGCTTCCCTGATAGAGAGCTCACTCATCTGCCTGGACTTTCACCATGGAAGGAATAGTCCCAAGAAAAAAGACGTTCCACAGCGGCCTCTAGTGGACAAACACAGGTACCGCACCTTTGTCTTTTTTTTTTTTTTAAAACCTCCTTTATGAAAAAACATTTCCAGGTTTACAGTTTTTTTTAAAACTTCCCTTATGAAAAAACATTTCTAGGATTTCTTAGGCATATACAGCTATTAGCGGGAATACCCTTTAGGTAACAGGCAGAAAGACATATTAGGCTTGGGGGTCCCCTCAATAGAACCAAGTTCCTGAGGGGCCCCCACTTACCTTTTCCCCGCCGCAGGACTTTGTTTGGTCCACAGAAGCCCAAACTTCACCTCTCACGGCAGGCATTGTACTAGACCTTCAGGGACCGGGTTCCCAAGGATTCCACTCCCCTGGACCTGTATAGCACCCTGCACAGATAGCCTCTTGGTTTTGGGTATGACCAGAGCTCTGGATCCCAGGGTCCAGCCCTCCTAAGAGAGGCATTACAGGCAAAACCCTGCTCTTCTCTGCAAGGCCCGGGTACCGACCGTTTAGCTATGAAGCTTTTTTGGTCGGATCCGGAATAGCTTGCTAAGGCCCAGAGAACCTGTACACAAGCCCAGATGAATACATGTTAACCTTGGCCAACACCTTAGACACTGGCAAAAAACTGAGGTACTCCCGGATGGGAGGGGCTTATATAGGGGAGGGTACTTCCTGTTTTGGAAGTTGCCAGTGCCAGCACCTGAAGGTAATTCTATATAACCCACAGAGTAATGACTATGCTGCTCTGTGTCCCGTGATGTATGAACAAGAAAGTGTATTTTTTCCCCAAAAAATGTGTTTGAAAAATCACTGTGCAAATACTGTGTGGAAAAAAAAATGCAACACCCACCATTTTAATCTGTAGGGCCTTTGCTTTAAAAAAATATATAATGTTTGGGGGTTCAACCTAATTTTCTTGCAAAAAAAAATGTTTTCATGTAAACAAAAAGCGTCAGAAAGGGCTTTGTCTTCAAGTGGTTAGAAGAGTGGATGTAAGCTTCCTAATGTTGTGTATAAAATGCCAGGACAGTTCAAAAACCCCCCAAATGACCCCATTTTGGAAAGTAGACACCCCAAGCTATTTGCTGAGAGGCATGTCGAGTCCATGGAATATTTTATATGTTGACACAAGTTGCGGAAAAAAGACAATTCTTTTTTTTTTTTTTTGCACAAAGTTGTCACTAAATGATATATTGCTCAAACATGCCATGGGCATATGTGGAATTACACCCCAAAATACATTCTGTTGCTTCTCCTGAGTACGGGGATACCACATATGTGAGACTTTTTGGGAGCCTAGCCGCGTACAGGACCCCAAAACAAAGCACCGCCTTCAGGCTTTCTAAGGGTGTAAATTTTGGATTTCACTCCTGACTGCCTATCACAGTTTCGGAGGCCATGGAATGCCCAGATGGCACAAACCCCCCCAAATGACCCCATTTTGGAAAGTAGACACCCCAAGCTATTTGAGTAGACTAAAGGGAGGTGTAGAATTGGCGCTAATTACAATTCATGGACTTCCTTGCTCTAGAGTGCAAGTGAATATTTTATATATAAATAGATACATAAATACCCCTATATTATACTAGTGTCATTGGTGCCAAATGCTTCACTAATATATATGAATACGTGATAAATATAGATTGATGCGGATATAAATAATGATGAGCATAAAATAATATATATAAAAAATAAAATAATGAAATGAATAAAATATTGTGAACAATTAAAGGTGATAACAGTGAAAAAAAGGCGTGCACAAGCTGAATGTCACAAACACTTCCAGGATCTGTCAGCATTTGTCTCTTACATGCCTGTTTGATACAGCTTAAATGTTAGTAAAGCCCCGTACACACGGTCAGACTTTTGCCCAACAAACTTCGTTTTAAGCAAGTTGGACCAACAATCCGACCGTGTGTACGCTCCATCAGACAAACTTTTTTGAGTTTGGTTTTGTTTTCATCGGACAAAAGTTGGGTCTGCGAACGGACAAACTTTTGCCCAACAAAAGTCCTATGGAGCAAAGTCCTACCGTGTGTACAGAAAACCATAGGACTTTTGTCCGATGGACAAAACAACCAATGTTAAAATCAACCAACAATAGCAGAAGTTGACCAAAGGGTGGCAGTAAAGATCAGAAAAGAGCAGAAAAAACAAGTGATGTTGTAAGAAGTTTTAAGAAAGTTTGCAGAAAAGTCCTGTGGTGTGTATGCTATGGGTGTGCCCGGCCAACTCCGTTTGGACAAAAATCCACGGAAAAGTCCGATGGAAGTCCGACCGTGTGTACGAGGCTTAATATTGCTATAAGTTCAATAAAAGTGTTTTTTTATTACGGAATTACACTATTTGGGATTTCTTCCTTTCCCTCTTACTCTGAGATAACACTGGGATTACCACAAAAGGACCAGGGAGACGAGACACCGCCAGAGTGCTGCACAGTGGCATATACTGTGAACGTTTTTCACCCCAAGAGGGTGTGAACATCTGGTGAGTGCGGTCTTTATTGGAGCACGTTCTGCTGTGGGCACCAGTCTTGAAGATTAAAAAAGGTCACATCACCAGGCACTGGGCACCTAGCATCTGAAAAAACTACAAAATCATTGGACAATCATATTGCTCAATCGAATCGCATGAGGTTGCATTTGCACCTTATTGCATAGTCGCTCAGCCAGGTCGCATGAGGTTGCGTTCATATTGCTCAATCGAGTCGCATGGGGTTGCATTTGCACCTTATTGCATAGTCGCTCAACCAAATCGCATGAGGTTGCATGTGCACTTTTCTGCATAGTCGCAAGATTTTTTGCCTAGCAAAGTTGCTGGGCATCTAGCATCAAATCATTGGACAATCACATCAATTTGCGCAATTCTGCATTTTTTTTTTTTTTTTTTGCATTTTCTTTTTTTTGCACTTTATCGCTAGTCGCAGGACATTTTTGCATGCATCATTAATTTATTATTATCACGGTTTTATACATTGGTTTAATTTTTTTCACTGTTATCACCTTTAATTGTTCACAATATTTTATTCATTTCATTATTTTATTTTTTATATATATTATTTTATGCTCATCATTATTTATATCCGCATCAATCTATATTTATCACGTATTCATATATATTAGTGAAGCATTTGGCACCAATGACACTAGTATAATATAGGGGTATTTATGTATCTATTTATATATAAAATATTCACTTGCACTCTAGAGCAAGGAAGTCCATGAATTGTAAGTAGCGCCAATTCTACACCTCCCTTCAGTCTAATCATTTACTCCACCCAGGTGGATTAATTATGTAGAGGCAGCTCCTTACTTATTCATCACAGGACGTATTTATACACCCCTGTTGTGTGTTCCTACTGGCATATTAGGTCCATTGCGCAGATTCACACTCACACTCTACCCCAAGCTATTTGCTGAGAGGTATGGTGAGTATTTTGCAGATCTCACTTTTTGTCACAAAGTTTTGAAAATTGAAAAAATAAAAAAATATATTTTCTTTCCTCATTTTCAAAAACAAAGGAGAGCTGTAAAATACTCACCATGCCTCTCAGCAAATAGCTTGGGGTGTCTACTTTCCAAAATGGGGTAATTTGAGGGGGTTTTGTGCTATTTTGGCATTTTATGGCCTTCGAAACTGTGATAGGTAGTGAGGAGTGAAATCAAAAATTTGCGCCCTTAGAAATCTTGAAGGCGGTGCTTGGTTTTCGGGGTCCCGTACGTGGCTGGGCTCCCAAAAAGTCCCACACATGTGGTATCCCCGTACTCAGGAGAAACAGCAAAATGTATTTTGGGGTGCAATTCCACATATAACCATGGCATGTGTGAGCAATATATCATTTAGTGACAACTTTTTGTAATTTTTTTTTTGTCATTATTCAATCACTTGGGACAAAAAAAAAATATTCAATGGGCTCAACATGCCTCTCAGCAATTTCCTTGGGGTGTCTACTTTCCAAAATGGGGTCATTTGGGGGGGGGGGGTTGTACTGTCCTGCCATTTTAGCACCTCAAGAAATGAGATAGGCAGTCATAAATTAAAAGCTGTGTAAATTCCAGAAAATGTACCCTAGTTTGTAGACGCTATAACTTTTGCGCAAACCAATAAATATACGCTTATTGACATTTTTTTTACTAAAGACATGTGGCTGAATACATTTTGGCCTAAATGTATGACAAAAATGGAGTTTATTCGATTTCTCTTATAAGAAAAAGTAGAAAGTATCATTTTTTTTCGAAATTGTCGGTCTTTTTCCGTTTATATCGCAAAAAAAAAATCGCAGAGGCAATCAAACACCATTAAAAGAAAGCTCTATTTGTGGGAAGAAAAGGACGCAAATTTTGTTTGGGTACAACATTGCATGTCCGCACAATTTCCAAGTTAAAGCAGCGCAGTGCCAAATTGTGAAATCACCTCTGGTCATTATGGTCCGTATTGGTCCGGTCCTTAAGTGGTTAATAGGGTTTTAAAGTCCACTTAACTTTAGGTCTGTTCGCAGGTTCTGGTGCGAACCGAACAGGGGGGTGTTCGGCTCATCCCTATATATAATGTCTGGAGGTTCTAAGTAACTTTCTAGCTTTTATGTGTGTCAGCAATAGGGATGAGCCGAACACCCCCCGGTTCTGTTCGCATCCAGAAAATGCGAACGGACCGATAGTTTGCGCAAACTTTCGAACCCCATTAAAGTATATGGGACTCGAACGGGAGAAATTAAAAGTGCAAATTTTAAAGGCTAATATGCAAGTTATTGTCCTAAAAGGGGTTTGGGGACCCGGGTCCTGCCCCAGGGTACATGTATCAATGCAAAAAAAAGTTTTAAAAACTACAGTTTTTTCAGGAGCAGTGATTTTAATGATGCTTAAAGTGAAAAAATAAAAGTGAAATATTCCTTTAAATATCATGCCTGGGGGTTGTCTATAGTATGCCTGTAAGTGGCGCGTGTTTCCCATGTTTATAACTGCCCCTGCACAAAATTAGATTTCTAAAGGAATAAAAGTAATTTAAAACTGCTTGCCGCTTTAATGTAATGTCTGGTCCCGGCAATATGGATGAAAATCATTGAGAAAAATGCCATGGGTACACCCCCAGAACCCTGCATCCAAATTAAAAAAAGGAAAGGCATGGGGCCCCTAGGCCCTATATACTCTGAACAGCAGAATACAGGCATTGCAAACAAGACAAGTAGAATATGTTTGTAATTTTGAACTGGTACATTTTTAAAAGTGTAGCTACAGACAAAAAATTAATTTTTAAGCTTTTTGGAAAACATAGGGAAGGGTTATCACCCCTGTAACATTTGTTTTACTGCCTGTGCACCTGTTCAGAAGATTTCACCTCACTTTCTGTCCCAATGACAATTGGATTTAGAAAATTTGTTTTTTTAGGGAAATAAAGGATTGGTGATAAAGCATCAGTGGAGAGGAGACACCTTTTTCCCATATTAACTCTTACAGGAGAGAATTTCCCTTCCTAGGGGTAGATTTCCTCTCACTTCCTGTTGTCTCCCTCAGTTTGTAAGTAGGAGTCGTTTGAAAGTCGGACATTTGAAAGTAGGGGCCTGCCCTATATACTCTGCAGAAATTTGGGCCTTAGGTGTTGGTGTTGCCACAACACTGTAAGCCCTCACAGTTACTCTTGGGGGGCGCTGGAACGCCCTGCTGTGAACTATTATATCAAGAATTGTAATTACATGCCATTGTTGAACAGTGGCATAAAAATTGGGCCTTTGGTGGTGTTGGTGGTGCTGGTGCCACAACACTGTAAGTCCTGACAGTTACTCTTGGTGAGCGCTGGCACGGGCCCTGCTGTGAAATATTAGAGCAACAATTGTAATTACATGCCCCTGCTGAACAGGGGCAGAAAAATTGGGCCTTAGGCACTGGTGCTGGTGCCACAACACTGCAACCGCTCACAGATACTCTAGTTGGAGCACAGGAATGAGCCCTGCTGCAAAGTATTACAGCAAAAATTGTAATTACACGCCCCTGTTAAACAGGGGCAGAAAAATTGGGCCTTAGGCACCGGTGCTGGTGCCACAACACTGCAACTCCTCACAGATACTCTAGTTGGAGTGCAGGAATGAGCTCTGCTGCAATGTATTGCCGCAAAAATTGTAATTACACGCCAGGGCAGAAAAATTGGGCCTTAGGCACTGGTGCTGGTGCTACAACACTGCAACCCCTCACAGATACTCGAGTTGGAGCGCAGGAATGAGCCCTGCTGCAAAGTATTGCAGCAAAAAATTTAATTATACGCCCCTGTTAAACAGGGGCAGAGAAATTGGGCCTTAGCCACTGGTGGCGGTGCCCAGAACCAAAAATGTTCTTACAAGCTATTAACATGAACATTGAGGAGGAAGAGGATAGTCACTCAGCATCAGCATAGGCAGTCTTGAAGGGATCTCACACTCAAAAAAAAAATTTGGTTACATCAGCATCAGGTGCTTGGTAGCTGGTGATTCAAGACTGATTCATTTTTATGAAGGTCAGCCGATCGTCCGAGTCGGTGGACAGGCGCACCCTGTGATCGGTTACAAAGCCTCCAGCAGCACTGAATGTGCGTTCCGAAAGAACGCTGGATGCAGGACAGGCCAGTAGCTCAATTGCATACTGTGCAAGCTCTGGCCAGTGATCCATCCTCAAGACCCAGTAACCCAGAAGATTTTTGGTGGGAAAGGTGTAAAAGTCTGATCTTGCACCTAGGTATTCCTGCACCATGTTCGGCTCAGACGCTGGCGATGGCTGCTGGAACTGATCATACCTTGGGGCTGCGGACTAAAAAATTGTCTGAACACATCGGTCAGACGGCCACCTTCTCCACCGCTCCTTCTGTGACTGACCGAAGCCTCAGCAACACGTTGTCCAGCACCAGGAATTTGTAACCTTCCAGGCGCTGGAAACGCGTTTCACAAACCTTTCTGCAAGGCCTCCCGAAGATGTTTCATCCTCTGCTCCCTCTGCGACGGCTAGATAAGGTACCCTTGTAACGTGGATCAAGGAGGGTTGCCAGCCTGTAATGATCCCTCTCCTTGATACCACGAATATGAGGATCCTTTCGCAGACTTTGCAGGATCAGGGAAGCCATGTAGCGTAGGTTTGCTGAGGCATTCGGTCCTGAGCCCTTTGGGTCACTGAGGACGACATGATCCGCAGCCACCTCCTCCCAGCCACGTACAAGTCCATGGGTTTCTTGGGACTGTAAATGATCCCTTGAAGACTGCTGCTGATGCTGAGTGCTAGGCTCCACCTCCATGCTGACACAATTTTCCTCCTCCTCCTCCTCTTCCTGTGTGATCGGCAGGCCAGCAGGAACACTGTCTGGATTAAGGGGGCCTTGAGAGGTAAGGAAGTCCTCCTCTTCCTCCCTCTGTTTTGCCTCAAGTGCCCTGTCCATTATTCCACGCAGAGTGTTCTCCAACAGGTGGACAAAGGGGACAGTGTCACTGATGCATGCACTGTCACTGATCAACATCCTCGTGGCCTCCTCAAATGGTGACAGGACAGTGCATGCATCCCTGATCATGACCCATTGGCGTGGAAAAAAAAAACCAAGCTCCCCTGACCCTGTCCTGGTGCCAAAGTCACACAGGTACTGATTGATGGCCCTCTGCTGCGTGTGCAGTCGCTGCAGCATGGCCAACGTTGAGTTCCACCTGGTGGGCATGTCACAGATTAGGCGGTTCTTGGGCAGGTTGTATTTCTTTTGAAGGTCAGCCAGCCGAGCACTGGCATTATATGACCGGCAGAAATGCACACAGACTTTCCTGGCCTGCCTCAGGACATCCTGTAAGCCCGGGTACCTGCCCAAGAACCACTGCACCACCAAGTTAAGGACGTGAGCCAAACAGGGCACATGAGTCAGCTGTCCCTGTCATAGGGCGGAGAGGAGGTTGGTGCCATTGTCGCAAACCACCATTTCTGGCTTAAGCTTGGGTTTAGTATCAACCACCTCTGAGCCTGCCCCTGCAGAGCTGACATAATCTCTGCCCCAGTGTGGTTCCTGTCCCCAAAAGCACACCAGCTCAAGCACCGCATGGCATCTTTTTGCATGCGTACTTGCGTAGCCCCTTGAACGCCTACGGAGCACCGGTGGTTCCAAGGACAAATCAGCACAGGAAGAGGACCTGGAGGAAGAAGAAGAGGAGGGGGTGGAGGAGAGAGGTGTGTCAGAATCACCACTAGTAGCATTTTGGAGGTGTGGTGGCGGGACAACCTCCAACACTACTGCACCCTGTCCTGCATCCTTTCCAGCTGCCAGCAGAGTCACCCAGTGGGCCGTGAAAGATAGGTAAAGTCCCTGTCCTTGCCTGCTGGACCATGAGTCAGCAGTAATATGCACCTTACCGTTGACCGCCCTGTCCAACGAGGCCAAGACATTGCCTTCCACATGCCGGTAGAGAGCCGGAATCGCCATTCCGTGAAAAAAAGTGGCGTTTGGGAACCTGCCACTGAGGTACCGCACATTCCACAAACTCACGGAAGGGGGCAGAGTCTGCCAACTGAAAAGGCAGCAGTTGAAGTGCTAGCAATTTAGCCAAGCTAGCATTCAACCGCTGGGCATGTGGATGGCTGGGAGCGAATTTCTTTCGGCAGTGCAGCAGCTGGGGCAAGAAAATTTGCCTGGTAAAATCAGACGTTGGTGTACCGATAGCAGATTGCCCGCAAGTACTTGGCAGTGACACACCTAATTCTACACCTTCATTCCTCACAGTGCAGGTTTCTGAGACGACTGAAGGTATAGTGGGGTTGGAGATCCCAGCTGATGAGGAGCAAGGAGAGGTCTGCTTTGTTCTTTGGTGTGGGTCTTTTATGTACGCTTGCCAACGGACTGCATGGCAGCTCGACATATGTCTGGTCAAGCATGCGGTGCCCAAGCGGCTGATGTTTTGGCCACGCGAGATACGCTTCAGACAGATGTTGCAAATAGCAAAGGTGCGATCTGCTGCAAACGTCTGAAAAAAGGCCCACACCAAAGAACTTTTGGAATAACGTGTAGAGACAGCAGCGCCCTGCAAATGCGGAACTCTGCGGTGTGATGCAGTCGGTTGGCTGCCCTTAAGCTGACCCCTGGAGGGCATCCTGCCTCGTTGGAGATGTGCCTCCTCCTCCTCTCTCCTATCAGGCACCCACGTAGAGTCAGCGACCTCATCATCCCCTCCCTCTTTGTCACTGGAGCAAACCTGGCAGTATGCTGCAGCTGGGGGAACATGACTGCCAGTTTGCTGTCCTTCTTGGACACCCCCTCTTTCTGGGCTCATGTTACTGCCTTCCTCAAGCTGGGTACCATCATTGGAGCCTTAAAACCGCTGCGCATCCTCCTGCAGCATGTACCCAACACTGTGTCAAACAGTTCCGGGACTCCTCAGGACATGGTGGGGCTAGGGAAGGAGTGACTGATGCCATTGAGCCGAGGGAAGAGGCTGCTTTGGCAGACAAAGTACCCTGAGCCTGGGTGAGAGAGGATGAGGAGGATGAGGACGGCTTGGTCATCCACTCTACCAACTCTTCGGCATGCTCAATGTGGCCAGCTGCCAAAAAAAAGGACAAGCGTGCTTCACAGCCACGTTATGATGAGGATGCACTGTGTCCACGACCAGCAATGTTGCCTCTAGACACAGAGCCTGCTTTCCCTCTTTTATTGGCCTGTCAGTGTCTGCCTCTCCTTGTTGGCCTTCCTGACATACTGTATTTGATGTATTGGAATAGGTACACAAGGAATTGTCTGCAGTCAGCTTTACGTGCACACTGTGGCCAGTATACAGTACACTGACTTTATATACTGCAGGTTAGCTCAATCAACTGCCTGTATTATCAGTAATAGAAAAGCAATAGTCTGCAGTCAGCTTTACGTGCACACTGTTGCCAGTATACAGTACACTGACTTAAAGGGGTTGTAAAGGTTTTTATTTATTTTTTCTAAATAGGTTCCTTTAAGCTAGTGCATTGTTGGTTCACTTACCTTTTCCTTCTAAATATTTTTTTTCTTTGTTTTCTTTGTCTGAATTTCTCACTTCCTGTTCATCCTCAGTAAGCTGTTCAGTAAGCTGTTCTGGCTGACTCCACACCACTCGGGTGATGGTGTGAAGTTTAGTGAGGAGAAACAGGAAGTGAGAAATTCAGACAAAGAAAAATAACATTTAGAAGGTAAATCAAAGGAAAAGGTAAGTGAACCAACAATGCACTAGCTTAACCACTTAAGCCCCGGACCATTTTGGGCCATTAGGACCAGGCCTGTTTTTGGGATTCGGCACTGCGCTGCTTTAACTGTAAATTGTGCGGACATGCAATGTTGTACCCAAATGAAATTTGCGTCCTTTTCTTCCCACAAATAGAGCTTTCTTTTAATGGTATTTGATTGCCTCTGCGATTTTTATTTTTTGCGATATAAACAGAAAAAGACCGAAAATTTTGAAAAAAAATGATATTTTCTACTTTTTGTTATAAGAAAAATCGAATAAACTCAATTTTAGTCATACATTTAGGCCAAAATGTATTCAGCCACATGTCTTTAGTAAAAAAATGTCAATAAGCGTATATTTATTGGTTTGCGCAAAAGTTATAGCGTTTACAAACTAGGGTACATTTTCTGAAATTTACACAGCTTTAAATTTATGACTGCCTATCTCATTTCTTGAGGTGCTAAAATGGCAGGGCAGTACAAAACCCCCCCAAATGACCCCATTTTGGAAAGTAGACACCCCAAGGAAATTGCTGAGAGGCATGTTGAGCCCATTGAATATTTTTTTTTTGTCCCAAGTGATTGAATAATGACAAAAAAAAAAAAAAATTACAAAAAGTTGTCACTAAATGATATATTGCTCACACATGCCATGGTTATATGTGGAATTGCACCCCAAAATACATTCTGCTGCTTCTCCTGAGTACGGGGATACCACATGTGTGGGACTTTTTAGGAGCCTAGCCACGTACGGGACCCCGGAAACCAAGCACCGCCTTCAGGATTTCTAAGGGCGCAAATTTTTGATTTCACTCCTCACTACCTATCACAGTTTCGAAGGCCATAAAATGCCAAAATAGCACAAAACCCCCCCAAATGACCCCATTTTGGAAAGTAGACACCCCAAGCTATTTACTGAGAGGCATGTTCAGTCCATGGAATATTTTATATTTTGCCACAAGTTGCGGGAATATGACAAACTTTTTTTTTTTTGCACAAAGTTGTCACTAAATGATATATTGCTCACACATGCCATGGGCATATGTGAAATTACACCCCAAAATACATTCTGCTGCTTCTCCTGAGTACGGGGATACCACATGTGTGGGACTTTTTGGGAGCCTAGCCGCGTACGGGACCCCAAATCCAAGCACCGCCTTCAAGGTTTCTAAGGGCATAAATTTTTGATTTCACTCCTCACTACCTATCACAGTTTTGAAGGCCATAAAATGCCAAGATGGCACAAAACCCCCCCAAATGACCCCATTTTGGAAAGTAGACACCCCAAGCTATTTGCTGAGAGGCATGTTGACCCCATTGAATATTTTTTTTTGTCCCAAATGATTGAATAATGACAAAAAGAAAAAAAAATGTACAAAAAGTTGTCACTAAATGATATATTGCTCACACATGCCATGGTTATATGTGGAATTGCACCCCAAAATACATTCTGCTGCTTTTCCTGAGTACGGGGATACCACATGTGTGGGACTTTTTGGGAGCCTAGCCGCGTACAGGGCCCCAAAAACCAAGCACTGCGAACGCTGCAGTTATGTGTGTTGTGTTTGGTAAGTGACAGTGATCGATCGATACTGCACTTGGGTGGGCTGGGCTGGGCTGGGCTGGGCGGAGGGGCTAAACGCAGGCGCTAGCAGGTATCTGGGCTGATCCCGCTAACACTGCGTTTTTGGGAACCCTAAACCGCTGGGGATGCTAGTATAGATCTGATCAGATCTGATCAGATACTATACCACTAAGGGGGGTGTATGCTTTGCGCGTGGGTGTTAGCGTTACTGTCACTAACCTAACACTGCCTGGGGCGACGCAGACCCTCTCTGGCGCTAAAACCTAATTGATCTCACCCGCCGGGCGATCAGGGGGGTTAAACCTTTATTGGGTTATACACGGCGGGTGCCCTGATGCTATAAAAAGCAAACTAATCAACCAGCGTCACCCGTAACCTTTATATGGTGATCACTGGTGAAAGGGTTAACTAGGGGCAATCAGGGGGTTAAAACCTTTATTAGGTTAAATATGGGGGTACCTGACACTATATAAAAACCTGACGGGTAACCTAAATAACTAAATAACTTACTGGCTAACCAGTGACACCAGTGACGCTTATACGGCGATCACTGGTGAAAGGGTTAACTCTAGGGGCAATCAGGGGGTTAAAATAATATATGGGGGTATCTGACACTAATAAAAACCTGCGGCGAACCTAAAAAAAAATAACTGCCTATCTAAAACACCAGCGACACGAATACAGCGATCGGAAAAACAATTGCTTAGTGACGCTGAAGTTAGGGGGTGAAAGGGTTACCTGGGGGGTGATCAAGGGGTTAAACCTTTATTAGGGGGGGTTAGGGGGCTACCCTGGACCTAAAGGGGCCTAATCCTAACTGCCCTGCAACTTTTTACAATCACAGATGACACTAAATGCAGTGATCAGTAAAATAAATGATCACTGCAATCAGTGACACTGTGATTGGGGGCTTTGGGGTGACCTGGGGGGTGATCTGGGGGTGACTGGGGGGTGATTTGTGTGCCTATGTGTACCTACGTGTCAGTGGACTGTTGGTGCACTAACCTGCTTCTTCTCTGCTCGGCGCCGGGAACGAAAAGACCGCGGCGAGGGAGATGACATCACTTCCTCCAGCCTTGTTTACATCACATGGCGGAGGAAGCATTTTCATTGGCCGGGAGCGATCGCGAGGGGGGGGGGCAGAATCGAGCGGCCGCCCCCTCATGCCTGATCGCTCCCGAACACTTAACGGCCGCTCACTGCAGTGAAGGGGGTCCGGATGGACCCCCCAACTGCACAAAGGCGATCACGTAGATCTACGTGATTCTGCCTGTCCGTGCCATTCTGCCGACGTAAATCGGCGGTGGGCGGTCGTTAAGTGGTTAAAGGAACCTATTTGGAAAATAAAAAACAAACCTTTACAACCCCTTTAATATACTGCAGGTTAGCTCAATCAACTGTCTGTATTATCAGTAATAGAAAAGGAATAATCTGCAGTCAGCTTTACATGCACACTGTGGCCAGTATACAGTACACTGACTTAATATACTGCAGGTTAGCTCAATAAACTGCCTGTATTATCAGTAATAGAAAAGGAATAGTCTGCAGTCAGCTTTACGTGCACACTGAGCCCAGTATAAAGTACACTGACTTAATAAACTGCAGCGAGAATAACAGGAACCCTCTGAAGTGAGATCTAGCTAAACTGAATACAGTGTGTATATATATATATATATATATATACACACACACAACTACTGGGATGCATATATATACTAAATACACTGACTGCAGCTACCTGAATCGCCTGCCTGCTCTATCTAACTGAAATGAAATGACACTCTGACTCTCTCTCTATCTCTCGCAGACTCTCAAAATGACACAACACACTACACAAGGCCGACACGCAGGCGGCCTTATATAGTGTGGGGCGTGTACCTACTCCCCTGAGCCATGATTGGCCAAAAGCACCCTTCCTTTGGCCAATTATGGCTCTCTGTGCTGATGGCGCTGTGATTGGCCAAAGCATGCGGGTCATAGTGCATGCTTGGCCAATCATCAGCCAGCAATGCACTGCGATGACACAGTGAATTATGGGCCGTAACGCGCCACTCGAATTTGGCGCGAACGGCCCATAATGTTCGAAATTCGGCGAACGAGCGAACAGCCGATGTTCAAGTCGAACATGAGTTCATCCCTAGTCAGCAACTACAGTAGTTGCAGTAAATGTTTTTGTTGCTTTATTAAGGTTTATAAAATTTTGTATTATTTCACATTTATCCTTATTTTTTATTTTCTGCTCAATAAAACCTGGGTAAGGGTTTAGAGTTTTATGGTTTATTTTTTATAGGGAGTATATTTTATTTTATTTTGCTATGGCTTTTTTTGTGAGACAATAATTGCTGACAAAGGCAAAATTGGCCTTTGTTTGTAGAACTTTACAAGATGCTTGTGCAGTATACTATTGTGCACTAAAGCACCACATAATTTTTGTCATAGGTGCGATTAAATTCAGTGAAACCCCTTTATTAAAAATGTCAGGCATGCCTGCAGGGAGAAGCTAAGGTTCTGCTCAGGGTTAATAAGAGTGTGAAGGATGTGCAAGATAAAGTGGTGGTCATGCCATACCATCTAAAGACAGGGCATGCCTATCTTTTCTTTCTGTGCTCCAGCGATGAGGAGGTGTGGATAATGAGGTAGCAGACCACCCATAGGTGACATTGACTGGAGAGGAGAAAGGTTCTGAGAGAGAGGCAGAACAGCAACAAAGAGGGATAATGTCCAGGGTCAGGGGCAGAAGCAGCTTGCAGAGGACTAGAGGGATCAACAATCATAATCTTTGGAATGGTTCTGCTCTTTGTTAGTTTCCCCCAACTATAGGTATTTGACCTATGGAATCGATATGTTAATCCATTTATAGGGTGAGAAGAACCAGAGAGCGCAGAGACGACACCGGAGGGCAGAAGAAGAGACCCCCGAAGTCGGAAGAAGACCCCCGAAGTTGGAAGAAGACCCCCGAAGTTGAAAGAAGACCCCTGAAGTTGGAAGAAGACCCCCGGAGATGCTTAATAAATAACTTTAAAAACCTGTGTTGTGTTTTTTTTTATTGACTTTTTTTGCCACCAGGTGAATGGGTAGGGGTACGATATACCCCATACTCATTTACATAGGGTGGGGGGCTGGGATCTGGGGGTCCCCTTTGTTAAAGGGGTCTTCCAGATTCCGATAAGCCCCCTGCCCGCAGACCCCCACAACCACCGGGCAAGGGTTGTGGGGATGAGGCGCTTGTCCCCATCAACATGGGTGTCATGGATATGCAGTAGTGTTTGTCTGCCATCTTACCTTCCTCCTCATGTGTTCATCTAGAGACCAGACCTCCTTCACCTGGCTTCCTTTATAATCTCCTCCCAGCCTGACTCCACCCCAGGCCCTATCACTGAACACTATATTAACCTGTGCACTGCAAGCCTGCTTTGCTGATCAACGTGTTTGTTAGGCATTGTGTGTTTGGGTTCCTGCCTGCCGTGTGCTACGTCTGTCTCTCTGTTACGTTATTGGCTTGTCCCCGACCATCCCTGTCTGCTCGTGACCCTTGACCTTCGGCTCGTTCTTCGTTATCCTTGTCTGCTTGTGGCCCCTGACCTTCGGCTTGTTATTCGGTTCTCTCTATCGTGTGCTGCTGCTTCCCCTTATCCTACGGGGCGTGAGCTAGGAAACTCCAGGGGCCGCGACCTGGTCCCAGCCTGCAGCGTAACATCCTCACCACTAGAGGCCCTGGAGAAGACCAGCTGGGTCTTAGACTCCGCGCCCTGGGGAATCTTGGCTCTCGCTTCCGTTGGGATCCCGGTTGTGCTCCTCTGGTCCCGCTTTCCACAACCACCCAGTTTCCTATCCACAGAAGCCAGCCATAGGGTTCACTACCTCGCGGTGCACTCCTGTCCCCCTACGGTGTGCATCTGTCACCTGGCCACAGGTGACCCTGACAGTTTGATCAGCCATGGACCCGGCTGACATCCCGATCCCCGCGGATGATCCATTGCAGGGCATAGTCCACAGACTTGAAACCCAGGAATCGAATCAGACTCAGGTGATGCGATTCCTCCAGGATCTGGCTTCTCGATTCGAGCAGCTTCAGGCCTCCTTGGGAACCCCGAATCCGCAACCTCAAGTACAACCAGCGGTGGTACCTATCGCACCAGTCGCAGCCACACACTCACTAATACTGCCAGCTCCGTTCCGTTTCTCTGGGGACTCCAAGGCCTGCAGAGGGTTCCTTAGCCAATGCACGATTCATTTTGAGCTTCAGCCTCAAAACTTTCTGTCTGATAGGGCAAAGGTAGCCTATATCATTTCCCTCCTCTCCGGTGAAGCTTTAGCCTGGGCAGCCCCTCTGTGGGAACTGAATGATCCAGTGGTTTCTAGCCTGTCTGGCTTCTTGAAACTTTTTCGGAATATCTTTGAAGAACCGGCTCGTGTCTCTTCAGCGGCCAGCGCCCTTCTACGTCTCCGCCAAGAGTCTGCTTCAGTGGGACAGTACGCCCTTAATTTCCGCATACTGTCGGCTGAGTTGAGCTGGAACAATGAGGCCTTAGTCGCAACCTTTTTGCATGGCCTTTCTGATAGAGTGAAGGATGAATTAGCAGGAAGAACCATCCCCACTGATCTGGACGGAGTTATCTCCTTGTGTAACCAGATCGATATTCGCTTTCAGGAAAGGACCCTAGAAAAGCGGCGCCAGCACTCCTTGGTCCTTAGTCAGCCTGAGCTCCCCTCTCCTCGACCCGTGGAGCATCTCCTGCCAGCTGAGGAACCCATGCAGCTGGGCAGGACCAGGCTATCCCCAGAGGAACGTGCTAGGCGCAGAAATCTAGGCCTGTGTCTCTACTGTGGGGGCAAAGGTCATTTTCGTGACACTTGCTCTCTTTGTCCAGAAAAACGTTTGGGTCCACTTCATCTGGAAAGTGGAGTATTGGACCCAGAAATATCACCTTCCCCTTCTCGTCTTCTGCTTTCTGTGTTCCTTCATGTTGGTGCTTCTTCTCATTCGGTCTCAGCATATCTGGATTCCGGAGCCGCTGGTAATTTCATGGACTGGGAAATCGCATCGTCCATGAGACTTACTCTTTTGCCCCTCACCACGCCATTGGTGGTCTTGGCGATTGATGGTACTGTTCTCCCAGGGGGACCTATCCGCTTCCAGACCCTCCCTGTTAAGATGTCGGTGGGTACACTCCACCAGGAGTGGATATCCTTCCTTATCTTACCCAAGGCCTCAACGCCTATAATTTTGGGTCTCCCATGGTTACAGCTCCATTCTCCTCATGTGGACTGGACTACTGGACAGATCCTGGCTTGGGGTCCCTCCTGTTCCTCGTCCTGCCTACCCAAGGTTGCCCCCTGTGAATCTGAGCCGGTCATTCATTCCAGGTTGCATAACCATTTACATTTCTCTGTCCCTAACCACCCTTGGACGCACAGCCAGGCTAGCTTGTCTACAAGTCCTGCAGTCGCTACGTCTTGCGATGCGATTCAGGTAGTCGCTACACCTGACTCAGCTATTCACTCTGCCTCTGTACTAGTTATGCCAGTCCAGCCCATGCCCAGTGAGCCTCTCACTTTTTCTTGTTCGGGACATTCTGCTTGTCCTTCAGCTATTCAGCTTGACTCCGGCGACATGTCACCTTCTAACCAACCTGACTTCAGGGTTCCACTGACATCTGCCCAGTCTGATGGTCCTGTGCAAGATGACCAGTTCCCCTTTAAGGGTATAGGGGACCCTCCTCAGATTCCTGTTGATCCTCTCATGCCCTTGCTTATTCCTAGAGAGCCTTTGGTCCTCAATAGATCTTCTTGTCATCTCCCTACCTCGTTTTCGGTCTCTGAGGATAATTTTAAGTACGAGGTTAGACAAGTTCTGGATTCTCGGCTCTGCAGAGGCATTCTTCAGTACCTTGTGCATTGGAGAGGTTTTGGTCCTGAGGAGGCGTCTTGGATCGCTGCATCTGATGTCGCTGCACCTCATCTGTTGAGAAGGTTTCATCAGAGATTTCCCTTTAAGCCTGGGTCCAGGCGGGGGAGGGCCCATAAGAGGGAGGGTACTGTCATGGATATGCAGTAGTGTTTGTCTGCCATCTTACCTTCCTCCTCATGTGTTCATCTAGAGACCAGACCTCCTTCACCTGGCTTCCTTTATAATCTCCTCCCAGCCTGACTCCACCCCAGGCCCTATCACTGAACACTATATTAACCTGTGCACTGCAAGCCTGCTTTGCTGATCAACGTGTTTGTTAGGCATTGTGTGTTTGGGTTCCTGCCTGCCGTGTGCTACGTCTGTCTCTCTGTTACGTTATTGGCTTGTCCCCGACCATCCCTGTCTGCTCGTGACCCTTGACCTTCGGCTCGTTCTTCGTTATCCTTGTCTGCTTGTGGCCCCTGACCTTCGGCTTGTTATTCGGTTCTCTCTATCGTGTGCTGCTGCTTCCCCTTATCCTACGGGGCGTGAGCTAGGAAACTCCAGGGGCCGCGACCTGGTCCCAGCCTGCAGCGTAACATCCTCACCACTAGAGGCCCTGGAGAAGACCAGCTGGGTCTTAGACTCCGCGCCCTGGGGAATCTTGGCTCTCGCTTCCGTTGGGATCCCGGTTGTGCTCCTCTGGTCCCGCTTTCCACAACCACCCAGTTTCCTATCCACAGAAGCCAGCCATAGGGTTCACTACCTCGCGGTGCACTCCTGTCCCCCTACGGTGTGCATCTGTCACCTGGCCACAGGTGACCCTGACAATGGGGACATCCTCCCCATGTTGAGGGCATGTGGCCTGGTACGGTTCAGGAGAGGGGGAGCTCTCTCGGCCCTCCCTATTTTCCTGCGGCCTGCCAGGTTGCGTTTTCGGATAAAGGGTCTGGTATGGATTTTTGAGGGAACTCCACGCCATTTAAAAAAAAAATAATTGGGGTGGAGTTCCCCTTAAAATCCATACCAGACCTGAAGGGCCTGGTATGGATATTTGGGGGAACCCCACGCATTTTCTTTTTTAATTTGCGGCAGGGTTCCCCTTAATATCCATACCAGACCTGAAGGGCCTGGTAATTGAACCTAGGGGGACCCCCACGCATTTTTTTTTTTTTACTTTCAATATTTCTTTATTATTTTCAAAGGAAAGGGTAATCAGGATATACATACATTACAATATGTCAGATGTTCCGACTGGAGCAAGTGATGTCAATCTATGTAACAGTGAATTAAGCTATATAGAGAAAGTTACACAGTCGAATAGAACTTGGCCTAATCCTGTTTAGTATGGTAACTGTGACAGCAGGAAGGTAAAGTCACCTGGTTGCATCCAGGGGGGTAGATATATTTCGCCCAGATTCAGGCTTTACGCCGACTTGTACAACTAGGTGGAGAGTTGTATAAGGCTAGTGGGCTCATGGATGACTCATACCTCTAGGGAGAGTGTGGGGCGTCGTACAGACAGGGAGTTGATGAGGCCAGCTGAAGCTTGTCAGCTCATTTAGGCCTCTATAAGAACTCCCAGATTCATTAGGTGTCAGCTCATGCCTGGAACCAGACCTGTGTGGACTGTCTAGGGAGAGTGAACCCCTGTGCGGTGAGGCAAAGCCTGTGTGGCTATTTGTTTGGACTTTTACTAAACCAGGGACTTAGGGACTAGGACAGCACTAGGCTGATCCCAGTTGTTAGTTAGGAAACCTGTATGTTTAGTCAGAGGTCAACTTGACCAGGATTTATTTTGGTTTGCTTTGCTGTGTTTTGTCACTGTAAATAGAAAATAAACCGCACCTTTTTTTTGATTTTGAAAACCACAACCTCCGTTTGCTGGGCCTGTTTTTGTGTGGGGAGCCCATCCCGGGGGTCACACACACCCGCTGCCAAGCTAACCCCCTCACAGTTGGTGGAGAACCAGTGGCAGTTTTTTTTTAAGCCAGCATGGAGGAGATACTGAAGCAGCTGGCTCTAGCAAATGCCAATCAACAGCAGACAAATGCAGGTTTGCAAAAGAGCCTTGCAGCTCAACAACAGAACTTCGCAGCCCAGCAGCAAGCTCACCAACAGAGTCTGGAAGCTCAGCAACAAGCCCAGCAGCAATCTGAGGCCCGCTTCATAGACCTGTTACAGAAGCAAGAGCAGAGACTACAACAAATGGAAGCAGTAATGCAGCAACGTCCGCAGACCAGTGAGGAAAGCCGTCCCACTAATACCGCGTCCTTTGGGGTGAGTCGTTTATTGACAAAAATGACTGGAGAGGATGATCCAGAGGTATTTTTGACCACATTTGAAAGGACTGCTGAAAGAGAAAAGTGGCCTGAGGAGCAGTGGGCTGGACTGGTGGCTCCTCTGTTAACTGGTGAATCGCAGAAGGCTTACTATGACCTAGAGCCTGACCAAGCAAAAGACTATGTGATGCTAAAAGCTGAAATATTGGCAAGGCTGGGTGTCACCCAGGCTGTCCGGGCTCAGCGTGTGCATAACTGGACTTTCCAGCTTGGAAAACCCCCCAGGTCTCAAATGTATGATCTCATTCACCTGAGCAGAAAGTGGCTACAGCCAGAGACTTTGTCCGCACCAAAGATTGTGGAACGTGTTGTAATGGATCGGTTTTTGAGAGCTCTTCCTACTGCCATCCAAAAGTGGGTAAGCCATGGAGACCCAGAGACGGCCGATGGTCTTGTGGATCGTGTGGAGAAATACTTGGCTACAGAGAACCTGACGGCCTCTTCCAGAGACACTCGGACTTTCCACCCTAAGACCAGACCATCCCCAGGGGCGGATAAGAGGATTCCAAGGGGTGAGGGTGGAGAGAGTGAGAGGGTGGGAGCTCTACCCCAAGTTTGGCGAGAACAGCCTGGGAAATCAGCGGCTCAAGAGGCGGCAAGAAGGATCGTTTGCTACCGCTGCCGGCAAGCGGGACATATTGCAGCCAATTGCCCGGTTGTGGAGGAACCCATGCAGTGTGACTTTCTGATGGGCAGACGTCAGTCGCTGTGTGCGACAGTCGCATGCACTGCCATTCGAGGAACTGAGAAACATTTATGCAAAATGTGTGTTAATGGTAGAAATGTTGTGGTATTGCTGGATTCAGGTAGCCTTGTGACCCTGATAAAGGCTGAGTTAGTTAAAACAAAGGTCTCTGGGAATAGCAAGGTAGCTGTTATTTGTGTGCATGGGGACACCCGAGAGTATCCAGTGACTACAGTGTGTTTCGAGACCCCCAAAGGTACCCTCTCTCATCCAGTGGGCTTAGTATCTCAGTTACCGCATGACGCCATTGTGGGAAGGGATTTTCCGAAGTTCTGGGAACTGTGGGATGACCCTGAGCCCCCCACTGGTGCCCCTATGTACCAGGAATGGGATAGCCAGAACTCCCCTGAGAGTGGTGAGGACTCTCCGGAATTTCCCTTATCAGTATTGGCAGGGGAGACTCAAGAAACTGGAGAGGAGCCCACCTCCTCAGACGAAAACCTGCCGTCTGTGGAGTTTTCTGATCTTGAGGTTCACAGGGAAAACTTTGCCACAGAACAGTTGAAAGACCCCGCCCTAATAAAGGCACGGGAAAACGTAGTGAAAATAGATGGCGAGTTAGTGAACCCAGATAATACCTGCACTTACCCATACTTCAGCGTAGAGAAGGACCTACTGTATCGGGTGGCAAAAAGGGCAGAAGAAACCGTTGAGCAGCTTGTGGTGCCCAAACCTTACAGGAAGTTGGTGTTGGAGTTGGCCCATGGGCACATTCTTGGAGGTCATCTGGGGACAGAGAAAACCCGAGAGAGGGTATTACAGAGATTCTATTGGCCGGGGGTGATAAAGGACATAGAAAATTATTGTTCCTCCTGCCCTGTGTGTCAGAGGTCGGCCCCGATGCCACATTTCCGTAGCCCGCTGGTCCCTCTACCCATCATTGAGGTCCCGTTTGAGAGGATCGCCATGGATTTGGTAGGTCCTATAATCAAGTCCGCTAGGGGGCACCAGTACATATTGGTTATAATGGACTATGCCACCCGTTATCCAGAAGCGATCCCTCTCAGAAATACCTCGGCCAAAACCATAGCCAAAGAGCTATCTCTTGTTTTTAGCCGGGTGGGTATTTGTAAAGAACTGCTTACGGACCAAGGTACACCCTTTATGTCCCGGGTTATGAAGGAGCTGTGTAAATTGTTCAAAGTGACGCAATTACGTACATCTGTGTATCACCCCCAAACCGATGGGCTGGTTGAAAGATTCAACAAAACCCTAAAGCAAATGTTGAAGAAAGTGGTGGATAGAGATGGAAAGGATTGGGACTGTCTACTTCCTTATCTGATGTTTGCTATTAGGGAGGTGCCCCAATCCTCTACGGGATTCTCCCCCTTTGAGTTACTGTATGGGAGACACCCAAGAGGGCTGTTGGATATTGCCAAGGAAACTTGAGAAAGTGAGAGTTCTCCCCACAGGAGTGTGATTGAGCATGTCGCCCTGATGCAAGACCGAATTGCACAGGTAATGCCCATCGTGAAGGAACATTTGGCCCAAGCGCAGTTAGCACAGCAGAGAGTGTACAACCGTGGAGCCAAGACCCGTACCTTTTCCCCGGGGGATAGGATACTGGTACTTGTCCCTACGGTTGAAAGTAAATTCCTTGCCAAATGGCAAGGCCCCTACGAGATAATGGAAAAAGTGAGCGAAGTGAATTACAAGGTCAGACAACCAGGAAGGCGAAAGCCCGAACAGATCTATCACGTTAATCTGTTGAAAGCCTGGAGGGATAGAGAGTCCCTAGTCGCAGACACTTGGTCACCAGCTCAAACTGGTTGCGTGATTCCTGAGGTTGGAATAGCAGCCACCTTGTCACAACCCCAACAACAGGAGGTTAAGGAGTTTGTGCTTCGCAACAAGGAGGTATTCTCTGAGCTGCCGGGACAAACATCTGGGGTAGAGCATGACATCATTACCCCGCCCGGTGAAAGGGTGAAGTTAAAACCCTATCGGATCCCAGAGGCCCGACGGGAGGCAATACGGGAGGAAGTACAGAAAATGCTGAACTTAGGGGTGATAGAGGAGTCCCAAAGTGATTGGTCTAGTCCCATTGTGTTGGTGCCTAAACCGGATGGGAGCTGGCGATTTTGTAACGATTTTCGTCAGTTGAACAAAGTTACAAAATTTGACACCTACCCCATGCCACGTATAAATGAGTTGATCGACCGGCTGGGAACAGCCCGATACATGACGACTCTTGACCTCACAAAAGGGTATTGGCAAATCCCCCTGGCCAAATTGGCCAAAGAGAAAACCGCATTTGTAACCCCAGACGGGGCGTTCCAATATAAAAGAATGCCGTTCGGGTTACAGAATGCGCCGGCCACATTCCAGCGGAAAATGGACCAGATGCTGAGGCCCCATCGGAAGTATGCTGCGGCTTACCTGGATGACGTAATTGTCCATAGCACAGATTGGGCCTCACATCTGCCAAAAGTGCAAGCAGTCCTGGACTCTGTTCGGGAAGCGGGGTTTACGGCTAACCCCAAGAAGTGTACCATTGGGCAGGAGGAGGCCAAATATCTTGGGTACACCATTGGGAGGGGAGTAATAAAACCCCAACTCAACAAAGTCGAGGCCATCCAGAGTTGGCCACGTCCCAACAGCAAGAAGCAGGTACGAGCCTTTCTGGGAATCGCTGGGTATTATCGGCGATTCATTCCCCACTTTGCCTCTAAGGCTGTGCCCATAACCAACCTAACGAAGGGGAAAGGGTCGGTCATGATTAAATGGACCCCCGAGGCTGAGGCAGCATTCCAATTCTTGAAACAAGCCTTATGTAGCCAGCCAGTGTTGTACTCACCCGACTTCTCTAAAGACTTTGTCGTACAAAGTGATGCGTCAGATGTGGGGTTAGGAGCAGTATTGTCCCAGGTCTGGAACGGGGAAGAGCACCCAGTCATTTACCTCAGCAGGAAGTTGAAGTCCCATGAGGTAAATTACGCCACCGTTGAAAAGGAGTGTTTAGCGGTGAAGTGGGCTCTAGATTCCCTTCGGTACTACCTGCTAGGTAGGCACTTTGACATGGTTACGGATCACGCTCCGTTAAAGTGGATGGCTCAAAACAAAGAAACAAATAGAAGAGTGAATAGGTGGTTCCTGGCCCTCCAGGAATTCAACTTCACAGTAAAGCATCGCCCTGGCGTTCAAATGGGGAATGTGGATGCTTTGTCTCGAGTACATGAATGCCTGATTGCTGGTGTTCCAACCCCGAGGTTAAAACAAGAGGGGGGGTATGTGACAGCAGGAAGGTAAAGTCACCTGGTTGCATCCAGGGGGGTAGATATATTTCGCCCAGATTCAGGCTTTACGCCGACTTGTACAACTAGGTGGAGAGTTGTATAAGGCTAGTGGGCTCATGGATGACTCATACCTCTAGGGAGAGTGTGGGGCGTCGTACAGACAGGGAGTTGATGAGGCCAGCTGAAGCTTGTCAGCTCATTTAGGCCTCTATAAGAACTCCCAGATTCATTAGGTGTCAGCTCATGCCTGGAACCAGACCTGTGTGGACTGTCTAGGGAGAGTGAACCCCTGTGCGGTGAGGCAAAGCCTGTGTGGCTATTTGTTTGGACTTTTACTAAACCAGGGACTTAGGGACTAGGACAGCACTAGGCTGATCCCAGTTGTTAGTTAGGAAACCTGTATGTTTAGTCAGAGGTCAACTTGACCAGGATTTATTTTGGTTTGCTTTGCTGTGTTTTGTCACTGTAAATAGAAAATAAACCGCACCTTTTTTTTGATTTTGAAAACCACAACCTCCGTTTGCTGGGCCTGTTTTTGTGTGGGGAGCCCATCCCGGGGGTCACACACACCCGCTGCCAAGCTAACCCCCTCACATAACATATCAACATATCTACTCAACAATAACCCGATAACTCAATAGTACATCAATAACTCCAGACAGGGGGAGAGGGGGAGAGGGAGAAGGAGCACCAGCTAAGCAAGCATTATCGTTACCTCACAGAAGGGGGGTTAGGATGAAAGAAGGAAGTACACGAATGAGAGAGGATTGCAATACAGATAATACATCAGGAGGTTACAGTACATTTTGGATGTGTGAGCCAGACCTGCCAGTTATATAAAAACTTTTTCATATTTAGGTTTTTTCTAGCAAGTAGTCTCTCCATTTCACATTGATGATTCAAATCGGTTATTGTGTTTGCAATGGCTGGTGAGTCAGTGGTTTTCCATAGTTTTGTGATGTTCATTTTTGCCGCGAGCAGTAGGTGAATTATCACCACTCGTGACTTGGGTGGGAATTTGTCTATTCCAAGGTGTAGTAATGCTAGCGAGGGATTAGGTGGTGTTGCAATCTGTGAAATGGTGGAGATTAGGGCAAAAATTTGTTTCCAGAAGGAGCTTAGGGTTTTACAATACCATAATATATGTGCTATGGTACCAGTGCTTCCACAAGTTCGCCAACAGGTAGGAGGATGGCCAGGGAAGAATTTGCAGAGCCGATAGGGTGTGAGATACCACCTATGAATCGTTTTTTGGTATGATTCCCAATGATTAGAGCAGTGGGAGGCCGTAAAGGTGTGCTGAAAGGCACGTGTCCACATGTCGGGGTCAATAGTAATGTTCAGTTCTTCTACCCATTTCGAAAGGGATGGTATTTGGGAATAGGGACGGTCGTCGTTGAGTGTAGAATATATCGTAGAGATGCCACGTTTCGGGTATGTCGTGTGTGTGTGTAGAAGTTGTGTATAGGTTCAGGAATTTTGGCTACAGTAGAGAATTTGGATTTTCGAAGATAATGAGAGATCCTCATGTATGTGAAAATTTCCGTGTGGGGGAGGTTACATTCAATTTGGAGACTTGTAAAGGTTTTCAGAGTGTCGTTAGTGTTGTAGAGATCTGAGACGTTAGTTATCATTTGTGTTTGACACTTTTTTAGGTTTAAGTCTGGTATGTGTATCATCAGAGTGCTAAGGGGGATTTGTAGTCTGTGAGACGGATGGTTAGATATTGCTTGGGTGAGTTTCTTCCAAGCTAGCAGTGAGGCCGTAATCGACAGGGGAATGGTCAGTCTATTTGATAGAGGGTCCATCGATGTGGCAAGGAGCACATCCCGTAGAGTATGTGGTTTAAAGACTGAAGATTCTATGATTGACCAGGTCTTATCGGGTGTTGGGTGCCACCAGTAATATAGCTGGTCTAGTATTGCCGCATAGTAGTAGCTTTGAATGTGGGGGAGACTCACCCCTCCTCTCTTATGGTGTCTCGTTAAAATGTATTGAGCGCATCTGGGTGGTTTATTTTCCCATATAAATCTGGAAAGTTGTTTTTGTATGGAGGTGAAAAAGGAATTCGGTATAGGTAGAATTACCGTGCAAAATAGGTATAGTAGTTTAGGGAGGATTAGCATCTTAAAGGAGGCAATTCGCCCTAGTCTAGAGAGACCTGTAGAGCGCAGTTGACATAATAGTTGGGGAATCTGTTTTTGGAAAGTGCGGTAGTTGAGGTCATAAAGTTGAGACAGCGAGGGGGCTAGTTTTATTCCTAGGTAAGGAATAGACTGTGTCGTCCAGGAATAAGGGAGAGTGCCCTTCAGGTGGGATTGATGGTCGTGTGTCAGGTTAAGCGGGAGAATCAGGGATTTAGAGGAGTTAATTTTGTAGAGGGAGGCCATACTAAATTGAGTTAAGATATCTTGAATTGCAGGCATGGAGTGCGTTGGTTTTGTGACTAGAAGTATGACATCATCAGCATAAAGGCTTATTTTATGCTCCATGTCATTGTGTTCGATGCCGGAGATGCATTTGTCACCTCTGATCTTTGCTGCCAGTGGTTCCATTATTAGAGCAAAGATGAGAGGGGAGAGCGGGCATCCTTGGCGGGTGCCGTTGGATATTCTAAAGGGTTTTGAGAGGGATCCGTCAGTTAATACCGATGCAGAGGGTTGTGAATAGAGCGCGAGTATAGCTGATTGGAACCAACCCGTAATTCCAAATTTAGTGAGTACTGCTTTCAGGAATCCCCAGTGCACTCTGTCGAACGCCTTCTCTGCGTCCAAGGATAGCAGCAGAGAAGGCGTTCGCGACTGGGCGGTCCGGTGGATCAGATCAATAACTCTTCTAGTAGCGTCTGGGGCTTGCCTGTTCGTCATAAAGCCGACTTGGTCTGGATGTACTAAGGAGGGGAGACATTTCAATAACCTAGAAGCAATGACTTTAGCGTAAATCTTTATGTCTATGTTGAGGAGCGATATAGGTCTGTAGTTAGTTGTAGAAGTAGGATCTTTCTCAGATTTAGGGATTGTGGTAATAGTTGATTGTAACATATCAAGAGGTAGAGAACCAGAGGTGGCGGCAGAGTTGAAGAGGTCAGTAAGGTGTGGGGTGACTAGTTTGGCAAATGTTTTGTAGTATTCATTAGTGTAGCCATCTTCACCAGGGGATTTGTGGAGAGGAAGCGATTTGATGGCCTCTAGAACTTCGTCTTCCGAGAACGGTTGGGAAAGGACACTCAGCTGTGAGTGGGTTATAATCGGGAGATCAATATTGGTTAGAAAATTTTGTATGGTTTGATCATTTGGTTGATGAGTAGCTGTGTCATTCGTGAGGTTATAAAGAGAGGAGTAATAGTCGCTAAAAGCATTGGCTATATCCTGCGGGTTAGTCAGGAGCTGCTTAGTGGTGGGGTGATAAAGGGAAGCTATTTTGTTTCTAATGCGCTGAGTCTTAACTTGTCGGGCCAGTAGTGCTCCAGCTTTATTGCCTAGGGCATAGTATTTGGCTTTGGTTAGTTTAAGGTTTTTCTCAAATTTAACGAGTAGAAGTGAGCGGAGTTTGTGCCGTTGTTCTAAAAGGTCATTTGCTAACTGTTGAGAGGGAGTTATTTTATTCTGGTTTTCTAATAAGGTGATTAGGGAGAGAACCTCTTCAATTTGCCTAGACCTATGTTTCTTAATATTACTATGGATCTTAATTAAAATGCCACGCATGTAGGCTTTGTATGCTGACCAAAGTACAAACCTATCAGTGTCCGGTTGGTTGTTCATTTGAAAATAGAAGTGGTGGTCAGTATTGAGATCTCGAACAATTTTTGGGTCGGAGAGGAGGGACGAGTCAAGCTTCCAAACCCGGGTCGTCTTTGGTCTACAATTTCCCACCGAAAGGGAAACAGGTGCATGGTCCGACCATGTGATGGTTCCGACGTCAGATTTCGTCACGTCCTGAAGGGTGATTTTGTCAACTAAGAAGAAGTCAATTCGAGAATACGAAAGTTGAGAGGAGGAGAAGTATGAAAAGTCTTGTTCATTACTGTGTTGACATCTCCAAAGATCAAAGAGATCATTAATGTGTAAAAAGGGGTTTAAGATAGATCTAGGTGTTTTTGCTGCAGATGTAGTATCCAGAGTGGAATCTTCTATTATGTTAAAGTCGCCACCCATAAGAAGCCTTCCTTTCCGGAGTCGTGTAATTTTCTTGTATAGCAGTTTGAGGAATCGCAGTTGCTGTGTGTTCGGCCCATAGACATTGACCAGGGTGTAGGTGACTTGGTTGATGTCGCAGATTAGAATCAGGAAACGTCCGTGGCGGTCCTCGATGGATTGATGAAGCTGAAATTGTAGCGTGTTTTCTGTATGGCAGTAAGGACTCCATTTTTCTTTTTTTGGCATGAGGCTGAAAAGACTTGATCATAGTTTTTTAGGGTAAATCTGGGAGTCTTGTTTGAAGCAAAATGAGTCTCTTGCACTAAGAGGATATCACTTTTTTGGGTGTTGGCTTCCCTGGACAGTGCAGCTCTTTTCTGTGGGGAGTTCAGGCCCCTGGCATTAATAGAAACTATTTTGAAAGCCATTGTGTAAGATTAGAGGTAGGGCGTATGGACTGTAAGCGGAGCTGATGAACGGGAGACGAGGGGTAATTCCTTAGACCAGTTGAAAGCAATAAGGATGTTGTTTAGCCCGGGGAATAGAGTTCCGGATGTGGGATGATATGGAGGTGGTCAGAGATTAGCTGGTGCCGAGGGTGGGTGGAGGGTTTTGGTGGAAAAAGGGAGAGCCCAGCAACTAAGGGCCTGGGTTCAATGTGCAGAAACTACTGCAAACAGAGAGTGGGGGAAAGAGATCTTGTGTCCGCAATGTGGGACAGGGATCTCTCAACAGACAGGCAGTTGTTGGAAAAAGGTGCTGCAGCTTTCCAGCTATTCAATGCACGTAGAGAAGGATTCATGATGTGATGGTCAGGCAATTGGGGTATCTCCCCCAGTCTCCATAAGGGTTGGAGTGGTGGCAGAAGGGCAAGGTGTTTCTGCTGGGATGATGCGCCAGTTTCTTAGGAGCGTGAGTCCCATAGGGAGAGTGCGCACTGCATGGGTTTTGTTCTGGTATGTAATGAGCAGCTTTGTAGGGAAGCCCCATTTATAGGGTATTCTATGATTCTGTAATGCTTTGGTTATAGTCACCAGCTGTCTGCGATCTTCCATAGTTGCCTTGGACAAATCAGCATATAGTACGATGTTGGTAAAAGGGTCAGGGAGCCCTGGAGCTCTTTTGGCTGCATATATGACTCTCTCCTTCACCGTGAAAAAGTGTATTTGAGCCAGAACATGCCTAGGGGTGGAGGGAGGGAGGTGAGACGGCTTGGGGAGCCTGTGTGCCCTGTCAATTTCCAAGTCCCGGGATGTCAGATCAGGGACAAGGGTTAGCATCAGGGATTGCAGAAATTGTGTCATATCTGACGGTTGGATCGACACAGGGACATTGCGAAATTTAATATTGTTCCTCCTGGAACGGTCCTCTAAATCTGCGAGCTTCAAATTAATTAATTGAAGCTCATCGTCATGATCTGCACAGCCATCCACTAGCTCATTATGGGCAGTGAGTATGTCTCCCATTTTTGTTTCCATGTGGGCTATGGCTTGGTCATGCTGAGTCACTGTTACAGATAGAGAGGAGACAGCAGAGGATAGGTCTGTATATAATGTTTGCCTCAGTGAGAGAAGCATGCTTTTCATTGTATTTTCTGAAAGAGGCTGGTCAGAGGCAGGGAACGCATCCAATACAGAAGATTGCTGCGGTGGGGGGAGGGAGAACAGGCATGGTGACTTGACATGCTGCATCTGTTCAGGCTCATTCGTTCTGAGCCTAGACTTGGCAGGGCTGGATGTCGTGGGAGAGTTAGGAGGAGAGCACTCACCCTGGTTGTCGGAGTACCGCTGTGTTCCTGGAGACATCACAGCGCTCAGGTTGTGAGGAGAGGAGGAGAGCCGCGCTGTTGTATCCCAGCTTATGCCAGCGCCATCTTGGCTGTTTGTCAGAGCCGCTGAGGGATAGAAATCCGTCAGTTTTCTGGGGAGTGAAGTCGTCTTCCTCCGCTTTAGCATAGCTGCGCAATGTGCCTGGATGATTAGGCAGCTTGTGGAGAGTTTTTGTCCTTCTTTGGAGTCGCTGTGGGGTCGCTGGAGCTGGTTCTACTGCAGAGCTGTGGATTCAGGCCGCATTTTTTTTTTTTACCAATGACTTTTCTATGTATTGCCAGGAGCCGACAATTCATTATAGCCGCGAGTGAGTTTTAAATTACTTTTTTTCCTTCAGAAATGACACATTGTGCAGGGACAGTTCTAAGCACGGGAAACACGCGCTGCTTTACAAGCATACTATACACACACCCTGGGTACGAAATTTAAAGGAATATTTCACTTTTATTGTTTCACTTTAAGCATTATTAAAATCACTGCTCCCAAAAAAACTGCCATTTTTAAAACCTTTTTTTTGCATTGATACATATCCCCTGGGGCAGGACCCGGGTCCCCAAACACTTTTTAGGACAATAACTTGCATATTAGCCTTTATAATTAGCACTTTTGATTTCGAACGTTCGAGTCCATTGTATTAAATAGGGTTCTAAAGTTTGCGCAAACTTTCTGTCTGTCCGCAGGTTCTGGTGCAAACCGAACAGGGGGGTGTTCGGCTCATCCCTAATGTTAACTAACTAAACGCTTATAGACGCAAATGCGGTAAAACGCAGCATGCAAACGCAACAAAGCGCGCGTTTTGAAACGCCGCTTTCAACCTTAGTTCTGAAGACTTTGTACCAGTGTCCCGTATACATGGGGCCTAAAAACGGCTATGCCATTTACAGCTCAAAAACGCTATGGTGGCCATGAGGCCATAGGCTAACATGGAGAGGCGTTTTTAAGCTGCAAAAAACACTCAAACAAGCGGCTGGGAAAACGTCTGTGTGCATGTAGCCTTATATTAACCACTTGCTTACTGGCCACTTAAACCCAATTTCTGCCCAGACCAATTTTCAACTTTCAGCGCTGATGCACTTTGAATGACAATTGCGCGCTCATACAACACTGTTACCCAATGAAAATGTAATCATTTTTTGCACACAAATAGAGCTTTCTTTTGGTGCTATTTGATCACCTCTGCATTTTTTTTTCTATAAATACAAAAGACTGATTAAAAAAAAAAATTGGATATTTTAACCACTTCAGCACGGGGCCTATTCTGGCACTTCTCTCCTTCATGTAAAAATCATAATTTTATGGCTATAAAATTACTTAGAACCCCCAAACATTATATATGTTTTTTTAGCAGACACCCTAGGGAATAAAATGGCGGTCATTGCAAATTTTTATCTCGCTCGGTATTTGCACAATACATTTTCAAACGCCTTTTTTGGGGAAAAAATGGTTTCATGAATTGAAAAAATTACAAAACAGTAAAGTTAGCCCAATTTTTTTGTATAATGTGAAAGATGTTGTTATGCTGAGTAAATAGATACCTAAAATGTCACGCTTTAAAATTGCGCACACTCATGGAATGACACCAAACTTCAGTACTTAAAAATCTCCATAGGCGATGCTTTAAATTTTTTTACACGTTACCATTTTCGCATTACAGAGGAGGTCTAGTGCTAGAATTGTTGTACTCATTCTAACGCACGCAGAAATACCTCACATGTGTGGTTTTAACAGCGTTTACATGTGTGGGCGGGACCTACGTGTATGTTCGCTTCTGAGCGCGAGCTACCGGGGACAGGGGCGTTTTAATTTTTTTTTATTATTATTTTTTTACAATTTTTTAATTTTTTACACTTTTTCTTAACTTTTTTGTTTTTTTGATCATTTTTATTCCTATTACAAGGAATGTAAACATCCCTTGTAATAGGAATCTATTGTGACAGGTCCTCTTTATGGAGAGATACAGGGTCAATAAGACCCCACATCTCTCCTCCAGGCTGGAAAGCATGAGATCGGTAAAAAAAAATCACAGATCTCAGGCTGACAGCCAAGATCACGTCGCGCCCGGGCCTCCGACGGTCATAGAGATGACTGGTGACCATCTGGTCACCAGTCATCTCTATGCTTCCCATCCGACACCGGCCAATGCATTCTCTGGGACCCCGATGGCATGGGAGAGCCCGGAAAAGCACCGGATGGCGGCGGAAGGTGGGGGGAACGTCCCCTCCCGCCGCCTATAAGAACGATCAAGCGGCGGAACTGCTGCTATGATCGTTTTTATCGTGCACAGAATCGCCGGCTGAAATGAATGATATCTGAATGATGCCTGCAATTGCAGGCATCATTCAGATGTCACTGCACAAAGTCAAGGACGTCATTTGACGGTGGGCGGTAGGGAAGTGGTTAATATTTAGTTTGAAAAAATTTCTCCTTCATTGATGTACACTGATGAGGCTGCACTGATGGGCACCGATAAGGTGGCAAGGGTGGGCACTGAGAGGTGGCATTGCTAGATGGCACTGGTGGGCATTGATAAGTGGCACTGCTAGGTGGCACTGATTGGCACCAGTGGTGGGCATTGATAGGTGGCACTGGCAGGGGCTACTGATTGTCACAGATGATGCAGAATTGCCTCTTTGGGCCCGATGTCCCTTGCACATAAGCCGGTGATTGCATTTTTTTATGCTCACGCTGTCAGCACAAGGAGAAAACAAAAACCGTTACCGAGCTTTTTTTACATCACGTGATCAGCTGTCATTGGCTGACAGCTGATCACATGGTAAGGGGCAGGGATCGGCCCCTTACTCGGATCTGTCATCACCCGAGTCTCAGTGACTTGGTGACCACAGCGTGCGCGCGCGGAGGGGAGGACGTCTATTGATGGACTCCCGGCAATTGAGGACCGTGCTGTGGCCGTCGATCAGTTATAGCACTGATCTCAAGTGGTTAAAGAGGGTCTAAATGTGCCATTGACATGCATCACAATTCAACTTAAAATTGTGTCTTTGCAAAGTTAAAATAAATGAAATCCTTTTTCTTATTTTTGCTTGGGGGATAGAGTGCAGAGGGATTATAAGTCTAGACAGTTTTTGGGGATGTCTGCACCCCTGATAGGGTGAAGACAACTCCCAAATTTGGCCACTTTATCCTTCCAAATGATTCACTTCCTGTCACATAGCCACACAGGAAGTGAGGGTAAATCCCTACCAATGTCTTTCCTTGGGGACACACAGGTCAATCTAAATACTTTCCCCATTATGTACATTGCACTCCAGCATTTTGCTGGGTACACCCCAAATTATTAGGTATTTTGGACATTGGGGTTTACTTACTAAAGGCAAATCCACTTTGCACTACAAGTGCACTTGCTGGATATCCGAGGGGGACATGCAAGGAAACAAAAAAACACCATCTTTGCTTTTACATGATTGGATGCATGTGTTGGTCTCAGCATGGTCACCAGTGCTTCCCCTCAGAATTTCAGCAACTACACTGCAGAGTGGATTTGCCTTTACTAAACCCCAAACTACCTAATGATTTGGGGTGTACACAACAAAGTGCTAGAGTGCAATTTGCTTAATGGGGACACTAGTTAGATTGATCTGTGTGTTCCCAAGAAAAGACATTGGTAGGGTTTTACCTTCACTTCCTGTTTATCTGTGTGACAGGAAGTGAAGCCAATTTTACTAAAAAGGGACACAAAGCCCAACCTAAAAAACAAACAAAAACAAGCAGGGGTTCTAACACTTACTTGGTTTCCCTCAAAATGCCCACAATTAGAATCATATTGCCTTGAGCTATTTTTAAGTGCAGTGCTCTAAATCAGTGCTTCTCAAGTACCCCCAACAGGCCATGTTTGCAGGTTTTCCTTCATCTTGCACATGTGCTTTAAATCACAGTCAATGGTTTGGTATTTTGGACAGCAATTCTCGATAAGATAAATTCACAAAACATGTCCTGTTGGGGGTACTTGAGGACTGAGGCTGAGAACCACTGCAGAAAAAAGGAAAATTTAATACTTACCGCTCTGTATTTTTGATTTCCTGGTGACTATCCATGGCAGCACACAATACATGCATATGCTACCATGAAGGCACCAGGGTAGACAAATCACACCTGTTTTGTTTTGACATGCCAATAAGCATAGTTAAGCTACAGCTGTCACATTTGTTGCATAGAAAACAAAAAAAACACATCAAACTTTGCATCAAATTTTATTGGTCAACAAAAAAGGACTTGGAAAACAAAAAGGGAAGCAAAAAAATAAATAAATAAAAAAGACATGAAGGTAGATTTGAAACAGTCACATCTTGAGAAAGATTTAGCAAAATAATGCAGCATAGACAATTAAATCAAAGTGAACAAACGACACACATTAACAACATCAAAAATATTTCAGGGGAACATATCCCCCACACAAAAAAAACAATTAACAAAAGTAAAACAAACACCTGTTTTGCAAAGACATAACAAATAAAATACATGTTTTACAAACTTGATAAGGACACCAAAATGTACATTTTGCCGGCCACATTCACACACAATCTTGCCTCTTTTCAGGGCAAGGGAGAGAATGCTATCTGCAAGCTTTATATAACATAGGTTTGTGTGCTAATGAGGCAATTGAAAACACATGCACAGTCCATGAAACACCCAAAATGCAAGTTCACCCAATGTAGAGACTGAACTTCAAAGTGGGTACACCTGTTAAGGATGTCCTTCAATTACTAACCCAAAAAACACACTCTTTCTGAGCATGCCCAGAAATATCCAGGTGCTGTTCACACACAAAAAGCACCAAAAAAAACCCTAAGGCCTCGTACACACGGCCGAGATTCTCGTTGAAAAAAACATGTTGTTTTTTTCGACGAGATTCTTGGACAAGAAACTTGTCCCGGCCGAGTGTACACACGCTCGTTTCAAAGAACCCACGGTTCTTTGAAAGGAGTGTACGCGGTGACATCATCGACTACGTCGAGCATGCGCTCGTCACATTCGATGCCGTCGCCGCCATCTTGGTATACCCTACGTATGCCTAGGAAGCTACCGCGCATGCGTCAAATTCATTTCGAACATGCGTGGGCTTCCGGGCGGACAGGTAAGTGTACACACACTCACTTTTCTCGTCGAGAAACATGCCGAGGAGAATCTCGACGAGAAAATAGAGAGCAGGTTCTCTATTTTCTCGTTGAGGTTTCTTGTCGGTTTTCTCGACGAGAAACCCAATAGCAGCGTACACACGACCGATTTACTCGGCAAGACCTCTCTGCCAGCAAGTTTCTTGCTGGTTCTTGCCGAGAAAATCGGTCGTGTGTACGAGGCCTAAGTTCCAGACCATGCTGAGACCAACACAAATGCAGCTAGCAGAAAATAAGCCCCCCCCCGTCCAAAATTAAGCACATCATCCAGCATGCTACAAAATTAGAGACGGGACAAGCACCCGTCGGTCCGAGGGGCAAACAAAGAAACAAAGAGCCTAACATGGGCAAAAGTTATACAACAAATACCATTGCAGTCTATGGGAACTGACTTGTTAATTTTGCTAGTCCCCACTTGGCTGGCTTATCTTCTAGTTATTGGCCTTAAAATGGGGGCCCAGGTCCCACCCTAAGGGACATATATCAATGTCACCAATTTGAACAACACCAAAAACAAAACAAGGAGAAGTGCCTTTAAATATGCCAAATTGCTTAAGGGCCATTTCACACCACATGCAGTGCATTGCGTTTTTTATGCATCAAAAATGCATGGAAAGTTGGTTATATGGTTCCAAATGGCAGTGTTTGTTCCAGTGTGTTCCAGTTCCACAAAAAAAGTAGAACATGCTGCATTTTACCTGCACTGGACTGTACTGGAACGCTGCAAAACGCATAAAAAACGCACTGGAACTCACCGGAACGCACATAAATGCACCGAAAACGCACTGGAACACACTTGTCCTTATCTATGGTTAATAAAAAAGAGGGGTGAAAAAAAAGCACTGGACTGCATCAAAAACATACCAAAAATGCACTGGAACGCATCAAAAACGTGCATGCAAAAAAGCACCTGGAACGTATCCGGATTGCGTTTCTATGGTGTGAACTGGCCCTAGTTCACACCATAGAAACTCAGTCTGGATGCGTTCCAGGTGCTTTTCTGCATGCGCGCTTTTGACGTGTTCCAGTGCATTTTTGATGCGTTTTTGATGCAGTCCAGTGCTTTTTTCCCCCTCTTTTCACTTAGGACAAGTGTGTTGCAGTGCGCCTTTGGTGCATTTAGGTGCGTTCCGGTGCATTCCAGTGCGTTTTTTGTACGTTCCGTAGCATTTTTGATGTGTTTTACTGTGGTCCAGTACAGTCCTGTACATAAAAAATGCAGCATGACCAATTTTTTTTTCCTTTCTGAAACGCGCTGGAACGGACTGCAGTGGTGTGAACTATGCCATTGGCATTAATGTGATCAACTTTATTTGCATTTTTCATGCATCAAAAAAACGCACTGCACTGCATCCGGTGTGAACTGGCCCTAAATATCATACCTGGGGGGTGTCTATAGTATGCCTGTAAAGTAGTGCATGTTTTCCATGTTTATAACAGTTCAAGAGAAAAATGACATTTCTAAAGTAATATAATAGTCATTTAAAAGTACTTGCGGCTGTAATGAATTGCTGGTTCCCGTCAATACAGATAAAAGTCATTGAAAGTCTTTGAAAAAAAAAAATGCGTGGGGGTTCCCCCAAATTCCATTACCAGGCCCTTCAGGTCTGGTATGGATATTAAGGGGAACTCCGCGCCAAATAAAAAAAAATGGCGTGGGGGTTCCCCTAAAAATCCACACCAGACCCTTATCCAAAACACGCAACCTGGCAGGCCGCAGGAAAAGAGGGGGGGCGAGAGAGCGCCTCCCCTCCTGAACCGTACCAGGCCACATGCCCTCAACATGGGGAGGATGCTTTGGGGGTCTGTGACCCCTCAAAGCATCATGTCCCCATGTTGATGGGGACAAGGGCCTCATCCCCACAACTCTTGCCCGGTGGTTGTGGGGGTCTGCGGGCGGGGGGCTTTTCGGAATCTGAAAGCCCCCTTTAACAAAGGGGACCCCAGATACCGCCCCCCCCTGTGTGAATTTGTAATGGGGTACAAATGTACCCCTACCATTTCACAAAAAAAGTGTCAAAAATGTTAAAAATTACAATAGCCTGTTTTTGACAATTCCTTTATTAATGTCTTCTCCTTTCTTCCATCTTCTTCCATCTTCTTCTTCCACCTTCTTCTTTTCTCTATTTGGGTTTCTTCCTCCATCTTCTTCATCTTCCTTCTTCCTTCGGTGTTCTCGTCCGCATCTTGCTCCGGCTTCTTGTTCCCCTCTTCTGTCTCCGGCCGCTCCGCTTGAATTGGAGATTCCCGCTGTGTGACACTTCAGTTCATCAGTTCTCCTCTGGGTCCGCAGCCACCTGGTGACCCCGCCCCCCTCTGACGCACATGGATTTCACGGGGACTTTCGCCGTGGTGTCACAGGGGGCCTGGTACGGATTTTGAGGGGGATCCGCACATCATTTTTTTTTTAAATTGGCGCGGAATTCCCCTTAATATCCATACCAGACCTGAAGGGCCTGGTAATGGAATTTGGGGGGACCCCACGCATTTTTTTTTCAAAGACTTTAAATGACTTTTCTCTATATTGATGGGAGCCGACAATTCATTATAGCCGCGAGTGCTTTTAAAACGGAAAATTTATATCAAATACTTACCGTAATTTTCCTTTCCTGATGGACTCCATGGCAGCCTACGTGTGGGGTTAATCCCGCCCCTCGTACCTCATAGGACCCTTCTCCCATAAATCTTTGCTCTGGGCCAGAGGCCGTGTTCCATAATTTAGCCTACTCCAGCCACTGGGAGGGAACTCCTGCTGCCATGGAGTCCATCAGGAAAGGAAAATTACGGTAAGTATTTGATATAAATTTTCCGTTTTCCTGACAGACTCCATGGCAGCCTACGTGTGGGAAATAACTAGCCATACACACCCGGGTGGGCAGAGTGCTGGACAAAAGAAAAAAGGTTTAATTGGCACCATCAACAGACAAGATACGTAAACCACTACGCAGTAGTGTGCCATGAACGTGTTAATTGAAGACCACAAGGCCACCTTGCAAATAACTTCTGGAGGCACGTGACGTGATGCCGCCCATGATGAAGACACTTCTAGTTGAGTGAGCAGTCACCGCTTCTGGAGGCGCCAAGCCCTTGGCTTTATAGGCCCACTGAATGGCCTGAACAATCCATGCTCTGATAGATCTGGAAGAGGCACACATTCCCTTATACTTCCTGTGAAAAGAACGAGCAGGTGGTCGGTCTGACGGAAAGAAGCTGTAGCTTCAAGATACTGACTCAGAGCTTTTCCAACATCTAAGGGATAAACACTGGAATCCTCGGTAGATCTGAATGTTGGAAGAGCAATCTCCTGATTGTCATGAAACACAGATGCCACTTTGGGGTTTGAACCCAACATAGGAATTAAAAAGTTTAGAAATGGCCCCTTGCATCCCTGAGAGCTGATTTCAGAGACCCTCTTGGCCGATGTTATAGCCACCAAGAAGACAACTATTAGAGAGAGTCATTTGACAGAAGATTGATCTTCATGTTCCAACTCTCTACCTAAGAAAAAATCCAGGACAAGGAGAAGATCCCAATTAGAAAAACTTGGCTCTGAGGTCTGAGCCTTATTGCTCCTCTGAAAAACTACTGAGTAAGAGGGCGTCTAGCCCAGGAAACACCCGTAAAGGCAGAGATTACAGCGATTTGGACTCGCAGCGAGCTGACTGAAAATGAGAGATCCAATCCTGATTGTAAGAAGCCCAGGATATCATGTATCTTTGGGTTATTGCAAGAACCTGCAGTGGAAGAGGTGTAGTCTGAAAACTTTTTCCAAATCCTCTGGTAGACCCTGTTGGTGCCTGTTCTTCTGGCATTTAATATTGTGGAGATGGCCCTACTTGGACAGCCTAGGGCCTCCAACCTTCCCCTCTCAAGAACCAGATCATCAGATGTAGATGGGTCGGGCATGGATGTAGAAATGCCCCTTGTGATAGGAGATCTGGTCTGGAGGGTAGAGGAACTGGGTCCCAGAAGCTGAGTTGCATCAGCAGTGGAAACCATGGCTTGTTTGGCCAGTACGGGACTATTGCCACTATCTCTGCTTCTTCCATCCTGAGCCTCGACAAAAAACGGAGAATGACAGGAACCGGGGGAAAGGCATAGGCCCTGTGGAACCGCCAATGGTCTGTCAGAGCATCTATCCAAAAGCCTGGGGATACCAAGACCTTGTGTAGTATCTCACTAGTCTGAAGTTGCATGGGGAGGCAAACAAGTCTACTTCCGGAATGACTCCCAGGGACAGGACCCACCTGAAGACTTCGGGGGGGGGGGAAGTCCACTCGTTGTATAGAGAAACTCTCAACAGAAAATCTGCCTGAACATTCTGGACTCCAGGGAGATAGACAGCTGTCAGGTTGGCCAGGTTTTTCTGGGCCCAGATCATGATGGGCTCTATTTCCTTTGACAGGGAGAGACTGGGAGTACCCCCTGTCTCTTGATGTATGCGACTGCCGTTGTGTTGTCCAGTCTTAGGAGGTCTCCTGCTGTTAAGTGGTGAAAGGCCTGCAGAGCGCAGAACGCTGCCCGGAGTTCCAGAACATTGGAGACTATCCTGTGATAGAGAAAATTCCATATGCCTTGGGCTACTTCTGTCAGCCCCTGTTGCTGGCATCTGTAGTGATGGTGACCCAAGACACAGGTGCGATGGAGTGACAATTGAGGAGGTTCCTCTGTTGTAGCCACCAAGGAAAGCTCTCCCGCATGGATGAGGTTATTTGGATAAAGTGATCCCGAAGCCCTGGATTATACTGCTGGAGGAAACCCTTCTGGAAGGGCCGCATTTTCCACTGAGCCCACTTTACCATGGGTGTTGTTGCCACCATGGTACCAATGATCTTTAGGCATTGAGAGGCTTGGAGATGAGGACGACATTGCAAGCCAAACTCTGTCCCGGATCACTGGGATTTTTCCAGGGGTAACAAGATGGTGCTCTTGATAGCGTTGAAGTGTGCCCCGAGGAATACCAGGGACTGCGTAGGATCCAGATGGCTCTTTTCCAGATTCAGAAGCCAACCAAACTCGAGTAGAGTGGAGATGACCTGGGATCTGTGGATTAGCAACTGCTCCTTGTCCCGAGACAACAGCAGGTCGTCTAGATAGTGATACAGACGGACACCTCTGGTCCTGATCAGAGCCACGACAGCCAACAAGTTTTGAAAACACACGAGGCGATGTAAGCCCGAAGGGGAGACAGGTGAACTGCAGACCGATTTAATCGACAGCAAAGCAAAGGTATTTCTGGAATTCTGACGCTATCGGAACATGGAAGTAGGCGTCCTTCAGGTCTATAGAGACAAGCCAATCGCCTGGTTGGATTGCTTGACTGATCATGAGTAGTGTCTCCATCTTGAACTTCTCCTTCTAGATAAAATAATTCAAGTGGGTTAGGTCTATAACTGGCCTCCAGGAGACGTTTTTCTTCAACACCATGAAGAGGGGCGAGTAGACCCCTTAAAACCTTTTGTCATCTGGAACTGGAATTGCAGCGCCCTGAGCCACAAGAGAGACAGGAGAATTCGCTTTTTCTCTTCCGAGAGAGGCAAGGATGCCGACTCGCTCTGTTTTAGGCAGGTGAAATATCATAAAGACTTAGGGGATTCTTGTCCACCGGAAGATGCCCCTTTTGAAAACTTCTGGCCTGAAGGCTGTTTTTTCTTCCAGGTCTTCTTGAACTCACGGCCAGGCCTATAGTAGCGAGCATTCCTTGCTCGATCTGAACTTTGCCTGGGCTGTGTTCTCTTCTGGTTTAGCAGACGGCGATCCTGGGAAAGGAACCCCGACTTGCCCCCTGTGGCACGGGTGATGGCACTGTCCGATATGTTCCCAAAGAGGGACGAACCCCCAAATGGAATCCTGCACCATGCCTGCTTGGAGGCAGGGTCAGCTACCCATGGGCGCAGCCACAAGGCACGCTTAGCCGTGACAGATGTCAGCATGATCCGAGCCACCAGGTGAATTATGTCTAGGGAAGCCCCACGAGAAAAGCCAACGTCAACCTTAGCCCATGAATAGGTGAGCTCCTGGCCAGTTCTTCCGAGATGCTCCTCAGAGAAGCATCTACGTCGTCTGTCCAGACTTCCATCGCTTTAGAAAGGGCTGCGAGAGCTAGAGCTGGTTTGCAGGTCATACCCGCTGTAATGTAGATCCGCTTGAGGTCGGTATAAATTTTCCACTCCAGGCAATTCCTAAAGGAAACAGTATCCTCCAATGGGAGTGTGACGTGCCTCACCATCCTCATTAGGGCTGAGTCAATGAGAGGAGCCGACTCCAGGTGTTTTACATCCTTGCTTTTAAATGGGTACATTTTTGATATCTTCATTAACAGGCAATTCTTCCTTTCAACACCACCCCATTCGTCGGTAATTATTGCGCTGAGTTCACCCAAAAAGGAGAAATTAGGGTGTTCTTTTTTGAGGTGTTTAAAATATTTCCTCTGTTTGGAGGGTGCCTCCACTGGCTCTTCCATCTCAAAGCTTCTTTAGTGTCGCCAGCAGGGTTGTGGGTATGACCAAAATCCCCTTTACTCAGGGACTCATGGACCACCTTTCTGACCAGTGCTTCCACTTGTTGGTCTCCACCCTCTCTTTCTTATGCGACTTTAGAAAAGCATCGCTCGCAGAGCGATTTGCCTTTAGGAACCTGGGCCCCGCATACCCAGCAGGCTTTCCTCACAGAGCGGCTGGAGTGGCGGTGAGAGTGACGCCCAGAGGTGGTTTTAGACTCCTATCTGTGGTACCTAGATCTAAAGGAAGATCTGACGTCTGGACCTTGAAGAGGAGTGACAACGTTGAGACCTAGGACGGTCTTTGCCGTGCTTTTGGTGTTCAGACCTAGAAGAGCTGAGTGAAAAAGAAAGGGTTAAGAGCTCCTGAATGAGTGAACCCAAGCATCACAGGTAGAAAAGAAATAAATCCTACCTGCAGCGCAAGGGTTGGCCACAAGAGGGCGGTGACAGATCCATGGCAAGGCAGTTTGAAAGTGAAATGAATCATTAACCACATCAATACTGGGCACTTAAACCCCCTTCCTTCCCAGACCAATTTTCAGCTTTCAGTGCTCTCGCACTTTGAATGACAATTATTCAGTCATGCTACACTGTACCCAACTGAAATTTTTATCATTTTGTTCACACAAATAGAGCTTTCTTTTGGTGGTATTTATTCACAATTTAATTTTAAATTTTTTGCGAATAAAGCGAAAAAAGAGCGAATATTTTGAAAAAAAACAACATTTTCTACATTCTGTTTTAAAAGAAATCCAAACAAATCAAATTTCGGCAAAAATTTAGGCCAAAATGTATTCTGCTACATGTCTTTGGTAAAAAAAAATCCTGATAAGTGTATGATAATTGGTTTGTGTGAAAGTTATAGAGTCTACAAACTAAGCTACGCATTATTGCAAATTGATCAATCCTAATGCACTGATGGCCTATCTCATTTCTTGAGGCCCTAAAATGTCAGGACAGTACAAATACCCCCCAAATGACCACTTTTTGGAAAGAAGACAGTCAGAGGTATTTAGTAAGAGGCATCGTGAATTTTTTGAAGTTGCAATTTTTTTCCCACAATGCCTTGGAAAATTAAGAAATATATATTTTTTTTTTTTCTTCACAAAGTTGTCAATTTAGAAGATCTTTCTAACACATAGTATGTACATAGCAAAAATAACACCCCAAAATACATTCTGCTACTCATCCTGAGTATGGCGATACCCAGTGTGTGAGACTTTTCCACATCCTGGCCACATACGGAGGCCAAACATCCAAGTAGCACCATCAGGCGCTCTAAAGGCATAAATTACACATTTCATTTCCTGAGTACCTATCACATTTTTGAAGGCCCTGGAGAACAAGGACAATGGAATTACCCACAAAATGACCCCATTTTGGAAAGAAAACAACCCAATGTATCTTCTATGAGGCATAATAAGTCTTTTGAACATGTCATTTCTTTCCAAAAGTTTTGGGAAAATGTGGGAAAAAAATTAAAACATATTTTTTTTTCACAAAGTTGTCAATTTAGAAGATCTTTCTAACACATAGTATGTACATAGCAAAAATAACACCCCGAAATACATTCTGCTACTCGTCCTGAGTATGGCGATACCACATGTGTGAGACTTTTCCACATCCTGGCCACTAGGGATGAGCTTCGAGTTCGAGTCGAACTCATGTTCGACTCGAACATTGCCTGTTCGCCCGTTCGCCGAACAGCGAACAAATTGGGGTGTTCGCGGCAAATTCGAAAAATCTATGGGAGAAATCTAAAGTGCTAATTATAAAGGCTTATATGCAAGTTATTGTCCTAAAAAGTGTTTGGGGACCCGGGTCCTGCCCCAGGGGACATGTATCAATGCAAAAAGAAGTTTTAAAAACGGCCGTTTTTTCGGGAGCAGTGATTTTAATAATGCTTAAAATGAAAAAATAAAAGTGAAATATTCCTTTAAATTTCGTACCTGGGGGGTGTGTATGATATGCATGTAAAGTGGCGCATGTTTCCCGTGCTTAGAACTGTCCCTGCAAAAAGTGTCATTTTTGAAAGAAAAAAATGCATTTAAAACTGACTCGCGGCTATTAATGAATTGTCGGCTCCCGGCAATACATACAAAAGTCATTGATAAAAAAAAAAAAAAGCGTGGGGGTTCCCCAGAATTCAATTACCAGGCCCTTCAGGTCTGGAATGGATATTAAGGGGAACCCCGCCGCAAATAAAAAAAAAATTGACGTGGGGTTCCCCCAAATATCCATTCCAGGCCCTTCAGATCTGGCATGGATTTTAAGGGGAACTCCACCCCAAATTAAAAAAAAAATGGCGTGGAGTCCCCCTAAAAATCCATACCAGACCCCTTATCCGAGCATGCAACCTGGCCGGCCGCAGGGGAAAAGGGGGGGACGAGAGAGCGGCCCCCCTCCCTCCTGAACCGTACCAAGCCACATGCCCTCAACATGGGGAGGATGTCCCCATGTTGATGGGGACAAGGGCCTCATCCCCACAACCCTTGCCCGGTGGTTGTGGGGGTCTGCGGGCGGGGGGCTTATCGGAATCTGGAAGACCCCTTTAACAAAGAGGACCCCCAGATCCCGGCCCCCCCCCTATGTGAATTGGTAAGGGGTACATTGTACCCCTACCATTTCACGAAGAAAGCGTAAAAAAATGTTTAAAAAAACACACAAACACCTTGAAAAAGTCCTTTATTTAAAAAAAAAACAAAAAAACATTCCAGCGGTGAAATCCAGTGTCCCGCGGCGATCCCGATGTCCAGCGCTGTCCTTCATTGGTTGTGCCTGAGCGGACCTGATGGGGAACTCCCTCTCAGTATTTTAAATGTATAGACCCGCCCCTTCTAAAGTTCCCCATCAGGTCCGCTCAGCGGACCAGATGCGGAACATGAGAAGGGGCGGGTCTATACATGTATTACCAAAGTGAGAGCAGTTCCCCATCAGGTCCGCCTCCTCGGTATGTCAGACCCGCCTACGTCATTGGCTTGAGCGGGGAACTTCCTTCACTATGTAAATTTAAATTTACATAGTGAAGGAAGTTCCCCGCTCAAGCCAATGATGTAGGCGGGTCTGACATACCGAGGGGGCGGACCTGATGGGGAACTGCTCTCACTTTGGTAATACATGTATAGACCCGCCCCTTCTCATGTTCCGCATCTGGTCCGCTGAGCGGACCTGATGGGGAACTTTAGAAGGGGCGGGTCTATACATTTAAAATACTGAGAGGGAGTTCCCCATCAGGTCCGCTCAGGCACAACCAATGAAGGACAGCGCTGGACATTGGGATCGCCGCGGGACACTGGATTTCACCGCTGGAATGTTTATTTATTTATTTTTTTAAATAAAGGACTTTTTCAAGGTGTTTGTGTGTTTTTTTAAACATTTTTTTTACGCTTTCTTCGTGAAATGGTAGGGGTACAATGTACCCGTTACCAATTCACATAGGGGGGGGCAGGATCTGGGGGTCCCCTTTGTTAAAGGGGTCTTCCAGATTCCGATAAGCCCCCCGCCCGCAGACCCCCACAACCACCGGGCAAGGGTTGTGGGGATGAGGCCCTTGTCCCCATCAACATGGGGACATCCTCCCCATGTTGAGGGCATGTGGCTTGGTACGGTTCAGGAGGGAGGGGGGGCCGCTCTCTCGTCCCCCCCCTTTTCCCCTGCGGCCGGCCAGGTTGCGTGCTCGGATAAGGGGTCTGGTATGGATTTTTAGGGGGACTCCACGCCATTTTTTTTTTAAACTTGGGGTGGAGTTCCCCTTAAAATCCATGCCAGATCTGAAGGGCCTGGTAATTGAATTCTGGGGAACCCCCACGCTTTTTTTTTTTTTTTTCTCAATGACTTTTGTATGTATTGCCGGGAGCCGACAATTCATTAATAGCCGCGAGTCAGTTTTAAATGCATTTTTTTTTCTTTCAAAAATGACATTTTTTGCAGGGACAGTTCTAAGCACGGGAAACATGCGCCACTTCACATGCATATCATACACACCCCCCAGGTACGAAATTTAAAGGAATATTTCACTTTTATTTTTTCATTTTAAGCATTATTAAAATCACTGCTCCCGAAAAAACGGCCGTTTTTAAAACTTCTTTTTGCATTGATACATGTCCCCTGGGGCAGGACCCCGGTCCCCAAACACTTTTTAGGACAATAACTTGCATATTAGCCTTTATAATTAACACTTTAGATTTCGAACGTTCGAGTCCATTGTATTTAATAGGGTTCTAAAGTTTACACAAACATTTTGTCTGTTCGCAGGTTCTGGTGCGAACCGAACAGGGGGGTGTTCGGCTCATCCCTGCTGGCCACATACGGAGGCCAAACATCCAAGTAGCACCATCAGGCGCTCTAAAGGCATAAATTACACATTTCATTTCCTGAGTACCTATCACATTTTTGAAGGCCCTGGAGAACAAGGACAATGGAATTACCCACAAAATGACCCCATTTTGGAAAGAAAACAACCCAATGTATTTTCTATGAGGCATAATAAGTCTTTTGAACATGTAATTTCTTTCCAAAAGTTTTTGGAAAGTGTGGAAAAAAAATTAAAACATATTTTTTTTTCACAAAGTTGTCAATTCAGAAGATCTTTCTAACACATAGTATGTACACAGCAAAAATAACACCCCAAAATACATTCTGCTACTCGTCCTGAGTATAGTGATACCCCATGTGTGAGACTTTTCCACAGCCTGGCCACATACAGAGGCCCAACATGCAAGTAGCACCTTCAGGCTTCTAACACATAGCATGTACACACCAAGAATTACACCCCAAAATACATTCTGCTGAGCAAAAGGTAATAAAAAAAGGCTCACCTATGGTTTTAGCAGGCAGGAATACCGTTCCAGAGCAGTCAAAGCATTGGTCCAGACAGCCATAGGAAATGTCCAGGAATTGTCCAGCAGGGAAACAGAGATATGGAAACCTATGAACATGGTCCATGGTTTAGCAGGCAGTTCAGGTGGCAGGCAGAGGCATGGCCAGTTCAGGTGGCAGGCAGAGGCATGGCCAGTTCAGGTGGCAGGCAGAGGCATGGCCAGTTCAGGTGGCAGGCAGAGGCATGGCCAGTTCAGGTGGCAGGCAGAGGAATGGCCAGTTCAGGTGGCAGGCAGAGGAATGGCCAGTTCAGGTGGCAGGCAGAGGCACGGCCAGTTCAGGTGGCAGGCAGAGGCACGGCCAGTTCAGGTGGCAGCACTATAACATTTAGGCCTTGGTCAGGAAAGACCTAAGAACAGGGGTAGAGGCTTCTTCCCACCCAAATCTCTACGAAGCCTCCGAGTCTCCAGACCCTAATCCGAGAAAAACAAAACCTGGAGAAAAACATTTTCTCCACTCGGAAACTCTTTTCTGGAGCCCCTCAAATATGTGAGACCCCTGTGCTGTACTCAAATGATCAGTTTAGGAGGCAGGCAAAAAGCATGGTCATTTAACAGGCCGAGGTCAATTCACGTTGAAGGCAGAAACATGGTTGGCAGAGGCATAGTCGAAAACAGTCCGGGTCATTCACAGAAATGGCAGATGGTGGAAACTGGAAAAAAAATCATCTTCACTTTACTAATAGTTTAGTAAAGTATGATAGCTCTGAAAGCACTTTCCAATACAAAGGCCTGGCTGGGGGGGACATTGGGGACAGTAGTATCGGGTGTCACAACGAATTCCTCTACTTGAACACACACGACATTTTTTTTGGGGTTTGCGACCTGTTTCGGTAAGAGGGAGGATTTCAGAGAAGTGCCTTTCGTGGAGTCTGGCTACTGCATCGGAGCGAATTAGTTGAGGGGCTTGGCCATGGGGATAGAGAAGGGCTTCGATCAAGTCTTCTTGGAATTTTAGATAGGTTAGGGAACTTTGGGTGCACTTAGAAAAAATGATATAAGAATTGAAAAGGGCTAGTTGCATCAAATAAATGGCAACTTTTTTGTACCAAAACAGTGATTTCCTGGTGGCCAAGTAGGGCTGCATCATCTGGTCATTCATATCCACCCCCCCATGTAAAGATTATAGTCATGCACACATTTTGGCTTCTGGACGGGGCCTCTTCTTCTCTGCAGTTCCACCAAGGTGTCATCATGCATTGTGGAAAGGATGTAGACATCTCTTTTTTTATCTCTCCACTTCAATGCTAGGACCTCTTCAATCCGCATACTGGCCATTTCCCCCTGTTTCAGTTTCTTGGCAACCAATCTCTGTGGGAAGCCTTTACGGTTGGTCTGTGCTGTCCCACAGGCCACAGTTTTCTTTTGGTACAGATGGCGAAAAAGTGGGAGACTTGTATAGAAATTGTCTACGTATAGGTGGTAACCTTTCCCAAGCAATGGTTCAATCAGCTGCCAGACAATTTTGCCACTTGTTCCCATGTAGGTAGGGCATCCAGGGGGGTTTAGCTGTCTGTCTTTTCCCTCATAAATTATAAAATCATATGTGTAACCCGTGGCCCTGTCACATGCCTTATAAAATTTTACCCCACGTCTGGCTCTTTTACTGGGGAGGTATTGCTTTATTCCAAGTCTTCCTGTGAAGTGTACTAATGATTCATCTACACATATATTTACATCAGGGGTAAACATCTGCTTGAAGCTGGCGCAAAAAAAATTGATTAGGGGCCGAATTTTAAATAATTTATCATAATTGGGATGATTTCGAGGGAGGCATTGGGCATTGTCGTTGAAGTGTAGAAACCTCATTATCATCTCGTAACGGGTTCTTTTCATAAAAGATGAATAGATTGGCATGTGGTAGATAGGTCGGGTAGACCAGTAGGAATGGAGTTAATTTTTTTTTTTGTCAGCCCCATGTTGAGGGTTAGGCCAAGGAAAATTTTAAATTCTTCCACGGTGAGGGGTTTCCAAACAAAAGGACGGGCATAGGAAGAATTTGGATTGTTGGCTATATATTGACTGGCGTATAGATTACACTGCTCCACAATGTAGGTTAGGATATCATCAGTAAAAAATAATTTAAAATAATAAATCGGGGTAGCATTTTCCGACTGTATCTGAGGGCCTGGCTGGGCTGTAAAAGGGGGAATGATAGGTTCTACTGACGTATCGGGCAGCCATGTTGGATACAGTAGAAGATCGGGGAGGCTAGTATGGGCCCTGCCTCGTTGTTGATGGGACGCCCCATTGCTAGCATTTGGCCTATCCTCTAGAAAAGTTGCAGAACTGCTGGCGGATGCCTGCCTATCCTGGCATGATGCGCTGCTGGCGGATGCCTGCCTATCCTGGCGTGATGCGCTGCTGGCGGATGCCTGCCTATCCTGGCGTGATGCGCTGCTGGCGGATGCCTGCCTATCCTGGCGTGATGCGCTGCTGGCGGATGCCTGCCTATCCTGGCGTGATGCGCTGCTGGCGGATGCCTGCCTATCCTGGTGTGATGCGCTGCTGGTGGATGCCTGCATATCATCATGGAGTCCTGCGCTGCTGGTGGATGCCTGCTGGTGGATGTCCTGGAGTGCTGCGCTGCTGGTGGATGTCTGCGGCGCCTGCTCATAACTCCTGATCTCACTTGTTACGATTCTATCCTCAGTTTCTATTTCAGAGCCACTACTTTCCTCTGGATAATATTCACTATCCGATTCTGACAGAGAGAGTTCCTCGCTACTCTCGTCCGACATACCCTGGAGTATCTGGAGAGCCTCCTCGCTGCTGTAGAATCGTTTAGCCATGTGGGCAGATGTGCCAGATGTTGGCGGTCAGATGTGCCAGATGTTGGCGGTCAGATGTGCCAGATGTTGGCAGGGCAGATGTTGGCGGGCAGCTGTTGGCGGTCAGATGTTGGCGGCCAGATGTGTCAGATGTTGGCGGGCAGATGTGCCAGATGTTGGCAGGGCAGCTGTTGGCGGTCAGATGTTGGCGGTCAGATGTTGGCGGCCAGATGTTGGCGGGCAGATGTGGCAGCTGTTGGCGGGCAGATGTTTACTGCCAGATGTTGGGAGTCAGATGTGCCAGATGTTGGCAGGGTAGATGTTGGCGGGCAGATGTGCCAGCTGTTGGCGGGCAGCTGTTGGTGGTCAGATGCTGGCGATCAGATGTTGGCGGGCAGCTGTGCCAGATGTTGGCGGGCAGCTGTTGGTGGGCAGATGGCGGGCAGATGTGGCAGCTGTTGGCGGGCAGATGTGGCAGCTGTTGGCGGGCAGATGTTTACTGCCAGATGTTGGGAGTCAGATGTGCCAGATGTTGGCAGGGCAGATGTTGGCGGGCAGATGTGCCAGCTGTTGGCGGGCAGCTGTTGGCGGTCAGATGCTGGCGATCAGATGTTGGCGGGCAGATGTGCCAGATGTTGGTGGGCAGCTGTTGGCGGCCAGATGTTGGCGGGCAGCTGTGCCAGATGTTGGCGGGCAGCTGTGCCAGATGTTGGCGGGCAGATGCGCAAGATGTTGGCGGGCAGATGCGCAAGATGTTGGCGGGCAGATGCGCCAGATGTTGGTGGGCAGCTGTTGGTGGGCAGCTGTTGGCGGGCAGCTGTGCCAAATGTTGGCGGGCAGCTGTGCCAGATGTTGGCGGGGAGATGCGCAAGATGTTGGCGGGCAGATGTTTTCACTGTTTTATGGACACTGTGTTTTATGGACACTGTGTTTTGGGGACACTGTGTTTTGGGGACACTGTGTTTTGGGGACACTAGCTGGGTGATCAGTGGGTAAACAGCAGACAAACAGCTAAAAACTCACTGATCTCCCGGCTGCAGCACAGATTGTCTCTTCCTCTCCTCACTGACAGGCTCTGTGTGAGGGGAGGAAGAGATCAGAGCAGTTACAACTGCTCTGTGTTTACATTACATGAGGGCTGTCATTGGACAGCCGTCGTGTCATCAGGAGGGCCAATCACATGGCCCTCCTGTTTGCACACACCTTCTATCTCTGGGGGGTACAGGCAGATCGGGATCGCGCCGCTGCGCGTGCACGTGGCGGCGCGATCCCCTCACAAGTGCCAGCCCCCCTCTCTGTGTTTACATCACAATGGCTGTGATTACACACAGCCATCGTGCCGATCAGGAGGGCGAATCACAGTGCCCTCCTGCTGTTCCGAGATGTGGCGTGTCCGCGGGACACGCGCGCATCGGGATCGCGTGGGTGCGCGCGCGCGCGATCACGCTCCTTCTGAAGGACGTTCAGGAACGTCCACTCAGAAGGAGAGAGCACCCACCCGGCCGTATATATACAGTGGCCGGGTGGGAAGTGGTTAAAGCGTTATGAGAAACAGGAGTGACAACAGGCATGAGAGAGCACATAACAAAACATAGCCAGCACCCAGGGAGCCTGCAGCAAACAATTTACCTTGTAAACCAGAGCCCAGTGCCTGGGTAAATACCGCATAAGCCTGCAAGTCATCCCAAGTGATAGCTGCTTTGACAGCTATTTAAATCTGCCACCGTAAACGATGTCACCGCCCCATAGCGGTTGCCATCCGGTGGCGGCCAATCGCATGCGCGACCGCCTCCGCCATTTTGGCAAAACTGCGCCTGCACGAACCAAGCACGGAATCTTTGTTCGCGGCTTGCGGATGCGCAGCGACTTCCTGAAACGGCGAGCTGGAACGCAGCTGCGCTCCAGCCACCGTGGCCACTCACTGGAGCTTGATAGAAAATAAGGAGACACACAAAACACAGAGATACGGCTGCCATATAAAAGGAATATCTTTGTACATTACCACCACCACGGCACGATCCGGACCAGAACCTGGGACTGGGGAGCTGTTCGCTCGACCCACCGCACGATCGGGCGTTTACAAAGCCTCCCGCTAATAGCTGGGACGTTTGGCCATATTGCCGCTTGCCTGCCAATGGCCAGGTTAGTAAGCTCTTCATGGTATCACATCATATCGCCCATGTCCACCTGCTAATAGCTAGGATTGCTGGACTGCAGAGAGGATCACCGCTAACCACCAACGTATCGCCGTGCACACCGCCAGGCCTGGATTACAGGAAAACTTCATGAAAAGGTAAGACTATATCTTGGTCCTAGGAGGAGGACAAAAAAAGGAACACGGCCTCTGGCCCAGAGCAAAGCTTTATGGGAGAAGGGTCCTATGAGGTATGAGGGGCGGGATTAACCCCACACGTAGGCTGCCATGGAGTCTGTCAGGAAATGCCTTTTTTTTCCTTTAGAAATGTCATTTTGCTGTCGGACTGTTATATAACGGCAAGTTTAGGAGGTGCGCCTGTTCAACTTATGCAAATTGATTTATGTGATTTGACATTTACTAAGATTTTGCCGGCGCAGTGAACCAGAGCATTTGAACAAGTAAAATTGCCGCGCAGAGCACAAAAAGATCCCTCGCAGTTATAAGCGTAATTGCCGGCGCAGCAGGCTGGTTCAGAAAAAGTTACTTTCTCATTCTATTTTGGGCATATTTGTTACTTGGGCAGTTGTCACTATACTTCCTCACATCACCCCACATCACCCCCATTATATTGGCACTTCCAGCTTCTTTATATTTTAATTTGAAGATGCCGTGCGCCAGAGAAGGCTAATAGACCAGACTGTGTGACTGAATAGAGGAGACCAAACAGGTGTAGGTGAAAATATAACAATTTATTGTAATAGATGAACAACATACAACCACCTCCAATAGAACACAGTGCAATAAATCAAACAATAAACAGTGACTATAAACAATATATATACAAATATGGGAGATACCAGAATCGTAGTAAAAAGCCAGGCCGAGGTCATACACAAGGGAATGTCAGCAGATGGGAGACAACAGAAACAGGGAGGGGACAGATGGATAGGCTGCAGAGCAGGGATAAGCACCCAGGGAACATGAGAACAGGTATCTGTGGTAAACAGGATACAGGAGGGACGGATACAGGATGGGCTCAAGGTAGGGATCAGGTCGGATTGGGTCAGGCAGGATGCAGGGATCAAAGTCAGGGTCACAGGTCCTACGTCAGGGAGAGAGATACCAGGGCAAGGAGTGTTAGTACCTGCCGGGTATTTATAGGAAGGCTGTGATTAGCTTCAGGTCACAGCTGAGCGAAGGAAGGGCAGTTCGCTCCACACTGCCAGGATCCATCCGCGGGTGGAGACCAGTACTGCGTCCAAAGGATAATACAACACCAGCAGGGAAAGGTTCTCCTGACAGTTCTAAACTGCCAGGAGACACCTGCTGGTGGACCACAGTACTGCAAGCCAAATAATAAATATCACCAGCGAATGGAACCTTTCCTGACAGTACCCCCCCTCAAAGGAGCGGCCTCCGGACGCTCCAACTAACTGTTGCTGGGGAAAGTTCATGGCAACAAGCTGGGCAATAGGCAAAGTCACACCTGGGCAGACAGCGGGCACATCCGGGCAAACAGTGGGCACATCCAATGGGTAAGCAGGCACATCTGGGCAGGAGACAGTCACATCAAGCACATCTGGGCAGCAGACAGGGGCATACCAGGCAGGGCAGCAGTCAGGAACATCTCAGGCTTGGCAGCAGGCTCCTCAGGCTGGGAAACGGGCACCACAACCTCAAGCCGGGAAGCGGGCACCACAACCTCAAGCCGGGAAGCGGGCACCACAACCTCAAGCTGGGAAGCGGGCACCACAACCTTAAGCCGGGAAACGGGCACCACAACCTCAAGCCGGGAAACGGGCACCACAACCTCAGGCCGGGAAACGGGCACCACCACCTCAGGCCGGGAAACGGGCACCACAACCTCAGGCCGGGAAACGGGCACCACAAACTCAAGCCGGGAAGCGGGCACCACAACCTCAAGCCGGGAAACGGGCACCACAACCTCAAGCCGGGAAACAGGCACCACAACCTCAAGCCGGGAAACGGGCACCACAACCTCAAGCCGGGAAACGGCACCACAACCTCAGGCTGGGAAACGGGCACCACAACCTCAGACCGGGAAACTGGCAACACAACCTCAGGCCGGGAAACGGGCACCACAACCTCAAGCTGGGAAACGGGCACAGGATCTTCAGGCGAGGACACAGGCACTGAATCTTCTGGCGGAGACACTGGCATCAGGACTTCTGGTTGGAAGGCAGGCACTGGAACATCAGGCTGGAACACTGGCTCAGGAACTTCAGGCCGGCAAACTGGCACGGGAACCTCGGGCCGGCAGGCTGGCACGGGAACTTCAGGCCGGCAGGCTGGCACAGGGACTTCAGGCCGGCAGGCTGGCACAGGGACTTCAGGCCGGCAGGCTGGCACAGGGACTTCAGGCCGGCAGGCTGGCACAGGAACTTCAGGCTGGCAGACTGGCACAGGAACCTCAGGCCGGCAGACTGGCACAGGAACCTCAGGCCGGCAGACTGGCACAGGAACTTCAGGCCGGCAGACTGGCACAGGAACCTCAGGCCGGCAGACTGGCACAGGAACCTCAGGCTGGCAGACTGGCACAGGAACCTCAGGCTGACAGATTGGCACAGGAACCTCAGGCTGGCAGACTGGCACAGGAGACTCAGGCTGGCAGACTGGCACAGGAACTTCAGGCTGGCGAACTGGCACAGGAACCACAGGCCGGAAAACTGGTACAGGAACTTCAGGCTGGCAAACTGGCACAGGAACTTCAGGCTGGCAAACTGGCACAGGAAATTCAGGCTGGCAAACTGGCACAGGGACCTCAGGCTGGCAGACTGGCACAGGGACCTCAGGCTGGCAGACTGGCACAGGGACCTCAGGCTGGCAGACTGGCACAGGAACTTCAGGCTGGCAGACCGGTACAGGAACGTCAGACTGGGTAAAGGGCACTGGGACGTCAGATTGGGTAACAGGCATAGGGTTGGCAGATTTAGAAGTATAGTCAGGTTCAACTGGCATGAATGCAGGCTGGAGCAGGTTGGTGGGTGTGGAGGCAGGTTGGATTGCTGGTATAATTGTGTGGGTCGGAAAGTACTTCCGCTTCTTTTTAGGCTTAGCCACTGCAGATTTGTAAATAACAGGGGGATTTGATGGATTTGGATGGAATTGAATAAAAGGGAGGACTGGAATGCGGCAGGGATACGGGGATAGTGGCTGGAGGAGGTTCTTGTGGATTTGCTATAGGTGGAAGAGAAGAAGCAGGTGGATTGAAGGCAGGGTAGATGCAACAGGTAGAGACTGGGTAGTAATATTTGGCGGGGGGCTGAGCAAACTGGGCTGTAGCTGGGGTTGCCATAGGCGATGGGCGGATACATTCTTGGGAAGGCAGGTGATTAATGGCAGGGCTGGAATGTTGTGGCTTGGCTGAATTCAGGAGGAGATCTGACCATGCCTGCAGCACAGGTTGAATAAAAACTGGTTCGCACACACCCTTTCTAATCAGAGATTGCACTGAACTAACACAATCAGATAACACCTGCTGGGAACAGGGGAAATAATGCTCATCAAAAGAAGCTGGATCATCCTTTAATAACCATACTAGGGATTCAACTTGATCACCATTGAAAGGGGGAGAGAAGTCATCACTTCCTTCGGGAACAAATGAAAGGGCTGGTTCTACACATAACCAGAATAGGGATGAGCCGAACACCCCCGGGTTCGGTTCGCACCAGAACCTGCGAACGGACCGAAAGTTTGCGCAAACTTTAGAACCCTATTAAATACAATGGACGCAAACGTTCGAAATCTAAAGTGCTAATTATAACGGCTAATATGCATGTTATTGTCCTAAAAAAGGTTTGGGGACCCGGGTTCTGCCCCAGGGAACATGTATCAATGCAAAAAAAAGTTTCAAAAACTGCAGTTTTTTGGGAGCAGTCATTTTAATGATGCATAAAGTGAAAAATAAAAGTCAAATATTCCTTTAAATATCGTACCTGGGGGGTGTCTAAAGTATGCCTGTGAAGTGGCATGTGTTTCTCGTGTTTAGAACTGTCCCTGCACAAAATGAAATTTCTAAAGGAAAAAAAGGCCATTTAAAACTTCTTGCGGGTTTAATGTCATGTCTGGTCCCGGTAATATGGATGAAAATCTTTGAGAAAAATGGCATGGCTATCCCATCAACCCCCCCCTACCCCAGCCCATTACCAGCCCCTTTGGGTCTTGTATGGATATTAAGGGGAACCCCGCACGCAAAATAAAAAAGGCCCTATATACTCTGAACAGCAGTATACAGGTGGTGCAAACAAGACAGGGACTGTAGGTTTGTTCATAAGTAGAATCTGTTTGTAATTTTGAACACGTACATTGTTTAAGTGTATCTCCAGCCAAAAAATCTATTTTTAAGCTTTTTGGAAAACATAGGGAAGGGTTATCACCCCTGTAACATTTGTTTTGCTATCTGTGCCCCTGTTCAGAACATTTCACCTCACTTTCCGTCCCAATGACAACTGTTTTTGAAAAGTGGGGTTTTTATTGAAACAAGGATTGGTGATAAAGCATCAGTAGAGAGGAGACACCTGTTTCCCATATTAACTCTTACAGGAGAGAATTTCCCTTCCTAGGGGTAGATTTCCTCTCACTTCCTGTTGTCTCCTTCCGTTTGCAAGTAGGAGTCGTTTGTAAGTTGGATGTTTGAAAGTATGGGCCTGCCGTATATACTCTGCAGAAATTGACCCCTTAGGTGTTGGTGTTGGCACAACACTGTAAGCACTCACAGTTACTCTTGGTGGGTGCTGGAACGCCCTGCTGTCAACTATTATATCAGGAATTGTAATTACATGCCATTGTTGAACAGTGGTAGGAAAAATTGGGCCTTTGATGGTGGTGCTGGTGCCACAACACTGTAAGCCCTCACAGTTACTCTTGGTGGGTGCATGAATGGGCCCTGCTGTGAATTATTAGATCAAGAATTGTAATTGCATGCCCCTGTTGAACAGGGGCTGAAAAATTGGGCCTTTGGTGGTGGTGTTGGTGGTGGTGGTGTTGTCACAACACTGTAAGCCCTCACATTTACTCTTGGCGGGCGCATGAATGGGCCCTGCTGTGAATTATTAGATCAAGAATTTTTATTACATGCCCCTGTAGAACAGGGGCTGAAAAATTGGGCCTTAGCTACTGGTGCCACAACACAGCAACCCCTCACAGATACTGTACTTGGAGCAAAGTAATGAGCCCTGTTGCAAAGTATTGCATCAAAAATTGTAATTACACGCTCCTGTTAAACAGGGGCAGACAAATTGGGCCTTAGGCACTGGTGCTGGTGCCACGACACTGCAACCTCTCCCAGATACTCTAGTTGGAGTGCAGGAATGAGCCCTGCTGCAAAGCATTGCATCAAAAATTTTAATTACATGCCCCTGTTAACTACTTCCCTACCGCCCACCGTCAAATGACGTCAACAGATGGGATCTCCCATACTGAGTGGATGTCATATGACGTCCTCGGCTTTGTGGGGGGGATATCTGAATGATGCCTTCAGCTAGAGGCATCATTCAGATATCCTTTTGTTCAGCCGGCGATTCTGCGCACCATAAGAATGATCATAGCGGCGGTTCCACCGCTTGATCGTTCTTATAGGCGGCGGGAGGGGACATCCCCCCCTCCTGCCACCATCCGGTGCTTCTCCGGGCTCTCCCTTGCGATCGGGGACCCGGAGCGAATCTTCCGGCGCCGTTGGTGGGTCACGTGATGAGCATAGAGATGACTGGTGACCAGATGGTCACCAGTCATCTCTATGATCGTCGGAGGCCCGGGCGCGATGTGATGACGTCACGCCCGGGTCCTCAAATGTAAACAAAGCCGCCATTGCGGCTGTAAGTATGAGATCAGTGAAAAAAAATTCACTGATCTCATGCTTTCCAGCCTGGAGGAAAGATGTGGGGTCTCAATAAAGAGAACCTGTCACACACATTCCTATTACAAGGGATGTTTACATTCCTTGTAATAGGAATAAAAGTGATAAAAAAAAAAAAAAAGTAAAATAAGTGTAAAAAAAAAAAAAAAAAAAGTAAAAAAAAAAAAATTTAAACGCCCCTGTCCCCGGTAGCTCGCGATCAGAAGCGAACGGACATGTAAGTCCCGCCCACATATGTAAACGCCGTTCAAACCACATATGTGAGGTATCGCCGCGTGCGTTAGAGCGAGAGCAACAATTCTAGCACTAGACCTCTGTAACTCTAACCTGGTAACCTGTAAAAAAAATTAAAGCGTCGCCTATGGAGATTTTTAAATACCGAAGTTTGGCGCCATTCTATGAGTGTGCGCAATTTTAAAGTGTGACATGTTGGGTATCTATTTACTCGGCGTAACATCATCTTTCATCTTTTACAAAAAAATTGGGCTAACTTTACTGTTTTGTTATTTTTTAAATAATAAAACCTTTTTTCTTCCAAAAAAAAGGCATTTGAAAAATTATTGCGCAAATACCGTGCAAGAAAAAAAAGCTGCAATGACCGTCATTTTATTCCATAGGGTGTCTGCTAGAAAAACATATATAATGTTTGGGGGTTCTGAGTAATTTTCTAGCAAAAGAATGATGATTTGTACATGTAGGAGAGAAGTGCCAGAATAGGCCCAGTATTGAGGGGGTAAGAAAAGCCCTGTATTGAAGTAGTTAAACAGGGGCTGAAAAATTGGGCCTTAGCCACTGGTGGCGGCACCCAGAAACAAAAATGTTTTTCCAAGATATCATCATGAATCGGATCATTGAGGAGGAGGAGGAGGATAGTCAGTCAACATAACAGGACAGTCACTCAGTCAGCATCAGCATCAGTCTTGAAGGGATGTGACATTTGAAAATAAATTATTCTGTTATATCAGCTTCAGGTGCTTGGTAGTTGGTGGTGATCCAAGACTGGTTCATCTTTAGGAAGGTGGTGATCCAAGACTGGTTCATCTTTAGGAAGGTCAGTCGATCAACCGAATCGGTGGACAGGCGCACCCTGTGATTTGTGACAAATCCTCCAGCAGCACTGAATGTGCGTTCCGAAAGAACGCTGGATGCAGGACAGGCCAGTAGCTCAATTGCATACTGTGCAAGCTCTGGCCAGTGATCCATCCTTAAGACCCAGTAAGCCAGAGGATTTTCGGTGGGAAAGGTGTCCAAATCTGACCTTGCCCCTAGGTATTCCTGCACCATGTATATCAGATGCTGGCGATGCTTGCTGGAACCGATCATACCTTGGGGCTGCGGACTAAAGAATTGTCTGAACGCATCGGTCAGACTGCCACCTTCCCCACCGCTCCTTCTTTGACTGACCGAAGCCTCAGCAACTCGTTGTCCCAGACCAGGAGTTTGTAACCTCCCAGTCTCTGGGAACGCGTTGCACAGACCTTTCTGCAAGGCCTCCCGGAGTTGTCTCATCCTCTGCTCCCTCTGCGACGGCAAGATAAGGTCCGCAACCTTAGCCTTGTACCGTGGATCAAGGAGAGTGGTCAGCCAGTAATGGACCTTCTCCTTGATCCGAAGAATACGAGGATCCTTCCGCAGACTTTGCAGGATCAGGAAGGCCATGCAGCGTAGGTTAGCTGAGGCATTAGGTCCGGAGTCCTCTGGGTCACTAAGGACGACATGATCCGCAGCCACCTCCTCTCAGCCACGTACAAGTCCACGGGTTTCTTGGGACTGTAAATCATCCCTAAAAGACTGCTGCTGTTGATGCTGCTGACTGCCAGGCTCCACCTCCATGCTGACACAATCCTCCTCCTCCTCCTCCTCGTCCTCTTCCTGTGCGATGGGTGGGACAGAAGGAACACTGTCTGGGTAAAGGGGGCCTTGAGAGGCAAGGAAGTCCTCCTCTTCCTGCCTCTGTTCTGCCTCAAGTGCCCTGTCCATTATTCCATGCAGCGTTTGCTCCAACAGGTGGACAAGAGGTACAGTGTCACTGATGCATGCACTGTCACTGCTCACCATCCTCGTGGCCTCCTCAAATGGTGCCAGGACAGTGCATGCATCCCTGATCATGCCCCACTGGCGTGGTGAAAAAAACCCGAGCTCCCCTGACCCTGTCCTGGTGCCGTAGTCGCACAGGTACTCATTGATGGCCCTCTGCTGCGTGTGCAGCTGCTGCAGCATGGCCAACGTTGAGTTCCACCCGGTGGGCATGTCACATATAGGGCGGTTCTTGGGCAAGTTCAACTCCTTTTGCAGCTCAGCCAGGCGAGCACTGGCATTATAAGATATGCGGAAATGCACAGACTTTCCTGGCCTGCCTCAGGACATCCTGTAAGCCTGGGTACCTGCCCAAGAACCGCTGCACCACCAGGTTAAGGACGTGAGCCACACAGGGCACATGGGTCAGTTGTAGTGTTTAGCGAACCCGAACTGTAAAGTTCGGGTCCGTACCGAACTTTAGCTTTTTCCCGAACCCGAACCCGAACCCGGTCTTTGCGCAAAAGTCCGGGTTCGGGTTCGGGTTCGGCAATCTAATTACGCATTTAGAAATGCTTCAGGGGCCAGCCAATCACCTTTTGATTAGCTGGTGTGCCCTTAGAGGCCATCATAGCCATGCCTACTAATGGCATGGCTGTGATTGGTCAGTGCAACATGTGACCCAGCTTCTATATAAGCTAGAGGCACACAGCACACACATCACTCTGCTTCAGAATAGATAGGGAGAGGATCTTGGCTGCTGCTGTTGCTAATAGGGAGAGATTGTAAAATACATGAGGTAGTCCTGATTCTGCAATCTGAGGGAAAAGATAGAGAGATAGTGTAGTGTAGGGCCAGGTTCCTGTTGGTGCTTTCAGGGAGAGAGAATATTATATAGGAGTCCAGATTCAGAGATTAAAATCAGCGATCTGCATAGGTTTACCTGTTTGTGTTGCAGTGCAGTCTTTTTACACTGCCATGAGCCCAGTGTCAGAGAAAATCTAACTTTTAGGGGGAAAAAAAGGCATTTTATTGTGCTCTTTTCCAAAAGACCCATAGGGCAAAAAAAAAAAATTCCATTTTATTTTGCTCGTGCAAAAAAAGACCAGTTTAGGGCAAAAAAATTAAAAATTAAAAAATTTTCACTTTAATGTACGCTTGCAAAAAGAGCCATTCAGGGCCACAAAAAATAGTTTGCAGTGTGTTATACATATGTGGAGGTGTGTGAAATAAACAATTTCTATATAGTTTTCTCCTACTGTGCTATACTAAAAAAATAACATTTTTTTTGAATAGCATTTTCTGCAGTTCTGTAGCTGTGCGATTCAGCGGTTACGTACTGTGGGTGTGTTCTGCTCTTCCAAAAAACGCAGTTTAGGGGCACATAAAATAGTTTGCAGTGTGTTATACATATTTGGAGGTGTGTGAAATAAACAATTTCTATATAGTTTTCTCCTACTGTGCTATACTAAAAAAACAACATTTTTTTTGAATAGCATTTTCTGCAGTTCTGTAGCTGTGCGATTCAGCGGTTACGTACTGTGGGTGTGTTCTGCTCTTCCAAAAAACGCCGTTTAGGGGCACAAAAATAGTTTGCAGTGTGTTATACATATTTGGAGGTGTGTGAAATAAACAATTTCTATATAGTTTTCTCCTACTGTGCTATACTAAAAAAACTAAATTTTTTTGGAATAGCATTTTCTGCAGTTCTGTAGCTGTGCGATTCAGCGGTTACGTACTGTGGGTGTGTTCTGCTCTTCCAAAAAACGCCGTTTAGGGGCACAAAAAATAGTTTGCAGTGTGTTATACATATTTGGAGGTGTGTGAAATAAACAATTTCTAAATAGTTTTCTTCTACTGTGCTATACTAAAAAAACAAAAAAAATTTTGAATAGCATTTTCTGCAGTTCTGTAGCTGTGCGATTCAGCGGTTACGTACTGTGGGTGTGTTCTGCTCTTCCAAAAAACGCCATTTAGGGGCACAAAAAATAGTTTGCAGTGTGTTATACATATTTGGAGGTGTGTGAAATAAACAATTTCTATATAGTTTTCTCCTACTGTGCTATACTAAAAAAACAACATTTTTTTTGAATAGCATTTTCTGCAGTTCTGTAGCTGTGCGATTCAGCGGTTACGTACTGTGGGTGTGTTCTGCTCTTCCAAAAAACGCAGTTTAGGGGCACATAAAATAGTTTGCAGTGTGTTATACATGTTTGGAGGTGTGTGAAATAAACAATTTCTATATAGTTTTCTCCTACTGTGCTATACTAAAAAAACAACATTTTTTTTGAATAGCATTTTCTGCAGTTCTGTAGCTGTGCGATTCAGCGGTTACGTACTGTGGGTGTGTTCTGCTCTTCCAAAAAACGCCGTTTAGGGGCACAAAAAATAGTTTGCAGTGTGTTATACATATTTGGAGGTGTGTGAAATAAACAATTTCTATATAGTTTTCTCCTACTGTGCTATACTAAAAAAACAACATTTTTTTGGAATAGCATTTTCTGCAGTTCTGTAGCTGTGCGATTCAGCGGTTACGTACTGTGGGTGTGTTCTGCTCTTCCAAAAAACGCAGTTTAGGGGCACAAAAAATAGTTTGCAGTGTGTTATACATATTTGGAGGTGTGTGAAATAAACAATTTCTAAATAGTTTTCTTCTACTGTGCTATACTAAAAAAACAAAAAAAAATTTGAATAGCATTTTCTGCAGTTCTGTAGCTGTGCGATTCAGCGGTTACGTACTGTGGGTGTGTTCTGCTCTTCCAAAAAACGCTGTTTAGGGGCACAAAAAATAGTTTGCAGTGTGTTATACATATTTGGAGGTGTGTGAAATAAACAATTTCTATATAGTTTTCTCCTACTGTGCTATACTAAAAAAACAAAAATTTTTTTGAATAGCATTTTCTGCAGTTCTGTAGCTGTGCGATTCAGCGGTTACGTACTGTGGGTGTGTTCTGCTCTTCCAAAAACACCCATTTAGGGCAAGATCCTAAATTTGGAAAATATGAGGAGAAGGTCAAAGGGACGTGGGGGCCCCGGTTGTGGTGCTGCTGGTGGAGCTCCTGTTGCAGGGAGAGGACGTGGTGGATCTGTGCCAGATACACGCACAAGTGAAACACCTTCCTCAGGTGCGAGTAGGCGACCGAGCCTGCGGCGGTATTTTGTCACGCCTAATGAGGCTGTACGAATGTTTAGGCCAGGACAAGTACAGGCGATAGTAGATTGGGTTTCTGACAGTGCCTCGGGTTCCTTCACATTGTCTCCCACCCACTCTTCTGATGAAAGATCAGAGTTGGCACCTGAAACCCATGTCCATCAGTCTTTCACCTCACCCCCTTGCAAATCAGCCAAGCAGTCTGAGCCCCAAATCATGCAGCAGTCTCTTCTGCTTTTCGATGTTAGCAGGGTTTCCCAGGGCCATCCACCTAGCCCTGCCCCAGAAGTGGAAGAGATTGAGTGCACCGATGCCCAACCACTTATGTTTCATGATGAGTACATGGGAGGACCATCGCAGTACGTCTCGGATGATGACAAAACACAGGTGCCAACTGCTGCTGCTTTCGCAATTGTGCAGGCAGACAAGGAGGGCAGGGGTGAAGACTGGGTGGAAGATGATGTGGAGGACGATGAGGTCCTCGACCCCACATGGAATCAACGTTATGCAGGTGACCAGTGTAGTTTGGAGGAAGAGGCGGTGGTCGCACAGAGCCACCAGCACAGCAGAAGAGGGAGCAGGGTGCAAAAGCGGAGCGTCCGTCCCCTTGACAGTATGTCTGCTACTGCCCAACGCAGCAAGGGACCGAGCACACCAAAGCCAGGTCCAAGGAGTTCCCTAGTGTGGCAGTTCTTCACACAATGTGCTGATGACAAGACACGAGTGGTTTGCAGGCTGTGCAATCAGAGGCTGAAGCGAGGCATAAACGTTCTCAACCTGAGCACAACCTGCATGACCAGGCATCTAAGTGCAAAGCACGAGCTGCAGTGGAGTAGACACCTCAAAAACCAAGAAAGGTCTCTGGCTCCTCCTGCTTCCTCTTCTGCTGCAGTCTCGGCCTCTTCATCCACCTCTGTAGTGACAGTGGCACCTGCCACCCCGCAAACAGAGGATCTGCCAGCAACACTACCACCTGGGTCACCAACCATCTCCACAATGTCCCATGGAAGCGTTCAGCTCTCTATCTCCCAAACATTGGAGCGGAAGAGGAAGTACCCCCCTAGCCACCCGCGATCCCTGGCCCTGAATGCCAGCATTTCAAAACTCCTGGCCTTTGAAATGCTGTCATTCCGTATGGTGGAGACGCAGAGTTTTAAAAGCCTGATGGCATTGGCTGTCCCACAGTACATCGTGCCCAGCCGCCACAATTTTTCCAGGCGAGCCATCCCTTCCCTGCACAACCAAGTGGGGGACAAAATCAGGTGTGCACTGCGCAATGCCATCTGTGGCAAGGTCCACCTAACTACGGATGCGTGGACCAGTAAGCACGGTCAGGGACGTTATATCTCCCTAACAGCACACTGGGTAAACGCAGTGGCGGCTGGGCCTGAGGCAGATAGCAGTTTGGCGCATGTCCTTCCACCACCGAGGATTGCAGGGCGCTTCAGTTTGCCTCCTGTTTCTAACTCCTCCTACTCCACTTCCTCATCCTCTACCGCCTCCTCATCCGGTCAGCGTAACACCTTCACCACCAACTTCAGCACAGCCAGGGGTAAACGACAGCAGGCAGTTTTAAAACTTTCCTGTTTGGGGGAAAAAACCCACACCGCGCAGGAGTTGTGGAGGGACATGGAACAACAGACCAATGAGTGGTTGCTGTCAGTGAGCCTCAAGCCCGGCCTGGTGGTGTGCGATAATGGGCGAAATCTCGTAGCAGCTCTGGGCCTAGCCGGTTTGACGCACATCCCTTGCCTGGCGCATGTGCTGAACTTGGTGGTCCAGAGGTTCCTTAAAAATTACCCCAATATGCCAGAGCTGCTGCAGAAAGTGCGGGCTGTGTGTGCGCACTTTCGGCGTTCTCACCCTGCTGCTGCTCGCCTGTCAGCGCTGCAGCGTAACTTCGGCCTTCCCGCTCACCGCCTCATATGTGACGTGCCCACAAGGTGGAACTCCACCTTGCACATGCTGGCCAGACTGTGCGAGCAGCAGCAGGCGATAGAGGAGTTTCAGCTGCAGCAATCACGCGTGAGTCGCTCTGTGGAACAGCACCACTTCACCACCAATAACTGGGCCTCCATGCGAGACCTGTGTGCCTTGTTGCGCTGTTTTGAGTACTCCACCAACATGTCCAGTGCCAATGACGCCGTTCTTAGCGTTACTATCCCAGTTCTATGCCTCCTTGAAAAAACGCTTCGGGCGATGATGGAAGAGGATGTGGCACAGGAGGATGAGGAGGAGGAGGAGGAAGCGGGATCATTTCAAAGGCTTTCAGGGCAGTCTTTCACAAGTGGCTACGAGGGTGGGTTCCTGCACCAACAAACGCCAGGTACACAATTTTCCGGCAGAAAGGGCACAGTTCTGGAGGATGACGAGGTGGAGGAGGAGATGGAGGAGGAGGAGGAGGAGGATGAGCCATTTTCACAGCAGGGTGGCACCCAGACCAGCTCGTGGCCATCACTGGTGCGTGGCTGGGGGGATACAGAGGACACAGACGATACACCTCCCACAGAGGACAGCTTTTCTTTGCCTCTGGGCAGCCTGGCACACATGAGCGATTACATGCTGCAGTGTTTCCGCAATGACCACCGAGTTGCCCACATTTTGACTGGTGCTGATTACTGGGTGGCCACCCTGCTGGATCCCCGTTACAAGGACAACGTACCATCCTTAATTCCCTCACTGGAGCGGGAGATCGTAAGATGCGCGAGTACAAGCGCACGCTGGTAGACGCGCTGCTGGTGGCATTCCCACCTGACAGCGGGCGTACCGTGGAAGCACAAGGCGAAGCTAGAGGAGGAGGAAGAATTCGCCAACGCAGCCGGGGCACCGGCAGCACCTAAGAAGGCAGGGTTAGCATGGCTGAAATGTGGAAAAGCTTTGTCAGCACGCCACAACAACCAGCACCACCAGCTGAGATGGAACGTCTTAGCAGGAGGCAGCATTTCACCAACATGGTTGAGCAGTATGTGTCCACAGGCCTACACGTACTGGATGACGGGTCTGCCCCCTTTAACTTCTGGGTCTCCAAATTGGGCACATGGCCTGAGCTTGCCCTTTATGCCTTGGAGGTGCTGGCCTGCCCTGCAGCCAGTGTATTATCTGAACGTGTATTTAGCACGGCAGGGGGCGTTATCACAGACAAGCGCAGCCGCCTGTCCAGAGCCAATGTGGACAAGCTCACGTTCATTAAAATGAACCAGGCATGGATCCCACAGGACTTGTCCGTACCTTCTGCAGAATAGACATGTATACCGGTGTTGTGACAAAAACTGTCCGGCCATCGGATTGTGTCCGGCCCATACTGCGAAGGCGCAGCGCTTGCGCAGTACAGAGGACAAGGAGATTCACAAAATCTCCGAAGATGAACGGCGCCTGCGCTGTGAGTGCAGGTTCAAGCCCCACCATCCAAGTGGACATACGGTAGCACATAGTAACAGGGCCCCTCACGGGCTCGGTTCGATCGCCACGCTTCGGGCACGGCCTCACTTGGCTCGGCTTGAACCATGGATGGTGTGGCCTTCACCTGAACTCACCACGCAGGCGCCGTTCATCTTGGGAGATTTTCGAAATCCCCTTGTCCTACATACTGAGCAAGCGCAGTACAGGGTGGACACTATTTGACGGGGGACAGAATTTGACACATCACCGGCCTTACCCAGCCATTGTTGTATTTTTGAACCAGTGTTGGCTACCTCGTCCTCCTCCACCGCCGCTTCCACCTACACAGCCACATCCACCGCCACCTCAACCTCCTACTCCATATGGACCTTGTCCTCCTAGGTCAAGATTATAATTTTTATTTTATTTTTTTGTAGCGCACAGATCCTTTCCCCCTTACCTGCCTTTATGTTGTTGGCTCCTCACAGGAGGGAGAAAGGCACACCGCACTACCAGCCCGGACCCTCCTATATAAAGAGGTTGAGCGGTGTACTTGACGGGCCGTGTCCACAGCCGGAGTCAAAACTCCTCCAGAGGATGATTCTCACCTCTACTGTAGGTAGAGGCAAGTCCTTTAATTCCCAGTAAAGTCAATGTCCACACCAGCTGAAATTACAACTCTATTCTCTCATGGCAAAATAAACTCTACTCGGATAGAAAAGGTTAGAGCAAAGAAACAGGACAGCTTAAGGTGTGGAGGAGGTCCAGACACAAATGTAGCACATTCACTTCACTGCTTAGGTTTCTCAAACAGTTTTAGGTGCACGGTCTCTGCCACAGACCTTGAGGTTGGTCTCTGCCACAGACCGGGTGTACAAGGCCCCTGCCACGGACCTGGAGAACTTTGGTCTCTGCCACAGACCAGGGTGTATAAGGCCCCTGCCACGGGCCGGGTGAATAAGGCCTCTGATACAGTCAAGATGACCTTGAGCTTCTCTTTCTATGAACCTAGCCCATATCAAGGGGAAGACATCTCTCCAGGGAGTCAACAGACCCTTCCTTCACCGTGACTCCCGCATCGGTCCATCAGAATGATCCTCCCTTCCCTGGAACATGGTCCCCTACACGAGGCGGCACCCTAAGACTCCTCGACCCTTAGCGGACTCCAGACGAAGGCTCTGGACTCCAGGCTTTACTCCCGCACCTAGGCCTCCATACCCAGGGCAGCAGGAACTCCAGGATAGTACCTCACCCCGGGCTAAAGGTACCCGAGATGGAACAGGAACACATGCACCCAGGCCGAAGGCACCTGGGCGTGGACCCCACTGGACATCAGCCCCCAGGCCAAAGGTCTGCCCCTTTTATATGCTCTCCCGGCATGCACAGCAGGTTCCCCGCCCCGCTGTACTACTGCCAAGAGGGGACACAAAAGGCACAGCACTGTATCGGTGGTTCAACCCTAGCCTACCATGGCAGCGCCACCTGTAGGCCACAGGGAACTGCACACCAATATTGTCCCCCGAGGACAAAATGGTCCATGAATCCGACAGAATTAGGGTGTTTGAGCCTATATACCACTCAAACACTTCCCTTAAATGTAGCACACCGCTACATTTTTATTTCAAAGTATTTTATTTTCCCACTAGCTTACCCATTAAATTGAATAATTTATTCCAGAAAGGGCGTATTCTGGGGCATTCCCACCATATGTGTGGCATCGTGCCGTTGAGTTTCTGAGGTTCTTAATGACTTCCCGTACCTCTTCTGCTGAAAAGGGGGCCTCCAGCATATTTTTTTATTTTTTTTATGTTATTTTAAGTTATTTCCCTATCCACATTTGTTTGCAGAGCACTTGCCATGCTCTTAACAACATTTTGCTGCCATTTGCAAACCTCTAGCCCTTTCCATTACTTTTTTAGAGCCTTTTTAGTCCTTAGAAGTCCGGGTCCCCATTGACTTCAATGGGGTTCGGGTTCGGGTCCGGGTTCGGGTTAAAGTTCGGTCCCGAACCCAAACTTTTTTCCGAAGTTCGGCCGAACCCGTCGAACCCGAACATCCAGGTGTCCGCTCAACTCTAGTCAGTTGTCCCTGTCGGAGGGCGGAGAGGAGGTTGGTGCCATTGTCGCAAACCACCATTCCTGGCTTAAGCTGGCGTGGCGTCAACCACCTCTTGGCCTGCCACTGCAGAGCAGACAGAACCTCTGCCCCAGTGTGGCTCCTGTCCCCAAACACACCAGCGCAAGCACGGCATGGCATCTTTTTGCCTGCGTACTTGCGTAGCCCCTTGAACGCCTACGGAGCACCGCTGGTTCCGAGGACAAAGCACAGGAAGAGGCCATGGAGGAAGAAGAAGAGGAGGGGGAGGAGGGGGTGGAGGAGAGAGGTGTGTCACAACCAGTTGTAGCATTTTGGAGGCGTGGCGGCGGAACAACCTCCAACACTACTGCACCTTGTCCTGCATCCTTCCCAGCTGCCAAAAGAGTGACCCAATGGGCCGTGAAAGAAAAGTAACGTCCCTGTCTATGCCTGCTGGACCATGAGTCAGCGGTAATATGCACCTTACCGCTGACCGCCCTGTCCAGCGAGGCCAAGACATTGCCTTCCACATGCCGGTAGAGAGCCGGAATCGCCTTCCGTGAGAAAAAGTGGCGTTTGGGAACCTGCCACTGAGGAACCGCACATTGCACAAACTCACAGAAGGGGGCCGAGTCTACCAACTGAAAAGGCAGCAGTTGAAGCGCTAGCAATTTAGCCAAGCTAGCATTCAACCGCTGGGCATGTGGATGGCTGGGAGTGAACTTCTTTCGACGGTCCAGCAGCGGGGGCAGGGAAATTTGCCTGCTAGAATCGGACGTCGGTGTACTGCTAGCAGAGTGCCCACAAGTACTTGGCTGTGACACACCTAATTCTACACCTTCATTCCTCTCAGTGCAGGTTTCAGAGAGGACTGAAGGTATAGTGGGGTTGGAGATCCCAGCTGATGCGGTGCAAGGAGAGGTCCGCTTTGTTCTTTGGTGTGGGTGTTTAAGGTAGGCTTGCCAACGAGCTGCATGGCAGGTCAACATATGTCTGGTCAAGCATGTGGTGCCCAAGCGATGTTTTGGCCACGCGATATACACTTGAGACATATGTTGCAAACAGCAGCTGTGCGATTTGATGCACTCGACTCAAAAAAGGCCCACACCAAAGAACTTTTTGAATAACGGGCAGAGGCAGCGCCCTGCACAGGCGGAGCTCTGCGGTGTGATTCAGTCGGTGTGCTGCCCTTACGCTGGCCCCCGGAGGGCATCCTGCCTCGTTGGAGATGTGCCTCCTCCTCATACTCCTCCTCCTCTCTCCTATTAGGCACTCACGTGGAGTCAGTGACCTCATCATCCCCTCCCTCCTCATCACTGGAGCCAATCTGGCAGTATGCTGCAGCTGCCTGAACATATCTGCCAGATTGGTGTCCTTCTTGAGCATCCCCTCTCTCTGCTCTCACGCTACTGCCTTCCTCTAGCTGGGTATCATCATCAGACCCTTCGAAACACTGGGCATCCTCCTGGAGCATGTACCCAACACTGTGCTCAAACAGTTGGGGGGACTCCTCAGGAGGACATGGTGGGTCTAGGGAAGGAGTGACTGATGATGACATTGATACCAGGGAAGAGGACGCTTTGGCAGCTGCTTTGCCAGTACCCTGAGCCTGGGTGAGAGAGGATGAGAAGGATGAGGAGGGCTTGGTCATCCACTCTACCAAGTCTTCGGCATGATGCGGCTCAACACGTCCAGCTGCCGAAAAGAAGGACAAGCGTGTCCCATGGCCACGTGCTTATGACGATGCACCGCGTCCACGACCAGCACTGTTGTCTCTAGACACAAAGCCTGCTTGCCCTCTTTTATTGGCTCCTGACTGTCTGCCTCTCCTTGTTTGCCTTCCAGACATTCTAATGGCCTGCAGGGAGATGGGAAAACCAGCAATAAGTGGTAGCTTCAGGTGTATATTTTGCAGGAAGCACACTACGCCCGCTGTAAGTGCTGCAAATGCCTGTTAGTGTAACACAAAAGAAAAAAAGCTCAAGCAATAAGGTCTAGCTTCAGGTGTATAATGTGCAGGAGGCACGCTACGCCCGCTGTAAGTGCTGCAAATTCCTGTTAGTGTAACACACCAGGAAAACACAGCAATAAGGGCTAGCTTCAGGTGTATATTTAGCAGGAAGCACACTACGCCCGCTGTAAGTGCTGCAAATGCCTGTTAGTGTAACACACCAGGAAAACACAGCAATACGGGCTAACTTCAGGTGTATAATGTGCTGGAGGCACACTACGCCCGCTGTAAGTGCTGCAAATGCCTGTTAGTGTAACACACCAGGAAAACACAGCAATATGGGCTAGCTTCAGGTGTATATTTAGCAGGAAGCACACTATGCCCGCTGTAAGTGCTGCAAATGCCTGTTAGTGTAACACACCAGGAAAACACAGCAATAAGGGCTAGCTTCAGGTGTATATTTAGCAGGAAGCACACTACGCCCGCTGTAAGTGCTGCAAATGCCTGTTAGTGTAACACACCAGGAAAACACAGCAATACGGCTAGCTTCAGGTGTATAATGTGCTGGAGGCACACTACGCCCGCTGTAAGTGCTGCAAATGCCTGTTAGTGTAACACACCAGGAAAACACAGCAATACGGGCTAGCTTCAGGTGTATATTTAGCAGGAAGCACACTACGCCCGCTGTAAGTGCTGCAAATGCCTGTTAGTGTAACACACCAGGAAAACACAGCAATACGGGCTAGCTTCAGGTGTATAATGTGCAGGAGGCACACTACGCCCGCTGTAAGTGCTGCAAATGCCTGTTAGTGTAACACACCAGAAAAACACAGCAATACGGCCTAGCTTCAGGTGTATATTTAGCAGGAAGCACACTACGCCCGCTGTAAGTGCTGCAAATGCCTGTTAGTGTAACACACCAGGAAAACACAGCAATACGGGCTAGCTTCAGTTGTATAATGTGCCGGAGGCACACTATGCCCGCTGTAAGTGCTGCAAATGCCTGTTAGTGTAACACACCAGGAAAACACAGCAATAAGGGCTAGCTTCAGGTGTATATTTAGCAGGAAGCACACTACGCCCGCTGTAAGTGCTGCAAATGCCTGTTAGTGTAACACACCAGGAAAACACAGCAATACGGCTAGCTTCAGGTGTATAATGTGCTGGAGGCACACTACGCCCGCTGTAAGTGGTGCAAATGCCTGTTAGTGTAACACACCAGGAAAACACAGCAATACGGGCTAGCTTCAGGTGTATATTTAGCAGGAAGCACACTACGCCCGCTGTAAGTGCTGCAAATGCCTGTTAGTGTAACACACCAGGAAAACACAGCAATACGGCTAGCTTCAGGTGTATAATGTGCTGGAGGCACACTACGCCCGCTGTAAGTGCTGCAAATGCCTGTTAGTGTAACACACCAGGAAAACACAGCAATACGGGCTAGCTTCAGGTGTATATTTAGCAGGAAGCACACTACGCCCACTGTAAGTGCTGCAAATGCCTGTTAGTTTAACACACCAGGAAAACACAGCAATACTGGCTAGCTTCAGGTGTATAATGTGCAGGAGGCACACTACGCCCGCTGTAAGTGCTGCAAATGCCTGTTAGTGTAACACACCAGGAAAACACAGCAATACGGGCTAGCTTCAGGTGTATATTTAGCAGGAAGCACACTACGCCCGCTGTAAGTGCTGCAAATGCCTGTTAGTGTAACACACCTGGAAAACACAGCAATACGGCTAACTTCAGGTGTATAATGTGCTGGAGGCACACTACGCCCGCTGTAAGTGCTGCAAATGCCTGTTAGTGTAACACACCAGGAAAACACAGCAATACGGGCTAGCTTCAGGTGTATATTTAGCAGGAAGCACACTACGCCCGCTGTAAGTGCTGCAAATGCCTGTTAGTGTAACACACCAGGAAAACACAGCAATACGGGCTAGCTTCAGGTGTATATTTAGCAGGAAGCACACTACGCCCGCTGTAAGTGCTGCAAATGCCTGTTAGTGTAACACACCAGGAAAACACAGCAATACGGCTAGCTTCAGGTGTATAATGTGCTGGAGGCACACTACGCCCGCTGTAAATTTTTGTTTATTTTAAAAACTACTACCGATATTTACAATATATACAAAAAGAAAACAACATATACAATAAAAAAAACCTATTACTTCAAACTAACACATATTACCAAAACTCACCACCACCACCCTTACCCACTTTCCGACCACCCACACGTGGGTCTCTCAATACACATGTACCCGAAATCCCACTTTCCGACCACCCACACGTGGGTCTCTTAATATACATATACCCGAAATCCTAAAATAAAAGAAAAGAAAACACATCACCCACTAATCCTACAAAATCCTAATACTGCACACATCAAACCTAACACTAACCAAACTAATACCAATACCAACCACCCACCGGCTACTTACAGGCGAGAGCGCAAACAAGGTCTAGAATGCCTGCAAGCCCTACTTGTTAAAAGAAAAACTCAAAATCTAAGGGGGGTGAAAAGGACAGAAAGATACCACCCCCCCCGAAAGAAAAGAGGCCTAGAGCCTCAAGGAGGCCGGAAGGAGAAACCCCTCCACAGCCGGGCACTCCTATTGGCTCTGACCCTCTCCCTCTCAAGACTCCTCACCTTCACCAACTCCCGGAAGATATCACCCACCACCTCATGCGTGGACAGGACTTTGCCCCTAGTGGACACCAAACACCGAGCGTGCCATGTGTAATGGAGAGCCACTAAACTAGCTAAATAAAGTGACGATAACTCAAACCCTCTGTGAACCCTGAAGTCGCCGTACACCACCTCAGAGTAAGTCAAGGAAGAGAGTCGGGGATAACCAATGGCTTCCCCTGCCCCTTCGAGAACCTCAATGTTGAAGGGGCATTCGACCAAAAAGTGGTCCATGGTCTCCATTCCCCCCCCACATTCTGCACGAGGACAAACCCTGTCCCCTAGGTTCCTACACTTTAGGTTTCCACGGACATAGAGGCGTCCGTGGAAGGCCCTCCACGCAAGATCCCAAAACTTGCTTGGGATTCTTGGGGAATTCAGAAGGGCTAATCCCTTCTCGAGGACTCTCTCCGGGCAATCCCTTAAAGACAGTGGCTTCAAAATGTCCGAGGCCATTACTCTTGAGTACAGCTCACGCCGACCCGAAGAGCCCACCTCAAGGGCAGTTATCCGCCACTGCCTCAGTGCCTTCAAAGCTTGGGGGACATAGGACGGGAGATACCCGTGTGATCTACGAAGATCACCGGGCCGACCCCCATCCTCCCACCTACTCAGGAACAGCAAGAGCCAGTTCTTGCATGAGCGCTCCCACAGAGTAGGCAGGTCCACAAAGATGGACTGCAGGTTGAATTTCACAAATAAGGTGATGAAAAACATCACCGGATTGATCATATCCAACCCACCGCGCCTCCTCTGTCGGTACGTGACTTCCCTCTTGATCAGATTCAGCCTGTTTCCCCACAACAGCAGGAAAAACAGGCCCGAAATCCGGGCATAGAGAGACGCAGGCAAAATACAAACGTAGCTGACATAGAGGAATTCTGGCAGTAGGTATGTTTTGACCAGGCTTACCCTTTCCCTCAATGACAGCTTCCAGCCCTTCCAGGCATTCACCTTCCGAGATGCACCGACCAGTCTGCGCTCCCAATTTAGCTTGGGGTAATCTCCCGGGCCAAATAGGATGCCAAGAATTTTAACTTCTGGCTGGGGCTGGGGAAACACGTCCGGAAGAGCGAACTGCTCGCCTTCCTTCCCCAACCAGAGAACTTCGCTCTTGCCCCAATTGACCAACGAACCAGATGCCTCAGAGTAGCTCCCAATCTGCGTTTCCACAAAGAGGGCCTCCTCGCGGCTGGACACCACCACCGAGACATCATCCGCGTAGGCCACCACCCTCACTGCCGGATCCGGACCAATGCAAGGCTCCACCGGAACCCCCCTCAAACGCTCACGATCGAGCCTTCTCACAAAGGGATCGACGGCAAAGACGTAGAGAAGGGGGCTCAACGGGCAACCCTGCCTGACCCCAGAGTCCACAGAAAAGGCAGGACCCACCCAACCATTAACAAGAGGGAAGCTCACCGCCCCCCTGTACAATACTTTCAGCCAATCCACAAATTGTTCAGGCAAACCGTACTTTCTCAGAAGAAGCCAGAGGTACTCATGGTTCACCCGGTCAAAAGCCTTGGCCTGGTCTAATGCCAGCAGATACCGCCCATCCCCCGTTGCCCTGCACCTTTCCACAGCCTCCCGGACGTTCAGGACGGCACTAAAGGTGCTCCGGCCAGGAATTGCGCAGTGCTGGGAGACAGAAAGCATCTCGTCAGCGACTGCTGACATACGCAAAAAGAGTATTTTCGCCAACAACTTCCTATCTGTAGTGAGAAGGGCGATCGGGCGCCAGTTCTCAATCACAGTCGGATCTTTTCCCTTTGACAGCAGAATCAAGGCTGACCTTCTCATTGAGGGAGGGAGCAGGCCGTTGGCCAAACACTAATTGAAAACCTCCCTCAAATGAGGAGCCAAGAGACTCTTAAAGGTTTTATAAAATTCAGCCGTAAGCCCATCGGGCCCCGGCGACTTTTTCAAGGACAAAGAGTCAATGGCCTGCTCGATTTCTGCAACCAAGATTTCTGCTGTCAGAGAGTCCGGGAGATCAGGCCCCGCAAGAAGCGGGGTCTCATCAATAAACACCCTGGCTTTCTCCATATCTAAAGGCTTCCTACGAAGGAGGTCTGAAAAATGGTCCCTGATGATGCCCAAGATACCCGGTCTGGACCGGACCAGGGACCCCGAGGCATCCCTCAAGCCATGTATGGCCTTCGAACTCACTGCCTCACCACAGCTCTTGTAGGGATCCGGGGAGGAAAACTTCCCGTAATCCCTTTCAAGGACCAGGGAGGCAAGACGGTCATACTGACACCCCCTCATCTGAAGCTTCAGATCGGATATCTGTTCCTGAGGGCCCCCAGCTGAAACCAGGCAGTCTAACTGCCTGCGCAACCTCTGGTAGGCCAGGTACTTGGATGTCGCCCGGTACCTAGAGATCCTGCGGAAAAAGCCCTCCGACCTCTTCTTCACCACTTCCCACCATTCCTGACGGGAGCAGCTGCTCTCAAGGAGCGAGGCCTGATCCGCAAAGAAGATCTCATAGGCCTCCCTAACCTTGAGGTCCTCGAGCAGCGATCCATTAAGACGCCAGAAACCTCGACCCTTCTGAGGAGTGTCGGCCACATTCAAAGTCACAGAAACCATACAGTGGTCGGAGGTGCCGCAAAGGTAGAGCTCCCCTTTAAAAAAAAACTATCTAACCTACTCCTACTATTACCTCGGGCATAGGTGAACCCAGTGTGGTTGGGGAGGCACTGAACATGTGCGTCCACCAACCCGGCTTCCCTTACTATTCTATTCAAGAAGATACTATCATATCCCAGGGGGCCTGAGGCGCCTGCCCGATCCTTTGATCTGGTGACCATGTTGTAGTCACCACCAAAGACCACCTGCTGGGACGTAAATAAGTAGGGCTTGACCATCGTGAGGAGGCTCCTCCTGTCCCTCTTGGTCTGAGGGCCATAGAAGTTAATCAGCCTTAGGAATTGCCCCCTCACGACAGCGTCCACCACCAGGCACCTACCGACCTCTACCTCAATCACTCGTCGACAAGCCACCGGACCAGTCTTAAAAAGGACTGCAACTCCACTGCAGGGCTCAGCCGCAAGAGACCAGAGGGAGGGCCCGCACCTCCACTCCCTTTGCTAGGTGCATCTCTGCCACCGATGCCAGCCAGGTCTCTTGCAAAAACAAAATGTCAGCTTCAACTCGGCTGAGAAAATCGAAGGCCATAAAACGAGCCGCCGCAGAACGCACACTTGCGACATTAATGGTCGCAACGCGTATTGGAGAGGGTACCGCCATCCTTAGTGATTTTGGCCTGCATTCTCCTCTGCATTTTCGCCTACACCCCGGGGTCCTCTTCCGAATCGGAGAGGACCCCGTACATATTCCCTAGGATCACTGGGGGGGGGCCCTAGGGTCCCTAGCAGGGACAACCCGGGGTCCCACAACCCCCTCCCCAGGATCCCTCTTCTTCTTCCTCTTCCTCACCTTCCTCTGCAGCCAGCCCGCCTGGGTCTGGCCGCCCACCTCGTCGCCGGAGTGCCCGCTAGAGGCCCCCATGGGCCTCTTGTGCAGGCCCCTCGACGACTCAGCCACCTCCATCTCCCCCCTAGAATCCTGGGATAATACAAGGGGATCCAGGATGGAACGGGAGGGGGAAGGGGGCGAAGAGGAAGGGGGAAGGAAAGAAGGAGAATAGGGAGAAGGAGGATAGGGAGAAGGAGGGAGAGGAGGGGGGAAAGGGGGGGAGGGGGAGGAGTAGGGAAAGAAGGGGGGGAGGGTAGTAGAAGGGGGAGGGGAGCAAAAAAGAGGGGGAGGGGGAGAGGGGAGGCCCCTAACAGAGGGCCCCTCACCCCCTCGGCCCCTCACCCTTACTGGGCCCGATGCTGGCGCACCCAGCCCCCCGGAAACAAGTCCCGAGGGGCCAGGCACATTCCCAGCAGGGGCCCCAACTCCGCCACGCCTACGCCCGGGCTTCTGTCTCTGCGGCAAAGGCCCCTCTGGGCCACCAACCCCAGGCCCATCACCTGGGCCTGCCTGAGGCGCTTGAGGTGGGAGACCCACCCCCTCCGGTATGTCTTCTGGGCCTGGCCCATCCCCATCAGCCGCATGCCCACTAAAAGCCTTAGGGCAGCGGCTGAATGGGTGGCCGGACACCCCACAGAGGTTGCAGACAATTAGTCTGCAAGTCTCCGAGGAGTGCCCAGGCCTGTTGCACCTGACGCACTGGGGCGTTGTGCAATCCGCACTCAAATGGGTGGGACTCCCACACTTGAAGCAGCGACGGGGCTGACCGGGGTAAAAGACCAGGATCCTATCTCTCCCAATAAACGCACTTCCGGGGACATGGGTCACACTAGTCCCCTGGTGCTTGAGACGGATCCTGGCCAACCATGCCCCGGTCCAGACCCCGCGCTCATCCAGGTTTTTGCGGAGGGGAGACTGCAGCTGCCCATACCTCCCCAACCAGGTGGCAATGTCCTCAGGTGGGAGGGATTTGTTCCTGACCAAAATGGTCAGGGACTTTATTTCTTCCTGCCTGGACAGGGGGACCACCTTAAACAACTTCCAAGGCTCCGACCTCTTCAGGAGCTCATAGACGGTGAGAAAAAGCTCCATTAGCACCAAGGAGGAAAAACTAACATCAAACTCCTTGGTGCCCGTGGGATGGATCACCGGGAAGAGGTCAGCTACCTTGAAGTTGGCCCCCTTCAGCAGAAGATCCACTACCTCCCCCCTGCTGGGGCACTGTCCAGGTCCCTCCCACCGCAGCTGCACGACATTGCGCCTGTGCCTCTCCGGACCCCCTGTACCCCTCGACCACGGGTTCGCCCCCTGGAGCTGGTCTGCGGGGGGAACCCGGAAGTTTTGGGCACCAAACTGGTCGTACAGGGGGGCCAAAGGGACGCTGGTCCCTGCCACCCGGGCAAAAGACCTGGTCTCCCTCAGTGCCTCAAGCAGCTCTGCTTCCTGGGCCTGCCCCAAAACACCCTCAGCCTGAGCGCCAGAAGTGCCCTCCGCCGCATCACCAGGGTCACCCCCGGAGGGCACCCCAGCACCCATGGCTGACACACCAACCGGGGGAACCCCCTGGCCTAATTCTGCCGGGGGGGTCCCTCCCATCCACCGCCCCCCGGAGCAAACCACACCCCTACCGTCCCTCCTCCTAACACTGGGAGGAGGGTCTACCACTGGGGGCCCACTGGAGCAGCAGGCGCGAGCCCCAGATGGCTCCCTCCCCTGCTCCCGTGGCTGCTCCTTCTCCTTAGTATGTGACTGTCCCTCCTGGGACTGAATTCCCCTGATGAAAGCCAGGGCTGGGTGATCCCCAGAAAGGTCCCCAGCCTCAGCCTCACTCCATCTACCTATCCTCTGGCCTAAGCTTAGATCGCCAGAGGATTCTACCAAAGTGCCCCCAGATGCCTCCCTGCTTACCTCCATCCCACCGCTCTCATCCCTCCCAGCGACTGCAGACCGTAAGTCCATGACTCACTTCCTGGTCAACCTCCCTACCCACTTCCGGGTCAGGCTGACCAGTGAAACCAGAAGTGGCCAGATGGACACCGCTTACCCCACCCACTTCCCCCTGCCACCCAGACTCCCGCCCACACTCCTCCCCCTGGCTCCCCAGCCCGCCCAGCCTCCGTCCACTGGCCACGCCCCCACTGTCAGCAGTGGAGGTCACGCATCTCGGCACCACAGCATCCATTTTCTCTGCATGTTCACCTGCATTATTCATTTCCCCTCTACTCCCATTTACACCGGACAACGGCGTCTCCCCTCCTCCACCCTCAGTAACCCTTACTCCCACTGCAACCACCGCCCCCCCTCCACCAGTACTTTGACCCCAAAATCCAGCATCTTGTCCACGGACTTAGTTTCTTCTGCTTCAAAAGTCACTCCAGCAGTCTTTTCCATCTCCTTCCTGGCGGACCCCTCCCCCTCCTCCACAACATGTGCGGTTTTTAACAAGCAACATGCGGGATTCACAGGGGTCATAGGAGTCATAGGGGTCCCACCACCATGCCTGGCCACTTCCTTCCTCTCTGCCTCCGACTTATACCCCGGGAGTGGCGTGAGGACCACCACTGGGAATCCCCCCAGCTTCCCTACTCCTGCAGTGCACCCTTCCTGGCTTTTCCCAGCTGCTTCACGGGGTACCTTACCCGAGTCTACTTGCGTGCTGGCAGTTTTTCCTGACCGCAATGCAGCATGGACTCGGGGACCCTCCACAGCCGGGACCTGAGGGACCCAGGGAGGGGGGATGGGGGAGGGGGAGGGGGGGTTTTCACCATCACCGGGGCTCACCACCATAGGCTCCTCAGGCTGCTGATGGTTCTGCGTGCTTTTCTTGCTGCTACGTCTGGCAGCCTGGGAGCCCCATTTAATTGCTCTCCGGAGCTCACTCCTTACTTCCAGGAGGAAGTCTGTCTTCCCACAGCCTCTCTCACACAGCCCCCCGAGCAGGGTCCATAGGTCGTTATTTTGACCTTTTAAAAGGTTAATGGCCTCGGCATACTCGCCTCTTCTGAAGCTGCTGGCCCGGTCCCTTCTGTTCCTCAAATCCGTTAGGACCGTGGTCCTCCCACAGAAGGCCCGGCTGGCCTTCTGAATCAAGTCCTTGACCCTTTCAACTCTTCTCGGTAACTTTGCAGGACCCTCCCCAGGCTGGGGCAGGGTCCAATCCATAAGCTCGAACTGCGTTTTTAAAAAGAGCGTCTCCTCCCTGGACAAGTCCTTAATCCCCAGGGAGGAGGCAGCAGCATCAGGCCGGGAAAGCTGCCCCGGTCCTGGGCTGGAGGAGGCCATCACACCCCCTCCTCCTGGAGCACCAGGAGCTCCCTACTGGCACGTCCTCTCAGTCCAAAATCCTGCAGCAACTGAAACACCACGCCCACTGTAAGTGCTGCAGACCAGGAAAACACAGCAATACGGGCTAGCTTCAGGTGTATATTTAGCAGGAAGCACACTACGCCCGCTGTAAGTGCTGCAAATGCCTGTTAGTGTAACACACCAGGAAAACACAGCAATACGGGCTAGCTTCAGGTGTATACTGTGCAGGAGGCTTAGCAACAATGACACTGACACTGTCCCCTGCCTATCCTTCTCTCTTCCTGCACACAAGGTTTAGCAAAGAATATGACACTGACACTCTCCCTGCCTATCCTTCTCTCTCCCTGCACACAAGGTTTAGCAAAGAATATGACACTGACACTCTCCCTTCACACAAGGTTTAGCAAAGAATATGACACTGACACTCTCCCTGCCTATCCTTCTCTCTCCCTGCACACAAGGTTTAGCAAAGAATATCGCTGACACTCTCCCTGCCTATCCTTCTCTCTCCCTGCACACAAGGTTTAGCAAAGAATATGACACTGACACTCTCCCTGCCTATCCTTCTCTCTCCCTACACACAAGAATAGCACAAAGAATAGCACAATGACACTGTCCCTGCCTATCCTTCTCTTTCCCTGCGCCGGAACACACTACACAAGGCCGCCGCGCTGGCGACCTTTTATAGTGTGGGGCCTGTGCTAAACCCCCTGAGCTATAATTGGCCACAGGCAACCTGCCTGTGGCCAATTATGGCTCTCCTGGCTGCCGGCACTGTGAATGGCCAAGCATGCAGGGTCACAGTGCATGCTTGGCCAATCACAGCGCCGGGATTGCACTGCGATGGCGCAGTGTATTGTGGGCCGTTCGCGTCACTCAAATTTGGCACGAAAGGCTCAAATAGTTCGATCTTCGTCGAACGATCGAACAGCCGATGTTCGAGTCGAACGTATGTTCGACTCGAACACCGAGCTCATCCCTAATTACAATTATGTTTTTATGTACAGCCTCATTGACTCAGACAGTACACCACATTTTCTTCATGTCAATAAACATGTTTCCTTTACCATACGCCTACCTTGTTTTGAACCTCATTCAAAGTCCCAAACTCCCCTTTTGCAGCATTGGAGGTCCCCAGGGCCCCGGATGTGGCAACCCCCCCTTTTTTTTGTTCTTTTGTCTTTTTCTGTGTTCGTCAGCACCCAAAGCCCCCCCGAGCTCACCTCAACAATTCGGCAGCACCCCCCTCTTCTCAATTCGTGGCACCCCCCGCTTCTCAATTTGCAGCAGCCCCCCGCTTCTCAATTCGCGGAAGCAGCACCCCCCCACCCCGGTTCTCCTCTGCTCCAGGGGACCCAGGCCTGAAGCTGTGTAAGGGTCCCCAAAATTCCTGATGGCGGTCCTGTCCGTGGGACACCACCAGCTCCGCCACCGCCCCTAGCCACCTGTTTTTATCTCTCCCTGCTCTGGAAGATCTCAGAGCTCATTCCACCTCTGTGTAGTGACCCTTCTTTCTGTGCCCTTCCCCTTGGACCCCCCTCCTCTCTAGCTGACCATCCAAAGTGAGTGGTGCTCTCTCCTCTGTCTCTCAGCTGACAGGTAACACTTTCAGGCATCATAACTCTGTTAATTGTTGTGGAGACAACTGTTATTTCAGATTCTATTTTTAATAAGGGCCTGTTCAAAAGCGGTGCAAACATGTGTCTCCAATGCAGGACTGTCAATGCCAGCACCCCATTAATTTCTACTGGAACATGAGGCTGCATGGACACATTCTCTGTATCCTAACTTGCGTGCAGGTGCGGGTCCCAATATAAATGAATGGGACGCTGGCACAGGGATGTACACAGTGCCCGTACATCCCTATGTTGATAAAAGAGAGCTCTGCACAGGACATACATGTCTGAGCTGCATGTGAATGGGCCTTAAAATACTCCTGTACATGGATGCTTAGTGAGCTCCCCGACTCCTCAGGTATAAGAAAACAGGGATTTTACCCAGGAGCTACTATAGCTGGCCATAGATGGATGAAAATTCAACTGCTCCAACAAGCACCAGTTAATTTTCAATCCATCTATGGCCATTCCTGCTAAAGAGACGTCAATTTAGTGATCAACTTCTCACAAACCAGCAGAAATGTTTCCTTGGAGCTGTAGCGCTGACATAGATGTCTCAGCGGAAAGGATTCCTTCATCCACCTTAGTTGTATGGATGGGGGGCATCCACTTCCAACCAGACACTGACTGACTGTTGTATTATCCTTTGGACGCAGTACTGGTCTCCACCAGCGGATGGATCCTGGCAGTGTGGAGCGAACTGCCCTTCCTTCGCTCAGCTGTGACCTGAAGCTAATCACAGCCTTCCTATAAATACCTGGCAGGTACTAACACTCCTTGCCCGTATTGCTGTGTTTTCCTGTTGTGTTACACTAACAGGCATTTGCAGCACTTACAGCGGACGGAGTGTGCTTCCTGCTAAATATACACCTGAAGCTAGCCCGTATTGCTGTGTTTTCCTGGTGTGTTACAATAACAGGCATTTGCAGCACTTACAGCGGTCCGGAGTGTGCTTCCTGCTAAATATACACCTGAAGCTAGCCCGTATTTCTGTGTTTTCCTGGTGTGTTACACTAACAGGCATTTGCAGCACTTACAGCGGGCGGAGTGTGCTTCCTGCTAAATATACACCTGAAGCTAGCCCGTATTGCTGTGTTTTCCTGGTGTGTTACACTAACATGCGTTTGCAGCACTTACAGCGGGCGGAGTGTGCTTCCTGCTAAATATACACCTGAAGCTAGCCCGTATTGCTGTGTTTTCCTGGTGTGTTACACTAACAGGCATTTGCAGCACTTACAGCGGGCGGATTGTGCTTCCTGCTAAATATACACCTGAAGCTAGCCCGTATTGCTGTGTTTTCCTGGTGTGTTACACTAACAGGCATTTGCAGCACTTACAGCGGGCGGAGTGTGCCTCCTGCACATTATACACCTGAAGCTAGCCCGTATTGCTGTGTTTTCCTGGTGTGTTACACTAACAGGCATTTGCAGCACTTACAGCGGGCGGAGTGTGCCTCCTGCACATTATACACCTGAAGCTAGCCCGTATTGCTGTGTTTTCCTGGTGTGTTACAGTAACAGGCATTTGCAGCACTTACAGCGGGCGGAGTGTGCCTCCTGCACATTATACACCTGAAGCTAGCCCGTATTGCTGTGTTTTCCTGGTGTGTTACACTAACAGGCATTTGCAGCACTTACAGCGGGCGTAGTGTGCTTCCTGCTAAATATACACCTGAAGCTAGCCCTTATTGCTGTGTTTTCCTGGTGTGTTACACTAACAGGCATTTGCAGCACTTACAGCGGGTGGAGTGTGCCTCCTGCACATTATACACCTGAAGCTAGCCCTTATTCCTCAAGCTTTTTTTCTTTTGTGTTACACTAACAGGCATTTGCAGCACTTACAGAGGGCGGAGTGTGCTTCCTGCAAAATAAACACCTGAAGCTAGCCCTTATTGCTGTTTTTTCCTGTTGTGTAACACAGGCAGTCATCTGCAGCACTTACAGTGGGCATTGTGTGCTTCCTGCAAAATATACACCTGAAGCTACCCCTTATTGCTGGTTTTCCCATCTCCCTGCAGGCCATTGCTATGTCTGGAAGGCCAACAGAGAGAGGCAGACAGTCACGAGCCAATAAAAGAGGGCAAGCAGGCTCTGTGTCTGGGGGCAACAGTGCTGGTCATGGAGGCGGTGCATTGTCATCAGCACATGGCCATGGGACACGCTTGTCCTTCTTTTCGGCAGCTGGACGTGTTGAGCCGCATCATGCCGAAGACTTGGTAGAGTGGATGACCAAGCCCTCCTCATCCTCCTCATCCTCTCTCACCCAGGCTCAGGGTACTGGCAAAGCAGCTGCCAAAGCGTCCTCTTCCCTGGTATCAATGTCATCATCAGTCACTCCTTCCCTAAACCCACCATGTCCTCCTGAGGAGTCCCCCGAACTGTTTGAGCACAGTGTTGAGTACATGCTCCAGGAGGATGCCCAGCGTTTCGAAGGGTCTGATGATGATATCCAGCTAGAGGAAGGCAGTAGCGTGAGAGCAGAGAGAGGGGATGCTCAAGAAGGACACCAATCTGGCAGTCATGTTCCAGCAGCTGCAGCATACTGCCAGATTGGCTCCAGTGATGAGGAGGGAGGGGATGATGAGGTCACTGACTCCACGTGGGTGCCTAATAGGAGAGAGGAGGAGGAGGAGGAGGATGAGGAGGAGGCACATCTCCAACGAGGCAGGATTCCCTCGGGGGGCCAGCGTAAGGGCAGCACACCAACTGAATCACACCGCAGAGCTCCGCCTGTGCAGGGCGCTGCCTCTGCCCGTTATTCAAAAAGTTCTTTGGTGTGGGCCTTTTTTGAGTCGAGTGCATCAGATTGCACAGTTGCTGTTTGCAACATATGTCTCAAGCGTATATAGCGTGGCCAAAACATCAGCCGCTTGGGCACCACATGCTTGACCAGACATATGTTGACCTGCCATGCAGCTCGTTGGCAAGCCTACCTTAAAGACCCACACCAAAGAACAAAGCGGACCTCTCCTTGCACTGCATCAGCTGGGATCTCCAACCCCACTATACCTTCAGTCCTCTCTGAAACCTGCACTGAGAGGAATGAAGGTGTAGAATTAGGTGTGTCACAGCCAAGTACTTGCGGGCACTCTGCTAGCAGTACACCGACGTCCGATTCTAGCAGGCAAATTTCCCTGCCCCAGCTGCTGGACCGTCGAAAGAAGTTCACTCCCAGCCATCCACATGCCCAGCGGTTGAATGCTAGCTTGGCTAAATTGCTAGCGCTTCAACTGCTGCCTTTTCAGTTGGTAGACTCGGCCCCCTTCCGTGAGTTTGTGCAATGTGCGGTTCCTCAGTGGCAGGTTCCCAAACGCCACTTTTTCTCACGGAAGGCGATTCCGGCTCTCTACCGGCATGTGGAAGGCAATGTCTTGGCCTCGCTGGACAGGGCGGTCAGCGGTAAGGTGCATATTACCGCTGACTCATGGTCCAGCAGGCATGGACAGGGACGTTACCTTTCTTTCACGGCCCATTGGGTCACTCTTTTGGCAGCTGGGAAGGATGCAGGACAAGGTGCAGTAGTGTTGGAGGTTGTTCCGCCGCCACGCCTCCAAAATGCTACTACTGGTTGTGACACACCTCTCTCCTCCACCCCCTCCTCTTCTTCTTCCTCCATGGCCTCTTCCTGTGCTTTGTCCTGGGAACCAGCGGTGCTCCGTAGGCGTTCAAGGGGCTACGCAAGTACGCAGGCAAAAAGATGCCATGCCGTGCTTGCGCTGGTGTGTTTGGGGGACAGGAGCCACACTGGGGCAGAGGTTCTGTCTGCTCTGCAGGGGCAGGCCGAGAGGTGGTTGACGCCACGCCAGCTTAAGCCAGGAATGGTGGTTTGCGACAATGGCACCAACCTCCTCTCCACCCTCCGACAAGGACAACTGACCCATGTGCCCTGTGTGGCTCACGTCCTTAACCTGGTGGTGCAGCAGTCCTTTGGCAGGTACCCGGGCTTACAGGATGTCCTGAGGCAGGCCAGGAAAGTCTGTGTGCATTTCCGCAGATCTTATAATGCCAGTGCTCGCCTGGCTGAGCTGCAAAAGGAGTTGAACCTGCCCAAGAACCGCCTTATATGTGACATGCCCACCAGGTGGAACTCAACGTTGGCCATGCTGCAGCGGCTGCAAATGCAGCAGAGGGCCATCAATGAGTACCTGTGTGACTACGGCACCAGGGTCAGGGGAGCTCAGGTTTTTTTCACCACGCCAGTGGGGCATGATCAGGGATGCATGCACTGTCCTGGCACCATTTGAGGAGGCCACGAGGATGGTGAGCAGTGACAGTGCATGCATCAGTGACACTGTACCTCTTGTCCACCTGTTGGAACATACGCTGCGTGGAATAATGGACAGGGCACTTGAGGCAGAACAGAGGCAGGAAGAGGACGACTTCCTTGCCTCTCAAGGCCCCCTTTACCCAGACAGTGTTCCTTCTGTCCCACCCATCGCACAGGAAGAGGAGGAGGAGGAGGATTGTGTCAGCATGGAGGTGGAGCCTGGCACTCAGCATCATCAGCAGCAGTCTTTTAGGGATGATTTACAGTCCCAAAAAACCCATGGACTTGTACATGGCTGGGAGGAGGTGGCTGCGGATCATGTCGTCCTTAGTGACCCAGAGGACTCCGGACCGAATGCCTCAGCTAACCTACGCTGCATGGCCTCCCTGATCCTGCAAAGTCTGCGGAAGGATCCTCGTATTCTTCGGATCAAGGAGAGGGACCATTACTGGCTGGCCACTCTCCTTGATCCACGGTACAAGGGTAAGGTTGCGGACCTTATCTTACCGTCGCAGAGGGAGCAGAGGATGAGACAACTCCGGGAGGCCTTGCAGAAAGGTCTGTGCAACGTGTTCCCAGAGACTGGAAGGCTACAAACTCCTGGTCAACGAGTTGCTGAGGCTTCGGTCAGTCAAAGAAGGAGCGGTGGGGAAGGTGGCCGTCTGACCGATGCGTTCAGACAATTCTTTAGTCCGCAGCCCCAAGGTATGATCGGTTCCAGCAACCATCGCCAGCATCTGATATACATGGTGCAGGAATACCTAGGGGCAAGGTCAGACTTGGACACCTTCCCCACCGAAAATCCTCTGGCTTACTGGGTCTTGAGGATGGATCACTGGCCAGAGCTTGCACAGTATGCAATTGAGCTACTGGCCTGTCCTGCATCCAGCGTTCTTTCAGAACGCACATTCAGTGCTGCTGGAGGATTTGTCACGGATCACAGGGTGCGCCTGTCCACCGACTCGGTTGATCGACTGACCTTCATAAAGATGAACCAGTCTTGGATCACCACCAGCTACCAAACACCTGAAGCTGATATAACAGACTAATTTATTTTCAAATGTCACATCCCTTCAAGACTGATGCTGATGCTGAGTGACTGTCCTGTTATGTTGACTGACTATCCTCCTCCTCCTCAATGATCCGATTGATGATGATAGCTTGGAAGAACATTTTTGTTTCTGGGTCCCGCCACCAGTGGCTAAGGCCCAATTTTTCAGCCCCTGTTTAACAGGGGCATGTAATTACAATTTTTTATGCAATGCTTTGCAGCAGGGCTCATTCCTGCACTCCAACTAGAGTATCTGGGAGAGGTTGCAGTGTCGTGGGACCAGCACCAGTGCCTAAGGCCCAATTTTTCAGCCCTTGTTTAACAGGGGCGTGTAATTACAATTTTTGATGCAATACTTTGCAACAGGGCTCATTGCTGTGCTCCAAGTACAGTATCTGTAAAGGGGTTGCAGTGTTCTGGCACCAGTGCCTAAGGCCCAATTTTTCTGCCCCTGTTTAACAGGGGCATGTAATTACAATTCTTGATCTAATAATTCACAGCAGGGCCCATTCCTGCGCCCACCAAGAGTAACTGTGAGGCCTTACAGTGTTGTGTCAACACCACCACCACCAAAGGCCCAATTTTTCAGCCCCTGTTCAACAGGGGCATGCAATTACAATTCTTGATCTAATAATTCACAGCAGGGCCCATTCATGCGCCCACTAAGAGTAACTGTGAGGGCTTACAGTGTTGTGTCAACACCACCACCACCACCACCAAAGGCCCAATTTTTCAGCCCCTGTTCAACAGGGGCATGCAATTACAATTCTTGATCTAATAATTCACAGCAGGGCCCATTCATGCACCCACCAAGAGTAACTGTGAGGGCTTACAGTGTTGTGGCAACACCAACATGTAAGGGGAAAATTTCAGCAGAGTATATACGGCAGGCCCCTACTTTCAAACATCCAACTTACAAACGACTCCTACTTGCAAACGAAAGGAGACAACAGGAAGTGAGAGGAAATCTACCCCTAGGAAGGGAAATTCTCTCCTGTAAGAGTTAATATGGGAAAAGGTGTCTCCTCTCTACTGATGCTTTATCACCAATCCTTGTTTCAATAAAAACCCCACTTTTCAAAAACATTTGTCACTGGGACGGGAAGTGAGGTGAAATGTTCTGAACAGGGGCACAGACAGCAAAACAAATGTTACAGGGGTGATAACCCTTCCCTATGTTTTCCAAAAAGCTTAAAAATAGATTTTTGGGCTGGAGCTACACTTAAACAATGTACCTGTTCAAAATTACAAACAGATTCTACATAAGAACAAACCTACAGTCCCTGTCTTGTATGCACCGCCTGTATACGGCTGTTCAGAGTATAAAGGGCCTTTTTTATTTTGTGTGCGGGGTTCCCCTTAATATCCATACAAGACCCAATGGGGCTGGTAATGTGCTGGGGTAGGGGGGTGATGGGGTAGCTATGCCATTTTTCTCAAAGATTTTCATCCATATTACCGGGACCAGACATTACATTAAAGCCGCAAGCAGTTTTTTTTTTCCGTTTAGAAATGTCATTTTGTGCAGGGACAGTTCTAAACATGGGAAACACGTGGCACTTCACAGGCATACTTTAGACACCCCCCAGGTACGATATTTAAAGGAATATTTGACTTTTTTTTCACTTTATGCATCATTAACCACTTAACGACCGCTCACTGTATATATACGTCGGCAGAATGGCACCGACAGGCACAATCACGTAGAGTGTACGTGATTGCCTTTGTATAGTTGGGGGGTCCAATCGGACCCCCCTTCTGTACAGTGAGCGGTGGCTAAGTGTCCGGGAGCGTTCCGGGATGAGGGGGCAGCCATTCGTTTCTGGCCACCCCCTCGTGATCGCTCCCGGCGAATGGAAATGCCCCCTCTGTCTGTGTCAGACAGAGGGAGCAGGAGGAAGTGATGTCATCTCTGGTGCGGCGCTCACATATACCGAGCGCCGTACAAGAGAAGACATCAGGTCAGTGCACACAACACTACACTGACACCAGGACACATAGGGACATAAATCGCCCCCCCCAGGCCCCCCCAGACACCCCATATCACCCTCCAGATCACCCCCCCAGCCCCCAGTCACAGTGTCACTGATTGCAGTGACCATTTATTTAGTGATCACTGCAATCAGTGACATTTGTGACTGTAAAAGTGTCACCAAAGTTTAGTCTTAGGTCCAGTGTAGCCCCCTAACCCCCCCTAATAAAGGTTTAACCCCCTGATCACCCCCCAGATAACCCTTTCACCGCCTATCACCACTGTCGCTTAGCGATCATTTTTCTGATCGCTGTCTTAGCGTCAGTGATGCCGATCGGCAGCCAGTAATTTTTTTTAGGTTCGCCGCAGGTTTTTATAGCGTCAGGTACCCCAATATATTATCTAATAAAGGTTTAACCCCCTTGATCGCCCCCCAGGTAACCCTTTCACCCCCTATCACCACTGTCACTAAGCAATTGTTTTTCTAAACGCTGTCTTAGTGTCTGTGATGCAGATCGGTAGCCGGTAATTTTTTTTAGGTTTGCCGCAGGTTTTTATAGCGTCAGGTACCCCCATATATTATCTAATAAAGGTTTTAACCCCCTGATTGCCCCTAGTTAACCCTTTCACCAGTGATCACCATATAAGTGTTACGGGTGACGCTGGTTAGTTAGTTTGCTTTTTATAGTGTCAGGGCACCCGCCGTGTATATAACCCAATAAAGGTTTAACCCCCTGATCGCCCGGCGGGTGATATCAATTAGGTTTTAGCATCAGAGAGGGTCTGAGTCACACCCCAGGCAGCGTCAGGTTAGTGCCAGTAACGCTAACACCCACGCGTGAAGCATACACCCCCCTTAGTGGTATAGTATCTGAACAGATCAATATCTGATCTGATCAGATCTATACTAGCGTCCCCAGCAGTTTAGGGTTCCCAAAAATGCAGTGTTAGCGGGATCAGCCCAGATACCTGCTGGCACCTGCGTTTTGCCCCTCCGTCCAGCCCAGGCCACCCAAGTGCAGTATCGATCGATCACTGTCACTTACAAAACAAAAACACATATAACTGCAGCGTTCGCAGAGACAGGCCTGATCCCTGCGACTCCAGTGCTGTAGGAGGTGATTTCACCACCACAGTTAAAAAAAAAAGCAAATATGCCGAAGCATTGGGGCAGCAGGGGCGGAGGAGCGATTTTGCTCCTAATGCCGCGTACATACGGTCGAAATTCCGACGGAGGCTTGCCCGTGGAAAAGTCCGACCATGTGTGTGCGGCATAACTTTTTTGCGGGAGGATGCCCCCATGCTTCGGCATATATAAATGGTGCGTGTATGCCCATCATTGGAAGTGGGTGGATGAAGGGCGGTATTCTTATGGTGGGCATACCCACCGATCAATCTCTTTTTTCGTTCAGCCAACTGGCTGCATGAAATAAAAAGATTACAATACATGTCCAACAAGGACCAGCAACGTACTGGTATGTTGCTGGACTTTGAATGTTTATACCAGAATGATGCCTGCGGGTTTAGGTATCATCTTGGTATCATTCTTTTCAGCCTGCGGCCGGCTTTCATGTAAAAGCAATCCTAGCGGCTAATTAGCCTCTGGACTTCTTTTACAAGCAGTGGGAGGGAATGCCCCCCCGGATATAAAAAGCGCCATTGGGAAATTGGGAAAGCATTTTATCACACCGATCTTGGTGTGGTCAGATGCTTTGAGGGCAGAGGAAAAATCTAGGATCTAAAAGACCCCAGTTTTTTCAAAAAAAGAGTACCTGTCACTACCTATTGCTATCATAGGGGATATTTACATTCCCTGAGATAACAATAAAAATGCTAAAAAAAAAAAATACTTGGAAGGAACAATTTAAAAATAAAATTAAAAAGCAAAATTAATAATAAAAAAAAAAGAAAAAAAAAAAAGCACCCCTGTCCTGCCCTGCTCTTGCCCAATGGCGAACGCAAGCGTCGGTCTAGCGTCATATGTAAACAGCAATTGCACCATACATGTGAGGTATCACCGCGAAGGTCAGATCGAGGGCAATCATTTTAGCAGTAGACCTCCTCTGTAAATCTACTGGGGTAACCTGTAAAGGCTTTTAAAGGCTTTTAAAAATGTATGTAGTTTGTCGCCAATGCGCGTTTGTGCGAAATTTTAAAGCATGTCGTGTTTGGTATCTATGTACTCGGCCTAAGATCATCTTTTTTATTTCATCAAACATTTGGGCAATATAGTGTGTTTTAGTGCATTAAAATTAAAAAAAAGTGTATTTTTTAACCCAAAAAATGCGTTTGAAAAATCGCTGCGCAAATACTGTGTAGAAAAAAAAATGCAACAACCAACATTTTAATCTGTAGGGCCTTTGCTTTAAAAAATTATATAATGTTTGGGGGTTCAACATAATTTTCTTGCAAAAAAAATGTTTTCATGTAAACAAAAAGTGTCAAAAAGGGCTTTGTCTTCAAGTGGTTAGAAGAGTGGATGTAAGCTTCCTAATGTTGTGTATAAAATGCCAGAACAGTTCAAAACCCCCCCAAATGACCCCATTTTGGAAAGTAGACACCCCAAGCTATATACTGAGAGGCATGTCGAGTCCATGGAATATTTTATATGTTGACACAAGTTGCGGAAAAACGACAATTTTTTATTTTTTTTTTGCACAAAGTTGTCACTAAATGATATATTGCTCAAACATGCCATGGGCATATGTGGAATTACACCCCAAAATACATTCTGTTGCTTCTCCTGAGTACGGGGATACCACATGTGTGAGACTTTTTGGGAGCCTAGCCACGTACGGGACCCCAAAAACCAAGCACCGCCTTCAGGCTTTCTAAGGGTGTAAATTTTTGATTTCACTTCTCACTGCCTATCACAGTTTCGGAGGCCATGGAATGCCCAGATAGCACAAAACCCCCCCAAATGACCCCATTTTGGAAAGTAGCCACCCCAAGCTATTTGCTGAGAGGTATTGTGAGTATTTTGCAGATCTCGCTTTTTGTCACAAAGTTTTGAAAATTGAAAAAAAAAATATATATATATATATTTTCTTTCTTCATTTTCAAAAAAAAATGAGAGCTGTAAAATACTCGCCATTCCTCTCAGCAAATAGCTTGGGGTGTCTATATTCCAAAATGGGGTCATTTGGGGGGGTTTTGTGCGATTTTGGCATTTTATGGCCTTCGAAACTGTGATAGGTAGTGAGGAGTGAAATCAAAAATTTGTGCCTAGAAATCCTGAAGGCGGTGCTTGGTTTTCAGGGGGCCCGTACGCGGCTAGGCTCCTAAAAAGTCCCACACATGTGGTATCCCCGTACTCAGGAGAAGCAGAAAAATGTATTTTGGGGTGTAATTCCACATATAACCATGGCATGTGTGAGAAATATATCATTTAGTGACAACTTTTTGTAATTTTTTTTTTTTTTTGTCATTATTCAATCACTTGGGACAAAAAAAAAATATTCAATGGGCTCAACAGGCCTCTCAGCAATTTCCTTGGGGTGTCTACTTTCTAAAATGGGGTCATTTGGGGGGGTTTTGTGCTATTTTGGCATTTTATGGCCTTCGAAACTGTGATAGGTAGTGAGGAGTGAAATCAAAAATTTGCGCCCTTAGAAATCCTGAAGGCGGTGCTTAGTTTCCGGGGTCCCGTACGCGGCTAGGCTCCCAAAAAGTCCCACACATGTGGTATCCCCGTACTCAGGAGAAGCAGCAAAATGTATTTTGGGGTGAAATTCCACATATAACCATGGCATGTGTGAGCAATATATCATTTAGTGACAACTTTTTGTAATTTTTTTTTTTTTTAGTCATTATTCAATCACTTGGGACAAAAAAATAAAAAATTCAATGGGCTCAACATGCCTCTCAACAATTTCCTTGGGGTGTCTACTTTCCAAAATGGGGTCATTTGGGGGGGGGATGTTTGTACTGCCCTGTCATTTTAGCACCTCAAGAAATGAGATAGGCAGTCATAAATTTAAAGCTGTGTAAATTTCAGAAAATGTACCCTAGTTTGTAAACTCTATAACTTTTGCGCAAACCAATAAATATACGCTTATTGACATTTTTTTTACTAAAAACATGTGGCTGAATACATTTTGGCCTAAATGTATGACTACAATTGAGTTTATTCGATTTTTCTTATAACAAAAAGTAGAAAATATCATTTTTTTTCAAAATTTTCGGTCTTTTTCCGTTTATATCGCAAAAAATAAAAATCGCAGAGGCAATCAAATACCATTAAAAGAAAGCTCTATTTGTGGGAAGAAAAGGACGCAAATTTCGTTTGGGTACAACATTGCATGTCCGCACAATTTACAGTTAAAGCAGCGCAGTGCAAAATTCTGAATTCACCTCTGGTCCTTTAGCTACCAAATGGTCCGGGGCTTAAGTGGTTAAAATGACTGCTCCCGAAAAACGGCCGTTTTTAAAACTTCTTTTTACATTGATACATGTCCCCTGGTGCAGAACCCGGGTTCCCAAACCCTTTTTAGGACAATAACATGCATATTAGTCGTTATAATTAGCACTTTAGATTTCGAACATTCGCATCCATTGTATTTAATAGGGTTCTAACGTTCGTGCAAACTTTCGGTCCGTTCGCGGGTTCTAGTGCGAACCGAACCCGGGGGTGTTTGGCTCATCCCTAATTGTAATAGACATTGAGGGCACATATTAATATCGACATGGAAACTCATGACACATGGCATTACATATGAAACATGGACATCAAGGATATACAATGATATCGATCAACAATACATAACAGTATGAAAGAAATGAACCGCTCCCATAGGTACAAAATTGCACACACATAAATCCTTAAGATGGCACAGTGCAAATATAATAACATGCGATAAAGGTTGAAATTCATAAGTGCTTGTCAATCAGTGGATGGGCCTCTGGGGACCTCTGGGCCCCTTACAAAAAAATTTTTTAAAAAAAATTATAAAAATAAAAAATACAAAAATAATAATAATTTTTATTAAAAAAAAAAAAGGAGGTTGCCATTCGAGGCCCTGGGGACCTCTGGGCCCCTTACAAAAAAATAAATAAAAAAATTATAAAAATAAAAAAATAATAATGATTTTTATTTAAAAAAAAAGGGAGGTTGCCATCCGGGGCCCTGGGGACATCCGGGCCTCTGGGGGCCTCTGGGCACCTTACAAAAAAAATATATATTTTTTTATAAAAAATAAAAAATAAAAAAATAATAATAACTTTTATAAAAATAAAAAAAGGAGGTTGCCATCCGGGCCCTGGGGACCTCCGGGCCTCTGGGGACCTCTGGGCCCCTTATAAAATAAATAAATCAATAGAAAATAAATAAATAACATAAATAAATAAAAAAAAATGAAATAAAAAAAATTAATAATAATAAAAAATTATAAAAAAAAAAAAGGGGGGGATTGACATTCAGGGCTCTGGGGAACTCCGGGCCCCTGGGGACCTCTGGGCCCCTTACAGGTGTACTGCCTGTACCCCCCTGATGGCGGCCCTGCCCACGGACATTGGGACACTGTGAGAGAGAAAACAGGAGTAATAGAAATGACTGGAGAGGGGAGGAAGAAGCCGCAGTTTAGGAGCAGGAAAGTTGTATGCATGTGGAAGAAGCCGCTGTTCAGGAGCAGGAAAGTTGTATGCATATAAAGTCAAACAGGAAAGCACTGATAGCCGATGCCTTCCTGACCTCGCGTGCTCAGCCTGCTCCACTCTACTGTTGTTTAGGGAATATGACTGTACTGTGCAAGCGGGGGGTGGGTGTAGTGCTACGATCTAGCCTACGTGCAGGAACAAAGCCGCTCTCTGTCTATTCTACTGTGTTACAGCAGCATATTCTGTGCTGGGCAGGGTTGTACCTGAAAAACTGCGCCCTCTTCTCCTATTAAATCATTCCACCCAGGGCAGCTTCCCCTCCCGCCCACCCCTAGTACCGGCCCTGGGTGAGACTGTGAGGATCCTAGAAACTGAGAGTTTTTTTACCTTAAAGTGATTGTAAAGTCAGCAGGTTTTTTATCTTAATGCATACTATGCATTAAGATAACAATTCTTCTGTGTTCAGCAGCCCCCCTCAGCCCTTCTAATACTTACCTGAGCCCCATCTAGATCCAGCAATGTTGTAGGAGTTTCTCGGCTGCCCGGGACTCCCCTCCTCATTGGCTGAGACAGCAGCGCAGCGCCATTGGCTCCCAATGCTGTCAATCAAGGTCAGTCAGCCAATAAGGAGAGAAAGGGGGCGGGCCAGGCCGTGGCTCCATGTCTAAATGGACACAGGGAGCTGTGGCGCGGCTCGGAAGCCCCCAGGAAGAGGAGGATCCAGGCTGCTCTGTGCAAATCCACTGCACAGGGCAGGTAAGTATAACATGTTTGTTATTTTTAACTAAAAAAAAACAACACTTTATTATCACTTTAATATGGAGAATATGTTATGGTAAAAAAACATAAGGCGTTAAAACCATTTTAACAAGGCAAGCTCAGACCACTTGATCTCTAAGAGCACAGCTGAACATTTAAAATTCAAATATCCAGGAACCTCAACATTTTATGCACTGCCTACAATGCATAAAGACATAAAATGTCCACCAAGGTGACCTATTATATTGGAATCATCAATAGTAACTATATAGATGATTTGTACCCCATGTGGAATGAGTACTACTTTACTTCAAATATGCAATTCATCTATTAAAAGGGTAGTAAACCCTCAAGGTTTTTCACCTTAATGGATACTATCTATTAAGGTGAAAAACTTTTGTAGTGCAGCAGCCCCCCAGAGCCCCCCTTTAACTTACCTGAACCTGATCCCTCCAGCGACGGGGATGAGCAGAGCAGCTCCAGACGCTGTCTTGGCTCCTCGTTGGCTGGATTGATAGCAGCAGGAGCATTCGCTCCTGCTGCTGTCAATCAAAGGCAGTGACATGGGACCTGGGGGGTGGGGCCAAGTCCTGCTGTCTGTGTCAAGGGACGCAGCAGCAGGACTCGGGAGCGCGCCCACACGAGTACCGCCAGGGAATGCAGGTCTCCGTGGGGGCACTCGAGAAAAGGAGGAGCCAGGAGTGAAACTGGGGGACCCCAGAAGAGGAGGATTGGGGCCCCTCTGTGCAAAACCCTTGAACAGAGGAGTTAAGTATGACATGTTTGTTATAAAAAAAAAAAACCTTTACAACCACTTTAACCATAATTTATTTTGTTCATGACACTTTACTCGTAGCTATAGATGTGGAGGCCCTTTATCCCAGCATACTACACAGGAAGGGGCTCACAGTCATATTATTTCTAGCTGAGGAGGGATCAGAGTGGCGAGAATTTAATGAGTTGGTTCTGACTTTGCTTTCGTTTGTCATGACACACAATGTCTTTGCATTTGATGAGTCCCATTACCTCCAGGTGCAAGGCATGGTGATGGGGACTACATGTGCCTGGTTGTATGGGACCTTGTGCCTGGTGGAGTACATCGCATAGGTACATTGATAAAATATTCTAGTTTTGTAGTCAAGAACTTAATGTGATTGTAAAGGAAAAAAATTGGATTTATAGAAAATAAAAAACATGTCATTACTTACCTGCTCTGTGCAGTGGTTTTGCACAAAGCAGCCCCAATCTTCCACTTCTCCCCTCGCTGGCACTCTGGACCCCTCCCTCTTGCTGATTTCCCCCATAGCAAGCCGCTTGCTGTGGGGGCACTCATGTATGCTCGCTCCCAAGCTGGCACTCTGCTTCCATAAAACATAGAAAGCATGGCTCAGCCCCACCCCCTGCACCCACCTCACTGGCTGTGATTGACAGAAGTGGGAGCCAATGGATCCAGCTCCTGAATCTCAGCCAATCAGGAGGGAGAGACCTGGGAGAGCCTTGGGTCTCGTGCACATCACTGGATTGAGATTGAGTTTTGGTAAGCATTAGGGTGGGCGAATGCATTAAGGTAAAAAAACTTCAGCCTTTACAACCTCTTTACTACTTTACTATGACAGTTCACGAACAACAGCGATTCATTCTTGAACTTATTGTTTTTAAAGATGCTAACAATATGATTGGCATGTCTCTCTATAGAAATCCTATGCCAATCAATACTATTTTGCATGCAATCAGTTTTCTCCCAAACAACTCATACGTAGTATATCAAAGGGTCAGTATTTCAGATTGAGATAAAACTTTACCAATATGACTGAGCTTTAACAGGAAGCAAAGGAACCTCAAACATGACTTCAGAGACAGGGTTATAGTTAAAAAAACTATTGAAAAGGGCATAGAAATGGGCTACACCCAGTCCTAGGTACTTGCTATTATATCAGAAAAAACATCCAAAATGTTTTGATATCACCAAATTTAGAAACCAGGCCCCTCAATTTAGGGGAATTCTAAGGCAACATTGGTGCATACTGAACAAAAGATAGTAGTTTTAATATTAATTGACAAAGAAAACAAAAGCATATTCATTACTTTACAAGTTAGTGTACAGTAGAGATGAGCTTTATGTTCAAGTCGAACATGAGTTCGACTCGAACATTGGCTGTTCGCCCGTTCGGTGAACAGCGAACTATTTGGGGTGTTCACGGCAAATTCGAAAAGCCGCAGAACACCCTTTAAAAGTCTATGGGAGAAATCTAAAGTGCTAATTTTAAAGGTTAATATGCAAGTTATTGTCATAAAAAGTGTTTGGGGGCCCAGGGGACATGTATCAATGCAAAAAAAAGTTTTAAAAAGGCATTTTTATAGGGAGCAGTGATTTAATAATGCTTAAAGTGAAACAATAAAAGTTAAATATTCCTTTAAATTTCATACCTAGGGGGTGTCTAAAGTATGCCTGTAAAGTCACGCATGTTTCCCGTGTTTAGAATTGTCCCTGCACAAAATGTAATTTCTGAAGGAAAAAAAGTATTTTAAAACAACTCGTGGCTATAATGAATTGTCGGGTCCCCGGCAATACAGATAAAAGTCATTGAAAAAAATGGCAGGGGTCCCCCCACAGTCCATTACCCCGCACATTTTTTTTTTTTAAATGGCGTGGGGTCCCCCCCAAAAATCCATATCAGACCCTTCAGGTCTGGTATGGATTTTAAGGGGTACCCCGCACCAAAATTAAAAAAAAATGGTGTGGGGTCCCCCCAAAAATCCATACCAGACCCTTATCTGAGCACACAACCTGGCAGGCCGCAGGAAAAGAGGGGGGGACGAGAGAGCGCCCCCCCTCCTGAACTGTACCAGGCCACATGCCACATAGAGAACAACGCTGGACAGACTGGATTACATCGCTGGAATGGTTTTATGATTTTTTATTTTTTTATTTTTAATAAAGGACTTATCCCAACTGTGTCTGCGTGTTTTATTTTTTACACTTTCTTTGTGAAATGGTAGGGGTACAATGTACCCCGTTACCAATTCACATAGGGGGCTTCCAGATGCCGATAAGCCCCCGCCCGCAGACCCCCACAACCACCGGGCAAGGGTTGTGGGGATGAGGCCCTTGTCCCCATCAACATTGGGACATCCCCCATGTTGAGGGCATGTGGCCTGGTATGGTTCAGGAGGAGGGGGCTCTCTCGTCCCCCCCCTCTTTTCCTGTGGCCTGCCAGGTTGCGTGCTCGGATAAGGGTCTGGTATGGATTTTTGGGGGGGACCCACTCCATTTTTTTGGGGGGGGGGCGGGGTTCCCTTTAAAATCCATACCAGACCTGAAGGGCAACACAAATTTCTGCAGACCACCACCACCTAGTGGCAGCACACATCACTACATGACCTAGGTGCGCATAGGCACAATTTTAACACAGGAACCCTCCTCCTTGTTCATGTCGGCCTCCTGCTTTGCCCTAACTAAATCTACCCAAAGTTCAGTTCTTTTTGCAGAACAGTAGAGGGGAAGAAAACACAAACAGTTCCACAAAGTCTCCAAAGAGTACATTTTCCCTTGGGCGTAAGGTCAAGGTAATAGTTCAGACAATGTCCCTGAAGTGGAATAATAATAAAAAAAACACAAGCTCCCACTTCAGAGGTAGTACTGGGGATCAGGGAGAACAAGAGTTTTCCAGTCTTTGTCCAGAGTCTCTATAGAATATACCACATCATCTCGATCCCTGCTACAAATCACCACCCGGTCTGCATGAATGTGCCGACCAAGAGTCCAGTCTTTCCGACAGCCCTTGTATCGCTTAGTCATCACGGCTGAACACTTGAAGTAGCAGTGACTTTTCTTTACCTCCAAGCGGTCCCACACAAAGTCTGCATACCATCATTCTCGGGAGGCTTCTATTTCGAACAAAAGGTCCTTGGGAACCTATGGGTACTCCCAACCATATTCCGCTGCCACCTTCTGGTGTAAAAGCCGCTGTAATCGGGCCAGAGGCGGCATGTTCGCATGATCTTCATTTCCAGGGAGGACAATCACATCTGGAGATCTCTTTATTAGTGCGGGCTCCAACTGTAACATAGGTGGCCGCAAAGGAGAGCGAACAGCAGCAGTAGTAGTAGGCACAGAAGAAGCCGGGCAGACAAAGCAGGCATAGGATTGGCCTCTTCCCTTGGGACAGTCACTTCCACCCGGGGTGTAGTTTCCCCAGAGTCCATTGGCGACACCCCCTTTCAACTACGGGATGAGGTCACCAGGATTTTGTCCCAACCCTTGTGGATGAAAATCTCGTCAATTTCGTGGTCATCCCCCACATCGGATGATGATTCGTAGTCAGAGGTGTCATATGCCTCTGCCAGCAAATAACTGGTAGTAGACACAGATACATTGTCCCAAAAATTGGAAGGTCCTTGCGGGCTGGTGGTCCACACATCCCCGGTAGCGTGGGGTGTGGACTTTCTACCCTCTCCCAACAAAGTCAATGTCTCAGTTTTCCCAGCCTTCTTACCTTCCCCTGACTTGGATGGGCCGGAGATCCCTCTGGGTTGATGATCCGGTTCAGGCAGGTGCTGGGGTAGGCCTTGACCGCGGCCATGAGAAGCCTTCACATATCCCACCTTCCTCTTAGCAGGGGGAAGGGAGGACTCCATTGTAACAGAGGCAGCATCCGCTGGGTTCTCCGTCTCAAGCTCCGTAGCAGCCGGAACGTTTTCCTTAGCATCCGCTGTTTCCGCGGGGGTGCGTATGGGCACGACTGTGGAAGCACAAATTTTCTCCTCCGGCGTAACAGCACCGGAGAGGCAGTTAACCCGGTAGACCTTTGGCTTTTCAGTAGGCTGATCTACCTCAAAAAGTAATTCCCCGCAAAGGGCACATCTCCCGAAAGGGCAAAGCTGTACGGCCAGTCCCTGGCACTTTGGACAGATCATGCCCAAGGCCTCTGCGTCTCTGCATGTGTAAAGGGCAAAGCGACCCCGGGGCTTCAGCCGAATTCCCGTATCCGTCAAAGGAGCAGCAAGCGAAGTAACGTCCATGGCTGAAGCAGTTGAGAACCCATGAGGTCCCGGTGAATCAGAGATCCATGGAGCGGCAGACATGTTTCTTCATCACTGATCCAATCTGTACTGTCCCTTGGCGCCAACACATCACGTGGAGCACACACCTAGCAGGGCTCCTCCCCTTTTCTCTCTTCTGCTGCATGCAACTCACAGGCTTTTCCAGGCTCGAGACACGCCCACAAACTACGCAGTTAGAAATTAACTAGGCCCGTACCTCTATCTCTCTCTCACAAATGGCGCAGCTCGAATTCTCTCAATATGGCCGACTTCCACAAAACACACACAAGGGAGAAAGCAAAGTCCAGCTTCCAGGGGCAGCTGCAGAATCCCGGACCCGAGCCCCCACGTGTAGCACTACCCTCTCCTCTTAGAGGAAAGGAGAGGCACCCATGCCACAAGCCCGTGTCCTCTAGTTTAGAGGTCAGGCGGTGTATATGTATTTGGGTCCCGCAGCGAGTTACCTCCTTCCACTGGTTCCCATTTCCAGAATGTAGAGACGAGTTTGTACTTTCCCCTCTTTAATAAAGTCAATGTCCAAACCACTTAAACTCCAACGTTGAGTTTATTTTGTATCTTTGCTTGATAGGTAAGAGAGAGAGGATGAGAGAGATAATAGTTGAACCAAAGCAGATTCAGGCACAGAACTCCCAGATTTATCACCACTCGGTCCCGAGTGGGTATAGCTCACCCGGATAGTCCCACAATGGTCCTAGCAGCCGATGTGGAGCTCGAACAAGCAATTTAAATCCTCCAAGGACAAGTTCAGTATGTCCTCGAAGAGCAGCAGCACTCCGCAGGGTCAGTTCTGTGGAGCATAGGATCCTTCCCTCCGACAGGTCACCAGGCCTTTCCCGAGACAGCAATCTAACTATCACTCATCTCCTGTTATTGGACTGATCCTTCCCTGGCTTCCTCTTGGTCAGAGCGGATACCCTCACCCGGGCATCCTAGGACTCCAAAGTTCTGCCTGTAGACCCAGTTGAAGGTACTGGGCCTACCCGGAACGTTGTGGTCTCGGGCCGAAGGTGCCCGAGACTCTTCAGTCGGTGTACGCGCCCCCCTCCTTAGGGGGGCTCACTCCTCCGGGTACTTGTCCCCAGGTCTCTCCCTGAATAAATGGCATCTGCCTCTTTTATATTCTCTCCCGGCATGCACAGCAGGCAGAACCAGCCCACTGCATGGTAGCCGAGAGAGGACATCCAATCGCACCAATGCAACCTATGGTTCAACCCTGACCCAGCATGGCAGCGCCACCTGCAGGCCACAGGGAACTATACATAGGCACACAGCAACAAAGAAGGGTCCAGCACAATTAGAAGGCCCGAGCCATACTAGTGCTCGGGTCATCCCCCTAAATTTTGACATAAAGACCCACTAAATTTGGAGTACCCGCTACAGTAGTATATCTGATGATTTGCAAATGCGGAGCCTACTATATAGAAACAAAAGTGTACTCTATGGCAAAGATTCTATGTTCACATTTATGCCATATGTAATGGAAATTTACAATTTCCAGTATTGAATGCCTTTTCTGGAAATGGGGAAAGTTAAGATTAGAGTAGTGTAATTTATAGTACTCTGTGAAATACCCATCAGGGCCCGGCATTTATTTTTAGGTAAGGAATGAATCGGTATTTCTAATCTCTTTGGCAGAGAAGGGGTATTCAATGTTTGTCAATTTATTAACTGAGGTAGGTAAATACATTCCAAAAAATTGGTATTTGTATAGGTTGAGGGCTGAGGAATGTGACAATCTTTCATTAAATTGTAAAACAAACTGTAGTATGCACTAAAGACATCTGCAGTGTCTTGAGGAGGAGTACCAGTATGTTTTGCTATTCGATTTTTAACAGTTTGCCTAATTTATTCCATCTTGGGTAAAACTTTGTTCATAAAGCCCAAAGATGGTGGGCATGTTGTGACAATACTAGAACACATAATTCGTGACTGACCTGGGAAAATTTATTTGCAGATGAAACAGTATCATTAGTAGTAATCAGCATGGGTTTGTGAGGGATCTTCCTTGCCAAACAACACTGTTAACATCCTACAAGGAAGTGAGCTGCCATCTAGATAAGGGAAGGCCTGTGGATGTCGTGTATCTGGATTTTGCAAAAGCATTTGATACAGTTCCTCATAAACGTTTACTTTACACACTATTGATGTGGACCAAAGAGTATGTACCTGGATAGAAAAATGGTTACAGGAGCGTGTTTAAAAGTGTGGTGGTAAGTAGAGTCCTCCAAGGATCTGTCCTGAGACAAATTATGTTTAATTAATTTATAAATTATATACAGGTTGGTATAAATTGCTTGATCTTAGGGTTTGCTGATGATACAAAGCTAAGCAGGGCAATAACTCCACAACAAGATGTGGAAACCCTACAAGAGGACCTCAATAAAATAATGTAATGGGTAACTACATGGCAAATGAGGTTCAATGTTGAAAAATGTAGAGTAATGCATTTGGGTGCTAAAAATACTAACTCAAGTTACTTGCTAGGGGGGGACCACTTGGGAAATCCAGGATGGAAAAAAATCTGGGGGTCCTAATAGATGACAGGCTCAGCTATGGCATGCAATGCCAAGCAAGCCGAATATTAGCATGCATAAAAAAGGGATTTACTCAAGAGATAAAACAATATTTCTGCCACTTTACAAGACTTTGGTCTTGATCTTGAGTATGCCATCCAGTTCTGGTCACCAGTCCTCAGGATGGATGTGTTGGAACTGGAGAGAAGGTCAACAGAGCTAATAAAGGGCCTGGAGGACCTCAGTTATGAAGAATGACTAAAAGCATTAAATGAATTCTCTCTGGAGAAGAGACACTTGAGAGGAGATATGATAGCTATATACAAGTACCTTAATGGTGATTCTAGCATAGGGAAAAACTTTTCAGTGGAAACCCCAAAGGTGTGTGTGATGGTGGAGGGGTGTGTTAGGGGAGAGGTATGAGAGGAGGGGGTGTGTGATCAGAATCAAGAGATATGGGGGTGTTATTAGACTGGTGTGGTGGTGATCAGGCTGGGGGGTATCTGGGGGTGAAATCAGGTTGGGGGACACAGATGTGGGGGGACTCTGATGGGGGACAAAGATGTGGGGGAGACTCTGATGGAGGACACAGATGTGGGGAAAACTCTGACGGGGGACACAGATGTGGGGGAGACTCTGATGGGGGACACAGACATTGAGGGAGATTCTAATATGACACAGACATGCAAAAAGGCTCTGATTTGACACAGACATGCAGAAAGGCTCTGGTGGGGACACAGATATGCGGAAAGGCTCTGACGGGGACACAGACATGCGGAAAGGCTCTGACTGGGACACAGACATGCAGAAAGGCTCTGATAGGGACACAGACATGCAGAAAGACTCTGACAGGGACACAGACACGCAGAAAGACTCTGACAGGGACACAGACACGCAGAAAGGCTCTGACAGGGACACAGAAGTGCAGAAATGCTTTGATTGGGACATAGACATGCGGAAAGGCTATGATGAGATTATTTAAATGTTTTTCATTTATTTAGAAATAACAATTTTTTTTCGGACCACAAATATTTGTACAATCTACAATGTGGCCCTTGGGCTAAGAAGTTTGGAGACCCCTGGTATAGATATTGGTTCAGAAATATTCAAATTGTTATCCAGAATAGCATTAAAGCGGACCTTCAGTAATTTTTTCAACTTTCCATCTATTTAATCTTCCACCCTTGTTGTTTTAACTTTGGATAGTAAAACATTTTTTTTTCTGCCAGTAAATACCTCATACAGCCCACTTCCTGTTTCTTGTCTGGTAAAAAGCCTAGGCTTATGACATCATTCACAGCTCTCTTTCTCTCACTCTCGTGAGAGTTTGTCAAGAAGGGAGGAGAAGGGGATGAGTCAAAGGAAGGCCAATGAGAGCTTCAGGGCTGAAGAGCTGGAGGTGTGCCTCTGTGTGTCTGTGTAAATCCAGGAAGTTAACAGGCAACAGCTTCAGCTGCCCATAGTTAAAATGGTTGCACCCAGACTCAGTGGAGGGAGATTTCTGCAGCATATTTGGCAAGTACAGAATCACAGTATATATAAAATAATATGCAAAGTGGTTGGAAGGAAGCTTCAGAATGGTAAAGATGTTTTTCTTACAAATTATGTGAGCATACTGCAGTTCCAATTTAAAGTCTCCCCATACAATTAACTGTCCCTTATTGATTCTTTGCACTTTTTTCCAAATATTCTTCAAATTATTTCATATTGAGTAGGTATATATACATTTATATTTTAATCTGTATAGGATGTTGTTAATTTCACAGACCAAGATGATAAATCTACCTGAGTCATCCAGCAAGAGGTTTAAACACCACAAAGTCTCTGATTGCTATTAGCACACTTATTTTTTTGCCTCATGTTGGGCATGTAGATGTGAGGAAAATGCTAGTGGGAGAATTTTGGAGGGTTGAATTTACTGAAATTAGTGTCTTGAATAAAGTTTGTGCACATTTCTCCACAAGGAGTACAGTATCTGTTGTTTGGGCTATTAGGCCCCTTTTCATTTATGTAGTAATTTTAAAGTGCACGAGAGACACAGAAGTACGCTTTTGATCCCACAGCTAGCCATAGGTTTTAGAGAGCATTAGGCACCAATGTAAAGAGTGGTATTACCCTAAAAGACTGTAGATCGAGCCCACCTCTGAAGGTCCAGTAACAGTGAGTCGTCGAGTCATCCTGCATCCATAGGCATTGGAAAGTGTTGTCAAATATTGTGAGGCTTTCTTCTCTTTGAAGCTCCAGGTATAAGGATTCCACCTCTTCCCATGCCCTGTTAGCAATGTCATCCCTCGTATTTCCTAGCAAATCATTTTTGACATACAGGCACACCCCTTCCCCTATTCTGCCTACCCTGTCCGTCTGATACAGGGAGTACACTTGGACCATCGTAAGCCAGTCCTATAAGCTGTCAAACCAGGTTTCTGATACTCCTACAAAGTCAGAATCATCCTCATGTACTGTATCAGCATCACCAGTTCTTTCATTTTGTTAACAAAGTTTCTAGCATTTGTGAACAAACCTTTTAATTTTGTACTGGTGCATAGTATTTTCTCCTTGTTTTTTCTGAGCCTGCAATAGGATTTTTTCAACATATGCCCTTGTTTTTAGGTACTCTAGTTACACTATCAATGTTGCCCCAGTAGCACCCTCTGGCCTTTCACTCACTTTCAGCTATAGCTACCTCTGATCCCTCCACTCTACCACCTAGTTTAAAAATCCTTTCAATCTCTTGGTCATTTTCTCCCTTAACAGAGCTGCATCCTCCCTGTCTTAAATTTTCTAGTTTTATAGATTATGAGATTCCACATATTTTTACATTGTTACATCTGGAGCGACCCTCCAGGTCCACCAATTTAGCTTTAATTCATTACATTTTGTCTTCCCTGTTGTTATCCAACAATTCATTGATTGTATTGGTGAATTCACCCATTCTGGATTCAATGAGGCTAATTTTATCCTTGACATTGAGTACTTCTGCTTTAAATTGCTGGACTAGTGTCATAGGATCTGAATGAATTGAACTTCTTAATTATACCAACATATCTTTTAAAGTAGTGTCCAAACCTGGCTAGTTAAGTGTTGGAAAGGTAGTGATAGAGGGTGATTTACTAAAACTGGAGAGTGCAAAATCTGGTGTAGCTGTTCATGGTAGCCAGTCAGCTTCTAACTTCAGCTCATTAAAATATGCTTTAACAAAAAAAAAAAAAAACTGTCAGCTGATTCAGCTGGTTTTTATTCAGAGTTACACCAAATTTTACACTCTTCAGTTTTAGTAAATCAACCTCATAGAGTCCTGTATTTCTTCAGTATCCTCAAAGGTTAATATATGAGTTCTTACCTCTGCATTCATGCTGGTAGGTGGAGATACTCTGGGTCTGGCTTTGGCTGGGCCATTGGAAGGAGAACTTGTGAATCTATTTTGTGTGTGCCTGAGCTGAGCTCAACCTCTTCTGTATGTCCTGATCATCTATCCCCTTCTGTTGATGTTTGGCCTGCTTCGGAAATAGGAGAGCCAGTACCATCTTGGCTGGAGAAACAGTGCAGCAGCATTAAGAAGTGTGTCATATGCCAAGGCCCCCCACCCCCCGACACTTTTCTTTTTCTGGATATGCCCTTTATGCGTCTCTGTTTATATGGGGTAAAATTCCTCTCCAATGTGCTACCACTGCTGTGTGCTCTGGTGGGTCTCTGTATAGCAGAGCTTCGCTGTCACATGTCCATCTCTCTAGCTGCTGGCCATGCCCTCCTATTTAATTGATTTTCATTATTCAAAGCAAGCTTGCCCATCGATCCATGTCTACATGCTTTATTATGCTGAGAAATCACTTTGAAAAATACCCCCTAGCATTTTTGGCAGTGGCCATCTTGACTGAGGGCAGATAATTTGTGTAGCATTTACTTACCAGGAAGTAAATGAAGAAATCTAAAAATCAGTCTATGTATTTACTAATGCTATCAGCATAAGGCTTTAAAATAGTCAATGTGGATTGAAAGAATTTAGTTCCACTTCAAGTACTTGAAGTGCATTACTGACATTTGTTGAGAGCTCTCTAGTGCTTGGTGTAAGAAAAAGTACTAGGCTGTATGTTTCAGTGTACACAGGGACTCCATGAGGCATTAGCTTCACTTATTTTTGCATCCAGCTTCACTGAATAGATGAGCATCAAACACAAATGACAAATACTATATTTTTTTATTCAGACCCTGCAGATACTGTACGTATACCAAGGGAGTACAAACATTGTGTTCAAGATTTTAAAAAGGAGAAGAATAATTTTCTCAGAAAATCTTACCTTTCTTATCCAGGAATAGTAAAGCCTTTTCGGTGACTAAACATTCTAGTTCTAATTTGGTAGAGAACTTTTTCTTTTTTACTGTTAGTGAAATATTTTCTTCCTGGTATCAAATAACTGTATATCCATGGAGTATTAAGTCATGGATGCTCCTCGTAATTTAACATATCTTTAAATGCATATCTGTGTGCCCAACACTCATTTGCTCCCCAGGCCTCCATTTGTAGAATGAGGAGCAGAATCTGTGATGACTTTTATTACATTCCATACAATGTACATTTTAGTACATACTGCAGTTCGCTCCATGTTCTTCATACAAGACTCTTCAATCTTTAGTCAGGTATCCAGCAAACAATGTCTGAATTTCGGGGATTTTCACGTTCGTTTTAACAAACGATAACGAATGCACAGAATTCGAAAATCAAAAGATCTGACATAAAAAATGCTTTATTTTCGTTTTGTTGCGACAACAGTTCAATATAGACAGAAGATTTGACATGACAGTGACAATAGCGATCTGTGTCTATCTAACCTATTAGTCCAAGATTATTCGACATAGAGAGAAAAGATTTGACATGAAGATTCGACAAAGCAGTCGCCGCGAGTGGAAAATTATGATCAAATGCTCCGCCCATAGGCTATAGAAGAATTCTAATATTGGTTGACTAGTAATAATAATGAATACATATAATTATTACTAGTCATACAACATTAGAATTCAACTATAGGTTGTGGGCGGAGCATTCGACCAGATATGTATGATTGCGGCAACGTACAGTTTAGCTGCTTTGTTGAATCTTCTTAGGACAATCAACAGAATTCAGGTCAAATCTGTCAATTGAAGGCTTATGGTGTCTGTCGAATGTTCTAAGAAGATTTGACGAAGCAGCTAATCTGTACGACGCCGCAATCGTACATTTCTAGTCGAATACTCCGCCCACAAGCTATAGCTATAGTAGAATTCTAATGTTGGTTGACTAGTAATAATAATTAATAATTATAATTATTACTAGTCATACAAGCCTTCAACTGACAGATTCAACCTTAATTCATTCGGATTTTCGGACAAATGCACTTTTTAACGAAACAAAATAAATAAAAACGAATTTCGGGAGTAACTAAATAAATTTCTTTTTCGGACAAAAACGAAATTCCGAAACAAAATATTTCAGTGTGCACCAACCAGCGCACCAAAGTCAGATTCACTTGTCAGGTGTCAAAGTCACTTGTCAGGTGTTAGAGAAAGGCGTCACGTGTTTTTCATTAGTCATTCTCAAGTGTCAGAGTCTATAGTCAGCATCAGGGATCAGAATCACTAGTCAACATCAAGTGTCAAATTCAATTATATGCTTCAGGTGTCAGAATCGTTAATTATAATCAGGTATCAGAATTACCAGTCAGCATCAGGTATCAGCGTCAAGTTTCAGTGTCACTAAACAGCATTGGGTGCCAGAATCAGCTTTGGATGTCAATATTCAGTATCAGGTGTCTGAGTCAATAGTCAATATCAGGTGTCTGCTTCAATAGTCAATTTTAAGCCTCGTACACGCGGTTCGATTGTTGTACTACCGAGCGTCTGAATTTTGTCAAAAGGGCGTGAGCAGGATTTTGTCTAGAATACTGACTATCCGCAAATTGTCGTTGGACAAACATGAAGATAGTGACGTACTATGAGAGTATAAAGAGGAAGGTCATTTCTCAAGCGCCACCCTTTGGGCCCCTTCTGCTAATTTCATGTTAGTAGAAGTTTGGTGAGAGTTAATTCACACTTTTTTGTTAAGTTATTTTTATTTGGATGGCAGATAGCATCTCTAATTAAATTTCTTTTTTTTTTCTGCACAATAAAAAAATTGTGTAGAATAATACTTGGCTATGTTTTGTTCTTCAAATTACAGTTTGGGAGTAGGCAGTTACATTAAAAACAACACAATGGAAAATTAACAAGGGACGCTAACATAGTTGTATCTTTGATCTTAAAAACTCAGCAATAATGGTGTTGTGGTAACTTCCCCAAAAAATCAAACAACCATAATATTAATAATATTTATATCACTACAAGTGCCTTTTAAAATACGTTTGGCATAACTACATCAGTTTCACCAGCAAAGAAACTTTGTTATTATCCCATTAAAGAAGATGAGAATATGCGCTGCATTTCGTCATTTCATCAGTTGCCGCGTCACAAATGTTAATTCTAGATTATGAACGTTAGTTTACAAGACCAAACTCTTCCCGGTCGTTCCTTGATTCTGATCCTGCACGTTTGTACTTTCAACTTTTGTATGACGATTTCTGTACTGACCATCCGAAAATCAGACATTGAGTTCACATCAGACAAAAAATTTTATAGCCTGCACATCCAGCTTTTGTCTGTTAAAAAAAATGAAATCGGCTGTCGAAAGTAACGTACTAACGATCCGAAAATCCGCAGACAGCTCGTCTTACGAATTTTCCCATCTAAATTTTTGACCTTTAGGTGTCTGAATCAATACTCAGTTTAAGGTGTCAGAGTCACTAAATTATTTTGTTATTCTGCTTCCCCTCTCCTTGTCTCTTTTTTGTTGTTTTAAACAGCACCTAAAAATGTCTCCCTATAAGTAAACCAACAGTTATATACCACAGTAAATAATAAATGTACAGTATACTAAAGTTACTCATTAAATAACAATATTTAAATAAAGCTTATTTAAAATGTTTCTAATTCATGCACTGCATCCTTAATTTTGGTGTCCATTAATCTTGACCAAAATGAAAGTGGGGGCAAATGAATTAAATGAATCCTTTTCTGTACTGAAATTGCTTTGTTTGATTTCACTGCACACCATGCGTGCCTCACGGTGTGCATTAGAAGCTGCAGCAAGTCAGATTGAACCTACCCTAGAAAAATCTAACCCTTTCTTTTACCAAGCCTGTCTGTCCCTAGACTTTCCATAGTATGGAAAGTGTAACTATTATCCTAAAACATTAGGAATACATGAAAACATAAATTACCCAAGGAAAACTATTTACAAAATGTATTTCTTACTGCAATATTTCTCAATTCAGAATCATAAAGGTGGAGATGTGCTTTATGCTTGTATCATTTTAGCTTTAACTATTTTTTTTTTATTTAAAAAAACAGATTAAACCATAAAAAAACATTAAACAAGGAAAAGGTCAACAACCTGAAAGATGGTTATATTGATTGTAACTGGCAGATTTATGGTTATTGGATATGGCAGAAGCGTGAAAATTCAACTTACCAGAACAGACATAGGTTGTGTGGCTAGATGGTACAAGTAAGAAAACACTAATGGGTAAGAACAGGAAGGATACAGATTGTGATAATGCATGTTGCTGCTGCTCTGATATCAATTTATCTATTATAGATGCTGATGTCTAAAAATGAAGCATGGTTTTACTAAAAAAACAAAATTGCTCAACTTCATTTATTGCGCATGATAGCATTAGGCGATTGTAATAATGCAGGTTGCTGATTCAAATATATTTATTTAACTATACTAGATATTGATGACTAAAAATAAAACATTCTTGTTCAAAAACCCCTCAGGGGTGGATTTATAAAATATCTGCATAGAAATTTGCCTAGTGAAAGTGTATGTACATTCGTTCTGTGTGAATGGAGGCAAACAATGAATGTTATTAACCACTTGAAGACAGGTATGTTAAACTCCCTTCCTGTCCAGTTGTCATACTTAGAATAAAAATTATTCAGGCATGAGACACTGCACTCAAATGATATAGTCTTCTTTTAGTTGTATTTAATCACCACTGGGTTTTTATTTATTTTTACTATATAAAAGGACAAAATGACAGTTGAGTTTGTAATATATATATGAAAATTGATTATTTCCAATGCACTGACTGATGATCTAAAAAAATTTAGAAAATTAGGAAAATAAATAACATTTTATTTTATTTTGCAAAGTTGTCATTTTAACTAGTTATTTCTCACACCCAGCATGGGCATACTTTTACAATTACACCCCAAAACATAGTCTTCTACTCCTCCCAAGTATGGGGATGTCACACATGTTTTTAAATTTTTTCCGCCATGATGCATAGAGATGCCCAGGGAACATAAATAATGCATATGATTTCCTGATTACCTATCACAGTTCTTGAGGCCCTGAAGTTCCAGCATAGTAGAATCACCCACAAAATGACCCAATTTTGCAAAAAAAAAAACTCCAACATATTTAATAAGAGGCATGTGGAATCGTTTGAAGATCGCAATTTTGCCACAAGTTTTTTAAAAGGAAATTTAAATTTTATTTTTTTACACACACGCATGGGAATACTTACACCTCAAAACACATTCTGCTACTTTTTTGCAGTCTGACCACATAGAAGGGAATAAATTAGGCACCTAATTTCCTGACTATTACACGCTAGGACAATAGAAAAAAAGACAAAAAATTACCACATTTTGCAGAGTAAACACTCCAAGGTGTTTTCAACCACTTGCCGACCAGCCGCCGTTATTATACGGCAGCAGGTCGCCAAATTCCCGCAAGTCGCCGTAGGTGTACGTCAGCTCCCTTAAGGAGTCGTAGCAGGCGCGCACCATCGTACAACGGGGGACCCAATTGCATGTGGCTGGCAGCCACAATGTCCACTGGCCACCCGCGATCGCGGGAATGAGAGCCAGAACTGGGGTCTGTCAAGTTAAACAGACAGGTCCCAGTTCTGACAGGGGAGTTAGAGAGAGATCTGCTGTACCTAGTAGACAGGAACAGCGATCTCTCCCCTCCTCCAGTCAGCCCAGCCCCCATACAGTTATAAACACTCCCAGGGAACACACTTAAACCCTTGATCACGCCCTAGTGTTAACCCCTTCCCTGCCAGTGACATTTACATAGTAATCAGTGGCTGTTTTTAGCTTTGATCGCTGTACAAATGTCAATGGTCCCAAAAAAGTGTCAAAAGTGTCTGATCTGTCTGCCGCAATGTCGCAGATCACCACCATTACTACACCATTACTACAAAAAATTATAATAAAAATGCCATCCCCTATTTTGTAGACACTATAACTTTTGCACAAACCAATCAATATATGCTTATTTGAGATTTTATTTTACCTAAAACATTATTTATTTTTTTTGGGGGGGGCATTTCTATTATAGCAAAAAGTAAAAAATATTGTTTTTTTTTTTTTTTTTTTTTAATTATCGCCTTTTTTGGTTTATAGTGCAAAACAGCAGGGGTGATCAAATAGCACCAAAAAAGGGACGTAATTTTGCTTGGGTAAAGCATTGCATGACCGCGCAATTGTCATTTAAAGCGAAGCAGTGCCGTATCACAAAAAACGGCCTGGTCATTAAGGAGGAAAATCTTCCAGTCTGTAAGTGGTTAAGAGGCACGGCGAGTCTTTTGAAAAAAAATATTTTTTTGCCACAGTTGTTAATTATTAAAACATTTCTATCATGTAGTATAGGCATACTTAGAATTTCACCAAAAACGACATTCTGCTACTTCTCCTAAGTTTGAATCTTTGGGCTTGCAAGAGGCATATAGTATGCATCTAACTTCCTGACTACCTATTAGATTTTTGAGGCCCTGGAACACCAGGACAGTAAAAGCACCCACAAAATGACCACATTTTAGGGAACTGTAATGCAGCGCCTTAAACCTCTTCTATCCCTTTGAGCCTAGGCAGGACCAATGGGTGTATGGATGTGCTCTCTGACCGGTCGGGTAATCAAGACAGACACACACAGGATTTTGGTGAATCAAGATTACAAAGATGTATTCAAAGCTCTGCATACTTATAATCCTACAACGGGGAGTCTCTTCCCACAGTCACAAATGAACAGAGTATATTGAAAAAAACATGAAGTTACAAGACATATCTATCAATAGCTATTATAACATATTCTTCTTGGAAAAAGAGGTCCTGGGTTATACAGTAGTATCTGTCTTTTCTGCTTAGATACAAAGCTGCAAAAATATAGGTGCTAAGTTCTAACCAAAATCCAGGCGTTGAGCCAAGCTAAGTCTGATGGGTTCTCAAATCAGTTAATTACAAGACATCCTGTTTTAACTTGTAATATTAACTGTTAGCCTTTTGAAATCATACTTAACTACAAATCTATAGAAATATGTATATACTCGTTTGATAATGCTAGAAATATAAAAGCTAGAATATAAAATATAAAAGACCCTCTATATAGACCCTCAATTTACCTTACAAACCCTTCTTTGATCATGCAGACAGTCCTGTCTGCCTTGATCACTCATTATACCATTTGTGTGTAGTAACAAACATTGCCATCTGGGTAGAGGTTTGAGATTCACTGGTACTGACAAGAGAGGGATTCTAGCTGTTTCTGGGTGAAGTTTACTACATATCCAGCATCTGTCATACCCTGATTTTCTAGCATAAGAATATTCAAACTTTAGTAACAGCATTTTGTCAGTGAAACTTTCAGCCGATTCCCTTTTTGATCCGGTGTGGTTATAACTTTGAGTTGACACTCCTTGGGAACCCATCCCGCATGACTGGTAAACATAGCAACCCCACATAAATAATATACTAATGAGGACAGTACAAGAGAGAACGAGAAATAATAACATTGTGACCTGCTTCTTCTCTCTGGGGGCTTTTGGAATAGTAACCTGCCAATGTTTTCTAGACACTTTAGAGTTCAGGGGGGTTGCGGGACTGGGGGTATCGCAAGGTCTAATGAAGCTCCAGTCTCTGGTAGTGTCTTTGGGGGTCCTGGGGGGGGGGGGTTTGGGAGTGGGCATGATCTTTTACACATTGTTCATTGTCTTCTATTGGAGGGATTGGGGGCAAGGGGTAGTCATAGAATTCTGGGAGTCCAGTTTCTCCTGAGGCTCCGATTCCCTCTGTCCTGGTGGAGAGTTGTGTTGCGTCTGTGGCATCGTTGGGCCCTTCTTTAGTCTTGAGGCGTTGGTTGGTGAGTACAGCAGTCCTGGTGACCTTCTCAATTCGGAATGGTCCTTGATAGATTGGTCCCGTGTGTTTTCTTACTGCAAGCTATTTGACAAACACTTTGTCACCCGGGATGAAAGGATGTGTTGGTTCTGTGGAAAAAGGAGGAAAGGTGACAGCCACTTGTTCATATTTTTCAGTAAGACTACTTACCAAATGTTTCACGTACTCTTCCTGTAAGGAAAATATGTTATCCTCACCTGTCCCTATCCCTTCTGTCCCTCCTTTTCTCATTTGTGCTGGCCTACCCATCAATATCTCAAAAGGAGAGATTCCTGTTCTGGTGTGGGGGGTAGTCCTGATTTGATATAAGACTGCTGGCAAGTAATCTAACCAGTTTTTCATTGTGCCACCTGTTGCTTTTTTCAATTTGTCTTTTATGGTTCTGTTCATTCTTTCCACTACTTCTGAACTCTGTGGGTGGTAGGGAATGTGCAACTTCCATTGGATGCCTATAATTTTTACTAGCTCCTTCACTAAGGCTGAGGTAAATGCTGGACCTTGATCTGACCATATAGTGGCCGGAAGGCCAAACCTACAGATCCACTGATTTATTAGTACTCTGGCTGTAATTTTAGCTGTCTTTCCTGTGGTAGGGATTGCTTCTACCCATCATGTAAATCTGTCAACTATAACCAAAATATATTTTAAATTGCCCTTCTGTGTGGGGACATGTGTGTAATCTATTTGTAAATCCTGTAAAGGACCTGTAGGGGGCGCCAAATGTCCAGGTAACCCGTGTTTCTTTCCTTGTACATTATTCTGTGCACAGGTCAGGCAAGACCGTACTAGGGATTCTATCATGTGGTGCACCCGTTTTGTGCAAAATTATACAATGTTAGAATAGCTTGTGATCCTATATGTCCTGGTCCGTGTAAATAGGATAATAAGAGGGGCGCTGCAGCCATGGGGATACCTATTATTCCCTCCTTGGTTGACCAAAGTCCATTAGGATCCTTTGTCAACCCGTGGTCCCATATCTGCTCTCAGTGTAAATGTTTACATCTTTTTCTTCAAAAATCTGACAAACTCTAGTTAGAGCAATGAGTTCTGCAATTTGGGCTGAACTAGCGTTCAGAGATTTGGCTTCAATCATTACATCTGGCAATTGAACAATGGCATAACCAGTTTGAAAAGTTTTGTCATCAGGTCGGGAGCAGTTGCCATCTACATAAACATTTTCCGCATTTGGATGCGGAATATCTGTGAGATCTGGACTCGGGAGGGTAGTTTCTGCAAGTACCTCAGTGCAATCGTGTTCTGGAATTGGTGTGTCTTCTGACATTTTCAGTAGTGAAAATGATCTCATAACCGCTCGATCTCTGTGCTGTCATGTGCTGAGTATTCAGGTTTGTCATGAGGTGTGTAACTGTATGTGTGGTATACAGTGTGAGGTCATGTCCCAGGACCACCTTTGAAGCCTCTTGTACTGCCATTGCACAGGCTGCTAAGGCCTGTAAGAAATGTGGCATACCTTGAACTTGAATTGGAAGTTTCTTTGAGATGTAGGAAACGGGTCTCAGAGAATTCCCATGTGATTGTGCTAGGACCGCTGCAACCGTAGGTCCAGATACCACACAGTACAATGAAAATGTCTTTGCGTACTCTATAAGTCCCAATGCAGGGGCTTGCTTTAGAGAGGTGATTAATGCTGTGAAAGCCTTAACCCTCTCAGTTGTCCAATCAATAAACTTTGGGGCATCCTGCAAGGTAGCAGACCTTAGGATAGAATCATAATAAGAGCAATCAGGTATCCACTGCCTGCAGTATACTATGGACCCTAGGAAAGAGAGAAGTGCTCACTAGAGTTGAGCAGACACCTGGATGTTCGGGTTCGACGGGTTCGACCGAACTTCGGAAAAAAGTTCGGGTTCGGGACCGAACTTGACCCCGAACCCCATTGAAGTCAATGGGGACCCGAACTTCTGAGGACTAAAAAGGATCTAAAAATGTAATGGAAAGGGCTAGAGGGCTGCAAATGGCAGCAAAATGTTGTTAAGAGCATGGCAAGTGCTCTGCAAACAAATGTGCATAGGGAAATAACTTAAAATAACATAAAAAAATAATATGCTGGAGGCCCCCTTCTCAGCAGAAGAGGTACAGGAAGTCATTAAGAACCTCTGAAACTCAACGGCACGATGCCACACATATGGTGGGAATGCCCCAGAATACGCCCTTTCTGTAAAAAATTATTCAATTTAATGGATAAGCTAGTGGGAAAATAAAATACTTTGAAATAAAAATGTAGCGGTGTGCTACATTTAAGGGAAGTGTTTGAGTGGTATATAGGCTCAAACACCCTAATTCTGTAGGATTCATGGACCATTTTGTCCTCGGGGGACAATATTGGTGTGCAGTTCCTTGTGGCCTACAGGTGGCGCTGCCATGGTAGGCTAGGGTTGAACAGCCGATACAGTGCTGTGCCTCTTGTGTCCCCTCTTGGCAGTAGTACAGCGGGGTGGGGAACCTGCTGTGCATGCCGGGAGAGGATATAAAAGGGCAGACCTTTGGCCTGGGGGCTGATGTCCAGTGGGGTCCGCGCCCAGGTGCCTTCGGCCTGGGTGCACGTGTTCCTGTTCCATCTCGGGCACCTTTAGCCCGAGATGAGGTACTATCCTGGAGTTCCTGCTGCCCTGGGTATGGAGGCCTAGGGGCAAGAATAAAGCCTGGAGTCCAGAGCCTTCGTCTGGAGTCCGCTAAGGGTCGAGGAGTCTTAGGGTGCTGCCTCATGTAGGGGACCTTGTTCCAGGGAAGGGAGGATCATTCTGATGGACCGATGCAGGAGTCACGGTGAAGGAAGGGTCTGTTGACTCCCTGGAGAGATGTCTTCCCCTTGATATGGGCTAGGTTCATAGAAGGAGAAGCTCAAGGTCATCTTGACTGTATCAGAGGCCTTATTCACCTGGCCCGTGGCAGGGGCCTTATACACCCTGGTCTGTGGCAGAGACCAAAGTTCTCCAGGTCCGTGGCAGGGGCCTTGTACACCCGGTCTGTGGCAGAGACCAACCTCAAGGTCTGTGGCAGAGACCGTGCACCTAAAACTGTTTGAGAAACCTAAGCAGTGAAGTGAATGTGCTATGTTTGTGCCTGGACCTCCTCCACACCTTAAGCTGTCCTGTTTCTTTGCTCTAACCTTTTCTATCCGAGTACAGTTTATTTTGCCATGAGAGAATAAGAGTTGGCGTTTCAGCTGGTGTGGACATTGACTTTACTGGGAATTCAAGGACTTGCCTCTACCTACAGTAGAGGTGAGAATCATCCTCTGGAGGAGTTTTGACTCTGGCTGTGGACACGGCCCGTCAAGTACACCGCTCAACCTCTTTATATAGGAGGGTACGGGCTGGTAGTGCGGTGTGGCTTTTCTCCCTCCTGCGAGGAGCCAACAACATAAATGCAGGTAAGGGGGAAAGGATCTGTGCGCTACAAAAAAATAAAATAAAAATTATAATCTTGACCTAGGAGGACGAGATCCATATGGAGTAGGAAGTTGAGGTGGCGGTGGATGTGGCTGTGTAGGTGGAAGCGGCGGTGGAGGAGGACGAGGTAGCCAACACTGGTTCAAAAATACAACAATGGCTGGGTAAGGCCGGTGATGTGTCGAATTCTGTCTCCCGTCGAATAGTGTCCGCCCTGTACTGCGCTTGCTCAGTATGTAGGACAAGGGGATTTCGAAAATCTCCCAAGACGAACGGCGCCTGCACGGTGAGTCCAGGTAAAAGCCACACCATCCGAGGTTCAAGCCGAGCCAAGCGAGGCCATGCCCAAAGCGTGGCGATCGAAGCGAGCCTATGAGGGGCCCTGTTACTATGTGCTACCGTATGTCCACTTGGATGGTGGGGCTTGAACCTGCACTCACAGCGCAGGCACCGTTCATCTTCGGAGATTTTGTGAATCTCCTTGTCCTCTGTACTGCGCAAGCGCTGCGCCTGCGCAGTATGGGCCGGACACAATCCGATGGCCGGACAGTTTTTGTCACAACACCGGTATACATGTCTATTCTGCGCAAGGTACGGACAAGTCCTGTGGGATCCATGCCTGGTTCATTTTAATGAACGTGAGCTTGTCCACATTGGCTCTGGACAGGCGGCTGCTCTTGTCTGTGATAATGCCCCCTGCCGTGCTAAATACACTTTCAGATAATACACTGGCTTCAGGGCAGGCCAGCACCTCCAAGGCGTAAAGAGCAAGCTCAGGCCATGTGCCCAATTTGGAGACCCAGAAGTTTAAGGGGGCAGACCCGTCATCCAGTACGTGTAGGCCTGTGGACACATACTGCTCAACCATCTTGGTGAAATGCGTTCCATCCCAGCTGGTGGTGCTGGTTGTTGTGGCGTGCTGACAAAGCTTTTCCACATTTCGGCCATGCTAACCCTGCCTTCTGAGGCGCTGGCGGTGCCCCGCCTGCATTGGCGACCTCTTCCTCCTCCTCTGCCTTCGCCTTGTGCTTCCACCATACGCCCACTGTCAGGTGGGAATGCCACCAGCAGCGCGTCTACCAGCGTGCGCTTGTACTCGCGCATCTTACGATCACGCTCCAGTGAGGGAATTAAGGATGGTACGTTGTCCTTGTAACAGGGATCCAGCGAGGTGGCCACCCAGTAATCAGCACCAGTTAAAATGTGGGAAACTCGGCGGTCGTTGCGGAAACACTGCAGCATGTAATCGCTCATGTGTGCCAGGCTGCCCAGAGGCAAAGAAAAGCTGTCCTCGGTGGGAGGTGTATCGTCTGTGTCCTCTGTATCCCCCCAGCCACGCACCAGTGATGGCCATGAGCTGGTCTGGGTGCCACCCTGCTGTGAACATGGTTCCTCCTCCTCCTCCTCCACCTCGTCATCCTAGAGGAACTGTGCCCTTGCTGCCGGAAAATTGTGTACCTGGCGTTTGTTGGTGCAGGAACCCACCCTCGTAGCCACTTGTGAAAGACTGCCCTGAAAGCCTTTGAAATTATCCCGCTTCCTCCTCCTCCTCCTCATCCTCCTGTGCCACATCCTCTTCCATCATCGCCCGAAGCGTTTTTTCAAGGAGGCATAGAACTGGGATAGTAACGCTGAGAACAGCGTCATTGGCACTGGCCATGTTGGTGGAGTACTCGAAACAGTGCAACAAGGCACACAGGTCTCGCATGGAGGCCCAGTTATTGGTGGTGAAGTGGTGCTGTTCCGCAGAGCGACTCACGCGTGATTGCTGCAGCTGAAACTCCACTATCGCCTGCTGCTGCTCGCACAGTCTGGCCAGCATGTGCAAGGTGGAGTTCCACCTTGTGGGCAAGTCACATATGAGGCGGTGAGCGGGAAGGCCGAAGTTACGCTGCAGCGCTGACAGGCGAGCAGCAGCAGGGTGAGAACGCCGAAAGTGCGCACAGACTGCCCGCACTTTCTGCAGCAGCTCTGGCATATTGGGGTAATTTTTAAGGAACCTCTGGACCACCAAGTTCAGCCCATGCGCCAGGCAAGGGATGTGCGTCAAACCGGCTATGAGATTTCGCCCATTATCGCACACCACCAGGCTGGGCTTGAGGCTCACTGATAGCAACCACTCATCGGTCTGTTGTTCCATGTCCCTCCACAACTCCTGCGTGGTATGGGGTTTTTCCCCCAAACAGGAAAGTTTTAAAACTTCCTGCTGTCGTTTACCCCTGGCTGTGCTGAAGTTGGTGGTGAAGGTGTTACGCTGACCGGATGAGGAGGCGGTAGAGGATGAGGAAGCGGAGTAGGAGGAGTTAGCAACAGGAGGCAAACTGAAGCGCCCTGCAATCCTCGGTGGTGGAAGGACATGCGTCAAACTGCTATCTGCCTAAGGCCCAGCCGCCACTGCATTTACCCAGTGTGCTGTTAGGGAAATATAACGTCCCTGACCGTGCTTACTGGTCCACGCATCCATAGTTAGGTGGACCTTGCCACAGATGGCGTTGCGCAGTGCACACCTGATTTTGTCCCCCACTTGGTTGTGCAGGGAAGGGATGGCTCGCCTGGAAAAGTAGTGGCGGCTGGGCATGAAGTACTGTGGGACAGCCAATGCCATCAGGCTTTTAAAACTCTGCGTCTCCATCAGACGGAATGACAGCATTTCAAAGGCGAGGAATTTCGAAATGCTGGCATTCAGGGCCAGGGATCACGGGTGACTAGGGGGGTACTTCCTCTTCTGCTCCAGTGTTTGGGAGATAGAGAGCTGAACGCTTCCATGGGACATTGTGGAGATGGTTGGTGACCCAGGTGCCACTGTCACTACAGAGGTGGATGAAGAGGCTGAGACTGCAGCAGAAGAGGAAGCAGGAGGAGCCAGAGACCTTTCTTGGTTTTTGATGTGTCTACTCCACTGCAGCTCATGCTTTGCACTTAGATGCCTGGTCATGTAGGTTGTGCTCAGGTTGAGAACGTTTATGCCTCGCTTCAGGCTCTGATTGCACAGCGTGCAAACCACTCGTGTCTTGTCATCAGCACATTGTGTGAAGAACTGCCACTCTAGGGAACACCTTGGACCTGGCTTTGGTGTGCTCAGTCCCTTACTGCGTTGGGCAGTAGCAGGCGTACTGTCTAGGGGACGGACGCTCCGCTTTTGCACCCTGCTCCCTCTTCTGCTGTGCTGGTGGCTCTGTGCGACCACCGCCTCTTCCTCCAAACTACACTGGTCACCTGCATAACGTTGATTCCATGTGGGGTCGAGGACCTCATCGTCCTCCACATCATCTTCCACCCAGTCTTCACCCCTGCCCTCCTTGTCTGTCTGCACAATTGCGAAAGCAGCAGCAGTTGGCACCTGTGTTTCATCATCATCCGAGACGTGCTGCGATGGTCCTCCCATGTATTCATCATGAAACATAAGTGGTTGGGCATCGCTGCACCCAATCTCTTTCACTTCTAGGGCAGGGCTAGGTGGATGGCCCTGGAAAACCCTGCTAACAGAGTCATCGAAAAGCAGAAGAGACTGCTGCATGATTTGGGACTCAGACTGCTTGGCTGATTTGCAAGGGGGTGAGGTGAAAGACTGATGGACATGGGCTTCAGGTGCCAACTCTGATCTTTCATCAGAAGAGTGAGTGGGAGACAATGTAAAGGAACCCAAGGCACTGTCAGCAACCCAATCTACTATCGCCTGTACTTGTCCTGGCCTCAACATTCGTACAGCCTCATTAGGCGCGACAAAATACCGCCGCAGGCTTGGTCGCCTACTCGCACCTGAGGAAGGTGTTTCACTTGTGCGTGTAGCTGGCACAGATCGACCACGTCCTCTCCCTGCAACAGGAGCTCCAACAGCAGCACCACGCCCGGGGCCACCACGTCCCTTTGACCTTCTCCTCATATTTTCCAAATTTAGGATCTTGCCCTAAATGGGTGTTTTTGGAAGAGCAGAACACACCCACAGTACGTAACCGCTGTATCGCACAGCTACAGAACTGCAGAAAATGCTATTAAAAAAAATGTTTTTTTTTTTAAGGTAGCACAGTAGAAGAAAAATATATAGAAATTGTTTATTTCACACACCTCCAGATATGTATAACACACTGTTAAAGATAGAAGAGTTGAATTAATTTTTTACAAACGTTTTATTGATGATCTGTTTTTAATTTGGGTTGGATCAGTGGAATCGCTACAGAGCTTTTTAATCATTTTAAACACCAACACTAACAACATTAAGCTAACCTCTGAATGGCACCATGAACAAATCAATTTTCTGGATGTAACAGTTTACCGTAATAATCAGAAATTGGAAACTAAAGTGTTTTTTAAGCCCACCAACAGAAATAGTTATTTAACAATAACTAGTGGCCACCACCCCCAATGGCTCAAAAATATTCCCAAGGGGCAGATCATGAGGGTGAAACGGAATTGTTCTGAGGTTGAAAACTTTCTGACACAAGCAAGAACTCTGACTAAAAGATTTGAAGAAAAGGGCTACAAAGCAAAAACACTGGCGAAAATTGTAGAAGAAGTGGGGTCCATCCCCAGGGAAATTTGCTTGCAGGAAAAACAGAAAGCCGGAGTTCCTATTGGCAACACTAAAGAGTGGGGATTCATCGCACAATTCAACACCCAATATAAAGAGGTTGAAGCCATCTTCAATTAACATTGGCACATCTTGTTGATGGACAAAAAGGTTTGCACAGTGTTGCCTCCAAGGCCCCAATTTATATACAGAAAGGCCCCCAATCATGGAGACAGGGTGGTCAAAAAGATCCTGGACTTACCAGCCAAACCACAATCCTTTTGGAATCGGAATGGATTCTTCGCATGTAGAAGGTGTAAGGCGTGTAGGGAAGTGACCAACACTATAAGGGGTTTAGATATGTTCACTTCACCCTCCAACAACCAGACACATGAAATCAAACAATTCATTACATGCAACAGTGATCATGTGGTATACGTTTTAAAAATGTCCATGCGGCCTACTGTATGTAGGGCGCACCAAAAGACTATTGAGAATAAGAATTGCTGAACACATTCATAATATAAACATCAGATTCAAAGATCATAATGTGTCCCTACACTTCAAGTTGAAACACAACCAGGATGCATCAGGATTGGAGTTCTGGGGTGTCGAACATCTAGAACCCCATTGGAGAGGCTCTCATAGGGTGAGGGAGCTCTCCAAAAGAGAAACTCGTTGGATTTTCTTAACTAATGTCTTAGTCCCCAATGGCTTGAATGTAGAGCTGGACATTAATTGCTATATAAGCGACACATGATCCCACCAGTTTACTTTATCAGAATGAGGAGCCATTTCCATACATATACAAATACAACTTACACATACGGGTATCATAGGGTGTATGGGTCCTAACCTATGTTTCATGTTTTATAAGTGTTTTTTGTGTTTTATGATGACTATTTATGGTTTTAAGCACATGCATATTTTAAATATTCTAATTTTCATTTATTTACCTCTATCATGTCACATTTTAGCTATCATTGCCTAGCTTGTCCCCAGTTTTTATTTAAGTCCTGTATTTATGTTTTATGGGATGCTATTATTCATATTAACGGGATCTCAGTTTCACCCAGCCTACCTGGTTTTAGTTCCCAGCCTGCCTATGTGCACATTTCTAAGTATCCACTTTCTTGATGAAAGTGGTTAGAAATGTTGAAGCACAACATGGGAGGAGTGATTTTATCATTAGGTACTAACCTGGATTGATTTAAGAGAGGCTTTGTAGTATTAAGAAGATTAATTACATGAGTGTTGATAGTAGATATACAAAAATTCACATTTCATTATTAATACATCTGGAGTGCGTCTCATTCTCGTACTAGATATTTGCTGCAGTTGATTAATGGTTACCAGAAGTGGGCGCACTGATTGGCAGATTATAAATACATCTAATTACATCGGACACATTCCAATCATGTGTTTTTGCCTATAGCATTGACTATAGGCAATATTTTTTGTGGCCCTAAATGGGGCTTTTTGCAAGACCACAACCCACCCACAGTACGTAACCGCTGGATCGCACAGCTACAGAACTGCAGAAAATGCTATTCAAAATTTTTTATTTTTTTTTAAATAGCACAGTAGAAGAAAAATATATAGACATTGTTTATTTCACACACCTCCAGATATGCATAACACACTGCAAAATATTTTTTGTGGCCCTAAATGGGGCTTTTTGCAAGACCACAACACACCCACAGTACGTAACCGCTGGATCGCACAGCTACAGAACTGCAGAAAATGCTATTCAAAAAATAATTTTGTTTTTTTAGGATAGCACAGTAGAAGAAAAATATATAGAAATTGTTTATTTCACACACCTCCAGATATGCATAACACACTGCAAAATATTTTTTGTGGCCCTAAATGGGGCTTTTTGCAGGAGCACAACACACCCACAGTATGTAACCGCTGGATCGCACAACTACAGAACTGCAGAAAATGCTATTCAAAAAAATGTTGTTTTTTTAGGATAGCACAGTAGAAGAAAAATATATGGAAATTGTTTATTTCACACACCTCCAGATATGTATAACACACTGCAAAATATTTTTTGTGGCCCATAATGGGGCTTTTTGCAAGACCACAACACACCCACAGTACGTAACCGCTGGATCGCACAGCTACAGAACTGCAGAAAATGCTATTCCAAAAAATGTTTGCTTTTTTAACCACTTAACGACCGCCCACTGTAAATATACGTCGGCAGAATGGCACCGACAGGCAGAATCACATATATCTACGTGATCGCCTTTGTATAGTTGGGGGGTCCGATCGGACCCCCCTTCTTTACAGTGAGTGGTGGTTAATTGTTCAGGAGCGATCCGGGATGAGGGGACGGCCGTTCGATTCCGGCCACCCCCTCGCGATCGCTCCCGGCGAATGATATGCTTCCTCTGCCTGTGTAATTAAAACACAGGCAGAGGAAGTGATGTCATCTCTCCTGCGGCGCTCACATATACCGAGCGCCACACAAGAGAAGATGCCAGGTTAGTGCACAAAACACTACACTGAAACCAGGACACATAGGCACATAAATTGCCCCCCCAGGCCCCCCCTGATCAGCCCCCAGATCACCCTCCAGCCCCCAGTCACAGTGTCACTGATTGCAGTGACCATTTATTTACTGATCACTGCAATCAGTGACATTTGTGACTGTAAAAGTGTCACTAAAGTTAGTTTTGGGTCAAGTGTAGCCCCCTAACCCCCCCTAATAAAGGTTTAACCCCCTGATCGCCCCCCAGATAACCCTTTCACCCCTATCACCACTGTCGCTAAGCGATCATTTTTCTGATCGCTGTCTTAGCGTCGGTGATGCTGATCGGTAGCCAGTAATTTTTTTTAGGTTCGCCGCAGGTTTTTATAGCGTCAGGTACCCCCATATATTATCTAATAAAGGTTTAACCCCCTTGATCGCCCCCCAGGTAACCCTTTCACCCCCTATCACCACTGTCGCTAAGCGATCGTTTTTCTGATCGCTGTTTTATTGTCGGTGATGCCGATCGGTAGCCAGTTATTTTTTTTAGGTTCGCGCAGGTTTTTATAGCGTCAGGTACCCCCATATATTATATAATAAAGGTTTAACCCCATTGATCGCCCCCCAGGTAACCCTTTCACCCCCTATCACCACTGTCACTAAGCAATCGTTTTTCTGATCGCTGTCTTAGTGTCGGTGATGCCGATCGGTAGCCAGTCATTTTTTTTAGGTTCGCCGCAGGTTTTTATAGCGTCAGGTACCCCCATATATTATCTAATACAGGTTTAACCCCCTTGATCGCCCCCCAGGTAACCCTTTCACCCCCTATCACCACTGTCGCTAAGCGATCGTTTTTCTGATCGCTGTCTTAGTGTCGGTGATGCCGATCAGTAGCCAGTAATTTTTTTTAGGTTCCCCGTCAGGTTTTTATATAGCGTCAGGTACCCCCATATATTACCTAATAAAGGTTTTAACCCTCTAATTGCCCCTAGTTAACCCTTTCACCAGTGATCACCATATAAGTGTTACGGGTGACGCTGGTTAGTTAGTTTGCTTTTTATAGTGTCAGGGCACCCGCCGTATATAACCCAATAAAGGTTTAACCCCCTGATCGCCCGGCGGTTGATATCAATTAGGTTTTAGCGTCAGAGAGGGACTGCGTCACACTCCAGGCAGCGTCAGGTTAGTGCCAGCAACGCCAACACCCACGCATGAAGCATACACCTCCCTTAGTGGTATAGTATCTGAACAGATCAATATCTGATCTGATCAGATCTATACTAGCGTCACCAGCAGTTTAGGGTTCCCAAAAACGCAGTGTTAGCGGGATCAGCCCAGATACCTGCTAGCACCTGCGTTTTGCCCCTTCGTCCAGCCCAGGCCACCCAAGTGCAGTATCGATCGATCACTGTCACTTACAAAACACAACACACATAACTGCAGCGTTCGCAGAGACAGGCCTGATCCCTGCGGCTCCAGTGCTGTAGGAGGTGATTTCACCACCACAGTTAAAAAAAAAAAGCATATATGCCAAAGCATGGGGGCAGCAGGGGTGGAGGAACGATTTTGCTCCTAATGCCGTGTACATACGGTCGAAATTCCGACGGAGGCTTGCCCGTGGAAAAGTCCGACCATGTGTGTGCGGCATAACTTTTTTGCGGGAGGATGCCCCCATGCTTCGGCATATATAAATGGTGCGTGTATGCCCATCATTAGAAGTGGGTGGATGAAGGGCGGTATTCTAATGGTGGGCATACCCACCAATCAATCTCTTTTTTCGTTCAGCCAACAGGCTGCATGATAAAAAAGATTATAATACATGTCCAACAAGGACCAGCAACGTACTGGTATGTTGCTGGACTTTGAATGTTTATACCAGAATGATGCCTGCGGGTTTAGGTATCATCTTGGTATCATTCTTTTCAGCCAGCGGCCGGCTTTCATGTAAAAGCAATCCTAGTGGCTATTTAGCCTCTGGACTGCTTTTACAAGCAGTGGGAGGGAATGTCCCCCCGGATATAAAAAGCGCCATTGGGAAATTGTGAAAGCATTTTATCACACCGATCTTGGTGTGGTCAGATGCTTTGAGGGCAGAGGAAAGATCTAGGGTCTAGAAGACCACAGTTTTTTCAAAAAAAGAGTACCTGTCACTACCTATTGCTATCATAGGGGATATTTACGTTCCCTGAGATAACAATAAAAATGATTAAAAAAAAATATGGAAGGAACAGTTTAAAAATAAAATAAAAAAGCAAAATTAATGATAAAAAAAAAAGCACCCCTCTCCTGCCCTGCTCTTGCCCAATGGCGAACGCAAGCGTCGGTCTGGCGTCATATGTAAACAGCAATTGCACCATGCATGTGAGGTATCACCGCGAAGGTCAGATCGAGGGCAGTAATTTTAGCAGTAGACCTCCTCTGTAAATCTAACGGGGTAACCTCTAAAGGCTTTTAAAGGCTTTTAAAAATGTATGTAGTTTGTCGCCAATGCGCGTTTGTGCGAAATTTTAAAGCATGTCGTGTTTGGTATCTATGTACTCGGCCTAAGATCATCTTTTTTATTTCATCAAACATTTGGGCAATATAGTGTGTTTTAGTGCATTAAAATTTTAAAAAAGTGTATTTTTTCCCCAAGAAATGCGTTTGAAAAATCGCTGCGCAAATACTGTGTAGAAAAAAAAATGCAACACCCACCATTTTAATCTGTAGGGTCTTTGCTTTAAAACTATATATAATGTTTGGGGGTTCAACATAATTTTATTGCAAAAAAAATATGTTTTCATGTAAACAAAAAGTGTCAAAAAGGGCTTTGTCTTCAAGTGGTTAGAAGAGTGGATGTCAGCTTCATAATGTTGTGTATAAAATGCCAGAACAGTTCAAAACCCCCCCAAATGACCCCATTTTGGAAAGTAGACACCCCAAGCTATATACTGAGAGGCATGTCGAGTCCATGGAATATTTTATATGTTGACACAAGTTGCGGAAAAAATACATTTTTTTTTTTTTGCACAAAGTTGTCACTAAATGATATATTGCTCAAACATGCCATGGGAATATGTGGAATTACACCCCAAAATACATTCTGTTGCTTCTCCTGAGTACGGGGATACCACATGTGTGAGACTTTTTGGGAGCCTAGCCGCATACGGGACCCCAAAAACAAAGCACCGCCTTCAGGCTTTCTAAGGGTGTACATTTTTGATTTCACTTCTCACTGCCTATCACAGTTTCGGAGGCCATGGAATGCCCAGATGGCACAAAAACCCCCCAAATGACCCCATTTTGGAAAGTAGACACCCCAAGCTATTTGCTGAGAGGTATTGTGAGTATTTTGCAGATCTCGCTTTTTGTCACAAAGTTTTGAAAATTGAAAAAAAAAATATATATATTTTCTTTCTTCATTTTCAAAAACAAATGAGAGCTGTAAAATACTCACCATGCCTCTCAGCAAATAGCTTGGGGTGTCTACTTTCCAAAATGGGGTCATTTGGGGGGGTTTTGTGCTAATTTGGCATTTTATCGCCTTCGAAACTGTGATAGGTAGTGAGGAGTGAAATCAAAAATTTGCGCCCTTAGAAATCCTGAAGGTGGTGCTTGGTTTCCGGGGGCCCGTACGCGGCAAGGCTCCCAAAAAGTCCCACACATGTGGTATCCCCGTACTCAGGAGAAGCAGAAAAATGTATTTTGGGGTGCAATTCCACATATAACCATGGTATGTGTGAGCAATATATCATTTAGTGACAACTTTTTGTAGTTTTTTTTTTTTAGTCATTATTCAATCACTTGAGACAAAAAAAAATATTCAATGGGCTCAACATGCCTCTCAGCAATTTCCTTGGGATGTTTACTTTCCAAAATGGGGTCATTTGGGGGGGTTTTGTACTGCCCTGCCATTTTAGCACCTCAAGAAATGAGATAGGCAGTCATAAATTAAAAGCTGTGTAAATTCCAGAAAATGTACCCTAGTTTGTAGACGCTATAACTTTTGCGCAAACCAATAAATATATGCTTATTTACATTTTTTTACTAAAGACATGTGGCTGAATACATTTTGGCCTAAATGTATGACTAAAATTGAGTTTATTCGATTTTTCTTATAACAAAAAGTAGAAAATATCATTTTTTTTTCAAAATTATTGGTCTTTTTCCATTTATATCGCAAAAAATTAAAATCGCAGAGGCAATCAAATACCATTAAAAGAAAGCTCTATTTGTGAGAAGAAAAAGACGCAAATTTCGTTTGGGTACAACATTGCATGTCCGCACAATTTACAGCTAAAGCAGCACAGTGCAAAATTCTGAAAACAGCTCTGGTCCTTTAGCTACAAAATGGTCCGGGGCTTAAGTGGTTAAAATAGCACAGTAGAAGAAAAATATATAGAAATTGTTTATTTCACACACCTCCAGATATGTATAACACACTGCAAAATAATGTTTGTGGCCCTAAATGAGGCTTTTTGCAAGACCACAACACACCCACAGTACGTAACCGCTGGATCACAGAGCTACAGAACTGCAGGAAATAATATTAAAACATTTTTTTTGTTTTTTTAGGATAGCACAGTAGAAGAAAAATATATAGAAATTGTTTATTTCACACACCTACAGATATGTATAACACACTGCAAAATATTTTTTGTGGCCCTAAATGGGGCTTTTTGCAAGACCACAACACACCCACAGTACGTAACCGCTGGATCGCACAGCTACAGAACTGCAGAAAATGCTATTCCAAAAAAAGTTGCTTTTTTAAAATAGCACAGTAGAAGAAAAATATATAGAAATTGTTTATTTCACACACCTCCAAATATGCATAACACACTGCAAAATATTTTTTGTGGCCCTAAATTCGGCTTTTTGCAAGAGCACAACACACCCACAGTACGTAACCGCTGGATCGCACAGCTACAGAACTGCAGAAAATGCTATTCAAAAATGTTTTTGTTTTTTTAGGATAGCACAGTAGAAGAAAAATATATAGAAATTGTTTATTTCACACACCTCCAGATATGTATAACACACTGCAAAATATTTTTTGTGGCCCATAATGGGGCTTTTTGCAAGACCACAACACACCCACAGTACGTAACCGCTGGATAGAACTGCAGAAAATGCTATTCCAAAAAAATGTTGCTTTTTTAAAATAGCACAGTAGAAAAAAAATATATAGAAATTGTTTATTTCACACACCTCCAGATATGCATAACACACTGCAAAATATTTTTGTGGCCCTAAATGGGGCTTTTTGCAAGACCACAACCCACCCACAGTACGTAACCGCTGTATCGCACAGCTACAGAACTGCAGAAAATGCTATTCAAAAAAAATTTTGTTTTTTTAGGATAGCACAGTAGAAGAAAAATATATAGAAATTGTTTATTTCACACACCTCCAGATATGTATAACACACTGCAAAATATTTTTTGTGGCCCATAATGGGGCTTTTTCCAAGACCACAACACACCCACAGTATGTAACCGCTGGATCGCACAGCTACAGAACTGCGGAAAATGCTATTCCAAAAAATTTTTGCTTTTTTAAAATAGCACAGTAGAAGAAAAATATATAGAAATTGTTTATTTCACACACCTTCAGATATGTATAACACACTGCAAAATATTTTTTGTGGCCCATAATGGGGCTTTTTGCAAGACCACAACACACCCACAGTACGTAACCGCTGGATATAACTGCAGAAAATGCTATTCCAAAAAAATTTTGCTTTTTTAAAATAGCACAGTAAAAGAAAAATATATAGAAATTGTTTATTTCACACACCTCCAGATATGCATAACACACTGCAAAATATTTTTTGTGGCCCTAAATGGGGCTTTTTGCAAGACCACAACACACCCACAGTACGTAACCGCTGGATCGCACAGCTACAGAACTGCAGAAAATGCTATTCAAAAAAATGTTGTTTTTTTTAGGATAGCACAGTAGAAGAAAAATATATAGAAATTGTTTATTTCACACACCTCCAGATATGTATAACACACTGCAAAATATTTTTTGTGGCCCTAAATGGAGCATTTTGCAAGACCACAACACACCCACAGTACGTAACCGCTGGATCGCACAGCTACAGAACTGCAGAAAATGCTATTCAAAACAAATTCGTTTTTTTAAAATAGCACAGTAGAAGAAAAATATATAGAAATTGTTTATTTCACACACCTTCAGATATGTATAACACACTGCAAAATATTTTTTGTGGCCCATAATGGGGCTTTTTGCAAGACCACAACACACCCACAGTACGTAACCGCTGGATATAACTGCAGAAAATGCTATTCCAAAAAAATGTTGCTTTTTTAAAATAGCACAGTAAAAGAAAAATATATAGAAATTGTTTAGTTCACACACCTCCAGATATGCATAACACACTGCAAAATATTTTTTGTGGCCCTAAATGGGGCTTTTTGCAAGACCACAACACACCCACAGTACGTAACCGCTGGATCGCACAGTTACAGAACTGCAGAAAATGCTATTAAAATTTTTTTTTGTTTTTTTAGGATAGCACAATAGAAGAAAAATATATAGAAATTGTTTATTTCACACACCTCCAGATATGCATAACACACTGCAAAATATTTTTTGTGGCCCTAAATGGGGCTTTTTGCAAGACCACAACACACCCACAGTACGTAACCGCTGGATCGCACAGCTACAGAACTGCAGAAAATGCTATTCAAAAAAATGTTGTTTTTTTAGGATAGCACAGTAGAAGAAAAATATATAGAAATTGTTTATTTCACACACCTCCAGATATGTATAACACACTGCAAAATATTTTTTGTGGCCCTAAATGGAGCATTTTGCAAGACCACAACACACCCACAGTACGTAACCGCTGGATCGCACAGCTACAGAACTGCAGAAAATGCTATTCAAAACAAATTTGTTTTTTAGGATAGCACAGTAGAAGAAAAATATATAGAAATTGGTTATTTCACACACCTCCAGATATGTATAACACACTGCAAAATATTTTTTGTGGCCCTAAATGGGGCTTTTTGCAAGACCACAACACACCCACAGTACGTAACCGCTGGATCGCACAGCTACAGAACTGCAGAAAATGCTATTCAAAAAAATTTTGTTTTTTAGGATAGCACAGTAGAAGAAAAATATATAGAAATTGGTTATTTCACACACCTCCAGATATGTATAACACACTGCAAAATATTTTTTGTGGCCCTAAATGTGGCTTTTTGCAAGACCACAACACACCCACAGTACGTAACCGCTGGATCACACAGCTACAGAACTGCAGAAAATGCTATTTTAAAAAAAAAATTGTTTTTTTAGGATAGCACAGTAGAAGAAAAATATATAGAAATTGGTTATTTCACACACCTCCAGATGTGTATAACACACTGCAAAATATTTTTTGTGGCCCTAAATGGGGCTTTTTGCAAGACCACAACACACCAACAGTATGTAACCGCTGGATCGCACAGCTACAGAACTGCAGAAAATGCAATTTAAAAAAAATGTTTTTTTTTAGGATAGCACAGTAGAAGAAAAATATATAGAAATTGGTTATTTCACACACCTCCAGATGTGTATAACACACTGCAAAATATTTTTTGTGGCCCTAAATGGGGCTTTTTGCAAGACCACAACACACCAACAGTATGTAACCGCTGGATCGCACAGCTACAGAACTGCAGAAAATGCAATTTAAAAAAAATGTTTTTTTTTAGGATAGCACAGTAGAAGAAAAATATATAGAAATTGGTTATTTCACACACCTCCAGATATGCATAAAACACTGCAAAATACTTTTTTTGCCCTAAATGGGTCTTTTTGCAAGAGTACATTAAAGTGCAACTTTTTAAAAAAAATTTGCCCTAAATGGGTCTTTTTGCCCGAGCAAAATAAAATGCAATTTTTTTTGCCCTAAATGGGTCTTTTTGCAAGAGCACAATATAGTGCCTTTTTTTTGCCATAAATGGGTCTTTTTGCAAGAGCACAATAAAGTGCCTTTTTTTTTTTGCCCTAAATGGGTCTTTTTGCAAGAGTATGGAAATGGTGTATCTCTCAACGTAACATATGCAGTTCTGGTGCACTGAGATTGCAGATAAAAGTTAGATTTTCTTTGACACTGGGCTCATTGCAGTGTAAAAAGACTGTGCACTGCAAAACAAACAGGAAAACCTATGCAGATCGCTGAGTCATTAGATCTCTGAATCTGGACTCCTATATAAATCTCTCTCCCTGAAAGCACCATCAGGAACCTTCCCCTACACTGTCTCTCTATCTTTTCTCTCAGATTGCAGAATCAGGACTAACTCATGTATTTCAATCTCTCCCTAATAAGCAACAGCAGCCAGGAACCTCTTCCTATTCTGTCTAGCAGAGTGACGTGCTGTGCTGTGTGCCTCTAGCTTATATAGAAGCTGGGTCATATGCTGCACTGAGCTGGGTCACATGCTGCACTGGCCAATCACAGCCATGCCATTAGTAGGCATGGCTTTCATGGCTTCTAAGGGCACACCAGCTAAACAAAAGGTGATTGGCTGGCCCCTGAAGCTTTTCTAAATGCGCCATTACATCCCCGAACACCGAACCCAAACCCGAATTTACACGCAATTGTTCGGGATCGGGTTTGGAAAACGCTAAAGTTCGGTACGAACCCGAACTTTACAGTTCGGGTTCGCTCAACCCTAGCGCTGACTTGTCTCTTGGTGGACTCCGGGAGGACAGTGCCTTGACTTGAGCCACTGACACCAAACGTTTCCCAGTTCGGATTATACACCCCAAGTACTTAACCTGCGACCTGCACCACTGGATCTCTTTGCGAGACGCCAAGTGACCTTTTGAGGTGAGAAGAGTTAGTAGGTGCTCTGAGTCCTCTGCACAGTTGACCTCATTTTCATTACACAGCAATAGGTCATCCACATACTGAAGCAACACTGAACCTTCCTTTGGCACCCAATCGCTCAAGGATCGATTCAGAACCATGGAGTACACTGCAGGACCGTCCGCAAAGCCTTGTGGGAGCCTAGCCCAGGTTCAAAGTATTTTTGGGCTTCCTCTGCAACAGGTATGGAAGAGAACGCGATACTCAAATCAATGATCATGTAGACCTTGGAGGTTGCCGGTACCTCACAAAATATTGTAGCAATATCCGCAACCAAAGGTGGAAGGGGGACAATAGCTTTGTTCAGGGCCCTTAGGTCCTGTACAAAGCGCCATTCACCACTGGCTTTGCGTACTGGGTGAATGAGGTGTTCCAGGGACTGATTGTGTGTTTCAGTATTCCTAAATATTGCTCTATTTGTGGTGCTATGCCTGCAATTTTTTCTTCTGACAGGGGATATTGTTTTTTGGTAATGTTACTGTACTACTGCTCCTTCCCTAATGATGGGCTTGTATGGTATGGTGTACAATGTATGAGTCAGTGCCCATATAGGGTGTGCTTCAAGGTGTGCCAGTAGTAATATAAAGTACCCTCTAAAATCTGGTCTCTTTGGATTAGACAAATCACAGATTTCTGATGTAGCCAGCAGGCCTCCATTCTTTGTGAATTTGATATGTATGTTTAAACTTGACATTAAGTCTCTTCCCATCAGAGGAAGTGGACAGTCAGTCAGAACGGCAGAACGGCAAAACTAATTTCAAAAAGATGTTGGTCATGAACTGTACCAACGAGACTTTCTATCAGTTCGGGGTTAAAAGAGGGAAATACCCCTCCTTTTGAGGATGCACATTTTTTAACGTCTTCTAGAAAGGCATCAGGTTTTAATTTTGACCAATCGGGGTTAATTAATTTAAGTAACTGTGTTGTTTTAGGATCTCCCCCGGACATGACTGTGGTTACATACAGTTCAGGGTTGTCAATTCCTGTATTTTTGTATAACTGGTATACCCGTTTACAAAATGAATAAAAGTTTTCTCCCGATCCCTGCTTTGCAGTGCACATTATCTGCAAAGCGCTTTCTCCTTTGTAACTTTTCTGCCAAACAGCTGCCACTGCTGCCCAAAACGATTCCCATCCCTTAGCTTTTTTAAAGGGGTAATTTTCAGCAAATAATGTTTTAACTTCTACATCACAGGTAGGATCTGGATCTACTGTCTGTTTTATTATTTTGCAGTCATCGGCATTCATGCCAGTGCCCGCGCAATGTCTCTGTAAGAACAGAGCTGCCTCTCTGGGGTGTTTGCGGGGCTTTGGGCAAATATCTTTAATATCCCTTAATGTCCCGAGGGGGAGTGGGATATGGACCGGGGTATTTCCCATGTGAATAATGGGGAATTTGAGGGCTTCTATGTTTGGATCGGGAATATCTGTGGTCAAGCCACCCACTGCCTCATCATCCTTATCTTCCTCAGCTTTCCTTCTCCTCTCTTCCTCCCTTCTTCCTGCTGCTGATCTTGTTACAGTCTGTCCTTCTTGTTCAGTTAACTGTAAAATATTTAAGGTCTGCTCTTCCCTTTGCCATTTTTCTAGCTCCTTCTTTTTCCTTTGGACTTCTTTCTTAGCCTCATCCACTTGCTTGGCTAACTGAGATACATGTTCTCTCTGTCCCTTTAATATTTCTTCCTCGTCTTCCAACTCCTTCTTTTGCTGTCTAATGGCATTTAACCTCCTATTATCTAATTCATATTCCTCTTTCTCCTGTTGTCGCTGACTCTCTTTCTTCCTCCCTTCTTTTATTTTGTTTTTCTATGCTTTCCTGTCTTTCTTGTTTTACTTGTTCTATACCTTCTAGTTCTCTTTGTTTCCTTTCTTCTTTATTTTTTTCATTTACTCTTTATTGGAAAATCTATTAAAATTATACAGCACGCACCCACATTGGTGTAATACAGTTTCAACATATCAAAAAGATTACAAATATATACATTTTTCCTAATTTTCCTATTTTTACCCTATTACCCATGTCCCTCCCTCCCCTTCTCCCCCCCCCCCCGGATCTGTAATTTCCTTCCTCTTTTCTCTACTCTTTCTCTTCTCTCTTTCCCTTCTCTCTTTTTTCTACTCTATTTTATTATTTATCTTTTTCTATCATTCCCTTCGCATATTTATCTGACAGTTTGAAAACTCTCCAATCTTCCCATTTTACTCTGTTACTTTCCCCCCTTCCCTGCTCTCTCTGGCTCAGGTATTCCATCTCAGTGATATAGTCAACTTGCTGTATCCATTCTTTTATGGTTGGCTTTTTTATTGATAACCAGTTTTTTGGAATTAACCCCTTTGCCGCGTTTAGCAGTGATGGGACGAACGTTTTTCTGTATTCCTTTTTTGTTTTGTTTGTGCCATGGAATAGGCATGTCCAGGCACTTTGTAAGATTTTTTCTCCAGTTACTATTTCTATATACTCCAGGATTTCAGTCCAATACTCCTCTATTTTTGGGCATTCCCACCACATATGAATTGTCGTTCCTAAGAGCCCGCATCCCCTTCCGCACAATGTTGAGTTGTTAGGATGTATTTTATTCATTTTCTCTGGGGTCAAATGCCAGCGTACCATGTTTTAGTTTGTTTCTATCGTCGCTATGTCAGATGCAAAACTATAAACTGATTCTATTATTTGTTTTTCCTCTATTTCTTTACCCAGATCTTGACTCCATTTTTCTAAAAAGGGTAATGATCCTTCTGTTTCTAATTCTGTTAGTATTTTATATACCTGCGATATCCCATGCCTCAAAGGCTTCTCTATACTACATATCTTTTCTATGGGGGTTAGCGTTTTTTCGTTTCTAATTGGTAGTGGGATGGTGCTTACTAAATGTTTTATTTGGAGATATTCCCAGTCACTAAGCTGGTTCCACCCGTGCTTCTTATTTAACTCTTGTTTTGTCATTATTTTTCCTAGTGAAGTGATGTCCTTTAATTGTGCAGTTCCCATTTGTTTTCCCATTCGTGTACCGTTTCCTGGTATAAAAAACTTTGTGTCTGCTAATGGAATCAATGGAGAATTATATTTCCATTTTTCGTGTCTATACAGTGTATCCCATGTTTTCCATACTTTTCTAGTTATATTATGTGTTTTTTTTCCTAGTGCTCTAAATTTCGGTGGTATCCATATGTTTTTTTTTTAACTGAGTCTTACTTAAAGTGTCTTCCATTTGTGCCCACTTCTTTTTTGTATGTGGATTTGCCCATTCCATTAACCTGGCTAATATGATCGCTTTGTGATATCTTTTTAAATCTGGTAGGGCCACCCCCCTCTTTTTTTTTCCCGGATTAGCAGTGTATATTTAATTCTGGCCTTTTTACCTTGCCATATGTAGTTCAGGATAATCGTTCTAACCAACTTAAAGAAAGATTGGGATATTTCTATTGGAAGCATCTGAAGCTTATATGTTACTTTCGGTAGGATCATCATTTTTAGTATGTTGATCCTTCCTATCCATGTAATAGGTCTCTTGGAGGTGTTTTTTAAATTCTGTTTTGATTTCGTTTAATAAAGGGACAAAGTTGGCCTGGTACAATCCTTCTTGCGTTGGTGTTATTTTAATTCCTAAGTATGTTAAAGTTTTTTTTTTCCCCAGGTAAACGGGAATTCTCTCTGTAATAATCTTTCTTCTTCTCTATCTATACCTAAGTTCAAAATTACTGTCTTAATTGGGTTTATCTTGAAATTTGAAAGCTCCCCATATTTTTTTATTTCTTTGATCACATTGGGCAATGACAACCTTGGCCTTGTTAGGTATAGGAGTATGTCGTCTGCATACGCGGCCACTTTATGTTCCTCCTATCCAATTCGCACACCCCCTATATCTCGGCTATTCCGTATATTTGACAGTAATGGTTCTAATGCCAACACATACAGGAGGGGTGAGAGTGGGCACCCTTGTCTCATTCCATTATATATCTCGAATACAGATGACACTCCCATTTACCTTTACCCTCGCCGTTGGGTGGGTATATAGGTTTTTAATCCATCTCATGTACTTTGGTCCCAGACCTACATACCTAAGTGTATCCATCATAAACCCCCAGTCGACTCGGTCAAATGCTTTTTTCGCATCTATTGACATGAGTACGACAGGGGGTTTCCTCTCTCTCTCTTTCTGAACTAATAGTAGTGTTCTTATACTGTTATCTCTCCCTTCCCTCCCTGCCACGAAATCCACCTGGTCTGCAATAATTAGTTCCGGCATTAAGCTTTTTAATCTCGTTGCCAATACTTTTGCATATAGCTTAATAGCTGTGTTTAATAATGCTATGGGTCGATAGTTGGAACATATAGTTCCATCTTTTCCTGTTTTTGCTATAATCGAAATATTGACAAGGAGAGATTCTTTTCTTATTTCTACATCTTCCCCTATTCTATTAAAATAGTTACATAATTCTGGGACCAACTGTTTTTTAATTTTTTTATAGTACTTGATATGAAATCCATCGGGCCCTGTGCTTTTCCCCCCTGCTGTTTCTTGAAGAGCTTTATTTATTTCTTCTTGCGTGATTGGGTCTTCTAATCTATCGGCACTTTCAGTTGTTATTTTTGGTAAGTTAGTTTGTTCTAGGTATTCCTGTATTCTGAGTTTCCTGTTTTCCTCCTCCTGTTGTGTCTCTTTTACTCTAATTTCGTATAGTGTACTATAGTATGTCTTAAATATTTCTGCGATTTCTGATGTTTTGAATTTCATCTCTCCTTTCTGATTTTTTATTTCATCTATGTAGTTTGAAGTTTTTTTCCCCTTTGCTATTCTTGCTAAGTATTTACCAGGTTTGTTCCCCCACTCGTACCTTTCCTTTGCTACATTTTTTAATATTTTTCTGGTTTCCTGTTCCATCAAGTCTATAAGTTGGACCTCTCTTGATTATTATCTTTTGGTGTATTTCCCTTTCTCCCTGTTTTTTAACTTTTTGTTCCAGGTCATTCAATTCCTTTAATAGGTTTTTCCTATTCAGATCCCTTTCTTTCTTTTTCCCTGCTCCTATGGCTATCAGTTTACCTCTTATGTAGGCTTTATGAGCTTCCCATATCGTTGCTACGCTTACTTCTGGTGTTTTGTTCGTTTTAAAGTATTCTTCTATTTCCTTTGATATTATCTCACCTACTTCTTTATTATCTAAGAGGTCCTCATTTAAACTCCTTGTACCCTGTCTTCATTCTATATTGTTAAATCTTATTTTAACCATTACGGGAGCATGGTCTGAAATTGATGTAACTCCTATAGAGGCATCCACTACATGTTCCAAAAGCTCTTGGTCAATTAATATATGATCTAATCTCGAGTACGTGTCGTGCACCGTTGAATAGTACGTATAATCTTTTTTACTTGGGTGTGCCACCCTCCATGGATCTACAAGGTGATGATTATATATATATTTTTTTACCAATTTTAATTGTTTACTATCTCTTATCAGTGCACCAGACGTACTATCAAGTCTATGCTCCAATGAAAAATTGAAATCCCCTGCTAGAATTACATGACCTTGTTTAAAATCCATTAAAGCGTTTAGGATCCCATTCAGATATTTTTTGGGATGGTTATTTGGGCAATATACGTTTGCTAATGTATATTTTTTTCCCTGTAGATTCCCTTTTAGGAACAGGTAACGACCTTCAGGGTCAACTCTTCTATCTTCTACTATAAAACTTATATTCTTCCCCACACTTATGGCTACCCCCTTTGATCTTTTATTTGGGGAATCTCCATGGTACCAGGTTGGGATCGTACGGGAGTATATTTTTGTGTTAGCCTCTAGCGCTAGGTGTGTCTCTTGGAGGAAAACTATTTCTGCGGAATACCTTTCTAGTTCCTTTAATATCATGTGCCTTTTTTCTGGAGAATTAAGACCTCTTACTTTATATGTAATACAATTTACGTCAGTCATTCAGATCTCTCTTTTTTCTCTTTTTTTTCTCATTCCTCTTCCCCTTCTTTCTTCTTTCTCTCTTCCTAGAGGGTACGCATTCAGATCCCCCATCCCCTCCCTCCCCGTCTCTCTCTCTCCCTCCCTCCCACCCCCTCTCCCTCCCTCCCCCCTTCTTCCTCCCAAAATAAACATAGCCCTTTTCCTCCCACCCCCTCCCCCCCCTCCTCCCCCCCTCTCCCTCCCTCCTCCCCCCTCCCTTGCTGTGGTCTTGATCTCATGGTCTTTGGTGCAGGCTTTTCTTCTTAGTACCACTTGGGGTACTCTGCACCCTAAGCCCGAGGTGGAGTTCTTCTCAGCACTGTTGATCCCCACCCCCTTACTACTAAGGGGATGATGCCGGTGCAGTAAACAAATCCAGGTCTCCAAGCCCTTCCTTTGTATCTTTTTATTTCTGTTTAATTTCTCTCCCCTTCCTCCGCCCCCTCCACCCCTCACCCTCCCTGTTGCAAAAAGAAAAAATAGAGAAAAAAAAAAAGAAGAACACAACACCCCACTTTCTCTCTATTTGTTCTGTTTAGTTATCTGGCATGGGAATTTCTAGCTTTCTACAAAACTTGGGTATCTCTTCGATAAATCTCAGTCTTGCCGTGATACCATTTCTCCTCCCAATCAGACATGCTGGGAAACCCCAATTATACTGGATCTCGTGTTCCATGAGAACTTTCAATAAAGGTTTTAAGTTCCTTCTTCTTTTCAACGTTTCTTGAGATAGATCCTGAAAAATTTGAATGTGGTTTTCTTCTAATTTTATTGGTGTCTTTCCCCTCAGATTTCTCCACAGTTGATTTTTTTCCTCCCAACTTTCAAATCGCACAATGATGTCTCTCGGGTTTTCCTGCAATATTTTTTTTGGTCTTCTTATTCTATGTGCTCTCTCAATCTTCGTTGGGAACGTAATTTCTCTATCAAGCAATGGGTTACAAATTTTCATTATTATTTCTGTTAAATTCTCTGACTGGGACATTTCAGGAACCCCTTGAATTCTTATATTTTTCCTTCTATCTCTGTTCTCTTGATCTTCCAGTTTATATGCTTGTTCTTGTTGTTCTTTTTTGATAGATTTTATTTCTCCTTCAAGATTTTTTATGGTGATTTCATTACCGTCTGCTTTTTTTTTCCACTGCCTCTACTCTTTCCCGCATGTACACCATGTTTTCCTGTATTACTTCCATTTGTGCTTTCAACACTTTTTCTAGGGCTGCGAACATACCCTCCATTTCCTTTTTTGTTGGAAATTGTCCCTTGTTTTGTTGTTCCTCTCCTTTTCTCTGCTCAAGCTCTGCTTCGGCTTCTTGTTCTATTCTAGACTCTGACAGTGTGTCTGTTTCTGCAGAATTTTTATTCTGGGCCTTTTCTTCTCCTTTTTCTTCTCCTTGCTGTCTGTCTGGTTACTTTTAGCTCCATGCTGCTTTTCCGCCGCCTGTTTATCTTCATTTCCACTGTGGGTTACATATTTATTCATTGGGCCCGGGCTAGGGATCAAGTTTAGCCGTGGAGATTTCGGGGTTACCCCCCCTCTTGCTCCCTTTCCTCTCAAACTCATGTTGCTTAAAATCCTTGATTTACCTTCCCGGTATTTATTGGTGGGTGGGGGCGAGATGGATACTGTACTCAGGATGTTTTTTCTTTCCTTTTTTCTGCTGGGGAATATAAATGCTCTAAAGTAACTTAAGTAACAAGTCTAATGCTGTTTCTTTCCTTTTTCCCCCCTTCCTTCCCGCTTTCCTTTTTTTCTTTTCCCTTGTGGTTACAGACAGTTCACAATTCACAGTACTTCTCTGGCGGGAATACAAATAACTGCAGATTTTTTTTTCTTCCTTTGCTCTTGCTTTTGTATATTTACCAATCCCACACAGCTCGGCACAGAGCCACAGGATATCTGTGAGTAAGAAATGCCGTATTTCCCAAAAAGAGGGAAAAAAAAGGCCAAACCAACACAAAGCAAAACAAGAGTGGCAACAGATTTTTATATATCTCACTGTCCGCCCCGCGTTGCAATTCAACACTTCAGAGGAAGATCACAGTTAACAATTTTATGCGTTTATTGCTAGTTTTGTGTGTTTTTTTTCTGTCTATTTTATAGTGTTCCCAGCAGCTAAAAAACTAAGATACCTGGTAACAAATGATAGCAGATAATGCAACTTTCCTTCATTCTCTGTTGGTTACTTTAAAGCGATTATTCCTTAATCAGTTTTATCACCGCTTTGTTTCTTGTTTAGTGTAGTAACGCATCCAGTTTCAGAATTATATGATGTATAAGGGCAATAATCACCGGGTATCTGTACCTCCTCCTTTGCTCCTTGCCATACACTTTCTCTGTCCTTTAATTTATTTTGCTGCGCTCCTTACACAGGTATTGAACGAAAAAAGCCAAGCAGCCTGTGGGGGGGGGGGGGGAGAGATTTCCTTGAAATTTGCTGCCCGCTCACCCCTCTAGTTCAACTAATCTCTGAGCATTTTATAGTCCATTTTCATGTTCACTCAACAGTAGGTTTTTTGTCTTTCATACCACTTTGTCTTCTTTATATTACTCACCACTACCTGGAAAGATACTGGAGAATCCCTGCGATTTCCTTCGAGATAGAGATAGCTTCAACGTGGGGCAGGCTCCGGGTCCCTAACTCCCCGCCTCCCTCAGACCTCCACCACCTCTGCACTCCCTCCAGTTCCTCTGCGTCTCATGCAGCGTGCGGCGCACGGCGTGCAGCGTCTCCTCTCCACCTGGTCTGCTTGGCTGCTTGGCTGCAGGTCTCCTTGGTCTCCTCCTCCAGCCGAGTCTCACCGCACAGACGGCAAGGGTAAGTACAAGTACAATGCGGTACGGGCGGGTAGACGGGGGGCCGGCGGGTAGGTAAACGGGGGGGCCGGCGGGCGGGTGGGTGGTTTGGCGGCGGCACTCCGGGGCTCAGGTAGCATTATTCATCATTCTGAGGAGGAGAGGGCTGGAGACCTGATGTCTCGTCTACGTGCTCCGGCACGGTGTCAGCGCCATTGCGAGACTCCTCCCTCTGGGTGGACGAGTTTCCTTTCTTCTATTGCCTTCTGCTCTCTCTCTTTCTCTTTAAGCTTTGCTTGCCTTTCTGCTTCTATATCAAATTGTTTTAGTCCAATATTCCGTGTCCCACTCTTGTCTTTGTTCGTCTGATGCACCCGTCCATAATAATGCAGCTGTAGTGGCGTTATCTAATAGTGGGAAAAGTTTCTTTGGTTTTTGTTTTTCTTCCTTTCACATTAAATATGGAGGGGGTGCTGACGGATTTGGGTCGGGAGCAGGGGAATATGGTGGTACCTTTCCTGGTTTTAAAAAAAGGGGGAAACCTTTTCTGGTACTCTATCATAGCCCTTTTCCACTTTTTACAACATTTACTCATATAATTCCGATCCCATATTCCTTCAGGATAATTATTCTTATCATGTATCCCACATATTTTCTGTACTTCCTTCCAATCCTCCTCACTACATGGCCCTGCTGGCCCTAAACCAGAAATTTGCAAACATTGTGATCTTTGTATCACTAGAGTCCAAAATGGTTCAACAACTTGTTCTCCCAACGTGCCTTTTGCAAAATCTTACGGAGAGGGTTGGCCCTGCTCACCTTCAGGTCCGTCCTCCAAAATCTTGGGGTTCCCCCTGACGGGAAATATGGACCTTTCCCAATGTGATTTTTATATCCCCCTGAGACCGTAGCCAATAAGATAAGTACCTGTCCCCTAAATATGAACAGGACACCTGTTAAGCACTCTGGGCAATTTTGTTGTGGCATCTATTGTATGGCAAAATGGATCACAAACAAATAAAATCAATATTCACTTTAAATCTTAAACACTCTATGCATATATTAACACTCTTATCACTCTATCACATGTTAAACAATCGATGTGGACGCTGTATAATACTCAATATCAAATCAACATATATATATCACACAAATTCAATAAAATATATATCATTTATCATACAACACTATCAAGAATTTCCCATAAACCTTAGAGCTCCATACACCCGTCCTTTTAAAACCCGGGAGCACCCTGTAATATTCCTATCCCTATAATATAATAGTTTATAGTCAGGCCAATCTAGCCGGACTATCTTAGTTTATAGTCAGGCCAACCTAGCCGGATTCTCTTAGTTTATAGTCAAGACAACCTAGCCAGACTCTCTTAGTTTATAGTCAGGCCAACCTAGCCAGACTTTGCCTTGTATAACCTTTGCGCTCCTATAAGTCCCAGGAAGCCAGCCTAGCAATCCTCGAGACAACCTAAATATAACTAAAATAGTCAAGGTCAATCGTGACAGAGTAAGTGAAATTAGCTTTGCAGAAATTTATTTCGCAAAGTTCCACTTACCTGTCAAGCGAAAGACCCCACTTCTGGTACCACTGTAAGGCAGCGCGTTAAACCTCTTCTATCCCTTTGAGCCTAGGCAGGACCAATGGGTGCATGTATGTGCTCTCTGACCGGTCGGGTAATCAAGACACGCACACACAGGATTTTGGTGAATCAAGATTACAGCGATGTATTCAAAGCTCTGCATACTTATAATCCTACAACGGGGAGTCTCCTCCCACAGTCACAAATGAACAGAGTATATTGCAAAAAACATGAAGTTACAAGACATATCTATCAATAGCTATTATAACATATTCTGCTTGGAAACAGAGGTCCTGGGTTATACAGTAGTATCTGTCTTTTCTGCTTAGATACAAAGCTGCAAAAATATAGGTGCTAACCAAAATCCATGCGTTGAGCCAAGCTAAGTCTGATGGGTTCTCAAATCAGTTAACCACAAGACATCCTGTTTTAACTTGTAATATTAACTGTTAGCCTTTTGAAATCATACTTAACTACAAATCTATAGAAATATGTATATACTCGTTTGATAATGCTAGAAATATAAAAGCTAGAATATAAAATATAAAAGACCCTCTATATAGACCCTCAATTTACCTTACAGGAACAAACAGCCAAGCACTCAAAATTGTTTTTTAAGAGGCATGGTGAGTCTTTTAAAGTTTTTATTGATTGCCGCACATTTTTGGAAACTGAAAACAGAAAGTTTTTAATTAATAAGATATTCCTAACATGCAGTATGGGCATACTTAGAGTTACACCTCAAAACACATTATTCTACTCCTCCCAAGTATGGGGATGCCACATATGTGAATTTTTTTTTGCATCTTAGTCATATACTGAGGCCCAAAATTCAAGGAACACCTTTAGGCTTTCAGCGGGCATAAATTACACATTTAATTTCCTGACTACCTATCAAGTATTTGAAAGCCCAGGAGAACTAGGACTGTAAAAACACTTACAAAATTACCAAATGACACCCCAAGGCCGTTTTTAGGACTACCTGGTGAGTCCTTTAAAGTTTCTGGAAAATGAGTAAAGAAAATATATATACAGTGGGGATCGAAAGTTTGGGCACCCCAGGTAAAAATGTGTATTAATGTGCATAACGAAGCCAAGGAAAGATGGAAAAATCTCCAAATGGCATCAAATTACAGATTAGACATTCTTATAATATGTCAAAAAAAATTAGATTTTATTTCCATCATTTACACTTTCAAAATGACAGAAAACAAAAAAATGGCGTCTGCAAAAGTTTGGGCACCCTCCAGAGTTAATATCTTGTACTGCCCCCTTTGGTAAGTATCACAGCTTGTAAACGCTTTTTGTAGCCAGCCAAGAGTCTTTCAATTCTTGTTTGAGGTATCTTTGCCCATTCTTCCTTACAAAAGTCTTCCAGTTCTTTGAGATTTCTGGGCTGTCTGTCACGCACTGCTCTTTTAAGGTCTATCCATAGGTTTTCAATAATGTTGAGGTCAGGAGATTGTGAAGGCCATGGCAAAACCTTCAGTTTACGCCTCCTGATGTAATTTGTAGAAGCCATCCTCTCTTTAACTTCAGCTTTTTCACAGATGGCATCAAGTTACCATCCGAAATTTGCTGAAATTTTATTGAATCCATTTTTCCTTCTACTCGTGAAATGTTCCCTGTGCCACTGGCTGCAATAAAACCCCAAAGCATGATTGATCCACCCCCATGCTTAACAGTTGGACAGAGGTTCTTTTCATTAAATTCTGTGCCCTTTCTTCTCCAAACGTACCTTTGCTCATTCCGGCCAAAAAGTTCTATTTTAACCTCATCGGTCCACAGAACTTGTTTCCAAAATGCCTCAGGCTTGTCTATATGTTCATTTGCAAAGTTCAAACACTGATTTTTGTGGTGGGGACCTAGAAGAGGTTTTCTTCTGATGACTCTTCCATGAAGACCATATTTGTACAAGTATCTCTTTATAGTGGAATAGTGTACCACAACTCCAGTGTCTGCCAGATCTTTCTGCAGTCAAACGTGGGTTTTGAATTGCTTTTCTCACAATCCTGCGAGCTGTTCTGTCTGATATTTTTCTTGGTCTTCTAGATCTTGCTTTAACTTCTACTGTTCCTGATGACTGCCATTTCTTAATTACATTCCGAACAGAGGATATTGACATCTGAAAACGCTTTGCTATCTTCTTATAGCCTTCTCCAGCTTTGTGAGCGTCAACTATTTTCAGTTTCAGTTTTCTAGACAACTGCTTAGAAGAACCCATGGTGCTGATTGTTGGGGCAAGGTCAGATGAGTCTGGCCATTTAAAACCTTTGAGATTGACATCACCTGGTCTTCCCAGACGATGATTGAGAACAATCCATGACACTGGCAGGTCTCAGCTTTGCAAAGGGGGCAGTGCATGCTATAAATTCTGCAGGGTGCCCAAACTTTTGCAGACGCCATTTTTTTGTTTTCTGTAATTTTGAAAGTGTAAATGATGGAAATAAAATCTAACTTTTTTTGACATATTATAAGAATGTCTAATCTGTAATTTGATGCCATTTGGAGATTTTTCCATCTTTCCTTGGCTTCGTTATGCACATTGATACACATTTTTACCTGGGGTGCCCAAACTTTCGATCCCCACTGTATATATTTTTTACACTAAGTTGTCAAGTGTATAAGATATTTTTCCCAAACATGGTTATACTTCAATTTCACCTCAAAACACATTCTGCTACTCCTCCTAAGTATAGGGATTCCACATGTGTGAGACTTTTTTCAATGACTGGACTGATTATGTACCATATATTGTATCTTGTGTATTACAGAAAGTCAACCAATTGTATCAAAACCAGTGAACTGTTATTGCCACCTCTTTTTGAGTGGTCAGGGGATATAGCTTAGTGCAGCATCACCTATAGCAGTCCCCATTCCTCTAAGCAAAGGAAAACTAGCCTACTGGTAAGTGTCTGCACCAGGAATGCCCCATTCACTCACCAGAAAGTACAGGAGACTGAAGAATGGAAGGCTAAAATAGTTCAAGTGGTTAAATGAGTGAAGTTGTCTGCAGAGTATAGCTGGCACTGGGGTCTCACAGGAATGTAATCAGTGGTGTGTGCATATGGGTCAGTTCAGTCTGCAGGCAGGGACATGGTCAGTAAACAGGCAAATGATCAGTCCAGACAGCAGGCAAAAATGTGGTCAATAAACAGGTCAGGACTGGCTCTGGTGAAACAGGAACGGGAGTGGCTAGAAATCAGGAACATTGCTGCTGGTTTCACGTGAGTGTAATTCCTCTGTTTTAAAAATAAATGTTTTTTTTTTACAGTATCACACTATATACCTCCTTCTTTTTTAATGGTGGGGCTGAATGCCCGATTCCACTGCATTCTTTTGCAACATCTATTTGAGGTCTTATCCGGACCGTGAACCTGGTATTGCTGAGGTATATCATACCAACAAGCCTGATTGACTCACTAGGTCTACACCTATTTGAGGTCAATCATTCCGGTAAGCACATTTGTATCTCTGGTGGTAGACCTTCTATCAAAATGTCACCTTAACCACATATAAAGTTATTGATTGTTACAGATCAGTTTTGGACACTGCACTTTTGGAACTTTTTCCTTTTGATGTTTTTCTTTGGACATGTCTGCATTTTAATTTTTAATGTTAAAACTCTTGATTAATATTGCACATTGGGTATTAACATTGGGTCACTTTTATCAATTTAAAATTACGTACTCATTGGTCATTTATTAGCGCTGCACTTTCCCACACCATGGGCCTTACATGCCCTGTCAAAAGCTTGGAGAGTTGCTCCGGTCATAGGATTTGTGTGGAGCTTAGGTGGTACCAATTTTTTAGGGATCCAAGGAATCGAGCCCAGATCAGTTTCTGCAATTAGTTTCTCAAGGTACACCCAGCTTTTACAACGGGCATGAATTTTCCAGTCCACCACCCTGGTCATGTGGACAGCCCAATAATAGCGCTGTAAGTCCGGGCGACAAATTCCGCCTTTTTCCTTGAGCAAGACTAGCTTTGCCCATCCAATACGAGCTGATTTAGCACCCCATAAAAAGGCTCTACACATGTTCCTGTAAGCCGTAAAAAAGGCAAGTGGTAAGTGTATCAGGACAGTCTGCATTTTGTATAGTATATCTTTAGGATAGAGGCTGGAATTTTTCACTTTAAGCATTATTAAATCACTGCTCATTTAAAAATTTATATATTTTTTAAAAACGTTTTTTGCACTGATACATGTCCCCCAGGGCAGTACCCGGAGCCTCATACCCTTTGTATGACCAATAAGTTACATATAAGCCTTCAAAATGGGCACTTTTGTTTTTTCCAGTTCGGGTCCCATAGACTTTAATGGGGTTTGTTTTTCAGCTCCGAACTTTTGCGATGTTCGAAAGTTCTGGTGCGAATCGAGCAGGGGGTAACTGTGACTGGTGACCACTAGGGATGAGCTTCGAGTTCGAGTCAAACTCATGTTTGACGCGAACATTGCCTGTTCGCATGTTCTCTCAAACAGCGAACAATTTGGGGTGTTCGCGGCAAATTCGAAAAGCAGCGGAACACCCTGTAAAAGTCTATGGGAGAAATCTAAAGTGTTAATTTTAAAGGCTTATATGCAAGTTATTGTCATAAAAAGTGTTTGGGGACCTAGGTCCTCCCCCAGGGGACATGTGTCAATGCAAAAACAAGTTTTAAAAACAGATGTTTTTTCGGGAGCAGTGATTTTAATAATGCTTAAAGTGAAACAATAAAAGTGAAATATTCCTTTAAATTTCGTACCGGGGGGTGTATAGTATGCCTGTAAAGCAGCGCATGTTTCCCTTGCTTAGAACTGTCCCTGCACAAAATGTCATTTCTGAAGGAAAAAAAGTCATTTAAAAGCACTCGCGGCTATAATGAATTGTCGGCTCCCGGGAATACAGAGAAAAGTCATTGATAAAAAATAAAAAAAAATGGTGGGGGTCCCCCCAAATTCAATTACCAGGCCCTTCAGGTCTAGTATGGATATTAAGGGGAACCCTGCATCAATTTAAAAAAAAAATTACGTGGGGTTCCCCCCAAATATCCATACTAGACCCTTCAGGTCTGGTATGGATTTTAAGGGGAACTCCACCCCAAATGTAAAAAAAAAATGGCGTGGAGTTCCCCCAAAAATCCATACCAGACCCTTTATCCGAACACGTAACCTCCTGAACCGTACCAGGCCACATGCCTTCAACATGGGGAGGATGTCCCCATGTTGATGGGGACAAGGGCCTCATCTCCACAACCCTTGCCCGGTGGTTGTGGGGGTCTGCGGGCAGGGGGCTTATCGAAATCTGGACGACCCCTTTAACAAAGGGGACCCCCAGATCCCGCCCCCCCATATGTGAATTGGTAAGGGGTACCCCTACCATTTCACGAAGAAAGTGTAAAAATTTTTTTTAAAAAACACACAGACACCTTATAAAATTCCTTTATTAAAAATAAATAAATAAATAAAATAAAAACACATTCCAGCGATGTAATCCAATGACCCGCCGCGATCTGATGTCCATCGCTGCAGTCTCTACTCGAAACGTCATTGGCTGAGTGGACCTACACTGTGGAGGAAGTTCCCCATCAGGTCCGCTCAGCCAATGGCGTAGGTGGGGTCTGAGGTACGAGGGGGCGGGGGTGCCCTTGTATTTCAGACCCCGCCTACATCATTGGCTAAGCAGACCTGATGGGAACTTCCTCTTCAGTGTAAAAAGGCAGCGAATGTGTCTGGCAAATGTTATTTATAGAATTCACCAGCTAATGTGCTGACAAATGTTTTGAAATATGTATTTAAGTCTCAGATGCTGATGTTTATTGCAGAATTCCACTTGAAGTTTTAAAACTCGTCAACTACACTGAATTGCTAAACTTACCAGCAACCGCTACCCTCTACTATCCTTCTACTCACTCCATGATAGGTTAAATTACAGTCTTCTATTGCATGCAGATTTTTTTTAAGACAGTGCCTTTTTACTTCAATGCTGTTCCTTGGCTGCAGTGGAGGAAAGTAACATTGTTTTCTGGGTCAGCAGGGATAAGCAATTTCACAAAACAATTGCAGCAAAATGGCAAATGGATAGCAGTGATACATATACAGTGAGGGAAAAAAGTATTTAATCCCCTGCTAATTTTGTAGGTTTGTCCACTGACAAAGAAATGATCAGTCTATAATTTTAACAGTAGGTTTATTTTAACAGTGAGAGACAGAATAACAACAAAAATATCCAGAAAAACGCATTTAAAAAAGTTATAAATTGATTTGCATTTTAATGAGCAAAATAAGTATTTGATCCCCTATCAATCAGCAAGATTTCTGGCTTCCAGGTGTCTTCTATACAGGTAACAAGCTGAGATTAGGATCTCCTAATCTCAGCTTGTTTCCTGTAAAAAGATACCAGTCCACAGAAGCAATCAATCAGATTCCAATCTCTCCACCATGGCCAAGACCAAAGACTTGTCTAAGGATGTCAGGGACACGATTTTAGACCTACACAAGGCTGGAATGGGCTACAAGACCATCGCTGAGCAGCTTGGTGAGAGGGTCACAAGAGTTGGTGCGATTATTCGCAAATGGAAGAAACACAAAGTAACTGTCAATCTCCCTCAATCTGGGGCTCCATGCAAGATCTCACCTCATGGAGTTTCAATGATCATGAGAATGATGAGGAACCAGTCCAGAACTACACGGGAGAATCTTGTCAAGACTCTCAAGGCAGCTTGGACCATAGTCACCAGGAAAACATTTGGTAACACTCTACGCTGTGATGATCTGAAATGCTGCAGCGCCCGCAAGGTCCCCCTGCTCAAGAAAGCACAGGCCTGTCTGCAGTTTGCTAATGAACATCTGAATGATTCAGAGGAGAACTGGATAAAAGTGTTGTGGTAAGATGAGACCAAAATCAATCTCTTTGGCATCCAGCTCAACTCGCTGTGTTTGGAGGAGGAGAAATGCTGACTCCAAAAAAACCATCCCCAATGTCAAACTTGGAGGTGGAAACCTTATGCTTTGGGGGTGTTTTTCTGCTAAGGGGACAGGACAACTTCACTGCATCAAAGGGACGATGGACAGGACCATGTACCCTCACCAAATCTTGGGTGAGAACCTTTTTCCCTCAGCCAGGGCATTGAAAATGGGTCGTGGATGGGTATTCCAGCATGACAATGACATAAAATACACGGCCAAGGCAACAAAGGAGCGGTTCAAGAAAAAGCACATTAAGGTCCTGGATTGGCCTAGCCAGTCAACAGACCCATAGCAAATATGTGGAGGGAGCTGAAGGTTCAAGTTACCAAACATCAGCCTTGAAACCTTAATGACTTGGAGAGGATCTGCAAAAAGGAGTGGGACAAAATCCCTCCTGAGATGTGTGCAAACCTGGTGGCCAACTACAAGATATGACTGACCTCTGTGATTGCCAACAAGGGTTTGCCACCAAGTACTAAGTCATGTTTTGCGAAGGGGTCAAATACTTATTTCACTCATTAAAATGTAAATCAATTTATAACTTTTTTTAAATGCATTTTCTGGATTTTTTTTGTTGTTGCTCTATCTCTCACTGTTAAAATAAACCTACCGTATATACTCAAGTATATGCCTGAGTTTTTCAGCACATTTTTTTGTGCTGAAAATGCCCCCTTTCGGCTTATACTCGAGTCACCTTTTTGCGCCTGTTCTCCCGGATTTTGGGGACCCGGTACCAGCCGGCCGGTACCAGACGGCCGCTTAAAATTAGCAGACATGTAGCCCCACTCTTCCTCTACAAGTGTGCAACGTTTGTTGTCCAGGGAACCTACGGCCGGGGAGCACCATTTTTTCAAAACCAGGTACCCCTTCCATAGACTCCAATGTTAAACTGTAATTTCTCCTGTGAATTTGGGGACCCAGTACCGGCCGGAATTAGGTCCCCTGGACCCGAAACTTGGCACAAATGTATCCCCATTTCTTCTCTACAAGTGTACAAAGTTTGTTGTCTGGGGGACCTATGGCCGGGGAGCACCGATTTTTCAAAGCCGGGCACCCCTTTCATAGACTCCCATGTTAAACGTCAGTCTAGTCATGGGCACAGTAGGGCATGGGCACAGTAAGGCATGGGCACAGTGAGGCATGGGCACAGTGAGGCATGCAGATGGACACCCTAGGCTTATACTCAAGTCAATAAGTTTTCCCTTTTTTTGTGGTAAAATTAGGTGCCTCGGCTTATATTCGGGTCGGCTTATACTCGAGTATATACGGTACCATTAAAATTATAGACTGGTCATTTATTTGTCAGTGGGCAAACATACAAAATCAGCAGGGGATCAAATATTTTTTTCCCTCACTGTAACTCAATTGGGTAAATTTACTAAAGACAAATAGACTGAACACTTTGCAAGGCAAGTTGCACTTTGCAAAGGGAAGTCTTATTATTATCTATGCACTTGTAATGTGAAAGTTCACTTTCATCAGTCACTTTCACGAGTATCACTGTACATCTAGTATATATTGTTGTAATAACACTTTTGTCTTTCAAGGAGTTTTAAAGCCTGTTATAATATGTGCCATTATGATGCAATGTAAGGTAAAAAAAAATACATAAAATGCATGCCAGGATCTATCTGATTGCACTGAATGGCATTGTTCTCATCTATGCATTTTCATGTGGTGTGCATTTAAAAAAAATAGCAAACATTGCTTTTGCTGTAAACCTAAATCTCAATGGAGTACAATGTTCGGCCTATGTTTTACAAATATTAACTTGTAGCAAAGAAAGAGAAAACTGTAGAGTAGTGATGCATTTTATGCATCCTTTACTAAATAAACTTACGGTGGCAGCTGCAAGCTCTGTTCATGCATCTACACTAATGATCTTTGCTAATTACAGTAGGGATATGGAATTAGAATCTGTGTGCTACATTAAAACTGGATAAATTAAAAACAACCATTTTACAGAACTATTATGTTCTTTGGGGGACCACAGTTCCTATTGATGCATTGGCTAATTAAAAACGCTGGGATAGAACCTGAACATACCATTAAAGCTAAAGGTTACTTTCACACTTGAGTGGTATATGTCAAAACACTGTACTTCTCTGTAATTTGTATTATTGTAGCAAAACATAAAGCATAATATGAAGTGTTAAAAGGCATACTATAGACACAGATAATCATACTATTTACTCGTTTAATTTCATACATAATGTTCATTTTGAAGACTAATTTTATCATACTCTGTGAACGTTATCAATTATTTTCAATCATGAATGTGAGGTAAAAAAATAATAATTTAATTGATGTATATGATCTGTGAAATTGACACCTTGCTTAAACGCTGTTATTATAAAATGGATGCTAACTGCATTTTATTTGACAGTTTAATTAACTGTGATCAAATTCATGAATGTACATGTAGATAATTTTGATGAATATTTACATCGGGCGATAACAGAAAAATCTGAAAAATATGATATTTATTTTTCATACATCACGGGACACAGAGCAGCCATATACATTACTACCTGGGTTATACGCCACCTATAGGTGAATGGACACTGGCAGAATAAAAAAGACTGGAAGTCCCCCTCTATATAACCCCTCCCATACAGGAAGTACTTCAGTTTTTCCACCAGTGTCTTAAAAGGTGAATGGTCACTTTTTACTCTCTGTGAGTTTTCAGAACTAAGGCATTTCCTGTAGGGTGCTTTACAGGTCCAAGGGAGTGGACCCTCATACTATAAGGGTACCCAGTCCTTGAGGGTCCATGGCTGACAGAACCCGCTGTGATTGGTGAAGGCTGGACCTCTGGCTTAGGCTATAATCCTGGGGCGGAAGTGGTAAGTAGCCCCTGTGCGAGCAGGGGCTGATTATTATATATTCCCCTGCAACACTGTTTAACCTCGGCTGACTGGTTTTAAAAATAAAAAAAACTTCCCTTGCTGGACTGTGCTTTTTGTTTTGCCCTCTAGGGGGCTTCGGATTGCTGGTCTGCATTTCTCCCTTCCCGGGCATGCTTGGGAGCGTGCGCGTGCACGTGACGGTGCATGCAGCAAGGGGCACAAGTGTTCCATCAGTAGCTCCTGTAGAAGCTAATCGGAACTCTGCTGTAATAGCCTCCCCTGAAAGACCGGAGGAGACCAGGCAGTTTGAGCCGCTGTGTCTATCCGGCATTCTGGCTGCTACCAGTGCTTCTACCGCTTTTGTTACGAAGGAGGTTACAGGGTCACCCGGTAATGTCAACCACCAGGGCGGCACCAAGAGCCATCTGGCTCACATGGAAGTCAGTCATGTACTGTCTTGGGCAGAAAAGCATGTGCCAGCTCTATCTGCACTCCACATTCCGGAGGGTGGAGAACTGGATGGCGAACTATAGTATCTCAGCCGCCAACGGATACATCCAGGAGAATGGACTCTGCACCCACAGCTATATATGCAGATTTTCCAGAAATGGGACACACAAGATGTAGATCTGTTGGCATCCAGGTTCAACTGCAAAATTCAGCAGTTTGTGTCCAGAGCAAGAGATCCCCTCACGATTGGGGTGCATGCGCTTGTAGTTCCCTGGGCACAGTTCTCCCTAATCTATGCATTCCCCCCAATTTCTCTCCTGACACATCTCCTGCCAGGAGGACCAGGTACCCGGAGATAGTAAGATTGGCAATAGGCGATCCTTGGACACTCTCACTACGACTCGATCTACTGTCACACGGTCCTATATTCCACCCGAATTTACGCTCGCTAAATTTGATGGCGTGGCTATTGAAGCCAGGGTGCTAGAAGATCATGGTATCTTAGGACCAGTGATTTTGACTTTGGTAAATGCCAGAAAAGAGGTCTCCAGGAAGATTTATCACAGGGTATGGAAGGCCTATATTGCGTGGTGTAATGTCAGAAGATGGCATCCTTGCAAATACATGATAGGGAAAATTTAAATTTTCCTTCAGTCAGGATTAGACAAGAAGTTAGCCTTGGCAACAATTAAAGGATATGTTTTCAGTCTTGTCAGTGTACTTCCAAAGGCCTTTGGCATCACATTCCCTGTTCCAGGCTTTTCCTAATGGGGTAACTCATTTGTTGCCTCCCATTACACTGCCTCTTTGTCCTTGGGATTTAAATTTGGTGCTACAGAAGCAACCTTTTGAACCAATCAAGGAGATTCTGTTTTCCTTTTTGCAATTACTTTGGCTAGAAGGGTATCGGAACTGCCGGCTCTTTCTTGTAAGGAGCTGTATTTGATTCTGCATCACAATAAGGTGGTGATATGTCCTCTGCTGTCCTTTTTGCATAAGGTCATTTCTGTTTTTAATTTAAATCAAGATATTGTTCTACCTTCTTTTTTCTCTCAGCCTGACTCACCAAAAGAGAAACAGTTGCACTTTTTGGATGTGGTGCGGACAGTCAGAATCTACCTGAATAGGTCTGCAAGCATCAGAAATTCTGATCCATTTTTTGTTTTGCCGAAGGGCCCCAAGAAGGGTTAAGTGACTTCCAAGGCATCCATTTTACTTTGGATTCACCTGTTAATTACTTAGGGCTATAGCCTGAAAGGTAAAGCTCTTCCCTTCAGGTTGAGAGCTCATTCTATCATGGGTGTTGGAACCTCCTGGGCTTTTCGCCATCAGGCGTCAGTGGCGCAGAACCGCAAGGCTGCTACTTGATCTTCGGTACATACATTCACAAGATTTTTTCAGGTGGATGTTAGGGCAGTGGAGGATTCGGCTTTTGGCCATAGTGTCTTACAGGCTGCTGTATAAATCTCATGGTGCTTTCATACATTGTGTCTCACTCCCCTCAAAGGGATTGCTCTGGGATGTCCCAGGTAGTAATGTATATGGCTGCTCTGTGTCCCATGATGTACGAAAAAGAAAATTTGATTTTTTCTACTTACTTACCTGTAAAATCCATTTATTTGAGTACATCACGGGACACAGAGGTCCCTCCCCTCTCTTTTTAGGAGTTTATTGCTTGCCACAAAACTGAAGTACTTTCTGTGTGGGAGGGGTTATATAGAGGGGGACTTCCTGTATTTTTTATTCTGCCAGTGTCCATTCACTTATAGGTGGCGTATAACCCAGGTAGTAATGTATATGGCTTCTCTTTGTCCCGTAATGTACTCAAATAAATGGATTTTACAGGTAAGTAAGTAGAAAAAATCGAATTATTTATCTCAATCTGTCTGTCCATCTGACCATTCATTTAGCTACATCCAAACAATTCCTAGTGTAAAAAAAACTTTCCATCTATTAAATCTTCTGCCCTTGTTGTTTTAACTTTGGATAGTAATTTTTTTTTCTGCCATCGTTTCTTGTCTGGTAATAAGCCTAGGATTATGAAATCATACACAACTCTCTCTCTCAGTAACTCTTGTGAGGCCAGGAGGGGGGATGAATCATAAGAGGACCAATGAAAGCTGCAGGGCTGAAGAGCTGCGGGTGTGCCTCTGTGTAAAACAGGAAGTGAACAGGCAGCAACTTCAGCTGCCCATAGTTAAAATGACTGCAGCCATACTTAGTGGATGGAGATTTCTGCAGCATATTTGTCAAGTACAGAATCACAGTATATACACTGCTCAAAAAAATTAAAGGAACACTTTGAAAACACATCAGTTCTCAATGGGGCAAAATCTCATGCTGGATTAGACATGTGCACACTGAAATATTTTGTAACGGAATTTTGTTTTCGTCCGAAAAATACATTTATTTAGTTACTCCCGAATTCGTTTTTATTTATTTTGTTTTTCGTTAGAAATTACATTCGTCCGAAAATCGGAATTAATTAAGGTCGAATCTGTCATTGAAGGCTTATGGTGTCTGTCGAATGTTCAAAGAGGATTCGACGGAGCAGCGAAACTGTACGACGCCGCAATCGTACATTTCCGGTCGAATGTTCCGCCTACAAGCTAGCTATAGTAGAATTCGAATGTTGAATGACTAGTAATAATTATATTTTTTAATTATTATTACTAGTCAACCAACATTAGAATTTTTCTATAGCCTATGGGCGGATGCATTTGACTGTAAATGTACGATTGCAGCGTCGTACAGTTTAGCTGCTCCGTCGAATCTTCTTAGAACTTTCGACAGACACCATAAGCCTTCAATGACAGATTCACAGCTTGTATGTTTTTCGATGCTTTGTCGAATCTTCGCCATTCATGTTGAATTGTCAAGTTAGTTCTTGCTATTTTACTGCTCCTCCTCTTTGGTTACAATCGGCCAATAACATGCATCATCATCATTATTTTTATTTTACTTCCCCACCCAATTCCATCAGCGATCTTTTCTCTCTATGTCAAATCTTTTCTCTCTATAATGTCAAATCTTTTCTCTCTATGTCAAATCTTTTCTCTCTATGTAGAATAATCTCGGACTAATAGAGTTAAGGTTAGGCACATTCGACCACAGGTTTGATAGACACAGATTTTTATTGTCAGCGTCATGTCGAATCATGTCGAATCTCCTATCTATATCGAACTGTTGTTGCAACGAAAACAAAAATAAAGCATTTGTTTATGTCAGATCTTTCAGTTTTCGGATTCTGTGCTTTCGTTTTCGTTTGTTAAAACGATAACGAAAATACCTGAAATTCAAACGAAAATGCATTTGGATGAAAATGAATGCACATGTCTATGCTGGATATCTATACTGATATGGACTGGGTAATGTGTTAGGAATGAAAGGATGGCACATTATTTGATGGAAATGAAAATTATCCACCTACAGAGGGCTGAATTCAAAGACACCCCGAAAATCAAAGTGAAAAAATTATGCAGCAAGCTAGTCCATTTTGCTGAAATTTCATTGCAACAACTCAAAAAGGTCCTCAGTAGTTTGTATGGTCCCCAAGTGCTTATATGCATGCCTGACAACATCAGGGCATGCTCCTAATGAAACGACGGATGATGTCCTGGGGTATTTCCTTCCAGATCTGGATTAGAGCATCACTGAGCTCCTGAACAGACTGAGGTGCAACCTGGCAGCACCAGATGGACCGAAACATAATGTCCCAGAGGTGTTCTTTTGGATTTAGGTCAGGTGAGCGTGGGGGCCATTCAATGGTATCAATTCATTCATCCTCCAGGAACTGGCTGCATGCTCTCGCCACATGAGGCTGGGCATTGTCGTGCACTAGGAGGAACCCAGGACCCACTGCACCAGCGTAGGGTCTGACAATGGGTCCAAGGATTTCATCCCAATACCTAATGGCAGTCAGGGTGCCATTGTGTAGCCTGTAGAAGTCTGTGTGTCCCTCCATGGATATGCCTTCCTAGACCATCACTGACCCACCACCAAACCGGTCATGCTGAACGATGTTACAGGCAGCATAAATTTCACCCTTTCACGTCTGTCACATATGCTCAGGGTGAACCTGCTCTCATCTGTGAAAAGCATGGGGCACCAGTGGCGGACCTGCCAATTCTGGTGTTCAATGGAAAATGCCAATCAAGCTCCACAGTGTCCGGCAGTGAGCACAGAGCACACTAGAGGACGTCGGGCCCTCAGGCCACCCCCATGAAGTCTGTTTCTGATTGTTTGGTCAGAGACATTCACACCAGTGGCCTACTGGAGGTCATTTTGTAGGACTCTGGCAGTGCTCATCCTGTTCCTCCTTGCACAAAGGAGCAGATACCGGTCCTGCTGATGGGTTAAGGACCTTCTACGGCTCTGTCCAGCTCTCCTAGAGTAACTGCCTGTCTCCTGGAATCTCCTTCATGCTCTTGAGACTGTGCTGGGAGACACAGCAAACCTTCTGGCAATGACACGTATTGATGTGCCATCCTGGAGGAGTTGGACTGCCTGTGCAACCTTTATAGGGTCCAAGTATCGCCTTGTGCTACCAGTAGTGACACTGACCCTAGTGAAATGCAAAACTAGTGAAAAACAGTCAGAAAAGATGAGTAGGGAAAAAAAATGTCAGACACCTCCACCTGAAAAACCCTTCCTGTTTTGGAGGTCCTCTCATTGTTGCCCATCTAGTGCACCTGTTGTTAATTTCAATTAACAGCAAAGCAGCTGAAACTGGTTAACAACCCCCTCTGCTTCTTTAATGACAAGATCAATATCCCAGGAGTTCCCAGGAGTTCTGATTCAAAAGTAAAGAGGGGGGTGGTGTTGCGCTGTTTCTGGTATAAATATGTGTTGGTGAAAATATAAGGTGCACAGTGGCTAACTCAAACCAATAAATAAATTAAAAACAATACACAATCTAAAAATGATGGTTATGAATTACGGTAATGAATAAATACTAGAACCATAAAAACAATCAAATAAATAGATTAAAAGTGATATAAACTACAATAAATATGAAAGTGAACGCTGCTGTGCAAATATGCTAAAAAAGTGCATAAACGAAATAACCTGCAAATTGCAGTGCAATGAACTGTGCACAAGTGAAACTGCTAATTGCAAAGTGCAAAAAAGTGCTAAAGTGAAAATGCAAAGATAGCAAAAAATGTCCAATAAACAATGGAACAAAAAATGAAGATGTTGAACTCCAAAAGTTCATAAGTGAAAGAATGGCAAGTGGTGCCAGTGAAAAATTATTTTATGATTTCATCAAGGTGACATTCCTGGAACTTCGTGTATACAGGTGATGCTAAGGTGAGGAGATGTGTGAATCTCGACTTCCGGTGTCACACACTAAGGTAATAGATGGCCTCTTACCTAGCGGTAATGAGGTAACCGCATGTGTTTAATTAGGGTCAATGATCCTTCTGTTATGGTCCTGGCGTCAATAGAAAAACCTTTGTGCCAAACGCTGTGGTTCCTCGGGTATAGGGTACACCTATATTATATCCAGGGGATTGCTCTCACCTCCCTGTGATGTCGGGATTAAAAGGAAGAAATAGGGTCTCGATCGTGAAGTACGTTTTTAAAACCAATTGGTATGTTTAATAATATAACAGTGGATTGCTTGTATAAATTCACATGAAACTCACATAAAAATGACATAAAATGAACTTATCTCCTATACGAGCGGCGAGCTTGTTTGCCTCCGTCTGTCTGATTGCCTCTCCGTCCCTACGCATGGCGTCACGGTCACGTGACTTCATCTGGGGATGATGGGAAGGCAATGAGATGGTCTTTAAATAGTTTTTAAGTTGAATGAATACGGCGGCCATTTTCTCGGAGCTCAATGTTAATCTCCATTGGCGGCCATTTTCCCTGGGATCCTGTCTAAGTAATGGGGGCGGCCATCTTTATGGTGGTTAAAAAACAAAACTAATAACAACGACAACAAATTGCACATATGTTGATCAACAATAGATAAAAAATAATGCAAATGAATTGGTCATTATATATAATAATAAAAAAGATTAAAAAATTAATTGTTAAAATAGAATTAGGTAAATATATCTCCGGAATAGATATGGAGTGGGCTCTCATAATAGTGGGGAATTCATATATACACCAATCCCCCAAAATGGCAGAAATTAGGTCTGGTGAACATCAGATAGACGTCTGCAATATGAGCTTTACAGGTATTTGCTTCCCAGATGCATATGAAATATTAAAATAGTATAAGATAGAGATCTGTAGAATAAAATAATATGAATATAATGTAAAATGACAATATAGGAATGGGAGAAGGAGTCATTTATCTAACAAGAGTGTGTACATAAAATAATAATAATTTGAGAAGGAAAAGCCATAGGCACTACTAGGTGAGTAGGTGTGTGGTGAATTAATAGGTGTACTAGAAATCACTGAGGAAACAATTGAGGTCGAACTCGACATTGAGTCCTCTTGGTACAAAAGTATCTAGGCTGAATATCCATTTGGATTCGAGTTGACTAAGCGTCCTCACCTTATGGCCCCCCCGCCAGTGTCTAGTATATGGCTCGATGCCCCAAAATTTGAGCTCTGACGGGTCTTTATTATGGTGTAGCAAAAAATGTTTAGATACATTGTGTTTGTCAAATCCTTTCAATATATTTTGAACGTGCTCTTTGATACGAATCCTAAGGAGTCTTTTTGTACGCCCTATGTACTGAAGGCCGCAGCTGCACTTCAAGACATATACTGCCCCTTCTGTATTGCAACACACAAAATCTTTAACTTCATAGATATCTCCTGTACTGGTGGATGTGAAGTTACTTTTCTTTTCATTTGGTCTCTTTGTTCTCTTACATGCAAAACATCGTTTGCAGGGGTAGAAGCCTTTCATCGTGAAGAAGGAGAATGGTTTATTAGGTGGATCTGGTACGTTCTTCACTATTTTATCCCGTATGGTTGGTGCCCTTTTGTAGATGAATCTAGGGTTTGTTGGTAATGAATCTTGTAATTGCCTGTCTGCCAATAATATATGCCAATGTCGTTTTATGATTCTTTCAATTTTCTTGTGTTGTACATTATAATCCAGAATAATTGATGTTGATGGTTTAGTGGATGTTTGTTTAATTTTATCTCTAATCAATTCGTCCCGGTTCATCTCTGTCACTTCGACTATCTTCTCTTCAATGAAAGTATTACTATATCCTTTCTTAACAAATCTTTGCCCCATTGCTTCTGCTTGTTCTTTAAAGGTGTCTAGGTTGGTGCAATTTCTCCTTAGACGCACAAGCTGTCCCTTGGGGATGTTGAAGAGTCAGTTTTTATGATGACAGCTTTCTATTGGCAGGTAACTATTCCTGTCCACATTCTTGAAGTGGGTCTGTGATTTGAAACCTGAAGTATCCTGTATGATATCAAGATCTAGAAATGTGACACTTTTCTCACTGATTTCCCATGTTAGCTTGATATTTCTGTCGTTTACATTCAGGTTTTCTAAAAATAATTTGAGTTGATTAGGCTCTCCTTTCCAAAGGATAAAAACATCATCGATGTAGCGTTTATAGATTTTAATGGGTTTGTCATTAAAAACAGTTTCCTCCTCCCATTGGGCCATAAAAATACCGGCCACACTGGGGGCAAACTTGGCCCCCATAGCTACACCAGTTCGCTGATGGTAATAATTCTTATTGTACCAGAAGTAGTTATTTTTAAGGCAGAAATCGAGACATTTGATTATGAACTTTCTTTGCATACAGGGTAATTTGGTATATGTTCTCAAACCCCATTTGGCAGCTTCGCATGCTTGATGGTGGAGAATAATTGTGTATAAAGAGTATACATCCGCAGTGGCCATAATCCATGGTCCTTCTTCTTTGGAGATATTTGTTATAGTTTGTATCATCTGTTTGGTATGCTTTTGTATCCTGTACTACGGGTTGGAGATAATGATCTATGTATTGGCCCATCCTGGCCTTAAGTGAATCTATCCCATTGACTATTGGCCTTGGTGGTGGGTTTGTTTTGTCTTTGTGTATTTTGGGGATTGTATAAATGATGGGAGTACGCCAGGAGTCAGGTACTAGGTATCTGGCTTCTTTCTTATTCAGGATGTTCTTTTATTTTTGAAGTCCATGCAACAGTATAACGTGATCTTTAGAATCTACATAATAACTGGCAGGACATAAAGAACAAGAAATATAAAGAAACGAGGGGGCTGCAATTGTAATCATAAAAGCTAAAAGATTATATAGAAATATAATTGCACATATGTTGATCAAACAGAAGACCACCATATAATGATAAAACACCACACAATGGATGGAAGAAACCGCATTATTGGAAGAACAAGAAACCACACAATGGGAACAATTGGCATAGACCCCCATATGACCAAAGGGAATATAGGGCCCCCCACAAGATTTTAGAGATCCGAGACAACCACCTCGCTATAATAGAGACTATAGAGCTCCCCCATATGAACAAAACGGTCCAAGGGGCAGAAGCCCACCTAGAGACTATGGCTATGGGAGAAACCAGCGACAGAATGAGCGAAGCCCGATACCAACCAATAACTATTATGCTCCTTTGGCAAATCACAATGAGGAAGATAGATATGTGAGACCACATACGACCCAATACGATGGCCCCGATTACAATAGGTCTTTTTTAGACAGGGACAGGGAGAACCACCCACCGGACGGACAGAGAGGACCAAGAAACCAAGAAAGAAGAGAGGATGCAGATCCGGGAAGAGACTCAAAAAGAAAAAGAGTGGAAAGGGAGAGGGAATCTTCAATTTGAGTGGCGAAACTCTCACCCATGAGGAGATTGGGGTATTAGACAAAGGTTTAAAATATGTACCAACCAAAAATCTAGATAAATTTCAGACCTATATAGGCATACAGAAATTCGTTAGAAAATTAAATATTAATAAATACCTAGCAGGAAACCCCATTACACACAGAATCTCAGGAGCTAGAGAGGATGGGATATCCCATAGCATGCTGAGAAACAAATCTGTTTTTAATCCACCAGTAAAAAACAATAAGTATATTGATGTTTTCAAAAGAGTAGTGCTGGAAGAAATCAAGGATCTAAAAATAAAGAAGAAGGAGGAACCCAAGTTCATAAAGAGTGGAATCAAGAAACTTACGAGAAGGAAGGACCTAGTCATAAGACCAGCTGACAAAGGGGGAGCAATTGTGGTTCTTTCCAAAGAACAATACAACAACAGTATGAAGGAATCCCGTTTTCAAATGCAGAAAAGCATTAGAACAAGTCGCCCACTTAGGTCTTAAAAAGAACATCCTGAATAAGAAAGAAGCCAGATACCTAGTACCTGACTCCTGGCGTACTCCCATCATTTATACAATCCCCAAAATACACAAAGACAAAACAAACCCACCACCAAGGCCAATAGTCAATGGGATAGATTCACTTACGGCCAGGATGGGCCAATACATAGATCATTATCTCCAACCCGTAGTACAGGATACAAAAGCATACCTTAAAGATACCAAACAGATGATACAAACTATAACAAATATCGCCAAAGAAGAAGGACCATGGATTATGGCCACTGCGGATGTATCCTCTTTATACACAATTATTCTCCACCATCAAGCATGCGAAGCTGCCAAATGGGGTTTGAGAACATATACCAAATTACCCTGTATGCAAAGAAAGTTCATAATCAAATGTCTCGATTTCTGCCTTAAAAATAACTACTTCTGGTACAATAAGAATTATTACCATCAGCGAACTGGTGTAGCTATGGGGGCCAAGTTTGCCCCCAGTGTGGCCGGTATTTTTATGGCCCAATGGGAGGAGGAAACTGTTTTTAATGACAAACCCGTTGAACTTAAAATCTATAAACACTACATCGATGATGTTTTTATCCTTTGGAAAGGAGAGCCTAATCAACTCAAATTATTTTTAGAAAACCTGAATGTAAACGACAGAAATATCAAGCTAACATGGGAAATCAGTGAGAAAAGTGTCACATTTCTAGATCTTGATATCATACAGGATACTTCAGGTTTCAAATCACAGACCCACTTCAAGAATGTGGACAGGAATAGTTACCTGCCGATAGAAAGCTGTCATCATAAAAACTGGCTCTTCAACATCCCCAAGGGACAGCTTGTGCGTCTAAGGAGAAATTGCACCAACCTAGACACCTTTAAAGAACAAGCAGAAGCAATGGGGCAAAGATTTGTTAAGAAAGGATATAGTAATACTTTCATTGAAGAGAAGATAGTCGAAGTGACAGAGATGAACCGGGACGAATTGACTAGAGATAAAATTAAACAAACATCCACTAAACCATCAACATCAATTATTCTGGATTATAATGTACAACACAAGAAAATCGAAAGAATCATAAAACGACATTGGCATATATTATTGGCAGACAGGCAATTACAAGATTCATTACCAACAAACCCTAGATTCATCTACAAAAGGGCACCAACCATACGGGATAAAATAGTGAAGAACGTACCAGATCCACCTAATAAACCATTCTCCTTCACGATGAAAGGCTTCTACCCCTGCAAACGATGTTTTGCATGTAAGAGAACAAAGAGACCAAATGAAAAGAAAAGTAACTTCACATCCACCAGTACAGGAGATATCTATGAAGTTAAAGATTTTGTGTGTTGCAATACAGAAGGGGCAGTATATGCCTTGGAGTGCAGCTGCGGCCTTCAGTACATAGGGCGTACAAAAAGACTCCTTAGGATTCGTATCAAAGAGCCCGTTCAAAATATATCGAAAGGATTTGACAAACACAATGTATCTAAACATTTTTTGCTACACCATAATAAAGACCCGTCAGAGCTCAAATTTTGGGGCATCGAGCCATATACTAGACACTGGCGGGGGGGCCATAAGGTGAGGATGCTTAGTCAACTCGAATCCAAATGGATATTCACCCTAGATACTTTTGTACCAAGAGGACTAAATGTCGAGTTCGACCTCAATTGTTTCCTCAGTGATTTCTAGTACACCTATTAATTCACCCCACACCTACTCACCTAGTAGTGCTTATGGCCTTTCCTTCTCAAATTATTATTATTTTATGTACACACTCTTGTTAGATAAATGACTCCTTCTCCCATTCCTATATTGTCATTTTACATTATATTCATATTATTTTATTCAACAGATCTCTATCTTATACTATTTTAATATTTCATATGCATCTGGGAAGCAAATACCTGTAAAGCTCATATTACAGACGTCTATCTGATGTTCACCAGACCTAATTTCTGCCATTTTGGGAGATTGGTGTATATATGAATTCCCCACTATTATGAGAGCCCACTCCATATCTATTCCGGAGATATATTTACCTAATTCTATTTTAACAATTAATTTTTTAATCTTTTTTATTATTATACATAATGACCAATTCATTTGCATTATTTTTTATCTATTGTTGATCAACATATGTGCAATTATATTTCTATATAATCTTTTAGCTTTTATGATTACAATTGCAGCCCCCTCGTTTCTTTATATATCTTGTTCTTTATGTCCTGCCAGTTATTATGTAGATTCTAAAGATCACGTTATACTGTTGCATGGACTTCAAAAATATGGCCGCCAACCTAACTATCTAAAATCTAAAGGAAAATGGCGACGCATTTGTTGTCGTTGTTATTAGTTTTGTTTTTTAACCACCATAAAGATGGCCGCCCCCATTACTTAGACAGGATCCCAGGGAAAATGGCCGCCAATGGAGATTAACATTGAGCTCCGAGAAAATGGCCGCTGTATTCATTCAACTTAAAAACTATTTAAAGACCATCTTATTGCCTTCCCATCATCCCCTGATGAAGTCACGTGACCGTGACGCCACGCATAGGGACGGAGAGGCAATCAGACAGACGGAGGCAAAGGAGCTCACCGCTCGTATAGGAGATAAGTTCATTTTATGTCATTTTTATGTGAGTTTCATGTGAGTTTATACAAGCAATCCACTGTTATATTATTAAACATACCAATTGGTTTTAAAAACGTACTTCACGATCGAGACCCTATTTCTTCCTTTTAACCCCGCCATCACTGGGAGGTGAGAGAAATCCCCTGGATATAATATAGGTGTACCCTATACCCGAGGAACCACAGCGTTTGGCACAAAGGTTTTTCTATTGACGCCAGGACCATAACAGAAGGATCATTGACCCTAATTAAACACATGCGGTTACCTCATTACCGCTAGGTAAGAGGCCATCTATTACCTTAGTGTGTGACACCGGAAGTCGAGATTCACACATCTCCTCACCTTAGCATCACCTGTATACACGAAGTTCCAGGAATGTCACCTTGATGAAATCATAAAATAATTTTTCACTGGCACCACTTGCCATTCTTTCACTTATGAACTTTTGGAGTTCAACATCTTCATTTTTTGTTCCATTGTTTATTGGACATTTTTTGCTATCTTTGCATTTTCACTTTAGCACTTTTTTGCACTTTGCAATTAGCAGTTTCACTTGTGCACAGTTCATTGCACTACAATTTGCAGGTTATTTCGTTTATGCACTTTTTTAGCATATTTACACAGCAGCGTTCACTTTCATATTTATTGTAGTTTATATCACTTTTAATCTATTTATTTGATTGTTTTTATGGTTCTAGTATGTATTCATTACCGTAATTCATAACCATCATTTTTAGATTGTGTATTGTTTTTAATTTATTTATTGGTTTGAGTTAGCCACTGTGCACCTTATATTTTCACCAACACATATTTATACCAGAAACAGCGCAACACCACTCCCCTCTTTACATTCATCACCTTATTGGGTTAGGATTAACCCTTTCGGTGTTTGCGACAGTTTCAATTACTCCTTTCATTCTCCCCGTTTGGTAGCGCAGGAATAATCACTTTTAAATCTGATTCAAAAGTGTTCCTTAAATTTTTTTGAGCAGTGTATAAAATGATATGCAAAGTGGTTGGAGGGAAGCTTAAGAATGGCAAAGATGTTTTTTTTTACAAATTATGTGAGCAGACTGCAGTTCCTCTTTAAATCCACCATCATATGTCTTCTCTTTTGGTAATGGAGACTGATGTTTCAGTGCTGCATTCCAGGTCTGTTGACTGGTTATGATGCCATCCCTGAAGTCATGATAAAGCCTCATCTATAAGGATAAAGGACCCTGAACAGACCTTGAAATTGTGAGCACTGAATGTAGGACCCTCCAACACTACATACCATAGGAATCATAACCTGGCCTGCAATGTAATCTGAGTTTCAGATAAGAAATTTGGTGTTGGGGAAAGATAACCTTTTTTTTTTTGGTGGGGTGGGCAGTACAGATCAGCTTATTCTTTGTCTAAAAGGGATAACATAACAGAAAAGAACAGAGCATCATAACGTTAATAAAAGTGTATAGCGTTTCCTTTGCGTACTCACTCAGCAATTGTTACTCCCGACAAATATTAGTTATTGTGTAATAAATATTTGTTCTGCAATTCTAGAGTAAACCTTTGGTCAACCTATTAAAATAGTGTTTTATATTTTTCTCTAGAGGATTTATAACCTATACTGTTGTTTACGGAGTTTCTGTTTAATATTGTTTAGTTCAAGTATTTCAGTGTAAAGTCACAGTTTGTTTTTTTGTGACATGTTGTTAATTAAAGCAAATTGTTTTATAAATGTAATTTTTTAATTTATTTGTTGGTTTTTACAAATAAAAAAAACTTACTGTTGGCATCCACTATGTAAGCCACCTTTAATCCTTCTGACAATTTCCATTTTCTGAAAGTCAAAGTATTCACAGTGCTAAACAAATCAACAGACCTGGAATGCAGCACTGAAACATCAGTCTCCATTACCAAAAGAGAAGCCATATGATGGTGGATTTAAAGAGGAACTGCAGTCTGCTCACATAATTTGTAATAAACACATATTTGTCATTCTGAAGCTTCCCTCCAACCACTTTGCATATCATTTTATATATACTGTGATTCTGTACTTGCCAAATATGCTGCAGAAATCTCCCTCCACTAAGTATGGCTGCAGTAATTTTAACTGTGGGCAGCTGAAGCTGCTGCCGGTTCACTTCCTGTTTTACACAGAGGCACACCCCCAGATCTTCAGCCCTGCAGGTTTCATTGGTCCTCTTATGATTCATCCCCCCTCCTGGCAAACCCTCACAAGAGTGAGAGAGAGAGAGAGAGAGAGAGCTGTGCATGATTTCATAATCCTCAGCTTATTATCCCTATTTACCTAGGCTTATTACCCCTCCCCCTTTGGCCCCATGTGTTTGGATCTCGATATTGAAATTGGCACCAAGCACTGCATTTTGAAAGGTGGGGATGCTGTACTAGAGTTCCCCCTACCAAAAGTATTGGTTATTTGCAGAGGCACTTCTGGTGGATCCCTCTCAGGAAAAAAAGGTTATCTTTAGAAAAAGAACTTCATAGTGTCTGCAATTTTTATTTTATTTAATATTATCATCAGTATTTTATCAGAATTAGCACTCCATTTGAAAAAGATGTAGGTACACACGCTGTCAAATTAATTTCACGTTACTTATGCTTACCTTGTAGTTTCTCTGCATTTATATATTTCCTCTACCAAAAAGTCCCCTAAGTCAACCACTAACCTTTCCACAATCCACAGATACAATTGTTGTGATGCCACTGGGTATCGGTGGATGCCACACAGCATCCTTGTAGACAGTCTCCTGGCCTGGCTGTGAATTAAAAGTAGACTTTCCCATAGTAAGCTCTTCTATTGTTGAGTTATCCTTTCAAGATAAAATGTAATTAGAAGAAATCTGCTTCTTAAAAATCAATAAAATTTAGTAAATGCGAAAGTGCTTCTAAAAGTAAACATCTTAATGTACAGTATTTTGGACAGGATATCTAAAATGAGAATGCTCTCACTTTATGTCATGGCTGAATGTTAGGCTTTTCTAAACTGATGTTGATGTTTGGTATACAGTATGTACAATAATATTATAATCAATTATATTTCTATTTGTGTATTTGTATGATTTCTGTTTTCTGCAATACATCTGTTGGATTTAAAAAAAAAAAACACAGATCACCACATCTACACAAGCAATGTGGATGCAGGGATATCCCCCACTGCCCTGTTGTATCCTGATCGGATGTCCCCCCTCCTCAAAATACACAGACCAGTGCTGCAGCCATCTGCTGCAAGCACTGATAGAATTCTGGTTTTCCAGCAGGACCATTCAACAGAGGTCCATCTAATGATGGGCTTCTGTTGAACAGACTGGGGTACACACATACCAGAACTTGGTACATCTATACCCATCTTAAGAAGATTGAGATCTATTCAGTGATACCTATTGTATATTCAGGGGATCTTGCACTTTGGGATCACGTTTATCTTAAACATAAAAGTGTTAATTTTTCTTAAGAAAACACAAGAGAGATCCAGCGGCAAAACAAAACTGGAAATGGAACACACAAGTCTGCTTATCTTCAGCAAAAATCAAACTATTAAACATGCAAAAGTCAAGTAAGGACTTTACCCCAGGGCTAGCAGCGTCCAGCTTCAGGCATGTTGTCAGTTTGTAGTCCACGTGCAGCACACAACCAGGTTTCCTTTCAACTTCTACACCTAATACTAAGAGCCTCCTGTTTTGTGTCCATCCATCCATTATTAGAGGCAAGTGGGAACTCAATAATTATCACTACAGATCGGGTATGTCTGCAAGACAGCTTTTACAATAGGAGACTCTTATAATGACCTTTTATCTTTTCTTCCTCGTACCCCTTCACTAATTCCTATCAGGAACAGCCTTTTTTATATATTTGTATTTTATTTTTTATTTTTCCTTTCTATTATACTGTGGTTCCACATATCAGTTCAAATACGTACTTAACAAGCATTGGCTTAGTGCTCCTTTTCCTTTGTGATTTATACATATGATACTAAGTATTTGAGCCCTAGATTTATATACAGCTGTAGCGGGTATCTGCTTTTCTATTTGAATCTGGTGGGGAAACTGATGTATGGTTCCCTGGGGCCCACCGGGTGGCGCTGTCACTTTGGGCCCGGGGTTGAGCCATCATTGCAGCATCGTACCTCTTTTTGGCCTCTCTCAGCGGTTGTATGGTGGGGCAGGGAACCCGCCGTGCTTGCTGGGAGAGGGTATAAAGAGGGCAACCATTTTTGGTGGCGGGAGTCGAGTCCCGGGCACCTTCAGCCTGAGGGCGGTGGTTTGTGTCGGTCCTCTAGGCGGCCTAGGCCTGGAGGACGTTCAGAGGTCGTGTTCCATCCCAGGCACCTTTAGCCTGGGGTGAGGTACTTGGATGGCAGTCCGGGACTGAGGGTCCCGAATTAAGGCTCCGCGAGGGAGAAACTTCCTAGGGGACCCCTGGAGTGGGTACCCGAATCCAGTGGCATAAGGGACCGGAGGGGGTACTTACCTGAAGACCTGGTGCAGCAAATCGCCAGTGACAGGTGAGCCTCGGGAGACCGCCGGGAGGGATGTCTTCCTCGATTGGGAGCAGAAACCTACTTCTGGGAAGGAAGTAGGAGAATTAATTGTGCCTGGGCCTACTCGCATCCACACCCCCTGTCTGTTCTGTTCGTTGATGGAGTCCAACTGATTGTGTTCACTTTTCCATGAGAAGAATAAAGGAGTGTTGGACTTTAGTGGTGTGGGGCTCATTTACTGGCAGACACTTTTCGAGAAACCAGGAGGAGGTCTCCATATGCAGAACACCGACCCGAAGGTAAAAGAGAATTGTCTCCCACTGCACACACGCACACCTGCAGTGGGAACTTGGCGTGGTGACCTCGCACTCTCTCCTCAGAGGTACCCCTAGACAAGAGCCAGAGCAAGAAGAATTGAGAGGAGAGAGAGGGGGCCGCTACACAACTATTTAGCATAAGATTGCTGATTGTATTGTAACTTACATGTCTTGATTATTGTGGTATTGCAGATGTTGTTTGTTGTGATTGATAGAGGTTTGTCCACGCCCATGGGGCAGGCAGGGCACACCCCCAGGGCTGGTATCATGAATGCAGTACACCACATATAAGCAGGCAAGCTAGACATGCCTGTTAGGTTTTGAAGAAGAGGAACTTCTCAAAACGCATTAGCCTATGCATCTACAGGGACAGTGCCATGTGATGTGGACAGTTTTATGGACTTATATGGAGGATTAATAAGACATGCTTTTATTCAAGTCTTTTTTTGTGAGTATATGAATAAAATCTTTGTTGAGGATAATGCCCTGAGCCCACGCGCGTTCTGTCTTTTTTATGTTCCAGTGACTTGAGCCTGAACAAGGTGTCAACATCCCCACTTACATATATAGCATAGAAACAATATTTTGGATGTATGAGACATTCAAGGCACCACCATCCGCATGTTTTTTCTTTTTATATAAAATGGCAACATTTTTATTATTACAGTATTAAACATATAAAATCATTAGCTGATCCACTAATGACAGAGGTAACATATTCATTATAATATAGATACGTACATATAGTTCAATGTCCTACAGGTGAAAATGATGTACCTATCTATGTTATGATAAACATGTTAATGAGAGTATTCCTCTGTCATTATTGAATCGGAAATTACTTTATATGTTTTAGTTCTGGAATAATAAAAGTTTTGAAATTTTATATAAAAAGAAAAAAACTTGTTGATGGTGGTGCCTTAAAAGTCCCAAACACCCACAATGCTGTTTCTATGCTATATATGGTACTATAAATAACTGAGATAAATAATTAGTAATATTCTAATAATAATTTCCTTGTATTATGTTTAAAAGTCTACAAAACATTTACTGTATATGTATTGACTTTAGTTGTCAGATGGTGTTTAGATAAATTAAAGATCTTTATGATGTGGTGGTTATTTGTTTTCTTTCTATTTCAACTTTCTCTTTATGTTTCTCTGTTTTTTGTCTTCTGTGTTTGCTTTTACTCAGGCCTTTAAAAGAATTGTGCTATTTTTATGGTTTTGGGCCTCTCAGCTACCAATATAAATTTATAATTGTTGCTGTTTTGGGGAGGTCTGAAAAAGAGATTGTCAAGCTAGTTGAAAATCAATGTTGAAATCAATGTTCTGGTAAAGCCTACACTACATTTTCATAAAAATATATTTGTAATGAAATCCCTTCAATAAAGGTACCAGCACTTTTTGTAAATGTAAACTTTTTATTTGTTTATTTAGGTTTAATTATTTATTTCAGAAATCTTAGAAATGTTTTGATGTTTTATGCACCAAAAAAAGCCACTCTGTAAATAAGAAAGCTTTAATAATATACAAAAGACATTGGCTTACTCTCATGACAGATTTGACCTAGTTTTCTGATTAGTGAGTGAATGTGTGTTGGACCTGTTTGAGCTATAATTTGAGTTAAAATTTAAATTTAAATTTATAATTAAAACTATGCAGCACAAAAGAGACTTTGTTCATGTTTCTGTGATTTATGGTCAAGCCACTGTATGAAATCAGTGTAAATTTCCAGCTTGTAAGACAAGAGTCGTTCGATACATTTCATCTTTGCATTTTGTTAGGAAACCCCAAAGGACAGTCACTATAAATAATTCCGTTACTGGAATGCCATTGAATATTCAGCCACCATATCTGTATAAAATGTTCAGACTAGTCCAGATGGCCAATGACCCCTTTTATTATTGTTCTAGCAGTGTCATAATAATAATGGCAGAAACAGCTTGCAGGAACATTTTTTTTCTTCATAACGAGGCACTTTAATGTGCTATCTCAAATAAGAGATTGCCATGGAAATTGCTCCACAGTTTCCTATAAAAAGTAATGATTTTATGTTGGATATGCCTTCTGTTTCTTACAACTTAGAATAAGAGTGCAATTTGAATGTTGTATCTTAATATGAACTACAAAATCTAGCTATTTGATAAGTAATATAGAACTGACCTAATGAAATAGCTGTCATTTTATCGACTTGACCTGTCTGCCATTTTTTGAACCATGGTGCACTGTTAGTTTTAGATGGCTAGTCTATATAAATCTCTTCTATAATATTGACTATGCATGGTTGAAATACCAGTTAGTTTCCTATAATTCTTATGTACTCCTTTATCAAAATATGTTTAACTGGGGTTCCAGCATCTCTCCTAAACAAAGGACAGAATTAAACATTTTTACTATGATTGCTAAACATTTCTGTTTTACGCTATGGGGGATGGGGGAATTATGGGGGGTTATGGGGGAAACCATTGGTAATGGTTTTAGTGGTAGGAAAAATCAGGAATTGTTTCAAGGCAGACAACTAAGTCAGAATCAAATTTAGAATGTCTTTACACAGACTCATTTGTACCCTACAGGTCCTAATGGGCAATGCCAAGCTTTTCAAACATATCAGTTTCTCTCTGTTGCATAGAATTCTCTTGTTGCAGACATGTCACTGCCTTTTTAGAGAGGTCTGTCCATATTTAATGTCTATCAATATTCTCTGTAGTACTGATTGTGAAAAATAAAATCAAGTTTCTATTAATAATATAGACAACCTGAATTAGGAAATATATTGGTAGGGTCAATAAAATTCTACTTTTACCTTGCAGGTCTGGTTGAAATAGTTTTTCAAGACATTAGTTCAGAATAAGCATACAAGTAAACTGGAGGAAGTCTGCAAGTCTCAGGAGAGTAAGGGAGCTTGTGTGTGAGGAAAACCCCTACCGAGAGGAGTGGGGCTGTAATTTAAGGCTGAGTGAGCCAGGAAAACCCAGAAAGCCTTGTCTGAGAGACCAGAGACAAGAGCAGTGGTGCTGCTGGAAAGAAAGCCAGGTGGCTAAATTTTTTCTGTTAACTGCTGGTGAAAACCACTGTGTGGGCAAACTGACATATGAAATGTTGTTTTTCCTTTTTCGATAGAAGTTAGCTGGCAAGCCTTTAAAACACAGATTGGGCTGGTGTGGACTTCACTAGAACACATCTACTACTGAGCTAGATACCCCCCAAATCATAATATGCTAAAATAACTATATATAAGATTTTCCGGGGTTCCTGCTTGCCTTTGCATGTTTGTACACCTCATGTTGTATTTTCCATAGCAAAAACAAAGTAGGAGTTGGAACGCTAACAGTTACAGCAAGTGTGCAGAATCAGGAACTTTTCGGGGGGAGGGAGGAGTGGGTACCTGCTTTTGACAGATATCCGCCCCCACTTCCGGGAGACCTCACCGCGGAAATCCCGCAGAAGTTTGGCCCCTCTCCTCTTTTCCCCACTGCTGGGCCATTCAGAAAGCGCAGCGCATTTTGCGCATGCGCAGTAGGAAACCGGCTGTGAACCTGCAAGGCTTCACTGCCGGTTTCCCTCACAATAAATGGCAGTGGCAGCACCCAAGATTGAAAAATCGTATGGGGTGCCGACATTGCAGGATCCCTGGACAGGTAAGTGTTCTAATATTAAAAGTCAGCTGCTACAGTATTTGTAGCTTCTGACTTTAATTTGGTGGGGGGGGGTGGAGCTCCTCTTTAAGCATGCAAATATTAACAGGAGAGCCCCTATAAGATATAAAAAAAACTTACTGGTGATTTATACTTCCAACATATAGTATTGTGATGTAAAAACAATGCAGCAAGAGAAAGGTTCAGCAGGAATTCTAAGCTCCTCCCAGAGAGTAGTTGGTTGTTCCAACAATCAGGCAGCATGTTAAAAAGGGATCTAAAGTTAGTAGAGGGCATGGATAAGTAATTGTGAGCAGGGAATCCACTAGGTAGGAGCAGAGTATACGCAAAGAGGATTTTTTGTACGAAGGAAGACTGTGTGGTGCCCATGGGTGCCTCTACTGAAAAAGTGATATATGCAGTGGTGATCATACAGTTAAATATTCAGGGTCCCAGCCATGTGGAGTACCCGTTGTGATTTTTTCCCCCGCACATAGCAAGAGAAAAGGGCTTAAAGCCCTCAGTGGTTCAATATGTTACCTCATGAGGAACTCTAAATTAAAGCTTGTGAAGTACTATAGATAAAGCATGGAGAACAAATGGGTGTCAGCTCTGTTGCTTACTACTTTTTTATTGTTTATTTAGAGGATTGCAACAGATAACAATAAAAACATTGACTCCATACAATTGTTGAGCATACATTTCAAGGCACTGCAAGGCCTAGTTAAAAAAATATCCACAGAGGAATACAGCAATGTAGTAATATGACTGAAAGGAAGTGACTCCATTTTGTGCAGCCATAGAGTCATATAAATTTATATATCTTAACTAGAGTTGAGCGGACACCTGGATGTTCGGGTTTGACGGGTTCGGCCGAACTTCGGAAAAAAGTTCGAGTTCGGGACCGAAATTGACCCAAACTTGACCCATTGAAGTCAATGGGGACATGAACTTCTGAGGACTATTCGCACTTGTTTCCCGTGCTTAGAACTGTCCCTGCACAAAGTGTCATTTCTGAAGGAAAAAAAGTAATTTAAAACTCACTCGCAGCTATAATGAATTGTCGGCTCCCGGCAATACATAGAAAAGTCATTGATAAAAAAAAAATGCGTGGGGGTTCCCCCAAATTCAATTACCAGGCCCTTCAGGTCTGGTATGGATTTTAAGGGGAACTCCACCCCAAATAAAAAAAAAATGGTGTGGAGTTCCCCCAAAAATCCAGACCAGACCCATTTCACAAAGAAAGTGTAAAAAATTGTAAAAAAAATACACAGACACCGTTGGGAAAGTCCTTTATTAAAAAAAAAAAAAAAAAAAAAACATTCCAGCGATGAAATCCAGTGTCCCACGGCGATCCGATGTCCGGCGCTGTCCACACAAAATGTCATGGGGAACTTCCTCCGCAGTGTAATAAATGAATAGACCCGCCCCTTCTAAAGTTCCCCATCAGGTCCGCTCAGTCAATGACGTAGGTGTAAGGCTGAGGACCTGATGCGGAATGTGAGAAGGGGCGGGTCTATTTATTTATTATACTGCGGAGGAAGTTCCCCATCAGGTCCGCTCATCCAATGACGTACGCGTGGTCTGACATACGAGGGGGCAAACCTGATGAGGAACTTCCTCCACAGTTTAATACATGAATAGACCCGCCCCTTCTCACGTTCCGCATCAGGGGCGGGTCTATTCATTTATTACACTGCGGAGGAAGTTCCCTGTCAGGTCCGCTCAGGCTCAGCCAATGACCCCTTTACCTGAAGGGCCTGGTATGGATATTTGGGGGGAACCGCACGCATTTTTTTTTAAATTTGCGGCAGGGTTCCCCTTAATATCCATACCAGACCTGAAGGGCCTGGTAATTCAATTTGGGGGAACCCCCACGCTTTTCTTTTTTTTTTTATCAATGACTTTTCTATGTATTGCCGGGAGCCGACAATTCATTATGGCCGCGAGTGAGTTTTAAATGACTTTTTTTCCTTCAGAAATGACACTTTGTGCAAGGACAGTTCTAAGCACGGGAAACAAGCGCTGCTTTACATGCATATTGCTGAACACCGAACCCGAACATACAGTCAATTGTTCGGGTTCGAGTCCAGGACCCAAAAACCCAAAAGTTTGGTATGGACCCGAACTTTACAGTTCGGGTCCGCTCAACCCTAATCTTAACTAGTATATTCAGACTCCAGTTAAGTCAACTAGTTCTGTTTTTCAGCTTTGTAACAGATTTTCTATAAAGCACACATATAAGAAAATATAGCTTGCGTAAGCAGTTTTATTCTGTACCGTCTAAATAAAGATATGTGGATTAATATGTCTGGGCCACCTTTGCTGTGTAATGAGACATGAAACAGGGAAGCAGGACTCATGACTATGAGTCATGAAAGCAGATGGCATGACTACTCTAATGCCCTGTACACACGGTCGGAGTATTCTCCGGCCAAAAGCACATCAGAATTCCGACGGAATTCCATCGGAGAAAAATAGATTTTTAAACTCCGATGGAATTCATCATAATTACTCCGATGGGGCAAACACACGGTAGAAATTTCCGATGGAAAAAGTCCGTTGGACTTTTTCCATCGGAAATTCCTATCATGTGTACAAGGCATAAGTGACCTATGTCAGCCATCTTTAAGAGGTCAATCATTTTACCATTAATGATATGTAATGATATGTAATGATATGAAATGTACACCCCTGTATTAACCACTCCCATCTTCCATATTATGATTGGTTGATGATAACCTTAAAAATTGGACTCCCGCCCAGAATAAATTCAGGTAGCTTTGGACATAGTACTGAGAGGGTCTTGTGAGTGTGGTAATTGCTGTGATAATACCTAGCTGGTCTTGTCAGGTATACGGAAATACCGTTTTATTCCCTTCAAGCATCAACTATATAGACCACATTGATCATTAGGAATCTTTATACTGAGGTATCAACAGTCTATCCAAACATAAATGACCTGGTTAATTGAATCCCAGGGGCCCCTTGATACCCAGAGAATGGTCCCTGGGTAGTAATGAATGCTCAGGAAACCTCAAAGCACAGTAAACAAAAATGTGTAGAAGTCAAATATACCTGTGCTTGCCTGAATCTGTACCCATCCAAAGTAGTTTTCATGTATTAAAGATAGTAGGACAAAAAGGAAAAAAGATGAGAGTGAGAAAGAGAAAAAAAAGAGGGGGGAGGGGGTCACCACTGGGGGGTTGGACTCAGGATCAGTGACCCAAAAGGAAGCTGGAACAAAGGATCTGTGTCAGTCACACATATTGTAGGTATTCATCAGAGAAACGGAACAGATTGTTGTTGCTTACTTCTAACTGGTGCTTGTTTGCTCCTATTTGCTCCTGAGCCTGTTCCTCCAAAAGAAATGCTGTCTGACCATATAGTCATTAGAGATGTGCATGAAGAAAAAAATCATTTTGTTCATTTTGGATTTATTCGTGAGGTTAACCACTTGCCTACTGGCCACTTTTACCCCCTTCCTGCCCAGACCAATTTTCAGCTTTTAGTGCTGTCACACAATGAATGACAATTGCGCGGTTATGCAACACTGTACCCATATGACATTGTTATCATTTTTTTCAGACAATTAGAACTTTCTTTTGGTGGTATTTATTCACCATTGGGTTTTTTATTTATTTTTTGCTAAACAAACAAAAACAGAAAATTTTGAAAAAAAATAAAAAAATTTAGGCTGCACTGATAGGTCACACTGATGGTCACTGATAGGTAGCACTGATGTGCACTGATAGGTAGCAATGAGTGTGACACTAATCAGAAGGCACTGATGGGCACTGATAGGTGGCCCTTGTGGGCACTGATTTGCAGCATTGGTGGGCACTGTTGGGACTGCACTGATAATCAGGACACTGATAACCAGTGTCCTGGTTATCAGTGCACGTGTCGCTAACACTAGCTGGTTATCGGCTTTCTTTTTCTCTCCTCACGCTGTGAGTGTGAGGAAAGAAAAACTGATAACTGGCTTGTGCTTACATCCTGTGATTAGCTGTCCGAAAGACAGAGCATGCCGCCCGCACGTTGCAGGGGGCGCAATCACGGCAGGATGTCCATATATGCCCTCCCGGCATTGGAAGCTCGCACTGTAGCTGTCTTTCGGCTATAGCGTGGGGGGCAAATGGTTAATTATTTAATTTCATCATATTCGTTATGTTAGAATGATTCATTTTCAGATATTTTTGGCATATTCAGATTTGTTTTGTATAGTCATTCCGAATGGATTTGTATTTCTGGAGGTTATTTGAGAAGATTCGGATTCATTTGTTATGTTAGTTCAGATGCTTCTGCTGTGACCCCGAAGTTGTGCAACTTCCAGTGCAACTTTGCATTGCAACTTGATGCGACTTGAGTGACTTGATGCTACTTCTATGCAACTTAAATGCAACTTTATTGTTTTGCGACTTTGGCTTTAACCAATCATAACAATACAGAGAGTGACACATATTATTTACCTTTCAAAACCCTCTAAAGTCACAGCCAAAGTCACAAAGATAACACAAAGAAACAACTTCCTTGCAATTTTTATGAATTTAGGAGACCCAAACTATCTCACTCTGTCATCTAAATTAAGCAAATTAATATAAATTGCTTGCTTTCATTATAATTTATATTGGATTTGTTATAATCCGTTACTATTGTGATTTGGAGATTCAGATGTATCTCCAAATAACAAATATTTTGTCCAAATTTCAACTTGTAATGAAATAAAGCACACATGTCTAATTGTTATAATAATTGATAGTCTCTGTAAATTACCATGCCTTCATATATTTTTCTTTTAGGGGTTTTCCTGCAATATTATCTTACGTTCCTGTAAAGCCCTGTACACACTATCGGTTTTACAGATGAAAACAGTCCGATGGACTTTTTACATCGGACAAACCGATTGTATATGGGCCCCATCGGTCTTTTTTCCATCGGTGAGAAAAAATAGAACATGTTTTAAATTTATCCGATGGAAAAACGATAGCAAATTCCGATCGTCTGTGTGGAACTCCTTTGGAGGAAAAACTCACGCATGCTCAGACTGAATTACGAGACGGGAGCGCTCGTTCTGGTAAAACTAGCATTCGTAATGGAAAGAGCACATTCGTCATTCTGCAAATTATTGCCTCGTTTAATGCAGCGAATTGTTTTCTTCTTTCTAATGCTAGAATAAAGAAGTTTTTTTACTGCTGATATTTATACAGAGTTCAGAAAAACTTGTTTCTTTATTGTTTCTTGGGATCTCATGAATATTCTTTCTTTTTTAAGCCAGATCTCCATAATAATGTTTTTTTTTTTAATCAAGATCTCCTTTTTTATTTTTTTGGTTGAATTTTTTTCTTCTTTTTCTTTTTTGGTCAAGTTATCACAACAACATTATTATCTTTATTATTTTTAACCCTCAAGGAGGTTGGTGTCCCTTGTTAATTACACATTGTATTTATGAAATGTTATGGCTACTCACGATAAAAACACATAGGCAAGTATTTAACTTAAATCAAAGATCCATTTATTCTGGGTAAACAAAATAAACAGGAAGGGCAACAATTGAGAAATTATTTGCATTTATGCAGACTTTGGACCCCAAAGGCAGACATGACTTGTATGGTAAATAAAATTAATAACATGAGGAAATCAGGAGCAGCAGCCGAAGACATACAGGCATACCCCACTTTTAAGTACACAATGGGTTTTATTTACTAAAGCTGGAAAGCCCAACATCAGGCTCACTTCTGCATAGAAACCAATGAGCTTCTAACCCCAGCTTGTTCAATTAAGCCTGGTAATAAAACCTGGAAGCTCATTGGTTTTTATGCAGAAGTGAGACAGATTTTTCACTTTACAGCTTTAGTAACTAAAACCCATTGTGTACTTAAAAGTGGGGTATGCCTGTACATGTCCCCAAGCTGTGGTACTCCAACAAACTGCATCTTCTGGCAGAGTAGCTTGAAGCCAGGGAATCACCTTCTGGTCTTCCTTGTAGCCTTCCTTGCACTGCTCCCTGCAGTGTTCCCTCCACGCTTCCCTGCAGCGTTCCTTCCACGGCTTACTCCACGCCTCCTTGCAGGCTGTGGCTCTGGTGGTGGGAAAGTGGCAGGAGGAGGAGGAGGAGAAGGATGGGCCAGATCACACAGATGTGTGGCTTCTGTCAGCTGGCCCCTCCCCGCCCTGTGAAGGACACTGGAAATCAGCTCCTCAGAGAGGGCACGTTGTCCCTCTTCCAGTTTATGCAGCTAATCGGCCAGGTAGCTGCTATAGGCCTCTGCAGGGTTGAGGGGGTCCTCATTATGGCAGCTGCTGATTTTAAGTGACTCCTCCTCCACCTGTGTCATCCTCCGAGGTCTTTTGGGTCTGACGTGGAGGGGAGGCACTTGGGACTGGGTGCTGCCACTTGGCCTGGATACCTGCTGCCTGTCACTTGGCCCAGCCTCCTCCTGTCTGCCACTCACCCCTGCCTCCTCCTGGCTGCCACATTCCCGAGCCTCGTCCTCCTGGCTGAGCTCATCCTGTGTATAAAAAAGGGACGTAGTTTTAGTATTTGGTTCATCAATCACACACAATTTTCAGCTCATGACTGTTGCCATTTGAATGTTAATAAATATAAAAGACTCTCATTCTGACCCCAGCATTTTTCATTACTGTCGCAATCATTTCTGGCCACTACTGTATTTTTTTTTTTTGTGGGGAATTCTTTCATTTGTGAATAATAACATCTAGTTCACACTAATAATTCTAGGCCAATAAATATGTTGTAAAATACTATACCTGGCTAAAGATACGCAGATCCGGCTCTTCAAGCTCTGGTTGCTCCTCTTCCCCCTCTGCAGGGGTGGAGGGAAGGGTGTAAGGAACGCTGGAGGGAAGGGTGGAAGGAACGCTGGAGGGAAGGGTGGAAGGAAGGCTGGAAACTGATTCCCTGGCTTCTATCTGGTCGTCCAGAAAACAAAAATGTTTGTAGTACAGCTTGGGCTCAGGTACTTGGTCTGCTGCTGCTCCTGATCTCTTTGCAGCGCGGACCTCTTTGTACCGCTTTTTGTAGGAATTCCTCATGTTGTTAATTTTATTGTTCATCATCGTATAGTCTGCCTCTGGGATCCAGGTCTTCATATATGAAGCTAATTTGTCAATTGTTGCCCTTCGTACTACACTGTTGTGGTATAAACTATTTTTGACCTCCCACAAGTTTGTCATTTTGCGGTATTTATCTATGAAAGCCATCATAATATCAGGTTCCCTTAATTTATGCATAATTTCTGCAAGATAAAACACAAGACATAAACACTAAGTCAGCTTAAATTGTTCTAATCTTATCCCAATATAGGCTTTTATAATCATGAATCAGTATAGGCCACTGATGCCCCAAGTTTCATTTTTACCTTTGTTTGAGTCGTTTGGCACTTCCGGTCGCCCTTACTCTGCACACACAATGTAGTTACTTCGTTAGCATTTATATACCCTGCGCATGCGTGAAACTCCGCCCGCGTCGCCTGCCCATGACGGTCTTTTTCGGATTTTCCCCGCCCCTTCTCGTTCGGCGCACAGTGGGAGACAACGACATGGCGGTGACACAGGTGCATGTTATACTAAGTACCGACGAGGAAAGCCCGGAGGCGGGAGCGTCCCGATCCAGGAGTAATAATAGATACAAGGTGACTAATATGTAATTTGCTGAGATGGCGGACATCTTGTGGATGAAAGATTACGATGGGAAGCATGGGCCATATGACACCCCTAATCTCAGGAAGTCAAAAATAATGGACAAAGTGGCGAGGAGACTGTACCATAAATTTGGGGTCAGGAGATCCAAGGAGCAGCTCCGTAAATGGTGGTCTGAACTGAAGCTGAGGGAGCCGGAGCAGTATAGGAAGATAAAAAAAATGCAGGAAAAAAGTAAGTAGTTTTCCTGTGTTATTACTAATTTTATTATTATTCTTGCATGTTTTGCACCATGTGCTTGGATTGACTGGTTTCACATTGTAAAATGTCAACTTTCATGTTAGTGGCCAAAGTTTTTAATCGTTCGTAGTAGACAGTGATCGTCAAAAATAACATTTGCGCAGATACAGGTAAATCACATGTGGTCATGCCTATTGTATTCAAACAACGTTTATAAACATTTTTGTCTAGATGATGTGTTTGTAAGTAGAATGTGAAATGCAAACTTGATTCACAGTGTAAAGGAGAGGACACTCAGCAGCTGATTACACATCTGGACTCAGGAGCACTATAGTGTGGGCCACCAGGACAACCTTTTTAGGGTATCCCACACAGTTGCTCCAGTGGATACTTTGGGGTGTCTCCGTGTGCTAGATTGGACAAAAAATGAAAGTATTCCTGTTTTGTTGAAATCCAAAAATCTCATGTGTTCATCTTGGAACTCTGCCAAAACAAACAATTGTACCCCACTTCCAAGCAATGTTTCCAATTTATGCCCTCAAATATCTGTGTGCTAAGGATACCTTTTGTTTCATTCTCATAGGGAAGAGAAGACTGGGAGGACACCAATCTGAGGAGCCTAGGAAGCACAGACCACAGAAAGAACCCAAAGCTCAGAGAGAACCCCAACCTCAGCATGTGGAGGAAGGAGATGTGGAGGAAGCAGAGGTGGAGGAAGGAGAGGTGGAGGAAGGAGAGGTGGAGGAAGCAAAGGTGGAGCTTATCACCACAACAGGTCAGTGTCTGTCACCACAGCTTCAGGTAAAGAGATGTAGGCATGCATATTTATAATACCTTTTTATTTTTTAGGGGATGAACATGGTGGTGTGGCAGAAAATCCTACTACTCCTTTCTTAAGTGCTAGTGCACAAATCCTAATTCAAGAAGTAGTGGAATGTAGTAGTGAACTGGACATTATGAGGAATAGGATGAATGTGATTGAGCAAAAATTTTAAAACATCATAGATATTTTGGGGCGAATAGACTGACCCCCGCCCCTGATTTTTTTTTTGTTTTGGTCCAAAATGTTGAACTTGATTTTCCACAAGGCAAAATTTGAAGATGCACACAGTGTGTGGATATCCATGTCCCTGTTTTGTGGGTGCAACCCCTTCCTCGCTACTCAAGTAGGTGAGAGGAAGGGTTTGCACCCCCAAAATATGTCCATTGATCCCCCATGATGGCAGATAGCACATGTTGACATTAGGCATGGGATCAGGATGAAAATACCCACTTTGCCACACAAACTGTGTGCATCTTCAAATTTTGTCTGGTTCAGGGGTGACATCACCCCATCTCATGTTTTTCTAAGGTAGAACTTTGTAAGTTCCATTGTTTTTATACAGTATGTGTTCTTGTTTTAACTATGCCTGTTTACGCAAACCCAACAAAAAAAATTATAACAAATTTGTACAAACAAATGTAAAGATGTTTTTGACCAAAAAAATTTAACGCACATATGCACAGAGTAAAAATTTGTTTTATACTCAACAATGTGTGGCTTCTTCTTTCTATGCACAACACCAGTTTGAAAATTTCTAAGTTCTTGTTTACTGTGACAATTGTGGTTATTTAGTAAAGACAAATCCACTTGGCACTACAAGTGTACTATGAGAAGTTGGGAGACAGATAATAAAAGAAACACAAGCAATAATGACAAAAAAAGTTTTTCACAGATAATTTCTTTCGGTTTATTTTGTAAGAAAAAAATCATATATTGTCTGGCATAGCGATGGCCCCCTACCCATGAAGTACTCAACGTATTTATCACGTACTTCACGGGCGCTTTGGGGGGCCAAGCCAGTACGGCCAGTGTCCAGGCCTGTCATTGATGGAGTGTCTGAAAGACCGGCCTCAGGCCCAACATTTGATAGATAACTTGAAGAATGTGTGCGCAAAAAGATGTGCAGTATGCAGCAGCTGAAGACAATATGGTTCAGTTTGTATTCCGCCATGTGGATGGCTGTCAGAAACAGGTGGAACCGGCTGGCCATTATCCCAAAGGCATTCTTAACAACCCTCCGGGCTCCGGCCAGCCGGTAATTAAAAACTCTCCTCTCTGGGGTGAGGGTCCTCTGGGGAAACGGCCGCATCAGGTGTGGTCCCAGTCCGAAAGCCTCATCAGCAAGAAACACAAATGGAAGTCCCTCCACATTATCTGCATCAGGTGGCAGTGCCAGGCCACCAGTCTGCAGACGGTGGGCAAATTCTGTCTGTGCGAAGACTCCGCCATCGGACATCCGGCCATTCTTTCCCACGTCCACATATAAAAACTCATAGTGTGCCGACACCACCGCCATCAACACGATACTATTAAACCCCTTTTAATTATAATAGTACGACCCCAAACGGGGTGGTGGCACTATGCGGACGTGCTTCCCATCAATTGCCCCTCTGCAGTTGGGGAAGTCCCACCGGTGGGCAAACTGGGATGCCACATTCTGCCATTCCTGTGGCGATGAAGGAAACTGTGGAGTCAAACAAGAAAAAATAATTAGTACTTTTGCACATAACATTGCAAGCAGATTACACAAATACATTCTTGGCCAATGTCAGTATAACATTTATTTGAAGGAGTATTTAAAGACAAAAATAGAAGGCCCACTTATCAGATTCCTCACCCCTTCTGATGGCCCATTTGAAAAAATTAAGGGGGGAGGGGGTTCTAGCTGAGTTTGCCCCCCCAATAAATCCTATACCACTCTGCCTAAATTGAATGTTAAATAAAACATTTGGACACATTTTAGGGGGGAGGGGTTCAGAACTACAATGGAGCTGACAAAATACATTGTTAACAGACTAGGCTAGGTGTGTTTGGGCCCAGGATAGCATGCTGGAGAGGTTAGCCTCCCTGGCAGTATGATTCTGTCAGATTTTAGGTGCTGAAAGCGGTACCATTATTCTGCATGGAAATTTGGCGTTTTATATTGTAGGCCTGTAATTCTTAGGAATAACTCACTTGAATCTGTCCAAACCAGAGTCTAGTAGACATCCCGGGTATGATAAAGTTCAAAAAACGAAATCATAAATTATAATATAATAAATAACTATAAAATAATTATAACACCACTTTTGACGTAAAGGGACACTTTTTGGTTGCTATGGACAATCTCCGAATTCCAGGCAGAAAGAACAGTTTTTATTATATAAAAGTGCATGCAGGACACTGGGCAGACCACTAGGGACAAAGGGTGTGTGTAATTATTTTATACAGTACTGTAATCTGTAAGATTACAGTGTTCTGTATGTGTACTGTGTTTTAACTTTTTTGAATTTGGCGCCGATCTCCGTCCCCGTGTGTCGTAACGTCGCAGGGAACATAGCTCGGCGGCACTCGGCAGTGTGTGAATCGAGCGAGGAGACAGCTCGATCACACAGTGGGGAGGCATCGCAGGATCCAGGGGACAAGGTAAGTAACTCTGCCTGGATTACTGCGATGCAATCCCGAGTCTGGCACGGGGTTACCGCTTTTGGTGCTGAAATTTCACCCCGAGCCTGACTCGGGAATACCGCCAGGGGGGTTAGTGAAGGGAAATATGCATGTAGGCCAAAAAAGGAGCATTAAAAGCTTACAGCATGCATGAGGACAAATGGGACATTCACAGCATATTACAATCATGGTAATTAGGAAGGATGAAAGAAATACAATACATTAGCATACATTAAATACATAGAATGTGATGTTAAAGGAGAAAACTTACCTTAATATAGTCCTTCTGCATGATTTATATGATGGCAGAACACGTTTCAGGGATAATGATCCCCAGAGCCTGGGGGGAGATGCCTGTCGTGAACTTGAGGTCCTGCAAGCTTCTCCCAGTCGCCAGGTATCTCAACGTGGAAATAAGCCTCTGCTCGGCAGTGATGGCTTGGCGCATCACAGTGTCCTGCCTCGTGATATGGGGGACAGCAAATCCAACAGACGGTAAAAAACGGGGTCTGTCATCTGGAGATAATTCCTGTAGTCATCAGGATTATTCTCCTGGATTTCCCGCAGCAGAGGCATATGAGAGAATTGGTCCTGCTGGAGCAACCAATTCTTGGTTCATGGACTCCTCCTCGCCCTGTTCATGGACTGAGCTTGGGTTACATTATTAACCGCAACACCAAGCCCATACGCAGCACGAACTCGAGAATGAGAACGTACTTTCAACATGGCTTTAAACTGGTTGGCTGGTCAGAACGTACTTTAAACAGTACACACCGAGGAACAGCAAGGCCAGTGAAGTACGACCTGAAAAACAGTAACGAGCGGACAAGAACGCACTGAAAAACAGATACGACCTGACTGCACGCACTGAAAGACAAATACGAACCCACAAGCCAAACTGAACACCAGAAAACGATCTGAAAAGCGCAAATCAGCTCTCACCAAACTTTTACTAACACGCGGTAAAACAAAATCAGCAAAAGCAGCCGAAAGGGTGGCGCCATTGGATTTGAACTTCCCCTTTATAGTGCCGTCGTACGTGTTGTACGTCACAGCGTTTGGGACCGTCAGTTTTTTGACTGATGGTGTGTAGGCAAGACTGATGGAAGTCAGCTTCACTTGATTTCAGATGGAAAAATCCATCGGATTTTAATCCATAGGAAATACGATCGCGTGTACAGGGCTTAAGTTGTAGCATTTGTTTCCAAAGTCATTAATATATGTGTTTGGATTTTTTTTATTCCTGACTGAATCACAAATACATAAAATAGCTGACACAATTATTTTGTGTATATGTGTGTGTGCCCTTTTATCTGAATCACTGCCAATAGCTTAACACAAAGAACACCCCTCTGAGTATTAAGTAGATGTGCCTGACTCTTTAGGAGTGTCTGTTTTAGCTTGCACAGTCATAATTTTGAGATACCCTGTGCAATGAAAACTGTGTTGAAAGATTCATGCCCATGATTTACAGTATATTACCGCGGCATAGGTTTTTTTTTTTTATTCAAGCTATATTATTTTATTTATTTATATATATATATATATATATATATATATATATATATATATATATATATATATATATATATATATATATATATATATATACAAAAATGTTCTATATTTATTATATGGTGTATCCATGAAATTCTGAAAAAAAAAAACACATGCTAGGCTTTCCAATGAGAATAAACCATCAAAAACATACAGGGGGTAATTTATTATAGTGCTGCGTGCCATGTAGCGCTAATTGGCGCTAAAACAGTATTCACTATAGCGCTGGTGCAAAATAGCGCCCAAACCCTTACTCATGTTAGTACCACGACTATTGCACTTGGAAATAATGTTTAGAGTATGATATAATCGCGTAAATGGTACTGAAATATGCAGTATATTGTTTAACCACTTAAGGACCGCCTCACACCGATATACGTTGGCAGAATGGCATGGCTGGGCATATGGACGTATGGGTACGTCCCCTTTAAGAAGCCCAGCCATGGGTCCTGTGCTGCGTGACCGCACCCGCGGGACCCGTGGACCCGATCGCCGCCGGTGTCCCGCGATCGGGTCACAGAGCTGAAGAACGGGGAGAGGTAAGTGTAAACAAACCTCTCCCCATGCTTCCTAGTGTGAGTGTCACTGATCGTCTGTTCCCTGTCATAGGGAATGACGATCAGTGATGTCACACGCCAAGCCACGCCCCCACACAGTAGTAATCACTCACTAGGACACACTTAACCCCTTCAGCACCCCTACAGGTTAACCCCTTCACTGCCAGTGTCATTTTCACAGTAATCAGTGCATTTTTATAGCACTGATCGCTGTAAAAATGACAATGGTCCCAAAATAGTGTCAAAAGTGTCCGATGTGTCCGCCATAATGTCGCAGTCACGATTAAAATATTGCTAGTTACTAGTAAAAAATAAATGATTAATAAAAATGCCAAAAAACTATCCATTATTTTGTAGACGCTATAACTTTTGCGTAAACCAATCAATAAATGCTAATTGCGATTTTTTTTACCAAAAATATGTAGAAGAATACGTATCGGCCTAAAATGAGGAAAAAATATGTTTTTTTATATATTTTTGGGGAATATATATTATAGCAAAAAGTAAAAAATATTGAATTTTTTTCAAAATTGTCGCTCTATTTTTGTTTATAGCGCAAAAAATGAAAACTGCAGAGGTGATCAAATATCACCAAAAGAAAAAACTCTATTTGTGGGGAAAAAAAGGATGTCAATTTTGTTTGGGAGCCACGTCGTATGACCGCGCAATTGTTAGTTAAACCGACGCAGTGCTGAATCGCAAAAAGGGGCCTGGTCCTTTAGCTGCATAATGACCACAGTTGCAGGCAGGACTTTCAAGCATGCCCCTTTGTCTCCCCAGTGGGCAGAATTCAGTATAGGTGATTGTGGATATGACCTCAGGGGGGCATGATATACATATGAATGCCGCCTTTATTTACATATCAATGCTGCCGACCCACTACTAGTTACATATCAATGCCGATTATATACATGTAAACACAGGGTCTGCAGGTGAGTCATCTGTACAAAATAGGGCCAAGCTGGGCAGCATTGGTAGCAGCAATTTACTCTGAGATATTCCGGGACACAGCACAGGACTAAAACTTCAAAGGGACAAGGGAATTTAAACCAGGATAGTTGGCAAGTATGAGGCTACTGCTTTGGGCTCCACAACAATGACAGGGCAGCTGCCCCTTTTGCTCTGCCTTAAAGATGGCCTCTGGCCCTGGTGCCAGAGGACATCAAGTGCCCTGTGCCCAGAACCCACAGATCAGCTTCTGCTGGGAATTATCACAGTGTCAAAAGTGTCCGACGCAATGTCGCAGTCCCGATAAATATCGCAGATCGCCGCAATTGCTAGTAAAAAAAAAGAATAAAAATGCCATAAATATATCCCCTATTTTGTAGATGCTATAACTTTTGCTCAAACCGATAAATATACACTTATTGCTTTTTTATTTTTCCAAAAATACATAGAAGAATACATATGGGCCTAAGCCCACGTTCACACTGGGGCTGCGGGAGTGAAGCCTGCAAGTTCAGCTGAACTCACACGATTTCACTCCCGCTGGCAGTCCCGATTTCAGCCACGATGTCAATGTAAATTGCGGCTGAAATCGCAAAAAGTAGTACAGAAACTACTCTTTGTAATCGGTGCAGCTCCTTCTTAGGAGGAGCCTAAGTGATGCTCGCAGCAGCAGTCTGAGTGAGGAGCACACTGAAAACTGAGCTGATCAATGCTGATTATCTTTGGAGGTTATGTGAGTACTGGCTGCAGCTGTGAAAGGTTGAGCCTGTGTTAAGCATATTGCGCAATGATCTGTTTCCTTTCTTTTATTCACATGTATATGGAACACCTTGAAAACCGGAGTGTTTATAAGAAGAAGGCCGTTCACAGGAATAATTTTGCATAAACTATAGTGTTTATGGTTATTTTTATGAAGATTTGTATTGTTCAGTGAAACATTTGCATATGGACCTGGGGATTTTTGCATATTAAGGGTCAAGAAGTTACTCCACAATACTATCTATGCTACTTGTGGATAGGGGAATTTAGATTTTTTGTGGTAGTAAGGCATATCACTATTTTATTCAGCACGGAGGATCTGAATATCTTTAAGGCTACTTTAACACTGAGGCGCTGGATGCGCTGGCGGTATAGCGGCGCTATTTTTAGTGCCGCTATACCTTTTTTTTTGCCGCGATTTGCGGGCGCTAGCGGGGGTATTTTAACCCCCGCTAGCGGCCGAAAAAGGGTTAAAAACGCCCGCAATAACGCCTCTTTGAGGCGTTTTGCGGGCGTATTAGAGGTGCTACCCCATTGATTTCAATGGGCAGGGGCGCTACAGGAGCGCTCTTTTTAGTGCTCCTATTGCGCCTCAAAGATGCGGCTTGCAGGAGTTTTTTGAGCCTCCTGCAAGCGCAACGCTCCAGTGTGAAAGCCCTCGGGCTTTCAAATTGGATAGTATTGAGAGGCTTTTTTGGGGCGCATTGCAGGCGCTATTTAGAGCGCAATAGCGCCTGCAAAGCGCCTCAGTGTGAAAGGGGCCTAAGTGTGCACATATTAGTTGGTTGGTGATTAGCGCATCATTTATTTGTATATTCACTTTTGCACGGATACAGGAATCCTTTGTTTGATTGCAGCTTTCACTATTTGGTTATCAATTTATTTGTTTTTTTCACTATTTATTTCATTAGCGCTTTAGTACACAATATTTTAATTTCACTGGTTATTACTGGTGGTGGTATTGCTGGGCATCACTTTTTTTATGCTATTATGGTGCCAGTCAGTGCCCATTTGTGGGCACTGATTGGCACATGTTGGGCATGTTTTAAAACATGTGGATGGCCATGGGGGATGTATCTGACCATCCACATGTTGCCCGCTTCCCTGGTGGTCCTGGGTGGCATCCTGGTGGTCCAGTGTGGGCATCCGAGGGGGGGCTGCACTGATGAACAATCAGCGTGAACCCCCCCTGTCAGGAGAGCCGCTGATCGGCTCTCCTCTACTCGCGTCTGTCAGACACGAGTGAGGAAGAGCCGATCAACGGCTCTTCCTGTTTACATCGTGATCAGCCGTGATTGGACACGGCTGTTCATATGGTAAAGAGCCTCCGCCGGAGGCTCTTTACCAAGATCGGGGTTGCGGTGTGTCAGACTGACACACCGCTCCACTGATCGCCGCGATACGTGCCCCCCCCGGGCGCGCGGCGGCTGTTATCCTGCAGGATGTCGATAGACGTCCAGTCAGGATAACGAAACCACTTCCCAGACGTCAATTGTCTATTGACCGGGCGGGAAGTGGTTAAAGACCTGCATTTGTGGCGGGTGTTTGTCCTAAGAACAGGCCTGAATTTCTTTGCAGTGTGTATAGTGGGTTACAAATAGATGTGGGTTTTGGGGGTGTACATAATTCCGAACCCTGCACACCCCAATAAGGCTGTTTGATGATTGCTTCTAAATATCACATGTTAGATCTACAACTGCTATGTAATGGTTGAGATAAAAAGGAATGTCCCTGCTAATTCATTCCTGCTGTGTGTGCCAATGTAGTTTGTGCTCAGCCTTTTGTAATAATTGTGTCTTTTTTTGCTTGATAATTCTGCCATGTAACTTTTGGGGGGTTTGCATTTACTATGTGATTTGTTTAACCACTTAAAACATTTTCTTCCTCAGTTTAGGCCCATATGTATTCTTCTATGTATTTTTGGTAAAATAAAAAAGCAATAAGTGTATATTTATTGGTTTGAGCAAAAGTTATAGCATCTACAAAATAGGGGATATATTTATGGCATTTTTATTATTCTTTTTTTTTTTCACTAGCAATTGCGGCGATCTGCGATTTTTATCAGGACTACGACATTGCGTCGGACAGATCGGACACTTTTGACACTGTGATAGTTCCCAGCAGAAGCCGATCTGTGGGTTCTGGGCACAGGGCACTTGATGTCCTCTGGCACCAGGGCCAGAGGCCATCTTTAAGGGAGAGCAAAAGGGGCAGCTGCCCTGTCATTGTTGTGGGGCCCAAAGCAGTAGCCTCATACTTGCCAACTATCCTGGTTTAAATTCCCTTGTCCCTTGAAGTTTTAGTCCTGTGCTGTGTCCTGGAATATCTCAGAGTGAATTGCTGCTACTAATGCTGCCCAACTCGGCCCTATTGTGTACAGATGACTCACCTGCAGACCCTGTGTTTACATGTATATAATCGGCATTGATATGTAACAAGTAGTGGGTCGGCAGCATTGATATGTAAATAAAGGTGGCATTCATATGTATATTATGCCCCCTGAGGTCATATCCACAATCACCTATACTGAATGCTGCTCACTGGGGAGACAAAGGGGCATGCTTGAAAGTCCTGCCTGCAATTGTGGTAATTAAGCCTAACATCAGCCTGTTCTGCAAAGGTAAGCAAATTGCTGGTGGATGGTAGTGTGGGGTATGCAGAGGTAGGCAGAGAAAGAATTACAGTTTGGGGTGCACAGGTGAGCAAGAAGGGGATGTATAGAAGTAAGGAAGGTGGGTGAAAATATGAGCAGAGGAGGTAGGTAGGATTTAAAGGGTTGGAGAGTTGGAGTGAAGAAGAAAGGGGAGGTTTGGGGTGCAGAGGTTAGCAGGGGTTTTAGGATGCAAAGGTTTACTGACAGAGTGGATAAACATGTAGGTAGTCTGTAGGACAGCCCATTCATTTCAATTAACTGCTCTATGTGCTAGAAATGCAGAAGAAAGTCCCTAAACCCTTTTACAAGATCACACAGTGTCACAGCACATGTCAGCAGATGTGTGAGGGTGTCATTAACAATTAATGGCACTTCTGTGTATCTGCTAAAGGGCAGCACATTTCTGTGGTGTCAGGAATGTGAACGCAGGCTAAATGTCTCAGTGTAAATCTTCTCATTTCATTGGGGCCTGGTGTACAGACCTTTCATTCACACTAGTGGCCAGGGTGAATATTCTCCTTACATTAGTGATCAGTGTAAATCACTCCTTACATTCTTGGTAACTAGGGATGAGCTTTATGTTCGAGTTGAACATGAGTTTGACTCGAACATTGGCTGTTCGCCCGTTCGGCGAACAATTTGGGGTGTTCGTGGCAAATTCGAAAAGCCATGGAACACCCTTTAAAAGGCTATGGGAGAAATCGAAAGTGCTAATTTTAAAGGTTAATATGCAAGTTATTGTCATAAAAAGTGTTTGGGGACCTGGGTCCTGCCCCAGGGGACATGTATCAATGCAAAAAAAAGTTTTATAAACAGCAGTTTTTTCGGGAGCAGCGATTTTAATAATGCTTAAAGTGAAACAATAAAAGTGAAATATTCCTTTAAATTTCGTACCTGAGGGGAGTCTAAAGTATGCCTGTAAAGTCACTTATGTTTCCCGTGTTTAGAATTGTCCCTGCACAAAATGTCATTTCTGAAGGAAAAAAGTAATTAAAAACCACTCGCGGCTATAATGAATTGTCGGCTCCCCGGCAATACAGATCAAATTCATTGAAAAAAATGGCAGGGGTCCCCCCACAGTCCATTACCAGGCCCTTTTGGTCTGTTATAAATATTAAAGGGAACCCCGAACCAAAAAAAAAGCGTGGGGGTCCCCCCAAATTCCATATCAGACCCTTCAGGTCTGGTATGGATATTAAGGGGAACCCTGCACCAAAATGTAAAAAAAAAAGACGTGGGGCCCACCCCAAAAATCCATACCAGACCCTTTAGGTCTGGTATGGATTTTAACGGGAACCCCACACCAAAATAAAAAAAAACAGCGGGGAATACCCAATGATGTGACGTCACAGGGCGGGGTCATCCGCCAACATCATAGGGTATTCCCCGGCAAGTGGGGAAAGCCGGGGCTTACCCTATGATGTGACGGGGGACCCCGCCCCCCTCTTGCGTCATGGGGGTTTTGTGTTGAGTGGAGACTGCAGCATCGCTGGACATCGGATCACCGCGGGACATAGAGAACAACGCTGGACAGACTGGATTACATCGCTGGAATGGTTTTCTGATTTGTAATTTTTTTATTTTTAATAAAGGACTTATCCCAACTGTGTTTTTTTAATTTTTTTGCACTTTCTCTGTGAAATGGTAGGGGTAAAGTCCCCCGTTACCAATTCACATGGGGGGGGGGGCGGAATCTGCGGGTCCCCTTTGTTAAAGGGGGTTCCAGATTCTGATAAGCCCCCCCACCCACAGACCCCCACAACCACCAGGCAAGGGTTGTGGGGATGAGGCCCTTGTCCCCATCAACATGGGGACACCCCCCCCCATGTTGAGGGCTCTCTCGTCCCCCCCTCTTTTCCTGCGGCCTGCTCGGTTAAGGGTCTGGTATGGATTTTTGGGGGGACCCCACACCATTTTTTTTTTACATTTTGGTGCGTGGTTCCCCTTAATATCCATACCATACCTGAATGACTTTGATCTATATTGCCGGGGAGCCGACAATTCATATAGCCACGAGTGGTTTTAAATGACTTTTTTTCCTTCAGAAATCACATTTTATGCAGGGACAATTCTAAACGCGAGAAACATGCGCGACTTTACAGGCATACTATACACACACCCCCAGGTACGAAATTTAAAGGAATATTTCACTTTTATTGTTTCACTTTAAGCATTATTAAAATCACTGCTCCCGAAAAAACTGCAGTTTTTAAAACTTTCTTTTGCATTGATACATGTCCCCTGGGGCAGGACCCGGGTCCCCAAACACTTTTTATGACAATAACTTGCATATTAACCTTTAAAATGAGCACTTTTGATTTTTCATGTTCGTGTCCCATAGACTTTAATGGTGTTCGCGTGTTCAAACAAATTCTTTGCCTGTTCACATGTTCTGGTGCGAACCGAACCGGGGGTGTTCGGCTCATCCCTAGTGGTAACTGTGAATGCTTCTATTACATTAGTGGTCAGTGTAAACCCCTATTACATTTGTGGTCAGTGTTGAGACTCCTCTTTATATTCGTAGTCGGTAAAAAAAAAAATCAGCATTGCCATCGATCCCTCGCTCCCCTCCCCCCAGCACTGCCACTGATCCCAGGATTTCTAGGATCCCTGGGAGTTTTCTGTCTATTGATGAGTCCGCTCACCTCCCCAGTCCACGGTGTGCAGGCAGTGAGGAGATGATGTGCTGTAACCTCTAGCAACCAATCAGTGAGCAGTATTACTGTACAGTATTATCTAGCAACCAATCAACAAGCAGAAATCATGTGCTGTAACCTCTAGAAACTAATCAGTGAGCCGTAATGTGTGCTGTAACCTCTAGCAATCAGTCAGTAAGCGGTAATGATATGCTGTAACCTCTGGCAACCAATCACAATCACTGACTGATCTGATACAGTAAACTGATTTTGAGTCTAGCTTCTATTTATTGTATGCCACAGAGCAAGTGGAGAGTGAAATTACATGGGGGGGAGGGCAATACATTTTTGCCCAGGGTCCAATCAATATTAAAGATGGCCCTGTCCGGCACCCGCTGATCATCAGCAATACACAGAGAACTGAGATATGCTTATGTAAACAAGGCATATTTATTTTCTGACAGGGCGAAAGGGATATTCTCTTCCCATAGGGAAAGCAGCACACGGTGTACACAAAAACACTGGCTAGGCACACAGTTAACCATTTAATCACCCTAGATTTGATCTTCCCAGCCAGTGTCATTAGTACAGTGACAGGGCATATTTTTAGCACTGATCACTGTATTAAGCCCAGTACACACGGTCGGACTTCCATCTGACTTTTCTGTGTTTCTTTGTCCGAACGGAGTTGGCCGGGAACACCCATAGCATACACACCACAGGACTTTCTGCAAACTTTCCCAAAACTTTTTGCAACATCACATGGTTTTTCTACTCTTTACCGCCACCCTTTGGTCAACTTCTGCTATTGTTGGTTGATTTTAACATTAGTTGTTTTGTCCATCCGACAAAAGTCCTATGGTTTTCTGTACACACAGTCAGACTTTGCTCCATCGGACTTTTGTTGGGCAAAAGTTTGTCCGTTTGCAGACCCAACTTTTGTCCGATGAAAAGAAAAAATAAATAAAAAAAGTTTGTCCGATGGAGCGTACACACGGTCGGATTGTTGGTCCAACTTGCTCAAAATGAAGTTTGTTGGCCAAAAGTCCGACCGTGTGTACGGGGCTTAAAGCCCGTACACACGGTCGGACTTTTGCCCAACAAACTTCATTTTGAGCAAGTTGGACCAACAATCCGACCATGTGTACGCTCCATCGGACAAACTTTTTTTCGTTTGGTTTTGTTTTCATCGGACAAAAGTTGGGTCTGCGAACGGACAAACTTTTGCCCAACAAAAGTCCTATGGAGCAAAGTCCTACTGTGTGTACAGAAAACCATAGGACTTTTGTCCGATGGACAAAACAACTAATGTTAAAATCAACCAACAATAGCATAAGTTGACCAAAGGGTGGCGGTAAAGAGCAGAAAAGAGCAGAAAAACCATGTGATGTTGCAAAAAGTTTTGGGAAAGTTTGCAGAAAAGTCCTGTGGTGTGTATGCTATGGGTGTGCCCAGCCAACTCCGTTCGGACAAAAATCCACGGAAAAGTCTGATGTAAGTCCGACCGTGTGTACGAGGCTTAAGTGTCACTTGTTCCCACAAAGTGTCAAAAATATCAGTGTTCAATTGTCCTCCACAATATTTCAGTCCTGCTATAAGTCGCTGAACACCGCCATTACTAGTATAAAACAAAAATCCAAAATCCATTATTTTTTTTTACCAAAAACATGTAGCAGAATACATATTGGCCTAAATTTATGAAGACATTTTTTTATTTTATTTTTATTAGATGTATTATATAGCAGAAAGTAAAAATTGTTGTGTTTTTTTAAAAATTGTTGATCTTGTTTTTTTTATAGTGCAAAACAAAAAAAAAACACAGTGGTGATCAAATATCACCAAAAGAAAGCTCTATTTGTGGTTAAAAAATGGCATACATTTTATTTGGGTACAGTGTCGCATAACCACGCAATTGTGAGTTAACCACTTAAGGACCAGCCACTGTATATATACGTCGGCAGAATGGCTCGTACAGGCACAATCACGTACCTGTACGTCCCCTTTAACTGCCCAACGTCGGGGTCGCGCGCGCGCCGCTGTCGGCATGCTCGCGACCCCCCTGCCTTCCCCATGAGTCGGACTGCGGGTCCCGAGGACTCGATCGCCGCGGGGATCCCCGTGATCATCTCACGGAGGCATGGAGCGGGGAGATGTTAGTGTAAACACAACATCTCCCCGCTCCCCTACTGACAATGTCACCGATCTCCGCTCTGTATAATCAGAGCAGAGATCGGTCACGTGTCACTTGTAGCCACGCCCCCACACAGTAGTAATCACTCCCATAGGCACACTTAACCCCTTCAGCGCCCCTAGTGGTTAACCCCTTCACTGCCAGTGTAATTTTTACAGTAACCAGTGCATTTTTATTGCACTGATCGCTGTAAAAATGGCAATGGTCCCAAAAATGTGTCAAAAGTGTCCGATGTGTCCGCCATAATGTCGCAGTCATGAAAAAAATCGCTGATCACTGCCATTACTAGTAAAAAAAATTTTTTTTTATAAAAATGCCATAAAACTACCCCCTATTTTGTAAACGCTATAACTTTTGCGCAAACCAATCAATAAACGCCGATTGCATTTTTTTTTACCAAAAATATGTAGAAGAATATGTATCGGCCTAAACTGAGGAAAAAATATGTTTTTTTATATATTTTTGGGGGATATTTATTATAGCAAAAAGTAAAAAATATTGATTTTTTTTTCCAAATTGTCGCTCTATTTTTGTTCATAGTGCAAAAAATAAAAACCGCAGAGGTGATCAAATATCACCAAAAGAAAAATCTTTTTGTGGGGAAAAAAAGGACGTCAATTTTGTTTGGTAGCCACGTCACATGACCATGCAATTGTCAGTTAAAGCGACGCAGTGCTGAATCGCAAAAAGGGGCCTGGTCTTTATGCTGCGTATTGGTCCGGGGCTTAAGTGGTTAAAGTAACACAGTGCCTTATCACAAAAAAAAATGGCCTTGTCATGAATCTTCCGCAGGTGATGTGGTTAAAGAATGTTAATGCATATGCTTCTTAACAGTCAGAAGCCTGACATTTTACACTTCAAAACAAAACGAATTAAATAGTATATAAAAAAGACAAATTATCCTAGTGAAAAAAAAATAGTAACGAAAAATTGAAAGCAAAGCTCATCAGAAAATGTGCAAATATTGGGGAAAAAAAATGATCACATCCAGCGCATAAATATTATTTTTTTTGTCCCATACATTTTTATTAAGCAAAGAGCATACACATTTTGCTAACAGTTTAGCAGGTCAGAGAAGCAACTTTTTAATTATTTAATTTATTTATTGTTAAAGAAAAAAATGTAGTTCACTTTTGTATCTGACAGTATGCTCAAATGAGTGTTTTCAATTTTCTAGTTATTGTCTGATTGATGACAGAGCCATAGCTAGAGCATATGACAAGACCGTTATCAAATGTACACCTAGAAGATTTATGAGTACATTACTGAAGGAATGATAAAAGTGATCTACTGTTCAAAAGTTTAAAGTCACTTTTTGATGAACTGGTGGTGAGTACAGATTCTGCATGGCGACATCAATCAATAATGAGACAATGCACAATACTATTTGTTTCTTTACTCATTCATAGATTGTTTATACAACACAATATCTTCTTTTCATTGATGTTTATTTGATCACAAGCTGCTAGACACATGTTATTATAAGGGGTTGGTGCTTTTGAATGTTGAGCAATAATTATTGTTGAAAGCATTTCTAAAGAAACCTAAGCAAAAAATGCACAATCAATAAATGCTACCCTCCAGAGGGACGATGTCCACTTTTATCATAAATATGATAGGACATTAAGGGCTTTAAAACAAAGGTGGGCAGCTCTACATGACCAACTTCACGCAAATACTTTGCACAATTTTGTTTAAACCTTGTTCTATTCCTGTTTAGAACCTTCAGGTACTCAATTCATTTTTTGTCCCTGTTGGACAACGGCCATATCCTCTTGTTCCTTGGGCCTAACGCTGATTCGGTCAAAGTATATAATCTGTAATTTGCCCAAATCCTTCAATATACCAAATACAAATGTAGCTCCCTACACCCGGTCACCACACACCCCTTAGACCCCAATTTGTTAATGGGATCTACTGGTTTCGTTACTTTGGGTCTGCAGCAATTACCTCCCACGAGTGGATCCTTCAGCTCCGTTGTCCAGGTACACCAATATCTTCCAGGAATAGGGCCAATGTCCACACATGAGTAAAACCTAATCAGCAAGGCTTTATTCTTTTTCTCCACTTTGAGTTAACTTGAAGAAGCAAGAGCAGAAAAGTTGAAAGACGTAGGGGTAGGTTCTGGCACACAACACTTAAATCCAGTATCTACACTCGTCACCACTCAAGCCTGAGTGGGTATTGCTCACCCAGACAGTCCCTATGAGAGCAGTCCTAGCAGCCGGGATGGAGCACGGATGTCAGAGATGATGAATCCCCCTCTAGGCAGGTCTCCAGGCCTCTCCCCGAGACAGCAGTACAGTCGCTAGTCTCCGCCGGGACTGTTCTTTCCCTGGAACTTCTTTCCCAGAGATGGGCCCCCTACAAACTGGCATCCTGGGATCCTTCTCTGAAGCGTAGGCCCTAGTCAGCAGAGCTGGGCCTACAATGCAGCAACAGGGCATCGGGCTGAAGGTGCCCAAGGCCTAAGCACTCTAGCGCACCTCGTGCCATGCGGGCCACGAGGCACACTCACTGGACCAGAGGTCCCCCTGAACGCTTTGGGGTCCCCCTGGAATCGCCCTGTGGCAAATGGCGTCTGCCCCTTTTGTACCCTCTCCCAGCATGTACAGCGGGTAGACCACGGCCACTGTAGGCTGCCGAGAGAGGACACCCAAGGTGCTGTGATACCCCCCGTAGTCCAGCCCGTGCCGGTGGCCACAGTGCCACCTGCAGGCAAAGGAGAACAAAACTGCCGGGCAGTATCACACCCAGAGCAGAACAACAATTGAAACATAATTGGTCTGAGCCTAACTACTGGCTCAGACTGCCCTTAAATTTCCACATAGCGCCCCCAAATATTGGGGGGTGGGCGCTACACCAATATATATTGAACCCCTCCGTTTTCAACCAAGTTCAACAACTAGAATTGCTTTACCCAGCAGTGAACACCCCTACACGCCTTTTGACTGCCAAAAGCACCCACGAGCTGTTGGAACACCAGGCGCCTATCTGGCTTCTGTTTCAGCTATTGTATTTAACCTATGAATTTGTGAGAACTTTTAGATAATCTTGATATGTTAACTTTAGTGTTCCTCCTTAGTTATACTGCTTATTTTAGGACCTCTATCACTCCAAATGCTCTCTGTCCCCACCCCTGATTCTCTGCCCACCCCACCCCTCTCAACCCACCCCCAACCATTGGCAGTTCTTGATCTACTTAAATTGTTAAAGTTGGGGGGGGGGAGGATGTGGGACTTTAAATGAAGCATGTCGTTGTGAAATAAAAAGGGAAAGGGAAAATGGATTAAAAATGTATATTTAATTATATGCCATATACCCCTAGGGGTTGTCCATGTTATGAAAAAGCAAAAACATTCATTTGTATACCATAATAAATTATAGGCAATCATACATGATTTACATACAGGATAATCATGGTATTAAATGTTCAGCTAATATTCAAAGGACATAGTTTAAACAATCAGTAAACACATAAATACAGAAGTTACAAGATCAGGACACAAAAGCAAATATATATAATAAAAATTCATGATTAGAAAGACAAAAGCTGAGCTGAACATCATAGACTAACAACCAAATACTACAGAAAAAGTGGGCTGGACATCATGAGTTGAAAACCCGACGCGTTTCTTGGCTTCTACCAATCATCAGGGGTATGATGTATAATTATATAAACTCTAAAAATATGGAAAATAAATAGGTAATTAATTGGTAAATGGAGATTGAAAATTACAATGAGGGATTGACAGTGGGGGCCATATGATGGAATTACTCACAGAGCAGCCTGTGAGTTAAGTCCAGATCCGGCAGCAGAATTAAAAGTGATTCAGACAAGCCATCTCACCCGCGGTTGAGGCAGGGTATAAACCGTTTCCACATGGACCAAAGGGCTAAGGGTAGGCACGGCAGCCAGGATAAGGGATGCAGCAAAAAATAGGTGTATAATCAATTCTAAAAGAAAAGGAAATGGAAACGTCAAGGTGAAGGTCTGCAAATGAAGTGAAAGGTGTTTGTATGGATGAGGGAGATACCATATATCCAAAAGATATACGAGGTAAGTGAAGTGATGAGGTATGGGTGTGTGTGTGAGGATGGAGTGTGGATTGTAGGGCAATTAGTGGATAGGTGGAATGTGAAGGTTACCTGCTGATGGCACAGTATTGAATATAGTGATCCTTGAATCATCAAGGGGAGTGAGGGAATGAGCTGCCAGTCTGACCCCGCTAAATACCCATGGTCCTGGGCGGATCCCTGCCAACGTCATGTAGGGACATCTAGCGGAGGCAGGAAGGACCCCCATCTAGGGCAAATAGTGCCCCAGTGGGTGGTCCATCCACCTCCGCCATGGCGTGCGGTGGAATGAGCAAGCAAAGTACCCGCTCGCGGCGTCTGAAGGCGCCAATTCGCGGGACCCGCTGGCGCCATGATGCTGACGCACTGAGGTTCAACCCCGTCACAGGATGAGTAGGGGGAAGAGACTGAGTGCGTCGCAACCCCGGAAGTGAGAAAAACAGTGTTCCGGTCTCACATCTGCAAACCGGACTAGCTGTCTTGAAGTATAGGGACAGGGAAAAGGGATTGGGAAAAGGGGATTATTGGTTATTTAAATGGGATCTAATTGGTTACTAATAAATGAACAATGGTGATAAAATTACTTTTATGAAAGAGTTTAATATAACTTGTATGGCTGTTGTGTGACTGTAAGGAAAAATGGTTATATCTACAAATTATCGGCTCAGGATCATGAAAAACACATATGGATATGGGAATGAATACAGTAAACACATAATGGACAGTAAAATCGGTGCGTGGGGTCATTGGTTGCGGGTGTCTACCACCCAATTCGTAGAGAAACTCAAAAATAGAAAAAGACCCAACAAACTCAAGGGAAACAAGGGCATGCTTCCATCCCTGTATAAACGTATAAAGTTGGGTGGGGGAGGATGTGGGACTTTAAATGAAGCATGTCGTTGTGAAATAAAAAGGGAAAGGGAAAATTGATTAAAAATGTATATTTAATTATATGCCATATACCCCTAGGGGTTGTCCATGTTATGAAAAAGCAAAAACATTCATTTGTATACCATAATAAATTATAGGCAATCATACATGATTTACAGGATAATCATGGTATTAAATGTTCAGCTAATATGGGGGCGTGGCCTGAGGTGAGGGAGAATGGTCGCTCTGTAACCTGCTCCAGGATAACGGGAATCCCCTGAGCGGCTAGAAGCAAACAAAAAGCAGCCCTGAGAACTCAGATAAGCTCCGGTAGCGGCGGAGAACATAAGGTGCAGATGGGGAACAAAAAGAAGAAGGAGAAACCCCTTAAATTGAGTGATTTCCTGAGCCCTGACAGGACTCAGGGAAAACAAGATGGCGCAGGTCCCTCAGCCTCTCAGCACAATTTGAGGCGCTACTCTGCACTTCAGGAGAATAAGCAGAAATCAGCTATGGAAATACAGCTTCCAAACAGCACTCTCTCACAAGCTGAAATTCACAGCCCTCCTTCTCAGAAAAGAAGATTAGACAATTCAGAAGAGAATGTTAGTGAATCTCCTCATAACTTTGACATGACAGTATACAACAATCCATTTGATGAAAAACTGCATGCCATTCCCACCTCAGGACAGCCTGTCTCAGACTCCACACTTAAAGAGATAGTCATGTCATAAAGGGGGGCTCTGCAACAAGATATGTTTAATTTCATGCAACAGTCCAAGCGAGATTTTGACGCAATTGGTGACAGAGTAGACTACATAGAAAATAAGATGTGCGACTTTACTGAGGCACACAATGACCTAGTTGAAGCCCACTTTGATGTGGAAGAGGAATTAAAAAACCTAAAATTAAAGATCTCAGACCTTGAAGACAGAAGTAGAAGGAACAATGTTAAATTTCGTGGTATACCAGAAAATGTTAAGCCCCAGGAATTGAAGACATTTATAAAAGGCATGATAACAGCACTATTACCAATGATCCCTCAACATGAACTGTCAATTGATCGGGCACACAGATTGCCTAAGGAAACAAGAAGGGAGAGGGGGGACGGGAGATTGGGACAACCCAATAGACGGTTATAGGGTGAATCAACCACAATACATTTGGTAATAGAAAAATGGAAAAGACTTTATTGGTCGAATGCTATCTAAATAATCACATTTCAACCTAACAGTATGGATATACACATGTAGGAGAAAGGGTTTCTCCTGAATATATGCACATTAGAATAAAAACATGAAAAAACACACATACACAGTGCACTGTTGGAAAAAGTAAAAATGATGGCCTGGGTGGACATCAGCCGCCCGCTCTACTTCTCCTAAATGTCCTTACTAAGAATGAACTCTGAATGACCGGGTAGATATTGTATCAATAACCGGAGCTTGCAGCATTTGTTGAATGAAAGGACTGTTCAAACCAAACCAATGTGGGGTTTAGGCTGTAGAATGAACGATAACTCAAATCTAAATCCAGACTGGAGTGTTGAAATCAAGCCGTGTTGGCAAATATACCTGCTAATACAATGTTCATGCAGTGCAGCTCCATATATCAATAGATAAACCTGAATTCGCTGGCAAGACTATTGATGCAGTATAATGAGCACTGGATTGCACTCAGCAATATGGCATGGAACTTATTCTGAGTATGATCTGTTGTAGACAGTCCATGGAGGGACAAAGGCTTGAGCCCAGTCCTGGCCGAGTATGGTGAGGTGATATTAGATAGAGGGGAGGAAGGGGGGCACGATAACCATATGGTAATATACTTGCTTACCCATCCATAACATCCATCCCGTGACACCAGAGTCTCTTTTAAGCCGTTGCTCGTGGATATATAGTGATGTCCTTGAGCTCTGTAGCTCTCGCTGTGCTGCTGCTCAGAAAGGTGATCCTTCCGGCTTGAAGGAGGCTGCTGCGTAGAGTACGTCCTTCCGTGGAGTCGCATGCAGCTCCTGTGATCAGCTGGCTCTGTTTCAATGCATCAGCACTGACCGTATGACTGGAGCCGTCGCACCGTAAGATCTGAGGATACACAAGCCTGTGTAATAGCAGGTTTAGGCCTCTGGGGGCAAGATCTGACTGTCCTTGTCTTATCCTCTGTTAGCTGGCAGTGAATGCATTCAATGGTGTTCATTGCGAGGAGAGGAGAGGAGCGAGTGGGGTTTTGTCAACAACCCAGAATTACAACGTCGGACATAAGCCCTCGCATATACCAGAGCACTTACCCAGAGATGTAATTGCAAAAATACATTTTTCCAAGTGAAGGACCAACTAATGCAATATGCACGTCACCACTTACCGCTACCTGACCCATATGCAGGAATCAAACTTTACTCAGACCTATCGCAAGCTACATTATTGGCACGCAAGAACTTGAACCCGATAACAAAAATTCTCCGAAACCATAAAATACTTTATAGATGGGGTTTCCCCACAAAATTACTGATAGAACGTGAGGGCAAGATGCTGTAAGGTACCTGTGATAGGTAGTGTCCGAAGTGGAACTTGTGTGCTGAGGATTCAGGCGAAAACGTAGTCAGGCAGATTAGGTTGGCAACAGATCAGGCAAAATGGTACACGATCGAAATCCAGAGAGTGGTCAGGCAGGCAAAGGTCATACACGAGCTGGCAGTGAAGTACAAAATCAGCAGGCTGGAGAGTAGTCAGGAATTCAGGCAGAAGTTCAACACGAAAATCAGGATCAAAAGCAGTCACAACACCCAGGGAGCTATTCCACACAAACGGGCGCTGAGAGATAGCATCATTTCCTTTTTAAGGGCTGCTTTGATTGAAAATTGTCCACAGCTGGCAGCAGGTGGGGCTAGTGAGTCCAAGGTAATGTTTAACACTAAGAGGACATTTCCAAAAGTCCAGATCTGCTCAGTAGCGCAACAGGTAAGGCTGCAGCTTTGGGACCAGGAAGATCCCGGTTCAAATACACCCAGGTACATGACAGGGCCCCCTCCCCAGTGGACCCCTCCGGGGGCCTAGCGGGGCTTAGTGGGAAAGGAGGCATAAAAGTCTCGAATAAGAGAAGGGGCATGCAGATCTTTGGGTGGAACCCAGGAACGGTCTGTTACAGGATATCCCTTCCAATGAACCAGATACCGAAGGCCACGACCCTGTCTTCTAGAATCAAGAATCTTGGAGACTTCAAACTCATTTTGTCCATCAACAAGAACAGGAGGAGGTAGCTGTTGCGTTCTGGAGTAGCGATTGAAAATTGCTTTTTTGAGGAGGGAAACGTGGAACACAGGATGAATTCGGAGAGAGGAGGGTAATTTCAACCGATAGGAGACTGGCCCGACTCGAGCAATAATTCTGTAAGGACCAATGAATCGAGGGCCCAATTTGGTAGAAGGTTGTTTTAGTCTCACATATTTGGTTGATAGCCAAACTCTGTCCCCCACCACATATGGAGGTATATGGCGTCTTCGTTTGTTGGAAAAATGTGCATACTTGCCTGCTGACTTCCGTAGTAATAAGCGAATCTTTTTCCAATGTAGCAGAATATTTTTAACCCGCTGATCTGCTGCTGGTACACCAGAAGAAGGCTGAAGTAGGGGAAAAGTCTGAGGGTGATAGCCTAGGGCTGCGTAGAATGGTGTGGTATGAAGAGCACTGTGCCAACGGGAATTAATGGCGAACTCAGCTAAAGGCAAATACTCAGACCAGTTGGAGTGTAAGGCATTGACATAATGTCGAAGATAGGTTTCTAGGGTCTGGTTCATGCGTTCGGTTTGACCATCTGTTTGAGGGTGATGTGAGGTAGAGAGTGAAAGCGTTACTCCCAGTTTCTTGCAGAACGCTCTCCAGAATCGGGAAACAAACTGGGATCCGCGGTCTGAGATGACATTGGTAGGTATGCCATGATATCTCACAATATGGGAAAGGAAGAGAGTAGACAGTGCTTCCGCTGTAGGTAATCCCGGGAGCGGCACAAAATGAGACATTTTTGAAAAGCGATCCACTATGACCCATATAGCAGTCATGCCCTCGGACTTGGGTAAGTCTGTAATGAAGTCCATAGTCAAATGGGTCCAAGGCTGACGAGGTGCTGAAAGTGGTTGTAACAGTCCAGTAGGCAATGTACGGGGTACTTTATTAGCAGCACAAGTTGGGCAGGCAGCCACATAGTCAGTAACATCCCTTTTCATATGAGGCCACCAGACATGACGCTGCAAGGTCTTAAGAGTGATGGTGACACCAGGATGACCAGATTAAACACCATCATGTGCCCAGAGGAGTACAGGTTTTCTGAGGCTAGGGGCTACGAACAGGCGACCTGGTGGTATCTTCAAGCCTTGGGGAACACAATTCTGGGTTTCTTGTAACTGTTGGGAAAGAGCCGTAGAGATCTGTGCGACAATTTTGTGAGGTGGGATTATATACTGCTCGGTAGGTTGGTCTTCTTCAGAGGTAGCAAACTGTCTGGAAAGAGCATCGGCTTTCTTGTTTTTATGCCCAGGAACATAAGAAAGAACAAAATTAAAACGGGAGAAAAACAGAGCCCATCGAGCCTGACGTGAGTTCAAACGTCTTGCAGTCTGAAGGTACAGTAGGTTTTTATGGTCAGTGAGGATAGAAAAAGGTTTGGGAGCCCCTTCCAGAAGATGTCGCCATTCAGACAATGCCAATTTGATGGCCAGTAGTTCTCGATTCCCAACATCGTAATTCATCTCCGCTGGAGAAAACTTTCTAGAAAAAAAATGCTACTGGATGGATTCTACCAGACTTAGGCTGTCTCTGGGAGAGCACGGCACCTGCTCCTACCTCAGAGGCATCAACCTCAACTATGTACTGGAGATCGGGATTTGGATGCTGAAGAATTGGAGCTTTGCTGAACATGTCTTTTAATTGCTGGAAAGCCAATTCTGCTTCTGAGGACCATACCTTGCAATTTGTACCTTTCTTAGTCATAGCAGTAAGGGGGGCCGCAATGGAGGCAAAACCTTTGATGAAGCGTCTGTAGTAATTTGCGAACCCTAGAAAGCTTTGGAGCCCTCTTAAAGTGGTCGGTTGGGGCCATTGCAAGACAACGGAAAGTTTTTGAGGGTCCATTTGGAAACCGGCAGCACTTATAATGTATCCAAGGAAAGGAATACGGCTTTGATGGAAACTGCATTTCTCAATCTTCGCGTAAAGATGGTTTTCTCTCAGTCGTTGCAATACCTGCTTTACATGCGAGATGTGCTCTAGATGAGTCTTGGAAAAGATTAAAATGTCGTCCAAGTAGATGATCACAAAACTGTTGCTGAAATCATGAAAAATTTCATTCATGAAACGTTGGAAGACAGCAGGGGCGTTACACAACCCAAATGGCATAACCAGATATTCAAAATGTCCATTACGAGTGTTGAATGCTGTCTTCCACTCGTCCCCGTCTTTAATTCGAATTAGATTATAAGCCCCTCGTAGGTCTAGCTTGGAGAAGATAACAGCCCCCTTAAGTACATCAAACAGTTCAAGAATGAGAGGCAAAGGGTAGGAGTCTTTTACAGTGATTTGATTTAACCCTCGATAGTCTATGCATGGTCGAAGACCCCCATCTTTTTTTTCAACAAAGAAAAAACCTGCCCCTACTGGAGAAGAAGAGGGTCGGATAAAACCTCTTTCCAAGTTGTCTTTTACGTATTCCTCCATGGATTTTTGTTCAGGCAAAGACAGGGGATAGGTCCTTCCTTTGGGAAGAGGTGCTCCAGGAATCAATTTAATTGCACAGTCAAAAGAACGATGTGGAGGTAAAACCTCTGCCTTTTGCTTGCAAAATACGTCTGCAAACGCATGGTATTCATGAGGCAAGGTAGGTGGGACGGCCACGGAAGCCAACATACAAGCAGGAAGTCTTTTGGGTTGAGACAAACAGTTTGAATGACAGAACGACCCCCAAGAGGTTAGTTCTCCATTTTCCCAATCAAAAGAAGGGTTATGTTGTTGTAACCATGGGTAACCAAGGATAACAGGCAGAAGTGGAGAATCAATAAGAGACAAGACAACTTCCTCTTTGTGGAGTACGCCTACCTGAAGGGTGATTGTTATAGTCTCAAATTTTACAATGCCATCTCCCAAGGGTTGTCCATTCACGGTGGTAATGTTCAGGGGTCTAGATTTTGGAACAAATGGGATATTATTTTTTTTAGCAAAAGTGTAGTCCAAGAATATGCCAGCAGCTCCAGAATCCACAAAAGCCTCACAGGAGACAAGTTTAGAGGGTAAATGGATAATTGCAGGAATGGTAATCTTGGTCTTGGAGGATATACCTGTAAGGTCTAAGCCAGCTCCTCCAACACTGGTTAGACCCTGCCTTTTACTGGACGGGAAGGGCAGACAGATAATAAATGTCCTTTAAGTCCACAGTATAGGCATAGGCCCAATGCACGCCTCCTTTGTTTCTCAGACTCAGTTAGGTGGAGACGGCTTACATCCATGGGTTCCACAGGTGTCTGGGGTTCAACTGAGATTTCAGGTTCTGGCTGAGGTGGTGCTTGGAAGTTAGGGGCCAAACGGTAGACTGGCCGAGGAAACTTGCGAGTTCTAAGTCTCTCTTGGCACCTTTCATGATACCGGACATCCAGACGAACACAGAGCTCTATGAATTTCTCTAGGTCTTCTGGGGAATCCTTATAGACTAATTTGTCTTTGATGTGATCTGCAAGACCTTTTCGGAAGGCTGCACGTAATGCCCTTGAGTCCCAAGTAGTCTCAGCAGCAAGGGTACGAAACTCAAAATCATATTGTGCCACAGACCTGGTGCCTTGTTGCATGTCCAAGAGTGAGTACTCAGCTGCAGAAGCTCTATCTGGCTTGTCAAATACAGTCTGGAGAGAAGCCAGAAATTTGTCAGCGTCTTGCAGCACAGGATCATTGCGTTCCAGATAAGGAGAGACCCAGGCCAGGACCTTCCCCTTTAACAAGGAAATTACAAAAGTCACTTTGGCAGAAGAAGTGCTAAAGGTCCCAGGGTTGTTGCGGAAATGCAAACGGCAAACATTTAAAAAGCCTCTGCAGTGCTCAGTATCACCACCAAATTTGTCAGGCATAGGAAGTTTGGGTGGTACAGAAGAGGTGGGTTGGATCGTAGCAGGAGTAGGATCCAGAGTCTGGACCGTAGCAGAGGAAGCAGACAAACAAGATTTAAGCATAGTACAAAGTTCATCTAACTTGGCGTCCAGGGAAGAAAGATGCTGTTCATGAGCTCCAATCAATTGTCCCTGACGTGAAATCGCCTTAACAATCTCAGCAGGGTCCACTGTCATTGTGGCCCGTTTGTAATGTAAGGTACCTGTGATAGGTACTGTCCGAAGTGGAACTTGTGTGCTGAGGATTCAGGCGAAAACGTAGTCAGGCAGATTAGGTTGGCAACAGATCAGGCAAAATGGTACACGATCGAAATCCAGAGAGTGGTCAGGCAGGCAAAGGTCATACACGAGCTGGCAGTGAAGTACAAAATCAGCAGGCTGGAGAGTAGTCAGGAATTCAGGCAGAAGTTCAACACGAAAATCAGGATCAAAAGCAGTCACAACACCCAGGGAGCTATTCCACACAAACGGGCGCTGAGAGATAGCATCACTTCCTTTTTAAGGGCTGCTTTGATTGAAAATTGTCCACAGCTGGCAGCAGGTGGGGCTAGTGAGTCCAAGGTAATGTTTAACACTGAGAGGACATTTCCAAAAGTCCAGATCTGCTCAGTAGTGCAACAGGTAAGGCTGCAGCTTTGGGACCAGGAAGATCCCGGTTCAAATACACCCAGGTACATGACAGATGCATTCCATACATACCCTGGAGGAGGGTCTAAAAACTGTACAGCTATGGGGGATACTTCCTACCGACAGTGAGGACATCTCGGATAACCCCCCATCAGGGAAAATGACCCAAAGGCATACTAACCAAGGAAGAACCTTGGCCGCTGCCGCCAAGGAAACTTTTGACTGAAAAATATATTTCACTTACACAGAAATGCTCCATTTCCAGTTCACTATATATACCAAATCCTATTCTCAGGGATTCAAATCCAGGGGGGGGCCCTAAGTCTGGGAGGTCTTGTTACTCCCCCTCCCTAAGGATAAAGGGTACATTCACAATGTACACAGGAGTTGCATACCAACTCCAAATTTCTTATTTTTATTTTTTGTTAAAACTGTTTGTTTTATTGTTGCGTTTTCACTTCATAAGTTTTCAGATGCATTACCACCATCTACTGGACAAGAAAGGTATCAGTAAGAATAACAGTATTGAGATAATATTCTTATCGCAAAATGACAAGACAAAATTAATAAGCACCAAATTCCTTCAATATGGGCCTTAAACTGCTATCAATCAACACCAAAGGTCTCAATAGCCCATATAAAAGAAGAGCTCTCTGGACTGACGCACTAAAACACAAAAGCGATATAGTGTGTATACAGGAATCGCATTTTGCAAAAGACAAAATTCCCAAATTCTCACATCATAAGTTCCCAAAAATTTTTACTTCTAACAATAATAAGAAGAAAAAAGGAGTTGTAATTGCAATTAAAGATACAGTCACCTTTCAACTATTGGACCTTAAAACGGACAACCAAGGTAGATATATAATCCTGGTAGCAACCATTAACAACTCAGATTATACAATTATAAATATATATGCTCCAAATAAACACCCACAAAGATTTATACGGAAAACAATAACGGTTGCAAGGAAACTACAAAAAGGACCACTTATTCTCTGCGGGGACTTTAATGCACCTCTGGATCCCATTATGGACACTTCCAAAAAAGAAAATTCCACCAGATATGGACTGAACAAGATGCTTCAAGATGAAGACCTCTATGACCCCTGGAGATGTCTACACACAACTGAAAGAGACTACACTTCTTTTTCACAGGTTCATAAATCATTTTCCAGGATAGACTATTTTATTACAGACAAACACCTGCTACAAAGAGTAATAGATGCCAAAATACATAATATAACCTGGTCTGACCATGCACCAATTACACTAGAAATCCAGACAGGAGGTACCTGTCCTAATAATTCCTTATGGAGAAATAATACGTTCATTCTATCTCAAAAGAGGAACCTGTCTGTAATAAAAAGGAATTTAACAGAATTTTTTGATATCCATAAAGGTGAATCTCTGAATATTGCAAATTTATGGTGTACCCATAAAGCTTTTGTTAGAGGGATTCTTATACAGGTAGCAGCAAGGGGGAAAAAAAAGAAACAAAATATTATAAATAATTTATTAAAAGATATAGCAAGTGTGGAAGAAATTCATAAAAAAAAAAAAAAATTCCAATTTGATACAACAATTAACCAAACTCAGGTTAGAACTGAGATGTGCCTTGCTAGAAGACCATGACAGATACCTAAAAAGAATAAAACTAAATTATTATTCCCAGAATAATAAAGCTGGTAGACAATTAGCAAATCTACTACGTCAACGACAAAACAATAATAAAATATCTAAAATAATACACCATAAAACAGGAAATACCCATTATAACCCCCAAGAAATAGCAGATTCACTGGCAGATTACTATACTTCTCTATATAACCTTCAGGAGGACAAAAATACCTTTCAACCTACTCCCGAGAGTATTTCTGACTTCCTGAAATCAGTAAACCTTCCTGAAATTGACCCTACCACCCTTGAAAAACTCAATGAACCAATATCGCGAATATAAATTTTCAATGTTATCAAACAGGTAGCAGCAAGGGAAAAAAAAAAGAAACAAAATATTATAAATAATTTATTAAAAGATATAGCAAGTGTGGAAGAAATTCATAAAAAAAAAAAAAAAAAAATCCAATTTGATACAACAATTAACCAAACTCAGGTTAGAACTGAGATGCGCCTTGCTAGAAGACCATGACAGATACCTAAAAAGAATAAAACTAAATTATTATTCCCAGAATAATAAAGCTGGTAGACTATTAGCAAATCTACTACGTCAACGACAAAACAATAATAAAATATCTAAAATAATACACCATAAAACAGGAAATACCCATTATAACCCCCAAGAAATAGCAGATTCACTGGCAGATTACTATACTTCTCTATATAACCTTCAGGAGGACAAAAATACCTTTCAACCTACTCCCGAGAGTATTTCTGACTTCCTGAAATCAGTAAACCTTCCTGAAATTGACCCTACCACCCTTTAAAAACTCAATGAACCAATATCGCGAATAGAAATTTTCAATGTTATCAAACATTTACCCATAAATAAAGCGCCAGGTAGTGATGGTTTATCAGCAGAATATTATAAAGCCTGTGTGGATATTTTAGTTCCATATCTAACCAATCTATTTAACCATGTAGCAAATACCAGTCAATTTCCTAAGGAAATGTTAGAGGCAATCATAATTACAATACCTAAAACAGAAAAAGACCCTACATCCCCCATTAACTACCGTCCCATTTCGTTATTGAATACAGACCTGAAAATTTACGCTAAAATATTGGCAAATAGACTGCTAGAAACTACCCCTATCTCATTAAACCTGACCAAGTAGGATTTATTAAGGGCAGACAAGCACCAGATGGTACGAGAAGAATTCTAAACCTGATTAACCAGATAGATAACGAAAGAACACCTTCCCTTCTATTAGCTATAGACGCCGAAAAGGCATTTGATAGAATGCACTGGGACTACATATCTAAGGCATTAACAAAATTTGGATTCAAGGGATTTATTATGTCACTCTATACACAACCTTCAGCCAGAGTATCTACATCAGGCTCAATCTCTAAAAGATTTAATCTCACTAACGGAACTAGACAAGGGTGCCCTCTATCCCCCCTGATATTTTCATTAGCGATAGAACCTTTGGCAGAATCCATACGAATAAACCCGTACATTAAAGGTATAAAAATAGGACAATACGAACACAAAATCGGACTATTTGCGGACGATATCATATTATCATTAACTAACCCAGACGCATCATTACCTGCTTCACAAAATATACTAGACCATTATGGCAAAATATCCTACTACAAAATTAACAAAAATAAATGCAATGTATTACCAATGAACTTATCTCCTGACCAAATTAAAAATATGCGAGAAAAATATGGTTTTAACTGGGATACTTCTTTATCATATTTAGGGATTAAACTTACTTACCCGCCCTCCAAAATGTATGAAATTAACTTCCCCACACTCCTAGAAATAGTACACAAAGATCTTCAAAATATACAAAAAACTCAACTCACATGGGTAGGGAGAATAGCAGCCTTTAAAATGCAAACACTACCCAAAATATTATATTATTTCCGCTCCCTCCCTACTATTATTCCCAATACATTTTTCACACAAATTAATAAGAAACTCAAAAATTTTATCTGGAATGGGAAAAAACCTAGAGTGGCATTTTCCATACTGACTTCCAATAAAACAGTGGGAGGAATGGGATTACCAGAAGTAAAAAGTTACTATTACGCCTCACTATTAGATCAAATGAAACACTGGTTCTCCCCTTCAGAGGATAAATTATGGGCAACTATTGAAAGGGAGGCAACACTAGGATACGACCTGTATGCACTTTCTATGGCTAGCCACTTACTTAAAAAAATCAACATCCCCAACCTAATTAGTTTTAGAGCCACCTTGATAGCATGGAAACACGTTTTATCCAAAACAAAAAATTGGGACAATAATGTTACAGTACAAATACCAGTGAAAATAATAGATTACTGCAAAATCCGCATTACATCAAAAGAATGGGTCAAACAGGGATACAACATTTATAATGAACTACCTGTAAGCTATAAAGAGTTGGTAATGGGTAAAATAGCAAAATGTTCTAGACTAAAAAACTTCCTTCCCCATAACAATATAAATATTCCGGCCTCAATTTGAATATATTTAACAAACAATAAAGACCAAAAAGTGAGGGGTATCTCTTTATTTTATGACCTTCTCACCACATACCCCACAGACTACAAAAACCCCCATATGCTCAAGTGGGAAAAAGATTTATCTGAGACGTTCACAGGTACCCAATGGAGGAAAGCAATTTTAATATTCAGGAAGGCTTCCTCTTGTACTGATCACTGGGATAACTCCCAAAAATTTTTAAACAGATGGTATCTGACGCCATATAGACTATCAAAGATATATCCCACAGCTTCACCGATCTGCTGGAGATGCAATGAGCAAATAGGGAATCTTCATCATACCCTATGGAGCTGTAAAAATATACACAGTTTATGGAATTCTGTCTCAGTGTTTTTAGCGGATCTCACTGGCAATTTGCTGGATCTCACCCCTGCCATGGCCCTTCTAGGAATAAATCTAGACATATACCCTATAATGTATAGAACAATTGTAGCCCATACACTGATAGCAGCCAGACTCACAATATCCAGTCTATGGAAATCCTTTGAAACTCCAAACCTAACCAATGTCATAATTAGACTGAATATTCAAGCTCAATATGAACTGATGTTGGCATACAAAAATTACAACACAGATAACTTTAAAGAAAAATGGCAAAATTGGATGGTCCACCCTAGAGCTTCTAAATATCTAAAAAACTGTTCTTTGTAGTTCTTTAGTTACCTATCTCAAGCTTAGCTAAGTAGATAATACATTTTTTATAATGAATTTAGCAACAGGTTGATGGGTCTTCGCCTACAGTTTGTTCCCAATATGGGGTGGGCGAGACCTCCTAACTTGGAAAATGAAAATATTGGTTAATTGATTACCTTTATATTTTCGGAAGCTACAGTAAAATATTTATATTCTTATAATGTTGATTAAGTAGGTCATATGTGATGTGTGGAACACTGACATGAGCAGCTGCTCTTATTTATTTATGCATTTACTTATTTATTTTTCATATGTATGTATGTGTGTATGTGTATGTGTGTGTATATGTGTACATATATATATATATATATATATATATATGTGTGTATGTGTATGTATTGTGACAGCAGGAAGGTAAAGTCACCTGGTTGCATCCAGGGGGGTAGATATATTTCGCCCAGATTCAGGCTTTACGCCGACTTATACAACTAGGTGGAGAGTTGTATAAGCCCAGCTAAGGCTAGTGGGCTCATGGATGACTCATACCTCTAGGGAGAGTGTGGGGCGTCGTACAGACAGGGAGTTGATGAGACCAGCTGAAGCTTGTCAGCTCATTTAGGCCTCTATAAGAACTCCCAGCTTCATTAGATGTTAGCTCATGCCTGGAACCAGACCTGTGTGGACTGTCTAGGGAGAGTGAACCCCTGTGCGGTGAGACAAAGCCTGTGTGGCTATTTGCTTGGACATTTAAAACCAGGGACTTAGGGACTAGGACAGCACTAGGCTGATCCCAGTTGTTAGTTAGGAAACCTGTATGTTTAGTCAGAGGTCAAGTTGACCAGGATTTATTTTGTTTATGTTTCTTTTGGCTTTGCTGTGTTTTGTCACTGTAAATAGAAAATAAACCGCACCTTTTTTTGATTTTGAAAACCACAACCTCCGTTTGCTGGGCCTGTTTTTGTGTGGGGAGCCCATCCCGGGGGTCACACACACCCGCTGCCGAGCTAACCCCCTCACAGTTGGTGGAGAACCAGTGGCAGTTTTTTTTTTAAGCCAGCATGGAGGAGATACTGAAGCAGCTGGCTCTAGCAAATGCCAATCAACAGCAGACAAATGCAGGTTTGCAAAAGAGCCTTGCAGCTCATCAACAGAGCCTTGCAGCTCAACAACAGAACTTCGCAGCCCAGCAGCAAGCTCATCAACAGAGCCTTGCAGCCCAGCAGCAAGCTCACCAACAGAGTCTGGAAGCTCAGCAACAAGCCCAGCAGCAATCTGAGGCCCGCTTCATAGACCTGTTACAGAAGCAAGAGCAGAGACTACAACAAATGGAAGCAGTAATGCAGCAACGTCCGCAGACCAGTGAGGAAAGCCGTCCCACTAATACCGCGTCCTTTGGGGTGAGTCGTTTATTGACAAAAATGACTGGAGAGGATGATCCAGAGGTATTTTTGACCACATTTGAAAGGACTGCTGAAAGAGAAAAGTGGCCTGAGGAGCAGTGGGCTGGACTGGTGGCTCCTCTGTTAACTGGTGAATCGCAGAAGGCTTACTATGACCTAGAGCCTGACCAAGCAAAAGACTATGTGATGCTAAAAGCTGAAATATTGGCAAGGCTGGGTGTCACCCAGGCTGTCCGGGCTCAGCGTGTGCATAACTGGACTTTCCAGCTTGGAAAACCCCCCAGGTCTCAAATGTATGATCTCATTCACCTGAGCAGAAAGTGGCTACAGCCAGAGACTTTATCCGCACCAAAGATTGTGGAACGTGTTGTAATGGATCGGTTTTTGAGAGCTCTTCCTACTGCCATCCAAAAGTGGGTAAGCCATGGAGACCCAGAGACGGCCGATGGTCTTGTGGATCGTGTGGAGAAATACTTGGCTACAGAGAACCTGACGGCCTCTTCCAGAGACACTCGGACTTTCCACCCTAAGACCAGACCATCCCCAGGGGCGGATAAGAGGATTCCAAGGGGTAAGGGTGGAGAGAGTGAGAGGGTGGGAGCTCTACCCCAAGTTTGGCGAGAACAGCCTGGGAAATCAGCGGCTCAAGAGGCGGCAAGAAGGATCGTTTGCTACCGCTGCCGGCAAGCGGGACATATTGCAGCCAATTGCCCGGTTGTGGAGGAACCCATGCAGTGTGACTTTCTGACGGGCAGACGTCAGTCACTGTGTGCGACAGTCGCATGCACTGCCATTCGAGGAACTGAGAAACATTTATGCAAAATGTGTGTTAATGGTAGAAATGTTGTGGTATTGCTGGATTCAGGTAGCCTTGTGACCCTGATAAAGGCTGAGTTAGTTAAAACAGAGGTCTCTGGGAATAGCAAGGTAGCTGTTATTTGTGTGCATGGGGACACCCGAGAGTATCCAGTGACTACAGTGTGTTTCGAGACCCCCAAAGGTACCCTCTCTCATCCAGTGGGCTTAGTATCTCAGTTACCGTATGACGCCATTGTGGGAAGGGATTTTCCGAAGTTCTGGGAAATGTGGGATGATCCTGAGCCCCCCACTGGTGCCCCTATGTACCAGGAATGTGATAGCCAGAACTCCCCTGAGAGTGGTGAGGACTCTCCGGAATTTCCCTTATCAGTATTGGCAGGGGAGACTCAAGAAACTGGAGAGGAGCCCACCTCCTCAGACGAAAACCTACCGTCTGTGGAGTTTTCTGATCTTGAGGTTCACAGGGAAAACTTTGCCACAGAACAGTTGAAAGACCCCGCCCTAATAAAGGCACGGGAAAACGTAGTGAAAATAGATGGCGAGTTAGTGAACCCAGATAATACCTGCACTTACCCATACTTCAGCGTAGAGAAGGACCTACTGTATCGGGTGGCAAAAAGGGCAGAAGAAACCGTTGAGCAGCTTGTGGTGCCCAAACCTTACAGGAAGTTGGTGTTGGAGTTGGCCCATGGGCACATTCTTGGAGGTCATCTGGGGACAGAGAAAACCCGAGAGAGGGTATTACAGAGATTCTATTGGCCGGGGGTGATGAAGGACATAGAAAATTATTGTTCCTCCTGCCCTGTGTGTCAGAGGTCGGCCCCGATGCCACATTTCCGTAGCCCGCTGGTCCCTCTACCCATCATTGAGGTCCCGTTTGAGAGGATCGCCATGGATTTGGTAGGTCCTATAATCAAGTCCGCTAGGGGGCACCAGTACATATTAGTTATAATGGACTATGCCACCCGTTATCCAGAAGCGATCCCTCTCCGAAATACCTCGGCCAAAACCATAGCCAAAGAGCTATCTCTTGTGTTTAGCCGGGTGGGTATTTGTAAAGAACTGCTTACGGACCAAGGTACACCCTTTATGTCCCGGGTTATGAAGGAGCTGTGTAAATTGTTCAAAGTGACGCAATTACGTACATCTGTGTATCACCCCCAAACCGATGGGCTGGTTGAAAGATTCAACAAAACCCTAAAACAAATGTTGAAGAAAGTGGTGGATAGAGATGGAAAGGATTGGGACTGTCTACTTCCTTATCTGATGTTTGCTATTAGGGAGGTGCCCCAATCCTCTACGGGATTCTCCCCCTTTGAGTTACTGTATGGGAGACACCCAAGAGGGCTGTTGGATATTGCCAAGGAAACTTGGGAAAGTGAGAGTTCTCCCCACAGGAGTGTGATTGAGCATGTCGCCCTGATGCAAGACCGAATTGCACAGGTAATGCCCATCGTGAAGGAACATTTGGCCCAAGCGCAGTTAGCACAGCAGAGAGTGTACAACCGTGGAGCCAAGACCCGTACCTTTTCCCCGGGGGATAGGATACTGGTACTTGTCCCTACGGTTGAAAGTAAATTCCTTGCCAAATGGCAAGGCCCCTACGAGATAATGGAAAAAGTGAGCGAAGTGAATTACAAGGTCAGACAACCAGGAAGGCGAAAGCCCGAACAGATCTATCACGTTAATCTGTTGAAAGCCTGGAGGGATAGAGAGTCCCTAGTCGCAGACACTTGGTCACCAGCTCAAACTGGTTGCGTGATTCCTGAGGTTGGAATAGCAGCCACCTTGTCACAACCCCAACAACAGGAGGTTAAGGAGTTTGTGCTTCGCAACAAGGAGGTATTCTCTGAGCTGCCGGGACAAACATCTGGGGTAGAGCATGACATCATTACCCCGCCCGGTGAAAGGGTGAAGTTAAAACCCTATCGGATCCCAGAGGCCCGACGGGAGGCAATACAGGAGGAAGTACAGAAAATGCTGAACTTAGGGGTGATAGAGGAGTCCCAAAGTGATTGGTCTAGTCCCATTGTGTTGGTGCCTAAACCGGATGGGAGCTGGCGATTTTGTAACGATTTTCGTCAGTTGAACAAAGTTACAAAATTTGACACCTACCCCATGCCACGTATAGATGAGTTGATCGACCGGCTGGGAACAGCCCGATACATGACGACTCTTGACCTCACAAAAGGGTATTGGCAAATCCCCCTGGCCAAATTGGCCAAAGAGAAAACCGCATTTGTAACCCCAGACGGGGCGTTCCAATATAAAAGAATGCCGTTCGGGTTACAGAATGCGCCGGCCATAGCACAGATTGGGCCTCACATCTGCCAAAAGTGCAAGCAGTCCTGGACTCTGTTCGGGAAGCGGGGTTTACGGCTAACCCCAAGAAGTGTACCATTGGGCAGGAGGAGGCCAAATATCTTGGGTACACCATTGGGAGGGGAGTAATAAAACCCCAAATCAACAAAGTCGAGGCCATCCAGAGTTGGCCACGTCCCAACAGCAAGAAGCAGGTACGAGCCTTTCTGGGAATCGCTGGGTATTATCGGCGATTCATTCCCCACTTTGCTTCTAAGGCTGTGCCCCTAACCAACCTAACGAAGGGGAAAGGGTCGGTCATGATTAAATGGACCCCCGAGGCTGAGGCAGCATTCCAATTCTTGAAACAAGCCTTATGTAGCCAGCCAGTGTTGTACTCACCCGACTTCTCTAAAGACTTTGTCGTACAAAGTGATGCGTCAGATGTGGGGTTAGGAGCAGTATTGTCCCAGGTCTGGAACGGGGAAGAGCACCCAGTCATTTACCTCAGCAGGAAGTTGAAGTCCCATGAGGTAAATTACGCCACCGTTGAAAAGGAGTGTTTAGCGGTGAAGTGCGCTCTAGATTCCCTTCGGTACTACCTGCTAGGTAGGCACTTTGACATGGTTACGGATCACGCTCCGTTAAAGTGGATGGCTCAAAACAAGGAAACAAATAGAAGAGTGAATAGGTGGTTCCTGGCCCTCCAGGAATTCAACTTCACAGTAAAGCATCGCCCTGGCGTTCAAATGGGGAATGTGGATGCTTTGTCTCGAGTACATGAATGCCTGATTGCTGGTGTTCCAACCCCGAGGTTAAAACAAGAGGGGGGGGTATGTGACAGCAGGAAGGTAAAGTCACCTGGTTGCATCCAGGGGGGTAGATATATTTCGCCCAGATTCAGGCTTTACGCCGACTTATACAACTAGGTGGAGAGTTGTATAAGCCCAGCTAAGGCTAGTGGGCTCATGGATGACTCATACCTCTAGGGAGAGTGTGGGGCGTCGTACAGACAGGGAGTTGATGAGACCAGCTGAAGCTTGTCAGCTCATTTAGGCCTCTATAAGAACTCCCAGCTTCATTAGATGTTAGCTCATGCCTGGAACCAGACCTGTGTGGACTGTCTAGGGAGAGTGAACCCCTGTGCGGTGAGACAAAGCCTGTGTGGCTATTTGCTTGGACATTTAAAACCAGGGACTTAGGGACTAGGACAGCACTAGGCTGATCCCAGTTGTTAGTTAGGAAACCTGTATGTTTAGTCAGAGGTCAAGTTGACCAGGATTTATTTTGTTTATGTTTCTTTTGGCTTTGCTGTGTTTTGTCACTGTAAATAGAAAATAAACCGCACCTTTTTTTGATTTTGAAAACCACAACCTCCGTTTGCTGGGCCTGTTTTTGTGTGGGGAGCCCATCCCGGGGGTCACACACACCCGCTGCCGAGCTAACCCCCTCACAGTATGTATATGTATGTGTGTGTGTGTGTATATGTATATATATATATGTATATATATATATATATATATATATATATATATATATATTTATTTATTTTTTTCATGCCTTTTCTTTCTTTCTGTGTGTTGTGTTATAGAAAATTATAAATAAAGAGTTTAAAATGTTCAGCTAATATTCAAAGGACATAGTTTAAACAATCAGTAAACACATAAATACAGAAGTTACAAGATCAGGACACAAAAGCAAATAAATATAATAAAAATTCATGATTAGAAAGACAAAAGCTGAGCTGAACATCATAGACTAACAACCAAATACTACAGAAAAAGTGGGCTGGACATCATGAGTTGAAAACCCGACGCGTTTCTTGGCTTCTACCAATCATCAGGGGTATGATGTATAATTATATAAACTCAAAAAATTGGGAAAATAAATAGGTAATTAATTGGTAAATGGAGATTGAAAATTACAATGAGGGATTGACAGTGGGGGCCATATGATGGAATTACTCACAGAGCAGCCTGTGAGTTAAGTCCAGATCCGGCAGCAGAATTAAAAGTGATTCAGACAAGCCATCTCACCCGGGGTTGAGGCAGGGTATAAACCATTTCCACATGGACCAAAGGGCTAAGGGTAGGCACGGCAGCCAGGATAAGGGATGCAGCAAAAAATAGGTGTATAATCAATTCTAAAAGAAAAGGAAATGGAAACGTCAAGGTGAAGGTCTGCAAATGAAGTGAAAGGTGTTTGTATGGATGAGGGAGATACCATATATCCAAAAGATATACGAGGTAAGTGAAGTGATGAGGTATGGGTGTGTGTGTGAGGATGGAGTGTGGATTTTAGGGCAATTAGTGGATAGGTGGAATGTGAAGGTTACCTGCTGATGGCACAGTATTGAATATAGTGATCCTTGAATCATCAAGGGGAGTGAGGGAATGAGCTGCCAGTCTGACCCCGCTAAATACCCATGGTCCTGGGCGGATCCCTGCCAACGTCATGTAGGGACGTCTAGCGGAGGCAGGAAGGACCCCCATCTAGGGCAAATAGTGCCCCAGTGGGTGGTCCATCCATCTCCGCCATGGCATGCGGTGGAATGAGCAAGCAAAGTACCCGCTCGCGGCGTCTGAAGGCGCCAATTCGCGGGACCCGCTGGCGCCATGATGCTGACGCACTGAGGTTCAACCCCGTCACAGGATGAGTAGGGGGAAGAGACTGAGTGCGTCGCAACCCCGGAAGTGAGAAAAACAGTGTTCCGGTCTCACATCTGCAAACCGGACTAGCTGTCTTGAAGTATAGGGACAGGGAAAAGGGATTGGGAAAAGGGGATTATTGGTTATTTAAATGGGATCTAATTGGTTACTAATAAATGAACAATGGTGATAAAATTACTTTTATGAAAGAGTTTAATATAACTTGTATGGCTGTTGTGTGACTGTAAGGAAAAATGGTTATATCTACAAATTATCGGCTCAGGATCATGAAAAACACATATGGATATGGGAATGAATACAGTAAACACATAATGGACAGTAAAATCGGTGCGTGGGGTCATTGGTTGCGGGTGTCTACCACCCAATTCGTAGAGAAACTCAAAAATAGAAAATGACCCGACGCACTCAAGGGAAACAAGGACATGCTTCCATCCCTGTATAAACGTATAAAGTTGGGGGGGGGGAAGGATGTGGGACTTTAAATGAAGCATGTCGTTGTGAAATAAAAAGGGAAAGGGAAAATTGATTAAAAATGTATATTTAATTATATGCCATATACCCCTAGGGGTTGTCCATGTTATGAAAAAGCAAAAACATTCATTTGTATACCATAATAAATTATAGGCAATCATACATGATTTACAGGATAATCATGGTATTAAATGTTCAGCTAATATTCAAAGGACATAGTTTAAACAATCAGTAAACACATAAATACAGAAGTTACAAGATCAGGACACAAAAGCAAATAAATATAATAAAAATCCATGATTAGAAAGACAAAAGCTGAGCTGAACATCATAGACTAACAACCAAATACTACAGAAAAAGTGGGCTGGACATCATGAGTTGAAAACCCGACGCATTTCTTGGCTTCTACCAATCATCAGGGGTATGATGTATAATTATATAAACTCTAAAAATTGGGAAAATAAATAGGTAATTAATTGGTAAATGGAGATTGAAAATTACAATGAGGGATTGACAGTGGGGGCCATATGATGGAATTACTCACAGAGCAGCCCGTGAGTTAAGTCCAGATCCGGCAGCAGAATTAAAAGTGATTCAGACAAGCCATCCCACCCGGGGTTGAGGCAGGGTATAAACCGTTTCCACATGGACCAAAGGGCTAAGGGTAGGCACGGCAGCCAGGATAAGGGATGCAGCAAAAAATAGGTGTATAATCAATTCTAAAAGAAAAGGAAATGGAAACGTCAAGGTGAAGGTCTGCAAATGAAGTGAAAGGTGTTTGTATGGATGAGGGAGATACCATATATCCAAAAGATATACGAGGTAAGTGAAGTGATGAGGTATGGGTGTGTGTGTGAGGATGGAGTGTGGATTGTAGGGCAATTAGTGGATAGGTGGAATGTGAAGGTTACCTGCTGATGGCACAGTATTGAATATAGTGATCCTTGAATCATCAAGGGGAGTGAGGGAATGAGCTGCCAGTCTGACCCCGCTAAATACCCATGGTCCTGGGCGGATCCCTGCCAACGTCATGTAGGGACGTCTAGCGGAGGCAGGAAGGACCCCCATCTAGGGCAAATAGTGCCCCAGTGGGTGGTCCATCCACCTCCGCCATGGCGTGCGGTGGAATGAGCAAGCAAAGTACCCGCTCGCGGCGTCTGAAGGCGCCAATTCGCAGGACCCGCTGGCGTCATGACGCCGACGCACTGAGGTTCAACCCCGTCACAGGACGAGTAGGGGGAAGAGACTGAGTGCGTCGCAACCCCGGAAGTGAGAAAAACAGTGTTCCGGTCTCACATCTGCAAACCGGACTAGCTGTCTTGAAGTATAGGGACAGGGAAAAGGGATTGGGAAAAAGGGATTATTGGTTATTTAAATGGGATCTAATTGGTTACTAATAAATGAACAATGGTGATAAAATTACTTTTATGAAAGAGTATGGCTGTTGTGTGACTGTAAGGAAAAATGGTTATATCTACAAATTATCGGCTCAGGATCATGAAAAACACATATGGATATGGGAATGAATACAGTAAACACATAATTTACAGTAAAATCGGTGCGTGGGGTCATTGGTTGTGGGTGTCTACCACCCAATTCGTAGAGAAACTCAAAAATAGAAAATGACCCGACGCACTCAAGGGAAACAAGGGCATGCTTCCATCCCTGTATAAACGTATAAAGTTGGGGGGGGGGGAGGATGTGGGACTTTAAATGAAGCATGTCGTTGTGAAATAAAAAGGGAAAGGGAAAATTGATTAAAAATGTATATTTAATTATATGCCATATACCCCTAGGTGTTGTCCATGTTATGAAGAAGCAAAAACATTCATTTGTATACCATAATAAATTATAGGCAATCATACATGATTTACAGGATAATCATGGTATTAAATGTTCAGCTAATATTCAAAGGACATAGTTTAAACAATCAGTAAACACATAAATACAGAAGTTACAAGATCAGGACACAAATGCAAATAAATATAATAAAAATTCATGATTAGAAAGACAAAAGCTGAGCTGAACATCATAGACTAACAACCAAATACTACAGAAAAAGTGGGCTGGACATCATGAGTTGAAAACCCGACGCGTTTCTTGGCTTCTACCAATCATCAGGGGTATGATGTATAATTATATAAACTCTAAAAATTGGGAAAATAAATAGGTAATTAATTGGTAAATGGAGATTGAAAATTACAATGAGGGATTGACAGTGGGGGCCATATGATGGAATTACTCACAGAGCAGCCCGTGAGTTAAGTCCAGATCCGGCAGCAGAATTAAAAGTGATTCAGACAAGCCATCTCACCCGGGGTTGAGGCAGGGTATAAACTGTTTCCACATGGACCAAAGGGCTAAGAGTAGGCACGGCAGCCAGGATAAGAGATGCAGCAAAAAATAGGTGTATAATCAATTCTAAAAGAAAAGGAAATGGAAACGTCAAGGTGAAGGTCTGCAAATGAAGTGAAAGGTGTTTGTATGGATGAGGGAGATACCATATATCCAAAAGATATACGAGGTAAGTGAAGTGATGAGGTATGGGTGTGTGTGTGAGGATGGAGTGTGGATTGTAGGGCGATTAGTGGATAGGTGGAATGTGAAGGTTACCTGCTGATGGCACAGTATTGAATATAGTGATCCTTGAATCATCAAGGGGAGTGAGGGAATGAGCTGCCAGTCTGACCCCGCTAAATACCCATGGTCCTGGGCGGATCCCTGCCAACGTCATGTAGGGACATCTAGCGGAGGCAGGAAGGACCCCCATCTAGGGCAAATAGTGCCCCAGTGGGTGGTCCATCCACCTCCGCCATGGCGTGCGGTGGAATGAGCAAGCAAAGTACCCGCTCAAGGCGTCTGAAGGCGCCAATTCGCGGGACCCGCTGGCGTCATGACGCCGACGCACTGAGGTTCAGCCCCGTCACAGGACGAGTAGGGGGAAGAGACTGAGTGCGTCGCAACCCCGGAAGTGGATGGACCACCCACTGGGGCACTATTTGCCCTAGATGGGGGTCCTTCCTGCCTCCGCTAGACATCCCTACATGACGTTGGCAGGGATCCGCCCAGGACCATGGGTATTTAGCGGGGTCAGACTGGCAGCTCATTCCCTCACTCCCCTTGATGATTCAAGGATCACTATATTCAATACTGTGCCATCAGCAGGTAACCTTCACTTTCCACCTATCCACTAATTGCCCTACAATCCACACTCCATCCTCACACACACACCCATACCTCATCACTTCACTTACCTCATATATCTCCCTCATCCATACAAACACCTTTCACTTCATTTGCAGACCTTCACCTTGACGTTTCCATTTTCTTTTCTTTTAGAATTGATTATACACCTATTTTTTGCTGCATCCCTTATCCTGGCTGCCATGCCTACCCTTAGCCCTTTGGTCCATGTGGAAACGGTTTATACCCTGCCTCAACCCCGGGTGAGATGGCTTGTCTGAATCACTTTTAATTCTGCTGCCGGATCTGGACTTAACTCACGGGCTGCTCTGTGAGTAATTCTATCATATGGCCCCCACTGTCAATCCCTCATTGTAATTTTCAATCTCCATTTACCAATTAATTACGTATTTATTTTCCCAATTTTTAGAGTTTATATAATTATACATCATACCCCTGATGATTGGTAGAAGCCAAGAAACGCGTCGGGTTTTCAACTCATGATGTCCAGCCCACTTTTTCTGTAGTATTTGGTTGTTAGTCTATGATGTTCAGCTCAGCTTTTGTCTTTCTAATCATGATTTTTTATTATATTTATTTGCTTTTGTGTCCTGATCTTGTAACTTCTGTATTTATGTGTTTACTGATTGTTTAAACTATGTCCTTTGAATATTAGCTGATCATTTAATACCATGATTATCCTGTAAATCATGTATGATTGCCTATAATTTATTATGGTATACAAATGAATGTTTTTGCTTTTTCATAACATGGACAACCCCTGGGGGTATATGGCATATAATTAAATATACATTTTTAATCAATTTTCCCTTGCCCTTTTTATTTCACAACGACATGCTTCATTTAAAGTCCCACATCCTTCCCCCCCAACTTTATACGTTTATACAGGGATGGAAGCATGCCCTTGTTTCCCTTGAGTGCGTCGGGTCATTTTCTATTTTTGAGTTTCTCTACGAATTGGGTGGTAGACACCCGCAACCAATGACCCCACGCACCGATTTTACTGTCCATTATGTGTTTACTGTATTAATTCCCATATCCATATGTGTTTTTCATGATCCTGAGCCGATAATTTGTAGATATAACCATTTTTCCTTACAGTCACACAACAGCCATACAAGTTATATTAAACTCTTTCATAAAAGTAATTTTATCACCATTGTTCATTTATTAGTAACCAATTAGATCCCATTTAAATAACCAATAATCCCCTTTTCCCAATCCCTTTTCCCTGTCCCTATACTTCAAGACAGCTAGTCCGGTTTGCAGATGTGAGACCGGAACACTGTTTTTTTCACTTCCGGGGTTGCGACGCACTCAGTCTCTTCCCCCTACTCGTCCTGTGACGGGGTTGAACCTCAGTGCGTCGGCGTCATGATGCCAGCGGGTCCCGCGAATTGGCGCCTTCAGATGCCGCGAGCGGGTACTTTGCTTGCTCATTCCACCACACGCCATGGCGGAGGTGGATGGACCACCCACTGGGGCACTATTTGCCCTAGATGGGGGTCCTTCCTGCCTCCGCTAGACGTCCCTACATGACGTTGGCAGGGATCCGCCCAGGACCATGGGTATTTAGCGGGGTCAGACTGGCAGCTCATTCCCTCACTCCCCTTGATGATTCAAGGATCACTATATTCAATACTGTGCCATCAGCAGGTAACCTTCACATTCCACCTATCCACTAATTGCCCTACAATCCACACTCCATCCTCACACACACACCCATACCTCATCACTTCACTTACCTCGTATATCTTTTGGATATATGGTATCTCCCTCATCCATACAAACACCTTTCACTTCATTTGCAGACCTTCACCTTGACGTTTCCATTTCCTTTTCTTTTAGAATTGATTATACACCTATTTTTTGCTGCATCCCTTATCCTGGCTGCCGTGCCTACCCTTAGCCCTTTGGTCCATGTGGAAATGGTTTATACCCTGCCTCAACCCCGGGTGAGATGGCTTGTCTGAATCACTTTTAATTCTGCTGCCGGATCTAGACTTAACTCATGGGCTGCTCTGTGAGTAATTCCATCATACGGCCCCCACTGTCAATCCCTCATTGTAATTTTCAATCTCCATTTACCAATTAATTACCTATTTATTTTCCCAATTTTTAGAGTTTATATAATTATACATCATACCCCTGATGATTGGTAGAAGCCAAGAAACGCGTCGGGTTTTCAACTCATGATGTCCAGCCCACTTTTTCTGTAGTATTTGGTTGTTAGTCTATGATGTTCAGCTCAGCTTTTGTCTTTCTAATCATGAATTTTTATTATATTTATTTGCTTTTGTGTCCTGATCTTGTAACTTCTGTATTTATGTGTTTACTGATTGTTTAAACTATGTCCTTTGAATATTAGCTGAACATTTAATACCATGATTATCCTGTAAATCATGTATGATTGCCTATAATTTATTATGGTATACAAATGAATGTTTTTGCTTTTTCATAACATGGACAACCCCTAGGGGTATATGGCAAATAATTAAATATACATTTTTAATCAATTTTCCCTTTCCCTTTTTATTTCACAACGACATGCTTCATTTAAAGTCCCACATCCTTCCCCCCCCAACTTTATACGTTTATACAGGGATGGAAGCATGCCCTTGTTTCCCTTGAGTGCGTCGGGTCATTTTATATTTTTGAGTTTCTCTACTTAAATTGTTGTCACTGACACCTCTCATACCTGTCATCGTTAAGAGCATTCAAAGTTATAGGCCCTAGATCTTTTCAGTGGTTTGCAGGTTATATGACTATATACCTTTCTGTTAACTCATCACATTGGCTTTATCCCTCGTTTGGATGATCTGTTTGCCCCCATATTGCCCCCCTCATTTGCCCACCCTTAATATGTGAACAAGCGACGGTAGCTACATTACCCCGATAGGGAAATTTCTCACTTTTCCCGGGCTCCATTTGACCTTGCCTATTGTTATTTTTTGTATTACAGTATTTTGATTCTCATGCTCTTTGCTTCTCCCCTATTTTAGACTCCTTTTTCTCCCCCTCCTTAACCTTTAAGTACACACGGGTTGACCTGCCTGACCAGTGCGTTGCATTCACTGGTAAGTTCTGCTCCCATACACAGCTACGATGGCCCCCCTAAATGTTATCTCCCTGAACGTACAGGGTTTCAAGATACCTCAAAAGTGCACTAAAGCACACCGCTTCTTTAACTCTCTGAAAGCGCATATAGTATTCCTTCAGGAAACATACTTTACAGTGCACTCTACCCCAAAAAATTTCAGCTCCCTCAAGCAACGCTCCCTTTTACGTGGGCCTTGAAAACTATCCTCACAGCTTTTCTCAGTTAACTACCCAGCAATCCTGAGACAGGTGTCAAACTTAATGAAGCAATGATCCTCCCTTATCCTTTCCAAGCTAGGTAAATTTAACATACTCAAAATGATTATCTTACCCAATCTGCTATACCTATTCTATACCTATTCAGAGTCCTACCGGTCCCTGTCCCTGCCTAATATCTGCAGAAAAGTTTGGCAATGTTTGTCCGGGGCTCATTAAAACCCAGGGTACCAAAAAACACACTTTACACACACAAAAAACACCTCCCTAAGCTTTGCAGTGGCTTCAGCTTCCCTAATTTTGCGACATACTATAAAGCGATTGTCCATCTGACTTTTTTCATCGGAAATAGCGACCGTGCGTACAGGGCATTAGTCAAGCCTGACTCTGATTAACCTCCATACACACGGAAATAGGAAGAGGACTTCAGACGCACCCTCGACATAGCAGACTGGTCTGAAATCATCCTCATCCAATATCCTGGCAGTGGAAACCAACTATAAAGTACTGACCCAATGATACTCTCTAGAATAGCCAAATTCATCCCCTCATATTCAGCTCTCTGTTTTTGCGGCTGTTCTGAAAAAGGTACACACATACATATCTGGTGGATTTGCCCAATAGTCCAAACCTATTTTTTGCTCTTACTGCCAAATTGTTTGACGTTCCCGTACAGCCAGACCTAACCTCAGCACTTCTGAATCTTCAATCAGATTCCCTGTCGCACAAGCAATCTAAGCTTTTTTTTCAACTTCTTACGGCTGAGAAAAAAAACATAGCTAAAGCGTTGAAATCCCCCTCTTTGGTTGTAGCTGAAGCCAAACAGAGTAACCCCTGCCATGATGCATGCCAAAATGGAAGCCATTGAAAGAGATCAGGTTCCCAAGTTTGATCAGATTTGGAAACCCTGGATCACACACTGCACTGCTTACCGCCATCCTTTAATCAAACAGTCCTTCTGCTATGGTAGCTGCTATCCCATCATCCCCACCTAGCGTATTGCTGGCAACCAGACCATCCCTGCTGTTTCTCATTCCCCCTCCTCTCCTCTCTTTTCTTCCTCTCTGGATATGGAGCTTCCCTCTCCTTATATATTATGGACTCCTTCTTCCTTGGCTAAACCCCTTTTAGCCACTCCCAGATAACTTTGCCTCATTTATACCCCTGCTATTATTTTATGTATCCTTACTCTGATGATCATATGTGTGTCCATATAAGAACATCTTGTCATTTATCGCAAACTCATGTAATCTGGCAGACAATATTATACTGAGCTCCACCTCCCTTGTTTAAGCCTGTGTGTTTTTGTTTTCTATTATCCAATATAAATCCAATAAAACCCATTTAACAAGGAAAACAGAGGTGGGCAAAATTTTTGTTTTTTTGAGAGCTTCAGATCTGCCCATCCAACATTTTTAAAAGCCACAAGTGATATTATTTCAGATTTTTCTCAGCAGTAACAGCAATAGTGAAACGTTTTGTTTTAATATTACTAATCACAATACAGTTAATTGAACTTCTCTGGAGTAATATTAAAATTACTAGAAGTGGGGAATGAACCACAAGACTCTACCACCAGTGCTAATTATTATGTAAAACCCATTAACATATACAGTACAACACTGAGCTGTGACTTTTTGTTAAAGCTGGTAGTATTTAGTCGCATTTAACTGGAATTGTTCTGTAACGTTGAAGACATTTTTTTTTTTTAAACAATACAATTTTGTTGTTTTTTGTTTTTTACAAAAATACAAACAGAGCAAATGGCAAGAAATAGGACAATGTCAAAACAAAACAGTTTCGCTCCCCACAAATTGGATCCCCAACAAATTCCCCACAAACACCACCTGATTCCAAAGTTCAATACCCTACACAGGTAACATCCAAAATAAAAAGTGCATACCTGGCAATCTTCATTCATTTTGCAGGACACTTATAAGTACCCCATCCCAGGAACTGAGCACTATGAGCTTATTGCATCATGTCTATTAAGTGTTTATCTATAAATGCTAGAACTTGATCATACATCTAAGTGGTTGTCCCTCTGGAAAAAAAGCTTTCAAGTATCATTGTGACGTGTTATGCATACAAGAAATACATTTTCACCAACTGTCACCTCCTACATATTCACATAACAACTTCCCAAATATTATTTCTGCTTCTATTCCAGCTAAGAAAAGAGGCGTGTTAATTGCTTTCAGAGACAAAATAGCTTTTTAACCAATCAATAAAGCTATTGACCCGGCAGGTCACTGTATCATCTTAATGTGCAATTTTAATTCCACCCGATACACAGTGGTGAACCTATACACCCCTACATTAATAATCACCACATTCGTTTTTTAAATAATCAAATGCATAAAGTAGATAAAGTCAAACAGGGATCACTAATACTCTGTGGAGACTTAAACATGGTCCCTGAGCCCAGTGTTGATTCTACGGTGACAGTGACATTTCTTATTGCAGTCATTCTTGCACTCCCATGACCTATATGACCCATGGTGTGCCTCCATTCAACTGAGAAAGACTTTAACTGTTTTTCCACAAGCCACAATTCATATTCCAGGATAGATTTATTCTTAGTAGATAAATGGCTCTTGCAGAAAATACAAGACATTTCCGTTAATGATATAACATGGTCAGATCATGCGTCAATAACTCTTAACGTACTTGACTCCTAATCGTTTCAGTCTACTTTCTTATGGAGGTTTAACAAATTCTTATTGCAATCAATACTACAGAGATACTAGAAATACACCTGAAATAATATTTCTAACTGAATACTGGCAGTGTTATAAATCTGTTTAGTTTGTGGAATGCTCATAAATCCTATATTCATGGTATATTTAATAAACTTGACTCCAGGGTTAAGAAAAGAAGACAGCAGCATATAGACCATCTCATTTCAGAGATCAGAGATTTAGAAACACAGAACAAATTCAACCCTAGTCCAGCTCTAATCAATTCCTTTTCCCAGCGATTTACATAAGTTTTTATCCCAAACCAAAAAAAGTGTGTGGACGAGTCCCTCATACATTTTACTTTACCGACTGCACTTCAAGCAGTATATCCCAAGTAAGAGACTCAGGTATGGGTTGAAATTAAATAAATTGTGTGATCGAGCCACTGTATACGCTTTCACATTCCGGATTTAAGAAGGCAAAGACTCCCAGCTCCAGCCCCGTGATTGCCCCACATATATTGGAACCAGTGGGAAAATTGTCTGGGAGCTGGCATACCCCCTGTTCGAAGGATAAAAGGATACCACTTATATGTTGACAACTATTATAGCCATCTAAATGTTGGTTAAAAAATCACGCGCACCTTGATCAATTAAACCACCACTGCGCACATAGAAAAATGTGAATAAATCAATAAACCTAACAAGCTGCTAACTTAAACAAAATAGTAATGTGAAAAGTATTTTAAATGATAAAATAGTAGTGCTAAACCATATACAATAGATATGCAACTAAATTAATATATATATATCTCAAATACCACCACGTGATAGTGTACAAAAATATATATATAAACAAAAATATATATAACGTTCATTTAGTGAATTTCAAAATTGTAAGTGAAACAAACCTCAAAATAGGGGGTGTTGAAAAACAAGTCCCAAAAGGGAAATCCTTTATGTGTGTATCCAAGTGTTTTATCTTAAAAAACGTCAATCAAAGTCTTTTAATTTGACTTCAATAAAGTAATTCCTTCCACCAACACCGCTGTGACTGTGATTCCTCTCCCAAAGGTCTTGCACTCACCAGAATAAATAGCCTAGCACTCTCATGCATAGGCAATAAAGCTTAGAGACACCAACCAAGGTGATTGAAGCACTTCCAATGGTGTTCGATCAATGCCAAAATATTCGATGTGGATATGCAAAAAATAAAGAAGTGCTTCCAATAGTGAAATACCATCAAAAAAACATTTATTAAAGGCACACGTAACCTTCAAACATTGCACTCACATCACTTCAGAGGTTAACAGAGGTTAAAAGGCACTTCACAAATGAAAAATACTTCACAGCAAACTTCACACAATAGAGGATTATGGCGGTATAATGCGACCCAGAGTGAAACCAACGCTCTCACCCTCCACACGTTCGCCTCCTCGCCACCTCTCCTAGATCTGTAGTTGGCTCAACAGACGTGCTTCCGAACACTATAACTCACTTAACGTTTGCCGCACAGCCACGCCCAGACATGTTTCGTCATACGGACTTCTTCATTGGGATTGGCTGAGCGGCTAAAACAACCTCCCCTTTATACCCTCAATGAATACACTCGTAATTTGGTATCCAGGGCACTTGCACAATACCTGTGTCTCCGTGACCGCGATACTTCAGCAGTGACACCTTCCCGCTTGGTCATACAGGAGAAAAATGCAGTACTAGAATGAAAATTATAAGAATATAATAATAAAAATGTACATTAAACCAATGGCCCCAGTTGATGCATTTTTTATGCGAAACATGTCGGGTACATGAACCTGCTTTCTAGCTTTGCCATTTTTTGTATTAATTTGTGATCACTATTATGCAAGTCTCTGCATTGATGCCTGTATCAATTTTTATTTATTTTTTAAAACCGTGTGTGGTTTATTCTGGATGTTTTTTTAATGAATAAACAGGAAGTTTTATTTTTTACCATCTGATCCTGCACTATGTGGAGCCTCCTTTCTTTTTACTTTTTCATATGATTGATATAATTATTCTGGATGTGCTGATGGTCTGGAATTCTGTGTCACTGCCTTGGAGAGAGCTGATTCCGTGAGTCCACCCCTTCTATGGCTGATCTGTGAGGAGATACCCAGATGAATCTACAACTGCACCTGTCGCCTGTTTGACCCACCACTGCTGGTGTGTGAGTCCACGTTTAGGGGTAAGAGTATTCATTTCTTCTCCCCCTTCCTGGTGTTGGAGTCACATCCCCGGGTGTCACAACGGTCTGAAGTAATGCTATGTATGAACTATAAGCCAGCTGGATTCTATATGTGGAGACCACGCTCCGATTATTATATTCATATTCACCTACTCCTTTGATTCCAGTTCTCATACTGGACATTTTCACTGAACTTTTTTTTTGTATGTTCATATCATATTGTGACATTTGGTGTGTATTTATAATTTGTGTATCTGCACCTGGTTATCAGTTCACTAGATCACATCAAGTCACATATTCTTCACTTATCATATACCTAGATTCATACGTGTCTCTGGGCTTTGTCACTAATTTAGGCACCGCATTTTTTATTTTTCTATTTAAAACCTGCGGGCAGATCCTTTATAATCACATATTATAAGTTACTACAGGGAGAAATATAAACAGAAATCGCACCAATCCGTTTAACCCTTTTGGTCTTGTACTAAGAACCCCTGAAAGTGTATACCTTTATATATTTATACAGAGTTTATAGTTCTACAAGACCAATTTACCCCAAGGGAAGACCAAGGGAAAAATAAAGGGAATTAAGAGAAGAGCCACCACAACGTTTATTTCTGTACTTAAATATGGACCTTAACCTGTGTTCTACTCATCTTTATTTTGTACCTTATTCTTTAGTAAAAAAAAAAAAACAATAAAAACGAATATATAAAAAAAAAACTTTAGGAGTACTTTTCCTGCCGTAAATGTGCCATTTGCCATCTAAATACAAATAGGGACAGATGGATCGATCAATTCAAATCGTTGGTCACCTCCAGGACCTATTATGTTGATACTTTTATTACTTTTATTACATGCACCTCCCAAAATGTTGTCTACTTGCTCATTTTTCCCTGTGGCGTACAATATGTGGGTCGCACTGTAAGAGCTTTGAATGTTAGGATAAAGGAGCATGTGGCTAACATTAAGAAGGGATTCCTTAAGAAAGCACTGGCGATTAGATTATCAAGATGCATTTTGAAAATTATCCATTGTGATCAATCAGGTGTGTATCGGCCCCTTTCTCATTGACCAGAGGGACAAGGCAGGGATGTCCCCGATCCCCGCATTTTTTTTGCTCTGGCCATTGAACCATTGACTGAGGCTATCCGCTCTTCTACAAATGTTGTCGGAATTCATAGATCTACAGGTGAAGATAAGATAGCACTCAATGCGGATGACACTCTAGTGTTTTTGGTGGATACAAGTCCATCCCTGTCCGTAGTTATGTCCTTAATAGACTTGTATGGATCCTTTTCATGATTTAATATTAACTGGGACAAATCCATAATGCTGCTTTTGGACCATGCGCGTTTAGAGCATCCACACCAGGCTCATCAGATGGCCCTGGTTACATCATTTAAACCATAGATTTTTATTGGTTTTTCTTTTTTTCACAGTGTATACAGAATATATGATACATTATACAGTACAGAGTCATACAATGTGATTAACAAGTATAGATCCTAAGGGGAGGAATATAACCTGCAAGTTATGTATGGAACTACACAAGTAGGGATTAGCATAGGCCTCACTAGGAGGATAAGCCTGTCACCCCTTTAGGGTTCACACTGTGAGCAGGCTACTTGTATGGACGATGCTGTGCAGTTCGTCCCGGACCTTAATGAGGGTCCAAGGATTTCAGTTAAACATTAGGATCAGGAACGCTTAAACTGTAACCAATATTAAACAAGGATAAGTCTAAACTATGTGGGTAAGCATATTTGGACAAGCATTCCTAGTCATACCTTACTATTAGATAGTTCATACCACTAGACGTTGATGGAGATCATTCATCAAATCATAACATAGCATATTCTGTCATATTTGTGAGAGGGCGTATTTGGATGTTTTCCATATTTCCCAGTTTCTATGGAAGTTTAGGAAACGTCTTTCGGTATAAGCAAGCATCCTTTCCATAGTATATTGTGAATTTACTCTAGCTATGACTACTGAGATATTGGGAGGCGCTTGGGAGCGCCATTCTTTTGCAATCGATATGCGCGCTGCGAACATGACGTGAGTGACCACTTTTCTCATTAGAGGAGGGAAGTTTTCTATACCAAGGTTCAATATTGCAAGTGCAGCGTTAATAGTATAATCTATTCCGGTGATTTTCCGAACGAGTGATTGCACTTTTAACCAGAATGTGTGTAGAACATCACAACTCCAGAATATATGGATTAGACTACCTGTGGATTTGCAATTTCTCCAGCATAAAGGCGAAGTATCAGAGTTCATTTTATTAAGGCGGGCCGGGGTAAAGTACCATCTGTGTAGGAGTTTTTGAGCATTATCCCAGTGGTCCACGCATGCCGAAGATTTACTGTTGTATTGTATTGCTTTATGCCACTGGTGTAAAGGGAATTCTTTCTGAAGTTCTTGTTCCCATTTATGCATACATGGGAGCTTAGTTTGGACATAGAGTGGGGACGCGTATTTGTAAAAGAGGGATATACCTTTGAGGTTATTTGGGGGTTTGCTCATAAGAAAATCCCACAGTCTCTGCGGGATTTCTATTGTTTTAATTGGTGTACTACGCCAATAATGATGTATCTGGAAGGCCCTGTAGTTATCTATTACACTCTTTGCATTCAAGGTTGGGACTGTGAAGTGCATTCCCACCTTTCTCCAAGATTGTGCCGAGAAGTTAGGTATTAGATATTCATAGGATGCAAGTGGGAGAATTAGTTTGTGGGTGAGGGTATCAGTGAAGCGGGTATTGGTTAGGAAGGTCCAAGCATCTATGGATGCTTGTATAGTTGGGTACGATGGAGCGATGGTTCTATGATTAATGCTGGCAGCAAAAGCTAATGCCGGAAGATTATGACCAGGTGTGACTGTGCTTTCAATGTCTGACCATCGGTTGTCTGTTTGGCAGGAGAACCAGTATCTTAATTGATCTAAAATTGCAGCCCTATAGTATAGTTGGGCATTCGGCAATCCCACCCCTCCAAGATGCTTAGGTTTGTAAAGCTGTGCTAGTGCAACTCTTGGTTTTTTACCCCCCCAAATAAACTTTTTCAGAGATGCCTCTAATTGCGTAAAGAATTTTTGGGGTACTGGGATGGGCAGTGTCCTGAAGTAGTAAAGGAGTTTAGGCAATACCTGCATTTGGTACGCGGCTACCCTCCCCAGCCAAGTGAGATGTAGGGTGCCGATTTGATTAAGTTCCGCATCTATTCTACTCAGTAGCGGGGGGTAGTTAGTCGGGTAGATTTTGGCGGATGATGAGGTTAGCTGCACACCCAAGTACGTGATAGCCGGGGGATCCCAGTTGCAAGGGAATATGGTTTGTAATCTAGTTTTTTCTTCGCATGGGATGTTAAGTGTTAGAGCGTAGCATTTAGATGTGTTGACTTTGTAAAAGGAGATCTGCCCAAATTTGTATAATATATTTTGGATGGCTGGTAGAGATGTCGATGGGTTGGAGACAGTGAGAATGATGTCATCCGTGAAAAGTCCTATTTTATGGGCTCCAGAACCAGATTCTATGCCTGTGATTTCTACATTGGACCTGATTGATTCCGCTGAGGTTCTATAACTAGGGAGAAGATAATTGGGGATAGTGGGCATCCTTGTCGGGTGCCATTTGATAATTTAAAGGTGTCAGAGAGCATACTGGACGTGTATACTCTGGCAGTAGGGTTAGAATATAGGGACATTATGGCCATGTGAATTGGACCTGATATTCCGAATTTGTGTAGAGTCTTTGACAGATATCCCCAATGGACCCTGTCAAAGGCCTTTTCTGCGTCAAGAGCTAGGAAGGTACTAGGTGTTCGCGTGACCTCTGCTAAGCGTAGAAGGTTTAGCATTCGTCTAGTGCTATCTGGGGCTTGCCTACCTTTCACAAAGCCAACTTGATCCAAACCTATAAGAGAGGTAGTTACATCCATCAGTCTATTTGCTAGAATTTTGGCATATATTTTCAGGTCGGAGTTTAACAGTGATATAGGCCTAAAATTTTGTGGCAGCGACGAGTCTTTGCCAGGTTTTGGTAATGTAACTATTATCGCTTGGAGCATTTCATTCGGGAAGGAGCCTGATGAAGCTGCAATGTTAAAAATTTTCACTAGTTCAGGTGTTAGGAGTGAAGAAAACGCTTTATAATACTCAGCTGAGAAGCCGTCTGCGCCTGGAGATTTATGCATGGGTAGTGATGTAATAACATCCTCAACTTCCTGGGTGGAAATGGGAGCATTCAGTTTTTGCAGGTAAATTGGCTCTATACACGGAAGGTGTACACTACTTAAAAAGTCATCAATCTCTTTGTCTGAAGGTTGATGAGTAGATGAATCTACATTAAGATTGTACAAGGACTCATAATAGTCCTTAAACGCATTGGCAATATCTTTAGGATTGCTAAGCGACTTCTTGGAGACGTGGTGCTTGATGTGCTTAAGATTGGAGCGTACCTGTCGTTTCTTAAGTTGGGAGGCTAGGATTTTACCCGCTTTATTATTTTGGGAATAGTATGAAACTTTCAATCTTTTAAAGTAAGTGTCATAATCTGCTCTAATTTCCTGTCTTAGATCCTCACGGCAGGCAGTGAGGCGTTTAAGGATATTGTCAGATTTGGTGTCTGTGTTTTTGTGCTGTGTTTCTAAATCTGCTATGGATTCCTGTAGCTGTGTCATGCGTTGTAATTTTTTCCTCTTTTCCCTGGAGGCAATTTGGATAAGAGTACCCCTAGCAAAAGCTTTGTGTGCACACCAGGTGGTCATAGGGGAGCATTCCCCATTATCATTGATCTTAAAATATTCTGTCAACCTTCCCTCTATCTCATCTCTGATCTTGGGGTGCGACAGGAGGAAGGTATTATTACGCCACAGAGGCCTGTGAGAGAATTTGCCGGTATCCACAATCCCAATAGTCACTGGCGCATGGTCCGACCATGTGATATTATGGATGTCAGCAGTTTGGACATTTTGCAATGTGTGTATATCAGTTAGGAAGAGATCAATTCTTGAATAGCTATCATGTACCGTTGAATAATACGTATAGTCTCTTTCATTAGACCTAAGGCAGCTCCATGGATCAAAGAGCCGTTCTTCATGGCACAATGATCCTAATGAGGGCCTACGCCTACGGGCTACTGAAGATACGTCTAATTCTTTGTTCATAACTATATTGAGATCACCACATAATATCAGACCACCCTTTTGTAGCTTCTTAGCCAGCTTAATAATCTTGCGAATAAATTTCAAAGGTCTTACATTGGGCGCATAAACATTCACTAATGTGTAGATGGTTCGGTTCACTTCAACTACTAATATAAGGTAGCGTCCAAGGGGGTCAGCATGTTCCTGTAAAAGAGAAAAGGTTAATGTGTCCTTGAAAGCAGTCATTACCCCATTCTTTTTTATAGAGTTTTTGGCAGTAAAGATATGTGGGAATCTGACGTGTGTACATTTTGGGGGGTTCACACTAGAAAAATGAGTCTCTTGTACACATAAGATCTCACACTGTGAGTCCATGGCGGATTTCCAGAGGGCTCTCCTTTTATGCGGGCTGTTCAACCCCCTCACATTATATGACATAAGCTTAAGGGTCATTCCATTGAAGTGTTGCGCATTGCTGCCATCTAGTGGTTGGTCCTATTAGTAGTATCCTTATTCCAGGTATGTTCAGAATGCTTGTGATCCGAAAAAGAGAAAAGTAAAACTGTTTCGTAACTTGAGAAGTAACAAAAAAACTAATCAGAGTCAACTGAAGAAAAACTGTACATGCGTCAGAAAGGATAGGCCGCTTGGTATGCGGCAAACAGGTTACGGAAGGCATCTCGTAACTTATGTGGGGGAAAAGGTGAATAGACATTCAACCATACAGCCGAACATCGGGTGTATTGATTAGTCACTCATAGAATATGAGAAGGTCAAAAGGTATCAGGCGTGCAGTGTCCCCTTGTTCTGGCGAGAGTTGTTGCGGCTTTGGCGTGGAGGATTCATGTCCGCAGGGATTCCATCCGCGGGTAGAAGATGTCATTTACGGAGAAGCTCTAGCCCTTTTTCCAGAGTCGCAATTGTATGCGATACATTATTCATGTCCACTAGCAATTTAGCCGGGAAGCCCCATTTGTAGAGGATTTTATGATTGCGCAGCAGTTTGGTAATCGGAACCAGGTCTCGCCTGGCGGACAGGGTAGCCTGCGACAAGTCAGCATAAAGTGCAATTCCAGAAAATGGATCAGGGAGAGCAGGGTGTTGTCTTGCAAAACGCATGAGCTGATCCTTTACATGGTAAAAATGTATTCTTGCAATAACATCTCGGGGGATTTGATCGGGCAGGAAAGAGGGTTTAGGCAGTCTGTGGGCCCTGTCAATGGTGATGTCTGCTGAACTCAATGACGGAAGGGCTGTCAGCATAAGCTTTTGCAGGTACGCTGTGAGTTCAGCAGGCTTGACTGTCTCAGGTATCCCTCTAAATTTAATATTATTCCTCCTTGCCCTGTCCTCAAGGTCAGCCATCTTAAGGCGCATAGCTTTAATCTCGTCTTCCACCTCAAAGTGAGCATCAACAAGCTCATTGTGTGCCAATGTAAAATCCTCCATTTTTTTTTCCACATATTCTACCCTGCTAGCCACCGCAGCAACTTCTTTTTGTGTGATATGCATAAACGCTGCCATGTCATGTTGGAGGGCCCCCCGCAGGGTTTGCAGCATTTCTTTCATTGTGGTATCTATAATGGGCATCCCTGAGGTGGGAAATGCATCCAGCTGTTGATTATAGTTGGAGGATTCCTCCATTTCTTCCCCTGCAGTTTCCGTGTCATTCAGAGGCTCCCCTCCATCCCCCACCCTTCTCCTTTGTTTAGCAGGGCTATTAAAAGGTGATGATGCTGTATTAAGGGATTGGGGATGTGACTCACCCGAGGATTGCAGTGGATTGTTGGAAGGCTGCATCATGGAGGCTGAGGAAGGGCTCCCGGCGCGGGCGCCATCTTGGATTTCTCGGCCCGCTAATGGAGGGAAGAAATCCATTAGTTTTCGGGGTCCCTCTCTCTCCTTGCGTTTCAGCATTGTTGCCACACTGTACCCCTCGTCTTTCCCAGTCGATCGATATATTTTTTGTGATGCCTGTACCGCTGTGAGCCGCGTTAGTACACCCGGTGTGTCAGAGCTCACCTAACACACATCCATCAGCTCTGGCTGCCGGCTCCGCCCCCCTGGTTACATCATTTAAATATTTGGGAGTGGTAATTACTTCAAATATCACAGAATACACAGACAAGAATATACTCCCTCTTATTGTCAAATTTAGACAACTGAGCAAAACATGGAGTAAATTCCCGTTGTCCATGGTAGGGAGGGCAAATTTAGTGAAGATTGTGTGGATGCCCCAGATGCTATATGTATTGCATAATTCCCCCATATGGTTGACGTTACGATTATTCAGGACTATCGATTTGGTTTTTAGGGATTTTGTGTGGAAGGGGGAAAACCTAGAATTAGATTAGAAACATTACAACAGCCCATAGATAAGGGGGGAATTGCGATACCCAATCCAAGATTATATTTTATTGCATCACAATTACAACACTGGCACGGCTGGGAGGTAGTGGACATGCAGGATCCTACACAGAAGATAATAATATCCCAACTTAAAAAACACCCTTTAGTTTAACTAATAGTAGCTCACCACTTTTATAATAAAAGAAAATTCCCTACTTTCTACTTGATTCACAGGGTATGGGAAGCAGTGCGAACTATTACTCAGCATAAGGGCTATTTGAAACACATGCCTATATGGGATAACTACTACCTTTGAATTAAATAGACTTTTTGAATTTTTAAATTGGAAAAAAGCGGTATAATATTCTTGTATCAGTTATATGAAGGGGATGCTCTGCTTTCTTTTAATATATTAAAAGACCGCTATCAGTTAACGAATAAAAACATCTACCAATAACTTCAAATACGTCATGTATTACAGATCCAGAGCTCAAAATTCCAATTACAGTATAGACACTCTAAAATACTATCAAAGGCAACTTCGGCTACTTGCACGAAACAAGGATTAACCACTTAAGCCCCGGACCATTATGCAGCTTAAAGACCAGAGGTGTTTTCAGAATTTGGCACTGTGCTGCTTTAACTGTAAATTGTGCGGACATGCAATTTTGTACCCAAACAAAATCCAAAATTTACACCCTTAGAAATCCTGAAGGCGGTGCTTGGTTTTCAGGGTCCTGTACGCGGCTAGGCTCCCAAAATGTCTCACACATGTGGTATTCCCGTACTCAGGAGAAGCAACAGAATGTATTTTGGGGTGCAATTCTACATATAACCATGACATGTTTGAGCAATATATCATTTAGTGACAACTTTTTGTACATTTATTTTTCTTTTTGTCATTATTCAATCACGTGGGACAAAAATAAAAATTCAATGGGCTCAACATGCCTCTCAGCAAATAGCTTGGGGTGTCTACTTTCCAAAATGGGGTCATTTGGGGGGGGGGGTTGAACTGTCCTGGCATTTTATGCACAACATTAGGAAGCTTATGTCACACATCAACCACTCTTCTAACCACTTGAAGACAAAGCCCTTTCTGACACTTTTTGTTTACATGAAAACATATTTTTTTTGCAAGAAAATTACGTTGAACCCCCAAACATTATACATTTTTTTAAAGCAAAGGCCCTACGGATTAAAATAGTGGGTGTTGCATTTTTTTTCCACACAGTATTTGCGTAGCGATTTTTCAAACGCATTTTTTGGGGAAAAAACACACTTTTTTTTTTAAATGCACTAAAACACACTATATTGCCCAAATGTTTGATGAAATAAAAAAGATGATCTTAGGCCGAGTACATGGATACCAAACACGACATGCTTTAAAATTGCGCACAAACGCGCAGCGGCGACAAACTACATACGTTTTTAAAAGCCTTTAAAAGCCTTTACAGGTTACCACTTTAGATTTACAGAGGAGGTCTACTGCTAAAATTACTTCCCTCGATCTGACCTTCGCAGTGATACCTCACATGCATGGTGCAATTGCTGTTTACATATGACGCTAGACCGATGCTTGCGTTCGCCTTTGCGCAAGAGCAGGGGGGGGCAGGGGTGCCTTTTTTTTTGTTTTTTATTGTTTTTTTAAACTGTTCCTTCCATTTTTTTTACCATTTTTATTGTTATCTCAGGGAATGTAAATATCCCCTATGATAGCAATAGGTAGTGACAGGTACTCTTTTTTTGAAAAAAATTGGGGTCTATTAGACCCTAGTTCTTTCCTCTGCCCTCAAAGCATCTGGCCACACCAAGATCGGTGTGATAAAATGCTTTCCCAATTTCGCAATGGCGCTTTTTATATCCGGGTAGGACATTCCCTCCCACTGCTTGTAAAAGCAGTGCAGAGGCTAATTAGCCACTAGAATTGCTTTTACATGAAATCCGGCCGCTGGCTGAAAAGAAAGATACCAAGATGATACCTAAACCCGCAGGCATCATTCTGGTATAACCATTCAAAGTCCAGCAACATACCAGTACGTTGCTGGTCCTTGTTGGACATGTATTGTAATCTTTTTTTCATGCAGCCTGTTGGCTGAACGAAAAAAAGAGATTGATCGGTGGGTATGCCCACCATTAGAATACCTCCCTTCATCCACCCACTTCTAATGATGCGCATACATGCACCATTTATATATGCCGAAGCATGGGGGCATCCTCCCACAAAAAAGTTATGCTGCGTACACACGGTTGGACATTTCCACGGGCAAGCCTCCGTCGGAATTTTGACCGTATGTACGCGGCATTAGGAGCAAAATCGCTCCTCCGCCCCTGCTGCCCCCATGCTTCGGCATATATGCAATTTTTTTTAACTGTGGTGGTGAAATCACCTCCTACAGCGTTGGAGTCACGGCTTTATGTATTGTGGGAGAAAACGCTGTTGCTGTCAAGATAAATAGATCTGCAACTGAATGGCGTACCTGCTAAGCAAATGATGGTTAACATTAAAACAAAGTAACATTACAGTATAACAGTAAGACCTTACCATACCATACCTGCAAAGCAAATACCAAAAAAAAAACTAGTAAAAAATAAAAAAAATTTTTAACGCAACCTGTGCCTAAAATATATATATATGCCGAAGCATGGGGGCATCCTCCCGCAAAAAAATTATGCCGCGTACACACGGTCGGACTTTTCCACGGGCAAGCCTCCGTCGGAATTTCGACCGTATGTACACGGTATAAAAGGTTATGCTGCGCACACACCGTCAGACTTTTCCACGGGCAAGCCTCCGTCAGAATTTCAACCATATGTACGCGGCATTAGGAGCAAAATCACTCCTCCGCCCCTGCTGCCCCCATGCTTCGGCATATACAGTATGCTCTTTTTTTTAACTGTGGTGGTGAAATCACCTCCTACAGCGTTGGAGTCACGGCTTTATGTATCGTGGGAGCAAACGCTGTTGCTGTCAAGATAAATAATTCCGCGCTGCAGCTGAATGGCGCACCTGAAAACAAAAAATTACATACCTGAAAAGCAAGCATGATAAAACAGTAAAAAATAGCAGAACAATAGAGAGAAAATAGAGAGAGAGAGAGAGAAAACAATAAAACGACAACTATTTTTGGTTTTTTTATTTTATATTTTTTTTGTGTTTTTTGTTTTTACGTTTTTTTTTTCTTTTTTACACTTTTTTTGTAACTTTAACAACTGTAATAGTTTGGGTCTCTCAAAATGCGATGGCATCTTGGGAGACCCTGTGTAAGTGTGTCCTGTTCTGTGCAATGCTGTACCCTACGCTAAAACTTCACTTTTGAGTGGAAGCGTTCAAAACATTTACCAATGCAAAGACCATGATTGTCAGGACAGCGTGGACAAAAATAACGGGTGTCACGCCTAAATCCGCGCTTGCTACAGACACGACATCTTTTTTGGGGGGCTCGTTGGGTAGGGGTACTCTCGAGGACATACGGATAATGCCTCTCATGCAGCTGGCTTACTGCATTTGGTTGGGGATGGTGAGGTGCAGAACCGCCTGAATACAGGAGTTCTGTGACTATCTCATCCTGGAATTTTAGGAGAGATAACGTCCCGCCTGAAGCTCTGTATAGCACATGAGCGTTCAGCAAAGCCAATTGGAATAAGGATAGAGACACTTTTTTGTACCAGCGTCTCGCCTTACGGTCAATTAGATACAGCGCCAACAACTGGTCGTTGAGGTCCACCCCTCCCATATTTTGGTTATATTCATGGACACAGAGGGGTTTCTCCACAACACCAGTCGCTGTACGAATTTGGACTGTCGTGTCTGCATGAAGGGAGGTAAGAAGGAAAACATTCTTATTATCCCTCCACTTCACAGCGAGCAAGTTATTACACTTCAAGCAGGCTCTCTCCCCCAGCCTAAGACGGGAATCTACAAGCCTCTGGGGAAAGCCCCGGCGATTAGGTCGCACGGTGCCACATGCTCCAATCTGATGATCAAACAAGTGACTAAACAGTGGCACACTTGCTGTGAAGGTACTGCTTGAAAGACAGGCGGCCAGAAAATTTAATCAGGGACTTATCAACGCAGACAACTTGATAGGGAATAAACAAGGCTGCAACACGTTCGTTGAAGTGGTTTATGAGGGGCCGGATTTTGTAGAGCCTGTCGTATTCAGGGTCTCCACGTGGACGACAAAGTTCATTGTCATTGAAATGCATGAACCGCAAGATCTGCTCGTATCGTTTCCTGGGCATGGAGGCAGAGAACACGGGCATGTGGTCAATTGGGTGCGTGGACCAATAAGCACGCAATGACGGGAATTTATGTGTGCCCATGTTGAGGGAAAGGCCTAGAAATAATTGGTTTCCAATCTTTGGCAATGGAAGGCAACTGGGGATTAGTGGCGATGAATTGACCAGCATATAAATTACTCTGGTCCACAATAGATCTATAGAGATCTTTCGTGAAAAACAGCGAATAAAAATCAATTGGCATAAAATCACATGTTTCCACCTGAATACCGGGTTGGGCAGTGAATGGGGAAAGTACGGGTTCTGCAGAAGTGGTGGGGACCCAATCAGGATAGGCATATTCTGCAGAAAGGGCACTATAGGCACGACGGGCCTGCCTTTGTCTTCTTCTTGGTGGCAGCGGGACACTACTTGTGCTTGCCACCTCGCCAGCTTGAACTGCACTTATGGGACTCGCCACGTCACCATGTGATACTGCAGTGCTGGATGTATGCCCAGGCTGTACTAGGCCGCTGGTGCTTGCCAATTCACCAGAAGGAATAGCGGCGCTAGTACTACTCTGCTCCATGATACCAGAGCCCTGCGGTTCTTGCTCCTTAACAACCTCAGAAGATCGGGATCGGGTACGCCTGACCTTAGCAGGGACCTCATCTTCGTCGTCAGAGCTATCTGACATGGAGCCGCTGACTTCACTGTCTTCTACGGGAAGATATTCTGAGCCTGAATCTGACAGATGCGTGACCTCCTCTTCACTATCTGTCATGCTCAGAATCTCGTAGGCCTCTTTACTAGTGTACCTTCGATTTGCCATTTTGGGCTCTAAATTTAGGGGTACACTAGTAAGATTCACAGGTAAAAAAGCACCTGACTGTCAGCAAATGTATCAAACGCTTAAAAAAAACTGTTAGCGATCGCAGGGATCAGGACTGTCTCTGCGAACGCTGCAGTTATGTGTGTTGTGTTTGGTAAGTTACAGTGATCGATCGATACTGCATTTGGGTGGGCTGGGCTGGGCTGGGCGGAGGGGCTAAACGCAGGTGCTATCAGGTATCTGGGCTGATCCCGCTAACACTGCGTTTTTGGGAACCCTAAACCGCTGGGGACGCTAGTATAGATCTGATCAGATCAGATCAGATATTGATCTGTTCAGATACTATACCACTAAGGGAGGTGTATGCTTTGCGTGTGGGTGTTAGCATTACTGGCACTAACCTAACGCTGCCTGGGGCGACGCAGACCCTCTCTGGCACTAAAACCTAATTGATATCACCCGCTGGGCGATCAGGGGGTTAAACTTTTATTGGGTTATATACGGTGGATGCCCTGATGCTATAAAAAGCAAACTAACCAACCAGCGTCACCCGTAACACTTATATGGTGATCACTGGTGAAAGGGTTAACAAGGGGCAATCAGGGGGTTAAAACCGTTATTAGGTTATATATGGGGGTACCTGACGCTATATAAAAACCTGACGAGTAACCTAAATAACTAACTGGCTGACCAGTGTCACCAGTGACACTTATACGGTGATCACTGGTGAAAGGGTTAACTCTAGGGGCAATCAGGAGGTTAAAATAATATATGGGGGTACCCGACGCTATAAAAACCTGCGGCGAACCTAAAAATAAATAACTGGCTATCTAGGGCACCACCGGCACTAAATACAGCGATCGGAAATACGATCGCTTAGTGACGCTGGTGTTAGGGGGTGAAAGGGTTTCCTGGGGGACGATCAAGGGGTTAAACCTTTATTAGGGGGGGTTAGGGGGCTACCCTGGACCTAAAGGGGCCTAAACCTAACTGCCCTGCAACTTTTTACTGTCACAAATGACACTGATTGCAGTGATCAGTAAAAAAAATGACCACTGCAAACGGTGCACTTTGACTGGGGGTACAGGGGGTGATCTGGGGGGTGATCTGGGGGTGACTGGGGGGTTTAAGTGTGCCTACGTGTACTGGTAAATAAACAAAAACTAAAATTTACGCTTATGGAGACATACAAAAATAAATGACAAGTGAAAAGAAATTATTATATGCGCAGCTGCTACAGCATAAGGCACTAACACCTTAAGAGTAGGGATGAGCTTCGAGTTCGAGTCAAACTCATGTTCGACTCGAACATTGCCTGTTCGCCCGTTCGCCGAACAGCAAACAAATTGGGGTGTTCGCGGCAAATTCAAAAAATCTATGGGAGAAATCTAAAGTGATAATTATAAAGGCTTATATGCAAGTTATTGTCCTAAAAAGTGTTTGGGGACCTGGGTCCTGCCCCAGGGGACATGTATCAATGCAAAAAAAAGTTTTAAAAACGGCCGTTTTTTCGGGAGCAGTGATTTTAATAATGCTTAAAGTGAAACAATAAAAGTGAAATATTCCTTTAAATTTCGTACCTAGGGGGTGTGTATGATATGCATGTAAAGTGGCTAGGGATGAGCTTCGAGTTCGAGTCGAACTCATGTTCGACTCGAACATTGCCTGTTCGCCCGTTCGCCGAACAGCGAACAAATTGGGGTGTTCGCGGCAAATTCGAAAAATCTATGTCAGAAATCTAAAGTGCTAATTATAAAGGCTTATATGCAAGTTATTGTCCTAAAAAGTGTTTGGGGACCCGGGTCCTGCCCCAGGGGACATGTATCAATGCAAAAAAAAGTTTTAAAAACTGCCGTTTTTTCGGGAGCAGTGATTTTAATAATGCTTAAAATGAAAAAATAAAAGTGAAATATTCCTTTAAATTTCGTACCTGGGGGGTGTGTATGATATGCATGTAAAGTGGCGCATGTTTCCCGTGCTTAGAACTGTCCCTGCAAAAAATGTCATTTTTGAAAGAAAAAAAGTCATTTAAAACTCACTCGCGGCTATTAATGAATTGTCGGCTCCCGGCAATACATTCAAAAGTCATTGATAAAAATAAAAAAAAGCGTGGGGGTTCCCCAGAATTCAATTACCAGGCCCTTCAGGTCTGGAATGGATATTAAGGGGAACCCCGCCGCAAATTTTAAAAAAAATTGACGTGGGGTTCCCCCAAATATCCATTCCAGGCCCTTCAGATCTGGCATGGATTTTAAGGGGAACTCCACCCCAAATGAAAAAAAAAATGGTGTGGAGTCCCCCTAAAAATCCATACCAGACCCCTTATCCGAGCACGCAACCTGGCCGGCCGCAGGGGAAAAGGGGGGGACGAGAGAGCGGCCCCCTCCCTCCTGAACCGTACCAGGCCACATGCCCTCAACATGGGGAGGATGTCCCCATGTTGATGGGGACAAGGGCCTCATCCCCACAACCCTTGCCCGGTGGTTGTGGGGGTCTGCGGGCGGGGGGCTTATCGGAATCTGGAAGACCCCTTTAACAAAGGGGACCCCCAGATCCCGGCCCCCCCCTATGTGAATTGGTAAGGGGTACATTGTACCCCTACCATTTCACGAAGAAAGCGTAAAAAAATGTTTAAAAAAACACACAAACACCTTGAAAAAGTCCTTTATTTTAAAAAAAAAACATTCCAGTGGTGAAATCCAGTGTCCCGCGGCGATCCCGATGTCCAGCGCTGTCCTTCATTGGTTGTGCCTGAGCGGACCTGATGGGGAACTCCCTCTCAGTATTTTAAATGTATAGACCCGCCCCTTCTAAAGTTCCCCATCAGGTCCGCTCAGCGGACCAGATGCGGAACATGAGAAGGGGCGGGTCTATACATGTATTACCAAAGTGAGAGCAGTTCCCCATCAGGTCCGCCCCCTCAGTATGTCAGACCCGCTTACGTCATTGGCTTGAGCGGGGAACTTCCTTCACTGTGTAATTAAAATTTACATAGTGAAGGAAGTTCCCCGCTCAAGCCAATGACGTAGGCGGGTCCGACATACCGAGGGGGCGGACCTGATGGGGAACTGCTCTCACTTTGGTAATACATGTATAGACCCGCCCCTTCTCATGTTCCGCATCTGGTCCGCTGAGCGGACCTGATGGGGAACTTTAGAAGGGGCGGGTCTATACATTTAAAACACTGAGACGGAGTTCCCCATCAGGTCCGCTCAGGCACAACCAATGAAGGACAGCGCTGGACATCGGGATCGCCGCGGGACACTGGATTTCACCGCTGGAATGTTTTTTTTTGTTTTTTTTTTAAATAAAGGACTTTTTCAAGGTGTTTGTGTGTTTTTTTTTAAAAAAAATTATGCTTTCTTCGTGAAATGGTAGGGGTACAATGTACCCCTTACCAATTCACATAGGGGGGGGGAACGGGATCTGGGGGTCCCCTTTGTTAAAGGGGTCTTCCAGATTCCGATAAGCCCCCCGCCCGCAGACCCCCACAACCACCGGGCAAGGGTTGTGGGGATGAGGCCCTTGTCCCCATCAACATGGGGACATCCTCCCCATGTTGAGGGCATGTGGCCTGGTACGGTTCAGGAGGGAGGGGGGGCGCTCTCTCATCCCCCCTTTTCCCCTGCGGCCGGCCAGGTTGCGTGCTCGGATAAGGGGTCTGGTATGGATTTTTAGGGGGACTCCACGCCATTTTTTTTTTATTTGGGGTGGAGTTCCCCTTAATATCCATTCCAGACCTGAAGGGCCTGGTAATAGAATTCTGGGGAACCCCCACGCTTTTTTTTTTTTTTTTATCAATGACTTTTGTATGTATTGCCGGGAGCCGACAATTCATTAATAGCCGCGAGTCAGTTTTAAATGACTTTTTTTCTTTAAAAAATGTCATTTTTTGCAGGGACAGTTCTAAGCACGGGAAACATGCGTCACTTCACATGCAAATCATACACACCCCCCAGGTACGAAATTTAAAGGAATATTTCACTTTTATTTTTTTATTTTAAGCATTATTAAAATCACTGCTCCCGAAAAAACGGCCGTTTTTAAAACTTTTTTTTGCATTGATACATGTCCCCTGGGGCAGGACCCAGGTCCCCAAACACTTTTTAGGACAATAACTTGCATATTAGCCTTTATAATTAACACTTTAGATTTCGAACGTTCGAGTCCATTGTATTTAATAGGGTTCTAAATTTCACACGAACATTTTGTCTGTTCGCAGGTTCTGGTGCGAACCGAACAGGGGGGTGTTCGGCTCATCCCTGAAAGTGGCGCATGTTTCCCGTGCTTAGAACTGTCCCTGCAAAAAATGTAATTTTTGAAAGAAAAAAAGTCATTTAAAACTCACTCGCGGCTATTATTGAATTGTCGGCTCCCGGCAATACATACAAAAGTCATTGATAAAAAAAAAAAAAAGCGTGGGGGTTCCCCAGAATTCAATTACCAGGCCCTTCAGGTCTGGAAAGGATATTAAGGGGAACCCCGCCGCAAATTTAAAAAAAAAATGACGTGGGGTTCCCCCAAATATCCATTCCAGGCCCTTCAGATCTGGCATGGATTTTAAGGGGAACTCCACCCCAAATTTAAAAAAAAATGGCGTGGAGTCCCCCTAAAAATCCATACCAAACCCCTTATCCGAGCACGCAACCTGGCCGGCTGCAGGGGAAGAGGGGGGATGAGAGAGCGGCCCCCCTCCCCCCTGAACCGTACCAGGCCACATGCCCTCAACATGGGGAGGATGTCCCCATGTTGATGGGGACTAGGGCCTCATCCCCACAACCCTTGCCCGGTGGTTGTGGGGGTCTGCGGGTGGGGGGCTTATCGGAATCTGGAAGACCCCTTTAACAAAGGGGACCCCCAGATCCCGCCCCCCCTATGTGAATTGGTAAGGGGTACATTGTACCCCTACCATTTTACGAAGAAAGCGTAAAAAAATGTTTAAAAAAACACACAAACACCTTGAAAAAGTCCTTTATTAAAAAAAAAAACAAAAAAAAAACATTCCAGCGGTGAAATCCAGTGTCCCGCGGCGATCCCGATGTCCAGCGCTGTCCTTCATTGGTTGTGCCTGAGCGGACCTGATGGGGAACTCCCTCTCAGTGTTTTAAATGTATAGACCCGCCCCTTCTAAAGTTCCCCATCAGGTCCGCTCAGCGGACCAGATGCGGAACATGAGAAGGGGCGGGTCTATACATGTATTACACAGTGAAGGGAGTTCCCCATCAGGTCCGCCCCCTCGGTATGTCAGACCCCGCCTACGTCATTGGCCTGAGCGGGGAACCTTCCTTCACTGTGTAAATTTTAATTACACAGTGAAGGAAGTTCCCCGCTCAGGCCAATTACGTAGGCGGGTCTGACATACCGAGGAGGCGGACCTGATGGGGAACTTCTCTCACTTTGGTAATACATGTATAGACCCGCCCCTTCTCATGTTCCGCGTCTGGTCCGCTGAGCGGACCTGATGGGGAACTTTAGAAGGGGCGGGGTCTATACATTTAAAACACTGAGAGGGAGTTCCCCATCAGGTCCGCTCAGGCACAACCAATGAAGGACAGCGCTGGACATCGGGATCGCCGCGGGACACTGGATTTCACCGCTGGAATGTTTTTTTTTTTTTTTAATAAAGGACTTTTTCAAGGTGTTTGTGTGTTTTTTTAAACTTTTTTTATGCTTTCTTCGTGAAATGGTAGGGGTACAATGTACCCCTTACCAATTCACATAGGGGGGGCGGGATCTGGGGGTCCCCTTTGTTAAAGGGGTCTTCCAGATTCCAATAAGCCCCCCGCCCGCAGACCCCCACAACCACCGGGCAAGGGTTGTGGGGATGAGGCCCTTGTCCCCATCAACATGGGGACATCCTCCCTATGTTGAGGGCATGTGGCCTGGTACGGTTCAGGAGGGAGGGGGGCCGCTCTCTCGTCCCCCCTCTTCCCCTGTGGCCGGCCAGGTTGCGTGCTCGGATAAGGGGTCTGGTATGGATTTTTAGGGGGACTCCACGCCATTTTTTTTTAATTTGGGGTGAAGTTCCCCTTAAAATCCATGCCAGATCTGAAGGGCCTGGAATGGATATTTGGGGGAACCCCACGTCATTTTTTTTTAAATTTGCGGCGGGGTTCCCCTTAATATCCATTCCAGACCTGAAGGGCCTGGTAATTGAATTCTGGGGAACCCCCACGCTTTTTTTTTTTTTTTTATCAATGACTTTTGTATGTACTGCCGGGAGCCGACAATTCATTAATAGCCGCGAGTGAGTTTTAAATGACTTTTTTTCTTTCAAAAATGACATTTTTTGCAGGGACAGTTCTAAGCACGGGAAACACGCACCACTTTACATGCATATCATACACACCCCCCAGGTACGAAATTTAAAGGAATATTTCACTTTTATTTTTTCATTTTAAGCATTATTAAAATCACCGCTCCCGAAAAAACAGCCGTTTTTAAAACTTTTTTTTGCATTGATACATGTCCCCTGGGGCAGGACCCGGGTCCCCAAACACTTTTTAGGACAATAACTTGCATATTAGCCTTTATAATTAGCACTTTAGATTTTGAATGTTCGAGTCCATTGTATTTAATAGGGTTCTAAAGTTCACACACACATTTTGTCTGTTCGCAGGTTCTGGTGCGAACTGAACAGGGGGGTGTTTGGCTCATCCCTGCTTAAGAGATAAAAAATTATAAAATGCAGCGCTAGCGAATATAAATGTGCTCAATACAAACGTATGTGTGAATGTCAACCATCTAAACCTTTCGGGATGATGGTACACACTATTAGTGAAAAGATTATACACCACTGATTGGTGTCACCAGAAATACAGTAGGTGTAATACTAAATGTTACCACTAAAAAGTGATCAACTAAGTAAAACCAGAAAATATGCTGTGCAAAACATTAAATGAACTGAACAACCAGGCAAATAGCTCTAGGAGTAATTCACAGTACTACAGATGGTTTTCAACATCAAAGAAATAATGTCCCATATGCAACAGTGGTTGCAATATAGAAGGAAGGAAAAAAATTGATTTAAAATAAAATAAAAGTCACACAACATCCGACATCTAGGACCGATAATGTTCGGTGAAATTCAACAGTTGGCTCAATAACAGCAGAGATCAGAGGACCATGTGGGGGATAAAAAGAAAAAGCAACTTGTGAAGTACCGCTTAGGAACAGATTAACAATACGCTGTTATTGGGAAAACTCACAAGCCTTCAATGATGATGCCCTGGGGGAGGGGCGAAATGCATTGACGAATTTCCGGTCAACACTAAGAACCAGTGACGCTGCTTCCGGTTCTTGTGGAACGCACGCCGTTGTGAACCTGGAACACACTGACGCTCGGTTATCATTGAAGGCTTGTGAGTTTTCCCAATAACAGCGTATTGTTAATCTGTTCCTAAGCGGTACTTCACAAGTTGCTTTTTCTTTTTATTCCCCACATGGTCCTCTGATCTCTGCTGTTATTGATCCAACTGTTGAATTTCACCGAACATTATCGGTCCTAGATGTCGGATGTTGTGTGACTTTTATTTTATTTTAAATCAATTTTTTTCCTTCCTTCTATATTGCAACCACTGTTGCATATGGGACATTATTTCTTTGATGTTGAAAACCATCTGTAGTACTGTGAATTACTCCTAGAGCTATTTGCCTGGTTGTTCAGTTCATTTAATGTTTTGCACAGCATATTTTCTGGTTTTACTTAGTTGATCACTTTTTATTGGTAACATTTAGTACTACACCTACTGCATTTCTGGTGACACCAATCACTGGTGTATAATCTTTTTACTAATAGTGTGTACCATCATCCCGAAAGGTTTAGATGGTTGACATTCACACATATGTTTGTATTGAGCACATTTATATTCGCTAGCGCTGCATTTTATAATTTTTTACGTGTACTGGTGTCAGTGTAGTGTTGGTGCACTTACTGTGAGATGTCTTCTCTCCTCGCGCCGGATCGAAAAGACCGCCGCATGGAGAGATGACATCACTTCCTCTGCCTGTGTTTACATTACACAGGCAGAGGAAGATTCTCATTCGCCGGGAGCGATCGCGAGGGGGTGGCCGGAAACGAATGGCCGTCCCCTCATCACGGATCGCTCCTGGAACAATAACCACCGCTCACTGTATAGAAGGGGGGTCCGATGGGACCCCCCAATTATACGAAGGCAGGCACGTACAGATACGTGATTGTGCCTGTCCGTGCCATTCTGCCAACGTATATATACAGTGAGCGGTCGTTAAGTGGTTAATAGGAGACCTTTATTCTAATTTACAAATAATAGAGAACACTGAAAAACATAAAAATTGTTTTGGTCGGTGGCAAGGAGACATAGAGGATCTAGATGAGGAGGACTGGACACATGCCATAGAAACACTTCCCAGGACATCTCTCTCACCCTCCCAAAGGTTATCTTTTTATCATATACAGGGCTCATTATACCCCATTTGGGAAAATACATAACACATACATACATATACATATACATACATATACATAATACATAATACATATGCCCCCGATGCTCTTTATTTAATGGTTCTCTTATCCACATGCTTTGGCGATGCCCAAAGCTTCATTGATACTGGGAAAACATATTTATAACTTTAAATGTATTATGCTCCACTGAGATAATAGGAATGCCCAAACTTGCACTACTGGGAATAATCCCTGATGGAACGTTACCAGTAGAGATGCATATTATGTTGGTAAGATCCTTATATTTAGCATGTAAAGTTATTTTACAAAAATGGTCATCTGCTGATCCTCCAACCCATAAACAATGGGTTGAGAAACTTAACTATATACTTAAAAGAGAAAAATTATCATATAAGCATAGAGGTACACTCCAAAGGTTTGGTAAAATATGGTCATGTTGGATAGAACCTAGTAATCAATAATATGATGGTTTACCTAGTGGAGAGGAGTGAGGTAGAGGAGATAGATGGGAGCAAAGAGTAGAAGTAGAGGAGCGAGGAGTAGAAAAGAAGAAATTAGTGCATAAAAGAAAGATAATTTGACGCTGTATAGAGGAAGCTGCCATAGATTGATGATTGATATTCGGGGCAAACAATTTGATGTGTAAAATGTATCTATGTCTCTATTATGCTTTGTTTATTATATGCTAAACTACTTTAGTCCGAGAGGTGCAAGGTTTGTTTGTTTTGTGTGTATTCCTATTTTTGATACTTCATGGATTAATTTGACATATTTGTATGTATGCTTAATAATTTAAATAAAAAAAAAATACTTGATTTAAAAAAAAAAAAAGGGATTATTTAAACATTGTCTCTAGACATTATTTAGAGTGTCATGGCAAAAATCCAGAGGGTACAATTTTCATCGTCATTGATAGATTAATTCTCCATTGGAGGGGCAGTTTTGTGAGGTGTGAAATCTTGAGAATAGAGACCCGCAGGATTCATCATTTGAAATGCTATGTTCCTTTGGATTGAACGAAGATTGGGAAGTGAATTGCTTCATCAACAACAGTTGAGGATATTCTGTCCCTTCTTTGCTCAAGCTCATGGGTATCTAAAAATCCTTTTGACATAGTTACTATTGTTTTTGTTTTATTATTTTTTCCTTTTCTCTAGTTTTATCATTATATATTTTTGAATTGTTATGATTCATTTTATTATATGGATGGATATCTTTTGATGTTTACTTATTGGGAGATATATCAATGCATTTATATGTCCATATTTTTAGCATCTGTGAATTTTTTAGTATCTACAAGGGGAAGACATATTCACCAGATGGATATATTTTTTTTTTTATATATATTTTTTTTCTTTCCGGTTATTCATTATACAAAGGGTGGATATTCCTTAATACATATATTGCTTTTTCCTTTTGGCGCTTCACATACGTCAAATATTACATGCATTTTTTACAGATTCCATTATCTAACATCATGCCAAACAATAACACCCTGTGTATGCTACTATACTTGGGTTTCCTCTATTCTATATTCATCAGAGCCTATCCTTTAATTTAAGGATGGTTCATATGCTAAGTCCCTTCCATCTTACCCACCCTAGTCCTTTAAACAACCGTTTTTTCTTTCCTTTTCCTTTCCCTTAAATCACCTAAATAAACAAAAAGAAAAAAAAAAAGGGCCCTCCTTTCTCCCTCCTCTCCTTCCACGCCCCCCCCCCCTCCACAATCTCCACGTTTAATTTTAACATATTGACGAGATTACAAAGTAGTCTATTTTGTCTCCTATTCTACCTCTTAAGAGTCATAATACAAAAAGGGCCTTTCCTTCTTCTGATGATTTAAATACATTCCACTCAGCCCACGTCTGGGAATACCTCTCGTATTTATTTTGACCTAATAATACCAACTCTTCCATTTTATTAATCTCTTCGACTCTTTTAAGCCACTCCGGTACTGTCGGAGGGTTTATGTCTCTCCATCGTCATGCTATGCACGACCTGGCGGCATTAAAAAGATGCCGTAGAATCAGTTTATTGTACAATTTCCCTGGTATGCTAGAAACATGTAATAAAAATAGCGCTGGGTCTATCGGTAGATTATAATCTGTGAATTTCTGGGATATTCGATGCACCTCCTTCCATAAGTATTCCAGTTTCGGGCATGCCCAAAAAATATGAAGTAACGTCCCTCTATCTAGTTTGCATCTCCAGCATCTATCTGATATCGATGGTGAATACTTATGGAGCACTGAGGGTGTACAATACCATCTCATCAATATTTTAAAATTTGTTTCCTGTACCCGTGTACTTATTGATGATTTTAAGGTATTATTTATAATATGTCTTTGTTGTAAGGGGGAAAAAGATCTTCCCAGTTCTATTTCCCATTTCCTTAAAAACGGGGGTACATATTCATCTGGGGGAGCAATCAATAAGGCGTACATTTGTGAGAGTGTATGAGAGGAAGGTCCCTCCTCTTCACACATTTTTTCCAGTGTGGTACGTGGTCGCTGAAACCTACTCAGTGGGGGTAAAGTATTGAGAAAATGTCTCAACTGAATTCCACTCCAGAAATCTAAACAATATTGGTCGTTTGGTGCTGTCAAAACCTCCATTGAAGGCCATGTCGCTGATTGTGAAAAATGTGAGACTTGATAGCATTGTAAATCTAGTAGTCTTCTAAAGTTACCCTGGTCTATTCCTGGAGGGAAACATGGGTTCCCTAATATAGGGTAGAGGGGGGAGTATAGTGGTGACAGTAAGGTTGTCCTACAGATCTTAGAGCATATCTGTAGCGTAGTCCCTATAATTGGATGTTTCATAATAATGGGATCAATGTCTGTAAAACTCCACACCGCTCGTCGCAATAGGGCCCTGCTTTGTGATTGTTCAATTTTTGGCCATAATTTAAGCTCTGTGTGCCTACACCAATCTATTAATCTCCCCATATGGGCTGCCTGATAGTATTTCCTTATATCAGGTACTGCCAACCCCCCATGTTGTTTGGGCATTGTCAAAAGTCGTTGTCTTATTCTACGTCTCTTATTTGCCCAAATAAATTTTGTAATTATTGCATTTACTTGCTTAAAAAATTCTGGGGGTATATGAATCGGTAACGTTTGAAAAAGATAGGAAAATTTAGGCAATATTGACATTTTAATTATGTTACATCTCCCCATCCATGAGAAGGGACCTTGTTGCCATTTAGATAGTAATAGCTTAACTCTATTAATTAGGGGTGGGAAGTTCCTCTCATACACTTTTTTTAAATTAGGGGGGATATACGTACCCAGGTACTTAAGTGCTATATTAGTCCATCTAAAATTGAAATTTGTTTTTAGGTTATTTACCTGTGATGTCGACATTGATACTCCCATTGCCTCTGATTTGGTCATATTTATTTTAAGATGGGATAATTCCCTATACTGATTCAGTTCTTTTATGAGGTTTGGTAATGATATCGCCGGGTTGGTCATGGAAAATAGAAGATCATCCGCATATGCGGATATCTTATAGTTTCCGTCTCCTATTCATATCCCTGTTATATCTGGGTTCTTTCTTATTTTACATAAAAACGGTTCCAGTGAAATAGCGAATAAGAGGGGTGATAGGGGACACCCTTGCCGGGTTCCATTAGAGATCGAAAACGTTTCCGATAGCATCCCGTTTATTTTGATTTGTGCCCTAGGTCTCGAATAGATACATGAGATCCACCCCATCATCTTCTCTCCCATTCCTACATATCTTAGGGCTGACATCATAAAAGACCAATTAACCCGGTCGAACGCTTTTTCCGCGTCTGTGCCGAGGAATACCGCAGGTGTTTTAGTGGAATCCGCCAAGTGGACAAGGTTCAACACTTTAATAGTGTTATCTCGTGCTTCACGGGTTGGAATAAAACCCACTTGGTCGGGATGTACCAGGGTAGTCAGGTGTGGTTGAATACGTGTAGATAGAATTTTAGCAAATATTTTAAGATCCACATTTAATAAAGATATGGGACGGTAACTACCACAGACTGATAAGTCCTTATCTTCCTTTGGGATGAGCGTAATATATGCTTTTAATGCTTCAGGGGAAAATCCTGTTTTATGTCCTAGTGCATTAAACGTTTGTATCATATATTTACCTAATTGTGGGAAAAACGTTTGATAATATTTGTATGTAAAACCATCCGGTCCTGGTGATTTCCCTGGTTTAAGTGCCCTAATTGCTTCCTGTAGTTCCTCGATAGAAATATCCATTCCCAATTCCTCTTTAATTTGCCCTGATAACTGGGGAATCCCTGAGGAGGCTATGTATTCCTCAATCCTATTTTGTGATTGTATTTGTGAGCTATTTGGTAAGTTGTAAAGAGATTTATAAAATTCACAAAAAGCCTCCGCAATCTGATTAGTTTTGTGTACCTTTCTACCCCCTGTATCCACTATATGTGGAATGTAGGTTTGTACTCGTTGGTCCTGTAGGGCTCTTGCTAGTTGTTGGCCGCATTTATCGCCACTTTCATAGTAATATTTTCGACATGATTGCAATGCTGCCTTTGCTCTATACTGAAGGATCGTCGTTACCTGTCTACGTAAATTAAGTAATTCCGCCTCCCCTCCAGATCTGGTATTCTGTTTATGTTGTATTTCTAGGTTATGTATTTCTGTCAATAATTTCTTTAGTTCAGCTTCCCTCTCCTTTTTAATTCTGGACCCATGTTTAATTAATACCCCCCTTATCACTGATTTGTGTGCTTCCCATATAGTCCCTATGTCCATCTCAGGAGTATTATTCTCTTGAAAATAATATTGCATTTCTTTAATTAAATCCTCTACTACCATCTTATCTTCCAACAAGGTCTCGTTGAGTCTCCACTGTCTAGTGTTTGGTTGTACATTCTCATTCATATTCAGAGTCAGTATCACAGGTGCGTGGTCTGACCATGTAATATTCCCTATGTCACACAAACAATCTCCTGCGCTTGGAAGTTTGGTCTCTTAGTGACACAACCAGAGTGTTCCGTAGGGAAGGAAATGACCAGGGATCTTGCTGCCCTCTTCAGAATAATTGGTATTCTTTAAGACTAAAAAGTAAAAGGAAAAAAAGAGGGCGCACCGACCTAGTGCATAACCAGTGGCTAGGTTTATTAAAAATATATAAAAAGATTACAAATACTCACAAAGCAAGTATGAAAATAGGCACGTATAACATTCCATCAATGGGAATTGCCTCCTGCTGGAACCAGACACCAGAGAGTCCAGATGACAGGTGTAACAGCTACGGCTGACGCATTGCGAAGGCGAACCCTCTTCCTCAGAGCCAAAAAGTGATAGTATCTGGACCCCTCTCTGGACTCTTAAAGCCATGTGTAAGTGGGTGTGAGTGGTCATCAATCTAGAGCTCCACCCACCACAGGTCACTCCTCCTCTCACCCAAAAGGCATGCCCATATGAAGTTAACCCCTCACTGCCCACACGGATGTACCCATCAATACATCAGATAGTATATGCATACACCATGTGATAATGTGTATATGTGCTTCAACTGGCGGAGGATGTATGGCATATATACATATATGGTGGGACGTACCCCTATCGCACAGGCCGTCAAGGACAGTCAATCAATGCTGCCACCCATCTGAATATCGCCACAGTTGCTTCCCGTGGTGCTGAGCTATGGTCCCACCACTCGATGGGACGTGCATTGGCCGAAGACCCGGAAGTGGCGGTGGATGTGCGTTCCACCCGCCACTTCCGGTAACTGAATGCGTCACGTCCGCCCTCAGATGGGCTGGACAGGCTTCAGAGGTTGTCCCGGATACGGAGGCGGGCTTCACACTCCGCATACGGTATCGACAACCTCCCTATACAAACGCCAGTACCAGCCAGAAACAATGTCCCCGAGTAATAGATCCGCGCGCAGCACAACGTGCACCGCGCAGACCAAAAAAAACGGAAGACCTACATAGCCACCAACACAGCCTCCAATCCATATGGGGTCCTACAGCCACCATAGTAGCAGTAAGCCTCCGCCCCTCTATGGATAAGGAAGTCAGGGTGTGCACAAGGGGGCCAATATACATATCAAAAACGGGGGGGGACTGGGGAAGATGGAAGGGGGGGTCCCCAGGAGCCAATTGATGACCAACGCTAATTGGTGACACCCCACATCCTCCAACCCATGGCAACTCAAACCATAAGAGGGAACCAAAAATAATTGAAGAAGGACAATACTATTTTAGGTGACCTGTGAGGGCTGTCGCTCCAGCATGTGACCCCTCTCCTATACATAGACAGGGCAAATATACACCAAATTGATAGTGTATGCGCCCGTAGTTTCATAATTAGTACTTGCCCAAATACACATGGAATCCAGATGCCAGATACACTGGGTAAAAGGAACACACAGTTCCTTGATTGTTCCAGGAGAAGTCCAATCCCACACTTTGGTCCATACATATATCATAATATGGCACCAAATATTACAAACCAAAGCAATTTAAATAACATGTATGTGTTCGCATGCCACCCACTCGGGACACACACTCGCCCCACCGCTTCCCCATACCATTTGAGCCAGCGGCAGGCGCATATGTGCACCGAGTCAACCAACCCTCTGGGTACATATGCATGCGCCCACACACATGTACAAACTCTCGAACAGTGTACCCAATCTATGCAGGAGCATTAAAAACATCTAAAATAACCCACCCACAGTCTAAATCCAAAATTAATGAAAGACCATTACAATTAGTGGGAATATACTCTAAAATATGATGGCCTAACAATTAACTCTGGACTATATGGCTGGCCCACCACGAGCCCCACTACCACAATGTAAAATCTATATAGAACCTATTGTATGGTTACCTAATTAAAATTGGTGATTGATAGCTAAAATTATTAAAATATTAAAATTATAACTAGTGTATATAATGTAATGCACTCCCTATGATTTGAGAAATCCTAAACCACTATAAAAAATAAAAAAAAAAAAAATTTTTTTTTTTTTTTTTATTTATTTTTTTTTTTTTATTTTTTTTTTTTTTTTTTTTTTGTATTTTTTTTTTATTTATTTATTTATTTTTTTAAAAAAAATTAGGACCCAAGGTCCTACTACTACACTAGAAGACCAATGGGTCTGACCAAAGTATATGGAATCGCTACATGACGGAGAAGAAAGCCCCACTAACTTAAGAACGTGAGATTCAACTATCTCTACAGTACAGAAATTAAATGTAACGCCACATGACCCAAACGAAACAGGAGGGGATCTATACTACATTATGTAACTCGGTCCCTTCGTTTAGGCCATGAGGGACTAAAGAGCCCAAGGTAAATATCCAATAGGCCTCTCTAGTACACAGAATCTGATGTTTTTTGCCACTGTCAAAATCATTCGATATAGCCTCAATCCCAAAAACTTTAAGGCCACTTACTGAACTATCATGAGCCTCTTTGAAATGTCTGGGTACCGAATAGTTATCTTTTTCCGTCAGGATACTACTCCTATGCTCTCCCATTCTCGTTCTCATTGGTCGTGAAGTGCGACCAACATACAAGAGGCCACATGGACAGAGAAGACCATAAATCACAAATGAGGTCCCACAGTTAATGAACTGCTTGACTTTATGGTACTTTCCGTCTATTCCCTGTACTTCCTTTTTGCGATGGCTCATGTATAGACAGTTACCGCAGTTTCCAACCCCACATTTGTAACTGCCTTTTTGGTCAAAAAGTGTGGTCCAGGGTTTGTTTAGGCCTGTATTTCTGATCTTCTTAACTCTACTCGGGGCCACCATACTTCTCAAATCTCTTGGTCTTCTAAAAACTAGGTTTGGATATAAAGGCAGGCTAGTTCGCAGGATAGGGTCAGATCTTAAAACTTTCCAGTTTTTCCTAAAGATCTTCTGAATCATTGGCACTTTGTTATTGTACCTAGTACAGAATCTCACCTGCGGTTTCTCATCATTGGCCTCCAACTTAGCCACATTGTCCAAGTCATTCACCAGATTGTTATCATATAATTTAAGGTACTTCTGGAATGCTTCGTCCACATGCTTGTCCTCATATCCTTTCTCACTGAATTTGTTTTTGAGGATCTGTGCCTGTTCCTCATAATCTTTCTTAAAGGTGCACGTTCTCCGCAATCTACAAAACTGTCCAAAAGGGACATTTTTGATCCACCTAGGGTGGTGATGGCTGCGAGCATGAAGGTAAGAGTTACCTGCACTCGGTTTAAAATGCGTCTTTGAATAAATTGTGCCTTTATCGTCTACCTGTAGTTCCAAATCTAGAAACACTAGAGATTTCTCGTCTATAATATGGGTAAAGGAAATTCCAAAGGAGTTTTTTGAACAATGTTTCAGGAAACCATCCAATTCTTCATCTGTTCCATTCCAAATAATAAGGATATCATCTATGTAACGTGAGTATAAGATAAGATTGCCTCCATAGGGATTGTTGGCCCAAATATGCATGTGCTCCCAATACCCCATAAAAAGGTTTGCATAGCTGGGTGCAAACCGTGCACCCATAGCCGTGCCTCTCACTTGTCTATAGAAATTGCCTAAGAATGTGAAATAGTTGTGAGTGAGTGTAAACTCAATACACTCGTAGAGGAACTGTGCCTGCATGGGATTAAACCGGTGAGCCTCCGCAATATAATACTCGATTGCCCTAAGGCCAAACTCATGTTGGATGGACGTATATAGTGACGCCACATCCAACGAGAGCCACCTATATCCTTTTTCCCATATATATGGGGCTAGAATTTCTAGAGCATGCCCTGAGTCCTTGATGTAGGATGGTAAACTCGTTACCAAGTCCTGAAGAAAGTGGTCAATATAGCTACCTAGATTGCTTGTGAGGCTGTCAATCCCTGCTATAATCGGCCTGCCGGGCGGCTTTTCCAAATCTTTATGAACTTTCGGTATATGGTAAAAGTGAGGAACCACAGGATATTTGGAATACAGGAATTGGTGTTCGTGTTTGGTCAGAATCTGATCCGCTAGGGCTTTATCCAAAAGCTTCTTAAGCTCAGCATTATAGATAGCCGTAGGGTCCCACATGAGTCTTTCATAGGTACTTGTGTCCCCAATCAGTCTATAGGCTTCTTCTAAATAATGCTCTCTGTCTTGAATCACCAACCCACCGCCTTTGTCGGCTTTTCTTATCACCACATCAGAGTTTTTCTTTATTTTTTTTTATTTATTTTTTTTAGACTGCTCAAAGGGCCTGTTAGATCTAATTGATGACCCCGAACCATCTTTTTCTTCCCACAGAGATTTCTAAACTCATCCATAACAATTTCATAGAACGTTGGGATAAAGTTCCCTTTATTCCAATGTGGATAGAAACTAGACTTTGGTCTAAACGAAGTATTAATGATAGCTCCAACCTCCTCGACAGGTACAAACGCCTCCCCTTGGAGTTCTTGTCCCCCTTCCATATATAGCTCCTCCAGTATTTCAAGCATTTCTCTCTCCAATGTATCAGACGGGGACGACGGTAATGGTACCTCTCCTTCTTCGTCTTTTTTCGTCCCTCTATTGATTTCTTTCAGTCTATAATGACGTTTCACGGTTAAATTCCGTACGAATTTATTTAAATCGATAAAGAGCTCAAAGAGGTTGGGGGGGCTTTCGGGGGCATAGTTTAAACCTTTTCTAAGTAGATCTAACTCTGTTTCTGTAAACACATTTTTTGAGAGGTTATAGATTTTTATGGTGGAGCATCCCTCAGTTATTTCTGATCCCTTCTTCGACTTCTTACCTCCCCTCCTACCTCTTCTCGTTGGCTTTTTAGTCCCCTGGTATTTGGGGGGGATAGGAGTTTTGATGTTGTTTTCTTCGACGCTGCGGGTTTCAGCTTCCCCGCAGCTCCATCCACAAAAAAAGACGAGGACTTTTCTTTGTTTGATTCTATGCTATGTGTGATGGTGGTGCCATTGGCTTTGGTGATGTCCCTCAACATGTTTTGACTCCCTATCGTTTGACCTGATTTAGAAGAAAGCTCCCGTTGTTCTTTTGGCGACTCCAAAGCGGCACCAGCCACTACAGGAATATCCATCATCTCCACATAGTTTGAGGTCACATCAACCCCCGGAGCCATATCTAACTCTGTGGCTCTCATAGGGCCTTGCGGTTGAGTATTCCGTTGGTCTTTTTTCCACTGCTCTATAAGTCCCTCTCTGGGTACCAGAGGAGGTAGAAAATGGTCATTGCCCCTATATTCCAAGGGAAACCCGTGGGACCTTTCTGTATCGTTGGTGTTCCTATGTGCACCCCTATAGCTGAATGTATTAGTGTCTCTAATTCTGTCCTTTTCTCTATTCTTGTTCTTATTTCTATTCCAATATCTATTATTTTTCCCAGTGGCATTCCTCCTAGTGCTTTTACGCTGTGTATCACCAGAACGAGAGGGAGAGGTATACATGTCATTATTATGTTGGTAATTAGGATTTGACTGTCTACAATGTTTGTCCTTGGCCCCTTCCTGTTCGATAGCAGGGGGCCCTTTACCTCTCTGTTTCTTCCAGTTAAACTCACAGCCCAAGGCATAGTCTTGTCGATCCCTCTCAAATTTTCCTGATTTTTTACTTATTAGTTCTGTTTCAAAGGCACCTGTCTCCTCATTAATTTTAGTATCCCATCTTACAAAGGACTCTAGATCCGTGAATGCTATCAATTCTTCCTGAATATTAGAGATATCAGTTTTGATATTTAATAGATTCCTTTGCCTCTGTCTAATGATGAACTCGAGCCAGGATCTATTAAATTTCCTAATTTCTCTGACCCATTCTTCATCAATATCCTTCTCAAGGAACCCACATGTTTTGGTAATTCTCAACCCTCTAGGTATTCTATTAACCTCTAAATATTTCTCCAACAACACAATGTCCCACCATTGAGTCATTTCGTTCTCCAGCAGATGCTTTAGTTTGTAAAAAGCTGATGTCATCTTGTCCTCTCTAGTTGTTATATCCTGGTTGATTGCAACATGTTCCGATCCTTGGAGTTGCTTCTCATAGTCATCAATACTGCTTAAAAAACCTTTAGCCAAGGAGTCTCTTCTAAGTTGTCTTTCTTCTATGGACAATACCATTCTCAAGATTTGCGAAGCACCTTCATATACCACTTCAGACCTATCTTCCAGCTGCTGGAGTTCCCAAAATAGAAATTTCACAGACACACAAACAATCTCCTGCGCTTGGAAGTTTGGTCTCTTAGTGACACAACCAGAGTGTTCCGTAGGGAAGGAAATGACCAGGGATCTTGCTGCCCTCTTCAGAATAATTGGTATTCTTTAAGACTAAAAAGTAAAAGGAAAAAAAGAGGGCGCACCGACCTAGTGCATAACCAGTGGCTAGGTTTATTAAAAATATATAAAAAGATTACAAATACTCACAAAGCAAGTATGAAAATAGGCACGTATAACATTCCATCAATGGGAATTGCCTCCTGCTGGAACCAGACACCAGAGAGTCCAGATGACAGGTGTAACAGCTACGGCTGACGCGTTGCGAAGGCGAACCCTCTTCCTCAGAGCCAAAAAGTGATAGTATCTGGACCCCTCTCTGGACTCTTAAAGCCATGTGTAAGTGGGTGTGAGTGGTCATCAATCTAGAGCTCCACCCACCACAGGTCACTCCTCCTCTCACCCAAAAGGCATGCCCATATGAAGTTAACCCCTCACTGCCCACACGGATGTACCCATCAATACATCAGATAGTATATGCATACACCATGTGATAATGTGTATATGTGCTTCAACTGGCGGAGGATGTATGGCATATATACATATATGGTGGGACGTACCCCTATCGCACAGGCCGTCAAGGACAGTCAATCAATGCTGCCACCCATCTGAATATCGCCACAGTTGCTTCCCGTGGTGCTGAGCTATGGTCCCACCACTCGATGGGACGTGCATTGGCCGAAGACCCGGAAGTGGCGGTGGATGTGCGTTCCACCCGCCACTTCCGGTAACTGAATGCGTCACGTCCGCCCTCAGATGGGCTGGACAGGCTTCAGAGGTTGTCCCGGATACGGAGGCGGGCTTCACACTCCGCATCCGGTATCGACAACCTCCCTATACAAACGCCAGTACCAGCCAGAAACAATGTCCCCGAGTAATAGATCCGCGCGCAGCACAACGTGCACCGCGCAGACCAAAAAAACCGGAAGACCTACATAGCCACCAACACAGCCTCCAATCCATATGGGGTCCTACAGCCACCATAGTAGCAGTAAGCCTCCGCCCCTCTATGGATAAGGAAGTCAGGGTGTGCACAAGGGGGCCAATATACATATCAAAAACGGGGGGGGACTGGGGAAGATGGAAGGGGGGGGTCCCCAGGAGCCAATTGATGACCAACGCTAATTGGTGACACCCCACATCCTCCAACCCATGGCAACTCAAACCATAAGAGGGAACCAAAAATAATTGAAGAAGGACAATACTATTTTAGGTGACCTGTGAGGGCTGTCGCTCCAGCATGTGACCCCTCTCCTATACATAGACAGGGCAAATATACACCAAATTGATAGTGTATGCGCCCGTAGTTTCATAATTAGTACTTGCCCAAATACACATGGAATCCAGATGCCAGATACACTGGGTAAAAGGAACACACAGTTCCTTGATTGTTCCAGGAGAAGTCCAATCCCACACTTTGGTCCATACATATATCATAATATGGCACCAAATATTACAAACCAAAGCAATTTAAATAACATGTATGTGTTCGCATGCCACCCACTCGGGACACACACTCGCCCCACCGCTTCCCCATACCATTTGAGCCAGCGGCAGGCGCATATGTGCACCGAGTCAACCAACCCTCTGGGTACATATGCATGCGCCCACACACATGTACAAACTCTCGAACAGTGTACCCAATCTATGCAGGAGCATTAAAAACATCTAAAATAACCCACCCACAGTCTAAATCCAAAATTAATGAAAGACCATTACAATTAGTGGGAATATACTCTAAAATATGATGGCCTAACAATTAACTCTGGACTATATGGCTGGCCCACCACGAGCCCCACTACCACAATGTAAAATCTATATAGAACCTATTGTATGGTTACCTAATTAAAATTGGTGATTGATAGCTAAAATTATTAAAATATTAAAATTATAACTAGTGTATATAATGTAATGCACTCCCTATGATTTGAGAAATCCTAAACCACTATAAAAAATAAAAAAAAAAATTTTTTTTTTTATTTTTTTTATTTATTTATTTATTTATTTTTTTATTTATTTTTTTTTGTATTTTTTTTTTTTTTTATTTATTTTTTTTTTTAAAAAAAATTAGGACCCAAGGTCCTACTACTACACTAGAAGACCAATGGGTCTGACCAAAGTATATGGAATCGCTACATGACGGAGAAGAAAGCCCCACTAACTTAAGAACGTGAGATTCAACTATCTCTACAGTACAGAAATTAAATGTAACGCCACATGACCCAAACGAAACAGGAGGGGATCTATACTACATTATGTAACTCGGTCCCTTCGTTTAGGCCATGAGGGACTAAAGAGCCCAAGGTAAATATCCAATAGGCCTCTCTAGTACACAGAATCTGATGTTTTTTGCCACTGTCAAAATCATTCGATATAGCCTCAATCCCAAAAACTTTAAGGCCACTTACTGAACTATCATGAGCCTCTTTGAAATGTCTGGGTACCGAATAGTTATCTTTTTCCGTCAGGATACTACTCCTATGCTCTCCCATTCTCGTTCTCATTGGTCGTGAAGTGCGACCAACATACAAGAGGCCACATGGACAGAGAAGACCATAAATCACAAATGAGGTCCCACAGTTAATGAACTGCTTGACTTTATGGTACTTTCCGTCTATTCCCTGTACTTCCTTTTTGCGATGGCTCATGTATAGACAGTTACCGCAGTTTCCAACCTCACATTTGTAACTGCCTTTTTGGTCAAAAAGTGTGGTCCAGGGTTTGTTTAGGCCTGTATTTCTGATCTTCTTAACTCTACTCGGGGCCACCATACTTCTCAAATCTCTTGGTCTTCTAAAAACTAGGTTTGGATATAAAGGCAGGCTAGTTCGCAGGATAGGGTCAGATCTTAAAACTTTCCAGTTTTTCCTAAAGATCTTCTGAATCATTGGCACTTTGTTATTGTACCTAGTACAGAATCTCACCTGCGGTTTCTCATCATTGGCCTCCAACTTAGCCACATTGTCCAAGTCATTCACCAGATTGTTATCATATAATTTAAGGTACTTCTGGAATGCTTCGTCCACATGCTTGTCCTCATATCCTTTCTCACTGAATTTGTTTTTGAGGATCTGTGCCTGTTCCTCATAATCTTTCTTAAAGGTGCACGTTCTCCGCAATCTACAAAACTGTCCAAAAGGGACATTTTTGATCCACCTAGGGTGGTGATGGCTGCGAGCATTTTAGCTATCAATCACCAATTTTAATTAGGTAACCATACAATAGATTCTATATAGATTTTACATTGTGGTAGTGGGGCTCGTGGTGGGCCAGCCATATAGTCCAGAGTTAATTGTTAGGCCATCATATTTTAGAGTATATTCCCACTAATTGTAATGGTCTTTCATTAATTTTGGATTTAGACTGTGGGTGGGTTATTTTAGATGTTTTTAATGCTCCTGCATAGATTGGGTACACTGTTCGAGAGTTTGTACATGTGTGTGGGCGCATGCATATGTACCCAGAGGGTTGGTTGACTCGGTGCACATATGCGCCTGCCGCTGGCTCAAATGGTATGGGGAAGCGGTGGGGCGAGTGTGTGTCCCAAGTGGGTGGCATGCGAACACATACATGTTATTTAAATTGCTTTGGTTTGTAATATTTGGTGCCATATTATGATATATGTATGGACCAAAGTGTGGGATTGGACTTCTCCTGGAACAATCAAGGAACTGTGTGTTCCTTTTACCCAGTGTATCTGGCATCTGGATTCCATGTGTATTTGGGCAAGTACTAATTATGAAACTACGGGCGCATACACTATCAATTTGGTGTATATTTGCCCTGTCTATGTATAGGAGAGGGGTCACATGCTGGAGCGACAGCCCTCACAGGTCACCTAAAATAGTATTGTCCTTCTTCAATTATTTTTGGTTCCCTCTTATGGTTTGAGTTGCCATGGGTTGGAGGATGTGGGGTGTCACCAATTAGCGTTGGTCATCAATTGGCTCCTGGGGACCCCCCCCCTTCCATCTTCCCCAGTCCCCCCCCGTTTTTGATATGTATATTGGCCCCCTTGTGCACACCCTGACTTCCTTATCCATAGAGGGGCGGAGGCTTACTGCTACTATGGTGGCTGTAGGACCCCATATGGATTGGAGGCTGTGTTGGTGGCTATGTAGGTCTTCCGGTTTTTTTGGTCTGCGCGGTGCACGTTGTGCTGCGCGCGGATCTATTACTCGGGGACATTGTTTCTGGCTGGTACTGGCGTTTGTATAGGGAGGTTGTTGATACCGGATGCGGAGTGTGAAGCCCGCCTCCGTATCCGGGACAACCTCTGAAGCCTGTCCAGCCCATCTGAGGGCGGACGTGACGCATTCAGTTACCGGAAGTGGCGGGTGGAACGCACATCCACCGCCACTTCCGGGTCTTCGGTCAATGCACGTCCCATCGAGTGGTGGGACCATAGCTCAGCACCACGGGAAGCAACTGTGGCGATATTCAGATGGGTGGCAGCATTGATTGACTGTCCTTGACGGCCTGTGCGATAGGGGTACGTCCCACCATATATGTATATATGCCATACATCCTCCGCCAGTTGAAGCACATATACACATTATCACATGGTGTATGCATATACTATCTGATGTATTGATGGGTACATCCGTGTGGGCAGTGAGGGGTTAACTTCATATGGGCATGCCTTTTGGGTGAGAGGAGGAGTGACCTGTGGTGGGTGGAGCTCTAGATTGATGACCACTCACACCCACTTACACATGGCTTTAAGAGTCCAGAGAGGGGTCCAGATACTATCACTTTTTGGCTCTGAGGAAGAGGGTTCGCCTTCGCAACGCGTCAGCCGTAGCTGTTACACCTGTCATCTGGACTCTCTGGTGTCTGGTTCCAGCAGGAGGCAATTCCCATTGATGGAATGTTATACGTGCCTATTTTCATACTTGCTTTGTGAGTATTTGTAATCTTTTTATATATTTTTAATAAACCTAGCCACTGGTTATGCACTAGGTCGGTGCGCCCTCTTTTTTTCCTTTTACTTTATATTCCCTATGTCTACTGTTCTAACCATAGATAACATATAGTGAGGGATGATAAACCAATCTATACGTGTATATACTTTATGTGGGCCAGAGTAGAAGGTATAGTCCCTCTCATCAGGATGGTATATTCTCCATGCATCAGAAAGTTGATGTTCATATAGAGTACGCGTAACTTTCTTCCTAGAGCTTGTAGTAGTTGATGAATTTCCTGTAGACGTATCTATCCTCGGATCTAATGTAAAGTTGAAATCTCCCCCCAACACCATCTTCCCCTCTGCAAATGTCATTAATTTGTTCACCACTGAGCAGATAAATCGATCCTGATTGTCATTTGGGGCATAGACAGTGGCCAACGTCACTTTAATAGCCCCCATCATGCCCTTCAAGAATAAAAATCTACCCTCCGGATCCATCTTAGCCTCTAGTAGCTTCCAGGGTGTCTGCCTTGATATCAGAATAGATACACCTCTTGATTTGGACATCTTGCTACATGCATGATACACAAAGGGATAGAAATTATTCCTCAAGGTTGGTATCTTTCCTTCTTTAAAATGGGTTTCCTGAATATAAGCCACATCTGTATGTGAACGTTTTAATTCATGTATAAGCATCTTTCGTTTCTCTGGTATGTTAAGGCCCTTTACATTAAAAGAGGTTACTTTCAGCGTTTCCATTCTTAACTACTGTATTGAGGAAAAGGTGGAACCAGGGGTGGGAGGGTAAGGGCGAGGAAAGAAAAAAAAAAGACCCCTCAAACAAAAATAAAATAAAATACATAAATGAATAAATAAATAAATAAATTTTTTAAAAAAAAAAGAGACAAGGAGAGGAGTCCCCCTTTATCTATTTCCTCTCTAGAGGAGGCCCACCTCTGTAGCCCCTCCAGGAGGTTTACAAGCTTCTCCGCTTTATACACTCTACTATCCTCCTGCTCCTATTCTCCCTATTCTTGTAAGTGTTTACCTAATAGGGGAAAGTGGCTGAGCATGGCCCAGAGTGAGCCTTCCCGGGCGTCTCCCCAACCCACCCACTCCTTTTATCTACCCTTCAACCAATCTCAATTTTAACTAGAATATTAAGATCCTACTATATCTATTATCTATATCTCTTATCTCTTATCTCAGCCTTCAATATCCCCTTTTCGTATTTCTTGCCTTGTGCCTGTTTGTACATTTACAAGTGCCTATATCGACCAAATTCATGTTTCCTCATACTCATACCTATATTTTCTTATATCATTATCATTTCCTACATTTCTTATGGATATTTTTTAGTCAGGGATTGTGTATTGATTAGAAACTGAATAGCCATTTGAGCCGTTTTTTGTTTCTTTTTAGTTTTATTTTGGGTTTAAGGAATTTTTTAATATTCCAGTGAATTCAGTGTTAGAGTATGTTCATATCTAGCAAGTTTTTTTAGCATACATTACGGCTGGTTGTTGGAGCACAGAGACAAACTTCCGGTTTGTCTTGGTTGATTCTGGATGTGTTGTGCCTGTGCTCCTACTTCCGGCTGTTGGAACGCACTGTTGAATGATGGATGTTTTCTGCCATCAATTTCCAGTTAACAAGAGTTCCGGTTTGAATAAATAAATGGGTGTGCTTGTGTCAGTGGGCCACGCCTCTGATGATGCCCTATTGAATGAAACACGTTAGGCGGATAAAATGCTGTAGCCTGGTCTAGGCCGACAAGGCCCAGGCCTAGGGCAGCACTTTGCAGGGGGGATAGAGTACCCGCCAGCTTGCGCTACACTGTTAGTGTAGCGCCAGTCTTATAAGGTGCACTGGGCTGAGAGGCAAACTAGTCTAGCACCCCCATAAAGAGGCAACACTGCTTCCGGTATGCAGGTGGCCGGCATTCCGCAACTGTGGGGGGCGCCGATTCTAATTTTGACTGTCCTATCATCCTGGACCACAAACCTTTCTCACTGTGCTATATGTTTTCTGCTGCACCATTGGCATGGTTATATCTTCTTAGTCCACTCCATAAAATGATCCTGCCTGGTATTGAAGTGGTTAAAGTAGAACTAGAGGCAACACTTTTTTTTTTGATAGAGTAAGGGAGGGTTTTAGCCCCTGTCAGTTTATTTTTTACCATCCCTGTCTCATTGCAAAGATTTCCCTTCACTTCGTGCCCCATAGCCAAACAGGATGTTAGAGGAAATCTATGCAAATGAAGGGAATCCATTGCCCCCCCAGGCCCTCAGAACTAGTGTCCCCACTCGAAAATTTCAGGGCGGGTCTTAAACAGCAAAGGATGTGGCCTTGGCAGGAAGGGGTGGGTCATATTTAAATTAGGGGGTGCACGAGTTTAGTCAGGCCTAGGGTAGCACAAAACAAGTACAATCTTAATAAAGCTTTTCCCATGTATTACGGGTTTCACTATGTAGTGCTTCATTTCATCTTGGTGACACCATATTTGTGATTTGTGAATCATATCAATTGGAGTCCTGTGTGGAGATAGAGGATTGTGGCAAGGTCTTCCAGTCTCTGTGTTCTCAGTAGGGATAAGCCGAACACCCCCCAGTTCGGTTCGTATCAGAACATGCAAACAGGCAATAAATTAGTTTGAACATCCAAACACCGTTAAAGTCTATGGGACACGAACATGAAAAATCTAAAGTGCTAATTTTAAAGGCTTAAATGCAAGTTATTGTCATAAAAAGTGTTTGGGGACCTGTATCAATGCAAAAACAAGTTTTAAAAACTGCAGTTTTTTCGGGAGCAGTGATTTTAATAATGCTTAAAGTGAAACAATAAAAGTGAAAAATTCCTTTAAATTTTGTACCTGGGGGGTGTGTATAGTATGCCTGTAAAGTAGCACTTGTTTCCCGTACTTAGACCTGTTCCTGCACAAAATGTAATTTCTGCAGGAAAAAAGTAATTTAAAAGTACTCGCGGCTGTAATGAATTGTCGGCTCCCGGCAATACAGAGAAAAGTCATTGATAAAAAAAAATGCGTGGTGGTCCCCCCAAATTCAATTACCAGGTCCTTCAGGTCTGGCATGGATATAAAGGGGAACTCCGCGCCAAATAAAAAAAATGGCCCCCAAAAATCCATACCAGATCCTTATCCGAGCACGCAACCTGGCAGGCCGCAGCAAAAGAGGGGGGACGAGAGAGCACCCCCCCTCCTGAACCATACCAGGCCACATGCCCTCAACATGGGGAGGATGCTTTGGGGTCTGGACCCCAAAGCACCATGTCCCCATGTTGATGGGGACAAGGGCCTCATCCCCACAACCCTTGCCCAGTGGTTGTGGGAGTCTGTGGGTGGGGGGCTTATCGGAATCTGGAAGACCCCTTTAACCACTTAAGCCCCGGACCAATACGCAGTATAAAGACCAGAGGTGATTTTACAATTTGGCAGTGCGCTGCTTTAACTGGTAATTGCGCGGTCATGCTTGTTGTACCCAAACTAAATTTGCGTCCTTTTCTTCCCACAAAGAGAGATTTATTTTAATGGTATTTGATTGCCTCTGCAATTTTTTTTTCTTTGCGATATAAATGGAAAAGAAGAATCAAATAAACTAAATTTTAGTCATACATTTAGGCCAAAAATGTATTCAGCCACGTGTCTTTAGTAAAAAAAATGTCAATAAGCATATATTTATTGGTTTGCGCAAAAGTTATAGCGTCTACAAACTAGGGTACATTTTCTGGAATTTACACAGCTTTTAATTTATGACTACCTATCTCATTTCCTGAGGTGCTAAAATGGCAGGGCAGTACAAACATCCCCCCCAAATGACCCCATTTTGGAAAGTAGACACCCCAAGGAAATTGTTGAGAGGCATGTTAAGCCCATTGAATATTTTTTTTTGTCCCAAGTGATTGAATAATGACAAAAAAAAATACAAAAAGTTGTCACTAAATGATATATTGCTCACACATGCCATGGTTATATGTGGAATTGCACCCCAAAATACATTTTGCTGCTTCTCCTGAGTATGGGGATACCACACGTGTGGGACTTTTTGGGAGCCTAGCCGTGTACGGGACCCTGAAAACCAAGCACCGCCTTCACGATTTCTAAGGGCGCAAATTTTTGATTTCACTCCTCACTACCTATCACAGTTTCGAAGGCCATAAAATGCCAAAATAGCACAAAACCCCCACAACTTGTGTCAACATATAAAATATTCCATGGACTCGACATGCCTCTCAACAAATATCTTGGGGTGTCTACTTTCCAAAATGGGGTCATTTGGGGGGGTTTTGAACTGTCCTGGCATTTTATGCACTCTTCTAACCACTTGAAGACAAAGCCCTTTCTGACACTTTTTGTTTACATGAAAAAAAAAAAAAAATTGCAAGAAAATTACGTTAAACCCCCAAATATTATATATTTTTTTTAAAGCAAAGGCCCTACAGATTAAAATGGTGGGTGTTGAATTTTTTTTTCCACACAGTATTTGCGCAGCGATTTTTCAAACGCATTTTTTGGGGACAAAATACACTTTTTTTTATTTTAATGCACTAAAACACACTATATTGCCAAAATGTTTAATAAAATAAAAAAGATGATCAAGTACATGGATACCAAACACGACATGCTTTAAAATTTCGCACAAACGCGCAGTGGCGACAAACTACATACATTTTTAAAAGCCTTTAAAAGCCTTTACAGGTTACCACATTAGATTTACAGAGGAGGTCTACTGCTAAAATGACTGCCCTCAATCTGACCTTTGCGGTGATACCTCACATGCATGGTGCAATTGCTGCTTACATATGACGCCAGATTGACGCTTGCGTTCGCCTTTGCGCAAGAGCAGGGCGGGACAGGGTTTTTTTTTTTATTATTATTTATTTTGCTTTTTCATTTTATTTTTAAACTGTTCCTTCCATTTGTATTTTTTTTTATAATCTTTATTGTTATCTCAGAGAATGTAAATATCCCCTATGATAGCAATAGGTAGTGACAGGTACCCTTTTTAAAAAAAAATTGGGGTCTATTAGACCCTAGATCTTTCCTCTGCCTTCAAAGCATCTGACCACACCAAGATCGGTGAGATAAAATGCTTTCCCAATTTCCCAATGGCGCTTTTTATATCCGGGGGGGACATTCCCTCCCACTGCTTGTAAAAGCAGTGCAGAGGCTAATTAGCCACTATAATTGCTTTTACATGAAATCCGGCCGCTGGCTGAAAAGAATGATACCAAGATGATACCTAAACCCGCAGGCATCATTCTGGTATAACCATTCAAAGTCCAGCAACATACCAGTACGTTGCTGGTCCTTGTTGGACATGTATTGTAATCTTTTTTTTTCATGCAGCCTGTTGGCTGAACGAAAAAAAGAGATTGATCGGTGGGTATGCCCACCATTAGAATACCTCCCTTCATTCACCCACTTCTAATGATGGGCATACATGCACCATTTATATATGCCAAAGCATGGGGGCATCCTCCCGCAAAAGTTATGCCGCGTACACACGGTCGGACTTTCCACGGGCAAGCCTCCGTCGGAATTTTGACCGTATGTACGCGGCATTAGGAGCAAAATCGCTCCTCCGCCCCTGCTGCCCCCATGCTTCGGCATATATGCTCTTTTTTTAACTGTGGTGGTGAAATCACTTCCTACAGCACTGGAGTCGCAGGGATCAGGCCTGTCTCTGCGAACACTGCAGTTATGTATGTTGTGTTTTGTAAGTGAAAGTGATCGATCGATACTGCACTTGGGTGGGTTGGGCTGGATGGAGGGACAAAATGCAGGTACTAGCAGGTATCTGGGCTGATCCCGCTAACACTACGTTTTTGGGAACCCTAAACTGCTGGGGACGCTAGTATAGATTTGATCAGATCAGATATTGATCTGTTCAGATACTATACCACTAAGGGAGGTGTATGCTTTGCGCGTGGGTGTTAGCATTACTGGCACTAACCTGACGCTGCCTGGGGCGTCGCAGACCCTCTCTGATGCTAAAACCTAATTGATATCACCCACCGGGCAATCAGGGGGTTAATCCTTTATTGGGTTATATACGGCGGGTGCCCTGACACTATAAAAAGCAAACTAACTGACCAGCGTCACCCGTAACACTTATACGGTGATCACTGGTGAAAGGGTTAACTAGGGGCAATTAGGGGGTTAAAACCTTTATACGGTAATATATGGGGATACCTGACGCTATATAAAAATCTGACGGGGAACCTAAATAACGAAATAACTAACTGGCTAACCAGAGTCACCAGTGACACTTACTGTATACGGTGATCACTGGTGAAAGGGTTAACTCTAGGGGCAATCAGGGGGTTAAAACCTTTATTAGATAATATATGGGGGTACCTGACGCTATAACCTTTATTAGATGATATATGGGGGTACCTGACGCTGGCGGCAAACCCAAAAAAATAACTGGCTACCTAGCGGCACCAGAATAACTAATACAGTGATCAGAAAAACGATCGCTTAGTGACACTGGTGATAGGGCGTAAAAGGGTTACCTGGGGGGCGATCAAGGGGTTAAACCTTTATTAGGTAATATATGGGGGTTCCTGATGCAATAAAAACCTGGCGGCGAACCTAAAAAAATAACTGGCTACCTAGCGGCACCAGCATAACTAACACAGCGATCATAAAAACGATCGCTTAGTGACACTGGTGATAGGGGTGAAAGGGTTACCTGGGGGGCGATCAAGGGGTTAAACCTTTATTAGGTAATATATGGGGGTACCTCACGCTATAAAAACCTGGCGGCGAACCTAAAAAATTAACTGGCTACTAGGGAACATTGTCTGTTCGCCCGTTCGCCGAACAACGAACAATTTGGGGTGTTCGCGGCAAATTCGAAAAGTCTATGGGAGAAATCTAAAGTGCTAATTATAAAGGCTTATATGCAAGTTATTATCCTAAAAAGTGTTTGGGGACCTGGGTCCTGCCCCAGGGGACGTGTATCAATGCAAAAAAAAGTTTTAAAAACTGCCGTTTTTTTAGGAGCAGTGATTTTAATAATGCTTAAAATGAAAAAATATGGATTTTAAGGGGAACTCCACCAAAAAATAAAAATAAATGGCGTGGAGTCCCCCCAAAAATCCATACCTGACCCTTATCCGAGCACGCAATCTGGCCGGCCGCAGGGGAAGAGGGGGGGACGAGAGAGTGGCCCCCCTCCCTCCTGAACCGTACCAGGCCACATGCCCTCAACATGGGGAGGATGTCCCCATGTTGATGGGGACAAGGGCCTCATCCCCACAACCCTTGCCCGGTGGTTGTGGGGGTCTGCGGGCGGGGGGCTTATCGGAATCTGGAAGACCCCTTTAACAAAGGGGACCCCCAGATCCCGGCCCCCCCTATGTGAATTGGTAAGGGGTACATTGTACCCCTACCATTTCACGAAGAAAGCGTAAAAAAATGTTTAAAAAAACACACAAACACCTTGAAAAAGTCCTTTATTTAAAAAAAAAACATTCCAGCGGTGAAATCCAGTGTCCCGCAGCGATCCCGATGTCCAGCGCTGTCCTTCATTGGTTGTGCCTGAGCGGACCTGATGGGGAACTCCCTCTCAGTATTTTAAATGTATAGACCCGCCCCTTCTAAAGTTCCCCATCAGGTCCGCTCAGCGGACCAGATGCGGAACATGAGAAGGGGCGGGTCTATACATGTATTACCAAAGTGAGAGCAGTTCCCCATCAGGTCCGCCCCCTCAGTATGTCGGACCCGCCTACGTCATTGGCCTGAGCGGGGAACTTCCTTCACTGTGTAATTTAAATTTACACAGTGAAGGAAGTTTCCCGCTCAGGCCAATGACGTAGGCGGGGTCCGACATACCGAGGGGGCGGACCTGATGGGGAACTTCTCTCACTTTGTAATACATGTATAGACCCGCCCCTTCTCATGTTCCGCATCTGGTCCGCTGAGCGTTTTAGAAAGTAGACACCCCAAGGAAATCGCTGAGAGGCCTGTTGAGCCCATTGAATATTTTTTTTTTGTCCCAAGTGATTGAATAATGACAAAAAAAAAATTACAAAAAGTTGTCACTAAATGATATATTGCTCACACATGCCATGGTTATATATGGAATTACACCCCAAAATACATTTTGCTGCTTCTCATGAGTACGGGGATACCACATGTGTGGGACTTTTTGGGAGCCTAGCCGCGTACAGGACCCCGAAAACCAAGCACCGCCTTCAGGATTTCTAGGCACAAATTTTTGATTTCACTCCTCACTTCCTGCTGAGATGCATGGTGAGTATTTTACAGCGCTCATTTTTTTTTGAAAATGAAGAAAAAAATATATATATATTTTTTTAATTTTCAAAACTTTGTGACAAAAAGTGAGATCTGCAAAATACTCACCATACCTCTCAGCAAATAGCTTGGGGTGTCTACTTTCCAAAATGGGGTCATTTGGGGGGGTTTTGTGCCATCTGGGCATTCCATGGCCCCGAAACTGTGATAGGCAGTGAGAAGTGAAATCAAAAATTGACACCCTTAGAAAGCCTGAAGGCGGTGATTGGTTTTTGGGGTCCCGTACGCGGCTAGGCTCCCAAAAAGTCTCACACATGTGGTATTCCCGTACTCAGGAGAAGCAACAGAATGTATTTTGGGGTGTAATTCCACATATGCCCATGACATGTTTGAGCAATATATCATTTAGTGACAACTTTGTGCAAAAAATAAAAAATAAAAAAATAAATTGTCTATTTTCCGCATCTTGTGTCAACATATAAAATATTCCATGGACTCGACATGCCTCTCAGTATATAGCTTGGGGTGTCTACTTTCCAAAATGGGGTCATTTGGGGGGGTTTTGAACTGTTCTGGCATTTTTGACACTTTTTGTTTACAGGAAAACATATTTTTTTTTGCAAGAAAATTATGTTGAACCCCCAAACATTATATATATTTTTAAAGCAAAGGCCCTACAGAATAAAATGGTGGGTGTTTCATTTTTTTTTCTACACAGTATTTGCGCAGCGATTTTTCAAACGCATTTTTTGGGGAAAAAATACACTTTTTTTAATTTTAACGCACTAAAACACACTATATTGCCCAAATGTTTGATGAAATAAAAAAGATGATCTTAGGCCGAGTACATAGATACCAAACACGACATGCATTAAAATTTCGCACAAACGCGCATTGGCGACAAACTACATACATTTTTAAAAGCCTTTAAAAGCCTTTACAGGTTACCCCGTTAGATTTACAGAGGAGGTCTACTGCTAAAATTACTGCCCTCGATCTGACCTTTGCGGTGATACCTCACATGCATGGTGCAATTGCTGTTTACATATGACGCCAGACCGACGCTTGCGTTCGCCATTGGGCAAGAGCAGGGCAGGACAGGGGTGCTTTTTTTTTATTTTTTTATTATTAATTTTGCTTTTTTATTTTATTTTTAAACTGTTGCTTCCATATTTTTTTTTTATCATTTTTATTGTTATCTCAGGAAATGTAAATATCCCCTATGATAGCAATAGGTAATGACAGGTACTCTTTTTTGAAAAAACTGGGGTCTATTGGACCCTAGATCTTTCCTCTGCCCTCAAAGCATCCGACCACACCAAGATCGGTGTGATAAAATGCTTTCCCAATTTCCCAATGGCGCTTTTTATATCCGGGGGGGACATTCCCTCCCACTGCTTGTAAAAGCAGTCCAGAGGCTAATTAGCCACTAGGATTACTTTTACATGAAAGCCGGCCGCTGGCTGAAAAGAATGATACCAAGATGATACCTAAACCCGCAGGCATCATTCTGGTATAAACATTCAAAGTCCAGCAACATACCAGTACGTTGCTGGTCCTTGTTGGACATGTATTGTAATCTTTTTTTTTCATGCAGCCTGTTGGCTGAACGAAAAAAAAAGATTGATCGGTGGGTATGCCCACCATTAGAATACCGCCCTTCATCCACCCACTTCTAATGATGGGCATACATGCACCATTTATATATGAGGAAGCATGGGGGCATCTTCCCGCAAAAGTTATGCCGCGTACACATGGTCAGACTTTTCCACGGGCAAGCCTCCATCGGAATTTCGACCGTATGTACGCGGCATTAGGAGCAAAATCACTCCTCCGCCCCTGCTGCCCCAATGATTCGGCATATATGCTTTTTTTTTAACTGTTGTGGTGAAATCACCTCCTACAGCACTGGAGTCCCAGGGATCAGGCCTGTCTCTGCGAACGCTGCAGGTATGTGTGTTGTGTTTTGCAAGTGACAGTGATCGATCGATACTGCACTTGGGTGGCCTGGGCTGGACGGAGGGGCAAAACGCAGGTGCTAGCAGGTATCTGGGCTGATCCCGCTAACACTGCGTTTTTGGGAACCCTAAACTGCTGGGGACGCTAGTATAGATCTAATCAGATCAGATATTGATCTGTTCAGATACTATACCACTAAGGGGGGTGTATGCTTAACGCGTGGGTGTTAGCGCTACTGGCACTAACCTGACGCTGCCTGGGGTGTGACGCAGACCCTCTCTGACGCTAAAACCTAATTGATATCACCCGCCGGGCGATCAGGGGGTTAAACCTTTATTGGGTTATATACGGCGGGTGCCCTGACACTATAAAGAGCAAACTAACTAACCAGCGTCACCCGTAACACTTATATGGTGATTACTGGTGAAAGGGTTAACTAGGGGCAATTAGGGGGTTAAAACCTTTATTAGGTAATATATGGGGGTACCTGACGCTATATAAAAACCTGACGGCGAACCTAAAAAAAAATTACTGGCTACCTATCGGCATCACCGACACTAAGACAGCGATCATAAAAACGATTGCTTAGCGACAGTGGTGATAGGGGTGAAAGGGTTACCTGGGGGGCGATCAGGGGGTTAAAGCTTTATTAGATAATATATGGGGGTACCTGACGCTATAAAAACCTGCGGCGAACCTAAAAAAAATTACTGGCTACCGATCTGCATCACCGACGCTAAGACAGCGATCAGAAAAATGATCGCTTAGTGACAGTGGTGATAGGGGTGAAAGGGTTACCTGGGGGGCGATCAAGTGGGTTAAACCTTTATTAGGTAATATATCGGGGTACCTGACACTATAAAAACCTGCGGCGAACCTAAAAAAAATTACTGGCTACCGATCTGCATCACCGACGCTAAGATAGCGATCAGAAAAATTATCACTTAGTGACAGTGGTGATAGGGGGTGAAAGGGTTACCCTGGGGGGGCGATCAAGGGGGTTAAACCTTTATTAGGTAATATATGGGGGTACCCGACGCTATAAAAACCTGCGGCGAACCTAAAAAAAATTACTGGCTACCGATCAGCATCACCGACGCTAAGACATCGATCAGAAAAATGATCGCTTAGCGACGGCGGTGCTAGGGGGTGAAAGGGTTACCTGGGGGGTGATCAAGGGGGTTAAACCTTTATTAGGTAATATATGGGGGTACCCGACGCTATAAAAACCTGCGGCGAACCTAAAAAAAAATACTGGCTACCGATCAGCATCGCCGACGCTAAGACATCGATCAGAAAAATTATTGCTTTGTGACAGTGGTGATAGGGGGTGAAAGGGTTACCTGGGGGGCGATCAAGGGGGTTAAACCTTTATTAGGTAATATATGGGGGTACCCGACACTATAAAAACCTGCGGCGAACCTAAAAAAAATTACTGGCTACCGATCAGCATCACCGACGCTAAGACATCGATCAGAAAAATGATCGCTTATCGACGGCGGTGCTAGGGGGTGAAAGGGTTATCTGGGGGGTGATCAGGGGGTTAAACCTTTATTAGGGGGGGTTAGGGGGCTACACTGGACCTAAAACTAAATGTAGTGACACTTTTACAGTCACAAATGTCACTGATTGAAGTGATCACTAAATAAATGGTCACTGCAATCAGTGACACTGTGACTGGGGGCTGGGGGGTGATCTGGGGGGTGATCTGGGGTGTCTGGGGGGGCCTGGGGGGGCGATTTATGTGCCTATGTGTCCTGGTGTCAGTGTGCTGTTTTGTGCACTAACCTGCATCTTCTCCTGTACGGCGCTCGGTATATGTGAGCGCCGCAGGAGAGATGACATCACTTCCTCCTGCCTGTGTAAACAGTACACAGGCAGGGGAAGCTCTCTCATTCGCCGGGAGCGATCGAGAGGGGGGGGCCGGAATCGAATGGCCGTCCCCTCATGCCGGATCGCTCCCGAAGGTAAAACGACCACCCACTGTAAAGAAGGGGGGTCCGATCGGACCCCCCAACTATACAAAGGCAATCACGTATATGTACATGATTCTGCCTGTCGGTGCCATTCTGCCGACGTATATTTACAGTGGGCGGTCGTTAAGTGGTTAAATATCGTACCTGGGGGGTGTCTAAAGTATGCCGGTGAAGTGGCACGTGTTTCCCTTTTTTAGAACTGTCCCTGCACAAAATGAAATTTCTAAGGGAAAAAAAGCCATTTAAAACTGCTTGCGGCTTTAATGTAATGTCTGGTCCCGGCAATATGGATGAAAATCATTGAGAAAAATGGCATGGCTACCCCATCACCCACCCCTACCCCAGCCCATTACCAGCCCCTTTGGGTCTTGTATGGATATTAACGGGAACCCCGCACCCAAAATAAAAAAAGGCCCTATATACTCTGAACAGCAGTATACAGGCGGTGCAAAAAAGACACGGACTGTAGGTTTATTCTTAAGTACAATCTGTTTGTAATTTGGAACAGGTACATTTTTTAAGTGTAGCTCCAGCCAAAAAATCTATTTTTAAGCTTTTTGGAGAACATAGGGAAGGGTTATCACCCCTGTAACATTTGTTTTGCTGTCTGTGCACCTGTTCAGAACATTTCACCTCACTTTCCATCCCAATGACAAATGTTTTTGGAAAATTTGTTTTTTTTTATTGAAACAAGGTTCGGTGATAAAGCATCAGTGGAGAGGAGACACCTTTTTCCCATATTAACTCTTACAGGAGAGAATTTCCCTTCCTAGGGGTAGATTTTCTCTCACTTCCTGTTGTCTCCTTCCGTTTGCAAGTAGGAGTCGTTTGTAAGTTGGATGTTTGAAAGTAGGGGCCTGCCATATATAGTCTGCAGAAATTTGCCCCTTAGGTGTTGGTGTTGCCACAACACTGTAAGCCCTCACAGTTACTCTTGGTGGGCGCATGAATGGAACGCCCTGCTGTCAAATATTATATCAGGAATTGTATTTACATGCCACTGTTGAACAGTGGTAGGAAAAATTGGGCCTTTGGTGGTGGTGCTGGTGCCACAACACTGTAAGCTATCACAGTTACTCTTGGTGGGCGCATGAATGGGCCCTGTTGTGAATTATTAGATCAAGAATTGTAATTGCATGCCCCTGTTGAACAGGGGCTGAAAAATTGGGCCTTAGGGTTGGTGCTGGTGCCACAACACTGCAACCCCTCACAGATAGTGTACTTAGAGAGCGCAGCAATGAGCCCTGTTGCAAAGTATTGCATCAAAAATTGTAATTACACGCCCCTGTTAAACAGGGGCAGAAAAATTGGGCCTTAGGTACTGGTGCCACAACACTGGCATGGCTACCCCCATCACCCCCCCCCCCCCTACCCCAGCCCATTACCAGCCCCTTTGGGTCTTGTATGGATATTAAGGGGAACCCCGCACCCAAAATTTAAAAAAGGCCCTATATACTCTGAACAGCAGTATACAGGCGGTTCAAACAAGACATGGACTGTAGATTTGTTCTTAAGTAGAATCTGTTTGTAATTTTGAACAGGTACATTGTTTAAGTGTAGCTCCAGCCAAAAAATCTATTTTTAAGCTTTTTGGAAAACATAGGGAAGGGATATCACCCCTGTAACATTTGTTTTGCTGTCTGTGCACCTGTTCAGAACATTTCACCTCACTTTCCTTCCCAATGACAAATGTTTTTGAAAAGTGGGGTTTTTATTGAAGCAAGGATTGGTGATAAAGCATCAGTAGAGAGGAGACACCTTTTTCCCATATTAACTCTTACAGGAGAGAATTTCCCCTCCTAGGGGTAGATTTCCTCTCACTTCCTATTGTCTCCTTCCGTTTGCAAGTAGGAGTCATTTGTAAGTTGGATGTTTGAAAGTAGGGGCCTGCCGTATATACTCTGCTGAAATTTGCCCCTTAGATGTTGGTGTTGCCACAACACTGTGAGCCCTCACAGTTACTCTTGGTGGGCGCTGGAACGCCCTGTTGTGAACTATTATATCAGGAATTGTAATTATATGCCATTGTTGAACAGTGGTAGGAAAAATTGGGCCTTTGGTGGTGGTGCTGGTGCTACAACACTGTATTGCATCAAAAATTGTAATTACACGCCCCTGTTAAACAGGGGCAGAAAAATTGGGCCTTAGGTACTGGTGCCACAACACTGCAACCCCTCACAGATACTGTACTTGGAGCGCAGCAATGAGCCCTGTTGCAAAGTATTGCATCAAAAATTTAGGCTTTAGGTGAATGCTATGCAAACCACACAGTAGTACACTAAGTGAAACACTGACTGTCTGCAGTTAGCACAATCACCGGCCTGCCTGTCACAGTTTAGATAATAACTGTATCCAGGTGAGCTTTAGGTGATCGCTATGCAAAGGACACAGTAGTACACTAAGGCCCCTTTCACACTGGGGCGGTTTGCAGGCGCTATTGTGCAAAAATAGCACCTGCAAACCGAGCCTAAACAGCGGCTGCTGTCTCTCCAATGTGAAAGCCCGAGGGCTTTCACACTGGAGCGGTGCGCTAACAGGACGTGATAAAAAGTCCTGCTAGCTACATCTTTGGAGCGGTGAGAGGAGCGGTGTTTACCGCTCCTACACCGCTGCTTCCCATTGAAAGCAATGGGAAACTGCGGTAATACCGCCGGCATTGCGCCTCTACAGAGGCGCATTGCCGGCGGTATTAACCCTTTTTCGGCCGCTAGCGGGGGTTAAAACCCTCCGCAATTCCGACGGTATAGCGGCGCTAAAAATAGTAAATGAGGTAAAGCTTCACTTTGCATAGAATACCCAATCACATGCAAGGAAAATTTAAAAACAGCATTTCTGCTTGTACATGATTGGATGATGGTAGGCAGCAGAGCTCTCCCTCATTTACGAAGCTCTGGAGCAACTGCACTTGCAGAGTGCATCTGCACTTTGCAAAGTGCATAGACTTTTTGCCTTTGTTAAATCAACCCCTATATATCCAATGATACTCTGGCTAAATGACAGCTCACTGAGCTCTCATCAGATTTATAAGGGAAGGGGCAGGAATAGTGGTGATATCATTGAACAAATAAGGCCATGGCCAATGATGTCATGGCTGTCCCTGCCCCTTTGGTTACAAAGCAGGGATACTCGGTGAAAGAACCTGCTGATACCTTAGCAATCAATGACATCAGGAGGCTGTCATATCTAGTAGAAGTGGTAGAAATATTGCTTCTATATATGACATTCATCTCACGCCAAATGGGGGCTGAATGAACAGGCAAAACTTTGAGTGTTTGTTTTAATGCCCAAACCGTCTAGGTTTGGACTGAACCATCAGTTCACCCCTAGTGTGAGAAAGTCTGCATAGCTGTTAAACATTTGTTTTTCATGGCTAAGGTGTGAATTCCTGGGGATAATTATTCTAGCTTAACATAAATAGCCTCTTTCACATGTTTTGTGAACCAGCTGTCCTTTCTGCCCTCCAATGAGTTTGACATATCGACTTTCGTCCCCTGTGTACAGCTGTATGTATATTTGAATGCCCTGATTAAATAAATAGTAAAAAAAAAAACTGTCTATTGGCCCTACCCACCCCCATCTCTCTCTTTCCCCTCCTACTCACCCTTCCGGGGGAGAACTTTTACTTTCTTGAGACCGTAAGGTGTCAAGAAACTCTTGGTGGGGGACCAAGAGTTTCTTCTTCATTTTCTTCAGCCAACTTGACTCTGATGACTTGCCTTTATCATATTACTTACTGTTATACCCATCATGTTACCAGTGATGTCCCCTTCTCTTCCTAGCTGATTTTTTTCCTGTACAGGAGAGTTGAGTGGTGTTGCAGTTTTGTGATATTTTGTCTCATTTTGCTCTATTGACCTTTTCAGTGTCTTCCACAAACTATACTTGTATGGGACTCTGCAAAATTGTTGTCACACTATACTGAACTATGTACCCATTGATTCCATTTGTAAGATTACATATCTTTTTTGCTTATTGTCTAAACAGTTTGTTATGTTATGTGACATTCTAAATAAAGAATAAATAATAATAATAATAATAATAATAATAATAATAAAAACACATTAGATAAATGGTTAAAAAAATAACAACATATAGATATCACCTCCTCTTGGTAATGGTTAAAACGTTTCTCAGCAATGTCCATTATCTTTTTGTTGTAACAATTGCAACCAGGCCCAGTAAGCACTCCAAGCATATCAGCTCAAAATCAGCTCATAATAATTATCAAAATTTGCATATACTTACAGAATTACTGCTACCTACTTGTAGGGTTTCATACATATACCTTGGTTATACTGCTGCCCTGATTTCCATCTTCAGTAATTACCTTCCAGCTACCATTTATACCTGATCTGCTACTTGTGTGGTATATTAAAAAGCTTGCACTGAAGGCTGTTTACTAATAGAGCATCAAGCATAGACTAATGGGCTGACAAACAGTTAAAGATCAAAGTAGGATGAGCAGAAAGATAGCAATGATTTAAACCAGTCAAGTACAGATGGTGCTAAGTACAGAGCCAAATTTAAAGTGGAAGTTGTGCCAGAGGTCATAACCAAAAAATTCAAATACTGTGCTTCGAAGATAAAATGTAGTGGAAAGTCAGGAGTTACGTGCAGGGGAGACATGGTTTTAGTTAGCGAGACAAAGCAAGCAGGATTTTGTGATTCCATAATGTACATAATCATACCAAGGAGCAATAAACACTACAAAGGACAACATAAATATGTTTTTTATGCCCTTAAAGCACACGGTGACCAGGGTGAGTACAGGCGTCACAAGTTCGAACCTACCCAAGGTCGATCTGCCAGGGTGCTGTCAAAATGGACAGCCAAGCATAGATGGTGAAAGACATTCCCCACCAAACAGCCACCCATATACAGTACATGCCCCTTGTATATGGGCATCTGTGGGGCAGAGCACGCTTCTGCTATCTATGATTGGCTGCCAGCTCAGACAGCTGTCTGGTGGGATAGGTCACACAGGTTTGCACGTGTCCCTAATGCTGAAACTGGCCAAAGGCAGGAGTGTGCTTGGACTCGTCCACTGCCATAGCTGACCTGAGGGTCCGAAGCAATGTCCCTATTAGGGAGGAGCCGAACACCCCCCTGTTCGGTTCGTACCAGAACCTGCGAACAGCCAGAATGTTTGCTTGAACTTTAGAACCCTATTAAATACAATGGACTCGAACGTTCGAAATCAAAAGTGCTAATTATAAAGGCTAATATGCAAGTTATTGTCCTAAAAGGTGTTTGGGGACACGGGTCCTGCCCCAGGGGACATGTATCAATGCAAAAAAAAGTTTTAAAAACGGCCGTTTGTTCGGGAGCAGTGATTTTAATAATGCTTAAAGTGAAACAATAAAAGTGAAATATTCCACCCCAAATAAAAAAAAAAAAATGGCGTGGAGTTCCCCCAAAAATCCATACCAGACCCTTTATCCGAGCAACAGTGTAATAAATGAATAGACCCGCCCCTTCTCACGTTCCGCATCTGGTCCGCTTAGCCTTACACCTACGTCATTGGCTGAGCGGACCTGAAGGGGAACTTTAGAAGGGGCGGGTCTATTCATTTAATACACTGCAGAGGAAGTTCCCCATCAGGTCCGCTCAGGCTCAGCCAATGACTTTTCGTGTGGACAGCGCTGGACATCGGATCGCCGCTGGATTTCATCGCTGGAATGTTTGTTTGTTTTTTCTATTTTTTTTTTTTAATAAAGGAATTTTTTCAAGGTGTCTGTGTGTTTTTTTTACATTTTATTTACACTTTCTTCGTGAAATGGTAGGGGTACAGTGTACCCCTTATCAATTCACATAGGGGGGGTCGGGATCCCCAGATTTGTTAAAGGGGTCTTCCAGATTCCGATAAGCCCCCTGCCCGCAGACCCCCGCAGACCCCCACAACCACCGGGCAAGGGTTGTGGGGATGAGGCCCTTGTCCCCATCAACATGGGGACATCCTCCCCACGTTGAGGGTATGTGGCCTGGTACGGTTCAGGAGGGGGGGCGCTCTCTCGTCCCCCCTCTCTTTTCCTGCGGCCTGCCAGGTTGCGTGCTCGGATAAAGGGTCTGGTATAGATTTTTGGGGGAACTCCACGCCATTTTTTTTTTAAATTTGGGGTGGAGTTCCCCTTAAAATCCATACCAGACCTGAAGGGCTTGGTATGGATATTTGGGGGAACTCCACGCATTTTTTTTAAAATTTGCGGCAGGGTTCCCCTTAATATCCATACCAGACCTGAAGGGCCTGTTAATTGAATTTGGGGGGACCCCCACGCTTTTTTTTATCAATGACTTTTCTATGTATTGCCGGGAGCCGACAATTCATTATAGCTGCAAGTGAGTTTTAAATGACTTTTTTTCCTTCAGAAATGACACTTTGTGCAGGGACAGTTCTAAGCACGCGACTTTACATGCATACTATACACACACATATACTAAAAAGACATATATATTTTACCACCCGTCAGTGACAAACAATTGTCTAATGCAGCGCTCTTATTAATATTAAAATCAATAAGGATCCCTATTGTCCTGAAAACAATAGTGAGAAATCCAGAGCACCCGATAAGGCGAGTAAATCCTGATAGATACAGTTCAATATATCACATCACAGTATTTCTTAGATATTTTCCAATCAACTATGCATCCTCCTCACACGTTACTCCGGAAAGACGTATCACAAGCTCCCCATAGGGATTGCACTCACCAGATCACGGCGGGTAATAAGCCTCCAAAGAAATCCAAACACAGGCTGCAGTGGAGGGATGATTTCTCAAGATATCCGCGGGTCTCGGCTGGTGATAAGCCTCATGCGAAATCCCAGTGCAGGATGCGATAATTAATTAAGGTTGACCCTCCTATTCAGGAATTCAAAAGGAAAGAACAAGATGAAACAAATAGCAAATTCTTTTCATCAGAGAAAGAGTTTTCCCTTTCTCTCCATTTTATAAATAGCGGGAGGAAAAACTCTACACCTCTATTGAAGAGGATATCCAGAGAAGGTATCATTTGTCTATCGCATCCTGCACTGGGATTTCGCATGAGGCTTATCACCAGCCGAGACCCGCGGATATCTTGAGAAATCATCCCTCCACTGCAGCCTGTGTTTGGATTTCTTTGGAGGCTTATTACCCGCCGTGATCTGGTGAGTGCAATCCCTATGGGGAGCTTGTGATACGTCTTTCCGGAGTAACGTGTGAGGAGTAGGGATGAGCTTCGTGTTCGAGTCGAACATACGTTCGACTCGAACATCGGCTGTTCGATCGTTCGACGAAGATCGAACGATTTGGGCCGTTCGCGCCAAATTCGAGTGACGCGAACGGCCCACAATGCACTACGCCATCGCAGTGTCATCCAGGCGCTGTGATTGGCCAAGCATGCACTGTGACCCCGCATGCTTGGCCAATCACAGCGCCGGCAGCGAGGAGAGCAATGATTGGCCACAGGCAGGATGCCTGTGGCCAATTATTGCTGAGGGTGTTTAGTACACGCCCCACACTATAAAAGGCCGCCAGCACGGCGGCCTAGTGTAGTGTGTTCCGGAGCAGGGATAGAGCAGCATAGGCAGGGACAGTGACTGTTATTTCTTTCTTGCTTAACCTGGATTCCTTTAGTTTAGGGAAAGAGAAGGATAGGTAGGGAGAGTGTCAGTGTGTTTTGTGCTTGTGCTATAGTGTGCTTAAAAAAAACATTTATTCCAGGGACAGAAAACTGTAGGTAGGGACAGTGTCAGTTTCTTTCACTCTGCAAGTCCTTGTTTCCAGGGACCTGGAAGGACAGTGAGTGAATTGTCCTTGTGCTATATTGTGCTTAAAAAAACATTTATTCTAGGGACAGAAAACTGTAGGTAGGGAGAGTGTCAGTTTCTTTCACTCTGCAAGTCCTTGTTTCCAGGGACCTGGAAGGACAGTGAGTGAATTGTCCTTGTGCTATATTGTGCTTAAAAAAAACATTTATTCTAGGGACAGAAAACTGTAGGTAGGGAGAGTGTCAGTTTATTTCACTCTGCAAGTCCTTGTTTCCAGGGACCTGGAAGGACAGTGACTGAATTGTCCTTGTGCTATATTGTGATTAAAAAAAACATTTATTCTAGGGACAGAAAACTGTAGGTAGGGAGAGTGTCAGTTTATTTCACTCTGCAAGTCCTTGTTTCCAGGGACCTGGAAGGACAGTGACTGAATTGTCCTTGTGCTATATTGTGATTAAAAAAAACATTTATTCTAGGGACAGAAAACTGTAGGTAGGGAGAGTGTCAGTTTATTTCACTCTGCAAGTCCTTGTTTCCAGGGACCTGGAAGGACAGTGAGTGAATTGTCCTTGTGTTATATTGTGATTAAAAAAAACATTTTTTCTAGGGACAGAAAACTGTAGGTAGGGAGAGTGTTTTTTTTCTTTCACTCTGCAAGTCCTTGTTTCCAGGGACCTGTAAGGACAGTGAGTGAATTGTCCTTGTGCTATATTGTGCTTAAAAAAAACATTTATTCTAGGGACAGAAAACTGTAGGTAGGGAGAGTGTCAGTTTATTTCACTCTGCAAGTCCTTGTTTCCAGGGACCTGGAAGGACAGTGAGTGAATTGTCCTTGTGTTATATTGTGATTAAAAAAAACATTTTTTCTAGGGACAGAAAACTGTAGGTAGGGAGAGTGTTTTTTTTCTTTCACTCTGCAAGTCCTTGTTTCCAGGGACCTGTAAGGACAGTGAGTGAATTGTCCTTGTGCTATATTGTGCTTAAAAAAAACATTTATTCTAGGGACAGAAAACTGTAGGTAGGGAGAGTGTCAGTTTATTTCACTCTGCAAGTCCTTGTTTCCAGGGACCTGGAAGGACAGTGACTGAATTGTCCTTGTGCTATATTGTGATTAAAAAAAACATTTATTCTAGGGACAGAAAACTGTAGGTAGGGAGAGTGTCAGTTTATTTCACTCTGCAAGTCCTTGTTTCCAGGGACCTGGAAGGACAGTGACTGAATTGTCCTTGTGCTATATTGTGATTAAAAAAAACATTTATTCTAGGGACAGAAAACTGTAGGTAGGGAGAGTGTCAGTTTATTTCACTCTGCAAGTCCTTGTTTCCAGGGACCTGGAAGGACAGTGACTGAATTGTCCTTGTGCTATATTGTGATTAAAAAAAACATTTATTCTAGGGACAGAAAACTGAAGGTAGGGAGAGTGTCAGTTTATTTCACTCTGCAAGTCCTTGTTTCCAGGGACCTGGAAGGACAGTGACTGAATTGTCCTTGTGCTATATTGTGATTAAAAAAAACATTTATTCTAGGGACAGAAAACTGTAGGTAGGGAGAGTGTCAGTTTATTTCACTCTGCAAGTCCTTGTTTCCAGGGACCTGGAAGGACAGTGACTGAATTGTCCTTGTGCTATATTGTGATTAAAAAAAACATTTATTCTAGGGACAGAAAACTGTAGGTAGGGAGAGTGTCAGTTTATTTCACTCTGCAAGTCCTTGTTTCCAGGGACCTGGAAGGACAGTGAGTGAATTGTCCTTGTGTTATATTGTGATTAAAAAAAACATTTTTTCTAGGGACAGAAAACTGTAGGTAGGGAGAGTGTTTTTTTTCTTTCACTCTGCAAGTCCTTGTTTCCAGGGACCTGTAAGGACAGTGAGTGAATTGTCCTTGTGCTATATTGTGCTTAAAAAAAACATTTATTCTAGGGACAGAAAACTGTAGGTAGGGAGAGTGTCAGTTTATTTCACTCTGCAAGTCCTTGTTTCCAGGGACCTGGAAGGACAGTGAGTGAATTGTCCTTGTGTTATATTGTGATTAAAAAAAACATTTTTTCTAGGGACAGAAAACTGTAGGTAGGGAGAGTGTTTTTTTTCTTTCACTCTGCAAGTCCTTGTTTCCAGGGACCTGTAAGGACAGTGAGTGAATTGTCCTTGTGCTATATTGTGCTTAAAAAAAACATTTATTCTAGGGACAGAAAACTGTAGGTAGGGAGAGTGTCAGTTTATTTCACTCTGCAAGTCCTTGTTTCCAGGGACCTGGAAGGACAGTGACTGAATTGTCCTTGTGCTATATTGTGATTAAAAAAAACATTTATTCTAGGGACAGAAAACTGTAGGTAGGGAGAGTGTCAGTTTATTTCACTCTGCAAGTCCTTGTTTCAAGGGACAGAGAAGGACACCTGAAGGTAGCCCTTATTGCTTTTTTCCCATCTCCCTGCAGGCCATCTATTAGAATGTCTGGAAGGCAAACAAGGAGAGGCAGACAGTCAGGAGGCAATAAAAGAGGGCAAGCAGGCTCTGTGTCTGGAGGCAACAGTGCTGGTCGTGGACGCGGTGCATTGTCATCAGCACATGGCCATGGGACACGCTTGTCCTTCTTTTCGGCAGCTGGACATGTTGAGCCACATCATGCCGAAGACTTGGTAGAGTGGATGACCAAGCCCTCCTCCTCCTCCTCATCATCTCTCACCCAGGCTCAGGGTACTGGAAAAGCAGCTGCCAAAGCGTCGTCTTCCCTGGTATCAATGTCAGACAAATCATCAGTCACTCCTTCCCTAGACCCACCATGTCCTCCTCCTGAGGAGTCCCCCGAACTGTTTCAGCACAGTGTTGGGTACATGCTCCAGGAGGATGCCCAGCGTTTCGAAGGGTCTGATGATGAAACCCAGCTAGAGGAAGGCAGTAGCGTGAGAGCAGACAGAGGGGATGCTCAAGAAGGACACCAATCTGGCAGTCATGTTCCAGCAGCTGCAGCATACTGCCAGATTGGCTCCAGTGATGAGGAGGGAGGGGATGATGAGGTCACTGACTCCACGTGGGTGCCTAATAGGAGAGAGGAGGAGGAGGAGGATGAGGAGGAGGCACATCTCCAACGAGGCAGGATGCCCTTTGGTGGCCAGCGTAAGGGCAGTACACCGACGGAATCACACCGCAGAGCTCCGCCTGTGCAGGGCGCTGCCTCTGCCCGTCATTCAAAAAGTTCTTTGGTGTGGGCCTTTTTTGAGGCTAGTGCATCAGATCGCACAGCTGCTGTTTGCAACATATGTCTCAAGCGTATATCGCGTGGCCAAAACATCAGCCGCTTGGGTACCACATGCCTGACCAGACATATGTTGACCTGCCATGCAGCTCGTTGGCAAGCCTACCTCAAAGACCCACACCAAAGAACAAAGCGGACCTCTCCTTGCACCGCATCAGCTGGGATCTCCAACCCCACTATAACTTCAGTCCTCTCTGAAACATGCACTGAGAGGAATGAAGGTGTAGAATTAGGTGTGTCACAGCCAAGTACTTGCGCCCACTCTGCTAGCAGTACACCGACGTCCGATTCTAGCAGGCAAATTTCCCTGCCCCAGCTGCTGGACCGTCGAAAGAAGTTCACTCCCAGCCATCCACATGCCCAGCGGTTGAATGCTAGCTTGGCTAAATTGCTAGCGCTTCAACTGCTGCCTTTTCAGTTGGTAGACTCGGCCCCCTTCCGTGAGTTTGTGCAATGTGCAGTTCCTCAGTGGCAGGTTCCCAAACGCCACTTTTTCTCACGGAAGGCTATTCCGGCTCTCTACCGGCATGTGGAAGGCAATGTCTTGGCCTCGCTGGACAGGGCGGTCAGCGGTAAGGTGCATATTACCGCTGACTCATGGTCCAGCAGGCATGGACAGGGACGTTACCTTTCTTTCACGGCCCATTGGGTCACTCTTTTGGCAGCTGGGAAGGATTCAGGACAAGGTGCAGTAGTGTTGGAGGTTGTCCCACCGCCACGCCTCCAAAATGCTACTACTGGTTGTGACACACCTCTCTCCTCCACCCCCTCCTCTTCTTCTTCCTCCATGGCCTCTTCCTGTGGTTTGTCCTATGAACCAGCGGTGCTCCGTAGCCGTTCACGGGGCTACGCAAGTACGCAGGCAAAAAGATGCCATGCCGTGCTTGCGCTGGTGTGTTTGGGGGACAGAAGCCACACTGGGGCAGAGGTCCTGTCTGCTCTGCAGGGCCAGGCCGAGAGGTGGTTGACGCCACGCCAGCTTAAGCCAGGAATGGTGGTTTGCGACAATGGCACCAACCTCCTCTCCGCCCTCCGACAGGGACAACTGACCCATGTGCCCTGTGTGGCTCACGTCCTTAACCTGGTGGTGCAGCGCTTCTTGGGCAGGTACCCGGGCTTACAGGATGTCCTGAGGCAGGCCAGGAAAGTCTGTGTGCATTTCCGCAGATCTTATAATGCCAGTGCTCGCCTGGCTGAGCTGCAAAAGGAGTTGAACCTGCCCAAGAACCGCCTTATATGTGACATGCCCACCAGGTGGAACTCAACGTTGGCCATGCTGCAGCGGCTGCACACGCAGCAGAGGGCCATCAATGAGTACCTGTGCGACTACGGCACCAGGACAGGGTCAGGGGAGCTTGGTTTTTTTTCTCCACGCCAGTGGGGCATGATCAGGGATGCATGCACTGTCCTGGCACCATTTGAGGAGGCCACGAGGATGGTGAGCAGTGACAGTGCATGCATCAGTGACACTGTACCTCTTGTCCACCTGTTGGAGCACACGCTGCGTGGAATAATGGACAGGGCACTTGAGGCAGAACAGAGGCAGGAAGAGGAGGACTTCCTTGCCTCTCAAGGCCCCCTTTACCCAGACAGTGTTCCTTCTGTCCCACCCATCGCACAGGAAGAGGAGGAGGAGGAGGAGGAGGAGGAGGAGGAGGAGGATTGTGTCAGCATGGAGGTGGAGGCTGGCACTCAGCATCATCAGCAGCAGTCTTTTAGGGATGATTTACAGTCCCAAGAAACCAGTGGACTTGTACGTGGCTGGGAGGAGGTGGCTGCGGATCATGTCGTCCTTAGTGACCCAGAGGACTCCGGAGCGAATGCCTCAGCAAACCTACGCTGCATGGCCTCCCTGATCCTGCAAAGTCTGCGGAAGGATCCTCGTATTCTTCGGATCAAGGAGAGGGACCATTACTGGCTGGCCACTCTCCTTGATCCACGGTACAAGGGTAAGGTTGCGGACCTTATGTTACCGTCGCAGAGGGAGCAGAGGATGAGACAACTCCGGGAGGCCTTGCAGAAAGGTCTGTGCAACGCGTTCCCAGAGACTGGGAGGTTGCAAACTCCTGGTCCTGGACAACGAGTTGCTGAGGCTTCGGCCAGTCAAAGAAGGAGCGGTGGGGAAGGTGGCCGTCTGACCGATGCGTTCAGACAATTCTTTAGTCCGCAGCCCCAAAGTATGATCGGTTCCAGCAACCATCGCCAGCGTCTGATAAACATGGTGCAGGAATATCTAGGGGCAAGGTCAGACTTGGACACCTTCCCCACCGAAAATCCTCTGGCTTACTGGGTCTTGAGGATGGATCACTGGCCAGAGCTTGCACAGTATGCAATTGAGCTACTGGCCTGTCCTGCATCCAGCGTTCTTTCGGAACGCACATTCAGTGCTGCTGGAGGATTTGTCACGGATCACAGGGTGCGCCTGTCCACCGACTCGGTTGATCGACTGACTTTCATCAAGATGAACCAGTCTTGGATCACCACCAGCTACCACACACCTGATGCTGATATAACAGACTAATTGATTTTAACATGTCACATCCCTTCAAGACTGATGCTGATGCTGAGTGCCTGTGCTGTTATGTTGACTGGCTATCCTCCTCCTCCGAGTCCTCAATGATACGATTGATGATGATAGCTTGTAAGATCATTTTTGTTTATGGGTGCCGCCACCAGTGCCTAACGCCCAATTTTTCAGCCCCTGTTTAACAGGGGCGTGTAATTACAATTTTTGAAGCAATACTTTGCAACAGGGCTCATTGCTGTGCTCCAAGTACAGTATCTGTGAGGAGTTGCAGTGTTGTGCCACCAGTGCCTAACGCCCAATTTTTCAGCCCCTGTTTAACAGGGGCGTGTAATTACAATTTTTGAAGCAATATTTTGCAACAGGGCTCATTGCTGTGCTCCAAGTACAGTATCTGTGAGGAGTTGCAGTGTTGTGCCACCAGTGCCTAAGGCCCAATTTTTCAGCCCCTGTTTAACAGGGGCGTGTCATTACAATTTTTGAAGCAATACTTTGCAACAGGGCTCATTGGTGTGCTCCAAGTACAGTATCTGTGAGGAGTTGCAGTGTTGTGCCACCAGTGCCTAAGGCCCAATTTTTCAGCCCCTGTTTAACAGGGGCGTGTCATTACAATTTTTGAAGCAATACTTTGCAACAGGGCTCATTGCTGTGCTCCAAGTACAGTTGCTGTGAGGGGTTGCAGTGTTGTGCCACCAGTGCCTAAGGCCCAATTTTTCAGCCCCTGTTCAACAGGGGCATGTAATTACAATTCTTGATCTAATAATTCACAGCAGGGCCCATTGCTGCACCCACCAAGAGTAACTGTCAGGGCTTACAGTGTTGTGGCACCAGCACCACCATCAAAGGCCCAATTTTTACTACCACTGTTCAACAATTATATGTAATTAAAATTCCTGATATAATAGTTGACAGCAGGGCGTTCCAGCACCAACCAAGAGTAACTGTGAGTGCTTACAGTGTTGTGCCAACACCAACAACTAAGGGGCCTATTTCTGCAGAGTATATACGGCAGGTCCCTACTTTCAAACATCCAACTTACAAACGACTCCTACTTGCAAACGCAAGAAGACAACAGGAAGTGAGAGGAAATCTACCACTAGGAAGGAAAATTCTCTCCTGTAAGAATAAATATGGGAGAAAGGTGTCTCCTCTGTACTGATGCTTTATCAGCAATCCTTGTTTCAAGAAAAACACCACATTTCAAAAACAGTTGTCATTGGGACGGAAAGTGAGGTGAAATGTTCTGAACAGGGGCACAGACAGCAAAACAAATGTTACAGGGGTGATAACCCTTACCTATGTTTTCCAAAAAGTTTAAAAATAGATTTTTGGTCTGGAGCTACACTTCAACAATGTACCTGTTCAAAATTACAAACAGACTCTACATAAGAACAAACCCACAGTCCCTGTCTTGTATGCACCGCCTGTATAGGGCTGTTCAGAGTATATAGGGCCTTTTTTATTTTATGTGCGGGGTTCCCCTTAATATCCATACAAGACCCAAAGGGGCTGGTAATGGGCTGGGGTAGGGGGGGGGGTCATGGGGTAGCTATGCCATTTTTCTTAAAGAATTTCATCCATATTACCGGGACCAGACATTACATTAAAGCCGCAAGCAGTTTTAAATGGCTTTTTTTTCCTTTAGAAGTGTCATTTTGTGCAGGGACAGTTCTAAACACGGGAAACACGTGGCACTTCACAGGCATACTTTAGACACCCCCCAGGTACGATATTTAAAGGAATATTTGACTTTTTTTTTTTCACTTTATGCATCATTAAAATGACTGCTCCCGAAAAACGACCGTTTTTAAAACTTCTTTTTGCATTGATACATGTCCCCTGGTGCAGAACCCGGGTTCCCAAACCCTTTTTAGGACAATAACATGCATAATAGTTGTTATAATTAGCACTTTAGAATTCGAACGTTCGCATCCATTGTATTTAATAGGGTTCTAATGTTCGTTCGAACTTTCGGTCCGTTCGCGGGTTCTGGTGCGAACCGAACCCGGGGGTGTTCGGCTCATCACTAGTGAGGAGGATGCATAGTTGATTGGAACATATCTAAGGAATACTGTGATGTGATATATTGAACTGTATCTATCAGGATTTACTCACCTTATCGGGTGCTCTGGATTTCTCACTATTGTTTTCAGCACAATAGGGATCCTTATTGATTTTAATATTAATAAGAGCGCTGCATTAGACAATTGTTTGTCACTGACGGGTGGTAAAATATATATGTCTTTTTAGTATATGTGTTTATATAATTTTGAATGTAGCTGCTTAGTATAAAAATAGTGACATAGATGAACTTGTCTGTGTCATTATAAGGAGATCTAAGGTGTGTTCAGAATTGGAATAAGGTCCATAGCGCTGGGTATAAAGAGAACTAGGTTGCGCATTAGTACGTTTTCTTTGTCTGTGTTTATATACTATACACACACCCTAGGTACGAAATTTAAAGGAATATTTCACTTTTATTGTTTCAATTTAAGCATTATTAAAATCACTGCTCCCAAATAAACGTCAGTTTTTAAAACTTTTTTTTGCATTGATACATGTCCCCTGGGGCAGGACCCGGGTCCCCAAACACTTTTTATGACAATAACTTGCATATAAGCCTTTAAAATTAACACTTTAGATTTCTCCCATAGACCTTTCGAATTTGCCGCAAACACCCCAAATTGTTCGCTGTTCGGCGAACGGGCGAACAGGCAATGTTCGAGTCGAACATGAGTTCGACTCGAACTCGAAGCTCATCCCTAGTCCCTATTATAAATTTAGTGCTGCTAGGCTGTAGTCAGCCTTAGCATGGATTGATTGTTCATAGTTCTTAAGGTTTTTCCTAAGCTCAGTTTTATTGTTTGCTTTTGTCTACTGTTAGGTAGCATCCCTGACAATAGAGTGAGAGGTTACCATAACCTAATATATGAATGTTTATGTCTCTATCTGGCTGCCAGAGATGCAGGCTGTGGAAGGATATACATATTTGGAGTGACCTTGGAAAGCTATCTTGTTTCCCATACTGTGCATGGTGAGAAATGGTATGTTGCTGGACCTTCCTCTAAAGAGGAGCCCAAGCGTGGGACCTGATGTTTCCTGCTGTTCTCCTGGAGGCTATATACCCATGGAAAGTGTTGCAGGAAGTTGATTACCTGGATTGGCACCCTGGGAGATGGAGGGGATACATTATCTGCCTAGGGGTGTTCAGAAGCACTGGCTATAAGCTTTGTACATTGCAAGGGGTTCTGGTGACTAATTTAATGAGCACATGTTCTGTCTTTGCGGTCTGAAGAATCAAAGTGCTGTCCTGGCTTAAAGGCCCTACTATATTGACTGTAAGTAGAGTAATTTTTTGCCTTTTTGGGTACCCTGCACCGTTACATCTCTCTCTTTTTTAAGTGAACGACACTCAATTTGTTTCACCCCAAAAAGTCAAGGATTCTGCTGTAAGATCAAACAGTATCCCACCAAGGCACATGGAGGTCCCCCAATGCACAAGATATAGAGCAAGTGATCACATTTTAAGACAAAAAATATTGTGGATAGGGATGAGCCGAACACCCCGCAGGTTCTGGTGCGAACCGAACCGGGAACGGACCGAAAGTTCGCACGAACTTTAGAACCCTATTAAATACAATGGACACGAACGTTCGAAATCAAAAGTGCTAATTATAACGGCTAATATGCAAGTTATTGTCCTAAAAGGGATTGGGGACCTGGGTCCTGCCCCAGGGGACATGTATCAATGTAAAAATAAGTTTTAAAAACGTCAGTTTTTTCGGGAGCAGTGATTTTAATGATGCATAAAGTGAAAAAAAAAAGTTAGATATTCCTTTAAATATCGTACCTGGGGGTGTCTAAAGTATGCCTGTGAAGTGGCACATGTTTCCCGTGTTTAGAACTGTCCCTGCACAAAATGACATTTCTAAAGGAAAAAATGTCATTTAAAACTGCTTGCGGCTTTAATGTAATGTCTGGTCCCAGGAATATGGATGAAAATCATTGAGAAAAATGGCATGGGTACCCCCCCCCCCAGCCCACTACCAGCCCCTTTGGGTCTTCTATGGATATTAACCACTTGTCCACCGCCCACTGTCAATTGACGGTGGGCGGAGGATACTCTCGTTCTGGGAGGACGTCATATGACGTCCTCCCTTTAAAACGAGCTAGGAGGCGCGCGCTTGAAGCCAGCGGCGCGCGCGCGCGCGCCCGCCGCGTTCACGAGGCCCCGGTGCGCGTGCCCGGCGGCCGCGATTGCCGCCGGGCACCCGCGATTGCCCGGGAAACGAGCAGGAAAGTGGGTCTCTGTGTGTAAACACAGAGATCCACGTCCTGTGAGGGAGAGGGGACCGATGGTGTGTCCCTTGTACATAGGGACAACCATCGGTCACCTCCCCCAGTCAGTCCCCTCCCCCCACAGTAAGAACACATTGAGGGAACATATTTAACCCCTTCCCGCCCCCTAGTGGTTAACCCCTTCCCTGCCAATCACATTTATACAGTAATCAATGCATTTTTATAGCAGGGATCGCTGTATAAACGTGAATGGTCCCAAAAATGTGTCAAAAGTGTCCGATGTGTCCGCCGCAATATCGCAGTCACAATAAAAAATCGCAGATTGCCGCCATTACTAATAAAAAAATAAAAAAAATTAAATGCTATAAATCTATCCCCTATTTTGTACACGCTATAACTTTTGCGCAAACCAATCAATACGCGCTTATTGCGATTTTTTTTTTTACCAAAAATATGTAGAAGAATACGTATCGGCCTAAACTGAGGAAAATTTTATTTAAAAAAAAATGGGTATTTATTATAGCAAAAATTAAAAAATAGTGTTTTTTTTCCAAACTGGACACTCTTCTTTTGTTTATAGCGCAAAAAATAAAAACCGCAGAGGTGATCAAATACCACCAAAAGAAAGCTCTATGTGTGGGAAAAAAAGGACGCAAATTTCGTTTGGGAGCCACGTCGTACGACCGCGCAATTGTCATTCAAAATGTGACAGCGCTGAAAGCTGAAAAATGGCTTGGGCAGGAAGGGGGTTTTCATGCACAGTAGGGAGGTGGTTAAGGGGAACCCCGCACCCAAATAAAAAAAGACCCTATATACTCTGAACAGCAGTGTACAGGCGGTGCAAACAAGACAGGGACTGTAGGTTTGTTCTTAAGTAGAATCTGTTTGTAATTTGAAACAGGTACATTGTTTAAGTGTAGCTCCAGCCAAAAAATCTATTTTTAAGCTTTTTGGAAAACATAGGGAAGGGTTATCACCCCTGTAACATTTGTTTTGCTGTCTGTGCACCTGTTCAGAACATTTCACCTCACTTTCCGTCCCAATGACAAATGTTTTTTGAAAATTTGTTTTTTTTATTGAAACAAGGATTGGTGATAAAGCAAAAAATTGGGCCTTTGGTGGTGGTGGTGTTGCCACAACACTGTAAGCCCTCACAGTTACTCTTGGTGGGCGCAGGAATGGGCCCAGCTGTGAAATATTAGATCAAGAATTGTAATTACATGCCCCTGTTGAACAGGGGCAGAAAAATTGTGCCTTAGGCACTGGTGCCACAACACTGCAACCCCTCACAGATACTGTAGTTGGAGTGCAGTAATGAGCCCTGTTGCAAAGTATTGCATCAAAAATTGTAATTACACGCCCCTGTTAAACAGGGGCAGAAAAATTGGGCCTTAGGCACTGGTGCTGGTGCCACAACACTGCAACCCCTCAAAGATACTGTACTTGGAGCGCAGCAATGAGCCCTGCTGCAAAGCATTGCATCAAAAATTGTAAATACACGCCCCTGTTAAACAGGGGCTGAAAAATTGGGCCTTAGCCACTGGTGGCGGTGCCCAGAACCAAAAATGTTCTTTCAAGCTATCAGCATGATTATTAAGGAGGAAGAGGATAGTCACTCAGAATAACAGGATAGTCACTCAGCATCAGCATAGGCAGTCTTGAAGGGATCTGACATTTTCCCAAAAATTATTCGGTTACATCAGCATCAGGTGCATGGTAGCTGGTGGTGATCCAAAACGGATTCATTTTTATAAAGGTCAGTCGATCCACCGAGTCCACCATGTGATCGGTTACAAAGCCTCCAGCAGCACTGAATGTGCGTTCCGAAAGAACGCTGGATGCAAATCTGGCAGTATGCTGCAGCTGGGGGAACATGACTGCCAGATAGCTGTCCTTGTTGCACACCCCCTCTCTCTGGGCTCACGTTACTACCCCCTCTCTCTGGGCTCACGTTACTGCCTTCCTCCAGCTGAGTTCCATCATCGGAGCCTTCAAAATGCTGGGCATCCTCCAGGTACCCAACACTGTGCTCAAACAGTTCGGGGGACTCCTCAAGAGGACATGGTGGGGCTAGGGAAGGAGTGACTGATGCCATTGAGCCGAGGGAAGAGGCCGCTTTGGCAGCTGCTTTGCCAGACAAAGTACCCTGAGCCTGGGTGAGAGAGGATGAGGACGGCTTGGTCATCCACTCTACCAAGTCTTCGGCATGTTGCGGCTCAACATGGCCAGCTGCCGAAAAGAATGACAAGCGTGTCCCACGGCCACGTGCTGATGAGGATATACCGTGTCCATGACCAGCAGCACTGTTGCCTCTAGACACAGAGCCTGCTTGCCCTCTTTTATTGCCTTGTGACTGTCTGCCTCTCCTTGTTTGCCTTCCAGACATACTAATGGCCTGCAGTGAGATGTAGCTGCACAAAGGTGGGATGTATATATATATATATATATATCTGTACTAATAATGCAGCTAACTGAATCAACTGCCTGCTGTGGTATTTGTATGGGGAAAGCAGCAATTGTCTTCAGTTAGTTTTAGGTGAAAACTGTGCAGAGAGGGACACAGTACACTAACTGAAAATACTTGCAGCTCTCTGCCTGTGGTTTAATTATGAGAACACCACTATTAGTCACTAATAGTGATGAGCCGAACACCCCCGGGTTCGGTACGCACCAGAACCCGCGAACGGACCGAAAGTTTGCACGAACTTTAGAACCCTATTAAATACAATGGATGCGAACGTTCGAAATCTAAAGTGCTAATTATAACGACTATTATGCATGTTATTGTCCTAAAAAGGGTTTGGGAACCCGGGTTCTGCACCAGGGGACATGTATCAATGCAAAAAGAAGTTTTAAAAACGGCCGTTTTTCGGGAGCAGTGATTTTAATGATGCATAAAGTGAAAAAAAAAACCTCAAATATTCCTTTAAATATCGTACCTGGGGGGTGTCTAAAGTATGCCTGTGAAGTGCCACGTGTTTCCCGTGTTTAGAACTGTCCCTGCACAAAATTACATTTGTAAAGGAAAAAAAGCCATTTAACCACTTAAGCCCCGGACCATTTGGTAGCTAAAGGACCAGAGGTGAATTCAGAATTTTGCACTGCGCTGCTTTAACTGTAAATTGTGCGGACATGCAATGTTGTACCCAAACGAAATTTGCATCCTTTTCTTCCCACAAATAGAGCTTTCTTTTAATGGTATTTGATTGCCTCTGCGATTTTTATTTTTTGCGATATAAACGGAAAAAGACCGAAAATTTTGAAAAAAAATGATATTTTCTACTTTTTGTTATAAGAAAAATCGAATAAACTCAATTTTAGTCATACATTTAGGCCAAAATGTATTCAGCCACATGTCTTTAGTAAAAAAAATGTCAATAAGCGTATATTTATTGGTTTGCGCAAAAGTTATAGCGTTTACAAACTAGGGTACATTTTCTGGAATTTACACAGCTTTAAATTTATGACTGCCTATCTCATTTCTTGAGGTGCTAAAATGACATTCCAAGGAAATTGCTGAGAGGCATGTTGAGCCCATTGAATATTTTTTTTTTGTTTTTTTTTGTCCGAAGTGATAGAGTAATGACAAAACAAAATAAAAAATTACAAAAAGTTGTCACTAAATGATATATTGCTCACACATGCCATGGTTATATGTGGAATTGCACCCCAAAATACATTCTGCTGCTTCTCCTGAGTACGGGGATACCACATGTGTGGGACTTTTTAGGAGCCTAGCCATGTACGGGACCCCGGAAACCAAGCACCGCCTTCAGGATTTCTAAGGGCGCAAATTTTTGATTTCACTCCTCACTACCTATCACAGTTTTGAAGGCCATAAAATGCCAAAATAGCACAAACCCCCCCCCAAATTACCCGATTTTAGAAAGTAGACACCCCAAGGAAATTGCTGAGAGGCCTGTTGAGCCCATTGAATATTTTTTTTTGTCCCAAGTGATTGAATAATGACAAAAAAAATAAAAAATTACAAAAAGTTGTCACTAAATGATATATTGCTCACACATGCCATGGTTATATGTGGAATTGCACCCCAAAATAAATTTTGCTGCTTCTCCTGAGTACGGGGATACCACATGTGTGGGACTTTTTAGGAGCCTAGCCGCGTACGGGACCCCGAAAACCAATCACCGCCTTCAGGATTTTTAGGCACAAATTTTTGATTTGACTCCTCACTACCTATCACAGTTTCGAAGGCCATAAAATGCCAAAATAGCACAAAACCCCCCCAAATGACCCCATTGTGGAAAGTAGACACCCCAAGCTGTTTGCTGAGAGGCATGGTGAGTATTTTACAGCTCTCATTTGTTTTTGAAAATTAAGAATGAACATTTTTTTTTTTTTTTTCAATTTTCAAAACCTTGTGACAAAAAGCGAGATCTGCAAAATACTCACAATACCTCTCAGCAAATAGCTTGGGGTGTCTACTTTCCAAAATGGGGTCATTTGGGGGGGTTTTGTGCCATCTGGGCATTCCATGGCCTCCGAAACTGTGATAGGCAGTGAGAAGTGAAATCAAAAATTGACACCCTTAGAAAGCCTGAAGGCGGTGATTGGTTTTGGGGTCCCGTACGTGGCTAGGCTCCCAAAAAGTCTCACACATGTGGTATCCCCGTACTCAGGAGAAGCAACAGAATGTATTTTGGGGTGTAATTCCACATATGCCCATGGCATGTTTGAGCAATATATCATTTAGTGACAACTTTGTGCAAAAAAAAAAAAAATTCTTTTTTCCGCAACTTGTGTCAACATATAAAATATTCCATGGACTCGACATGCCTCTCAGTATATAGCTTGGGGTGTCTACTTTCCAAAATGGGGTCATTTGGGGGGTTTTGAACTGTTCTGGCATTTTATACACAACATTAGGAAGCTTACATCCACTCTTCTAACCACTTGAAGACAAAGCCCTTTTTGACACTTTTTGTTTACAGGAAAACATTTTTTTTTTTGCAAGAAAATTATGTTGAACCCCCAAACATTATATATATTTTTAAAGCAAAGGCCCTACAGAATAAAATGGTTTATGTTGCATTTTTTTTTTCTACACAGTATTTGCGCAGCGATTTTTCAAACGCATTTTTTGGGGAAAAAATACACTTTTTTTAATTTTAACGCACTAAAACACACTATATTGCCCAAATGTTTGATGAAATAAAAAAGATGATCTTAGGCCGAGTACATAGATACCAAATAAGACATGCTTTAAAATTTCACACAAACGCGCATTGGTGACAAACTACATACATTTTTAAAAGCCTTTAAAAGCCTTTACAGGTTACCCCGTTAGATTTACAGAGGAGGTCTACTGCTAAAATTACTGCCCTTGATCTGACCTTCGCGGTGATACCTCACATGCATGGTGCAATTGCTGTTTACATATGACGCCAGACCGACGCTTGCGTTCGCCATTGGGCAAGAGCAGGGCAGGACAGGGGTGCTTTTTTTTTTTTTTATTATTATTAATTTTGCTTTTTTATTTTATTTTTAAACTGTTGCTTCCATATTTTTTTTTTTTTATCATTTTTATTGTTATCTCAGGGAATGTAAATATCCCCTATGATAGCAATAGGTAATGACAGGTACTCTTTTTTGAAAAAACTGGGGTCTATTGGACCCTAGATCTTTCCTCTGCCCTCAAAGCATCTGACCACACCAATATCGGTGTGATAAAATGCTTTCCCAATTTCAATTTCCCAATGGCGCTTTTTATATCCGGGGGGGGCATTCCCTCCCACTGCTTGTAAAAGCAGTCCAGAGGCTAATTAGCCACTAGGATTGCTTTTACATGAAAGCCGGCCGCTGGCTGAAAAGAATGATACCAAGATGATACCTAAACCCGCAGGCATCATTCTGGTATAAACAGTCAAAGTCCAGCAACATACCAGTACGTTGCTGGTCCTTGTTGGACATGTATTGTAATCTTTTTTTTCATGCAGCCTGTTGGCTGAACGAAAAAAAAAGATTGATCGGTGGGTATGCCCACCATTAGAATACCGCCCTTCATCCACCCACTTCTAATGATGGGCATACATGCACCATTTATATATGCCGAAGCATGGGGGCATCTTCCCGCAAAAGTTATGCCGCGTACACATGGTCAGACTTTTCCACGGGCAAGCCTCCGTCGGAATTTCGACCGTACGTACGCGGCATTAGGAGCAAAATCGCTCCTCCGCCCCTTCTGCCCCAATGCTTCGGCATATATGCTTTTTTTTTTTTAACTGTGGTGGTGAAATCACCTCCTACAGCACTGGAGCCGCAGGGATCAGGCCTGTCTCTGCGAACGCTGCAGTTATGTGTGTTGTGTTTTGCAAGTGACAGTGATTGATCGATACTGCACTTGGGTGGCCTGGGCTGGACGGAGGGGCAAAACGCAGGTGCTAGCAGGTATCTGGGCTGATCCCGCTAACACTGCGTTTTTGGGAACCCCAAACTGCTGGGGACGCTAGTATACATCTGATCAGATCAGATATTGATGTGTTCAGATATTATACCACTAAGGGGGGTGTATGCTTAACGCGTGGGTGTTAGCTCTACTGGCACGAACCTGACGCTGCCTGGGGTGTGACGCAGACCCTCTCTGACGCTAAAACCTAATTGATATCACCCGCCGGGCGATCAGGGGGTTAAACCTTTATTGGGTTATATACGGCGGGTGCCCTGACACTATAAAAAGCAAACTAACTAACCAGCGTCACCCGTAACACTTATATGATGATCACTGGTGAAAGGGTTAACTAGGGGCAATTAGGGGGTTAAAACCTTTATTAGGTAATATATGGGGGTACCTGACGCTATATAAAAACCTGACGGCGAACCTATAAAAAATTACTGGCTACCTATCGGCATCACCGACACTAAGACAACGATCATAAAAACGATCGCTTAGCGACAGTGGTGATAGGGGGTGAAAGGGTTACCTGGGGGCGATCAGGGGGTTAAACCTTTATTAGATAATATATGGGGGTACCTGACGCTATAAAAACCTGCGGCGAACCTAAAAAAAATTACTGGCTACCGATCTGCATCACCGACGCTAAGACAGCGATCAGAAAAATGATTGCTTAGCGACAGTGGTGATAGGGGGTGAAAGGGTTACCTGGGGGGCGATCAAGGGGGTTAAACCTTTATTAGGTAATATATTGGGGTACCTGACGCTATAAAAACCTGCGGCGAACCTAAAAAAAATGACTGGCTACCGATCTGCATCACCGACGCTAAGACAGCGATCAGAAAAATTATCGCTTAGTGACAGTGGTGATAGGGGGTGAAAGGGTTACCTGGCAGGCGATCAAGGGGGTTAAACCTTTATTAGGTAATATATGGGGGTACCCGACGCTATAAAAACCTGCGGCAAACCTAAAAAAAATTACTGGCTACCGATTAGCATCACCGACGCTAAGACATCGATCAGAAAAATTATCGCATAGCGACGGCGGTGCTAGGGGGTGAAAGGGTTACCTGGGGGGTGATCAAGGGGGTTAAACCTTTATTAGGTAATATATGGGGGTACCCGACGCTATAAAAACCTGCGGCGAACCTAAAAAAAATTACTGGCTACCGATCAGCATCGCCGACGCTAAGACATCGATCAGAAAAATTATCGCTTAGTGACAGTGGTGATAGGGGGTGAAAGGGTTACCTGGGGGGTGATCAAGGGGGTTAAACCTTTATTAGGTAATATATGGGGGTACCCGACGCTATAAAAACCTGCGGCGAACCTAAAAAAAATTACTGGCTACTGATCAGCATCACCGACGCTAAGACATCGATCAGAAAAATGATTGCATAGCGACGGCGGTGCTAGGGGGTGAAAGGGTTATCTGGGGGTGATCAGGGGGTTAAACCTTTATTAGGGGGGGGGTTAGGGGGCTACACTGGACCTAAAACTAAATGTAGTGACACTTTTACAGTCACAAATGTCACTGATTGCAGTGATCACTAAATAAATGGTCACTGCAATCAGTGACACTGTGACTGGGGGCTGGGGGGTGATCTGGGGGGTGATCTGGGGGTGTCTGGGGGGGCCTGGGGGGGCGATTTATGTGCCTATGTGTCCTGGTGTCAGTGTAGTGTTGTGTGCACTAACCTGCATCTTCTCCTGTACGGCGCTCGGTATATGTGAGCGCCGCAGGAGAGATGACATCACTTCCTCCTGCCTGGCAGGCAGGGGAAGCTCTCTCATTCGCCAGGAGCGATCGAGAGGGGGGGGCCGAAATCGAACGGCCGTCCCCTCATGCCGGATCGCTCCCGAAGGTAAAACGACCACCCACTGTAAAGAAGGGGGGTCCGATCGGACCCCCCAACTATACAAAGGCAATCACGTATATGTACGTGATTCTGCCTGTCGGTGCCATTCTGCCGATGTATATTTACAGTGGGCGGTCGTTAAGTGGTTAAAACTGCTTGCGGCTTTAATGTAATGTCTGGTTCTGGTAATATGGATGAAAATCTTTAAGAAAAATGGCATAGCTACCCCATCACAGCCCCCTACCCCAGCCCATTACCAGCCCCTTTGGGTCTTGTATGGATATTAAGGGGAACCCCGCACACAAAATAAAAAGGCCCTATATACTCTGAACAGCCGTGTACAGGCGGTGCATACAAGACAGGGACTGTAGGTTTGTTCTTATGTAGAATCTGTTTGTAATTTTGAACAGGTACATTGGTTAAGTGTAGCTCCAGCCAAAAAATCTATTTTTAAGCTTTTTGGAAAACATAGGGAAGAGTTATCACCCCTGTAACATTTGTTTTGCTGTCTGTGCAGTGTGCACCTGTTCAGAACAGTTCACCTCACTTTACGTCCTAATGACAAATGTTTTTTGAAAATTTGGGGTTTTTATTGAAACAAAAATTGGTGATAAAGCATCAGTGGAGAGGAGACACTTTTTTTCCCATATTAACTCTTACAGGAGAGAATTTTCCTTCCTAGGGGTAGATTTCCTCTCACTTCCTGTTGTATCCTTCCGTTTGCAAGGAGGAGTCGTTTGTAAGTTGGATGTTTGAAAGTAGGGGCCTGCCGTATATACTCAGCTGAAATTTGCCCCTTACATGTTGGTGTTGCCACAATACTGTGAGCCCTCACAGTTACTCTTGGTGGGCGCATGAATGGGCCCTGCTGTGAATTATTAGATCAAGAATTGTAATTGCATGCCCCTGTTGAACAGGGGCAGAAAAATTGGGCCTTAGGCACTGGTGCCACAACACTGCAACCCCTCACAGATACTGTATTTGGAGCACAGCAATGAGCCCTGTTGCAAAGTATTGCATCAAAAATTTAAATTACACGCCCCTGTTGAACAGGGGCTGAAAAATTGGGCCTTAGCCACTGGTGCTGGTGCCACGACACTGCAACCTCTCCCAGATACTCTAGTTGGAGTGCAGGAATGAGCCCTGCTGCAAAGCATTGCATAAAAATTTTTAATTACATGCCCCTGTTAAACAGGGGCTGAAAAATTGGGCCTTAGCCACTGGTGGCGGCACCCAGAAACAAAAATGTTCTTCCAAGCTATCATCATCAATCGGATCATTGAGGAGGAGTAGAAGGATAGTCAGTCAACATAACAGGACAGTCTCTCAGCATCAGCATCAGTCTTGAAGGGATGTGACATTTGAAAATAAATTAGTCTGTTATATCAGCTTCAGGTGTTTGGTAGCTGGTGGTGATCCAAGACTGTTCATCTTTATGAAGGTCAGTCGATCAACCGAGTCGGTGGACAGGCGCACCCTGTGATCCGTGACAAATCCTCCAGCAGCACTGAATGTGCGTTCTGAAAGAACGCTGGATGCAGGACAGGCCAGTAGCTCAATTGCATACTGTGCAAGCTCTGGCCAGTGATCCATCCTCAAGACCCAGTAAGCCAAAGGATTTTCGGTGGGAAAGGTGTCCAAGTCTGACCTTGCCCCTAGGTATTCCTGCACCATGTATATCAGACGCTGGCGATGGTTGCTGGAACCGATCATACCTTGGGGCTGCGGACTAAAGAATTGTCTGAACGCATCGGTCAGACGGCCACCTTCCCCACCGCTCCTTCTTTGACTGACCGAAGCCTCAGCAACTCGTTGTCCAGGACCAGGAGTTTGTAACCTCCCAGTCTCAGGGAACGCGTTGCACAGACCTTTCTGCAAGGCCTCCCGGAGTTGTCTCATCCTCTGCTCCCTCTGCAACGGTAAGATAAGGTCTGCAACCTTACCCTTGTACCGTGGATCAAGGAGAGTGGCCAGCCAGTAATGGTCCCTCTCCTTGATTCGAAGAATACGAGGATCCTTCCGCAGACTTTGCAGGATCAGGGAGGCCATGCAGCGTAGGTTAGCTGAGGCATTCGGTCCGGAGTCTTCTGGGTCACTAAGGACGTCATAATCCGCAGCCACCTCTTCCCAGCCACGTACAAGTCCACTGGTTTCTTGGGACTGTAAATCATCCCTAAAAGACTGCTGCTGATGATGCTGAGTGCCAGGCTCCATCTCCATGCTGACACAATCCTCCTCCTCCTCCTCATCCTCCTCCTCCTCCTCCTGTGCGATGGGTGGGACAGAAGGAACACTGTCTGGGTAAAGGGGGCCTTGAGAGGCAAGGAAATCCTCCTCTTCCTGCCTCTGTTCTGCCTCAAGTGCCCTGTTCATTATTCCATGCAGCGTATGTTCCAACAGGTGGACAAGAGGTACAGTGTCAATGATGCATGCACTGTCACTGCTCACCATCCTCGTGGCCTCCTCAAATGGTGCCAGGACAGTGCATGCATCTCTGATCATGCCCCACTGTCGTGGTGAAAAAAAACCGAGCTCCCCTGACCCTGTCCTGGTGCCGTAGTCGCACAGGTACTCATTGATGTCCCTCTGCTGCGTGTGCAGCCGCTGCAGCATGGCCAACGTTGAGTTCCACCTGGTGGGCATGTCACATATAAGGTGGTTCTTGGGCAGGTTCAACTCCTTTTGCAGCTCAGCCAGGCGAGCACTGGCATTATAAGATCTGCGGAAATGCACACAGACTTTCCTGGCCTGCCTCAGGACATCCTGTAAGCCCGGGTACCTGCCCAAGAACCGCTGCACCACCAGGTTAAGGACGTGAGCCACACAGGGCACATGGGTCAGTTGTCCCTGTCGGAGGGCGGAGAGGAGGTTGGTGCCATTGACACAAACCACCATTCCTGGCTTAAGCTGGCGTGGCATCAACCACCTCTCGGCCTGCCCCTGCAGAGCAGACAGAACCTCTGCCCCAGTGTGGCTCCTGTCCCCCAAACACACCAGCGCAAGCACGGCATGGCATCTTTTTGCCTGCGTACTTGCGTAGCCCCTTGAACGCCTACGGAGCACCGCTGGTTCCGAGGACAAAGCACAGGAAGAGGCCATGGAGGAAGAAGAAGAGGAGGGGTGGAGGAGAGAGGTGTGTCACAACCAGTAGTAGCATTTTGGAGGCGTGGCGGCGGAACAACCTCCAACACTACTGCACCTTGTCCTGCATCCTTCCCAGCTGCCAAAAGAGTGACCCAATGGGCCGTGAAAGAAAGATAACGTCCCTGTCCATGCCTGCTGGACCATGAGTCAGCGGTAATATGCACCTTACCGCTGACTGCCCTGTCCAGCGAGGCCAAGACATTGCCTTCCGCATGCCAGTAGAGAGCTGGAATCGCCTTCTGTGAGAAAAAGTGGCATTTGGGAACCTGCCACTGAGGAACCGCACATTCCACAAACTCACGGAAGGGGGCCGAGTCTACCAACTGAAAAGGCAGCAGTTGAAGCGCTAGCAATTTAGCCAAGCTAGCATTCAACCGCTGGGCATGTGGATGGCTGGGAGTGAACTTCTTTCGACGGTCCAGCAGCTGGGGCAGGGAAATTTGCCTGCTAGAAAAGGAAGTCGGTGTACTGCTAGCAGAGTGCCCGCAAGTACTTGGCTGTGATACACCTAATTCTACACCTTCATTCCTCTCAGTGCAGGTTTCAGAGAGGACTGAAGGTATAGTGGGGTTGGAGATCCCAGCTGATGCGGTGCAAGGAGAGGTCCGCTTTGTTCTTTGGTGTGGGTCTTTAAGGTAGGCCTGCCAACGAGCTGCATGGCAGGTCAACATATGTCTGGTCAAGCATGTGGTGCCCAAGCGGGTGATGTTTTGGCCACGCGATATACGCTTGAGACATATGTTGCAAACAGCAGCTGTGCGATCTGATGCACTCGACTCAAAAAAGGCCCACACCATAGAACTTTTTGTATAACGGGCAGAGGCAGCGCCCTGCACAGGCGGAGCTCTGCGGTGTGATTCCGTTGGTGTGCTGCCCTTACGCTGGCCCCCCGAGGGCATCTTGCCTCGTTGGAGATGTGCCTCCTCCTCCTCCTCCTCCTCTCTCCTATTAGGCACCCACATGGAGTCAGTGACCTCATCATCCCCTCCCTCCTCATCACTGGAGCCAATCTGGCAGTATGCTGCAGCTGCTGGAACATGACTGCCAGATTGATGTCCTTCTTGAGCATCCCCTCTCTCTGCTCTCACGCTACTGCCTTCCTCTAGCTGGGTATCATCATCAGACCCTTCAAAACGCTGGGAATCCTCCTGGAGCATGTACCCAACACTGTGCTCAAACAGTTCGGGGGTCTCCTCAGGAGGACATGGTTGGTCTAGGGTAGTGATGAGCCGAACACCCCCGGGTTCGGTTCGTACCAGAACCCGCGAACGGACCGAAAGTTCGTACGAACATTAGAACCCTATTAAATACAATGGATGCGAACGTTCGAATTCTAAAGTGCTAATTATAACAACTATTATGCATGTTATTGTCCTAAAAAGGGTTTGGGAACCCGGGTTGTGCACCAGGGGACATGTATCAATGCAAAAAGAAGTTTTAAAAACGGTCGTTTTTCGGGAGCAGTCATTTTAATGATGCATAAAGTGAAAAAAAAAAGTCAAATATTCCTTTAAATATCGTACCTGGGGGGTGTCTAAAGTAAGCCTGTGAAGTGCCACGTGTTTCCCGTGTTTAGAACTGTCCCTGCACAAAATGACACTTCTAAAGGAAAAAAAAGCCATTTAAAACTGCTTGCGGCTTTAATGTAATGTCTGGTCCCGGTAATATGGATGAAAATCTTTAAGAAAAATGGCATAGCTACCCCATGACCCCCCCTACCCCAGCCCATTACCAGCCCCTTTGGGTCTTGTATGGATATTAAGGGGAACCCCGCACATAAAATAAAAAAGGCCCTATATACTCTGAACAGCCGTATACAGGCGGTGCATACAAGACAGGGACTGTAGGTTTGTTCTTATGTAGAATCTGTTTGTAATTTTGAACAGGTACATTGTTTAAGTGTAGCTCCAGCCCAAAAATCTATTTTTAAACTTTTTGGAAAACATAGGTAAGGGTTATCACCCCTGTAACATTTGTTTTGCTGTCTGTGCCCCTGTTCAGAACATTTCACCTCACTTTCCGTCCCAATGACAACTGTTTTTGAAATGTGGTGTTTTTCTTGAAACAAGGATTGCTGATAAAGCATCAGTACAGAGGAGACACCTTTCTCCCATATTAATTCTTACAGGAGAGAATTTTCCTTCCAAGGGGTAGATTTCCTCTCACTTCCTGTTGTCTTCTTGCGTTTGCAAGTAGGAGTCGTTTGTAAGTTGGATGTTTGAAAGTAGGGACCTGCCGTATATACTCTGCAGAAATAGGCCCCTTAGTTGTTGGTGTTGGCACAACACTGTAAGCACTCACAGTTACTCTTGGTTGGTGCTGGAACGCCCTGCTGTCAACTATTATATCAGGAATTGTAATTACATATAATTGTTGAACAGTGGTAGTAAAAATTGGGCCTTTGATGGTGGTGCTGGTGCCACAACACTGTAAGCCCTGACAGTTACTCTTGGTGGGTGCAGCAATGGGCCCTGCTGTGAATTATTAGATCAAGAATTGTAATTGCATGTCCCTGTTGAACAGGGGCTGAAAAATTGGGCCTTTCGTGGTGGTGGTGGTGGTGGCGTTGCCACAACACTGTAAGCCCTCAGAGTTACTCTTGGTGGGTGCAGGAATGGGCCCTGCTGTGAATTATTAGATCAAGAATTGTAATTACATGCCCCTTTTGAACAGGGGCTGAAAAATTGGGCCTTTCGTGGTGGTGGTGGTGGTGGCGTTGCCACAACACTGTAAGCCCTCAGAGTTACTCTTGGTGGGTGCAGGAATGGGCCCTGCTGTGAATTATTAGATCAAGAATTGTAATTACATGCCCCTTTTGAACAGGGGCTGAAAAATTGGGCCTTTCGTGGTGGTGGTGGTGGTGGCGTTGCCACAACACTGTAAGCCCTCAGAGTTACTCTTGGTGGGTGCAGCAATGGGCCCTGCTGTGAATTATTAGATCAAGAATTGTAATTACATGCCCCTGTTGAACAGGGGCTGAAAAATTGGGCCTTAGGCACTGGTGGCACAACACTACAACCCCTCACAGATACTGTACTTGGAGCACAGCAATGAGCCCTGTTGCAAAGTATTGCTTCAAAAATTGTAATGACACGCCCCTGTTAAACAGGGGCTGAAAAATTGGGCCTTAGGCACTGGTGCCACAACACTCCAACCCCTCACAGATACTGTACTTGGAGCACAGCAATGAGCCCTATGGCAAATTATTGCTAAAAAAATTGTAATTACACGCCCCTGTAAAACAGGGGCTGAAAAATTGGGCCTTAGCCACTGGTGGCGGCACCCATAAACAAAAATGATCTTCCAAGCTATCATCATCAATCGTATCATTGAGGACTCGGAGGAGGATAGCCAGTCAACATAACAGCACAGGCACTCAGCATCAGCATCAGTCTTGAAGGGATGTGACATGTTAAAATCAATTAGTCTGTTATATCAGCATCAGGTGTGTGGTAGCTGGTGGTGATCCAAGACTGGTTCATCTTGATGAAAGTCAGTCGATAAACCGAGTCGGTGGACAGGCGCACCCTGTGATCCGTGACAAATCCTCCAGCAGCACTGAATGTGCGTTCCGAAAGAACGCTGGATGCAGGACAGGCCAGTAGCTCAATTGCATACTGTGCAAGCTCTGGCCAGTGATCCATCCTCAAGACCCAGTAAGCCAGAGGATTTTTGGTGGGGAAGGTGTCCAAGTCTGACCTTGCCCCTAGCTATTCCTGCACCATGTTTATCAGACGCTGGCGATGGTTGCTGGAACCGATCATACTTTGGGGCTGCGGACTAAAGAATTGTCTGAACGCATCGGTCAGACGGCCACCTTCCCCACCGCTCCTTCTTTGACTGGCCGAAGCCTCAGCAACTCGTTGTCCAGCACCAGGAGTTTGTAACCTCCCAGTCTCTGGGAACGCGTTGCACAGACCTTTCTGCAAGGCCTCCCAGAGTTGTCTCATCCTCTGCTCCCTCTGCGACGGTAACATAAGGTCCGCAACCTTACCCTTGTACCGTGGATCAAGGAGAGTGGCCAGCCAGTAATGGTCCCTCTCCTTGATCCGAAGAATACGAGGATCCTTCCGCAGACTTTGCAGGATCAGGGAGGCCATGCAGCGTAGGTTTGCTGAGGCATTCGCTCCGGAGTCCTCTGGGTCACTAAGGACGACATGATCCGCAGCCACCTCCTCCCAACAAAGTACAAGTCCACTGGTTTCTTGGGACTGTAAATCATCCCTAAAAGACTGCTGCTGATGATGCTGAGTGCCAGCCTCCACCTCCATGCTGACACAATCCTCCTCCTCCTCCTCCTCCTCCTCTTCCTGTGCGATGGGTGGGACAGAAGGAACACTGTCTGGGTAAAGGGGGCCTTGAGAGGCAAGGAAGTCCTCCTCTTCCTGCCTCTGTTCTGCCTCAAGTGCCCTGTCCATTATTCCACGCAGCGTGTGCTCCAACAGGTGGACAAGAGGTACAGTGTCACTGATGCATGCACTGTCACTGCTCACCATCCTCGTGGCCTCCTCAAATGGTGCCAGGACAGTGCATGCATCCCTGATCATGCCCCACTGGCGTGGAGAAAAAAACCAAGCTCCCCTGACCCTGTCCTGGTGCCGTAGTCGCACAGGTACTCATTGATGGCCCTCTGCTGCGTGTGCAGCCGCTGCAGCATGGCCAACGTTGAGTTCCACCTGGTGGGCATGTCACATATAAGGCGGTTCTTGGGCAGGTTCAACTCCTTTTGCAGCTCAGCCAGGCGAGCACTGGCATTATAAGATCTGCGGAAATGCACACAGACTTTCCTGGCCTGCCTCAGGACATCCTGTAAGCCCGGGTACCTGCCCAAGAACCGCTGCACCACCAGGTTAAGGACGTGAGCCACACAGGGCACATGGGTCAGTTGTCCCTGTCGGAGGGCGGAGAGGAGGTTGGTGCCATTGTCGCAAACCACCATTCCTGGCTTAAGCTGGCGTGGCGTCAACCACCTCTCGGCCTGGCCCTGCAGAGCAGACAGGACCTCTGCCCCAGTGTGGCTTCTGTCCCCCAAACACACCAGCGCAAGCACGGCATGGCATCTTTTTGCCTGCGTACTTGCGTAGCCCCTTGAACGCATACGGAGCACCGCTGGTTCCGAGGACAAACCACAGGAAGAGGCCATGGAGGAAGAAGAAGAGGAGGGGGTGGAGGAGAGAGGTGTGTCACAACCAGTAGTAGCATTTTGGAGGCGTGGCAGTGGAACAACCTCCAACACTACTGCACCTTGTCCTGCATCCTTCCCAGCTGCCAAAAGAGTGACCCAATGGGCCGTGAAAGAAAGGTAACGTCCCTGTCCATGCCTGCTGGACCATGAGTCAGCGGTAATATGCACATTACCGCTGACCGCCCTGTCCAGCGAGGCCAAGACATTGCCTTCCACATGCCGGTAGAGAGCCGGAATAGCCTTCCGTGAGAAAAAGTGGCGTTTGGGAACCTGCCACTGAGGAACCGCACATTGCACAAACTCACGGAAGGGGGCCGAGTCTACCAACTGAAAAGGCAGCAGTTGAAGCGCTAGCAATTTAGCCAAGCTAGCATTCAACCGCTGGGCATGTGGATGGCTGGGAGTGAACTTCTTTCGACGGTCCAGCAGCTGGGGCAGGGAAATTTGCCTGCTAGAATCGGACGTCGGTGTACTGCTAGCAGAGTGGCCGCAAGTACTTGGCTGTGACACACCTAATTCTACACCTTCATTCCTCTCAGTGCATGTTTCAGAGAGGACTGAAGTTATAGTGGGGTTGGAGATCCCAGCTGATGCGGTGCAAGGAGAGGTCCGCTTTGTTCTTTGGTGTGGGTCTTTGAGGTAGGCTTGCCAACGAGCTGCATGGCAGGTCAACATATGTCTGGTCAGGCATGTGGTACCCAAGCGGCTGATGTTTTGGCCACGCGATATACGCTTGAGACATATGTTGCAAACAGCAGCTGTGCGATCTGATGCACTAGCCTCAAAAAAGGCCCACACCAAAGAACTTTTTGAATGACGGGCAGAGGCAGCGCCCTGCACAGGCGGAGCTCTGCGGTGTGATTCCGTCGGTGTACTGCCCTTACGCTGGCCACCAAAGGGCATCCTGCCTCGTTGGAGATGTGCCTCCTCCTCCTCCTCTCTCCTATTAGGCACCCACGTGGAGTCAGTGACCTCATCATCCCCCCCCTCCTCATCACTGGAGCCAATCTGGCAGTATGCTGCAGCTGCTGGAACATGACTGCCAGATTGGTGTCCTTCTTGAGCATCCCCTCTGTCTGCTCTCACGCTACTGCCTTCCTGTAGCTGGGTTTCATCATCAGACCCTTCGAAACGCTGGGCATCCTCCTGGAGCATGTACCCAACACTGTGCTCAAACAGTTCGGGGGACTCCTCAGGAGGAGGACATGGTGGGTCTAGGGAAGGAGTGACTGATGATGAGTCTGACATTGATACCAGGGAAGAGGACGCTTTGGCAGCTGCTTTGCCAGTACCCTGAGCCTGGGTGAGAGAGGATGAGGAGGAGGAGGAGGGCTTGGTCATCCACTCTACCAAGTCTTCGGCATGATGTGGCTCAACATGTCCAGCTGCCGAAAAGAAGGACAAGCGTGTCCCATGGCCATGTGCTGATGACAATGCACCGCGTCCACGACCAGCACTGTTGCCCCCAGACACAGAGCCTGCTTGCCCTCTTTTATTGCCTCCTGACTGTCTGCCTCTCCTTGTTTGCCTTCCAGACATTCTAATAGATGGCCTGCAGGGAGATGGGAAAAAAGCAATAAGGGCTACCTTCAGGTGTCCTTCTCTGTCCCTTTACTTAAGGATTTCTAAATATGGTTGAGGATGATTGCTTTTGCACAGAATAGCACAACGACAATTTCCCTGACTGTCCAAAAAACAAGGATTTCAAAGATGGTTGATGAGGAATGCTTTAGCACACTATAGCACAAGGAGAATTCCCCTCACTGTCCTTCCCTGTCCCTAGAAACAAGGATTATCACAGTGAAAGAAACTGACACTCTTCCTACCTATAGTTTTCTGTCCCTAGAAAAAATGTTTTTTTAAAGCACACTATAGCACAAGGAGAATTTCCCTCACTGTCCTTCCCTGTCCCTAGAAACAAGGATTATCACAGTGAAAGAAACTGACACTCTTCCTACCTATAGTTTTCTGTCCCTAGAAAAAATGTTTTTTTAAAGCACACTATAGCACAAGGAGAATTTCCCTCACTGTCCTTCCCTGTCCCTAGAAACAAGGATTATCACAGTGAAAGAAACTGACACTCTTCCTACCTATAGTTTTCTGTCCCTAGAAAAAATGTTTTTTTAAAGCACACTATAGCACAAGGAGAATTTCCCTCACTGTCCTTCCCTGTCCCTAGAAACAAGGATTATCACAGTGAAAGAAACTGACACTCTTCCTACCTATAGTTTTCTGTCCCTAGAAAAAATGTTTTTTTAAAGCACACTATAGCACAAGGAGAATTTCCCTCACTGTCCTTCCCTGTCCCTAGAAACAAGGATTATCACAGTGAAAGAAACTGACACTCTTCCTACCTATAGTTTTCTGTCCCTAGAAAAAATGTTTTTTTAAAGCACACTATAGCACAAGGAGAATTTCCCTCACTGTCCTTCCCTGTCCCTAGAAACAAGGATCATCACAGTGAAAGAAACTGACACTCTTCCTACCTATAGTTTTCTGTCCCTAGAAAAAATGTTTTTTTAAAGCACACTATAGCACAAGGAGAATTTCCCTCACTGTCCTTCCCTGTCCCTAGAAACAAGGATTATCACAGTGAAAGAAACTGACACTCTTCCTACCTATAGTTTTCTGTCCCTAGAAAAAATGTTTTTTTAAAGCACACTATAGCACAAGGAGAATTTCCCTCACTGTCCTTCCCTGTCCCTAGAAACAAGGATTATCACAGTGAAAGAAACTGACACTCTTCCTACCTATAGTTTTCTGTCCCTAGAAAAAATGTTTTTTTAAAGCACACTATAGCACAAGGAGAATTTCCCTCACTGTCCTTCCCTGTCCCTAGAAACAAGGATTATCACAGTGAAAGAAACTGACACTCTTCCTACCTATAGTTTTCTGTCCCTAGAAAAAATGTTTTTTTAAAGCACACTATAGCACAAGGAGAATTTCCCTCACTGTCCTTCCCTGTCCCTAGAAACAAGGATCATCACAGTGAAAGAAACTGACACTCTTCCTACCTATAGTTTTCTGTCCCTAGAAAAAATGTTTTTTTAAAGCACACTATAGCACAAGGAGAATTTCCCTCACTGTCCTTCCCTGTCCCTAGAAACAAGGATTATCACAGTGAAAGAAACTGACACTCTTCCTACCTATAGTTTTCTGTCCATGGAAAAAATGTTTTTTTAAAGCACACTATAGCACAAGGAGAATTTCCCTCACTGTCCTTCCCTGTCCCTAGAAACAAGGATTATCACAGTGAAAGAAACTGACACTCTTCCTACCTATAGTTTTCTGTCCCTAGAAAAAATGTTTTTTTAAAGCACACTATAGCACAAGGAGAATTTCCCTCACTGTCCTTCCCTGTCCCTAGAAACAAGGATTATCACAGTGAAAGAAACTGACACTCTTCCTACCTATAGTTTTCTGTCCCTAGAAAAAATGTTTTTTTAAAGCACACTATAGCACAAGGAGAATTTCCCTCACTGTCCTTCCCTGTCCCTAGAAACAAGGATTATCACAGTGAAAGAAACTGACACTCTTCCTACCTATAGTTTTCTGTCCCTAGAAAAAAAGTTTTTTTAAAGCACACTATAGCACAAGGAGAATTTCCCTCACTGTTCTTCCCTGTCCCTAGAAACAAGGATTATCACAGTGAAAGAAACTGACACTCTTCCTACCTATAGTTTTCTGTCCCTAGAAAAAATGTTTTTTTAAAGCACACTATAGCACAAGGAGAATTTCCCTCACTGTCCTTCCCTGTCCCTAGAAACAAGGATTATCACAGTGAAAGAAACTGACACTCTTCCTACCTATAGTTTTCTGTCCCTAGAAAAAATGTTTTTTTAAAGCACACTTTAGCACAAGGAGAATTTCCCTCACTGTCCTTCCCTGTCCCTAGAAACAAGGATTCGCACAGTAAAACACACTGACACTCTCCCTACCTATAGTTTTCTGTCCCTAGAAATTTTTTTTTTTAAAGCACACTATAGCACAAGGAGAATTTCCCTCACTGTCCTTCCCTGTCCCTAGAAACAAGGATTCACACAGTAAAACACACTGACACTCTCCCTACCTATAGTTTTCTGTCCCTAGAAAAAATGTTTTTTTAAAGCACACTATAGCACAAGGAGAATTTCCCTCACTGTCCTTCCCTGTCCCTAGAAACAAGGATTATCACAGTGAAAGAAACTGACACTCTTCCTACCTATAGTTTTCTGTCCCTAGAAAAAATGTTTTTTTAAAGCACACTATAGCACAAGGAGAATTTCCCTCACTGTCCTTCCCTGTCCCTAGAAACAAGGATTATCACAGTGAAAGAAACTGACACTCTTCCTACCTATAGTTTTCTGTCCCTAGAAAAAATGTTTTTTTAAAGCACACTATAGCACAAGGAGAATTTCCCTCACTGTCCTTCCCTGTCCCTAGAAACAAGGATTATCACAGTGAAAGAAACTGACACTCTTCCTACTGTGACAGCAGGAAGGTAAAGTCACCTGGTTGCATCCAGGGGGGTAGATATATTTCTCCCAGATTCAGGCTTTATGCTAACTTATACAACTAGGGTGGAGAGTTGTATAAGCCCAGCTGAGGCTAGTAGGCTCATGGATGACTCATACCTCTAGGGAGAGTGTGGGGCGTCGTACAGACAGGGAGTTGATGAGGCCAGCTGAAGCTTGTCAGCTCATTTAGGCCTCTATAAGAACTCCCAGATTCATTAGGTGTTAGCTCATGCCTGGAAGCAGACCTGTGTGGACTTCCTGGAGAGAGTGAACCCTTGTCCGGTGAGACAAAGCCTGTGTGGCTATTTGCTTGGACATTTAAAACCAGGGACTTAGGGACTAGGACAGCACTAGGCTGATCCCAGTTGTTAGTTAGGAAACCTGTATGTTTAGTCAGAGGTCAAGTTGACCAGGATTTAATTTGTTTATGTTTCTTTTGGCTTTGCTGTGTTTTGTCACTGTAAATAGAAAATAAACCGCACCTTTTTTTTTTTTGATTTTGAAAACCACAACCTCCGTTTGCTGGGCCTGTTTTTGTGTGGGGAGCCCATCCCGGGGGTCACACACACCCGCTGCCAAGCTAACCCCCTCACAGTTGGTGGAGAACCAGTGGCAGTTTTTTTTTAAGCCAGCATGGAGGAGATACTGAAGCAGCTGGCTCTAGCAAATGCCAATCAACAGCAGACAAATGCAGGTTTGCAAAAGAGCCTTGCAGCTCAACAACAGAACTTCGCAGCCCAGCAGCAAGCTCATCAACAGAGCCTTGCAGCTCAGCAACAAGCCCAGCAGCAATCTGAGGCCCGCTTCATAGACCTGTTACAGAAGCAAGAGCAGAGACTACAACAAATGGAAGCAGTAATGCAGCAACGTCCGCAGACCAGTGAGGAAAGCCGTCCCACTAATACCGCGTCCTTTGGGGTGAGTCGTTTATTGACAAAAATGACTGGAGAGGATGATCCAGAGGTATTTTTGACCACATTTGAAAGGACTGCTGAAAGAGAAAAGTGGCCTGAGGAGCAGTGGGCTGGACTGGTGGCTCCTCTGTTAACTGGTGAATCGCAGAAGGCTTACTATGACCTAGAGCCTGACCAAGCAAAAGACTATGTGATGCTAAAAGCTGAAATATTGGCAAGGCTGGGTGTCACCCAGGCTGTCCAGGCTCAGCGTGTGCATAACTGGACTTTCCAGCTTGGAAAACCCCCCAGGTCTCAAATGTATGATCTCATTCACCTAAGCAGAAAGTGGCTACAGCCAGAGACTTTGTCCGCACCAAAGATTGTGGAACGTGTTGTAATGGATCGGTTTTTGAGAGCTCTTCCTACTGCCATCCAAAAGTGGGTAAGCCATGGAGACCCAGAGACGGCCGATGGTCTTGTGGATCGTGTGGAGAAATACTTGGCTACAGAGAACCTGACGGCCTCTTCCAGAGACACTCGGACTTTCCACCCTAAGACCAGACCATCCCCAGGGGCGGATAAGAGGATTCCAAGGGGTGAGGGTGGAGAGAGTGAGAGGGTGGGAGCTCTACCCCAAGTTTGGCGAGAACAGCCTGGGAAATCAGCGGCTCAAGAGGCCGCAAGAAGGATCGTTTGCTACCGCTGCCGGCAAGCGGGACATATTGCAGCCAATTGCCCGGTTGTGGAGGAACCCATGCAGTGTGACTTTCTGATGGGCAGACGTCAGTCGCTGTGTGCGACAGTCGCATGCACTGCCATTCGAGGAACTGAGAAACATTTATGCAAAATGTGTGTTAATGGTAGAAATGTTGTGGTATTGCTGGATTCAGGTAGCCTTGTGACCCTGATAAAGGCTGAGTTAGTTAAAACAGAGGTCTCTGGGAATAGCAAGGTAGCTGTTATTTGTGTGCATGGGGACACCCGAGAGTATCCAGTGACTACAGTGTGTTTCGAGACCCCCAAAGGTACCCTCTCTCATCCAGTGGGCTTAGTATCTCAGTTACCGCATGACGCCATTGTGGGAAGGGATTTTCCGAAGTTCTGGGAACTGTGGGATGATCCTGAGCCCCCCACTGGTGCCCCTATGTACCAGGAATGGGATAGCCAGAACTCCCCTGAGAGTGGTGAGGACTCTCCGGAATTTCCCTTATCAGTATTGGCAGGGGAGACTCAAGAAACTGGAGAGGAGCCCACCTCCTCAGACGAAAACCTACCGTCTGTGGAGTTTTCTGATCTTGAGGTTCACAGGGAAAACTTTGCCACAGAACAGTTAAAAGACCCCGCCCTAATAAAGGCACGGGAAAACGTAGTGAAAATAGATGGCGAGTTAGTGAACCCAGATAATACCTGCACTTACCCATACTTCAGCGTAGAGAAGGACCTACTGTATCGGGTGGCAAAAAGGGCAGAAGAAACCGTTGAGCAGCTTGTGGTGCCCAAACCTTACAGGAAGTTGGTGTTGGAGTTGGCCCATGGGCACATTCTTGGAGGTCATCTGGGGACAGAGAAAACCCGAGAGAGGGTACTACAGAGATTCTATTGGCCGGGGGTGATAAAGGACATAGAAAATTATTGTTCCTCCTGCCCTGTGTGTCAGAGGTCGGCCCCGATGCCACATTTCCGTAGCCCGCTGGTCCCTCTACCCATCATTGAGGTCCCGTTTGAGAGGATCGCCATGGATTTGGTAGGTCCTATAATCAAGTCCGCTAGGGGGCACCAGTACATATTAGTTATAATGGACTATGCCACCCGTTATCCAGAAGCGATCCCTCTCCGAAATACCTCGGCCAAAACCATAGCCAAAGAGCTATCTCTTGTGTTTAGCCGGGTGGGTATTTGTAGAGAACTGCTTACGGACCAAGGTACACCCTTTATGTCCCGGGTTATGAAGGAGCTGTGTAAATTGTTCAAAGTGACGCAATTACGTACATCTGTGTATCACCCCCAAACCGATGGGCTGGTTGAAAGATTCAACAAAACCCTAAAGCAAATGTTGAAGAAAGTGGTGGATAGAGATGGAAAGGATTGGGACTGTCTACTTCCTTATCTGATGTTTGCTATTAGGGAGGTGCCCCAATCCTCTACGGGATTCTCCCCCTTTGAGTTACTGTATGGGAGACACCCAAGAGGGCTGTTGGATATTGCCAAGGAAACTTGGGAAAGTGAGAGTTCTCCCCACAGGAGTGTGATTGAGCATGTCGCCCTGATGCAAAACCGAATTGCACAGGTAATGCCCATCGTGAAGGAACATTTGGCCCAAGCGCAGTTAGCACAGCAGAGAGTGTACAACCGTGGAGCCAAGACCCGTACCTTTTCCCCGGGGGATAGGATACTGGTACTTGTCCCTACGGTTGAAAGTAAATTCCTTGCCAAATGGCAAGGCCCCTACGAGATAATGGAAAAAGTGAGCAAAGTGAATTACAAGGTCAGACAACCAGGAAGGCGAAAGTCCGAACAGATCTATCACGTTAATCTGTTGAAAGCCTGGAGGGATAGAGAGTCCCTAGTCGCAGACACTTGGTCACCAGCTCAAACTGGTTGCGTGATTCCTGAGGTTGGAATAGCAGCCACCTTGTCACAACCCCAACAACAGGAGGTTAAGGAGTTTGTGCTTCGCAACAAGGAGGTATTCTCTGAGCTGCCGGGACAAACATCTGGGGTAGAGCATGACATCATTACCCCGCCCGGTGAAAGGGTGAAGTTAAAACCCTATCGGATCCCAGAGGCCCGACGGGAGGCAATACGGGAGGAAGTACAGAAAATGCTGAACTTAGGGGTGATAGAGGAGTTCCAAAGTGATTGGTCTAGTCCCATTGTGTTGGTGCCTAAACCGGATGGGAGCTGGCGATTTTGTAACGATTTTCGTCAGTTGAACAAAGTTACAAAATTTGACACCTACCCCATGCCACGTATAGATGAGTTGATCGACCAGCTGGGAACAGCCCGATACATGACGACTCTTGACCTCACAAAAGGGTATTGGCAAATCCCCCTGGCCAAATTAGCCAAAGAGAAAACCGCATTTGTAACCCCAGACGGGGCGTTCCAATATAAAAGAATGCCGTTCGGGTTACAGAATGCGCCGGCCACGTTCCAGCGGAAAATGGACCAGATGCTGAGGCCCCATCGGAAGTATGCTGCGGCTTACCTGGATGACGTAATTGTCCATAGCACAGATTGGGCCTCACATCTGCCAAAAGTGCAAGCAGTCCTGGACTCTGTTCGGGAAGCGGGGTTTACGGCTAACCCCAAGAAGTGTACCATTGGGCAGGAGGAGGCCAAATATCTTGGGTACACCATTGGGAGGGGAGTAATAAAACCCCAACTCAACAAAGTCGAGGCCATCCAGAGTTGGCCACGTCCCAACAGCAAGAAGCAGGTACGAGCCTTTCTGGGAATCGCTGGGTATTATCGGCGATTCATTCCCCACTTTGCCTCTAAGGCTGTGCCCCTAACCAACCTAACGAAGGGGAAAGGGTCGGTCATGATTAAATGGACCCCCGAGGCTGAGGCAGCATTCCAATTCTTGAAACAAGCCTTATGTAGCCAGCCAGTGTTGTACTCACCCGACTTCTCTAAAGACTTTGTCGTACAAAGTGATGCGTCAGATGTGGGGTTAGGAGCAGTATTGTCCCAGGTCTGGAACGGGGAAGAGCACCCAGTCATTTACCTCAGCAGGAAGTTGAAGTCCCATGAGGTAAATTACGCCACCGTTGAAAAGGAGTGTTTAGCGGTGAAGTGGGCTCTAGATTCCCTTCGGTACTACCTGCTAGGTAGGCACTTTGACATGGTTACGGATCACGCTCCGTTAAAGTGGATGGCTCAAAACAAGGAAACAAATAGAAGAGTGAATAGGTGGTTCCTGGCCCTCCAGGAATTCAACTTCACAGTAAAGCATCGCCCTGGCGTTCAAATGGGGAATGTGGATGCTTTGTCTCGAGTACATGAATGCCTGATTGCTGGTGTTCCAACCCCGAGGTTAAAACAAGAGGGGGGGGTATGTGACAGCAGGAAGGTAAAGTCACCTGGTTGCATCCAGGGGGGTAGATATATTTCTCCCAGATTCAGGCTTTATGCTAACTTATACAACTAGGGTGGAGAGTTGTATAAGCCCAGCTGAGGCTAGTAGGCTCATGGATGACTCATACCTCTAGGGAGAGTGTGGGGCGTCGTACAGACAGGGAGTTGATGAGGCCAGCTGAAGCTTGTCAGCTCATTTAGGCCTCTATAAGAACTCCCAGATTCATTAGGTGTTAGCTCATGCCTGGAAGCAGACCTGTGTGGACTTCCTGGAGAGAGTGAACCCTTGTCCGGTGAGACAAAGCCTGTGTGGCTATTTGCTTGGACATTTAAAACCAGGGACTTAGGGACTAGGACAGCACTAGGCTGATCCCAGTTGTTAGTTAGGAAACCTGTATGTTTAGTCAGAGGTCAAGTTGACCAGGATTTAATTTGTTTATGTTTCTTTTGGCTTTGCTGTGTTTTGTCACTGTAAATAGAAAATAAACCGCACCTTTTTTTTTTTTGATTTTGAAAACCACAACCTCCGTTTGCTGGGCCTGTTTTTGTGTGGGGAGCCCATCCCGGGGGTCACACACACCCGCTGCCAAGCTAACCCCCTCACACTACCTATAGTTTTCTGTCCCTAGAAAAAATGTTTTTTTAAAGCACACTATAGCACAAGGAGAATTTCCCTCACTGTCCTTCCCTGTCCCTAGAAACAAGGATTATCACAGTGAAAGAAACTGACACTCTTCCTACCTATAGTTTTCTGTCCCTAGAAAAAATGTTTTTTTAAAGCACACTATAGCACAAGGAGAATTTCCCTCACTGTCCTTCCCTGTCCCTAGAAACAAGGATTATCACAGTGAAAGAAACTGACACTCTTCCTACCTATAGTTTTCTGTCCCTAGAAAAAATGTTTTTTTAAAGCACACTATAGCACAAGGAGAATTTCCCTCACTGTCCTTCCCTGTCCCTAGAAACAAGGATTATCACAGTGAAAGAAACTGACACTCTTCCTACCTATAGTTTTCTGTCCCTAGAAAAAATGTTTTTTTAAAGCACACTATAGCACAAGGAGAATTTCCCTCACTGTCCTTCCCTGTCCCTAGAAACAAGGATTATCACAGTGAAAGAAACTGACACTCTTCCTACCTATAGTTTTCTGTCCCTAGAAAAAATGTTTTTTTAAAGCACACTATAGCACAAGGAGAATTTCCCTCACTGTCCTTCCCTGTCCCTAGAAACAAGGATTATCACAGTGAAAGAAACTGACACTCTTCCTACCTATAGTTTTCTGTCCCTAGAAAAAATGTTTTTTTAAAGCACACTATAGCACAAGGAGAATTTCCCTCACTGTCCTTCCCTGTCCCTAGAAACAAGGATTATCACAGTGAAAGAAACTGACACTCTTCCTACCTATAGTTTTCTGTCCCTAGAAAAAATGTTTTTTTAAAGCACACTTTAGCACAAGGAGAATTTCCCTCACTGTCCTTCCCTGTCCCTAGAAACAAGGATTCGCACAGTAAAACACACTGACACTCTCCCTACCTATAGTTTTCTGTCCCTAGAAAAAAAATTTTTTAAAGCACACTATAGCACAAGGAGAATTTCCCTCACTGTCCTTCCCTGTCCCTAGAAACAAGGATTCACACAGTAAAACACACTGACACTCTCCCTACCTATAGTTTTCTGTCCCTAGAAAAAATGTTTTTTTAAAGCACACTATAGCACAAGGAGAATTTCCCTCACTGTCCTTCCCTGTCCCTAGAAACAAGGATTATCACAGTGAAAGAAACTGACACTCTTCCTACCTATAGTTTTCTGTCCCTAGAAAAAATGTTTTTTTAAAGCACACTATAGCACAAGGAGAATTTCCCTCACTGTCCTTCCCTGTCCCTAGAAACAAGGATTCGCACAGTAAAACACACTGACACTCTCCCTACCTATAGTTTTCTGTCCCTAGAAAAAATGTTTTTTTAAAGCACACTATAGCACAAGGAGAATTTCCCTCACTGTCCTTCCCTGTCCCTAGAAACAAGGATTCACACAGTAAAACACACTGACACTCTCCCTACCTATCCTTCTCTTTCCCTAAACTAAAGGAATCCAGGTTAAGCAAGAAAAAATAAATGTCACTGTCCCTGCCTATGCTTCTCTTTCCCTGCTCCGGAACACACTACACTAGGCCGCCGTGCTGGCGGCCTTTTATAGTGTGGGGCGTGTACTAAACACCCTCAGCAATAATTGGCCACAGGCATCCTGCCTGTGGCCAATCATTGCTCTCCTCGCTGCCGGCGCTGTGATTGGCCAAGCATGCGGGGTCACAGTGCATGCTTGGCCAATCACAGCGCCTGGATGCCACTGCGATGGCGTAGTGCATTGTGGGCCGTTCGCGTCACTCGAATTAGGCCCGAACGGCCCAAATCTTTCGATCTTCGTCGAAAGATCGAACAGCCGATGTTCGAGTCGAACGTATGTTCGACTCGAACACCGAGCTCATCCCTAGTCTAGGGAAGGAGTGACTGATGATGACATTGATACCAGGGAAGAGGACGCTTTGGCAGCTGCTTTGCCAGTACCCTGAGCCTGGGTGAGAGAGGATGAGGAGGATGAGGAGGGCTTGGTCATCCACTCTACCAAGTCTTCGGCATGATGCGGCTCAACACGTCCAGCTGCCGAAAAGAAGGACAAGCGTGTCCCATGGCCACGTGCTGATGGCGATGCACCACGTCCACGACCAGCACTGTTGTCTCTAGACACAGAGCCTGCTTGCCCTCTTTTATTGGCTCCTGACTATCTGCCTCTCCTTGTTTGCCTTCCAGACATTCTAATGGCCTGCAGGGAAATGGGAAAACCAGCAATAAGGCCTAGCTTCAGGAGTATATTTTGCAGGAATCACACTACGCCTGCTGTAGGTGCTGCAAATGCCTGTTGGTGTAACACACCAGGAAAACGCAGCAATACAGGCCAACTTCAGGTGTATAAGGTGTAGGAGGCACACTCCGCCCGCTTTAAGTGCTGCAAATGCCTGTTGGTGTAACACACCAGGAAAACGCAGCAATACAGGCTAACTTCAGGTGTATAAGGTGCAGGAGGCACACTCTGCCCGCTGTAAGTGCTGCAAATGCCTGTTGGTCTAATACACCAGGAAAACACAGCAATACAGGCTAACTTCTGGTGTAATATGATCAGGAGGCACACTCCGCTCGCTGTAAGTGCTGCAAATGCCTGTTGGTGTAACACACCAGGAAAACGCAGCAATACAGGCTAACTTCAGGTGTAATATGATCAGGATGCACACTCCGCCCGCTGTAAGTGCTGCAAATGCCTGTTGGTGTAACACACCAGGAAAACGCAGCAATACAGGCTAACTTCAGGTGTATAAGGTGCAGGAGGCACACTCCGCCCGCTGTAAGTGCTGCAAATACCTGTTGGTGTAACACACCAGGAAAACACAGCAATACAGGCTAACTTCAGGTGTATAAGGTGCAGGAGGCACACTCCGCCCGCTGTAAGTGCTGCAAATGCCTGTTGGTGTAACACACCAGGAAAACGCAGCAATACAGGCTAACTTCAGGTGTAATATGATCAGGAGGCACACTCCTCCCGCTGTAAGTCCTGCAAATGCCTGTTGGTGTAACACACCAGGAAAACGCAGCAATACAGGCTAACTTCAGGTGTATAAGGTGCAGGAGGCACACTCCGCCCGCTGTAAGTGCTGCAAATGCCTGTTGGTGTAACACACCAGGAAAACGCAGCAATACAGGCTAACTTCAGGTGTATAAGGTGCAGGAGGCATACTCCGCCCGCTGTAAGTGCTGCAAATGCCTGTTGGTGTAACACACCAGGAAAACGCAGCAATACAGGCTAACTTCAGGTGTAATATGATCAGGAGGCACACTCCGCCCGCTGTAAGTGCTGCAAATGCCTGTTGGTGTAACACACCAGGAAAACGCAGCAATACAGGCTAACTTCAGGTGTATAAGGTGCAGGAGGCACACTCCGCCCGCTGTAAGTGCTGCAAATGCCTGTTGGTGTAACACACCAGGAAAACACAGCAATACGGGCTAACTTCAGGTGTATAATGTGCAGGAGGCTTAGCAACAATGACACTGACACTGTCCCCTGCCTATCCTTCTCTCTCCCTGCACACAAGGTTTATCAAAGTATATGACACTGACACTCTCCCTGCCTATCCTTCTCTCTCCCTGCACACAAGGTTTAGCAAAGAATATGACACTGACACTGTTCCCTGCCTATCCTTCTCTCTCCCTGCACACAAGGTTTATCAAAGAATATGACACTGACACTCTCCCTGCCTATCCTTCTCTCTCCCTGCACACAAGGTTTAGCAAAGAATTTGACACTGACACTGTCCCCTGCCTATCCTTCTCTCTCCCTGCACACAAGGTTTAGCAAAGAATATGACACTGACACTCTCCCTGCCTATCCTTCTCTCTCCCTACACACAAGTTTGAGGTACAAATAGCACTGACACTGTCCCTGCCTATGTAACTCTTTCCCTGCGCTGGAACACACTATACAAGGCCGCCGCACTGGCGGCCTTTTATAGTGTGGGGCGTGTGCTAAACCCCCTGAGCTATAATTGGCCACAGGCAACCTGCCTGTGGCCAATTATGGCTCTCCTAGCTGCCGGCGCTGTGATTGGCCAAGCATGCGGGGTCACAGTGCATGCTTGGCCAATCACAGTGCCGGGATTGCACTGCGATGGCGCAGTGTATTGTGGGCCGTTCGCATCACTCGAATTTGGCGCAAATGGCCCAAATCGTTCGATGTTTGCCGAACGGTCGAACAGCCGATGTTCGAGTCGAACGTATGTTCGACTCGAACACCGAGCTCATCCCTAGTCACTAACTGTATTCAGGTAAGCTTTAGGTGAACGCTATGCAAAGCACACAGTACACTAAGTGAAACACTGACCGTCTGCAGCTAGCACAATCACCTGCCTGCCTGTCACAGTATAGAGAATAACAGGAACGGATCTAGCTAAACTGAATACAGTGTATAAATATATATACAACACCAAAGATGCGTATATATCCTCTACACACTGTGATGGATAACTGACTGCAGCTAACTGACTCGCCTGTCTGCTCTATCTAACTTAATATAAATGACACTGTCTTTCTCTGTAATCTCTCATTAAACCACTCCAACACACTACACAAGGCCACCAAGCCGCCGGCCTTATATAGTGTGGGGCGTGTACTAAACCCCCTGAGCCATAATTGGCCAAAGCCACCCTGGCTTTGGCCAATTACGGCACTCCGTTTTTTCATGCGCTGTGATTAGCCAAAGCATGCGTGTCATAGTGCATGATTGGCCAATCATCAGCCAGCAATGCACTGCGATGCCACAGATGAATTATGGGCCGTGACGCTCCATTCGAATTTGGCGCGAAAGGCCCATAATGTTCGCAATTCGGTGAACAACCGAACAGGCGATGTTCGAGTCTAACATGGGTTTGACTAGATCGCGAAGCTCATCCCTAATTGTGGAGTGCAGGAGGGCATGAAAATGGCCACATGCTCAGGAACAGTGGGAGCATTGGATGGGCAGTAGGATTAGAGGAAACAGGAAGAGTTGCAGAAAAAGTAGCAGGAATGCATGTTTTACATTGAACATGTCTATTATCTAGTAAAACTCATGAGTTTCTCACCATTGGGGAGGGGGACACTGATGCATGAAGTCACTGTAAGCAGATATTGAGTTTGAAATTTTATACTGTAGCTTCAGAATTTCTTTCAGCCAAAACATCTATCCATACATGTACAGAGTTCAGCCTGTAGAAACAGTATGGGCTGCAGCATAGTATGTAATCTCATCATGGGTTATGCGTGTGACCAATGAGTACTTTTGTTTATAACATAGTTACTTTAAAGTAGAAGTAAACCGTCCTATCATTTTCAGGCAAGGAAGCTGCCATCTTGGCCTCTGTTTAATCTTCAACTGCCATGATGCTGCACATGTGATCAGTTATGACACCAGCCATTGGATGGTTTGACAGTTTGGTTTAGAGCACAACCAATGTGACAGTTGGTATTCCCGGCATGCCGGGAATGTAACTGCTTTTTGAAACTGTTCAATCGATGGGTTTACTTCCGCTTTAATGAATATTGCAATCATTTCATATAATGCATATATTTTAGATTAATTTCTTTGGTTTTCGAATGAGTCTAACATCTTGTAAAAATACTTAATAGGAAAAAAGGTCATATATTGCCACTAGCAGATATATCCAAAAGGGTATACTTAACAATTAATCAATACTGAATAACTCAAATGAAATCCCTTGCCATTACAGTAAAGAAGTCTGGGAGGAGATATAAATGGAATGCATATACTAATTGCTTATCTAATTTGCTGTCTTCGGTTTACTTATTTGCCTTTCAGCATGCATTGCCTGGAAATCTGCAATTTAAATACTCTGATCTGGAAGTCCCCTAAATGTACTATACTGCTGTATACAGTGTGTTGGATAGATTATCTTGACAGGTTTTTACACATGAGATTTGTCTTCATGTCTTGTTTGCTTTTGTCGTTTATGTATAAAAATGATACTTACTGCTACAAAGTAGGCATTATAATTGAAAATTGATTATTTGTATAAAGATCATAAATATTGGATCATTGAAGAATATTACTTATACTAAAACAACGCAGAAATTAAACTGCAAGTTATAATGTCATCGTTAGAACTGTAGAAATGTATTCTTACAGTATCTTTCAATGTTGTTTTTAATTTCTAGCTGTAGTAAGATAGGATACTATTTACTTGCACAACTGATACTCACAGCTATTATTGCCATTATGCTAAAAGGAGAGTTACCTAAAGTCTGTTTTGTGGGAGGTAAGTTTCAGGTACAAATTACATTTAGGTATGTGGCATCCTTCAGGAGGTCAGAAAACTCAGCTTCAATGCCTTAAAGGAGCACTATACCTTTTTTTTTTTTTGCTTTAAAATAACAAACATGTTATACTTACCTCCACTGTGCAGCTCGTTTTGCACACAGTGGCCCCGATCCTGGTCTTCTGGGGTCCCTCGGCGGCTGTCTTGGCTCCTCCCCGCAAGGACTCCACACCTTAATGCGAGTGAGCTCGCATGGTGTGGAGTGATTGCGGGCGCGCTCCCGTGATACAGCGGCGGCCATAGCCGCCGACTGTATCACTCGGCCCCGCCCCCCGGCGTGCCGCGTCATTGGATGTGATTGTCAGCAGCGCCAGCCAATGGCTGCGCTGCTTTCAATCTATCCAGTGTAGCCAATCGGCGGCCAGGCAGAAAAACGAAGAGGATGACGGGGACGAGCATGGGACTTTCGAGGGGCCAGGTAAGAAAAACGGGGGCTCGGGGGGGGGCGGTATTGTCGAATGTTTTTTCACCTTAATGCATAGGATGCATTAAGGTGAAAAAACATGTAACTTTACTACTCCTTTAAAGCGGAGTTCCACTCAAAAGTGGAACTTCGGCTTATCCGTCCTCTCCCCCACTCCAATGCACATTTGGCACCTTTCAGGAGGGAGGGGGGAACAAGTACCTGTTTTAGACAGGTACTATTCCCCACTTCCGGGAGGCCCAGAAGTTCAGCCCCCTCCGCCTTCTTCTGCCGCCGGACCAATTAGAAGGTGCAGCGTACTTTGCGCATGCGCAGTAGGGTTCCCTTACCAGCAATGGCGGAGGCTGCACCCGACAGCCTATCCGAAGATCGGCTTGGGTGCCGACATCGCGGGCTCCCTGGACAGGTAAGTGTCCATATATTAAAATTATTTGCAGTATTTGTAGCTGCTGACATTAAAATTTTTGTGGGGGGGCTGGACCTCCTCTTTAATTCTGGTCCTGCAAGCTTACAGTTCCTGTGCTCTCTCCTACAGTTGGTTAACTAGTCCAGACATTTTAAGAGACGTATATAGGACAGATTTATTTTCCTCCTTTTTGCTTACCTGCAAAGTAAAGGCATAATGTGCTAGCATGCATCTCATACTAGCATATTAGGTGACGCTTACCTGCAAATGAAGCCTACATCATCCCCACTGGAGGCCGCATAATTCTTTGCCATCTTCCTTGCGGGCCCGTGGACTCTGGCTGTGTGACGTCACTCCTGCACATGTGCACTGGAGCCGCCAGTCATGGGACAGGCTTCTGAAGAAATGCCACTGGCGCCCATTCCTTCAGAGCGTATATGCTGATGATGTCATCAGCACAGTATACAGTAAATATCTCCTAAAGGGTGCAAGTTTATGAGATACTTACAATACCTATAGGTAAGCCTTATTATAGGCAGGGCTCGAGTCGCGTGGGAATGACGTTCCTGCACTTTTTTCACAGCAGGAATGCCGTTCCTGTTAGCAGCTGCATTCTGTAGGACTGCGAGCAGGGCTGGACTAGCCTACCGGGAAACTGGGACATTTCCTGGTAGGCTGGCTGCCCTGGGGCCACTTTGAGCTGTGGCTGCAGTGCTCTCCTCCATCCCTCCTCCTCCTCCCCTTCTTGTGTACATGTCACACACAGTGGTCTCTCTCTGTGTCACGGAGCTGAGTCTGAAATTTTCAGCCGCGCTGTTCCGCCTCCTCCTAGACCAGCTCCTGTGATAGATGGGACACTGATTTAATTTCCTGCCATAAGATCAGTGTTCCATCTATCACACGAGTTGGTCTAGAAGGAACAGGCACAGTGAGGCTTCATTGATGGGCAAAATGAGGCTGCATGGATGGGCACAGTGAGGCTGCACTGATGTGCACAGTGAGGCTGCATGGATGGGCACGGTGAGGCTGCAAGGATGGGCATAGTGAGGCTGCATGGATGGGCTTAGCAAATCTGCATGGACGGGCACAGTGAAGCTGCATGGACGGGCACAGTAAGGCTGCATGGACGGGCACAGTAAGGCTGCATTGATGGACACAGTGAGGCTGCATGGACAGGCACAAGGAGGCTGCATTGATGGGCACAGTGAGGCTGCATGAAGGGGCACAGTGAAGCTGCATTGATGGGCACAGTGAAGCTGCATGGATGGGCACAGTGAAGCTGCATTGATGGGCACAGTAAATTGCATTGATGGGCACAATGAGACTGCATGGACGGGCACAGTGAGGCTGCATTATGATTTAAAAAGAGTAAGCACTAAGGATGAGCTCCAGCGTGTTCGCACACCCTGCCAGGAAGTCGGCACTGCACTGCACTAATCACAGGCAGTGAGACATTGTCCTGATGAACGGCTGCATAGATTGGGAAATGTCCCACTGCCTGTGATTAGCGCAGCGCAGTGCAGACTTCCTGGCGGGCTCTACACGCCGGAGCTCATTCTTAATAAACACAGTTGATTGATAATAAATGGCTTCAGCCAAACACAAACAATGAGTGAAAGAAAAGTTTTTGTGTTATCATTCATAGTCTCTGAAAAATGGCCAAGAAATCATAAATTCTGCCAGGGTATGTAAACTTATATAGCACAACTTTGAGTGTGTATATATATATTGTGAGGGGGTTAGCTCGGTAGCGGGTGTGTGTGACCCCCTGGATGGGCTCCCCACACAAAAACAGGCCCAGCAGACGGAGGTTGTGGTTTTCAAGATCAAAAGGTGCGGTTTATTTCTCTATTTACAGTGACAAAAACACAGCAAAGCAAAAAGAAACATAAACAAAATAAATCCTGGTCAGCTTGACCTCTGACTAAACATGCAGGTTTCCCTAACTAACAACTGGGATCAGCCTGGTGCTGTCCTAGTCCCTAAGTCCCTGGTTTAGTAAATGTCCAAACAAATAGCCACACAGGCTTTGTCTCACCGCACAGGGGTTCACTCTCCCTAGACAGTCCACACAGGTCTGGGTCCAGGCATGAGCAAACACCTAATGAAGCTGGGAGTTTTTATAGAGGCCTTAAACGAGCTGACAAGCTTCAGCTGGTCTCATCAACTCCCTGCCTGCACGACGCCCAGCACTCTCCCTAGAGGTATGAATCATCCATGAGCCCACTAGCCTCAGCTGGGCTTCATCAACTCTCTCCCTAGTTGTATAAGTCGGCATAAAGCCTGAATCTGGGAGAAATATACCTACCCCCCTGGATGCAACCAGGTGACTTTACCTTCCTGCTGTCACATACCCCCCCTCTTGTTTTAACCTTGGGGTTGGAACACCAGCAATCAGGCATTCATGTACTCGAGACAAAGCATCCACATTCCCCATTTGAACGCCAGGGCGATGCTTTACTGTGAAGTTGAATTCCTGTAGGGCCAGGAACCACCTATTTACTCATCTATTTGTCTCCTTGTTTTGAGCCATCCACTTTAACGGAGCGTGATCCGTAACCATGTCAAAGTGCCTACCTAGCAGATAGTACCGAAGGGAATCTAGAGCCCACTTCACCGCTAAACACTCCTTTTCAACCGTGGCGTAATTTACCTCATGGGACTTCAACTTCCTGCTGAGGTAAATGACTGGGTGCTCTTCCCCGTTCCAGACCTGGGACAATACTGCTCCTAACCCCACATCTGACGCATCACTTTGTACGACAAAGTCTTTAGAGAAGTCGGGTGAGTACAACACTGGCTGGCTACATAAGGCTTGTTTCAAGAATTGGAATGCTGCCTCAGCCTCGGGGGTCCATTTAATCATGACCGACCCTTTCCCTTTCGTCAGGTTGGTTAGGGGCACAGCCTTAGAAGCAAAGTGGGGAATGAAGCGCCGATAATAACCCGCGATTCCCAGAAAGGCTCGTACCTGCTTCTTGCTGTTGGGACGTGGCCAACTCTGGATGGCCTCGACTTTGTTGAGTTGGGGTTTTATTACTCCCCTGCCAATGGTGTACCCAAGATATTTGGCCTCCTCCTGCCCAATGGTACACTTCTTGGGGTTAGCCGTAAACCCCGCTTCCCGGATAGAGTCTAGGACTGTTTGCACTTTTGGCAGATGTGAGGCCCAATCTGTGCTATGGACAATTACGTCATCCAGGTAAGCCGCAGCATACTTCCGATGGGGCCTCAGTATCTGGTCCATTTTCCGCTGGAATGTGGCCGGCGCATTCTGTAACCCGAACGGCATTCTCTTATATTGGAACGCCCCGTCTGGGGTTACAAATGCGGTTTTCTCTTTGGCCGACTTGGCCAGGGGAATTTGCCAATACCCTTTTGTGAGGTCAAGAGTCGTCATGTATCGGGCTGTTCCCAGCCGGTCGATCAACTCATCTATACGTGGCATGGGGTAGGTGTCAAATTTTGTAACTTTGTTCAACTGACGAAAATCGTTACAAAATCGCCAGCTCCCATCCGGTTTAGGCACCAACACAATGGGACTAGACCAATTACTTTGGGACTCCTCTATCACCCCTAATTTCAGCATTTTCTGTACTTCCTCCCGTATTGCCTCCCGTCGGGCCTCTGGGATCCGATAGGGTTTTAACTTCACCCTTTCACCGGGCGGGGTAATAATATCATGCTCTACCCCAGATGTTTGTCCCGGCAGCTCAGAGAACACCTCCTTGTTGCGAAGCACAAACTCCTTAACCTCCTGTTGTTGGGGTTGTGACAAGGTGGCTGCTATTCCAACCTCCGGAATCACACAACCAGTTTGAGCTGGTGACCAAGTTTCTGCGACTAGGGACTCTCTATCCCTCCAGGCTTTCAACAGATTAACGTGATAGATCTGTTCGGGCTTTCGCCTTCCTGGTTGTCTGACCTTGTAATTCACTTCGCTCACTTTTTCCATTATCTCGTAGGGGCCTTGCCATTTGGCAAGGAATTTACTTTCAACCGTAGGGACAAGTACCAATATCCTATCCCCCGGGGAAAAGGTACGGGTCTTGGCTCCACGGTTGTACACTCTCTGCTGTGCCAACTGCGCTTGGGCCAAATGTTCCTTCACGATGGGCATTACCTGTGCAATTCGATCTTGCATCAGGGCGACATGCTCAATCACACTCCTGTGGGGAGAACTCTCACTTTCCCAAGTTTCCTTGGCAATATCCAACAGCCCTCTTGGGTGTCTCCCATACAGTAACTCAAAGGGGGAGAATCCCGTAGAGGATTGGGGCACCTCCCTAATAGCAAACATCAAATAAGGAAGTAGACAGTCCCAATCCTTTCCATCTCTATCCACCACTTTCTTCAACATTTGTTTTAGGGTTTTGTTGAATCTTTCAACCAGCCCATCGGTTTGGGGGTGATACACAGACGTACGCAATTGCGTCACTTTGAACAATTTACACAGCTCTTTCATAACCCGGGACATAAAGGGTGTACCTTGGTCCGTAAGCAGTTCTTTACAAATACCCACCCGGCTAAAAACAAGAGATAGCTCTTTGGCTATGGTTTTGGCCGAGGTATTTCGGAGAGGGATCGCTTCTGGATAACGGGTGGCATAGTCCATTATAACTAATATGTACTGGTGCCCCCTAGCGGACTTGATTATAGGACCTACCAAATCCATTGCGATCCTCTCAAACGGGACCTCAATGATGGGTAGAGGGACCAGCGGGCTACGGAAATGTGGCATCGGGGCCGACCTCTGACACACAGGGCAGGAGGAACAATAATTTTCTATGTCCTTCATCACCCCAGGCCAATAGAATCTCTGTAATACCCTCTCTCGGGTTTTCTCTGTCCCCAGATGACCTCCAAGAATGTGCCCATGGGCCAACTCCAACACCAACTTCCTGTAAGGTTTGGGCACCACAAGCTGCTCAACGGTTTCTTCTGCCCTTTTTGCCACCCGATACAGTAGGTCCTTCTCTACGCTGAAGTATGGGTAAGTGCAGGTATTATCTGGGTTCACTAACTCGCCATCTATTTCCACTACGTTTTCCCGTGCCTTTATTAGGGCGGGGTCTTTTAACTGTTCTGTGGCAAAATTTTCCCTGTGAACCTCAAGATCAGAAAACTCCACAGACGGTAGGTTTTCGTCTGAGGAGGTGGGCTCCTCTCCAGTTTCTTGAGTCTCGCCTGCCAATACTGACAAGGGAAATTCTGGAGAGTCCTCACCACTCTCAGAGGAGTTCTGGCTATCACCTTCCTGGTACATAGGGGCACCAGTGGGGGGCTCAGGATCATCCCACAGTTCCCAGAACTTCGGAAAATCCCTTCCCACAATGGCATCATGGGGTAATTGAGATACTAACCCCACTGGATGAGAGAGGGTACCTTTGGGGGTCTTGAAACACACTGTAGTCACTGGATACTCTCGGGTGTCCCCATGCACACAAATAACAGCTACCTTGCTATTCCCAGAGACCTCTGTTTTAACTAATTCAGCCTTTATCAGGGTCACAAGGCTACCTGAATCCAGTAATACCACAACATTTCTACCATTAATACACATTTTGCATAAATGTTTCTCAGTTCCCCGAATGGCAGTGCATGCGACTGTCGCACACAGCGACTGACGTCTGTCCGTCAGAAAGTCACATTGCATGGGTTCCTCCACAACCGGGCAATTTGCTGCAATATGTCCCGCTTGCCGGCAGCGGTAGCAAACAATCCTTTTGGCTGCCTCTTGAGCCCCCGACTTCCCAGGCTGTTCTCGCCAAACCCTGGGCAAAGCTCCCACCCTCTCACTCTCTCCACCCTCACCCCTTGGAATCATCTTATCCGCCCCTGGGGATGGTCTGGTCTTAGGGTGGAAAGTCCGAGAGTCTCTGGAAGAGGCCGTCAGGTTCTCTGCAGCCAAGTATCTCTCTACACGATCCACAAGTTTACCGGCCGTTTCTGGGTCTCCATGGCTTACCCACTTTTGAATGGCGGTAGGAAGAGCTCTCAAGAAACGATCCATCACAACACGTTCCACAATCTCCGGTGCGGACAAAGTCTCTGGCTGTAGCCACTTCCTGCTCAGGTGAATGAGATCATACATTTGAGACCTGGGGGGTTTTCCAAGCTGGAAAGTCCAGTTATGCACACGCTGAGCCCGGACAGCCAGGGTGACACCCAGCCTTGCCAATATTTCAGCTTTTAGCATCACATAGTCTTTTGCTTGGTCAGGCTCTAGGTCATAGTAAGCTTTCTGCGATTCACCAGTTAACAGAGGAGCCACCAGTCCAGCCCACTGCTCCTCAGGCCACTTTTCTCTTTCAGCAGTCCTTTCAAATGTGGTCAAAAATACCTCTGGATCATCCTCTCCAGTCATTTTTGTCAATAAACGACTCACCCCAAAGGACGCGGTATTAGTGGGACGGCTTTCCTCACTGGTCTGCGGACGTTGCTGCATTACTGCTTCCATCTGTTGTTGTAGTCTCTGCTCTTGCTTCTGCAACAGGTCTATGAAGCGGGCCTCAGATTGCTGCTGGGCTTGTTGCTGGGCTGCGAAGCTCTGTTGTTGAGCTGCAAGGCTCTTTTGCAAACCTGCATTTGTCTGCTGTTGATTGGCATTTGCTAGAGCCAGCTGTTTCAGTATCTCCTCCATGCTGGCTTAAAAAAAAACTGCCACTGGTTCTCCACCAACTGTGAGGGGGTTAGCTCCGTAGCGGGTGTGTGTGACCCCCTGGATGGGCTCCCCACACAAAAACAGGCCCAGCAGACGGAGGTTGTGGTTTTCAAGATCAAAAGGTGCGGTTTATTTCTCTATTTACAGTGACAAAAACACAGCAAAGCAAAAAGAAACATAAACAAAATAAATCCTGGTCAGCTTGACCTCTGACTAAACATGCAGGTTTCCCTAACTAACAACTGGGATCAGCCTGGTGCTGTCCTAGTCCCTAAGTCCCTGGTTTAGTAAATGTCCAAACAAATAGCCACACAGGCTTTGTCTCACCGCACAGGGGTTCACTCTCCCTAGACAGTCCACACAGGTCTGGGTCCAGGCATGAGCAAACACCTAATGAAGCTGGGAGTTTTTATAGAGGCCTTAAACGAGCTGACAAGCTTCAGCTGGTCTCATCAACTCCCTGCCTGCACGACGCCCAGCACTCTCCCTAGAGGTATGAATCATCCATGAGCCCACTAGCCTCAGCTGGGCTTCATCAACTCTCTCCCTAGTTGTATAAGTCGGCATAAAGCCTGAATCTGGGAGAAATATACCTACCCCCCTGGATGCAACCAGGTGACTTTACCTTCCTGCTGTCACAATATATATATATATATATATATATATATATATATATATATATACTGTGCAGATGCGACCCTGTGTCACAGGTGCACATGAGCAGTGTATTCCTGATTTTGGCAGGAATACTAATTATACACCTGTGTGCTGGCTTCATAATCTTCCAAGAACTTAATCACCCTGCATCGTTACAGTTGGTGGATAAATTGGCATTGGGCATGGATGGCGATGGTCCAGATCCATGCATGACAGAAACCGTGAGTGTCAAGAGACTGTATGTATTGCTGTTGCTGTGTGAAGCAAAGTGATGAGTGCTGTGTCTCAGCTTTAAGGAGACAGTATGCCAAAAGAAATTTCTGAAGGAACTCTGCATCTGTTGCTTCAAAGATGCATGTTGTTGCCCATAGCAAGAAAGGCAAGGTCGTTCGTGAGACCTATGGTGGATGGTGGAATGATCCTGATGAGAGTCCTGGCTGGTGGGCTCAAGTGGAACTGTTACAGCCAGTTGGAGAGGCCTGGAGAAGCCCTGCAGGGAGATTGCAGACTCTGATAGGAATACTAATTATACACCTGTGCTCTGGCTAGTGGCGTATCCAAGGTATGGCAGATATGGTCAGTGCCATGGGCGCCATATGAAGGGGGAGCTCGTGAGTGGCTGGGCAGCAAGGCACTTGCCAGTATTCCTCTTCCCCGTCCGGACTCTCCCGCTCCTGGCGCTCCTCAACGCGCAGCTTTTTCTCCCTACATCGCTGGTTGGAGGAGCAGCAGCTGTAGTTTAACTCCAGTGACCCAATGAGAGACACTTTCTGATCCCCGGGGAGGGACTTCCCTCTCCAGTCCCCCATGGCCAGTTTCCCTCTGTGAAATACGCACATGGTTGCCAGGAGCGATGGGAGGGGTCGAGCGCCAATTGGTGGTAGCGCGGCTAGCGATTGATCGGATTGGACGTCAGCGGTCACTCATGCAGCAGTAGAATTCGGTGGTTGAAGTAACTGAAGAAGGAAGCGTGGCTAAAGAGGACTGAGAGAGAGCGGTCTGTGAGAAGTGGGGACCCTGAGAGATCGCGGTGCCATGTCCTTCCCGTTCAGGAGGAGAGAAGCCAACCGGTTTGTGAGTGTGACGCCCCTGACATGGCCGGCCATTGGAGACTGAGAGGGCATGCTGGGAGTTATAGTTCCCCCTCTACCAGAGACTGACAGGACATGCTGGGAGTTATAGTTCTCCCCCAGAGATAGGCAGGACATGCTGGGAGTTATGGTTCTCCCCCAGAGATAGGCAGGACATGCTGGGAGTTATGGTTCTCCCCCAGAGATAGGCAGGCATGCTGGGAGTTATGGTTCTCCCTCCCACAGACTGGCAGGACATGCTGGGAGTTATGGTTCTCCCTCCTAAAAACTGGCAGGACATGCTGGGAGTTATGGTTCTCCCTCCTAGAGAATAGCAGGACATGCTGGGAGTTATGGTTCTTCCTCCCACAGACTGGCAGGACATGCTGGGAGTTATGGTTCTCCCTCCCACAGACTGGCAGGATATGTTGGGAGTTATAGTTCTTCCCCAGAGACTGGCAGGACATGCAGGGAGTTATGGTTCTCCCTCCTAAAGACTGTCAGGACATGCTGGGAGTTATAGTTATCCCTCCAGAGCCTGGCAGGACATGATGGGAGTTATGGTTCTCCCTCCTAGAGCCTGGCAGGACATGCTGGGAGTTATGGTTCTCCCTCCTAGAGACTGGCAGGACATGCTGGGAGTTATGGTTCTCCCTCCTAGAGACTGGCAGGACATGCTGGGAGTTATGGTTCTCCCTCCTAGAGACTGGCAGGACATTCTGGGAGTTATGGTTCTCTCTCCTAGAGACTGGCAAGACATGCTGGGAGTTATGGTTCTCCCTCCTAGAGCCTGGCAGGACATGCTGGGAGTTATGGTTCTCCCTCCTAGAGACTGGCAGGACATGCTGGGAGTTATAGTTCTCCCCAAGATCCTGGCAGGACATGCTGGGAGTTATGGTTCTCCCTCCCACAGACTGGCAGGACATGCTGGGAGTTATGGTTCTCCCTCCCACAGACTGGCAGGATATGCTGGGAGTTATGGTTCTCCCCCAGAGACTGGCAGGACATGCAGGGAGTTATGGTTCTTCCTCCTAGAGACTGGCAGGACATGCTGGGAGTTATAGTTCTCCCTCCAGAGCCTTGCAGGACATTCTGGGAGTTATGGAGTTATGGTTCTCCCTCCCACAGACTGGCAGGATATGCTGGGAGTTATAGTTCTCCCCCAGAGACTGGCAGGACATGCTGGGAGTTATAGTTCTCCCCCCAGAGCCTGGCAGGACATGCTGGGAGTTATGGTTCTCCCCCCAGAGCCTGTCAGAACATGCTGGGAGTTATGGTTCTCCCTCCCACAGACTGGCAGGACATTCTTGGGGTTATAGTTCTTCCCCCAGAGCCTGGCAGGACATGCTGGGAGTTATGGTTCTCCCTCCTACAGACTGGCAGGATATGCTGGGAGTTATAGTTTTCCCTTCCAGAGACTGGCAGGACATGCTAGGGGTTATAGTTCTCCCCCAGAGACTGGTAGGACATGCTGGGGGTTATAGTTCTCCCCCAGAGGCTGTCAGGACATGCTGGGAGGTATGGTTCTCCCTCCCACAGACTGGCAGGATATCCTGGGAGTTATTGTTCTTCCTCCCACAGACTGGAAGGATATGCTGGGAGTTATAGTTCTCCCCCAGAGACTGGCAGGACATGCTGGGGGTTATAGTTTTCCCCCAGAGACTGGCAGGACATCCTGGGGGTTATAGTTCTCCCCAGAGACTGGCAGGATATGCTGGGGGTTATAGTTCTCCTCCAGAGACTGGCAGGACATGCTGGGGGTTATTGTTCTCCCCCAGAGACAGGTAGGACATGCTGGGGATTATAGTTCTCCCCCAGAGACTGGCAGGACATGCTGGGAGTTATGGTTCTCCCTCCCACAGACTGGCAGGATATGCTGGGAGTTATGGTTCTCCCTCCCACAGACTGGCAGGATATGCTGGGAGTTATAGTTCTCCCCCAGAAACTGGCAGGACATGCTGGGAGTTATGTTATTTGCCAATCCATAATTTGTTAATTGAAAGATTAAAGAACTTGACTTGTAGTTTTATTAGCTGTTTTTTTTTTGTTAAGGTTATCTGAAAAATGGGTTTCAAATGTTTTGACAGCGGCGCAGTTTCAGTGCTTGCCATAGGCGCCATTTTCACTAGATACACCTCTGGCGCTGGCTTCATAATCATCCCAGAAATAAAGGTCAGTGCTCATCCTTAGAGACAGCTCCACCCGGCAGACAGGAGTTCTGGCCTAGGAGTTAGGAGGGAGCCAGTGCAGCACGAAGCTGCAAGCACAGAGGTGCTGAGAGTCAAGTCTGGGGAAGACAGACCAAGGCCTAAAGTGTAAGGCCTGAGCAGTAGTGCTGCGTTTTTAGCCAGGAAGGCTGAATGCTGTTTGTTCTGAATCACAACTGTAATGCTGAATATCCCTGCGAGGGAATCTGCTGTTTTATTTTTTAACTTTTTCTTTTGAATAAAAATGGGCTGCCATGTCCTTGAAAATGCAGTCGGGACTGACACAACTTCTTCCACTCACATGCACCACTAGAGCTTAATCACCCTGCATCGTTACAGTACACACACACACTTTTTTATTTTTGAGGTGGGGGGTGGGAATCTTGGGTGAGTTCCCACACTTTTTTTCCCAGGACTTGACCCCTGCCTATAGGTACAAACATTAGAGGGAAGTTTACTTCCTCTAAGGCCGCTTTCACACTGGGGCGCGGGCGGCGTCAGCGGTAAAGCGCCGCTATTTTTAGCGGCGCTTTACCGTCATTTTTGCGGAGGTATTCGGGTTAAAAATGCCCTGTTAGCGGGCGGAAAAGGGATAAAACCAGCAGCGGCGCTATGCCGGCAGTTCAGCCACAGTGCCCATTCATTTTAATGGGCAAGAGCGGTGAAGAAGCGGTGTACACACGGCTCCTTCACCGCTCCAAAGATGCTGCTTGCAGGACATCTTTTAATGTCTTGTCAGCGCATCGCTCCAATGTGAAAGCCCACGGGATTACACACTGGAGTTAAAGGAGTGGCTTTTTCAGGGCGCTTTGCAGGTGCTATTTTTAGCGCTATAGCGCCTGCAAAGCGCCTCAATGTGAAAGGGGTCTAACTGATGTAAAGCAGAGCTGTGTAAAGATGCTAGAATTATGCAGGCAGGGAGAATACAGAAGGCAAACATATGTTTATATGTTAGTGTGCCCATAACATACTTTACTATTAGTGTATATTAGGCTTGTGCAATTCGTTTCGTAACGAATTGAAATTCGTCCGAATTTAGCAACTTTCGGACATTCGGAAGCATTCGAATTTCCGAACAAAGCAATTACGAATAAGACCGAATCCGAAATAAATTATACCGCAAATAGCGAATGCCCGAATGTCTTCGGCATAATTCGTTATGAAAAAGTTACGAATGTACGAATCCATACGAAGCACAATAACACTCACTCTGCTCTGCTCTCTGCTTCTCCCACACCGTGCTGAACTCCCTCTCAAAATGGTGTACAGGGGCGGAGGTTATAGCCGCATGTAAAAAACGAAAGTAAAATACGAGATTTCGAATCCATTCGAAGCACAATAACACTCTGCTCTGCTCTCTGCTTCTCCCTCACCGTGCTGAACCCTCTCAAAATGGTGTACAGGGGCGGAGCCTATAGCCGCATGTAAAAAACGAAAGTAAAATACGAGATTTCGAATCGTTACAAATAACCGCTATGTATTTAGAAAAGTACAAATCCATTCGAAGCACATTAGGCATAATAGGCAGCGTCGTTGTGAGAGAGACACGGAAAATTACGAATCAACGAACCCAAAAAAAGTTACGAAAGTAGGAGTTGTGTCCAGAATCAACGAAAAACAACGTACTCTACCGAAAGTACGAATTATAAAGCAACAAAAAATTCAACGAAAAATGACGCTTGCAAAAATACGAATGAGTCCGAACACGAAAAATCCCGTCTAGCAAAATTACGAATGATTACGAATCAACAGGACCGGAAAGAAACGAACCGAAACGGAACGAATTTTTCCGTTGTGCACAAGTCTAGTGTATATATGTATGTATAATTTATATCGTAATAAAATATTTACTAGATTTTACATCAACATACATTTATACTGTACCATACAGTATCTTTTAAATTTAACACAACTGAATATCACCCTATAATTCCCTAACAAGGCAACTCAAAATAATCAGCATTCACATTTTAGGATTAAATGTAAAGATATTTTGTGCATCACTAGGGGGAAAATGTTTTATGTCAGATTATCAGAGAATTTGAGAACAACTCAACCTTCTGAGTTTCATCTGTCTTGCAGACAAGGTCACAAAGACATTTATTTTCTCAGGTATAAAGCACCAGTAGCAGTTTTAGCAGATTTGATTTACGAAAGTAGACTTTTATCATACGTCTAAATTGTATTTTTCCATTCTGGACTCTGAATAAATAAATCATAAGAAGTCAAATTTCAGTAAAATATATTAGGGTTGCAACGGATCAAAAAACTCACGGTTCGGATCGTTTCTCGGATCAGAGTCACGGATCATATCATTTTTCGGATCAGCAAAAAAAAAAAAAAAGACAAGACGAATAAATATAAATTTTGTCTTTTTGTTTATTAACACTTTTAAATTATTTTAATATATATAAAATCCACTTAAAGTGCACAAGGCATAATATCTTTTTTTAACATAATGAAAAACAACTTGAAGTGCAAAATAAAGGCATATCTCCTTCCTTTAAACATGGACCAATGGGCAATGACTACCAAAAACAACTTAAGTGCAACATAAGAAGGCACATCATCTTCCTTGAAACATGGATAGTGAAATAAACCCTAGTATGTCCACATTATCAAAGAAGAATAAAAGAAAGAAAGAAAGCAAAGCATAGCTGAGCTTAGCATTTCAAATTATTTTTCAAAAAGACAATGATGTCTACATTGTCTGGGGAGAGTGTGGACCTCTTTGCAGTCATTATGTCCCCTGCTGTTGAGAACACGCTCTCGGAAGGAACTGAAGAGCCTGGCACAGCGAGATAGCATCTTGCCATCTTGGCAATATGAGGGTATTTACACTCATTGCTTTTCCACCATGCCAGTGGATCACCATCCACTGTAATGCTGCTTGCTGCCAGCAGGTAGGATGCCACCTCCTCTTTGATGATGTCAGCAGGAGTCATGCTGTCCATGTCTTTGCTGGCAAAGGTCTCTCCAAAAAGCTCTGCCATCGCCAACTTCTTTTGTGGAGGAGAAGATGTGTCCAAGTTTGCTCCTGTTGGCTCTGCAGCTTGACCTGTAGAAAAAAAAAATTGTTGATTAATTAAACCTATTATTTATTTTCATGTTTCATAGACATGAAAAATGTGGCAATAGCATTTAATAAAAGCCATTATTACTGAAAATAAAAAATGTATTTAGATTTACATTTATCATTTTTAAATAATATTATTTTTCTTTACCTCATCACAGTCTTCAGTGCCTGGACTGCTCACAATCTCAGTGGTGAGGTCACTGTATGTCCTCTGGCGTAGGACAGGGTCCATGTGAGACAGGGACTTGAACCTCGGATCCAGGGCAGTAGATCTGTGAAGGTAGTCCTGTAGAGTAGGAGGTGAAGTGTATCTGGGCTTGCAGGTCCTCTCTTAAGGCAGTCTTGACATCTCGAGTGATGGTGCTGTCTTCCACACTTGGAGCCATGGATTGTAGAATCCTTGTTTTCAGCGGCAGGATCATTGACACAGATGGTGAAGTTTCAGTGCTCAGCAGAGATGTAACAGTTTTGAGGGGTTTAAGTACCTGGAGGACCTCCTCTGCCACTCTCACATCATCATCAGACAGGGCGATGATGTCTTCAGGGTCTTGTCGGTCAATGCAGAGTATATAGCTGCCTGCTGCTCCAGATAACGCTCCAACATATCATAAGTTGAGTTCCACCTTGTTGGGACATCATGTATGAGCTTATGAGTAGGCAGCTTTAGCATTTCTTGCTTTGTCTTAAGCACCTGAGCAGCTGTTGTGCTTCGGTGGAAGTAGGAAACCACCTTCCTGATCCTCCCAAGGAGGCGGTTCATCCAAGTATTGACTGAGATTCCCTTCTGTGATGCCAAATTCACTACATGTGCAAAGCACCTATCGGTGGGCCCAGTCCTGCCTCATTCACTGCATTTATTTGATTTTTGCCATTATCAGTTGCTGGGATATTAGTACTGGGCCTCTTTATTTTCCATTCCTCCACTGCTTGTGTCAGTACCTGCGCAAGATGAGTTCTTGTGTGACTCTCGTAGAGGGGTCGTGTCTGCAGCACCGGACTTCTCATCTCCCAGTCTGCTGTGATGAAGTGAGCGGTTATCGTCACATAGCTCTCCGTTCCCCTGGACGTCCACCCATCTGTCGTGAGCTCAACAGAGAATGCTCTGGATAGTTTATCCACAACTTTTTTCTTCTCCTTCTCATAAAGATCTAGCACAATCTTTTCGCTGAAGTGGGTGCGCGACAGGATGTCTTAACGTGGCTCAAGCACTTTCAGCATGTGTTTAAAGCCCTCATTTTGCACAACCGAATATGGCCTCATGTCTGCACCTATAAACACACCGATAGCGTTTGTGATGGCTTTAGCCCGGTCTGATTGTTGCTTAAATGCCGCGGTAATAAGCGGTTGTTGAGCAGCTTTCGTTTTCAATCCTGTCAGTGAAACACCGGGGTGATGACGCCTTCAAATGCGTGGCCATGCTTGATGTGTTTCCAGTGTCATATGGCTTTCTTGTGCCCCAGTGCCTACACATCGTCACGGTTTTATCCACTAACCTCTTTCCTTCATCATTATTAGGGATGAGCTTCGTGTTCGAGTCGAACATACGTTCGACTTCGAACATCGGCTGTTCGATTCGTTCGACGAAGATCGAACGATTTGGGCCGTTCGCGCCAAATTCGAGTGACGCAAACGGCCCACAATACACTGCGCCATCGCAGTGCAATCCCGGCGCTGTGATTGGCCAAGCATGCACTGTGACCCTGCATGCTTGGCCAATCACAGCGCCGGCAGCGAAGAGAGCCATAATTGGCCACAGGAAGGATGCCTGTGGCTAATTATAGCTCTGGGGGGTTTAGTACATGCCCCACACTATAAAAGGCCGCCAGCGCGGTGGCCTTGTGTAGTGTGTTGGCGTGCAGGGAAAGAGATACATAGGTAGGGACAGTGTGTTCTATGTTCTGTTTTATTTTCTCAGGCATCTGCAGAAGTTAGTGGCACAGTATACACCTGTATATCCGTCATTGCTGTTCTCCAAATACAGGCATCTGCAGGAGTTAGTGGCACAGTTGGCATGCAGGGAAAGAGATACATAGGCAGGGACAGTGTGTTCTATGTTCTGTTTTATTTTCTCAGGCATCTGCAGGAGTTAGTGGCACAGTATACACCTGTATATCCGTCATTGCTGTTCTCAAATACAGGCATCTGCAGGAGTTAGTGGCACAGTATACACCTGTATATCCGTCATTGCTGTTCTCAAATACAGCATCTGCAGGAGTTAGTGGCACAGTATATAACTGTATATACCCGTCATTGGTGTTCTATAATACAGGCATCTGCAGGAGTTGGTGGCACAGTATACACCTGTATATCCGTCATTGCTGTTCTCAAATACAGCATCTGCAGGAGTTAGTGGCACAGTATACACCTGTATATACCCGTCATTGCTGTTCTCAAATACAGGCATCTGCAGGAGTTAGTGGCACAGTATACACCTGTATATCCATCATTGCTGTTCTCAAATACAGGCATCTGCAGGAGTTAGTGGCACAGTATACACCTGTATATACCCATCATTGGTGTTCTATAATACAGGCATCTGCAGAAGTTAGTGGCACAGTATACACCTGTATATCCGTCATTGCTGTTCTCAAATACAGCATCTGGAGGAGTTAGTGGCACAGTATACACCTGTATATCGTCATTGCTGTTCTTAAATACAGCATCTGCAGGAGTTACTGGCAGATTATACACCTTTATATCCGTCATTGCTGTTCTCAAATACAGCATCTGCAGGAGTTAGTGGAACAGTATACACCTGTATATACCCGTCATTGGTGTTCTATAATACAGGCATCTGCAGGAGTTAGTGGCACAGTATACACCTGTATATCCTTCATTGCTGTTTTCAAATACAGGCATCTGCAGGAGTTAGTGGCACAGTATACACCTGTATATCCGTCATTGCTGTTCTCAAATACAGGCATCTGCAGGAGTTAGTGGCACAGTATACACCTGTATATACCCGTCATTGGTGTTCTATAATACAGGAATCTGCAGGAGTTAGTGGCACAGTATACACCTGAATATCCATCATTGCTGTTCTCAAATACAGCATCTGCAGGAGTTAGTAGCACAGTATACACCTGTATATACCCGTCATTGCTGTTCTCAAATACAGGCATCTGCAGGAGTTAGTGGCACAGTATACACCTGTATATCCATCATTGCTGTTCTCAAATACAGGCATCTGCAGGAGTTAGTGGCACAGTATACACCTGTATATCCGTCATTGCTGTTCTCAAATACAGGCATCTGCAGGAGTTAGTGGCACAGTATACACCTGTATATACCCATCATTTGTGTTCTATAATACAGGCATCTGCAGGAGTTAGTGGGACAGTATACACCTGTATATCCGTCATTGCTGTTCTCAAATACAGCATCTGCAGGAGTTAGTGGCACAGTATACACCTGTATATCCGTCATTGCTGTTCTCCAATACAGCATCTGCAGGAGTTAGTGGCACAGTATACACCTGTATATCCGTCATTGCTGTTCTCAAATACAGCATCTGCAGGAGTTAGTGGCACAGTATACACCTGTATATACCCGTCATTTGTGTTCTATAATACAGCATATGCAGGAGTTAGTGGCACAGTATACACCTGTATATCCGTCATTGCTGTTCTCAAATACAGCATCTGCAGGAGTTAGTGGCACAGTATACACCTGTATATCCGTCATTGCTGTTCTCAAATACAGCATCTGCAGGAGTTAGTGGCACAGTATACACCTGTATATCCGTCATTGCTCTTCTCAAATACAGCATCTGCAGGAGTTAGTGGCACAGTATACACCTGTATATCCGTCATTGGTGTTCTATAATACAGGCATCTGCAGGAGTTAGTGGCACAGTATACACCTGTATATACCCGTCATTGCTGTTCTCAAATACAGGCATCTGCAGGAGTTAGTGGCACAGTATACACCTGTATATACCCATCATTGGTGTTCTATAATACAGGCATCTGCAGGAGTTAGTGGCACAGTATACACCTGTATATCCGTCATTGCTGTTCTCAAATACAGCATCTGCAGGAGTTAGTGGCACGGTATACACCTGTATATCCGTCACTGCTGTTCTCAAATACAGCATCTGCAGGAGTTAGTGGCACAGTATACACCTGTATATACCCATCATTGGTGTTCTATAACACAGGCATCTGCAGGAGTTAGTGGCACAGTATACACCTGTATATCCGTCATTGCTGTTCTCAAATACAGCATCTGCAGGAGTCAGTGGCACATTATACACCTGTATATCCGTCATTGCTGTTCTCAAATACAGCATCTGCAGGAGTTAGTGGCACAGTATACACTTGTATATCCATCATTGCTGTTCTCAAATACAGGCATCTGCAGGAATTAGTGGCACAGTATACACCTGTATATCCGTCATTGCTGTTTTCAAATACAGGCATCTGCAGGAGTTAGTGGCACAGTATACACCTAAATATCCGTCATTGCTGTTCTCAAATACAGCATCTGCAGGAGTTAGTAGCACAGTATACACCTGTATATCCGTCATTGCTGTTCTCAAATACAGCATCTGCAGGAGTTAGTGGCACAGTATACACCTGTATATACCCGTCATTGCTGTTCTCAAATACAGGCATCTGCAGGAGTTAGTGGCACAGTATACACCTGTATATCCATCATTGCTGTTCTCAAATACAGGCATCTGCAGGAGTTAGTGGCACAGTATACACCTGTATATCCGTCATTGCTGTTCTCAAATACAGGCATCTGCAGGAGTTAGTGGCACAGTATACCCCTGTATATACCCGTCATTTGTGTTCTATAATACAGGCATCTGCAGGAGTTAGTGGCACAGTATACACCTGTATATCCGTCATTGCTGTTTTCAAATACAGCATCTGCAGGAGTTAGTGGCACAGTATACACCTGCATATCCGTCATTGCTGTTCTCAAATACAGCATAATGGAAAATTGTTTTCAATACTTACTGTAATTTTCCTTTCCTGGCCTGTCCTCACGTCAGCACACTATGGGTTAACCCCTTCCTCCGGTCTCCCAGTACCACCTTCTTTTAGCTGATAAATAGGGGGCCCCTCCTCCCTTGCCCTTGTTCCACTTAACTGGAGGACGACAGGCTTATCGGGAGGGAAAAGAGCTGTGCTGACGTGAGGACAGGCCAGGAAAGGAAAATTACAGTAAGTATTGAAAACAATTTTCCATTTTCCTGGCCAGCCTCACGTCAGCACACTATGGGATTTAATTTAGCCAATTTAGGGTGGGGAAAAGATAAGACTCGAACAACAACTGAAAATGCTGCTATAGTGAATATTTTATTTTGCTTGCAGAGGTGTGGACACCACTGCGTTTCCAAAATTTGATGCGTTGGCCGCTGTGACATCTAAACTGTAGTGTTTAGCGAAGGTTTCGCAGGAGCTCCAACTAGCGGTCCTGCATATGTCTTCAATCAGTATCTTAGCCGAAGCTGCCCATGAGGCTGCCACCCCTCTGGTAGAATGAGCTCTAAGAACTTGTGGAGGCGTCAGCCCCTGTTTCTCATACGTGAGGCTTATCACCTTGGTGATCCAAGTCGCTATGATTCTTGCGGATGCCGCTTGTCCTTTCCTAGGCCCGGATGGCAGGACGAAAAGGGTATTAGTTTTGCGTACCTGTAGAGAGCGGTGTAGGTAAATTGAGAACAAGTTGACCATGTACAGTGGTCTGAGATCTAGCTCTTCCGCTTGTTTTGGTGGCTGTGTGAAGCTTGGTAGGACTGCCTCCCAATTCACATGGAATTTGGAAACCACTTTAGGTGTTACGGCCGGTGAGGGCCTTAGGATCACTTTGTCCTGGAGAATGATGCAATATGGATTCTTGCAGGACAGAGCTGCTAGTTCTGAAACCCTTCTTGCCGACGTTATGGCTGTACGGAAGATCAGCTTGACTGTCAAGAACCAAAGCGGGCATGTCTCTGCTGGGATGAATGGATGTAGGAGCAGGGCTTTTAGTACCGTGCCCAGATCCCATGCTGGGAACAGGGGTCTCCTTGGTGGTTTCAATTTTATGACTGCTCTGAGGAACTGTCTTATTAGAGGCTCACCTGCCCACTTGTGACCTGTGAAGCACGCCAATGCTGACACTTGAACCTTTATGGTGTTATAGGCTAAGCCCGCTTTTAGAGCTGACTGTAAGAAGTCCAACACTTGCGCAATGCTTGGGGATAACGGAGAAAACTTCTGTTGCAGGGCAAATGCCGTAAATTTCTTCCAAATTCTGTTATAAGTGACATTGGTTGTGGCTTTTCTAGATTTTAGTAGCGTCAAAATTACTTCCTCCGGGATGGCTTGTGACTGTAGTCTGGCCGATTCAACAACCAAGCCATCAGCTGTAACCTGCCCGGGTTGGGATGACACCATTGGCCCTGCTGTAGAAGGTCTCTCTTCAGCGGCAGCTGTATTGGGGGGACTGCCGCCATCTGTAGGAGCAGAGGGAACCATGGTCTCCGTGGCCAGAAGGGCAGGATTACAATTGCATGGACGTTCTCCCTCGCAATCTTCAGTAGGGTTTTCATTACCAGAGGTAACGGTGGAAAAAGGTAGACAAAGGGAAAATCCCACGGAATTGAGAAGGAGTCTTGGGCTACTGCCTCGTCGCAGCGAAACCTTGACACGAACCGGGGTGTCTTTGCATTCCATGGAGTTGCCATTAGGTCTACCGAGGGTGTCCCCCACTTGTGGAAGATTGTCTCTAGGATGTCCCTGTTGAGTGTCCATTCGTTCTTGTTGGGGAAATCCCGGCTCAGACGGTCTGCTATGTGATTCTGACTGCCCGGAATGTAGGCTGCCATTAGGGCTTCCACATGCGCTTCTGCCCAAACGAATATGTTGGTTGCCACCTGCAACAGCGGCAAGCTCTTGGTTCCACCCTGTTTGGCTATATAAGCCACCGCCGTTCGGTTGTCCAACATCAGTTTGACTCGAGCCCCGTGGACTAGATTCTCGAAGGCCCGCAGGGCCAGGTATGCTGCCTGTAATTCCAAGAGGTTGGAGTGTCTGGTTTCCATCCTGCTCCATTCGCCTTGAACCTGCCTGCCGAGGCAGTGAGCGCCCCAGCCCCGGAGACTGGCATCCGAGGTTATCCGAATCCAGTCTCTGGGGCTGAGGGGCATGCCCTGCGACAGGTTTTCTGGTGCTATCCACCACGCCAGGCCTTGGCGGATCCGTCTTGGTACGAAGATCTTCTGGTGCAATGATACGCCATCCCACTGGTTCAGGAAGGATGTCTGGAATGCTCTTGTATGGAATCTTGCCCAGGGGATAGCTGGGATCGCTGCGGTAAACATTCCCAGAAGTGTCATGCAATCCCTTGCTGACAGGGATGAGGACTCCATCACGCTGTTTACGCAGGCTACTAACTCGACTTTCTTGCGTCCTGGTAGCGAGACAAGCCCTTTTCTTGTGTTGAAAACAAGTCCCAGGTATTCCATCTCTTGAGAGGGGATCAGCTGGCTCTTCTGCTTGTTGATGATCCAGCCGAATTCTGATAGAGTCTCCAGTACTAGCTCGCGCTGTGTCGCTAACTCTTCGCTTGTACGAGCCACTACTAAGATGTCGTCTAGGTAGTGGAAGATCTTTATGCCTCTTAATCGAATGACGGCGATGGCAGCTAGCAAGATCTTGGAGAAGACCCGAGGCGCTGTGCTGATCCCGAAGGGTAGACACCTGAACTGGAAATGGTCTTCCCCTACCATGAATCTTAGGTATTTTTGGTGCTTCTTGTTGATTGGGACATGCAGGTACGCATCTGCTAAATCAACGGATATTAATCAGTCTCCTGGTTGCAGAACTGATATAATCGTAAATATTGATTCCATCTTGAATGTTTTGGGGACAATATAGTGGTTCAAGGATCTTAGGTCCAAAACCGGTCTTAGATCTCCTGATGCTTTGGGTACCAGAAAAATTGGTGAATAAACTCCCGTTTTCCGCTGTTTTAGAGGTACCGGTGTGATTGCATTTTTTTGAAGTAATTCGGTTATGTATTCTAGTAAGCACTTCCGTTTTTTCTGGTCTTGTGGCCATTCTGTCTGGGCCACTATGTTGGGTGGTCTTTGTCGAAAAATTATCTTGTATCCTTGCTTGACCGTCTTCTGGACCCATTGGTCCTTGACCGTCTCCGCCCATACTCTCCAGAAGGATGCCAATCTGGCACCCACCTGGGGAGGATGGGCGGCTGACCCGTCAAAAAGACTTCTCCGATTTCTTAGCGGTCTGCGCGGCCTTGGTCTTTACGTTTCGTAGAAAAGAGTTCTGGGAGCTCTTCCAATAGGGCCTTGTGTATTCTCGCCCCGGTCTGTATGATCTGGCATCCTGCGCCCTTCTGTAGTCTGATTGGCCTGACCGGGTGGCCTGCTGTCTTCTTTTAGGTATCAGACCCGACTTCCCTCCTGTAGCTCGTTTAATAGCTTCTTCTAAGGTGCCACCAAACAACGTTTTGCCATTAAATGGAATATTACAGAGACCCAGTTTTGAGGTACTGTCTGCTACCCAATGACGCAGCCATAGGGCCCTTTTTGCGGTCACTGCAAAAGCCATGATCCTAGCGAGAAGTTTTACTAAGTCCATAGAGGCTTCTGCCAGGAAGTCGGCTGAGAGATCCAATTCCTCCATTGCCGAAATGATTCTGTCCATTTCCACGTTAGACCTTAGAGCTGTCTGGACATTTGTGGTCCAAACCTTCAAGGCTCTGGAGACTGAGGTTAAGGCTATGGCAGGGCGGCAAGCTGCACCAGCAGATGAATAAACCTTCTTTAGGTCTGTATCCGACGTCTGTCCATCGGGTCTCTGAAAGTTGTAGAATCCTGCAATGGCAGGGCCACTTGTCTAGCCAAGCGCTGTAAGGCCGCGTCTATGCCTAGTGGGGATTCCCAAAGGGCAGCTTCTGGAGTCTTAAATGGGTATAGCCTTGCGAAACGATTCTGTACATTTAACCTCTTTTCTTGCTTTTCCCATTCCTCCTCGAACCACTCTCGGATCTCTGGCAAGAGCGGAAAGGTCTCCCCTTGGTTCTTCCGGCTAGGAAAAAACCTTTTAATTTTTTCAGGTGGCTGGGCATCCTGTTCCCAGTCTATGGCCTCTTTTACGGCCGCAACGTAAGGCTCTATGCATTGAAAGTCAAAAAAGTACTCAGAGGGTTCCTCTGAGTCCGAGGAATCTCGTGACGACACCTCTAGCACTGGAGATGAATCTCGCCTTTGCTCCGCTGTGCTCCTGATTCTAGCTTTAGTCCCCGGAGCCCTGAAGCCTGAGGCTGACTGTATACTTTCTGTCACTGCCTCGTGAATATAGTCTTTTATTCTGCATGCCTCCGCTTCTTTGTCTGTGGCTACCTCTTTGATGCAGTCTGCGCATAAGAGTTTCCCAGGAGCGGATGGCGCTGAACATGCCCAGCAAAACCCCTCATTAGGGCGGCCTCCGGTCACATTTGGCTCTGCTACTGTAGCAGTTTGAGTAGTTTTGCGACCTGGGCTGGATTGGGATTTGTGCATTGTCCGAGACCCAGACGCTTGCGGAGATTTAGAACGGTGGCGGGACTTTTTCTTCCGCACTTGTCTTGTATTAGGGCTTCTGCTCCTAAAAGACAAAACACCTCTTTAGTTTTGGTGTTGCACTCTTTTATATTGTGGCCCCCGTAGACCCCTCCTACCTTTCTGGTGATCTTCGTGCATTATGGGGCTGTGGTGAGCTCATGCTATATAAAAGACAGGATATAGCCAATAAGCAACAGGAAAATTCTCACTCTCATATATATATAATAGTTATCTCTTTTAAATAAATGCTCTTCACCTTGCATTTAGTCCAAATTCTCTAGGGGTGGCAGCAGTATATTTGAGAAACACTGAGTGCTGTTAGGTAAAATAAAGTTCATGTCACTTTAAAAAAAACAGGCAGTGCATAATGCTGACACAATCTCTCCACTCCCCCTCCTGAAGGAGACTCACCAGGACGTCTCTCTCAAGCACTGAGGCATACAGCAATGATTTTCCTGGCTTACAGGGCTTTTCTAGCCACGCTAGTTCACGCCCCCAGCGCCGTCCCCCTCCGTGACGTCATCGCAATTTCACAGAAAGCACGGAGGGGGCGGCCGGCACGCTCCTAAGGAGCCCAGCAGCATGGAGCATGAGAGGAGACAGCATCACCACAGCCCTGTATGTAAGCTCCTATAGCTCAATATGCCCGCATAGCTCATGCACCTCGAGCGTCCAGTGTTCTAAAAGGATGCTACCTTTAGTATTCTGGACCTTCCAGTCCCAGGAGAGGCTTGAACCTGGGTGGGTGGGTTCGGCAGGGGGGTTTGTTCTGTGTTGTTTTGTTGTTTTTCGTGGTGGTCTGGTCGTCCGACCAAAAAAAAGGAACAAGGGCAAGGGAGGAGGGGCCCCCTATTTATCAGCTAAAAGAAGGTGGTACTGGGAGACCGGAGGAAGGGGTTAACCCATAGTGTGCTGACGTGAGGCTGGCCAGGAAATGCAGGAGTTAGTGGCACAGTATACACCTGTATATCCGTCATTGCTGTTCTCAAATACAGCATCTGCAGGAGTTAGTGGCACAGTATACACCTGTATATCCGTCATTGCTGTTCTCAAATACAGGCATCTGCAGGAGTTAGTGGCACAGTAGATACCTGTATATACCCATCATTGGTGTTCTATAATACAGGCATCTGCAGGAGTTAGTGGCATAGTATACACCTGTATATCCATCATTGCTGTTCTCAAATACAGCATCTGCAGGAGTTAGTGGCACAGTATACACTTGTATATCCGTCATTGCTGTTCTCAAATACAGGCATCTGCAGGAGTTAGTGGCACAGTATACACCTGTATATCCGTCATTGCTGTTCTCAAATACAGCATCTGCAGGAGTTAGTGGCACAGTATACACCTGTATATACCCATCATTGGTGTTCTATAATACAGGCATCTGCAGGAGTTAGTGGCACAGTATACACCTGTATATCCATCATTGCTGTTCTCAAATACAGCATCTGCAGGAGTTAGTGGCACAGTATACACCTGTATATCCGTCATTGCTGTTCTCAAATACAGCATCTGCAGGAGTTAGTGGCACAGTGTACACCTGTATATCCATCATTGCTGTTCTCAAATACAGGCATCTGCAGGAGTTAGTGGCACAGTATACACCTGTATATCTGTCATTGCTGTTTTCAAATACAGGCATCTGCAGGAGTTAGTGGCACAGTATACACCTGTATATACCCGTCATTTGTGTTCTATAATACAGGCATCTGCAGGAGTTAGTGGCACAGTATACACCTGTATATCCGTCATTGCTGTTCTCAAATACAGCATCTGCAGGAGTTAGTGGCACAGTATACACCTGTATATCCATCATTGCTGTTCTCAAATACAGCATATGCAGGAGTTAGTGGCACAGTATACACCTGTATATCCGTCATTGCTGTTCTCAAATACAGCATCTGCAGGAGTTAGTGGCACAGTATACACCTGTATATCCATCATTGCTGTTCTCAAATACAGCATCTGCAGGAGTTAGTGGCACAGTATACACCTGTATATCCGTCATTGCTGTTCTCAAATACAGCATCTGCAGGAGTTAGTGGCACAGTATACACCTGTATATCCATCATTGGTGTTCTATAATACAGGCATCTGCAGGAGTTAGTGGCACAGTATACACCTGTATATACCCGTCATTGCTGTTCTCAAATACAGGCATCTGCAGGAGTTAGTGGCACGGTATACACCTGTATATCCGTCATTGCTGTTCTCAAATACAGCATCTGCAGGAGTTAGTGGCACAGTATACACCTGTATATACCCGTCATTGGTGTTCTATAACACAGGCATCTGCAGGAGTTAGTGGCACAGTATACACCTGTATATCCGTCATTGCTGTTCTTAAATACAGCATCTGCAGGAGTTAGTGGCACATTATACACCTGTATATCCGTCATTGCTGTTCTCAAATACAGCATCTGCAGGAATTAGTGGCACAGTATACACCTGTATATCCGTCATTGCTGTTTTCAAATACAGGCATCTGCAGGAGTTAGTGACACAGTATACACCTGTATATACCCGTCATTGGTGTTCTATAACACAGGCATCTGCAGGAGTTAGTGGCACAGTATACACCTGTATATCCGTCATTGCTGTTCTTAAATACAGCATCTGCAGGAGTTAGTGGCACATTATACACCTGTATATCCGTCATTGCTGTTCTCAAATACAGCATCTGCAGGAGTTAGTAGCACAGTATACACCTGTATATCCATCATTGCTGTTCTCAAATACAGGCATCTGCAGGAATTAGTGGCACAGTATACACCTGTATATCCGTCATTGCTGTTCTCAAATACAGGCATCTGCAGGAGTTAGTGGCACAGTATACACCTGTATATACCCATCATTGGTGTTCTATAATACAGGCATCTGCAGGAGTTAGTGGCACAGTATACACCTGTATATCCGTCATTGCTGTTCTCAAATACAGCATCTGCAGGAGTTAGTGGCACGGTATACACCTGTATATCCGTCACTGCTGTTCTCAAATACAGCATCTGCAGGAGTTAGTGGCACAGTATACACCTGTATATACCCATCATTGGTGTTCTATAACACAGGCATCTGCAGGAGTTAGTGGCACAGTATACACCTGTATATCCGTCATTGCTGTTCTCAAATACAGCATCTGCAGGAGTCAGTGGCACATTATACACCTGTATATCCGTCATTGCTGTTCTCAAATACAGCATCTGCAGGAGTTAGTGGCACAGTATACACTTGTATATCCATCATTGCTGTTCTCAAATACAGGCATCTGCAGGAATTAGTGGCACAGTATATACCTGTATATCCGTCATTGCTGTTTTCAAATACAGGCATCTGCAGGAGTTAGTGGCACAGTATACACCTAAATATCCGTCATTGCTGTTCTCAAATACAGCATCTGCAGGAGTTAGTAGCACAGTATACACCTGTATATCCGTCATTGCTGTTCTCAAATACAGCATCTGCAGGAGTTAGTGGCACAGTATACACCTGTATATACCCGTCATTGCTGTTCTCAAATACAGGCATCTGCAGGAGTTAGTGGCACAGTATACACCTGTATATCCATCATTGCTGTTCTCAAATACAGGCATCTGCAGGAGTTAGTGGCACAGTATACACCTGTATATCCGTCATTGCTGTTCTCAAATACAGGCATCTGCAGGAGTTAGTGGCACAGTATACCCCTGTATATACCCGTCATTTGTGTTCTATAATACAGGCATCTGCAGGAGTTAGTGGCACAGTATACACCTGTATATCCGTCATTGCTGTTTTCAAATACAGCATCTGCAGGAGTTAGTGGCACAGTATACACCTGCATATCCGTCATTGCTGTTCTCAAATACAGCATAATGGAAAATTGTTTTCAATACTTACTGTAATTTTCCTTTCCTGGCCTGTCCTCACGTCAGCACACTATGGGTTAACCCCTTCCTCCGGTCTCCCAGTACCACCTTCTTTTAGCTGATAAATAGGGGGCCCCTCCTCCCTTGCCCTTGTTCCACTTAACTGGAGGACGACAGGCTTATCGGGAGGGAAAAGAGCTGTGCTGACGTGAGGACAGGCCAGGAAAGGAAAATTACAGTAAGTATTGAAAACAATTTTCCATTTTCCTGGCCAGCCTCACGTCAGCACACTATGGGATTTAATTTAGCCAATTTAGGGTGGGGAAAAGATAAGACTCGAACAACAACTGAAAATGCTGCTATAGTGAATATTTTATTTTGCTTGCAGAGGTGTGGACACCACTGCGTTTCCAAAATTTGATGCGTTGGCCGCTGTGACATCTAAACTGTAGTGTTTAGCGAAGGTTTCGCAGGAGCTCCAACTAGCGGTCCTGCATATGTCTTCAATCAGTATCTTAGCCGAAGCTGCCCATGAGGCTGCCACCCCTCTGGTAGAATGAGCTCTAAGAACTTGTGGAGGCGTCAGCCCCTGTTTCTCATACGTGAGGCTTATCACCTTGGTGATCCAAGTCGCTATGATTCTTGCGGATGCCGCTTGTCCTTTCCTAGGCCCGGATGGCAGGACGAAAAGGGTATTAGTTTTGCGTACCTGTAGAGAGCGGTGTAGGTAAATTGAGAACAAGTTGACCATGTACAGTGGTCTGAGATCTAGCTCTTCCGCTTGTTTTGGTGGCTGTGTGAAGCTTGGTAGGACTGCCTCCCAATTCACATGGAATTTGGAAACCACTTTAGGTGTTACGGCCGGTGAGGGCCTTAGGATCACTTTGTCCTGGAGAATGATGCAATATGGATTCTTGCAGGACAGAGCTGCTAGTTCTGAAACCCTTCTTGCCGACGTTATGGCTGTACGGAAGATCAGCTTGACTGTCAAGAACCAAAGCGGGCATGTCTCTGCTGGGATGAATGGATGTAGGAGCAGGGCTTTTAGTACCGTGCCCAGATCCCATGCTGGGAACAGGGGTCTCCTTGGTGGTTTCAATTTTATGACTGCTCTGAGGAACTGTCTTATTAGAGGCTCACCTGCCCACTTGTGACCTGTGAAGCACGCCAATGCTGACACTTGAACCTTTATGGTGTTATAGGCTAAGCCCGCTTTTAGAGCTGACTGTAAGAAGTCCAACACTTGCGCAATGCTTGGGGATAACGGAGAAAACTTCTGTTGCAGGGCAAATGCCGTAAATTTCTTCCAAATTCTGTTATAAGTGACATTGGTTGTGGCTTTTCTAGATTTTAGTAGCGTCAAAATTACTTCCTCCGGGATGGCTTGTGACTGTAGTCTGGCCGATTCAACAACCAAGCCATCAGCTGTAACCTGCCCGGGTTGGGATGACACCATTGGCCCTGCTGTAGAAGGTCTCTCTTCAGCGGCAGCTGTATTGGGGGGACTGCCGCCATCTGTAGGAGCAGAGGGAACCATGGTCTCCGTGGCCAGAAGGGCAGGATTACAATTGCATGGACGTTCTCCCTCGCAATCTTCAGTAGGGTTTTCATTACCAGAGGTAACGGTGGAAAAAGGTAGACAAAGGGAAAATCCCACGGAATTGAGAAGGAGTCTTGGGCTACTGCCTCGTTGCAGCGAAACCTTGACACGAACCGGGGTGTCTTTGCATTCCATGGAGTTGCCATTAGGTCTACCGAGGGTGTCCCCCACTTGTGGAAGATTGTCTCTAGGATGTCCCTGTTGAGTGTCCATTCGTTCTTGTTGGGGAAATCCCGGCTCAGACGGTCTGCTATGTGATTCTGACTGCCCGGAATGTAGGCTGCCATTAGGGCTTCCACATGCGCTTCTGCCCAAACGAATATGTTGGTTGCCACCTGCAACAGCGGCAAGCTCTTGGTTCCACCCTGTTTGGCTATATAAGCCACCGCCGTTCGGTTGTCCAACATCAGTTTGACTCGAGCCCCGTGGACTAGATTCTCGAAGGCCCGCAGGGCCAGGTATGCTGCCTGTAATTCCAAGAGGTTGGAGTGTCTGGTTTCCATCCTGCTCCATTCGCCTTGAACCTGCCTGCCGAGGCAGTGAGCGCCCCAGCCCCGGAGACTGGCATCCGAGGTTATCCGAATCCAGTCTCTGGGGCTGAGGGGCATGCCCTGCGACAGGTTTTCTGGTGCTATCCACCACGCCAGGCCTTGGCGGATCCGTCTTGGTACGAAGATCTTCTGGTGCAATGATACGCCATCCCACTGGTTCAGGAAGGATGTCTGGAATGCTCTTGTATGGAATCTTGCCCAGGGAATAGCTGGGATCGCTGCGGTAAACATTCCCAGAAGTGTCATGCAATCCCTTGCTGACAGGGATGAGGACTCCATCACGCTGTTTACGCAGGCTACTAACTCGACTTTCTTGCGTCCTGGTAGCGAGACAAGCCCTTTTCTTGTGTTGAAAACAAGTCCCAGGTATTCCATCTCTTGAGAGGGGATCAGCTGGCTCTTCTGCTTGTTGATGATCCAGCCGAATTCTGATAGAGTCTCCAGTACTAGCTCGCGCTGTGTCGCTAACTCTTCGCTTGTACGAGCCACTACTAAGATGTCGTCTAGGTAGTGGAAGATCTTTATGCCTGTTAATCGAATGACGGCGATGACAGCTAGCAAGATCTTGGAGAAGACCCGAGGCGCTGTGCTGATCCCGAAGGGTAGACACCTGAACTGGAAATGGTCTTCCCCTACCATGAATCTTAGGTATTTTTGGTGCTTCTTGTTGATTGGGACATGCAGGTACGCATCTGCTAAATCAACGGATATTAATCAGTCTCCTGGTTGCAGAACTGATATAATCGTAAATATTGATTCCATCTTGAATGTTTTGGGGACAATATAGTGGTTCAAGGATCTTAGGTCCAAAACCGGTCTTAGATCTCCTGATGCTTTGGGTACCAGAAAAATTGGTGAATAAACTCCCGTTTTCCGCTGTTTTAGAGGTACCGGTGTGATTGCATTTTTTTGAAGTAATTCGGTTATGTATTCTAGTAAGCACTTCCGTTTTTTGCTGGTCTTGTGGCCATTCTGTCTGGGCCACTATGTTGGGTGGTCTTTGTCGAAAAATTATCTTGTATCCTTGCTTGACCGTCTTCTGGACCCATTGGTCCTTGACCGTCTCCGCCCATACTCTCCAGAAGGATGCCAATCTGGCACCCACCTGGGGAGGATGGGCGGCTGACCCGTCAAAAAGACTTCTCCGATTTCTTAGCGGTCTGCGCGGCCTTGGTCTTTACGTTTCGTAGAAAAGAGTTCTGGGAGCTCTTCCAATAGGGCCTTGTGTATTCTCGCCCCGGTCTGTATGATCTGGCATCCTGCGCCCTTCTGTAGTCTGATTGGCCTGACCGGGTGGCCTGCTGTCTTCTTTTAGGTATCAGACCCGACTTCCCTCCTGTAGCTCGTTTAATAGCTTCTTCTAAGGTGCCACCAAACAACGTTTTGCCATTAAATGGAATATTACAGAGACCCAGTTTTGAGGTACTGTCTGCTACCCAATGACGCAGCCATAGGGCCCTTTTTGCGGTCACTGCAAAAGCCATGATCCTAGCGAGAAGTTTTACTAAGTCCATAGAGGCTTCTGCCAGGAAGTCGGCTGAGAGATCCAATTCCTCCATTGCCGAAATGATTCTGTCCATTTCCACGTTAGACCTTAGAGCTGTCTGGACATTTGTGGTCCAAACCTTCAAGGCTCTGGAGACTGAGGTTAAGGCTATGGCAGGGCGGCAAGCTGCACCAGCAGATGAATAAACCTTCTTTAGGTCTGTATCCGACGTCTGTCCATCGGGTCTCTGAAAGTTGTAGAATCCTGCAATGGCAGGGCCACTTGTCTAGCCAAGCGCTGTAAGGCCGCGTCTATGCCTAGTGGGGATTCCCAAAGGGCAGCTTCTGGAGTCTTAAATGGGTATAGCCTTGCGAAACGATTCTGTACATTTAACCTCTTTTCTTGCTTTTCCCATTCCTCCTCGAACCACTCTCGGATCTCTGGCAAGAGCGGAAAGGTCTCCCCTTGGTTCTTCCGGCTAGGAAAAAACCTTTTAATTTTTTCAGGTGGCTGGGCATCCTGTTCCCAGTCTATGGCCTCTTTTACGGCCGCAACGTAAGGCTCTATGCATTGAAAGTCAAAAAAGTACTCAGAGGGTTCCTCTGAGTCCGAGGAATCTCGTGACGACACCTCTAGCACTGGAGACGAATCTCGCCTTTGCTCCGCTGTGCTCCTGATTCTAGCTTTAGTCCCCGGAGCCCTGAAGCCTGAGGCTGACTGTATACTTTCTGTCACTGCCTCGTGAATATAGTCTTTTATTCTGCATGCCTCCGCTTCTTTGTCTGTGGCTACCTCTTTGATGCAGTCTGCGCATAAGAGTTTCCCAGGAGCGGATGGCGCTGAACATGCCCAGCAAAACCCCTCATTAGGGCGGCCTCCGGTCACATTTGGCTCTGCTACTGTAGCAGTTTGAGTAGTTTTGCGACCTGGGCTGGATTGGGATTTGTGCATTGTCCGAGACCCAGACGCTTGCGGAGATTTAGAACGGTGGCGGGACTTTTTCTTCCGCACTTGTCTTGTATTAGGGCTTCTGCTCCTAAAAGACAAAACACCTCTTTAGTTTTGGTGTTGCACTCTTTTATATTGTGGCCCCCGTAGACCCCTCCTACCTTTCTGGTGATCTTCGTGCATTATGGGGCTGTGGTGAGCTCATGCTATATAAAAGACAGGATATAGCCAATAAGCAACAGGAAAATTCTCACTCTCATATATATATAATAGTTATCTCTTTTAAATAAATGCTCTTCACCTTGCATTTAGTCCAAATTCTCTAGGGGTGGCAGCAGTATATTTGAGAAACACTGAGTGCTGTTAGGTAAAATAAAGTTCATGTCACTTTAAAAAAAACAGGCAGTGCATAATGCTGACACAATCTCTCCACTCCCCCTCCTGAAGGAGACTCACCAGGACGTCTCTCTCAAGCACTGAGGCATACAGCAATGATTTTCCTGGCTTACAGGGCTTTTCTAGCCACGCTAGTTCACGCCCCCAGCGCCGTCCCCCTCCGTGACGTCATCGCAATTTCACAGAAAGCACGGAGGGGGCGGCCGGCACGCTCCTAAGGAGCCCAGCAGCATGGAGCATGAGAGGAGACAGCATCACCACAGCCCTGTATGTAAGCTCCTATAGCTCAATATGCCCGCATAGCTCATGCACCTCGAGCGTCCAGTGTTCTAAAAGGATGCTACCTTTAGTATTCTGGACCTTCCAGTCCCAGGAGAGGCTTGAACCTGGGTGGGTGGGTTCGGCAGGGGGGTTTGTTCTGTGTTGTTTTGTTGTTTTTCGTGGTGGTCTGGTCGTCCGACCAAAAAAAAGGAACAAGGGCAAGGGAGGAGGGGCCCCCTATTTATCAGCTAAAAGAAGGTGGTACTGGGAGACCGGAGGAAGGGGTTAACCCATAGTGTGCTGACGTGAGGCTGGCCAGGAAATGCAGGAGTTAGTGGCACAGTATACACCTGTATATCCGTCATTGCTGTTCTCAAATACAGCATCTGCAGGAGTTAGTGGCACAGTATACACCTGTATATCCGTCATTGCTGTTCTCAAATACAGGCATCTGCAGGAGTTAGTGGCACAGTAGATACCTGTATATACCCATCATTGGTGTTCTATAATACAGGCATCTGCAGGAGTTAGTGGCATAGTATACACCTGTATATCCATCATTGCTGTTCTCAAATACAGCATCTGCAGGAGTTAGTGGCACAGTATACACTTGTATATCCGTCATTGCTGTTCTCAAATACAGGCATCTGCAGGAGTTAGTGGCACAGTATACACCTGTATATCCGTCATTGCTGTTCTCAAATACAGCATCTGCAGGAGTTAGTGGCACAGTATACACCTGTATATACCCATCATTGGTGTTCTATAATACAGGCATCTGCAGGAGTTAGTGGCACAGTATACACCTGTATATCCATCATTGCTGTTCTCAAATACAGCATCTGCAGGAGTTAGTGGCACAGTATACACCTGTATATCCGTCATTGCTGTTCTCAAATACAGCATCTGCAGGAGTTAGTGGCACAGTGTACACCTGTATATCCATCATTGCTGTTCTCAAATACAGGCATCTGCAGGAGTTAGTGGCACAGTATACACCTGTATATCTGTCATTGCTGTTTTCAAATACAGGCATCTGCAGGAGTTAGTGGCACAGTATACACCTGTATATACCCGTCATTTGTGTTCTATAATACAGGCATCTGCAGGAGTTAGTGGCACAGTATACACCTGTATATCCGTCATTGCTGTTCTCAAATACAGCATCTGCAGGAGTTAGTGGCACAGTATACACCTGTATATCCATCATTGCTGTTCTCAAATACAGCATATGCAGGAGTTAGTGGCACAGTATACACCTGTATATCCGTCATTGCTGTTCTCAAATACAGCATCTGCAGGAGTTAGTGGCACAGTATACACCTGTATATCCATCATTGCTGTTCTCAAATACAGCATCTGCAGGAGTTAGTGGCACAGTATACACCTGTATATCTGTCATTGCTGTTCTCAAATACAGCATCTGCAGGAGTTAGTGGCACAGTATACACCTGTATATCCATCATTGGTGTTCTATAATACAGGCATCTGCAGGAGTTAGTGGCACAGTATACACCTGTATATACCCGTCATTGCTGTTCTCAAATATAGGCATCTGCAGGAGTTAGTGGCACGGTATACACCTGTATATCCGTCATTGCTGTTCTCAAATACAGCATCTGCAGGAGTTAGTGGCACAGTATACACCTGTATATACCCGTCATTGGTGTTCTATAACACAGGCATCTGCAGGAGTTAGTGGCACAGTATACACCTGTATATCCGTCATTGCTGTTCTTAAATACAGCATCTGCAGGAGTTAGTGGCACATTATACACCTGTATATCCGTCATTGCTGTTCTCAAATACAGCATCTGCAGGAATTAGTGGCACAGTATACACCTGTATATCCGTCATTGCTGTTTTCAAATACAGGCATCTGCAGGAGTTAGTGACACAGTATACACCTGTATATACCCGTCATTGGTGTTCTATAACACAGGCATCTGCAGGAGTTAGTGGCACAGTATACACCTGTATATCCGTCATTGCTGTTCTTAAATACAGCATCTGCAGGAGTTAGTGGCACATTATACACCTGTATATCCGTCATTGCTGTTCTCAAATACAGCATCTGCAGGAGTTAGTAGCACAGTATACACCTGTATATCCATCATTGCTGTTCTCAAATACAGGCATCTGCAGGAATTAGTGGCACAGTATACACCTGTATATCCGTCATTGCTGTTTTCAAATACAGGCATCTGCAGGAGTTAGTGGCACAGTATACACCTGAATATCCGTCATTGCTGTTCTCAAATACAGCATCTGCAGGAGTTAGTAGCACAGTATACACCTGTATATCCGTCATTGCTGTTCTCAAATACAGCATCTGCAGGAGTTAGTGGCACAGTATACACCTGTATATACCCGTCATTGCTGTTCTCAAATACAGGCATCTGCAGGAGTTAGTGGCACAGTATACACCTGTATATCCATCATTGCTGTTCTCAAATACAGGCATCTGCAGGAGTTAGTGGCACAGTATACACCTGTATATCCGTCATTGCTGTTCTCAAATACAGGCATCTGCAGGAGTTAGTGGCACAGTATACACCTGTATATACCCGTCATTTGTGTTCTATAATACAGGCATCTGCAGGAGTTAGTGGCACAGTATACACCTGTATATCCGTCATTGCTGTTTTCAAATACAGCATCTGCAGGAGTTAGTGGCACAGTATACACTTGCATATCCATCATTGCTGTTCTCAAATACAGCATATGCAGGAGTTAGTGGCACAGTATACACCTGTATATCCGTCATTGCTGTTCTCAAATACAGCATCTGCTGGAGTTAGTGGCACAGTATACACCTGTATATCCGTCATTGCTGTTCTCAAATACAGGCATCTGCAGGAGTTAGTGGCACAGTAGACACCTGTATATACCCATCATTGGTGTTCTATAATACAGGCATCTGCAGGAGTTAGTGGCATAGTATACACCTGTATATCCGTCATTGCTGTTCTCAAATACAGCATCTGCAAGAGTTAGTGGCACAGTATATACCTGTATATCCGTCATTGCTGTTCTCAAATACAGGCATCTGCAGGAGTTAGTGGCACAGTATACACCTGTATATCCGTCATTGCTGTTCTCAAATACAGCATCTGCAGGAGTTAGTGGCACAGTATACACCTGTATATACCCGTCATTGGTGTTCTATAATACAGGCATCTGCAGGAGTTAGTGGCACAGTATACACCTGTATATCCATCATTGCTGTTCTCAAATACAGCATCTGCAGGAGTTAGTGGCACAGTATACACCTGTATATCCGTCATTGCTGTTCTCAAATACAGCATCTGCAGGAGTTAGTGGCACAGTGTACACCTGTATATCCATCATTGCTGTTCTCAAATACAGGCATCTGCAGGAGTTAGTGGCACAGTATACACCTGTATATCCGTCATTGCTGTTCTCAAATACAGCATCTGCAGGAGTTAGTGGCACAGTATACACCTGTATATCCATCATTGCTGTTCTCAAATACAGCATCTGCAGGAGTTAGTGGCACAGTATACACCTGTATATCCGTCATTGCTGTTCTCAAATACAGCATCTGCAGGAGTTAGTGGCACAGTATACACCTGTATATCCATCATTGGTGTTCTATAATACAGGCATCTGCAGGAGTTAGTGGCACAGTAAACACCTGTATATACCCGTCATTGCTGTTCTCAAATACAGGCATCTGCAGGAGTTAGTGGCACGGTATACACCTGTATATCCGTCATTGCTGTTCTCAAATACAGGCATCTGCAGGAGTTAGTGGCACAGTATACACCTGTATATCCGTCATTGCTGTTCTCAAATACAGCATCTGCAGGAGTTAGTGGCACAGTATACACCTGTATATACCCATCATTGGTGTTCTATAATACAGGCATCTGCAGGAGTTAGTGGCACAGTATACACCTGTATATCTATCATTGCTGTTCTCAAATACAGCATCTGCAGGAGTTAGTGGCACAGTATACACCTGTATATCCGTCATTGCTGTTCTCAAATACAGCATCTGCAGGAGTTAGTGGCACAGTGTACACCTGTATATCCATCATTGCTGTTCTCAAATACAGGCATCTGCAGGAGTTAGTGGCACAGTATACACCTGTATATCCGTCATTGCTGTTCTCAAATACAGCATCTGCAGGAGTTAGTGGCACAGTATACACCTGTATATCCATCATTGCTGTTCTCAAATACAGCATCTGCAGGAGTTAGTGGCACAGTATACACCTGTATATCCGTCATTGCTGTTCTCAAATACAGCATCTGCAGGAGTTAGTGGCACAGTATACACCTGTATATCCATCATTGGTGTTCTATAATACAGGCATCTGCAGGAGTTAGTGGCACAGTAAACACCTGTATATACCCGTCATTGCTGTTCTCAAATACAGGCATCTGCAGGAGTTAGTGGCACGGTATACACCTGTATATCCGTCATTGCTGTTCTCAAATACAGCATCTGCAGGAGTTAGTGGCACAGTATACACCTGTATATACCCGTCATTGGTGTTCTATAACACAGGCATCTGCAGGAGTTAGTGGCACAGTATACACCTGTATATCCGTCATTGCTGTTCTTAAATACAGCATCTGCAGGAGTTAGTGGCACATTATACACCTGTATATCCGTCATTGCTGTTCTCAAATACAGCATCTGCAGGAATTATTGGCACAGTATACACCTGTATATCCGTCATTGCTGTTTTCAAATACAGGCATCTGCAGGAGTTAGTGACACAGTATACACCTGTATATACCCGTCATTGGTGTTCTATAACACAGGCATCTGCAGGAGTTAGTGGCACAGTATACACCTGTATATCCGTCATTGCTGTTCTTAAATACAGCATCTGCAGGAGTTAGTGGCACATTATACACCTGTATATCCGTCATTGCTGTTCTCAAATACAGCATCTGCAGGAGTTAGTAGCACAGTATACACCTGTATATCCATCATTGCTGTTCTCAAATACAGGCATCTGCAGGAATTAGTGGCACAGTATACACCTGTATATCCGTCATTGCTGTTTTCAAATACAGGCATCTGCAGGAGTTAGTGGCACAGTATACACCTGAATATCCGTCATTGCTGTTCTCAAATACAGCATCTGCAGGAGTTAGTAGCACAGTATACACCTGTATATCCGTCATTGCTGTTCTCAAATACAGCATCTGCAGGAGTTAGTGGCACAGTATACACCTGTATATACCCGTCATTGCTGTTCTCAAATACAGGCATCTGCAGGAGTTAGTGGCACAGTATACACCTGTATATCCATCATTGCTGTTCTCAAATACAGGCATCTGCAGGAGTTAGTGGCACAGTATACACCTGTATATCCGTCATTGCTGTTCTCAAATACAGGCATCTGCAGGAGTTAGTGGCACAGTATACACCTGTATATACCCGTCATTTGTGTTCTATAATACAGGCATCTGCAGGAGTTAGTGGCACAGTATACACCTGTATATCCGTCATTGCTGTTTTCAAATACAGCATCTGCAGGAGTTAGTGGCACAGTATACACCTGCATATCCATCATTGCTGTTCTCAAATACAGCATATGCAGGAGTTAGTGGCACAGTATACACCTGTATATCCGTCATTGCTGTTCTCAAATACAGCATCTGCAGGAGTTAGTGGCACAGTATACACCTGTATATCCGTCATTGCTGTTCTCAAATACAGGCATCTGCAGGAGTTAGTGGCACAGTAGACACCTGTATATACCCATCATTGGTGTTCTATAATACAGGCATCTGCAGGAGTTAGTGGCATAGTATACACCTGTATATCCGTCATTGCTGTTCTCAAATACAGCATCTGCAAGAGTTAGTGGCACAGAATATACCTGTATATCCGTCATTGCTGTTCTCAAATACAGGCATCTGCAGGAGTTAGTGGCACAGTATACACCTGTATATCCGTCATTGCTGTTCTCAAATACAGCATCTGCAGGAGTTAGTGGCACAGTATACACCTGTATATACCCATCATTGGTGTTCTATAATACAGGCATCTGCAGGAGTTAGTGGCACAGTATACACCTGTGTATCCATCATTGCTGTTCTCAAATACAGCATCTGCAGGAGTTAGTGGCACAGTATACACCTGTATATCCGTCATTGCTGTTCTCAAATACAGCATCTGCAGGAGTTAGTGGCACAGTGTACACCTGTATATCCATCATTGCTGTTCTCAAATACAGGCATCTGCAGGAGTTAGTGGCACAGTATACACCTGTATATCTGTCATTGCTGTTTTCAAATACAGGCATCTGCAGGAGTTAGTGGCACAGTATACACCTGTATATCTGTCATTGCTGTTCTCAAATACAGGCATCTGCAGGAGTTAGTGGCACAGTATACACCTGTATAAATCCCATCATTGGTGCTCTCAAATACAGGCATCTGCAGGAGTTAGTGGCACAGTATACACCTGTATATCCGTCATTGCTGTTCTCAAATACAGGCATCTGCAGGAGTTAGTGGCAAAGTATACACCTGTATATCCGTCATTGCTGTTCTCAAATACAGCATCGGCAGGAGTTAGTGGCACAGTATACACCTGTATATCCGTCATTGCTGTTCTCTAATAAAGGCATCTGCTGGAGTTAGTGGGTGTTGTGTGCCTCCATTACAATATACACTACCCAATTGCAGGTTTTCCCATCTCCCTGCAGGTCATTACTATGTCTGGAAGGCCAACAAGAAGAGGCAGACAGTCTTGAGCCAATAAAAGAGGGAAAGCAGGCTCTGTGTCTAGAGACAACAGTGCTGGTCGTGGACGCGGTGCATCATCATCAGCACGTGGCCATGGGACACGCTTGTCCTTATTTACGGCAGCTGGACGTGTTGAGCCGCATCATGCCAAAGACTTGGTAGAGTGGATGACCAAGCCCTCCTCATCCTCCTCATCCTCTCTCACCCAGGCTCAGGGTACTGGCAAAGCAGCTGCCAAAGCGTCCTCAATGTCATCATCAGTCACTCCTTCCCTAGACCCACGTGTCCTCCTGAGGAGTCCCTCGAACTGTTTGAGCACAGTGTTGGGAACATGCTCCAGGAGGATGCCCAGCGTTTCGAAGGGTCTGAAGATGATACCCAGCTAGAGAAAGGCAGTAGCGTGAGAGCAGAGAGAGGGGATGCTCAAGAAGGACACCAATCTGGCAGTCATGTTCCAGCAGCTGCAGCATACTGCCAGATTGGCTCCAGTGATGAGGAGGGAGGGGATGATGAGGTCACTGACTCCACGTGGGTGCCTGATAGGAGAGAGGAGGAGGAGGAGGAGGCACATCTCCAACGAGGCAGGATGCCCTCCGGGGGCCAGCGTAAGGGCAGCACACCGACTGAATCACACCGCAGAGCTCCGCCTGTGCAGGGCGCTGCCTCTGCCCATTATTCCAAAAGTTCTTTGGTGTGGGCCTTTTTTGAGTCGAGTGCATCAGATCGCACCGCTGCTGTTTGCAACATATGTCTGAAGCGTATCTCGCGTGGCCAAAACATCAGCCGCTTGGGCACCACATGCTTGACCAGACATATGTTGACCTGCCATGCAGCTCGTTGGCAAGCGTATCTTAAAGACCCACACCAAAGAACAAAGCGGACCTCTCCTTGCTCCTCATCAGCTGGGATCTCCAACCCCACTGTACCTTCAGTTCTCTCTGGAACCTGCACTGAGAGGAATGAAGGTGTAGAATTAGGTGTGTCACAACCAAGTACTTGCGGGCAATCTGCTACTGGTACACCGACGTCAGATTGTACCAGGAAAATTTCCCTGCCCCAGCTGCTGCACCGCCGAAAGAAGTTCACTCCCAGCCATCCACATGCCCAGCGGTTGAATGCTAGCTTGGCTAAATTGCTAGCACTTCAACTGCTGCCTTTTCAGTTGGTAGACTCGGCCCCCTTCCGTGAGTTTGTGCAATGCGCGGTTCCTCAGTGGCAGGTTCCCAAACGCCACTTTTTCTCACGGAAGGCGATTCCGGCTCTCTACCGGCATGTGGAAGGCAATGTTCATGCCTCGCTGGACAGGGCGGTCAGCGGTAAGGTGCATATTACCGCTGACTCATGGTCCAGCAGGCATGGACAGGGACATTACCTTTCTTTCACGGCCCATTGGGTCACTCTTTTGGCAGCTGGGAAGGATGCAGGACAAGGTGCAGTAGTGTTGGAGGTTATTCCGCCACCACGCCTCCAAAATGCTACTACTGGTTGTGACATACCTCTCTCCTCCACCCCCTCCTCTTCTTCTTCCTCCATGGCCTCTTCCTGTGCTTTGTCCTCGGAACCAGCGGTGCTCCGTAGGAATTCAAGGGGCTACGCAAGTACGCAGGCAAAAATATGCCATGCCGTGCTTGCACTGGTGTGTTTGGGGGACAGGAGCCACACTGGGGCAGAGGTTCTGTCTGCTCTGCAGGGGCAGGCCGAGAGGTGGTTGACGCCATGCCAGCTTAAGCCAGGAATGGTGGTTTGCGACAATGGCACCAACCTCCTCTCCTCCCTCCGACAGGGACAACTGACCCATGTGCCCTGTGTGGCTCACGTCCTTAACCTGGTGGTGCAGCGGTTCTTGGGCAGATACCCGGGCTTACAGGATGTCCTGAGGCAGGCCAGGAAAGTCTGTGTGCATTTTCGCAGATCATATAATGCCAGTGCTCGGCTGGCTGAGCTGCAAAAGGAGTTGAACCTGGCCAAGAACTGCCTTATATGTGACATGCCCACCAGGTGGAACTCAACGTTGGCCATGCTGCAGCGGCTGCACACGCAGCAGAGGGCCATCAATGAGTACCTGTGCGACTACGGCACCAGGACAGGGTCAGGGGAGCTCAGGTTTTTTTCACCACGTCAGTGGGGCATGATCAGGGATGCATGCACTGTCCTGGCACCATTTGAGGAGGCCACGAGGATGGTGAGCAGTGACAGTGCATGCATCAGTGACACTGTACCTCTTGTCCACCTGTTGGAGCATACGCTGCGTGGAATAATGGACAGGGCACTTGAGGCAGAACAGAGGCAGGAAGAGGAGGACTTCCTTGCCTCTCAAGGCCCCCTTTACCCAGACAGTGTTCCTTGTGTCCCACCCATCACACAGGAAGAGGAGGAGGAGGAGGATTGTGTCAGCATGGAGGTGGAGCATGGCACTCAGCTTCAACAGCAGTAGTCTTTTAGGGATGATTTACAGTCCCAACAAACCCGTGGACTTGTACGTGGCTGGGAGGAGGTGGCTGCGGATCATGTCGTTCTTAGTGACCCAGAGGACTCCGGACCGAATGCCTCAGCTAACCTACGCTGCATGGCCTCCCTGATCCTGCAAAGTCTGCGGAAGGATCCTCGTATTCTTCGGATCAAGGAGAGGGACCATTACTGGGTGGCCACTCTCCTTGATCCACGGTATAAGGGTAAGGTTGCGGACCTTATCTTGCCGTCGCAGAGGGAGCAAAGGATGAGACAACTCCGGGAGGCCTTGCAGGAAGGTCTGTGCAATGCGTTGCCAGAGACTGGGAGGTTACAAACTCCTGGTCCTGGACAAGGAGTTGTTGAGGCTTCGGTCAGTAGCAGAAGGAGTGGTGGAGAAGGTGGCCGTCTGACCGATGCATTCAGACAATTTTTTAGTCTGCAGCCCCAAGGTATGATCGGTTCCAGCAACCATCGCCAGCGTCTGATGTACATGGTGCAGGAATACCTAGGGGCAAGGTCAGACTTGGACACCTTTCGCACCAAAAATCCTCTGGCTTACTGGGTCTTGAGGATGGATCACTGGCCAGAGCTTGCACAGTATGCAATTGAGCTACTGGCCTGTCCTGTATCCAGCGTTCTTTCGGAACGCACATTCAGTGCTGCTGGAGGCTTTGTCACGGATCACAGGGTGCGTCTGTCCACCGACTCGGTTGATCGACTGACCTTCATAAAGATGAACCAGTCTTGGATCACCACCAGCTACCAAGCACCTGAAGCTGATAATAATAATTTATTTTCAAATGTCACATCCCTTCAAGACTGATGCTGATGCTGAGTGACTGTCCTGTTATGTTGACTGACTATCCTCCTCCTCCTTAATGATCCGATTCTTGATGATAGCTTGGAAGAACTTTTTTGTTTCTGGGTGCCGCCACCAGTGGCTAAGGCCCAATTTTTCAGCCCCTGTTTAACAGGGGCATGTAAGTACAATTTTTGATGCAATGCTTTGCAGCAGGGCTCATTCCTGCACTCCAACTAGAGTATCTGGTAGAGGTTGCAGTGTCGTGGCACCAGCACCAGTGCCTAAGGCCCAATTTTTCAGCCACTGTTTAACAGGGGCATGTAATTACAATTTTTTATGCAATGCTTTGCAGCAGGGCTCATTCCTGTACTCCAACTAGAGTATCTGGGAGAGGTTGCAGTGTTGTGGCACCAGCACCAGTGCCTAAGGCCCAATTTTTCAGCCCCTGTTTAACAGGGGCGTGTAATTCCAATGTTTGATGCAATACTTTGCAACAGGGCTCATTGCTGTGCTCCAAGTACAGTATCTGTGAGGGTTGCAGTGTTGTGGCACCAGTGCCTAAGGCCCAATTTTCCTGCCCCTGTTTTACATGGGCGTGTAATTACAATTTTTGATGCAATACTTTGCAACAGGGCTCATTGCTGTGCTCCAAGTACAGTATCTGTGAGGGGTTGCAGTGTTGTGGCACCAGTACCTAAGGCCCAATTTTTCTGCCCCTGTTTAACAGGGGCGTGTAATTAAAATTTTTGATGCAATACTTTGCAACAGGGCTCATTGCTGTGCTCCAAGTACAGTATCTGTGAGGGGTTGCAGTGTTGTGGCACCAGTGCCTAAGGCCCAATTTTTCTGCCCCTGTTCAACAGGGGCATGTAATTACAATTCTTGATCTAATAATTCACAGCAGGGCCCATTCCTGCGCCCACCAAAAGTAACTGTGAGGGCTTACAGTGTTGTGGCAACGCCACCACCACCACCAAAGGCCCAATTTTTCTGCCCCTCTTCAACAGGGGCGTGCAATTACAATTCTTGATCTAATAATTTACAGTAGGGCCCATTCATGCACCCACCAAGAGTGACTGTGAGGGCTGACAGTGTTGTAGCACCAGCACCACCACCAAAGGCCCAATTTTTCCTACCACTGTTCAACAATGGCATGTGAAAGGTTCTGGTTCTGTTGGACCTTCTTGGCTCGAGCTGGACTCGGGATCTGTGGAAGTCTCTCTGACCGGCCGGATATTCAAGACACCAATAAACAGTGAATGGTATACAGGAATATGTGTTTTAATGGTTACATGTCCTTTTTTATACACAGCGAGAAAAGTTGCCTCCCTCCTATGGACCTATCAGCAATAAGCAAAAACCTCATGATTTAGACAAAAATAAATTCTAACAGGTTTTTTGACTTCTGCAAAAGCGGTCAGTTAACATACATCAATTGTGGTCAAACTAGACATGTTCTGACATTTGAAACAGGAAGATAAGAAACGCCAGATGTCAGTTGGTCAATCTGTCAGTTAAAAAGCAGAAGTAAGATAGACTTTTTCCCGGAAAAGGCCTAACCACAAAGTCTAAATATACTTGGCTGTCAGTTACACAGAAGAAAGATTAGTTTGACCACAAAAGTCACATTCTGTTTTACAGTTCAGAAAAACATATTCTGTACTAATACATATATTTAAAGAGAACTCTAATCATGAATATTAGTTCATATTGGTTGATACCTTACAGCATGTAATTACAATTCCTGATATAATAGTTCACAGCAGGGCGTTCCAGCGCCCACCAAGAGTAACTGTGAGGGCTCACAGTGTTGTGGCAACACCAACATCTAAGGGTCAAATTTCAGCAGAGTATATACGGCAGGCCCCTACTTTCAAACATCCAACTTACAAACGACTCCTACTTGCAAACGGAAGGAGACAAAAGGAAGTGAGAGGAAATCTACCCCTAGGAAGGGAAATTCTCTCCTGTAAGAGTTAATATGGGAAAAAGGTGTCTCCTCTCTACTGATGTTTTATCACCAATCCTTGTTTCAATAAAAACCCCACTTTTCCAAAAACATTTGTCATTGGGACGGAAAGTGAAGTGAAATCTTCTGAACAGGTGCACAGACAGCAAAACAAATGTGATAACCCTTCCCTATGTTTTCCAAAAAGCTTAAAAATAGATTTTTTGGCTGGAGCTACACTTAAACAATGTACCTGTTCAAAATTACAAACAGATTTTACTTAAGAACAAACCTACAGTCCCTGTCTTGTTTGCACCGCCTGTATACTGCTGTTCAGAGTATATAGTGCCTTTTTTATTTTGGGTGCGGGGTTCCCTTTAATATCCATACAAGACCCAAAGGGGCTGGTAATGGGCTGGGGTAGGGGGGGGGCTGATGGGGGTAGCCATGCCATTTTTCTCAAAGATTTTCATCCATATTACCGGGACCAGACATTACATTAAAACCGCAAGCAGTTTTAAATGGCTTTTTTTCCTTTACAAATGTCATTTTGTGCAGGGACAGTTCTAAACACGGGAAACACATGCCACTCCACAGGCATACTTTAGACATCCCCCAGGTACGATATTTAAAGGAATATTTCACTTTTTTATTTTCACTTTATGCATCATGAAAATGACTGCTCCTGAAAAACGGCCGTTTTTAAAACTTCGTTTTGCATTGATACATGTCCCCTGGGGCAGAACCCGGGGGCCCCCAAACCCTTTTTAGGACAATAACATGCATATTAGTCATTATAATTAGCACTTTAGATTCCGAACGTTCGCGTCCATTGTATTTAATAGGGTTCTAACGTTCGTGCGAACTTTCAGTCCGTTCGAAGGTTCTGGTGCGAACCGAACCGGGGGGTGTTCTGCTCATCCCTAATCATTATATTTGACAGGGAAGCCAAAATGCTCCCATACAGGGGATTTAAATGATGCGAGCGTTCAAGCTCCTTTGTTCCTCCGCTCGCCATGACTACGCTGTGTGTGGACTGATTCCTGAACATGCGCACACGCTGTATGTGGACTTTTTTTTTCAGAAATCAATCCGCAGATCACATGTGTGCTGAACCGAAGATGTTGATCCGTACGGATCACGGATCAATGACGATCCATTGCACCACTAATATATATATATATATATATATACACACCGTCAGTGATGTAAGTAACTGAGTTAGAATAAATGGAGTTACTTTAGAGGTTAACGAGTAATCTAACTGATTACTCTTCCCCTCATGGTAACGTAGTTACCATTACTTGGGCGGCGTTACCCCAATTACATCTACCGCCACTAGATGGCAGTAGTGTAATTCTTCCTCTACTCTATGACTGAGTCTCTCTCATGTCACGGCACTGACGGCAGTCACGGTGCTCCCCGCGGCCCCTCCTCTCTTCTCCTCCATCCCTATTTGCTTGTGTAGTGCCATCCTCAATCCTCTCTTTCTCTCGTCTCGTCTTTCTTTTTTTTTTTTTTTTTTTAACTCAATTTTATTGAGGATTTTACATATGTAACAGGTAATAAAACTAACAGTGGTCTCGTCTTTCTTTTGTCTAGGGGTATCTTAGAGGGGAGGGAGCGGGGACACCACGCCTGGCTTCCACCACATGTGTCAGTGCGGTATAAGCAACGTTCTTGTATTACCTTCGGGTCAGTGCTGTGCACCTGGATCCTCCCTCCAAGAGTCACCTTGAACAATGTCTGTTAGGAAATGAGCCCCACACCATAAAGGTTCAACACTCCTTTATTCTTCTGCGAATGAACACAATCAGTTAAACTCCCTTGGTTAACAGAACAGGAAAGGAGGTGTGGATGCGAATAGGCCCAGACACAATGTGGTTCTCCACTTTCCTTCCTGAAAGTGGGTTACGGTCTCCGCACGAGGGGAATTTCCTTCCAGGCGGTCTCCGACGAGAGGCTCACCTGTCACCGGCAATATGCTGCACCGGGTCTTCAAGTGAGGAGCTCCCCCCGGTCCATTGCGCCTTCCGGATTCGGGTACCCACTCCCGGGGTTCCCTAGGATCTCCTTCCCTCGCGGAACTCAGTGTTGGGCACTGAGCTCCGGACCTCCATCCGAGTACCTTACCCCAGGCTAAAGGTGCCTGAGATGGAACACGACCTCCGATTGTCCTCTAGGCCTAGGCCACCCAGAGGACCGACACGAACCACCGTCCACAAGCTGAAGGTGCCGGCCCTTTATACCCCCTCCCAGCAAGCACGGCGGGTTCCCCGCCCCACCATACCGCTGCCGAGGGAGGACAAAAAGGAGGCACCACACACAGCAATGATTCAACCCCAGCCCAGGGCGACAGCGCCACCCACCGGGCTGCAGGGAATTACACATCACCAATGTCTCTGTCAAGTTCAAATTTACACCCGGGAAAGTACATACCTGCTACACTCTCCCCCTGGTGGTTTGACACTGGTCCCCAGTGTCTGGAGTAAATCATGCCCTCAACGGCTGACATAATCCAATCCAGAAACCGACTAACAATTGTACAAAAATATAAAACTTTAGAAAATTCTATAACTAAAACATTGTGTCTATGAAGAAAGGGAAAGAAACAACAACACGTAATCATAACTTTGAATCATATTTTACATCATACTCTTCCCCCCCCATCCTGACTAAGACCCACCCCATCCTCAGTGAACTTGATGGGATGCTCTCCTGCAGAGGGAAAAGAAAGGATTAACACATATAACCCTGACACCTGTATTCGTGTAATGGAAAAGAAACTTCTCCGGAAAGAAATCCCTTTTCTCCAAGAGTGAGTGCATGAAAATTGTCTTAACGTTGCGCAACACTGCCACCTGGTGACAGCACCGCGGTAACTGCACTCGTGGAACTTTCCTCTTTTCTTTTGGCCCTATCTACCCAGAGTCCATAATCTCTTGCGGGAAAAGTGAAGAACAAACAGGAACAGTTCTTCATTCCTCTGGGCACAAAAGCAACGGCCCCAGAAAGTTCAGCAGCCTAATCAAGGACAAACGGAGTCTTTCTCTCTCCTACAAGTAAAAGCGGGGATGCGGCCGAACAAGCGGCTTCAAGTGCTGGTCCATGGTTTCCAGATGATACTCCACATCTTCTCCTTCTTTGCGCCGGATCAACACTTTATCTGCATGGATGTGTCGTCCCAACATCCACTCTGCCTTGCAGTCCTTGAAACGTTGAGAGGCCTTTGGAGAGCATGCCAGGTAACTGCGAGCGTGTGGAACCTGAAGGTGGGTCCAAACAAAGTCATTGTACCAGCGCTCCCGGCACACTTCCACCTCATAAAGCAGTTCCTTCGACAAGTACGGATACTCCCATCCGTATTCTGCAGCAACCTTTTGGCCAAATAGGCGTTGTAATCTCGCCAAAGGAGGCATGGTAGCTTTGTCCCCTTCGCCAGGCAAAACTATCGAGTCCGGGTGGCGAGGGACCTTGACCACATCTGGTCTGGGCATAGGTGCCCGCAGCAACAGTCTCTTTTCCCCGGCCTTCGGTACAGACGGCACCGGGGATGTAGAAGCAGGCTGGGGACGGGACCTCTCTTCAGGCGCTGGTGCCTCCACCCGGGGTGTACTTTCCCCTGTTGACATGGGTGGATCTCTGATCCTCCGAGATGAAGCGAGAGGTACTTTGTCCAAGCCCTTCCCGGCAAACAAATCGTCTATGGCAACGTCGTCTCCCATGTCCGAGAGCGACTCCAGGTCAGAGGTGTCACACTGCTCCATGGGTATGTAGCGGTTTGTAGAAACGGAGCCACCACCTCCCGCGGACTCGCTAGGCCATGACTTCCCGACACCTCCGCCCACACATCAAATCTCTCCGCCTGGCTTACCTCGGCCTTTACTTGAAGCGGGACGTCCGGAACTCTTGTCAATGGATCCATCCAGGCCGGGCGTAAGCGGGCGAGACGGTCCACCACAACCGCTGGTCGGGGCTACCATGCCGGTCTTTCTCTTCGGTGGCGGACGCTGCGAGACAGTGGTGACCGAGTCAGCATCCTCGGATTTCTCCCGTTGTGGTTTTACGACCTCCTCCGCGGTCGCTGCAGTGTGCGTAGGGATGGTTCTCACAGCAGTGATTCCTCCTCTCTGAGTGGTGTTGCCCGCAGCACGGCCGGGGTAAATGGTTCTCGGCCTCTCAACCACCGGATCCACTTCGAACAGGAACTCCCCACAGGCCTCACATCGCCCGAATGGCTTCAGCTGGCACACCAGTCCTGAACAGCCGGGACAAATCACACCCAGGGCCTCAACGTCCATGCACGAGTACAGGGCGAATCGACCCCTTGGCTTTAGCCGGATCCCTGTGTCTGTTACCGGAGCAGCAGCAGTCAATGTCGTGGTGGAAGGGTGAACTGGAATCCATGATGTATGTCCGAACATGGTGACCTGTTGCTGATCCATCGCACACTGCAAAGTTTTTGCGCCAACGTCCCACGTGTAGTCCTTCACACGTATTGAACTCCTCCCCTTTGCTCCAGTTCGCTGGCTTTTCTTCTTTTCTGTTTCTGAGTCACGCCCACGAACTAAGCGATGTGGGTGTGCCTGGTGGCGCAGTGCAATAGAAGCCCCCACGTGTAGTACTTCACACGGCTGAACTTCCCCCTTTTTCCACTCTTCTGCGCGGGCCTTTCCCTTCATTGGGTCATGTCCACGACTTCGAGCAGGGATGCACTTTGGTCAATGAAGGCCTGCCTATTCGCTTAACTCCTCCAGCAGACACGTTCAATACTGTGGTGCACAAACACTATACCGGACCCGAGCCCCCACGTGTAGCGCCCTCCTCACTCCCCTCTTTCTCTCGTCTTGTCTTTCTCTTGTCTAGGGGTATCTTAGAGGGGAGGGAGCGGGGACACTATGCCTGGCTTCCACCACATGTGTCAGTGCAGTATAAGCAACGTTCTTGTATTACCTTCGGGTCAGTGCTGTGCACCTGGATCCTCCCTCCAAGAGTCACCTTGAACAATGTCTGTTAGGAAATGAGCCCCACACCATAAAAGTTCAACACTCCTTTATTCTTCTGCGAATGAACACAATCAGTTGAACTCCCTTGGTTAACAGAACAGGAAAGGAGGTGTGGATGCGAATAGGCCCAGACACAATGTGGTTCTCCACTTTCCTTCCTGAAAGTGGGTTACGGTCTCCGCATGAGGGGGAATTTCCTTCCAGGCGGTCTCCGACAAGAGGCTCACCTGTCACCAGCAATATGCTGCACCGGGTCTTCAAGTGAGGAGCTCCCCCCGGTCCATTGCGCCTTCCGGATTCGGGTACCCACTCCCGGGGTTCCCTAGGATCTCCTTCCCTCGCGGAACTCAGTGTTGGACACTGAGCTCCGGACCTCCATCCGAGTACCTCACCCCAGGCTAAAGGTGCCTGAGATGGAACACGACCTCCGATTGTCCTCTAGGCCTAGGCCACCCAGAGGACCGACACGAACCAACGTCCACAAGCTGAAGGTGCTTGGGACTTCGACCCGTGACAAAGATGGCCGGCCCCTTTATACCCTCTCCCAGCAAGCACGGCGGGTTCCCGCTGTCGAGTGAGGACAAAAAGGAGGCACAACACACAGCAATGATTCAACCCCAGCCCAGGGCGACAGCGCCACCCACCGGGCTGCAGGGAATTACACATCACCAATGTCTCTGTCAAGTTCAAATTTACACCCGGGAAAGTACATACCCGCTACACTTGTGACATCATCTGGGATGGACGAGAAGAGAGGAGGGGCCGCCGGGGAGTAGCGTGACTGCCGTCAGTGCCGTGACATGAGAGAGAACTTATTACACACGCTTCCTGCGCTACTCTGCCTGGCTGGTAAACAATGTGCTAGGTGCCACATGTCCTGATGTGCCCTCACGTGCTATGTACCCTGTGCCCCATGCCCCGATGTGAATGAATGACTAGTATACACATGCAAACTGAATCGCCTCTAGGCACTTTTGTACAGTCATTTTACCCCGTAGGGTCTCGACACACATATATACTGGGCCAATTTGGACAAGATCAAATCAACCTAACAGCATGTCTTTGGAGTGTGGGAGGAAACCCACGTGGACACAGGGAGAACATGCAAACTCCAGGCAGATGGTGTCGTGGTCGGGATTCGAACCAGCCACCCTTTTGCTGCTAGGTGAAAGTGCTAACCACTACACCACTGTGCTGTCCGTGATGTGTTATGTGCCCTGATGTGTTATGTGCCCTGATGTGCTATGTGCCCTGATGTGCTATGTGCCCTGATGTGCTATGTGCCTTGATGTGCTATGTGCCCTGATGTGCTATGTGCCCCATGCCCTGATGTGCTATGTGCCCTCAAAAAAAAGTCAGTTACTTTGCTGAGTAACTAATTACTTTTTCAATGTAGTAACTGAGTTACTAACGCAATTACTTTTTGGGAGAAGTAACGATGGACTAAGCTTCATCAAAACATTGACAATAAAAACACTGTTGTCTTTGATCTTCCTCCTGTAAGACACGTGAGTGCCTCTAAACCAGTTTTGGATATATATCTATATATACAGTACACACACACCATGTATTGTATACACTTGTGATATTGGGGGAATTTCTTAGATCAATGGTAGTGTATAACAGCGAGGTCAGTCCAGTTCAGCAACTCTATTCAAGGTTTTTTTTTTTTTTAAAGAACAGAAAACTTCACCAAAGACATTAGTTACCTACGCAGGGGGTTTCCACCATCAATGTAAATGGCACAACAAAATACTTCCGTCTCCTGGCTCACTCTCTTGCCACACGGCTGCTTCAGGCCTCAAGCCTAGACCTTGGGTCTGATCCTCAGACCAACACACACAGTCCCTGAAGCTCAAGCTTTCTCATAGCTTACTCTAGATCAACTCCTTGCTGCTTTGTCACAGACTAAATCTGCCTTCTGCAGACATGCACATTCTGGCTGCCCCATGCAGCCTCTCTGACACCTGGAGAGGGATTGAGAGTCCCACTGGCTCCTAAGCACAGACCTCCTATCTGTAATGCCCCGTACACACGATCCGAATATCGTACGACAGATCGTATGACTTTTTTCGCTTAATAGTCGCAAGTAAAATGAAATAGGTTATTAAAGTCACGAAAATTCTCGTACGACAGAAAAAAAAATTGGAAGTGATATCATGTATGTATTTGTATTGTATTTTCAGACGACAACTGTACTGACTAAACGAAAATCGTACGATTTGTTATCGTACGAGGAAAATTTTCGTGCACGTCCGATTAAATAATATCAGATGAACTGTCCTGATCGGCTCTCGAAGCTCTGTACTAACGATCCGATTATCGTACGATTCTTCCTCGGACGACATTTTTCGTACGATATTCGGATCGTGTGTACGGGGCTTAGGGTGGAGCTCTGAGCTACTGTCTGGTCCTAGATTAAAACAGGTGTGAACACCTGCACACTCAGACTGCAGGTTCTTGGTAAAATCTGGACATAGGATTGTAGAGGCACTTTGAAGTCTCTGAGCTTTAAGCCCTTGATCCTGTAATTACAAAACCTGGAAAAAGATGAAAACACATCTTTCTCCACTCAAAATTTACATTCTGGAGCCATTCAAAGTGTAATCTTGATAACTCAGTGTCAATTTCTCCTATGTTTTCACACAGGCAGGGCCTTGCATTGCCAAAACACATATTTTATGTTAATACTGTATAGATTACTTGATACAGTATATGTATAAATATATAGTAGAAAAGGACACAGTTTATCCATCTGTTTTTCTTTTTAGGGCTTTCATTAAAAGAACGTTTCTTTTATTAAGAGTTAAAAATGGATTTCCCATACAGGATTTTTTTCAGCAATCCATAGCAAACAATTTTTTTATACCATCCTTGTGGCTTGTTCTTGCAATTCACCTGCCTACATAACAGTTCTTTCAGAAATGTTTAACTACTTTGTACCCATGCACCTATGACTGCTTCCTGGTAGCCACACAGGCTTATGGAGAGGGTGGAGCCCTACAGTCTCTACTAAGCCTCTGAGCTCCAGAACCCCTACCCGAATTTACTAATCCAGGAGGACACTACATCCCTTTATGGGTGAGAAACCTGAGTACCACTTAACCCCTCTCACATCATTGCAGGGCATTTTACTGCCACTATGTACTGTATACTGCCAAACTCACCTGGGACAGACAGCCAGTGCTCTCTGCCTGTGATAATCAGATGATACCTGTCCTTGAGAGCAAAAGGTTAGTGAAAGCTACCAAGCTGCATATGTGGAAGCTGACAAGCTGTAGGCTTTCTCAGCCTGATAGTAAGGGCCTGTATTTGTGTAAAGTGAGTGCTGAGACATAACTAGAATTTTGCTTTGCTATTTTAGTTTGTTTGTTTTCTAAAGACACTCTACGGCACCTGTATATAGACCAATAAACACTGCACTGTTTGTCACTATCTTCTTGGATTTGGTATCTGTGCCTGAGAGACTGCTTATCCCAGGGAGCTTTGTACCTGCTATCTGTTCCCCAGCTTACAATAAACATATATCATCACAGAATCAGGCACACCCATTCCTGTCATTATTGCTTGTACATATTGGATCTGGAAAATCTCATTAAAAACTCCATCTCTGGAAAAGAGCTAGAGCTAGATTTAGAGCAACAAATAAACAAAAGATTTAAGGAGCATCCAAATGAATTAAAAAACACCATGTAATGCAAAATGTTTAAGCCCAAATTCAGGGTGAAAAAATACACCCTTGCATTATTTGCCTACTTTGCAACGGTTAATTGCCCAATATATCTAGGGTTGAGATGAAAAGGCAATTAAGCTCATATCACTCCAGCCAGCTTTGGCATTCTCCTTCCTTGCTTCAGGCTCTGGTTTCGGGATGGATCCTTAGCATCATCATGTACCATACAGGGACATTAATCAAGGCTCTATAGTGGTATTACAATTGGAGGAAGGACAGAACATTTAGGGATATATGCAGAAAACATAATTTTATATATGGAAGATACAAAGAATACATTAGGCGAAACAATGAGAATAATAGATCGTTTTGGTGACTACTCGGGCCTTAGGATTAACTGGCAGAAGTCCGTATTAATGCCTCTAAATCAAGATCCGTTCGCCTCTTAGAGTGGTAGATTGATTTAAGTATTTAGGAATACAAATTACTCTCATACCCAAGGAATATATAGTAGCCAATGTGAACCCTTTAATAGAATACATTAAGAAAAAGCTAACAATATGGGAAAGATTGCCAATATCAGTAGCAGGAAGAATTGCGTTATTTAAGATGGTTCTATTACCAAAATGTGTATATGTATTTTCACAGTCCCCAGTCATTATCCCTAAGCTTCTGTTTCAAAAGTTACATATAAGATTTATTTGGGCCAAAGGTAGATGTAAACTTAAATAATTAACAACACCACAAAGGCCTAAGATGGATGCTGGAATGGCACTTCCAGACATTAATTTGTATTACTTAGTGGGGCAACTGAAATATTTAGGGGCATGGGTGACACCAGACAGAGTGGGGGTGGAGAGTCATCTATTGGGAATATGGCAGGTGGAGGACTTAATGATAGGACTATTTTCCTAAAGTGAAGATACCTATAGTGACATTAGCTAGAGCAGTATGGAGAGAGGGTAAAATATTAATGGGCTTTAGAGATATCCCCTTACAGACACCAATGTGGAATAATCCCTCTTTAGAACACATGAAGATATCCCCTGATAGTGAGTTTTGGAAAGCAGGGATCACTCACATTGAATCAGATATACGAGTATAGGACATTACAGATATTTGATTATCTAAGACAACAATATGATTTACCCCATAGGATGTTTTTAATAAATATTTGCAATTAGGACATATGGCCCATGCTCAGTTTGGGAGACAAGATCCAAAAATATCTAAGTATCTATTAATAGGAATACTACGATCACTGGGGCCGAAAGGCTTAATATCTGTATTATACTTTCAGTTATTGAGGGCTACGATATGTGGTGCTCCTTTAAAGATAAAAGATACGTGGCGGGATGTCCTCCCAGATATGACAGAGGAGAAATGTAGTAAAATTTGTGCCTCACATTTGAAAGCCTCTCCTGTTATTAAACGCTTCAGCCCCGGAAGATTTTACCCCCTTCCTGACCAGAGCACTTTTTACAATTTGGAACTGTGTGGTTTTAACTGACAATTGCGCGGTCGTGCGATGCTGTACCCAAACAAAATGTGCGTCCCTTTTTTCCCCACAAATAGAGCTTTCTTTTGGTGGTATTTGATCACCTCTGCGTTTTTTATTTTTTGCACTATAAACAAAAGAACAGCGACAATTTTGAAAAAAAAAAAAACAATATCTTTTACTTTTTGCTATTATAAATATCCCAATTTAAAAAAAAATAAATAAAAGGTTTTCCTCACTTTAGGCCGATATGTATTCTTCTACATATTTTTGGTCAAAAAAATTGCAATAAGCATATATTGATTGGTTTGTGCAAAAGTTACAACGTCTACAAAATAGGGGATAGAATTATGGCATTTTTTTTTACTAGTAATGGCAGCGATCTGCGATTTTTATCGGGACTGTGACATCATGGCAGACAGATCGGACACTTTTGACACATTTTTGAGACCATTGTCAATTTTACAGTGATCAGTGCTATAAAAATGCGATCGCGGGTGCCCGGTGGTCATCGCGGCCCGCCGGGCACTCGCATCGGCTCCGGGGGCGAGCAGCAGGCGAGCAGCGGGCAAGCGCGCATGCCTCTGGTTGCGCGTGCCCCCTAGTGGCCACAGGGTGAAGCGAAGTAACATAACGTTGTTTCGCCCAGCCGTGCCATGCTGCCTCAGTAAAACTGCAGCGGCTGGTCGGAAAGTGGTTAATAAGTTGATTCAGCTACAGTGGGGCAAAAAAAGTATTTAGTCAGCCACCAATTTTGCAAGTTATCCCATTTAAAAAGATGAGAGAGGCCTGTAATTGTCATCATATGTATACCTCAACTATGAGAGACAAAATGTGGAAACAAATCCAGACAATCACATTGTCTGATTTGGAAAGATTTTTTTTTGCAAATTATGGTGGAAAATAAGTATTTGGTCACCTACAAACAAGCAAGATTTCTGGCTCTCACAGACCTGTATCTTCTTCTTTAAGAGGCTCATCTGTCCTTCACTCATTACCTGTATTAATGGCACCTGCGTAAACTTTTTATCAGTATAAAAGACACCTGTCCACAAACTCAAACAGTCACACTCCAAACTCCACTATGGTGAAGACCAAACAGCTGTCGAAGGACACCAGAAACAAAATTGTAGACCTGCACCAGGCTGGGAAGACTGAATCTGCAATAGGCAAGCAGCTTGGTGTGAAGAAATCAACTGTGGGAGCAATAATTAGAAAGTGGAAGACATACAAGACCACTGATAATCTCCCTCGATCTGGGGCTCCACGCAAAATCTCACCCCGTGGGGACAAAATGATCACAAGAACGGTGAGAAAAAATCCCAGAACCACATGGGGGGACCTAGTGAATGACCTGCAGAGAGCTGGGACCAACCTAACAAAGGCTACCATCAGTAACACACTACGCCGCCAGGGACTCAGATCCTGCAGTGCCAGAGGTGTCCCCCTGCTTAAGCCAGTACATGTCCGGGCCCATCAGAGGTTTGCTACAGAGCATTTGGATGATCCAGAAGAGGATTGGGAGAATGTCAACAACTCGTCGTGTTTGGAGGAGAGAGAATGCTGAGTTGCAACCAAAGAACACCATACCTACTGTGAAGCATGGGGGTGGCAACATCATGCTTTGGGGCTGTTTCTCTGCAAAGGGAACAGGACGACTGATCCGTGTACATGAAAGAATGAATGGGGCCGTCTATCATGAGATTTTGAGTGCAAACCTCCTCCCATCAGCAAGGGCATTAAAGATGAAATGTGGCTGGGTCTTTCAGCATGACAATGATCCCAAACACACCGCCCGGGCAACGAAGGAGTGGCTTCGTAAGAAGCATTTCAAGGTCCTGGAGTGGCCTAGCTAGTCTCCAGATCTCAACCCAATAGAAAACCTTTGGAGGGAGTTGAAAGTCCGTGTTGCCCAGCGACAGCCCCAAAATATCACTGCTCTAGAGGAGATCTGCAAGGAGGAATGGGCCAACATACCAGCAACAGTGTGTGACAACATTGTGAAGACTTACAGAAAACGTTTGACCTATGTCATTGCCAACAAAGGATATAAAACAAAGTATTGAGATGAAATTTTGATATTGACCAAATACTTATTTTCCACCATAATTTGCAAATAAATTCTTTCCAAATCAGACAATGTGATTGTCTGGATTTGTTTCCACATTTTGTCTCTCGTAGTTGAGGTATACCTATGATGACAATTACAGGCCTCTCTCATCTTTTTAAGTGGGAGAACTTGCACAATTGGTGGCTGACTAAATACTTTTTTGCCCCACTGTATATATATACACACACGCACATGTGTGTTAAAGCTTTGGGGTGCACATCCTAATGCAAAAGGGTGCTCACCTATGGCTGCGACATTCAGATGGTAGGGTCAAAATTTGGCATAAACAACATGTAAGCATGGATCCGTTCTGCATTTACAGAAATAAATTGCATGCGTGCTCCTGAAGAGCGACCAAAGTCGTGAAACGCGTAGAGCCAACAGCTTCATGCCTCAAAAATTATGTATCATTACAATTCATTTATTGCATTTTTTGTCTGCATATCTGGGTCCTTGGCTTATTATTATTTTTTAACAAAGTTGTGAAAAAACATATACAATGTGTCCTTTAATAATGCAATATAGTCATGGACGGTGCATTATTTGAAAGCAATAAATTATCAACTTTTAAATGTATTCTAGCCATATTTATTTCCCCAACCTATTTAAATCTCTCCCGCACATGCTTCATACAAAGTCCCGCTCCCCCCCCTCTTTTTTACATATATGAATTTAGGGATGTGAAGTGATCTGACCTATACCTCTGGAAAGTCCCAACCTCTATGGCCCCCCATATTTAAGAATTGACCAAATACTTATTTTCCACCATAATTTACAAAAAAAAATATTTCCAAATCAGACAATGTGATTGTCTGGATTTGTTTCCACATTTTGTCTCTCACAGTTGAGGTATACCTATGATGACAATTACAGGCCTCTCTCATCTTTTTAAGTGGGAGAACTTGCACAATTGGTGGCTGACTAAATCCTTTTTTGCCCCACTGTATATATCGTACACCAAACATACCTTACCCCTCAAATACTATACAAAATGGGACGAATTACCTCATCAGAATGTGTAAGGTGTAATTATCCCTGAGGCAGACTTCATACATCTGATGTGGTCATGCCCTGAAATTGTTGATTATTCGAAACAAGTGATAGGAATACTATCTAATATTGCTGGTAGACAAGTACCCTATACACTGGGAGTTTGTCTGATGGGATTAATGGAGGTGGAAGAGTGGTCGGAGTATAAAAAAATTATGTTACAAGAAACATTATTTCTAGCACGTAAACAAATATCATTAAGATGGATGCAACCACTAGCACCAACTTTAAATTAATGGCTTAAAGCGGGTAATCAGATAATACCCTATGAGAAAATTTTGTATGAACATAGAGGAATACCTAAAAAGTACTATAAAATCTGGGATATATGGCATAATTCCCCTATGACTTTTGTAATGACAAATTGAAAATTTAGAAGGAAATAGGATTAAATGGTAGGTGGGATGTCAACCTCTGAGAAATTAAGGATAATAATGTGTTAACTGTATTAAGTTGTAGTGAATGGTGTATGCAAGAATAATAATTAAATTATTATTATGAAATGGTATGTATTTGCTTTGATGAAAAATGTAACAATAAAAAGTTTGTAAAAAAAAAAAACCTGTATGGTATGCTGAGGAGACTGGAGTTTGAACTGAGTCATTCTACCCTTATGCCGCGTACACACGGTTGTACAATAGTCCGACCAAAATCCCATCGGAATTCTATCGGAGTAAAAGCAAACATGTTCCCTATGTAAACTCTGGTGGAATTCATCGGAATTTCCGATGGAAAAAGTTCCGATTGTGTGTACAAGGTATTAGATTAAATGAGCAATTAACCCTAGCATTGCAGGAAAGAGGGGACACCGCAAAGGTGGATTTTTTTTCCCAAACTTGGGCTTTAATATATCACATCATGACTAGGTGATCTCCCTACAAAAACAAAACAAAAAAAACATACTTGAATATTAAAATAAATGACAATGTTGTCAACAACCAAACATCATTCATTCCTCCATACCTCAATCACACAGTGTAAATGACACTTAAGAAACAGATATAATGTGCAAATTTATTGATACAATAAAAACATTTTCACAATAGCTAAAAAAAAAAGCTGCAAAATACTAATTAGAAATGTGCTTCCTAACAGGCCAGTCAGCATAGTCATCTGCACTAATCATCAGATTTAAAGTGATTGTAAACTATCACCTTGTAAAACAACCCATTCCATTTAAAACAGAAATGAAAGGCAAAACATTTTTGTATAGATATAAAAAAAAAAAAAGAAAAAAATATATAAATACTTTCCATTGAATGGCTGTGTAGTGTAGGGATGAGCTCAGTGTTCGAGTCGAACATACGTTCGACTCGAACATCGGCTGTTCGATCGTTCGACGAAGATCGAACGATTTGGGCCGTTCGCGCCAAATTCGAGTGACGCGAATGGCCCACAATGCACTACGCCATCGCAGTGTCATCCAGGCGCTGTGATTGGCCAAGCATGCACTGTGACCCCGCATGCTTGGCCAATCACAGCGCCGGCAGCGAGGAGAGCAATGATTGGCCACAGGCAGGATGCCTGTGGCCAATTATTGCTGAGGGTGTTTAGTACACGCCCCACACTATAAAAGGCCGCCAGCACGGCGGCCTAGTGTAGTGTGTTCCGGAGCAGGGAAAGAGAAACATAGGCAGGGACAGTGACATTTATTTTTTTCTTGCTTAACCTGGATTCCTTTAGTTTAGGGAAAGAGAAGGATAGGTAGGGAGAGTGTCAGTGTGTTTTACTGTGCGAATCCTTGTTTCTAGGGACAGGGAAGGACAGTGAGGGAATTCTCCTTGTGCTATAGTGTGCTTTAAAAAAAAAAAAATTCTAGGGACAGAAAACTATAGGTAGGGAGAGTGTCAGTGTGTTTTACTGTGCGAATCCTTGTTTCTAGGGACAGGGAAGGACAGTGAGGGAATTCTCCTTGTGCTATAGTGTGCTTTAAAAAAACATTTTTTCTAGGGACAGAAAACTATAGGTAGGGAGAGTGTCAGTTTCTTTCACTGTGATAATCCTTGTTTCTAGGGACAAAGAAGGAAAGTGAGTGAAATTCTCCTTGTGCTATAGTGTGCTTTAAAAAAACATTTTTTCTAGGGACAGAAAACTATAGGTAGGGAGAGTGTCAGTGTCTTTTACTGTGTGAATCCTTGTTTCTAGGGACAGGGAAGGACAGTGAGGGAATTCTCCTTGTGCTATAGTGTGCTTTAAAAAAACATTTTTTCTAGGGACAGAAAACTATAGGTAGGGAGAGTGTCAGTGTGTTTTACTGTGCGAATCCTTGTTTCTAGGGACAGGGAAGGACAGTGAGGGAATTCTCCTTGTGCTATAGTGTGCTTTAAAAAAACATTTTTTCTAGGGACAGAAAACTATAGGTAGGGAGAGTGTCAGTGTGTTTTACTGTGCGAATCCTTGTTTCTAGGGACAGGGAAGGACAGTGAGGGAATTCTCCTTGTGCTATAGTGTGCTTTAAAAAAACATTTTTTCTAGGGACAGAAAACTATAGGAAGGAAGAGTGTCAGTTTCTTTCACTGTGATAATCCTTGTTTCTAGGGACAAAGAAGGAAAGTGAGTGAAATTCTCCTTGTGCTATAGTGTGCTTTAAAAAAACATTTTTTCTAGGGACAGAAAACTATAGGTAGGGAGAGTGTCAGTGTGTTTTACTGTGCGAATCCTTGTTTCTAGGGACAGGGAAGGACAGTGAGGGAATTCTCCTTGTGCTATAGTGTGCTTTAAAAAAACATTTTTTCTAGGGACAGAAAACTATAGGTAGGGAGAGTGTCAGTGTGTTTTACTGTGCGAATCCTTGTTTCTAGGGACAGGGAAGGACAGTGAGGGAATTCTCCTTGTGCTATAGTGTGCTTTAAAAAAACATTTTTCTAGGGACAGAAAACTATAGGAAGGAAGAGTGTCAGTTTCTTTCACTGTGATAATCCTTGTTTCTAGGGACAAAGAAGGAAAGTGAGTGAAATTCTCCTTGTGCTATAGTGTGCTTTAAAAAAACATTTTTTCTAGGGACAGAAAACTATAGGTAGGGAGAGTGTCAGTGTCTTTTACTGTGCGAATCCTTGTTTCTAGGGACAGGGAAAAACAATGAGGGAATTCTCCTTGTGCTATAGTGTGCTTTAAAAAAACATTTTTTCTAGGGACAGAAAACTATAGGAAGGAAGAGTGTCAGTTTCTTTCACTGTGATAATCCTTGTTTCTAGGGACAAAGAAGGAAAGTGAGTGAAATTCTCCTTGTGCTATAGTGTGCTTTAAAAAAACATTTTTTCTAGGGACAGAAAACTATAGGTAGGGAGAGTGTCAGTGTGTTTTACTGTGCGAATCCTTGTTTCTAGGGACAGGGAAGGACAGTGAGGGAATTCTCCTTGTGCTATAGTGTGCTTTAAAAAAACATTTTTTCTAGGGACAGAAAACTATAGGTAGGGAGAGTGTCAGTGTGTTTTACTGTGCGAATCCTTGTTTCTAGGGACAGGGAAGAACAGTGAGGGAATTCTCCTTGTGCTATAGTGTGCTTTAAAAAAACATTTTTTCTAGGGACAGAAAACTATAGGAAGGAAGAGTGTCAGTTTCTTTCACTGTGATAATCCTTGTTTCTAGGGACAAAGAAGGAAAGTGAGTGAAATTCTCCTTGTGCTATAGTGTGCTTTAAAAAAACATTTTTTCTAGGGACAGAAAACTATAGTTAGGGAGAGTGTCAGTGTGTTTTACTGTGCGAATCCTTGTTTCTAGGGACAGGGAAGGACAGTGAGGGAATTCTCCTTGTGCTATAGTGTGCTTTAAAAAAACATTTTTTCTAGGGACAGAAAACTATAGGAAGGAAGAGTGTCAGTTTCTTTCACTGTGATAATCCTTGTTTCTAGGGACAAAGAAGGAAAGTGAGTGAAATTCTCCTTGTGCTATAGTGTGCTTTAAAAAAACATTTTTTCTAGGGACAGAAAACTATAGGTAGGGAGAGTGTCAGTGTGTTTTACTGTGCGAATCCTTGTTTCTAGGGACAGGGAAGGACAGTGAGGGAATTCTCCTTGTGCTATAGTGTGCTTTAAAAAAACATTTTTTCTAGGGACAGAAAACTATAGGAAGGAAGAGTGTCAGTTTCTTTCACTGTGATAATCCTTGTTTCTAGGGACAAAGAAGGAAAGTGAGTGAAATTCTCCTTGTGCTATAGTGTGCTTTAAAAAAACATTTTTTCTAGGGACAGAAAACTATAGGTAGGGAGAGTGTCAGTGTCTTTTACTGTGTGAATCCTTGTTTCTAGGGACAGGGAAAAACAGTGAGGGAATTCTCCTTGTGCTATAGTGTGCTTTAAAAAAACATTTTTTCTAGGGACAGAAAACTATAGGAAGGAAGAGTGTCAGTTTCTTTCACTGTGATAATCCTTGTTTCTAGGGACAAAGAAGGAAAGTGAGTGAAATTCTCCTTGTGCTATAGTGTGCTTTAAAAAAACATTTTTTCTAGGGACAGAAAACTATAGGTAGGGAGAGTGTCAGTGTGTTTTACTGTGCGAATCCTTGTTTCTAGGGACAGGGAAGGACAGTGAGGGAATTCTCCTTGTGCTATAGTGTGCTTTAAAAAAACATTTTTTCTAGGGACAGAAAACTATAGGTAGGGAGAGTGTCAGTTTCTTTCACTGTGATAATCCTTGTTTCTAGGGACAAAGAAGGAAAGTGAGTGAAATTCTCCTTGTGCTATAGTGTGCTTTAAAAAAACATTTTTTTCTAGGGACAGAAAACTATAGGTAGGGAGAGTGTCAGTGTCTTTTACTGTGCGAATCCTTGTTTCTAGGGACAGGGAAAAACAATGAGGGAATTCTCCTTGTGCTATAGTGTGCTTTAAAAAAACATTTTTTCTAGGGACAGAAAACTATAGGAAGGAAGAGTGTCAGTTTCTTTCACTGTGATAATCCTTGTTTCTAGGGACAAAGAAGGAAAGTGAGTGAAATTCTCCTTGTGCTATAGTGTGCTTTAAAAAAACATTTTTTCTAGGGACAGAAAACTATAGGTAGGGAGAGTGTCAGTGTGTTTTACTGTGCGAATCCTTGTTTCTAGGGACAGGGAAGGACAGTGAGGGAATTCTCCTTGTGCTATAGTGTGCTTTAAAAAAACATTTTTTCTAGGGACAGAAAACTATAGGTAGGGAGAGTGTCAGTGTGTTTTACTGTGCGAATCCTTGTTTCTAGGGACAGGGAAGAACAGTGAGGGAATTCTCCTTGTGCTATAGTGTGCTTTAAAAAAACATTTTTTCTAGGGACAGAAAACTATAGGAAGGAAGAGTGTCAGTTTCTTTCACTGTGATAATCCTTGTTTCTAGGGACAAAGAAGGAAAGTGAGTGAAATTCTCCTTGTGCTATAGTGTGCTTTAAAAAAACATTTTTTCTAGGGACAGAAAACTATAGGTAGGGAGAGTGTCAGTGTGTTTTACTGTGCGAATCCTTGTTTCTAGGGACAGGGAAGGACAGTGAGGGAATTCTCCTTGTGCTATAGTGTGCTTTAAAAAAACATTTTTTCTAGGGACAGAAAACTATAGGAAGGAAGAGTGTCAGTTTCTTTCACTGTGATAATCCTTGTTTCTAGGGACAAAGAAGGAAAGTGAGTGAAATTCTCCTTGTGCTATAGTGTGCTTTAAAAAAACATTTTTTCTAGGGACAGAAAACTATAGGTAGGGAGAGTGTCAGTGTGTTTTACTGTGCGAATCCTTGTTTCTAGGGACAGGGAAGGACAGTGAGGGAATTCTCCTTGTGCTATAGTGTGCTTTAAAAAAACATTTTTTCTAGGGACAGAAAACTATAGGAAGGAAGAGTGTCAGTTTCTTTCACTGTGATAATCCTTGTTTCTAGGGACAAAGAAGGAAAGTGAGTGAAATTCTCCTTGTGCTATAGTGTGCTTTAAAAAAACATTTTTTCTAGGGACAGAAAACTATAGGTAGGGAGAGTGTCAGTGTCTTTTACTGTGTGAATCCTTGTTTCTAGGGACAGGGAAAAACAGTGAGGGAATTCTCCTTGTGCTATAGTGTGCTTTAAAAAAAAAATTTCTAGGGACAGAAAACTATAGGAAGGAAGAGTGTCAGTTTCTTTCACTGTGATAATCCTTGTTTCTAGGGACAAAGAAGGAAAGTGAGTGAAATTCTCCTTGTGCTATAGTGTGCTTTAAAAAAACATTTTTTCTAGGGACAGAAAACTATAGGTAGGGAGAGTGTCAGTGTGTTTTACTGTGCGAATCCTTGTTTCTAGGGACAGGGAAGGACCGTGAGGGAATTCTCCTTGTGCTATAGTGTGCTTTAAAAAAACATTTTTTCTAGGGACAGAAAACTATAGGTAGGGAGAGTGTCAGTGTGTTTTACTGTGCGAATCCTTGTTTCTAGGGACAGGGAAGGACAGTGAGGGAATTCTCCTTGTGCTATAGTGTGCTTTAAAAAAACATTTTTTCTAGGGACAGAAAACTATAGGAAGGAAGAGTGTCAGTTTCTTTCACTGTGATAATCCTTGTTTCTAGGGACAAAGAAGGAAAGTGAGTGAAATTCTCCTTGTGCTATAGTGTGCTTTAAAAAAACATTTTTTCTAGGGACAGAAAACTATAGGTAGGGAGAGTGTCAGTGTGTTTTACTGTGCGAATCCTTGTTTCTAGGGACAGGGAAAAACAGTGAGGGAATTCTCCTTGTGCTATAGTGTGCTTTAAAAAAACATTTTTTCTAGGGACAGAAAACTATAGGAAGGAAGAGTGTCAGTTTCTTTCACTGTGATAATCCTTGTTTCTAGGGACAAAGAAGGAAAGTGAGTGAAATTCTCCTTGTGCTATAGTGTGCTTTAAAAAAACATTTTTTCTAGGGACAGAAAACTATAGGTAGGGAGAGTGTCAGTGTGGTTTACTGTGTGAATCCTTGTTTCTAGGGACAGGGAAGGACAGTGAGGGAATTCTCCTTGTGCTATAGTGTGCTTTAAAAAAACATTTTTTCTAGGGACAGAAAACTATAGGAAGGAAGAGTGTCAGTTTCTTTCACTGTGATAATCCTTGTTTCTAGGGACAAAGAAGGAAAGTGAGTGAAATTCTCCTTGTGCTATAGTGTGCTTTAAAAAAACATTTTTTCTAGGGACAGAAAACTATAGGTAGGGAGAGTGTCAGTGTCTTTTACTGTGCGAATCCTTGTTTCTAGGGACAGGGAAGGACAGTGAGGGAATTCTCCTTGTGCTATAGTGTGCTAAAGCATTCCTCATCAACCATCTTTGAAATCCTTGTTTTTTTGGACAGTCAGGGAAATTGTCGTTGTGCTATTCTGTGCAAAAGCAATCATCCTCAACCATATTTAGAAATCCTTAAGTAAAGGGACAGAGAAGGACACCTGAAGGTAGCCCTTATTGCTTTTTTCCCATCTCCCTGCAGGCCATCTATTAGAATGTCTGGAAGGCAAACAAGGAGAGGCAGACAGTCAGGAGGCAATAAAAGAGGGCAAGCAGGCTCTGTGTCTGGGGGCAACAGTGCTGGTCGTGGACGCGGTGCATTGTCATCAGCACATGGCCATGGGACACGCTTGTCCTTCTTTTCGGCAGCTGGACATGTTGAGCCACATCATGCCGAAGACTTGGTAGAGTGGATGACCAAGCCCTCCTCCTCCTCCTCATCCTCTCTCACCCAGGCTCAGGGTACTGGAAAAGCAGCTGCCAAAGCGTCCTCTTCCCTGGTATCAATGTCAGACTCATCATCAGTCACTCCTTCCCTAGACCCACCATGTCCTCCTCCTGAGGAGTCCCCCGAACTGTTTGAGCACAGTGTTGGGTACATGGAGGATGCCCAGCGTTTCGAAGGGTCTGATGATGAAACCCAGCTAGAGGAAGGCAGTAGCGTGAGAGCAGACAGAGGGGATGCTCAAGAAGGACACCAATCTGGCAGTCATGTTCCAGCAGCTGCAGCATACTGCCAGATTGGCTCCAGTGATGAGGAGGGAGGGGATGATGAGGTCACTGACTCCACGTGGGTGCCTAATAGGAGAGAGGAGGAGGATGAGGAGGAGGCACATCTCCAATGAGGCAGGATGCCCTTTGGTGGCCAGCGTAAGGGCAGTACACCGACGGAATCACACCGCAGAGCTCCGCCTGTGCAGGGCGCTGCCTCTGCCCGTCATTCAAAAAGTTCTTTGGTGTGGGCCTTTTTTGAGGCTAGTGCATCAGATCGCACAGCTGCTGTTTGCAACATATGTCTCAAGCGTATATCGCGTGGCCAAAACATCAGCCGCTTGGGTACCACATGCCTGACCAGACATATGTTGACCTGCCATGCAGCTCGTTGGCAAGCCTACCTCAAAGACCCACACCAAAGAACAAAGCGGACCTCTCCTTGCACCGCATCAGCTGGGATCTCCAACCCCACTATAACTTCAGTCCTCTCTGAAACATGCACTGAGAGGAATGAAGGTGTAGAATTAGGTGTGTCACAGCCAAGTACTTGCGGCCACTCTGCTAGCAGTACACCGACGTCCGATTCTAGCAGGCAAATTTCCCTGCCCCAGCTGCTGGACCGTCAAAAGAAGTTCACTCCCAGCCATCCACATGCCCAGCGGTTGAATGCTAGCTTGGCTAAATTGCTAGCGCTTCAACTGCTGCCTTTTCAGTTGGTAGACTCGGCCCCCTTCCGTGAGTTTGTGCAATGTGCGGTTCCTCAGTGGCAGGTTCCCAAACGCCACTTTTTCTCACGGAAGGCTATTCCGGCTCTCTACCGGCATGTGGAAGGCAATGTCTTGGCCTCGCTGGACAGGGCGGTCAGCGGTAAGGTGCATATTACCGCTGACTCATGGTCCAGCAGGCATGGACAGGGACGTTACCTTTCTTTCACGGCCCATTGGGTCACTCTTTTGGCAGCCGGGAAGGATGCAGGACAAGGTGCAGTAGTGTTGGAGGTTGTTCCACCGCCACGCCTCCAAAATGCTACTACTGGTTGTGACACACCTCTCTCCTCCACCCCCTCCTCTTCTTCTTCCTCCATGGCCTCTTCCTGTGGTTTGTCCTCGGAACCAGCGGTGCTCCGTAGGCGTTCAAGGGGCTACGCAAGTACGCAGGCAAAAAGATGCCATGCCGTGCTTGCACTGGTGTTGTTGGGGGACAGAAGCCACACTGGGGCAGAGGTCCTGTCTGCTCTGCAGGGCCAGGCCGAGAGGTGGTTGACGCCACGCCAGCTTAAGCCAGGAATGGTGGTTTGCGACAATGGCACCAACCTCCTCTCCGCCCTCCGACAGGGACAACTGACCCATGTGCCCTGTGTGGCTCACGTCCTTAACCTGGTGGTGCAGCGGTTCTTGGGCAGGTACCCGGGCTTACAGGATGTCCTGAGGCAGGCCAGGAAAGTCTGTGTGCATTTCCGCAGATCTTATAATGCCAGTGCTCGCCTGGCTGAGCTGCAAAAGGAGTTGAACCTGCCCAAGAACCGCCTTATATGTGACATGCCCACCAGGTGGAACTCAACGTTGGCCATGCTGCAGCGGCTGCACACGCAGCAGAGGGCCATCAATGAGTACCTGTGCGACTACGGCACCAGGACAGGGTCAGGGGAGCTTGGTTTTTTTTCTCCACGCCAGTGGGGCATGATCAGGGATGCATGCACTGTCCTGGCACCATTTGAGGAGGCCACGAGGATGGTGAGCAGTGACAGTGCATTCATCAGTGACACTGTACCTCTTGTCCACCTGTTGGAGCACACGCTGCGTGGAATAATGGACAGGGCACTTGAGGCAGAACAGAGGCAGGAAGAGGAGGACTTCCTTGCCTCTCAAGGCCCCCTTTACCCAGACAGTGTTCCTTCTGTCCCACCCATCACACAGGAAGAGGACGAGGAGGAGGAGGAGGAGGAGGATTGTGTCAGCATGGAGGTGGAGGCTGGCACTCAGCATCATCAGCAGCAGTCTTTTAGGGATGATTTACATTCCCAAGAAACCAGTGGACTTGTACGTGGCTAGGAGGAGGTGGCTGCGGATCATGTCGTCCTTAGTGACCCAGAGGACTCCGGAGCGAATGCCTCAGCAAACCTACGCTGCATGGCCTCCCTGATCCTGCAAAGTCTGCGGAAGGATCCTCGTATTCTTCGGATCAAGGAGAGGGACCATTACTGGCTGGCCACTCTCCTTGATCCACGGTACAAGGGTAAGGTTGCGGACCTTATGTTACCGTCGCAGAGGGAGCAGAGGATGAGACAACTCCGGGAGGCCTTGCAGAAAGGTCTGTGCAACGCGTTCCCAGAGACTGGGAGGTTACAAACTCCTGGTCCTGGACAACGAGTTGCTGAGGCTTCGGCCAGTCAAAGAAGGAGCGGTGGGGAAGGTGGCCGTCTGACCGATGCGTTCAGACAATTCTTTAGTCCGCAGCCCCAAAGTATGATCGGTTCCAGCAACCATCGCCAGCGTCTGATAAACATGGTGCAGGAATATCTAGGGGCAAGGTCAGACTTGGACACCTTCCCCACCGAAAATCCTCTGGCTTACTGGGTCTTGAGGATGGATCACTGGCCAGAGCTTGCACAGTATGCAATTGAGCTACTGGCCTGTCCTGCATCCAGCGTTCTTTCGGAACGCACATTCAGTGCTGCTGGAGGATTTGTCACGGATCACAGGGTGCGCCTGTCCACCGACTCGGTTGATCGACTGACTTTCATCAAGATGAACCAGTCTTGGATCACCACCAGCTACCACACACCTGATGCTGATATAACAGACTAATTGATTTTAACATGTCACATCCCTTCAAGACTGATGCTGATGCTGAGTGCCTGTGCTGTTATGTTGACTGGCTATCCTCCTCCTCCGAGTCCTCAATGATACGATTGATGATGATAGCTTGGAAGATCATTTTTGTTTATGGGTGCCGCCACCAGTGGCTAAGGCCCAATTTTTCAGCCCCTGTTTTACAGGGGCGTGTAATTACAATTTTTTTAGCAATAATTTGCCATAGGGCTCATTGCTGTGCTCCAAGTACAGTATCTGTGAGGGGTTGGAGTGTTGTGGCACCAGTGCCTAAGGCCCAATTTTTCAGCCCCTGTTTAACAGGGGCGTGTCATTACAATTTTTGAAGCAATACTTTGCAACAGGGCTCATTGCTGTGCTCCAAGTACAGTATCTGTGAGGGGTTGTAGTGTTGTGCCACCAGTGCCTAAGGCCCAATTTTTCAGCCCCTGTTCAACAGGGGCATGCAATTACAATTCTTGATCTAATAATTCACAGCAGGGCCCATTGCTGCACCCACCAAGAGTAACTCTGAGGGCTTACAGTGTTGTGGCAACGCCACCACCACCACCACCACGAAAGGCCCAATTTTTCAGCCCCTGTTCAAAAGGGGCATGTAATTACAATTCTTGATCTAATAATTCACAGCAGGGCCCATTCCTGCACCCACCAACAGTAACTCTGAGGGCTTACAGTGTTGTGGCAACACCACCACCACCACCACGAAAGGCCCAATTTTTCAGCCCCTGTTCAACAGGGGCATGCAATTACAATTCTTGATCTAATAATTCACAGCAGGGCCCATTGCTGCACCCACCAAGAGTAACTCTGAGGGCTTACAGTGTTGTGGCAATGCCACCACCACCACCACCACGAAAGGCCCAATTTTTCAGCCCCTGTTCAAAAGGGGCATGTAATTACAATTCTTGATCTAATAATTCACAGCAGGGCCCATTCCTGCACCCACCAAGAGTAACTCTGAGGGCTTACAGTGTTGTGGCAACACCACCACCACCACCACCACCACGAAAGGCCCAATTTTTCAGCCCCTGTTCAACAGGGGCATGCAATTACAATTCTTGATCTAATAATTCACAGCAGGGCCCATTCCTGCACCCACCAAGAGTAACTCTGAGGGCTTACAGTGTTGTGGCAACACCACCACCACCACCACCACCACGAAAGGTCCAATTTTTCAGCCCCTGTTCAACAGGGGCATGCAATTACAATTCTTGATCTAATAATTCACAGCAGGGCCCATTGCTGCACCCACCAAGAGTAACTGTCAGGGCTTACAGTGTTGTGGCACCAGCACCACCATCAAAGGCCCAATTTTTACTACCACTGTTCAACAATTATATGTAATTAAAATTCCTGATATAATAGTTGACAGCAGGGTGTTCCAGCACCAACCAAGAGTAACTGTGAGTGCTTACAGTGTTGTGCCAACACCAACAACTAAGGGGCCTATTTCTGCAGAGTATATACGGCAGGTCCCTACTTTCAAACATCCAACTTACAAACGACTCCTACTTGCAAACGCAAGAAGACAACAGGAAGTGAGAGGAAATCTACCACTAGGAAGGTAAATTTTCTCCTGTAAGAATAAATATGGGAGAAAGGTGTCTCCTCTGTACTGATGCTTTATCAGCAATCCTTGTTTCAAGAAAAACACCACATTTCAAAAACAGTTGTCATTGGGACGGAAAGTGAGGTGAAATGTTCTGAACAGGGGCACAGACAGCAAAACAAATGTTACAGGGGTGATAACCCTTACCTATGTTTTCCAAAAAGTTTAAAAATAGATTTTTGGGCTGGAGCTACACTTCAACAATGTACCTGTTCAAAATTACAAACAGATTCTACATAAGAACAAACCTACAGTCCCTGTCTTGTATGCACCGCCTGTATACGGCTGTTCAGAGTATATAGGGCCTTTTTTATTTTATGTGCGGGGTTCCCCTTAATATCCATACAAGACCCAAAGGGGCTGGTAATGGGCTGGGGTAGGGGGGGGGGGGGGGCTGTGATGGGGTATCTATGCCATTTTTCTTAAAGATTTTCATCCATATTACCGGGACCAGACATTACATTAAAGCCGCAAGCAGTTTTAAATGGCTTTTTTTCCTTTAGAAATGTAATTTTGTGCAGGGACAGTTCTAAACACGGGAAACACGTGGCACTTCACAGGCATACTTTAGACACCCCCCAGGTACGATATTTAAAGGAATATTTGACTTTTTTTTTTCACTTTATGCATCATTAAAATGACTGCTCCCGAAAAACGACCGTTTTTAAAACTTCTTTTTGCATTGATACATGTCCCCTGGTGCACAACCCGGGTTCCCAAACCCTTTTTAGGACAATAACATGCATAATAGTTGTTATAATTAGCACTTTAGAATTCGAACGTTCGCATCCATTGTATTTAATAGGGTTCTAATGTTCGTACGAACTTTCGGTCCGTTCGCGGGTTCTGGTGCGAACCGAACCCGGGGGTGTTCGGCTCATCACTAGTGTAGTGCGGGTGTGTCAGGACAAGTCTGATCATTGGAGGAGAGCAGGCTAGCTAGAGAACTGACCACGGTGTGCTCTCATGCTCAGTGTGATCAGGTTTTAATAGGAAAACAAGAGGACCAGCAGGAACACCAGGGATTTCACATAAAGGAAGCAATACAAAGAGAACAGAATATTTTCTCATAAAAGTACATGGTACAGCAGGCACAGATCAGGAATATGTAGTGTTGGGGTAACAAGCACTTTAAACCAAATGTCCTAATTAGCATGCTCTTTCAAAAAGACAACAATAATCATTTGTATAAAAACTGCAATTCTGAGGAATCTAAACAGTAGTGCTATAGTGTCAGAATCTTCTAAATCATTCAACAGCAGCACATAGTACAACTCACACTGGTTATGCAGCTAATCTGAGCAGATAAGGGAGACAAACTGCTGACAGGACTGTCTCAGAACAATGGTATAACTCATGCACTGTGAATGTAAGCTGGTATATAAATGCTGCAGGTGGCTAGCGATTCAAGATGAATCGAAAAACTGGTGGGAAAACTGGTGGGAAATAGATGCACTGCCCATCCAATGCAAACTAGCTTGCTACAAAACCATCCATCCTGCTGAAAAGCCACAGGTTGCATTGGTTCATGATAGGACTCGCTAGGCTCTGTAGACTAAGGGAAGGCATCCAGTATAGACCGAATAGGTGTCTCCCAAGCAGTATACTGTATACCTTACCCTCTCTACCAAAAGAAGTCAGCTAGTTGGCTCCTACCACCAAAATGTTTGATCCATCCCATCTCAGACCTGATCAAAGTTTATTGGTTTTCAGCTACCACATCCTTTTGAATTACAATGAAATTGAGCCCTCTCCTAAACTAATATGTTTAAATAACAGGCATTCTTTGCCATGCTAAACAATTTTCAAAACTAGCACACACATCCTGCCATTCATCACACAAGCAAAATCACCCACATGCAGGGCCAGTGCTACCAATAGGCAGACTAGGCAACCACCTAGGTTGTCTAGTCCTAAGGCACCCGGCCGCTGGTTATTCTACTCCCGCACTGTCCACAGAGCTTACCACTATCCACCAGGCGACCGCTCCTCCTAGGTTCCGCCTAGGGTGTCAAAAATCCTTGCACCGGCCCTGCCCATATGCATATATGCATATACTATATGACTAACCTACTTTACATTTTTATGTACTGTATATACCTCCCATGCAATAGCCAGGATATTACAGCTGGAAGCCAACTTCAGGAAAAGCCAAATTGCAACAATTAGGGGTGATATTATACGCATTTGGCTTCTCCTTAAATGTTTTATTTTCTTGTTTTTCTATGTTCAGTTTGGTTTGAATAACTTTTACACCCTTATTTTTAATCACAATAACCTAAGTATCTTTATCCAGAAGAAAAAAACATTTTAGCTGTATTTTCTTTATGTAGGAGTCTGAGATAAGTATATTCCTTTGTTTTCTGACTACAGGTTACCCTATACATCTGCTGGAATTTTGAGGCTGCATGAGTGTGGGGTGGTTCTGTTGGAATACTGAGAGGTATGGCTTTTAGGCTTGGTTAGAACCTTCAGGAGGAAATTAGGGACATGTTTTATTAAACTTTTAATAGTATGAACCAAATTTAATGATAATTCTATGTTTAAAGCAGGGCTCCACCCAAAAGGGGATGCTTTAAGACATCCTCCCCCTCCTCTGCCTATAATTTGGAATGTAATTTTGGAGAGGGGGGGGTGACAGGTACCCACTTCCACTTTGGCTCGGATCACCTAGCCAATCCCCCCTCCCTCCCTGCAGTCTTCTTGGACATTTCATAGGTCCCACAAGACTACGGGACCATTCACAAAGTGCAGTGGGCAGCCGGCTGTTAAGCCAAATGTCACACAGCTGGTTGCCCCCAGTTTGGATAGGAAGGCCGGGAGAGGAGGCATATACACTTGTTGGTGTTACTGCGAGATAGTAAGGTTTTTGTGGGCCCTACATAGCACCTTAAAGCGGTTGTATACCCAAAAATAATACATGCACCTACAGGTAAGCCTACATTAAGGCTTACCTGTAGGTGCTTGCAATATCTCCGAAACCTACACGGTCTCGGAGATATTTGCAAAAAAGACTGTACCGATATCTACGGCGCATGCACGCCGTAGATAACCGCACAGGCGCATGCACTCCGTAGATAACCGCGCAGGCGCACTGAGCGTGGCGGCTCTTGAATGGGAGCCAGCCGGACACTGCCAGAACTCACACATGCGTGGGAATGATGCCGTTCCTCGCGCATGCGCGGGAGTGACTTTTTCGCCGCTCCGGCCAGTCACATCGCCGGAGCGGCGATACCCGGAAGTCACTCCGGGTATCATGGCGACGACGGAGGACGTGTCCGAGGACCGCTGCGGGGGCTTCGATCTAAGGTAAGTAATTGATAATGAGCTAGTATGCTAGTCATACTAGCTCATTATGTCTTTGCCTTGCAGATTCCAAAAAAAAAGTTTTGTGGTATACAACCGCTTTAAAGTAGTTGTTTAGTCTGTAAAAAAACATAATTAAAAGTCAGCAGCTACAAATCTTGTAGTTGCTGACTTTTAATATATGGACACTTACCAGCAGCATCCTCACCCGGGCTAATTTGTCACTAGCCTCTATTCTAACTGTGACATATAAGGAGAGAGAGCGCACAGCTGCCCTAGTGTGATAACATTTATTCAATAGATTCCATAGATTAACCACTTCTCTACTGTGCACGAAAACCCCCTTCCTGCCCAAGCCATTTTTCAGCTTTCAGCGCTGTCACACTTTGAATGACAATTGCGCGGTCGTGCGACGTGGCTCCCAAACGAAATTTGCGTCCTTTTTTTCCCACAAATAGAACTTTCTTTTGGTGGTATTTGATCACCTTTGTGGTTTTTATTTTTTTGCGCTATAAACAAAAGAAGAGCGTCCAGTTTGGAAACAAAACACAATTTTTTACTTTTTGCTATAATAAATACCCATTTTTTTTTTTAAATAAAATTTTCCTCAGTTTAGGCCGATACGTATTCTTCTACATATTTTTGGTAAAAAAAAAAATCGCAATAAGCGCGTATTGATTGGTTTGCGCAAAAGTTATAGCGTCTCCAAAATAGGGGATAGATTTATAGCATTTTTTTGTTATTTTTTTTTTATTAGTAATGGCGGCGATCTGCGATTTTTTATTGTGACTGCGATATTGCGGCGGACACATCGGACACTTTTGACACATTTTTGGGACCATTCACATTTATACAGCGATCCCTGCTATAAAAATGCATTGATTACTGTATAAATGTGATTGGCAGGGAAGGGGTTAACCACTAGGGGCGGGAAGGGGTTAAATATGTTCCCTCAAAGTGTTCTTACTGTGGGGGGAGGGGACTGACTGGGGGAGGTGGCCGATGGTTGTCCCTATATACAAGGGACACAGCATCGGTCCCCTCTCCCTCACAGGACGTGGATCTCTGTGTTTACACACAGAGATCCACTTTCCTGCTCGTTTCCCGGGCAATCGCGGGTGCCCGGCGCCTCCTAGCTCGTTTTAAAGGGAGGACGTCATATGACGTCCTCCCAGAACGAGAGTATCCTCCGCCCGCCGTCTATTGACAGTGGGCGGGGGACAAGTGGTTAAAAAGGTTTCACTCACAAACATAGATTATATATGGCATCTGAGAAGGATTTTGTAATCCTTTCTTTTTCATTATAGACCGTTGCACATGCAACTGCTCCTGATGAGTGGAACCTCCACAAAACGCGTAGAGCCTTAGCCTTATACTACACCATACAATCATGTGATTCTGAGATTCCGCAAAAATAAGTGTCCAAATATCTTATTACCAATATTACAGTTTTTTTAGTAATAACTAGAGTTGAGCGGACACCTGGATGTTCGGGTTCGACGGGTTCGGCCGAACTTCGCAAAAAAGTTTGAGTTCGGGACCCGAACTTGACCCCAAACCCCATTGAATTCAATGGGGACCCGAACTTTTGAGGACTAAAATGGCTCTAAAAAAGTAATGGAAAGGGCTAGAGGGCTGCAAATGGCAGCAAAATGTTGTTAAGCGCATGGCAAGTGCTCTGCAAACAAATGTGGATAGGGAAATAACTTAAAATAACATAAAATACATAAAAATAAAAAATAATAATCTTGACCTAGGAGGACAACGTCCATATGTGTCAGGACCTGGGCTTGAACCTGGGACCTCTTCTGTGTCTGGTATTGACTCTGCACACTGAGCTATTTGGGATGCTGGACAGCTCTCTGCCTGATCTGCTGGATAAACCTGATCCAATGGACAACCGTGCCTTGAGTCTTGATTACTGTTAAACCTTGAACTCCTTGCTCCTCCCATGAACTTCCTATAAAGACTTGTCTCAGCACTTCCTCTTTGCCAGGTTATTTTGCCTTCCCTGCCAGTGCCTTGCTGTTGTCTTTCCTGCTGCCATCTGTACCTACAACCACTCGTGATTGACCCTTGGCTTGTTCCTGGACTTCTCTACTGCCTGATCCCAATCTGCAACCACCCGTGTTTGACCCTCGACCTGTTCTTTGACCACTCTACTGCTTAATCCCAACCTGCAGCCACTTGTGATTGATTCCTTGGCTTGTTTTCTGACCACGCTGCTGTTTCATCCTTGTCTGTTTATCCGCTATTGGACCCCGGCTTGCTCACACCCTGGTGGGGCAAACTTGAAGACCGCGACCTGGTACTAGCTTGCAGCTAAATCCATCTCCACCATCAGGAGCTCTGGGGAAAACAAGCTATTACTTAGACTCCGCACCTCAGGTGAGCCTGTGTCATCTGCCAGAAGTAACTGCCTGTATGCCTGTCCTGCCATTGCTATTGCAATTGGTCTTCAAGCCCGACGCCTGATCGTGACAATATGGAGTAGGAGGTTGAGGTGGCGGTGGATGTGGTGGTGTAGGTCGAAGCGGCGGTGGAGGAGGACAAGGAAGCCAACACTGATTTTTTTTTTTTTTTATTATTATTTTTTTTAAATAGGGTACACCCCAAAAGAGTGAGAAAGATCAAAAATACAACAATGGCTGGGTAAGGCCAGTATACATGTCTATTCTGCACAAGGTACGGACAAGTCCTGTGGGATCCATGCCTGGTTCATTTTAATGAACGTGAGCTTGTCCACATTGGCTCTGGACAGGCGGCTGCGCTTGTCTGTGATAACGCCCCCTGCCGTGCTAAATACACGTTCAGATAATACACTGGCTGCAGGGCAGGCAAGCACCTCCAAGGCGTGAAGGGCAAGCTCAGGCCATGTGCCCAATTTGGAGACCCAGAAGTTGAAGGGGGCAGACCCGTCATTCAATGTTGGTGAAATGCTGCCTCCTGCTAAGACGTTCCATATCAGCTGCTGGTGCTGGTTGTTGTGGCGTGCGGACACAGCTTTTCCAGATTTCGGCCATGCTAACCCTGCCTTCTGAGGTGCTGGCGGTGCTCCGGCTGCGTTGGCGACCTCTTCCTCCTCCTCTGCCTTCGCCTTGTGCTTCCACTGTGCCCCCGCTGTCAGGTGGGAATGCCACCAGCAGTGCATCTACCAGCGTGCGCTTGTACTTGCGCATCTTACGTTCACGCTCCAGTGAGGGAATTAAGGACGGTACGTTGTCCTTGTAACGGGGATCCAGCAGCATGGCCACCCAGTAATCAGCACCTGTTAGAATGTGGGCAACTCGGCGGTCGTTGCGGAGACACTGCAGCATGTAATCGCTAATGTGCGCCAGGCTGCCCAGAGGCAACGAAAAGCTGTCCTCTGTGGGAGGTGTATCGTCTGTGTCCTCTGTATCCCCCCAGCCACGCACCAGTGATGGCCATGAGCTGGTCTGGGTGCCACCCTGCTGTGAACATGGTTCCTCCTCCTCCATCTCCTCCTCCTCATCCTCCACCTCGTCATCCTCCAGAACTTTGCCCTTGCTGGACAATTGTGTACCTGGCGTTTGTTGGTGCAGGAACCCACCCTCTGAGCCACTTGTGAATGACCGCCCTTAAAGCCTTGGAAATGATCCCTCTTCCTCCTCCTCCTCCTCCTGTGCCACATCCTCTTCCATCATCGCCCGAAGCGTTTTTTCAAAGAGGCATAGAACTGGGATAGTAACGCTGAGAATGACGTCATCAGCACTGGCCATGTTGGTGGAGTACTCGAAACAGCGCAACAAGGCACACATGTCTCGCATGGAGGCCCAGTTATCGGTGGTGAAGTGGTGCTGTTCCGCAGAGCGACTCACACATGCGTGCTGCAGCTGAAACTCCACTATCGCCTGCTGCTGCTTGCACAGTCTGGCCAGCATGTGCAAGGTGGAGTTCCACCTTGTGGGCACGTCACATATGAGGCGGTGAGCGGGAAGGCCAAAGTTACGCTGTAGCGCTGACAGGCGAGCAGGAGCAGGGTGAGAACGCCGAAAGTGCGCACAGACTGCCCGCACGTTCTGCAGCAGCTCTGGCATATCGGGATAATTTTTAAGGAACCTCTGCACCACCAAATTCAGCACATGTGCCAGGCAAGGGATGTGCGTCAAACCGGCTAGACCCAGAGCTGCTACGAGATTTCACCCATTATCGCACACCACCAGGCCAGGCTTGAGGCTCACTGCCACCAACCACTCATCGGTCTGTTGATCCATGTCCCTCCACAACTCCTGCGCTGTGTGTTTTTTTCCCCAAACAGGAAAGTTTTAAAACTGCCTGCTGTCGTTTACCCCTGGCTGTGCTGAAGTTGGTGGTTAAGGTGTTATGCTGACCGGATGAGGAGGTGGTAGAGGATGAGGAAGCGGAGTAGGAGGAGTTAGCAACAGGAGGCAAACTGAAGCACCCTGCAATCCTCGGTGGTGGAAGGACATGCGCCAAACTGCTATCCGCCTCAGGCCCAGCCGCCACTACATTTACCCAGTGTGCTGATAGGGAGATATAACGTCCCTGACCGTGCTTACTGGTCCACGTATCCGTAGTTAGGTGGACCTTTCCACTGATGGCGTTGCGCAGTGCACACCTGATTTTGTCCCCCACTTGGTTGTGCAGGGAAGGGATGGCTCGCCTGGAAAAGTAGTGGCGGCTGGGCACGACGTACTGTGGGACAGCCAATGCCATCAGGCTTTTAAAACCAGTGTTTGGGAGATAGAGAGCTGAACGCTTCCATGGGACATTGTGGAGATGGTTGGTGACCCAGGTGCTAGTGTTGCTGGCAGATCCTCTGTTTGCAGCGTGGCACCGCCTCTTCCTCCGAACTACACAGGTCACCTGCATGACGTTGATTCCATGTGGGGTCGAGGACCTCATCGTCCTCCACATCATCTTCCACCCAGTATTCAGCCCTGCCCTCCTTGTCGGTCTGCACAATTGCGAAAGCAGCAGCAGTTGGCACCTGTGTTTCTTCATCATCTGAGATGTGCTGCGATGGTACTCATCTGAAACATAAGTGGTTGGGCATCGGTTCACTCAATCTCTTCCACTTCTGGGGCAGGGCTAGGTGGATGGCCCTGGGAAACCCTGCTAACAGAGTCATCAAAAAGCAGAAGAGACTGCTGCATGACTCGGGACTCAGACTGCTTGGCTAATTTGCAAGGGGGTGAGGTGAAAGACTAATGGACATCGGCTGCAGGTGCCAATTCTGATCTTTCAGCGGGAGACTGGGTGGGAGACAATGTGAAGGAACTGGAGGCACTGTCAGCAACCCAATCTACTATCGCCTGTACTTCTCCTGGCCTCAACATTCGTAGAGCCGCATTAGGCCCGACCAAATACCACTGCAAGCTCTGTCGCCTACTCGCACCTGAGGAAGGTGTTTCACTTGTGCGTGTAGCTGGCACAGATCGAGCACGTCCTCTCCCTGCAACAGGAGCTAAACCATCAGTACCATGACCGGGGCCACGTCCCTTATTTGACGTTCTCCTCATATTTCTCAAATTTAGGATCTTGCCCTAAATGGGTGTTTTTTGAATAGAAGAACAGTATCTAAAGTGTGTATCTCACACGTACAGACATGCAGGAAATGCACCAAATTTTTTTATTTGCCCTAAATAAAAAAAATGTAATAGCAGAATAGAAGAACAGTATCTAAAATGTGTATCTCACATGTACAGATATGCAGGAAACACACCAAAAATAAATTATTTGCCCTAAATAAAACATTTTTGAATAGCAGAATAGAAGAACAGTATCTAAAGTGTGTATCTCACACATACAGATATGCAGGAAACACTGCAAAATATTATTTTTTTCCCTAAATGGGTGTTTTTTGAATAGCAGAATAGAGCAACAGTATCTAAAGGGTGTATCTCACAGTAACATATGCAGTGCTGGTGCACTAAGCTTGCTTAAAATGCCCGCCGACGCCAACCTAACTAACAGACGGATAAAAGTTATCTTTTCTCTGGCACGGGGCTCAGGGCAGGGTAAAAAGATTGTGCACTGCACCCACACAACAAAATCAAGGTAGATCGCTGACCCTAGCAGAGTGACATGCTGTGCTATGTAGATTGCTGAGTAATTTGATTTCTAAATCAGGACTCCTATGATAATTCTCTCCCTCAAAGCAGCAGCAGCAACCTTTCCCTACACTATCTAAAGCAGAGTGACATGCGGTGCTATGTGCCTCTAGCTTATATAGAGGCTGGGTCACATGCTGCACTGGCCAATCACAGCCATGCCATTAGTAGGCATGGCTGTGATGGCTTCTAAGGGCACACGAGTTAAACGGCTGTTGATTGGCTGCCCTGCAGCGCGCCATTACATTGCCGAACACCGAACACGAACATACAGTAAATTTACTGTTCGGGTTCGCTCAACCCTAGTAATAACACAATTATATTGTTCATGAATTAGCATAATCGCATTATCATGTACCAATGTATCTATTACCCATAGACTGGTTATGAATTATGTCATTTTTCATGCATAATAAATTGTTAAATATCATACTCTTTTCTATCATGCTATCTTTGTTATTCTATGTATATGCTTTTAGAAACCATTATCATGTGATTTACATAATTTTATGCTCTTAGCTGTGCTTCATATAAAGTCCCAAACTATTTCCTTTTTGATGTTTGCATATAACAGGGATGGAGGCAGATGAATCTATCCACTCATTGCCTCATTTAAAGTCCCAAAACCCCCTCCCTCCTCTTTAGACCACCAATAAGATTACAAATACCTAAGAATTTGAAGGATTATTTGGTCAAATTTGAATATATCCTGAGGAATGAGACATAGCTAACTAAAAATGTGCTCCTGGCAAAGCACAGATGTGGAGGCTGCTCTATCTGTCCATATGTGGATAGGTAAAGAGGTTTCTCTGATTCAAATGTTCGGTGCATTTTTCAAATAGTTGTTTATTTCATGTAGAACAACAAGGGTTATTTGTCCATTATGGGTATACAAATAATTGTATGAGAAAAAACGAAAAGCAAGTTACGTGTAAGAATTTGAGAGCACCTCATTGATATAGTTACAAAGAAAGATAGCAGCCCACTGTTAATACATTTTGAGGCTTCTCTGGTTCAAGTTCTCAAGACTTGAAAGTTAGAAGTATTTATCGCTTGAACTAGTCTCTATGTAAGGGGGATTTTGATAAATGGCTTCTCAGAAAAGAGTCCATGTGGATTTACCTCCCCGGGATGCTAACACCTAAGGGTCTGAATACCAAGGCTGACCATAATGCTTTCTTATGAATCAATTGTTGAATGTTGCATATTTGGTGTATGCTGATATTTGAGTTTTGGATGAGGAGTGGACTTACTGAAATCTGGAATCCACCTTTAAAGTGGTTGTAAAGGCAGAAGTTTTTTTTTTTTTGTCTTAATGCATTCTAGGGGAACTTTAAAGGGAAACTCTGCGCCAAAAATAAATAAATGGCGTGGGGTTCCCCCAAAAATCCATACCAGACCCTTATCCGAGGACGCAACCTGGCAGGCCGCAGGAAAAGAGGGGGGACGAGAGAGCGCCCCCCCTCCTGAACCATACCAGGCAACATGCCCTCAACATGGGGAGGATGCTTTGGGGGTCTGTGACCCCCAAAGCACCTTGTCCCCATGTTGATGGGGACAAGGGCCTCATCCCCACAACCCTTGCCCAGTGGTTGTGGGAGTCTGCAGGCGGGGGGATTATCGGAATCTGGAAGCCCCCTTTAACAAAGGGGACCCCCAGATTCCGGCCCCCCCTATGTGAATTGGTAATGGGATAAATTGTACCCCTACCATTTCACAATTTTTTTGGTCAAAAATGTTAAAAACCACACAGACACAGTTGGGATAAGTCCTTTATTAAAAATAAAAAAAATTAAAAAAATATTCCAGCGGCAGCGATGTAATCCACTCTCGATCTCCAGCGTTGTAATCCATTCTCGGTATCCAGCGATGATCTCCACTCTCCAGCGATGATGTGTCCAGCGATGATACACACACACGATCCTGGCTCCACTGGAGGAACCCCACGAATGACGCGCTGCCAGCCTGGGGTTACCCAATGACGTGACGGGTGACCCCACTCCCCTCTGATGCAACAGGAAACCCGCGCAACAGAAGGAAACCCCGCCCCCTCTGATGTAACGGGAAACCCGGGGTTACCCAATGACGTGACGGGTGACTCCGCCCCCTCTGATGCAACGGGAAACCCACGGGTTTCCCATTGCATCAGAGGGAGCGGGTTCACCCGTCACATCATTGGGTAACCTGCGGGTTTCCCATTGCATCAGAGGGGGGCAGGGTCACTCGTCATGTCATTGGGTAACCCCGGGTTTCCCGTTACATCAGAGGGGGCGGGGTTTCCCTCTGATTCGCAGGTTTTCCATTGCATCAGAGGGGGGCAGGGTCACCCGTCACATCATTGGGTAACCTGCGGGTTTCCCATTGCATCAGAGGGGGGCGGGGTCATCCGTCACATCATTGGGTAACCCCAGGTTTCCCGTTACATCAGAAGGGGTGAGGTTTCCCTCTGATGCAGGGGTTTCCCATTGCATCAGAGGGGGCGGGGTCACCCGTCACATCATTGGGTAACCCGCGGGTTTCCCATTGCATCAGAGGGGGTTGGGGTCACCCGTCACATCATTGGGTAACCCCAGGCTGGCGCGTCATTTGTGGGGTTCCTCCGATGGAGCCAGGATCATGTGTGTGTATCATCGCTGGACACATCATGACAAAACGTTTTTGTGAAATGGTAGGGGTACAATGTACCCCGTTACCAATTCACATAGGGGGGACGGAATCTGGGGGTCACCTTTGTTAAAGAGGGCTTCCAGATTCTGATAAGCCCCCCGCCCGCAGACCCCTACAACCACCAGGCAAGGGTTGTGGGGATGAGGCCCTTGTCCCCATGTTGAGGGCATGTGGCCTGGTACAGTTCAGGAGGGGGGGCGCTCTCTTGTCCCCCCTCTTTTCCTGCGGCCTGTCAGGTTGTGTGCTCGGATAAGGGTCTGGTATGGATTTTTGGGAGGAACCCCACGCCATTTTTTTTTAATTTTGGCGCGGAGTTCCCCTTAAAATCCATACCAGACCTGAAGGGTCTGGAATGGATTTTTGGGGGTACCCCACGCCAGTTTTTAAAAAAAAAAATTGGCGCAGAGTTCCCCTTAATATCCATACCAGACCTGAAGGGCCTGTTAATGGAATTTTGGGGGACCCCCACACATTTTTTATTTTTATTTTTAAATGACTTTTCTCTGTATTGCTGGGACCCGACAATTCATTACAGCCGCGAGTAGTTTTAAATGACTTTTTTTCCTTCAGAAATGAAATTTTGTGCAGGGACAGTTCTAAACATGGGAAACATGCACTATTTTACAGGCATACTTTAGACACCCCGCCAGGTACAACATTTAATGGAATATTTCCCTTTTATTGTTTCACTTTAAGCATTATTAAAATCACTGCTCCCGAAAAAACATCAGTTTTTAAAACTTTTTTTTGCATTGATACATGTCCCCTGGGGCAGGACCCGGGTCCCCAAACACTTTTTTATGATAATAACTTGCATATTAACCTTTAAAATTAGCACTTTTGATTTTTCATGTTCGTGTCCCATAGACTTTAACGGTGTTCGCGTGTTCAAACTATTTTTTTGCCTGTTCGCATGTTCTGGATGTGAACCGAACCAGGGGAGTGTTCAGCTTATCCCTATTACTGAATAACTCAACTTCTAGTTTTTTTTTTTTTTTAACAAAATTTTTATTGGAAATTAAAAGACAATTGAACAAGTGGAAAGATAAGTACACAAGTACAAAAAAAAAGGTTGTCAGTCAGGTTTAAACAAACAATGGTACATAGAAATATTGATGTAGCTAGTTGGGTACATCAAGTAGGGCAGAAACAAGAGATAAAACTTGACACTAAATCACTAGGAGACTAACATTGTGGGGTTATAGAGAGAGGGTGCTTTATAGACATAATTCTCTCCTAGTGAGGGTACAATAGGTCATCCTAGACAAATACCGATACTGCAATGTGACCAGGAGGTGAGTACTGGATGGATCTGTCCACGCACCCCTATGTTTAGAATCGGGAATAGGGGAAAGATCATAACAAGAAACTAATAAGTGAAAAGGGAGGGGGGAAGCTCCAGAGACAAAGGCAGGCTGTCCGTTCCAATACGTGGATGGTCCCGAGAGTGAAACAGCCATGGTGGGCCATCCGGAAAGTATAGTCTATGCAGTGCCACCAATTTTTACAGCCCTTGTGAGATAGGATCAGCGTATGAGAAGGAGAGTTGTTCCAGAGCCGCCTGGTCAGCTGACGAGAGGGTTGATATGATGAAGGATTCCCATCTGTAGTAAAAGCGCGCTCTAGATCTGGGTTCTTTGAAGTCTGTAAGAAGTCGTTCTTTATAGAAATGGTTGAGGCAGTCCTTTTCGAGTTGGATGAGAGAAGGACTTTGAGGAGAGATCCAGTGCCTGAGAATGAGTCTCCTGGCGACAAGCAAACAGAGCAAAATCCAATCTTTGGAGGGGGGACGTTTGGTGGTCCCGGAGGAGATTGATGCAGCTGGGGAAGGAGACCAAGGTAGCAATAGAGGGTCCCAGTATCCAAATATTAGAAGTAAAGGGTCTTTGGGGAGTTTCAATAAAGTGGTTTTGAATATGTAAGACATGACTTGCGCCCAAAATGAGGAAATGAAGGAGCAGGACCAGAAGCGGTGAGAGAGAGAAGGTCTGGGTACCTTGCATAAAGGACAAGAGGCACCATCTTTATTGGATTTAGGGGAGAGAAAAGGGATATAAGCCCGGTGTGCGATCTTGAGTTGGGTTTCTCTCCAAATTTCATTGGGTGTCAGTCGGAGAGTTTTCTGTAGACCAGATAAGATTTTGTCAGTTATATCTGGTACTGGGAAATCCACAGCCCAGTTAGCAATAGACAAGGAGGACAAGGATGGTGATGATTCTTGCAGGAGAGGTTTGTAGATGTCCGAAATTTTATAACGTCCACCTCGCAATAAAAGTTCAGAAAAGCTGTTTTCGAATCTCCGGAGATTGTCTTTGCAGGTGTTAGATAAGAAGCTAATGCATTGGTTGTAATGGAATACGTGAGAGGGGGGCAGAGAAAATGACAAGGATATTGTGGAAAAAGGAAGTGGTTTTCCAGTGTTGCCATCGCACAATGAGGAAAAATTTGACAATCCTTGAGCCTGCCAGACCGAAAAGGCTTTGCAATGAAGACCAGGGACGAAGTTGGGATTACCTTGGATTGGCAGATGGGGAGAGATAAAGGGAGATAGCTTGAGTGTTTTCCTGATTTCTCTCAAATCTAGAGCTGTGTCCCTCAGCAGGAGATTATGTTGATAAGGGGGGGGGGGACAGTTTTCCATCTGCAGTGTAGGAGGGCCACCAGAGAGTAAGGGTGAGCCATTTCGGATTCCAGGACATAGTTAGATTATTGGGATGAGTGGGCTATCCAATCTAAGCTGGTCCTGAACAAACATGCTAAATTATACAATCTAATATGAGGTAGACTGATACCCCCGTCACGTCTAGGAAGGTGTAGTTTTTTAAAGGCTATCCGAGGTCTTTTGCCGTGCCAGATGAAATGTGAAATTTTGGAGTTGAGAGATTTGACATCTTTGTGTTTCAAGAGCAAAGGTATGGTTTGTAAAGGATAAAGCAGTCTGGCGAAGCTAATCATTTTGACAAGGTGACACCTTCCCAGGAGTGAGAGGGGGAGATCCATCCAGTTTGACAGTTCCCGGTAGAGTTTTGTGAAAGGGGGGGGGTAATTGAGGTGGTAGATGGAAGAGGGTAGTTTCCCAACCTTTATACCTAGATAGGTGATGTAAGAAGAGGCAACCTTAAACATAGAGTGTTGAGTCCAAGGGGGTGGGGAGTGTGTCCCTATGGTGAGAATTTTGTTCTTGGAGTAATTAATACGGAGGCCGGATCACAGTCGAAAGTCGTCAAAGGTGGTTTTAATGGTCAAGATGTCGTCTCTTGGGTTACCCGTAAATATGAGGACGTCGTCGGCGAAAAGTGAGGTGCGAAGTTCCGTTTTGCCTATTTTGATGCCTCGTAAGGGGGCTATCTGAGAAAGGTATCTAGACAGAGGTTCTAAGGCTAAGTTGAACAGGAGGGGAGAGAGAGGGCATCCCTGCCTGGTCCCCTTATGAAGGCGGAAGTCCTCTGAAAGGAGTCCAGCAGCAACAAGTCTAGCTGAGGGCGCTGTATACATGGCATTGATAAGGTGGCAGAAGGGGCCTGAGAATCCCATTTTAGACAGAGTAAGGGAAAGCCAGTCAAAACTTACATTGTCAAAGGCTTTTTCTGCGTCTAGCGTGATGATGGCATAGTCTCCCGTGGGATCTTTTTTGGCTCGCTCAAGGGCCAGGAGTACCTTACGTATGTTAAGGGTGGCTGTCCGCCCTTTCACAAAGCCTGATTGGGCCGGGTGGATGAGGTCCGGGAGGATGACCGCTAGTCTGGAGGCCACAATCTTCGAAAGAATTTTGACATCCAGGTTGAGTAGTGAAATAGGCCTGTAGGAGCCCGGTTCTAGAGGGTCTTTGCCCTTTTTAGAAAGTAGCTTGATGGTAGCCTGGTTGCCTGTCGGGAGATAGGGACCACCCGCCTAGGTATTGGAATAAACCGAGTGGAGTATGGGTGCAGTTATATTATGGAGAGTTTTATAAAATTCACTTGTGAAGCCGTCCAGGCCGGGGGCTTTTGAGGGGCGGAGAGCATGTATGGTGCCTTCTATTTCATCGAGGGAGATGGGGGCATTCAGGGATTCCAGATGGGCAGTGGAGATAGTTGGTAGATTCATTTTTTCAAGGAAGGCCTGGGCTATTTTATGGTCGTTAGGGTCGGGTGCGTAGAGGGCCGTGTAGTATTCCAGCATGGTTTTATTTATGTGAAGTGGGGTAGAATGTGTAGTTCCCATGCGGTCCCGCAGCGAGGTAATGTGCATCGGACGGTAGGTGCCCTTGCAGAGTCTGGATAGGAGTTTGCCAGCCTTATTACCAAATTCATGGAGAGAGGCATCTAGATGTGATTTTTTTGTGAGTTCCAGGGTGTCTGCCCAGGTGTCAAAGGCATTTTTAGCCGCCGACCACTTCGCCGTAGCAGCCGGCGAAGTCGAGGTGGCGAGAATGCGTTGTGCGAGGTGAAGTCTATCGCTGGCCAGTTTAAACTTCGAAAGTGCATTTCTTTTAAAGGAAGTGGCATATGAGATGATCCGACCCCTCAAGTATGCTTTTCCTGCATCCCAGAGAAGGTTCGGATCCCCTGCGTGTGGAGCATTAGCGGAGGAGAACTCAGCCCATGCTCTTTCCATGTATACGCTGAAATCAGCATTATTGTGGAGGAAAGATGGGAAACGCCAGATATTAGGGTGGGGGGACGGTCTAGATTGTCAAGGGTAAGGTGTATTGGGGCATTGTCTGATATGGCTATGTCCCCAACCTCTGTGTCTGAAACGAGAGGAATAAGATTATCGGTCCCAAAAAAGTAATTGATCCTAGTGAGGATCTTGTGAGGATTAGAGTAAAAGGTGAACTCCCTGTCCACCGGGTGCGTTAAGCGCCAGATGTCGGTGAGATGGAGGGAGTCCATGGTGGAGGCAAATAGGGTGGGAACAGAGGTAACGGGTGTTGGGGTAGATTGTTTCGGAGAGGACCTGTCGTCTGGAGGATGCATGAGGTCATTGAAGTCTCCCCCAACTAGGTGAGGTAAGTGGGAGGTATTTAGGAGCCAAGTAGAGAGTTGAGAGTAAAATGTCTTTGTGGGACTGTTAGGAGCATATACATTGGAAATTACTAGGTCTTTAGTGCCAATTCTAACCCTGGAGGAGATGAAACGTCCTTGGTCATCCGTGTGCGTGGATAGAACAGTACATGGGAGGTTTTTGTGGAATAGAAGGACACCAGCCTTCCGTCCAACTGATTCTGACCCCAAGACCGTTCCGACTCAAAGTTTCTGCATGCGACTGAAGTCAGATGCCGAAAGATGAGATTCCTGAAGTAGTGCTACGTCAGCTTTTAGCCTTTTGAGATGGCGAAGAATCTTCATTCTCTTGTTAGGAGAACGGAGACCCTTCACATTCCAAGAGATTACCTTAAGATAACACGGATGATGAGGTGTATAGGCGGCGATTTAGTAGCTGTAAGAGTATAAGTGGGGATCAGGAGGCATGGCTTAAGCTCGGGAGGGATGTGAGCATCTGTATGTGGAGCCCTAGGGTCAAGAGTGTAGGTTGATATGTGGAGTGGGGGGGGGAAGAAAAGAGAACAAGGTAAAACAAAACAACTAAGTAAAGTAAGCATCAGAAAGAACTCCGCTTTTTTCCGCATGAGTTCGCTGTGCAAGGTAGCTCCCCATACAGGACCCTTCATGGAAGAAGGAGACCAGTTATGGTGTCTGAGCGCCCCAGGGGCATCAATAATGTGCAAGGGACCCCCGGAGTGGAGATTATGGCAGGGAGCCAGAAAAGTCGCACAGCGGAGCCATGGAGGGCAATTTAAATGTAAACAAACTTGTGTACAGTGCGGCTTGTTCGCTAAACTACCCTGGTGGAAAAAAATTGGTTTCAGGCATAACATACAGAACAGTAGATTGAGTCAAAAAAGAAACGACAAATGAATTCAGGACAGTTGTGGGAGAGAACACTGGGTGCTCACCAAGGTGTCAGTGCCCGGACGTGGACTCATGGTGACCACGTAAATTAGATCTAGCATCACCAACACCCGGAATGACAGCAAAAAAAAAAAAAAAACATACGACCTGTAATGGCGTGGATGGAAGTTCATGGCGGTGAAAGGGAGTTCATCACCGGGAGTTTAGGTAGCGCTGGTCCGGAGCAGAATGTCTAAAATGTTTTGGAGAGTCCTTGCGAGGGCTTCTCTGTTCCAGAGATCGGAGACTGGAATTCGACTTGGAGGGCGTGTGTGGGTTTGTTTCACCCCGTATGGAGCGGAGAAATGATTCAGCTTCCGAAGGATCCTGGAACGAAAGTTGTTCCCCTTTAGGTGATTTGAGGCGTAGAGTTGCAGGAAATGCCAGGGTAAATTGTATTTGTTGCTTGAAGAGTTCAGAGCAGATTGGTTGAAAAGCTTTTTTTTTCTTGGAGACTTCGATCGAGTAGTCTGCAAAAATGAGGATTTTTACCCCGTCTATTTGGAGAGATGGGGACTGCCGGAATGTCTGTAGAATGAGGGATTTGTCAGCATAGTTGAGGTACTTGGCAATAATGGGACGGGGAGTCTTGCGCTCTGAATTGAAGGACCCCATATGGTGTGCGCGTTCCACTGTGAACAGGCCTGAAAGGCCCAAAGACTCCGGGATGCGTTTTGAGCAGAATTCTGTCAGAGCTGCAGAGGGAAGCGATTCGGGGATGCCTACAAATCGCAGGTTGCTCCTTCTGGATCTATTTTCCAAATCTTCCAATTTTTGAATGATATATTGGTTAGTTTTGTCCTGTGACTGTTCCGTGGCCTGCGCTTGGTAGAGTTCGTCTTCTACCTCTGAGAGGCGGTGTTCCATCTCATTGAGTCTAGTGGAGTGTTCAGCGATTTGGGCTTTGATTTGCTGCATGCCCGCATTGACTGCCTTTTCCCTCGAGGCAGAGATCATGGGGGAGAGAAGGGCTGCTACAGCAGCAGCAATGCGGTGTGTGTTGTCCGCGTCCCCGGGGGTGTGGGAATGGAAAAACTCCCTGGTGTGGCTAGCTGGGTTAATAGCAGAGCTGGACCCAGAGATGGATTAGCAGATGGGGTGGTGGTCTGCTGGGAAGGATGTCCGCTCACCTCCATGTCGGCCGTCTGTGGTTCCTCCACGGCGTGTGTGTAGGCTGAAGCCGGGGCCTCAATTTGTGGCTTGCCCGGCGGCACCGCTGCGGCCGCGAACGAGCAGGTGCCGTTTTTTTCCAAGAAGCGGTCCATCTCAGTGATGGGGGGCCCACGGGTGTGGTGGATGGCTATGGGGGGCCGCTCAGGCTGGTTTTATATGCCGTTTTTCGGGCCCTGGTGCGGGTGCTGTGAGAAGGCGCAGCTACCTCATGCGGCGCCGGAACCGGAAGTAACTTCTAGTTTTAATTGGATGGTGCATGACAGCACTTCCTCCAAACGCAGGCACAATAGAAATGCAACTCACCAGCACTTGTCAGAGCCCAGCAACATTTTACTGACAACACATCTGAATAAAGCAAGCATCCCTGCTAAATAGTTTTGGCCAATCGTAGCTATAGGCCAGCCATATACGTCTCGAATCTCAGCGGGTTCAACAGGAACTGGCGGAAATTCGAACCATTAGTGGGCAGGCTGAATGTACCAAGCTTGCTGGATTTGCTTGTGATTATCAGACAGTGCTGACAGGGGAATACCTCCTGATGAGCTATTGTCTTTCCCCGCCTTCTACCACCCATCCACCAGGAGAAGACAATGGCCTGGCAGGAGGAATTCCTGCATCAACACTGTCTGTGTTGATGGGGGGATTAAGCTAATTTCTTTCCTGCAATCTGTTGTTGCAGGAAAGAAATTTGCTCCGTGTATATCCAGCGTAAGGCAGGCCATACACAGTGTTAATTTCTTTCCTGCACCCACGGGTTGCAAGAAAGAAATTAGCACAATTCCCCCATTAACACAGACAGTGTTGACAGGGGAATCCCTCCTGCTGGGAAATTGTCTTCTCCCGGTGGGTGGGCAGGAGAAGGCAGGGGAAGACAATTGCTCGACAGGAGGGATTACCCTGTCAACACTGTCAACTGTCAGCTGGGGAGGGCGGGGGAAGCTCCCCTCAGTGGGAGAAGACAGTGATTATTGTTAGTGGCTATAGTATCCGCCATCGATAATCACAAGAGAATTCGGCAGGCTGGTTGTATCCTAGTTGATTATCTTGGTACATACAGCCTGCTCATTAATGGTCATAATCTCTGCCGGTTTCTGATTTATAACCATGTATGACCAGCCTTAGACATAGCAAGCTATGACCAAAGACAGGATTGTCTGAAAAACATTAGCTGGGATGCTTGTTTTAAATGCATACTTTCCAGAATGTGAATACTAGTACTCGTTGCATTATCTTTTTTTTCCCATCAGTTGGCAATGAGAATATTACACTGTCTGTCTGTAAAGAATATCTTCATGGTCACATTTGGCTGGTTTGATTTCTAACAAACAAAAAAAAATAATAATAGTAATAAAATACTCAACATCCAAGAACATCTGTGCTTTTCTTTGATTAGTTGAATAATTAGTAAATTGGAACAGCACTTGTGAGTTTAACCACTTAAACTGAAAGCGAGTCTGGGAAAGCACATAACAGGGTTACTGCTTGCAATTATTTTCATAAGTGACTATTTGTAAAAGTGATTGGCTTATTGCAATTACACAAAACATTTTAACAAAGCTGGCTTTGAAGATGCCAGAAAGAGTGTTCACAAATGCTCTTAAAGGCAGGTTTGCCTATATGCTTGGGATTTTCCTTTATTGTTTATGGTTACTAAACCTTTTATTTTTAAATTAGCATCAGAGTATTGTACCATGTAAGTCATCAATGAAATAAGAACGTTTGGAGTTAAAGGGATACTATTGGCTGACTCAATAGACTGAAAATACAAGCTTTTAAAACACGTCAGGTTTCTTTGTCAGGCGTTATACCTAATGAAGAAACCTAGTGTGTTTCAGAAACTTACATTTTCAGTCTGTCGAGTTAGCCAATGAATTGTATCAATAAACCAAAGGTTATGTGCTGAAAGCACAAACCTAGCGCTCACAATAAATTGTCCAACACAAAGGAAAAACACATAAAATTTCATGAAGTAGCAACAAAGTGGTGGTGGGAAGATCCACAGCTGACAACATCAAATGACCAGCCAGCGAGGAAAGCCAGGTATAAGATGGATCCTAATGTGGAAATAGCACGGGGAAACAAAGTTCCGCAGCTCCTGGTGAAATCAGATTCAAGGGAAATCCGAAGGCTTTACAAAAGAACAAAGGTGCCAGGGCGCTGCATCAGTAAAAAGTGTCAGAATTTAATATACACAACATATCCAAACTTACATTTAAGCAAACAGAGAGCAGCACTTACATTTAAGCAAACAGAGAGCAGCACCATATCCAAACTTACATTTAAGCAAACAGAGAGCAGCACCTGGTGGTGATCCATAGCACAGCAGCACAGACCGAGAGAGGGATTGATGAGCTTTTTTATCTCTCTCTTGGTCTGTGCTGCTAAGCAGTATTTATATCTGTAACGGGAGGGCCCGTGGAACCCAGAAGCTCTTAGAAAGTATGAGCCAGAAAATAATGGACATTCAGAATATGTCTTTGTTTGCTTTAAAATAGGTCTGTAATATTAATCCATAATATTCCCCAGGATATAAGTAAAAGGACTATTTACTGGTTGTTGATTCTGAACTCAACAGGTTAATTGAAAGATGTTAATGTCATCACCTCCAACCACCTGGCTGCCTGTGTAATGTAAATGAGTCCAGGACAACTTCTAAAGATCTTTTCATTGTGGATTGTGATAATTAACTCTGTAATTGTATAAAGGAATTAGGTAATTAGCTCATGTAAATTAGGTCTGGTCAAAGGTGTATTTATGATATTGTAAGGTAGCAGACAGCCAGTCTGGGAAACGTAAAGGTCATGCATATTTGCAATTTAAGCCGTAAAGGGATTAGTTAATGAACTCACCTGTTGCCTGCTAAGGGATGTCAGAATAATGTGTATTGGGGGCTCGTTATGTAACCATTGTGTGATGTTGTTGGTGGAGTTGGATCATTTTTCAGTTGGACTACAGTATTTTTTTAGTGTTGTGACAGCAGGAAGGTAAAGTCACCTGGTTGCATCCAGGGGGGTAGATATATTTCGCCCAGATTCAGGCTTTACGCTGACTTATACAACTAGGTGGAGAGTTGTATAAGGCTAGTGGGCTCATGGATGACTCATACCTCTAGGGAGAGGGCTGGGCGTCGTACAGACAGGGAGTTTATGAGGCCAGCTGAAGCTTGTCAGCTCATTTAGGCCTCTATAAGAACTCCCAGATTCATTAGATGTTAGCTCATGCCTGGAACCAGACCTGTGTGGACTGTCTAGGGAGAGTGAACCCCTGTGCGGTGAGACAAAGCCTGTGTGGCTATTTGCTTGGACATTTAAAACCAGGGACTTAGGGACTAGGACAGCACTAGGCTGATCCCAGTTGTTAGTTAGGAAACCTGTATGTTTAGTCAGAGGTCAACTTGACCAGGATTTATTTTGGTTATGTTTCTTTTGCTTTGCTGTGTTTTGTCACTGTAAATAGAAAATAAACCGCACCTTTTTTTGATTTTGAAAACCACAACCTCCGTTTGCTGGGCCTGTTTTGTGTGGGGAGCCCATCCCGGGGGTCACACACACCCGCTGCCAAGCTAACCCCCTCACAGTGTATATAGAGCCTGCTTTCTCAATAAAGATTGTCAGACCTGCTGGAAAACTAACAACAGAGCTGTGTCTCGTTATTAGGGGGGAATTACCATTATGGGTCTCGTTCGCCTGACTGTGGAGTGTCAGTAGCTGCCTTGATGTTCGGGAATGGCATATCATAAACGGCTTTAACCCCTTTCATACTTGTGGTGCCGTTACAATATCTAAATGTCCAAATACTAATTTTGACAAAAGCTGGATGCCCCCCTACCTACCGTATTTGCGGGTGTATAAGGCGACCGGGCGTATAAGACGACCCCCTAATTTTACAGTTTTTTAAGATTTTTTGCCTGTACTCACCATATAAGACGACCCCCTTCGAGGCTTCCGACGCTTCATATTTCTTCCTTCTGGAGCCATATTCTTCTTCATTCTTGCTGGAGCTAGAGCCACATTCTTCTTCCTTCTTGCTGGAGCTGGAGCCAATCACGGTGAGCAATGTATTCTATTAATGAATACAAAGCCTGCTTGGATTGGCAGAGGCTGTAACATCATCATTTTTTTTTTTTTTGTACCATTAAAAGTTATCTGTTTTCATAAGCGGCGTGGTCCACCTGTGGCTTCTTTATCCAGGGGGAGTCCAACTCTCTAGGTTTCTCCCTGGTGGGTTTTTCTGTAACATCATCAGCCCACGCCTCTCTGACTCTCAAAGCCAATCCGAGCAGGCTACATTATGTAGCCTGCTCGGATTAGCAGAAGTTGTTACTCCAATCCGAGCAGGCTCTGTATTCATTTGAATGCATCACTCACCGAAGCTACATACAGTATTACTGCACATCCAGCAGGCATCCGAGCAGCTGAACCGGCGTATAAGATGACCCCTGCTTTTTGGCCAGTTTTTTTAAGTGTAAAAGGTAGTCTTAAGCCTCGTACACACGGTCGGACTTCCATCGGACTTTTCCGTGTTTTTTTGTCCGAACGGAGTTGGTCGGGAACACCCATAGCATACACATGCTCTGACTTTTCTGCAAACTTTCCCAAAACTTTTTCCAACATCACGTGTTTTTTCTGCTCTTTTCTGCTATTTACCGCCACCCTTTGGTCAACTTCTGCTATTGTTGGTTGATTGTAACATTATTTGTTTTGTCCATCGGACAAAAGTCCAATGGTTTTCTGTACACACGGTTGGACTTTGCTCCATCTGACTTTTGTTGGGCAAAAGTTTGTCCGTTTGCAGACCCAACATTTGTCCGATGAAAACAAAAAAAAAACAAAAAAAGTTTGTCCGATGGAGCGTACACACGGTCGGATTGTTGGTCCAACTTGCTCAAAATGAAGTTTGTTGGCCAAAAGTCCGACTGTGTGTACGGGGCTTTATACGCCAGCAAATACAGTATTTTCTTAAACAGTCAGGTGCATATATACTGTAGCAATGAGTTAATCTTAGACATGTGCATGACAAAAAAAAAACTGTTTTGTTTTTGTTTCGTTTAGATTCGTTAATGTAGTTATTTAGTTTAGTTAAATTTGTTTTATACGTTCAATTCGTATTCGGGATTCGTTTTCTGAAATCATATTTGGAATTTGTTTTATCTTTTTTCTAATTTTCTTTGAATTTACAGTTTTTTTTTTCGATTCAAAACCTTCAAATCGATAAATTCATTTAAGATCTTCATCATATGATTACAATGACTCTTAAAATCACCTTTGGCTTCACAAAAACAGCAATATTTTGAAATGGAACTCTAATAACACACACAGGGGGTTATTTACTAAAGGCAAATCCACTTTGCACTACAAGTGCACTTGGAAGTGCAGTGGCTGTAGATCTGAGGGGGACATGTAAGGAAATAAAAAAACTCAATTTTAGCTTGCACATGATTGGATGATAAAATCAGCAGAGCTTCCCCTCATTTCAGATCTACCCCTTAGATCTACAGCGACTGCACTTGCAGTGCACTTGTAGTGCAAAGTGGATTTGCCTTTCGTAAATAACCCCCACAGTTTTTGATTTCAGAAATATGTTTACAGTTCAAATTCAAATGAAATTTGATGAATTTCGTTTAGTTATTCGGAGCATTTGATAAACGTCATTTAAACTGTAATTTATACTGTAATTTGGGTATTCGGATATATCCAAATCTCTAAATAAAGAAAAATGTGTTTGCATATTAATTTGGAACAAAACTAACCGCACATGTCTAGTTAATCTAGACATTCTGCTCCAAGCTAAGGTTCGTTCATGCAGAAGCAGTGGTTTACTTTGCAATAGTCAAGCAGTTCAATGAACCCACTGTGTTTCCAAGTCCTCTAACTTACAGCCAGGGAAAACATCAGACAGTAGCAGCATCATCTGGCGGATGGCCAGAACAGATGCAGATGCAGTTGAACCAGTCTTAAACAGAATCCAGGTTCCAGACAGGCAGACAGAGCCAGGGCCGGACTGGGAATATAAACCAGCCCTGGAAATAATTTCATACCAGCCCCATAGCATTATTATACCAGCCCAACAGCATAACGTCATTATTTTCTTGTTCATAAAGCACATTTGAAGAGCGTATTATATGTAGATAGACAGATATGAAAGCACATACAATATATATATATATATATATATATATATATATATATATATATATATATTGTAACGGTGCGACTCTGTGCGACCTTAAAGAGTGTTGGTTTACACCAGAGTTTGTAGAGAAAGACATGCTGATTGAACAGCTGTGTCTTTGGCTTTTTAGTCCTGCCCTGACTATGGTTTAGGGCCCCACCCAACAGACAGGAAGTCTGTGCTTGGAGAGTCAGATGGACTCTCCCATCCCTCTGAGTGGAGTCAGAGGCTATCTTCGCTGCATGGGTGCAGCCAGAATAGGCATGTCTGCAGGAGGCAGACATCGTTGGTGATTCAGCAACAAAGGTGCTGACCAGGGGTAAGCGAGGAGACAGCTTAACTCTTGGAAACTGTTTGGGTCTGAGGAGCAGACCTAAGGCCTAGGCCAAAGGCCTGAAACAGCTGGATAGCAAGGAGGTAAAGTTAGGAGGCTAAACTGTTGAGTATACAAGATACAGGAATGGTGGAACCCCCCTGTGAATGCTATGGATGTATTTGTGAACGTTTGTGCTTTTAAATAAAAATGGGCTACCATGCCCTTAAACAGAGTTTCTGACTGGCCTGAATCACTGAAAAAACGCATCCACCATGAGAGCTAACAACCCCTAATGGGAGCACAGAAAGCAATAAAAGCAATGATACGTGACGAAACGCATATGGGAGCGACGTGCTGACGTCACCACGCTGATACAAGGGAAGGGTGTTCATTTGTAAGCCGGCCGGCTTAACTTAATGCTTTTAATCACTTTCTTCATGTAAGTGTTTTTTCTTTTAATTAATAAATTGGACTGTACGTTATTACCCTATGGTCTATGTCCTTTTCCTTTCACCGGTCCTGTTATTTGATTTACCCGTGATCGGGAGGATCAGGGGAAGAGTGAATTGCGGTGCAGTATGCTGTGGGTCCATCCAGGCAAAGCTGTGACTGGGCTAGTACAGTCGACTGCTTATCGTGGGCTTATCTTTGGTAAGCTGCCAATCTGTGTGGTGGAGGGCACTGTCTGTCCAATAAGATCACTGGGTGTTGGAGTCATCTACCGTTTGTGTGTTCAAATCCCTCTGATGGATGTCCTTTAACCCACCCTAGGACTGTTTTTGAAGTTCGATTTGGATTGATTCAATTGATTTTGCACTTTAATAATTGTCTTTCCAGAGGCTGGGATTGGTGTATTGCACGTGCCTTATTTTAATAAAAACAGACACGCGCTATTATTCCTCTGCACTCTATCCAAAACTCTATCCAAAACTAAAATAAAAGTTTTGCCTTTAGTAAAGGCTACGGGTAGACATACTAAGGCCCCTATCACACATGCACACAATTCAGGTCCGCCTGTCAGTTTTTTAGGTGGACCTGAACGGACGCTCCATGCAGTTCTATGGAGCGACTGATGTCAGCTCCAAAATTCAGACGGATAGAAACTCTATTTTCCATCCATCTGGCAGATCGGATGAAAACACGGTAGGTTTTCATCCGATTCCCCATAGCAGACAGCAGAGATCTGACAGGTCCGTCTCTCCACAGTGAGCAGAGATGGACCTATCATCCACCGGCTCAGCGGGGATCAACAGATCGATCTCTGATGAGCAAGCGGAGTCTGTGAAAATGGACATTAATGTGTAAAAGGGGCCTAAGGCCCCTTTCACACTGCTACGACTTGAAAGTTGCGCGATGCAGCTGCAATTTCAGGGAATGCCAACTTGAGGTTTATGGACCTCAACTCACATCAAAGTCAGACCAAAGTAGTGTAGGGACTACTTTGAAGTCGCACATATATGAATGGTACTCATTGGAAATCATGGGGTATGACTTGTCATGCGACTTTGCAGTCCAAAGTCGCAGGACAATTCACACAAGTGTGAAAGGGGCCTCAACAAGCTTTCTTGATTAGAGCAGGTGTGCTTAGACCATTGATGTCCTTTGAGTATCTAATTGACATAAAAGCAGGACTTCCACTGGATCCAGACAGTTGAATTGAGAACAACTAGTGAGAGGAGCCTGTACACCAGTATGGTGTTTCTTTTTTTTGTTTTTCATTTTTTGTGCATGTCAAAATGATAGTTGTACAGGTAATGCAAGTGTTAAAGTAAGTAACCTCTTCAATTTATATCAGGAGCTAATAAAACATGTTTCTTTCATTTAATAAATGACCACATAGTATTAAAAAAAGTATTTTTAGCATTCTCAACACAAGGTTGACTTCCTTAGTACTCCTGGCACTTATTGTGGGTGGTGGATCTCTACAGTCAAACCCATTAACTATAGACATCTGCCAATGGAGAGCAGGCTGTCAATTATCAGTAAGACTCCAATATCATTTTCAATGACTCACAAAAACTGTATTAAAACTAGGTTGTCAAACATCAAAGTCTTCTGACTCAGGGTGTAAGGTTTCTGCTAATTTATTAGGGAATTAGGGAATCTAGGGGATATTTATACAGTATACACATTCTGTATATTTATTTACTTCTCTATTGTATTACACTTTTGTTGCACTTCTTTTTACTTATGGGGAGTTTGGATCTGGTCAGTAGGGACCAGATCCCCCCTCCCACCCCCATGCAGCTTTGAATTAACAGATCAGCTTTAATAGTGATCTTATGCTGCAGGGAGAGGCTGGATAGAGCTGTAACAGCTATGCCTGAGCCTCTATACTGACTGGAAGGGCAGTGACATCGCTACACTTGCATGTAAATGCATTGTGGTTGCATTCTTGTCTACAGTGTGGTCCTATGGAGCAATCTGTAAAAGGATTGGAAGCCCAGGAGCTAATTATTTTAGCTCCTGAGCTTGGTACTGAACCAGTTTCAGCACTGCAAGTTGCTGCTCGGACCCAAAAGAGAACCACTGGGTCTAGGTACCATCGTAAAGTGGCAAACCAGACATAATTCTTGTGACATTAATGTCACCTAGTACTCAAGTGGTCAATAACAACTTTGTGTTGTTATTGAATTCTGATATTGTTTTTCAAACACACTCATTGTGAGCAATGATAAAAAAAAGACAATGGCATTCTGAAAACATGGCACATGGTAACGTGCAGCAGCATTCATATTTGTTAGACAAACATCTATAGCCTATCACCTCATTCAGTGGATATGTATGAAGGGGGCCTGTGCTACAACAGGATGTGTGGGCTTACCCAACAAGTTTTGAACTGGTATTAATTATTGTGGACACATTTATTTATCTACTAGATTATCATCATTAGTTAGAGATGGGAAACATTTGCACAACACTAAAGAAAAAAAACCTTAAGGGGCCAGTCTCTCTAACATGATCATGTAGATACAGTTTTGTAAGATAAGCAGAATTTAGCTTTGTATATCTCTTTGGAGGCGGCAGGGAATTCAATCACAATAACAACCTGCCAAAATGACCAGTTCTGTTCCTGCCTGTCTTGGACTTTTTTCCCTGCTTGTATTTATACTCCTGTTGCATTCACTGTAATATAAAATAAATTACAATTTTAACAGGTAGAGCAATTGCGAAGGCAGTTATGCAGATGAGGTTATCAAAGGATATAAAACATATGTGTACATTACATGATTTACCGCTCTAATAGTTTTCAAAAACTGGAATATCACTTTTGAGAATCCTTACCCTTTAGATTTGTCTCTCCAGAAACATACTTTTCAAAATATTGCATTAGAGAGTTGGAGAGTAGTATAGTGTGTGCGTGTAGAGATCTGTAATCACAGAGTGAATCGGTTTTCTCAGTTCAAGACAGTGGCGGTGCGTCCATAAGGGGCCGCCCCCTCTCTCCTGGCACCGCTCTATCACCATAGATAGATTCATGCATTTCATGAATCTATCTATGGTCACCACTGACACCCCCTATTCAGGTGTACGGCCCCTTTTCGTAGGCTCTAATAGGCGCCCAAAAAGGTGAACAGCGGGCACCATGCTGGGCGCTCGCTGTTCACTCAGCGTTGTGATAGCAAAGCGAATTAATTCGCTTTGCTAACACTGAACCGCCTCTCAGCCAATCAGGTGCTTGGGTCTGTTACCTGTCACCTGATTGGCTGAAATGTCAGGCGCTGTGATTGGATGACTGATAGAGAGGACGGAAAAAGAAATCGAGAAGCATGCAGGACACCGCCGCTGTCCCGCTGCGAGACAGGTAAGTTCCGGGCGATGCACACTGGCAGCATTTTATGGGGCACAGTAGCGGCAAGTGGCACACTGGCAGCATTTTATAGGGCACAGTAGCGGCAATTGATGGGTACACTAGCAGCATTTGATGGGGCACAGTAGCGGCAATTGATGGGCACACTGGAAGCATTTGATGTGGCACAGTAGCGGCAATTGATGGGCACACTGGAAGCAATTGATGGGCACGGTAGCGGCAATTGATGGGCACACTCGCAGCAATTGATGGGCACACTGTCAGCAATTGATGGGTACAGTTACAGTAGCCGTGGGTTTTTTTTTAACAGTGAATGGTTTTTTATTGAAAAGAATCAAAGTTGACAATGATACAGTATATGGACAGCAAGTACAAACATAAACATAAGGTCACAGAGGTCTAAGGAAACAGGTCAATGAAAATCACAAATCGTTGTCTCAAAATATCAGTAGTCTATAGCATATAGTGCATAGTTGTGAACCAGTGCCAATATCAAAAGTAGCTATAGAAGGGAAAGAAAAGTAGGGAAGGAGGAGTGAAAGAAAAGGGGGGAAGGGGGGGAGGTGGGCAGAAGAGAGAAGGAAAAAGGAGGAGAAAGAAAAAAAAAAGGGGGGGAGGAAAGGGGGGGAAGGAAGTGGGGGGGCGGGAAAGGGAGAGGGGAGGGGACATAAAAGACATATGATAAAACAAAGTTTCTAGTCACAACCAGGAGACAAAATAGAGGACAGCAATAACAAGTAGGATTAACCCATGAGCTCTAAAGCTCCTTTCCATGTGCACCGATCCATTGGGACCAGACCTTATCAAATTTTTTGGGGCAGTTTCTACTCTCGTATGTTAGCTTGTACAAAGGTAGGACAGAGTTTATCGTGGCCGTCCACGCTTGAAGCGTGGGAGGGTCGGGCTGCTTCCACTTAAGAAGAATCTCTTGCCTAGCGTAGTATAGGGCATAGAACAAAAACACTTTTTCATGCCTGGACACCTCCACACCCTCCATGACCCCAAGTAACGCCAGGGCCGGGTCCAAGGTAAGGGACCAGTCCCCAAACATTCCCAGGACACCCAACACCCCCTCCCAGTATGGACGCAGTACAGGGCATGACCACACCATATGAAAGAATGTGCCTGGAGACAGACCGCATCTAGAGCATTGAGCACTCGTTCTGGGGTATATGTTCGCTAATCTAGCGGGGGTATAGTATGCCCTGTGCAGGAATTTCAGTTGGATGAAGCGATCTTTAGCTGAAATCATTTTAGTAATATAGTCAGACACCACCTCCCCCCAGGTCTCGTCGGTCAGGTCTGGGATGTCCGCCCTCCATTTATCGCAGACGTTCGTCAGGGGCGACACATGCGCCGCGGAGAGGTAAAAGTAGAGGGAGGACAGGGGCTTATCCATGAATTTTGATATGAGTAGTCGTTCAACCGCATCAGTCTGGAGGGTCAGAGGATCAGGGAACTGTGCCAGCATCGCATGCCTGAGCTGATAATATCTGAACCTCATGGAGGCAGGGAGATGGAACTTAGCCTTCAACGTCTCAAAGGAAGAGAAGGATCCGTCGGTGTAAACATGCTTGATGGTGACTACCCCTCTAGCCGCCCACAACTGTGGCTCTGGGAGCCCATAGATGTGCGTCAACAATGGGTTACCCCATAGGGGAGTATGGGGAGAGATGACCGAGTCCGATCTGTAGACCGATCTGGCTCTCTGCCACACCAAAATGGTTGTGTGCATTAAAGTTGTGACCTGGGGGTGGGCCCTAGGCCCTCTATAGGGTAAATTAGTCAATGCCGCATAAGATCCCAAGATGGCAGCCTCGAAGGTCACCGCCGGGTTCTGCCTGGGCTGATCAAACCACCACCGGACCGTAACCAGGACTGCAGCCCAATAGTAGAGCAGGAAATGGGGCAGTGCCAGGCCCCCCTGTGACAGGGGGCACTGGAGTGTCCTCCTTGCCAGTCACGGGATCCTGCCAGCCCAGACAAATGTAGAGACAATGGAGTCAATCTTTTGAAAAAAGGACTTAGGGAGTGGGCAGGGAGTGTTCCTAAAAAAATACAAAAATTTGGGGAGATATACAATTTTTACTAAATTCACCCTACCCACCGGGGATAGGGGCAATGTTTTCCAGAGTTGGCATTTCCTGCCGACTGGGTCAACAGGGGAAGAAAGTTGTCATCGATATACGCCTGAGGGGACCCCTGGACCACCACCCCAAGATATTTAAATTCGTCCACCCATTGGAGTGGCATGTCTGTGACCGCCCCGGAGCCCGAAGGGTGGAGGGAAAAAAGAACTGACTTGTCCCAGTTGACACGAACCCCAGAATATTTCCCGAATTGGTCTATTATCTCAAGTGCCGAAGTGAGAGAGGGTCCCGCATCAGCCAAGTACAGCAGGGTATCGTCGGCATACAGTGAAATTTTCTCCTGAAGTGTCCCGACCCGAATGCCCCTCACCCTCTGATCCTGCCGGATTAAGATTGCCAGGGGTTCAATCGCCAGGGCAAAAAGCCCCGGAGAAAGGGGGCATCCCTGCCTGGTGCCCCTATGTAGTTTAAAGGGAGGGGACAGCAGGCCATTAACCCTGACCCGGGCGGTTGGGTCCCTGTAGAGCAGTTGAATCCAGGAGATAAACCTAGGCCCAAAACCAAAATTCTCCAGCACCTTCCAGAGGAAAAGCCACTCGACCGAGTCGAATGCCTTTTCAGCATCAAGCGCCGCCACCACCCCAGCATCGCCCTCACCAGCCAGATTGACGTGGGTATACAGCCTATGGATATTGATATCCGTGCCTCTGCCTGGCATGAAGCCGGACTGATCTGGATGGACCAGAGCTGTGATCACTCTATTCAATCGCGTTGACAGTATTTTGGCCAGCAACTTGGCATCCACGTCGATCAGGGAGATCGGGCGATAGGACTTGCACAGTTCGGGGTCCTTACCCGGCTTTGGAATAACCACTATGACCGCCTCTGACATGGAGGCCAGCAAGGCCCCATCCTTCAGTGAGGTCAGAAGCATGGAGTGAAACTTAGGGGCCAGATCCTCAGCATACGTCCTGTAGAATTCTGTGGGGAACCCGCCAGGGCCCGGTGTTTTCCCAGCCTGAAGTGAGGAGATAGCTCGCTGGACCTCCTCAAGGGCAATAGGGGAGTCAAGTTGGTCTCTATAGGTATCGGTCAGGACTGGGAAGTCAACGTCCGACAGGTAGATATGGAGGTCATCTGACGAGTAGTCAACCCAGGTAGAATAGAGGTCAGAGTAATAGGACACAAAACACCCATTGATCGCCCCAGATGAAGTCTGTCTGACCCCGGCACTGTCAATCAAGGCGGGAACGCTCATGGAGGCAGACTGCTCCCTGACCAACCACGCCAGCAACCTACCCCCCCGCTCACCCTCCTCAAAGATCCTTTGGGACTGTTGGAGCAACTTCTTTTTTAGTCAGGGCAGTACGAAGCAGCATAACCTCTCTGGTGCCCTCCTGAAGCTTAGTATGGATCAGTGGATCACCTGACTGGGCATATTGGCGCTCCAGGGAGGCGGCCTTATCCTCCGCCTCAACTAAATCGGCCTTCAGTTGTCTACGAGCACCGCCAATAAGTGATTGATACTGGCCCCTGGAGGAGGCTTTAAAGGCATCCCAAAGCACCGCCGCCGGGGCCGACCCCGGATTAAGAGCCCAGTAAGTGGTCATATGCAGGCGAAACCCAGAATCCACCCCAGGGTCAGAGATCCAGAATCTCGACAGCCGCCACAATTTATCAGTGGGGGAGCCTTCCAGAGACAATTTAAGGAGGAGTGGGGCATGGTCGGATATACCTCTTGGAAGAATGGAGATCTGTTCGACCCTAGATAATAGAGGTCTCCCCACATACATCAAGTCTATGCGTGAGAGAGTCCTATGGGTGGCCGAATGACAGGTAAAGGACCTATCGGAGGGGTGACGCCACCTCCACAGGTCCATCAGGCCGTAGGTCTCCGCCCAGACCGAGAGATCCGAAGTGGATCCCCCCACTGAGCCAAGACGATCGAGCCCAGGGTTAGGCGGCATGTTAAAATCCCCTACAATCATCAAGTTATCAGTACTATAGTTGGCAATGAGGGGGCCCAGTTTGTGAAGTACCTTGACCGACGCAGGAGGGGGTAAATAGACACCCACCAGCACCATCTCGAGGCCCTCCACCATTGCATGTATTATTATGAACCGTCCATCCGGGTCAAGCACGAGCCCCAAGAGCCTAAACAGCAGGGACTTGCGCACCATTATACTAACCCCCCTAGCAAAATTAGAATAGGTGGAGTGGTAGTGATGACCAACCCAGGTTTTTTTTTAGACTAAGGGTTTTCCTCCCCATGAGGTGAGTTTCCTGAAGGACACATATATGAGGGTTGTAGGTCTTCAGGAACTGGAACACCAGTAACCGCTTCACAGGGGAGTTAAGGCCCCTGGTGTTCCAAGAGACAAGTGTCAGCGATGCCATTCAACAAGCAGGCGCATCAGTAATGGAGAGTAATCAGAGGACAGGCCCGACCCAGATGGAGTGGAAGCAAGCAACCCAATAGTACACAAAGAGTATCCCATGAAGGGTAGTAAAAACGTAGGCCCAATTGACTGTATCACATATTTAACCATAAAATAAACAGTAAAACAGAAAGAAAAAGAAAAACAAAACCAACAACAAAACAACCCCCCCCCTCCCCGCCAACCCCCCCGAAACAGCAGGTGGCTCCTCTTCCCAAAAACAGCACGGCAAGCCGCCATGCATTGGAGGTAACATGTGCAAGGGGCTTACTGAACATAAGTCTACAGACCCATAACTGCTAGGGTTGTCCGGATAATAAAAAATGGTGCCAGTCTCCCAGTAGGCTGGGGGTACAAAACTTGGTGCTATTACATGCCTTCCTCAGAAAAAAACACATGGGCCCCCGGCTTTAGCAAAGGTCCCCTGTAGTTGACAAACAGGGAAAGGGCAACATAATGGGGGCATAGGGGGTACAGGTTAGCATGTCTTACGGGCCTTCCTGCTGTGGGGAGCATAGTGTAGTGCGACCCCTTGTCTCTCAGCAGGATAACAGGTAGGGAAAAAAAAAAAAAAAACACCAATAAAGAATAAAAAGCAAAAACCAAAGGGGAAATGTCAAGGTATCACAATGGCAAAGGGGGAAGACCACAGTCAAACCGCAAGGCAAGAGGAAGGAAGATTGCCAGAGGGCCACATGTATGCATGGAGGATGGAGAACTTCAAGGCAACAAGGAAGTGTAGTTCGTATACTTGCTTTATCCCGCACGGATCGTATCAAGCCAGGAAGACGCCTCCTCAGGTGATGTGAAGAATCTCACTCGTTCGCCATCTTGGACCCTGAGCCTGGCGGGAAACAGCATACTGTATTTCAGATTTTTGGCGCGGAGGCAGGAGCGGACCTGGTCAAATGACTTCCTCTGCTTCTGCGTTTCAATAGAATAGTCAGGGATTATAAGGAGTTTAGCGTTCTCATACTTCAGGTCACCCACACTTCTAGCCTCTCTGAGGACAAGGTCCCGATCCCGGTAGTTCAGCAGCTTAAAGATGAATGTGCGTGGGGGGTTTCCCGGTGGGCCCCTAGCGGCAGGTATCCTATGAGCCCTCTCCACCACGAAGTGAGGGGAAAAAGAGGCACGGGGTAGGAGGGTGCGCAGCAACTGCTCCGTAAACGTGGTGGTGTCGTTCCCCTCAGACCCCTCGGGCAGCCCTATGATGCGCAAATTGTTGCATCTATTGCGGTTCTCGGAATCTTCAGCACAGAACTCCAGGTGCTTGACTCTAATTTTAAGGGTATGGAGGTCAGCCGTGTGTTCCCTTTGCACATCCTCAGCCGCAGACACATGCTGCTCCACCTCTGACACCCTGCCTTTAAAAGCGTCAATATCTCTCCTAATCAGGCCCAGTTCAATATACATGCTGTCAATCTTCTCTGTAAGGGCTGTTTTACAGCCATTAATGGCCTCCATGAGGGCTGTGTGTTCAGGGGAGGTTCGGGGAGCTGCAGCCCCATGACTCACCTCCTCCTCTTCCTGAGCCGACATGATGGGGGAGACTTCTGTGGCCTTCCCTTCAGTATGGCGCGTGGTCCCGCACTTCTTCTGGCTCTGCCGGCACGCTGATCCCCCTCTCCGATAGCCGGGAATGAGCAGGGGTTGCCCGGGGCAGAAAGCAAGCGAACGAGCCGGTGGAAGGGCTCCCAGCACCGCAGGGAAGAAGGAGAAAAGATCCGGACGGCGGAGCGGAGCTAATACACGTACGCTCCCATCGCCATCTTGGACACGCCCCCTACAGTAGCTGTGTTTTATGGCACAGTGGCTGCGTTTGATGGCTACAGTGGCTGAGCTTGATGGGCACAGTGGCTGCGTTTGATGGGCACAGTGGCTGCGCTTGATGGGCACAGTGGCTGCGCTTGATGGGCACAGTGGCTGCACTTGATGGGCACAATGGCTGCGTTTGATGGGCACAGTGGCTGCGCTTGATGGGAACAGTGGCTGCACTTGATGGGAACAGTGGCTGCGTTTGATGGCACAGTGGCTGCGCTTAATGGGCACAGTGGCTGCGTTTTATGGCACAGTGACTGCGTTTGATGGCACAGTGTCGGCCATTGATGGGCACAGTAGCTGCGTTTGATGGGCACAGTGGCTGCAATTTATGGGGGGGGGTTTCAGTTGGTTTGCGCCCCCCCCCCTAAAATTTTGAGCACCAGCCGTCACTAGTTCAAGAAAAAAAGACTACAAAGTACCCCTTGCTAGTTCACTTCAAAAATTGCAGAACATTTGGGGGTTTTATGCTCAGAAACTTCTTGATCCCACCACTGGACTTCTAAACTAAGGGGATATTGCATTTTTATGCCCAAAGGGCACAAAGGGCAATGAGGTGAGATGTGCTGTACCCATGACATAATAATTCTTAAAAGGAAGTACTATACATCATTATAGATTGTAATCATAGGGATTACAATCTAAAATTGATAAATTAGAGCTATTACATCACAAAAAGTGTGAAAAAAGGTTGCCCTGCATAGACTGGAGTGAACCAGTAACTTTTCCATTTACTAGTTACCTATATCCAGAGAAATTGCAAACATACAGCAAGCAAACTGAATCTTGGTGTCTATTCTGCAAAATTGTCATTGGAGGATTTGTTTTTAACAGCTAACTGTTATTACAAGCTGCACTTAAAGAGGAAGTAAACCCCCCTTCCCACCCCCACCCGAAAAAACGGGATAAAAGCAAACCCTGCAAGAGAAAAGCATAATGAGCTAGTATGCATATCATACTAGCTCATTATGTGGCACTTACCTGAAATCAAAGCCCCCAAAGTCCTCCTCATTCCCCTCCACCGCCATGTCCCCTCGGAGCTTCTTCCTGGTATCGGCGCTGTGATTGGCTGGAACGGCAATGTCGTCACTGAGCGCGGGACCGGCAGATTCCCGGCTTGATCCCATTCATTATGCCGGGACGCTCAGTGCACCTGCGCCATTGTCTACGGCATGCACCGTAGACATCGATGCAGTGTTATCTGCAAATATCTCCTTAACCGTGTAGGTTAAGGAGATATTTCTTGCACCTACAGGTAAGCCTTAATCTAGGCTTACCTGTAGGTGCAAGTTGTCAAAGTGGGTTTACAACCACTTTAAAGTGGTTGTTAACCCTGTACAACCACTTTTACCTACAGGTAAGCCTATATTAAGGCTTACCTGTAGGTACTGGAAATCTCCTAAACCTGTACGCTTTATGAGATATTTACCATATACGCTTGTGCCAACGTCATCAGTGCATGCGCACTAAAAAAAGGGCACGATCGTGCCATCTCTATAGGGCCCATGCCGTGACCGTTGGCACATGTGCAGGAGTGACATAACGCAACTCCAGACAGTCAGAGAGCCAGAGTCCACAGCCCTGGAAAGGAAGAGGGATGAAGATGGAGGCTTCCACACAGAGGGGACAGCGGTGACATTGCTTGCTTCCTTTGCAGATAAGTGCAACATAATGGGCTAGTATGCAATGCATTGTAGCCTATTACACTTTTACTTTTCAGGGGAAAAAGAGGAAGTAAAACCCATCAGGGTTTACTTCCTATTTAAGCTGGACATAGATGAGTCAGTTTTATGTTTAGTTCTGACCCGATTAGAATGTGTGAACTGTTTTCTGGCAGCGGAAAGACTACATATTAGGGATGAGCCGAACACCCCCCTGTTCGGTTCGCACCAGAACCTGCGAACAGACCTAAAGTTTGCGTGAACTTTAGAACCCTATTAAATACAATGGACTCGAACGTTCAAAATCCAAAGTGCTAATTATAAAGGCTAATATGCAAGTTATTGTCCTAAAAAGGGTTTGGGGACCGGGTCCTGCCCCAGGGGACATGTATCAATGCAAAAACAAGTTTTAAAAACGTTTTTTTGGGAGCAGTGATTTTAATAATGCAAAAAGTAAAATAATAAAAAGTGAAATATTCCTTTAAATTTTGTACCTGGGGGGGTGTATAGTATGCCTGTAAAGCAGCGATTGTTTCCCTTGCTTAGAACTGTCCCTGCACAAAATTTCATTTCTGAAGGAAAAAAAGCCATTTAAAACCACTCGCGGCTAAAATGAATTGTCGGCTCCCGGCAATACAGAGAAAAGTCATTGATAAAAAAATAAGGGAAACAAGCGCGACTTTACAGGCATACTATACACACACCCTAGGTACGAAATTTAAAGGAATATTTCACTTTTATTGTTTAATTTTAAGCATTAATAAAATCACTGCTCCAGAAAAAACGTCAGTTTTTAAAACTTTTTTTGCATTAATACATCTGGGGCAGGACCCGGGTCCCCAAACACTTTTTCTGACAATAACTTGCATATGAAAAAAGTGGGGGGAACTCCCGCGCTGCCCTAACATAAACTAAATAAATAACCAAAATAAGGGGGGGGGAGGGGCACTGCTGCTGAACACCTGTGAATCCAATTCAGGGAAACTAAAAGCAATATAAAACAGTGATGGTGTTAAGCGCTGTGTTTAAACAAAGAAAAGGAGGGAAATTGGGAATAGTGTGACTGATAACACACTCAATCAAAATACGTGTATATATTGTGACCTTACTATGAATAAGGGAGAGGAGATTCGCTGACACGCCAGGATTAGAATAGGCAGACGAGTGAGGTACTCGTAGGATATTAAAAAAAGAGAAAAATCGCGCTAACCCGTGTCATAGGCTCCGTAAGGAGTCTGTGAATAATTCAAATCTGTAATTGTTTGAAAAGGAACAAAACATAAAATTTAAAAAAAATTAAATAAACACCAATCAAACGATGAAGAACTAATGAATAATTTTTTTTTTTTAAAAAACAATAAATTATAAAAGTGTACTGTGATGTAACTTCAAAATATAAAATCCATAAATGATATAAAGTCCATAAAATAAATCTCTTAGGTAAAGTCCGTTATAAAACACCAGTGCTCCGTGTAAAAAATCATACGAAGTCAATAATTGCATCCAATTTTGTGATCTTCCACCACCAAACAACAGAAATTTCTCCTTACCAGCTACAATTGACCCCCCATGACAGAGGATCAATAAATGCAGAGATTAAGCAGTTCCTCCCACAGATCAGCACAGCAATTGGGACTCCTAAATCACCAATCCCCGATGAACATCCGTGGACACAGGCAGTATGTAAAAGATAGACACACTCCACATAGCGCATTACCGTTTAAAATATTTATTCTTTAAAATAAAGTTTGCACTTACATTAATGCAGTTTTAAAATAGCCCATTCAGTCTGGTGTGCCGGCCACTGCACATTCATCAGACACCCGTCCCGTCCTTCTCGGAAGCGTTTGAGGTGACGTCAGTGCGTCGCTCGTAGGATACTCTGCCTTCTTTCTTCAACTTATATGTGAGTGTTACATATTGTTTTCTTTTTTAATAAATAACTTTTTATACGGGATTATGCGATGTCTGCCATTTCTTTTGTATTGCATTGATTGCCACGACTTGATTGCCACCACTTACTGAGATCCCCTGCTGTTTGGAGAGCCACACAGAGCCACTGACACCTTGAGGGACGACGAGTTCAGCGCTCGTGGAGACGGCCCCATATTGTTTCTCCTTCTAAGTGAGTGTATATCTGGCATCTGTTTGTGCCTCGAGGCAGTAGCGGAACTACACTATATTGGCTTTTCTCTTTCTGCATCTATGTATGATGCTTGAGAGGATTACAAACATAGGAAGGAGGCCAACACTGCCATAACCTCTGCTTACCAGTCCTCAACGCCCTGTGACCTGTCTATGCTAAACTTTATTAGCAACAAGGTAAGCTGCTTGCAGGCACAGAGGTGGAGCACTGAAGAGAGATCAGTATTTGGAACATCATACTGATGTGTATGCCATCTTTTCATTTTATGTACTGGTTCACTTTGGTGATGGGAATCACTGTATATTCACTTTGAAATTGTATGGTGTAAACTGGACTCTTTTTGGGATTTTTTCACACTTATATATATAATTTTTTTCGATAATTGTATTGTGTATTTTCTGTGGACTTTTTTATGTACTAGTACACCTTTTTGGCTGACTCACTACTAATATATTTGTTTTGGATTATTCACAATTGACCAGGATGGATGGATGTGGATAGTAAAGGATTGGGGTTCCTCTACTTACCTAGCCAATTTATTCATAGTAAGGTCACATTATATACACGTATTTTGATTGAGTGTGTTATCAGTCACACTATTCCCACTTTTCCCTCCTTTTCTTTGTTTAAACACAGTGCTTAACACCATCACTGTTTTAAATAACTTGCATATAAGCCTTTAAAATTAGCACTTTAGATTTCTCCCATAGACTTTTACAGGGTGTTCCGCGGCTTTTCAAATTTTCCACGAACACCCCAAATTGTTCGCTGCCATGCGAACAGGCAATGTTCGAGTCGAACATGAGTTCGACTCAAACTCTAAGCTTATCCCTACTACATAAATACAGTATATTGTAAATATATATACTGTATATATAAAACACATATATACACACATAAACATATATAGTTATTATTTATATCAATCTTTAAGCTTGCTGTTGCTGATATTAGGAAGAAAGAAGACTCCTTCCTCACATCACAGCAGCTTCTCACCCATATTCTCCACCTTCTAACCATATAGTGCAATCAGATCTATAGCTGTCTATAGATAGACAAGCTGTGACACACCTGGATTTGGGAGATGGAGAGTGACAAGAGTCTGCTACTGTCATGAGTTTCTCTGATTTGCATCTAAACCTCAAAGAGAGTACATAAAGGGAGGGAAAATAACTGAACCCACCCTTAAGAATTGTCTTCCTTATCCACCTCCTGAATTACAGGGGATAAGAAAACATCCTTCACAGGTCCAGAGAAGTAAAAAAATGTCACCTTTAAGGGCAACAGTAAAGAGCTTCTTTTGGTGGTATTTGATCACCATTGGGTTTTTTTTATTGTATAAATGAAAAAGTAAGACCGAAAAATGTAAAAAAAATATTTCAGCTTTCTGTTATAAAACATCACCAATAAAATCAAATGAATTCATACATTTAGGCCAAAACATATTCTGCTACATGTTGCAAGTGCTGTGGCATATTGCTGACATTTCACAAGTGGGGAATCTTGTTGTACAAAGATTTTCTATCCACAGTCACTAGAAGTGTACCCATGGCTCTCCTACATATCTCCTTATCTGACTAACTTTCTCCTTTTTCATTACAAAGCGTTGTTTGTGAGTTCTTTTTTACAGAGATTGTTGTTCTCAACATTCTGCAAATTCCTTGTGCATCAGAACTGCTTGGTCAGTAACTGCTTGGACCTTAAGATGTGAGTATACCCCAAAAGCTTTTCCTGAAAATTTAACTGTTAGTGCAAATAAGAACAAGTGCACTAATAAAGCTACAATCACCATTTTTATTTTAACTCTGTAATCTGTGCCATAATATAGGTCAATATTCTGCTTTGATGCTCTTTTGTATTTCTACTGTAGCTGGAGAATGTCTGGTCTTAAGCTGTATGTGACATTATATACCCATATTTCTAAACTCTAAAATCCGTTTAACAAAATATCCACACAATAGTAATACTAGTTATTCTGATGCAATAAACTAATTATTTTAAATTTCTCTAATCCTGTTACACCATAAAGATGACATAAAACGTAATTCTGTCTTTGCAACATTTACGGTATAATGAGGCACAAGATAAAATTAATCATAAATTATTAATCATTCTAAGTGATTGATGCACACTGTGACATGTTTCTTAAAAGGAAAGAAAAAAAAAGTAATTAGCAAGAATACAATACAAATAAAGAGATAATTAATCTGAATGAGATTACGTTGTGCTTAATGTAGTGTTATTAAAAGTCTAAAGGGTATACTGAAGTTCACTCTGCTTGCATACTGGTACATTAAACATATTTTGCTATATCCAGATCCTACAGATTTAATAATTTAATTGATTGCTAAGTATACATATTAGAATTAATATGTATAAACAACATGTTAAAATAGTCCTTGAAAATACAAAGTTTCAAATTGAACAGATAGCTTTATCCTTGGATAGCTTAAAACACTTAACCCATTTATTTAATGTGGTTTTGCAATAATGTCAAAATACAGATGTAGGTTAGTATAAAGTGCTTTTTTGACTATAGTCCAGGAGCCGTTTGCATTATAAATTGGCTTATATTTCTAAAACAGACAATAGCATGAAAAATAGAGCAGAACAAAATTAAATTAAGTTACACATACAAAGAAAAAACATTATTATTTTTTTTTTGTTAAAGCATTGTGTAGTACGAAGGGAAACATTTCCCCTGTTTAGTATATAGAAGGGGAACATGGTGACTTCATAAAGAAGAGCTTAAGGCTACAATAGGGATATAGGGTGTGGTTGAAGAGACCTAAATTGTAAATCTTTTTTATTTTTATTTTGTTAGGATTTTCTAAAATGAGTTTCCATTGAGAAAAAAAAAAGCAACAATTCACCACATGCTTGATTTTATTTTTTAGAGATGTATACAATGTTAAGTGAGATGGGTGAGCACTCTGTTACTGTTAGAAAAGGCTGTGTAAGGCATGACTTTGCATGTAAAGAGTAGTAATGAGCCAAAAACACCTGTGTTATATAATGAAGTACTGTGATATCTCCATTAACAGATATAAATAGTATTGTAATTCAAAATATATTTTAGCTAGATGGGAATATATATTAAACCATTGAGTGTGATTGAGTCTCAAACCATTTCTAGCCCTGTTGGTGTTACTGTAAATGGCTTTCTGCTTCCAAGGTCTGGCCATTGTTTTTCCTTATCAACAGAAGCCTTATTTGAATCCCCTTTCTTAGTCTTTTCCCCATTCATCATAGCATACAGCAGCTGGTCAGTAACCATTTTTTGGTCAAATATATATATTTTAAGTATCCTTTGGATGTATTTTAGATTACACTATTTTTAAAGAAGCTCCTCTTCACCATTTCAATATTCTTCTTCTCTTCAGGTCCTATCATTTTTATAATTTTTATTTAAATTTTTATTAGATTTGAATTATTTATACTGTTTGCCTTTCAAATACAGCTTCACCCTTGTATACAATGTTTTGACATAAAACATGTAAATGATGTTTATCCTCTAACTTTTATTTCAACATATGTACATCATGCTATATACTGTACATATATGTTTCTGTACATTTTTATTTTTGTCTCTGATAGCCCTGAAGAAGGGGGAGTCTTTGTTCCCACATGAAACACGTTATTTTTTTCATGCTTTGCAACTTCAATAAAACGGCTACATATTCACCTTTATTTTACTTCTAATTGGATACCGGGTGCTCCTTTTTTTTTCTTACCCTAATTACCGTGCTTAAAGGCTAAGTTCACTTTTGTTTTATTTAAACTCCAGCTCCCCTGTGTACCAATATACCATTAATAGACAATGGTTGCAGAAAAATAAAAGCTTTATTTGACTTTGAGAACAAGGCCTTACCTTAGTCTTTGCTGTATTTCTTAGAAAGCTTCAGAGACTCCCTGGTATAGATTTGAGACAGATAAACCAGTAAGACACAGGAAGGATATTACCAGCTGACCTCATTAGCACACACCCTTCACCCATTAACTAAGTTTTCACAGCATCCTGGTATCTCTCCAAATGTGCATTTGCCTGGGTTCCCCAGCATCCCTTCAGATGGGCTCAGCCTCAATTATTGCCGACACACTGAGATATTGTATCAGTCTATCTGCCTGAATATTACAGAGAAACAACAGCCAACAGAGTGGTAAGATATGGTCATACACCAACAGACTGACTGTGCAGCAGGATCAGTGACCTCAACAAACTGAAATATCAAATCACTGTATTTATGTAGCACTTACCCCCATTTAAGGGACCGGCTGGTTTTGTTTTTGGGTCTGCAACAATTACCTCTCTGGAGTGGATCCCTTCTCTCCGTTGTCTAGGTAAAAAACTCTTGAAATAAGGCCAATGTCCACACAGGAGTAAAACCTAATCAGCAAGGATTTATTCTTTATCTTTGAGTTAAACTTGAAGAGAAAGAGAGTAGGAAGTTGAGAGAAGTTGGGGAAAGGTTCAGGCATGCAACACTTAAAGTTCAATGTCAATTTTCCATCGCCACTCAAGTCTGAGTGGGCACTGCTCACCTGGAAAGTCCCTATGAGAGCGGTTCTAGCAGCCAGGATGGAGCACAAATCAAACTTTTCCCTTTTCTTAAGTATCTAGGGATACAATCGGGGAATCCTCTGACACAGAATCCGAGTCCCGAACCTCCCAGCCACATTATACTGAACAAGAACCTCTGTGCCAGGCCAGCGCATTGCAGGCTTTGTAACTGTTGAAGATGGATCCCTCTTTAAGCGAGTTTCCAGGCCTCTTCCATAGACAGCAGTACCGTCGCTAGTCTCCTCTGGGACTGATCCTCCCCTGGTCTCCTTTCCTAAAGTTGGGCCCCCTAGAAGTGGGCAGCCTGGGATCCCTCTCTGAGGTGTAGGCCCCTGCCAGCAGAGCCGGGCCTACCTCGAAACGAAGCAGCCTCGGGCTGAAGGTGCCCGAGGCCTGAACACACCCGCGCACCTCGTGCCATACGGGCCAAGAGGCACACACCCAGGACCAATGGGTCCCCTCGAACTCCTCTCACCTAATGGCGTCTGCCCCTTATGTACCCTCTCCCAGCATGCACAGTGGGTAGACCACGCCCACTGCACGGCTGCCGAGAGAGGACACCCAAGGTGTTGTGATACCCCCCGTAGTTTAACCTATGCAGGCGGTGACAGTGTCACCTACCGGCAACGGAGAACACTACCGCCAGGTGGCATCACACCCAGAGCAGAAGCAATATTGAACCATTGATTGGTCTGAGCCCAACTACTGGCTCAGACTACCCCTAAATTTCAATATAGCGCCCCAAAATATTGGGGGGGGCGCTACATTTATATTAATCAGCCGTAGGAATTACCTGCATGCTGTAGGAGTCCTTTGCAATGGTTACGCTGACTGAATCTATGACACTGCTACTTGGATGGTGATTACATATCTATACATACAGGATTGGCAGAATGCAATGTGACTTATCAGTATCGATATAGCTTGGACTAAACAAAGCATACTGTGGTCGAGCTGTTTCTCCTTATTTGAAATCCTTCCAGTCTTATTTCTGGGATGAAGATATTTGGGACTATACACACCATTTGAATATACACACCTGCTTGGCAGGGTGTGTTTCTATCTCTATCGAAGAACAGCAATTTATTGCGTTTTTGAATATTAGAAATGTGACAGATCCCTCATTTTTTCTACCATTCTCTCATTCTGACCAATTGCTTTTTGACAGGTATTCAATGACAGGTAATTTTTGTGACCAATTAATAGTGCTCTTTTCCATTCCCAGACAGTGTGTTAGCATTGCTTGTGATTTCACAGAAACACATAGCCCGGTGTTTAGGAAAATTATTGCAGGGGTCCCGGCTTTGATCTGGTTTTGGTTAATTACTGTATCTAGGGGGTGCTTTAAACGGGGGAGGGGTGAGGGGTGAGTAGACAGCGTGATCGGCCTTCTCTTTCAGGTTTTCTATGAGGAATCTACTTGCCTTTTTGCAGTAACCTGTTATTTTGAGGAGATAGCCTTGGGGAGTTAGGTTTTCAGGGGTTCTGTGTTCATTATCTGTTTTTGTACTGGTTTTAAGCCATCTAATACATTTGTAGTTAACTCTTCAGGGTGTGTATATGTCTTTTCCATTTTTTGTTTTTTCTATGTTGGTATATATACTCTTTGATTACACCCCCTATTAATGTATTGGTGAGTACTACACATTACTCCCATTTTTTGTAGAACTGCTATGGTGACAAGATCCCAATGGAGGCTGCAAGGGTCATACATACACAGTGGTAATCAGCAGAAGGCATTGGCATAGGTATTCACAGGCTTATGGTGATGGATTAAGAAAGAGGGTGTTGACCCAATTGAGGAACTGTTGGCCCAAGTGCAACTGCAAAATCCCTTATCTGTCTTATATTTAGACCTGCTGAGGACTGATTTTGCTAAGGTAGACAGACTCTGGGACCAGTGGAAAACTGATATACCAGATCTCGATAGAGAGGACTGGGATGACTGCTTAGCTGACAGTACTGCCTTACTGATATCCACTAAAGAAAGGTTGATACAGGTCAAATTCCTGCATAGAGTTTATTATACTCCCCAGAGGCTCCACAAGGTGTACCCACAATGCACACAGGACCGTCCCCGTTGCCAGAATAATGTGGGCACATATTTCCATATGTTCTGGAGCTGTCCTAAGATTGCTAGATACTGGGCTAAGGTAGTGGACACTGTTAATGGTCGCCTTCAACTGACGCTTCCTGTGTCCCCCGAGCTGGTGCTCCTGGGCATTCAGGATGATGATCAGAGGCCTGGCTACACCAAATTACTCCTCAATTACCTTTTCTTCTATGCAAAGAGGGAAATTGTCCTGTGTTGGAACGCCTCCTCCCCCCCCCCGGCGGTGGAATCATGGGATAAATCTATTAATGCTGTGTTACCACTATACAAATTAACGTATATTAACAGGAATTGCCCACAAAAATTTGACAAAATCTGGCAACCTTGGACGGCGTAGGGGGAGCAGCCTTCTAACCGCAAGACCCTGGGGGGTGGGGTTATAATACCGGTTTGGGCTCCGGTTTTGATAGGACTGGAGGGTGTTCTGCTGTGTGGATGTTACTTTTGTAAGATTGATGTACAAGTTACCTCTTATATGCTTGTTTTATATGATTTCCACATGTACTGTATTCTTCCTTTTTTCAGCCGCGATTACAAAGACATCTGTGCAGGTTTCTGCACAGATGTCAATGTAAATCGCGGCCGAAATCGCAAAAGTAGTACAGAAACTACTTTTTGAAATTGGTGCAGCACCGCAAATGAGGCGTCGCACCGATTAGGATGGTGCCATTTCCGGCAATTTGCGGCAAATATCGCCGTTTTGACATGCGATTTGACATGCCAAATCGCATGTCAAAACGCACCAGTGTGAACCAGGGCTTAAGGTTATAACCATTCAAATTTTTAAATGTGGCAATGTGCAGGGGTCTCATGGGTATTTCTCAGTATATCTATAGCAATTGCCAACAAAGGTCCATAACACTCAAAATTACTAGATAAACATGCATTTGAATATATCTGTCTTTAAAGTACTCTTCAAGAAACCTATGTTTTCCTTTATTATATTTGTGCCCACAATAATAAAATATACCTTCAGAAAGCCTAGAAAGCTGATTGAAAGGCCTTTACTAAATACATTGTACCAAATTAAAATCAATAGGGTTGCGCCAATACCAATACCGGTATTGGTATCATTGCCGATACTGAGTATACCTGATACCTTCGATTTGAGCTAACACAAAATGAATTGGCTCAATTTGCACTGAAAAGAATCTCATGCAATTTAAACAGGAATATGTGATTCCTGTCTGAATCAGATGCCGCTTCCTGCACAGCTTCTATATGAACCCAAGCTTGTCATAGTGACTTTAGCTTACGTTCACACAGGAGCGGTGCGGCAAACCGCATGTGATTTGAACAGGAATCACACCACATTCATGTTCAAATCACAAATGTGATAATTACAGTGCGACTTGATTCATTTTGTATGTGCTCAAATCGCACCACAAAGGTTTTGGTACTTGGTATCGGTGAGTACTTGATCTAAAAGTATCGGTAGTTGTACTCGCCTATAAAAAAAGGTATCAGTGCATCCCTAAAAATCACCATGGAAGGATGTCCCAGAAACAGGTGTCACATGATCAGATGTGTACTTTGGGCTTTAGTATTATTATTATTATTGGCAACTGAGAATTAAGATCCTTGATTTTTTATTTATTTTTAATCACATGATTGTGGAATTATTACATTCAGAAAAGGTGATGAACTACAGATAATAAGATATTAAGATTGAGAACTATGGACTGTATAATTAGGTGTTTAAATAATTTTGTCAACACGTTTTTATTTTTGTAATACAATGACAAAAGCTCTGCATTTTAACTCCTTCAGCCCCGGAAGGATTTGCCCCCTTCCTGACCAGGCCATTTTTTGAAAAAAACACAATATTTTGTACTTTTTTCTATAATAAATATCCCCCAAAATATAAAAAATAAACAAATTTCTTCATCAGTTTCTTCATCAGTTTAGGCCAATATGTATTCTACATATTTTTGGTAATAAAAATCGCAATAAGTGTATATTGATTGGTTTGCGCAAAAGTTACTGTGTCTACAAAATAGAGGATAGCTTTATGGCATTTTTATTATTATTGTTTTTTTACTAGTAATGGCAGTGATCTGCGATTTTTATCGTGATTGCAATGGACAGATCGGCCACTTTTGCCACTTTTTTGGGACCATTGACATTTATACAGCGATCAGAGCTAAAAATAGCCACTGATTACTGTATAAATGTCACTAGTAGGGAAGGGGTTAACACTAGAGGGTAATCAAGGGGTTAACTGTGTTCCCTAAATGTGTTCTAACCATGAGGGGAATGTGGCTGACAAGAGGAGGAGACAGATCGTTGTTCCTACTTACACGATCTGTCTCCTCTTCCCTGACAGAACTGGGATTTGTGTGTTTACACACACAGATCCCAGTTCTCACTCTGTCACGGGCGATCGCGGGTGCCCGGCAGCGTCTTAAAGAGGTGACGTACAGCTACGGCGGCTCGCCCAGGAGAGCCAACCTGAGGCAGTATAACTGCGGTGGCTGGTCGGGAAGGGGTTAAAGGAGTTTACACGAGGCGTGGACTGTTAGATAATGAAGTTATGTGAACTCTCCATTAACAGATGTAAAATGTATTGTTATTAGAAATATATTTTAGTTAGTTGGGGATATATTTAACCACTTGCGGACCGCCCACCGTACATTTACTGGGACAGGGTGGACGCTCTGTGCCAGATCACGCACCAAGTGATCGCACGCCGCCAGCGACCCGCTCCCGGTTTAATGGTAAGGTACAAAAAATCACTCACAAGATAAAATGTGGGCCAACCTGTAATCAGGTAGTCCAGGAAGCTCCCTGTATCTGGGTCGGGCTCCCGTAAGTGGCTGTGATGGTAGAAGATCTGCAGCGGGGCGTGGTTTGGCGCGCAATGGAGATGGCAGCTTAACAGAGGAGCTCCGCCGACTTCCCAGCCAACAGCTCATCTTTCTGCACGCTATCCCCGCAGGATGCACAGGAGATCTCACGGCACCCCGCAGACGAGATCACGCCGCTCTCTGGCAGCCTGCAAGGGACGGGACATAGCGGACATATTCAGAGTCCACTCGGCCGCACAAAACAACGAGGTCCGGGGCAAGATGGCGCCGATACACGCGGAGGAGGAATGCAGTGAGGACTCCAAGTCTGCCACAGAGGAGATCAGTAAAGGTACCCCGCGCACTAATCGCCCCATAACGTTTGGGGAAATGACTAGCATTGCAGCGGACATTAAGTCCACGTTCTCGGCTGCGATTACAGACCTGAAATCGAACCTCCTGGTGCTTAATGAAAAGATGGAGGGAGCAGAGGCCACAGGGAGACATAGGGACAAGGAGCTGCACATGCTGGAGATGGTCACAGCTTCACACTCCTCACACCTCATTGAGGTCAATAGACATTTAGAGGACCTGGACAATAGAGGAAGGAGGTGCAACATTAGGGTCCGGGGGATACCGGAGCTGGTAGAAGCAGACCAGATAATGATGGCTCTACAGAGGGTATTCAACAGCCTGTTAGATAGGCCAGAGGACACGGTTATAGATTTCGTCAGGGCGCACAGAGCACTTCGAGCCAGAGGGCCTGAATCCCAACCCCCCCGGGACATAATTTGCTGCCTTCAAAACTTTAACCTGAAGGAGGACATTATGAAAAAAGCACGCAGACAGGAGCGCATAATTTTTAATGGAGAAACTATCATGCTTTTCCAGGACCTCTCCCAGATAACCTTAAAGAACCGCAGGGCACTGCGCCCCCTTCTGGACAAGCTCAGAGACAGAGAGCTCAAGTACACTTGGAGGTTTCCGTTTGCTCTTATGGTGAACCACAATGGTAAGCAACACCTGCTGAGATCACCGGAAGACTTACCCGATTTCTGCCATGCTTTGCAGCTTGACATGATTGAGCTCCCGGAGTGGTACCAGGAATTTCGTCTGCCACCACTGGAGAAAAGCCCGCCTAACTCCCCGCTCTCTTCCCCTGACAACAGGATCGCCAAGAAGCTGAAGACAGGCCGCCGAGGAGGCTCACACGCTGGGTCACAGGCTGGAACACCGAGCTTCAAGCCGCACTCATCCAGGGCTCTGGATGGGTATTGAGGGGGTGTGGATGTTTTCTCCTCCTCCTTACTCACAGATTTTTAGCAGCCTTAGCTCTCATATGTATTCACCCCCTTTACATGCAGGAGCCCGCCCAGTTAAATTTCACCCTTCCAGCAAGTCCTGACAACAGATACGCTTCGCTGCTCTTCTCAGCAAACGGATTACCCTAAACCGGCCCTTTTCCCCCTTTTTTTTTTTTTGCCTTCATGCTCTCAGTTATAACCGCCCGGTTGGTAGTAAGTTTAACAATCACCCTCGAACCATCGGGTCATACTTCATGTTGACTGCACCACATGATCCCGGTAGGTCACATTTGTGGCCACTCGGAGGATGAGAACCAAACACTCAGGACTCATACTGCTATCTTGCCCTCTGATCCTCACTTCAGAGTAGGGACACGTTCCTGTTACTGACACAACTCAAGGAGGGAGGATCCAGGATGGCCCTTGGACCAGTTGCTATTAATGCACCCATTCCTGAACATAGTCAGTGTACATGAGAAGACTAAGGGGAGACCGCTTCCCACCCCCTGGAGGGTGGGGGGAGGAGGATGTCCACATCCATTTTTCTTATTTTACTTAGTTCCATCAATATAGTTGACGTTATTACTCAGCTTTGTTATTATTTCTATGTCCCAGGTAGTGATGAGCCGAACACCCCCGGGTTCGGTTCGCACCAGAACCCGCGAACGGACCGAAAGTTTGCGCGAACATTAGAACCCTATTAAATACAATGGATGCGAACGTTCGGATTCTAAAGTGCTAATTATAACGACTATTATCCATGTTATTGTCCGAAACAGAGTTTGGGAACCCGGCTTCTGCACCAGGGGACATGTATCAATGCAAAAAGAAGTTTTAAAAACGGACGTTTTCCGGGAGCAGTCATTTTAATGATGCATAAAGTGAAAAAAAAATGTCAAATATTCCTTTAAATATTGTACCTGGGGGGTGTCTAAAGTATGCCTGTGAAGTGCCACGTGTTTCCTGTGTTTAGAACTGTCCCTGCACAAAATAACATTTCTAAAGGGAAAAAAGTCATTTAAAACTGCTTGCGGCTTTAATGCAATGTCTGGTCCCGGTAATATGGATGAAAATCTTTAGGAAAAATGGCATAGCTACCCCATCAACCCCCCCACCCCCTACCCCAGCCCATTACCAGCCCCTTTGGGTCTTGTATGGATATTAAGGGGAACCCCGCACACAAAATAAAAAAGGACCTATATACTCTAAACAGCCATATACAGGCGGTGCATACAAGACAGGGACTGTAGGTTTGTTCTTATGTAGAATCTGTTTATAATTTTGAACAGCTGCATTGTTTAAGTGGAGCTCCATGGCAAATTCCTTTTTTTTAGCTTTTTGTAAAACATAGGGAACGGTTATCACCCCTGTCACTTTTTTTTTTGCTGTCTGTGCCCCTGTTCAGAACATTTCACCTCACTTTGCGTCCCAATGACAACTGTTTTTGAAATGTGGTGTTTTTATTGAAACAAGGATTGGTGATAAAGCATCAGTAGAGAGGAGACACCTTTCTCCCATATTAATTCTTACAGGAGAGAATTTTCCTTCCAAGGGGTAGATTTCCTCTCACTTCCTGTTGTCTTCTTCCGTTTGCAAGTAGTAGTAGTTTGTAAGTTGGATGTTTGAAAGTAGGGACCTTCCGTATATACTCTGCAGAAATTGGCCCCTTAGGTGTTGGTGTTGGCACAACACTGAAAGCACTCACAGTTATTCTTGGTGGTTGCTGGAACGCCCTGCTGTCAAGTATAATATCAGGAATTGTAATAACATATAATTGTTGATCAGTGGTAGTAAAAATTGGGCCTTTGATGGTGGTGCTGGTGCCACAACACTGTAAGGCCTGACAGTTACTCTTGGTGGGCGCAGCAATGGTCCCTGCTGTGAATTATTAGATCAATAATTATAATTGCATGCCCCTGTTGAACAGGGGCTGAAAAATTGGGCCTTTGGTGGTGGTGGTGGTGGTGATGGTGGTGCTGGTGCCACAACACTGTAAGGCCTGACAGTTACTCTTGGTGGGCGCAGCAATGGTCCCTGCTGTGAATTATTAGATCAATAATTATAATTGCATGCCCCTGTTGAACAGGGGCTGAAAAATTGGGCATTTGGTGGTGGTGGTGGTGGTGATGGTGGTGCTGGTGCCACAACACTGTAAGGCCTGACAGTTACTCTTGGTGGGCGCAGCAATGGTCCCTGCTGTGAATTATTAGATCAATAATTATAATTGCATGCCCCTGTTGAACAGGGGCTGAAAAATTGGGCCTTTGGTGGTGGTGGTGGTGGTGATGGTGGTGCTGGTGCCACAACACTGTAAGGCCTGACAGTTACTCTTGGTGTGCGCAGCAATGGGCCCTGCTGTGAATTATTAGATCAATAATTATAATTGCATGCCCCTGTTGAACAGGGGCTGAAAAATTGGGCCTTAGGCACTGGTGGCACAACACTGCAACCCCTCACAGATACTGTACTTGGAGCACAGCAATGAGGCCTGTTGCAAAGTATTGCATCAAAAATTTTAATTACACGCCCCTGTTAAACAGGGGCTGAAAAATTGGGCCTTAGCCACTGGTGGCGTCACTCATAAACCAAAATGATCTTCCAAGCTATCATCGTTAATCGTATCATTGAGGAGGAGGAGGAGGATAGCCAGACAACATAACAGCACAGGCACTCAGCATCAGCATCAGTCTTGAAGGGATGTGACATTTTAAAATCAATTAGTCTGTTATATCAGCATCTGGTGTGTGGTAGCTGGTGGTGATCCAAGACTGGTTCATCTTGATGAAAGTCAGTCGATCAACCGAGTCGGTGGACAGGCGCACCCTGTGATCCGTGAAAAATCCTCCAGCAGCACTGAATGTGCGTTCTGAAAGAACGCTGGATGCAGGACAGGCCAGTAGCTCAATTGCATACTGTGCAAGCTCTGGCCAGTGATCCATCCTCAAGACCCAGTAAGCCAGAGGATTTTCGGTGGGGAAGGTGTCCAAGTCTGACCTTGCCCCTAGGTATTCCTGCACCATGTATATCAGACGCTGGCGATGGTTGCTGGAACCGATCATACTTTGGGGCTGCGGACTAAAGAATTGTCTGAACGCATCGGTCAGACGGCCACCTTCCCCACCGCTCTTTCTTTGACTGCCCGAAGCCTCAGCAACTCGTTGTCCAGGACCAGGAGTTTGTAACCTCCCAGTCTCTGGGAACGCGTTGCACAGACCTTTCTGCAAGGCCTCCCAGAGTTGTCTCATCCTCTGCTCCCTCTGCGACGGTACGATAAGGTCCGCAACCTTACCCTTGTACCGTGGATCAAGGAGAGTGGCCAGCCAGTAATGGTCCCTCTCCTTGATCCGAAGAATACGAGGATCCTTCCGCAGACTTTGCAGGATCAGGGAGGCCATGCAGCGTAGGTTAGCTGAGGCATTCAGTCCGGAGTCCTCTGGGTCACTAAGGACGACATGATCCGCAGCCACCTCCTCCCAGCCACGTACAAGTCCACTGGTTTCTTGGGACTGTAAATCATCCCTAAAAGACTGCTGCTGATGATGCTGAGTGCCAGCCTCCACCTCCATGCTGACACAATCCTCCTCCTCCTCCTCCTCCTCCTCTTCCTGTGTGATGGGTGGGACAGAAGGAACACTGTCTGGGTAAAGGGGGCCTTGAGAGGCAAGGAAGTCCTCCTCTTCCTGCCTCTGTTCTGCCTCAAGTGCCCTGTCCATTATTCCACGCAGCGTGTGCTCCAACAGGTGGACAAGAGGTACAGTGTCACTGATGCATGCACTGTCACTGCTCACCATCCTCGTGGCCTCCTCAAATGGTGCCAGGACAGTGCATGCATCCCTGATCATGCCCCACTGGCGTGGTGAAAAAAAACCGAGCTCCCCTGACCCTGTCCTGGTGCCGTAGTCGCACAGGTACTCATTGATGGCCCTCTGCTGCGTGTGCAGCCGCTGCAGCATGGCCAACGTTGAGTTCCACCTGGTGGGCATGTCACATATAAGGCGGTTCTTGGGCAGGTTCAACTCCTTTTGAAGCTCAGCCAGGCGAGCACTGGCATTATAAGATCTGCGGAAATGCACACAGACTTTCCTGGCCTGCCTCAGGACATCCTGTAAGCCCGGGTACCTGCCCAAGAACCGCTGCACCACCAGGTTAAGGACGTGAGCCATACAGGTCACATGGGTCAGTTGTCCCTGTCGGAGGGCGGAGAGGAGGTTGGTGCCATTGTCGCAAACCACCATTCCTGGCTTAAGCTGGCGTGGCGTCAACCACCTCTCGGCCTGCCCCTGCAGAGCAGACAGGACCTCTGCCCCAGTGTGGCTCCTGTCCCCCAAACACACCAGCGCAAGCACGGCATGGCATCTTTTTGCCTGCGCACTTGCGTAGCCCCTTGAACGCCTACGGAGCACCGCTGGTTCCGAGGACAAACCACAGGAAGAGGCCATGGAGGAAGAAGAAGAGGAGGGGGTGGAGGAGAGAGGTGTGTCACAACCAGTAGTAGCATTTTGGAGGCGTGGCAGTGGAACAACCTCCAACACTACTGCACCTTGTCCTGCATCCTTCCCAGCTGCCAAAAGAGTGACCCAATGGGCCGTGAAAGAAAGGTAACGTCCCTGTCCATGCCTGCTGGACCATGAGTCAGCGGTAATATGCACCTTACCGCTGACCGCCCTCTCCAGCGAGGCCAAGACATTGCCTTCCACATGCCTGCAGAGAGCCGGAATAGCCTTCCGTGCGAAAAAGTGTCGTTTGGGAACCTGCCACTGAGGAACCGCACATTGCACAAACTCACGGAAGGGGGCCGAGTCTACCAACTGAAAAGGCAGCAGTTGAAGCGCTAGCAATTTAGCCAAGCTAGCATTCAACCGCTGGGCATGTGGATGGCTGGGAGTGAACTTCTTTCGACGGTCCAGCAGCTGGGGCAGGGAAATTTGCCTGCTAGAATCGGACGTTGGTGTACTGCTAGCAGAGTGCCCGCAAGTACTTGCCTGTGACACACCTAATTCTACACCTTCATTCCTCTCAGAGCAGGTTTCAGAGAGGAGTGAAGGTATAGTGGGGTTGGAGATCCCAGCTGATGCGGTGCAAGAAGAGGTCAGCTTTGTTCTTTGGCGTGGGTCTTTAAGGTAGGCTTGCCAACGAGCTGCATGGCAGGTCAACATATGTCTGATCAAGCATGTGGTGCCCAAGCGGCTGATGTTTTGGCCACGCGATATACGCTTGAGACATATGTTGCAAACAGCAGTTGTGCGATCTGATGCACTCGCCTCAAAAAAGGCCCACACCAAAGAACTTTTTGAATGACGGGCAGAGGCAGCGCCCTGCACAGGCGGAGCTCTGCGGTGTGATTCCATCGGTGTGCTGCCCATACGCTGGCCACTCAAGGGCATCCTGCCTCATTGGAGATGTGCCTCCTCCTCATCCTCCTCCTCCTCCTCTCTCCTATTAGGCACCCACGTGGAGTCAGTGACCTCATCATCCCCTCCCTCCTCATCACTGGAGCCAATCTGGCAGTATGCTGCAGCTGCTGGAACATGACTGCCAGATTGGTGTCCTTCTTGAGCATCCCCTCTCTCTGCTCTCACGCTGCTGCCTTCCTCTAGCTGGGTATCATCATCAGATCCTTCCAAACGCTGGGCATCCTCCTGGAGCATGTACCCAACACTGTGCTCAAACAGTTCGGGGGACTTCTCAGGAGGAGGGCATGGTGGGTCTAGGGAAGGATTGACTAATGAAGATAATGATACCAGAGAAGAGGACGCTTTGGCAGCTGCTTTGCCACTACCCTGAGCCTGGGTGAGAGAGGATGAGGAGGATGAGGTGGGCTTGGTCATCCACTCTACCAAGTCTTCGGCATGATGTGGCTCAACATGTCCAGCTGCCGAAAACAAGGACAAGCGTGTCCCATGGCCATGTGCTGATGACAATGCACCGCGTACACGACCAGCACTGTTGCCCCCAGACACAGAGCCTGCTTGCCCTCTTTTTTTGCCTCCTGACTGTCTGCCTCTCCTTGGTTGCCTTCCAGACATTTTAATGGATGGCCTGCAGGGAGATGGGAAAAACAGCAATAAGGGCTACATTCAGGTGTATATTGTGCAGGAGGCTTAGCAACAATGACACTGACACTGTCCCCTGCCTATCCTTCTCTGTCCCTAAACACAAGGATTGAAAATATGGTTCAGCAAAAAAGTTTTAGAACAGAATAGCACACTGACACTTTCCCTCACTGTCCTACTCTGTCCCTCCCTACAAACAAGATTTAGCACAGAATAGCACACTGATAATTTCTACGAGTGTCCTTCTCTGTCCCTCAACTCAAGGATTGAAAATATGGAACAGCAAAATTGGTTTAGAACAGAATAGCACACTGTCAGTTTCACTCACTGTCCTACTCTGTCCCGCCCTACAAACAAGATTTAGCACAGAATAGCACACTGATAATTTCTACGAGTGTCCTTCTCTGTCCCTCAACTCAAGGATTGAAAATATGGAACAGCAAAATTGGTTTAGAACAGAATAGCACACTGTCAGTTTCCCTCACTGTACCTCTCTGTCCCTCAACTCAAGGATTGAAAATATGGTTCAGCAAAATAGTTTTAGAACAGAATAGCACACTGTCAGTTTCCCTCACTGTACCTCTCTGTCCCTCAACTCAAGGATTGAAAATATGGTTCAGCAAAATAGTTTTAGAACAGAATAGCACACTGTCAGTTTCCCTCACTGTACCTCTCTGTCCCCCAACTCAAGGATTGAAAATATGGAACAGCAAAATTGGTTTAGAACAGAATAGCACACTGTCAGTTTCACTCACTGTACCTCTCTGTCCCTCAACTCAAGGATTGAAAATATGGTTCAGCAAAATAGTTTTAGAATACAATAGCACACTGACACTTTCACTCACTGTACCTCTCTGTCCCTCAACTCAAGGATTGAAAATATGGAACAGCAAAATTGCTTTAGAACAGAATAGCACACTGTCAGTTTCACTCACTGTACCTCTCTGTCCCTCAACTCAAGGATTGAAAATATGGTTCAGCAAAATAGTTTTAGAACACAATAGCACACTGACACTTTCCCTCACTGTACCTCTCTGTCCCTCAACTCAAGGATTGAAAATATGGTTCAGCAAAATAGTTTTAGAACACAATAGCACACTGACACTTTCCCTCACTGTACCTCTCTGTCCCTCAACTCAAGGATTGAAAATATGGTTCAGCAAAATAGTTTTAGAACACAATAGCACACTGACACTTTCCCTCACTGTACCTCTCTCTTCCTCAACTCAAGGATTGAAAATATGGTTCAGCAAAATAGTTTTAGAACAGAATAGCACACTGTCAGTTTCCCTCACTGTACCTCTCTGTCCCTCAACTCAAGGATTGAAAATATGGTTCAGCAAAATAGTTTTAGAACAGAATAGCACACTGTCAGTTTCCCTCACTGTACCTCTCTGTCCCTCAACTCAAGGATTGAAAATATGGTTCAGCAAAATAGTTTTAGAACAGAATAGCACACTGTCAGTTTCCCTCACTGTACCTCTCTGTCCCTCAACTCAAGGATTGAAAATATGGAACAGCAAAATTGCTTTAGAACAGAATAGCACACTGTCAGTTTCACTCACTGTACCTCTCTGTCCCTCAACTCAAGGATTGAAAATATGGTTCAGCAAAATAGTTTTAGAACACAATAGCACACTGACACTTTCCCTCACTGTACCTCTCTGTCCCTCAACTCAAGGATTGAAAATATGGTTCAGCAAAATAGTTTTAGAACACAATAGCACACTGACACTTTCCCTCACTGTACCTCTCTGTCCCTCAACTCAAGGATTGAAAATATGGTTCAGCAAAATAGTTTTAGAACACAATAGCACACTGACACTTTCCCTCACTGTACCTCTCTGTCCCTCAACTCAAGGATTGAAAATATGGTTCAGCAAAATAGTTTTAGAACACAATAGCACACTGACACTTTCCCTCACTGTACCTCTCTGTCCCTCAACTCAAGGATTGAAAATATGGAACAGCAAAATTGGTTTAGAACAGAATAGCACACTGTCAGTTTCACTCACTGTACCTCTCTGTCCCTCAACTCAAGGATTGAAAATATGGTTCAGCAAAATAGTTTTAGAACACAATAGCACACTGACACTTTCCCTCACTGTACCTCTCTGTCCCTCAACTCAAGGATTGAAAATATGGAACAGCAAAATTGCTTTAGAACAGAATAGCACACTGTCAGTTTCACTCACTGTACCTCTCTGTCCCTCAACTCAAGGATTGAAAATATGGTTCAGCAAAATAGTTTTAGAACAGAATAGCACACTGTCAGTTTCCCTCACTGTACCTCTCTGTCCCTCAAATCAAGGATTGAAAATATGGTTCAGCAAAATAGTTTTAGAACAGAATAGCACACTGTCAGTTTCCCTCACTGTACCTCTCTGTCCCTCAACTCAAGGATTGAAAATATGGAACAACAAAATTGCTTTAGAACAGAATAGCACACTGTCAGTTTCACTCACTGTACCTCTCTGTCCCTCAACTCAAGGATTGAAAATATGGTTCAGCAAAATAGTTTTAGAACACAATAGCACACTGACACTTTCCCTCACTGTACCTCTCTGTCCCTCAACTCAAGGATTGAAAATATGGTTCAGCAAAATAGTTTTAGAACACAATAGCACACTGACACTTTCCCTCACTGTACCTCTCTGTCCCTCAACTCAAGGATTGAAAATATGGTTCAGCAAAATAGTTTTAGAACAGAATAGCACACTGTCAGTTTCCCTCACTGTACCTCTCTGTCCCTCAACTCAAGGATTGAAAATATGGAACAGCAAAATTGCTTTAGAACAGAATAGCACACTGTCAGTTTCACTCACTGTACCTCTCTGTCCCTCAACTCAAGGATTGAAAATATGGTTCAGCAAAATAGTTTTAGAACACAATAGCACACTGACACTTTCCCTCACTGTACCTCTCTGTCCCTCAACTCAAGGATTGAAAATATGGTTCAGCAAAATAGTTTTAGAACACAATAGCACACTGACACTTTCCCTCACTGTACCTCTCTGTCCCTCAACTCAAGGATTGAAAATATGGTTCAGCAAAATAGTTTTAGAACAGAATAGCACACTGTCAGTTTCCCTCACTGTACCTCTCTGTCCCTCAACTCAAGGATTGAAAATATGGTTCAGCAAAATAGTTTTAGAACAGAATAGCACACTGTCAGTTTCCCTCACTGTACCTCTCTGTCCCTCAACTCAAGGATTGAAAATATGGTTCAGCAAAATAGTTTTAGAACAGAATAGCACACTGTCAGTTTCCCTCACTGTACCTCTCTGTCCCTCAACTCAAGGATTGAAAATATGGAACAGCAAAATTGCTTTAGAACAGAATAGCACACTGTCAGTTTCACTCACTGTACCTCTCTGTCCCTCAACTCAAGGATTGAAAATATGGTTCAGCAAAATAGTTTTAGAACACAATAGCACACTGACACTTTCCCTCACTGTACCTCTCTGTCCCTCAACTCAAAGATTGAAAATATGGTTCAGCAAAATAGTTTTAGAACACAATAGCACACTGACACTTTCCCTCACTGTACCTCTCTGTCCCTCAACTCAAGGATTGAAAATATGGTTCAGCAAAATAGTTTTAGAACACAATAGCACACTGACACTTTCCCTCACTGTACCTCTCTGTCCCTCAACTCAAGGATTGAAAATATGGTTCAGCAAAATAGTTTTAGAACAGAATAGCACACTGTCAGTTTCCCTCACTGTACCTCTCTGTCCCTCAACTCAAGGATTGAAAATATGGTTCAGCAAAATAGTTTTAGAACACAATAGCACACTGACACTTTCCCTCACTGTACCTCTCTGTCCCTCAACTCAAGGATTGAACATATGGAACAGCAAAATTGCTTTAGAACAGAATAGCACACTGTCAGTTTCACTCACTGTACCTCTCTGTCCCTCAACTCAAGGATTGAAAACATGGTTCAGCAAAATAGTTTTAGAACAGAATAGCACACTGTCAGTTTCCCTCACTGTACCTCTCTGTCCCTCAACTCAAGGATTGAAAATATGGTTCAGCAAAATAGTTTTAGAACAGAATAGCACACTGTCAGTTTCCCTCACTGTACCTCTCTGTCCCTCAACTCAAGGATTGAAAATATGGAACAGCAAAATTGCTTTAGAACAGAATAGCACACTGTCAGTTTCACTCACTGTACCTCTCTGTCCCTCAACTCAAGGATTGAAAATATGGTTCAGCAAAATAGTTTTAGAACACAATAGCACACTGACACTTTCCCTCACTGTACCTCTCTGTCCCTCAACTCAAGGATTGAAAATATGGAACAGCAAAATTGGTTTAGAACAGAATAGCACACTGTCAGTTTCACTCACTGTACCTCTCTGTCCCTCAACTCAAGGATTGAAAATATGGTTCAGCAAAATAGTTTTAGAACACAATAGCACACTGACACTTTCCCTCACTGTACCTCTCTGTCCCTCAACTCAAGGATTGAAAATATGGTTCAGCAAAATAGTTTTAGAACACAATAGCACACTGACACTTTCCCTCACTGTACCTCTCTGTTCCTCAACTCAAGGATTGAAAATATGGTTCAGCAAAATAGTTTTAGAACAGAATAGCACACTGTCAGTTTCCCTCACTGTACCTCTCTGTCCCTCAACTCAAGGATTGAAAATATGGTCCAGCAAAATAGTTTTAGAACAGAATAGCACACTGTCAGTTTCCCTCACTGTACCTCTCTGTCCCTCAACTCAAGGATTGAAAATATGGAACAGCAAAATTGCTTTAGAACAGAATAGCACACTGTCAGTTTCACTCACTGTACCTCTCTGTCCCTCAACTCAAGGATTGAAAATATGGTTCAGCAAAATAGTTTTAGAACAGAATAGCACACTGTCAGTTTCCCTCACTGTACCTCTCTGTCCCTCAAATCAAGGATTGAAAATATGGTTCAGCAAAATAGTTTTAGAACAGAATAGCACACTGTCAGTTTCCCTCACTGTACCTCTCTGTCCCTCAACTCAAGGATTGAAAATATGGAACAACAAAATTGCTTTAGAACAGAATAGCACACTGTCAGTTTCACTCACTGTACCTCTCTGTCCCTCAACTCAAGGATTGAAAATATGGTTCAGCAAAATAGTTTTAGAACACAATAGCACACTGACACTTTCCCTCACTGTACCTCTCTGTCCCTCAACTCAAGGATTGAAAATATGGTTCAGCAAAATAGTTTTAGAACACAATAGCACACTGACACTTTCCCTCACTGTACCTCTCTGTCCCTCAACTCAAGGATTGAAAATATGGTTCAGCAAAATAGTTTTAGAACAGAATAGCACACTGTCAGTTTCCCTCACTGTACCTCTCTGTCCCTCAACTCAAGGATTGAAAATATGGAACAGCAAAATTGCTTTAGAACAGAATAGCACACTGTCAGTTTCACTCACTGTACCTCTCTGTCCCTCAACTCAAGGATTGAAAATATGGTTCAGCAAAATAGTTTTAGAACACAATAGCACACTGACACTTTCCCTCACTGTACCTCTCTGTCCCTCAACTCAAGGATTGAAAATATGGTTCAGCAAAATAGTTTTAGAACACAATAGCACACTGACACTTTCCCTCACTGTACCTCTCTGTCCCTCAACTCAAGGATTGAAAATATGGTTCAGCAAAATAGTTTTAGAACAGAATAGCACACTGTCAGTTTCCCTCACTGTACCTCTCTGTCCCTCAACTCAAGGATTGAAAATATGGTTCAGCAAAATAGTTTTAGAACAGAATAGCACACTGTCAGTTTCCCTCACTGTACCTCTCTGTCCCTCAACTCAAGGATTGAAAATATGGTTCAGCAAAATAGTTTTAGAACAGAATAGCACACTGTCAGTTTCCCTCACTGTACCTCTCTGTCCCTCAACTCAAGGATTGAAAATATGGAACAGCAAAATTGCTTTAGAACAGAATAGCACACTGTCAGTTTCACTCACTGTACCTCTCTGTCCCTCAACTCAAGGATTGAAAATATGGTTCAGCAAAATAGTTTTAGAACACAATAGCACACTGACACTTTCCCTCACTGTACCTCTCTGTCCCTCAACTCAAAGATTGAAAATATGGTTCAGCAAAATAGTTTTAGAACACAATAGCACACTGACACTTTCCCTCACTGTACCTCTCTGTCCCTCAACTCAAGGATTGAAAATATGGTTCAGCAAAATAGTTTTAGAACACAATAGCACACTGACACTTTCCCTCACTGTACCTCTCTGTCCCTCAACTCAAGGATTGAAAATATGGTTCAGCAAAATAGTTTTAGAACAGAATAGCACACTGTCAGTTTCCCTCACTGTACCTCTCTGTCCCTCAACTCAAGGATTGAAAATATGGTTCAGCAAAATAGTTTTAGAACACAATAGCACACTGACACTTTCCCTCACTGTACCTCTCTGTCCCTCAACTCAAGGATTGAACATATGGAACAGCAAAATTGCTTTAGAACAGAATAGCACACTGTCAGTTTCACTCACTGTACCTCTCTGTCCCTCAACTCAAGGATTGAAAACATGGTTCAGCAAAATAGTTTTAGAACAGAATAGCACACTGTCAGTTTCCCTCACTGTACCTCTCTGTCCCTCAACTCAAGAATTGAAAATATGGTTCAGCAAAATAGTTTTAGAACAGAATAGCACACTGTCAGTTTCCCTCACTGTACCTCTCTGTCCCTCAACTCAAGGATTGAAAATATGGAACAGCAAAATTGCTTTAGAACAGAATAGCACACTGTCAGTTTCACTCACTGTACCTCTCTGTCCCTCAACTCAAGGATTGAAAATATGGTTCAGCAAAATAGTTTTAGAACACAATAGCACACTGACACTTTCCCTCACTGTACCTCTCTGTCCCTCAACTCAAGGATTGAAAATATGGAACAGCAAAATTGGTTTAGAACAGAATAGCACACTGTCAGTTTCACTCACTGTACCTCTCTGTCCCTCAACTCAAGGATTGAAAATATGGTTCAGCAAAATAGTTTTAGAACACAATAGCACACTGACACTTTCCCTCACTGTACCTCTCTGTCCCTCAACTCAAGGATTGAAAATATGGTTCAGCAAAATAGTTTTAGAACACAATAGCACACTGACACTTTCCCTCACTGTACCTCTCTGTTCCTCAACTCAAGGATTGAAAATATGGTTCAGCAAAATAGTTTTAGAACAGAATAGCACACTGTCAGTTTCCCTCACTGTACCTCTCTGTCCCTCAACTCAAGGATTGAAAATATGGTTCAGCAAAATAGTTTTAGAACAGAATAGCACACTGTCAGTTTCCCTCACTGTACCTCTCTGTCCCTCAACTCAAGGATTGAAAATATGGTTCAGCAAAATAGTTTTAGAACAGAATAGCACACTGTCAGTTTCCCTCACTGTACCTCTCTGTCCCTCAACTCAAGGATTGAAAATATGGTTCAACAAAATAGTTTTAGAACAGAATAGCACACTGTCAATTTCCCTCACTGTACCTCTCTGTTCCTCAACTCAAGGATTGAAAATATGGTTCAGCAAAATAGTTTTAGAACAGAATAGCACACTGTCAGTTTCCCTCACTGTACCTCTCTGTCCCTCAACTCAAGGATTGAAAATATGGTTCAGCAAAATAGTTTTAGAACAGAATAGCACACTGTCAGTTTCCCTCACTGTACCTCTCTGTCCCTCAACTCAAGGATTGAAAATATGGTTCAGCAAAATATTTTTAGAACAGAATAGCACACTGTCAGTTTCCCTCACTGTACCTCTCTGTCCCTCAACTCAAGGATTGAAAATATGGAACAGCAAAATTGCTTTAGAACAGAATAGCACACTGTCAGTTTCACTCACTGTACCTCTCTGTCCCTCAACTCAAGGATTGAAAATATGGTTCAGCAAAATAGTTTTAGAACACAATAGCACACTGACACTTTCCCTCACTGTACCTATCTGCCCCTCAACTCAAGGATTGAAAATATGGTTCAGCAAAATAGTTTTAGAACACAATAGCACACTGACACTTTCCCTCACTGTACCTCTCTGTCCCTCAACTCAAGGATTGAAAATATGGTTCAGCAAAATAGTTTTAGAACACAATAGCACACTGACACTTTCCCTCACTGTACCTCTCTGTCCCTCAACTCAAGGATTGAAAATATGGTTCAGCAAAATAGTTTTAGAACAGAATAGCACACTGCCAGTTTCCCTCACTGTACCTCTCTGTCCCTCAACCCAAGGATTGAAAATATGGTTCAGCAAAATAGTTTTAGAACAGAATAGCACACTGTCAGTTTCCCTCACTGTACCTCTCTGTCCCTCAACTCAAGGATTGAAAATATGGAACAGCAAAATTGGTTTAGAACAGAATAGCACACTGTTAGTTTTACTCACTGTACCTCTCTGTCCCTCAACTCAAGGATTGAAAATATGGTTCAGCAAAATAGTTTTAGAACACAATAGCACACTGACACTTTCCCTCACTGTACCTCTCTGTCCCTCAACTCAAGGATTGAAAATATGGAACAGCAAAATTGCTTTAGAACAGAATAGCACACTGTCAGTTTCACTCACTGTACCTCTCTGTCCCTCAACTCAAGGATTGAAAATATGGTTCAGCAAAATAGTTTTAGAACAGAATAGCACACTGTCAGTTTCCCTCACTGTACCTCTCTGTCCCTCAAATCAAGGATTGAAAATATGGTTCAGCAAAATAGTTTTAGAACAGAATAGCACACTGTCAGTTTCCCTCACTGTACCTCTCTGTCCCTCAACTCAAGGATTGAAAATATGGAACAGCAAAATTGCTTTAAAACAGAATAGCACACTGTCAGTTTCACTCACTGTACCTCTCTGTCCCTCAACTCAAGGATTGAAAATATGGTTCAGCAAAATAGTTTTAGAACACAATAGCACACTGACACTTTCCCTCACTGTACCTCTCTGTCCCTCAACTCAAGGATTGAAAATATGTTTCAGCAAAATAGTTTTAGAACACAATAGCACACTGACACTTTCCCTCACTGTACCTCTCTGTCCCTCAACTCAAGGATTGAAAATATGGTTCAGCAAAATAGTTTTAGAACAGAATAGCACACTGTCAGTTTCCCTCACTGTACCTCTCTGTCCCTCAACTCAAGGATTGAAAATATGGAACAGCAAAATTGCTTTAGAACAGAATAGCACACTGTCAGTTTCACTCACTGTACCTCTCTGTCCCTCAACTCAAGGATTGAAAATATGGTTCAGCAAAATAGTTTTAGAACACAATAGCACACTGACACTTTCCCTCACTGTACCTCTCTGTCCCTCAACTCAAGGATTGAAAATATGGTTCAGCAAAATAGTTTTAGAACACAATAGCACACTGACACTTTCCCTCACTGTACCTCTCTGTCCCTCAACTCAAGGATTGAAAATATGGTTCAGCAAAATAGTTTTAGAACACAATAGCACACTGACACTTTCCCTCACTGTACCTCTCTGTTCCTCAACTCAAGGATTGAAAATATGGTTCAGCAAAATAGTTTTAGAACAGAATAGCACACTGTCAGTTTCCCTCACTGTACCTCTCTGTCCCTCAACTCAAGGATTGAAAATATGGAACAGCAAAATTGCTTTAGAACAGAATAGCACACTGTCAGTTTCCCTCACTGTACCTCTCTGTCCCTCAACTCAAGGATTGAAAATATGGTTCAGCAAAATAGTTTTAGAACAGAATAGCACACTGTCAGTTTCCCTCACTGTACCTCTCTGTCCCTCAACTCAAGGATTGAAAATATGGAACAGCAAAATTGCTTTAGAACAGAATAGCACACTGTCAGTTTCACTCACTGTACCTCTCTGTCCCTCAACTCAAGGATTGAAAATATGGTTCAGCAAAATAGTTTTAGAACACAATAGCACACTGACACTTTCCCTCACTGTACCTCTCTGTCCCTCAACTCAAAGATTGAAAATATGGTTCAGCAAAATAGTTTTAGAACACAATAGCACACTGACACTTTCCCTCACTGTACCTCTCTGTCCCTCAACTCAAGGATTGAAAATATGGTTCAGCAAAATAGTTTTAGAACACAATAGCACACTGACACTTTCCCTCACTGTACCTCTCTGTCCCTCAACTCAAGGATTGAAAATATGGTTCAGCAAAATAGTTTTAGAACAGAATAGCACACTGTCAGTTTCCCTCACTGTACCTCTCTGTCCCTCAACTCAAGGATTGAAAATATGGTTCAGCAAAATAGTTTTAGAACACAATAGCACACTGACACTTTCCCTCACTGTACCTCTCTGTCCCTCAACTCAAGGATTGAACATATGGAACAGCAAAATTGCTTTAGAACAGAATAGCACACTGTCAGTTTCACTCACTGTACCTCTCTGTCCCTCAACTCAAGGATTGAAAACATGGTTCAGCAAAATAGTTTTAGAACAGAATAGCACACTGTCAGTTTCCCTCACTGTACCTCTCTGTCCCTCAACTCAAGAATTGAAAATATGGTTCAGCAAAATAGTTTTAGAACAGAATAGCACACTGTCAGTTTCCCTCACTGTACCTCTCTGTCCCTCAACTCAAGGATTGAAAATATGGAACAGCAAAATTGCTTTAGAACAGAATAGCACACTGTCAGTTTCACTCACTGTACCTCTCTGTCCCTCAACTCAAGGATTGAAAATATGGTTCAGCAAAATAGTTTTAGAACACAATAGCACACTGACACTTTCCCTCACTGTACCTCTCTGTCCCTCAACTCAAGGATTGAAAATATGGAACAGCAAAATTGGTTTAGAACAGAATAGCACACTGTCAGTTTCACTCACTGTACCTCTCTGTCCCTCAACTCAAGGATTGAAAATATGGTTCAGCAAAATAGTTTTAGAACAGAATAGCACACTGACACTTTCCCTCACTGTACCTCTCTGTCCCTCAACTCAAGGATTGAAAATATGGTTCAGCAAAATAGTTTTAGAACACAATAGCACACTGACACTTTCCCTCACTGTACCTCTCTGTTCCTCAACTCAAGGATTGAAAATATGGTTCAGCAAAATAGTTTTAGAACAGAATAGCACACTGTCAGTTTCCCTCACTGTACCTCTCTGTCCCTCAACTCAAGGATTGAAAATATGGTTCAGCAAAATAGTTTTAGAACAGAATAGCACACTGTCAGTTTCCCTCACTGTACCTCTCTGTCCCTCAACTCAAGGATTGAAAATATGGTTCAGCAAAATAGTTTTAGAACAGAATAGCACACTGTCAGTTTCCCTCACTGTACCTCTCTGTCCCTCAACTCAAGGATTGAAAATATGGTTCAACAAAATAGTTTTAGAACAGAATAGCACACTGTCAATTTCCCTCACTGTACCTCTCTGTTCCTCAACTCAAGGATTGAAAATATGGTTCAGCAAAATAGTTTTAGAACAGAATAGCACACTGTCAGTTTCCCTCACTGTACCTCTCTGTCCCTCAACTCAAGGATTGAAAATATGGTTCAGCAAAATAGTTTTAGAACAGAATAGCACACTGTCAGTTTCCCTCACTGTACCTCTCTGTCCCTCAACTCAAGGATTGAAAATATGGTTCAGCAAAATATTTTTAGAACAGAATAGCACACTGTCAGTTTCCCTCACTGTACCTCTCTGTCCCTCAACTCAAGGATTGAAAATATGGAACAGCAAAATTGCTTTAGAACAGAATAGCACACTGTCAGTTTCACTCACTGTACCTCTCTGTCCCTCAACTCAAGGATTGAAAATATGGTTCAGCAAAATAGTTTTAGAACACAATAGCACACTGACACTTTCCCTCACTGTACCTATCTGCCCCTCAACTCAAGGATTGAAAATATGGTTCAGCAAAATAGTTTTAGAACACAATAGCACACTGACACTTTCCCTCACTGTACCTCTCTGTCCCTCAACTCAAGGATTGAAAATATGGTTCAGCAAAATAGTTTTAGAACACAATAGCACACTGACACTTTCCCTCACTGTACCTCTCTGTCCCTCAACTCAAGGATTGAAAATATGGTTCAGCAAAATAGTTTTAGAACAGAATAGCACACTGCCAGTTTCCCTCACTGTACCTCTCTGTCCCTCAACCCAAGGATTGAAAATATGGTTCAGCAAAATAGTTTTAGAACAGAATAGCACACTGTCAGTTTCCCTCACTGTACCTCTCTGTCCCTCAACTCAAGGATTGAAAATATGGAACAGCAAAATTGGTTTAGAACAGAATAGCACACTGTTAGTTTTACTCACTGTACCTCTCTGTCCCTCAACTCAAGGATTGAAAATATGGTTCAGCAAAATAGTTTTAGAACACAATAGCACACTGACACTTTCCCTCACTGTACCTCTCTGTCCCTCAACTCAAGGATTGAAAATATGGAACAGCAAAATTGCTTTAGAACAGAATAGCACACTGTCAGTTTCACTCACTGTACCTCTCTGTCCCTCAACTCAAGGATTGAAAATATGGTTCAGCAAAATAGTTTTAGAACAGAATAGCACACTGTCAGTTTCCCTCACTGTACCTCTCTGTCCCTCAAATCAAGGATTGAAAATATGGTTCAGCAAAATAGTTTTAGAACAGAATAGCACACTGTCAGTTTCCCTCACTGTACCTCTCTGTCCCTCAACTCAAGGATTGAAAATATGGAACAGCAAAATTGCTTTAGAACAGAATAGCACACTGTCAGTTTCACTCACTGTACCTCTCTGTCCCTCAACTCAAGGATTGAAAATATGGTTCAGCAAAATAGTTTTAGAACACAATAGCACACTGACACTTTCCCTCACTGTACCTCTCTGTCCCTCAACTCAAGGATTGAAAATATGTTTCAGCAAAATAGTTTTAGAACACAATAGCACACTGACACTTTCCCTCACTGTACCTCTCTGTCCCTCAACTCAAGGATTGAAAATATGGTTCAGCAAAATAGTTTTAGAACAGAATAGCACACTGTCAGTTTCCCTCACTGTACCTCTCTGTCCCTCAACTCAAGGATTGAAAATATGGAACAGCAAAATTGCTTTAGAACAGAATAGCACACTGTCAGTTTCACTCACTGTACCTCTCTGTCCCTCAACTCAAGGATTGAAAATATGGTTCAGCAAAATAGTTTTAGAACACAATAGCACACTGACACTTTCCCTCACTGTACCTCTCTGTCCCTCAACTCAAGGATTGAAAATATGGTTCAGCAAAATAGTTTTAGAACACAATAGCACACTGACACTTTCCCTCACTGTACCTCTCTGTCCCTCAACTCAAGGATTGAAAATATGGTTCAGCAAAATAGTTTTAGAACACAATAGCACACTGACACTTTCCCTCACTGTACCTCTCTGTTCCTCAACTCAAGGATTGAAAATATGGTTCAGCAAAATAGTTTTAGAACAGAATAGCACACTGTCAGTTTCCCTCACTGTACCTCTCTGTCCCTCAACTCAAGGATTGAAAATATGGTTCAGCAAAATAGTTTTAGAACAGAATAGCACACTGTCAGTTTCCCTCACTGTACCTCTCTGTCCCTCAACTCAAGGATTGAAAATATGGTTCAGCAAAATAGCTTTAGAACAGAATAGCACACTGTCAGTTTCCCTCACTGTACCTCTCTGTCCCTCAACTCAAGGATTGAAAATATGGAACAGCAAAATTGCTTTAGAACAGAATAGCACACTGTCAGTTTCACTCACTGTACCTCTCTGTCCCTCAACTCAAGGATTGAAAATATGGTTCAGCAAAATAGTTTTAGAACACAATAGCACACTGACACTTTCCCTCACTGTACCTCTCTGTCCCTCAACTCAAGGATTGAAAATATGGTTCAGCAAAATAGTTTTAGAACACAATAGCACACTGACACTTTCCCTCACTGTACCTCTCTGTCCCTCAACTCAAGGATTGAAAATATGGTTCAGCAAAATAGTTTTAGAACACAATAGCACACTGACACTTTCCATCACTGTACCTCTCTGTCCCTCAACTCAAGGATTGAAAATATGGTTCAGCAAAATAGTTTTAGAACAGAATAGCACACTGTCAGTTTCCCTCACTGTACCTCTCTGTCCCTCAACTCAAGGATTGAAAATATGGTTCAGCAAAATAGTTTTAGAACACAATAGCACACTGACACTTTCCCTCACTGTACCTCTCTGTCCCTCAACTCAAGGATTGAAAATATGGAACAGCAAAATTGCTTTAGAACAGAATAGCACACTGTCAGTTTCACTCACTGTACCTCTCTGTCCCTCAACTCAAGGATTGAAAATATGGTTCAGCAAAATTGCTTTAGAACAGAATAGCACACTGTCAGTTTCACTCACTGTACCTCTCTGTCCCTCAACTCAAGGATTGAAAATATGGTTCAGCAAAATAGTTTTAGAACACAATAGCACACTGACACTTTCCCTCACTGTACCTCTCTGTCCCTCAACTCAAGGATTGAAAATATGGAACAGCAAAATTGCTTTAGAACAGAATAGCACACTGTCAGTTTCACTCACTGTACCTCTCTGTCCCTCAACTCAAGGATTGAAAATATGGTTCAGCAAAATAGTTTTAGAACACAATAGCACACTGACACTTTCCCTCACTGTACCTCTCTGTCCCTCAACTCAAGGATTGAAAATATGGTTCAGCAAAATAGTTTTAGAACACAATAGCACACTGACACTTTCCCTCACTGTACCTCTCTGTCCCTCAACTCAAGGATTGAAAATATGGTTCAGCAAAATAGTTTTAGAACAGAATAGCACACTGTCAGTTTCCCTCACTGTACCTCTCTGTCCCTCAACTCAAGGATTGAAAATATGGTTCAGCAAAATAGTTTTAGAACAGAATAGCACACTGTCAGTTTCCCTCACTGTACCTCTCTGTCCCTCAACTCAAGGATTGAAAATATGGTTCAGCAAAATAGTTTTAGAACAGAATAGCACACTGTCAGTTTCCCTCACTGTACCTCTCTGTCCCTCAACTCAAGGATTGAAAATATGGAACAGCAAAATTGGTTTAGAACAGAATAGCACACTGTCAGTTTCACTCACTGTACCTCTCTGTCCCTCAACTCAAGGATTGAAAATATGGTTCAGCAAAATAGTTTTAGAACAGAATAGCACACTGTCAGTTTCCCTCACTGTACCTCTCTGTCCCTCAACTCAAGGATTGAAAATATGGTTCAGCAAAATAGTTTTAGAACAGAATAGCACACTGTCAGTTTCCCTCACTGTACCTCTCTGTCCCTCAACTCAAGGATTGAAAATATGGTTCAGCAAAATTGCTTTAGAACAGAATAGCACACTGTAAGTTTCCCTCACTGTACCTCTCTGTCCCTACAAACAAGGATTAGCACAGAATAGCACACTGTCACTGACACTCTCCCTACCTATCCTTATTTGTCCCTAAACACAAGGAACCCAGGATTAGTAAAGGAAAAAAAATGACACTGTCCCTGTCTATGCTTCTCTTTCCCTGCTCCGGAACACACTACACAAGGCCGCCGCGCTGGCGGCCTTTTATAGCGTGGGGCGTGTACTAAACCCCATCAGCAATAATTGGCCACAGGCATCCTGCCTGTGGCCAATCATTGCTCTCCTCGCTGCCGGCGCTGTGATTGGCCAAGCATGCGGGGTCACAGTGCATGCTTGGCCAATCACAGCGCCTGGATGACACTGCGATGGCGTAGTGCATTGTGGGCCGTTCGCGTCACTCGAATTTGGCGCGAACGGCCCAAATCGTTCGATCTTCGTCGAACGATCCAACAGCCGATGTTCGAGTCGAACGTATGTTCGACTCGAACACGAAGCTCATCCCTAGTCCCAGGTCTTTATGACCCATGAACAAGGAGGCACAGGCGGGAGTCCTGTTAATCTTGTTGGTGTTTTCTTCTCTGTTTGAGGACACCCACATTTGTCTCATGTACCTCATAGCGTGCAGAAATGACTCATTATCACCTTTTTCATGCATTTCAAATGGCTGGGAGGCGGGCACCTCAGGTTTCACAACCCTTAGAACCACCTTAATTCAGCGATTGTTCTTCCCCTGAAGATCTGTTGTGTTGCCGCCTTCCTACCCCCCACATAGTGCACCCTGGGTGGTCTCACTGGCTACCCAGGATTCACTACCTACAGCTCCTTGGGGCATTGACACCCCAAGGAAGATTACCATATCTCCTCTCTTTGACCCTTTTCTTACCCCTCCTAACTCTTTTCCAACTAATCTCAGTCTTACCTTCCCCACTGCACCCCCTCCTCTGCTTCTCCACCTCTTCAGCCTTCCCCTGGGCTCTTCTCTAACTGTACTTGACCATTTGTGATAGATCTGTTGTACAATATTCACATTGATCTCTTGTAATTTTGTCTTGATTGTCCTTACTATTAGACGTAGACCACCAGCTCTCTCTGAACATACGTCATGGTATACTCATCTCTTGGCCGCCACCCGACAGTAATTTCGCACAACGCTAAGGGACTAAACATCCCAGAAAAACGCACGACACTTTTGAGAGAACTCAAAAAAGGTAAGCCACAGTTTGTCTTCTTGCAGGAGACGCACTTTAAGACCTCACAGGTCCCCAGGCTCACTGACTCCTACTTTACCGAAGCTTTCCATGCCACAAATGACCTGGCCAAAACCAAGGGTGTGTCTATCTTAATAAGTAAAACCGCCCCCTTTGAAGTCACCGACAAACTTATAGACCCTGAGGGAAGGTATGTCTTCTTGAGGGGGACTTGTGGGGGTAGGCCCCTAACCTTAGCAAATGTATACTTCCCCAACACCGCCCACCTCTCCTTCTGCAGGCGTATGGTGTCACAGTTGAAGGGATTTGGCTCTGGATGCATGATTATGGGAGAGGATTTTAACATCCCACTGAACCCCTTAGTCGACACCTCTACGGGTAGATCCCATATCACATACAAGATCCTTAAACAAATTAAAACCCTTCTGAGCTCCTTGCAGCTGATAGATTCTTGGCGTCTCTTGCACCCTGACGACAAGGATTATACGTTCCATTCCATTCCCCATAATAAGTATTCACGAATAGACTACATCTTTACGTCACAAAGAGACCTCAATCTGATTACGGAAGCCAATATAGGGATCCAGTCCATTTCCGACCACGCGCCTATATCACTCTCCTTAGACCTGACTAGGCCACCCCCCAAACCCAACACCTGGAGACTGAACTCAACACTCCTTACAGACCCACAGAGGCTCCCTGGAATTTCCAAAACCATCAAAGAATTTTTTTCTCACAATGTGACCCCTGAGATGGACCCCATGATGATTTGGGAGGCACACAAATGCACCATAAGAGGGGAATTGATCCAATTGGGGGCCCACTGTAAGAGGGAAAGGGAAAAAGTGATCAGACAGCTGACAGACAAAATTCACGCCCTAGAAACGCTACATAAAAAATCCCTATCGGAAAGATCAGCGAGCGCCCTTCTGGACACTAGGAAAATCCTCCAACACATTCTAGACGCAAAAGCCAAAAGATTTCTTTTCTTTAAGAAGAAGATCTATTACGAGCATGGAGACAAGACTGGAAGGTTCCTAGCCAAGGCCCTAAAAGACGCCACATCACACCAGAACATTCTAGGAATAAGAAACAATAAGGGCAAAGTAGATGTTACCACTGAGGGAATTAGCAAACACTTCCATGACTATTACTCCAACCTCTACAATTTACCTTCACAGGGAAACTCCCCTCCCTCCCCAAGGTCTAGATTGCAATTAATCCAGGACTACTTAAAAGACTCCAAACTTCCTACCCTAACAGGAGAGAATGCCCAGCTATTAGACAGTCCCATTGACAAATCTGAAATTTTGCAATCCATTAAAGACTTAAAAGCGGGTAAAAGCCCAGGCCCGGACGGTTTCACTTCCATTTACTACAAGACCTTTACTGACCTGCTCCGCGACCCACTACATAAAGTGCTGAACGCCCTCTCAACACCCAGAACGGTGCCATCGTCATTCCTCGCTGCCCATATAACTGTCATACCAAAACAGAATAAAGACCCCCAATTGTGTGCCAGCTACAGACCGATATCCCTCCTTAATATAGACGTTAAGCTTCTAGCTAAAATAATTGCCAACAGACTTAGACCATTGCTGCACGGTATCATTGGTCCTGACCAGGCTGGCTTTATGCCGGGCAGGGAGACCAGAGATTGCGTAACAAAAGCACTCAACCTAATTTATGCAGCACGTACACAGAAGATCGAGGGATTTCTCCTGTCCACGGACGCGGAGAAGGCCTTCGATCGTGTGGCATGGGACTACATGCTGGAGACATGCCAACATATTGGTCTGGGCTCTTGCATGATGTCATGGATCGGGTCACTATACTCAAACCCATCAGCTCAGGTCAAGATTAATGGTTCCCTGTCAGACAAAGTCCATATCAACAACGGGACGAGACAGGGTTGCCCCCTCTCACCCATCTTATTTATACTCTCATTGGAACCGTTCATTAGAAAGGTCATTGCAGAAGAAGCCATACAAGGATTTGCAGTTGCTGGTCGGGAATTTAAAATAGCGGCGTATGCAGACGACCTACTCTTTTTCCTAACCAACCCCCATATCACTCTACCCTCATTACTACGCGAATTCTCCATCTTTGGCAAGTTATCTAATCTTAAAATCAATTTCTCGAAATCGGAAGCCCTAAATATAAACTTACCCGCAGCCCCACTGAGCAGACTCAAAGCTAATTGCCCCTTTAAATGGGAATCTTCAGCTCTTCACTACTTAGGAGTCTCGCTGACCCCTAACATTGCTCAAATCTATGACCGAAACTTCCCGCCTATTCTTAAAATTGTAGACCAGGACCTTAAAAAATGGCACACGCGTAACTTCTCATGGTTCGGCCGAGCTGCCATATGCAAAATGGTCATTCTGCCAAAGCTCCTATACCTCTTCCGCAATTTACCAGTTAGGATCCCCCAGAGTTTTTTCAAAACGATCTCCAGCTTGCAGTCAAGGTTTATATGGGCCCACAAACCACCCAGAATAAAAGCCCAACTCCTGACGAAGCCCAAACTTAAAGGGGGAATGGGTATACCGGATTTTAGAATATACTACTATGCTGCCCACGTCACCAGAATTATTGATTGGCACTGCCATTACTCACAAAAGGACTGGATCCAACTAGAGAACAGTCTCAGCCCCTTAGCCCTACGATTCTCCCCATGGATACCATGGTCTAAATATCCAGCGACCCTCAAAACACACCCCTTTATAGGTACATCACTTGGAATCTTCCATAAATTGACCAAACAAACAGACCTCTCTTCCCCACTAGGTCCCTTGATGCCCTTGTTCAATAACCCAGACTTTCTCCCAGGAGTGGGCAACCGCTTACTGCACTCCCGACATACTTCCACACCGCTGCTCGCCCAGGACTGCTTTCATAAAGGTAGTTTTAAAGATCTCGAACAGCTTACTGCAGAGATGGACACGCCCTCCATCCCATTATGGACGTATTTTCAGATCAGACACTACCTAAACCAACCCCCCAGGAGAGACTCCTTTGGAAGGGATCTGACGGACCTGGAGTCAGTGTGCCTGGAGGGTAAACTAGTGTGGAAGGCTACCTCAATTTCATACGCTTGGCTACGAGATCGACCCATGCAAGGAGAAGACAGATTCAGAGAGAGCTGGTCCCGGGCCCTGAAGAGGCCTATTTCGGCCAATCAGTGGCAGAGAGCGTGTGTATTTACACATAAATGTTCCCTTAGCTCAAGAACACAGGAGACATCCTACAAACTCCTGACACATTGGTACACCACGCCGGCTAAGATACATAGCTGGTTCCCGCAGACTCCAGACACGTGCTGGCGATGTGGGACGGAACGGGGTGATCTACTCCATATTTGGTGGCATTGCCCTGAGATCGCCCCCTTCTGGAAGGCTGTGTGTGAGAAAATCCGGACAATCACTGAGACCTTAATTAATCTGGATGTGGCGTGCTGTCTGCTTCACATCACAGAGGTATCATACAAAAGATAAACAATTCTCTGACCAAACACTTATTAAATGCGGCGAAAGCTCTAATTCCTCTATATTGGAAATCCACCAGAACCCCCTCACTCAGGGAGTGGTTCCAGAGAGTTTCTGAGACTTGTGATATGGAGGAGACGGTGGCCCAGTCCACAGACAACCATGATAAATTTTTTAATACCTGGTCCCCCTGGATTCAATACAAATTTTCGCGAGCTTATGAGGACTCAACAGCAGTGGACCTGGCCACCTAGCTCCTCAGGACAGGTTCTGGGAACCCGGGCCTACATATGAGTTCATTGACCCCATGAAGGGCAGGATAGGGGAGGGTGCCTGACAATGCCCCTCCCAAATAGGTACACCCTGTAACAACTGATCCAGAACTATATAAGTTTCATTAACTGGCCTTTTACCTATAAGTGATTACATGTTTTACTTTGTAGAGACTTCCTAACAAGATCTCACCACGTATAAGGTTATGCCCATAATATTCATCTACCCCTTTTCGGGATTCTTCCCTTCACCTCTCTCTCACTGTTCCTTCTTACACTTCTCGGAGCAATGTTGCTCCCAACGCCCGCAGTACTTCCTTTTTATTACAACTTCTGATTTCACTGTTGGATAGCCACGTCTTTAGCCGAGGAATACAGGTTGTCCTAGATCTCACTTCTAGGCTAATTGTTTGATTATTCTATAAACAATACTGTGTTGACTGCAGAGGGGGAGCTGTGTCTCCCCTTGTAGATTTCATTTGTATCTCTTTTCAATAAACTTGATGTTAAAAAAAAAAAAAAAAGAAGATCTGCAGCACGTACTGTGGCCACCAGGAAGGCAACCAAAACCAGTGTGGAACGCAAGGAAATTACGTCACGGTCAGCAGGGATACATCCGGGAGAGCTGTTACAATTAGAAAGGACGGGCAGGCAGGCTACGCACTCGGAGAATCAGCTCCTTCTACAGGCCTCTATAAGTTGCTGATAACCGCCATTGCTAGTAAAAAAAAAAAATCCCATTGTTTGTAGACACTAGTTTGCACAAACCAAAATATATAGGCTTATTGGGATTTTTTTAACAAAAATATGTAGCAGAATACATATTGGCCTAAATTGATGAAGAAATTTGATTTTTTTTAAAATTTTTATTAGATATGTTTTATAGCAAAGTAAAAAGTATTGTTTTTTTTTTCCAAAAATACATAGAAACGTAGAAACATCGAACAGCATCGTCAGGAAAAGATCAACTGGTCTACACTGAGCATCTAAACTTTTTGTCAGAGTATATGTGCGTCCCAAGAATTTTTGAATTTACTTGCTGTTGACTGGCTCATTACCCCTGATGATAGTCTGTTCAAAGTATCCACTATCATGTTAGTCAAGTGGGACCCTCTCAGAGAGGTAAAGTGAGGTGTTAATGTTCTTTTGAGTTTTGTATTTTAGGAAAAATACATGAACATTGGTGGATAATCCAGATCTATTCAACCTTAAAACATTTTTTTTTATTTCACTCTCATTAACAGTATTTTTTTCTCTTTACTTTAAAAAAACTAATTCCTGTGCTTATCATGCAAAGTTGTGCAGGAGTGGTGCAATTAATGTCTTAATCACTACAAGGGAGAAGATGCCTTTTTTGCAATCAAGTTTCCAGTAAATATATACTGTATATAGTATACAGAGTCAAGGATATTTAACAAATTAAAGAGAGAGATATAGGATAAATGTAACTGTTGAGGTAGCATTGTGTGTGTTTTGGTTTTACTGTTGATAACAAGCTCTAATAAAAAAAAAAGCCCCACGATGTATGTACATCCATCATTAATCACATTTTGCAGTGATATAGATCCATATCAATCATAATGCCATATGCCTGCCAACTTACCAATAGGAAAAAAAAAACAGCTTGCCTGCTTCAGGAGCGTTTCATAGTCAGATTTTTTTTTGATGAGTCAAGAGTTTGGGAATTTTTATTTCTTTAATAGAGGAATTGTCAGATGTTTGGGTATCTTTATTTTTAGGTTACTTATTTTTTTAGTGAAACATAGGTGGATCGTGAATTAAGGGTATCCTTATAATTAAAGAGGGCTTCCAGATATCGATAACCCACACAACCAACAGTCAGGATTGAGGGTAAGAGGCCTTTGTCATGATCAACATGGGGACAAGGTGATTTGTCAGTGTATTCCCTCCTGGCAAGATTCCTCCTCATATTCAGGGCATCTGGCCTGGTATGGCTCAGGAGCGGGGTTCACACTCCCCCCTCACACTGCCCCCCTTTTCTGGCCAGCCAGCCTAAATGCTCAGATCAAGGGCCAGGTATGGCTTTTTAGGGAAACCCTAGAGTTTTTTTTTTTCGTGGGGTTTACCCTTAAAATCCATAGCAGATCTGAAGGGTCTGCTATGGATTTCCTGGGGGGACCTCATTTTTTGGAGTTTTTTGCATGAGGTACCCAATCCATGCCAAACTTTTGAGAAAAAAAAAAGCCAGGAGGAAAACACTTAACCACATGCCGACCAGCCGCCGTCGTTATACGGCGGCAGGTCGGCACGATCCCGCAAACCGTCGTAGCTGTATGTCGGTCCCTTTAAGTGGGATAGCAGGCGCATGCATTGGGGGGTGCCGATGCTCATGAATGGCGGTCGCGATAACTGCCCACCACGTGCGATCGTGGGCACGAGAGGCCGAACAAGGACGTGTGTGTGTGTAAACACACACATCCCTGTTCTGTTCTGTGAGAAAAGACAGATCGTGAGTTCCTAATAGCTAAAAACCACGATCTGTAATTTCCTCTAGATCAGTTCCATCCCCCCTACAGTTAAAAACACACTAGGGAACACAATTAACACCTTGATCGCCCCCCTAGTGTTAACACCTTCCCTGCCAGTGTCATTTTTACAATAATCAGTGCATTTTTATAGCACTGATCGCTGTATAAATGCCAATGCTCCCAAAAATGTGTCAAAAGTGTCCGATGTGTCCACCATAATGTCGCAGTACCGATAAAAAAAAGCAGTTACTAGTAGAAAAAAATAATAATAAAAATGCTATAAATCTATCCCCTATTTTGTAAACGCTATAACTTTTTCGCAAACCAATCAATATACGCTTATTGTGATTTTTATGACCAAAAATATGTAGAATAATACATATCGGCCTAAACTGAGAAAAAATAGCTTTTTTAAAAAAGATTGGGGATATTTATTATAGCAAAAAGTAAAAAATGTTTGTGTTTTTTTCAAAATTGTCGCTCTTTTTTTTGTTTGTAGCGCAAAAAAAAATCGCAGAGATAATCAAATACCACCAAAAGAAAGCTCTATTTGTGGTAAAAAAGGACGTCAATTTTGTTTGGGTACAGCATCGGACGACCGCGCAATTGTCAGTTAAAGTGACGCAGTGCCGAATCGCAAAAAATGGCCCGATCATTGGGCAGCCAATTCTTCCAGGGCTAAAGTGGTTAAAGCACTTTGTTTCCATTGTAAATTTCAGTGTTTTAAAACATCATTGCTCCCAGCCAAAATTTTGGAAAATAAGTTTGCAATGGTTCATGTTCCCTAGGGCAATGTCTATCTCCACCTATTTTTGGCAACCCTTTGCCTATTAGTTATAGTTTCCTATTAGTTATAAATTTGACAGATTCAAGTCCCATTGACTTATGTGGCGTTTGGGTTCAACATCTTAAACACATTTGATGTTTGTGGAACTCTGCTTAAACAGTGCAGTGGAAGTTAGCCCCCTACAGTTTCAGGAGGGTGGTTTATAGAAAGATTTACTATAGTTTAGGGTGGATTAAGAGACAGACAGTGCAGTGAGGCCCCCTTCAGGTTTAATATGTTAGTTTGGAGAAGTATGACTCACAATTTTGGAAACTCCAGGAGAGTATAATTAGGTTTTGAATTTCAAAGGCTGAGGGGGTTAACCAGAGGTCTGTAACAGAAATACCCAAAAGAGCAGAGACCATTCCCTTGTCAGCATTGCTAGTGGCAGTGGACAAAATGATAGCATGTTAAATCATGGTTCTGAGTAAGTTAATCAGGTATTGCTTCTGGAAACACACCTGTAGAAAGATGCTTAAACCACTTCCCGCCCAGCCTATCGCAGTATGACGGCCGGGCGGTGGTTCAGTTATCCTGACTAGGATACCAACTGCTGCGCATCGCGGCGATTGGTGGTGCGGCGTGTCAGTCTGACACACCGCTACACCGATCTCGGTAAAGAGCCTCTGATGGAGGCTCTTTACCATGTGATCAGCCGTGTTCAATCATGACTGATCACGATGTAAATAGAAAGAGTCTTTGATCGGTTTTCCTCACTCGTGTCTGACAGACGCAAGTAGAGGAGAGCTGATCGGCTTCTCTCCTGACAGGGAGGGTCTGTGCTGATTGTTTATCAGCGCAGCCCCCCCTCGGATGCCCGCCAAGGACCACCAGGATGCCACCAGGACCACCGAGGAGGACCACCACACTTGGGATATGCCAATAAGTGCCCAGGCAGATGCCAATCAGTGCCCAGGCAGCTGCCAATCAGTGCACATCAGCAATGCCTGCCAGTGCCCTCAGTGATGCCTGTCAGTGCTATCTATCAGTCCCACATATCAGTGCCACAAATCAGTGCCCAGCAGTGCCGCCTGTCAGTGCCCAGCAGTGCCCATCAGTGCCGCCTATTAGCACCACCCATAAATACCCATCAGTGCAGCCTTTCAGTGCTCATCAGTGTCGCCTATCAGTGCCACCCATGAGTGCCCACCAGTGCCACCCATGAGTGCCCATCAGTTCCGCATATTAATGCCCATCAGTGCTGCATATCAGTGCCGCCTACCAGTGCCCATCAGTGCCTCCTATCAGTGCCACCTCATTGGTGTCACCTCATCTGTGCCACCTTATCAGTGCCCCTCAGTGCCGCCTTATCAGTGCCCATCAGTGAAGGAGAAAACATACTTATTTACAAAATTTTAGATCAGAAACAAAAGAAAAAACGTTTTTTTTCCAAATTTTCTGCCTTTTTTTATTTGTTTAGCCAAAAATAAAAACCGCAGAGGTGATCAAATAACACCAAAAGAAAGCTCTATTTGTGGGAACAAAATTATATAAATTCTGTTTGGGTAAAGTGTAGCATGATCGCGCAATTGTCATTTAAACAGCGACAGTGCTGAAAGCTGAAAATTGGCTTAGTTTAGGCTTATGCCCCATATACACGATCGTTTTTCATGCCGTTAAAAATGCCATTAAAAAAAAATGGCCATTAAAAATGATCGTGTGTATGCTCCAGAGCCGTGAAAAACGGCCATTAAAAATTTCGAACATGCTCTCTTTTTTCACGTCGTTTTTCATGTCGTTTTTTTTAACGACGTGAAAAACGATAGTGTGTATGCTTTAAGGACGTGAAAAAAACGCGCATGCTCAGAATCAAGTATGAAACAAGAGCTCTCGTTTTGGTAAAGCTAGCGTTGGAAATCGATATGGCACATTCGTCACGGTTGAATTAATAGCATCGTTTTAATGCTGCGCATTCCGTTCTTCTTTAGAGAATGCTTGAACAATTACCCTCTTTTGATAATGACATTGAGAGTTATGCCAAACTTGTTTCTAAAGTAATTCCTAATTTTTTTAATGATAGAAAAATATTCTTTTCAAGCCACATCTCCCTCATAAATGCATGGAGAAATGTAAAGATCATTTTTTTTATTTTGGTTCTTTTTGCATTTTTTTTTTTGTAATTAAATTAGCCTCTTCATTTTTCAGGGCCTTTTTTTTTTTTCTTAAATTATGTTTGGGTAAATGTCCCACACCAACCTTCAAAATTTTTCTCAAGGAGGTTTGTGTCCCTTGTTAATAACAATAATGTTATTTGAAATGTCCCTGCCTGCTCCCTAGCAAACTCTCTTTTGAAATACAAATCACATAGTCAATTATTTAAAGCCCAAAAAAAGTATCCTTTATTTCGGAACATAACAAATTAAAGGGGATGGCAGCACTGGAGAGCCTGCTTGCATTTGTTCATCCCTTGGACCCCACAACAACCATCCAAGATGTGAAAACCAAAAAGGAGGCCAATCTTGGCTTGAACTCCCAGAGGTCAGGAACCGCAGCAGCTAAGTCATATATGTCCCCAGTCTGTGGTACTACAGCAGGCATTATTTTTTTCTCTTCCTTGTAGCCTTCTCTCCAGCCTTCTCTGCAGCCTTCCCTGCAGCCTTGGTTGGTTTCTTCCTCGGAGGCTGGGGATCAGGAGGAGAGGTTGTGGCAGGAGGAGTAGTAGGAGGAGGAGGAGGAGGTGGAGGAGTAGGGACAACCTCTGTGATGTCGGTGAACTTGGTGAGTTCACCAAGCAATCCCTTGTTGATCACCTTCAACAGGAGGGTCTCACTATACAGCTTTTGCCGCAGGTCCATTTGGGCTAGCTTATTGGCCAGGACTGCGGCAAAGCCCTCCTCAGCAGAGGGTGCCTCTCTCAGAGCCGCAGTAGCCTCTTTGATAAAGGCTCTTGTTTCCTCCTCCACCTGCCTACCTCTCCTTGGCCCTCGTGGTTTCATTACCAGGGGAGGCATCTGGGCTCTTGTGCTGGGCCCAGCCTCCTCCTGGGTGCCACTTGGCCCAGCCTCCTCCTGGGTGCCACTTGGCCCTGCCTCCTCCTGGTCCCCACCATCCTTCCTGGCTCTGCTCTGGCTGTAAAAAAAGAAAGGGACTTTATTATTTTTTTGCCACCATCAATCACACACATTGTTCACCTCCAGACATTTTTGAATTGAATGTGAAAATTTAGAAAAGTCTCACAGATTCCGCCTCCTGATATTGTTGCCTTGTCCACATCAAAATTGACCACTACTGTATCTTGGTCTTTAAATCCTTTTTTTTTTTACATTAAATACCTAACAATACTAACCTCATTTTAAATGCATCACTTTTGTAACATCTAAATGGAGATATCAATACTTTACCTGGCTCCATATATCCAAATCTGCCTCCTCAAGGGCCTGATCTTGATCCTCAGAGGAAGCCAGAGCAGGGTTGCCAGGAAGGCTGGAGGGCTGGCTGCAAGGAAGGCTGGAGGGCTGGCTACAAGGAAGGCTGGATTGACCTCTGGGGGGAAGGGTGGAGAGAGATTCCCGCACTTCCAGCTGGTCATCCAGAAAAGAGAGCTTGCTGTAGTACCACAGACTGGGTTTATAAACCTTATCTGCTGCAGCACCTGACCTCTGGGACTTCAGGACCATATTCCTCTGGGTCCTGTATGTCCCCCTGATGGTAGCAATTTTGGTTTTCACAGCTTGGAGAGTTGTTGTGGGTATCTGGGTTTGGACAAATGCAAGCAGGCTCTCCAGTGCTGCTGTCCTGGCCGTTTTGTTTTTATTGGACCCACTTTTGGTCTGCCATAGGATAGGAAGTTCATTCCATTTGTCAATGAACTCCTGCATGAACTCCGGGTTTTTGAATGTATTCATTCTCTCTGTAAAATCAAAAACCAAGAAAAGACATATGTTTCAGGCAACAATCATCAAATCAGCATTTTGGACAGATATAAAAGCCCCAAATCTCCTCCTCTGCGGAACCCAAAATCTTTATAATGTTATGTACCTTGGTCAACACGTTCGTTGCGAACTCCCTCTCCCGCCAAATGAACGTATTTTCGACACATGGATCTGCACTTGATATACACTGCGCATGCGTGGAACTCCGCACGCTTTCCCTGCCCCTGACGTTCGATATTGTACTTTCCCCGCCCCTTCTCGCTCGTCGTAGTGCTTAGCAACATGGCGGAGACACAGGTGGCTGAGATTACCTCGACAGAGGATGAAATTCCTGAGGAGCCCAAATCCCGATCCAGGAGATATAAGGCATCCAACATGTCATTCGAGGAAATGGTGGAGATGGTCGCCATTTTAAAGAGGGAGAATTATGATGCCAAGCATGGGCCGTATAAAAGGCTGAATCTGGTCAAGTCCAAAATTATGGGCAAAGTGGTCAAAAGTCTTCACCAAAAATTCGGGTGTGCAGAACGAAGGAACAGCTCAGAAAACGATGGTCTGATCTGAAGTTGCGGGAGCCCGACCAATACAAACGAATCAAGAAAGTTATACGAAAAAGTACGTTTTTTATTGCTATTTTCCCTGCTAGAGATTATTACTTGTATTATGTCGTGTATGTTTGTCTTTGATATCATACAGTGAAAGATACCATCTTTCAGATTTGTCCGCAAAGTAAACGGACGTATTAAACCTCATTCTCCGTACAGTTCATCAAACGATGTTTTTGGATCATCCAGTGTGAACACCCATTTTCTTTTATTTTTTGGGGGTAGCGAATTTGGTCACCAAATATTTTTAGGGATCAAATCCAAAGGACATTTAAAAAAAAAAAAAAAAAAGGATATGCATGGTAATGTTAAGGGAGAGAATGCTCAGCAGCTGATGAAACATCTGAACGCAGTAGTACAAGTGTGGGCCAAAATCCCCAAAGTTTGAGGGTGTCACACACAGGTGATCCTGTGTATATACTTTGGGGTGTTACAATGTGTCAAACTTGGTTTAAAAAAATAGATGCTATGTATTTGGCTATGTATCCAATCATGTGTTCCTGTTGTCACTGGGGGTCCATTGAAAAATGGACCACACTTCAAAAGAATGTTTGCAAATTATTTTCTCATGGTTTATTTTTCTCCCAAAAATCCACATTAATAATGAAAATATACCTTTTCTTGCAATCTCCATAGGGCTTCAAAAAGTTACGTCAGATGAGCCTCGAAATCCAACACCTTCAGCAATAGTCCCAGACCCACATGATGGAGAGGAACGTGAGGTTGTGGAAGTGGAAAGTGGCACCTCAACAGGTCAGTGTCAAACCAGACAGATGCAGGTTAATAGATGTAGGCCTACATATTCTATACTACATGTTTTTTTTTTTTATGTAGGTGCAGTTCTGGCCGAAGACCCCAAAAATTTGACACAGATCCTGATCCAATACCTGATGGTCTGCTGTCGTGACCTTCAAAAATTAAAGTGAGACTTGATAGAGATCAGGGAAAATACCAAGCGGGTGGAGGAAAGGCTACAAAAGATCATGGCTGTGCTTGGGCGTGTCTAATGTTTTTTTTAAAATTAACGTTGAACTTGCTGTGTTTTGGCAGGTATGTTTTTTATTGAACCTTTTAGGACTAATAAATGTAAATTTTTCCGATATATTTTTTAATATTTTTTTGTATGCATGGCTGTTCAGGCGTTTTAACAAGCAAAAAATGTTTAGGACATCTACATTTAAAAGGATTTGTCCAATACTAAAATAAAAAATGGTATTTTGGTATCAAGAAGTTGTGGCTTCATTATGTAAATGTTGTGCTAAGTGAACTAAGCAATGTTTTGTGTTTACACTGACAATGAAGGCGAATTAAGAATGCACAATACACATGGCAAACTAGGTAAACCTCCAAAAAACATAAACCATTATTTAAATTATACACCAAACCAATCTTTGAGAAAAATAATGTTTTATTTTTCTAAATTAAAAGGTTAAAAGTCATCAGGCATTTCAATGGCCCCCCTACCCACAAAATAATCCACATATTTGTCACGGACCTCACGTCCGGTTTGGGGGGCCAAGCCTGGACTGGCAGCTTCCAGGGCCACAAGATGTTCTGCTTCCATTAAGGTGGCCTCAGGCCCAGTCAAAATCAGATAATTTGTGGAATGCACCTGGAGATAATTACAACATGCTTCCATTTGTAAGGGGCAAGGTGGATGGAGGTGAGGAATAGGCGGAAGCGGCTGGCCATGATGCCAAAGGCATTTTCAACCACCCTTCTTGCTCTGGCCAGCCGATAGTTGTACACCCTCCTCTCAGGGGTGTGGGTGCGCTGCGGGAATGGCCTCATCAAATGGGGACCCAGGCCAAACTCCTCATCCGCCACAAACACAAATGGGAGTCCCTCCACATTCTGCTCCGCTGGTGGCAAGGCCAGCTGATCCAAAAGGAGCCGTTCCCCAAACTCCGTCTATGCAAAAACTCCTCCATCAGACATCCTGCCATTCTTGCCAACGTCCACATAGAGGAATTCGTAGGTGGCCGACACCACTGCCATCATGACGATGCTGTGGAACCCCTTATAGTTATAATAAAAGGATCCCGAACGGGGTGGTGGGACGACCCGAACATGTTTGCCTTCAATGGCCCTCCACAGTTTGGAAAGTTCCATCGTTGGGCAAAGTCTGATGCCACATTCTGCCATTCATGTGGCGTAGAAGGGAACTGTGGAATGAAATCCAAAATAAATTAATACTTTGAGACTGAAACATTGAAAGCAGATTTAAGAAAATCATTCATGGCCAACATTGGGGGAAACAGAAAAATTAAAACATTAGTAGTAAGCAACAAAAAAAGCAAAAAAAAAATGGGGGGGGGGTTGAAGATGAGTTGGGGAGATCACAAATGAAGGCTGGAGCACTCTGTCTGAATTTAGGACAAATGTTACATTCCTAGGCAATCTTTAGGGGGCGTTTAGGGTAAAGCACTACGAAGGAGCATAGGTTAAAATACATGGAAAGGACTAGGCAAGGTGGGTATGGCCCCAGGATAGCATGCTGGAGAGGTTAGGTAAGGCAAATGTTAATGTAGGCCTAATGAAAAAATTCAAAAACAAAAATTAGCATGTGGAGAAAGGGGAAATTCCCTGCAGCTAAGAATCATGGGAATTAGGGACTGCTAATAACCCCCCCAAAAAAACATTCAAAAAAATACATACAATGTGATGTTTGAAATAAGAACACTTACCTTAATATAGTCCTCCTGCAAAACTTGGAGGATGGCAGAACACGTCTCTGGTATAATGATACCCAGAGCCTGGAGGAATATGCCTGTGGAGAACTTTAAGTCCTGCAGGCTTCTCCCAGTCGCCAGGTATCGCAACGTGGCAATGAGCCTCTGCTCAGCACTGATGGCTTCACGCATAACGGTGTCCTGCTTGGTAATGTAGGGGGACACCAAAGCCAACAGATGCTGAAATACGGGGTCAGACATCCGGAGAAAATTCCTATAGTCATCAGGATTATTCTCCCTGATCTCCCGCAACAAAGGCATATGACAGAACTGGTGCCGCTGGAGCAACCAATTCTTGGTCCATGAACTCCTCCTGACCCTGCTCATGGCATGGAGTCGGGATACAGCATGAACCCCTGCACCAACTACAGCACGAACTCTCCGACGAGTACGTAGCCGCAACATGGCTAGATAACGGTCGCAAGCTCAGAACGAACTAGAAGAACGCACGGAAGAACAGCAAGGCCTATGAAGAACAAGCTGAATAAACAGATATGAACTGACTACAAGCCCTGCCAAACAGATACGAACCCACAAGCACAAACTGAACTCCACAAAACGATCTTCAAAGCACGAAGACTGAAAAGCGCGAATTGTATCTGACTAAACTTTTACTAACACGCGGTAACACGGAATTAGCAAAAGCGGCCCAAAGGGTGGCGTCATTAGAACGGAACTTCCCCTTTATAGTGCCGTTGTACGTGGTATACGTCACTGCGCTTTGCTTGATCGTTTTTTAAAATGATCGTGTGTACGCAAGACAGGCTTGAGAGGAAACATGAAAAAAAATTATGTGAAAAACGGCAAGAAAAAAAATGGCAAGAAAAATTATCGTGTGTACGCGGCATTAGGCTTAGGTAAGTGCCTGGTATTGAAGTGGTTTTTAAGTATCTCTGGAAGGCTTCAGTAAAAGGTAGCTGGAACAGATGTGCTGAAAAGGGGGTGGCTGGTATGTTCTGAACCCCAAGTTGAAAAAAGGAGATATGTGACAGAATAGAAAGACATACTTGGGGGGCACACCCTAAAAAATGCTAGACATCAAAGATGGTGCTGCTATAAGACCAAAGACAGTACAAAACAGATTATAGCGCACACATGCAAAAATGACATTTATCCTGCAAGGCTAGTTAAAAACACCTGAACGTATTCAAAAATACGGGGCTTTGGTCACACTATATGGTCATATAGTGCTAAGCCCACTTACTGCGACAAAGTACCCCAAATTAGTGGGTCCTAACCTGTTAATAGAATGAAAGAACCTAGTGTCTCAACCTTGGCAGATAAACTCCTCTATATAGAGGAGTTTATCACCCCATATAGTGTGACCAAACCCCCGTATTTTTGAATATGTTCAGGTGTTTTTAACTAGCCTGATAAATGTCATTTTTGCATGTGTGCGCTATAATCTGTTTTGTAATGTGACAGAATAGCACACACTGTGAGCAATGACTAATTAAGCCTGGTTTTGAGTGTAAAGAGTACCTGGTTAGGTCCTAAACTAATTAGCATGATGGATGATGGCCCACCAAAGGCAGACGCTCTGTCTGGTCAGGGCCCCTCTCTTGGAGACAAACAGTTGTTTAAGCGGCATGTGTGTGGATAGACTCTGGGAGAGGTAGCTACAAATATAATGAAAATAATAATTATTTTAGCATCCCTATGTATTTTATCTATCAAAAATGTTTGAAGGAAATTTAAATAATGCATAAAGATATAGGCATCTCTCCTGGTAAAACATAAATGTTCACCATTACATTATCCATCATTTTTATTATCAAGATAGCACAAAATATGTTAAATGCCTACTTTGAACTTTTTCATAATGGTACAATTTCCTCAGCGTGGTACAATTTCTTCAGCATGGTGATAGCACATCAAATTATCTGCATAGCTTCACTTTATCTGTTCAAAGACTGTTCAAGAGAAAAAATGGCTTAGGAATTAATTGTTGATTAAATGACTGATATCTTGCCAACATGAACAGTACATTTTCTGTGTCTTAGTCATAATTTTTAATGAAAGAGTTGTACTATTAGACTGACCTTCCATAATATTAAATTACAGTAAATGGTCAAAATGCAATGTACTTCATACTGCTGGGCATTTTAAAAACTACTGATAACAGAAACAGAAACTGTAAAGGGATGGTGAGGTTTCTTTTTTGATTAACTTTTAATAAAGTTTAACTAGTTTGTTTAGATCAAGCTGGTCCATTTTTACTTCACTAAGAGATGCGGTAGTTGTGCTCACTTTATAAACTATATTTAGCCTCAGCTACATACAGTATACAGCACTGTGTTCTAGTAGAATGACAGGAACTTCCCGCCCCACTCCTGGAACAAATACAAGTCAGGCTGAGCACTGGTCGGCCATTCGAGGAAAGCTTTGTATTTTCTAAATGAATACAACGTTTCCCCTGATTGGCTGAGGCCGAGATCATGATGTCATCAACCCAACTCTCCACCTCGTCCGATCAAAGGAAGATTTGAATTTCTTTAGAAAATACAAATCTTCCTGTGAATAGCTGAGCAGTGCTCAGCCCAACTCGGTTTTGTTTTAAGAGTGGGATGGGAAGCTCTCATCCTGTTGCTGGAACACAGCATTCTATACTGTATGTGACAGAGGCTACATACTGGACATCCACTACATTTCTTAGTGAAGTACTGTATATAGTTAGTTTTGTCCAGCTTGGTCCAAATAAACTATTTAAACTTCACTAAAAGCTGAAGATCAGCTTTAATTTTTCCAGTTAGAACAGACCAGGCATTGAAGGGTATGTTATTAAGGCTGGGATTTAGGTTTGTGTTTTGAGTACACATATACTTGCTACATAAACATTAACAAAAAATGATTACTAATCACCTATAGGGGGAGTAAACTGGTTGATAAAGTTAGATAGGGAATTCTGTAGGATGTAAAGGATGTACAGTAATATCTTTTCCAAGGAACCAGGAATAATGGCTGCTGTGTTTTAATCTGTAGAAAATAGAAGATGTTCAACTTTTCAATGTTGACTTGAAATAATATGGACACATGCAATGATTGATGTGAAATTATGTGGACAATGATAGATAATTAGATTGGTGTCAACATTTTTCTCATGGAAAAATTAAAAACTAGTGCAGGCATAAGAGAGCAACAGAGGCGAGAAATATCATTGATATGCATTTTCAGTATTGTAAGAAATGAGGAGTTAGACCTTGAAATATAAGTGGAATTACATTTAAATGCAAGTTTTAAGTAGAACATGCAATATTTCTTAATGTAGCCTATCAGTTAATTTACAACATATGGGCACTGTTACATTATGCTAAGAATATTTGATTTGCTTTGCATAATTATACAGCTTTAAGATCCCTGCAATGTAATTGAATAATTGATTGAAATTACAGTGATGTTCACATTTTGTCAATAGAACATTCTCCAATATATTGTACACATAGGTCAGGCTCATATTTTCAAACAGATGAACTCTGTTGGGAAAGTAAAACTGAAATTACTTTTGTGAATTATTTAAGGCAAAGACAGGAGGTGAAACTGCCTAATCGTTTCCAAGAACTGAGTAATGTTGTGATCAATAAAGGCTGCTTGTTGGTTATAAGGTGAGTTTTATGGCCATACTGTTAAAAAGAAGTCAATTTACAGGCATGATCACTAATTCAAATGTTCTAGAATATTTCAAAATAAATGTTCCTAAATACTTAAATAGAGGGTGATTGCATTTAATGCTGGGAAAGTAGGTTAGTGGCATCAACATCTGTTATTTATAAAGAATACCAACTAAATAGTTACTATTAAAATTTAACAGTAGGCTTTATTACAGATCTTTACAATAAAAGTGCAGCATTAAGATTTAATTGAGCATATTTTTTTCTATGAAGAAAGTATGCACTGCCTTAATTAATGCTTAGCATTTTCCTTACAGTATTTCTAAAAATCCATTATTTATTGTTTTAAATCACAGATAAACTGGTAGTTAAAAAAAAAAAAAAACTGTATGTATTAAAGGCTACACCAAGTTACAAATGTCCATATATAATGACTAAACTGGACCTCTTGAGGGTACATTACCTCATTCCAGACTTACAATGGCCATTGGGGAGCTCAGAGTCCAACTTTGTGCCAAAATCTGCAACAAATCCTGGCAACTTGAAGGTGTATTGATTTCAGTTCAAGTCTTTTTTAATAGCTGAATTGCCTATGTGCTATATGGAAATGAAGACTTAGCTATGCATCCAGTAGTCAAATTAGTGGTAAGAAAATAATAGTGCAAATTAGTGATAATCAGTGGTAATGCCAGAATCTGACAAATAGTTCAGCACTGGTCCTGATGGGAGTGTGTAGCAGGATACGGAACTACCATGGAATGGACCAACTAAAGACCCTCTGTATGGCCAGGAGAAATAAAGAGACTGTGTTAAAGTACACTTTGGCATTACATTTAAATTACATGAGAAGTGTATAATGTACAGAAGGTGCCTGTTAAAAGAAAAAGGACAGCATTAGAAAACTTTTTTTTTTCATATTGGAGACTAAAATTAAACCCAAACCCAAGTACATTTGAAATAACCCTACTCTCTACACATTCTGGTATAATCACTTTGTAGGGACTATCAAAAATATAAAGCATTCTATTTATTAATGCTTCCAGACAAGATTTACATAACTTTTACCCAACTACATTTTCAATTGCTTCTGGACTCTGGACAGGTTTTTGATCGTTTTTGCCTGTGCTGCTTCCAGCTAATATCACACTGAACAAATCTGACTTGATCTTATCTTAATGCAAAGATTCATTTTAAGAATTTAGGTTAACAGATTATTTTTCACTACATTCATTGTAATGTAACAAAGGAGACAATTTTTTTTCTAAATGAAAAGGTTAACTTTCATTTTAGGTTTTAACACTATTCATTTTACCAAAAATATATTTTTAAAAGTCAAATATCTGGGGAGAGGTTAAAAAAGTACAGAAACACATTTTTCCCATTTTCTCTTTTTCATTCAGGTTTTTACATTTGTTTTAAAAAAAAAGCCCTACTGTCCTACAGGAAAAGCCTACAAAAGTCAGTAAAATCCATGACTGGGATGGGGGAGATTGTTAAGAATTGCTTTCTTCATATATACCGTATAGTTACATATCATGTCTTTGCAAGTTGTAAGCCAATTTTTTTTATAAAAGCCCCCCTAATAAATGTAAAGGTTAAATAAATGGTAATACAATAGTATATTTAAATGAAAATTGTATTTATGATATGTTTTCTAAATACGTGACCTCACAGTATCAGTAAAATTAGCTGTAAAGCAGAAACAATATCCTATAAAGCAAATAATTTTAATCAGCATTTTTATGTGTGACTAGATTCAAATCCAAGATGCAAAAAAGAAACCCCTGCAGTTGAGTAATCTACTGTAATGTAACTAAACATAGTTCCTTTTCTGTTGATTGATGGTCATGGCCTTTTAAATCTAGAAATATTATTTTCCCAAGGCTATGAATGATCCTAAGCAAGCTCATAATATTCCACTGTCTTGCCAGCATGATTTATGGTATGAATCGTGTGTCTTAAAAATGCTTCAGTTTTCTCAATACCTGTGTTTCTTACAAGGTGCAGTCAAAGATTAAAGATCTGTCTCTATCTAATATGAACAATATCATTTTTTTTTTAAATAACACTATTCCTTTATTTTCCTTTTTTTTTTATTATTATTATTTTCAGTGGTGACTGTTTTAATCGGTTTCTTACATTAACTTTCAATAATTAAACTACATTGAAAACAATTTTTGTCCATTGATTGTTGTCGATTCAATATCAATTGTCAGTGCTCAAGTGGTGAATGGGTACAATCCTGCTATTTAAATATTTCCATCCAAGGTTCAGTCAAGTATTCCCACAGATGTGAATAATGATTCCATGTCATAATAGCCTTCAGACAAGGACATCTTTGCACAACACTATAGAACAGACAGAAAGCACACTGGCATTCTGTGATATCCTCAACAAAACTCCATTATGAAAAATGATATCTTATGCTCATAAAAGCACTTGGCTAACATACAACAGAAAATATATTGAAAGAGATTTTGAGGGCAAACCCTCTTCTTCAGAGCTCAAAAGAAAAGGGTTCAAAAGGGTTTGCTAATCTCAAAACATGGAACAAACCGCTGTTCTCCTGGTTTGGCAGAACAGCGATTCTGAAAATGAACGCTCTTCCGAGAATGTTATACATTCTACAAACAATCCCTATACATATCCCGCCAGCCTTTTTTAAATCTTACAGACACATTTGTTCTAAATTTCTATGGGGAGATCGTAGGCCCAGAATCAGTTTCACACACCTTACTCGACCCAAACGTCTTGGAGGGATAGGTCTTCCAAACCTCCACAACTATCACACTGCCACCCACCTCACCAGGATCGTAGATTGGAACGCTCACTCCCTACACAAAGATTGGGACTCTTTGGAAGCATCTTTCACTACCCCTCCCTTGGAATCTCTCCCATGGGTATTCCCACGACAGATCTCCTTGGAACTTCCTTTCTTCACCCCTTAATAGAACCCATGTTGCAATGCTTCCAAATAACGTGCAAACAAACTTCCATATCTTCGATCCCTAGCCCATTATCGCCAATAAAATTCAACCCTGATTTCCCACCAGGAATGCATACACAATTCCTCTCCGACAACTGGACACACAGCCCAATTAGAGCTTATCAGTTCTTTCTCCAAGGTAAATTACTACCCGCATCCCAAATCTCTTCCCGGCTTGAGAAGCCACCCATTCCTCCTTGGACAAATATACTGCTTGCACATTACCTGAAATCCCTTGACAGGAATGCACAATGTTCAAGACAGCTTACCCCTTTTGAAAAATGATGTACTCAAACGACACCTCAATCCCACTTGGTTTCCTTCACACACGAGCTCCTTTTCACTGACATGAAAGCCAATGAGAGCCTAGCATGTAAAAACTGGGAGCTGGATCTCTCTATCTCACTTTCGGTAGATCAATGGGAACACATTTTTCTCAACATACATAAGGGGTCGACTAATGTCACTATTCAAGAAAATGGATACAAAATTCAATCCAGATGGTACCGCACACCCACCCTCTTACACAAATTCTTCCCCTCAGTTCCGGAGACCTGCTGGAGATGCCACCGAGAAAGGGGTACTCTTCTCCACATCTGGTGGACATGCCCCTCCCTTACAACCTTTTGGGAAGAGGTTTGCCGCATCACTTCCCAAGTCACTACATATAAGCTAGACTTTTCTCCAGCCCAATTTCTTCTCCACCACTCATCCCTGTCACACAAATCTTACCACAAATCCCTGGTGATGCACATGATCAATGCTGCAAAACAGTGTATTCCCTTACATTGGAACTCAACAAGGCAACCAACATTGAAAGAATGGTTTACCAGAATTCGCAAAGTTGAGAAAATGGAAAACCTTATCCATATCGCTCGAGACACCCCAACGAAATTTAGCATGAAATGGGCCTGTTGGGTTCACTACCAGACTACTCCCGAATTCTTAAGCATACTTAACAATGATACCTGACAAACGCTACAATTCCGGTTAGCTCCGGACTGTGGAGAGGTGTACCTTCCTTTCTCCATCTTCCAAATCAGTCACTGCCGTTTCTGCATCTCACAAGACCCCCTCTCATAGATTTCCATCAGATTGCTCATTCCAAACTCCCCTATCCGTACGCAAATAAATGGGGAAGTCAGAGACAGTCCCTATCCCACTTCCCCTCCCCCTATTCCCTCTTTTCTTCTCTCCTCTTCTCCCCCCCCCCACCCACCTACTTTCCTCTTAGATACTTAGTTCAAACATCCACACACCTAGTTCTACACTTCTCTTTGCATAATCATGCATTCCCTTCATCAAAGCCCTGGTACGGGACTCACTCCGATCAGCAACAACGAGTTCACCGGTATCCCCTATCTCTACAGAATCCAACACATTCTTAGTGCCTCTTGATCAATTCACCATCCTTCTTAATACAATTCCTGACCTCATCTGTATCAGTTGATCATAAATAGTCATATTTCTTCTCTATAGCTTACGTGCTACCCTTTACTCGCATAGACCCATGGACTGAGCCCCGATACCCCTACACATTTTATTATAATATTCACTCTATGTTGAAGTGTCTTCACCTATTTTGCAATGTTATTTTGTGGCTGTATACTACCACTTTGTACTACTGTCGTTCAAGATATATGTAACTGCATGTTGTTTTATTTTCAACAATAAAATATTTGAGACAAAAGGGTTTGCTCTTGAAATGTGTTAGATACGATGCACACTTGAGATATACCACACTACAGCTGTGCTTTCCATCTGTTCTGCATTGATTATTTTCTGATGAATTGTTTTATTTTTTTATAGATCCTTCATTATAACCAGCCAATTCACTAAGAAATAGTGCTTTGGTTTGCTCTATTTATATATTTTAACAACTATTTGAATTCACAAAACATTTACAATCAGTGCCAGAACAAGGCCCTCCCTCACCCAAGGTGAATATAACTAAGTGCACCCCTGCCACCTCCCCCAAAGCTAAGATGGTTGAAGATTACACATCCACACATAGAGTGGATGGGCCAGTGAAATATACAGAAGCCACTGTCCACTGGTTCTAGGGTTACCACCTTTTTTATCATAAACATTTTATTGAGAGATTTTAACAAGAGTTACAAATAAAGGTAACAAATATTATTCCAAATACATCATATCTTGTGGACCTTAGTTATGAGTAAGCATAGAACACAGCTTGAAATGCATTAGTTGTGTCTCTCTCTCTTCCCCCATTGTGACTTCACTGCCTTTATGGATTATTATGTGAAATAAAGTATCAAGTATCTCATATTCTTGTAATGATAGCCCAAAAACTGTGTAGAATAAATAGAAATAAACTGTTTTAACTTTCAAGCCCTCACTAAATTTGATTACCTTCTCTGTATTTCCCGCTGCCCAGCGTGTGGGGGTCTTCTGTCCCCGATCACCACGGTGGCCGGGGCTCTGGACTCCTCTTGCCTGCAGGGACGGATCCCTTCCTGCTTGGGCTTCACTGTATGGCGAGGTCAGGTGGGCACCATGCGCGCCGGTGATTGGACTGCGTGGGACGTGGCTCCGCCCACACTGGGCAGGCCTGCGCCGCTGAATCAGAGAACTCTTATGACATATCATTGCAGCCACTTCTCTGGCACAATGATCTGCCTTCCCGGCCCCACCTGATGCTTGTTTGCTTTCAGCAATCAAGTTCAGCTTGTTTTTTAGCTTTATATAAACCCCCGGTCAGCCTGCATATTCATATGGATCTTGCTTGGCTAAAGGGACGAGCACACCAAACACAGAGACAAGTATGTAGAATGGATCATATACTGACTTGACTTTATAGATACTTTACATGTATGCATTAAATACTGATCCCCTTTGATCCATTGCTTGCCTTTCCCTGATACTACAATTATCTTTTTCTATTTTCCCATAGATCCTATAATTGGTGATCTGCATTTGTTTTTATATACTGCATTACTTTATGGCCGTGCGCTGCCGAATCAGAGAACTTTAATGACAGAGCATTGCAGCCACTTTTCTGGCGCAATGCTCTGTCTTTCTGGCCACAGCTGATGCTTGTTTGCTTTCAGCAATGAAGTTCAGCTTGTTTTCCAGCTCTATATAAACCCCTTGTCAGCCTGCATATTTATATGGATCTTGCTTGGCTGAAGGAAGGAGCACACTAAACACAGAGACAGGTATTAAGGATGACACATTGACTTGACTTTATAGATAGTTTATATGATTTTTTTTTGTACATAACAAATACTGATCCCTTTTGATCCATTACTTGACTTTCCCTGATACTACAATTATCTTCTTCTTTTTCCCCAGAGATCCTATAATCGGTGATCTGCATTTTTTATACACTGTATTACTTCATGGCCAGTTTTTGACAGCAGGAGTGTTTACTCCAGCCAGTAGAGTTCTTGCAGTGGGTACATATTTGTCAGCCTCCCTGTCCCCCTTGTACCATCTGAGGGTCCTGCACTGACGGACCCACCCCATCCGGATCCAATTTTACCGGCTGTACCCGTTGGGTCGGGAGGACCCAGCCTCTATCCATCTTCCTGGTTTTTAATATACAACTAGCCAGCCTATGTAATTATAACTTTGAATGCTATTAACATCAATATGGGTGTGATCATGCAACTTTATCGCTAAGAGAGAAATCATGAGAAAGTGATTTTGAGACATATATCACATTTATTGTACTAATTTTGATTATTTATATTGTAAAATACTTTCTGACTCTTCTAATGACAGTAAGCCATTTCAGTCTGAAACATGTCAGGCGTCATTTATCCTAACATGTACTCTTGCTAGCCCATCAACGCACACAGGGTAGCTGAGAAAAATGTTATATGTTTGCATTAAGGCATCAATTTTTTGCTATGAACATTGGACACGTGTGTCATATATTGTATATTTGTCTATACCATTTTATTGTCTATACAATTTTCACTGTGTAAACCTAATAAACTTCAATTTTAACTCATACCTGGTCTGCCTTCTAAAATCCTGATGGGTCACACTGTGCCTCGAGCACTAGGTTTTTTCCTTGTATATTATATTGGATTAGACGGATGAGGTCATAACATACATACTGCCAACCTCCTCTCTATTTTCCCTGTAACAAAAATGTCATTTTTGGTGAGATAGTCCCAAATGAAAATCTAAAGGTATGCAGACATTGCCAATTTCCTCATTAGTGCCTGTTGGTGCAGCAGCTAATTGATAATTATAAAACCACTCCCATACAGATTCACTTTGAACATGGATACATACAAATAAATAGCTATTCCTTTAGAATAAAAAAAGGTAGGAATCTGCAATAAAGTTTGTTAAAATCCTTGCAATGTACATATATCACCCAGAGGAGAATGTTTTTTTCTTAACAAGAGTGGAGTTACTGTTTAAGCTTGCTTTCCACATGGCCCATCCTCTAATGGGTGAAATTCTTTCTACTATAATAAATGCTGACATTGTGAGGGAATAGGTAAAAGGCTATGGGCTTGATTTACTAAAGGCAAATCCACTTTGCACTACAAGTGCACTGCAAGTGCACTTGGAAGTGCAGTTGCTGTAGATTTGAGGGGAAGATCTGAAATGAGGGGAAGCTCTGCTGATTTTATCACCCAATCACGTGCAAGCTAAAATGCTGTTTTTTATTTTCCTTGCATTTCCCCTTCAGATTTACAGCGACTGCACTTCCAAGTGCACTGGCACGGGCAGTGTACTTGTAGTGAAAAGTGGATTTGCCTTTAGTAAATAACCCCCTATATGTTGCCTTCTTGTGGGAGGAATTGAAAATACATCAATATATAAAACAATAGACATTTCCATGCACAAATGGGGGAATGAAAGAGGGGGTATATAAAATAATCAAGTGTGCAAAATTAAATCTAATAAGATAAAGATAAAATAGAATAAAATAAAATAAAGTCTTGAATCTGATTATAGTGGCAAATATTTTTGTATAGTAAATCCAAAAACCCATGGCTTCCAATACCGCCTCTACGCCGACGACACACAGATCTATCTCTCCACTCCTCAACCCACCCCCTCAAACTCCTCACGGATCTCAAACTTACTGAATGACATATTGGTATGGATGTCACACCACTTTCTCAAACTCAATCTTTCTAAAACTGAGCTTGTTATATTTACACCTTCCCGGTCCCCCCCATGATTTTACCATTAAGATCAACAGCACAACCATTGGCCCCTCCCTACATGCCAGGGTGCTGGGTGTAATTCTTTACTCTGACCTCTCCTTCAGCCCCCACATATAATCACTGGCTAAATCCTGTGGCCTTAACCTACAAAACATCTCCAGAATTCGACCCTTCCTGACTAATGACACCACAAAGCAACTTATTCACTCCTTGATTATTTCCCGCCTTGACTACTGCAACTCTCTCCTTAATGGCCTACCCTTACGCAGACTATCCCCCCTTCAGTCTATTATGAATGCTGCTGCTAGACTAATACACCTCACTAACCGATGCATGACTGCTGCTCCTCTCTGCCAATCGCTACTCTGGCTTCCCCTACCCCACCGCATAAAATTCAAAATGCTAACCACAACATACAAGGCCATCCACAACATCTCCCCCAGCTACATAACCAACCTCATCTGCAGATATCACCCAAATCGTCCCCTCCACTCCTCCCAGGACCTCCTGCCCTCTAGCTCCCTTTTTACCTCCTCCCATGCTCGCCTTCAGGACTTCTCCAGAGCCTCCCCCATGCTCTGGAACTCCCTGCCTCGATATGTCCAATCAGCCCCTAACCTGTCCACCTTTAGGAGATCCCTGAAAGCTCACTTATTCAGGGAAGCCTATCCCACACCCATCAAACAACTGTCCCCAAGCCACCTCCATCAAATCATTCCCCACATTTATTACCTTTGTACCACCACCCCCTCCCTTTAGAATGTAAGCTCTACAAGCAGGGCCCTCCTGTCCCTTCTATATTGAACTGTACTGTAATTGTGCTGTCCCCCCTCTACATTGTAAAGCGCTGTGTAAACTGTTGGCACTAAATCGTGTATACTAATAATAATAATCCAAATTACTATATAACTAATATTTTTCTTTTTGTGAGATTTTATTTTTAATTTATTTTTTATATCCTTGAGGGGTATGTTTGTTGGATGTTTTATTACAAGTGACTCTCGGTTTATATCTCTAGCCTTCATTCTAAAATACTGAATTAGATATTGGGGATAGTGTTTTTCCTTGAATTGTCTGGCCAGCTGTCAACAAGATCTCTTGGGACCACACACAAAATTTTCCCCCTATATAATATTTTATACATGCTTTATAGACATCCTAATTTGATAAGTATGAGTACAGCTTTTACCTGAGCCTGGTGATATCCTCAAAATACCATAACACAGTAAAATAAACAATTGCAAATAGGAAATTTTATTCAGTAGCATATGCCCACTTAAAATAAAGTAAATAGTTAGTATTTGGTTAAAACAAATAGAGCAACAAAGACAATAATCACAATGTTGGCATTAGAACAACAAAACATGTAATATAAGAGTTCACTTTCCCTTATCTAGGTATGCCAACTGCAATATAAATTCCAAACTTGCTCCTTGGTGGTTTATGGCAGAGTCCTGGACAGCTGCGCAGTAACAATATCCTCTCCAAATTAGCAAAGTAGTAACCAATGTATTGTCTCTTGAAGATAATACATGCTGAAAGAAAAAAAAATGGTGCACAGTCCCTTTAAGATGAATCACCTTGAAGGAAAATTGTTTCTCAATCAGTTCACTTTACCCAACAGGCACTACAGTTAAAGCGGCATTAAACACAATGCCTTAGATATGGTGGTTGCATTCGTTTTCTATTTTAGTATTTTTTTCCTTTATTTCACCTTGTGATCCAGCCACTTCTAATCTTAGTGTGACTGCATTCTGGATGAAGTAGTAAAGCAAACACCACTGGACAACAGCATTGCCAGTCTTGGGAGAGGGTAGTGCTAGATTAGCAGATTTGGGTGGATTTGACTAACAAATTGAAGCTGAACTCCAACTAGCTCATTGTAGGCAGTTACAGAAACATGTTTTTATTCTTTTGGGATAAAGGTGATATATCAATGAATAAATAAATACCCTGTCAGTGTTAAATGGTTTAACTCAACCCTCTAACTGCTACTTTGTCTGGAAAGCTTGTGCGTTTAAAGTATTCTGAAAAATGGGGGGGGGGGGTGACTGCGCTCAGCAATGGCCGCACTTTGATAGAGCTGTGCTCCTCGGCTGGGATATTCACCCGGTTCAGGTCCCTCTGCAGCTTGCCCAACTTCAGCACTGCTTCTTCACCCACTTGGGACCCTTGGGAGGATGACCAGGTGCTGGAGAGACAATCCCCTGCTGCGGAACATAGACTGCTTTTTTTCCTCCCCCACGCCATTAACCACCAGGGACCCACAGCTTGGAGGCCTCTACAGCTACATCCCTGAGGCATGGAGAGCAGGCAATTCTCCATCCAATGCCATCCGCTTGATCAAGAGACTCCACACCATGCACCAGGAGTCAAGCAAATTCTAGGGCCCGCTTAGAAGAGGAGGATGATCCTTTAATACAAGATGGCATGGAGGTAGGCAATTTACAGACCTCCCAAAATGCTCATGGAAGCCCTGATCCCATCACATTCTTTCCCACCACTGGCCAGCCTGTCTCTACCCATAAGAACATGCTCCTCTCCTTGCGTGCATCGCCACAAGAAGATATGTTATCCTGTATCCATGGGTTTCAAAAAGATCTCAAAGTGCTGGGGGAAAGGGTTGGTCAGATTTAGAATAGGATGGGGGGGGGCATTATGTACCCATATCTATTTTTAAACCAATCTAAGCTCTACAAGCAAAGATTTAGGCTTCTTCTCAGGCCAAACACGAAATACAACTGCAGGCCTTTATATAACCTAGCTAGGATTGCTAGCGCACCTAGACCCACCCAGTAAAGGACACACCCACCAGTGTAATTGATTCTGTCTCATTATGTATGCCTCAAGTGCTCACACCAGTTCATCAGGATAACACATTCTTAACAAATGAAAGAATACATCAGCATATATATCTGTGCAGGGTAAACCTAAAAATAACAAAATGTCCAAGGCTCTGGCCATGATCAGTGATACCAAAAATCTACAACTTAAACTTGTTCATTGTTGAGCATGTGGAGGCTGCTTCACACAAATTGTTGACAAAGCACATTTGTTATTCATCATCAGCATACAACATTAACCACTAGAGGACCAGCCACTGCAAATCACCATAGCTGTATGTTGGCCACTTTAAGACTACTAGGGGGTGCACGCCCATGACGATAGAGCCGATGCGCGTACCCAATGGCTGCGATGTCCATTGGGGACCCGCAATCACTTGTAAGAGAGACAGAATTGAGATCTGTCAATGTAAACAGACAGATCTCTGTTCTGTCAGGAGAAAGGAGACAGATCTGTTGTTCATACTTAGTATGAACAGCGATCAGTCTCCTCCTCCAGGCAGTCTCACCCCCCACAGTTACAATCACTCCCTAGGACACACATTTAACCCCTTGATCGCCCCCTACTGTTAATCCATTCCCTGCCAATGACATTTATACAGTAATCAGTGGCTATTTTTAGCTCTGATCGCTGTATAAATGCCAATGGTCCCAATCAGGTGTCAAAATTGTCCGATTTGTCTGCCACAATGTCACAGTCCCGCTAAAAATCACAGATCACCGCCATTACTAGTAAAAAAAAAAAATAATAATAAAAATGCCATAAATATATTCCCTATTTTGTAGATGCTATAACTTTTGCGTAAACCAATCAGTATACGCTTATTGCAATTTTTTTTACCAAAAATATGTAGAAGAATACATATAAGAATTTTTTTTATATTTTTTGAGGGGATATTTATTATAGCAAAAAGTAAAAAAAAAATTTTTTTTTTTCAAAAATGTCGCTCTCTTTTTGTTTATAGCACAAAAATAAAACCTTCAGAAGTGATCAAATACCACCAAAAGAAAGCTCTATTTGTGGGGAAAAAAGGACGTAAATTTTGTTTGGGTATAGCGTCACAAGACCACGCAATTGTCAATTAAAGCTACGCAGTGCAGTATCGTAAAAACCCATCAAAAATGTAGTCACTGGTGTAAAAAAAACTTTAAAACCACAAAAGAGGAAGAACATACAAATCTCCAGCCTGGTAGCATATTTGGGATTCAAAACATCAACCCCAGTGCTGCTAAGCAGAAGTGCTAACCAGTTAGCCACTGTGCTGCCACGTGGCTTGAGGCTGCATCTCTGTGCTGTCAAACAGTCCTAAGTCTCAGGGGTGCAATAGGTTAATCAATGCAGATGTACTGAGGAAGGCTGGAGAACCATTGAACAACCTGTTTCTTACATAGTTACATAGTAGGTGAGATTGAAACAAGACACACATTTATCAAGTCCAACCTATGTGTGTGATTATGTGTCAGTATTACATTGTATATCCCTGTATGTTGCGGTCGTTCAGGTGCTTATCTAATAGTTTTTTTAAACTATTGATCCCCCCCCCCTGAAACCGCTGCCTGTGGAAGGGAATTCAAATTTTAGTGAGTGGCCACGTGTCCTATTAAACTCCCTTCCGCAAAAAAAGTTTTATCCCTATTGTGGAGTATTTTTAAATTGAAATCGTATCCCCTCTCAAGCGTCTCTTCTCCAGAGAGAATTAAGTTCAGTGTTTGCAACCTTTCTTCATAACTAATATCCTCCAGACCCTTTATTAGCTTTGTTGCCCTTCTTTGTACTTACTCCATTTCCAGCACATCCTTCCTGAGGACTGGTGCCCATAACTGGACAGCATACTCCAGGTGAGGCCAGACCATAATCTTGTAGAGCGGGAGAATTATCTCATTATCCCTGGAGTTTCTGGCATATGCCATCTGTTTTGAAGGCTGGGTATGGCTGATTACTGTCAGAAATCTGAACCATCTCAAATTTTGTTGCTTTTTGCTTGGTAAGAGGCTGCAATTATTGCTGGTGGGAAAATCTTACAGCTGATTATTGTCTTTGCCCATGGAAAACATGGCACAATTTGAAATGGTGGTGGAACTCTCCTCCACATAAATGCTACATTTATGCATGGACATGAGTCTGGAGTAATGTTTACCAACATAGGGAGAACAGACAACTTCTCGACATGAAGTGGCATGTTTGGGATTCGAACCATTGACCCCAGTGCTACGAGGCATAAGTGCTAACTCGTTAGCAGCTGTGCTGCTATATGGATGGAGGTGGCATCTCTGTGGTGTCAAAGAGTCCTAAGTCCCAGTGGTGCAATTATTTAATTAATGCAGATGTACTGTGGATGGCTGGAGAGCCATTGAACACCCGGTTTCTGGCATATTCCAACTGTTTTGAAGGCTGGGTATGGCTGAATACTGTGAACATACTGAACCATCTCAAATTGTGTTGCTTTTTGCTTGGTAAGAGGTTGCAATTAGTGCTGGTAGGGAATTCCTAAGGCTGATTATTGTCCTGCCCTCGGAAAACATGGCATGATTTGCAATAGTGGTGAAACCCTCCTACACATAAATACACAAATACTGCATTTCTTTGGACATATACCTATAAGGGGTAGATTAGTCAGGAGTTATGCTTCTTGATTTATTCTGTGATATTTGGTGGTTCTTGGTGTGTGAGTGTAGAATAGTGATGTTACCCTCTGAATTTTGGGAATGACATTTTTATTTCTGATGTTGGTACATTTATTAAATTTTTTGCGGTCAAAATATGATCATTTGGAAATACTAAACAACACACAAAATTGTGACTCATTTAAAATGTGCATAAGCAATGGTATTGTTTGTGAAGATATCTGTGGGAGTTTCGGATTCGATTTTTCTGAAAAATATATTTTAACAAAACATGAAAACATTACACATTATTAGCATTCTTAAAATATATATATATGAAGACGACGCACCATAAAAACCTAGCAAGGACAATTTATTTTAGAGAAATAAACACTTCATCTTAAAATTTAAATTATTTTTTTGGTGTGGATATAACAATTGCACAATTATATTCAATGGTTGAAACTTGTGATTTTAAATGAATAAAATAGTAGCGCTATGTTCATAAACAATACTAAATAAATAAACACAAGAAAAAATCATCACGTGATCGTGAACTCAAATTGGTGAACATATACAACATACAGTGCTCAAAACGTCCATCCGGAAATGCACAAATGTTTATAAAAAATCCAAAATCAAGTCCATAAGTGATTATGTATATCCAAGTGTTGAACTTTATATAACAAATAATCTTCTTTAAATAAACTTGAAGCAAATCTTCTACCACACCATTTGTGATTGTGATTCCTCTCCCATAAGATTTGCACTCACCAGAGAAATATGCCTTGCACTCTCATGCTCGGCAATAAGGCTTAATGCACCCACCAGGGTTATCAAGCTGTTCCAACAGTGCTCATCAAAGTAAGAACTCCACATGTAAAATGAAAAGTGCTTCCAATAGTGAAGTATGTAAAAACGATTTATTTAAAAAAGCACACACACCCTTCAACCAATGCACTTACATCACTTCAAAGTAAAAAAGGCACTTCAAAAGCACACAAAGGAACAAGCTTCTAAGGGAAAGAGCTTTGCAGCGGTATGCGGTATGCGGTGAATTACAGTCACGGCAGACCCGAGAAACAACCTGCAGATCTCACCCTCCACCCTCCACTCGCTCGCTCGCTTCTCTGACCCGTATCAGATTGCAATCTCAATGAATAAGTCCTAGTGATGAAACATGTCTGGGCGTGGTCTGCACGGCAATCACCTGTGACTTTTGACATTCCCTACTACTGGTTGTTAAGCTGATATGGGTCAGAGAAGCGAGCGAGCGAGTGGAGGGTGAGATCTGCAGGTTGTTTCTCGGGTCCGCCGTGACCGTAATTCACTGCATACCGCTGAAAATCTCTTTCCCTTAGAAGCTTGTTCCTTTGTGTGCTTTTGAAGTGCCTTTTTTACTTTGAAGTGATGTAAGTGCAATGGTTGAAGGGTGTGTGTGTTTTTTTAAATAAATAATTTTTACATACTTCACTATTGGAAGCACTTTTCATTTTACATGTGGAGTTCTTACTTTGATGAGCACCGTTGGAACAGCTTTTTAACCCTGGTGGGTGAATTAAGCCTTATTGCTGAGCATGAGAGTGCAAGGCATATTTCTCTGGTGAGTGCAATTCTTATGGGAGAGGAATCCCAATCACAAATGGTGTGGTGGAAGTTTGCTTCAAGTTTATTTAAAGAAGATTATTTGTTATATAAAGTTCAATCACTCGGATACACATAATCACTTATAGACTTGATTTTGGATTTTTTATAAACAATTGTGCATTTCCGGATGGACATTTAGAGCACTGTAATATTTTCACAATATTTTTGTATATGTTCACCAATTTGAGTTCACGATCACGTGGTGATTTTTTCTTGTGATTATTTATTTAGTATAATTGTTTATGAACAGAGCGCTACTATTTTATTCATTTAAAATCACATACTTTATTTTAGTAGCAGCTTTAGGCACATATCTTTTCTTACCTATTGTTACAATGGTTGAAACTTGCATTTGGCCATATAGTGCACATATATTCCGTGAGGAAGTCACGTGACCAGTGACGCAACGCGTCAGGTTAAGCCTTGTGATGTCAGTTCCGGTGGTGTTTTACGAAAGTACGATGAGGAGGCGACTACTCCCATTGCTTTTTACTGTGGTTTTTACCCTTACTTGATGTAAGCAGATTCTTTTACTAAATAAATTTACTTTTCATTTGGCAATATTGCACTATGGCTGTTCTTTGTTTCCTTTGAGCGCCATTTATACAAGAAGTGTCATTCTTCGGAGCGAGCTGTTTCCTCTATATATGGAATTACCCAAGATGTTTTTGGTAAAAAAATAATAATCCAATAGGCGTATATTAATTGGTTTGTGTGAAAGTTATAGCATCTACAAACGACGGTATATATGCTTGAATTTATGCAGCTATGATGCTATACTGGTAATGGCAGTAATCAGCAACTTATTGTGGGACTGTGATAGTGGGGTGTGCAATCTGGTGCTAACAGACCCTTGCTGGGAGGTGCACTAATTGACAGTGACATCAAAAGTGACACTAATGCAGTGATTAAATATAATACTGTACAATAACACTGTACTAATGTCTGGGAAGGGATTAACATCAAAGGCCAATTAAGGGGTTAACTGTGTACTGTGGGAGATTAGCTTGTGGGGATCACCTTTTCTCAGAATGAAGGTCAGCGTACAGGCAGTTTCTTTAAAACCTGGCGTATTGCCAGCTTTATTCACAAGTGGTTTGCAATAGTCATACAAAATAAACAAAACAGTAAATCAAATCCTTGCCATCCAGCGCTAAACTAAACAGTAACCGCTCTCTATACGGTGAGGGGCTGGTCCCCGTCACCCACAAAACACAAGGTGAAGCAAACCTTTATTTTCCAATCCAACAAACAGAGCTCCTCTGACTCAGGTTCCCCTCTGAGTCTCAAGCCTCGTACACACGACCGAGTTTTTCGCCGTTAAAAACACGTTGTTTTTCTCAACGAGACTCTTGTCAAGCTTGACGAGATTCTTGTCAAGCTTTCCTTGCATACACACAGTCAATTCCAAATCTCGTCGTTGTTCTACGCGGTCACGTCCAGCACGTACGACAGCAGTATAAAGGGGAAGATTGTTTTCAATGGCGCCACCCCTTGGGCTGCTTTTGCTGATCTCGTGTTACCGCGTGTGAAGTAAAAGTTTGGGAAGAGACGATTCGCGATTTTCAGTCTTCGTGCTTTCAGTTTGTTTTCTGCGGTTCAGTTTGTGCTTGTGGGTTTGTATATTGTCTTTCAGGGCGTGTAGGCAGGTCGTATCTGTTTTACAGTGCGTTCTTGCCCGTTCGTTTCTGAATTTCGGTTTGTTCTTCATAGGCCTTGCTGTTCTAAAGTGCGTTCTGTTTAGTACGTTCTGATCAGACGGCCGTTTCCTAGCCATGTCGCGGGTACGTTCTCGTCGTTGAGTTCGTGCTGTGTGGGCGCTTGGTGTTGGTCTGCTTGTCTTGGACCAAGACGAGTCCATGAACGGGGTGAGGAGGAGTTCATGGACCAAGAATTGGTTGCTCCAGCGGGACCAATTCTGCCATATGCCTCTGCTGCGGGAGATCGTGGAGAATAATCCAGAGGACTACAGGAATTTTCTGCGGATGTCTGACCCCATTTTTCATCATCTGTTGGCTTTGGTGTCCCCCTATATTACCAGGCAGGACACCGTTATGCCGGAAGCCATCAGTGCTGAGCAGAGGCTCATCGCCACCTTACGTTACCTGGCGACAGGGAGAAGTCTGCAGGACTTGAAGTTCATGACAGACATCTCCCCCCAGGCTCTGGGCCTCATAATCCCAGACACATGTTCTGCAATTATACAAGTCCTGCAGGAGGACTATATGAGGGTAAGTTTTCTCCTTTAACATCACATTTTATGTATTTCATATATGCTAATGTATTGTATTTCTTTCATCCTTCCCTAATTACCATGATTGTAATATGCTGAGAATGTCCCCTTTGTTCCCATGCATGCTGTAAGCTTTTAAATGCCCCTTTTTTCTCCTCCATGCATATTTCCCTTCACTAACCTCTCCAGCAGTGGCAGCTGGTGCTCAAAATGTTTGGGGGGACACCCAAATAATTTAATAATTTAAAAACTACCATTTCCGCGACTGTGCCTATTTAACGCCACCAGTTTGTCCCCTCAAATGCAGCCAGGTTGTCCCCTCAAATGCAGCCAGTTCCCCCCCCAGCCCTGCACTTACCTTCCTCTGGTCAGAGCCGTCCTTCTTCTCTCCTCGATGTCTTCTCCCGCCCTCGATGTTGCATCAGCCAATCAGGTTACCGGCAAACAGACTCGGTGAACATGATTGGCAGAGGAGCCTGTCAGTGTTTAACCAAGGAACGCACTCCCCCTGCGTCCCCTGATTAACTTTTTGGAAGCCAATTACAGCCCTCAGGCTGTAATTGGCAAGCCTATCAGAGTCGCTGGCTCTGATAGGCACTTCCCTTAAAAACCCTGATGCTGTTATTCAGATGTCCGCCGCTCAACAGGGGGCCATCCACCTGAATAGTGTGCAGCATCGACAATACATAGGTTCATGCAAGGCATGAACCTATGTATTGTTCTGAGTGACGGGCGCAGGAGAGAGAGGGGGCAGCGCTCCTGCGCCCACTATGGTCGCAACGCCACTGCAATGCTATCCTGTGCCCAAACACACCTAGCCGAGTCACTTCCCAATGTATTTCTGCAGCTCCATTGTAGTGCTTTACCCCCCCCCTGATTCCCCCCCTAAAATTTTGCAATAAATGTTAGTTCTCCTTATTTTTGGCCATTCCCAAACTCATCTAGCCCCCCCAAATATTTTTAGAATGGACCATCAGAGGGGGTGCTGAATATGATACTTGAGCCTTCGCTTTGATTTTGGAAAAACACATTAAACCGAAATTGGGCTCGATGTTGGGCTCGAATGTATTTTAGTAGAATCTGCTTGCAATGTTTTTTTTTTCAATTTCTTTATTTTTCCGTTTCTTTTTCCAAATTATTCAGAGTATTCCATTTCATGTACATACACATAAAGAATTGAGTCATTCTCACATATTTCACATACATATTCTTGAGTCTCACATTACGATAATTCGGCCGGTACTCTAACTTGCTTCCCGTAGGCTCTTCTATACTCCGGGCCAGGTAGAACCTACATAATTCTTATTCTAATTCCCCGTTCCTCCCAATACTGATGGGAAACAAATAAAGAGTAATAAATCATGAACTAAAGCAAAAAAGCCAGAAGAGGGTTTAAAAGGAGTCGGGAACAAAGAGCAATATTTGCTCCATTCATCCCTTCTTCCTACAGCCTGGGGCAACACTCCCCACAGGTTCCGTTTCCTTATATCCAAATACTTAATCCCCTCCTTCCTACTTATCATTCCCTTTGACTCTCCTTCCTATTTTCCTACCCTCCCCACCCCAATCCCCCCAAAAAAAAAACAAACAACCCTCCCCAAACCCCTCCCCCCTGTTCCCTCTCCTCCCTCCCTCCCCCCCATTCCCCCCGCCGCCGCCTATCTCCCACCCTCCCTATCATAAATAAAGTTGTTCCATGTTGACCAGGTTTTTAAGTATAAATCTCTTTTTTTCCTACTTGTCCAAACTAAATCTTCCATCCTATTCACTTCTTCTACTTTTTGTAGCCACATACTCATATTAGGTGCTTGTGTCTGTTTCCATTTTAGTGGTATACAGGCTTTTGCAGCATTCACTAAATGTCCCAGGATTGAATTCCTATATCTATCTCCTGGTATCTCTATTAAATGCAATAAAAAAAAATGCTGGGTCAATACGGTATTGCTATTCCACCAAATCGTTGGATAGTCTCTCGGACCTCCTTCCAAAATTCCTTTATTCTGGGGCATTCCCAAAATATATGTAACATACTGCCCTGCTCTAACTGGCATCTCCAGCACTCTCCCTTCACATTTGGGAACCATCTGTGGAGTCTCTCCGGGGTTCTATACCACTGTGAGATAATTTTATAATTTGTTTCCTGCATTTTTGTGCACGTTGCTGTTTTAAATATTGCATGAATCATTTAATTTTTTTGAGACTCCTGAAAAGTCCTCCCCAGATCAAGCTCCCATCTATGAAAGAAGGGCAGCTGGAAATCCTCCGATGGTTTAGTCAGCAGCCCATACATTCTGGACACTGTATGCGTTATTGGTTCTTTTTCCATGCACATTTTCTCACATACTGTTAGATTCCGATCTACATAGCCTGATGTCACCGTCGTACTTAAAAAATTTCTTAGTTGTGCTGCTTGAAAAAAAATCTAATTGAAAGGGCCCATTTTTTTGCATCAATTCCTGCATTGTTGGGCAGTTACCCAATACCAAAAAATGCGAAGCCTGAAACTGCCCACGTTCCATTAACCTCGCAAAAGGGCCTTTTTGTATTCCCGGTATAAATTGGGGGTTTCCCAATATAGGCGTCAATGGTGAACTACATGTCGATAGCTCCTCCCTTATAAAGAGACTATTGCATACTCGCAGTGTTGTCCCTATTGTTGGGTGCGTCTTGGTATTAGTTGTAATATTTTTGAAACACCAGGGTGCTCTGCTTAGTAATTCCCTACATTGTGCCTGTTCTAAATTTGGCCATATTTTCTTGTCCCTGTGTCGGCACCAATCTAATACCCGTCCTAAATGTACTGCTTGATAATACTTGTATACATTAGGCACCACCATCCCCCCATATTGTTTTGGCAAAAAAAGTAATGACCTCCTAATTCTCGGTTGTTTACTGGCCCAAATAAATTTCATAAATAATGTTTGCATACGACTAAAGAACGATCTTGGAATTGCAATCGGGATTGCCTGAAGAAGGTACAGTATCTTTGGTAGGACGTTCATTTTGATTATATTAGCCCTTCCAAACCATGAGAACATCCCCTTGTGCCATTTCTCCAGTAATCCCCGTATTTTACTCAATATTGGGAGGAAATTTAATTCAAACATTTTTGCTGTATCTGCCGCAATTATAGTTCCCAAATACTTCAGCCCCTGATCTGGCCATCTAAATTTATAACTTAACCTTATTGATTCCATCCGCTTCTTCGGGGTTGCTACCATCAAGGCTTCTGATTTTGCACAGTTTATCTTGAAATATGAGAGTTTACCAAACTGCTCGATTTCCTTTAACAGGTTAGGGAGGCTCACAATCGGGTTTATCATTGAAAATAGCATATCGTCTGCGTATGCTGCGACTTTATGCTGTGATCCCCCTATTTCAATTCCCATGATATCCTTATTTGCCCGTATTCTGCACAAAAGAGGCTCCAAAGTCAATGCAAATATCAAAGGAGACAGGGGACAGCCCTGTCTTGTCCCATTTGATATCTTAATAAGTGGGGACACCTCTCCATTAACTTTCACTTGGGCTGTAGGGCCTTTATACATGCTTGCAATCCAATTAGTCATTTTCTCTCCAATTTTTATATGTCGTAGGACCGCAAACATAAACCCCCATCCCACCCGATCAAAGGCCTTTTCTGCGTCCGTTGCAAGAAAGACGCAGGGGGTCTTAGTCGAGTTTGCTATATGTATCAGATTCACTGCCTTAATGGTATTGTCCCTTGCTTCTCTTGTTGGTATAAAGCCAACTTGATCTTGATGAATCAAAAAGGGGAGATGTTGTTGTAATCTCAAGGCTATTATCTTGCTAAATATTTTTAAATCAGCATTGAGCAGAGATATTGGCCTGTTACTGCTGCACTGCTTTGGGTCCTTACCTTCTTTTGGTAGTACTGATATCATGGCTTTAACTGTCTCTGAATGAAAGGGAGATCTTTCTCCCAGATCGTTGAACATTCTAACCATAAAAGGTCCTAGCTCAGAAAAAAATGTCTTGTAATATTGGGCCGTAAACCCATCTGGCCCTGGTGCTTTCCCTATCTTTGACTCTCTGACTGCATTTTGGACTTCTTCCAATGTTATTGGCAACTGCAATTTCTCACTGACCTCTATTGCCAGGCTCGGCATACCACTCGATGTTACATATTCCTCCGTCTCGGCCTGCTCTGGTTCTCTCAATCTTAGGTGATACAATGAGGAATAGTAGTCGCCAAATGCCTCCGCTATTTGTCGTGGTAGCTGCGCTTCTGTTCCATCTTTTTTTTTAACCAAAGGTTTGTATGTCCTTGTCTGTATTTCATGTAAGGCCCTTGCTAATTGTCTTCCACACTTATTGCCTGATTCATAGCTGCTTTTACAACCCATCTGTAATGCCATTTTTGCTCTATACTGTAATAACTTGTTCATTTGTTCGCGCGTTTTTAATAATTCCCTTTCTACATCTGTAGTCTGAGCATGTTTATGTTGTGCCTCCAATCTTTGAATTTTTTCTAGTAAACCTTTTAATTTAACTTCCCTCTCTTTCTTAATCCTCACTCCATGTTTAATCAGTACCCCTCTTATTACAGCCTTATGAGTTTCCCAGATTACTCCTAATGAAATCTCTGAGTTATCATTCGCCCGAAAGAACCAGTCCATCTCCTTTCTAATGTCCTCCGTTACCTTCGGATCCTGTAACAGACTCTCATTTAGTTTCCACATCATTGGAGACGTCCGGTTTCTCTCCGCCAAATCATAACTCAGGAAGATTGGTGCATGGTCTGACCAAGTAATCAAACCAATAGTGGATTCCCTAACTGAATGTAGTTGTTTATGAGGAATAAAGAAGACATCGATTCTTGAGTATACTTTATGCGGGTTGGAGAAAAATGAATAGTCTCTTTCCTTCGGGTGAAATAACTGCCATACATCCACCATTTTTGCCTCTGCCAATTCTTTTGCAATCCCCTTTCTTATTTTAGGTTGTATTGATGATGCCCCAGATGACGTATCCTCGTTAGGAATTAACGGGACATTAAGATCTCCTCCAAAGATCAACTGCCCCTCTATAAATACTGTTAATTGTCTCATCATTTTTTTAACAAATATATCTTGTTGTATATTAGGAGCATAATAGGACGCCAATGTCACTACCATCCCTCCAATTGTTCCCTTTATAAAAAGATACTTTCCCTCCCTATCTATCAGTGCATCTCTATAAACCCAGGAAACTTTATTAGAAATTAAAATCGAGACACCCTTTGTTTTAGCCTCTGGATTAATTGCATGGTATACCACTGGGTACTCTCTGTTCCTCAACATAGAGGGGTTGTTCTCTCTAAAATGGGTTTCTTGGATAAAGGCAATATCAATATGCTGTCTCCTCAATTCCTGTAGCAACATCCGTCGTTTTTCAGGGACATTCATTCCTCTTACGTTAAATGACATAATTAGCAACGATTCCATTTCTCCTGATCTCTATTTCCCTGGGGGGCAACCCAATAGGCGGCAGGGTACCCCCCAACGCGGGAGAACGAGAGAGGAGAAGGTCACAAAAAAAAACCTCCCCCGCTAATCCCTATCTACTAACCCGCTATCCCTAGCCCTCCCCCTCCCTTCCTAACTATCTAGGGACTCCCCGTAGGCCCGTTATTGCCCACCTAGAAGTTCCTAAAGCAATCCTGCTATATTCACTCAGTCACTAATACTCTTCCTTGAGTGTTTATCCTATTTGGGGGCCGGGTTGAACATCGATGACCCCGGCCTGAGCATTCCAAGCAAACCTCCACCTGATTATTCACATCTTTATACATCATTATACATTTGTATACATCATATCTTCCTTATAACTTGTATCACCAAAAAACTCCACACAGAAAAAAAATAAAGAAAACCAACAAACGGTTTAATATAACTAACTGGACCCGCTACAGAAGGAGGATGAGGTGGGGGGAGAAAATGTAACATTATCCCAGCCTAGGAGAGGCGACCTCTAATCTGCATATTCCCCCAGTTTGTTCCATATTTTTGTCCCCTCCTCCATTTGCCCTATCCCCCCATATCCCCCCTTTCTCTCCCTCCTTCCTCTTCCCTCCTCTCCCTCTCTTCCTCTCCTCCTCTCTCCCTTCATTTCCCAGTCTGATCAATTCATAATAAGTAAATATAAAACTAACAAACAAAAACATACCAATAACTTATAACGTGAAATCCCTACACTAGAGATAAAAAAAATATATATATATATATATATATATATATATATATATATATATACACATATATACATATACACACATATACATATATATATATATATATATATATATACATATATATGTAAAAAAAAATACATTATTTATATTTAGGTATTACTATTTTACTCTATATTTCCCTTCTGTGCCTGCCTTCTCTGAGATAATTAATGTAATCAATTAATAATTAATATGGTATAATATCTCCTATATCCACACCGCCCCCCCCCCAAAAAAAAAAAAGGGGGGTAGGCCTCCTCCCACCTCTATAATTATTCCTGAAAAGGAAGAGAGAAAACATTTCCCCCCCTCCCCCCTCCCTATATTATGTGACCCCTTAAATTCCACCCTCAAAAACCCAACCCCATCCCTCTCCCCCACCCCTCCCCACCCCCGACCTGTGCTCTTTCTTTTCCTTATCTCTTGTGTTTTTTACTTATGTTATTACTTGTGTTTTTACCCTTACCCTTACCCTTCTCATCCCTTATCTGTGTTTTCTATGGGAAAGCCTAATCTCTCTGCTCTCCATTCTACTGTACAACCTCCTTTCTACCCCCCCCCCTGAAAAAAGAAGGGGGGGACCTCCTTCCCAAAAAAAAAGAAAAGGGGAAGGCGGAAAACCCCCCATATAGTGCTCCCCCCACCCCAATATGTGCTAATCGCCCCCTCCTCTCCTCCCTCTTCCCTCCCCCCCCCAAAACTCCATATCAAAAAAAAAAGGGGAAAAGGGCTCTTATCATACCACAGCACCTCTAATAAAAAAGGGGGAGGAGGCGAGGGACTACCGCAGGCAGCAATCAGTGGATACCAGATAGGATATCTCCCTCCTGCCACCACCTGCTACCACCGCTACTACCGTTCTCACTCCTTTCCATTCCCACTATAAACATTTACATTTATTCAGATTTATTCATCCAAACCATCCCCAAAAAAAAGATAAAAATAAACAATTTCATATATATATATATATAGATATATATATATATATAAAAAGAAAAAAAGAAATATAAAATATAGAAGTTATCCAATTCCGACAGCTGGCGGTTTGATTAAATATCATCATTCCTATAAAATCAAACATTAATTCCGATCTTCACTCTATTATTTTCAAATTATTCAAATTATTCAAAAATTCCACATTCCCATTGTTTTAATTTACCAAAACAAAAAACAAAAAAAAAAACAGAACAAAAAAAAAAAAGGGCAGAGAGAGGGAAAAAGAAGAAAAAAAAAAAGGTGGCCAAGGGGACTCTGCTCAAATTCACAGTTAGATGAGAGGGTGAAGAAGGGAAAAAAAAATAAAGGTCTCCAAAAGTTCTCCTCCTGCCTCCGATCTTCCCTCCTTTCTTCTCCACCCTCATCTTCATCCACATGGCCAAATCTAGGTCCAATATGCATCATTTACTTCTACCGTCTGCTTTACTTCCGTTATTTCCTCTATATGTTTTGGAGCATCTTCATACCTTCTGTATTTTATTTTTTCAGCTGTGATAATTGCAACCTCCAATTTGGGACTGGGAACGGTGCTACCCCGAGAAATGAAAACAGTTTAGGGAGGTCACTATATAGTTGAAGTACAAACATAGCGTTCTTTTTTATCACCACTGCTAGGGGGTACCTCCAGCGGTATGCCCCCCCCCTCCCGCCGGATACAGTCTAATATTGGTCACATCACAGCTCTGCGCTGTAGTGTAGCTCGGGAGAGGTCGGGCAAAATCTTAACAGTCCCTTCTCCAACCTCAACTACACCCACCTCCCATGCTTTCCTCGCAATTATCTCTTTATGCATATACCTGTGTAGGCGGCATATTATATCGCGAGGTCTCTTGGGGTCTGTAGGTTTGGGGCCCAGGGCTCTGTGTATTCTGTACATCTCCATATTTGCTGGGACTTTACCCTCCAATATTGTATTAAAAATTTTCATTAACTTATCCTGAAGGGTTTCCTGATTCTCCTGACCCGGCTCTTCGGGGACCCCCCTCAGCCTTAAATTGCAGCGGCGACTTCGGTCTCCCAGCTCCTCAATCTGAAGCTGCATATCCGAGACTGTTTCCATATAGTCCTCTCGTTCCTTTTCCCATGCCTCCATCTTCTCCCCCAGAGAGGCTGTTTTTTCCTCACCTGACTCCATGCGTTCCTTTACCGACTGAATCTCACCATAGACTTGCTGCATATCTGCTAAGTGCGCTTCTTCCACCTTGGATATAAGAGCCTCTTTGTCTGCTTTCATAGGCAGTGCCTCTAAATCCACTCTAGTAGGCAATGCCTGAATTAAAGCCCGCAGATCTTTCTCCATACTCTCTTGCTGGGCGCATACACCGGTGTCTTTAGTGGTTTCCGCACTTTCAGCCGTCCTAATACCTTTAGTGTCCTCCCCTCCTTCCCGTCCGCTACGTCTGCTCGAATCCCTCTCCTCTCTAACCGTTGCTGCTGCTGCCTTATTCTGCTCCAGCTTTTCTGCCGCTGCAAAAAAAAATTGAATGTCCGGCTGTAACTTCCTGCTCTCCTCTGCCTTGCGAGAGGTTCTGGTTATCCGCTCACGGACCGTTCTCATGCCGCTGAATTTCCGGCTGCCGAGATACCATTCCAGGACAGATCAGGTGGGTTGCTTGGAGCTCCTGCTCTGTACGTCCTCACACAGCCATGTTCAGACCACGCCCCCGACTTCTTCATAGCTGCTTTTACAACCAATCTGTAATGCTGAATATGATACTTGAGCCTTCGCTTTGATTTTGGAAAAACACATTAAACGGAAATTGGGCTCGATGTTGGGCTCAAATGTATTTTAGTAGAATCTGCTTGCAATGTTATGTGCAAAAGTAATAATATTTATTTTTCTGGTTTGACTCCACAGCTTCCTTCCACGCCACAAAAATGGCAGACTGTGGCATCGGAGTTTGCCACGCGGTGGGACTTCCCCAACTGCGGTGGAGCCATCAACGGGAAGCATGTCCGCATCATGCCGCCACCCCGTTCTGGGTCCTACTTTTTCAACTACAAGGGGTTTCATAGCATTGTGCTGATGGCGGTGGTGTCAGCATGGTATGAATTCCTCTATGTGGATGTGGGGAAGAATGGCCGGATGTCCGATGGGGGATCCTTCAGCCAGACGGAGTTTGCCCTCCGTCTCCAGAGTGACGACCTTGCATTGCCACCGGATGCAGGGAATGTTGAAGGACTCCCCTTTGTGTTTTTGGCTGATGAAGCCTTCGGACTGGGACTGCATCTCATGAGGCCATTTCCCCTAAGGACCCTCACCCTGGAGAAGAGGGTGTTCAACTACCGGCTGGCCAGGGCCCGAAGAGTTGTGGAGAATGCCTTTGGGATAATGGCCAGCCGGTTCCGCCTTTTCATGACTCCAATTCACTTGGTGGAGTATAAAATTAACTACATTGTTTTTTGTTGCTGTGTGCTACATAACTTTCTTATCCGGAAATTCCAAAATTATATTGCCTCAATAGTGCCTGAGGCAGGACTTCAAACTGGCAATACCCTGCCGGGCCTAGAAACTGGCCGTCCTGGCTTGCCCCCCCAAAATGCCCGTGAGGTTCGCCAGAAATATCTAGAATATTTCACGGGTAGTAGGGTAATTCCTATGCCAGGCCATGTCTGACTACTTCTAGAGAAAGTACAAAATAAAAATCTGGTTTAATCTGTATTTTATTGTTTTTTTTGCTGTCTCCTAGTTTGTCTTAGTGCATTTGTAGTGCCAAGTGTATTTTCCTTTAGTAAATAACAACCATTTCACTAGTAACACCAAAAATATACACAAATAAGGTTATAGCGTATTTGAAAAGGAAGCTACACTTTGTGGTTGTTCAAACATTTTACTCTGGGCACATTCACACAAATGGTAAATAGAACATTATTTTTTATTTTTTTTGGCCTGCCCAGAAACAGGCCTTTTTTTTGGTAAAAAAATACAAAACCATCAGTAGCATCCAACAAACTACAACATTGTATACCTCTTGGCAATATGAGACATTCAATTTCACCAAAAATGTCTCTATCTGACCGTCATAATATGGGGTATTGGCACTCCTGACCAAGCCAAAATTGGAAGATGCACACAATTTAGAGTCATTTTAAAATGGGATTTTTGACTCCTGATCCCTATTGTTCATTTCACCTACTTGAGATGCGAGGAAGGGGTTGCACCCCCAAAACCCATACATGGATATCTCCTGATGGCAGATGGCACATGTTGACACACTGTGTGCATCTTCAAATTTTGGCTTGATTGATTGTCAAAAAGCGTAATAAAATTGGGGGAATAACAATATCAAAAAATAAAATGGGGTGTTTTGTGCCTTATTCAATTCACCCCAAAATATCTAGGATGTCCTTAAAGGTTTGATCCATCACATTAATTCTTTGCTTAATTCTGTCCAGTTCTGTACTACATTCCATCACTTGCTGTATGATTCGTAGGGCACTGTCATCAGAGAAACGCGTACTTTCTTTCACCCTAACATTTTCATCCCCTATAAAAAATTACAAAAGGTATTATAACTCTGCAGGCCTACATCTCTTACCTGAAGCTGTGGTGACAGATACTGACCTTTTGTGGTGACCAGTTTCACCACGTCATCCACTTCTCCTTCCTCCACTTCTCCTTCCTCCACCTCTTCAACTTCCTCAATATCCTCAGGTTGGGGTTCTTGGTGAGGTTGGGGTTGTTTAGAAGGTGTGGGGTTCCTGTGCTCCCTGGAGTGGTGTCCTCCCAGTCTTCTCTCTTCTATGAGAATCAAACAAAAGGTATACTTAGCACACAGATATTTTCTTAAAAATAAATGAACATGATACATTGCTTGGAATTGGGGTACAAGTGTCTGTTTGGGAGGAATTTCAAGATGAATGACATTTTTTACACATGGAGGCACCCCAAAAATACACTGATGCACCTGTGTGGGGCACCCTAAAAAGGTGGTTCTGGTGGCCCACACTATAGGGCTCAAGAGTCCAGATGTGGAAACAGCTGCTGAGTGTCCTCTCCTTTACATTGATTAAAGTTTGCATTTCATTCTCTTTCCAAACACATCATCTAACCAACAATGTACTAACATTTATGGAATAAAAACAGGCATCTCTCTAAATTATTGGCACCCTGTAAAATCGCTAAACATCGTATATAGTGGGCGAACGATGTGTCTGTAACAACTGATTACTGGGCCAAACCAAGTCCTAACGATGAAATTTTGGAAGGTACAATAGTCAAATGCAACAACATGGAGCAACATGCAAGTTCTGAAATACAATAATAGGAATACAGGAGAAGTACTTACTTTTTTCTAGCATTCTCTTAATGCTCCTTAACTGCTCCGGCTCCCTCAGTTTGAGGTCAGACCACCTTTTTCTAAGCTGCTCCTTTGATCGTTTCCCCCCGAAATTCTTCTTCAGACTTTTCACTACTTTCTTCATTATTTTGGACTTCCTTAGATTAGGGTGTGTATACGGCCAATGCTTTGCGTCATAATCCGACTTTAGCAATATGTCCACCATCTCCGCCATCTCCGCGTAAGACATATTCGATGCCTTGAATCTCCTCCTTGATCGTGACGTTTCACGGTCTGGGCTGGACTCCTCCTCGTTATTTGAAGAATTAGCAGACACCTGCTGTGACTCCGCCATATCAGTCTGCGCGCCGAAAGAGAAGGGGTGGGGAAAAGTTGATACTTTGAACGTCATGTGCGGGCGACGTGTGCGGAGCGACGTGTGCGGAGTTTCACGCATGCGTGGTGTATATAAAGCAAACACACATGTGACGATACTACGTTCGGTGTGCGGAGAGAGGAGGAAAAGTGACGGACGTGAGAACAAAGGTATGTGATTTTTTGACTTTGTGAAATCGATGGCCTATAATGCCTAGAGATTGTTGGAGGATATATATGGAGAATCTGATTTACAGGAGGTTAGACTGTGTGACTGACATTCCTTTTTTGTCTTCTTTTTTGGCTTGCAGAAACAAAATGAATGCTTTTATCAGCGACCGTGAACTCCTGGCAGAATTTATAGACCGGGTAAGGGAGCTGCCCGCTCTGTGGGAGACCAAAAACCCCATTCACAGGAATAAAGGTGTAAGGAAAGCAGCGCTGGAGACCCTGCTCCCATTTGTGCAGACCAAGGTACCCACAGCAACCACAAAACAGGTGGACAGTAAAATTGGGAGCTTGAGAGGCACATACAGGACTGAGCGCTTTAGGGTCCTGGCTTCTCAGAGGTCAGGAGCAGCAGCAGCTGATGTATATGTCCCGAATTTGTGGTACTATAGCAGGATGTCCTTTCTGAACGACCACCTTAAGGCAAGGCCATCACTGTCCAGTCTTCCCCCCAGACTTCCCTGCAGCAAACCTGAGCCTTCTCTGGAGCAAGAGGAGGCAGCCATCCTGGAAGAACCTGATTTGGACATCTGGAGCCAGGTATAGTATTTTTATTAAATGTCTTGTGAGAAAATTAATGCATGAAAAATAAGATAATATGTAAATCCCCCCAAAAATTGGAAGCAAAAAGTGATCTCAATATCAATAGACAGTAGTGGGCCCAAAATTGGCGGAGAAGAATGAAAACTGATGGGGTCATAATAATAATCTTTTCTATTGATTTACATTCAATTAGCAACAGTCATGAGCTATAATTTGTGTGAAAATGATGAACCACAAACTAAAACTATGTCCCTTTTTCATACACAGGATGACATCAGCCAGGAGGAGGGTCTGGAAAGTGTCAGGCAGGAGGAGGCAGGGCCCACTGTGAGCCAGGAGGAGGAAGGGCCCACTGTGAGCCAGGAGGAGGCAGGACCCACTGTGAGCCAGGAGGAGGCAGGGCCCACTGTTGCCAGGAGGTGGCAGGGCCCAGTGGCACACAGGAGGTGGCTGGGCCAAGTAGCAGGGCCAGATTGCAGGTGCCTCCCATCCGCCTTCCAAAAAGATCAAGGAGCGACAGGAGCACAAGCGAGGCAGCAATGGCCCTTATTAGAGAGGCACATGCCACCCTCCAGGAGCCCACATCCCCTGAAGAGGCCATTGCCGGCCTAGTTGAGGCCAAGTTCAAGGTGATGAGCATGGAGCAACACCTCCTATGCGAGCCCCTGCTCATCACCTTGCTGAACAAGGGGGTGATGGAGAGAATTACCCCCAATACGGCCATATGTGAGGTCGCCCAGCTATCCCAACCTCAACCTCCTCCTCCTCCACCTTCTTCTTCTCCTCCACCTCCTTCTCCTCCTCCTGACACAAGTACACCTCCAGTGGCACAGCCTCCAGCCACACGCAGAAGGAAGGCTGCAGGGAAGGCTTCAGGGAAGGCTGCAGGGAAGGCTGCCAAGAAGACCAGGAAGTGATGGCCTTGCTTCAATGTGGTCTGACAGAAATCAGCCTGTTGTAGTACCACAGACTTGGGACATGTATATCACCTGCTGCTGTTCCTGACCTCTGGGAGTACAGGATCAGATTGTGCTCACAACTGTTGTGCTTCTCAAGCTCCCAGTTTTATGGGCCACACAGGGTTGATGTGTGCTCTGGGGTCCCATGGATGCACAAATGGCAGCAGGTTCTACAGCGCTGCCTTCTATTTATTTTGTTAGATACATGAATAAATGGTTTTTATTTTTACAGTTAATACTTGACTATGTGTTTTTATAATAATTATAAATTTAGCTTTGGAGTAGGCAGATACATTTTAACAAATAAAATAAAAGGGACAGATAACACAAAAAAATCTCTTTGAAGGTCTAAAAAAATTAATTAAAAAAAATAAGGGGTAAACTTGACACAACAAAAATAATAAATCAAATCATGGAGATCACTATAAAATAAAGAAGCATTTAAAATGAAGATCTGAATTCAAAATTAAAATAATATAATTATTAAGGAGATCTTGCTCGATATAATACAGCTAAATATTCATGAGATCAGCATGAAAAAGGTTTAAAATAGTTAGTCAGAACTCTGTGTGAATATCAGCAGCAAAACAAGTTCTTTATTTTTCATTATTGTAACATTCTAAAGAAGATTTCAATGCGCAACATTTAAACAATGCAATAATTTACAGCGGGACAAATGTGCTATCTCCATTACGAAGGCTTGTTTTACCAGAAGAAGCGCTCCCGTCTCATACTTGATTCTGAGCATGCGCGCTTTTTGAAGACTTTGTAAAAGCATACACACGAACGATTTTCTCGTCGCAAAACAGGCCGACGAGAAAATCGAGAATGCTGACGAGAAAAAAGAGAGCAGGTTCTCTATTTTTCTCGTCGAGATTCACGGCAGTTTTCTCAACGAAAAACCATACACACGAACGGTTTTCTCGACAAGAAAGCTCTCTCTGCAGTTTTCTTGTCGTTTTTGAATGAGAAAATCGGTCGTGTGTACGAGGCTTCAGGCCAGAGCCCTGCTGTGTTCTCTTCCTGGTCTTTTAACTTCCACCTGAATGTGGACTCAGGTGGACCAGAACATCAGGACCGGAACCCAGCCTGCCACAGAGGCTGGAAAAACCGGACCGGATTCCCGTTCAGTCCCTTACAATGGACCGAATGCGAGGTGAAATGTAGCGATTGTCATGTATCTCACCTCGCATACCATCACAGTACTTAACAAGTGTAATGTGTGTAATATGTGCTGCTTTTATTAACAGATCTGGCTATGTTTTCTTCCTGATTTGCAGGGAGAAGAAACAGCCAAATCGCTGATCTGTGTACAGAGCCCTGTGTGTTTGTAAACACAGTACTCTGTGTTGTGCTTGGCTACAGTGGATCATCAGGTCTCAGCCATAAATCATTGGCCAAGTCCTGCTGACAAAACCCCACTGTAACCAGTGACAGTGCAGATTAGCAGAGGGTCACACACATGAGCACCCCTAACCCTGGAAAGCATTTCACCATTTATCAGCAGCTTGCTGACGCCATGCAGGTTTACTGCAGACTGTCAGTGTGAGCTGTCTACATAGGCATTTGCACAGGTTGTGCCGGATGTGCCTGGGCACACCCTAATCACCCTGTGCGGTGCTGATTCCCCCTGCTTCCCGTCCCCCCCTGCAGCGCTGCCAAGCTTCCCTTCTCTCAGGAGCAGGGAAAGGGATGGTAAATATTTAATTAACCAGCCTTTCTTTTCTGAATGAACACAGTGAGTGATCTGTACCAATCTCTCCTGGCTTCATTCTTAAAGTGTTACTAAACTCACAAAAGTAAAATCTGTCTGTATATGCAGCATATCATGTTTGTTATACTCACTGTGGAACTTAAGGGGTTAATCCCCTGCATTGTGTAAAAAGGCTGTTTTTATCCTGTATGCACAGATCCTCCCCTGCACTGTCTATCTGGGGAAAGCTAGCTAAGACAGGCAGAGTAGCCAACCCGCACATGCTCAGTTGTGTCTTTTATGCGGAAGAGAACATTTACTTGACGATCAGAGCTAGCCAGGTCACCTGAAATTGGCATTACATATGTGGGTGTGTATACAGGCTGCAGTGGAATCTCTACCTTCCTGATCTCTCAGCAATGGAGAAACTATGCAGTATATCACGGACCGTGGTATACAGATTAGCCAAAAAGGTATATATAGTGACAATATTTTAATGTTAAAAGAAGATTTATAAGCTGTGGGCAGATGAACTATTTTTATATTACTGGGTTTATTGAGGCATAGTAAACTATGTCTACTGCAGGCTGCAGAGAAAGAGACTGGGGAATCTCTGTCCTCAGTTTCTTTCTCTGTCTTAAAAGTGAGACATCAGGGGTCTGTTTAGACCCTTGATATTTCACCAAAGTCCCATAACGGGGCTCCTAAAAAAATGTAAAAAAATAATAAAAAATAATATAAAAAGAATACAAATAAAAAACTACTGATCCCATCCACTGCCCCACTGACACCAATCTTTGCTCTACTGACACCGTCCACTGTTCCGCTGATATACATGCATGTGTGTTTGTGCACTTGGGTGCACACCCTAATGCAGTGTTTCTCAACTCCAGTCCTCAAGGCGCCCCAACAGGTCATGTATTCAGGATTTCCCTCAGATGAAACGGCTGTGGTAATTACTAAGGGAGTGAAACTGTTCAAATCACCTGTGCAAAATAATGGAAAGCCTGAAAACATGACCTGTTGGGGCGCCTCGAGGACTGGAGTTGAGAAACACTGCCCTAATGTAATAGGTCTGTCTGGAGCCCCAGATACTTTCCAGCGTCTCATGGAGAAGACTGTAGGAGACATGAACCGTATTGAAGTCCTTGTATACCTGGACAATGTCATAGTCTTTGGAAGAACCCTGGAGGAACATGAGGAGAGGCTGGAAAAAGTCTTGAGGAGACTCAGTGAGGAGGGACTCAAACTTTCGCCTGAAAAGTGTCGGTTCTACCAGTCTTCTGTGAACTATCTGGGGCACATAGTGTCCGAAGAAGGGGTGGCCACAGACCCCGAGAAATTGGAGGCAGTTACCTCCTGGCCACGGCCCACCACAGTAACAGAACTCAGATCCTTCTTGAGTTTCTGCTCCTACTATAGGAGGTTTGTGGAGGGATTCGCCCGAATTGCTAGACCATTGAATGAACTGCTCAAGACTGAGGGAGAAGAGGATGACTCAGGGCCCAGGAAGCCGGGAGAGTCCATTAGAGATCAGTGGAATCAGAAGTGTGAAGAGGCCTTCCAGGCCTTGAAGAAGAGCCTGACCACTGCTCCAGTCTTGGTCTACGCAGACCCAACCAAACCCTATGAACTACACGTAGATGCTAGTCATGACGGTCTGGGAGAAGTACTTTATCAAGAACACGAAGGGCAACAACGGCCTGTTGCCTATGTGAGCAGGAGCCTGACCCCCTCTGAGAAGAACTACCCCACTCACAAGCTGGAGTTCCTGGCCCTTAAGTGGGCGGTAGTAGACAAGCTCAAAGACTACCTGTATGGGGCGGAGTTCACTGTGAAGACCGACAACAACCCCCTTACCTACCTTTTCACCATGGCCAAGCTGGATGCCACTGGACATAGGTGGCTGGCCGCACTGTCTGGATTCACCTTCAGCCTAAAGTATAGGCCAGGGGCTGGGAATAGAGACGCAGACGCTCTGTCCAGGAGATCTCATGCCCCCACCAGTGATGTAGAAGATTGGACCCAAGTGGCACCGGACGGGGTGCGGGCCCTTTGTCAAGGAGCTGAATTCCAGGCCAGAGGAGGCTCCAGAGCAGAAGAAATAGGAGTTACCATGGTGGGAGTCCCAAAACACTACTGTGGAGTGACTCAATTGGATGAAGACAACCTGCCGAGATTGTCCAAGAAGGAGTTGAGGAGTGACCAATTGGAAGACCCCATGGGGAGATTGGTCCTGGAGGCCCTGGAGAATCAGGATCCAAACAAACTCCTGCGTCATCCCTCAAAGGAAGCTCGCCTGTTGAGGAAAGAATGGGACAGGTTGCAGGTACATCAGGGAGTGGTCTACCGAAGGGGCCCCTCTGATGACTCAGAAGATAAGTGGCAACTGTTCCTCCCAGAGAAACATCGAGAGACTGTTCTATTTGCCCTACATGACAATCATGGCCATCTAGGGGCTGAAAGGACCTTTCAACTTGTCAGAAGTCGGTTCTATTGGCCCTGCATGAGGGCAGAGGTAGAAGAGTACTGCCACTCATGTGCACGATGCATCCAGAAGAAGACTTTACCACATCAAGCTGCCCCAATGGGCCATCTACAAAGTCAAGGCCCAATGGATCTGGTATGCATTGACTTTCTCTGCCTTGAACCCGACCTGAGTGGACTAGGAAATGTTCTGGTGATAACCGACCATTTCACCCGGTATGCCCAAGCTTTCCCAACCAAAGATCAGAAGGCCTCCACCGTAGCCAAGGTACTTATGGAGAAGTACTTTGTCCATTATGGGCTGCCACAGCGACTTCATTCAGATCAAGGAAGGGACTTTGAGAGTAAACTGATCTGGAAACTCCTGGATTCGTTGGGAATCAAGAAGACTCGAACTACACCTTACCACCCACAAGGAGATGCTCAGCCGGAAAGGTTTAACCGAACCTTGCTCAACATGTTGGGGACTCTGGAAAGTGAGAAAAAGCAACATTGGAGCAAACATATAGCAGCCCTAGTACATGCTTACAACTGCACCATCAGTGATGCTACAGGCTACTCCCCATATCGACTCATGTTTGGGAGAGAAGTGAGACTACCTGTGGACTTGGCCTTTGGCACCTCTCTGGACCATTCCTCAGCCACATCCCACAAAGGATATGTGGACAGGCTCAGACACAGCCTGAAAGTAGCCTATGAACAAGCTCAAGCGGCCTCAGATCAAAGGGGAGCTTGAAACAAAAGAAACTTCGACTTGAAGGTCCGGGTACAAGACCTACAGCCCGGGGATCGAGTACTGTTGCACAATCTGGGGGTCCCTGGGAAGCACAAACTTGCAGATAGATGGAGATCTGAACCATATGTCATCTGTAGGAAGTTGCCGGGCCTGCCTGTCTACAAGTTGAAGCCGGAAGGAAAGGTGGGCCCTCTGAAGACGTGGCATCGAAACCACCTGCTCCCTCTTGCTGAGGCAGTTAGAATACCTCCCATGGGAGACTCCCCTGAACCGGCCTCTATCCTGGATACTCCTAGGCTGAACACCCGGTCGCAGGCCTCCCGAGCTGAAGATGGAGAGGCCTCTCAACTTAGTGGAAATGAGGATGGAGAACTTAATTGGCTGTGGCCTTCCCCAACTCCAGGAACTTCTACCATAGACCTTCCAACCACTGAAGACACCACAGATGAAACACTAAACCCAGAAGCCACAGAGTTCATCCCATCTAGTCCTTCAGCAGATTACTGGGAAGATGCCCATGATGGTTGCTCAGAGGAAGAGGAGCCTGTGGCACCAGAGCCAGAAATCCCAAGAGAGCAAAGGGCTCGAAGAGTCATCCGGCCTCCTAAGAAGCTGACTTACCCACAAATGGGGAATAGCTCAGAGGATTCTGTAGTTACCGCTAGGAGGAATGCTGAAAATCCGGATCCCTCCACTTACCATTTAGTGGAGGGCAACCCCAGCTCACTCTCTGGCACAGCTAGGCAGGCCACCCATGATAATGTGACCTGTGGGCAAGGGAATTCTACTCCTCAGTTTTGGTGGGAATTCCCTATGCCAACATCGTTTGTAGAATTGTCTAGAGTTGTACATAGTCTTTGTTAAGGTTTATCTTTGGTGACCAAAGAGTTCAAGTGGGGGGAGTGTGTAGCGGGGTGTTCCCCTTTAATGCAGAGAGACTACATTACCCAGAACCCCATTCGGCAATGTTCCACCGCAGAGACTCATGGGAGGGGTTATAAAAGGAGGAGGCGAGGCTGGGGTCGGCCTCTTTGGGACACGAGACTACACAGACTGGTCCTCCTGTGCGGATGTGTCAGAGTGCAAGGCCTGAAGCCTGAGGCCTTGCTCAGCACCAAAAAGCCTTCCACCCCCTCTGCGAGCCTGGGTGGCATCTGACTTTGCTCAGCTACAGCCTTGTTGGATCGGGGACCCGATCGCTGGAGAGACTGAGTGTGTGTGTGACACAGTCGGTGGAAGTTTCCCGGACTGAGACCGTAGTCCGGGCGGGTGAGAGGGCATACGCCCAAACGATATACTGTTACTACATATAGGCCTATAGACTGTCGTGGCCCACCAGTTGTTCCTGATACCCTTATTGAAGAGCCGTACCATAGCTGAACTTACAGTTCGTATAGCCAAGTTCCCACCCATCTTTACCTACCCCATTGGATTACAAAGTTTGTACTCTGTTAATGTGCACCACCGTTAAAGATCTGCCGGTGAAGAAAAAAGGACTAAGTTATAGATCTCAGAACCAGGCCTGGTGGGGTTTCTAATGTGTTTTGGGTTACTGCGCCATAGGGCACTTAACTAACGGTCGCCCGTGTGGCGCACTTGTTGCATGTCAGCTCTTTAGTGTGTTAGCGTTGCAGGGCTCTGCATTACCAATGATTATTCTGTAAACTGTGATTACTGTTATATCTTTCTTACCAAGAGCTTAAGTAAAACCTTATACTTATTTAAATTTAGTATTGTCTCAATGCTCAGTTATTCATAAAGTATAAGATATACAATTTACTGTCAATACTAGCTGTGCCAGTAGGGGGTAGAGCCTATTGCCGGGGGTTGGCGGAGCTGCCATCAGGGCCCAAACTAAATCTGCGGCCTTCTTAGTTGGAGGTATCGCTACATATACTGTGATATTGGGGTGTTTTAGCTCAAGTGGATAGATGCATTTTTATGCAGTGAGTCCATATCAGACAGGCATTCTAGTTAAGGGCCTGGTAGCCCACGTTTATTTAAAGAGAAAAACAAAAGCAAAATGTCTATTCAGGATTCCCACGCAGGGGTTTAAACTTCATTCAGCACATAAATGAAAACATACCAAGCCACCTGGCTCTTGTCAGCAGTTCCTCTGCTTGCTTTCAAATAGAAACGATTCTTTCCAGCTCCCTGGACTTACTGGCTTCCTCAGTCTCCCCGACTCTCAAGGCTGGCCAGCCTTTCCCAGTCCCTGGGCAAAGAATCCCCTTTACATGGGCTGCAGTCTCCCACAGGGCAGACCGCTCTCCAGACATAGGTCTGTCTTCACTTAGCAGTAGCAAGTTGCTCACTCTCCACCATCCTTCCCCTTCTGCTCTCACCAGCCCCTCATTATATTGGTTGTGTGCACCTGAGCACACACCATGCTGGCTGTCCACAAGACCCGGACACAGGGTTGGAGATTCCATCCCACCCAACTCTCTGCGGGATCTCCAAACTACACAGCCCCATCCGAACTTAGCAAAATCCGGAGAAAGCTGCCAAAACAGTTTTCTCAATTTCCAAGCTATGCTCTGTAGTTCTGCAGTCTGCTGACATGCAGACTCTGTGTCCGTTTTTGCTCCCTTTCCATAGGGACAGGGACTTTCACTATCACAATACATATATATATATATATATATATATATATATATATATATATAAATATTTAGTATATATATATATATATATATATATATATATATATACATCCCGGCTTGTATATATACATATATATATATATATATATATATATATATATATGTATATATACACACTGTATCCTGTGTAGCTAGATCTCACTGCAGGCCATTACTGGTGTACGTATTCAAAGACACTTTCAGGCAGGCATGCCAGGCAGGTGATTCAGTGATATGCAGTGCATACAATATATATACTGTCTCTTACATATATATCCACTGCATTCTAGTCTAGCCAAGCCTATACCTGACTGCAGGCCATTCCTGGTGTACGTATTCAAAGACACTTTCAGGCAGGAAGGCTAAGCAGGTGATTCAGTGATCTGCAGTGCATAAAATATATATACTGTCTCCTACATATATATCCACTGCATTCTAGTGTAGCCAAGCCTATACCTGACTGCAGACCATTCCTTTCCTGGTGTACGTATTAAAAAACACTTTGAGGCAGGCAGGCCAGGCAGGTGATTCAGTGATCAGCAGTACATAAAATATATATACTGTCTCCTACATATATATCCACTGCATTCTAGTGTAGCCAAGCCTATGCCTGACTGCAGGCCATTCCTGGTGTACGCATTCAAATACACTTTCAGGCAGGAAGGCCAGGCAGGTGATTCAGTGATCTCCAGTGCATAAAATATATATATACTGTCTCCTACATATATATCCACTGCATTCTAGTCTAGCCAAGACTATACCTGACTGCAGGCCATTCCTGATGTACGTTGTAACGACACCCCGAGTATGAAAGGGTTTAACGTCATTTAGGATATTCCATTCCCGAACACAAGGCAGCTACCAGACACTCCAACCAGCCGAATAAGACCCCATACGAGTAATTTTCCCCAAATTTTGAGACAACACTCTGTATGAGGTTCAAGCAGGAATCACAGTCTTTATTGAGAGGCTACAGGCTTATATACCATAAAAGAGGAGGTGCATACATATCCTGCTCATATTACTCTGAAAATACACCTGTGACCAGACCTAATTAACATGAGCTAACTAACTAATCCCTTACAGCAGCTGATGACTCAAAGACATGACCTTTAGGCTAGACTTGGCATCTGTGTCAGAAGACACAATCAACATTATCACAAATACACCTTCACACCATTGCAGGGTCAATTAGCACAAGCAACAATGAGATCTAATGATTCTTAAATTGAACTTCCTGGAATGCCCAAATAAGGAGTTATACTTTCTGGGCATAGACCTCACAGTGTACAGGGGATAACATCTTCATATTTCTTGAGAGATATTGTTAATGAATATTACTGTCCTATTTGAAGTAGTCCAAGATATATTTTCTCAGTCACCCTATGCCCCTAATGGAAATAGGGTGATTTAGACATAAGAGGTGCATGGGGAGCTGAAGCAAGAGTATCTCATACATTCCAAGAGATTCTGGCTTCCACGGGCCCTCCCATTACATCTCTTCCCTTTTGGCAGGAGACTGACACAGGAGGAGACCCCAGACGGGTTGACTCCAAAGTTTGTCGGTAGTTCCAGTCCCCCAATGCCAGTATTCACACAGTACCCCAAAAAAATTGCTCCAAACAGAGCATTACTCACCCAGCCAACCTCTGCCTCTCTCAGAGAACATACCTGCCACTGGGGAGAGGCCTGGACTGGCCCTTCTCCCTGGAGTCCTTTCAGCCGCTGGAGAGAAGACAGGGTGACTGGGCTCAGTCCGTCATACTGTTGGGGATCTGGGCCAACTGTCCTGCATCCCTGGAGTATACAAGTGGAGACTGAAGTCCCATCCACTTGTGGTAGGTGAAAATCCCCTAGCGCTTGTAAAGAAAGGCTGACATCCTCCTGTCTCAGTGTCGCACCATTTCCTGGGGTTGTGTCAGTGAAGACCGAAGTTCCAGCCACTACCACAGGAACTCCCTCTTCTGTTAATTGAGGGCAGAGGCCAGCAGAACTCTGCTCTGTTGCCAGCTCTTCTGCTGGGTTGCTGTGAGTGGAGACCGCAGTCCCATCCCCCGATAACAGCTCAAGCTGAGGTTGTGTGCAGAGGCCAGTAGCATTCTGCCCTGCTGCCAGTGATTCAGCTGGGAGTAAAAGATTTACCCCCTCAGCTTGTCGCTGGAGAGAGGGGCCAACTGCCCCGGCTCCCTGGAACTCCACAGTTGTTTTGGGTGCTGGGCAGAGGTTGGTAGCACTCTGCCCTATTGCCAGCACTTCTGCTGGAAACCTCACACCATCTGCTCCAGCTAACTGTTGGGGAGGGAAAATGGCTGCTTCTCCTCCCTGCATCACCTTCTCACCTCGGGCTTCCGAAACTTCCACGGGTGTAGAGCAGGGGTCTGCAGTACTCTGTCCTGCTGCCAGTACTTGAGCAGGCGATGCATAATCCATGACATCCTCTGAATAGTCCATTAAGTTCATACATTCTGTAATCTGTGGCTGGGGAGATGAGCCAACTGCCCCAGATCCCTGGAACTCCACATTTGTTGCCATTGCTGGGTAGAGTTTGGTAGCACTCTGCCCTGCTGCCAGCATTTCTGCTGGGGACTCCACATCATCTGCTTCAGCTTTAGGGATGGCAATCTCCAGATTTTCCACTGACGATTCTCTGGCATGCTGCTGGACAGGTACATTCCTCCATCCAAGATCATCCCAAGCAGAAACAGGATCATCAAGGTCAGTCAGCACTTCAGCTTTGGGGATGGCAATCTCCAGATTTATCCACTGCCGATTCTTCAGCCAGGATTGGTGGGTGTGGAGTCAGGTTGGGATACCGGTAAGATTGTGTGGGTTGGAAAGTACTTCCGCTTCTTTTTGGGCTTAGTCACTGCAGGTTTGCAAGTAACGGGGGGAATATATGAAAAGGTTGGGATTGGGCAAATGGAAGAAAATGGCAGAGGTGCAGGGACAGTGGCTGGAGGAGGTTCTTGTGGATTGGCTACGGATAGGATGGAAGAAGCAGGTGGATTGAAGGCAGGGTAAGTGCAGCAGGAGGAGACAGGGTACTGACACTTCATTGTTAGCTGGGTGCATTGTTCAGAAAAAGTGGGAATTGGGGGAAAAGGAGAGGAAGACATCCCAGCAGGTTGGTATCTAGACCAGGGATGAGCCTAACACCCCCCTGTTCGGTTCGCACGAGAACCTGCGAACAGACAAAATGTTCGTGTGAACTTTAGAACCCTATGGACTCGAACGTTCGAAATCTAAAGTGCTAATTATAAAGGCTAATATGCAAGTTATTGTCCTAAAAAGTGTTTGGGGACCCGGGTCCTGCCCCAGGGGACATGTATCAATGCAAAAAAAAGTTTTAAAAACGGCCGTTTTTTCGGGAGCAGTGATTTTAATAATGCTTAAAATGAAAAAATAAAAGTGAAATATTCCTTTAAATTTCGTACCTGGGGGGGTGTGTATGATATGCATGTGAAGTGGCGCATGTTTCCCGTGCTTAGAACTGTCCCTGCACAAAATTTCATTTTTGAAAGAGAAAAAGTCATTTAAAACTCACTCGCGGCTATTAATGAATTGTCGGCTCCCGGCAATACATACAAAAGTCATTGATAAAAAAAAAAAAAAAAGCGTGGGGGTTCCCCACAATTCAATTACCAGGCCCTTCAGGTCTGGAATGGATATTAAGGGGAACCCCGCCGCAGATTTTAAAAAAATTGACGTGGGGTTCCCCCAAATATCCATTCCAGGCCCTTCAGATCTGGCATGGATTTTAAGGGGAACTCCACCCCAAATTTAAAAAAAAATGGCGTGAAGTCCCCCTAAAAATCCATACCAGACCCCTTATCCGAGCACGCAACCTGGCTGGCCGCAGGGGAAGAGGGGGGGACGAGAGAGCGGCCCCCCCTCCCTCCTGAACCGTACCAGGCCACATGCCCTCAACATGGGGAGGATGTCCCCATGTTGATGGGGACAAGGGCCTCATCCCCACAACCCTTGCCCGGTGGTTGTGGGATTCTGCGGGCGGGGGGCTTATCGGAATCTGGAAGACCCCTTTAACAAAGGGGACCCCCAGATCCCGCCCCCCCTATGTGAATTGGTAAGGGGTACATTGTACCCCTACCATTTCATGAAGAAAGTGTAAAAAAATGTTTAAAAAAACACACAAACACCTTGAAAAGTCCTTTATTAAAAAAACAAAAACAAAAAAAAAACATTCCAGCGGTGAAATCCAGTGTCCCGCGGCGATCCCGATGTCCAACGATGTCCTTCATTGGTTGTGCCTGAGCGGACCTGATGGGGAACTCCCTCTCAGTGTTTTAAATGTATAGACCCGCCCCTTCTAAAGTTCCCCATCAGGTCCGCTCAGCGGACCAGATGCGGAACATGAAAAGGGGCGGGTCTATACATGTATTACCAAAGTGAGAGAAGTTCCCCATCAGGTCCGCCCCCTCGGTATGTCGGACCCGCCTACGTCATTGGCTTGAGCGGGGAAACTTCCTTCACTGTGTAAATTTAAATTCCAACCAGCCGAATAAGACCCCATACAAGTAATCTCCCCCAAATACGAGATGATGCTCTGTATGAGGTTCAAGCAGGAATCACAATCTTTATGCTACAGGCTTATATACCGTAAAGAGGAGGTGCATACATATCCTGCTCATATTACTCTGAAAATACACCTGTGACCAGTGGCGGCCCGTCTATAGGGGACGCACGGGCGGCGCCCCCCCCCCCCCCCAACCTAGGCATTCACAATTTTTTTTTTTAAACTGGCACTTTAAGAAAAAAAGTGATAAAAAGGTCCTCCAGTGCACTGTGTTCGGGCGCCGAGCGCCGGACAAAGTGCATATGGGAAACGCCACGTCAATGCAATCATGTGATTGCAGACACGGTGTTTCAATTTGCAGGCTTTAAACTGTCTTTGCGGCACATTCAATCGCGCCAAATAGCGGAGTGGCGCCTGTAGTGTATATTTGGCGAATGATAGACATTTACACCACCCTAGGACATGGGCGGTGCTGTCTATCGTAGTTACAACGTCACTTCTGGGTTTCCCTGTGCATGGGATAACTGGAAGTGACGTCGGTAGCTCCGTGGAATGCACGGCCCGAGCGGAGCTGCATTAGGTAGGTAATTTTATCTACATTTAGATGGCTTGGCATGGCTGCACTGATTGAACAGAAGCTAAACAAAACACCACAAGGCTTTACTCTCTGGGTACAAACAAACACGGAATGTGATTGGCTAGGATAGGCTGTGCAATGCACCTGTCTTAGTGAGCCCCGCCCCTCCTCCTTCCATCCAGGAAGTGTGTGTGCAGTGTATTGTGCGTGTTTAGCTGTCTTCATAGACACTACCCGGAAGAAGCCTGTTATTCTCTGGACACCTCCTGTCTTTAGCCTCGGGTATGTACTAATAGAGAGCCACCTACATCCCACAGTCACATGTATAGGCTGTCTTAGGTTGTACAGTGTCAGCTCAGCCTGTACTGGACCCCCATCACATGATAGCACAAGGTTTACTTTGTGAGTTTATTGTCCTGTACTATCCCCTGATAATGTGGAATCAGGTGGCTCTGTCCCTTCTCTGTATGAATACCTGTGCCTTAGTTATTTAGGTTACCTCATGCTTTATCCCTTCCTATACATTGTATTAGATACCCCCTACCTTGATGGCTGGTGTCCCCCTTGTGTATGTATTGGGGCAATGTGTGTGTATTCCTGTAATGCAGCTGCTCTGTGTGGCATGTTCATTGTGAATGTGACATCTCTCGCATTGCGTGTTCGTTTGAAGAAGTAAAAGGTGTACTTTAACACTCCGCAATGGATCACTAAAGTTGGACTCAGCCTTTATTATTCTGTACTTTACTCCAGACCTTCCATGCCAAACAAAAAGGTCTTTTTTTTTTTTTGCAAGCCCCCTGTCCCCAGCACAAATGGTTTGTAAACAGATCTGTCAAAAAAAAAAAAAAAAAAAGAAGAAGCTTGGCCCTGGGGTGTGACACTTCCAGGATAGCTGGGCACTTAGGCCCCTTTCACACTGGGGTGCCCATAGCGTCAGTGGTAAAACACCGCTATTTTTACCGCTGGCACTATGGGCAGATTTGCGGCGCATTTCAGCCGCTAGCAGTGCGGTTTTAACCCCCACTAGCGGCCGAGAAAGGGTTAAAACCGCCCGCACACCGCTACTACAGCAGCGGTGTGCGGGCAGTATAGCCGCGCTGTCCCATTGATTTCAATGGGCAGCAGCTGTAAAGAAGCGGTATACACACCGCTCCTTCACCGCCCCAAAGATACAGCTAGCACGACTTTTTTTCTCGTCCCGCCAGCGCATCGCCTCAGTGTGAAAGCGCTCGGGCTTTCACACTGAGACTGCAGGGCAGGAGTTTTTCAGGTGGTATTTAGGCACTATTTTTAGCGCTAAAATGCCTGAAAAACTCCTCAGCGTGAAAGGGGTCTTGATCCCATGAGAATGCACTCTTGTGAGCTGAAAAGCATTCCTGTGCATTTGGATCTCTCGGCTCTGCATGAATACATTGTGATGTCACCTGTGCCCAGGGCCGCTGATCAGGCAGTACAGCCAGCCCTTCTGTACTGGGACCTTAAAAGGGGGGCCCGGGCACCTGCTGACCAGGATGGCTGGCTGTACTGTCTTATTGCACTGTCAGCTTCTCCTCTTCTTTTTCCTTCTGGCTGCACTGCGGGGGGATTGGTTCTAGCACATGTGCCACTTAGATCTGCTGTCTGTGCCCCTTTCCTTCGCAGCGCTGCCAGCTTCCTTCCTCTCCTTTCCTGCTGGCAGCTGCTGCAGGCACACAGATTGATGTTTGAGGATGGAGAGCGTAGGAAGGGACTGATAAATATGTCATTTTCTGGCCCCTTTCTTTACTAAATGAATACAGTAAGCGATTGGTACCAATCACTCCTGTGTCCATTCATTACTGAAGCATAGTAAATTGTATTTACTATGTTTCAGTCTGTGAATGAGCAGGAAGCCTCAGAGGGCTTCCTATTATTTCATCTGTGCAGCAGAGCTTGCGGAGCAAGGTACTAATCGATGTCCTCAGTCATTTTCAGCTAGGGGGCCCCATGATTTCTAACAGAAGCCCTGCCTGTGCCTCTCAAAAGCATCAGGCCATTATATATATATATATATATATATATATATATATATATATATATATATTATTATTATTATTTTTTTCCGGGCAATATGTTTACAGGTGGCTTTTTACCTTCTTCCCAGACCGCATAACGCATGTATACTGCAAAAGGTAGGGTGGGCCTTAGCATCCAGCTATGACACATACTGTATGCGTCCACAGCAGTCGAAAGGTTGTGTTATTAGTCTGGTTTATATTCTCATTGCACACATTCCTGGATTAAAGGCTCCTCTGTAGTGTGTACTGCAGCGATCACCAGCTGGACACTGGATATATCACAGATAAATACACGTTCGCCAGCACGCCATGGATCTTCAATTGCAGTCCAAAATGTTTATTGCAGATTTGCAGAAAGATCACATCACAACAGGATAAGTGCAACAATTCGGAGCCAACATTTCGGGTCCTGCGTGGCTCCGAAACTTTGCACTTATCCTGTTGTAATGTGATCTTTCTGCAATAAAAGTTTTGGACTGCAATTCAAGATCCATGGTGTGCTGGTGAACATGTGTATTTATTTGGTTGTGTTATGAGAATGCGCTCTCAGTACACTGGCTGAGCAGTCGATAACAGCTCTCTGTCAAGGCTTATGATCAGGAGGCATAAGATGAGTTTTCCGTTATGTGATCACTGCGAGAGCCAATCACAATGGTCACATAATCAGAAAGCTACACTGCCTCTCTCCATTAAAGCATATTTAAAGGGGAGTTCCAGACGTTTTTGTGTTTATTAGAAGTCAGCAGATACAAAAAGTGTAGCTGTTGGCTTTTAATAAACAGACACTTACCTGTCCCTCGGTCCAGCGATGCAGCCACCTGAACCCTCAGTTCTCTCCCCGGCGTCGGCATTGCAAGTGGGGGCACCCAGCTGTGACAGCTTGTGGTTTTACATCCGGGGTCACGCTGCGCCTCCTAAATACCTACGCAGTGTGCGCAATTTCAAAATGTGACATGTTGGCTATCGATTTACTCGGTGTAACATCATCTTTCACATTATACAAAAAAATTGGGCTAATTTTACTGTTTATTTTTCTTTAAATTCATGAAAGTATCTTTTCCCCAAAAAAATGTGTTTGAAAGACCACTGCACTGGTGACATAAAATATTGCAACAATCACCATTTTATTCTCTAGATTCTCTGCTAAAAATATATATACATATATAATGTTTGGGGTTCTAAGTAATTTTCTGTGATGCTGGGGCTGTATACTCTGTCCTGTGATGCTGGGGCTATATAATCTGTCCTGTGATACTGAGCTCTATACTCCTGACACTATGAGTGGAAGCAAGTGGAATACAGGGGACGGAGTGGGTGGATTCTATAAGGGGCGTGGCTTATGAGAAGTGGGATGGGTCAAACGAGGAGGGGCGGGGTCTTGCGCCCCCATCCTAAAACTTCACCAGCCGCCACTGCCTGTGACTAGACCTAATTAACATGAGCTAACTAACTAATCCCTTACAGCAGCTGATGACTCAGAGACATGACCTTTAGGCTAGACTTGGCATCTGTGTCAGAAGACACAATCAACATTATCACAAATACACCTTCACACCATTGCAGGGTCAATTAGCACAAGCAACAATGAGATCTAATGACTCTTAAATTGAACTTCCTGCCCAAATAATGAGTTCCTGGGCATAAATCTCACAGTGCACAGGGGATAACATCTTCATATTTCTTGAGAGATTTTGTTAATGAATATTACTGTCCCATTTGAAGTAGTCCAAGATATATTTTCTCAGTCACCCTATGCCCCTAATGAACATAGGGACATAGGGTGATTTAGACATAAGAGGTGCATGGGGAGCTGAAGCAAAGGTATCTCATACTTTCCAAGAGATTCTGGGTTCCACGGGCCCTCCCATTACATACGTATTCAAAGACACTTTCAGACAGGCAGGCCAGGCAGGTGATTCAGTGATCTGCAGTGCATAAAATATATATAATGTCTCCTACAAATATATCCACTGCATTTTAGTCTAGCCAAGCCTATACCTGACTGCAGGCCATTTCTGGTGTACATATTCAAATACACTTTCAGGCAGGCAGGCAAGGCAGGTGATTCAGTGATCTGCAGTGCATAACATATATATATAATGTCTCCTACAAATATATCCACTGCATTCTAGTCTAGCCAAGCCTATACCTGACTGCAGGTCATTCCTGGTGTATGCATTCAAATACACTTTCAGGCAGGCAGGCAGGCAAGGCAGGTGATTTAGTGATCTGCAGTGCATAAAATATATATACTGTCTCCTACATATATATCCACTGCATTCTAGTCTAGCCAAGACTATACCTGACTGCAGGCCATTCCTGGTGTACTTTGTCTAGTAAACTTAAGGCAGTGTTTTGCTAATCAAATTTTACAGTATGTCTGGAAGGCCACCAAGGAGAGGCAGACGCTTACAGGCCACTAAAAGAAGGAAAGCAGGCTCTGTGTCTACAGCCAACAGTGCTGGTCGTGGACACGGTGCATCCTCAGCACGTGGCCGTGGGCCACACTTGTCCTTTTTTTTGGCAGCTGGCCGTGTTGAGCCACAACATGCAGAAGAGTTGGTAGAGTGGATCACAAAGCCGTCCTCATCCTCCTCATCCTCTGTCACCCAGGCTCAGAGTACTTTGGCTGCCAATGCAGCTGCCAAAGCGGCCAATTCCATCTGCTCAATGTCATCAATCACTCCTTCCCTAGCCCCACCACCATGAACGAAGGAGTCCCCCAAACTGTTCGACCACAGTGTCGGGTATATGCTGCAGGAGGATGCGCAGTGTTTTGAAGGCTCTGAAGACGGTACCCAGGTTGAGGAAGGCAGTAATTTGAGCCCAGAGAGAGGGGGTGCCCAAGAAGGATAAGAAACTGGCAGTCATGTTCCCCCAGCTGCAGCATATTGCCAGGTTTGCTCCAGTGGCTAGGAGGGAGGGGATGATGAGGTCACTGACTCTACGTGGGTGCCTGATAGAAGAGAGGAGGAGGCACATCTCCAACGAGGCAGGATTCCCTCCAGGGGCCAGCTTAAGGGCAGCCAACCAACTGAATCACACCACAGAGCTCCGCTGCTGACTCCCCACGTTTTTTCAAAAGTTGTTTGGTGTGGGCCTTTTTTGAGATGTGTGCAGCAGATTGCACTGTTGCTGTTTGCAACAAATGTCTTAAGAGTATCAAGCGTGGCCAAAACAGCAGCCGCTTGGACACCACATGCTTGACCAGACATATGTTGACCTCCCATGCAGTCTGTTGGCAACAGTTGGACAGGGCAGTCAGCGGTAAGGTGCATATTACCGCAGACTCATGGCCCAGCAGGCATGGACAGGGACATTACCTTTCTTTCACGGCGCACTGGGTAAGGACATGGGTCAAGTGTCCCTGTTGGAGGGCGGAGAGGAGGTTGGTGCCATTGTCGCAAACCACCATTCCTGGCTGAAGCTGGCGTAGCGTAAACAACCTCTGAGCCTGCCCCTGCAGAGCTGACAGAATCTTTGCCCCAGCGTGGCTCCTGTCTCTTAAGCAGACCAACTCAAGCACTGCATGGCATCATTTTGCCTGAGTGCTTGCGTAGCTCCTAGAACGCCTACAGAGCACCGCTGGTTCCGAGGACAAATCTGCACAGGAAGAGGCCATAGAGGAAGAAGAAAAGGAGGGGTTGGAGGAGAAAGGTGTGGTAGAATTACCACTACCAGCATTTTGGAGGCGTGGTGGATGTAACAAGCTACAACATTACTGAACCCTGTCCTGCATCCTTCCCAGCTGCCAGCAGAGTTACCCAGTGCGCCGTGAAAGAAAGGTAACGTCCCTGTCTATGCCTGCTGGACCATGAGTCAGCAGTAATATGCACCTTACCGCTGACCGCCCTGTCCAGCGAGGCCAAGACATTGCCTTTCACATGCCGGTAGAGAGCTGGAATCGCCTTCCATGAGAAAAAGTGGCCTTTGGGAACCTGCCACTGAGGTACCGCACATTCCACAAACTCACGGAAGGGGCAGAGTCTACCAACTGAAAAGGCAGCAGTTGAAGTGCTAGCAATTTAGCCAAGCTAGCATTCAACTGCTGGGCATGTAGATGGCTGGGAGCAAATTACTTTCGCTGGTGCAGCAACTGGGGCAGGGAAATTTGCCTGGTACAATCGGACGTTGGTGTACCGATAGCAGATTGCCCGCAAGTACTTGGCAGTGAAACACCTAATTCTACACCTTCATTCCTCTCAGTGCAGGTTTCTGAGAGGACTGAAGGTATAGTGGGTTTGGAGATCCCAGCTGATGAGGAGAAAGGAGAGGTACGCTTTATTCTTTGGTGTGGATCTTTTATGTACGCTTGCCAACGGACTGCACAGCTTTACCTGCACACTGAGCCCAGTATACAGTACACTGACTTAATATACTGCAGCTTAGCTCAATCAACTGCCTGCCTGTATTATTAGGAAGAGAACAGGGATGGTCTGCAGTCAGCTTTACCTGCACACTGTTGTGAAGGACTAGCATCAAAGGTAGAGCTTGAAGGACACTCGCTGGTTCTTCTTTTTAAGGGCTTTGTTTGTCCATTTTTATTAAAAGAAGTTCAAAACAAAATCAAAGGTTTCCCTCGCAGGGGTTTCAGCACTCCTATTCATCAACAAAATGACATTTAGCCTCCTGGCTTATACATACTGCAGTGCTGCTCAGTCCTTCTACTTCAGGCTCTCGTCTGTCTCCTACAGACTATTCCCTTGCAAAGACCATCCGTTTAAATAGCAGCCCCTCACTGCTCTGATCCTCAGACTTGGGTCTCTGGCTTCCACTGTGCACACATGCACTCTATGGCTTCCCCAGAGCACACATGCACTCTATGGCTTCCCCAGTGCACACCTGCACTCGTCGGGAGGGTGGAGCCCAGAATGCTGGTCCTGACTCTACTATCAGGCCCACACACACCTGAACAATCAGTGTGCCGTTGAGTCTCAAAACCCGGATCCAGGACTGGGGATTTCATCCCACCCGGATCTCTAAGAAATCCCCAGGCTCCAGGTCCCAAAGTGGACTTTAGTAAATCATGAGGAAACTGAAAAGCCAGTTTTCTCCCAAACAAGCAAATACCCTGGAGCCCCTCAACCTGCCTGGTTGAGAATCCTGTATTCGTACACTGGTGGGGTACCACACTACCACAATATATATCTATATATACAACTCCTGGGATGCATATATATACTAAATACACTGACTGCAGCTACCTGAATCGCTTGCCTGCTCTAACTGAAATTAAATGACACTCTGACTCTCTCTCTAACTCTCTCACAACGCCGCAGCACACTACACAAGGCCAACTCGCAGGCGGCCTTATATTGTGTGGGGCGTGTCCCTACTCTCCTGAGTCATGATTGGCCAAAGGCACCCTTCATTTGGCCAATTATGGCTCTCTGTGCTGACGGCGCTGTGATTGGCCAAAGCATGCGGGTCATAGTGCATGCTTGGCCAATCATCAGCCAGCAATGCACTGCGATGATGCAGTGCATTATTGGCCGTGACGCGCAACTCGAGTTTGGCGCGAACGGCCCATAAGGTTTGATCTTCGGCAAACGATCTAACAGCCTATGTTCGAGTCGAACATGAGTTCGACTCGAACTCAAAGCTCATCCCTGATTACAAGGGTAAGGTTGCAGAACTTAATCAGCCTTCGCAGAGGGAGCAGAGGATGAAACATCTTCGGGAGGCCTTGCAGAAAGGTTTGTGCAATGCATTTCCAGAGCCTGGGAGGTTACAATTTCCTGGTCCTGGACAACTTGTTTCTGAGGCTTCGGTCAGTCACAGAAGGAGCGGTGGAAAAGGTGGCCGTCTGACCTATGCATTCAGACAATTTTTTAGTCCGCAGCCCCAAGGTCTGATCGGTTCCAGCAACCATCACCAGCATCTGATTTACATGGTGCAGGAATACCTAGGGGCAAGATCAGACTTGGAGACCTTTCCAACCGAAAATCCACTGGGTTACTGGGTCTTGAGGATGGATCACTTGCCAGAGCTTGCACAGTATGCAATTGAGTTACTGGCCTGTCCTGCATCCAGCATTCTATCTGAACGCACATTCAGTGCTGCTGGAGGCTTTGCAACCGATCACAGAGTGCGCCTGTCCACAGACTCAGTTGATCGGCTCACCTTCATTAAAAATAATCAGTTTTGGATCACCAGCAACCAAGCACCTGATGCTCATGTAACCGATTACATTTTCTATGAATGTGAGATTCCTTGAAGACTGCCTATGCTGATTGCTGAGTGACTATCCTGTTATGCTGAGTGACTATCCTATTCCTCCTCAATGTTCATGTTGATAGCTTCTAAGAACATTTTTGTTTCTGGGCACCACCACCATTGCCTAAGGCCCAAGTTTTTCTGCCCCTGTTTAAAAGGGGCGTGTAATTAAATTTTATGCTGTAATATTTTGCAGCAGGGCTCGTTCCTGCGCACAACTAGAGTATCTGTGAGGGGTTGCAGTGTTGTGGCACCACCACCACTGCCTAAGGCCCAATTTTTCTGCCCCTGTTTAACAGGGGCGCGTAATTAAAATTTTTGATCCAATATTTCTCAGCAGGGCCTGTTACTGCGCTCAACAAGAGTATCTGTGAGGCTTTACAGTGTTGTGCCACCATCACCATCACCACCACCACCACGCCGCCTAAGTCCCAATTTTTCTGCCCCTGTTTAACAGGGGCACGTAATTACAATTTTTGCTCTAATATTTCACAGCAGGGCCCGTTCCTGCGCCCACCAAGAGTAACTGGGAGGCTTTACAGTGTTGTGCCACCACCACCACTGCCTAATGCCCAATGTTTCTGCCCCTGTTCAACAGGGGCATGTGATTACAATTCTTGATATAATGTTTCACAGCAGGGCCCGTTCCAGCGCCCACCAAGAGTAACTGTGAGGGCTTACATTGTTCTGGTACCACCAACACCTAAGGCCAAGTTTTCGGCAGAGTATATTGGGCAGGCTGTATAGTATATACAGGCGGTCCCCTACTTTCAAACATCTGACTTACAAACGACTCCTACTTACAATCGGAGGGAGACAACAGGAATTGAGAGGAAATCTACCCCTAGGAAGGCAAATTCTCTCCTGTAAAGCCCCGTACACACGATCGGTTTAACTGATGAAAACCGTCCGATGGATGGTTTTCATCAGACAAACCGATCGTGTATGGTACCCATCGGTCTTTTTTCCATCGGTTGGAAAAAATAGAACTTGTTTTAAAATTTTCCGATGGATAAAAAACCGATGGGAATTTCCGATCGTCTATGGGCAAGTCCATCGGTTCAAAAACCCACGCATGCTCAGACTGAATTAGGAGACGGGAGCGCTCGTTCTTGTAAAACTAGCGTTCCTAATGGAGAGAGCACATTCGTCATTCTGCAAGTTATTGCTTCGTTCAATGCAGCGCATGTTTTTTTGCTTTCGAACGGTCTTTAAAATGTCATTTTGGCAGCAGAACTTTCTCATGAGTTCTGACAAATGTATGTCTTTCTTTTTTCTTGTGATTTGAGGAATAATTATTAAAATTCTTCAAGGCCGACCTCACAAATTCCCCCTTTTTTTTGGTCTTTAATTTTGTTGTCAATTTCTCAGAACAACATAATATTTTATTTTTCACAAATCATGGAAGTTGGTGTCCCTTGTTATTAATTACACATTGTATTTATGCAATCTTATTGCTACTTCACAAAAAAAAACACATCAGGCATGTAGGTTTGCTGAAATCAAATTTCCCTTTATTTCGGAAATAAACAAAACAAAAACCGAAGGGCAACTATTCCCAAATTAGCAGAGAATATAAAGTCATTCGATCCCAAATGCAGACCTGACTATGATCAATAATAAAATCAACAACAGCATGAAATCAGGAGCAGCAGCCAAAGACATACATCATCCCAAGCTGTGGTACTCCATCAACCTTCAATTTCTGGATGAGCAGCTCGAGGCCAGGGAATCACCTCCTGCTCTTCCTTGTAGCCTTCCTTCCACGCCTCTCTGCAGCGTTCTCTCCACGGCCCCGTCCACGCACCCTTGCAGGCTGGGCCACTGTGGGTGGTGATATGGCAGGAGGAGGAGGAGAAGGAGGAGAGGGATTGGGCTGATGTGAGATATGGGTGGCCTCAGTCAGCTGTCCCCTCGCCCCCATGTGTATGGCCATAGAGATGAGATGCTCACAGAGGGCCCGTTGTCCCGCCTCCATTCTGAGCAGCTTATCTGCCAGATAGGTGCTAAACCCCTCCGTAGGGTTGAGGGGGGCCCTCATAATGGCAGCAGCCTCCTGAATCATCTTTAGTGACTCCTCCTCCACTTGTGTCATCCGCCGTTGTTTTGGCGGTCTGACGTGGAGGGGAGCCACTTGGGAGACGGTGCTGCCACTAGGCCTGGGGACCTGCTGAGTACCACTGGGCCCTGCCTCCTCCTGCCTGTCACACTCCTGACCCTCTTCCTCCTGGCTTGCCTCATCCTGTTTATAAAATAAAATGAAAAATTATATTATTTGAGGAATCGATCACACACAATTTTGAACTCATTACTGTTTTTTTTTTGAGGGGGGGATGGGATCCTTTATGACTAATCAAAACAGTTCAACTCAATATTACTTAGTGGACAATAATTATGATCAAAAATACTATACCGGGCTGAAGATGTGAAGATCTGGCTCTTCTAGCTCGGGAGGCTCCTCCTCCGCCTCTGCAGGGGTGGAGGGAAGGGTGGAAGGAACGCTGGAGGGAAGGGTGGAAGGAAGGGTTGAGGGAAGGCTGGAAATAGATTCCCTGGCCTCGATCTGGTCATCCAGAAATTGGAGATGTCTGTAGTACCACAGCTTGGGCTTTACTACATCGTCGGCTGCTGCTCCTGATCTCTTGGACTGGCGCACTTCCTTGTATTTTTTTTTTTATAAGAATTGCGCAGGTTGTTGATTTTATTATTGATCATTGTGTAGTCTGCATCTGGGATCCATGGCTTCATATCCTCTGCTAATTTGGTAATAGTTGCCCGTCGTACATCACTTTTGTGATACGCAGGGTGTTTGAGCTCCCACAGGTTGCGCTGTTCCTTATACTTTTCGATAAAAATCAGCATCACCTCCGGCTCTCTTAGTTTATGCATCTATTTGGATCAGCAAGTACAAAAAAAAAAAAAAAAAAGAAAAGGATCAGAATTGTTTCTCCTCAACTTATCACAATATTGCCCTTTACAATCATGACCCATTAATATTCCACTGCAGGCCCGAGTTCCCTTCTTACCTTAGTTCACTTAGTTGGTTCACTTCTGGTCGTCCTTACTCCGCGCATCCCTAATAACTTCTTTCCCCTTTTTATACCCTGCGCATGCGTGTATCTCCGCCCTCGTCGCCCGCCCATGACGGACTTTTTTCGCATTTCCCCGCCCCTTAACGATCGGCGCACAGTGTGAGACGGCGACATGTCGCAGACACAGGTGGCTTCTTTAGTAGAAATTACCGACGAGGAAAGCCCGGAGGCGGAAACGTCCCGATCCTGTAAAAAAAGATACAAGGCGACTAATATGTCTTTTTCAGAGATGGCGGAGATGGTGGACATTCTGCGGAGGAAGGATTACGACGGCAAGCATGGCCCATACGACACCCCTAATCTCCGGAAGTCACAAATTATGGACAAAGTGGCGAAGAGTCTCTATAAAAAATATGGAGTCAGGAGATCCAAGGAACAACTCCGTAAAAGGTGGTCTGACCTCAAGATCAGGGAGCCGGAGCAGTATAAGAAGCTTTTAAAAAGCATAGAAAAAAGTAAGTTTATTTTACTGTGTTCTTTCACATTGTAATATGTATTCTTCCATGTTTTGCAACATGTGCTTGGCTTGACTGGGTTCACATTTTTAAATCTCATCTTTTATGTTAAGTGGAGAGTCCACTTATTTGCAAAATGTGTTGACCAAAAACTTGCTGCTCTTCCCCCAAACATGTTTGGCACATATGCACGTAAACTACATGTGGGCATGCCTCATTTTACTTCAACAATGTTTATCTACACATTGTTGGCTAGATGATGTGTTGTAAGGAAAATTAGAATGTGAATGAAAGGATAATCTGTATTCTGGGTAAAGGAGATGACACTCCAGCAGTTGTGTACTCTTTTTTGTTCTTCATCAAGATACTATACTCTGGGCCACATGACCAAATTTCTTAACGGTGTCACACACAGGTGGTCCAGTGGATACCTTGGTGGTTATCCAAGTGTATTTGTGAGTGTCCTCAAAAATAACATGTTGCTTTGTTGAGTTTGCAAGATCACATATGTTCATGTTGGAACTCAGGGCCAAATATCAATTGTACCCCACTTCAAAACATTGAGAATCCCTTTGCAGGCCTTAAAAAAGTCTGTGTGCTAAAGTATACATTATTTTTTAAATTTCCATAGGGGAGAGGAGACTGGGAGGACACTATGCTCAGGAGACGAGGAACCCAACACCACAGAAACTCCCCGAAGATCCCAAAGCAGACCAAGATCAGCAGGTTCAGGAAGCGGAGGTGGAGGAAGCGGAGGTGGAAAGAAGGGGAGGTGGAGGAAGGAGAGGTGGAGCTTATCAGCACAACAGGTCAGTGTCTGTCACCACAACTTCAAGGTAAATACAGATGTAGGCCTGCCTAGTTTAAAAATTTTGGTTTCTTTTTAGGGACTGAACGTGGGGGGAAGTCCAAATCCGCCATTCTCGAGTGCCAGCGCCAAAATAATCATTCAGAAAATCATGGAATGCAGTAGCGAAATGGACATTATGAGAAAGAGAATGATTGTGATTGAGCAAAAATATAAAAACATGATAGATATTTTGGGGAGAATAGTGTGTTTTGTTATGCGTCTGAAATTATCTCTGGGATTTCCACCAGCCCAAATGTGAAGATGCACACACTGACTCAACATGTGCTATCTGCCGTCACAGGATATCTATGTCCCTGTTTTGGGGGTGCAACCTCTTCCTCCCTCCTCAAGTAGGTGAGAGGAAGGGTTTTCACTAGTGTTGAGCGAACCCGAACTGTAAAGTTCGGGTCCGTACCGAACTTTAGCTTTTTCCCGAACCCGGACTTTGCCCAAAAGTCCGGGTTCGGGTTCGGCAATCTAATTACGCATTTAGAAATGCTTCAGGGGCCAGCTAATCACCTTTTGATTAGCTGGTGTGCCCTTAGAGGCCATCATAGCCATGCCTACTAATGGCATGGCTGTGATTGGTCAGTGCAACATGTGACCCAGCTTCTATATAAGCTAGAGGCACACAGCACACATGTCACTCTGCTTCAGAATAGATAGGGAGAGGATCTAGTCTGCTGCTGCTGCTTTTAGGGAGAGATAGAAAGATAGATGAGGTAGTCCTGATTCTACAATCTGAGGGAAAAGATAGAGAGATAGTGTAGTGTAGGGCCAGGTTCCTGTGTTGGTGCTTTCAGGGAGAGAGAATATTATATAGGAGTCCAGATTCAGAGATTAAAATCAGCGATCTGCATAGGTTTACCTATTTGTGTTGCAGTGCAGTCTTTTTACACTGCCATGAGCCCAGTGTCAGAGAAAATCTAACTTTTAGGGGAAAAAAAAAGGCACTTTATTGTGCTCTTTTCCAAAAGACCCATAGGGCAAAAAAAAAAAGCATTTTATTTTGCTCGTGCAAAAAAAGACCTGTTTAGGGCAAAAAATAAAAAATAAAAAATTTGCACTTTAATGTACGTTTGCAAAAAACGCCGTTTAGGGGCACAAAAAAAAGTTTGCAGTGTGTTATACATATTTTGAGGTGTGTGAAATAAACAATTTCTATATAGTTTTCTCCTACTGTGCTATACTAAAAAAACAACATTTTTTTTGAATAGCATTTTCTGCAGTTCTGTAGCTGTGCGATTCAGCGGTTACGTACTGTGGGTGTGTTTTGCTCTTCCAAAAAACGCCGTTTAGGGGCACAAAAAAAAGTTTGCAGTGTGTTATACATATTTTGAGGTGTGTGAAATAAACAATTTCTATATAGTTTTCTCCTACTGTGCTATACTAAAAAAACAACATTTTTTTTGAATAGCATTTTCTGCAGTTCTGTAGCTGTGCGATTCAGCGGTTACGTACTGTGGGTGTGTTCTGCTCTTCCAAAAAACGCCGTTTAGGGGCACAAAAAAAAGTTTGCAGTGTGTTATACATATTTTGAGGTGTGTGAAATAAACAATTTCTATATAGTTTTCTCCTACTGTGCTATACTAAAAAAACAACATTTTTTTTGAATAGCATTTTCTGCAGTTCTGTAGCTGTGCGATTCAGCGGTTACGTACTGTGGGTGTGTTTTGCTCTTCCAAAAAACACCGTTTAGAAGCACAAAAAAAAGTTTGCAGTGTGTTATACATATTTGGAGGTGTGTGAAATAAACAATTTCTATATAGTTTTCTCCTACTGTGCTATACTAAAAAAACAACATTTTTTTTTGAATAGCATTTTCTGCAGTTCTGTAGCTGTGCGATTCAGCGGTTACGTACTGTGGGTGTGTTTTGCTCTTCCAAAAAACACCGTTTAGAAGCACAAAAAAAAGTTTGCAGTGTGTTATACATATTTGGAGGTGTGTGAAATAAACAATTTCTATATAGTTTTCTCCTACTGTGCTATACTAAAAAAACAACATTTTTTTTGAATAGCATTTTCTGCAGTTCTGTAGCTGTGCGATTCAGCGGTTACGTACTGTGGGTGTGTTCTGCTCTTCCAAAAAACACAGTTTAGGGGCACAAAAAAAGTTTACAGTGTGTTATACATATTTTGAGGTGTGTGAAATAAACAATTTCTATATAGTTTTCTCCTACTGTGCTATACTAAAAAAACAACATTTTTTTTAATAGCATTTTCTGCAGTTCTGTAGCTGTGCGATTCAGCGGTTACGTACTGTGGGTGTGTTCTGCTCTTCCAAAAAACGCCGTTTAGGGGCACAAAAAAAAGTTTGCAGTGTGTTATACATATTTTGAGGTGTGTGAAATAAACAATTTCTATATAGTTTTCTCCTACTGTGCTATACTAAAAAAACAACATTTTTTTTGAATAGCATTTTCTGCAGTTCTGTAGCTGTGCGATTCAGCGGTTACGTACTTTGGTTGTGTTCTGCGCTTCCAAAAACACCCATTTAGGGCAAGATCCTAAATTTTGAAAATATAAGGAGAAGGTCAAAGGGACGTGGTGGCCCCGGTCGTGGTGCTGCTGGTGGAGCTCCTGTTGCAGGGAGAGGACGTGGTGGATCTGTGCCAGATACACGCACAAGTGAAACACCTTCCTCAGGTGCGAGTAGGCGACCGAGCCTGCGGCGGTATTTTGTTGCGCCTAATGAGGCTGTACGAATGTTTAGGCCAGGACAAGTACAGGCGATAGTAGATTGGGTTGCTGACAGTGCCTCGGGTTCCTTCACATTGTCTCCCACCCACTCTTCTGATGAAAGAACAGAGTTGGCACCTGAAACCCATGTCCATCAGTCTTTCACCTCACCCCCTTGCAAATCAGCCAAGCAGTCTGAGCCCCAAATCATGCAGCAGTCTCTTCTGCTTTTCGATGACTCTGTTAGCAGGGTTTCCCAGGGCCATCCACCTAGCCCTGCCCCAGAAGTGGAAGAGATTGAGTGCACCGATGCCCAACCACTTATGTTTCATGATGAGTACATGGGAGGACCATCGCAGTACGTCTCGGATGATGACGAAACACAGGTGCCAACTGCTGCTGCTTTCGCAATTGTGCAGACAGACAAGGAGGGCAGGGGTGAAGACTGGGTGGAAGATGATGTGGAGGACGATGAGGTCCTCGACCCCACATGGAATCAACGTTATGCAGGTCACCAGCACAGCAGAAGAGGGAGCAGGGTGCAAACGCAGCAAGGGACCGAGCACACCAAAGCCAGGTCCAAGGAGTTCCCCAGCGTGGCAGTTCTTCACACAATGTGCTGATGACAAGACACAAGAGGTTTGCACGCTGTGCAATCAGAGCCTGAAGCGAGGCATAAACGTTCTCAACCTGAGCACAACCTGCATGACCAGGCATCTAAGTGCAAAGCACGAGCTGCAGTGGAGTAGACACCTCAAAAACCAAGAAAGGTCTCTGGCTCCTCCTGCTTCCTCTTCTGCTGCAGTCTCGGCCTCTTCATCCACCTCTGTAGTGACAGTGGCACCTGCCACCCCGCAAACAGAGGATCTGCCAGCAACACTACCACCTGGGTCACCAACCATCTCCACAATGTCCCATGGAAGCGTTCAGCTCTCTATCTCCCAAACATTTGAGCGGAAGAGGAAGTACCCCCCTAGCCACCCGCGATCCCTGGCCCTGAATGCCAGCATTTCAAAACTCCTGGCCTTTGAAATGCTGTCATTCCGTCTGGTGGAGACGCAGAGTTTTAAAAGCCTGATGGAATTGGCTGTCCCACAGTACGTCGTGCCCAGCCACCACTATTTTTCCAGGCGAGCCATCCCTTCCCTGCACAACCAAGTGGGGGACAAAATCAGGTGTGCACTGCGCAACGCCATCTGTGGCAAGGTCCACCTAACTACGGATGCGTGGACCAGTAAGCACGGTCAGGGATGTTATATCTCCCTAACAGCACACTGGGTAAATGCAGTGGCGGCTGGGCCTGAGGCAGATAGCAGTTTGGCGCATGTCCTTCCACCACCGAGGATTGCAGGGCGCTTCAGTTTGCCTCCTGTTGCTAACTCCTTCTACTCCGCTTCCTCATCCTCTACTGCCTCCTCATCCGGTCAGCGTAACACCTTCACCACCAACTTCAGCACAGCCAGGGGTAAACGACAGCAGGCAGTTTTAAAACTTTCCTGTTTGGGGGAAAAACCCAACACCGCGCAGGAGTTGTGGAGGGACATGGAACAACAGACCAATGAGTGGTTGCTGTCAGTGAGCCTCAAGCCCGGCCTGGTGGTGTGCGATAATGGGCGAAATCTCGTAGCAGCTCTGGGCCTAGCCTGTTTGACGCACATCCCTTGCCTGGCGCATGTGCTGAACTTGGTGGTCCAGAGGTTCCTTAAAAATTACCCCAATATGCCAGAGCTGCTGCAGAAAGTGCGGGCTGTGTGTGCGCACTTTCGGCGTTCTCACCCTGCTGCTGCTCGCCTGTCAGCGCTGCAGCGTAACTTCGGCCTTCCCGCTCACCGCCTCATATGTGACGTGCCCACAAGGTGGTACTCCACCTTGCACATGCTGGCCAGACTGTGCGAGCAGCAGCAGGCGATAGTGGAGTTTCAGCTGCAGCAATCACGCGTGAGTCGCTCTGCGGAACAGCACCACTTCACCACCAATAACTGGGCCTCTATGCGAGACCTGTGTGCCTTGTTGCGCTGTTTCGAGTACTCCACCAACATGTCCAGTGCCAATGACGCCGTTCTTAGCGTTACTATCCCAGTTCTATGCCTCCTTGAAAAAACGCTTCGGGCGATGATGGAAGAGGATGTGGCACAGGAGGATGAGGAGGAGGAGGAGGAAGCGGGATCATTTCAAAGGCTTTCAGGGCAGTCTTTCACAAGTGGCTACGAGGGTGGGTTCCTGCACCAACAAACGCCAGGTACACAATTGTCCGGCAGAAAGGGCACAGTTCTGGAGGATGACGAGGTGGAGGAGGAGATGGAGGAGGAGGAGGAGCCATTTTCACAGCAGGGTGGCACCCAGACCAGCTCGTGGCCATCACTGGTGCGTGGCTGGGGGGATACAGAAGACACAGACGATACACCTCCCACAGAGGACAGCTTTTCTTTGCCTCTGGGCAGCCTGGCACACATGAGCGATTACATGCTGCAGTGTTTCCGCTATGACCGCCGAGTTGCCCACATTTTAACTGGTGCTGATTACTGGGTGGCCACCCTGCTGGATCCCCGTTACAAGGACAACGTACCGTCCTTAATTCCCTCACTGGAGCGGGATCGTAAGATGCGCGAGTACAAGCGCACGCTGGTAGACGCGCTGCTGGTGGCATTCCCACCTGACAGCGGGCGTACGGTGGAAGCACAAGGCGAAGGCAGAGGAGGAGGAAGAGGTCGCCAACGCAGCCGGGGCACCGGCAGCACCTCAGAAGGCAGGGTTAGCATGGCTGAAATGTGGAAAAGCTTTGTCAGCACGCCACAACAACCAGCACCACCAGCTGAGATGGAACGTCTTAGCAGGAGGCAGCATTTCACCAACATGGTTGAGCAGTATGTGTCCACAGGCCTACACGTACTGGATGACGGGTCTGCCCCCTTTAACTTCTGGGTCTCCAAATTGGGCACATGGCCTGAGCTTGCCCTTTATGCCTTGGAGGTGCTGGCCTGCCCTGCAGCCAGTGTATTATCTGAATGTGTATTTAGCACGGCAGGGGGCGTTATCACAGACAAGTGCAGCCGCCTGTCCAGAGCCAATGTGGACAAGCTCACATTCATTAAAATGAACCAGGCATGGATCCCACAGGACTTGTCCGTACCTTGTGCAGAATAGACATGTATACCGGTGTTGTGACAAAAACTGTCCGGCCATCGGATTGTGTCCGGCCCATACTGCGAAGGCGCAGCGCTTGCGCAGTACAGAGGACAAGGAGATTCACAAAATCTCCGAAGATGAACGGCGCCTGCGCTGTGAGTGCAGGTTCAAGCCCCACCATCCAAGTGGACATACGGTAGCACATAGTAACAGGGCCCCTCACGGGCTCGGTTCGATCGCCACGCTTCGGGCACGGCCTCACTTGGCTCGGCTTGAACCACGGATGGTGTGGCCTTCACCTGAACTCACCACGCAGGCGCCGTTCGTCTTGGGAGATTTTCGAAATCCCCTTGTCCTACATACTGAGCAAGCGCAGTACAGGGTGGACACTATTTGACGGGGGACAGAATTCGACACATCACCGGCCTTACCCAGCCATTGTTGTATTTTTGAATCAGTGTTGGCTACCTCGTCCTCCTCCACCGCCGCTTCCACCTACACAGCCACATCCACCGCCACCTCAACCTCCTACTCCATATGGACCTCGTCCTCCTAGGTCAAGATTATTATTTTTTATTTTTATTTTTTTTATGTTATTTTAAGTTATTTCCCTATCCACATTTGTTTGCAGAGCACTTGCCATGCTCTTAACAACATTTTGCTGCCATTTGCAGCCCTCTAGCCCTTTCCATTACCTTTTTAGAGCCTTTTTAGTCCTTAGAAGTCCGGGTCCCCATTGACTTCAATGGGGTTCGGGTTCGGGTTAAAGTTCGGTCCCGAACCCGAACTTTTTTCCGAAGTTCGGCCGAACCCGTTGAACCCGAACATCCAGGTGTCCGCTCAACTCTAGTTTTCCCCAAAGCACGTCCATTGATCCCCCATGATGACAGATAGCACATGTTTACCTTAGCCATGGGATCATGTTGAAGATACCCATTTGAGCCCCAAAAATAAAGTGTGGTTCTTCACATTTGGGATGGATCAGGGATAACATCACCCCATCTCCTGTTTGTATTTTTCACTGTGTTATTTTCTTCCTTTTTTTGAAAAAAAAATAGCTTTCGACCCATGCATGTTTCTGCAAATAAAGCCGCGCCACAAAAAAAAAGGCTAGTATTTCGAAAACAAAAAAAAAATTTGGTGCAATCAATAAAAACATTTGGGAAGTCTAAAAAAGGTGTGCCTTGTTCTTTCTATGCTCAAGAGCAGTTCTGAAGATGCAAAAACAGTGTTTTTCCCCCTGAGTTTTGAGGCTATTTACTAAGGACAAATACTCTTGGCACTACTAGAACCTGGGAGACACATAAACCCAAAAATACAAGAATGACAACACAAGTTTGTAGGAATTCAAATTTTTTGTTTTATTTTAAAAAGGTAAAATCCTCGGTCAGATGTGGTCTGGCATTGCGATGGCCCCCCTACCCGTGAAGTACTCTACGTATTTCTGGCGTACTTCACGGGCACTTTGGGGGGCCAAGCCAGTACGGGCAGTGCTGAGGCCGGTCAGATTAATCAGTTCTGATTGCCCGGCCTCAGGCCCAAACGATGAGACATAATTTGTCGCAAATTTGCGTAGAAAATTGTGCAACAAGCAGCAGCAGTAGACGATGTGGTTCAGTTTATAATCCGCCAAATGTATCGCTGTCTGGAACAGGCGGAACCGGCTGGCCATTATCCCGAAGGCATTCTCCACAACTCTCCGGGCTCTGGCCAGCCGGTAATTAAAAACCCTCCTCTCCGGGTTGAGGGTGCGTTGGGGAAACGGCCGCATCAGGTGTGGTCCTAGTCCAAAAGCCTCATCCGCAATGAAAACGAACGGGAGCCCTTCAACGTTCTCTGCATCTGGAGGCAGTGCAAGACCCCCAGCCTGCAGACGGTGAGCGAACTCCGTCTCCGCGAATGATCCGCCATCGGACATCCGGCCGTTCTTCCCCACGTCCACATATAGGAACTCGTACCGTGCCGACACCACCGCCATTAACACTATGCTATTAAAACCTTTATAGTTGAAATAGTATGACCCCGAACGGGGTGGCGGCACTATGTGGATGTGCTTCCCATCAATTGCCCCTCCGCAGTTGGGGAAATCCCACCGCTGGGCAAATTGGGAGGCCACAGTCAGCCATTCCTGTGGTGTGCTAGGGAACTGTGGAGTCAAACAAAAAGAAGACATTAGTACGGTTTATGTTTACAGTGCAAGCAGATTACACACAAAAACATTTGTGACCAACATCATTCTAACATTATTATTTAAGGGAGTTTTTCCGACCAATAAACAAAGGCCCACTTAGCAGATGCCTCACCCCCGCTGAGTGGACATTCTAAAATAATCTAAGGGGGGGGGCTAAGGTGATTGTGGGGGATCCAAAAAAACGCTCTACCACTCTGCTGAGCTTGATTGAGAACTAAATTTTTTTTAACATCTTTAGGGGGGGGGGAGGGTTGTCAAACTACGAGGGCTATGACCCCCCAAAAATGAAAAGGAAAATAGAAGGCTAGCTGGGTTTGCGCCCACGATAGCATGCTGGAGAGGTTAGTGAAGGGAAATAGGCATGTAGGGCCCAAAAAGGGCTTTACAGGTAAAAAAAGGCATGGGGAAAATGGGGACATTACCAGGATATTACAAACAGGCATATTTGTGTTAGGAGGAAAAAAAATAGAAGATTCAAAAAGAATAAAAACAGATAATGTGAGGTTAAAGGAGCATAATTACCTTCATATAGTCCTTCTGCAGGACCTGAATGATGGCCGAACACGTCTCAGGGATAATGATCCCGAGAGCCTGGGGGAGATGCCTGTCGTGAACTTGAGGTCCTGCAAGCTTCTCCCAGTCGCCAGGTATCTCAACGTGGCAATAAGCCTCTGCTCGGCAGTGATGGCCTGGCGCATCACAGTGTCCTGCCTCGTGATATAGGGGGACAGCAAATCCAACAGACGGTGAAATACGGGGTCCGTCATCCTGAAATAATTCCTGAAATCATCAGGGGTATTCTCATGGATTTCCCGCAGCAGAGGCATATGAGAGAATTGGTCCCGCTGGAGCAACCAATTCTTAGTCCATGAACTCCTCCTCACCCTGTTCACAGACTGAACTCGGGTTACAGTGTTACCTGCAACACCAAGCCCAAAGCCAACACGAGCTCGAGAACGAGAACGCACTTCAAACATGGTTTTAAACCAGTCGGCTGGTCAGAACGCACTCAAACAGAACGCACCGTGGAACAGCAAGGCCTGAAAAGAACGATCTGAAAAACAGTAAACGAACGTCCAAGAAGGCACTGCAAGGCAGTCACGACCTGACTGCACGCACTGAATCACAAATACAAACCCACAAGCACAAACTGAACACCAGGAAACGATCTGCAAAGCACGGAGACTGAAAAGTGCGAATCGGCTCTCACCAAACTTTTACTAACACACGGTAACACAAAATCAGCAAAAGCAGCCCAAGGGGTGGCGCCATTAGATTTGTTCGGCCCTTTTATAGCGCGTCGTACGTTTTGAACGTGCCGTCGTTTTCTTGCCGTCGGTTTTTTGACTGATGGTGTGTGGCCAAGACTGATGAAAAACAGTTTCATCGGATTTCCGATGGTCAAATCCATCGGACGAAAATCCATAGGTTATCCGATCGTGTGTACAGGGCTTTAGAGTTAATATGGGAAAAATGTGTCTCCACTGATGCTTTATCATCAATCCTTGTTTCCCTAAAAACCCAAAATTTTCAAAATCCAATTGTCATTGGGACAGAAAGTTAGGTGAAATCTTCTGAACAGGGGCACAGACAGCAAAACAGATGTTACAGGGGTGATGATAACCCTTCCCTATTTTATCCAAAAAGCTTAAAAATAGATTTTTGGGCTGGAGCTACACTTACAAAATGTACCTGTTCCAAATTACAAACAGATTCAACTTAAGAACAAACCTACAGTCCTTGTCTTGTTTGGACCGCCTGTATACTGCTGTTCAGAGTATATATGTATATATATATATACATATACATATATATATATATATATATATATATATATAGGGCCTGGGGGCCCCACGCCTTTTCTTTTTTTAATTTGGGTGCGGGGTTCCCCTTAATATCCATACAAGACCCAAAGGGCCTGGTAATGGGCTGGGGGGGTACCCATGCCGTTTTTCTCAATAATTTTCATCCATATTGCCAGGACCCAACATTACATTACAGCCGCAAGCAGTTTTATTTTGTGCAGGGACTGTTCTAAACACGGGAAACACGCGCCACTTTACAGGCATACTATAGACACCCCCCAGGTACGATATTTAAAGGAATATTTCACTTTTATTTTTGACGTTCGAGTCCCATAGACTTTAACGGTGTTCGAAAGTTCACGCAAACTTTTGGTCCGTTCGCATGTTCTGCCGCGAACCGAACCGGGGGGTGTTCGGCTCATCCCTAATCTTCATACACATGTATTTAACACTTTTATGTATAATAAAGTGTTCTTGCACATGTATCTAAATTTAGGGGGTTATTTAAAAAGCAGCAGTATGGCCATACAGAAGCCATACTGCTGTTTTAAAAAAAACATTGTATTTTTATAAATCCTGCAGAACGCAATTGTAATGTACAGTGAGCTGTTTAAGAAACTTGTAAAAGATCATGGAGGATAGCTTTTAGGAATAGAGGCAAAACCATAGGATACCACAGGTTGCAGTAGCACCCTGGAATTTAATGAAGAGCAGATAGCGATGTTGACTCTCCATTACATACTAGTCCTTAATATTATGCCACAGTAACCACTTAAGGACCAAGCCTGTTTTTCAGACTCGGTGTTTATAAGTTAAAAACACGTTTTTTTGCTAGAAAATTACTTAGAACCCCCAAACATTATACATTTTTTTTTTCAAACACCCTAGAGAATAAAATGGCGGTCATTGCAATACTTTTTGTCACACCGTATTTGCGCAGCGGTCTTACAAGAGCACTTTTTTGGGAAAAAAAATCACTTTTTTGAAATAAAAAATAAGACAACAGTAAAGTTAGCCCAATTTTTTTTATAATGTGAAAGATAATGTTATGCTGAGTAAATTGATACCCAACATGTCACGCTTCAAAATTGTGCCCGCTTGTGGAATGGCGTCAAACTTTTACCCTTAAAAATCTCCATAGGCGATGTTTAACAAATTCTACAGGTTGCATGTTTTGAGTTACAGAGGAGGTCTAGGGCTAGAATTGTTGCTCTTGCTCTAACGATCGCGACTGTACCTCACATGTGTGGTTTGAACACCGTTTTCATATGCGGGTGCTGCTCACGTATGCGTTCGCTTCTGCGCGTGAGTTTGTCGTATTTATTTTACTTTCTTTTATTGATTTTAAAACTGTTTTTTTTTTTAATAAATACATTTGGGCCACTTTTTTTCCTATTACAAGGAATGTAAACATCACTTGTAATAGAAAAAAGCATGACCGGTCCTCTTAAATATGAGATCTGGGGTCAAAAAAACTCAGATATCATATTTGGACTTAAATGCAATTAAAGAAAAAAAAAATGTTGTCATTTGAAAAAATGACAAAACAAAATGGCTCTTTAAAGCCTAGTACACACGGCCGAGAATCTCGTCGCAAAAAAAACATAGTTTTTCTTGACGGGTTTCTTGTCAAGCTTGACGACATTCTTGTCAAGCTTTCCTTGCATACACACTGTCAATCCAAAATGTCGTCATTGTAAAGCGCGGTCACGTACAACACGTACGACGGCAGTATAAAGGGGAAGTTCTATTTCAATGGCGCCACCCCTTGGGCTGCTTTTGCTGATCTCGTGTTACTGCATGTTAGTAAAAGTTTGGGGAGAGACGATTCACGCTTTTCAGTCTTCGTGCTTTCAGTTTGTTACAGCGTGACGAATGTGCTATCTCCATTACGAACGCTAGTTTTACAAGAAGGTGCGCTCCCGTCTCATACTTGATTCTGACCATGCGCGGTTTTTGAAGACTCGGAAAAGCATGCACACAAACGGTTTTCTCGTCCAAATACAGTCTGACGAGAATCACGACGAGAAAAAGAAGACTCCCGACGAGAAAAAAGAAAGCAGGTCTTCTTTTTTTCTCGTCGAGATTCTGGGCAGTTTTCTTGACGAGAAACCTGAAAGCCTCGTACACACGCACGGTTTTCTCGCCAAGAAAGCTCTCCCAACAATTTTCTTGTTGTTTCTTGCCGAGAAAACCGGTCGTGTGTACGAGGCTTAAAGCCTTGTACACACGGCCGAGAATCTCGTCGCAAAAAAAACGTAGTTTTTCTTGACGGGTTTCTTGTCAAGCTTGACGAGATTCTTGTCAAGCTTTCCTTGCATACACACTGTCAATCCAAAATCTCGTTGTTGTAAAGCGTGGTCACGTACAACACGTACGACAGCAGTATAAAGGGGAAGTTCTATTCCAATGGTGCCACCCCTTGGGCTGCTTTTGCTGATCTCGTGTTACCGCATGTTAGTAAAAGTTTGGGGAGAGATGATTTGCGCTTTTTAGTCTTCGTGCTTTCAGTTCGTTACAGCGTGACGAATGTGCTATCTCCATTATGAACGCTAGTTTTACAAGAAGGTGCGCTCCCGTCTCATACTTGATTCTGACCATGCACGGTTTTTGAAGACTCGGAAAAGCATACACATGAACGTTTTTCTCATCTAAATACAGTCTGAAGAGAATCACGACGAGAAAAATGAGACTCCCGAAGAGAAAAAAGAAAGCAGGTCTTCTTTTTTTCTCGTTGAGATTCTGGGTAGTATTCTTGATGAGAAACCTGAAAGCCTCGTACACACGCACGGCAAGAAAGCTCTCCCAACAGTTTTCTTGTCGTTTCTTGCAGAGAAAACTGTTCGTGTGTACGAAGCTTAAGAGGTTTGGGCGGAAGTGACGTTTTGACGTTGCTTCTGCCCTGCTATGGTATGGAGATGAGTGGGGGCCATCTTGCCCTCATTGGTATCCATAGCCAGGAAGGAGAAGGACCCGATCGCCTCTGCCGCTACCGACAGTCTTGCCCTCATTCGTATCCATAGCCAGGAAGGAGAAGGACCCGATCGCCTCCGCTGCTACCGACGGCTCTAGTAAGCAGCGGAGGACATGGGAGAGCGGTGGGGCCCTCTCCCGCCGCCAATAACGGTGATCTTGCGGTGAATCCGCCACAGAGACCACCATTATCATAAACCGGACCACCCACTAAAAAGATGGATACCTCGGTTGTGGCAGCAGCTGCTGCTGCTACCGAGATATCCATCTTTAAAGTGCCAACGTATATATACAGTGGGCGGTCGTCAAGTGGGTAAGACAAGTGGTATTTTGAATTTTCATACAGGACTATTATGTGGGAAAGTGCCATAAAGGTCACCATTGTTAAGGAACAATATTGGTGCAGCTGCTCTGTATCAGTATTGCCCAGGTTGGGAAACTATATAATAATATATACAGAGTAGGTGTGTCTGTCCTGGAGATGTGTGAGTATTTTCTGTCTATAATCCTCTGTCCTGATTGTAGCATTGTAGCACATGTAGACACCTGTTCATTGGACAGTACTTTTTACACCCTCAATCTGGCAAACTTATTTTTATTACACATACCTGTAGACTTATATGCACTTCAGAATATGTGATCTACCTACTCCACTGCCAGTGCAGTTTGTATTATGTGGGTAAAACCATTACTGCCTTTAGAAACCGCTTTAATAACAATCAATCAGCTATAGAACAGGCCTTGTCTTCAAGATCCGCCATTCAGCCGGTTGCATGTTATTTCCTTGAATTGAATCATCCACTACCCAACCGCAAATGCATGGTGGTTGGCCACGTTCCCTCACTGGCCACAGATGGAGATCACCAATGCCTATTACTGCAATGTGAATGTCGCTCGATCTATGACTTACAAACTTTGGCACCAAAAGGCCTCAATAAACAATCGAGTTACAATTTCTTCCTGTGATCTGACTCATCACAACAAGATTCTGCACCATATGATTGATTGACAGCTTTTCTGGGATATGCTTGGCGGTAGTGATCTTAACCCCTTGCTTACTGGGCACATAAACCCCCTTCCTGCCCAGGCGAAATTTCAGCTTTCGGCACTGCGTCGCTTTTAATGACAATTGCGCGTTCGTGCGACGTGGCTCGCAAACAAAATTGACGTCCTTTTTTTCCAGCAAATAGAGATTTATTTTGGTGGTATTTGATCACCTCTGCGGTTTTTATTTTTTGCGCTATAAACCAAAAAAGAGCGACAATTTAAAAAAAAAACACAATCTTTTTGGATTTTTGCTATAATAAATATCCCATTTTTTTTTAAAAAAAACAATTTTTTCCTCAGTTGAGGCGGATACGTATTCTTCTATATATTTTTGGTTAAAAAAAATCCCAATAAGCGTAGAGTGATTGGTTTGCGCAAAAGTTATAGCGTCTACAAAATAGGGGATAGAATTCTGACATTTTTTTTTTTTTTTTTTACTAGTAATGGCGGCGATCTGCGATTTTTGTCAGGACTGCGATATTGTGGCGGACACATTGGACACTTTTGACACATTTTTGGGACCATTCACATTTATACAGCGATTAGTGCTATAAAACTGCACTGATTACTGTATAAATGTGACTGGCAGGGAAGGGGTTAACACTAGGGGCGAGGGAGGGGTTAATATGTTCCCTAATGTGTGATTGCTACTGTGGGGGGAGGGGACTGACTGGGGGAGGAGACCAATCTGTGTCCCTATGTACAAGGGACACAGCATTGGTCTCCTCTCTCCCTGACAGGACATGAATCTGTGTGTTTACACACACAGATCCATCTCCTTGTCTGTGTACCGGCCGATCGTGGGTACCTGGTGGACATCGCGGCCGCCAGGCACGCGCATCGGCATCTCAGTGATGCGCCGGGCACGCGCTCACACGCCCCCCAGTGGCCGGAGGAGCGGAGGCCATATAAAGACGGCCTCCCGGCATTGTAGAACCACTTTGCGGCCGTCATTAGTCGCATGACGGGCGCAAAGTGGTTAAGGTGTGTGTTGCTGTCTCATCAACCGTTTTTCTCGGCCATGGGGTTCCACGCACTTTGTGATCAGGCTGACCTTAATCCCCACTTAGAAGGTTCCCCCACTTTTACCAGTGGATGATTGTTCCCCTTGATGGCCTCTCTGTCTTTTCCAATACCTTCACTCATACAATCTTCACTATCATTTACAGTCTTTACAACCATGATTTGTTCTCTTGTTTTTTTGTACATTAATCCTCTGGATATTGGGGGTATGGATGGCTCTGTGCGTGGTCTCTCCTTCAGATACTGATTGCTCTGTTGCCCCATACAAAGTGCAATCTGCCTGATCTTGATCCTATGTATTCATTTGTTTTTATTGTGACCATTGTTTTTATTGTTTTCATCAATAGATTTATCATTATGATCATCTAGAACAGTGGTTCTCAACCTGGGGGTCAGGACCCCCTCGGGGGTCGAATTACAATTTGCCAGGGGTCACCGAATCCTGGGCTGTTCCTAAAGCCCGCACCACTTTCTCAGCCTTTTCATGGCCGCTCAGCAGGGCTTTCCCTGGAGCCTGTGGCCACCCAGCTGGGCTGTTCCTGGAGCCTGTGGCCGCCCAGCTGGGCGTTTCCTGGAGCCCACAGCCGCCCACTTAGCCATTCCGCAGCCACCCATTCAGTTCACGGCATGGGTGGGGGCAGAGACTAGAGGTCAGCTAACTGGTGAGGAATGTGAAGTGGGAGGGGTTGGAGGAGACCCTATCTCCTGATTTCAGCATAGGTGTCACTGCTGCAAGACACCACAGAGCTGGAGACACAGTGAAGCCGGAGACACAGTGAGTAACACTACCTGTGATTAGAGTTGCCATTAAAAGTCCCCACTACAGTTCTCAGATCAGCAGATGACCTTGATCAAGAGCACCAAAGCTGGCTGATCAGAACTCCCCCCAGCACTGTCACTGATCCCACCACCCACCAGCACTGCCACTCATCCCAACTCCTCGCCAGCACTGCCACTCATCCCATCCCCCCCACAAAGGACTAAGAGAAGGAATAAAAATAGAGAATACATGGAAGGGAGAGGAATAGAAAGGGAGGAACAAAGAAAAAGGGAGAGAAAGAATAAGAGAACAAACAAAGATGGCTAGAGAGAAGGATGGGGGAAAAAAACAAGAAATTAGGATAAAGAGAGATAAAAGGGAAAAAAAGAGAACAAAGAGAAAGAGGGGTACATCCTAAAATGTACCATAAGGGGTTTTAATACTGTACGAGTGGAAGGGACTCAGGGAGCGCTAAATGTCCTTGGGTTAGGGGCGCAAATTACTTGTCTTGCCTTGGGTGCTGACAACCCACACTATGAAAATAATTTTACTGTCAGGGGTCCCCACAACTTGGGAAATTTTGTGAAGGGGTCACGGCACTAGGAAGGTTGAGAACCACTGATCTAGAATAAGTTGACAACAAAACAAGCAATATGAGTAAGAAGGGAATAAATAGATAAACATTGATGTCTATATCTTGCTCCAAGAAAGCAAGTACACAAGGATCTCGGACTGTACAGGCCACACAAGGAGTAAACAATACTATAATAAAATCAAGCAGTTTATTGATAATAAAAGTTAAAAGAGCTGTATCTAGTGTACATATTACTTATTAAAAACAATACTGGTGCTGATAGATCATTGTGTGCATTCATACACCAGAAGAGGATGCTGATTTCATAAGTCCTCATATGCCAATGCGTTTCGCCAGACTTGCTTCTTTAAGGCCCATGAAGACATTACAGCACTTATCAATGAAGAAACAATAACATATTATACAATATACATATGTATTAAAATTCAGTATGTTCCTGTGTTCACTACATAGGACTCACCTAAAGCACAAGGAGACATCAGCATGACCACTCCCTGGGCTGGTGCTGGAGCATTAACCACTTCAATACCGGGCATTTTCACCCCCTTCCTGCCCAGACCAACTTTCAGCTTTCAGCGCTGTTACATTTTGAATGACAATTGCGCGTTCATGCAACACTGTACCCATATGAAATTTTGATCATTTTTTCCCCTGTAAATAGAGCTTTCTTTTGGTGGTATTTGATCTTCTCTGCGGTTTTTATTTTTTGCGCTATAAACAAAAAAATTGCGACAATTTTGAAAAAAAACCACAATATTTTTAACTTTTTGCTATAATAAATATCCCATTAAAAAAATGTATTCTTCTACATATTTTTGGTAAAAAAAAATCGCAATACGCGTATAGTGATTGGTTTGCGCAAAAGTTATAGCGTCTATAAAATAGGGGATACATTTATGGCATTTTTATTGTTAATTTTTTTTACTAGTAATGGTGGCGATCTGTGATTCTTATCGTGACTGCAATATTGCGGTGGACACATCGGACACTTTTGACACTATTTTGGGACCATTCACATTTATACAGTGATCAGAGCTATAAAAATGCACTAATTACTCTGTAAATGTGACTGGCAGGGAAGGGGTTAACACTAGGGGCGAGGAAGAGGTTAAATGTGTATCCTAGGGAGTGATTCTAACTGTAGGGGAGGGGACTCACAAAGGGAGGAGACCAATCGGTGTTCCTCTGTACTGGGAACAGACATCGGTCTCCTCTCCTCTGACTTTACACACACAAATCCATGGTCCTGCTGTGTTCACGGGCAATCGCGGGTGTCTGGTGGACATCGCGCCACGGGGCACGCGCATCTGGTGCCGAGTGACGCGGCGCGCCCCCTAGAGGCTCTGAAAGTAAAAGACGTCATAAGATGGTGGCCTGGAGGGACAAAGGGTTCCTGCCGCCGTCATATGTCTATGTGCGGTAGGTAAGTGGTTAAGGGACTCCACCAACAACTTTGTAACCAAAGAAGAGAAACTAACATGTATCACATGATAAGTTATAATGGTTCCATTTGATTAACTTTTTGGGAGCCAGTACAATAATTCCTGTGTTGATTTAACATTATTTGATTACTGGTAAATGTTTTTGGTCATGAATAGCTTGATAGGTATTTTATCTGTTATAATGAGTTTAGCTCTTCACTCATCCTAAAGCAAGTAAAATCATATCTACAGTAAATAAGATGAAAATAGTAGAATCACATATCACAAGGCAGGTAATAAGACTTCTTACTTATGTTTCTTATTTACAATTAGATATTAATATCTGGGGATAACGTTTATTTATTTTACACATACTACAAGCAGTCTATCCAACATTAAACAAGAGGAGGACAAGCTTGTGCCTCGTCATAACATCAAAATAAAATCTTAACTGTGTGGTCACCTGCCACTCTATCTTTGGATTATACGTATTACAATCTTTGCTGCACACCCAGGCCCTTTTTTATCTCTGATATGTGTGCAGTGGCAACCATTGGATATTAATAAGACTCTAAAAGCTGAAACACTCATGAGATAGTGTGGATATCACATATCACTTCGCAGGTCAGAGAACACTGTTGTTAATATTTCTTGCTCCTTTAGTTTTCATGTTTGTATGGGCACTTTTCCACATAGTGTACCTCTTGATATACCAGGCCATGTTACGGGTTTGCAGATAAAAGTATGTATGCTTTGGTAAATACCTCATGAAGTCTGTCCTGTCCTATATATATATATAAATATGAATACTGTATATATATATATATATATATATATATATATATATATATATATGATACTAGAACCATAAAAGGAGAAAATTAACATTGCAGGTGTGCTGGAAGCTCAGAGATACCAGAGATACAACATATATTACAGAAAGCTGATAAACCTGGAGTGAAGCTTTAAGGAGGAAGGCATAGAGCCGAAGATGGGCTTGCTTACTTGGACATGCTTTCACTTAACCTGTATTGGAGTATTGGATGGATATCTTCAACTATTCAGGTGTGTTTATCTAGTACGTTATGTGCATTGTTTACAGGTCTTTACCTACTTGTTTGGCCCATCTACAGTATGTATTAGAAGTGCTTTCTCATTGAAAACAATGAACTAGAGAAAAAGTTGGGGTTGCCCTCTGTGGCTGACATGATATAATAATATTGTGACATAGTAGCATGTAAGTGCGCAAAGATTTCCAGATACAGCTTTGTTTATCATTGTAAACTTTCAGCAAATACAGTACTTTTGAAAAAAGAAATTAATTGAATGCTCTATAACTGGTTCCAGACTTTAGGATTTGTTATGACTCATCTAGTGATTTGTCATGCAATAAATGAAGATAGATAGAAGACTTATAAAAAAATTAAAAAAAATTATAGTTTTGCATATTGTGATGTTTATAGACCAACTAAACTTCTAATTAATATATCTACTTTAAAATGAACTTTGAGGTTGAACTAAAGAAGACATGAAGTGAAAAATAAGCTTAGAACAGTATTTTCTAAATACATTTTGCCTTTAGCTCTGCTCACAGAGGCAAAGAAGGGCATCAAGTATTGGAAACTGCAAGGATTAATGATTTAAGTTAGCACTTCGCACTGTGAAAAAGGTATAGCTATCTAATTACCAAACAATACTGGAATATTTCACTTTACAATAGGAACTAAATGCATTTTTAAAGTCTTTTATGGTAATTGGCTGTATAAAGAAACAGTTATTAGAGGTATAAGAAACTAAATGTCTTCAATAATAGAACTGCATTTACTCCATTTATCCTGACTAATAAAAATCTGCTCCGAGAAATTAACAGTTTCTGGTACTTACAGAATTACTATTTTCCTTCTGTTCTATTTAACCCCATTTGTTACTTTAGTATCTGTAGGTGAAGAGGACACATATTATCAGCACCATTAGGAATTGGAGATCTGAGGATGAAGAACATGGAAACTCCTATTACTGCAGGTAAGGAGATTGAAGTTAGGAATATGACGGGTTAACAATAGCTACCTCAAATTACTTCCTCAAGTGTACATACCAGTCTGTATTTTTAATGTTTTCTGTTGTCTAATAGGGTCGATTTAACATGGTAACCACTACAAAAGCTAGACCAGTTCTGTAAATAGAGGAGATACAATGTATAGTGTACAAACTGGTCAGGGTTTAACTGGCATTATTATAATCTATCTTTATATATTATTATTATTATTATTATTATTATATTGTATCCTGATTATACTGATGTAATTTCACTAATTAGCTTATTTACAAACTGTGTAGTAATAATATTGGTACTCTGCCAATTATTGTACTAAATGTTGTTAATCCAAGCCAGTGTTTAAAGTGTATAGCAATTGGCCAACATTGGGCCCGTGTGTATGGCAGCTGGTCCAACAGAGCCTGGCCAAATGTCCGCCTCTGTCAAAGGGGCAAGACCAGAAAAGGTCTTTTGATCGGCATCCAATCAGTGCTCTCAGCCAATGACTGAAAGCGCTGACTGGTGTGTTCTGGCGGAGGGCTGTCCCCCTGTCAGAACACAATAGCTCAGTGGGGCAGATCACTGTAATAACATTGGATTGTTAGTAAAGGATCTCCTACTTCAGTTTTGTTTTCATTCAACCCACTGGGTTTAATGAAAAAAAGCTGGTAGTATGTACCAAGCTTAAGGCTGGAGGATGGAACCTGTTACCCTTAGGATTTGGTATATGCTAAATGTACATGTGTATGTAATAGAGAGCAAGTTGGGCAGACATTGTCAGACACCTATTGAATTATCAATAAGGAAACAATAGTAATGGTGCCATCAGTAGATCCCCCAGACGGAATGTCCACCACTGTCCATGACATAAAATTGTCTCCTGATCCTGCCAAATCTGCTTACCATTCAAAGATTTTGCTACCTTTAGTTCATCCTCACATAGAAGAGTGTATTTCTAGTATGTTTTTATTTCTAAATGGATGACCAGCAATACCAGTTTTCCTCTACTTGGAACTACAGTTGTAGTGTGATGGCAGTAGCTCTCACATGGTAGACAGTGGAAGCATTGTTGGATAGAGGGGTTGCTGTGACACAATTTAAACTTAAAATATATGTAAAGCCCAAACTTTTTTATCTTTTAGTTTTTAAAACAGTGGGGATGGGTTAAAACGCATTGCAATATTGTTTGCTGTCTATGCCCTGTTCGGGACACTTGCCTGGACTTTCTGTACCATGCAAAATGAATATTTAGAGGAATTCTCTAAATATGCAAGAATTTCTCCTCATTTCTCCTCCCTTCATCTGCTGTTCCTAGCAACTCAAAAATGTTTGGCTCCCCATCATTTTCTGTACCAGACAAATCGTAAGATTAGGTCTCCCCAGGGGGGATTCAGACAGCAATAAAAATCTTGACCCTTTACCACTCAATCAAAAAATGGCTTTATGTTTAATTAGGGCAAACAGACTGCTCACTTTGCAAGGAAGGTTTTGTTTTGTGAAAGAAACTCTGCTGATTTTTTTATTTACTTGCATGTGACTGGGTACTTTTTTTAAGTGAATTTTCACCACATTCACAAAGCTAAGGGAAAAAGTTATTTGAAAAGATAAAATTCACTACAAAGGGAAGAGACTGTTTGCCTTTAGTAAATCAACCCCTACATCTTCTGTTATCTGACTACAAGAATCTTGCTCCCATTGTGGAGATTCTCTTCACTTTCTGTCCAAAAAAAATAAATAGTTCTTAGGATAGGAAGTGAGAAAGGTTCTAACCCTTCCCAAATAATAAAAAAAAACATATGTGACATTGTAGTTTTCCTCCAGCTGCTCCATTTCCTTCTGTACTACATTATGGGCAGTTTACTCAGATTCTATGCAAATATACTGTAAACTCCTACTAGCGTGTTTGGTAAATTGTTTTGGGGAAAAGTTTTGTGGAATTTGTGTATACTATAAATAGAAAAAGATTGGTTGCTATACTTTGGTTTATTAAATACACCTGTGTTAAGAAAAAAATAATAATTCACTTGTAAACCACTTAACATTTTCTGAAAACATAGATGTACTATACAAATGGGTTTCATTGTACTAAATACAATTTTGCAATCAGATGTTTTTGATTGAAGAGTTATGAACAAGCATGTACAGTAAAAAAAACGTCAACATTTATTAGCTTGTATATTTTCCTGGGTTTAATATAATAAAAGTTACACTGGAGTAAGAAGATTGATGTATCATTTTGAACTATAAAGTCAACAGGTGCAAAAAATCAGACGTATAACTGTTTATATCTGATTATTAGACTACTTATGTTGTCATTCCAGGAAAGTTTCTTTCAGGGGAATTCATTTGGCAGAAGAAATACATTCAGAGCCAAAAAGAAATAAAGCTGCAATTTCACAATGACAATTATAATTATTCAATGCTATTCAGTTATAAAAAGCTTTTACAAAAGTTGCTTTCAACTGTTATTTGAATGCACACAAATCAAGCATGCAGTAAATGCAAATCTGGGTATGTGCAAACATTAAAATGGAGAATTCTTATTGTATCAACCCATCAGCAATACATTTCCATTATCTTAAAAAAGGCAAAACAGAAAATACAGTTGCTAGAAAAAGAATGGTGAATAATAGAACAAAAACAAGCATACACTGAAATATTCCCAAGTTGCAGCCTATTAAAATACAGCTCGATATACAGAATTGTTACAGAAATAGTAGTTGTCCTAACTATAGGGGACTGACAAAGCTTAATATTTCCAAATTATGAAGACTAATGATGAATGCTTGGTGTGCACAGCCTATTGCATTAGGGTGTGCACCCCAGTGCACAAACACACATGTGTGTATATCAGCAGACCAGTGGATGGTGTCAGTAGAGCAAAGATGTAATATTTTAAATTCTTTTTTACAATATAATTTTTTCAATTTTTTTAGGAGCCCCGTTATGGGATTTTGGTGAAATATCAAGGGTCTAAATAGACCCTTGATGTCTCACTTTTCAGACAGAGTAAGAAACAGAGAATAGATATGTCCAGTCCCTTTCTCTGCAGCCTGCAGTAAACATAGTTTAGTATGCTTCAGTTAAGAATGAATATGGGAGAGATTGGTACAGATCACTCACTGTGTTCATTCAGAAAAGAAAGGCCAGTTAATTAAATATTTACCATCCCCTTTCCATTTCTGAGAGGAGAGGGGGGAAGCTTGGCAGTGCTGTAGGGGGAATACGGGAAGCAGGAAATCGGCACTGCGCGGGGTGATTAGGGTGTGCCCAGGCACATCCGGCCTATGCCTATGGATGAATGTTAATTATGATGATAATGATATTATACATGTGATGATGACTAATGAAGGTTCCTAAGGTAAAGTTTTTTTACCTTAATGCATTCCCTGTTTTATAACTTGCTGTCCTCCTCCACCTCCCTAAATACTAATCTGAGTACTCAATCGATCCAGCACTGTCCATGGCTCTTATCTCCTCTTTTCCTCTTCACACAGGGACTTGAGCAAATTCTGTGAGGAAAAAGCAGAGGTGGGATCAAGCCATGCTGTCTGTGTCTATATAGTGTGGCTCCGTAGAGACCATGGCCATCTTAATACCATGATGGGCCCCTGGGCAAACAAATGCACTGGAGCCCATACCAGCTTGCCCCAATTTACACACCTATTCTCAAAAATGTAAGTATAAATAGCTAAAAAATAAAATTTAACATATACTGTATTTATTAGTACTTTCAATAAAATACAATTAAATCACTTGCCTACAGGGCACTTTCACCCTCTTCCTACAATTTTCAGCTTTCATCGCTGTCACACTTTGAATGACAATCGCACGGTCATGCCACACTGTAACCATGTAAAAATTTTATAATTTTATTTACACAGATAGAGATTTCTTTTGGTGGTGTTTAATCACTGCTGGGCTTTTTATTAAGAAAAGACAGAAAATTTTGAAAACAAAAATAGTTTTTTCTTAGTTTCTGTCAGTAAATTTTGTAAATAAGTATTCTTTCTCCTTCACTGATGGGCACTAATAGGCTGCACTGATGGGCACTGATAGGCTGCACTGATGGGCACTAATGAGGTGGAACTTATGGGCACTGATGAGGCGGCACTTATGGGCACTGATTATGTGGCACTGATGAGGAGACACTAATATGTCGCACGTATAGGCACTAATGGGTGGCACTGATATGTGGCACCAATGAACACTGATAGGCGGCATTGATAGGTGGCACTTGTGGGCACTGATGGGCACTGATAGGCGGCACAGATAGGTGGCACTGATGGTCACTGATGGACAGCACTGATGGGCGGCACTGATGGGAGAGTACAATACTGGGATCTGGATGGCACAGTGCAGGTTCCAGGATGCTTCTGGCCATCCTGGAACAGCTTAGTAAAAACCGTGACTGTCCCAGCAAATCCGGGACAGTTGACAAATATGATGTAATGCAAGATTATCATGGGGCCCCCATGCACTTGGGGACCCTGGGCACTGCCCAGGGATGCCCATACATTAGGGTGGCCCTGGTAGAGACACACCACTTTGGCGCCAGCACACACATGTGACCCTATAGCAAGTGGCGTGCTAGGGAGACACACAAAGAAGAGAAGGAGCCAAGATTGCCAGCAAGGGATCTGACAAGAGGAGGTTCAGGGTTGCTCTGTGCAATATCATTGCATAAAGCATATGAGTATAACACGTTTATTGTTTTCATTAAAAAAAAGGTTTTAGTAAGGTTTTAATGTTCTATTTATAGAATATAAAGCAATAGAAACCCTAACTAGCACATTTGCAGAGATAAAGTATAATGCCGTGTAAAAGAAGTTTTTCTCGACGTGATTTTTCGTGTTTCCTCTCAAGCCTGCCTTGCATACACACGTTTGTGAAAAAAAATGCTCGAGCAAAGCGCGGTGACGTACAACACGTACAACGGCACTATAAAGGGGAAGTTCCATTCGAATGGCGCCACCCTTTCGGACGCTTTTGCTGATCCTCGTGTTAATAAAGTTTGGTGAGAGACGATTCGTGCTTTTCAGTCCGTTACAGCGTGACGAATGTGCTATCTCCATTATGAACGCAAGTTTTACCAGAACAAGCGCTCCCGTTTCATACTTGATTCTGAGCATGCACATTTTTTTCCCCCTCGTAAAAGCATACACACGACCGTTTTTCACGACGTTAAAAAGAACGACGAGAAAAAATAGAGCAGGCTCTAATTTTTTTTCGGGCATATTTCTCGTCGAGAAAAATGCTCTGGAGCATACTCACCACCGTTTTTCACGACCATTTTTAAAAATGCAATTTTTCTCGTCATGAAAAAACGGTCGTGTGTATGCGGCATAAGTCATTAGTCTATGCCAAGGATGTATCTGTGGGGCTGTACATGCTTAGACGGATTTCAATAAACCCACTTTAGTTCTTATTACCCTATAAACCTCAATATTGTATTAGATACATAATGTGGTAGGGTCATTATAACCCCTTGCAGTATATTTAAACTGTAATATGTTCAACAGGGCAGCACTCATCCAGAAAGCAAACAATATTATAGGTACAGAGCAGAGATCAGAGTAGACCCGAACTCCAAATATCTATATAAAAAAAAAATAGTGCAGTCTGCAGCACCTCAGTTGTTTATTAAATTTTCAATATCCATTGTTACAACAGTTTTGGATCTCAGCAGTCCCATCATCGGGTCCAAAACTTTTGTAATGATGGATATTGGAAATTGAATAAGCAATCAAGGTACTGCAGATTGGACTATTTCTCCTATATTTATATACTACATACTGTCATCATGTCCCTTCCTCCTATCAAAGAGAGACTTCAAAAGGGCCCTGATAACCAGCTGCACTCTCACAGGCATAGCAAATATCTATCAAATTCTCTCAGAACTGGCAGACACCTGATTTTGTCACTCCAGAGCTGACAGTTATCTATCAGAGATGGGCCAAACGACCCACTTTTCGGTTCCTAGCAGAACTTTCGAACATCGCAAAAGTTCGGAACCGAATAACGAACCCTATTGAAGTCTATAGGACCCGAACTTAAAAAATCAAAAGTGACTAATTTGAAGGCTTATATGCAAGTAATTGGGCATACAATGTTTATGGGGGTCTGGGTACTGCCCTGGAGGACATGCATCAGTTTGTAAAAAACATCATTTTCAAATGAGCATTGATTTATTGATGCTTAAAGTGAAACCATCAAAATGAGAAGTAACAATAACAATTAAAAATTCCTTTAAATATAGAGCCTGGTGAGGGGGGGGGGTCCCCTTAGTCTTCCTGTAATGTGGACCATGCATAGAGCGTGCTGCAGCAATAATGACATTTATAAAGCAAAAAAAAAAGGCATTTTCCATTCAAGCTTTCTTTATTTTATAAACAACAGCTTGGGGAGCCAGTCTGTATGATGAGGCCACAATTTAGTGCACTCAGAACAAGATTAGAGATTTTTTGGATAAATTCTGGTTTCTCTTTTGCAGACTTTAGATAGAAGTAACAGGTGTGGAAAAATTGGACTTTGGGTGTTGGAGGTGCCTTCACACGGCAATCCTATAGAGGTACTCTTGATGAAAGCAAGGATTGGCCTTGCTGTCAAAAATTTTAATGATATGCACCTGTCAAACAGGTGTGGATAAATTGGTCTTTGGGTGTTGGTGGTGCCTTCAGAACTTAATCAGCGACATCGACATCAGGGGCTTGATAGCCGCTGCTAATCCAGGACTGATTCCACATATTCTCATATCCTTTCGCAGGCTTTAAAGAATGAGGGAGCCCATGCACCGCAAGTTTGCAGAGGCATGAGAAGCAGACTCCTCTGGGTCACTGAGGATTACTGTTTCTGGAACTGCCTCCTCCCAACCACATACTACTCCCAAGGGTTCTGGGGATAGAAAACCATCTGTTAAAGGGTTGACGTATGTCTTGCTCTGCTTCAATGCCTCCAAAGCTGCCAGAATCCTCCTCCTCCTCCTCCCTCTCCTCTTGTGTGTTCTGTGGCGTAGGCAGAATGGTGTCTGCATAAAGTGGGCATTGAGAGGAAAGGAAGTCCTCTTTCTCCTGCTGCTCTGCCTCGAGTGCCCTGTCCATAATGCCTGCAGGAACACAACAGGGATTGTGTCACTGATGCATGCATTGTCACGACTCACCATCCTTGTGGCCTCCTCAAATGGTGACAATAAAGTACATGCAACATTTATCAGCAGCCATTGGTGTGTGGAAAAAAGCCGAGCTGGCCTGAGCCTGTTGTTGCACCATACTCACAGAGGTACTCATTGACGAACCGCTGCTGCCACTGCCATGTGGCTGTGCTGCTGCTGCAGCATTGACAAAGTTGAGTTCCACCTGGTGAGCGTGTCACAAATCAGACGGTTTACAGGACGATGGAATTCCCATTGAATTTCATCCAACCGAGCCCTGGCTGTGTATGTGTCAGGAACCATGAATCAGATGGAGACAGAAAATGCAGTAAAAATCACACCATTTAATATAGTGGTACAAATTGTACAAATAGTCAACATAGTCAAAACATAACCAGGGTTCAGTAACCAAATTGGGTAGTCAGAACAAGCCAGGAAATCAGGGAGCCAGAGATCAGCGTAGTCAGAACAACAGACAGGATCAGGAACCAGAAGGGATGTCAGCCAGGCAAGTCTTTAACAGGCACACAGGAGAGAGTCTCTAGACATGTTGACCAAGGCAAAGGCACAGGAGATCTAGTCCAGGCAGCTTAAACAGGCAGCAGGGCTGGTTAATGAGCAGGATATGAACACCAGGCGAGTCACTGTTTAATGATGAGTACTGGATATTAACTGACAGCTGAGCAGCCTGAGCTCTGAGAAGGGAGGGCCGAGGCCAGCCCTGACAGTATGATTGCCTAAAATTGTTACAGACTCTTCTGGCCTGCTTCTGAAGATCTTCCAACCCTGGGTACCTATTTAAAAAATGCTGCATCACCATATTGAGGACATGTGCCAGGCACGGCACATGTGTCAACTTTCCCTGTCTAAGGGCGGACAGGAGGTTTGTGCCATTATCGCACACCACCATTCCTGGCTTCAGCTGGCATGGTGTAAACCACCTCTGGGCCTGTCCCTGCAGAGCTGCAAGAATCTCTGCTCTGGTGCTCTCTAGACAGACCAGCTGAAGCACTGCAGCCTTTCAGCCTGACTCATTAACCACTTAAGCCCCGGACCATTTTGCTGGTCAAAGACCAGGCCACTTTTTGCGATTCGGCACTGCGTCGCTTTAACTGATAATTGTGCGGTCGTGCGACGTGGCTCCCAAACAAAATTGACGTCCTTTTTTTCCCACAAATAGAAATTTATTTTGGCAGTATTTTATCACCTCTGCGGTTTTTAGTTTTTGTGCTATAAGCAATAGAGCGACAATTTTGAAAAAAATGCAATATTTTTTACTTTTTGCTATAACAAATATCCCCCAAAATATAAAAAAAAACATTTTTTTCCTCAGTTTAGGCCGATACGTATTCTTCTACATATTTTCGGTAAAAAAAAATTGCAATAAGCGTTTATTGATCGGTTTGTGCAAAGGTTATAGCGTCTAGAATATAGGGGATAGTTTTATGGCATTTTAATTAATATTTTATTTTTTACTAGTATTTGCGGCGATCAGCGATTTTATCATGACTGTGACATTATGGCGCACACATCGGACACTTTTGACACATTTTTGGGAACAGTGCTATAAAAATGCACTGATTACTGTAAAATTTACACTGGCAGTGAAGGGGTTAATCACTAGGTGCCGCTGTAGGGGTTAAGTGTGCCCTAGGAAGCGATTCTTACTGTAGGGGGGATGGGCTGTGTGTGACATGACAGTGATCACCGCTTCCGATTACAGGAAGCTGTGGTCACTGTCCTGTCACTAGGAAGACTGGGGAAATGCGTGTTTACATAAGCATTTCCCCCTTCTTCCTCATTGTGACAAGATCACGGGTATGCCCACGGACATCGAGTCCGCGGAACCCGCGGTCGGAGTCACGGAGCTCACGGCGCGTTCACGTGCACAATGCCTGCTTCTTAAAGGGGACCTATATATACGTCCTTCTGCCTGTCCGTGCCATGCTGTCGACATATATCGTCGTGCGCTGGATGGCAAGCAGTTAAATAGCCCCTTCAACACTTAGTGGGTACTTGTAGTTCATGGGGGAATTCAGCAGAGGAGGGCATGGAGGAGGAGCAGGGCGAGGAGGTAGAGCTGACAAATCCTGCATCCTCACCACTAGCTGTATGGAGATGTGGCAGCACAACAAGCTGCAGCACTGAGCCCTGTCATGCATCCTTCTGAGTTGCAAGCAGAGTTACCCAGTGTGCTGTGAACAAAATATATTGTTCCTGACCATGCTTGCTGGACCACGTGTCAGCAGTAACATGGACTTTGTGGCTGACTGCCTTGTCCAACGTTACCACAACATTGTCTTCCACATAATGGTAGAGAGCTGGAATAGCCTTACATGAAAAGAAATAGCAACTGGGAACCTGACATTGTGGTACAGCACATTCTGCAAATTCACAGAAGGGGGCAGAATTCACCAGATGGAAAGACAGGAGATGGTAATGCCAGCATCTTTGACAAGCTTGAATTTAGACGCTGGCCAGACATGATGCAATGACCTGGGACACCCTGCGCTATACCATCATCCCTGTCAGTGGAGGCTGCTGAGAGGTCATGAGGTATAACAGGGGCAGACCGGAAAGGTGAGGAGTGAGACGGTGCAGAATTATGTCCCTTTTATGTGGCTTTCAGGTGCTCTTGCCAACGACAGTGTGGTGGGTAGAATTGTGCACAACGGAATAATTTTTTTTTCGTTTCGTTTTCATTAGTAAAATACATAATTTTGTCCTGTTATATTCGTTACATTAATAAATTTTTGGATAATTCAATATTTCTGTAGGGTATCGATATTCATTATAATGAATCGATTTGTTTTCAGATAATTTGATATTTATGTATGTATATATACAGTGGAACCCCTGTATTTTTTAAAATCGGAACTCGGTTTGCGAGTGTTGTCTCGCAAAAGGAGCACAATTCAGGCCAAAGCAGTGTGCAGTACCGCGTTTGGCCTGAGGTGGGGGGGGGCGGAGCCGAGCAGCGCCGAACGTCGCTGATCGGCGCTGTTCGTAAATGCACGGAAAGGCCCGAGGACAGCATGGCTGACCTTGGCAAATCTCGGGAACAAAGTCTTTCTGAGGTTTGCCGAGGTAAGCCGAGGTGTCCTCGGGCCATTGAAGTCAGTGCGGAACAAATTATTTTAGTTTCCATTGACTTCAATGGGAAAACTCGCTTTGATATGCGAGTACTTTGGATTATGGCCATTCTCCTGGAACGGATTATGCAAGTAATCCGAGGTTCCATTGTATTTGTAAAAACGATTTGTAGTTTGGAAAGTCATTTGTTTATTGAATCTATTAACACACACAGGGGCTGATTTACTAATAACAGTGCGCTGCGCTGGTTCTAACCTTAATTGCTGCGCCGGATAACTCCTTCACTGGGCGCAGGAAGCAGCGGCGCACTGTTATAGTAAATAGAAATGTCGGCGGCGCTCTATTGAAAATGAATGGTTCCCTATGGAAGCCCATTGATTTGAATAGAGGTCGCCCGGGAAGTCGGATCCGACTTGCGGGCGACTCGTGTGACGGCTGACACAGGGACTTTGCGAGGCGACCTGGACACGACCTGAGCGTGCAGCAGCCGCTCAAGTCGTGTCCTAGAGGCGACTAGCCGGCCGAGAATGTGTCCAGCGCGATGTCATCGCGCTGGTCCTCGGCAGCCTCGCTGTCCCATGTTTTGGTATGAATCATGAAGGGGAACTCCAGGCCAAATTTTAATGAAAAAACCGGCATGGGTTCCCCTTCAGGAGCAAAGGTCTGGTCTGGATTCTAAGGTGAACCCCCTAAGCCGAAAAATGGTGTGGGGGTCCCCCCAAAATCCAAACCAGACCCTTAGGTGTGGTCTGGATTTTAAGGTGACCCCCTCAAGCCGAAAAACGGTGTGGGGGTCCCCCCAAAATCCAAACCAGACCCTTATCCAAGCACGCAACCTGGCAGGCCGCAGGGGAAAAGGGGGGACGAGAGCGGCCCCCCCTCTCTCCTGAACCGTACCAGGCCGCATGCCCTCAACATGGGGGGTTTGGTGCTTCGGGGCAGGGGGGCGACCTGCGGCCCCCCCACCCCAAAGCACCCTGCCCCCATGTTGATGGGGACAAGGGCCTCTTCCCGACAACCCTGGCCGTTGGTTGTCGGGGTATTTTCGGAATCAGGGCGCCCCCTTTAAAAAGGGGGCCCCCAGATGCCGGCCCCCCACCCTATGTGAATGAGTATGGGGTACATCGTACCCCTACCCATTCACCTGGTGGAAAAAAATTGCAATAAAAAAACCACACAGCTTTTTAAAGTATTTTATTGCACAGCTCCGGGGGTCTTCTTCTGACTTCGGGGGTCTCCGGTGTCGTCGCCGCGCTCTCCGGTTTTCTTCTGCCAGGCCACCGCTAACTTCTTTAGCTCTTTTGCTAGCGGAGGCCCGGTCATCTCCGTCGCCTTCTTCCCTCTTCTCCTCTCCAGTTCTTCCTTTCTTCTGCCGGGCCTCCGCTAACTTCTTTTAGCTCTTTTGCTAGCGGAGGCCCGGTCTTCTCAGTCGCCTTCTTCTTCTCCCGCTATCCGGTTCTTCTCCCGGTTCTTCTCCCGCTTCTTTCTTCTGCCGGCCCCTCCACTAACTTCTTTACCTTTTTTGCTAGTGGAGGGGCCGGTCTTCTCCGTCGTCGCCGTCGGCATCTTCTTCTCTCTTCTTCTCCTCCTCGATGTTGACTCGTCGCTTCCTCTCGCAGTAATGCTAAATCTTCGGTCCGCAGAGATTAATATAGGCTTCTCATGACGTCACAGTCACATGTTCCCATGACGTCACAGTCACATGCTCCATGCTTCTGTCCATATGACTAAATAGACTTATAAACTGATCTTTATCAAGCTAGTCTTGCCATCTTGCAGCTCCACTTTGAATTCAATTGCCAGCGTCCGGACCATCTGTGCTGTGTGTCTTTCCCTTATTGTTGGTGATGGTACTGTTAGTTCTGTCTGTCCTCTTTGTTTGATTGTAATATTCTCCGAACTGACTCCTCCCCTAGGAGTCAATCGGTAAAATAGTGTAAGAAGTTATATTTTATTTATCAGAGTATTTAACTGAATATATATGTATGAATTTGGTTTTCTTTTGATACTCAACAATAAATGGTATATATTTTTCTAACCAAATGGCCTAGACTAAACTGTCGTTTAAAAGTAGCCACTTTTACTTTAATCCCCTTTCTATTACATCTGGGATTAATATTTTTTCTTTATGTATATCCTATAGCTATATTTTAAGAAGAATACAGTAAAATAGGATTTTGGTTTCACCTCAGTTTCAGGTTGAATATCAGAATGCTTTATAATCAAAATAAAGGATAATCAGTAGGTCAGCTGGTAAGAAATATCAAATGTTTATTTAGTTTAAAGTGCATCTCCACCTTTGCAATTAAATTTGAAAAAAAAAAAAAAACACTACCTATTTATAATGTGTTTGCTTTCCCACAGCATGCCTAAAAATAATAAAAAATATATTCTTTACCTCTCTAAGTGTTTGTTTGGAGCAGACTGCAAGCTTCTCTAAACAATTTTTTTTTATAATTGTAGTTTTTTATTATTTCAAAAAAGTTAAATAATATTACAGTACAAATTCAACAGATACATCTCAAAGCATACATCCAAGATAAAGTGTGACATATATATAAAGGCAGTTGGTGCACATAAAAGTACACCTACAATATTATCAAATTTACCTCTATACATTGCATATATGTCATTATTAAATGTTTCAAAGGGCAATCTGAGCTAGTACAGGTTACATAGCTGTGCATGTCAGCTCACAATGAAAGGATCTGCGCTGGATTAATCTCAAGCCCCTCGATCTCCATAGCTCGAGGAGTCCCACGGTTCCCATACCCTATCAAATTGAGTTACTGTGTCATGGGCTTTAGCTGTAAGAGATTCCATGTTCCTAACTTCTGCTATTAATTGTAGGAATTGTAAATGGGAGGGGGGGTAGTGGACAACCAGCATAATGGTATAGCCCTCTTAGCTGCCAGAAGTATATACAAGATCAATCGTTTAATTGATTTTGGGACACCTGGGAACGGGAGTCCAAGTAAATAGTTGACAGGATCTAGAGGAAGAGGAAGGCCTGTTATATTCTGAAGAGTTTGCATTACTTCCGTCCAGAATTTCTGTATAAGCGAACAAGACCAAAATATATGAAAATGTGAGCCTATCTCAGTTTTGCATCTCCAACATGTAGGAGAAATGGCAGGGTTCACTCGGTGCAGTTTATCAGGGGTTTTATACCAGAACATTAGAATCTTCACTGCCGTTTCCCTCTGGGCTACACATTTAGATGATTTAAAGGTGGATGACCATACAATAGTCCATAATCGCAAAGGGATAGGGCGGTCCAATATCAAACTCCATTTGCGCATGTATAGGTGTGTTTCAGCCGATAAATCTATAGATTCATGCAGAATGTGATATATGGAAGATATGAGATGCAGTTGGTGAGGACCTTCCGCACACGCACGTTTAAAGGGAGTAGGTCTTTCTAGGATAAGGGTAGGGGACAGGGATTGAAAAAAATGTCTAACCTGAAGGTAGAAATAAAATAACTTATGAGGAATAGAGAATTTTTCCTGGAGGGTTGCAAAATCTAGAAATTTGCGGGTGACTGGATTGACCAGGTTTCGTAATTGGAACAGTGGAGACTGCATCCATGGCAACAGACGACCATAAACCAAACTATCCGGCAATGCCGGATTCAGTAGTACATTAGTCAAAGGGGGACATAATGATGCTAGTGGGTATTTCGATCTACATTTATGCCATATAGATCTGGTGAATATCATAGATGCAAGACACATGCTTTTCAAAATGGGATCATTGTGTAGGGATCTAGACCATACTAGAGAGCACGGATGCAAAGGATATATGATACATTTTTCTATCTCTGACCACCGATTTGGGCTTTTTTGACATGACCATGATACCACCGCCCGTAAATGAGAGGCAAGGTAATGCCTAGTGACGTCAGGTGCCCCCAGACCCCCCTGCGACCTTAAGGAAAAAACTACCGAGCTGGCGATTCTATGCGTTTTATTGTCCCATATGAACTTCAAAAATCCTCTATGGAGGGCCTTGAGCTGACCTGTAGGGATAGCCACAGGTAGCGTCTCAAAAAGGTATAAAAGCCTGGGTAGGACAGACATTTTCAGCACATTAATTCTACCCAGCATAGTAATAGGATAGGCGGCCCACTGGTGGAGATTTTTATAAATGTCCTGGAACAAGGGGGGGGAAGTTTGCAGAGTATAGGGTATTATATGAGGAGGTAATCTTGACACCCAGATATGTCAGGGCTTGTGAACACCACCTATATGGGTAAGTGCTTTGCAATTGTGCCAACAAGACTGGTGGAACATGTATGGGGAGCACTTCAGTTTTAGTTGTATTAACCTTATAGCCCGATATAGATCCAAATGTCTGAAGGAGCGCATGTAGGGAGGGGAGTGACGTGATGGGGCTCGTTAATGTGAGTAGGATGTCGTCCGCAAATAGGGACAGTTTGTATTCCCGTTGTCTCATTAGGATCCCCTTAATATCAGGATGACACCTTATGGCCTCTGCTAAAGGCTCCAAGCATAAAATAAAGAGAAGGGGGGACAACGGGCAGCCCTGCTTAGTACCATTAGACATGGGGAGGGGTGGGGATAAAAAGGAGGCCATTTGTACCTGGGCAGACGTTCCCGTGTACAAGGCCTGTATAGCGTTAAAGAAAGGGCCATCAAACCCAAACCTCCGCAATACGGAAAACATATAAGGCCAGCTTAGGCGGTCAAATGCTTTTTGAGCGTCCAAGCTCAAAATAAGTGTTGGGTGGGGGAATTTGTTCACCAGGTCAATCAAGTCTATGGTACGTCTTGTGTTGTCTCCAGCGTGTCGGGAAGGGACGAAACCTACCTGGTCATTGTTTATTAATTTGGGTATGTATTGGGAAAGTCTGGATGAGAGAATTTTTGAGAAAATTTTATAGTCCGAGTTTAATAGGGCTATAGGCCTATAGTTATCCGGTAGAGAGTGATCTTTCCCTGGTTTTGGGATTACTGAGAGATATGAGTGTGTGAACTGGGCATGTGGGATCTCCCCCCGTAACAATGACGTAAACAAATTAATCATATGTGGCATTAGAGTAGGCAAAAAAGTTTTGTATTATAGGTAGGTAAGGCCATCAGGTCCCGGGGACTTATGCGTGGGTAGTGCTTTAACTATTTTTGTAAGCTCCTCAGGGAAGATGGGGGCATTAAGCTTTTCCAGATCAGAGGAGTTCAGCTTTGGCAGGGCAAGAGTCTGGATAAATTGATCAAACTTTTCCTGTGTGAAATGCAAGTTGTTTTCAGGGGTAAGACAGTTATATAATTCTTTATAGTAGTTACCAAAAATGTTAGTCATGGTTTTGGGGCAGTGAGTAGGAGCACCATCCTTTTGGACTAATAATTCAGGAAAGGAGTGAAATGGACGTGGTCTAAGTTTGTTCACCATCATTCTATGTGGTTTGTTAGCAAATTCATAGAATTTTTGTTTCACCCACATGAGAGATTTTGTTGCCTTACTGTATGCTAGTGATTTCAGTTGATTGCGAATAGCCACAACCCTACGAAGAGCTTCAACCATTGGGGACCCCAAAAGGCCCCGCTCCGCCTGTTTTAAGTCAGCTATTAAAGAAATCCGACGGCTCTCGCTATCTCTCTTCAGGCGAGAGCCCTCTGCAATACAAGTACCGCGGAAACAGGCCTTATGAGCCTCCCAAAGGGTGGAAACCTTTTGAACTGACCCCACATTTATTTCAAAATAGTCATTCAAGCTTCTGGCCAGTCTGTCCCTGATAGGGGGTGTATTAAGGAGCTGTTCATTGAGTCTCCAATGGCAAGTCCTAGAGGGTGAGTTATGTAGCAACAGTTCCAAGGAAATAGGGGCGTGATCCGACCACGTTATAGGAGAAATGTCGGAATCTATTATGAGGGGGAGTAATGGTGATGTGATAAAAAAATGATCTAGTCTGGAGTACATCTTATGTGCCATGGAGTAAAAGGTATACTGTCTTTGGGTTGGGTGTTTGATCCTCCATGCATCAAGCAGGCTATGAGATCTGACCAGTTTCCTAAAAGAAGTGGCTTGAGATATCACTCGCTGGGAAGGAGTGTCCCCAAAGAGTGTATGACGATCACGCCTATGTGACATGATTAAATTAAAGTCTGCCCCTAAGATCATGAATGGCCTTGAGTATCGCTGCAGCTTACAAAAGAAATCATCTAGAAAAACCATTTGGCCTGAGTTAAGTGCATAAACATTAACCAACGTAAATGTGGATGACATATAATCACAAACCAGGATGACAAACCTCCCGTGAGGGTCAATGTATTTCTCTCTGACCTTTATAGGACAGGACTTTTTTATCAGAATAGCTACTCCAGCTTTACCAGAAGGTGCAGAGGCTACAAAGGAGACAGGATAATATTTAGATGAAAATTTCATCGAGCCCCCATCACGGAAGTGAGTCTCCTGTACTAGAACTACGTCTGCCCCTGACCGTTGTGACAGCAGGAAGGTAAAGTCACCTGGTTGCATCCAGGGGGGTAGATATATTTCGCCCAGATTCAGGCTTTACGCCGACTTATACAACTAGGTGGAGAGTTGTATAAGGCTAGTGGGCTCATGGATGACTCATACCTCTAGGGAGAGTGTGGGGCGTCGTACAGACAGGGAGTTGATGAGGCCAGCTGAAGCTTGTCAGCTCATTTAGGCCTCTATAAGAACTCCCAGATTCATTAGGTGTTAGCTCATGCCTGGAACCAGACCTGTGTGGACTGTCTAGGGAGAGTGAACCCCTGTGCGGTGAGACAAAGCCTGTGTGGCTATTTGCTTGGACATTTAAAACCAGGGACTTAGGGACTAGGACAGCACTAGGCTGATCCCAGTTGTTAGTTAGGAAACCTGTATGTTTAGTCAGAGGTCAACTTGACCAGGATTTATTTTGGTTATGTTTCTTTTGCTTTGCTGTGTTTTGTCACTGTAAATAGAAAATAAACCGCACCTTTTTGATTTTGAAAACCACAACCTCCGTTTGCTGGGCCTGTTTTGTGTGGGGAGCCCATCCCGGGGGTCACACACACCCGCTGCCGAGCTAACCCCCTCACAGTTGGTGGAGAATGCGGGCAGTTTTTTTTAAGCCAGCATGGAGGAGATACTGAAACAGCTGGCTCTAGCAAATGCCAATCAACAGCAGACAAATGCAGGTTTGCAAAGGAGCCTTGCAGCCCAGCAGCAAGCTCATCAATAAGCCCAGCAGCAATCTGAGGCCCGCTTCATAGACCTGTTACAGAAGCAAGAGCAGAGACTACAACAAATGGAAGCAGTAATGCAGCAACGTCCGCAGACCAGTGAGGAAAGCCGTCCCACTAATACCGCGTCCTTTGGGGTGAGTCGTTTATTGACAAAAATGACTGGAGAGGATGATCCAGAGGTATTTTTGACCACATTTGAAAGGACTGCTGAAAGAGAAAAGTGGCCTGAGGAGCAGTGGGCTGGACTGGTGGCTCCTCTGTTAACTGGTGAATCGCAGAAGGCTTACTATGACCTAGAGCCTGACCAAGCAAAAGACTATGTGATGCTAAAAGCTGAAATATTGGCAAGGCTGGGTGTCACCCAGGCTGTCCGGGCTCAGCGTGTGCATAACTGGACTTTCCAGCTTGGAAAACCCCCCAGGTCTCAAATGTATGATCTCATTCACCTGAGCAGAAAGTGGCTACAGCCAGAGACTTTGTCCGCACCAAAGATTGTGGAACGTGTTGTAATGGATCGGTTTTTGAGAGCTCTTCCTACTGCCATCCAAAAGTGGGTAAGCCATGGAGACCCAGAGACGGCCGATGGTCTTGTGGATCGTGTGGAGAAATACTTGGCTACAGAGAACCTGACGGCCTCTTCCAGAGACACTCGGACTTTCCACCCTAAGACCAGACCATCCCCAGGGGCGGATAAGAGGATTCCAAGGGGTAAGGGTGGAGAGAGTGAGAGGGTGGGAGCTCTACCCCAAGTTTGGCGAGAACAGCCTGGGAAATCAGCGGCTCAAGAGGCGGCAAGAAGGATCGTTTGCTACCGCTGCCGGCAAGCGGGACATATTGCAGCCAATTGCCCGGTTGTGGAGGAACCCATGCAGTGTGACTTTCTGACGGGCAGACGTCAGTCGCTGTGTGCGACAGTCGCATGCACTGCCATTCGAGGAACTGAGAAACATTTATGCAAAATGTGTGTTAATGGTAGAAATGTTGTGGTATTGCTGGATTCAGGTAGCCTTGTGACCCTGATAAAGGCTGAGTTAGTTAAAACAGAGGTCTCTGGGAATAGCAAGGTAGCTGTTATTTGTGTGCATGGGGACACCCGAGAGTATCCAGTGACTACAGTGTGTTTCGAGACCCCCAAAGGTACCCTCTCTCATCCAGTGGGCTTAGTATCTCAGTTACCGTATGACGCCATTGTGGGAAGGGATTTTCCGAAGTTCTGGGAACTGTGGGATGATCCTGAGCCCCTCACTGGTGCCCCTATGTACCAGGAATGTGATAGCCAAAACTCCCCTGAGAGTGGTGAGGACTCTCCGGAATTTCCCTTATCAGTATTGGCAGGGGAGACTCAAGAAACTGGAGAGGAGCCCACCTCCTCAGACGAAAACCTACCGTCTGTGGAGTTTTCTGATCTTGAGGTTCACAGGGAAAACTTTGCCACAGAACAGTTGAAAGACCCCGCCCTAATAAAGGCACGGGAAAACGTAGTGAAAATAGATGGCGAGTTAGTGAACCCAGATAATACCTGCACTTACCCATACTTCAGCGTAGAGAAGGACCTACTGTATCGGGTGGCAAAAAGGGCAGAAGAAACCGTTGAGCAGCTTGTGGTGCCCAAACCTTACAGGAAGTTGGTGTTGGAGTTGGCCCATGGGCACATTCTTGGAGGTCATCTGGGGACAGAGAAAACCCGAGAGAGGGTATTACAGAGATTCTATTGGCCGGGGGTGATGAAGGACGTAGAAAATTATTGTTCCTCCTGCCCTGTGTGTCAGAGTTTGACCCCGATGCCACATTTCCGTAGCCCGCTGGTCCCTCTACCCATCATTGAGGTCCCGTTTGAGAGGATCGCCATGGATTTGGTAGGTCCTATAATCAAGTCCGCTAGGGGGCACCAGTACATATTAGTTATAATGGACTATGCCACCCGTTATCCAGAAGCGATCCCTCTCCGAAATACCTCGGCCAAAACCATAGCCAAAGAGCTATCTCTTGTTTTTAGCCGGGTGGGTATTTGTAAAGAACTGCTTACGGACCAAGGTACACCCTTTATGTCCCGGGTTATGAAAGAGCTGTGTAAATTGTTCAAAGTGACGCAATTGCGTACGTCTGTGTATCACCCCCAAACCGATGGGCTGGTTGAAAGATTCAACAAAACCCTAAAACAAATGTTGAAGAAAGTGGTGGATAGAGATGGAAAGGATTGGGACTGTTTACTTCCTTATTTGATGTTTGCTATTAGGGAGGTGCCCCAATCCTCTACGGGATTCTCCCCCTTTGAGTTACTGTATGGGAGACACCCAAGAGGGCTGTTGGATATTGCCAAGGAAACTTGGGAAAGTGAGAGTTCTCCCCACAGGAGTGTGATTGAGCATGTCGCCCTGATGCAAGATCGAATTGCACAGGTAATGCCCATCGTGAAGGAACATTTGGCCCAAGCGCAGTTGGCACAGCAGAGAGTGTACAACCGTGGAGCCAAGACCCGTACCTTTTCCCCGGGGGATCGGATATTGGTACTTGTCCCTACGGTTGAAAGTAAATTCCTTGCCAAATGGCAAGGCCCCTACGAGATAATGGAAAAAGTGAGCAAAGTGAATTACAAGGTCAGACAACCAGGAAGGCGAAAGCCCAAACAGATCTATCACGTTAATCTGTTGAAAGCCTGGAGGGATAGAGAGTCCCTAGTCGCAGACACTTGGTCACCAGCTCAAACTGGTTGCGTGATTCCTGAGGTTGGAATAGCAGCCACCTTGTCACAACCCCAACAACAGGAGGTTAAGGAGTTTGTGCTTCGCAACAAGGAGGTATTCTCTGAGCTGCCGGGACAAACATCTGGGGTAGAGCATGACATCATTACCCCGCCCGGTGAAAGGGTGAAGTTAAAACCCTATCGGATCCCAGAGGCTCGACGGGAGGCAATACGGGAGGAAGTACAGAAAATGCTGAACTTAGGGGTGATAGAGGAGTCCCAAAGTGATTGGTCTAGTCCCATCGTGTTGGTGCCTAAACCGGATGGGAGCTGGCGATTTTGTAACGATTTTCGTCAGTTGAACAAAGTTACAAAATTTGACACCTACCCCATGCCACGTATAGATGAGTTGATCGACCGGCTGGGAACAGCCCGATACATGACGACTCTTGACCTCACAAAAGGGTATTGGCAAATCCCCCTGGCCAAGTCGGCCAAAGAGAAAACCGCATTTGTAACCCCAGACGGGGCGTTCCAATATAAAAGAATGCCGTTCGGGTTACAGAATGCGCCGGCCACATTCCAGCGGAAAATGGACCAGATGCTGAGGCCCCATCGGAAGTATGCTGCGGCTTACCTGGATGACGTAATTGTCCATAGCACAGATTGGGCCTCACATCTGCCAAAAGTGCAAGCAGTCCTGGACTCTGTTCGGGAAGCGGGGTTTACGGCTAACCCCAAGAAGTGTACCATTGGGCAGGAGGAGGCCAAATATCTTGGGTACACTATTGGGAGGGGAGTAATAAAACCCCAACTCAACAAAGTCGAGGCCATCCAGAGTTGGCCACGTCCCAACAGCAAGAAGCAGGTACGAGCCTTTCTGGGAATCGCTGGGTATTATCGGTGATTCATTCCCCACTTTGCTTCTAAGGCTGTGCCCCTAACCAACCTGACGAAGGGGAAAGGGTCGGTCATGATTAAATGGACCCCCGAGGCTGAGGCAGCATTCCAATTCTTGAAACAAGCCTTATGTAGCCAGCCAGTGTTGTACTCACCCGACTTCTCTAAAGACTTTGTCGTACAAAGTGATGCGTCAGATGTGGGGTTAGGAGCAGTATTGTCCCAGGTCTGGAACGGGGAAGAGCACCCAGTCATTTACCTCAGCAGGAAGTTGAAGTCCCATGAGGTAAATTACGCCACCGTTGAAAAGGAGTGTTTAGCGGTGAAGTGGGCTCTAGATTCCCTTCGGTACTACCTGCTAGGTAGGCACTTTGACATGGTTACGGATCACGCTCCGTTAAAGTGGATGGCTCAAAACAAGGAAACAAATAGAAGAGTGAATAGGTGGTTCCTGGCCCTCCAGGAATTCAACTTCACAGTAAAGCATCGCCCTGGCGTTCAAATGGGGAATGTGGATGCTTTGTCTCGAGTACATGAATGCCTGATTGCTGGTGTTCCAACCCCGAGGTTAAAACAAGAGGGGGGGGTATGTGACAGCAGGAAGGTAAAGTCACCTGGTTGCATCCAGGGGGGTAGATATATTTCGCCCAGATTCAGGCTTTACGCCGACTTATACAACTAGGTGGAGAGTTGTATAAGGCTAGTGGGCTCATGGATGACTCATACCTCTAGGGAGAGTGTGGGGCGTCGTACAGACAGGGAGTTGATGAGGCCAGCTGAAGCTTGTCAGCTCATTTAGGCCTCTATAAGAACTCCCAGATTCATTAGGTGTTAGCTCATGCCTGGAACCAGACCTTTGTGGACTGTCTAGGGAGAGTGAACCCCTGTGCGGTGAGACAAAGCCTGTGTGGCTATTTGCTTGGACATTTAAAACCAGGGACTTAGGGACTAGGACAGCACTAGGCTGATCCCAGTTGTTAGTTAGGAAACCTGTATGTTTAGTCAGAGGTCAACTTGACCAGGATTTATTTTGGTTATGTTTCTTTTGCTTTGCTGTGTTTTGTCACTGTAAATAGAAAATAAACCGCACCTTTTTGATTTTGAAAACCACAACCTCCGTTTGCTGGGCCTGTTTTGTGTGGGGAGCCCATCCCGGGGGTCACACACACCCGCTGCCGAGCTAACCCCCTCACACCGTCTAAAGTCTTTACGAGCAATCCAACGTTTAGAAATAGAATTTAAGCCCTTAACGTTGTGAGATACTATCCTCAAAGCCATATTAAATCAGTGATACAACCGCATTTGAGAGCTTGAAAACGTATCACCTGTAAAACGCTTAACCATAAGGTAGCCCTAGACCCTAATAGACATATAGCAATGGTGTATAGTGATTGAGATGTAGCACGACTAAACAAAAAAAAAAGAACATCAATGAAAATGATAGAACCCAGGGGGGTTCCAAAACACAGAAACATAAGAAACAAAGTTAATACACCTGGGTAGTATAAACCACTCAGAAGTCCCATACCGAAGCCTGGGACCATTTGGGGCCACCTGGCAACTCTCATCAAATGGAGGAGTGCAGAGGAGGGATCCCACCACTCTCCAGCAAAAACAAACTTTTATGAAAGTCATCTTGTAGAGAGAAAGAGAAACTTTCAGAACTTTTAAAACTTTCAAAACTGTCAAGACTTTCAAAACTTTACCCCATGGGCGAGCAGGGTTGGTTCTCCGGATGTCGGGGAACAGATCCACTGGTTGTTCAGATCAATATCTGCAAAAAACAAAAAGCAAAAAATAACACAGTTCGACCGTTTGACACCAGGGCAAAGACTTTCCAGCCAAAGAGGATAAGGCCAATTTTAACTTTTCAACCCCTCAGGGGGGGCGTCTGGAGGTACGCTGAGGAGTGGAAAAAGATTTCATCTGTCTTCTACGGACTGGGGTCCAGTCCCTGGAAGGCGTAGGAAGAGCAATGCGATTTTGCTGGGTTGCTGGTAGTTGCATGAAGTCATCAGGCATGGGGGGTAGGCCCAGATTTTTAATGAAAGCTTCGCCTTCTTGTATATCACGGAGACAATGTTGGTTTCCATCCCGAGGGACAATCAAGCGAAAAGGGAAGCCCCAGAAATATGGTATGCACAGATTTTGCAGATGGGAAGTGATCGCCAGAGTTGCTGGGGACAGATCATTGTAAATCTGTATTTTAGCCCCATTATATTCAATGGCTGACTTGTTACATGTAGCAAGGGTCAAGGCCTCCTTGCTATCATAATAGTGAAAACGTACTATGACATCCCTTGGCCTGGTGCCAGAGGGTGGCTTAGGGCCCAGAGAACTGTGTGCCCGATCAAGGCGCCAGTCAATATCTGCAATTCTGGGGGCTAAGGTGTTAAACAGCCCCAGCAGGTATTGGCGTAGAGTGTTGTCTCCCACCGACTCTGGTATTCCTCTGAATCTCAAGTTCTGTCTCCTTTCCCTATTCTCTTGGTCCTCCTGTTGTAATTGGAGTTGTGAGAAAGAGCTTTTTAGTGAGGACGTTTCCTCCTCCAATTCTTGCACATAGCTGACCAGATCGTCAAATTTTGATTCTAAAGCATCTGTTCTATCCCCAATGAGAGCTATTTCACTCCTCAATTCCTGTGATAGCTTCCCCATTTCAGCAGCCATGTTGCACGTCATTTGTGTGAGGAGGGCCTGGAGCTTTTCATCCATAAGCTCGGGGGTTAAAATGTTCTGCAAGGCTGGGGGGGCCACTGCGGGGGGGATCCGAGCATCCTGGGGTTGCATATTTTGCGTAGTGCAAGGACCGTCCACCCCCGCGAAGGATCCACATCCGCGAGCGGTTCCGCTATCATAGGCAAGGCCGGGGATTGCGGCCTAGTGACAAATCTGTCCATCGCGGGTAGCGTGCACGGATCTGTTAGCGGCTTATAGTACTGTTTCTGCTGGCCGATTTTACCCATGGGGTGCTGCAGACATACAGGATGTTGGTGTGCTTACCCCCTTGGCGATCGTAGCTGTAGAGAAGCGGTACGGGGGTCAGGAGAGCGGGTGAGATCCGGAGCTCAGCCCCTACACGTCCGCCATGTCCAAGAGCCGCGCATGCGCCCCTTCTCGAAACAATTTAAAATGAGAGGAAACTTAATCTATCTCTACTGACAGAGTGAACACTGAGTTTCCTCTCATAATCATATAATTCAGATGCCCAGCTTTAGGATCTTTAACCCTTTGTTAGAACAGATAGTGTTCAAATCTAGTTTACAACTCACAATGAGATCAGCCAGCACAAAACATCAATAATTATGGCAAACATTAACTTCCCAACCTCATCGGCATCGCCATAGAGTTTTCAGAAAAGAGCAAGTAAAAGATAAGCAGAAATTTTTAGTTTTCTAAGTTATGCTATGCGAATAAGAATGAAGATAAATAAATATAAAGTAGCAAATTGGCAAAGATAAATCTTAAGGGAGTCTTACAATAAAAGCATACACTTTAATTTTACAACATCAGCATTGTAATAGTAATAGAAACAATAGTTTATTTTTAATAATGCAAAATAAGCTTACGTGAAAAATGTACTTTTATGTTGTTCAGACTGTCTGCTGGATTTTACCTTGCTGGATTCCCTGCATGCTTTGCAGCTTCTCCTTTGCTGTCTACTCTCATTGTCTAAGGACTAAATAACCCATAGTACCTTGCTTCGGGCAAGCCGTGATTTCTATACTGATTCAGCTTCTTGAAACTCCTTCCCTTAACATCTCTGTAGTTCAGAAGGGAGACTTTAAAATGTGTGACACAATAGTGCCTACACATACTTTAGGGCATAATGAATATATGTTGCAAAATTTTGATGTAAGAACCATAGCAGTAAGATCCAGTGCATCCATTATAATGGCAGCACTTATCAGCCACTATCATGCACGTGGGGGTGCCAAGTTGCTGGTGGCTTTTCAGGAGCACTGTAGTGAAAGCAATTCTCATGCTCCCAATGTTCTCTGAGCTTGTGTGGGGAATGTTCCAGGTGTGTGGGAGTAAAAGTTACTCTTGAGCATGCCCCAAAAACCTTCTGTGCACACTATTCTGACACCCCTCAGCTTACCACTCTGATGTCCTTTCCACATCCCTCAACCTCCCTTTTCAAAATGCTGTCTTCCCCACCACCATTCTGCCACAGGCCCACCAATCTTCCCCTGTTCTGACCATTCTCCCCTTCCCCCTCACCACTCTGCTTCCCCCCAACTCTTAATACTTTGATTACCCTCTCACTTTCACCACATTGCCACCCCCACCTCCCTTGGCCCCCTTCTTTAAAGATATGATGCCTACCTACTCTGCCCTTAATCCTTACTGCTGCTCCTCTCTCCCTCCACTCTGCTGCATAATCCCTACTTTACACTCCTCCGCCCCCTCCTGCCCTGATTACTTCCCCCTGGTCCTCTCCCTATTCTCACTACTTTTCCCCATGCCATTTTAAACTCTTCTAACATGATTGGGCCTGCACCCACCCAAGACTTACTGACATCACTGTACTTACCACCAACTCAATCTACCTGCTCTCACAACCACATGCACGCAACCTCTGTCTATATATATATATATATATATATATATATATATATATTATAGTTACTAAAATTAAAGAAAAATATTCCCAATGTCACAACAATGTCAGTTGATCTGGTAACATGTGTGTTCATTACACAAGAATCAAATGCTTACATACTTTCATAAGTAAAGGAAATGTCATCTGAATTTACAGAGATCACTAACCACATAAAAGTCGCCATCATGCTAATGTATGTGAGGGGACAAAAGCTCTCCTAAAGAAAAACTCATACATTCATTTGGAGCTTAACCATTACACCAAATTACCCAAGGTTGCAATAAAGTGATATTATTTTATCAAGCAGACTTATATTTTGATATAAATAGATGAGGGTGCATTGGAAAAAAATACAGGAAAGTTTATTTTTTCAAAATCTGTACTATTTATTCTCCCCCAAAAAAACAAACAAATATCAAAACATGTATCCAAATTTGCTACTACATCTTATCTTTGTGACCCCCCCAAAAAAAATAATGCCCAAGGACTGAAGTGGTCAATGAGTGAGACAGACAACTAGCGTTTTCAAAAAGAGGTCATCAATGGGAACCTACATCTTAGTACAGTTGTTTAAATGATAAAAAGTAATTTTGTAATACTTTCACCACTGTACTGTTTTCTCTTGGTTTATTAAAGTTCAATTAGAGTGATTTTCTATTTATGTACATGATTTATGCATCAAACCTTTTAATTACACAAAATAGGTTTGAAATAGCTTTATCCCCTGACACATTAGTAGGGGCACACAGGAGGTCATGAGGCTTACAGTCTGTGATGGGACTCCCCCATTAATAAATAAACATGACTTATGTGAATATGTTGGGTAATAGCAAGGCCATCATTTTATTCTTATTAATAAATAAAACTACTAAAAGCACACTGCCAGATAGCGAACCAGGCCCTGAAAGCTACTAAAAATATATAATTTATAATAAATGTCTATAATTATATGTCTGTAATAATTGTCTAGGTTTTGCAGTTCATTTCCTTATGACATTGTATCCAGCCTTCATTCCTTCTGCCAATAATTTATATAATGTTAATGAAATACTGATAATAGATTAGGTGTATTTCTGTCCTCCTTTCTACAAAACGAAAGTGCCAGTAAATGACACTAATATGAAAGCTCTTATAAGGCAGAAGAGGCTCCCCCTTTCAAAGCTGCAATTGTGAAAAGTGAGGGGGATGACTGCAGCTGAGGTGGAGGGTCCTGGAGATCTGCCAACAGATTACGGTACATTATGGAATTAATGGAGGATTGAGTACTATTAAGCCTTTGTCACACATCCATATGAGCCATGGTGTGGCAAGTATCTTGAGGAAAGCTGCAGTTGGGAGCCACGGTGTGTGCAGACAGCTGTGGCTGGGAACACAAGCTACAGCTTGTAGGTGGGGCTTATGTTTGGCTGTGGTTCTGAGAGATAAGATAACAACAGCTGTCTTAGATTTTTTGGTTTACAGGTTCAACCTTTTCCAAGATACGCTTCCAAGACTCTTCCGGCAGATCCTTTTCCCATCCTTTTTTTCATGGGGATGGTAAAGTCTTTTAAATGACTTCTCAAAATGACTTGATATATCTTTGAAATTAAATTTGTAACAAATCTATCTATAAATGAAGTCTTATGCCCTGTATACACGATAGGAATTTCCTATGGGCTAAAATCTGAAGGAATTTTCTGTCAGAATTCCGTTCAAGCTGTCTTCCATCAGTCTTGCATACACTGTCAGACTAAATTCCGACCGTCCAAAGCACAGTGATATAGAACCCTACGATGAGCCGAGAAAAATTAAGTTCAATGCTTCCGAGCATGCGTCGACTTGATTCTGAGCATATGTGGGTTTTTTCTCCGACGGAGTTCCACACAGACGATCATAATTTCCCATAGGATTTTTTTCCATCAGAAAAATTTAAAACATGTTTTATTTTTAAAATCCTATGGAAAAAAAGTCTGATGGGCCCACACACAATAGGAATTTCTGATGAAAAAAGTCCATCAGACTTTTTTCATCAGAAATTCCTATCGTGTGTACAAGGCATTAGTCAGGAACATTTCACTAAATTTGTCTTGCAATGTAAGTGCATGGCAGAACTGCAGATATTGAAAGAATCTTTTATAAGGTATACTATACTCCATCTGTAAATCACAAAATGCCTTTAGAATATTTCTAATGTACATTAAACAAACAGACTGAATCCCCATCAGGTACCAGAAAACAAATTCTTTCAGCCTACCCAGTTCCACATAAACAATATTGACTCATAACAGGATGTAAAGTGTATCGTCTCCATAGGTCATAATTTTTGTCATTTCCATACATATCATCTGTATAAGGGTAATGGGCAGGTATTAAGACAGCTTAGTAAAGTTTTCTGCTTCCAATTGCAGTATTAATGGGTACCTGGAATTACTGTATAATCTAAGAGAATGGCTCAAATAGAATCGTCAATAATTATACCCCATCCAGCAAAAATGCTGTAGCTGTGGCATGTGGCACAGCAGATTTCCTAAATTTTTGGGCAACTGATAATTTAATTCTGGACTGTTTTACTTTCCAAATTAAGGTCCAATAAAGAGAGTTAATCTTTTTGAACCATGTTCAAGTAATCCAAATAGGGCAGTCTGTAGAAAATAATGTAATTGTGGGACCCAAATCATTTTAATAAGTTTACCCTTCCTGTAACTGAAAATGGTTTTAAGTCAATATCTGGTTAACAAATTAGCCAAATTATAGTATACGTAGTACTCCATTTTTGGATGTATAGTAATTCCTAGATGTACCTATCACTGTCATAAACGATTCTAAAGAGCGGTCCGCTTCCCTAAAAATAACAGCATGTCGTCTGTATACAAAGCAATTTTTGTCCTCTCTATGTTCTCTATTCAGATAATCTAATAGCTTCCGCAAAGGGGTTCCAAAGTCAGAGCATAGAGAAGAGGTGAGAGCAGGCACCCCTATCTTATACTCTGTTGAATAGTAAAATATACTGAGACAATGCTATTAACCTGAATGCAAGCCCTTGGTGCATAATGTAACAATAAACCCCTTTCTTATAAAAAAAAAATCCCAATCAAATAAGTGCAAAATCTTCAAAAAATAGGATAATTCTTTATTGTCAAGCACCTCAGCAAGATAAATTAATTACTGTAGACATAGTGGGGATAACTCCCACCTAGTTCAGATGTACCAGGGTTTATATGACCTTCTTTAGTCTGTTTAAGAACTTTAGCAAGTATTTTTACATCTGTATTAAGCTATATCTAAACTATATCTTTATCTCTCACACAGAGACTACCCCAGCTTTTTATCTTCTATAGAACATATAATGCCAATTAAATCATTTCAATGTGGTCAGAGGGAAAGCCCTGTTTACTGTTTTCATGAGATGTCAAGGGGGCAAGGCAGGTTTTATAAGCATGGTTTGGTGGTACACATAATTATTTAGATACTGGCAGTCTATTATAGATACTATTAATACAGCTTATCAAACACAAGATCTTCTATACCCCTGGGTGTGTATCCTAGGGAATGTAGATGGGGAATTGTATCCTGATAAGATAGGGATGCCAATATCCAGGCTTCTGTTTATTGCTCTAAAAATCATTACATTGAAGTGGACATCTCCAAATCCACCTACATTAGAAGACTGGTGAGCCCATGTCAATTTGTCCCTTCTTAAGAAGTGTTTGATATGCCAACACAGGGATACTCTAGATCAGTGGTGGTCAGCTTTCTTGAAACAAGGGCCTCATGTGTGGCTCCCAACATAACTAAAGGGGTACACATAACATTTTGTGAATATGTATTATCAAAGACAGCAGACACACAACAGAATATAGTCAAAGACTATGGGCATTATACAAGTGATAGTAAGACTGTGGACATAATAAAACATACAGGAGATGGACAGAGATTGCAGATATGATACAAGAGCTGGTCAGAAACTGCAGACATAATACAAGAGATGGTCGGAGATTAAAGACATGAAGTGTTGGCACATGCCTCAGGAAACAGTCATAGACTGGAGACATGTTACATGAGGCTGCTAGAAATTACTACTATTACAGGCAGGGCCAGCACTACCGCTAGGCAAACTAGGAACTGCCGTCTAGGGTGCAGCCATGGCCACAGGTTTCCCTAACATTTGTGATCATCTGCTGTTGGAGCCAAGACAACCGCGACAGCCAGTATTTTACCTCCCCGCTGTTATCCACTACAATGAGATCAGACAGGCATTGTACTGACAGATCCCCTGATCCCTGACATTGTATTCATTGAAGATCCGTGAATCTCAGCCACACCACTTGTAAAATTTCTCTTCTTCCACTCTTTTCCCACTCTTCTCCCTGCCAATGAGAGAGAAGTGGCTGTGTGGGGGAGGGTGGAGGGCTAGGGTCACCCAGACGGTCTGTGACCTGCCTGGGGTTAACCCTTTCACTGCTAGAGAGGGGCTTTCCCCACTATGAAGACCTGGCTTTGCCTTCCAGCACAGTCTTCCTTATATAATGGAATATTTTCACCTCTCATCATCACCATCTGAATTTATAATTCCTCTTCAGGCATGAAAGAGTTAATTAACTTTGTGACCAGTCATTTACACCAGATGCAGTCAGGCACATTTTTAAACACAGCATACATGCAACGTGAAAGTGTAAGCAAGAAAAACGTAATCCATTCTTACTGCACTGAAAATGTGTATTAACGCATGCAAACCTGTGTAAATGCAACATAGTAAAGAAAGTAAATTTAATTATTTGAAGAAATTTTTTCAAAAACGCACAAAATATACTTAAAATCTCGAAAAGGAAGGCCAGCAATCCCCGCAACAGGCCCGGGATGTGAGAGCTGATGTCAGGGCTCTGCGCTCAGGATACACAGAGACAAAGGTTTCTGTGATCCCAGTGCAGCACACCACTTGACCCCTTCTGGGTATGACACAAACTCCAGTGTCCAGAGAAACATCATGGATATCAGGTGATATAAAGGAGGTGTATGGTGAAATATCTGCTCTGCCCCTAACCTTTAGAAATATATATATATAAAAATAGTGAGAAAAAAAAAATTCTTAAAAAATAAATAACAAAATCAAATGTGACCATGTGCCAGGCGCTGCAACTCAAATAGCCTGAATATTCAGCTCATAAGATTGTAGATAAAGTAAAATAGCGCAACCAAATTGAATAAAATATATGAAAAAAGTTTTTAAATACAATTTAACTAGTGTGTATATTCAAGTCCATACTGTGCTCCAATAGTTAAACCGTGGTGTTCAACACTCAAGTAAGGTTTGGTACTTCTTTACGAAAAATGTGATAAGAAAGGTCGCTTACCAGATAGGGTGGATCTCAAATTATAGAGATCAAATTCGCTCATCCAGGGATCACACAGCTTGGGAATGCTCCTCCAGGGACTCCTCCAATGCAGGTATCCTTTTCAGTACAGCGGACTCCTAAATTCATGTAATATTCCTCACATTTGCAATGGCAACTCTTTCTCAGTAATCTCTAGCAGTGGGATATATCTCAAGATAAAAAGAAGAGGCTTTATGATGCAGTACTCCCATTTTAAAAGGTTTATTAAAAACTTTACAGGCACTGACATCATGGATATCAGGTGATATAAAGGAGGACCAGGGGCGTGGCTTGGTGCACAGCGTGGATGGACACTGAGTGAAGGATCTCCGGCATACCGTGAGACCTAGGAGGTGAAAACGACCTTTGCCGAGACGATTATGTCCTCACTCATAAAGAGGGGGACACACAACCTGCGCTCAAAAGGGAACCCCTAAAAGCAAGTTATCGCCGGCGAATTTCAACAAATTCAGATACAGTGGTGGGGGCAGGAGCTCCAAGATGGCGCCGACTCACAGGATGGCAGGGGGAGAGGAAATGGAGGATGATGAGATCTCTTTGCCAGCATCTGAGGACTCCTCTAGAGGTAACTCTGCAGACGATCCACCCCTGACATATGCCATAATGACAGAGATTGCTGCCGACATAAAAAAATCATTTTCTGCAGCCATAACTGACATAAAGACTGAACTACTTAGATTGTCAGAGCAGATGGCGGTCAATGAGAGTGCAGGGAAAAGGAGAGACAGGGCACTTCTCCACCTGGATGATATCACTACCACTCATTCCCAATAGATGATAGACATGAATAGACAGATCGAAGATCTGGACAATAGAGGAAGAAGACAACATCAGAGTGAGAGGTATTCCAGAATCTGTTACCCCTGAACAAATTAAGCCAGCCCTCTCCTCCATCTTTAACAGCCTCATGGAGAGACCTGAGTACTCACCAATCGAATATGATAGAGCACACAGAGCCCTTAGACCCAGAGCACCAGACAATAACCCACCGAGAGATATCATTTGCTGTCTCCATAATTTCTGTCTGAAAGAGGAAATCTTACAAAAGCCAGAACAAATGAGCAAGTCACATTTAATGGCATGGATGTCCAGCTATTCCAAGACTTGTCCCCAATCACACTGAAAAATAGGAGAGCCCTGAGACCTTTACTTGAAATCTTGAAAGGGAAAGGAATCAGTTATAGATGGAAATTCCCCTTTGCCCTACAAGCTACCTACAACGGCAAGCAACATATGCTCAGAGTCCCAGATAAAATACAGAAATTTTGTGAGAATATGCTTTTAGCTCCAGTAGATCTACCTGAATGGTACGCTGAATTTCACTTGCCACCAGCCATCAACAATACGCCTCTTTTGCCAGGCCCTTCTCCTGCAAAATCTCCTTACCAATACGGGAAACATCACAGAAATGCAAGCAGAATCAATTACTCCTGTGCCTCTAAGAGCCCTAGAATGAGGGAGCCCAGAAAAATCAGAGTTTTACTAGCCACTTACACATCTGTAACCCAACTGTTAACACTTGTTCCCATCCTACGAGTTAAAGGATGACCTGTTAATCGCACTTTGAAAATACCATATTGTTCACTTATAAATCTTACAGAAGTTCTGTTTTAAAGATGTTATTTTCTCACATGGCCACCAGAGGGCACCCACGCCTCAGCAATTACTTATAAAGGCTTACTGACAACGTAGGTACTGTATTTTGTTTCACCTACCACCAGAGGAACCACCTCACCAGAAACTTTTTGTCTTGTTTAACACTATCATCTTTTTACCCTAAGAACATTAGGTAGAATATTCACTCTTGGCTACTCCCCCTATAGACGATATCATGCTCCATAACCCTTACCATAAGTGACCATCGGACTCTTTTATGTGTCACTCTGTGCCTATAGAGCTAACTGTGAGTAATCTTATTGGCACACACTCTGTCACCAGTGCAGAGAGTCACACACCAACGCCTTCTAAGGGGGAAGCTTGCACGGTACACAAATGGAAGTTTTACCCCCCTTCTCTAACTTCCCCCCCTGGTTTATATTTCACCCTTCATGTTAAATATGGTCAATTTTTATTTCAAAGCTTTTAAAAGATGATATTGCCATTTACATTGTACTTTACTATACAACTTACTATTGTTGCTAGATAGATCTAATTTATATAGTTTTCTTCATTATATGTTATTTCAATTACTGTTAGACAAATTTATCTATAAAGAAGTTTGTCTTGAGACATGCCACTAGTGAGACCTATGAGTGGTGAGGCCCACTGGTGGAGTGCTCAATAATAAACTCTTATGAATATATATAATGGTACTATGAAAGATTTATACTATTGTTTTCTCGATGGCACCACCACGAAAGTGGCTACACAATTACATAATCACATGGTTAACTGGTATCTGTATCCCCTACAATCATCTCATACAGCAATGCTAATCCAAGCTTAAATAGAGTCTAAGAATGAATAATTAGTATACCCTGATCCCTGTTCCTAGGTTCTCGTGGAACTCCCTATGTTCTAACAAAATATATAATATACTAAATAGATTCTTTCTACCCCCCAGAGTCACATTTGGTGTTACTTCCATATAACACTAACAAGCTCTATGCCATATGGGCGTATATTTGAGCGAAGACTCATCTACGGCACTACTGGTACGACCCCACCCTTCCTAATCCTCCTTAATCCAATCCCCTACTCGTCTCTTGTAACCCCCCCTCCTGCTCTTCACCTCCCACCCACATTTTTTCCCCTCTCAGTCGCAGCTCCAAGATGGCATACTCCTTCCTAGGAAAATCGCCAACCATAATATCGCACAATATAAACAGCCTCAATATTCCCGAAAAGAGATCCAGATTGCTAAAAGAACTTAAAAAGTAGGGATGAGCTTTGTGTTCGAGTCGAACCCATGTTCGACTCGAACATCGTCTGTTCGGCCGTTCTCCGAATTGCGAACATTATTGACCATTCGCGCCAAATTCGAGTGGCGCATCACGGCCCATAATTCACTACGGTATCGCAGTGCATTGCTGGCTGATGATTGGCCAAGCATGCACTATGACCCGCATGCTTGGCCAATCACAGCGCACAAAAAACGGAGAGCCATAATTGGCGAAAGCCAGGGTGGCTTTGGCCAATTATGTCTCAGGGGGTTTAGTACACGCCCCACCCTATACAAGGCCACCTCCGTGGCAGCCTTGTGTAGTGTGTTGCGGTGTTGGTTAAAGAGAGAGCTTACAGAGAGAAAGAGAGAGACAGTGTCATTTATATTGAGTTAGATAGAGCAGACAGGCGAGTCAGTTAGCTGCAGTTACAGTGTGTAGAGGATATATATGCATCCTAGGTGTTGTATATATATATATATTTTTTTAAATCCTTTTATTTTTCATTTGCTCAATCCATACATGTGATTTGTGCATTTAGTCTTACACATTGATATATAAACAAAAACATATTAAAATTCCTGTCCATACAAAAAAACCTAATCAATTTACAGTACAACAGTGACGTTTTAATTTTTCCCTTTTACTCCCCTCCCCCCTCGCCCAACCCTTTGATTCTTAACAACCTGGGTCTTTTCTCCTGTTCGCAAACTCTCCCAAATCGAATGCATTGTCATTAGCACATTTAACTTATAATCCCCCCCCCAACCGCCCCATAGGTTTCTACCTCAGGAGCCTATCCTTTACCAGTTGCAATGGCACAAGGCTAGGATCCTCCAGCCATGGTTGCCATATAAGATTGAATTTATCCACTGCCTTTCTACGTCTGTAGGCGAGCCGTTCTCTGAAAAGCAAGGAATTGACATACGCAATCCACTGCTTCCCTGTGGGAACCATCTCTGCCATCCAATATCGCGCTATTAGCTTTCTAGCCAGAGACATCAATCTTATTATCATATAGTACCTTCCTTGTGGGAACTTTTCAGCTTCAATCGCCCCAAGCAGGTACACCAAAGGGTCCAAGGGTATTGGTACCTGGGCCACTCTTGTGATGTTCTTGGAAACCTCCTCCCAGTATCTGTGGAGTTTTGGGCACCTCCAAATTAGATGTATAAAGTCCCCTTGCTGTACTTTGCACTTTGGACACAAGGGGGAGTCCCTTCCTCCCCACTTGTAAAGCTGTACTGGTGTTCTATAGGCCCTATGCAGAATAAATAATTGTGATAATTTGTGGGACGCTGATACAGATACCGCCGGAATAGAGTCCAACGCCATATCCCACTGGTCCCCATCTATATCTCTGATGTCTTCTGCCCATTTACTATGACATCTAAGGGAGGCATAGTCCTGTATTGAGGATAGTAATTCCGCATATGCTTTTGATATTAGTCCTCTCCGGGTATCCGCCTGGAGGACCTCCATCAGCAGACGTGACGATGATATTACTAAGGATTGTGTCATTTGCTGTGCCTGCAGAGCATGCCGAAGCTGAAGATATTGATAAAAGCCCCTTGGGGCTAACTGGAATTCCTGGCACATCTGTTCGTATGTTTTTAACACTTCTCCCTCGTACAGTTGCGAAAAAAAACAAATCCCTCTCTCTTTCCAGGAGGTAAAGCCCTCTAGGTCCTGTAACTCTGGGTATCTAGGGTTTTGCCATATCGGGGTAAAGGGCAGTGGGCCCCTTAACCTCAAAGCCTTCCGGATCTCCCCCCCAGACCTTTTTAAGGAGAATACCCGTAGGTGCAGAGTGTGGTATACTAGGCAAGTCCATCTCCAAATGAGATGCTGCCTTTAGTGTAGGAGCCACCGTAGTCACCAGGATACTTGTAGGATCCTCTTTTTCTTCCCTGCCCCATCCCGCCAACTGCTGGAACTGTGAGGCCAGAAAATACATTTTGGGGTGGGGTACTGCCAATCCCCCCTGTCCTTACTATATTGCAGGGTGGTTAAGCTTATCCTGGCTATCTTTTTTTTCCATATCAAATCCCGCATCAGGGTATCTATTCATTTGAACCATTTATTTGGGATCCACATAGGGGAGTTGTGAAAAACATATAATAACTGTGGGGCCCATACCATTTTTATTAAATTCGCCCATCCCACCACTGACAGAGGGAGCTTGCACCAGCTATTGCATTTCCCTCTCTGTCTTTCCAGTAGTGGGCCCAGATTCAGCTGAAGATATTCCGCTGGATCCGGGGATACCACTACCCCCAAATATTTAAAGTTCTTGGTTATGGCGATCTGCTCCGCACCAGCTGGTAGTGGTTCTGTCAACGGATCTATGGGCATTATTGTTGATTTAGACCAGTTTATAGTGAAACCGGAAAAACCTCCGAAATCTCCTATGATACCCATCACTGTTTGCAACGATGCAGCCGTATCCCCCAGATAAATAAGTGCATCATCCCCATATAAGGAGATTTTTTCCTCCCTTTGACCCCTACGAAATCCGACCACCTCCGACGCAGTACGAATCAAGATAGCCAGGGGTTCGACCGCCAAAGCAAACAGCAGTGGGGATAACGGACACCCCTGCCTGGTACCTCTATGTACCTCAAATGAGGAAGAAAGATTGTTATTGATACAGAGTCTGGCTCTCGGTTTGGAGTAAAGCACCTTCACCCATGTTATGAATTTCTTCCCCAATCCAAATTTTGTCAGGATTTCCAGGAGGTAGGGCCACTCCACACTATCGAATGCTTTAGCAGCATCCAGCGACAGAATGGCCCTACCCCCCGGGTTATCCACCGGCACCTGTAAATTTAAGTACAGCCGTCGTATATTATCTGCCGTTGAACGTGTTGGTATAAATCCATATTGATCTCTATGGATCAGCTTATCAATCACCTTGGATAGTCTCGTAGCCAGAACTCTAGCCAAAAGCTTGACATCCGTATTCAATAAAGAGATCGGGCGATAAGAGTCTAGCTGGAGCTTGTCTTTGCCTGGCTTGGGGAGTACTATTATTATAGCTTCTTGCATACTTTCTGGCAGGCTACCTGTCTCCGCTGCCTCTGATATGGCCTCCAGTAAGGGTGGAAGAAGAATCTCTCCATACTGGGAGTACACCTCCGCCGGTAATCCATCCGAGCCTGGGGACTTATGGTACGGGGCTTCATCTAGGGAATCTTTCAATTCTGTCAATGTAATAGGGAGGTTTAACATCTCCCTATCTACCTCTGACAGTTGGGGGAACGGGCAAGTTTGCAAAAACCGGGCCAGTTCTGACTCCGTTTAATTAGTTTTAGAGGAACATAAATCCCTATAAAACTGATGGAAGTCATCTAAGATTTCAGAGCCAAGAGTGTGTGTTTCCCCAGACCCCACTCTTATAGCCTGAATGCCAGAAGAGTCCCGCTGTTCCCTAGCCACCAAGGCAAGAAGATGACCCGTTTTTTCCCCTTCCTCAAAATAACTCTGCTGATGGAAATATCTCCTCTTCTCTGCTGCTGTTAAAAAAACAGAGTTGTATAAAGATTGCGCCTCATTCCAGGAGTCATGATTATTTTCTCTCCACCCTGTGTTATGTTTGTCAAATCAAATCTTCCCCAAATCTTCCCCATATATTATAAACCAATTATTTCAATTAAGGTGCTTTTCTGAATATATATTTATACACTGTATTCTGTTTAGCTAGATCCGTTCCTGTTATTCTCTATACTGTGACAGGCAGGCAGGTGATTGTGCTAGCTGCAGTGTTTCACTTAGTGTACTGTGTGCTTTGCATAGCGTTCACCTAAAGCTTACCTGAATACAATTAGTGGTGTTCTCATAATAAAACCACAGGCAGGGAGCTGCATTAATTTCATTTAGTGTACTGCAGTACTTCTGTCCTTTGAACAGTGTTCACTTAAAGGAACCTGAAAACAATTTGTGGTGTTCTCATAATAAAACCACAGGCAGAGAGCTGGAAGTATTTTCAGTTAGTGTACTGTGTCCTCTGCACAGTGTTCACCTAAAACTAACTGAAGACAATTGCTGCTTTTCTCATACTAATACCACAGCAGGCAGTTGATTCTGATAGCTGCATCATAATCAGTACAGATATATATATATATATATATATATATATATATATATATATATATATATATATACATCCCACCTTTGTGCAGCTACATCTCACTGCAGGCCATTAGTATGTCTAGAAGGCAAACAAGGAAATGCAGACAGTCACGAGGCAATAAAAGAGGGAAAGCAGGCTCTGTGTCTAGAGGCAACAGTGCTGGTCATGGACATGGTGCATCCTCATCAGCACGTGGCCGTGGGACACGCTTGTCCTTCTTTTCAGAAGCTGGCCATGTTGAGCCACAACATGCCCAAGACATGGTAGAGTGGATGACCAAGCCGTCCTCATCCTCCTCATCCTCTCTCACCCAGGCTCAGGGTACTTTGTCTGGAAAAGCAGCAGCCACAGCGACCTCTTCCCTCAGCTCAATGGCATCAGTCACTCCTTTCCTAGCCCCACCATGTCCTCCTGAGGACTCCCCCGAACTGTTTGACCATAGTGTTGGGTACATGCTCCAGGAGGATGCCCAGCGTTTTGAAGGCTCCGATGATGGAACCCAGCTAGAGGAAGGCAGTAACATGAGCCCAGAGAGAGGGGGTAGTAACGTGAGCCCAGAGAAAGGTGGTGCCCAACAAGGACAGCAATCTGGCAGTCATGTTCCCCCAGCTGCAGAAGTTCTTTGGTGTGGGCCTTTTTTCAGACGTGTGCAGCAGATCGCACCGTTACCATTTGCAACATATGTCTGAAGCGTATCTTGCGTGGCCAAAACCTCAGCCGCTTGGGCACCACGTACTTGACCAGACATATGTCGACCTGCCATGCAGTTCATTGGCAAGTGTACCTAAAAGACCCACACAAAAGAACAAAGCGGACCTCTCCTTGCTCCTCATCAGCTGGGATCTCCAACCCCACTATACCTTCAGTCCTCTCTGAAACCTGCACTGAGAGGAATGAAGGTGTAGAATTAGGTGTGTCACAGCCAAGTACTTGCGGGCAATCTGCTATTGGTACACCGACGTCAGATTGTACCAGGAAAATTTCCCTGCCCCAGCTGCTGCACCGCCGAAAGAAGTTCGCTCCCAGCCATCCACATGCCCAGCGGTTGAATGCTAGCTTGGCTAAATTGCTAGCACTTCAACTGCTGCCTTTTCAGTTGGTAGACTCTGCCCCGTTCCGTGAGTTTGTGGAATGTGCGGTTCCTCAGTGGCAGGTTCCCAAACACCACTTTTTCACATGGAAGGCGATTCCGGCTCTCTACCGGCATGTGGAAGATAATGTCTTGGCCCCGCTGGACAGGGCGGTCAGCGGTAAGGTGCATATTACCGCTGACTCATGGTTCGGCAGGCATGGACAGGGACGTTACCTATCTTTCACTGTGCATTGGGTGACTCTGCTGGCAGCTGGAAAGGATGCAGGACAAGGTGCAGTAGTGTTGGAGGTTGTTCCGCCACCACGCCTCCAAAATGTTACTACTGGTGATTCTGACAACCTATCTCCTCCACCCCCTCCTCTTCTTCTTCCTCCATGGCCTCTACCTATGCTTTGTCCTCGGAACCAAAGGAGCTCTGTAGGCATTCAAGGGGCTACGCAAGTACGTAGGCAAAAAAGATGCCATGCGGTGCTTGAGCTGGTGTGCTTGGGTGACAGGAGCCACACTGGGGCAGAGATTCTGTAAGCTCTGCAGGGGCAGGCTCAGAGGTGGTTGACACAACGCCAGCTTAAGCCAGGAAAGGTGGTTTGCGACAATGGCACCAACCTCCTCTCTGCCCTCCGACAGGGACAACTGACCCATGTGCCCTGTTTGGCTCACGTCCTTAACTTGGTGGTGCAGCAGTTCTTGGGCAGGTACCCAGACTTACAGGAGGTCCTGAAGCAGGCCAGGAAACTCTGTGGGCATTTTCGCCGGTCATATAATGCCAGTGCTTGGCTGGCTGACCTGCAAAAGGATTACAACCTGCCCAAGAACTGCCTAATCTGTGACATGCCCACCAGGTGGAACTCTACGTTGGCCATGCTGCAGCGGCTGAACACACAGCAGAGGGCCATCAATGAGTATCTGTTGCAATATGGCACCAGGACAGGGTCAGGGGAGCTTGGATTTTTTCCCCCACGCCAGTGGGCCATGATCAGGGATGCATGCACTGTCCTGGCACCATTTGAGGAGGCCACGAGGATGGTGAGCAGTGACAGTGCATGCATCAGTGACACTGTCCCTCTTGTCCACCTGTTGGAGCACACGCTGCGTGGAATAATGGACAGGGCATTTGAGGCAGAACAGAGGCAGGAAGAGGAGGACTTCCTTACCTCTCAATTCCCCCTTTTATCCAGACAGTGTTCATGCTGGCCCGCCTATCACACAGGAAGAGGAGGAGGAGGAGGAGGAGGAGGATTGTGTCAGCATGGAGGTGGAGCCTAGCACTCAGCATCAGCAGCAGTCTTCTAGAGATCAATTACAGTCCCAAAACACCCATGGACTTGTACGTGGCTGGGAGGAGGTGGCTGCGGATGATGTGGTCCTGAGTGACCCAGAGGACTCTGGACCAAATGCCTCAGCAAACTTATGCTGCATGGCCTTCCTGATCCTGCAAAGCCTGCGGAAGGATCCTTGTATTTGTGCGATCAAGGAGAGGGATCATTACTGGCTGGCAACCCTCCTTGATCCACATTACAAGGGTAAGTGTCAGGATCAGCGTCTAAGGTGACCAGACACATAGGCTACACAGAGGAACTGAAACCAAACAAAGGATATATATATTAAAGTGAAATTTATTTACAGTGAGAAATAGCAAACAATGAACACAGCACACATGAACTACCCCAAACAGAGCAAAAAAACACACTAACAAGAACTGTTGAACCTGAACATATATACATACAGACCAAACTAGGGACAAGGGTACAAGGATTGCAAGGAAGAGGGATCACGGCTGGGAACAGAACAGAGGGAGGCAGGAGCAAGGCACAGACTAGATCAGGACAAGGCTAAGCAGCAAGGCAGGGACCAAAATCGTGACTCGCCAGGGGAAGGGAGGAGAAGCCTTAAGTAGCCACCAAGAAAAGCAAGGGGAGAGGCGCCTCTGAGTGCAGATGTTTAAAACAATTTAATAAGAGATTGCAATACAAGCAACTCACATTTTAGAGGATTAAAACAGGCATTGTACGATATCCAAGTGCGGAAGAGGGTGTCATCAGGTCAGTCATCAGTCTCCTAATCCTGCTGGGGCGCTGTGTTGCTGGTTCTTCTTTCCTCTGCACCGCTTTAGATGTATAGAATAGCCGGCGGCGGTGGAGATGCTGCAGAACACGGCCTGGATGTTGTTTTTTCCGGCAGGCGAGGGCCGATGACGTCACTGGCATGCGACGCGTTTCCTGAGCCGGCGTGCTGCGTGTGACGTGGCAGTCACGCTCCTTTGTCAAGCTAGTGAAGGGGCTGGAGGAGCTACTTTTTGATGGACATGGAGGGGCGGAGAAAGGACAGAGGGGCGGGGCTAGAGTACGGAGGCAAAAACTGTGTGTGTCAGCAGAGAGAGCTATCAGTCATGGCGTGTTGGTAAAGCCAGACTGAGACATATAAATGGTGATTGAAGCAGAATGCTGAGCACTATATATAAGGGAATATACTAAAATCTAACATCTAACAATATATGTGATAAGCGTAAGGATATGGATAATTGTAAGGGGCTGGAGGAGCTGGTTTTAAATGGACATGAAGGGGGCGGAAAAAGGAAAAAAGGGGGGCGGGACTAGAGTATAGAGATGAGAGATATGTGTCAGCAGAGAGAGCTATCAGTCATGGCAAGCCAGACTGGAGCATGTATATGGTGGATGGAACTTAATACTGAACAATGCTTAGTAGACTTGTGCACAACGGAAAAATTCGTTCCGTTTCGGTTCGTTTCTTTCCGGTCCTGTTGATTCGTAATCATTCGTAATTTTGCTAGACGGGATTTTTCGTGTTCGGACTCATTCGTATTTTTGCAAACGACATTTTTCGTTGAATTTTTTGTTGCTTTATAATTCGTACTTTCGGTAGAGTACGTTGTTTTTCGTTGATTCTGGACACAACTCCTACTTTCGTAACTTTTTTTGGGTTCGTTGATTCGTAATTTTCCGTGTCTCTCTCACAACGACGCTGCCTATTATGCCTAATGTGCTTCGAATGGATTTGTACTTTTCTAAATACATAGCGGTTATTTGTAACGATTCGAAATCTCGTATTTTACTTTCGTTTTTTACATGCGGCTATAGGCTCCGCCCCTGTACACCATTTTGAGAGGGTTCAGGACGGTGAGGGAGAAGCAGAGAGCAGAGCAGAGTGAGTGTTATTGTGCTTCGAATGGATTTGAAATCTCGTATTTTACTTTCGTTTTTTCATGCGGCTATAGCCTCCGCCCCTGTACACCATTTTGAGAGGGAGTTCAGCATGGTGAGGGAGAAGCAGAGAGCAGAGTGAGTGTTATTGTGCTTCGAATGGATTCGTACATTCGTAACTTTTTTCATAACGAATTATGCCGAAGACCTTCGGGCATTCGCTATTTTGCGGTATAATTTATTTCGGATTCGGTTTTATTCGTAATTGCTCTGTTCGGAAATTCGAATGCTTCCGAATGTCCGAAAGTTGCTAAATTCGGACGAATTTTGATTCGTTACGAAACGAATTGCACAAGCCTAATGCTTAGCACTATACTGGGCACTATATCTAAGGGGATATAATAAATATATGTGGTAAACGTGTGGATGAGAATGATTATAAGTAAAAGGGCAATGGATTAAAGAGGGATAGATAATTTGTGTATACATAAGAATCCATATGCATACATAGAAGAGGGGGAGGGAAAAAAGGGGGGGTGGGGAGGGAAGAATATACGTGTACGCATATGTGAAAATGCACGTGAAGACACATATAACTGTGCATATGGAAAATAGGGGAAAGACATAGACATGTGTACACAAATGTATGCGCACATGAGGATAGATCAAAATGGTCATACGAGGTGGGTGGGGGGAGGGAAGGGAAAATAACTATATCTACATGCACATGTACATGAGCGTACACACCCGCATGTACATATTTGGGACAGAAAGGGAGATACATAGTCAATACCGTTATGAGGAGGTGTGCATGTACATAAGTGCATGATGAAAGGGGAGGGGGGGGAGATTAGATAAATGGAACCGTAAGGTCTAATGTAGAGGAAATGTGTCGTCATACAGAGATGTGTCATCATACAAAAATACAAAAATACAGAAATACATAGCAACGATAAGAATACAGAAATATATCAACGATAAAAATAAAAATATATAGATATATATAAAAAAAAATATAAAAAAATATATATATTAAAAATATATAAAAATATATTAAAATATGAGGAGACGAGAAAAGAGAGAGGGGAAAGAAAAGGGGGGGGGGAAGGAGTAACGGAGGGAGGGAAGAGAGAAGGGGGGGGTTTGGGGGAAGGTGGGGGGGAAAGAAAAGAAGAGAGAGAGGAAGGTTAAGACAGGATGGGGATACGGGATAGGGGGTAGTAGTTTACCTTTGGGAACAGTAGTCGGTAAGTGGGACAGGGGAACTATACTTACAAACACCCGCCACCCCCAAGTATGGGTAGAGCAATATATGATAACCCGTGAGATATATATACGATAACCTGTGAGATATATATATAAATAATTCAAGAGTAAGATTACGTATCAAAATCATGTTAACATAATACTAACACATACATACATATATATATATATATATATATATATATATATATATATATACACACATACATATACATATATATATATACACATATATATACACCTACGTATACATATATATCTCTCTAAAGAAGGGGACAGGGAAGTCAGAGGAGAGGTATTACAGGATGGTGTGAACTTCGATACTCTCATTAATACCTCCAGGTGAGAGGACATCAAGGCTATAAATCCAATAGGTCTCACGGGCGCAAAGTTTTTTGAATCTTTCGGCTGCAGGGAGGGATCTGTCGTTTTGCTCGATAACCCACACCTGAAGTCCTGTGGTGGATTTTTGATGTACCTTGGCAAAATGTTTGGGGACACTGTGGGGGTCTGTTCCACCCTCTATGTATCTACGGTGTTCCCCAAACCTCTGTCTTAGTGGGCGTATGGTGCGGCCTACGTACATTAGGCCACATGGGCAACTAAGGCCGTACACTACAAAATCTGAGGAACAGTTGAAGAATTCCTTTAGCTGATATGTTTTCCCTTTAGTGCTGAAACATTTTTGGCCATGTTGAACAAATTTGCATGTTTTGCACAGTGGTTTACAGCATTGGTACATTCCTGTGATTGGTATGAGAACTGGTGTGGGTCTGAATGAGGTGGAGGGTTTGAGTTTGCTGGGAGCGAGTTTGTTCTCTAAATTTGGAGCCCTGCGGTAGATAACTCTGGGGTGAGGTGGCAGTTCGGATTTCAGATGTGGATCCTGCTGAAGAATGTTCCAATGTTTGGATAGTATTTTTTCCATGTTCTTGTGTCTAGAGTGGAAAGTGGTAATGAATCTGGTCGAGCAATCACGTATGGCTCGCTCAGTCTTTGGTGGCTTGCCATGGAGGTAGAATCTGTGTGCGTCATCAACCAGATTTTCAGGATATTGCTTGTCCATGAATTTCTTTTTGAGGTTTGTACTAAGTTCAATGTAGTCCGAATCTCTGGTACAATTCTGTCTGAGGCGACAGAATTGGCCCTTAGGGATATTGTTAATCCAATTCTTGTGGTGACAGCTATTATAGTACAAGTACGAGTTTCCAGCGGTAGGCTTGGTATAGTTTCTGGCAAAGATGGTGTCTTCATCATGTCCAAGTTCAAGATCCAGGAAGGCTATAGTGGAAGGGTCACAGACGGATGTAAAGGACAGCCCATAGGTGTTGTTGTTACAATGTTGTACGAAGGGGTGAATAAGCTCAAGGGGACCGTCCCAAATAATAAGAAGGTCATCTATATATCGTCCGAAAAAAGACGATATTTGCTGCAAACGGATTATTGGCATGAATATGGTGGGTCTCCCAGAAACCCATGGCTAGGTTGGCGTATGAGGGAGCGAAATTGGCCCCCATCGCCGTGCCTTGTGATTGTAGATAGAAGTCTCCATTAAAATTAAAGTAGTTGTGGGTTAAACAGAATTGAGTGGACAGCTTGATAAAGTCAGCCTGGCGGGGGTTAATGAGTGGTTCCAGAAGCAGGAATTGTTCCAGTGCCATGAGCCCAAAAGTGTGTGGAATTGATGTATACAATGAACATACATCAAGTGACAGCCAGACGTATGATGGCTCCCACCTGTAGGGGGACAGGAGTTCTAGGAGATGTGTACTGTCACGAATGTATGATTGTAATTGGCAAACAATGGGTTGAAGGAATAGGTCTATATACATACTGAATCCTGTAGTTACACTATTCATAGCTGCGACGATGGGTCTACCTGGTGGATATTGTGAGTTTTTATGAATCTTGGGCAGGTAGTAGAAATATGGGATGTGGTAGAAGTTTTTCCGTAGAAATGAACTTTCGGTTTTGGAGATAATGTCATCTTTGAGTGCGTTGGATATTAAAACATCTGCTTCTTTGGCAAACTCTGTAGTTGGGTCCTTGTTGAGTTTGGTATAGGTGGTGCTGTCAGACAAGAGTCTGTAAGCTTCCTTAGGTAGTCGGCCTTATCCAGGATGATTATGCTTCCTCCTTTATCAGCAGGTTTTATTATAATGTTGTCAGTGTGTAGTAATAGATCTAGTGCTTTAGTTTCCGATGGTGAGAGGTTGTTGTGTTTGGAAGAGGAGGTAGAATTGCACAATTTAACTAGGTCTGCGTAAACCACTCTATAGAAACTTTCAATATATGGACCTTTTGAATGAGTGGGGAAAAAGATTGATTTGGGTTTTAGAGAGGAATGGACTACCGGGGGTGAGGTAGCGAAATGTTGGGTATAAAGTTTTGAGATATTATCTTCATCGAGAAAATCCTCGGAGAGGGGATCCGTGTTGGTTTCGAAAGATTCGAAGAGAAGTTCCACTGAGTCAGGATTGGGTGGTGTTAGAAGGGGGCTGATCAGGACATTGTTGGTGATGTTGTTGTTATCTTTTTCTTGTTTGATATGAAAATGTCTTTTCAAAGTGAGATTACGTATGTAGTAGTTAAGGTCTGTAAAGAGGAGGAATGGATTGGGTTTATTGATAGGAGCAAAGTTTAGTCCATGACTAAGAAGAGAAGTATCAGCCGTAGATAAGGTGTGAGAGGAAAGGTTGAATATTTTTACAGTTTCTGGTACCTCTGGATTTTTGGATAGTTGTTTTCCTCGTCCTCCTCTGCAGCCTCTCCTGTAAGTTTTCTTTTTCTTGAGGCTAAGGGCAGAGGAGGACTGGGCAATAAAAAAAGATGGTGTGGGGTCTCCAGTAGGAGGGGGTACAGAGGTGGACGTACTGGGAGTATGTGGTCCAGATAGTTCCGGTGTCACTGATGGTGTAAATCTGGTGGTCATACTGATTGAAGTAGCCGATATGTCAGTTAAAACTGTAGTATGTGGAAGGTCCGAGATGATAATTTGGTTGCCGAGGTTGGATTCCTGACAATCTCCAGGGCAGGGACTCGTGATCACAGCATTAGGTCCATTGGGAGCTGTGATGGGTTGTGATTGAGATGGTCTATTGTAGAACAGGTTTAGAGAGGTGATAAGGCCATCTTTTTTGTTATAGTTGTATTTGTTGTGGGTTTTGTTCCGGTATTGATTATGATGGTGTCTGGGAATATTAGTATTGATCCAGGGGTGTGGTTGGACAATATGAGAAAGCAGAAATTTCTCATGGTGTCTGCCTGAGGGGGGATAGTTATGGAACTGGATGTCCATCAGGGGCTGGGGAAGTGAGGGGGGAGGGGGGATATGTAAACATGTATGTGGAATAGGTGAGTTGGAGGTAGCATCCATGGTGGATGTAGTGATGGCAGAGTGGGTAATGTTTTTATTCCAGGAGAAAACCCTGTTTGAATTGTAATCATCAAGATCACGTTTACATTTTCCCATTTTTGTGTTGACCACATGGTCTTCATCTTTTTGAGTATTGTGCTTGAGGACCTCAAGCCAACTGGAGGGAATAGGTGTCATGGATATGCAGTAGTGTTTGTCTGTCAGCTTACCTTCCTTCCCATGTGTTCATCTTAGAGGCCAGAACCCTTTCACCTGGCTTCCTTTATAATCTCCTCCCAGCCTGACTCCACCCCAGGCCCTATCACAGAACACTATATTAACCTGTGCACTGCAAGCCTGCTTTGCTGATCAACGTGTTTGTTAGGCATTGTGTGTTTGGGTTCCTGCCTGCCGTGTGCTACGTCTGTCTCTCTGTTACGTTATTGGCTTGTCCCCGACTATCCCTGTCTGCTCGTGACCCTTGACCTTCGGCTCGTTCTTTCGTTATCCTTGTCTGCTTGTGGCCCCTGACCTTCAGCTTGTTATTCGGTTCTCTCATATCTTGTGCTGCTGCTTCCCCTCTTTTCCCCTTATCCTACGGGGCGTGAGCTAGGAAACTCCAGGGGCCGCGACCTGGTCCCAGCCTGCAGCATAACATCCTCACCACTAGAGGCCCTGGAGAAGACCTGCTGGGTCTTAGACTCCGCGCCCTGGGGAATCTTGGCTCTAGCTTCCGTTAGGATCCCGGTTGTGCTCCTCTGGTCCCGCTTTCCACAACCACCCAGTTTCCTATCCGCAGCAGTCAGCCATAGGGTTCACTACCTTGTGGTGCACTCCTGTCCCCCTACGGTGTGCATCTGTCACCTGGCCATAGGTGACCTTGACAGTTTGATCCGCCATGGACCCGGCTGACATCCCGATCCCCGCGGATGATCCATTGCGGGGCATAGTCCACAGACTTGAAACCCAGGAATCGAATCATACTCAGGTGATGCGATTCCTCCAGGATCTGGCTTCTCGATTCGAGCAGCTTCAGGCCTCCTTGGGAACCCCGAATCCGCAACCTCAAGTACAACCAGCGGTGGTACCTATCGCACCAGTCGCAGCCACACACTCACTAACACTGCCAGCTCCGTTCCGTTTCTCTGGGGACTCCAAGGCCTGCAGAGGGTTCCTTAGCCAATGCACGATTCATTTTGAGCTTCAGCCTCAAAACTTTCTGTCTGATAGGGCAAAGGTAGCCTATATCATTTCCCTCCTCTCCGGTGAAGCTTTAGCCTGGGCAGCCCCTCTGTGGGAACTGAATGATCCAGTGGTTTCTAGCCTGTCTGGCTTCTTGAAACTTTTTCGGAATATCTTTGAAGAACCGGCTCATGTCTCTTCAGTGGCCAGCGCCCTTCTACGTCTCCACCAAGAGTCTGCTTCAGTGGGACAGTACGCCCTTAATTTCCGCGTACTGTCGGCTGAGTTGAGCTGGAACAATGAGGCCTTAGTCGCAACCTTTTTGCATGGCCTGTCTGATAGAGTGAAGGATGAATTAGCAGGAAGAACCATCCCCACTGATCTGGACGGAGTTATCTCCTTGTGTAATCAGATCGATATTTGCTTTCAGGAAAGGACCCTAGAAAAGCGGCGCCAGCACTCCTTGGTCCTTAGTCAGCCTGAGCTCCCCTCTCCTCGACCCGTGGAGCATCTCCTGCCAGCTGAGGAACCCATGCAGCTGGGCAGGACCAGGCTATCCCCAGAGGAACGTGCTAGGCGCAGAACTCTAGGCCTGTGTCTCTACTGTGGGGGCAAAGGTCATTTTCGTGACACTTGCTCTCTTTGTCCAGAAAAACGTTTGGGTCCACTTCATCTGGAAAGTGGAGTATTGGACCCAGAAATATCACCTTCCCCTTCTCGTCTTCTGCTTTCTGTGTTCCTTCATGTTGGTGCTTCTTCTCATTCGGTCTCAGCATATCTGGATTCCGGAGCCGCTGGTAATTTCATGGACTGGGAAATCGCGTCGTCCATGAGACTTACTCTTTTGCCCCTCACCACGCCATTGGTGGTCTTGGCGATTGATGGTACTGTTCTCCCAGGGGGACCTATCCGCTTCCAGACCCTCCCTGTTAAGATGTCGGTAGGGACACTCCACCAGGAGTGGATATCGTTCCTTATCTTACCCAAGGCCTCAATGCCTATAATTTTGGGTCTCCCATGGTTACAGCTCCATTCTCCTCATGTGGACTGGACTACTGGACAGATCCTGGCTTGGGGTTCCTCCTGTTCCTCGTCCTGCCTACCCAAGGTTGCCCCCTGTGAACCTGAGCCGGTCATTCATTCCAGGTCGCATAACCATTTACATTTCTCTGTCCCTAATCGCCCTTGGACGCACAGCCAGGCTAGCTTGTCTACAAGTCCTGCAGTCGCTACGTCTTGCGATGCGATTCAGGTAGTCGCTACACCTGACTCTATTCACTCGGCCTCTGTACTAGTTATGCCAGTCCAGCCCATGCCCAGTGAGCCGCCTACTTTTTCTTGTTCAGGACATTCTGCTTGTCTTTCAGCTATTCAGCTTGACTCCTGTGACATGTCACCCTCTAACCAACCTGACTTCAGGGTTCCACTGACATCTGCCCAGTTTGATGGTCCTGTGCTAGATGACCAGTTCATCTTTAAGGGTCTAGGGGACCCTCCTCAGATTTCTGTTGATGCTCTCATGCCCTTGCTTATTCCTAGAGAGCCCTTGGTCCTCAATAGATCTTCTTGTCATCTCCCTACCTCGGTTCTGGTCTCTGAGGATAATCTAAAGTACGAGGTTAGACAAGTTCTGGATTCTCGGCTCTGCAGAGGTATTCTTCAGTACCTTGTGCATTGGAGAGGTTTTGGTCCTGAGGAGGCGTCTTGGATCGCTGCATCTGATGTCGTTGCACCTCATCTGTTGAGGAGGTTTCATCTGAGATTTCCCTTTAAGCCTGGGCCCAGGCGGGGGAGGGCCCATAAGAGGGAGAGTACTGTCATGGATATGCAGTAGTGTTTGTCTGTCAGCTTACCTTCCTTCCCATGTGTTCATCTTAGAGGCCAGAACCCTTTCACCTGGCTTCCTTTATAATCTCCTCCCAGCCTGACTCCACCCCAGGCCCTATCACAGAACACTATATTAACCTGTGCACTGCAAGTCTGCTTTGCTGATCAACGTGTTTGTTAGGCATTGTGTGTTTGGGTTCCTGCCTGCCGTGTGCTACGTCTGTCTCTCTGTTACGTTATTGGCTTGTCCCCGACTATCCCTGCTCGTGACCCTTGACCTTCGGCTCGTTCTTTCGTTATCCTTGTCTGCTTGTGGCCCCTGACCTTCAGCTTGTTATTCGGTTCTTTCATATCTTGTGCTGCTGCTTCCCCTCTTTTCCCCTTATCCTACGGGGCGTGAGCTAGGAAACTCCAGGGGCCGCGACCTGGTCCCAGCCTGCAGCATAACATCCTCACCACTAGAGGCCCTGGAGAAGACCTGCTGGGTCTTAGACTCCGCGCCCTGGGGAATCTTGGCTCTAGCTTCCGTTAGGATCCCGGTTGTGCTCCTCTGGTCCCGCTTTCCACAACCACCCAGTTTCCTATCCGCAGCAGTCAGCCATAGGGTTCACTACCTTGCGGTGCACTCCTGTCCCCCTACGGTGTGCATCTGTCACCTGGCCATAGGTGACCTTGACAATAGGTACTGAGTGGCTAGAGATATCCTCTATAATGGTTTTGAGTTGGCTATTGAAGTTATTGAACCTATTGTTCCTATGGGAGATGAGTATTCCCATCCATTTAGTAGTGCAGAATTCTGCGATGTTAGCCCATTCATTGGAGCTGCTGGTATCCAAGAACATGGGACATTCTTTCATCACACGTAGACCTCTAGGTGAGATCTTGGTGTCAATGTATTGTGATAAAAAGAATTTGTCCCACCACTGTTGGTTCCAGTAGCACCCTCTGTAAGTATTTTTAGAGACTTAGTATTGAAGGATTTGTCAGAAATCTCTGAGAAACATAGTTCTAGACAAACCGTGTCTAGTATGGGCCTTAAGTCTCTGTGTTCTAACAAGGACCTAATTATTCGTCCCGCCGACAAAGGTGGAGGCATAGTTGTTCTGGACAAATCAGATTATGAACAAGAAATGTTCAGAATCTTGAATGAGCCCAATACATATTCACAGTTGCCTTCTAATCCTACTTCTAGGTTCAAAACTGAACTTCAGGGTTTGGTTGACAGCGGTTTTTCTAGAAACATTTTAAACAAAAAAGAAAAAGAGTTTTTGGTCCCGGTGGTCCCTAGGATACCCACCATTTATTATCTACCGAAGGTTCACAAGGACCCAGTGCATCCACCCGGTCGTCCAATTGTGAGCGGGATAAATTCCGTCACATCCAGAATTGGCCGCTATATTGACCATTATCTCCAGCCTGTGGTCAGGCGTGTGCCATCCTATCTGGCGGACACGGGGGCTACTATAAGAAAATTACAGGAAGTAAGTATTGATGGGGACTACATTTTGGTGACAGCCGATGTAGCCTCACTCTATACATGTATCCCACATAATATGGGGTTAGGAGCTGTACAATATTTTCTGGAGAAGGAGGAAACTTTAGCTCCCTTTCAAAGGGCGTTCATTATGAAACTATTGGAGTTCGCCACAAGGAGTAGCTACTTCTGGTTCAATAAATTTTTTTACCTCCAGTTGAGAGGTGTAGCCATGGGGGCCAAATATGCCCCCAGTTTGGCTAATCTGTTCATGGCCAAGTGGGAGGAGGATGTCGTCTATACCTATGACACCCAGCACCTTGTGTTCTGGGCTAGGTATATTGACGACATCCTCCTCCTATGGAGTGGCAGTGTTACATCATTGAACACCTTCATGGACCATCTAAATGTTAATGATAGGGGGATCTCCCTTTCATACACTGCCAGCCATGAAAAGATACAGTTTCTTGATCTAGAAATTAGCATCCATGACCGTCAGTTCTGTTTTCAAACACACTTTAAGAAGACTGACCGGAATGGATACATTCCACAGGATAGTTGCCACCATCAATCGTGGCTTAAATCTGTCCCGCGGAGTCAGTTCCTCAGATTGAGAAGGAACTGCAGTGATGTGAACACCTTCCTCACTCAGGCTGAGATCCTTAAAAAACGTTTTATCGATAAAGGCTATGATCTTGCCAATATAGATAAGGACCTTAGACAGGTATTGGAGACCGATAGGGATTCTCTGTTGATGGTTAAACAGAAAGGCGAACCCAATGATGCTTTTAAATGGGCGATGCTTACCTCCTTCTCCTTACAGCATAAACAAGTGAAAGCTATTATAGTAAAGCACTGGGATATCTTGAAAAACGATAATATCCTTGGTTCAGTTTTACCAGATCAGGCCAAAGTTATTTTCAGAGGGGCACCTACCCTTCGGGGTAGAATAGCACCTAATATCATCAACCCCCCAGTACGCCCCTCCTTTTTTTATCGATTGGTGGGCTACCATCCATGTAAGAGGTGTAGCGTGTGTAGGTATAACACATCTGGTAGGAGCAAAACCCTGGAGTTTAGGTCAACTAAGACAGGGAAGGTGTATCCAATTAAACAATTTTGCACATGCTCCACCACACACATAGTATATCTTATCACCTGCCCTTGCGGGAAACAATATGTTGGCCGTACAATTAGGCCGTTTTCCGTGAGAGTAGGTGAACATGTTTCTCTTATTTTGGGGGGTGATGTTAATCATACGGTGCCCAGACACTACAGATTGCATCACGGTAGGAATCCAGCTGGCACACAATTTTTGATCATTGATCACTTCATCCCCCATTGGAGGGGTGCCCCTAAAATTAGGGGTGTGTCTCAGTTGGAGACCTATTGGATATATTAATTACAAACGCACAGGCCGTCTGGTTTAAACGTCGAATGGGATATTAATTCCTTTATCGACCAATCTTAAGAATGGCAGTTTCTATTAGACCATGGACCAATCATACTTTTTCTTAAGGAAATTTCAGGAGGATTATTATCCCCCATGACTATTTCCTTTTTTATTTTTGTTATATTTTATGTATTTTATCTATGTCATATATTATGTGATTTTTATGAGTTACTGTGTAGTTGGATTGAGGCCGCTCCTGGTTTGCCCATTAGACAGCAATTGTTGTCTTAATCACGAATTAATTTTGTGAGGATTTAGGATAATGGCCTCTTAGTTTGTCTCTTACAGGAGACTAACTTTTCATGTCAAGATTTCTTATTCCACACACAGTAAGATGATCAATAGGTTTAATACCTCCTTTTTGGTCATCTATTTATTCTTTTTTAATTGTTCTATGACCCTTTTTATAATATTAAAGGCAGTCACCATCGCACCCATTTTCTTTTGGTTGCATGCAATACCCTTTTCTGGCCGCATTAGTAGACATATTATATCTATGGAGACCGCTAGGGGTTTATGTGATTCCAGTCAGGGCTGCGTTCCACGCTCTGTGTTATGCATGGTGTTGGAACGCAGCGCTCGGTTTATAATTGAGCCTGCTGTTGATGACGCACAGCGTCATTTCTGCTTGTTATGGGTGTTCCCTGTGTAGCAGGGGCTCCGTGATGGACATGTGATGTCACATGACTGTCATCTCGAGATAGATGACGCTGTTGTGTTATACCCTGGATAATCATGTGACGTGATGTCACGTGACGGTCATGTGGCGTTGGACGGCGCCGCTGCGCCGCCCACGTATGGCGTGTACGTCCGCACGTCGGCCGGCATCTCGTTTGCATATGCAGGCGGAGTGACGCGGGACTGTGGGACGGGCACGCCAGGCTGTCATTAGACAGCGTTAAAGGTGTCATGGCTCCTATCACGAGGATCTCACACACACATGCGGAATCAGAGGATTTAGCCCTTACCATGCATAGGTAAGCGGCTATATATGTTGACATTATACTATTAATAGCTCCCCTTCTGGCTGATACAGCTTCCCACAAATGAACCAGTCACGTATGGAGGGGTTCCATAGAGAGGCTTGGGATGCACGCTTTGGCGCCATCTTTGATTTCACAGAAAGTGGTGTTCTGGTGGGCAGATCAGGGGGAGGTCTCTGTCACATATAAATAGCATACAGGCAACAGTGGAGTCATGCCCCAGACGATGCAACATTTTGCGAAACGCGTCGGGAGACTCTACTGCTGCTACTGAGTGTCTTTGCAAAGCATCAAATCTATGGATTGAATGTAAGTGTACTTGTCTATATTCATTAAAATCCTTTGCGTTATTACGCTATGTGCCATCTCCCTTCTTTTTCCACATGAACTTTATGTGAGTCAAATTCCCTATTGGCTTGAATTTCTGGTATCCCCTCCTGAGCTTGGACCTTGGATATAAGGGTGCGCAGTGTTTATCTGGTTCCATATGCACGGACGTATACATATTCAGCCTGTTTGACCCCATACACGTATGTGTATTGGGTCCACTACATCCAGTAAGCCTCCCCTTCACGTGGTGGTGGTTATGTTACAAGTCACATATTTACTTTGGAAGATTCACTTGCACCTTTTGGAATTGATTTGAATATATGGTTCATCACATCTATTTGGAGTTCTATATATAATTGGACTTTTTATTCATTAATATATTTGGATTTTTATTTATTATTTTTTCTGTGATTCAGTTAATTTTGGAGCACTTGGTTTTTCACATTGTCATACACATAGCGCTGCATTTTTTGTACACTGTTGGTTGGTAGTCTGAATAATTCTTTCAAGTTGTTTAAATTTGCCACAGAGGCTATGGCGTGTTTTACCTATTAGTTTGGCGTTACTAGAGAAGGTAATGGTAGATAGTGTAGAATATATCTGTTCCAAGACCATGTATCTGTGGCTCCCAATGGTGGAGATGATGTCCATGGTGACTGAATGTGAGTGATGGAATATGATCAAGGATAGTGACTATAAAAATAGGACAGGGGGTAAAAAGATGGTGAACAGAATAACATCTAGTCTGTACATATATAGAAATAGATCTAATGACCATAGATGAAAAAGCAATATGCAACACAGTATGGATTGCGATATAAAACATGTACAGGGTGGTTAAGATATATACATACTGGAGGATGAGAGATTGGTCTGCAGCATAAAAAAGGTTTCAGAGATATACATTAAACAAGTAAATATGCGCATGCGTCCAAATCGCTGGTATCACTTGAGTATGGGGTAAAAATAGTGTATGTACAGTATATGTACAAATGAACATGGAGTCCAGGCTTTGGGAATATAGAAAATATAATAATATAATAATAAAATGGGGGGGGGAAGTTATGAGGGGAAAAAAAAGTGGTCCGGATGGGGAATAGTTAAAACAGTCACATATACAGTCTCAGGGCTGCCATCAATGGTAAAAATATTCAACCTTTCTTCTCACACCTTATCTACGGCTGATACTTCTCTTCTTAGTCATGGACTAAACTTTGCTCCTATCAATAAACCCAATCCATTCCTCCTCTTTAAAGACCTTAACTACTACATACATAATCTCACTTTGAAAAGACATTTTCATATCAAACAAGAAAAAGATAACAACAACATCACCAACAATGTCCTGATCAGCCCCCTTCTAACACCACCCGATCCTGACTCAGTGGAACTTCTCTTCGAATCTTTCGAAACCAACACGGATCCCCTCACCGAGGATTTTCTCGATGAAGATAATATCTCAAAACTTTATACCCAACATTTCGCTACCTCACCCCCGGTAGTCCATTCCTCTCTAAAACCCAAATCAATCTTTTTCCCCACTCATTCAAAAGGTCCATATATTGAAAGTTTCTATAGAGTGGTTTACGCAGACCTAGTTAAATTGTGCAATTCTACCTCCTCTTCCAAACACAACAACCTCTCACCATCGGAAACTAAAGCACTAGATCTATTACTACACACTGACAACATTATAATAAAACCTGCTGATAAAGGAGGAAGCATAATCATCCTGGATAAGGCCGACTACCTAAAGAAAGCTTACAGACTCTTGTCTGACGGCACCACCTATACCAAACTCAACAAGGACCCAACTACAGAGTTTGCCAAAGAAGCAGATGTTTTAATATCCAACGCACTCAAAGATGACATTATCTCCAAAACCGAAAGTTCATTTCTACGGAAAAACTTCTACCACATCCCATATTTCTACTACCTGCCCAAGATTCATAAAAACTCACAATATCCACCAGGTAGACCCATCGTCGCAGCTATGAATAGTGTAACTACAGGATTCAGTATGTATATAGACCTATTCCTTCAACCCATTGTTTGCCAATTACTATCATACATTCGTGACAGTACACATCTCCTAGAACACCTGTCCCCCTACAGGTGGGAGCCATCATACGTCTGGCTGTCACTTGATGTATGTTCATTGTATACATCAATTCCACGCACTTTTGGGCTCATGGCACTGGAACAATTCCTGCTTATGGAACCACTCATTAACCCCCGCCAGGCTGACTTTATCAAGCTGGCCACTCAATTCTGTTTAACCCACAACTACTTTAATTTTAATGGAGACTTCTATCTACAATCACAAGGCACGGCGATGGGGGCCAATTTCGCTCCCTCATACGCCAACCCAGCCATGGGTTTCTGGGAGACCCACCATATTCATGCCAATAATCCGTTTGCAGCAAATATTGTCTTTTTCGGACGATATATAGATGACCTTCTTATTATTTGGGATGGTCCCCTTGAGCTTATTCACCCCTTCGTACAACATTGTAACAACAACACCTACGGGCTGTCCTTTACATCCGTCTGTGACCCTTCCACTATAGCCTTCCTGGATCTTGAACTTGGACATGATGAAGACACCATCTTTGCCAGAAACTATACCAAGCCTACCGCTGGAAACTCGTACTTGCACTATAATAGCTGTCACCACAAGAATTGGATTAACAATATCCCTAAGGGCCAATTCTGTCACCTCAGACAGAATTGTACCAGAGATTCGGACTACATTGAACTTAGTACAAACCTCAAAAAGAAATTCATGGACAAGCAATATCCTGAAAATCTGGTTGATGACGCACACAGATTCTACCTCCATGGCAAGCCACCAAAGACTGAGCGAGCCATACGTGATTGCGCGACCAGATTCATTACCACTTTCCACTCTAGACACAAGAACATGGAAAAAATACTATCCAAACATTGGAACATTCTTCAGCAGGATCCACATCTGAAATCCGAACTGCCACCTCACCCCAGAGTTATCTACCGCAGGGCTCCAAATCTAAAGAACAAACTCGCTCCCAGCAAACTCAAACCCACCACCTCATTCACACCTACACCGGTTCTCATACCAATCACAGAAATGTACCAATGCCGTAAACCACTGTGCAAAACATGCAAATTTGTTCAACATGGCCAAAAATGTTTCAGCACTAAAGGGAAAACATATCAGCTAAAGGAATTCTTCAACTGTTCCTCAGATTTTGTAGTGTACGGCCTTAGTTGCCCATGTGGCCTAATGTACGTAGGCCGCACCATACGCCCACTAAGACAGAGGTTTGGGGAACACCGTAGATACATAGAGGGTGGAACAGACCCCCACAGTGTCCCCAAACATTTTGCCAAGGTACATCAAAAATCCACCACAGGACTTCAGGTGTGGGTTATCGAGCAAAACGACAGATCCCTCCCTGCAGCCGAAAGATTCAAAAAACTTTGCGCCCGTGAGACCTATTGGATTTATAGCCTTGATGTCCTCTCACCTGGAGGTATTAATGAGAGTATCGAAGTTCACACCATCCTGTAATACCTCTCCTCTGACTTCCCTGTCCCCTTCTTTAGAGAGATATATATGTATACGTAGGTGTATATATATGTGTATATATATATGTATATGTATGTGTGTATATATATATATATATGTATGTATGTGTTAGTATTATGTTAACATGATTTTGATACGTAATCTTACTCTTGAATTATTTATATATATATCTCACAGGTTATCGTATATATATCTCACGGGTTATCGTATATTGCTCTACCCATACTTGGGGGTGGCGGGTGTTTGTAAGTATAGTTCCCCTGTCCCACTTACCGACTACTGTTCCCAAAGGTAAACTACTACCCCTATCCCGTATCCCCATCCTGTCTTAACCTTCCTCTCTCTCTTCTTTTCTTTCCCCCCCACCTCCCCCCAACCCCCCCCCCTTCTCTCTTCCCTCCCTCCATTATTCCCCCCCCCCCTTTTCTTTCCCCTCTCTCTTTTCTCGCCTCCTCATATTTTAATATATTTTTATATATTTTTAATATATATTTTTTTTAATATATTTTTTTATATATATCTATATATTTTTATTTTTATCGTTGATATATTTCTGTATTCTTATCGTTGCTATGTATTTCTGTATTTTTGTATTTTTGTATTTTTGTATGATGACACATCTCTGTATGATGACACATTTCCTCTACATTAGACCTTACGGTTCCATTTATCTAATCTTCCCCTCCCCTTTCATCATGCACTTATGTACATGCACATCTCCTCATAACTGTATTGACTATTTATCTCCCTTTCTGTCCCAAATATGTACATGCGGGTGTGTACGCTCATGTACATGTGCATGTAGATATAGTTTTTTTCCCTTCCCTCCCCCCACCCACCTCGTATGACCATTTTGATCTATCCTCATTTGCGCATACATTTGTGTACACATGTCTATGTCTTTCCCCTATTTTCCATATGCACAGTTATATGTGTCTTCACGTGCATTTTCACATATGCATACACGTATATTCTTCCCTCCCCATCCCCCCCCTTTTTCCCTCCCCCTCTTCTATGTATGCATATGGATTCTTATGTATACACAAATTATCTATCCCACTTTAATCCATTGCCCTTTTACTTATAATCATTCTCATCCACACGTTTACCACATATATTTATTATATCCCTTTAGATATAGTGCCCAGTATAGTGCTCAGCATTGTTCAGTAGACATGTGCGTTCGTTTTCGTCCGAAAGCATTTTCGTCCGAATTTCAGCTATTTTCGTTATCGTTTTAACAAACGAAAACGAAAGCACAGAATCCGAAAACCGAAAGATCCGACATAAACAAATGCTTTATTTTCGTTTTCGTTGCTACAACAGTTCGATATAGATAGGAGATTCGACGTGACGCTGACAATAACAATCTGTGTCTATCGAACCTGTGGTAGAATGTGCCTAACCTTAACTCTATTAGTCCAAAATTATTCTACATAGGAGAGAAAAGATTCGACATTATAGAGAGAAAAGATTCCACATAGGAGAGAAAGATTCGACATAGGAGAGAAAAGATTCGACATAGGAGAGAAAAGATTCGACATAGGAGAGAAAAGATTCGACATAGGAGAGAAAAGATTCGACATAGGAGAGAAAAGATTTGACATTATAGAGAGAAAAGATTTGACATAGGAGAGAAAAGATTCGACATAGGAGAGAAAAGATTCGACATAGGAGAGAAAAGATTTGTTATTATAGAGAGAAAAGATTCAACATAGAGAGAAAAGATCACTGCTGGAATTGGGTGGGGGAAGTAAAATAAAAATAAAGTTGATGATGAATGTTATTGGCTGATTGTAACCAAAGAGGAGGAGCAGTAAAATAGCTAGAATGACGAAGATTCGACAAAGCATCGAAAGTTAGAAGATTCGACGGTGCAGCAAAACTGTACGACGCTGCAATCGTACATTTCCGGTCAAATGCATCCGCCCATAGGCTATAGAAGAATTCTAACGTTGGTTGACTAGTAATAGTAATGAATAAATATAATTATTACTAGTCATACAACATTAGAATTCTTCTATAGCTTGTGGGCGGAACATTCGACCGGAAATGTATGATTGCAGCGTCGTACAGTTTCACTGCTCCGTCGAATCTTCTTTGAACATTCGACAGACACCATAAGACTTCAATGACAGATTCGACCTTAATTAATTCAGATTTTCGGACGAATGCAATTTCTAACGAAAAACGAAATATATAAAAACGAATTTCGGGAGTAACTAAATAAATGTATTTTTCGGACGAAAACGAAATTCCGAAACGAAATATTTCAGTGTGCACATGTCTATTGTTCAGTATTAAGTTCCATCCACCATATATATGCTCCAGTCTGGCTTGCCATGACTGATAGCTCTCTCTGCTGACACATATCTCTCATCTCTATACTCTAGTCCCGCCCCACTTTTTTCCTTTTTTCGCCCCCTCCATGTCCATTTAAAACCAGCTCCTCCAGCCCCTTACAATTATCCTTATCCTTACGCTTATCACATATATTGTTAGATGTTAGATTTTAGTATATTCCCTTATATATAGTGCTCAGCATTCTGCTTCAATCACCATTTATATGTCTCAGTCTGGCTTTACCAACACGCCATGACTGATAGCTCTTTCTGCTGACACACACAGTTTTTGCCTCCGTACTCTAGCCCCGCTCCTCTGTCCTTTCTCCGCCCCCTCCATGTCCATCAAAAAGTAGCTCCTCCAGCCCCTTCACTAGCTTGACAAAGGAGTGCGACTGCCACGTCACACGCAGCACGCCGGCTCAGGAAACGCGTCGCATGCCAGTGACGTCATCGGCCCTCGCCTGCCGGAAAAAACAACATCCAGGCCGTGTTCTGCAGCATCTCCACCGCCGCCGGCTATTCTATACATCTAAAGCGGTGCAGAGGAAAGAAGAACCAGCAACACAGCGCCCCAGCAGGATTAGGAGACTGATGACTGACCTGATGGCACCCTCTTCCGCACTTGGATATCGTACAATGCCTGTTTTAATCCTCTAAAATGTGAGTTGCTTGTATTGCAATCTCTTATTAAATTGTTTTAAACATCTGCACTCAGAGGCGCCTCTCCCCTTGCTATTCTTCACAGTACCTTTGGAACACGGTTTCTGTTTCCCATTGATGGCAGCCCTGAGACTGTATATGTGACTGTTTTAACTATTCCCCATCCGGACCCTTTTTTTCCCCTCATAACTTCCCCCCCCCATTTTATTATTATATTATTATATTTTCTATATTCCCAAAGCCTGGACTCCATGTTCATTTGTACATATACTGTACATACACTTTTTTTACCCCATACTCAAGTGATACCAGCGATTTGGACGCATGCGCATATTTACTTAAACAAGTAAATATGCGCATGCGTCCAAATCGCTGGTATCACTTGAGTATGGGGTAAAAATAGCCACCAGACAGCTGAACACCAATTAGCCTGATTACAATAGCCTGCTGGGTCCTGGGAGACACCTGCTGGTGGACACTGGAAATGCAGCAAATAGCCCAGAGCAGGATAGTGCCACCAGCAGGTGAACTTAATCCTAACATATTCCCCCCCTTAAGGAGCGGCCTCTGGACGCTCCATAGGGCCCCACCACCAGGGTCTGCAAGCTGAGCGAGTACTCCACTGTCCATGTCCGAAGGCCCGCCGCCGGGGTCCAAAAACTGTCTGGGTTCTCTGCTGGTCAGATCCCTAAGGAGGCGCAACACCAAAGGCATATTCTTAAAAGCAGCCTGTGTCCCAATGCTGGGACACCAAAGGACACCCAACCGCCCAATGCCAGAGTCCCTGGTCCGTGTAGATACCCTGATGTCAGGGCATTACTTAACGATTTGACCTTCTCTCCCTCTGTTGCTAGAGGCCGCTCTGCACTGTACCTGTCCCTCGGGTCTACCCAGCACATAGGTTACCCCAATCGGGTCCCCAAATGCACATGGGATCACAGAGATGACCCCTGGGTCAGGACAAAGATCAAATGCAACACTGTCCTTTCCCATGGGAACTTTACTACCGGGCAGTAACAGCAGATTTGGCTCTCAAGTTCAAAGGGGAGATCTGGACCTCCTGGCCTTGGCACAAAAGGATCCTCTGGCTGAAAAAAGAACTCGGGATGAGCCAAAGTAGGGATCTTAACCCACACAGACAACCCCTTTAGGCCACATAACACTGGATTTTTAGAAGCCTCAGACACAGCAGAATGTGGGAGTTTTACTCCGTCAGAGTCCAGCTTAACCGCAGAGTAGGGATTTGGAATAGTCCAGAGGGGTGACAGCCCCAGAATCAGCATAGTCCAGAGGGGCGGCAGCCCCGGAATCAGCATAGTCCAGAGGGGCGGCAGCCCCGGAATCAGCACAGTCCAGAGGGGTGGCAGACACCAGATCAACAGGCTGGGCAGCGGGCACATCAGACTGGGTAGCAGCCCGGGAACCAGCATAGTCAAGCTGGGCAGCAGCAGCCCGGGAACCTGCCGTGGCAAGCTTGGCAACAGATGGCAGGTCACCCGCAGCAGGCTTGGCAACAGACGGCAGCATGGAGAAGGAATGTACACCATCGGCAAGCGGCAGCATGGAAGAGGAATGGACACCATCATCAGCAGGCGGCATCAGCATGGAGGAGTCATGGACATCATCAGCAGGTGGCAACAAGGAGGAGGCATGAACATCAGCAGCACGCGGCAACATGGAGGAGGCATGGACATCAGCAGCAGGCGGCAACATGGAGGTGGCATGGACATCAGCAGCAGGCAACATGGAGGCGGCATGGACATCAACAGCAGGCGGCAACATGGAGGAGGACTGGATCGCATCAGCAGTCTGCATGGAGGAGGACTGGATCGCATCAGCAGTCTGCAAGGAGGAGGATTTAATCGCATGAGCAGTCTGCAAGGAGGAGGACTGGATCGCATGAGCAGTCTGCAAGGAGGAGGACTGGATCGCATCAGCAGTCTGCAAGGAGGAGGACTGGATCACATCAGCAGTCTGCATGGAGGAGGACTGGATCACATCAGCAGTCTGCATGGAGGAGGACTGGATCGCATCAGCAGTCTGCATGGAGGAGGACTGGATCACATCAGCAGTCTGCATGGATAGTGGCACAGTTATAAGTGCAGGAGACAAGCTTTGTTTCTTTTTCTTTGGCTTAGGTATTAGAGTCCTGCACATAGTTGCCTTGTGCTGACCAGACTGTACTGCTGATGGAAAGGTAGTAACAGTACTAGGAATAATAGAGGGAAGAGTATCAGAAATACAGGAAGAGGCCTGAGATGTTGCTATGGGTAACGGCACTGCAGGGGGAGCTTTCGATGGATTGCATACAGTGCTTACTGGTGGCAGGGTACTTATGTGACTCGTCTTGCACTGGGGATATGATCTCAGACCAAGCTTGTAATAGAGGGTGAACTAAAGTCAGTTTGTCTCTCCCTTGCTAACATTGCTCAATCAAACAGTGCACAGAAGCAATACATTCCAACACCACCTGTTGTGAATAGGCTGCATACTGCTGGAGAAACAAACCTGCACAATGTTTAAGCAACCAACCCAAAAATCCAGCCTGGTACAAAGTAAATGGAGGAGTGAAAATATCATGGCCCTGAGAGGTAACCTGAAATAGTAGCTCAGAACAGACCTGAATGAAAGGTTGTACTTGACCAAATGAAAATCTCCCATCCACGGCTAAGGCATGTGCAGTCAAAATCCCTTCAAGCAGCTCTTCCTCAGTGAGATCTTGCCAAAGTGAATGACACAAATCCTTATTCCCTACTGCAAGTTGCACACAGCAAATAACCTGCACTCTCAGCATTGTGACAAAGGAAAAGCAAAAATCCAAAGCAACTGGCTCTCAGTCCCCAAGTGTAGCTGATCTGGTCATTGGTGGGCGTCACGATTATGTCAGGATCAGTGTCTAAGGTGACCAGACACATAGGCTACACAGAGGAACTGAGACCAAACAAAGGATATATATATTAAAGTGAAATTTATTTACAGTGAGAAATAGCAAACAATGAACACAGCAAACCATGAACACAGCAAACATGAACTACTCCAAACAGAGCCAAAAACCACACTAACAAGAACTGTTGAACCTGAACATATATACATACAGACCAAACTAGGGTCAAGGGTACAAGGATTGCAAGGAAGGGGGATCACAGCTGGGAACAGAACAGAGGAAGGCAGGAGCAAGGCACAGACTAGATCAGGACAAGGCTAAGCAGCAAGGCAGGGACCAAAATCGTGACACGCCAGGGGAAGGGAGGAGAAGCCTTAAGTAGCCACCAGACAGCTGAACACCAATTAGCCTGATTACAATAGCCTGCTGGGTCCTGGGAGACACCTGCTGGTGGACACTGGAACTGCAGCAAAGAGCCCAGAGCAGGATAGTGCCACCAGCAGGTGAACATAATCCTAACAGTAAGGTAGCGGACCTTATCTTGCCGTCGCAGAGGGAGCAGAGGATGAAGCATCTTCAGAAGGCCTTGCAGAAAGGTCTGTGCAACGTGTTCCCAGAGACTGGGAGGTTACAAATTCCTGGTCCTGGACAACGTGTTGCTGAGGCTTCGGTCAGTCAAAGAAGGAGCGGTGGAGAAGGTGGCCGTCTGACCAATGCGCTCAGACAATTTGTTAGTACACAGCCCCAAGGTATGATCGGTTCCAGCAACCATCGCCAGCGTCTGGTTTACATGGTGCAGGAATACCTAGGGGCAAGATCAGACTTGGACACCTTTACCACCGAAAATCCTCTGGGTTACTGGGTCTTGAGGATGGATCACTGGCCAGAGCTTGCACAGTATGCAATTGAGCTACTGGCCTGTCCTGCATCCAGCGTTCTTTTATAACGCACATTCAGTGCTGCTGGAGGCTTTGTAACCGATCACAGGGTGCGCCTGTCCACCGACTCGGTCGATCGACTGACCTTCATAAAAATTAATCAGTCTTGGATCACCACCAGCTACCAAGCACCTGATGCTGATGTAACAGAATATATTTTTTTTAAATGTCAGATCCCTTCAAGACTGCCTATGCTGATGCTGAGTGACTATCCTGTTATGCTGAGTGACTATCCTCTTCCTCCTCAATGATCATGTTGATAGCTTGTAAGAACATTTTTGGTTCTGGGCACTGCCACCAGTGGCTAAGGCCCAATTTTTCAGCCCCTGTTTAACAGGGGCGTGTATTTACAATTTTGGATGCAATACTTTGCAGCAGGGCTCATTCCTGTGCTCCAACTACAGTATCTGTGAGGGTTTGCAGTGTTGTGGCACCAGCACCAGTGCCTAAGGCCCAATTTTTCTGCCCCTGTTTAACAGGGGCGTGTAATTACAATTTTTGATGCAATACTTTGCAGCAGGGCTCATTGCTGCGCTCCAAGTACAGTATCTGTGAGGGGTTGCAGTGTTATGGCACCAGTGCCTAAGGCCCAATTTTTATGCCCCTGTTCAACAGGGGCATGAAATTACAATTCTTGATCTAATAATTCACAGCTGGGCCCATTCCTGTGCCCACCAAACTAACTGTGAGGACTTACAGTGTTGTGGCAACACCACCACCAAAGGCCCAATTTTTATGCCCCTGTTCAACAGGGGCATGTAATTACAATTCTTGATTTAATATTTCACAGCTGGGCCCATTCCTGCGCCCACCAAGAGTAACTGTGAGGGCTTACAGTGTTGTGGCAACACCACCACCACCACCACCACCACCAAAGGCCCAATTTTTCTGCCCCTGTTCAACAGGGGCATGTAATTACAATTCTTGATCTAATATTTCACAGCTGGGCCCATTCCTGCACCTACCAAGAGTAACTGTGAGGACTTACAGTGTTGTGGCACCAGCACCACCACCAAGGGACCAATTTCTCCTACCACTGTTCAACAATGGCATGTAATTACAATTCTTGATATAATAGTTCACAGCAGGGCATTTCAGCGCCCACCGAGAGTAACTGTGAGGGCTTACAGTGTTGTGGCAACACCAACACCTAAGGGCCAAATTTCTGCAGAGTATATACGGCAGGCCCCTACTTTCAAACATCCAACTTACAAACGACTCCTACTTGCAAACGGAAGGAGACAACAGGAAGTGAGAGGAAATCTACCCCTAGGAAGGGAAATTCTCTCCTGTAAGAGTTAATATGGGAAAAAGGTGTCTCTTCTCCCCTGATGCTTTATCACCAATCCTTGTTTCAATAAAAACCCCAAATTTTCAAAAAACATTTGGCATTGGGACGGAAAGTGAGGTGAAATGTTCTGATCAGGTGCACACTGCACAGACAGCAAAACAAATGTTACAGGGGTGATAACCCTTCCCTATGTTTTCCAAAAAGCTTAAAAATTTACTTTTTGGCTGGAGCTACACTTAAAAAATGTACCTGTTCCAAATTACAATCAGATTCTACTTAAGAACAAACCTAAAGTCCCTGTCTTGTTTGTACCGCCTGTATACTGCTGTTCAGAGTATATAGGGCCTTTTTTTAATTTGGGTGCAGGGTTCCCCTTAATATCCATACAAGACCCAAAGGGGCTGGTAGTGGGCTGGGGGGGTACCCATGCCATTTTTCTCAATAATTTTCATCCATATTGCCGGGACCAGACATTATATTAAAGCCGCAAGCAGTTTTAAATTACTTTTTTTCCTTTAGAAATGTCATTTTGTGCAGGGACAGTTCAAAACACGGGAAACACGTGCCACTTCACAGGCATACTTTAGACACCCCCCAGGTACGATATTTAAAGGAATATTTCACTTTTTTTTCACTTTAAGCATCAGTAACGGGCGTTTTTAAAACTTTTTTTGCATTGATACATGTCCCCTGGGGCAGGACCCGGGTCCCCAAACCGTTTTTAGGACAATAACTTGCATATTAACCTTTATAATTAGCACTTTTGATTTTGTACATTCGAGTCCATTGTATTTAATAGGGTTCTAAAGTTTGCACAAACTTTGGGTCCGTTCGCAGGTTCTGGTGCGAACCGAACCGGGGGGTGTTCGGCTCATCCCTATAAAAAAGCAGGCCCGTCAATAGTTTCCAAGAAACGCACTTTAAGGACCAAAATATACCCAAACTCACCATAAACCTCTTTTAAAAAGCATATCACGCCACAAACCCGCTAGTTAAAACCAAAGGGGTTGCCATTTTAAATAAGGACTCTCCGTTTGAATTGAAACAACAACTTATAGACCCTGAAGGCCGCTATATTTCCCTTAAAGGAATGTGGAAATGTTCCCCTATCCCCTTAGCGAATGTGTATTTCCCAAACAAAGCTCATATAACATTTTGTAACAAAATAATGAACAAACTTAGATGGTTTGCAGAAGGTTGTATAATTTTAGGAGGAGACTTTAACCAGTTAAGCCCCGGACCATTTGGTAGCTAGAGGACCAGAGGTGAATTCAGAATTTTGCACTGCGCTGCTTTAACTGTAAATTGTGCGGACATGCAATGTTGTACCCAAACGAAATTTGCGTCCTTTTCTTCCCACAAATAGAGCTTTCTTTTAATGGTATTTGATTGCCTCTGCGATTTTTATTTTTTGCGATATAAACGGAAAAAGACCGAAAATTTTGAAAAAAAATGATATTTTCTACTTTTTGTTATAAGAAAAATCGAATAAACTCAATTGTAGTCATACATTTAGGCCAAAATGTATTCAGCCACATGTTTTTAGTAAAAAAAATGTCAATAAGCGTATATTTATTGGATTGCGCAAAAGTTATAGAGTTTACAAACTAGGGTACATTTTCTGAAATTTACACAGCTTTAAATTTATGACTGCCTATCTCATTTCTTGAGGTGCTAAAATGACAGGGCAGTACAAAACCCCCCCAAATGACCCCATTTTGGAAAGTAGACACCCCAAGGAAATTGCTGAGAGGCATGTTGAGCCCATTGAATTTTTTATTTTTTGTCCCAAGTGATTGAATAATGACTAAAAAAAAAAAAAAAATTACAAAAAGTTGTCACTAAATGATATATTGCTCACACATGCCATGGTTATATGTGGAATTTCACCCCAAAATACATTTTGCTGCTTCTCCTGAGTATGGGGATACCACATGTGTGGGACTTTTTGGGAGCCTAGCCGCGTACGGGACCCCGGAAACCAAGCACCGCCTTCAGGATTTCTAAGGGCGCAAATTTTTGATTTCACTCCTCACTACCTATCACAGTTTCGAAGGCCATAAAATGCCAAAATAGCACAAAACCCCCCCCAAATGACCCCATTTTAGAAAGTAGACACCCCAAGGAAATTGCTGAGAGGCCTGTTGAGCCCATTGAATATAATTTTTTTGTCCCAAGTGATTGAATAATGACAAAAAAAAAAAAATTACAAAAAGTTGTCACTAAATGATATATTGCTCACACATGCCATGGTTATATGTGGAATTACACCCCAAAATACATTTTTCTGCTTCTCCTGAGTACGGGGATACCACATGTGTGGGACTTTTTAGGAGCCTAGCCGCGTACGGGACCCCGAAAACCAAGCACCGCCTTCAGGATTTCTAGGCACACATTTTTGATTTCACTCCTCACTACCTATCACAGTTTCGAAGGCCATAAAATGCCAAAATCGCACAAAACCCCCCAAATGACCCCATTTTGGAATATAGACACCCCAAGCTATTTGCTGAGAGGAATGGCGAGTATTTTACAGCTCTCATTTGTTTTTGAAAATGAAGAAAGAAAATATATATATATTTTTTTTTTTTCAATTTTCAAAACTTTGTGACAAAAAGCGAGATCTGCAAAATACTCACAATACCTCTCAGCAAATAGCTTGGGGTGTCTACTTTCCAAAATGGGGTCATTTGGGGGGGTTTTGTGCTATCTGGGCATTCCATGGCCTCCGAAACTGTGATAGGCAGTGAAAAGTGAAATCAAAAATTTACACCCTTAGAAAGCCTGAAGGCGGTGCTTGGTTTTTGGGGTCCCGTACATGGCTAGGCTCCAAAAAAGTCTCACACATGTGGTATCCCCGTACTCAGGAGAAGCAACAGAATGTATTTTGGGGTGTAATTCCACATATGCCCATGGCATGTTTGAGCAATATATCATTTAGTGACAACTTTGTGCAAAAGAAAAAAAAAATTGTTGTTTTTCCGCAACTTGTGTCAACATATAAAATATTCCATGGACTCGACATGCCTCTCAGTATATAGCTTGGGGTGTCTACTTTCCAAAATGGGGTCATTTGGGGGGGTTTTGAACTGTTCTGGCATTTTATACACAACATTAGGAAGCTTACATCCACTCTTCTAACCACTTGAAGACAAAGCCCTTTTTGACACTTTTTGTTTACATGAAAACATTATTTTTTTTGCAAGAAAATTATGTTGAACCCCCAAACATTATATATATATTTTTAAAGCAAAGGCCCTACAGATTAAAATGGTGGGTGTTGCATTTTTTTTTCTGCACAGTATTTGCGCAGCGATTTTTCAAACGCATTTTTTGGGTTAAAAAATACACTTTTTTTAATTTTAATGCACTAAAACACACTATATTGCCCTAATGTTTGATGAAATAAAAAAGATGATCTTAGGCCGAGCACATAGATACCAAACACGACATGCTTTAAAATTTCGCACAAACGCGCATTGGCGACAAACTACATACATTTTTAAAAGCCTTTAAAAGCCTTTACAGGTTACCCCAGTAGATTTACAGAGGAGGTCTACTGCTAAAATGATTGCCCTCGATCTGACCTTCGCGGTGATACTTCACATGCATGGTGCAATTGCTGTTTACATATGACGCCAGACCGACGCTTGCGTTCGCCATTGGGCAAGAGCAGGGCAGGACAGGGGTGCTTTTTTTTTTTTTTTTTTTTATTATTAATTTTGCTTTTTTATTTTATTTTTAAATTGTTCCTTCCAAGTATTTTTTTTTTATCATTTTTATTGTTATCTAAGGGAATGTAAATATCCCCTATGATAGCAATAGGTAGTGACAGGTACTCTTTTTTTGAAAAAAACTGGGGTCTTCTAGACCCTAGATTTTTCCTCTGCCCTCAAAGCATCTGACCACACCAAGATCGGTGTGATAAAATGCTTTCCCAATTTCCCAATGGCGCTTTTTATATCCGGGGGGGGGGCATTCCCTCCCACTGCTTGTAAAAGCAGTCCAGAGGCTAATTAGCCGCTAGGATTGCTTTTACATGAAAGCCGGCCGCAGGCTGAAAAGAATGATACCAAGATGATACCTAAACCCGCAGGCATCATTCTGGTATAAACATTCAAAGTCCAGCAACATACCAGTACGTTGCTGGTCCTTGTTGGACATGTATTGTAATCTTTTTATTTCACATGCAGCCAGTTGGCTGAACGAAAAAAGAGATTGATCGGTGGGTATGCCCACCATTAGAATACCGCCCTTCATCCACCCACTTCCAATGATGGGCATACACGCACCATTTATATATGCCGAAGCATGGGGGCATCCTCCCGCAAAAAAGTTATGCCGCACACACATGGTCGGACTTTTCCACGGGCAAGCCACCGTCGGAATTTCGACCGTATGTACGCGGCATTAGGAGCAAAATCGCTCCTCCGCCCCTGCTGCCCCAATGCTTCGGCATATTTGCTTTTTTTTTTAACTGTGGTGGTGAAATCACCTCCTACAGCACTGGAGTCGCAGGGATCAGGCCTGTCTCTGCGAACGCTGCAGTTATGTGTGTTTTTGTTTTGTAAGTGACAGTGATCGATCGATACTGCACTTGGGTGGCCTGGGCTGGACGGAGGGGCAAAACGCAGGTGCCAGCAGGTATCTGGGCTGATCCCGCTAACACTGCGTTTTTGGGAACCCTAAACTGCTGGGGGCGCTATTATAGATCTGATCAGATCAGATATTGATCTGTTCAGATACTATACCACTAAGGGTGGTGTATGCTTCACACGTGGGTGTTAGCGTTACTGGCACTAACCTGACGCTGCCTGGGGTGTGACTCAGACCCTCTCTGACGCTAAAACCTAATTGATATCACCCGCCGGGCGATCAGGGGGTTAAACCTTTATTGGGTTATATACACGGCGGGTGCCCTGACACTATAAAAAGCAAACTAACTAACCAGCGTCACCCGTAACACTTATATGGTGATCACTGGTGAAAGGGTTAACTAGGGGCAATCAGGGGGTTAAAACCTTTATTAGATAATATATGGGGGTACCTGACGCTATAAAAACCTGCGGCGAACCTAAAAAAAATTACCAGGTACCGGTCTGCATCACCGACACTAAGACAGCGTTTAGAAAAACGATTGCTTAGCGACAGTGGTGATGGGGGTGAAAGGGTTACCTGGGGGGGCGATCAAGGGGGTTAAACCTTTATTAGATAATATATTGGGGTACCTGACGCTATAAAAACATGCGGCGAACCTAAAAAAAAATACTGGCTACGATCTGCATCACCGACACTAAGACAGCGTTTAGAAAAACAATTGCTTAGCGACAGTGGTGATAGGGGGTGAAAGGGTTACCTGGGGGGCGATCAAGGGGGTTAAAACTTTATTAGATAATATATTGGGGTACCTGACGCTATAAAAACCTGCGGCGAACCTAAAAAAAATTACCGGCTACCGATCTGCATCACAGACACTAAGACAGCGTTTAGAAAAACGATTGCTTAGTGACAGTGGTGATAGGGGGTGAAAGGGTTACCTGGGGGGCGATCAAGGGGGTTAAACCTTTATTAGATAATTTATGGGGGTACCTGACGCTATAAAAACATCAGGCGAACCTAAAAAAAATTACTGGCTACGATCTGCATCACCGACACTAAGACAGCGTTTAGAAAAACAATTGCTTAGCGACAGTGGTGATAGGGGGGTGAAAGGGTTACCTGGGGGGCGATCAAGGGGGTTAAACCTTTATTAGATAATATATTGGGGTACCTGACGCTATAAAAACCTGCGGCGAACCTAAAAAAATTTACCGGCTACCGATCTGCATCACAGACACTAAGACAGCGTTTAGAAAAACGATCGCTTAGTGATAGTGGTGATAGGGGGTGAAAGGGTTACCTGGGGGGCGATCAAGGGGGTTAAACCTTTATTAGATAATATATTGGGGTACCTGACGCTATAAAAACCTGCGGCGAACCTAAAAAAAATTACTGGCTACCGATCGGCATCACTGACGCTAAGACAGCGATCAGAAAAATGATCGCTAAGTGACAGTGGTGATAGGGGGTGAAAGGGTTATCTGGGGGGTGATCAGGGGGTTAAACCTTTATTAGGGGGGGTTAGGGGGCTACACTGGACCTAAGACTAAACTTTGGTGACACTTTTACAGTCACAAATGTCACTGGTTGCAGTGATCACTAAATAAATGGTCACTGCAATCAGTGACACTGTGACTGGGGGCTGGGGGGTGATCTGGGGGGTGATCTGGGGTGTCTGGGGGGGCCTGGGGGGGGCGATTTATGTCCCTATGTGTCCTGGTGTCAGTGTAGTGTTGTGTGCACTGACCTGATATCTTCTCTTGTACGGCGCTCGGTATATGTGAGCGCCACACCAGAGATGACATCACTTCCTCCTGCTCCCTCTGTCTGACACAGACAGAGGGGGCATTTCCATTCGCCGGGAGCGATCGCGAGGGGGTGGCCAGAAACGAATGGCTGCCCCCTCATCCCGGAACGCTCCCGGACACTTAGCCACCGCTCATTGTACAGAAGGGGGGTCCGATTGGACCCCCCAACTGTACAAAGGCAATCACGTACACTCTACGTGATTGTGCCTGTCGGTGCCATTCTGCCGACGTATATATACAGTGAGCGGTCGTTAAGTGGTTAATATCCCCCTTTCACCACTTCAAGACACATCAACAGGTCACTCCCATGTCTCATACAAAATTCTAAAACGCATTAAAGTTCTATTGCAATCTTTAGCTCTGGTAGATGCATGGAGATCCATACCCCCACAGGTCGAGACTATACATACTTCTCTCCCCCTCACAAAAGGTATTCAAGAATAGACCTAATTTTTGTATCCCAGAGAGATCTGATTAACCTAGTTAAAGCTGACATTGGAATCATTGCGCTATCGGAAAATGCTCCCACCGCTATCACCTTAACACTCAACCCGCCCAAACAGACAACTTTTAATTGGAGACTTAATGCAGCCCTATTTACTGACCAGACAATACACGATGACATTCATGAATCCATCAAAGCCTACTTTATGACTAATGCAGATTCAGATACAAATCCCCATAACAATTAGGAAGCGCATAAAAGTGTTATCAGAGGAGAACTAATAAAATGGGGTGCGAGAAAGAAAAAAGAAAGATATAAGGAAATCACTACACTTTCTAACACAATCACTAAACTAGAAACACAACACAAGCAATCCCTTACCACTTATGCCCTGTACACACGATCGGATTTCCGATGGAATAAAATCTGATGGAATTTTCTGTCGGAATTCCGATGAAGCTGACTTCCATCAGTCTTGCATACACACCATCAGGCAAAATTCCGACCGTCCAAAATGCGTGACGTACAACACGTATGACGGCACTATAAATGGGAAGTTCAAATCCAATGGCGCCACCCTTTGGGCTGCTTTTACTGATTTTGTGTTACCGCGTGTTAGTAAAAGTTTGGTGTTAGCCGATTCGCGCTTTTCAGTCTGTTACAGCATGATGAATGTGCTATCTCCAATACGAATGCTAGTTTTACCAGAACGAGCACTCCCGTCTTCTAATTTAGTCTGAGCATGCGTGGATTTTTCTGGAAAAATGTCCGATGGGGCCCACACACAATCGTTTTTTTCCGATGAAAAAAGTCCATTGGACATTTTTTCATCGGAAAAAACGATCGTGTGTACAGGGCATAAGGTGGAAAAGGAACTCACTCAATGTAGGAACTCCCTGAAGCAAATTCTAGATTTCAAAACCCAAAAATATATTTTCTTTCGGAAAAGTGTTTTTTACAAACACGGAGACAAGAGTGGGAAACAGCTCGCCAGGGCTCTAAAGGATGCAAAAACGGCAAATCACATTCATCCTATACGTAACAAAGAAGGGACACTTGAATATAAACCTGAAAAAATAGCAGAACTCTTCCATGAGTTCTACTCCAAACTATACAATTTACCTCCCCAACATAAACCGACCCACATAACGCACTCGAAGGAAGAAACAATCTAAAAAAATAAAACAGCAAAATCCCCTCCTTAAACACGGAGGATATAAACAATCCAGATGACCCCCATCACCATCATAGAATTACAGGAAGCGATCAAAGAATTAAAAACAGGGAAAAGCCCGGGTACGTATGGATTTAGGAAAAGTGTACCGCTCAAAGGTTCCAGGTTCCTTCAATTAGCTCCCGCCCTGCTCCACTTCCAGGTGCTGGCTATGCTCTGATGCTTGAGGAGAAGAAGTAATCTGGACTGCCGCACTCTGGTAAAACGTATTATTTAATGAAGAAAATTAAAATGCCAAAAAAAATTCCAAAAAAGAAATAAATAAACAATCCATCCAAAAACAATCAAAAGTGAAGGGACATGCAGGGTGACAGCTAACGCGTTTCACATCAGGGTGTGATGCTTACTCATTGATTGTTTTTGGATGGATTGTTTATTTATTTCTTTTTTGGAATTTTTTTTGGCATTTTAATTTTCTTCATTAAATAATACGTTTTACCAGAGTGCGGCAGTCCAGATTACTTCTTCTCCTTACGTATGGATTTACATGTCAATACTATAAAATTTACACACAACTCTTTTCAAACCCCTCATAAGAGCTTTCAACCACCTGTCAAAAAACAACAATGATTCCAACGCTCTTCTAATGGCACATATAGCTGTTGTCCGCAAACCAGATAAAGACCAAACAGACTGTGCAAATTTTAGGCCAATCTCACTTTTAAATGTGGACATTAAACTTTTAGCGAAAATCATAGCCAATAGAATAAAAAACCCTTTTATAAAAAATTATTGGTCCAGAACAAGTCGACTTTATGCCTGGTAGGGAAGCCAGAGACAATATAACCAAAACCCTAAATTTTATCCACTACTCCCGTAGGTCAAAGATCAAAGACCTTTTGTTGTCCACTGACGCTGAAAAGGCCTTCGATAGGGTCATTTGGGACTACATGATATCTACATGCTCCCACATAGGCCTAGGTGAAATTATGTTAAATTGGATAAAGGCCCTCTATCAAAAACCACAAGCAAAAATGTAAATTAATAACATATTATCTGACCCAATAAATATACAAAACGGCACACGACAGGGCTGCCCCCTTTCACCACTACTTTTCATCCTGACCCTAGAACCCCTTATCAGAACTATAATCTTATCCTCCGAAATTCATGGTTTCAAACTTCATAATAGAGAATATTAAATAGCTGCATACGCAGACGACCTACTGTTCTTCATCACACAACCCCATATTTCTATACCCAACCTTAATTTTTTTTTAAAAACATTTGGTTTTATATCCAACTTTAAAGTAAACCAATCCAAATCTGAGGCACTTAAGCTCAACTTACCCCTGATAAATTACATATTTTAAAAGGTAATTACAACTTCAAATGGGAACAAAACACCCTCAAATAACAAGGAATTAAATTAACGCCCAACATTGAGTCTCTTTTCTCAGCCAATTTCACCCCTTGTTAAATTCTATAACTAATGATCTACAAAAATGGACCCCGAAATTATTTTCATGGTTCAGAAGAGCCGCAATTTTAAAAATGACTATCCTTCCAAGACTGTTATATTTCTTTAATGCATTACCTATACCAATTGCCAACTCCTTTTTCTCCAGACTATTGAAGTTACAAAGAAAGTTCTATGGGCTGATAAAAGACCTAGGATAAATTTCCGCCTTCTCACTCTACCCAAAAACAAAGATGGCATAGGTCTTCCAGACTTCAAAAAATACTATTTTGCCACCCACATTACTAGAATAATTGATTGGCACTGTCATAGCCAAGATAAAGACTAGATACATCTTGAACAGTTGCACAACAAACAACAATTATTGTACTACCCATGGTCTATCCACTCCAAATCCACTAGAAACATAGAACATCCCCTGGTAGCTACCACGTTGAATATCTGGCATAAAATTGCCCCACAACAAAATTGCCCCACAACAAAACCAATCAACGGAACAAACACTCAACTCCTTAAACAAAGCATTACTACAAACAGCAGACACAGTCGCTCCGAAACGTAGAGCAGTCATCCGCATAAACAATTCGGGCTGGTTTAATGACACTCTTTCTTTACTGAAGCAAGAACGCAGAAGAGCTGAAGGAGCCTGGAGAAGAAACTCAACAAAGGAAAACCACACAAACTACAAAGCACTCACTAATAAATACTACAAAGCAATCTTCAAAGCAAAAAAAAAATACTTTCTCAAACACCATCTCAAAAGCCTTAAACCGACCTCGTAATCTTTTCAAACTAGTCGATCAGACTATGAACCCTATCTGCCTAGAACCTCCAGCAAACGAAACTCAAGAATTCTGTAATGAGCTATCGGATTTTTTTATCGACAAAATCGAAAACATTCGTTAAATAATTCAACAGAAAAAAACAACCAACATCACTCAGCCAAAGCAAGAAGAGGAAATCAATACAAACATTATACAATTGACGATATTTTCGCTGGTCCCGATCACCATCGACACCACCAAAAACATCATCAGAAGCCTCCGAGACAGCACATCACCAAATGACATCATTGCTACAAAACTCCTGAAAGAATGTACCGACATCTTGGCACCCGCCATAACACATCTCGTAAATCAATCATTCAAAGAAGGTATTATTCCGATCTCCCTAAAGCAAGGCATAATCAAACCCCTCCTAAAGAAACCCAACCTCGACCCCAAAGACCCAGGCCGGTAACAAGTCTTAACACCATCTCCAAGATCATGGAGAAAGCAGTAGTACAACACCTACAACTCCATTTGGGCAACCACAAACTCTTGGACCCACTACAATCAGGCTTCCGCCCAGGCCATGGCACAGAAACAGCGCTTCTCAAAATATGGGATGACGCCCTCGAAGCAGCAGATGACGGAGAATCATGTCTCCTGGTGCTGCTGGATCTCAGGTTCTACTCCAAACTATACAATTTACCTCCCCAACATAAACCGACCCACATAACGCACTCGAAGGAAGAAACAATCTAAAAAAATAAAACAGCAAAATCCCCTCCTTAAACACGGAGGATATAAACAATCCAGATGACCCCCATCACCATCATAGAATTACAGGAAGCGATCAAAGAATTAAAAACAGGGAAAAGCCCGGGTACGTATGGATTTAGGAAAAGTGTACCGCTCAAAGGTTCCAGGTTCCTTCAATTAGCTCCCGCCCTGCTCCACTTCCAGGTGCTGGCTATGCTCTGATGCTTGAGGAGAAGAAGTAATCTGGACTGCCGCACTCTGGTAAAACGTATTATTTAATGAAGAAAATTAAAATGCCAAAAAAAATTCCAAAAAAGAAATAAATAAACAATCCATCCAAAAACAATCAAAAGTGAAGGGACATGCAGGGTGACAGCTAACGCGTTTCACATCAGGGTGTGATGCTTACTCATTGATTGTTTTTGGATGGATTGTTTATTTATTTCTTTTTTGGAATTTTTTTTGGCATTTTAATTTTCTTCATTAAATAATACGTTTTACCAGAGTGCGGCAGTCCAGATTACTTCTTCTCCTTACGTATGGATTTACATGTCAATACTATAAAATTTACACACAACTCTTTTCAAACCCCTCATAAGAGCTTTCAACCACCTGTCAAAAAACAACAATGATTCCAACGCTCTTCTAATGGCACATATAGCTGTTGTCCGCAAACCAGATAAAGACCAAACAGACTGTGCAAATTTTAGGCCAATCTCACTTTTAAATGTGGACATTAAACTTTTAGCGAAAATCATAGCCAATAGAATAAAAAACCCTTTTATCAAAAATTATTGGTCCAGAACAAGTCGACTTTATGCCTGGTAGGGAAGCCAGAGACAATATAACCAAAACCCTAAATTTTATCCACTACTCCCGTAGGTCAAAGATCAAAGACCTTTTGTTGTCCACTGACGCTGAAAAGGCCTTCGATAGGGTCATTTGGGACTACATGATATCTACATGCTCCCACATAGGCCTAGGTGAAATTATGTTAAATTGGATAAAGGCCCTCTATCAAAAACCACAAGCAAAAATGTAAATTAATAACATATTATCTGACCCAATAAATATACAAAACGGCACACGACAGGGCTGCCCCCTTTCACCACTACTTTTCATCCTGACCCTAGAACCCCTTATCAGAACTATAATCTTATCCTCCGAAATTCATGGTTTCAAACTTCATAATAGAGAATATTAAATAGCTGCATACGCAGACGACCTACTGTTCTTCATCACACAACCCCATATTTCTATACCCAACCTTAAATTTTTTTTAAAAACATTTGGTTTTATATCCAACTTTAAAGTAAACCAATCCAAATCTGAGGCACTTAAGCTCAACTTACCCCTGATAAATTACATATTTTAAAAGGTAATTACAACTTCAAATGGGAACAAAACACCCTCAAATAACAAGGAATTAAATTAACGCCCAACATTGAGTCTCTTTTCTCAGCCAATTTCACCCCTTGTTAAATTCTATAACTAATGATCTACAAAAATGGACCCCGAAATTATTTTCATGGTTCAGAAGAGCCGCAATTTTAAAAATGACTATCCTTCCAAGACTGTTATATTTCTTTAATGCATTACCTATACCAATTGCCAACTCCTTTTTCTCCAGACTATTGAAGTTACAAAGAAAGTTCTATGGGCTGATAAAAGACCTAGGATAAATTTCCGCCTTCTCACTCTACCCAAAAACAAAGATGGCATAGGTCTTCCAGACTTCAAAAAATACTATTTTGACACCCACATTACTAGAATAATTGATTGGCACTGTCATAGCCAAGATAAAGACTAGATACATCTTGAACAGTTGCACAACAAACAACAATTATTGTACTACCCATGGTCTATCCACTCCAAATCCACTAGAAACATAGAACATCCCCTGGTAGCTACCACGTTGAATATCTGGCATAAAATTGCCCCACAACAAAATTGCCCCACAACAAAACCAATCAACGGAACAAACACTCAACTCCTTAAACAAAGCATTACTACAAACAGCAGACACAGTCGCTCCGAAACGTAGAGCAGTCATCCGCATAAACAATTCGGGCTGGTTTAATGACACTCTTTCTTTACTGAAGCAAGAACGCAGAAGAGCTGAAGGAGCCTGGAGAAGAAACTCAACAAAGGAAAACCACACAAACTACAAAGCACTCACTAATAAATACTACAAAGCAATCTTCAAAGCAAAAAAAAAATACTTTCTCAAACACCATCTCAAAAGCCTTAAACCGACCTCGTAATCTTTTCAAACTAGTCGATCAGACTATGAACCCTATCTGCCTAGAACCTCCAGCAAACGAAACTCAAGAATTCTGTAATGAGCTATCGGATTTTTTTATCGACAAAATCGAAAACATTCGTTAAATAATTCAACAGAAAAAAACAACCAACATCACTCAGCCAAAGCAAGAAGAGGAAATCAATACAAACATTATACAATTGACGATATTTTCGCTGGTCCCGATCACCATCGACACCACCAAAAACATCATCAGAAGCCTCCGAGACAGCACATCACCAAATGACATCATTGCTACAAAACTCCTGAAAGAATGTACCGACATCTTGGCACCCGCCATAACACATCTCGTAAATCAATCATTCAAAGAAGGTATTATTCCGATCTCCCTAAAGCAAGGCATAATCAAACCCCTCCTAAAGAAACCCAACCTCGACCCCAAAGACCCAGGCCGGTAACAAGTCTTAACACCATCTCCAAGATCATGGAGAAAGCAGTAGTACAACACCTACAACTCCATTTGGGCAACCACAAACTCTTGGACCCACTACAATCAGGCTTCCGCCCAGGCCATGGCACAGAAACAGCGCTTCTCAAAATATGGGATGACGCCCTCGAAGCAGCAGATGACGGAGAATCATGTCTCCTGGTGCTGCTGGATCTCAGTGCAGCATTCGACACAGTAGACCACAAAACTCTACTCATTCGCCTTAAAGAAGTAGCAGGAGTCACAGTCTCAGATCTACCCTGGTTTGCATCCTTCCTAGAAAATCATTCTTAAACAGTGAAACTAGGAGCCTTCACCTCTGAAACTCACGCAATTTCTTGCGGAGTCCCTCAAGGATCACCCCTGTCACCCGTGCTCTTCAACATATACCTCTGCCCACTCCTCAAAATCATCAGCAAACAGGACCTGTGCTACCACTCATACGCTGATGACACTCAACTCTATTTTCGCATCACCGAAAAAAAAGAACAATATCACGGACTTGAAAAATGCCTCACATTGATCGATGATTGGATGACTGAGAGCTCCCTCAAACTCAATGGATCCAAAACAGAATTTCTTCTCCTCCACGCAAACTGAAAGACAAAAGCCAAGACTTCATGGACACCACCCACCATCCTTCGACAGACCATTACCCCGAGCACCAAAGTCAAAAGTCTCAGAGTCATCTTTGACTCGGAGATGTCCATGGATGCACAAATAGGATCAGTAGTCAGCGGATTGCACCATCTCCTCCGCCTGCTGCGTAGACTCATCCCCTTCATTCCAGAAGAGGACATAGTAGTAGTAGTTGGAACAATCATCAACTTCCGACTCGACTACGCAAACTCCCTCTACATAGGACTACCTAAATACCAGATTTCATGCCTACAAGTCGTCCAGAACACGGCAGCTAGACTGGTAACAGGAAAAAACCCTGGGAATCCATCACCCCTTCACTGAGGACCCTTCATTGGCTAACCGTACGGGTCGGGTCACTTTCAAGACCCTCTGTCTCACCCACAAGTGCACACAAGGAAACGCTCCTCAATACTTATGCGAGAAAATAAAACCCTACACTAAATCGCATTCTCCGATCAACCAACCAAACCCTTCTCCACATCCCCAAGTCCCGCTACAAATCGAAGGGAGAACGAAGATTTGCAGTCCAAGTACTACAGCTATGGAACGCTCTACCCACAAACATCCTAATGGAAGAAAACCATCGGGCCTTCAGGAAAAAACTTAAGACCCACCTCTTCTGAAGGATTAGGATGACACTGAATGAAAAAAAGTGCCTTGAGGCTATTTAGTTTGCATTTGTAGCGCTATACAACTTATTCACTCACTCACTCACTCAACATAAGCTAGCTTCAATCCCAGGCCCATTGACGCCAATTGCTAATAAGACGGATTTTCTTCCGGGTCTAAACCAGAGAACACTCCCGTCCCCAGACTGCAACTCAAAACTCCTAGCCACCCATTGTCATAGTGGAAACAAGGTAAAACCATTAGAAACTCTAAAAACAGAATACGGAGATTCATTCCCTGGCCTCTGGTTTTATACACAACTTTTTCTGCTCAACAGCAAACATAAGGCCTCATACTGCCTACAGCTGACGCCCTTAGAATATATTTGCTATAAGAGATCCCAGATCTTAAAAACATCTTCGATGGCTTATACATGGTTGAATCATTCAACACATGATGATGATAAAAAACATAAAGAAAAATGTGAAGATGACCTGGGCACTAAAATCAGCCACACCCAATAGGAAAAGGCATGTATTCTGGCTAGGGATGAGCTGAACACCCCCCAGTTTGGTTCGCACCAGAACTTGTGAACAGGCAATAAATTTGTTCGAACATTCAAACACCGTTAAAGTCTATGGGACTCGAACATGAAAAATCTAAAGTGCTAATTTTAAAGGCTTATATGCAAGTTATTTTCATAAAAATAGTTTGGGAACCCGGGTCCTTCCCCAGGGGACATGTATCAATGCACAAAAAAGTTTTAAAAACGTCCGTTTTTTCGGGAGCAGTGATTTTAATAATATACGTCGGCAGAATGGCACGGACAGGCACATCAACGTACCTGTACGTGCCTGCCTTCCCGCAGGTGGGGGGTCCGATCGGACCCCCCGGTACATGCGGCAGTCGGTATCGCTTCAGGAGCGATCCAGGATGGGGGGCCGCCATTGGTTTCTGGCCACCCACTCGCAATCGCTCCTGGCGAATGAGATGCTTCCCCTGCCTGTGTAATGTAAACACAGGCAGGAGAAGTGATGTCATCTCTCCTCGTGACGGTCTTTTCGTCCGGCGCGAGGAGAGGAAGACATCTCACAGTAAGTTACACCAACAGCCCACTGACAACAGTACACATAGGCACACAAATCACCCCCCAGTCACCCCCAGATCACCCCCCAGATCACCCCCAGTACCCTAATGACACAGTGTGACCATTGGCAGTGGTCATTTTTTTACTGATCACTGCAATCAGTGTCATTTGTGACAGTAAAAAGTGTCAGGGCAAATAGCTTTAGGTCCCTTTAGGTCCAGGGTAGCCCCCTAACCCCCCCATATAAAGGTTTAACCCCTTGATTGCCCCCCAGGTAACCCTTTCACCCCCTATCGCCAGTGTCACTAAGCAATCGTTTTTCTGATCGCTGTATTAGTGTTGCTGGTGCCGCTAGGTAGCCACTTATTTTTTTTGGTTCGCCGCCAGGTTTTTATAGCGTCAGGTACCCCCATATACAACCTAATAAAGGCTTCAACCCCCTGATTGCCCCTAGAGTTAACCCTTTCACCAGTGATCACCGTATAAGTGTCACTGGTGACACTGGTTAGCCAGTTAGTTATTTTGTTATTTAGGTTACCCGTCAGGTTTTTATATAGCGTCAGGTACCCCCATATATTACCTAATAAAGATTTTAACCCACTGATTGCCCCTAGTTAACCCTTTCACCAGTGATCACCGTATAAGTGTTACGGGTGACTCTGGTTTGTTAGTTTGCTTTTATAGCATCAGGGCATCTGCCGTATATAACCCAATAAAGGTTTAGCCCCCTGATCACCCGGTGGGTTATATCAATTAGGTTTTACCGTCAGTTAGGGTCTGCGTCGCCCCAGGCAGTGTCAGGTTAGTGCCAGTAACGCTAACACCCACGCGTGAAGCATACACTTCCCTTAGTGGTATAGTATCTGAACAGATCAATATTGGATCTGATCAGATCTATACTAGCGTCCCCAGCAGTTTAGGGTTCCCAAAAACGCAGTGTTAGCGTGATCAGCCCAGATACCTGCTAGCACCTGCGTTTAGCCCCTCCGCCCAGCCCAGCCCAGTCCAGCCCACCCAAGTGCAGTATCGATCGATCACTGTCACTTACAAAACACAACACACATAACTGCAGCGTTCGCAGAGACAGGCCTGATCCCTGCGATCGCTAACAGTTTTTTTGGTAGCATTTGATACAGTTTCTGACAGTCAGGTGCTTTTTTACCTGTGAATCTTACTAGTGTACCAGTAAATTTAGAGCCCAAAATTGCAAATCGAAGGTACACTAGTGAAGAGGCCTACACGTTTCTAAGCATGACAGATAGTGAAGAGGAGGTCACTCATCTGTCAGAATCAGGCTCAGAATATGATCCTGTAGACAACAGTGGCTCCATGACGGTCAGGCGTACCCGATCCCAATCTTCTGATGTTGTTGAGGAGCAAGAACCTCAGGGCTCTCATATTATGGAGCAGAGAAGTACTAGCACCGCTATTCCTTCTGGTGAACTGGCAAGCACCAGCGGCCTAGTACACCCTGGACGTACATCCAGCACTGCAGTAACACTTGGTGATGTGGCGAGTCCCATAAGTGCAGTTCAAGCTGGCGAGGTGGCAAGCACAAATAGTGTCCCGCTGCCACCAAGAAGAAGACAAAGGCAGGCCCATAGTGCCCTTCCTGCAGAATTTGCCAATCCTGATTGGGTCCCCACCACTTCTGCAGCACCCGTACTTCCCCCATTCACTGGCCAACCCGGTATTCAGGTGGAAACAGCTGATTTTACGCCACTTGATTATTATTTTCTGTTTTTCACAGAAGATCTCTATAGATCTATTGTGGACCAGAGTAATTTATATGCTGGTCAATTCATCGCTCCTAATCCCCAGTTGCCTTCCCTTGCCAGATATTGGAAACCAATTACGGTGTCCGAATTTAAGACCTTTCTGGGCCTTTCCCTCAACATGGGCACACATAAATTCTCGTTGTTGCTGAAAGTTACAGGTCAGTATGTGTGTGAGAGTAGACATGTGAGCACGTCTGCTGTCTGAGCTCTCATGCTGCCCTCAGTCTCTCACTAGCAGACCGCCGCCTAACATCGTCGAGCTGGCAATCAGCAATTAGCTGCTAGCGGCGTGTTGCGGTGTAACTGTGTAGCTGTGTAGCTGTGAGCTGCTTGCGGTGTGCAGTAACAGACTTGAAGCTGTGCAGGAGAGTGCTGTCACTCATGAAGAGAAACCTTCTGAGACTGGGACTGGGATCTCCTGCTCCGGCTGCCGTGTACTGAAATCTCTCTCTGAAGCTTCTAAGCCTTGAAGTTCTGTTTCCTGCCAGTGCTTGTGCTCATGCTTAAGATGATTTGCGTTACCTGGAGGTGAACGTGTCAGATGCCATGCTTATGCCTGAGGCTGTGTTGTATTATGTGGTGACCTCTTGATCCCTCTTGATCCCCTGGGGAGCTGGTCAGGTTCACGGAGCTGATTATAGTGGACGCTGCTGCTGGAGCTGCCTGGAGTCTGTCGGTACTGCTGGGGCATACGGTGAGACACAATCCTAATCCTATCGAGTGCAATCAGGTCACTCCTGTAGTCAATGTGGACTCATTTGGAATTATGAGCCCTAAGCCGTGAGTACCCAGTTATACCAAGTTATACTGATACCTCAGATACTTCAGATACTTCAGAAACTTCAGGAAAATCAGAAGGGCTGTCTATTAGACATTTGGAAAAGTGGAGTGAGTAGGGAACAACCCCTCCATTGTATCAACTGTGTAAACTGTATGAACTATGCTTGCTATATGCGGGGTTACGAGCTACATTGCTCTATAGCTATTTTGCAATACTGCTATATACCTGCACTACTATACTGAGCATTGATAGACTGTTATTGCTACTCCCATTTTTTTTTTTGATATTGTAACTCACAAAAAAAAGAGGGGGAGACAAATCTATCTAATCTATCTGATCTCTGAAATTTTTCTTTAACATTGTGCTGGGGAACTCATAACTGTGTCATCTGTGTTTGCTTCTGGCTATTAGCTACATGAAACATTATTGAAACATTACTGCACTGATACATAGCCATATGGCCACATAGCTACTTTTCACATAGCTATATTGCTACATTTAACTGTTTCAAGGAATATGTGATAGCAAATACTATTGAACAAAACTGCTGAATAAGATTTAATAATATACAAACTAATATTTAAAAACGTTGACTACGTGGAACAGTGCTGTATGAGAGCCATTTGGAGTGAACCCTGTGAGTACTGAGATACTTTGGATACCCAGAAAATTTCAGAAAAGCTGCAAGGGTGCACCTCTACACATATAGATAACAAGATAACCAGATAACCAGTGAGGTAGAGCTGATTAGGAGACCCCCCTGATTTGCAACATTGGTATTAACTGTTCTTGTCACCTATTACTTGCAACAGGCTATTTTCTACTTGCTGATTGCTAGACATGTGCATTCGTTTTCGTCCGAATGCATTTTCGTCCGAATTTCAGCTATTTTCGTTATCGTTTTAACAAACGAAAACGAAAGCACAGAATCCGAAAACCGAAAGATCCGACATAAACAAATGCTTTATTTTCATTTTCGTTGCTACAACAGTTCGATATAGATAGGAGATTCGACGTGACGCTGACAATAACAATCTGTGTCTATCGAACCTGTGGTCGAATGTGCCTAACCTTAACTCTATTAGTCCAAGATTATTCTACATAGGAGAGAAAAGATTTGACATTATAGAGAGAAAATATTCGACATAGGAGAGAAAGATTCGACATAGGAGAGAAAAGATTTGACATTATAGAGAGAAAATATTCGACATAGGAGAGAAAAGATTCGACATAGGAGAGAAAAGATTTGTTATAGAGAGAAAAGATTTGACATAGGAGAGAAAAGATTCGACATAGGAGAGAAAAGATTCGACATAGGAGAGAAAAGATTCAACATTATAGAGAGAAAATATTCGACATAGGAGAGAAAAGATTCGACATAGGAGAGAAAAGATTTGTTATTATAGAGAGAAAAGATTCGACATAGAGAGAAAAGATCACTGCTGGAATTGGGTGGGGGAAGTAAAATAAAAATAAAGTTGATGATGAATGTTATTGGCTGATTGTAACCAAAGAGGAGGAGCAGTAAAATAGCTAGAATGACGAAGATTCGACAAAGCATCGAAAGTTAGAAGATTCGACGGTGCAGCAAAACTGTACGACGCTGCAATCGTACATTTCCGGTCAAATGCATCCGCCCATAGGCTCATTAATGTTGGTTGACTAGTAATAGTAATGAATAAATATAATTATTACTAGTCATACAACATTAGAATTCTTCTATAGCTTGTGGGCAGAACATTCGACCGGAAATGTATGATTGCAGCGTTGTACAGTTTCACTGCTCCGTCGAATCTTCTTTGAACATTCGACAGACACCATAAGCCTTCAATGACAGATTCGACCTTAATTAATTCAGATTTTCGGACGAATGCAATTTCTAACGAAAAACGAAATAAATAAAAACGAATTTCGGGAGTAACTAAATAAATTTATTTTTCGGACGAAAACGAAATTCCGAAACAAAATATTTCAGTGTGCACATGTCTACTGATTGCTACATTTACAGGCTATTTGTCACGAGCTACTGGACAATTGTTACATGCTATATTTCTACATCTGCTACAATTGCTGTTACATTCGTTTTTTTGCTATATCGCAGGGGTGCGATACTGCTATACAGCGACAACGACGCATTGATAGATTGATACTTTTTTTTTCCTTTTTTTTTTTCTGTTTTTTAAAAAAAAAATTATATCGGAACCAATGAATTGCTAAGGAAAAGAAAAAAAAAGAAAAGTATTACAAATCGATTTGACTTTTTGGACTTTTTTTTGTTTCCTCCCCCTGCCCTATTTCTAGGAGAACTTGGAGAATTCTTAAGTGTGTCATTTGTGTTTTTTGTATCTGTGATCTTCTATAACTGGGTAACTATACGCTGATAAAAGATGAGTAAAACAACTAAAAAGAAAACTCAAAAACTTGCAGCATCCGAGCCGCTAGATAAGAGGTCAGATATTGGAACCTACTTCCGAAGTACTCGCTCACACAAGCACAGTTACAATAATAGGTCCCCCAATAAGGCGGGAGGGATGAGAAGTAATAGGAATGGGCATATAACTTCACAATCACAACGCTCTTCGCATAGTCCTAGCAGTCCGTCTCAGGTACAAGATAGAGACAGTACAGAATCAGGAAGTGAAGAAGAATTCCCAGCTATGGATACTCGCTTGGAGAAATATGTAAATTCACTCCCTACTAAAAGCGATATGGAGAACATGTTTTTCAAGATGGAGGAAAGTCATCAAAGAGACCTGGCTGAATTAAATAGGAGTCTCAGAAGTTTTCATGAACGAGTGGACGCAGTGGAACAGGTTATCCCCTCATTAATGACGGCATACTCAGTGATGCAAACAATCATTACTGATCATCATACGCAAATACAGGACATATGGTCACACATGGACGACATGGAAGACTGACAGAGACGAAACAATATTCGTCTCAGGGGTGTTCCAGAGGCAATAGGCCAAGAAGCGCTCCTACCTTTAGCTACAAAGGTATTCAATGAACTCTATAACCACCATTTATACGACCTACTACATTCCTTAAGGTAAATACTTTATACTACACAATTTTGACCCACTCCTTACTTTATTAGTTGTTTTGGAGTTCAGCAACATCACCATTTAATCTCCAGTTGTTGCTTTTTTCACCTCTTGTTTGATATGTTCAATCCCATCACTTTTACATTTGTTATGGGCCCTACACCTTAGTTTGCACTCAGTCAGCTGATACCACTTTTACTTCACTGTTTCTATTTCCCATTTAATTGGTACCTTCACCATCCCACCGCCCTACGGGCTGTGCTTATCACTTGTATAATTTATCGCCATTATCACTCACACACCACAATTTAACCTGCCAATTTCTTTAGATAACTATTTTTCTTTATTTCTATACCACACCCATGTGTGTGGTTACCTACATATATGGAACCAAAAAACGTAAAACCAAGTCACTGCTAGGTACACCGTGACAAACAGACCTGTTTGGAATAAGTCTATACACCTATACCATACATACATATATACTCTTACTTTATACTCTTGCCAGTGTGTTAAGAGATAATTTATCAAAAATTCTCGCATTCTATATGGTCACTGATTGGGTGTTTATTGCAGATGCTAACTCTTCCGTCCCCTGGAGGGCGTCACTGCTGCGGCTCCTTGCAGTCCCCTTGGATCGGGCCCATCCCCTTTGGGATAGGCAGGGGCGGCCACGGGGGGCCCCCGGACTGCTCCACAACCCCCATCTTTCCTGACCCTGGGATCACCCTTTCCACTCTTTAGCGGTAAATATGTCAGCATTTAGAACCTATATGGTATTCATGATGTGATGATATGTTTTACAAGTCTGATCATATGCAATGTGTCTTCTGGAGCTAATTGTCCCCCTGATGATGACCACATACAGGTCGAAACGCGTCGGTAATTTTGCACCTTAGCATCTCGATATGCAACCACATGCTTCAATCTCTGTACTACTTGGATATACGCTTTGTTGTGGAATGTATACTGTACCATTGGGCCAGCCCTCTTTTTTATATATTTTTACTGACATATGATCTATGCCTATATGCTGCATTGTAATTATTATACCATTACTGTGTGATTCCCAATAAATGTACTGTTTTTCTGTTATCCATTGTACAGTTTTCTGATACCGCTGTCCAAAGCCCCACTGGGGAATTTGTCCCTTCTTTCTTTCAATGAACTCTTAGGCAAGCCAGTTACGGATCATATCGAAATTGACAGGATCCATCGCATACCAGGCTCATTAAATCCTGCTATGGCTCAACCAAGAGATGTGTTATGTAGGGTGCATTTTTACAAATGTAAAGAGGAGCTCCTAAATAAAGCACAAATTCATGGTCCAAAAGACTCAAATGGTGTACAAATCACGCTCTACTCAGATCTTTCTCGACGAACTCTTGCCAAACGGAAATCCCTACGCCCCCTTACTAGAGCGTTGGCTGAGGTCGAGATCAAATATAGTTGGAGATATCCGTTTCACTTATTGGCACGTAAAAATGGCCGTGCCTATATTCTTCGATCCCCAAAAGACCTCCCCGCCTTCTGTAAAAATGTGGGCATTCAACAAGTGGAATTAGATCCATGGCCCGACCCCCCCATGCCTAGGGCCCCGGAGTTACCAGCGTGGGAGCCATGGAAATTAGGAAGATCCCCAAGACATTGAAGGAACAAGAACGAAAGGGAAGAGAAGGGAGAGAAAGATATGAGGGGAATGAGAGGGATGAAAGGGATAAAAGGGGAAAAAATTAAATAACTGTTCATGTTTCAGTCACTAAAATTAAGAAATGTCTCTTGGTGTTCCTCCATCGTGTATGGGACATATATATATATCCCTAGGTGAATGCCATTTCTTTTTTTTTTTGGACGATATGCAAATATGGTCATGAGAGATTTTGTTGATTTATAGCGTTGATTAATGATGTATAGAGTAGGCTGTGTTTAGTTCTATTTTGCATAGGTATGGTGGAAACTATATATGGGGGGGAGCCTCCTTTCTTTTTTTTTTGTTTTGTGTTTTTTTTTTTTTTTGAATACTTAGATTTGGGCATCGGGATGGCGGAGGGGAGCGGCCCAGTGGGCAGCCGGTCACCCCCCGGGGCGGGATAGAGGTAAATGGGGCCCGTTACGCTCCCAATGGGTGGACCGGAGCATACTGAGCCACATATTGCTGTAGATATAATAACTAAAATAAGTTCTGCCATACTAGATTAGTCAATTAAAGAATGTAAAAACATGGTGTTTTGGATTAAATGCGTGTATAGGTAATAGAATGAGACTGGGGACAAGGGGAGCCCAGACAGGGTGCTGGACTGCTCTCTTTCTTTTTCTTGTTTTTTTATTTATTTTATTTTTTATTTTATTTTTCCTTTTTCTTCTTACCATTGGGAGCACCAACAACCAGGAGGTTGGGGGTGCGGGACATTTACATTTTTTTTAGTATTTTTTTTACCCAATGGAATTGGTATTAAACCGTGGAATTACAGATCCTCCGGGATGCACCGCGACATTTAGATATGCGGTAGTATCCACTGTATTTCTGCTACTAATGGGAGGGATGTCTATTATTTTCTAAAGGTTTTTGTGTGTCTTTTTTCTTTTTTTTGTGTGTCTTCGTCTTGTGGGTTGATGTTGTTGTTTTTTTTGTATTTAGTTCATATTTTTTTCCTCGGGGGGCCCGCTCTGTAGACGGATATCATGCCTGCTTGAGCCCTATCTCGATCCACCATGAGGAGCCTTAAGTTTGGATCCCTGAATGTCAGGGGTCTGAATATTCCGCAGAAAAGATCACAAATAATATATGATATGCATAAGCAAAAGGTGAATATTATTTTCTTTCAGGAAACTCATTTTAAATCTTCGTCGGTCCCTAGAATGCCCACTAGGTATTATTCTAGATGGTTCATGAGTCATAATCAAATAGGAAAATCAAGAGGGGTGGCGATTGGTATACATTCCTCTATCCCAAGCTCTGATGTTCAGGAGCAGATTGACCCTGAGGGTAGATATTTGTTTATTAAATGTAAAATCTTTGATCAGCTATTTACATTGGTTAATATATATGCACCCAATCAGGGACAAGGCACTATGATGTCGGCGGTTTTAGGGAAACTTAGAGATTTTGAGGAAGGAGTCTTAGTTATGGGAGGTGATTTAAATTTAACGATGGATCCGGCTATGGATACCTCAACGGGCAATCTACATATCTCACGCGTTCGTTTGAATAGATTAAAGTGGACGTTTCATTCGTTTCAACTAGTAGATGTTTGGCGTGCATTACACCCTGGAGATAAAGATTATACGTGCTACTCTGCGACCCATAATACGTATAGGATAGATTATTTCCTGGTTTCACATCGTATGTTGGACTGGGAACCGTGGTCCGAGATAGGCATACAAAAGTGGTCTGATCATTTCCCCATATATTTTGCGGTGAAGATTCCAAACACTATAAAACCTAAATTTACTTGGAGATTAAACGAGAATTTGTTAAATGATACGCTGACAGTTGGGGCCATGGAGGAAACAATTTCAGCTTTCTTTAATGATCATAAAAATGATACAACAGCGTCCCCTATAAAATGGGAGGCCTTAAAATGTGTGTTGAGGGGAATACTAATATCACATGGTACAAGATTAAAGAAGGAAAGGGTTTCCACCATGGCCACCCTGTTGAAAGAGATCCATGAATTAGAATTGGAACATAAACAATACTTAGGGGTTGCTATCTTTCAATCTCTTCAACAAAAAAGATTAAAATTGTACTCATTACTTGATCAGGCCTATGTGAAACATAAGGAATGTACACAACATATGATGTACGAACATGGAAATAAGTGTAGTAAAGCACTCGCCCGATCTATTTCTAAGAAACAATCTAGAACCTATATCCCAAAGGTGCAGTGCCCTCAGCGTGGTCTTGTATGTGCCACAGAACAAATCGCCTCCACCTTTCATGAGTATTACTCCTCATTATATAATTTAAAGGATACAAATTCAGTAAGATCAGATAGAATTAGTTTTGCCCAATTCTGTGACTACATACAGAGCACTGGCCTGCCAAATATGCCAAAGGAGAAGGCAGAGTGCCTATCGACTCAATTTACACTGGCAGAAGTCACCCAGGCCAGTAAATCATTGAAGCCAGGCAAGAGTCCGGCACCCGATGGATTCTCAGGAGTATTTTATAAACAATTTGGAGAACTTCTTAACCCTGTTCTGTGTAATTTGTTAAATGACATAACAGCAGACTGCCCATTCACTAAACAGACCCAGGAGGCGCATATTACACTTATAGCTAAACTTGAAAAAGATCCTACTCAGTGTTCCAGCTAGAGGCCCATTTCTTTGATTAATGTGGACCTAAAAATATATGCCAAAGTGTTGGCTGCACGTTTACAAACAGTGATACCAGGTTTAATAGGGTTAGATCAGGTGGGATTCATACCGAAGAGGGAAGCGCGGGATAACCTCTTGAAGACCAGCCTTTTGATACATTATGCCCGGAGATCCAAGAGCCCGCTCTGTTTGTTAGCCTTAGACGCTGAGAAGGCTTTCGATCGTTTAGACTGGAAGTTTATGGCAGCGTCTTTGGAACAAATAGGACTCCCAGGAGAATTTATACAGAAAATAATGTCCCTTTATACAGCTCCGTCAGCAAGAATAAAGGTTAACGGGACATTATCCCCACCTGTTGAAATCTCAAATGGGACACGCCAGGGCTGCCCGTTGTCACCATATTTGTATATCCTGGCCATGGAACACCTGGCGGTTGCGCTTCAGTCAAATTGTTCAATTCAGGGGGTTCAGGTGGGCAATAACTCTTATAAACTGAGTATCTTCGCAGATGATTTACTTTTATATGTATCTAATCCAAAAATAGCTTTTCCGAATATTCTCTATGAATTGGAACAGTTTGGCCTTTATAGCAACTTTAAACTAAATGTTGCAAAATCTCGATGTCTCAATATTACGTTATCAGTAATAGATAAAGAAACGCTAGAAAATAACTTTCCCTTTCAGTGGGAATCACAAGCTCTCAAATATTTAGGAGTGAATATCACCTCAGTAGAAGAAAAAATGTATGGGTTAAATTATCTCCCTTTACTAAATTCTACAATTAATAGATTGCAGCTTTTGGCTAAAAGGAAACACTCATGGTTAGGGAGAATGGCAATATACAAGATGGATATTCTGCCACGCTTCCTATATTTATATCAAACACTGCGTATAGCGCTACCACAGAGTTTTTTTCAATCTTTAAGATCGAGCTTACTTCGCTATCTTTGGCGGAATTCATCGGCAAGATTGCAATATGATATTCTGGTAAAGCGGAAGACAGAGGGAGGAGCAGGGTTACCGCAGATGGAACTATATGATATAGCTGCAGTGTTGGCTAGAATACTGGATTGGTTCCACTGTGGGAGTACAAAACTATGGGTAGCCATAGAACAGAAAATAATAGAACTCCCGCTGGTCTCTCTTCCATGGACTTTACCGAAACTGCGTTTTGTGGAACAAACACCTCCACCTTTGACCCAGTCTTTATTGAAAGTCTGGGATAGGACGGTAAGAGGGTGGGGTGTTTCTTCAATACCAGGTCCATTAACCTCAATAATGGGTAACCCAGATTTTCCTTCCGCGCTGTCATCAGATGGTTTCTAAAATGGATAAAGCAGACTCCCTCTCCAATTATACAAGCTTTGTCATCAAAAGGACTCCAGCCACTTAACATGATAATGAACAATGAATGCAGATATGCGGGTCAGTGGTTTCATTATCTGCAGCTTCAACATTATTACAGTCATCTATCTAAAAGCACTCTATTACACAGGGACTTAACACCATTTGAGTCCCTGTGTAATGGGACAACAGGGTGTTCTAACACCATCTCCACGATATACGATATACTGCTGTCATACGCTACCCCAACTAGCCCCTATTACATCAGAGATTGTGAGAGAGAATTGGGCCATTCGATTTCTGTAGAAGATTGGAAGAAAGCTTATGCGTTAACCTTTAAATGTAGCTCCACAACTTTTATACAAGAAAATAATTATAAAATATTAACTAGATGGTATAGATGCCCGGCAAGGTTAAATAGAATTTCACAGATTTATCCTAGGGAATGCTGGCGATGTGGAGGAGATGAGGGTACAATGATCCATATCTGGTGGACATGTCCCCAGATTAAAGAATTTTGGGATATTGTATTCCAGATCTGCTCCTATGTCACCGGGGTATCTTATGATAGATCTCCAGAAATAGCCTTACTATCCATATATCCAGGAGCTTTGAGAAAGGTTACAAAGGGATTGTTTTCTAATCTAATATCTGCCGCGCGAATAATCATACCCAGATACTGGAATATAAGAGTTGCTCCCACTATTCAAGAGTGGGTAGCCGAAATTAACCAAATAAAAAGAATGGAGGAAATAACAGCAAGTAATCAGGAACACTATTACAAGTTTATGGAAATTTGGTCACCTTGGATCGACTTTTTAAACTCAGAGATTCTGAGACTCTACTTGTGAAAACGAGTATGATGGGGATTTGGTTAGGCTGGGTAGGCGTGGCATGGTGTGGTATGGAGTCGGGAGGGGGCTTCCCAGAGGAATGTGTAAGTATGTCTAGGTCTATATCTGTGTGTATTTTTAAAAAAAATTGTGTTATGTGTAATGTTCTTTGTGTTTTTGGTTTTGTGTGTTTGGGCTGATACGATTCAGAATCACTTGATAGCACAAAAAAATTACTATGAAGGAAGGGATAAAAATCTTTAATTATTCAGTATCTCTCTGTTTTGTATTTTTGCTTTTTGATCTGATAGTAGCTATGCAATAGAGAGTAAAACTCTAGGTGATGTGTTGGGAATAATCCAATTCTAAAACAGGTATATATACACATGATTATGTTTTCTATGCGCTATGAGTGGAATCTGTATGTAAATTTATAAAACTCGTAATAAACAAATTCTCGTTGTTGCGTGCCTATTGGTCCACGCGCCCAATTGACCATATGCCCGGGTTCTCTGCCTCCATGTCCAGGAAACGATACGAGCAGATCTTGCGGTTCATGCACTTCAACGACAATGAACTTTGTCATCCTCGTGGAGACCCTGAATACGATCGGCTCTTCAAAATTCGGCCCATCATAAACCACTTCAACGCACATTTTGTAGCCTTGTTTACTCCTGATCAAGTTGTCTGCGTTGATGAGTCCCTGATTAAATTTTCTGTCCACTTGTCTTTCAAACAGTACCTTCCCAGCAAGCGTGCCAGATATGGGGTCAAGCTCTATAAGTTCTGTGACAGGGCAACAGGCTATGTATGGAGCTTTATGGTTTATGAGGAAAAAGATAGTCACGTAGAGCCGGAGAACTGCCCAGATTACATAGGTAGCGCTGGCAAGATAGTGTGGAACTTGGTGTCACCCTTATTCGGAAAGGGGTACTACTTGTATGTGGACAATTATTACACGAGCTTGCCACTTTTTAGTCACTTGTTTGATCATCAGATTGGAGCACGTGGTACCGTGCGACCTAATCGCCGGGGCTTTCCCCAGGGGCTTGAAGATTCCCGTCTTAGGCTGGGGGAGAGAGCCTGCTTGAAGTATAATAATTTGCTAGCCGTGAAGTGGAGGAATAATAAGAATGTTTTCATTCTTCACGCAGACACGACAGTGCAAATTTGTACGGCGACTGGTGTTGTGGAGAAACCCCTCTGTGTCCACAAATATAACCAAAATATGGGAGGGGTGGACCTCAACGACCAGTTGTTGGCACCGTATCACAATGCCCGTAAGGCGAGCCGCTAGTACAAAAAATGTCTCTATACTTATTTCAATTGTCTCTGCTGAACACTCATGTGCTATACAGAGCTTCAGGCGGGACTTTATCCTTCCTTAAATTCCAGGATGAGATAGTCACAGACCTCCTGCATCCAGGCAGTTCTGCACCTCACCATTCAGAACCAAATGCAGTAAGCCAGCTGCATGAGAGGCATTTTCCGTATGTCCTCGAGAGTACCCCTACCCAATGAGCCCCCCAAAGAAGATGTCGTGTCTGTACCAAGCGCGGATTTAGGCGTGACACCCGTTATTATTGTCCACGCTGTCCTGACAATCCTGGTCTTTGCATTGGTAAGTGTTTTGAACGCTACCACACACTAGTGAAGTTTTAGCATAGGGTACAGCATTTCACAGACTAGGACACACTTACACAGGGTCTCCCAAGATGCCATCATATTTTGAGAGACCCGAACCGTTACAGTTGTTACAGTTACAAAAAAAAGTGTAAAAAAAAACTTAAAAAAAACCACAAAAAAATATAAAAAAATAAAAAAATAAATAGTTGTTTTGCAATGAAGAGGGGCGTGACCTGGCAAAGCCTAATGGCAGGCCTCCATTCCTGATATAAATTGCAGGAAAGGAGAGAAAATGGGACTTTAATTGAGGCCCGCCATATCAATTAAAGTAAACTAAAGGCATATATGTAAAATGAATATTTTCATTGTTTATTAAAGTCGAAAATTCATATCAAAATAGGCATAAATAGGTAGTCACATGACTTACACTTAATTTGTACTGCTCATAGCATAAATTGGAAAAATAAATTGACATGACATAAACAATATTTTACAGACATGTATGCATAGAAAGACCAACTGTATTTTGGGGTATGTAGCACTCGACGCGTTTCATCGCGTTGCAGCCACTCATCAGGAGTGTAATGCGACAATATAACTGCAAAGAAATATAAACAATTAGAAAATGCCCTTAAAAAAGGGGAAGAAAGGTTATTTTCCCAAAGGAATTTCAAAACGTTAGTAATAAGTCGCCCCAGGATTGGGTCCAACCACTGCATGGAAGTTGGTGGGGATCTCAGGTGTCTCCCCCGGGGTTGAGGCGGGAAATTCCTCCAAAGACAAAGGGAAGGAGCCAAAAGGAAGCCGGATGGCCACAGCATGATCCAGTGTGATATGTGTGCATTTGGCATGCTAGGTGTCCTGCAGGGATGTATAAAAGTATGTATAATTAGTAATAGTGACAGTCAAATAACTGTTCCCTTAAGGGGACTATATGTGAGTAAGGATGGATGTAGATGAAAGTAATTGATTAGCCCAAAAATGTACCTGTGATGAGTGCTTCATGGATCAACTTGTGTGAGGTTATCCTTCCAAGTGATAGAATCATGCATAATGAGCCATCAGCTGACTCAGGCTTATATCCCCAGTAAAGGGCGGAGTCCTGCCAACGTCATGCTCATCACGATATTACTGCCAGGGGGAGGCAAGGAACCTCATCTGCACGGCATGTCTGCCCGCAGCGGGTCCACGCCCACCTCGTCTGCAGCGTGAGATGGAAAAGGGACGTCCACAACATTGAGGCGTCAATGGACGCCACAAGCGGGATGTCAATGCATGACGCCAATGTGCAGGAGGTCAATCCCCGCCCCCATCGAACGGAAGAGGGTGAGGAAAGGACTGCCGCACATCACAACACCAGAAACAAAACAAATGGACCCCCAACAACCATGGACTGGGCTAACTAGATGGTGATGGGAATAGTATGAAGGGAAGGCACTAAAAACAGATCCAAAGAGAAAGAAATGTATAATGTAAATAAAATAAGATAAATAGAGTAAAGGAGCAAAGCTAAAAAGCAGGAGTATATAGAGATACTCAATATGGGGGAAATATTGGGCATGACAGGTCACTAATGGGGGTGTTTTCCACCCACATAGTTTTGTAAAGAAGGGGGGCGTGACCTGGCAAAGCCTAATGGCAGGCCTCCATCCCTGATATAAATTGCAGGAAAGGAGAAAAATGGGACTTTAAATGAGGCCCACCATATCAATTAAAGTAAAGTAAAGGCATATATGTAAAATTAATATTTTCATTGTTTATTAACCACTTAAGCCCCGGACCATTTTGTAGCTAAAGGACCAGAGGTGATTTCAGAATTTTGCACTGCGCTGCTTTAACTGTAAATTGTGCGGACATGCAATGTTGTACCCAAACGAAATTTGCGTCCTTTTCTTCCCACAAATAGAGCTTTCTTTTAATGGTATTTGATTGCCTCTGCAATTTTTATTTTTTGCGATATAAACGGAAATAGACAGAAAATTTTGAAAAAAATGATATTTTCTACTTTTTGTTATAAGAAAAATCGAATAAACTCAATTTTAGTCATACATTTAGGCCAAAATGTATTCAGCCACATGTCTTTAGTAAAAAAAAATTCAATAAGCGTATATTTATTGGTTTGCGCAAAAGTTATAGCGTCTACAAACTAGGGTACATTTTCTGGAATTTAGACATCTTTTAGTTTTCATTTCTTGAGGTGCTAAAATGGCAGGGCAGTACAAACCCCCCCCAAATCACCCCATTTTGGAAAGTAGACATCCCAAGGAAATTGCTGAGAGGCATGTTGAGCCCATTGAATATTTTTTTTTTGTCTCAAGTGATTGAATAATGACAAAAAAAAAAAAATGACAAAAAGTTGTCACTAAATGATATATTGCTCACACATGCCATGGTTATATGTGAAATTGCACCCCAAAATACATTTTTCTGCTCCTCCTGAGTACGGGGATACCACATGTGTGGGACTTTTTGGGAGCCTAGCCGCGTACGGGCCCCCGGAATCCAAGCACCGCCTTCAGGTTTTCTAAGGGCGCAAATTTTTGATTGCACTCCTCACTACCTATCACAGTTTTGAAGGCCATAAAATGCCAAAATAGCACAAAACCCCCCCAAATGACCCCATTTTAGAAAGTAGACATGCCAAGGAAATTGCTGAGAGGCCTGTTGAGCCCATTGAATATTTTTTTTTTGTCCCAAGTGATTGAATAATGACAAAACAAAATAAAAAATTACAAAAAGTTGTCACTAAATGATATATTGCTCACACATGCCATGGTTATATGTGGAATTACACCCCAAAATACATTTTGCTGCTTCTCCTGAGTACGGGGATACCACATGTGTGGGACTTTTTAGGAGCCTAGCCGCGTACGGGACCCCGAAAACCAAGCACCGCCTTCAGGATTTCTAGGCACAAATTTTTGATTTCACTCATCACTACCTATCACAGTTTCGAAGGCCATAAAATGCCAAAATAGCACAAAACCCCCCAAATGACCCCATTTTGGAAAGTAGACAACCCAAGCTATTTGCTGAGAGGCATGGTGAGTATTTTACAGCTCTCATTTGTTTTTGAAAATGAAGAAAGAAAATACTTTTTTTTTTTTTTTTTTCAATTTTCAAAACTTTGTGACAAAAAGCGAGATCTGCAAAATACTCACAATACCTCTCAGTAAATAGATTGGGGTGTCTACTTTCCAAAATGGGGTCATTTGGGGGGTTTTGTGCCATCTGGGCATTCCATGGCCTCCGAAACTGTGATAGGCAGTGAGAAGTGAAATCAAAAATTTACACCCTTAGAAAGCCTGAAGGCGGTTCTTGGATTTTGGGGTCCCGTACGCGGCTAGGCTCCCAAAAAGTCTCACACATGTGGTATCCCCGTACTCAGGAGAAGCAGCAAAATGTATTTTGGGGTGTAATTCCACATATGCCCATGGCATGTTTGAGCAATATATCATTTAGTGACAACTTTGTGCAAAAAAAAATAAAATTTTTTATTTTTTCCGCAACTTGTGTCAACATATAAAATATTCCATGGACTCGATATGCCTCTCAGTATATAGCTTGGGGTGTCTACTTTCCAAAATGGGGTCATTTGGGGGGGGTTTGAACTGTTCTGGCATTTTATACACAACATTAGGAAGCTTACATCCACTCTTCTAACCACTTGAAGACAAAGCCCTTTTTGACACTTTTTGTTTACATGAAAACATATATTTTTTTTGCAAGAAAATTATGTTGAACCCCCAAACATTATATATATTTTTAAAGCAAAGGCCCTACAGATTAAAATTGTGGTTTTTTTTCTACACAGTATTTGCGCAGCGATTTTTCAAACTCATTTTTTGGGGGAAAAATACACTTTTTTAATTTTAATGCACTAAAACACACTATATTGCCCAAATGTTTGATGAAATAAAAAAGATGATCTTAGGCCGAGTACATAGATACCAAACACGACATGCTTTAAAATTTCGCACAAACGCGCATTGGCGACAAACTACATACATTTTTAAAAGCCTTTAAAAGCCTTTACAGGTTACCCGTTAGATTTACAGAGGAGGTCTACTGCTAAAATTACTGCCCTCGATCTGACCTTCGCGGTGATACCTCACATGCATGGTGCAATTGCTGTTTACATATGACGCCAGACCGACGCTTGCGTTCGCCATTGGGCAAGAGCAGGGCAGGACAGGGGTGCTTTTTTTATTATTAATTTTGCTTTTTTATTTTATTTTTAAATTGTTCCTTCCATATTTTTATTTTTTTATCATTTTTATTGTTACCTCTGCCCTCAAAGCATCTGACCACACCAAGATCGGTGTGATAAAATGCTTTCCCAATTTCCCAATGGCGCTTTTTATATCCGGGGGGGGACATTCCCTCCCACTGCCTGTAAAAGCAGTCCAGAGGCTAATTAGCCACTAGTATTGCTTTTACATAAAAGCCGGCCGCTGGCTGAAAAGAATGATACCAAGATGATACCTAAACCCGCAGGCATCATTCTGGTATAAACATTCAAAGTCCAGCAACATACCAGTACGTTGCTGGTCCTTGTTGGACATGTATTGTAATCTTTTTTTTCATGCAACCAGTTGGCTGAACGAAAAAAGAGATTGATCGGTGGGTATGCCCACCATTAGAATACCGCCCTTCATCCACCCACTTCTAATGATGGGCATACATGCACCATTTATATATGCCGAAGCATGGGGGCATCCTCCCGCAAAAAAGTTATGCCGCACACACATGGTCGGACTTTTCCACGGGCAAGCCTCCGTCGGAATTTCGACCGTATGTACGCGGCATTAGGAGCAAAATCGCTCCTCCGCCCCTGCTGCCCCAATGCTTCGGCATATATGCTTCTTTTTTTTTAACTGTGGTGGTGAAATCACCTCCTACAGCACTGGAGTCGCAGGGATCAGGCCTGTCTCTGCAAACGCTGCAGTTATGTGTGTTGTGTTTTGTAAGTGACAGTGATCAATCGATACTGCACTTGGGTGGCCTGGGCTGGACGGAGGGGCAAAACGTAGGTGCTAGCAGGTATCTGGGCTGATCCCGCTAACACTGCATTTTTGGGAACCCTAAACTGCTGGGGACGCTAGTATAGATCTGATCAGATCAGATATTGATCTGATCAGATACTATACCACTAAGGGGGGTGTATGCTTCATGCGTGGGTGTTAGCGTTACTGGCACTAACCTGACGCTGCCTGGGGTGTGACGCAGACCCTCTCTGACGCTAAAACCTAACTGATATCACCCGCCGGGCGATCAGGGGGTTAAACCTTTATTGGGTTATATATACGGCGGGTGCCCTGATACTATAAAAAGCAAACTAACTAACCAGCGTCACCCGTAACACTTATATGGTGATCAATGGTGAAAGGGTTAACTAGGGGCAATTAGGGGGTTAAAACCTTTATTAGATAATATATGGGGGTACCTGACGCTATAAAAACCTGCGGCGAACCTAAAAAAAATTACTGGCTACCGATCTGCATCACCGACGCTAAGACTGTGATCAGAAAAATGATCGCTTAGCGACAGTGGTGATAGGGGTGAAAGGGTTACCTGGGGGGCAATCAAGGGGGTTAAACCTTTATTAGATAATTTATGGGGGTACCTGACGCTATAAAAACCTGCAGCGAACCTAAAAAAAAATTACTGGCTATCGATCTGCATCACCGACACTAAGACAGCGATCAGAAAAACGATCGCTTAGCGACAGTGGTGATAGGGGGTGAAAGGGTTACCTGGGGGGCGATCAAGGGGTTAAACCTTTATTCGATAATTTATGGGGGTACCCGACGCTATAAAAACCTGCGGCGAACCTAAAAAAAAATTACTGGCTACCGATCTGCATCACCGACACTAAGACAGCGATCAGAAAAACGATCACTTAGCGACAGTGGTGATAGGGGGTGAAAGGGTTACCTGGGGGGCGATTAAGGGGGTTAAACCTTTATTAGATAAATTATGGGGGTACCCGACGCTATAAAATCCTGCACGAACCTAAAAAAAATAACTGGCTACCGATCTCCATCACCGACGCTAAGACAGCGATCAGAAAAATGATCGCTTAGCGACGGCGGTGCTAGGGGGTGAAAGGGTTATCTGGGGGGTGATCAGGGGGTTAAACCTTTATTGGGGGGGGTTAGGGGGCTACACTGGACCTAAAACTAACTTTAGTGACACTTTTACAGTCACAAATGTCACTGATTGCAGTGATCAGTAAATAAATGGTCACTGCAATCAGTGACACTGTGACTGGGGGCTGGGGGGTGATCTGGGGGGGCCTGGGGGGCGATTTGTGTGCCTATGTGTCCTGGTGTCAGTGTAGTGTTAGTGTACTGACCTGTGTGTCTTCTCTTGTACGGCGCTCGGTATATGTGAGCGCTGCATGAGAGATGACATCACTTCCTCCTGCTTCCTATGCCTGTGTAAACATTACACAGCAGAGGGAGCATTTCCATTCGCCGGGAGCGATCGCGGGGGGGTGGCCGGAATCGAATGGCCGCCCCCTCACGTCGGATCTCTCCCCAACGAATACCAACCGCTCACTGTATAGGAGGGGGGTCCGATCGGACCCCCCAACTGTACAAAGGCAATCACGTACACTGTACGTGATTGTGCCTGTCGGTGCCATTCTGCCGACGTATATATACAGTGAACTGTCGTTAAGTGGTTAAAGTCGAAAATTCATATCAAAATAGACATAAATAGGTAGTCACATGACTTACACTTAATTTGAACTGCTGATAGCATAAATTGGAAAAATAAATTGACATGACATAAACAATATTTTACAGACATGTATGCATAGAAAGACCAACTGCATTTTGGGGTATATAGCATTTGACGCGTTTCATGGCATTGCAGACACTCATCAGGAGTGTAATGCGACAATATAACTGCAAAGAAATATAAACAATTAGAAAATGCCCTTAAAAAAGGGGAAGAAAGGTTATTTTCCCAAAGGAATGGCAAAACGTTAGTAATAAGTCGCCCCAGGATTGGGTCCAACCACTGCATGGAAGTTGGTGGGGATCTCAGGTGTCTCCCCCGGGGTTGAGGCGGGAAATTCCTCCAAAGACAAAGGGAAGGAGCCAAAAGAAAGCCGGATGGCCACAGCATGATCCAGTGTGATATGTGTGCATTTGGCATGCTAGGTGTCCTGCAGGGATGTATAAAAGTATGTATAATTAGTAATAGTGACAGTCAAATAACTGTTCCCTTAAGGGGACTATATGTGAGTGAGGATGGATGTAGATGAAAGTAATTGATTAGCCCAAAAATGTACCCGTGATGAGTGCTTCATGGATCAACTTGTCTGAGGTTATCCTTCCAAGTGATAGAATCATGCATAATGAGCCATCAGCTGACTCAGGCTTATATCCCCAGTAAAGGGCGGAGTCCCGCCAACATCATGCTCATCACGATATTACAGCCAGGGGGAGGCAAGGAACCTCATCTGCACGGCATTTCTGCCCGCAGCGGGTCCACGCCCACCTCGTCTGCAGCGTGAGATGGAAAAGGGACGTTCACAACATCGAGGCGTCAATTGACGCCACAAGCGGGATGTCAATGCATGACGCCAATGTGCAGGAGGTCAATCCCCGCCCCCATCGAACGAAAGAGGGTGAGGAAAGGACTGCCGCACATCACAACCCTGGAAACAAAACAAATGGACCCCCAACAACCATGGACTGGGCTAACTAGATGGTGATGGGAATAGTATGAAGGGAAGGCACTAAAAACAGATCCAAAGAGAAAGAAATGTATAATGTAAATAAAATAAGATAAATAGAGTAAAGGAGCAAAGCTAAAAAGCAGGAGTATATAGAGATACTCAATATGGGGGAAATATTGGGCATGACAGGTCACTAAAGGGGGTATTTTCCACCCAAATAGTTTTGCAATGAAGGGGGGCGTGACCTGGCAAAGCCTAATGGCAGGCCTCCATCCCTGATATAAATTGCAGGAAAGGAGAAAAATGGGACTTTAAATGAGGCCCACCATATCAATTAAAGTAAAGTAAAGGCATATATGTAAAATTAATATTTTCATTGTTTATTAAAGTCGAAAATTCATATCAAAATAGACATAAATAGGTAGTCACATGACTTACACTTAATTTGAACTGCTGATAGCATAAATTGGAAAAATAAATTGACATGACATAAACAATATTTTACAGACATGTATGCATAGAAAGACCAACTTCATTTTGGGGTATATAGCACTCGACGCGTTTCATGGCGTTGCAGCCACTCATCAGGAGTGTAATGCGACAATATAACTGCAAAGAAATATAAACAATTAGAAAATGCCCTTAAAAAAAGGGGAAGAAAGGTCATTTTCCCAAAGGACTGGCGACAAGTTAGTAGACATGTGCACACTGAAATATTTCGTTTCGGAATTTCGTTTTTGTCCGAAAAATAAATTTATTAAGTTACTCCCGAAATTCGTTTTTATTTATTTCGTTTTTCGTTAAAAATTGCATTCGTCCGAAAATCTGAATTAATTAAGGTCGAATCTGTCATTGAAGGCTCATGGTGTCTGTCGAATGTTCAAAGAAGATTCGACGGAGCAGCGAAACTGTACCACTCTGCAATCATACATTTCCGGTCGAATGTTCCGCCCACAAGCAGTGATCTTTTCTCTCTATGTCGAATCTTTTCTCTCTATAATAACAAATCTTTTCTCTCCTATGTCGAATCTTTTCTCTCTATAATGTCAAATCTTTTCTCTCCTATGTCGAATCTTTTCTCTCCTATGTCAAATCTTTTCTCTCCTATGTCGAATCTTTTCTCTCTATAATGTCAAATCTTTCCTCTCCTATGTAGAATAATCTTGGACTAATAGAGTTAAGGTTAAGCACATTCGACCACAGGTTCGATAGACACAGATTGTTATTGTCAGCGTCACGTTGAATCTCCTATCTATATCGAACTGTTGTAGCAACGAAAACGAAAATAAAGCATTTGTTTATGTCGGATCTTTCGGTTTTCGGATTCTGTTCTTTCGTTTTCGTTTGTTAAAACGATAACGAAAATAGCTGAAATTCGGACGAAAATGCATTCGGACGAAAACGAATGCACATGTCTACAAGTTAGTAACTCACAAGTCGCCCCAGGATTGGGTCCAACCACTGCATGGAAGTTGGTGGGGATCTCAGGTGTCTCCCCCGGGGTTGAGGCGGGAAATTCCTCCAAAGACAAAGGGAAGGAGCCAAAAGAAAGCCGGATGGCCACAGCATGATCCAATGTGATATGTGTGCATTTGGCGTGCTAGGTGTCCTGCAGGGATGTATAAAAAGTTTGTATAATTAGTAATAGTGACAGTCAAATAAATGTTCCCTCAAGGGGACTATATGTGAGTGAGGATGGATGTAGATGAAAGTAATTGATTAGCCCAAAAATGTACCTGTGATGAGTGCTTCATGGATCAACTTGTGTGAGGTTATCCTTCCAAGTAATAGAATCATGCATAGTGAGCCATCAGCTGACTCAGGCTTATATCCCCAGTAAAGGGTGGAGTCCCGCCAATGTCATGCTCATCACGATATTACAGCCAGGGGGAGGCAAGGAACCTCATCCGCACGGCATGTCTGCCCGCAGCGGGTCCACGCCCACCTCGTCTGCAGCGTGAGATGTAGGGAGACCCGGGGGAGACACCTGAGATCCCCACCAACTCCCATGCAGTGGTTGGACCCAATCCTGGGGCGACTTGTTAGGTACTAACTTGTTGCCATTCCTTTGGGAAAATAACCTTTCTTCCCCTTTTTTAAGGGCATTTTCTAATTGTTTATATTTCTTTGCAGTTATATTGTCGCATTACACTCCTGATGAGCGGCTGCAACGCCATGAAACGTGTCGAGTGCTATATACCCCAAAATGCAGTTGGTCTTTCTATGCATACATGTCTGTAAAATATTGTTTATGTCATGTCAATTTATTTTTCCAATTTATGCTATGAGCAGTACAAATTAAGTGTAAGTCAGGTGACTACCTATTTATGTCTATTTTGATATGAATTTTCAACTTCAATAAACAATGAAAATATTCATTTTACATATATGCCTTTACTTTACTTTAATTGATATGGCGGGTCTCATTGAAAGTCCCATTTTCTCTCCTTTCCTGCAAAAATAGTTGTTGTTTTATTGTTCTCTCTCTCTCTATTTTCTCTCTATTCTTCTGCTCGTTTTACTGTATTCTATTCTGCAATGTTTTATTGCTATGTTTTATCATGCTTGCTTTTCAGGTATGTAATTTTTTGTTTTCAGGTGCGCCATTTAGCTGCAGCGCAGATTTATTTATCTTGACAGCAACAGCGTTTGCTCCCACGATACATAAAGCCGTGACTCCAGTGCTGTAGGAGGTGATTTCACCACCACAGTTAAAAAAAATGAGCATATATGCCGAATCATGGGGGCAGCAGGGACGGAGGAGCGATTTTGCTCCTAATGCCACATACATACGGTCGAAATTCCGACGGAGGCTTGCCCGTGGAAAAGTCCGACTGTGTGTACGCGGCATAAATTTTTATGTTGCGTATATACAGTCGAAATTCCGATGGAGGCTTGCCCGTGGAAAAGTCTGACCGTGTGTACACGGCATAACTTTTATGCGGGAGGATGCCCCCATGCTTCGGCATATATATATTTTAGGCACAGGTTGTGTTAAAAAATGTTTTATTTTTTACTATGTTTTTTTGGTATTTGCTTTGCAGGTATGGTATGGTATGGTCTTTCTGTTATACTATAATGTTACTTTGTTTTAATGTTAACCATCATGTGCTTAGCAGGTACGCCATTCAGTTGCAGCGCGGATTTATTTATCTTGACAGCAACAGCGTTTGCTCCCACGATACATGAAGCCGTGACTCCAACGCTGTAGGAGGTGATTTCACCACCACAGTTAAAAAAAAGAGCATATATGCCGAAGCATGGGTGCAGCAGGGGCGGAGGTGCTCCTAATGCCGTGTACATGCGGTTGAAATTCCGACGGAGGCTTGCCCGTGGAAAAGTCTGACCGTGTGTACGCGGCATAACTTTTTTGCGGGAGGATGCCCCCATGCTTTGGCATATATAAATGGTGCATGTATGCCCATCATTAGAAGTGGGTGGATGAAGGGAGGTATTCTAATGGTGGGCAGGAAAAAAAGATTACAATACATGTCCAACAAGGACCAGCAACGTACTGGTATGTTGCTGGATTTTGAATGGTTATACCAGAATGATGCCTGCAGGTTTAGGTATCATTTTGGTATCATTATTTTAAGCCAGTGGTCGGCTTTCATGTAAAAGCAATCCTAGCGGCTAATTAGCCTCTAGACTTCTTTTACAAGCAGTGGGAGGGAATGCCCCCCCGGATATAAACAGCGCCATTGGGAAATTGGGAAAGCATTTTATCACACCGATCTTGGTGTGGTCAGATGCTTTGACGGCAGAGGAAAGATCTAGGGTCTAATAGACCCCAATTTTTTCAAAAAAAGAGTACCTGTCACAACCTATTGCTATCATAGGGGATATTTACATTCCCTGAGATAACAATAAAAATGGTAAAAAAATAAATAAATGGAAGGAACAGTTTAAAAATAAAATAAAAAAAGCAAAATAAATAATAAAAAAAAGCACCCCTGTCCCCCCCTGCTCTTGCGCAAAGGCAAACACAAGCATCGGTCTGGCGTCATATGTAAGCAACAATTGCACCATGCATGTGAGGTATCACCACAAAGGTCAGATCGAGGGCAGCAATTTTAGCAGTAGACCTCCTCTATAAATCTAATGTGGTAACCTGTAAAGGCTTTTAAAGGCTTTTAAAAATGTATGTCGTTTGTCGCCACTTCGCGTTTGTGCGCAATTTTAAAGCATGTCGTGTTTGGTATCCATGTACTCGGCCTAAGATCATCTTTTTTATTTCATCAAACATTTGGGAAATATAGTGTGTTTTAGTGCATTTAAAATGAAAAAAAAGTGTATTTTTTCCCCAAAAAATGCGTTTGAAAAATCGCTGAGTAAATACTGTATGGTAAAAAATGCAAGACCCACCATTTTCACCTGTAGGGCCTTTGCTTTAAAAAAATATATAATGTTTGGGGGTTCAATGTAATTTTCTTGCAAAAAAAAAAGTTTGTAATTTTCCCGAAACTTGTGGCAAAATATAAAATATTCCATGGACTCAATATGCCTCTCAGCAAATAGCTTGGGGTGTCTACTTTCTAAAATGGGGTAATTTTGGGGTTTTTGTGCTATTTTGTCATTTTATAGCCTTCAAAACTGTGATAGGTAGTGAGGAGTGAAATCAAAAATTTGCGCCCTTAGAAATCTTGAAGGGGGTGCTTGGTGTTTGTGGCCCGTACGCTGCTAGGCTCCCAAAAAGTGCAACACATGTGGTATCCCCGTACTCAGGAGAAGCAGCAAAATGTATTTTGGGGTGCAATTCCACATATAACCATGGCATGTTTGAGCAATATATCATTTAGTGACAACTTTTTGTAATTTAAAAAAAATTTTTGTCATTATTCAATCACTTGGGACAAAAAAAAATTATATTCAATGGGCTCAACATGCCTCTCAGCAAATAGCTGTAATAGGTAAAAGTATGCTTGATTAATCAAAATAGAAATAAAACATTAACAGCGCTTAAAATGAATCTGAGATCCCAGTGTTGATATGCATACATATCCTGCAGTAAAAGATTACATGAAACCTTGGTAGTCCCATAAAATTAGCACAAAGACAAACTCGATGGGTAATATCAAAGAAAATATAATATAAAGTCCAAAGCAAGCCAAATGAATCAAAAAATGTCCCCTAAGAAGACAACACAGCATGCATGCAGGGGTTTTATTATTATTAATAAAAGGGTTTTACACTATGTGGAGCTTCCCCTTGTTTTACTTGCATGTCTGCACTGCTGCACGCATCCATCCACTGACCGGAGCTAATGTGTGTCCTGAGGGGAACTGACCGTGCTTCCAGAGAGGATCTTACAGGCATTCCTTATCTGGTATCCGGTGAGTAGATTACCTAAGGGGAATGTATCAGCTGTTTAAGTGAAGGAACTATGGAAAAGTGTTCAATCATTACTACCAACTGAGATCAAACTACTACAGTCTGCCATTCATTGTTGCTGTTATCCTTTGAGAGAGACAACAGACTGTGAAGGATTGCTGTGTTGTCATCTTAGGGGACTTTTTTTTTATTCATTTGGCTTGCTTTGGACTTTATATTATATTTTCTTTGATATTACCCATCTAGTTTGTCTTTGTGCTAATTTTATGGGACTACCAAGGTTTCATGTCATCTTTTACTGCAGGATATGTATGCATATTAACACTGGGATCTCAGATTACTTTTAAGCGCTGTTAATGTTTTATTTCTATTTTGATTAATGAAGCATACTTTTACCTATTATCTATTTATCTTATTTAAAAAGGCCCAAAGAAAAAGGGGAACACTGCGCTAGATAGAAACGTGAATTGGTTGATGAAAATTACACAGTGATAGTGTAAAAAGCTGCCGGTACTGAAAAAATGGATACCAAATTTACATAAAATATATAGAAAAAAAGTACAGCGCTAATTCAATAATGAAAAAGTATCCAAAAAATACTAGTGAAAAATATGAAGTGTATACAAAAGAAATTTACATTTTGTACAAAATATATAATATATTTAAAAACCATCGGTAATATATCTTTAAAGTAAATAAAGTGAATATACCTCTAAGTGAATTAACAATTAAAATAACAGTGAAAAACAATCCATAAATAAATAAAGTGAAAAGAGCTGAGGAATAACTAAAATCCCGCAGCATAAAAAACCTTTAAAAAAGTGTTCAAACAGAGAAGTGCCACAAAAATGAAAGTGATCAATCCTGAAATGAATGTGAAAAGAAAGAGTATTCTTCATCCACCAGAATGGAGAGACACCAGAAGAATAGTAATATATTCTCCTTACCGCATCAGTATGATCACTCATGCAGTGATCTCTTCAAGCGCAGGGGTTTAGGGTCTCCCTCTAGACCAAAGAAAATAAATATATCTCCGAAGTAGTATCTGTTCAACTCCCAAAGAAAAAAGGAACCATAGCGTAATACTGCAAGCAAACGTTTATTATCCACACAGTATTGCACTTACAGTTAAGATGAACTTTTCAAGCGTATCTTATCGTAGGGGACGCAGCGTCTCCTCGAGGCTGCTGCTTGTCTGCAGGTTATCATCCACTTATCTTTAAGCGCTAGGATCAGGGGGCACCCTAGGGAGTCTTTTCTGATATTTTTAAATAGCTTGGGGTGTCTACTTTCCAAAATGGGGTCATTCGGGGGGGTTTTGTACTGCCCTGCAATTTTAGCACCTCAAGAAATGAGATAGGCAGTCATAAATTAAAAGCTGTGTAAATTCCAGAAAATGTACCCTAGTTTGTAGACGCTATAAATTTTGCGCAAACCAATAAATATACGCTTATTGACATTTTTTTTACTAAAGACATGTGGCTGAATACATTTTGGCCTAAACGTATGACTAAAATTGAGTTTATTCGATTTTTCTTATAACAAAAAGAAAATATCTTTTTTTTTTTTCAAAATTTGCTGTATTTTTCTGTTTATATCACAAAAAATAAAAATCGCAGAGGCAATCAAATACCATCAAAAGAAAGCTCTATTTGTGGGAAAAAAATGACGCAAATTTAGTTTGGGTACAACATTGCATGACCGCACAATTACCAGTTAAAGCAGCGCAGTGCCAAATTGTAAAAACACCTCTGGTCTTTAAGCTGCATAATGGTCCGGGGCTTAAGTGGTTAAAGTGAAACAATAAAAGTGAAATATTCCTTGAAATTTTGTACCTAGGGTGTGTGTATAGTATGCCTGTAAGGTAGCAATTGTTTCTCATGCTGTCCCTGCACAAAGTGTAATTTCTGAAGGAAAAAAAAAGTAATTTAAAAGCACTCGCGGCTATAATGAATTCTCGGCTCCTGGCAATACCGAGAAAAGTCATTGATAAAAAAAAAAAATGCGTGGGGGTCCCCTCAAATTCAATTACCAGGCCCTTCAGGTCTGGTATGGATATGAAGGGGAACCCTGCGTCAAATTTAAAAAAAAAAATTACGTGGGGTTCCCCCCAAATATCCATACCAGACCCTTCAGGTCTGGTATGGATTTTAGGGGAACTCCACGGCAAATAAAAACAAAATGGCATAGAGTTCCCCCCAAAAATCCATACCAGACCCTTTATCCGAGCACGCAACCTGGCAGACCGCAGGAAAAGAGGGGGGGAGAGAGAGAGCGCCCCACCCCCTCCTGAACCGTACCAGGCCACATGCCTTCAACATGGGGAAGATGCTTTGGGGGTCTGTGAACCCTCAAAGCACCATGTCCCCATGTTGATGGGGACAATGGCCTCATCCCCACAACCCTTGCCCGGTGGTTGTGGCGTTCTGTGGGCGGGGGGCTTATCGGAATCTGGAAGACCCCTTTAACAAAGGGGACCCCCAGATCCTGGCCCCCTCTGATGTAACACAGGTTTCCGTTGCATCAGAGGGGGGCGGAGTCACCCGCACGTCACTGGGGAAGCCTGGGTTTCCCATTGCGTCAGAGGGGGATGGGGTCACGTGATGGGTGGCCCCGCCCTCAGCTACATAAGAGACCTGTCAGGCTGCTGGGATTCCCGGGGTGTCTCCAGTGGAGACAGGATGATTGCTGTTCCTCGCTGCGCTGGACATCTCATCATACTTATACTGTATACTGTATACTTGTTATAAAATGTTTTTTTTATCAAGCTTTACACTGCAAAAAAAAACATGTTTTAATTTTATTTTGTAACATTATGATAAATAAATAATTTGAAGAGACTAGACACTATTAGAAACCACATTTGTTTCCAAAAATTGTAATATCATATTCAATGGTTCAGAAAAGTTAAATCGAATCAAATGTGACCTGCTTCTTCTTCTTCTTTTTTTTTTTTGCAGATGCCTGGATGGGTGTGTAATGTTGCTACTCAACTTAGTGCCTTTGAGCTCCAAGGTTGTAGGTAATGAGTGCTCAGTTATTTTCATTATTCAAGCCACACACACCCTGATAATTGTATTCAATGTAAGAGAACATTACATGTGACTGCTAAACAGTATACAGGTTCAATCCTGAATGATAAAGAGCATGTAATGTAAATGTTCTGGAAAATCAGGATTGATCAGCAAGGTTCTCTCTTTCCCAAGAATAGGTCAGCAATGACAGCCTCCTTGTTTCTTTCTTGTATAATAGTACAAGTTAGGCCCAAAGTTCCAGACCATTCGATAGCTCTTCATTGACATCAAATTACCCATAAATAAAGAAGAAGACAGAACGTACTGCACTTAAAAGTATTTAATCCATATGTTTATTGTATCTCCAAGGTACATTCAGAAATAATGGATTAAGGAGGTGCTAGACCTAGTTTATCAGCAACTAAATTTATTACACCTCTGAAACTTGCATACCTTGTACCTTGGTCATACAATTAAGATAGGGATTATATCTATTTATTTAAAGTTTGATCTTCTCGTCTCATGACAGGTGTTCCTTACTTATTAGGTACACTGGAGCAATCCACCCTGATGTTACCCTGATGTAATCATAAACTATCACATTAGTAAACCAAACAGTGCACATTCAGGTTTTTAAAAAGACAAAAAAATGCTCTAGAGTTTATGAAAACAAGTGACTGCAGTGCAATGTGAGCCTAAAATACAGAGATATGATTTCATTGAGGAATCACAGCTAAGCTGACATACCAGTGAATGCATAGTCTACACTATAGCAAGTAGTAGCAAATATACAGAGCAAACAAATGTCTAAAAATTGTAATCTCTTAAAACAGAGAGCAAACAACAGGACAGTTCATTCCAATGACCATTCTTGTGGATATATTAAGGTCTAGTTTTAAGATTCTCTATGGCTTTTGTCCATCAATTATTTACACAACAATTATTCGAATATTTTATACAGTGTGTCCACTGCTCCTCTTAAAGTCAAATAAAGACAAAAAAGCTCATCTCTAATGAAAAAATAAATCCACAACTACTATCTTCAAGAGGCATTAGCTGTATCAGGTGCAACCATATAGCTTTCAAGGTTTTTTTTTTCTATTTTTCTATTTTCTGTTTGTCCATTGCAAGAAATATGGGTAACAGTGTTTATACTGCTGCCCAACAATGTTATACCCATTTATTTGTGTGCCCTTTGTATGCCTCCCTCCTGTTTGAAGCCAGTACAGTCTATAAAGTGGTTGTAAAGCAAAAAATATAAACATATTATACTTACCAGCTCTGTGAAATGGTATTACACAGTCCTGAACCTGCTCTTATCGGGTTCCCCACTGGAACTTTTGGTTCCTTCTCTTCTGGCTGGGAATCTGCTTTTTATAGTGGCACACATGCATGCTCGCCCCCAAGCCAGGTTCTGTGTGTCCATTGACAAACACGCTATTGCTCGGCCCCACCCCCTTCTCCCTCCTCACTGGAGTTGACTGACAGCAGCAAGAGAAAATGTCTCCCATTCCTCTCAGCCAAGCCTGTGAGACAGCAGAGAAAGAAGTCCTGCAGGTGAGTACAGCGCTGGATCGATACAGGACTCAGGTAAATGCAGTATTTAAGGGGAAGGAGAGAAAATGCCAGTAAAAGTTTTTTTCCCTACTGCAATAGAAAAAAAAAAGCATGACTTAAGAATCACTTTAAGTAGACATGCCCAGCTTCCTTTTGAGGCTCAGTTTAGTTTCACTTTCAAACACAGAGACAAGGTTTAGGAAAATCTTTGTTCCACTTACACTTTAAAATACTGGAAAATAAGGATGAGCGTAACACCCCCGGTTCGGTTCGCAGCAGAACATGCGAACAGGCAAAAAATGTGTTCGAACAAGCGAACACCATTAAAGTCTATGGGACACGAACATGAAAAATCAAAAGTGCTAATTTTAAAGGCTTATATGTAGGGATGAGCCGAACACCACCCGGTTCGGTTCGCACCAGAACCTATGAACGGACCGAAAGTTTACGCAAACTTTAGAACCCTATTAAATACAATGGACTCGAACGTTCAAAATCAAAAGTGCTCATTATAAAGGCTAATATGCAAGTTATTGTCCTAAAAAGGGCTTGAGGACCCGGGTCCTGCCCCAGGGGACATGTTTCAATGCAAAAAAAAAGTTTTAAAAACTGCAGTTTTTTCGGGAGCAGTGATTTTAATGATGCTTAAAGTGAAAAAAGCAATTCCTTTAAATATCGTACCTGGGGGGTGTCTAAAGTATGCTTGTGAAGTGGCACGTGTTTCTCGTGTTCAGAACTGTCCCTGCACAAAATTAAATTTCTAAAGGAAAAAAAGTCATTTAAAACTGCTTGCGGCTTTAATGTAATGTCTGGTCCCGGCAATATGGATGAAAATCATTGAGAAAAATGGCATGGGTACCCCCCCAGCCCACTACCAGCCCCTTTGGGTCTTGTATGGATATGGATATTAAGAGGAACCCCACACCCAAATAAAAAAAAAGCCCTATATACTCTGAACAGCAGTATACAGGCGGTGCAAACAAGACAGGGACTGTAGGTTTTTTCTTAAGTAGAATCTGTTTGTAATTTGGTACAGGTACATTTTTTAAGTGTAGCTCCAGCCAAAAAAATCTATTTTTAAGCTTTTTGGAAAACATAGGGATTAGGGAAGGGTTATCACCCCTGTAACATTTGTTTTGCTGTCTGTGCACCTGTTCAGACCTGTTCAGCTCTCTGTTTTATTATGAGAACACCACAAATTGTATTCAGGTTCCTTTAAGTGAACTCTGTGCAAAGGACAGAAGTACTGCAGTACACTAAATGAAATTAATGCAGTTCCCTGCCTGTGGTTTTATTATGAGAACACCACTAATTGTATTCAGGTAAGCTTTAGGTGAACGCTATGCAAAGCACACAGCACACTACGTGAAACACTACAGCTAGCACAATCACCTGCCTGCCTGTCACTGTATAGAGAATAACAGGAATGGATCTAGCTAAACTGAATACAGTGTATAAATGAATATACAACACCTAGGATGCATATATATCCTCTACACACTGTAACTGCAGCTAACTGACTCGCCTGCCTGCTCTATCTAACTCAATATAAATGACACTGTCTCTCTCTCTCTGTAAGCTCTCTCTTTAACCACCGCAACACACTACACAAGGCTACACCACACTACACCACCCTGGCTTTGGCCAATTATGGCTCTCCGTTTTTTGTGCGTTGTGATTGGCCAAAGCATGCGGGTCATAGTACATGCTTGGCCAATCATCAGCCAGCAACAATAGGGTGGGGGACTATGCAACAGCATAGGTGGGACTTTGAGTGAGGCACATCTTTGTGCCTCCATCCCTGGTACAATAGTAAAAAAGGGGTGTTGGGACTTTGAATGAGGTTCAGGACAGGGTGGGGGTATGGTAAAGGAAAACATGTTTATTAACATGAAGAAAGATGTGGTGTACTGTCTAGGTCAATGGGGCTGTGCATAAAAACATAAATGCAATGGACATTGAGGACACATATTAATATGAACTTGGAAACTCATGGCACATAGCATTACATATGAAACATGGACATAAATGATATACAATGATATCGATCAACATTACATAACAGTATAGAAAGAATGGACAGCTTCCATGGGTACAAGATTACACACACATAGATCCTTAAAATGGCACAGTGCAAGTATGGTGATATACGGTAAAGGTTTCTGAATCATGATGCTAGTGAATCAATGGTTGGATCATTAGACTGATGTGGGGGTGCGTTAGCATCCTGGAAATTCCCGACGCGTTTCGTGTTTGCACACTCATCATGCTCCCAGATCTAAAAAAAATATAGACATGTGTTGGAGTCTAAAAATAGGATTTTTATAACAGCTTACCTGTAAAATCCTTTTCTTGGAGTACATCACGGGACACAGAGCGACATAGTCATTACTAATGGGTTATATAGATACCGTCAGGTGCTGGCACTGGCAACTTCCAAAACCGGAAGTACCCTCCCCTATATAAGCCCCTCCCATCCGGGAGCACCTCAGTTTTGTAGCAAAGCAATAAGTGTCCCCAAAGAGGGGCGGGAGCTCTGTGTCCCGTGATGTACTCCAAGAAAAGGATTTTACAGGTAAGCTGTTATAAAAATCCTATTTTCTTTCTCGTACATCACGGGACACAGAGCGACATAGTCATTACTAATGGGATGTCCTAAAGCAATGCCAAATGAGGGGGGGATACACCATATATAAGCTGAGCGCTATCAGACATGAGGATCTTTTGCGGCCTGCAACACACTGCGCCCAAAGGCGACATCCTCCTGACTTCTAACGTCCACCTGGTAGAACCTAGTAAACGTGTGAACTGAAGACCATGTTGCGGCCTTACAGATTTGAGCCAGGGAGGCCTGGTGATGCACTGCCCATGAAGTCCCAACTGCTCTCGTGGAGTGCGCTCTAACTTTGAACGGAGGCGGTCTCCTTCTCAAGCCATAGGCTTGTATTATGACCTGTCGAATCCACTTGGCTAAAGTAGATTTTGACGCTGCCTGACCCTTTCTGGGGCCTTCCGGCAGAATAAACAAAGTATCCGTTCTGCGAATCTGAGCAGTGGCTTTTAGATAAGCTTTAACTGCTCTTACTACATCCCAAGAATGCAATAACCTTTCCTCTACCGAAGTAGGTTTGGGGAAAAAAGAAGGAAGAACCACATCTTGGTTCAAATGAAACCTCGATACCACCTTAGGAAGAAAGGCTGGATGAGGATGTAACACTACTCTGTCCTTATGGATAACCAGATATGGCTCCTTACAGGACATAGCTGCTAATTCCGACACTCTTTTAGCCGAACAAATGGCTACTAGAAAAATCAATTTCCTGGTGAGAAGAACCAAAGAAATATGCTGTAATGGTTCAAATGGTTGTTTCTGTAGAACCGACAGAACCAAGTTTAGATCCCATGGACATATGGGAATATTAACCGGAGGACTAATACGCATCACTCCTTGTATAAAGGCTTTGACTAGTGAATGCGAAGCCAAGGGCCTTTGAAAAAATATTGACAAGGCCGAAATCTGACCCTTGATAGTACTCAAGGCAAGCTTCCTATCTACAGCCCATTGTAGGAAGTCCAGAATCCTACCTATTACGTATTTACGTGGATGCCATTTCTTGGCCTCACACCAGGCGATGTACGCCTTCCAGATTCTATAGTAGATCTGCCTGGATACCGGCTTCCTGGCATTGATCATGGTAGATACCACAGAATTAGAGAGCCCTCTCTTTTTTAGAATGTGGGCTTCAATAGCCAGGCCGTCAAACCTAGGGCTGGTAAGGAAGGGTGGTATATCGGTCCTTGCGAAAGCAGGTCCGGACGACGTGGGAGAGTCCAAGGACTCCCCACTGATATTTTACAATCTCCGCGTACCACGCTCTTCGGGGCCACGCTGGAGCCACCAGAATCACTGGTTTCTTTTCTACCCTGATTCTGCGGAGTAATCGAGGTAACAATTGTGGTGGTGGAAATGCATATATCAGCTTGAACTGATCCCAAGGGAACACTAGGGCATCCGAGCCGCAAGCTAGGGGATCCCTTGTCCGAGAGACAAACCTGTCCACCTTTGCGTTGAATCTGGATGCTAGAAGATCTACATCCGATGTTCCCCACCGCTGACATATTGTCCAGAAAACCTCGGGGTGAAGGGACCCTTCCTCTGGGCATAATTGCTGGCGACTTAGAAAGTCCGCCTTCCAATTCTCCACTCCTGGAATGAATACCGCAGATATGGCTGGGACATATCTTTCTGCCCATTTCAGGATGTAATTTACTTCCCTCTGGGCTGCACGACTCCTGGTGCCCCCCTGATGATTGATATATGCCACTGCTGTGGCATTGTCTGATTGAATTCTGACAGGGGACCCTTGGAGTTTGGATGTCCATGCTACTAGGGCATACCGGGCTCTCGTATCTCTAAGAGATTGATGGGCACGGCCTTTTCTGCATCCGACCATCTGCCCTGGAGAGACTATTGCTCCAGTACAGCTCCCCAGCCTATAAGGCTGGCATCTGTAGTGACCACCTTCCAAGAAATCGGACTGAAGGATTTCCCTTTTTCCAGATTCTGGGGAACCAACCACCAACGGAGGCTCTTGCGAACGGAAGGGGACAAGGACATTGTAAGTCTAGGGCCTGAACTTTTTTGTTCCAGGCTGACAGTATGGCCCCTTGCAAATTCCTTGAATGGAATTGACCGTAGGGTACTGCTTCGAATGATGCCACCATTTTTCCCAGCAGCCTCATGCACAGGCGTATGGACGGCTGTCTTTTTTGTACCCACTAAGTGGATCAAATCTTTCAAAGACAACACCTTTCCTCGAGGCAAGAATATTTTTCTCTGGCCTGAATCCAACCTTAGCTCCAAGTATTCCAGACTTTTGACTGGTTTTAGGGCTGACTTGTCTCGGTTGATAATCCAACCGTGATATTCCAGATACTTGATTGTCTCGTGAACAACCACTTCTAGTTTTTTCACTGAGTGGTCTATCAGCAACAAGTCATCTAGATATGCCATTATCATTACACCTTGTGTTCTTAGATTGGCCAATAAAGGGCCAGAATTTTTGTAAACACTCGTGGTGCTGTGGCCAAACCGAAGGGTAAGGCTCTGAACTGAAAATGGCGCCCTTCTACCGCAAAGCGTAGAAATTTTTGGTGGACTGGAAAGATGGGAATGTGCAAATAAGCATCTTTGATGTCGATCGCGGCTAACCAATCCTCCCCTTGTAGGGCAGTGGCCACCGATCGGATCGACTCCATCTTCCAGGGGAACCTCCATAATTACTCCTTGGAGCAATAGTTGTTCTAGTGCCACAGGAGGGACTCTCTCTTCCGGGGATCCCTTGGCACGTTTGACCTCAAAAATGGGAAGGAGGAGAGTCTTTTAACTCCAATCTGTATCCCAAACATACTGCGGAGAGCACCTATCTGTCTTGATCGTGTCCCGCCAGGTCTCTTGCGAACAACTGGAGTCCTCCCCCCACCCGACTGAGTGGGGGCAACCCTTCAATGAATTTAACTTTGGGGGAGGTTTTGTACCTCCCCTGACCCAGGGTTTCTCATTACCCTGCTATTGTCCCTGTTTTTTACCCCCGGGAATTGACCGAGGAGGCCGTCGGAACTGTTACACAGCCGATGCCTCAGGGACTGGAGAAGCAGGCCTCTTAAAGAGGGACCTCTAACTCTGTTTTTAACCGGCAAGAGCGTATTTACCACTGGAAATTTTCTGGATATATTTGTCCAGGTTTTCCCTGAATAAGCGTTCACCATGAAATGGGACGCTAACCAGCCATTCTTTACAGGGAGCTTCAGCAGACCAGTTTTTGAGCCATAGAAGCCTACGCATATGTACTATAGACAGCGTAAGGCGGGAGGCGTGATGGACTGAATCCTTTATGGCGTCAACCGCAAAGCCTAAGGCTCTAGGTAGATCAGCTAGGGCAAAGCCTGCTGATCTGTCAAGTCCCTCAAGACCTGTTTCAACTGATCCTTCACTGCTTAGCAGACCCCAATAGCTGCTACCGCTGGTTGTGTCACCAAGCTTGCTGTAGAAAGAAGCAGACTTTCATAAGGACTCCAATCTTTTATCTATTGGGTTCTTGAACATTTGGACATTATCCACTGGACATGTCAGTGATTTATACATACAAGAGATGGCTGCGTCCACTGTAGGGACCTTCCATTTTTTTTTTTTTTGATGAACTTATCCTCCATGGGATAGACCACCGGAAATCTTTTGGGGGAATAAATATTTTCTCAGGACGTTCCCAATCCTGGTAAATAAGCCCTTTCAGTAAAGGGTGAAGTGGAAAAGAACAGACAGTCTGGGGGCTTCTAGCGACCCCAACGAGGATACAGTAGTGGTTTATGGTTCCGCAAGGTGCATTTTTAAATGCTGATCGGACCATGTTAGTCAGAGACTGAACCCATAATCTTTCAGCTTGAGATGCTGAGAAAAGGTTCCCCCACTGTTGACTCCTCTATAACAGAATCAACCTTATCCTGATCCCCTTCAGGCAGGTCGATCCCTGTATGGGACTGTTGCTCTGCTAACAGGCACTCTGAAGGAGGAGACGGAGATCGGGCGTGCTTTCCCTGACAGGGAGGCAGCGATCAATGTTGACAATCTCTCTCTAATCCTCCCAGAGCTGAGGAAAAAACCTCCTCTGTTACATACACAGGAGCAGGTGAACTGAGGACAGCCACAGTACCAAGTACCCCTGCGGGGTCTCTACGGTCACTTACCTCTGAACTTCAGGGGAGACTGGTGCAGCAGAAGTATGCCCAAGATCCTCAGAGCCAGATGAGACCCCCTTCGCTTCCTGGAAGATTCAGTTCCGGAGCTTCTGGACGGCATATTCCTAAGCCTAAAGCTGAGGTATTCCAGCCGTAATACACCACTTTTACTGATAATAGTCTAGCACAATTTCTGCTATATCACAGTGGGTGTCTACTAAAGTGCCTTTCTAGGGGATGCCTGCATCAACCACCTCTGTGTGCCTTTATATTGTTGCTAGCTCTGTCTGTGCACTTCAACAGCCAGCTATAATGTGCTTTAAAACACGCTGGACGCCCGCACATGCGCAGTAGCGCCGCGGCGCACACCTGAGCGTCATCCACCCGCTCCGCCCCTTTTTCCAGATCGCCTCTATGAATAGAGGCACGTGCACGCGCACGCGCGTGGGCACGTGCGCCTTCGGCGCCTTTTTTGAAAACAACAAGGAGCTAGATGGGAGCCAGGGTCCCTTTGCCGCAGGGCCCGGGGATGGATGAGCGCAGCAACAGGGCAGAGGAGACAGCTTCCCAGGAGAGAACATACCAACTGCCTGGATTTGATTCTGGAAGAAAAAAATCCACATTACAAGAAAAAAGAACCATAGCGGCCTCTAGTGTCTAACACAGGTACCGCGGTCTTACATTTTTTTTTTTTTTTTTTTTTTCTTGCCTACTATTAAAATTTTTACATTTTCTCAGTAGTAACAGGCATACACAGAATATTAGCGGGAATACCTTAGGTAACAGGCAGAAAGACAAAATAGGCTTGGGGGTCCCTCAATAGAACCAAGTTCCCGAGGGCCCCCACTTACCTTTTCCTCGCCGCAGGACTCTGTTTGGTCCACAGAAGCCCAAACTTCACCTATCACGGCAGGCATTGTAATCAAACCTTCAGGGACCGGGTTCCCAAGGATTCCACTCCCCTGGACCTGTATAGCACCCTGCACAGAAAACATCTTGGTCGTGGGTATGACCAGAGCTCTGGATCCCAGGGTCCAGCTCTCCTAAGAGAAGCATTACAGGCCAAACCTTGCTCTTCTCTGCAAGGCCCGGGTACCGACCGTTTAGCTATGAAGCTTTTTTGGTCGGATCCGGAATAGCTTACTGAGGCCCAAAAGAACCTGTACGCAAGCTCAGTGAAAAACACATGTTTCTTCTTGGCCAACACCTTAGACACTGGCAAAAAACTGAGGTGCTCCCGGATGGGAGGGGCTTATATAGGGGAGGGTACTTCCGGTTTTGGAAGTTGCCAGTGCCAGCACCTGATGGTATCTATATAACCCATTAGTAATGACTATGTCGCTCTGTGTCCCGTGATGTACGAGAAAGAAATAGCACTAAGCATAAAATGAGAATCATGTATACATAAATCCTAAGGTTACATACCACAGGTGAGTGGTGTAGAGGGAACTAGAGTCGTCCAGAGGGTGTCAGTCCCGGAAGCTGAGGGGATTGCGCCAAGTGCAACAAGCACGCAGGTCCAGAGTACCCCAGGAAGGGGATGACCAAATAATGGTGCTGCACCAAAAATGGTGGTCAGGTTTACAGGGACACGCCAGAAGGTCTGCGTTCAAAGAAAATGGAAGGTTAAGTAAAAGGGAATATCCAGCAACCATACTGGGTAATACCCAGAACAAATGCCAATATTAACAAAATTACCTGAAAGTTGGAGAGAAAGGGACAGAGTCCCTAGGCAATATGGCAAGATCCCAGGGAGATAAAGAGGACTGTGTGTGGGCAGCCTAGTTATACCCCCTCCTCCTACGTGAAAATGCACGTTGGCGCACCCCAACGTCACGCAGCCTGATCACATGTCAGGAGGGACTCCAATCGGGGCGAGGGAACCCTGCCCACGGCAGGAGCTATCCCCCATAGGCTGTGAAGGGCTATGATGGTAATGACGCGGTCCGGGTAATTACGCCAAAAATGGCGTCAGACGCGAGTCACGTTGGCGTGACGTTGATGCGCTGTGGATGCCGCCCCAGTGTCCGAGAAACACCTACCCAGGAGGGTGGGAGGACGTGCAGAGCGCATCGCAGCTTCCGGGTTGGTGACAACAGAAAAGCAGCCCAAAGTAACAAAACAAAAACGGCCCCAAAGGACTTAGGAAAAACACTATAGCCATCAATCTCATGGACAGGTTGAATATGTCACAAATGTCACAAATGAGACCAGGTCCCCAATAGAGGTGCATGACCACAGAGGGGAACTGAAAGCCCCCACACAGATGACAGGGGACATGAGTCAAGAACCTCCATCCCTAATAAGGCAACAATAGGGGGTGACTATGCAACAGCATATTTTGGACTTTGAGTGAGGCACATCTCTGTGCCTCCATCCCTGGTACAATAGTAAAAAAGGGCTGTTGGGACTTTGAAAGAGGTTCAGGACAAGGTGGGGGTATGGTAAAGGTAATCATCAGCCAGCAATGCACTGCAATGCCGCAGTGAATTATGGGCCGTGACGCGCCACTCAAATTTGGCGCGAACGGCCCATAATGTTCGCAATTCGGCAAATGGCCGAACAGATGATGTTCGAGTCGTACATGGGTTTGACTCGAACATGAAGCTCATCCCTACTTATATGCATGGTATTGTCATAAAAAGTGTTTGGGGACCCGGGTCCTGCCCCAGGGGACATGTATCAATGCAAAAAAAGTTTTAAAACGGCCGTTTTTTTGGGAGCAGTGATTTTAATAATGCTTAAGGTGAAACAATAAAAGTGAAATATTCCTTAAAATTTTCTTACCTGGGGGTGTCTATAGTATGCCTGTAAAGTGGTGCATTTTTCCCGTGTTTAGAACAGTCCCTGCAATAAAATGACATTTCTGAAGGAAAAAAGTAATTTAAAACTGATCTCGTCTATAATGAATTGTCGGGTCCCGCAATACAGATAAAAGTAATTGAAAAAAAGGCATGGGTTCCCCCCAGTCCATTACCAGGCCCTTTGGGTCTAGTATGAATATTAAGGGGAACCCCGAACCAAATTTTAAAAAAATTGCCTGGAGGTCCCCCCAAATTCCATACCAGGCCCTTCAGGTCTGGTATGGATATTAAGGGGAAACCTGCACCAATTTTTTTTTAAAAATAGTGTAGGGGTACCCCTTAAAATCCATACCAGACCCTTCAGGTCTGGTATGGACCCTTCTGCTATGAATTTTAAGGGAAACCCCGGGCCGCAATATATAAAAAAATAGCGCTGGGGTCCCCCAAAAAATCCATACCAGACCCTTATCTGGCAGGCCGCATGAAAAGAGGGGGGACAAGAGAGCCCCCCTTCCTGAACCATACCAGGCCACATGCCCTCAACATGGGGAGGATGCTTTGGGGGGCTGTGGGTGGGGGTCTGTGGGCAGGGGGCTTATCAGAATCTGGAAGCCCCCTTTAACAAGGGGACCCCCAGATCCCACCCCCCTATGTGAATTGGTAACGAGGTACATTGTACCCCTAACATTTCACCAAAAAAACTATCAAAAATTGTAAAAAAAACACAAGAGCCAGCTTGGGACAAGTCCTTTATTAAAAAATAAAATAAAATTCCAGCGATGTAAATCCATTCTCGAGTTCCGTAATGAAAAAAAAGAAGTGCCTCACTAGCTCTGCCTCCATGGGCAGCTCCTGCAGAGTGACATGTCTATCGCTGTGACAGCTGTTATATAGCTGAGGGCGGGGCCACCCGGTTATGTGTGCGGGTGACCCTGCCCCCTCTGACACCACGGGGGGTTCCCGTAGCGTCAGAGGGGGCAGGGTCATCTGCACACGTCACTGGGTAACCCCGCAGCGTTTCCCTGTGGCCTCAGAGGGGGCGGGGTCACCCGCACACGTAACTGGTTGTTAAAGGGGGCTTCCATATTCCGATAAGCCCCCCGCCCACAGACCCCCACAACCACCGGGCAAGGATTGTGGGGATGAGGCCCTTGTCCCCATCAACATAAAGACATCCTCCCCATGTTGAGGGCATGTGGCCTGGTATGGTTCCCGAGGGGGGGGCGCTCTCTCATCCCCCCTCTTTTCCTGCGGCCTGCCAGGTTGCGTGCTTGGATAAGGGTCTGGTATGGACTTTTGAGGGGAACCCCATGCCCTTTTTTTTACATTTTGGTTGGGGGTTCCCCTTAAAATCCATACCAGACCTGAAGGCTCTGGTATGGATTTTTGGGGGGGACCCCACACAATTTTTATTTTTTTTAAATGGCGCAGGGTTCCCCTTAATATCCATGCCAGACCTGAAGATTGGCTTCTAATAGTAATGACCAAAGTTTTTTATGGTGATCGCAAAATTTCTTTCTCAATGGGAAATGTATCGGAATACCTGCTCAGTAACCTTACTTGACCACTACATTTTAATAAAGGACTTGTCCCAAGCCATCTCCTGTGGTTTTTTACATTTTGACACTTTTTTTGTGAAATGGTAGGGGTACAATGTACCCCTTACCAATTCACATAGGGGGGCGGGATTTGGAGGCCCCCTTTGTTAAAGGGGGCTTCCAGATTCTGATAAGCCCCCCGCCCGGGTTGTGGGGATGAGACCCTTGTCCCCATCAACATGGGGACATCCTCCCCATGTTGAGGGCATGTGGCCTGGTATGGTTCAGGGGGGGAGCGCTCTCTTGTCCCCCCTCTTTTTCTGCGGCCTGCCAGGTTGCATGCTCAGATAAGGGTCTGGTATGAATTTTTGGGGGGAACCCCACGCCATTTCGTTTTTTAAAAGTTTCCCTTAATATCCATACCAGACCTGAAGGGCCTGGTAATGGAATTTGGGGGGACCCCCACGCATTTCTTTTTTATTTATCAATGACTTTCAATGACTTTTATCTGTATTGCCGACACCCGACAATTCATTATAGCCGCGAGTAGTTTTAAATTACTTTTTTTACTTTAGAAATTTCATTTTGTGCAGAGACTGTTATAAACATGGGAAACATGCGCTACTTTACAGGCATACTATAGACACCCCCAGGTACGAAATTTAAAGGAATATTTCACTTTTATTGTTTCACTTTAAGCATTATTAAAATCACTGCTCCCGAAAAAACGGCTGCTTAAAAAAAAAAAATGCATTGATACATGTCCCCTGGGGCAAAACCCAGGTCACCAAACACTGTTTTTTTTATCATTAAAGAGTTTATTGAAAAACAGATTAATACAAACCAGGAATGCATATAGTGGAGTAAAAATATCCATACAAAGTGAGATATGTGAGACTAAATAGCATGTTTAACCATCCAAAATAACATTATAAACACATAGAAATAATTCTGCTAAGTCTAATGCGACAGATATAGTGGTAGCCAATAGAAACTGCTAAACCTTTCCTGTCGAATCTCTTCATGTCTAAACAAGCTGAAAACATGTACAAAATATTATATGGCATCTCCGTAAGGAAGGAGGATCAACCACAGTTTTAGTTTTTGGTAATGTTATATCTAGTACCAGTAAGAATGTAATTAGGGGGTCAATGATTCGTTACCTGGCCTGCAACCGTCGACAAACTGATCAACTAGTCGCAGGGCCTGGAACTCGTGCAGATGTGATGTCTGTGAAAGCCTTGGAGTATTTGAAGATGGTCCAGGGTTGCCATGTCTTATGGAATATCTCAATCTGACAATAGATTGTGCCAAGGTGTCTTCCATTTCATAGATTTCTGCAACTCTATGAAGCCAGTCCGCTATGGAAGGAACCCAGGGGGAGTTCCAGTGAATAGGGATAAGAGATTTAGCCGCATTAAGTAAATGTTTTGTAAGGGAATGTTTGTATTTCTTCAGAGTAAAATTTGAAATGTGTAAAAGGCAGCACGCCGCATCGAGCACAAGTATAGTCCCTGTAATCTGGGAGATTGATTCTATGACATTGTCCAAAAATGGTGTGAGCAAAGGACAGCTCCACCAAATATGTATTAAAGAGCCAGTATCGCCCATGCATCACCAACACCTATCTGATATTGAGAGTTCCACCTGTGTAGTTTTGCTGGGGTAAGTACCACTATGTCAGCAGTTTATAGGCTGTTTCTTGCGTTTTAGTGCTAATTGAGCACTTATGTGTTAGAATGCATGCATTTTTCCATTGTTTAGTTGTTATGGTTACCTGCAATGCTTTGGACCACCTCCTCCTGAGTCTGTCATCCACCGGCCTTTTTACCTCCTGCAGCCATGCGTATATAATTGAAGTGGCCCTGTCAAACTGCTCACCTGTGCGACAAACCGATTCAAATTCCGTCAGGCATCTAGAAAAGTCGCCTGCCTTTTCTTTGCTATGGTGATAACTCTGTAATTGTAGGTATGCCCAGAAAGGTAGATCGGTCAGGTTGTTCCCCTGCCAAGAGCGGTTTATTTTGGCATAACGGCCTAAATAGGGGGTTACCCATGCCCGGAATAAAATCTGGATTGTCTTTCAAAGGGGTAAGTGGTCCATGTGAGGAAGTGATGTCTGTCTCCTTGGCCAGTTTGTGTATTACTTTTAGTGTGATTCCTGTCAGTGGGTGTTGTCTTACGCTAGCTGGATAAGAGAGCCACGGTATCCAAGGGGCGAATTTTAAGGGTATTGGATTGAGAGCCATCTCTAAGTTCACCCAATCTTTAGTGTTTTGATGGCAATGCCAATCAATAATCCTTGTGAGGTGGGAGGCCGAGTAGTAGTCCCTAAAGTTGGGTAATCCCATTCCACCATGCTCCTTTATTCTTAGTAAAGTAACATACTTAATTTTTGTTTTTTTATGAGCCCAAATGAACCTCAGTAAAATGGAACGTAATGTTTTAAACAGACTACGTGGTAATTTAATCGGTAAGGTGCGCATGAGATATAGAAGCGTAGGGAGAATGGTCATCTTGATAATGGCCGCATGGCTAAACCACGAGAAGGTTCCTGCGTGCCACTTGTCCAAGTCCCTCTCTATGGACTTAAGTAATGGTGGGAAGTTTTGTTCATAGATTGAAGAAATCTGTGGGGTTAACCTAATTCCTAGATATTTTAGGATCTTAGGGTCCCATTTAAAAGGAGAGTCTTCCATGGTTGATGTAAGGACGTGCTTAGTCAGGGTTACATTCATGGCTTCAGATTTGGTGTAATTTATCTTAAGGTTAGAAACATATTGTGAAAAACGCTTTTATTAGGTTGGGAAGTGTGACATGGGGTTTAGTCAGAAAGAACAATAGGTTGTCTGCATAGGCGGCCACCTTGAACTCCCGCTCTGTTATGCTGAATCCACCAATGGAGGGGTCAGCATTAATTGTTCTAATGAATGGCTCCAGGGAAAGGATGAACAGGAGAGGAGATAATGGGCAGCCTTGTCTCGTTCCATTAGTGATGTGGACCTTCTCAGATAACGTGCCATTTATTTTAAACCGTGCTGTGGGCTTTTGGTAGAGAGCTGAGATCCATGCCATCATCCTGGAGCCCAATCCCACATGACCACACGTGGCCAGCATGTAGTCCCATGCCACACGATCAAAAGCCTTCTCCGTATCCATGGATATGAGAAGGCCTCCGATGGCTCGCTTGATGCCCATGATGGTGTTGCCATATGTGTGTTCCCTAAGGGCTTTAGTCAAAACCCTGCCTGTTTTGTTGCCAGATTCGTAATAAATCCTCTTCCTAAAGAACATGAAACGTTTGGTTCTGGTGTCAAGAATTTGCTGTAATGTCTTCCTAGCGTCTAACAGCTCCGTGGCAGAGTGTACTGAAGGGGATTGTTTGTGTAATGATTCCAGATTGTGAATGCGATCCGTCAGAACTTTGATTTCTTTCTCTCTCTGTCTTTTGCGGTGAGAGACCATTTTCATCAGTTCCCCCCTAAGTGTGCATTTATGGTCCTCCCATATCGCCAAAGGGTCAATATCCGGGGTATTATTGCGTTCAAAGAAATCCTTCAGTGAGGCTGTAAGTTTGGTCAAGAGATGGGTCCGAGATCAGTGTCAAGGCTATTGGTGAGTGATCCGAGATCGACTGTATACCAATGCGTGTGTCTGTTAGGATAGGTAGATCTGTCTGTGTAATGAAGAGATAGTCCAGGCGGGCATATTTCCCGTGTGGTATTGAATAAAACGTGTAATCTCGGCCATCTGGATTAAGAAATCTCCACGTGTCTATTAACTGAAGAGAGTGCAGGAGGGATTTAATGTGTTTGACTATTTTGTATTTAATGCTAGTTTTGCCATTTGAGGTATCAGTCAGTGGGTTCAGTGGAATGTTAAAGTCCCCACCCATTATAAGGCATACTGATGTGTAGCTGTTGCACTATATGTTTGCAAAAAGTCAAATGTGCCTTATTTGGAAAGTATACATTCTCTAATGTTTTTGGCACACCTCAGTACATCCCTTTCAGGCATAAGAACCTACCATCAGGATCTGTCAGTTGTTCCGTTAGCTCAAAGGGTGCATCCTTGCTCACAAAAATTTAAACCAATTTAAGTTTTGTGTGGTCGTTAGTGGCGTGAAATGCCCTGGTAAAGGTTGAATTGGTGAGTCTTGGCACATGGGTTTTGAAATGGGTCTCTTGTAAAAACACAAAATGAGACTTACCTTTTTTGAGTTCCCGGAGCAGCGTAGAACGATTTTCGGGGATGTTCAATCCCCTTACATTATGTGAAATCACCATAGGGTCACGGCCTAGCGAGGCATAAGCCATGTTGCAGACTCAGGAGTGGTGCTGTATCTGAAAGGTCTGAAATAAAAACTGAAAAAAAACTGGTTAAACTCTGCTGAAATGTAAACAAAGCAGTTGATCACACCCTAAATCAAGGGGGGTGGGTAAGCTAGAAAAGAAAAAAAAGGAGAGTTAATGATCCCCCTCTATATAGAGCCCTATTTGAGAGGATAACTATAGTGAGTCTGGGATACTGCTCGTGAGATTCCCGATCACTTTGTGGGGAAGGGGGAGGTGGGCACTCAGTGAGTGAACAAGTCGAAGCTATACGCTTAAATAAACAAAATATGCGAACATGCCTCCAAACAACACACAGCCTTAAGGGCAATATTATAAGATGCATATGAATCAACCCGAATGGTCGGCGAATCCGCCACAACTGAGGAGCGCTGAGTCACCGACCCCCACTTTAGAAGCAAGACGTGGCCTAATAGTTGCACCACCACTATTATTCCCCACCGTGGCCACCGCCCGTGGGGTAGCGTGACCGCTAGGAGCCCCTCTCCCGCCCATGTCACAACAGATTGGTCAGTTAATCAAGTCTAACATTCTAACTACTACTTTTGTAAAGTATCAATGGCGTGAACACACATATGTGAACTCCTGGGTCATTCTGATCATTGCATGTGGTACATCCAGAGATGACAGCCGTCCTCACTGGAAATGCACACGCGGCTTGCAGTGGCAAACCATACCCAAGCTATGAGACCAATGATCATGGGGGGGAAAGCATTCAATAGCATAACTAGTAAACATAACATACCATATGAGGCTCAGTCCTGTGAAACATTGCTGCCATACTGGTGCTAAAAAGAATCTCATTAATTGCTAGCACAGCAGTCTATAACTGTAAAGGACCTCTGTGCATCAACATTAATGTCAGGGAGCAAGCCTAACCACCCCCTACCCCTCAGCTCGATCTTGGTCAGGCATGAATCTCGAGTTTGGGGTGCCTGATTTAGGTCCCCCAGTCTTGCCATGCTTCATCTTTTTAAATTATCTCTTCTCGGGCGAGGAGAATGAAGAAAGAAGTTACCGCTCAGACATGGCTGTTGATCTGCTCAGTGGAACCGAAGCCGTGGGTGCAGGCGATTGCATATAACAATGCAGTAACTGAAGAAAAGCTTGGACAGCCGCACTCCAAAAAATTGGTTGGTTCTTTATTTAAAAAAACAAGGTCACATCAAATCAGTGCTTAATCATGATTAAGCACTGATTTGCAGTGTGAAACATGTCAGCTCCTTTTGCTGTTTTTTGCTGTCATATGTGTTGATGTGACCTTGTTTTTTTAAATAAAGAACCAACCAATTTTTTGGAGTGCGGCTGTCCAAGCTTTTCTTCAGTTTCTGCTCGAGCGAGGAGAATGGTGAACGGGTCGGGCTCCTGTTAGGTGGCGGCAATGCAAATTCTGCGTACCAATCTGGAAGTTCTACCAGGTCCAGGCCTAGGCCCTCACAAAAGTCAGGTAGCTCCGCCGGGGTGCGCAAGACATGTTGGTGACCGTAAGCAGACACAATGAGCGTGAAGGGGAAGTGCCAGGTGTACTTCAAATCCCTGTCTTTCAGTTTTTCAAGGAGGTGACGCAGAGCCCTGTGATTTTTTAGGGTGATTTGGAAAAAGTCCTGAAACAGCATTATGTTTTCGCCATTAAAGATGATTTGGTCATTTCTCCTGGATTTTCTCATTATATCCTCTTTCATCTGGGAATTCTGTAGGCAACAATTTATGTCTCTCGGTGGAGCCATGTCTGGCCCCCTCGGTCTAAGAGCCCTGTGAGCTCGGACAAATTATATTTCCATGTCCTCTTGTCTGTCCAGCAGGCTGTTAAACAGTCTTTGGAAAACAGGGGCAATTTGGTCAGTGTCCACAGATTCTGGGATGTCTCTCACCCTAATATTGTTTCTCCTGCCTCTGTTGTCGAGGTCCTCTAAATGCCTGTTCATGTCAATAAAATGTTGGGCATGGGAGACCATGACCTTATCCAGTCTGTGGATGGCCTTATCCCTCTGCCTCCCTGAATGCTCTGCTGATGCCAGCTTTTCAGTGAGAACCACAAGGTTGGTTTTCAGGTCTGTAATTGCAGCGGAGAAGGTGGATTTGATGTCTGCCGTGAAGCAGGACATGTCAGCATAGGTCAGGGGTTTGTTGGAGCGAGATTTTCCCCTACCTGTATCCTCCAATGCCGATTCAGAGTCCCCACTGAATTCCTCCTTGTGGTGCTGTGTCGGCACCATCTTAGAGCCTGCCATGCTGTGACGAGCTGCAGGCTTTTGTTTAAAGAGATCCTTTATGTTTCTCGCGGCGGAGGTCGGCTGCCCGCGACGAGAACGTGACTGTGGGGTACTGTACAGATTCTTGCTCCGCATTGGCGTATCCGTGGAGGGTTATCAGGCGAAAAGGCTGTGTGTTTGCCAGAGCTCCTCTAATGTGCTGCCATCCGAGCTGCGCGCCAAGCCACGCCCCCCCCAAACACTTTTTATGACAATAACTTGCATATTAACCTTTAAAATTAGCACTTTAGATTTCTCCTATAGACTTTTAAAGGGTGTTCCGCGGCTTTTCGAATTTGCCACGAACACCCCAAATTGTCACACAAATAAATCCTAGAACATGCAAAAGCCCTGTTTCAGGATATAAGTTGGGATAAGAAATTAGAGAAAATGAAAAAGCAGTACAGTTTTCTACTGAGCATCACAGGCAGAAGCAAATGGCACAGAACAGATAAGCCAGAAATTCTGCTTTAAATCAATTTGGGGAGCAAAAAACAATGCTTGGGTTTATAATGGCCCTAGCAGCTGCAAAATATTGGAAACTTTGGCAGAGATTCCTCACCTATACACAGAGAAATGTACCATGTAAGTATTAAATCAAATTGACTTGTAACCCTTTCACGATGAGAGATCAATTAAACCTTTATGCCCAAACCAAATTTAGCAGTGTCAACTTGACAATATTTCTATGACTAATAAGCCTACCTAAATAATTTTCGGCTGTTTTTTAAGACTTTCATTTGATTGAATGTTTAATAAATACCTAACTTAATTTGTATGATAGACTAAGGGAACATTTTGTTTTATTTTAAATGATTTATTTAGTAAATTAATTGTTTACACTGCAATTGTATCTGATAATTACAGCATTAACTAGGGGCACACAGTCATTTTTAGAATGCAGTATTTTTTCCCCTGAATGAAGTTCAGTCTGCATCTGATCACCATGATTGGCTGTCATTGTGATCATTTGACCAGAATGTATGCTCATTTGTTCCCAAATCTCAGGGAGATTACTGTGGGCTTCGAGAACTAAGAAAGTTCTCATAGACAAGGGCATTATGCCTGTGAACTTTAGTTCCTAATCGATGTGACGCCGCATCTGCGGCGCTGCACCAATTTCAAAAAGTAGTTTCTGTACTACTTTTTGCGATTTCAGCCCGCGATTTACATTGACATCTGTGCAGAAATCTGCACAGATGTCTCTGTAATCACGGCCTGAAATCGGGACTGACCAGTGGGAGTGAAATTGATGGAGTTCAGCTGAATTCACACAGCTTCATTCCCACAGCCCAGTGTGAACCTGGGCGGAAGCTGATTTCTATGCAGAGCTGAAACAGATTTTGCACTCTCCAGTTTTAGTAAATCAATCCCTGTGCCTTTTTCACATGTCTTAAAAATGTAAGTGATACTTAAAAGAAGTAACCTAAATACTGATATTATATGAATGTGCCAAAATACTGCATAGCTTAAGCTCCTGAAAAATTTATGTTAATGTCCTGCCATTAAATATATTACCATTGTGAGCATTGCATAAGTTGAAAATGGTAAATTGTAGTTCCATTTCTGCTCTAGAAGGTACATTAGACAGCTAATTTAGCAATGGACCTTTAATATTTCATCACATTGATTGTCATTAAAATATATCATGCATTGACTTACTTGGTGTCATTTCAGCTCATGGGGGACAGGAATTATAGAGGACATAACCAAGAGCAGGAAATAGAAAAGAACACATGGATGATTTTAATTGAATATTACACCTATTCAGTTCAGTTTTATCCTATATTATACTGTCTTTTTTCTAATGGTTACACACATAATAACTTTGTTTTACATTGCAGTGGCAGGCACCAGATTATTATTTTTTCTTTCTTAATCTTTGTTAATTTCTGTTTAATTAAGGGATGCACTTGCATTACAGTATGGCTGGGCAATAATTTTTAAAGAAGAAACCACTTAAGAGTTAATCAGTTGGAAAAGCAGATGAATCAACGAATTGGTAATTATTTTTTTCTCCCCTAATATATGCATGAATATTTGTCCAGTCTGTGTAGTACATTACAATTCAAGAATAATGATTGCCTAGATCCCTAAATGTATGATAGTCAGCAGAACTGACATATTTACATGAAAATATTCAGGTAAATAAAAAAAATATGAATCAGTAGTTAATTTAATGAACAGGAAATAAATAAGGGTTTTGTACATACTTTAGTTAACCACTTCGCGCAAATCGCCGTACCCGTACGTCGGTACTTTGATGCTAGCTGTCATAACCCCAGTATTTTCGGGAACGGCGTGCATTTCTCTTTAGGATAAAAGTGGTCTCTGCAGTGGTATCACTGCGAGATCACTTTTATCGGTGGCAGGAGAGGTGCCCACCCCTCTCCCGCCGTGCTCTGGTCATCTCTGTCATTTACCGGAACTGCCGGTAGCGGAGACGATCACGTCCTCTCCCGTGAGTGCCTGGCTGCCGACTGAGGGGAAAATGGCTCCTGCTCAGCTCCATAGTGAAACATCACTTCTGTCCATAGCTCCTAAAGGAGAATTTTTTTTTTTTTTCAAGTGACATTTTTTTTATTGCATTTTAGTGTAAACATGAGATCTGAGGTATTTTTTACTTCAGATCTCATATTTAAGAGGCCCTGTCATGCTGTTAACTTTCCTTGCAATAGGAATAAAAGTGACACAATTTTAAATTTTTTTTTTTTTTTTTTAAAGTGTCAAAATAAAAAATAAAAAGTAAAATAAATATGTTTTTATTTTTTTAAGTGCCCTGTCCCGATGAGCTCGCGGGCAGAATTGAACACATACGTGAATAGTGCCCGCATATGAAAACGGTGTTCAAACCACACATTTTATATATATGTTGCTTTGTTTGAGCTCAGCAACAGATAGTACTCAAAGCATACACCTTTCTCATCAAAACAATCGTTCTATTCATATAATAGGTTTTGGATAACCAACAAAATGGCCACGCCCAGCACTGTTCATTTATTTTCATAAATATGGCCGCCAGTCCATTTCCGGTGATTGAACTCCGAGAAAATGGCCGCCGCAATTAGATTAACACATACAGATATAAGGACACATTCTAAGCTTGTTTTCCATCCCCTGATGAAGTCACGTGGTTGATGACGATACGCGTAGGGACGTAAACAAGCTCTGGAAGTGACGCAGACGAGCTCGGCGCTCGTATCGTTACATGCACGATTTTTTTAATTAAAATGTGAGTACATCTATTTTTATCCAATAAAACGTTAGTGTTGTAAATAATATTACACTATTGGATTCCTTTCATCTTTCCCTGGCAATACACACCTAACAATTGGAGACCTCATACACCCCCTGGATAGATGGTCGTTTAACACACCCAGAACCCACATCCCCAGGCTCCAAGGTTCCATCCAGGCAGCACCAGGATCCAGATAGGATTAACATACATGCTGTAACCTCACAGCAGTGAGGTAAGGGGCCACCCTATTACACCAATAGCGGGATATATACAGCACTGGAAACCACAAAAGAAACCACCACCCAGCACCTTATCCAGCACTTATTTGTTTTGGACTATAAAACACCATAAACTTTGCACAATTATTCACCTTCAAGGATTCAATTCTTTTGCCCGGAATTTGCATGTTTGCACTATACCATAATTTATTTGTGTTGTCACCAACCATTTGCACGTTTGTATTCTATCATTGCTTCAGCACTTGCTGCTAGAGCAATCACCTCATTCATTAACACTGTAGGTAATATTAAGGCTATTTTTGGATTTACTGTATGCCACTATTTGTGCACTTTATTATCACTTCAGCATTTGCTGACACAGGAAGATTTTTTGTTTCATACAGGCATTCTCTTTGGATTGCTTTATATATGTTTTTTTGCACCAAGCACCCTAAGTGCAACACTGTTTAGTACCGTCAGTACACCCAAGTGCATACTATTGATTGTATTATTCATATTACGGAGATTTATTATCATATTCAATTGCTCAGCACTACCTTTTATACACATTTATACTTACAGGTTATGGTTTCTGCCTTCTCAGTGCTTAGTAGCAGTTGAAAAATTAATTAGCATAGTAGCGCGGCAATATCTTCTTTACCAAATTATGTTAACCCTGTTCATTTTTGAAAAAAAAAATCTTAATAAAATTCATATTTGAAAAAAAAAAAACCTGCAAATCATTTGTAAAACCTGAGTTAATTTAAAATTTACAGTATCTTCAATTGGAAAGTCTATTTGCTAACTGGTAACTGACAGAATATGCTGGCCGGTTGCTCTCACTGCAAACCCCTAAAGAGGAACTCTGGGAAGCTGTATTTATATGTAAAATGTCAACTTAAAGTGTAAGAGGGAAAAATGAAAAGAAACCTATTTTGTACATCTCTGTATATGTGCACCTTCTGCATGTTTTATCCCATTGACTATTGGTCTTAAGGGTGGATTAATACTGTCTTTGTGTATTTTTGGTACACAATATATAATAGGGGTGCGACATGATTCAGGGAACAGGTATTTTGCTTCTTTCTTACTAAGAATCTCTCGTTTGAGACCTAGATGTACTATCTGTTCCAAAGCTTTTTTGCATTTATACATTGGGTTCCCCAGTAGTTTGTTATAAGTATTTTCATCTTGCAGTAGTGTGTTCATATTTTCTTGGTATTGTTCCTTTGTGAAAACTACTATTCCTTTTTTAAATTAATTTCATCTTTTAAATCACCATAATGTCTCTTTTAATATCTCTCATTTTATCACAGTCCACTTTGCACGTTCATGCCAGATATGCTTTTATTGTACCAAATATACTGTCGTCCAAGTCATTTCCAGTAGCAAAGTTTTAATATATTTTAATTTTTTATCTATTTTTATAAATTTTTTCCCTATGCTGTAAAATACTTACAGTAACACAATATATGTCTTTGGTTTTATATATATGTTGCTTTGTTTGAGCTCAGCAACAGATAGTACTCAAAGCATACACCTTTCTCATCAAAACAATCGTTCTATTCATATAATAGGTTTTGGATAACCAACAAAATGGCCGCGCCCAGCACTGTTCATTTATTTTCATAAATATGGCCGCCAGTCCATTTCCGGTGATTGAACTCCGAGAAAATGGCCGCCGCAATTAGATTAACACATACAGATATAAGGACACATTCTAAGCTTGTTTTCCATCCCCTGATGAAGTCACGTGGTTGATGACGATACGCGTAGGGACGTAAACAAGCTCTGGAAGTGACGCAGACGAGCTCGGCGCTCGTATCGTAACATGCACGATTTTTTTAATTAAAATGTGAGTACATCTATTTTTATCCAATAAAACGTTAGTGTTGTAAATAATATTACACTATTGGGATTCCTTTCATCTTTCCCTGGCAATACACACCTAACAATTGGAGACCTCATACACCCCCTGGATAGATGGTCGTTTAACACACCCAGAACCCACATCCCCAGGCTCCAAGGTTCCATCCAGGCAGCACCAGGATCCAGATAGGATTAACATACATGCTGTAACCTCACAGCAGTGAGGTAAGGGGCCACCCTATTACACCAATAGCGGGATATATACAGCACTGGAAACCACAAAAGAAACCACCACCCAGCACCTTATCCAGCACTTATTTGTTTTGGACTATAAAACACCATAAACTTTGCACAATTATTCACCTTCAAGGATTCAATTCTTTTGCCCGGAATTTGCATGTTTGCACTATACCATAATTTATTTGTGTTGTAACCAACCATTTGCACGTTTGTATTCTATCATTGCTTCAGCACTTGCTGCTAGAGCAATCACCTCATTCATTAACACTGTAGGTAATATTAAGGCTATTTTTGGATTTACTGTATGCCACTATTTGTGCACTTTATTATCACTTCAGCATTTGCTGACACAGGAAGATTTTTTGTTTCATACAGGCATTCTCTTTGGATTGCTTTATATATGTTTTTTTGCACCAAGCACCCTAAGTGCAACACTGTTTAGTACCGTCAGTACACCCAAGTGCATACTATTGATTGTATTATTCATATTACGGAGATTTATTATCATATTCAATTGCTCAGCACTACCTTTTATACACATTTATACTTACAGGTTATGGTTTCTGCCTTCTCAGTGCTTAGTAGCAGTTGAAAAATTAATTAGCATAGTAGCGCGGCAATATCTTCTTTACCAAATTATGTTAACCCTGTTCATTTTAGAAAAAAAAATCTTAATAAAATTCATATTTGAAAAAAAAAAAACCTGCAAATCATTTGTAAAACCTGAGTTAATTTAAAATTTACAGTATCTTCAATTGGAAAGTCTATTTGCTAACTGGTAACTGACAGAATATGCTGGCCGGTTGCTCTCACTGCAAACCCCTAAAGAGGAACTCTGGGAAGCTGTATTTATATGTAAAATGTCAACTTAAAGTGTAAGAGGGAAAAATGAAAAGAAACCTATTTTGTACATCTCTGTATACGTGCACCTTCTGCATGTTTTATCCCCTTAACCCTATCAGAACCATTTTTGCACAAACATGTTAAAATAAACATTTTAGACCTGAAGATTAGTGAAACACCCCAAATAGTTTATATTTTCTGAAATCAGAGACCCTGTTACATGATATTAGCACAACAGTTTATCAAACAAAAATTTTCTGTAAAGAATACACTAAAGTAATTTTGTTGCACACAGATGCAATATATTACCCAATTTTAAATAAATGGATAACCAACCTGTCAAGCCATAAAATTCCATGTGATTGTAAAACCGTGACAAAATTTGGTGCCTAAAATGTACCCAATATGGGTACAATCAGCCTGTCCATACATGGTTTGAATCTCTGCCGGTCCCCACTGATTACTCCTGTTTTGCTGCTAAAAAGTCCCTAACCACACCTTCAGACTGGCATGGACTCACTGAAAATTGCTTCTACAACTGAGGTGAATTCCCCAATATCATTACGTCAGTATAAATGCACACGTACACTAAAAGAGAGACGGTATTTCACAGAGCAGGGACTTAAGGTGGGGAATCTGATGAACGGAAAGGGTTAGGAGGTGGAGCCTGTGTTGGATATGAATAAATGGTATGTTGGTGGAGGAAACCCTAAAGGGATATGACTAGAGTGCAGTTGAGGATGGTTGGGAGGCATGACCTGTTTTTTTATGTGATTTCACTCACAGTTTTTCCTTTCTGGTTGGTCTGAGTCATGCAAAAAAGCATAAACTCATGACCTGTCTCCCCTGCAACAAGAACGAGATTTGAGGACGCCCCCCAACTTGACCAGTTATCACCTTTATTTCTACCTGTGAAAAAATAAACATTACAAAAATCATCTGCATGATTTAATGTATATGTAAACTGGTAAAAAATTAAAATAGCTGTTCATCCAGTCCAAAACTGGATTGTAACTAAGCATTGTTCCCTGCTATCTCAGTGTCATTTGAAACACCTCCCACTGCTATTCAGAAGAGAAAGAAGTGTTATGTAGTCCCAACACACTCCTGGTTATATGGTGAAAATGTTGCAAGAAAGGCTATTCACTCATTTTACATTCCCCTCAACCTTTAAAGTGGTTGTAAACCCTCACATATACCCAGTGAAGTAAACAGTCATAGATGGTACACAGGGATGAAACAAATCCTCCTACATAAGTCTGTTTATTTATCTGCAGTCTTCTCTTCTTTACATGCCTTCAAAAGGGCAGATCACGTTAAAATCTTTCTTCATCTGTCAGGAGCACAGAGGAGGGGGTGGAGAGCTACAGTTACACTCTGTGAGAGCTGATTGGGGGAAAAGAACACCCCCCCTTCACACACAGGAAAACTGTGTTCTTAATAGACAAGCTCTGTGCTTATATCCCTCCACCACACAAATGTATCTCATATGTCGGGAAAACATCTTAGAAATGACTCATGCTAATAACAGAGGAACAAAGCACCAGAGATAAATTACATTTAGAGCATTAGAGACAAGTAAACATTTATATGAGATATCTGCTATATGATAATATATATATATATATATATATATATATATATATATATATATATATATATATATATAAAACAGATGTATGTGCTTTGCTCAGATTCCATGACGGAGGTTTACAACCACTTTGACCTATACCTTAAAATGTAACCCCTAACTTTTAACTTGAATCTTATTCTAACTGTATTAGTTAACCCAACACACAAAACAACCAAACATGAACCTTTAACACATAGCCCACACACATGCACATACAAGAACTCACACACATTTAATAGTTAACCTCAATGACCAAGACACAATACTTATACCTGATGGTTAATCTACATATATTTTGCTTTCCCGATCATGGCTGGTGTGAGGGGCTATCAGGGTGTTTTACATAGCTTCCTGAAAACAAAAAGATGTGATAATGACCACATGTGTTGCAAAGCCTAAATGAGGGAAAGAACTGAAAACCGATGAATGGAAGGAGAGGACCAGGAACAGTAATGCTGGGAGGAAAAGGGCTACATGATGCAAGATGTACATCCTCATACCAGGAAATGAGGCAGGCTCTATCAGACGATTTACAGCTTCTAAATATACATTCTGAGAAGCTTACAATGTGCAGTATAATCAGTGTAATCAATTTCATTACAGGAGAGGACATTGTTCAACTGTGCTAGACTGAATTTAAAGCCGGAGTTCAGCATCAAAACTCCCCCAACTTAATCTTAACCTGTAGCACATTTTCTCCTCACCTCTGCTATTCAACCATTTTGTTGGTTAATTTGAGAGGAAAATCTGATTAGGTGTGAGTGATAACACTTGCCTACTGTAGCAGGTGCACATCAGACCAGCACCGTTAGTACTAAGGCAAGGTTAGGGGGCATATCAGCTCAACACTGTCTGGAATACATATGCAAGAGTACTTATGACATCAGTACCCTAGACAGGCACGCCTGATATGTTCATTTCCAATAGAGGGGACAATAGCATGGAAAAGGATTTGGAGAATTCAATGGACCAGCCAAAGCAAAAAGTTGTGAATTTTATTAGGTTTTTAAACTTCTTTTAAATCTGCCCCATGTTTCTTTATTCTTATACTAATTTATATTGTCCTACTTTATTCCAATATACATATTAAGCTAAGTAGTGAACACAAAGTTGATGATTAAAATCTGACAATAAAATGCCACTATTGCTCAAAAAATGTATGTAATAAATGAGGTGTGAAGAAAATATTACAGTTATTATATTACATATTTATCACCATTTATACGTGTTGATAAAAGCTGATTTGGGTAAAACACATAACTTATTATTTCAGTTCACAAATGATAAAATAATGTCACCTTTTCTCATTAACATTAACAGGGTTAATTTGTTTACTTGTTATACTTCTTGAAGAATTTTAAAGTGTAATAAAAACAACTTAGTGTGACTATGTGCATTAGCCATAGTTGAGTTTACTGTAATATGGATTCTGGATTATGTCTTAGGGGAAGTGACCTATTCTTAATTGGCTTGCTCTCTATTGGTATGTAAGGCACTTTCTTTTTCTAGATGTGGAATGGATTCTTCACAAGTGGAAAAACCAGATGGAGGGAGGAATAGAGATAGCAGGAGACATTAAGCCTGAAAGGTTTTATTAGCAGGATACTGCTTTTAAACTTTGAGGTGCTTTTTGGGATTCATATTGTCTCTATTACTTAAGTGGTGTAGCCACACGAAGTGGCAATACATCTCAATGGGGGTGTTCCGCCTTAATTAAAAATGATTTTTGCATCCTGTGGTGTTTTCTCTCCAGCCAAGTCCTTCATCAAAGAAGATTGTGTTTGTGTGTATATGTGACATAGATAGGTTTGTACATCACGGGGACTTAGATTAACTACTTGTTAAGACTGCTGTCCAGAGACAACTTTTGCTACACTTTACAAGAATGCAATAGTTTAATTTGCCAATAAAATGAATTTAAGTACAGCATCTGAAAGATAAATAAACCATGAAATGATAACCATAAATACTTGAGTATTATGCACTCTATGTAAAACAGACTGAAATCAGCATATTAAAAAAGCAAATGTATTTATAAATGTTAATGTCACATATTGTTTAGGAATTTCTTAAAATGTGTTACATACAGTGGTTGGTAAGGTTAAATAGAGACACCAGTCCATCCAAATCAAACTGAGTGTTTGTGTGTGTGTGTTTATGTCACTACCATTTTCAATATCCCTGTACATTGTGTTTGCTATGAAATGCATGTAAAAGATTTTTGAATTTATCTACAGTCCCCACTGACATCACCAACAGTCAAAGTTATTTCCCCATTCTTACTGCTCTAACAGCAAAAACCTAAGCAAGATAGAACCATTGACCTACCTATTATTTCTACACAAAACAGCTCAAAATTTCAAGAAATAAAATGCCCTAATATATAGACACCTTCCCATTCGGTATAGTGATGACAGTTATAGGGTGATACTAGGTCAGGGTGTCAGGTATATAGCTAGGAAGGCACGCACCATAGGCAACATAGTGTCCCCCAGTCTTTATGTCTCCATCCCACCAACACGTACGTTGCTGAATACCAATGGCATATATAGGTGTGAAGCTACCAGGTGTTCATGTTGCAGTCACTTGGGCGATTCCTATACTGTCACTTCATGTTCTAATGGCTTTTCCTCAACCATCACACAACTGGTTAACTGCCACACTATATATGTCATATATATGGTCACTGTGTGCAACATTAAGTATGTTGGCAGGACAACCAAAAGATTGAGTGATAGATTAAAGTATCACTTCTCTGACATAAGAAGGAACAAAAATACTAACCTGGCTAAACATTTTAATCTGTTCCATCACCAAAATGTACAATATTTTAGGGTACAGATTGTAGAGAGGGTAGACTGTCCTGCTCATGGTGGCAATTGGTTTTCCCTCCTCTGTAAGTGGGAGTGTACTTAAAGTGTATTTAAAGTAGACACCTGTATCCTCAGAGGTTTGAACTTTGAGTGGGATCTTACCCACTATTTTGAATAGCTTTATTTACTTTGCTTGGGATTACCACTACCTATGACTGTTCCTGGACTCAGAGCTATGTTATCAGAACATATCTATTAAGTTCTCCCATTTATTTAACCCTGACCTTTCATATTACTATTGTCATACACAGGTATAGAGCATTTTATTGGGGATTCTTTTTTATTATTTAATAAAATCAATAGATGGTGCTGCGCTCTAAGTGATGACAAACAGGTAAAAATACTGTAAAGCAGAGGTGTCAAACTCAATTTCATTGTGGGCCGCATCAGCATTATGATTGCCCTCAAAAGGGCCGGTTGTATCTGTAAGATTAGATGTCCAGCGCATCCCCTCCCCTTACATTAGATGTCAAGAGCCACCCCACCATCAGAAGTTGAGTCCCCCACTCTCCCTTACATCAGTGTACCCCCCTTTCCTTATGCTGCTTCTGGGAAGAAACTGGATGCATTGCTTGAAAGCAGAAAGTAAGGGTCTGGAGGTGGACCAGAGGAGGGCTGAAGCTCTCCTGCAGCTGAAGGAGAGGTGCGAGGGCCACATGAAATGGCCTGGAGGGCCGTATTTGGTCTGCGGGCCTTGTGTTTGACACCTGTGCTGTAAAGTGTTAAGTAACTACTATGAAGTGCTAAGTGTTCAAAAATTATAAACTCCAAGAGTGTTCAAATTCATAAATGATAAACTTCAAAAGACACAATATAAATGCAAAATGGTAATAAACAATCTCAAGTGCTGAGTGCTCAAAAATACATAGATGGTGAACTTTCAATTTGCAATTTATGTGCAAATAATATTACGAAGAAATAGCATGCTATTCTAAACAAGATAAAGTGCTAGTGCCAAAAAACAAAAAAATAGGTTCAAGGTGGGCATAAGTCTTCAAACAGATGCTGATGAATACAGTGCAAAAAGTAAAGTGCTGGATTCCAACTGACTCTGTGTTGGTGTGATAATGTACATTTTTGATCTTCAGTGCAGTCACACCTCAGTATGCAATGGCTCCTTACCTTACCGCTGTAAGGTAACAGTGTAAAAGTATCCAGTGGCAATCTGGAAATCCGGGGTCCTGCAGTAGATCACCCTAAGAATTTCTTATGGATGGCAATATCTATGGAGCCTGGTGTCCTGGTGGATGCTTCTCATTAGAAAAATATATCTCCTTTGTATAAATCAGTAGCAGTGGAAATCCTCCCATATAGGGGGTCATTTACTATAACTCCAGGAAGTACTGAGCACTATTGCAAATATTAGCTCCCATTTTAGCCAATTAAAAATTCAACGCACAAATTTGCAAATGAAAAAGAGCGCTGTTAGCAGCAAATAAGCGTTAGTAAATATGGAATCCGCGCTAATTAGCGAATCCGCGTACATGCAAATGCCAATTTTCACTAAGTTATTATATAGCACTGCACTGTAATCATGATCCATGTATGTGAAAGAAACATTTTTATGTGAGATGTGCTCTACCTTGTGTGCATCTATTGATGTATATTGCAATTAGTATTCCTAGTTTTTTTTTCTCCGTTTTGCTAACAGATGCAGTTATGAATGATTATTACATAGTAATGTCTGCTGTTCTGTAAAGTTACATGTATTAAACATTTAGGTTACCTATTTGTTGTATGTTGTTTTTTTCATATTTTTTTTTTAATTTAGGTGGCTATAAAGCGGTAATTATTTATGTTCATTCTTTAATCATACTACACTATTATGCAGGTCTTGTACTTAGCACAATGGCTTAGTGGTCTGCTCAGATGTCTCCACAGCTCTCATGGTACAAGTTCAAATACCATCCAACAGCTATGTTTATTTTTTGCACAAGTAAATTAAAATAAACAAACAAAGAAATGTAAACTGCCGTTAGCAAGTGTGTGATGTTTGGAATTCCACACCATAATATTATTGAATAAAAGTGCAGTGGCTAATTGGCATTCACCTATTTTCAGCATATGCTTCTTTGGCTAATTGTCATTTGCCTTTTTTTCACCAATTCAATCTTTTAGTATCTCTCTGTGGGATTTGAACCAATGAGTGCTTCAAAGCCTGAGTTTTTCAAGGTAGAAGTGCTGACCACTAGCCTATTGAGCATAGCACAAACATTTACTAGCGTGTGATGTTTCTTCTCCCCGAGCCATCCCTCCTACCACCGCCATCTTCTCCCGCTGCTGTGTTCTTCTGCGTTACCCGCTTAAAAAAAAAAAGCCGCTCTTCTTCTGTGTCGAACTTCTGTGGCCATCCGATAACGTCACCCGGAGAGCCCGCTCCATGGCTATGTAAGAGACGCCACACAGCGGGTGACAACTCAGAGGAGGAAGACTGCCACAGAAGAAGAGCGGCTGCTTTTTTATTAGCAGGTAACCGACTGTGCGGAAGAACACAGCAACAGGAGAAATATGCTGTTGAGTAAAATGCAGGAGGTGATGCCGTCAATAGGCCTCAAATTCATGGCTTAAACCTTTAAGAGCAACAGGGAATACCACTATGCTACAGAGCTGAGCACATACCTACAGAGAAAATACATTTACTAATGTTTAATTCTATACAATAATGTTTTGCATTTCAGGCATTAATATTATAGTAACAACCATGCTCATGCTGATGTGGCATTGGCTAATAGGCGTTCGCCTCTTTTCAGCATATGCTGCTGAGTACAATGTAAGCTTTCAGTAGGTGATACCATCTGTGTGATTTTCAGCCATTTGAGCACAATTATATTGATAACATACGTTTACTAGTGTTTGATGGTGGGACTACTTTATATTCTAGGTATAATAGTACACAGCACAGTGACTTAGGCCCCTTTCACACTTGTGCGACCTGAAAGTTGTGCGATTTTGATGCGCCTTTAAGCAATGCCTGTGTAATCTTGAGGTCTATGGACGCAGGAGTCGCAGGGAAAGGCGCGCAAATTTCCGTCTGCAATTATTCCATGATTCTAGGGAATGCCTGTGTAAACTTAAGGTTTATGGACCTCAAGTCATATCAAAGTGGGACCAAAGTAGTACAGGGACTACTTTGAAGTTGCTGCGACTTGAAGTTGCACATATATGAACCATACTCATTGGAAATCATGGGGTATGACATGACATGCGACTTTGCAGTCCCAAGTCGCATGACAAGTCGCACTAGTGGAAACCTAGCCTGAAAGTCACACCAAAGTAGTACAGGGACTACTTTGAAGTTGGTGTGACTTAAAGTAGCACAGATTTGAATGGTTATTATCATTGAGAATCATGAAAAGTCGCCCAACTGTGAATCAAGTCATATATATTTTAATAGAAAGGAGCTCTCATTTATACTTGCATAGTCCTTACTGATTTACATCAGCAGAACAAATGCAGGAAGTAGTGATGTGTGCACATGGGCCAGAAGCAAATGTGTGGTGATGCCAAAAAAATCAATGAAGCCCACCCACACCAAATTCACCCCCCACCTTGAGTAAGCACAAGTACATTTCCTACACTTACCCAGCAAATCAGCAGCACCTTCTCTTTGCTAAAGAGGGACCTCGCCATGTCCACCTAGATGGAGATCCTGACCAGCACAGGAACTTCCAGGTGATTACAATGACTCATTTCCCGGGTCAGGAGGTGAAACCACGCTCTGTTGATTGCAGCTGCAAATATTTGATCTCAATCACGATTAGAATTTATTATTTTTGATTATTTGCAAATATGCAAATCTGTATTTCTACATAATGATATTTGAAGGTAAACTTAAGGGAGTTTGATAAGAAATGGTGTCTCTGGCATAGCAGCAGGTGAATTACAAAGGCAAAAGGGCCAGTTTGAGCCCTGCTTCACACTGACAGCGGGAGGAAATCGTTCAGCTGAACTCACACAATTTCATTCCCGCTTATCAGTCCCGACTGCGGGGGGGGGGGGGGGGGAACATCAGAGACATTTGTGCAGGTTTCTGCACCGATATCAGTACAAATCACACCAATTAGAACAGTGCAATTGCCACCAATTTGACATGTCAAATTGCACCAATGTGAACCAGAGCTGACACATACAACACTGACTATCCTCCAGCTGAATTCATTAACTGCAATTCTCCACAGCTGTTATATATAAAGACTCCATCTTTATAATTTACTTGCAGGTGTGCTGAAGCCTAGGTTTACATTGGGGCGATTTGTCATGCAATTTCAGAAATCAATTCGCATGACTATTGGTGGCAATGGCACTCTTCCAATCGATGCAAAACCAATTTTGTGGCGCCACACTTATTTGCAAAAGTAGTTCCTGCACTACCTTTGCCGATTTCAGGTGCAACTTCAATAGACATTTGTGTATGAAACCACACAAATGTCTATCAAGTAGTACCTAAAATCGCGCTAGCTCAAGTGAAGTAGTGTGATTTCAAAGTTGCATCAATGTGAACCAGGGCAAAGAGATTTGTTTTTTGGTGCACAAATGCATATAGAAATAAAATATAAAAGATATTGCACTTTGCCAAAACCACCACCACCCACAAAAACTAAAAAATACTAAAACAAAAAAAACAAACAAAAAAAAAAACAAACACACACACACCAAAACTCAATAATGTACTTTTATTTTGCCAGCAGAAACAAAATTATGTACGTTCATTTACTAGCTTCAAAACATTTTTTGGACAGGATACATGGTGCTACATTTAGCAATTGGATTTTAAGGGCCCTGCTCATAGGATCTTACAATCTAAAATTTGTCAAAACCTTAGAGTGCACACAGCTTTACTTTTAGTGTATAACGGGCAACACATCACATTTTTATCTGCAAGGTTATAGAAACATACTTAAGTCATTATTCTTACAAAGCATTCCAACATATTAAAAGACACATGTTCAAAACACCCACCCCCACCCCACAATCCGCACACATTGGTGACCATGTTCTACATTTCTGTGTACATGATTAAGCAATGAGATCCAAGAGTAGAAGGTCAGCAGATGCTTCCAAACGATTTTGCATGGTCAGACAGGAACAGTACACACACAATTTTTGATTGAAAAAATGCACAAGAATTTCCGCAAATAACACTAGTTGGGCGTTTGTCAATCTACACAATATCATTCCTTCTCCCCCACAACACACAGCAAAAAACCTGGCCTTCTCAGACCAAACGATCCCCCATAATGCAGGCCTTTATATAAGAGAGGTTGTATTGTTAGCACACTGACACACGCCCAATAGAAATACACGCCCAATAGAAGTACACGCCCACCAGTATCTTTCAATCTGTCTCTTTCTGTATGTCTAAAGTGATTGCACCTGATGGGCAGGAACACATAATACTATTTGCAACTGTGTTAGCCCTTGGCTATGTGCATCAAATCTCCAACTACAGGCCAAAGATCCAAGTCCATTTGCATGCACAAAAACAAAGCAACAGTTTTCTAAGCATATGTACCTGTGCAGTGTAAACCCTACAATTTTAAATGTCCAAGTCCCTGGGCATGATTAGTGCTAACAAACATTAACATCAGTCCCTGGCTGCAATGAGCTTCCAATGTAAAGTCCAAAACTAACTTTTTTAAATTACAGACTATTTTGACCAGAGACAAATAAAATACCAGCATGTCTTTGGATTGTGGTGAGAAACCAACACAGGGAAAACGTGTAAACTTCAACATGTTGGGGAATGTAGTATGTTGGGGAATTGAACCAGCAACCCCAGTGCTGCTAGATAGATTTGCTACCCACTATGCCACCAGGCAGCCTCACATATGTTCTTTGCATCTCTGTGGTGTGAACCAACCCTAAGTCGATAGCCATGTTCAGTGTCTCCAAGCAATCTACAATATATTGGCCTAAGTATTGGGATGCCTGCTTTTAAACCCACATGAACTGTAATGGCATCCCAGTCTTAGTCCGTAGGGTTCAATATTGGGTTGGCCCACACTTTGCAGCTATAACAGCTTCAACTCTTCTGGGAAGGCTGTCCACAAGGTTTAGGAGTGTGTCTATGGGAATGTTTGACCATTCTTCCAAGTGCATTTGTGAGGTCAGGCACTGACGTTGGACGAGAAGGCCTGGCCTACAGTCTCCGCTCTAATTCATCCCCAAGGTGTTCTGTTGTGTTGAGGTCAGGACTCTGTCCAGGCCAGTCAAGTTCCTCCACCCCAAACTCACTCATCCATGTCTATATGGACCTTGCTTTGTGTACTGGTCCAAATCATTTGGTGGACGGGGATTATGGTGTGGGGTTGTTTTTCAGGGGTTGGGCTTGGCCCCTTAATTCCAGTGAAGGGAACTCTTAAGGCATCAGCATACCAAGACATTTTGGACAATTTCATGCTCCCAACTTTGTGAGAACAGTTTGGGGATGGCCCCTTCCTGTTCCAACATGACTGCGCACCAGTGCACAAAGCAAGGTCCATAAAGACATGGATGAGCGAGTTTGGGTTGGAGAAACTTGACTGGCCTGCACAGAGTCCTGACTTCAACCCGATAGAACACCCTTTGGCTGAATTAGAGCAGAGACTGCGAATCAGGCCTTCTCATCCAACATCAGTGCCTGCCTCACAAATGCACTTCTGGAAGAATGATTAAACATTCCCATAGACACACTAAACCTTGTGGACAGCCTTCCCAGCCGCTGTTCTAGCTGCAAAGGGTGGGCCAAATCAAATTTTAACCCTACGGACTAAGACTGGGCTGCCATTAAAGTTCATGTGTGTGTAAAGGCAGGTGTCCCAATATTTTTGGATAAATTGTGTATCTGGCAAGATTTAAAAAGGTGGTGGAACCCTCCTACACATAAATATGACATTTAGACATAGTTTTAAGACCTGGGAGATGAGACAACTTCTCCATATGAAGCATCATGTTTGGTATTTGAACCCAGACACTCATGCCGCGTACACACGATCGATTTTCTCGATGGTGAAAACACTTTCACCGTCGAGAAAATCGACGGGAAAAGCGAGGAATGGCTTGTTCCCCCACACACGGCCGTTTTTCCCGTAATTTTTTCTCTTGGTCGAGAAAAACGACCGTGTGTAGGCTCCCCGGCAGTGTTTCCCTATGGGAAAACTGCCGCGGGAAAAAATTCCGTGAATCACGATGAGAAAAATTAGAGCATGTTCTAATTTTTCTCGTCGTGATTAATGCCGTTTTTCTCGTTGGGAAAAATGACCAAAAGCCCACACATGGTCGTTTTTCTCGTCAAAGAGAAAAAATTAAATTTTTCCCGACGAGAAAAATGGTCATGTGTATCTGGCATCAGGGATGCTAAGCAGAAGTTCTAACCTCTAAGCCACAGAGCTGCCACATGTGAGATCCTCATGTACATAAATACACATAAATACTGCATTTCTTTGGGCATACAGGTGATGGAATTACATTACTCAAGAGTTATTCTTCTTGATTTATTCTGTGAAATTTGGTGTTTTTTTGTGGGTGAGTTTAGAATAGTGATATTATGCTCAAATTTTGGGGAATTACATTTTGATTTCTGATGTTGGAACACATATCAAATTTTTGGGGCTCAAATTATGATTATTTAGAAATAATAAAAAGCACAAAAAAAGTGACTCATTTTAAATTTGCATCAGCAATGGTATTGTTTGAGGTTTGTAAAGGCACCTGTGTGAGTTTGGGTAAAGATTGTTGTGAGTAGGGATGAGCTTCGTGTTCGAGTCGAACATACGTTCGACTCGAACATCGGCTGTTCGATCGTTCGACGAAGATCGAACGATTTGGGCCGTTCGCGCCAAATTCGAGTGACGCGAACGGCCCACAATGCACTACGCCATCGCAGTGTCATCCAGGCGCTGTGATTGGCCAAGCATGCACTGTGACCCCGCATGCTTGGCCAATCACAGCGCCGGCAGCGAGGAGAGCAATGATTGGCCACAGGCAGGATGCCTGTGGCCAATTATTGCTGAGGGTGTTTAGTACACGCCCCACACTATAAAAGGCCGCCAGCACGGCGGCCTAGTGTAGTGTGTTCCGGAGCAGGGATAGAGCAGCATAGGCAGGGACAGTGACTGTTATTTCTTTCTTGCTTAACCTGGATTCCTTTAGTTTAGGGAAAGAGAAGGATAGGTAGGGAGAGTGTCAGTGTGTTTTGTGCTTGTGCTATAGTGTGCTTAAAAAAAACATTTATTCTAGGGACAGAAAACTGTAGGTAGGGACAGTGTCAGTTTCTTTCACTCTGCAAGTCCTTGTTTCCAGGGACCTGGAAGGACAGTGAGTGAATTGTCCTTGTGCTATATTGTGCTTAAAAAAACATTTATTCTAGGGACAGAAAACTGTAGGTAGGGAGAGTGTCAGTTTCTTTCACTCTGCAAGTCCTTGTTTCCAGGGACCTGGAAGGACAGTGAGTGAATTGTCCTTGTGCTATATTGTGCTTAAAAAAAACATTTATTCTAGGGACAGAAAACTGTAGGTAGGGAGAGTGTCAGTTTATTTCACTCTGCAAGTCCTTGTTTCCAGGGACCTGGAAGGACAGTGACTGAATTGTCCTTGTGCTATATTGTGATTAAAAAAAACATTTATTCTAGGGACAGAAAACTGTAGGTAGGGAGAGTGTCAGTTTATTTCACTCTGCAAGTCCTTGTTTCCAGGGACCTGGAAGGACAGTGACTGAATTGTCCTTGTGCTATATTGTGATTAAAAAAAACATTTATTCTAGGGACAGAAAACTGTAGGTAGGGAGAGTGTCAGTTTATTTCACTCTGCAAGTCCTTGTTTCCAGGGACCTGGAAGGACAGTGAGTGAATTGTCCTTGTGTTATATTGTGATTAAAAAAAACATTTTTTCTAGGGACAGAAAACTGTAGGTAGGGAGAGTGTTTTTTTTCTTTCACTCTGCAAGTCCTTGTTTCCAGGGACCTGTAAGGACAGTGAGTGAATTGTCCTTGTGCTATATTGTGCTTAAAAAAAACATTTATTCTAGGGACAGAAAACTGTAGGTAGGGAGAGTGTCAGTTTATTTCACTCTGCAAGTCCTTGTTTCCAGGGACCTGGAAGGACAGTGAGTGAATTGTCCTTGTGTTATATTGTGATTAAAAAAAACATTTTTTCTAGGGACAGAAAACTGTAGGTAGGGAGAGTGTTTTTTTTCTTTCACTCTGCAAGTCCTTGTTTCCAGGGACCTGTAAGGACAGTGAGTGAATTGTCCTTGTGCTATATTGTGCTTAAAAAAAACATTTATTCTAGGGACAGAAAACTGTAGGTAGGGAGAGTGTCAGTTTATTTCACTCTGCAAGTCCTTGTTTCCAGGGACCTGGAAGGACAGTGACTGAATTGTCCTTGTGCTATATTGTGCTTAAAAAAAACATTTATTCTAGGGACAGAAAACTGTAGGTAGGGAGAGTGTCAGTTTATTTCACTCTGCAAGTCCTTGTTTCCAGGGACCTGGAAGGACAGTGACTGAATTGTCCTTGTGCTATATTGTGATTAAAAAAAACATTTATTCTAGGGACAGAAAACTGTAGGTAGGGAGAGTGTCAGTTTATTTCACTCTGCAAGTCCTTGTTTCCAGGGACCTGGAAGGACAGTGACTGAATTGTCCTTGTGCTATATTGTGATTAAAAAAAACATTTATTCTAGGGACAGAAAACTGTAGGTAGGGAGAGTGTCAGTTTATTTCACTCTGCAAGTCCTTGTTTCCAGGGACCTGGAAGGACAGTGACTGAATTGTCCTTGTGCTATATTGTGATTAAAAAAAACATTTATTCTAGGGACAGAAAACTGTAGGTAGGGAGAGTGTCAGTTTATTTCACTCTGCAAGTCCTTGTTTCCAGGGACCTGGAAGGACAGTGACTGAATTGTCCTTGTGCTATATTGTGATTAAAAAAAACATTTATTCTAGGGACAGAAAACTGTAGGTAGGGAGAGTGTCAGTTTATTTCACTCTGCAAGTCCTTGTTTCCAGGGACCTGGAAGGACAGTGACTGAATTGTCCTTGTGCTATATTGTGATTAAAAAAAACATTTATTCTAGGGACAGAAAACTGTAGGTAGGGAGAGTGTCAGTTTATTTCACTCTGCAAGTCCTTGTTTCCAGGGACCTGGAAGGACAGTGACTGAATTGTCCTTGTGCTATATTGTGATTAAAAAAAACATTTATTCTAGGGACAGAAAACTGTAGGTAGGGAGAGTGTCAGTTTATTTCTGTCTGCAAGTCCTTGTTTCCAGGGACCTGGAAGGACAGTGACTGAATTGTCCTTGTGCTATATTGTGATTAAAAAAAACATTTATTCTAGGGACAGAAAACTGTAGGTAGGGAGAGTGTCAGTTTATTTCACTCTGCAAGTCCTTGTTTCCAGGGACCTGGAAGGACAGTGACTGAATTGTCCTTGTGCTATATTGTGATTAAAAAAAACATTTATTCTAGGGACAGAAAACTGTAGGTAGGGAGAGTGTCAGTTTATTTCACTCTGCAAGTCCTTGTTTCCAGGGACCTGGAAGGACAGTGACTGAATTGTCCTTGTGCTATATTGTGATTAAAAAAAACATTTATTCTAGGGACAGAAAACTGTAGGTAGGGAGAGTGTCAGTTTATTTCACTCTGCAAGTCCTTGTTTCCAGGGACCTGGAAGGACAGTGAGTGAATTGTCCTTGTGTTATATTGTGATTAAAAAAAACATTTTTTCTAGGGACAGAAAACTGTAGGTAGGGAGAGTGTTTTTTTTCTTTCACTCTGCAAGTCCTTGTTTCCAGGGACCTGTAAGGACAGTGAGTGAATTGTCCTTGTGCTATATTGTGCTTAAAAAAAACATTTATTCTAGGGACAGAAAACTGTAGGTAGGGAGAGTGTCAGTTTATTTCACTCTGCAAGTCCTTGTTTCCAGGGACCTGGAAGGACAGTGAGTGAATTGTCCTTGTGTTATATTGTGATTAAAAAAAACATTTTTTCTAGGGACAGAAAACTGTAGGTAGGGAGAGTGTTTTTTTTCTTTCACTCTGCAAGTCCTTGTTTCCAGGGACCTGTAAGGACAGTGAGTGAATTGTCCTTGTGCTATATTGTGCTTAAAAAAAACATTTATTCTAGGGACAGAAAACTGTAGGTAGGGAGAGTGTCAGTTTATTTCACTCTGCAAGTCCTTGTTTCCAGGGACCTGGAAGGACAGTGAGTGAATTGTCCTTGTGTTATATTGTGATTAAAAAAAACATTTTTTCTAGGGACAGAAAACTGTAGGTAGGGAGAGTGTTTTTTTTCTTTCACTCTGCAAGTCCTTGTTTCCAGGGACCTGTAAGGACAGTGAGTGAATTGTCCTTGTGCTATATTGTGCTTAAAAAAAACATTTATTCTAGGGACAGAAAACTGTAGGTAGGGAGAGTGTCAGTTTATTTCACTCTGCAAGTCCTTGTTTCCAGGGACCTGGAAGGACAGTGAGTGAATTGTCCTTGTGTTATATTGTGATTAAAAAAAACATTTTTTCTAGGGACAGAAAACTGTAGGTAGGGAGAGTGTTTTTTTTCTTTCACTCTGCAAGTCCTTGTTTCCAGGGACCTGTAAGGACAGTGAGTGAATTGTCCTTGTGCTATATTGTGCTTAAAAAAAACATTTATTCTAGGGACAGAAAACTGTAGGTAGGGAGAGTGTCAGTTTATTTCACTCTGCAAGTCCTTGTTTCCAGGGACCTGGAAGGACAGTGACTGAATTGTCCTTGTGCTATATTGTGCTTAAAAAAAACATTTATTCTAGGGACAGAAAACTGTAGGTAGGGAGAGTGTCAGTTTATTTCACTCTGCAAGTCCTTGTTTCCAGGGACCTGGAAGGACAGTGACTGAATTGTCCTTGTGCTATATTGTGATTAAAAAAAACATTTATTCTAGGGACAGAAAACTGTAGGTAGGGAGAGTGTCAGTTTATTTCACTCTGCAAGTCCTTGTTTCCAGGGACCTGGAAGGACAGTGACTGAATTGTCCTTGTGCTATATTGTGATTAAAAAAAACATTTATTCTAGGGACAGAAAACTGTAGGTAGGGAGAGTGTCAGTTTATTTCACTCTGCAAGTCCTTGTTTCCAGGGACCTGGAAGGACAGTGACTGAATTGTCCTTGTGCTATATTGTGATTAAAAAAAACATTTATTCTAGGGACAGAAAACTGTAGGTAGGGAGAGTGTCAGTTTATTTCACTCTGCAAGTCCTTGTTTCCAGGGACCTGGAAGGACAGTGACTGAATTGTCCTTGTGCTATATTGTGATTAAAAAAAACATTTATTCTAGGGACAGAAAACTGTAGGTAGGGAGAGTGTCAGTTTATTTCACTCTGCAAGTCCTTGTTTCCAGGGACCTGGAAGGACAGTGACTGAATTGTCCTTGTGCTATATTGTGATTAAAAAAAACATTTATTCTAGGGACAGAAAACTGTAGGTAGGGAGAGTGTCAGTTTATTTCACTCTGCAAGTCCTTGTTTCCAGGGACCTGGAAGGACAGTGACTGAATTGTCCTTGTGCTATATTGTGATTAAAAAAAACATTTATTCTAGGGACAGAAAACTGTAGGTAGGGAGAGTGTCAGTTTATTTCACTCTGCAAGTCCTTGTTTCCAGGGACCTGGAAGGACAGTGACTGAATTGTCCTTGTGCTATATTGTGATTAAAAAAAACATTTATTCTAGGGACAGAAAACTGTAGGTAGGGAGAGTGTCAGTTTATTTCACTCTGCAAGTCCTTGTTTCCAGGGACCTGGAAGGACAGTGACTGAATTGTCCTTGTGCTATATTGTGATTAAAAAAAACATTTATTCTAGGGACAGAAAACTGTAGGTAGGGAGAGTGTCAGTTTATTTCACTCTGCAAGTCCTTGTTTCCAGGGACCTGGAAGGACAGTGACTGAATTGTCCTTGTGCTATATTGTGATTAAAAAAAACATTTATTCTAGGGACAGAAAACTGTAGGTAGGGAGAGTGTCAGTTTATTTCACTCTGCAAGTCCTTGTTTCCAGGGACCTGGAAGGACAGTGAGTGAATTGTCCTTGTGTTATATTGTGATTAAAAAAAACATTTTTTCTAGGGACAGAAAACTGTAGGTAGGGAGAGTGTTTTTTTTCTTTCACTCTGCAAGTCCTTGTTTCCAGGGACCTGTAAGGACAGTGAGTGAATTGTCCTTGTGCTATATTGTGCTTAAAAAAAACATTTATTCTAGGGACAGAAAACTGTAGGTAGGGAGAGTGTCAGTTTATTTCACTCTGCAAGTCCTTGTTTCCAGGGACCTGGAAGGACAGTGACTGAATTGTCCTTGTGCTATATTGTGATTAAAAAAAACATTTATTCTAGGGACAGAAAACTGTAGGTAGGGAGAGTGTCAGTTTATTTCACTCTGCAAGTCCTTGTTTCAAGGGACAGAGAAGGACACCTGAAGGTAGCCCTTATTGCTTTTTTCCCATCTCCCTGCAGGCCATCTATTAGAATGTCTGGAAGGCAAACAAGGAGAGGCAGACAGTCAGGAGGCAATAAAAGAGGGCAAGCAGGCTCTGTGTCTGGGGGCAACAGTGCTGGTCGTGGACGCGGTGCATTGTCATCAGCACATGGCCATGGGACACGCTTGTCCTTCTTTTCGGCAGCTGGACATGTTGAGCCACATCATGCCGAAGACTTGGTAGAGTGGATGACCAAGCCCTCCTCCTCCTCCTCATCCTCTCTCACCCAGGCTCAGGGTACTGGAAAAGCAGCTGCCAAAGCGTCGTCTTCCCTGGTATCAATGTCAGACAAATCATCAGTCACTCCTTCCCTAGACCCACCATGTCCTCCTCCTGAGGAGTCCCCCGAACTGTTTCAGCACAGTGTTGGGTACATGCTCCAGGAGGATGCCCAGCGTTTCGAAGGGTCTGATGATGAAACCCAGCTAGAGGAAGGCAGTAGCGTGAGAGCAGACAGAGGGGATGCTCAAGAAGGACACCAATCTGGCAGTCATGTTCCAGCAGCTGCAGCATACTGCCAGATTGGCTCCAGTGATGAGGAGGGAGGGGATGATGAGGTCACTGACTCCACGTGGGTGCCTAATAGGAGAGAGGAGGAGGAGGAGGATGAGGAGGAGGCACATCTCCAACGAGGCAGGATGCCCTTTGGTGGCCAGCGTAAGGGCAGTACACCGACGGAATCACACCGCAGAGCTCCGCCTGTGCAGGGCGCTGCCTCTGCCCGTCATTCAAAAAGTTCTTTGGTGTGGGCCTTTTTTGAGGCTAGTGCATCAGATCGCACAGCTGCTGTTTGCAACATATGTCTCAAGCGTATATCGCGTGGCCAAAACATCAGCCGCTTGGGTACCACATGCCTGACCAGACATATGTTGACCTGCCATGCAGCTCGTTGGCAAGCCTACCTGAAAGACCCACACCAAAGAACAAAGCGGACCTCTCCTTGCACCGCATCAGCTGGGATCTCCAACCCCACTATAACTTCAGTCCTCTCTGAAACATGCACTGAGAGGAATGAAGGTGTAGAATTAGGTGTGTCACAGCCAAGTACTTGCGCCCACTCTGCTAGCAGTACACCGACGTCCGATTCTAGCAGGCAAATTTCCCTGCCCCAGCTGCTGGACCGTCGAAAGAAGTTCACTCCCAGCCATCCACATGCCCAGCGGTTGAATGCTAGCTTGGCTAAATTGCTAGCGCTTCAACTGCTGCCTTTTCAGTTGGTAGACTCGGCCCCCTTCCGTGAGTTTGTGCAATGTGCAGTTCCTCAGTGGCAGGTTCCCAAACGCCACTTTTTCTCACGGAAGGCTATTCCGGCTCTCTACCGGCATGTGGAAGGCAATGTCTTGGCCTCGCTGGACAGGGCGGTCAGCGGTAAGGTGCATATTACCGCTGACTCATGGTCCAGCAGGCATGGACAGGGACGTTACCTTTCTTTCACGGCCCATTGGGTCACTCTTTTGGCAGCTGGGAAGGATTCAGGACAAGGTGCAGTAGTGTTGGAGGTTGTCCCACCGCCACGCCTCCAAAATGCTACTACTGGTTGTGACACACCTCTCTCCTCCACCCCCTCCTCTTCTTCTTCCTCCATGGCCTCTTCCTGTGGTTTGTCCTATGAACCAGCGGTGCTCCGTAGCCGTTCACGGGGCTACGCAAGTACGCAGGCAAAAAGATGCCATGCCGTGCTTGCGCTGGTGTGTTTGGGGGACAGAAGCCACACTGGGGCAGAGGTCCTGTCTGCTCTGCAGGGCCAGGCCGAGAGGTGGTTGACGCCACGCCAGCTTAAGCCAGGAATGGTGGTTTGCGACAATGGCACCAACCTCCTCTCCGCCCTCCGACAGGGACAACTGACCCATGTGCCCTGTGTGGCTCACGTCCTTAACCTGGTGGTGCAGCGCTTCTTGGGCAGGTACCCGGGCTTACAGGATGTCCTGAGGCAGGCCAGGAAAGTCTGTGTGCATTTCCGCAGATCTTATAATGCCAGTGCTCGCCTGGCTGAGCTGCAAAAGGAGTTGAACCTGCCCAAGAACCGCCTTATATGTGACATGCCCACCAGGTGGAACTCAACGTTGGCCATGCTGCAGCGGCTGCACACGCAGCAGAGGGCCATCAATGAGTACCTGTGCGACTACGGCACCAGGACAGGGTCAGGGGAGCTTGGTTTTTTTTCTCCACGCCAGTGGGGCATGATCAGGGATGCATGCACTGTCCTGGCACCATTTGAGGAGGCCACGAGGATGGTGAGCAGTGACAGTGCATGCATCAGTGACACTGTACCTCTTGTCCACCTGTTGGAGCACACGCTGCGTGGAATAATGGACAGGGCACTTGAGGCAGAACAGAGGCAGGAAGAGGAGGACTTCCTTGCCTCTCAAGGCCCCCTTTACCCAGACAGTGTTCCTTCTGTCCCACCCATCGCACAGGAAGAGGAGGAGGAGGAGGAGGAGGAGGAGGAGGAGGAGGATTGTGTCAGCATGGAGGTGGAGGCTGGCACTCAGCATCATCAGCAGCAGTCTTTTAGGGATGATTTACAGTCCCAAGAAACCAGTGGACTTGTACGTGGCTGGGAGGAGGTGGCTGCGGATCATGTCGTCCTTAGTGACCCAGAGGACTCCGGAGCGAATGCCTCAGCAAACCTACGCTGCATGGCCTCCCTGATCCTGCAAAGTCTGCGGAAGGATCCTCGTATTCTTCGGATCAAGGAGAGGGACCATTACTGGCTGGCCACTCTCCTTGATCCACGGTACAAGGGTAAGGTTGCGGACCTTATGTTACCGTCGCAGAGGGAGCAGAGGATGAGACAACTCCGGGAGGCCTTGCAGAAAGGTCTGTGCAACGCGTTCCCAGAGACTGGGAGGTTGCAAACTCCTGGTCCTGGACAACGAGTTGCTGAGGCTTCGGCCAGTCAAAGAAGGAGCGGTGGGGAAGGTGGCCGTCTGACCGATGCGTTCAGACAATTCTTTAGTCCGCAGCCCCAAAGTATGATCGGTTCCAGCAACCATCGCCAGCGTCTGATAAACATGGTGCAGGAATATCTAGGGGCAAGGTCAGACTTGGACACCTTCCCCACCGAAAATCCTCTGGCTTACTGGGTCTTGAGGATGGATCACTGGCCAGAGCTTGCACAGTATGCAATTGAGCTACTGGCCTGTCCTGCATCCAGCGTTCTTTCGGAACGCACATTCAGTGCTGCTGGAGGATTTGTCACGGATCACAGGGTGCGCCTGTCCACCGACTCGGTTGATCGACTGACTTTCATCAAGATGAACCAGTCTTGGATCACCACCAGCTACCACACACCTGATGCTGATATAACAGACTAATTGATTTTAACATGTCACATCCCTTCAAGACTGATGCTGATGCTGAGTGCCTGTGCTGTTATGTTGACTGGCTATCCTCCTCCTCCGAGTCCTCAATGATACGATTGATGATGATAGCTTGTAAGATCATTTTTGTTTATGGGTGCCGCCACCAGTGCCTAACGCCCAATTTTTCAGCCCCTGTTTAACAGGGGCGTGTAATTACAATTTTTGAAGCAATACTTTGCAACAGGGCTCATTGCTGTGCTCCAAGTACAGTATCTGTGAGGAGTTGCAGTGTTGTGCCACCAGTGCCTAAGGCCCAATTTTTCAGCCCCTGTTTAACAGGGGCGTGTAATTACAATTTTTGAAGCAATACTTTGCAACAGGGCTCATTGCTGTGCTCCAAGTACAGTATCTGTGAGGAGTTGCAGTGTTGTGCCACCAGTGCCTAAGGCCCAATTTTTCAGCCCCTGTTTAACAGGGGCGTGTCATTACAATTTTTGAAGCAATACTTTGCAACAGGGCTCATTGGTGTGCTCCAAGTACAGTATCTGTGAGGAGTTGCAGTGTTGTGCCACCAGTGCCTAAGGCCCAATTTTTCAGCCCCTGTTTAACAGGGGCGTGTCATTACAATTTTTGAAGCAATACTTTGCAACAGGGCTCATTGCTGTGCTCCAAGTACAGTTGCTGTGAGGGGTTGCAGTGTTGTGCCACCAGTGCCTAAGGCCCAATTTTTCAGCCCCTGTTCAACAGGGGCATGTAATTACAATTCTTGATCTAATAATTCACAGCAGGGCCCATTGCTGCACCCACCAAGAGTAACTGTCAGGGCTTACAGTGTTGTGGCACCAGCACCACCATCAAAGGCCCAATTTTTACTACCACTGTTCAACAATTATATGTAATTAAAATTCCTGATATAATAGTTGACAGCAGGGCGTTCCAGCACCAACCAAGAGTAACTGTGAGTGCTTTACAGTGTTGTGCCAACACCAACAACTAAGGGGCCTATTTCTGCAGAGTATATACGGCAGGTCCCTACTTTCAAACATCCAACTTACAAACGACTCCTACTTGCAAACGCAAGAAGACAACAGGAAGTGAGAGGAAATCTACCACTAGGAAGGAAAATTCTCTCCTGTAAGAATAAATATGGGAGAAAGGTGTCTCCTCTGTACTGATGCTTTATCAGCAATCCTTGTTTCAAGAAAAACACCACATTTCAAAAACAGTTGTCATTGGGACGGGAAAGTGAGGGTGAAATGTTCTGAACAGGGGCACAGACAGCAAAACAAATGTTACAGGGGTGATAACCCTTACCTATGTTTTCCAAAAAGTTTAAAATAGATTTTTGGTCTGGAGCTACACTTCAACAATGTACCTGTTCAAAATTACAAACAGACTCTACATAAGAACAAACCTACAGTCCCTGTCTTGTATGCACCGCCTGTATAGGGCTGTTCAGAGTATATAGGGCCTTTTTTATTTTATGTGCGGGGTTCCCCTTAATATCCATACAAGACCCAAAGGGGCTGGTAATGGGCTGGGGTAGGGGGGGGGGTCATGGGGTAGCTATGCCATTTTTCTTAAAGAATTTCATCCATATTGGGACCAGACATTACATTAAAGCCGCAAGCAGTTTTAAATGGCTTTTTTTTCCTTTAGAAGTGTCATTTTGTGCAGGGACAGTTCTAAACACGGGAAACACGTGGCACTTCACAGGCATACTTTAGACACCCCCCAGGTACGATATTTAAAGGAATATTTGACTTTTTTTTTTTCACTTTATGCATCATTAAAATGACTGCTCCCGAAAAACGACCGTTTTTAAAACTTCTTTTTGCATTGATACATGTCCCCTGGTGCAGAACCCGGGTTCCCAAACCCTTTTTAGGACAATAACATGCATAATAGTTGTTATAATTAGCACTTTAGAATTCGAACGTTCGCATCCATTGTATTTAATAGGGTTCTAATGTTCGTTCGAACTTTCGGTCCGTTCGCGGGTTCTGGTGCGAACCGAACCCGGGGGTGTTCGGCTCATCACTAGTTGTGAGATGGAGAGTAACAAGTGAAAGTGACAGAGAAAAAATAGGATTTTTTACTCACCGTAAAATCTTTTTCTCTGAGTCCATGGACCGACACAGCTTCTCTATTGACATAGTGGGAATTATCTGTTAATTAGGAGTGACTACACAGAAAACTTGTAAAAAGTGTTGCATCACACCTTCTACAGTACCGCCTAGGGGGCGGACTCTCTGGGTATATCCCCTCAGTCTGCATCTCGCAGATCAGTTCGTCAAAAAGCAGTACGAACTTAAAAGGAGGGGTTGGTTCTGTGTCGGTCCATGGACTCAGAGAAAAGGATTTTACAGTGAGTAAAAAATCCTATTTACTCTTTCGTCCATGGACCGACAAAGCTTCTCTATTGACATAGTGGGATGTCCCAAAGCAGTGTCAGAGAAAAAACAAGGGGTGGTAACAGCATAAAAATAAACTTCACCCCAAACACAAAACAGCACTCCTCCAATGGAGGAGTTGCAGCTCTAAACGGCCGCCTGCAAAACTTTGTGGCTGAAAGAGTCATCCGAAGATGCACCTACATCAACTTTGTAGAATTTTGTGAAAGTGTGAGCGGACGACCAAGTCGCCGCTTTACATAATTGGGAAACAGACGCTTGATGTCAGAAAGCCCAAGAGGCACCTATTGCCCTGGTCGAATGCGCCGTGACCGGAAAGGGAGGCGCTTGACCCTTTAAAGTGTAATCCTGGATTACTATCTGTCAGATCCACCTAGTGATGGTGGCCGACGAGACTGCTTGGCCCTTCTTGGGACCAGCCACCGAAACAAACAGTGAGTCTGACTTCCGGAACAGGGAAGTAGCATATAGGTATACTCTCAAAGCTCGGACAACATCCAAGGAATGCAACGCTGACTCCTTAGGATTCGTAATGGACACGCTTACCTCTAATTCTGAGCTTGAAGGGGCCTTCAGAAGAAGGTTGTCCAAGTAGCCCACGATAGCGATGCTCCGCTGTCTTATGCCGCGTACACACGACCGCTTTTCTCGACGAGAAAAACTGCATTTTTTCTTTTCGCCGAGAAAAACGATCGTCTGTGGGCTTTATGTCGTTTTTCTCGTCGAGAAAAACGGCATAAAAAACGACGAGAAAAATTAGAACATGTTCTAAATTTTCTCGTCGTTTTTTCCAGCATTTTTTTCCGCGGCAGTTTTCCCATAGGGAAACACTGCCGCGGAGCCCACAGACGGTCGTTTTTCTCGTCAAGAGAAAAAATGACGGGAAAAACGACCGTGTGTAGGGAACCAAGCGGTTCCCTCGTTTTTCCTGTCATTATTCACGGCGGTTTTTTAACCGCCGTGAATAATGATCGTGTGTACGCGGCATCAGAAGTGCCAGAATCGGGGCGAGCACCTTGGTGAATGTCCTGGGTGCTGAAGCAAGGTCAAACGGGAGGGCCACAAACTGATAGTGGTTCTTCCCGAATGCAAATCGCAGAAACCTCTGGTGTCTGGAGTATATGAGGACATGCGGGTATGCGTCCTTGATGTCCAAGGAGGCCAGAAAGTCCTCCGGATGGAGAGCCGTGACTACAGATCGAACCGACTCCATCCGAAATCTTTGTACCTTCACAAAGTAATTGAGGGCCCTGAGATCCAAGATTGGAGGAACCCCATCCTTCATCGGCACAATAAACAGATTTGAGTAAAAACCCTGACCCCGTTCCTGTTCTGGAACTGGAATAACTACCCCGCGTTCCAGCAGACCCCGGACCGCCCCATACAGGGCCTCCCGACGGGTCGGTAGTAGCTGGAGATTGGAGGTGACGAATCTGTCCGCTGGACAAGAGAGAAATTCTATCTTGTAGCCTGAGGAGATTACTTCACAAACCCACCTGTCGGAGACTAGAGCTGTCCACTTAGTCGCGAATTTGGGTGGGGGTGGACCTTCTAGCAGACGCAGATTTGTCCGCAGGCTTGTTGGGTTTGTGGGACCAAGGACGCTTTTGTCCTTGGGCAGGCACCTTGTCGTCCTGGGGACTTTTCCATGTCACCCTAGGGGGACGAAAAAAACTGATTGTGTGCAGTAAAGGAGGGCCCTTGCCCTTGGTGTGGCCCCTACCCTTGCTAGTATGAGGAAGCAAAGTGCCTTTACCTCCTGTGGCATCCTTGATGATGTCATCCAGAGAGGCCTCAAAAAGTCTGTTGCCCTTAAAAGGCAGATCCAACAGGGCTTTCTTGGAACTCTGGCCCGCAGACAAGCCCTTTAGCCAGATCAGGCGGCGAATTGCTACTGCATAAACCAAAGCTTTTGACAGCAGGGGAATAGTATCCATGTCTGACTCGCAGACAAGCCTAAGTCCCTGGACCAACTGGTCGGCCAAAGTTATCTCATCAGGAGGAGCATCTCGCTTCTTTAACCCCTGAAGTAGCAATTTTTCCCATTCAGTAAGTGTCTGAGACACTAGGGCCCCCGCCAATGCCGGGCGTACTGCCGAGCCTACCACTGTGTATAGGTAGCGAGCGAGTGCTTCAGCCTTCTTATCCACAGGATCCTTGAAAACAGGAGCCCCTTCTACTGGAATTGTGGCAGCTCTATTAAGTCTGGACACCGGAGGGTCCACTATAGGGGGAGAGGTCAATTTCTTCAGAAAACTCTCCTCAAAGGGGTACCGTATTGCAAACCTCTTTGGGGCTGTAAAGACCCTCAGTGGGTTCTCCCATTCCTTGTATAGGAGTTTATCAAAATAAGACACACAAGGGAACACCTTAGCAATGCGGGCAGGTTTACGAACCCCAAAGTGGACCGGAGTCTCTGCTGTTTCTGCAGTATTTTCCAACTTTAGCGTATCCCGCACTGCAGTAATAAGGTCAGATATCAAAGCCGTCTCGCGTACTGACCTGGACTTGGAGTCATCCTCACTGTCCAATCGGTCATGGTCTGCAGTCTCTGATGCGTCAGAATCTGGGCCATGAGCTGTAGCTGGACCTGGTTCTGCATCAGAATTATCCCCAGAAGATTGCAGGGGACGTGGGCGTTTACTACCCCCTGTATTCCCATGTGCTGCTTCCACCCTGGCAGCAAACGCCTCTAGGATTGCCGTCATAGCGTTCATAGACACCTCAGGGGCACCAGCTGCTAAATCTGGTGTTTCAGGGGAGAAGACATCTGGCTCAGATGCCACGCTGACCACGCGCTGACACCCACAGGGCTCCAGGCAAGATATCAATAGGCCACCCTCCTGTGCTGCAGAGATGCTGGGTCACCCAGAGGACTCACCACCCTTGGATTGGTACCGCTATGCTGCCGCGTGCTGTGCCTGTGATTCTGTCCCACCGCTGCTGTGTCAGTCTGCTTCTTTTATCAGCACTTCCTGTGTGAATTTCTCACGCCGGTGTAATGCACCCTAGAGGCCGGAGACTCTCGCAAAATGACCGCCAAACGGCTGTATGGAAGATAATGTGGGCTCCAAGAAAATGGCTGCCGAGCCGAAGATAGAGGCCAAAGCAGCCGTAGACCACAAAAAGATGGCCGCCGTACAGCGGTATATACATACAGCGTGAATCATAACAAACATGGTCGCCGATCAGTCGATAGAGGCCAGTGGGTGTGAACTACAAGAAAATGGCGCCGAGCGGTGATATATATCTATAGACGCAAAACTACAGGAAAATGGCCGCAGGGTAGTCACTAGAGGCCGAAACAGGCATGGACCACCGCAAAATGGTCGCCGACAGCATGGAGGGGGAAGAAGCACACACACAGGTAAGCAGAAATTACATTTTTTAAATGTTAGTTACAGCCAGCCCCACTCCAGTGGAACCCTCTAGGTGACCCCCAGCACCCAGCAACCTTAGCTAGAAGCCAGGGGAGGAGGGAAGGGCAAGGAGAGAGGGAAGAAAGGGGCCACAACCACTTACTTGGTCTCTCCAGGACTGTCCAGCCAAATCACCCAGCCGAGGCAGGGGAGTTTACTTACCTATCCTGCATGTATCATGCTGGAAGACATTCCAAACAGATCATCATCCGCGCACGGAAAGTGACTGTTGGCCAGGCATGCTGTGATTGGACCCAAGGGGACGATCATATGTATGCCCTGGAGCGCGACGCTCACCGGACAGGCTGCTGCAACTCGGCCGTGAAGTCAGCCGAAGCTGAGCGGTCCGATGCAAGCCCTGGAGCGTAGGCTCACCGGCCACCCGTGGAGCAATGGGTATGTCGTGGAAAACCCAGTGCGTAGCTAGGGTCGGCACACGCTCGATGGCCGAAACTGGGGAGACTACAAGGATCGAGGATCCAGCCTGCCACCCAGTCGGCAGATGATCGCAGGAAACAAAAAACTTAGAAAAAAATATTTTTCCCCCGGGCCGATGGGCCCGAAGGGAGCTATGTCCTACTCCTTGCTAGACAGAAAAAAAACGGATCTGAGAGATGCAGACTGAGGGGATTTACCCAGAGGGTCTGCCCCCTGGGCGGTACTGTAGAAGGTGTGATGCAACGCTTTTTACAAGTTTTCTGCCTAGTCACTCCTAATTAACGGATAATATCCACTATGTCAATAGAGAAGCTGTGTCGGTCCATGGACGAAAGAGTAATATATTTTACCAAAACATTAAAACATTCCACATTCTAGCATTCTTAAAAACAAAATATTTTAATTAGAAGCCACAATGTTGCAAAGGAAACTGATTTGTGGAAGTTACAATTGTACCATTAGAATCAATGGCTAAAACTTGCATTGGACTATAATAGAGCAGATTTTCACTTCCAAAAAATGCTCTTTAATTAGCTCTCATTTCGGTATTTACTATAACTCTTGTGAAAAAAGACACTTGAGTTAAAATTTGAGTTATTTCAGGTCTGAGCATACTCAGTTGTGTTGGCACCTAGTTGTCCAAAAAACTGGGAATTTTTAACTTCTCAGACTTTTAAAGATATTTCAGTGTAGAAATCACTCTTTCACACAGTTTAAAAGCAGATTATCTTTAAATAATATACTGCATATTTCAGTACCATTTAGGCAATTGTATCATGCTCTAAACATTATTTCCATGTGCAATTCTCCAGTCTCTTAGCAGAGTAAGGATTTGGGCGCTATTTGGATTCTGGGAACCTTAGTAAATTTGATTTTGGGAGTATTTTCTCTCCAGCGCTATAGTGAATACCGTTTTAGCGATAATTAGCGCTAATTGCCGCGAATCACGGCGCTATAGTAAATTACCCCCACGGACACACCAATGATGTGGAGAAAAAGAATGGGGAACCCAAATAGTGAAGTATATAAAACTGGGTATTTATTTAATTACAGCCAAGATTGGTACTCACATAAAAGGGATGAAGTCACGTGATCGTGACAATACATGTAGGTATAGACGGGCACCAGAAGTGACGTCAGGCTGCGAGCTCGCTACTCGTTTTGTTTTTACTTTATTCACCTGCTTTTATGCGAGTACCAATCTTGGCTGTAATTAAATAAATACCCAGTTTTATATACTTCACTATTTGGGTTCCCCATTCGTTTTCTCCACATCATTGTTTATTACCATTTTGCATTTATATTGTGTCTTTTAAAGTTTATCATTTATGAATTCGAACACTCTTGGAGTTTATTATTTTGGAACACTTAGCACTTTATAGTAGTTACTTAACACTTTACAGTATTTTTACCTGTTTGTCATCACTTACAGCGCAGCACCATCTATTGATTTTATTTATTTCTGCTTTGGCAAGTAATTGACCAATTCGGTGCTTGCAGCTACTAAGTACCCTACTCTTCCTAGTATAGGGAGTGCAGGAATACTTATTTTATCCCTTTTAATTATTAATTTGTAAATCATTTAGACTTTTTCACTTTACTTGTTTTTAATCATTAATATTATTTTAATATTATATACTATACAGTATCTCACAAAAGTGAGTACACCCCTCACATTTTTGTAAATATGTTATTATATCTTTTCATGTGACAACACTGAAGAAATTACACTTTGCTACAATGTAAAGTAGTGAGTGCACAGCTTGTATAACAGTGTAAATTTGCTGTCCCCTCAAAATAACTCAACACACAGCCATTAATGTCTAAACCGCTGAAAATTACCAAATTGGGCCCAATTAGCCATTTTCCCTCCCTGGTGTCATGTGACTTGTTAGTGTTACAAGGTCTCAGGTGTGAATGGGGAGCAGGTGTGTTTGGTGTTATCGCTCTCACTCTCTCATACTGGTCACTGGAAGTTCAATATGGCACCTCATGGCTAAGAACTCTCTGGGGATCTGAAAATAAGAATTGTTGCTCTACAAAATGATGGCCTAGGCTATAAGAAGATTGTCAAGAAACTGAACTGCACTACAGTGGCGAAGACCATACAGGACAGATTCCACTCAGAACAGGTCTCACCATGGTCGACCACAGAAGTTGAGTGCATGTGCGCAGCATCATATCCAGAGGTTGTCTTTGGGAAATAAACATATGAGTGCTGCCAGCATTGCTAAAGAGGTTGACGGGGTGGGGGATTCAGCCTGTCAGTGCTCATACCATAAGCCGCACACTGCATCAAATTGGTCTGCATGGCTGTCATCCCAAAAGGAATCCTCTTCTAAAGATGATGCACAAGTAAGCCCGCAAACAGTTTGCTGAAGACAAGCAGACTAAGGACATGGATTACTGGAACTGTGTCCTGTGGTCTGATGAGACCAAGATAACCTTATTTGGTTCAGATGGTGTCAAGTATGTGTGGCGGCAACCAGGTGAGGAGTACAAAGACACAAGTGTGTCTTGCCTACAGAAAAGCATGGTGGTGGGAGTGTCATGGTCTCGGGCTGCATGAGTGCTGCTGGCACTGGGGAGCTACAGTTCATTGAGGCAAAAGCATGAATGCTAGCATGTACTGTGACATACGGAAGCAGAGCATGATCCCCTCCCTTCAGAGACTGGGCCACAGGGCAGTATTCCAACATGATAATGACCCCAAACACACTTCCAAGATGACCACTGCCTTTCTAAAGAAGCTAGATAAAGGTAATGAACTGGTCAAGCATGTCTCCAGACCTATTGAGCATCTCTGGGGCATCCTCAAATGGAAGGTGGTGGAGCGCAGGGTTTCTAATATCCACCAGCTCTGTGATGTCATCATGGAGGCATAGAAGAGGACTCCAGTAGCAACCTGTGAAGCTCTGGTGAACTCCATGCCCAAGAGGGTTAAGGCAGTCCTGGAAAATAATGGTGGCCATAAAAAATATTGACACTTTGGGCCCAATTTGGACATTTTCACATTTTCAGGGGTGTACTCACTTTTGTTACCAGCAGTTTAAACATTAATGGTGTGTTGAGTTATTTTGAGGGGAGAGTTATTTACACTGTTATACAAGATGTACACTCACTACTTTACATTGTAGCAAAGTGTAGTTTCTTCAGTGTTGTCACATGATAAGATATAATAACATATTTACAAAAATATGAGGGGTGTACTCACTTTTGTGAGATACTGTATTTTGTAATACATACGTATTTTTATTAGGGGATTTGTGCATATATGCATTTTTTGCAGTTTTGGCTATACTTTCAGTGCTTTTTGATGTTTTTGGATGTGTTTTCAGGGAACTGGCAATTATGGTCTTTTTTGTTATCCGTGTGTGCGGTTTTTCCCATATGTGGATTCCTACGGCCAGCCCCATGCCCACCTGACTTTTATTTTCCATTAATTGGCAGCCAGTGATGTATTTAACCCCCCCTGCTTGGAGTCTCTAGCACCACGATTAAGCTCTGAGGGATGGAGTGAAACCTGTTGTGGCCTGTCGGGAGCTCAGACTGAGACTGCCATTCATTCCAATACTAGTGGGTCTGGATTAATGTGTGGCTTCATGGGATCCATCTTTTGCTTAACAGTAAAGAACCTCTTACAAAGTTTAAGATCAAACAGCTTTTCCTCCAACTTCATTAGGTGGATTCTTGTCCTTTTTAGAGACCTAAGAGAAAATCATTTTCTAAATCATGATTTAACCACTTGCTTACTGGGCAATTAACCCCCCCTCCTGCCCAGACCAATTTTCAGCTTTCAGCGTTGATGCACTTTGAATGACAATTGTGCGGCCATACAACACTGTACCCAAATAAATTTTTTCCCCACAAATAGAGCTTTCTTTTGGTGGTATTTGATCACCTCTGCGGTTTTTATTTTTTGTTAAAAAAAATTAAAAAGGCAGAATATAAAAAAATATATATATATGCAGTGGGGAGAACAAGTATTTGATACACTGCCGATTTTGCAGGTTTTCCTACTTACAAAGCATGTAGAGGTCTGTAGAGGTCTGTAACCTACCTTTTGTAGGAAAACCTACAAAATCGGCAGTGTATCAAATACTTGTTCTCCCCACTGTATATATATATATATATATATATATTTATATTTTGTTATAAAATTTTGCAAACAGGTAATTTTTCTTCTTCATTGATATACGCTGATGAGGCTGCATTGATGGGCACCGATAGGCTGCACTGGTGGGCACTGATGGGCTGCACTGATGGGCACCAATGGGCTGCACTGATGGGCACCGATGGGCTGCATTGATGGGCACTGATAAAGCCGCACTGGTGGGCACTGATAGGCGGCACTGGTGGGCACTGATAGGTGGCACTGGTGGGCACTGAGAGGTGACACTGAGAGGTGGTACTGATGGGTGGCACTGAAGGGCATTGATATGTGGCACAGGTGGGCACTGAGAAGTGGCACTAATAGGTGGCACTGATAGGCAGCACTGCTAGGTGGCACTGATGAGGCACTTATTGGCACTACTGGTGGGCATTGATAGGTGGCACTCGTGGGCATTGATAGGTGACACTGGTGGGCACTGTGGGCACTAGCAGATTGCACTGGCAGGTGGCACTGGCAGGCGGTAATGGTGGGCACAGATGAGGCAGATGTGCCTCTTCCTCTTCGGGACCGATGTCCCTTGCACATAAGCCGACTGTCAGCGTGAGGAGAAAGAAATGATTACAGAGCTTTTGTTTACATCACGTGATCAGCTATCATTGGCTGACAGCTGATCATGTGGTAAGGGGCTGGGATCTGCCCCTCACTCGGATCTGTGATCACTCGAGTCTCAGTGACTCGGTGATCACAGCACGCGGGGAGCGTGCAAAGGGGAGGACATCTATTGACGGCCTCCTGGCAAAGCAGATCCGCACTGTAGCCGTCATTTGGCTATAGCACGGATCTGAAGTGGTTAGAGATTTATATATTGAGATCATATCCCCTCTCCTCAGCTCACAGAACAGGGATTTGTGTGTTTACACACACACGTCCCTGTTCTTCCTCTCGTGCCCGCAATCCCATGTGGCCGCAGTGCAGCACATGTGAGCGCGTGCACCTGCTATCCCAGCTTAAAGGGCAGATGTACAGCTACGACGGCTTGCGGGAACGTGCCGACCTGCCGCCGTATAATGATGGCGGCTGGTCGGCAAGCTATTAAAAAAATATAAATACCTTGTTTCTTTTTTTTAATAAGTGATCACATAATCTCTGTTCTCAGCTTTGCATAAGGGGCTCATATTTTTCCAGTAAATGCCAGTGCAAGGGGGGCATGTCTTACCATTGGAAGACAGGCAGGCTGTTCTCCCAGCACAGCCACAAAGTTGGATGTGCTCTAATACCTAGCATGGTCAGTTTAAAATAGCAAAGCAGAGGGACTGGCAGGATTGCCAACTATTTCACCCAAAGGAAGCAATTCAAATAAAACAGGGTGCTTTTTAACACAAGTAGATAGTACAACAGACACATATTCGGAATATGAAATGTTGAAATAACATATTTGTAAGAGTCTCTTCTCCAGTAAAAGCCCAGCACTCACTATTTTTTTCCTTTTGAAGTGTCAGAATAAGATAATTGATGTTCACTTGGAAATGCCTTCCAGCTTTCTCCCTCTAGTGCTCTATTCTAGCATTGGTCATATCCCTCATCATAAGTTTCCTCACATAGATTTGTAGTGCTGAGGAAGACAGGGGATGTGATTGACCAGATTGTTTAGATTATAGCATGCCCCAGAAGGTTATTTTTATCTTTTTTTCTCTGGATTTGGAAGGTAGAAATATGTCACTGGTCTGGTGTATAACTTTTATAGTTTGACAACAAAATTAACATTATACATTATAATATTTAGAAGAAGACAACTTACTTTCCTTTTTATTGGAGTGGTTAGCCAGTTACAGTATATTGTAAGATGATCAGATGATAATTAGGGTGGTCCAAGCATGCATGTTCCTGTATAAGTTGGTGGAATAGAGAGGTACAGCCAGGCACATCTTGAACAAGCAGTGTAGTCTTATTTAAGTTTTTGTTCCGTGTTTTCAATTCTTAAGTGCAGTTACCCATACCAGCCAATCAGAACTAACTTTGTTGAAGCCATACCAGTTTAATCACTTGCCGACCGCCCACCGTCGTTATACGCCGCCTGTTTGAAGAGGAATATCGTTGTTATGGCAGCAGTTAGCTACCATAAACCCAGTATCCTCTTCAAGAGTGGGCGTAGGCTTTCAGATAAAAGTGGTCTCTGCGGCGGATTCACTGTGAGATCACTTTTATCGGTGGTGGGTAGGGGCCCCTCCCGCCACGTTTCGGTGCCCTCCGCCACTTACCGGAGCAGCTGGCAGGGTCGGAGGCGATCACGTCCTTCTCCCTCTGTGGTATGGAGCTGAGTGAGGGGAATATGGCCCCTACCCAGCTCCATACCATTGCAGGGTGAAAGCGATGTCAAAACGTTACTTCCACCCATAGCTCTTAACCACTTGCCGACCAGACGCCGTCATTATACTGCAGCAGGTCGGCAAGATCCTGTGAACTGTCATATCTGTACGCTGGTCCCTTTAAGCGGGATAGGAGGCACGCACTCGCTACATCACGGGGGTGCCGATGCTCATGACCGGCAGTCGCGATGAATAAATATGCATTTTAAAAATGTTTTGGTGAAATAAAAATTGAATATTAAATTCTAATGAATAATATGTGTTTTCTTTGCTAACAAATGGAGCTTTGGGCTACCTTTTCATATGTATTTTAGTATCTCCTTTTCTTATTTGTTGTAAGTAGCTTGATATTTTCATAGATCAGTAGCTCAAGCTGAAATGTTGCTAAATGTAGTTACTTTTCCCCTCCCCCCAAACACCACTTTCCCTTTTCCTCAGTTAGTTTCTGTTAAAAACAGCAGAGCCTAAAAGGACAGAACTATTTTTTTAAGAAAACCCATAGTGATAGAAATCCTTTGTTATGTATCAAAGAAGTAGTAAACACCACTTAGTGACTTCATCTACAGGTAAGCTTATAAAATAGCTTACCTGTAGGTACAAGGAATATCTCCTAAACATGCCCATATTTTTGCAGCTGGTGATGTCACCAACACATGCACACTGCACTCTGAAGGTACGGCATACTGTGTATGCCGTACCTTCAGAGTGCTGTTTCACCAACGTGGCTCCCATGCGCATGAATATGAGTAACACCATCTGGGTTCAAGCCCAGGATCCCGCAACAGAGATCAAGCAAGGATGGAAGCCCTGTCAGTCCTGTTAATTGCATCCTAGCACCTTATGCTCTTAACTTGCAAGGGGAAGGGTTTTTTTCTGACTTTACTATCACTAACACTTTTTATTATGAAAACACATATACATATATATAAATAAGGGTTTCGGCAGTGCAGAGCTGCTTGTATACTCATCACAGAAAGCTAGGAGGTCACTGGATTTCTGCAAGATCGACAGGTTTTTCATCTGTACTTTTAAAGGGACCAAACATACTGTACTTTTTTTTTTTTTTTAATGCATACATTTTTATTGAATTTCAAAAGGTACAGTACAGAAAAGGATGTACAATAACAAACAATACAATCAATCATCAATTACAATTCATTTGCAGGAGCTGCGCTATTCAAAGAACCAGTGAAATAGTGAATTAATCTCAATAAATAATTAAGTCCAGGCTAGATTCAATACTGAACAGTGAATTAATTGAGTAAGTATCCTGGTGAAAGTTCATCATAATAATCCATGGGGACACACCAAACTGTGAATACACTTCCACCACATAAAAGACTTGCTTACCAGAGGGAAAGCAATTGGAGCTTGTGGCTTATACCCAGCCAGGGCCTTTAACCTCAGGGGAAGTCTGATGACAACTCATGGATCAAACTCACTTCTGACAGGAAGATTCCAACAACATCCAAGGGGTCTCATACAGTCAGGAGGTCGCCTCACCTCTCAGCGGTTGGAATGGCATACACCCAGAAAGGAAAGGATCACAATAGTGTATACCAACTAGACTTTTTAATAGTATAATAGTAAATAAGTAATGCACTTACAGCAGGTTGCAATTAAAAGAGCAAGGTAAAAAGCCAGCCGGCTAACATAAACCACCTGTCCTTCCGGTATTAAACAACGGGGTGACATTAGCACGTCCCTCCTCTATCATTACGTTTTGTCACAAGATGAAGTTGTCCTGGGGCATGTCATCAATTACGTTTTTTATTATACTGCAAACTCTGGAGCATCCAATAAGGGGACCTCGGGTCCAGGAAAGATGAAAAGAAAGTAACAAATAGACAAACAAAACATTAAGAGATAAAGAAAATAAAAATGGATTAGTACACAAAAATGGAAATATTCTCAATATTCAATGGAGTGCACTCAACTGCATATTTAAAAACATTAAATAATAATCTAGCAGGATTTTCCATAGAGATGAGAGGCATCTTCATCAGTTGTTATGTCTGTTCAGCCAAACATCCCACGAGGCGTTAAATTGTGAGCTTTTCCCAACACTATATGCCAGATGCTGTTCATAAGTGGAAACTAAATCAACTTGTTTAATAACCTCACTGATATTGGATGCTATGTTGTTCTTCTAGTTCCTGAGGATGATGAGACTAGCAGCATACACTATATAGTTAGCATCCTGAAAGTTACAGGTATCTTACCTACATTAATGCTCACTAGTGCTAGGTCTGGTCTTTGTATACAACCACTAGTGGAGGAGATAAGTCTAAAAACTGAATTCCAGAAACTATTTATATTTGGGCACTTCCATAGCATGTGGTATAGTGTGCCTTCTTGTGAACAGCCTCTCCAACATAGTTAATTACCTGTTGGTGAAAATGTAGCTATTCGGGAAGGGGTCAAATACCATCTGTATATTATTTTTTGCGAGATGTCCCAGTAGGTGACAGCATGGATACGGTTTTGACAAATATGAGTTTAGAGTTAAGGAGGTTGTAAAATAGAGAGTTGCCCTTTGCAGAAAGGTTGGTTTTTGTCCAAAAGGCCAAACATACTGTACTTTTAAAGAGACCAAAAATGTGGTAATGTGCATGTACACTTTAACAACCCACTAAAAAGCAGACTCAGTGAAGGAAAGGACAATATAAGGTGTTCGACTACAGTAACAAATCATATTCTAGCTGGCTTCAGTGCCAATTTAAAAAGTATTTGTCATAAATACCCTAATGTAGACAATTTGGTGAAAGACAATTTGTTCTATTCAGCTTCCTTCAAAAATAAAGTATTAATAAAGGAGGGAGGGAGGGGAAGGGAGTAGAAGGGCACGTTGCACTTTTAAGTTTAAAATATGAGAGGAAGGGGGGGCCTATGTGGTTCTCACAGATATAATTAAATGTATTTACCCCTTTTTTTTTTTTTTGAGGCAGAGGAAGGTATCCATGTCTCCTTAAAAATCAATGAAAACACAGAGGACACGAATATTAATTCAAGGGGGAAAAGGGAGGGTATGGGTAGAACAGGAAAGGGGAAAGAGGGCACTAGGCACTTAAAGTTAAAAGGAGGATTTGAGAGATGGTGGAGGGAGGGAGGGGAAGGGGGGAAGGGGAAGGAAGAGGATGTTTTTTTTTTCTCTCTCTCTCTCTTCCAAAGAAATGTGGGTAGAGAGGGACAGCTGCGACCTCCCATAAACAAGGGAGGGGAGGAAGGAGAGGGGAGGGAGGAAGGAGAAGGAAAAGGGAGGGAGAAGAGAGAGAAGGGAAAGGAGAGAGATAACATAGAGGCCATGTAAGTTAATTAAAAATAAATAAAGAGAGGGGAGAAGAGTAAATGATGTTTCAGGACAGACCCATTTAGTTGGAAGTGTATGTATTGTCTAAGTTTTTGTAATGTATATGTGTTTATTGGTAATGAAATGAAAGATATATGTATGTATGAATAAGAAAATTTTAATAAAAAAATAAAAAAATAAAAATAAAGTATCAGATTTACAGACAGATTAAAGGTGACTCTGTCAACACAGAGTCACTTACATATCTATATAAAAAAAAGTCTCTATGCTTATCTTTCCAGCAGTCCATTTTTTTACTTCTGAGTTTGTGAATAACTACTCCTGCATAGCTGGAGTCAGAACAGGGATCCACCTTGTTTACATAGGCAGATCCCCATTCTGCCTCTCTGTACTATAATTGTGAGTGGCCAGCGGACCCGTGCGCATGCCTCCACCCACAGTATCTATTGCATGAAGCGACAATTTGTGCAATAGAGCCGACCTGCAGCAGTATATGTACTGTGGCTGGTCGACAAGTGGTTAATTCAGCTTTGATAAAAAAAACTGGATGCTGATTGGTTTCTATGCAGAGCTGCACCAGATTTTTCACTCTCTAGTTTTAGTAAATCAATCCCAGTGTTTCAACAAATAGACTGCTGGAAAGGTAAATTTAGAACCTTTTTTTTTTATACAGATACAGTATGTGATTTATTTTACATGTGATCCTGTGTTGACAGGATCACTTTAAGATAGAATGAGAAAAAGAGATAGAGACTTTTGTAAACATTTTGCTACAGGGTCATTTGGTAGCTGTATGAAATGAATTGCCATTCATCAGTGGCTGCCATCTACTTAATGAGAATGTCGCCATAAGTCACAATTATCACATTGCATTAAACTTTAGTGCATTGTCTACAGAGGTCTTAATGTTTTTTGGTTTGTTTTTATTTTCATGTATTAAAGGAGAATAGGGATGAGCTTCGTGTTCGAGTCGAACATACGTTCGACTCGAACATCGGCTGTTCGATCGTTCGACGAAGATCGAACGATTTGGGCCGTTCGCGCCAAATTCGAGTGACGCGAACGGCCCACAATGCACTACGCCATCGCAGTGTCATCCAGGCGCTGTGATTGGCCAAGCATGCACTGTGACCCCGCATGCTTGGCCAATCACAGCGCCGGCAGCGAGGAGAGCAATGATTGGCCACAGGCAGGATGCCTGTGGCCAATTATTGCTGAGGGGGTTTAGTACACGCCCCACACTATAAAAGGCCGCCAGCGCGGAGCAGGGAAAGAGAAGCATAGGCAGGGACAGTGTCATTATTTTTCCTTTACTAATCCTGGATTCCTTGTGTTTAGGGACAAATAAGGATAGGTAGGGAGAGTGTCAGTGACAGTGTGCTATTCTGTGCTAATCCTTGTTTGTAGGGACAGAGAGGTACAGTGAGGGAAAGTGTCAGTGTGCTATTCTGTTCTAAAACTATTTTGCTGAACCATATTTTCAATCCTTGAGTTTAGGGACAGAGAGGTACAGTGAGGGAAAGTGTCAGTGTGCTATTCTGTTCTAAAACTATTCTGCTGAACCATATTTTCAATCCTTGAGTTGAGGGACAGAGAGGTACAGTGAGTGAAAATGACAGTGTGCTATTCTGTTCTAAACCAATTTTGCTGTTCCATATTTTCAATCCTTGAGTTTAGGGACAGAGAAGGACACTCGTAGAAATTATCAGTGTGCTATTCTGTGCTAAATCTTGTTTGTAGGGAGGGACAGAGTAGGACAGTGAGGGAAAGTGTCAGTGTGCTATTCTGTTCTAAAACTATTTTGCTGAACCATATTTTCAATCCTTGATTTGAGGGACAGAGAGGTACAGTGAGTGAAACTGACAGTGTGCTATTCTGTTCTAAACCAATTTTGCTGTTCCATATTTTCAATCCTTGAGTTTAGGGACAGAGAAGGACACTCGTAGAAATTATCAGTGTGCTATTCTGTGCTAAATCTTGTTTGTAGGGAGGGACAGAGTAGGACAGTGAGGGAAAGTGTCAGTGTGCTATTCTGTTCTAAAACTATTTTGCTGAACCATATTTTCAATCCTTGAGTTGAGGGACAGAGAGGTACAGTGAGTGAAACTGACAGTGTGCTATTCTGTTCTAAACCAATTTTGCTGTTCCATATTTTCAATCCTTGAGTTTAGGGACAGAGAAGGACACTCGTAGAAATTATCAGTGTGCTATTCTGTGCTAAATCTTGTTTGTAGGGAGGGACAGAGTAGGACAGTGAGGAAAAGTGTCAGTGTGCTATTCTGTTGTAAAACTATTTTGCTGAACCATATTTTCAATCCTTGAGTTGAGGGACAGAGAGGTACAGTGAGTGAAACTGACAGTGTGCTATTCTGTTCTAAACCAATTTTGCTGTTCCATATTTTCAATCCTTGAGTTTAGGACAGAGAAGGACACTCATAGAAATTATCAGTGTGCTATTCTGTGCTAAATCTTGTTTGTAGGGAGGGACAGACTAGGACAGTGAGGGAAAGTGTCAGTGTGCTATTCTGTTCTAAAACTATTTTGCTGAACCATATTTTCAATCCTTGAGTTGAGGGACAGAGAGGTACAGTGAGTGAAACTAACAGTGTGCTATTCTGTTCTAAACCAATTTTGCTGTTCCATATTTTCAATCCTTGAGTTTAGGGACAGAGAAGGACACTCGTAGAAATTATCAGTGTGCTATTCTGTGCTAAATCTTGTTTGTAGGGAGGGACAGAGTAGGACAGTGAGGGAAAGTGTCAGTGTGCTATTCTGTTGTAAAACTATTTTGCTGAACCATATTTTCAATCCTTGAGTTGAGGGACAGAGAGGTACAGTGAGTGAAACTGACAGTGTGCTATTCTGTTCTAAACCAATTTTGCTGTTCCATATTTTCAATCCTTGAGTTTAGGGACAGAGAAGGACACTCGTAGAAATTATCAGTGTGCTATTCTGTGCTAAATCTTGTTTGTAGGGAGGGACAGAGTAGGACAGTGAGGGAAAGTGTCAGTGTGCTATTCTGTTCTAAAACTATTTTGCTGAACCATATTTTCAATCCTTGAGTTGAGGGACAGAGAGGTACAGTGAGTGAAACTGACAGTGTGCTATTCTGTTCTAAACCAATTTTGCTGTTCCATATTTTCAATCCTTGAGTTGAGGGACAGAGAGGTACAGTGAGTGAAACTGACAGTGTGCTATTCTGTTCTAAACCAATTTTGCTGTTCCATATTTTCAATCCTTGAGTTGAGGGACAGAGAGGTACAGTGAGTGAAACTGACAGTGTGCTATTCTGTTCTAAACCAATTTTGCTGTTCCATATTTTCAATCCTTGAGTTGAGGGACAGAGAGGTACAGTGAGTGAAACTGACAGTGTGCTATTCTGTTCTAAACCAATTTTGCTGTTCCATATTTTCAATCCTTGAGTTGAGGGACAGAGAGGTACAGTGAGTGAAACTGACACTGTGCTATTCTGTTCTAAAACTATTTTGCTGAACCATATTTTCAATCCTTGAGTTGAGGGACAGAGAGGTACAGTGAGTGAAACTGACAGTGTGCTATTCTGTTCTAAACCAATTTTGCTGTTACATATTTTCAATCCTTGAGTTGAGGGACAGAGAGGTACAGTGAGTGAAACTGACAGTGTGCTATTCTGTTCTAAACCAATTTTGCTGTTCCATATTTTCAATCCTTGAGTTTAGGGGCAGAGAAGGACACTCGTAGAAATTATCAGTGTGCTATTCTGTGGTAAATCTTGTTTGTAGGGAGGGACAGAGTAGGACAGTGAGGGAAAGTGTCAGTGTGCTATTCTGTTCTAAAACTATTTTTCTGAACCATATTTTCAATCCTTGAGTTGAGGGACAGAGAGGTACAGTGAGTGAAACTGACAGTGTGCTATTCTGTTCTAAAACTATTTTGCTGAACCATATTTTCAATCCTTGAGTTGAGGGACAGAGAGGTACAGTGAGTGAAACTGACAGTGTGCTATTCTGTTCTAAACCAATTTTGCTGTTCCATATTTTCAATCCTTGAGTTGAGGGACAGAGAGGTACAGTGAGTGAAACTGACAGTGTGCTATTCTGTTCTAAACCAATTTTGCTGTTCCATATTTTCAATCCTTGAGTTGAGGGACAGAGAGGTACAGTGAGTGAAACAGACAGTGTGCTATTCTGTTCTAAACCAATTTTGCTGTTCCATATTTTCAATCCTTGAGTTGAGTGACAGAGAGGTACAGTGAGTGAAACTGACAGTGTGCTATTCTCTTCTAAAACTATTTTGCTGAACCATATTTTCAATACTTGAGTTGAGGGACAGAGAGGTACAGTGAGTGAAACTGACAGTGTGCTATTCTGTTCTAAACCAATTTTGCTGTTCCATATTTTCAATCCTTGAGTTGAGGGACAGAGAGGTACAGTGAGGGAAAGTGTCAGTGTGCTATTGTGTTCTAAAACTATTTTGCTGAACCATATTTTCAATCCTTGAGTTGAGGGACAGAGAGGTACAGTGAGTGAAACTGACAGTGTGCTATTCTGTTCTAAACCAATTTTGCTGTTCCATATTTTCAATCCTTGAGTTGAGGGACAGAGAAGGACACTCGTAGAAATTATCAGTGTGCTATTCTGTGCTAAATCTTGTTTGTAGGGAGGGACAGAGTAGGACAGTGAGGGAAAGTGTCAGTGTGCTATTCTGTTCTAAAACTATTTTGCTGAACCATATTTTCAATCCTTGAGTTGAGGGACAGAGAGGTACAGTGAGTGAAACTGACAGTGTGCTATTCTGTTCTAAACCAATTTTGCTGTTCCATATTTTCAATCCTTGAGTTTAGGGACAGAGAAGGACACTCGTAGAAATTATCAGTGTGCTATTCTGTGGTAAATCGTGTTTGTAGGGAGGGACAGAGTAGGACAGTGAGGGAAAGTGTCAGTGTGCTATTCTGTTCTAAAACTTTTTTGCTGAACCATATTTTCAATCCTTGTGTTTAGGGACAGAGAAGGATAGGCAGGGGACAGTGTCAGTGTCATTGTTGCTAAGCCTCCTGCACAATATACACCTGAAGGTAGCCCTTATTGCTGTTTTTCCCATCTCCCTGCAGGCCATCCATTAAAATGTCTGGAAGGCAACCAAGGAGAGGCAGACAGTCAGGAGGCAAAAAAAGAGGGCAAGCAGGCTCTGTGTCTGGGGGCAACAGTGCTGGTCGTGTACGCGGTGCATTGTCATCAGCACATGGCCATGGGACACGCTTGTCCTTGTTTTCGGCAGCTGGACATGTTGAGCCACATCATGCCGAAGACTTGGTAGAGTGGATGACCAAGCCCACCTCATCCTCCTCATCCTCTCTCACCCAGGCTCAGGGTACTGGCAAAGCAGCTGCCAAAGCGTCCTCTTCTCTGGTATCATTATCTTCATTAGTCAATCCTTCCCTAGACCCACTATGCCCTCCTCCTGAGGAGTCCCCCGAACTGTTTGAGCACAGTGTTGGGTACATGCTCCAGGAGGATGCCCAGCGTTTGGAAGGATCTGATGATGATACCCAGCTAGAGGAAGGCAGCAGCGTGAGAGCAGAGAGAGGGGATGCTCAAGAAGGACACCAATCTGGCAGTCATGCTCCAGCAGCTGCAGCATATTGCCAGATTGGCTCCAGTGATGAGGAGGGAGGGGATGATGAGGTCACTGACTCCACGTGGGTGCCTAATAGGAGAGAGGAGGAGGAGGAGGATGAGGAGGAGGCACATCTCCAACGAGGCAGGATGCCCTTGAGTGGCCAGCGTATGGGCAGCACACCGACGGAATCACACCGCAGAGCTCCGCCTGTGCAGGGCGCTGCCTCTGCCCGTCATGCAAAAAGTTCTTTGGTGTGGGCCTTTTTTGAGGCGAGTGCATCAGATCGCACAGCTGCTGTTTGCAACATATGTCTCAAGCGTATATCGCGTGGCCAAAACATCAGCCGCTTGGGCACCACATGCTTGATCAGACATATGTTGACCTGCCATGCAGCTCGTTGGCAAGCCTACCTTAAAGACCCACACCAAAGAACAAAGCTGACCTCTTCTTGCACCGCATCAGCTGGGATCTCCAACCCCACTATACCTTCACTCCTCTCTGAAACCTGCTCTGCGAGGAATGAAGGTGTAGAATTAGGTGTGTCACAGGCAAGTACTTGCGGGCACTCTGCTAGCAGTACACCAACATCCGATTCTAGCAGGCAAATTTCCCTGCCCCAGCTGCTGGACCGTCGAAAGAAGTTCACTCCCAGCCATCCACATGCCCAGCGATTGAATGCTAGCTTGGCTAAATTGCTAGTGCTTCAACTGCTGCCTTTTCAGTTGGTAGACTCGGCCCCCTTCCGTGAGTTTGTGCAATGTGCGGTTCCTCAGTGGCAGGTTCCCAAACGACACTTTTTCGCACGGAAGGCTATTCCGGCTCTCTACAGGCATGTGGAAGGCAATGTCTTGGCCTCGCTGGACAGGGCGGTCAGCGGTAAGGTGCATATTACCGCTGACTCATGGTCCAGCAGGCATGGACAGGGACGTTACCTTTCTTTCACGGCCCATTGGGTCACTCTTTTGGCAGCTGGGAAGGATGCAGGACAAGGTGCAGTAGTGTTGGAGGTTGTTCCACCGCCACGCCTCCAAAATGCTACTACTGGTTGTGACACACCTCTCTCCTCCACCCCCTCCTCTTCTTCTTCCTCCATGGCCTCTTCCTGTGGTTTGTCCTCGGAACCAGCGGTGCTCCGTAGGCGTTCAAGGGGCTACGCAAGTACGCAGGCAAAAAGATGCCATGCCGTGCTTGCGCTGGTGTGTTTGGGGGACAGGAGCCACACTGGGGCAGAGGTCCTGTCTGCTCTGCAGGGGCAGGCCGAGAGGTGGTTGACGCCACGCCAGCTTAAGCCAGGAATGGTGGTTTGCGACAATGGCACCAACCTCCTCTCCGCCCTCCGACAGGGACAACTGACCCATGTGCCCTGTATGGCTCAACCTGGTGGTGCAGCGGTTCTTGGGCAGGTACCCGGGCTTACAGGATGTCCTGAGGCAGGCCAGGAAAGTCTGTGTGCATTTCCGCAGATCTTATAATGCCAGTGCTCGCCTGGCTGAGCTTCAAAAGGAGTTGAACCTGCCCAAGAACCGCCTTATATGTGACATGCCCACCAGGTGGAACTCAACGTTGGCCATGCTGCAGCGGCTGCACACACAGCAGAGGGCCATCAATGAGTACCTGTGCGACTACGGCACCAGGACAGGGTCAGGGGAGCGCCGGGTTTTTTTCACCACGCCAGTGGGGCATGATCAGGGATGCATGCACTGTCCTGGCACCATTTGAGGAGGCCACAAGGATGGTGAGCAGTGACAGTGCATGCATCAGTGACACTGTACCTCTTGTCCACCTGTTGGAGCACACACTGCGTGGAATAATGGACAGGGCACTTGAGGCAGAACAGAGGCAGGAAGAGGAGGACTTCCTTGCCTCTCAAGGCCCCCTTTACCCAGACAGTGTTCCTTCTGTCCCACCCATCGCACAGGAAGAGGAGGAGGAGAAGGAGGAGGATTGTGTCAGCATGGAGGTGGAGGCTGGCACTCAGCATCATCAGCAGCAGTCTTTTCGGGATGATTTACAGTCCCAAGAAACCAGTGGACTTGTACGTGGCTGGGAGGAGGTGGCTGCGGATCATGTCGTCCTTAGTGACCCAGAGGACTCCGGACTGAATGCCTCAACTAACCTACGCTGCATGGCCTCCCTGATCCTGCAAAGTCTGCGGAAGGATCCTCGTATTCTTCGGATCAAGGAGAGGGACCATTACTGGCTGGCCACTCTCCTTGATCCACGGTACAAGGGTAAGGTTGCGGACCTTATCGTACCGTCGCAGAGGGAGCAGAGGATGAGACAACTCCGGGAGGCCTTGCAGAAAGGTCTGTGCAACGCGTTCCCAGAGACTGGGAGGTTACAAACTCCTGGTCCTGGTCCTGGACAACGAGTTGCTGAGGCTTCGGGCAGTCAAAGAAGGAGCGGTGGGGAAGGTGGCCGTCTGACCGATGCGTTCAGACAATTCTTTAGTCCGCAGCCCCAAAGTATGATCGGTTGATCGGTTCCAGCAACCATCGCCAGCGTCTGATATACATGGTGCAGGAATACCTAGGGGCAAGGTCAGACTTGGACACCTTCCCCACCGAAAATCCTCTGGCTTACTGGGTCTTGAGGATGGATCACTGGCCAGAGCTTGCATAGTATGCAATTGAGCTACATTCAGTGCTGCTGGAGGATTTGTCACGGATCACAGGGTGCGCCTGTCCACCGACTCGGTTGATCGACTGACTTTCATCAAGATGAACCAGTCTTGAATCACCACCAGCTACCACACACCAGATGCTGATATAACAGAGGCTAATTGATTTTAAAATGTTACATCCCTTCAAGACTGATGCTGATGCTGAGTGCCTGTGCTGTTATGTTGACTGGCTATCCTCCTCCTCCTCCTCAATGATACGATTAACGATGATAGCTTGGAAGATCATTTTGGTTTATGGGTGACGCCACCAGTGGCTAAGGCCCAATTTTTCAGCCCCTGTTTAACAGGGGCGTGTAATTAAAATGTTTGATGCAATACTTTGCAACAGGCCTCATTGCTGTGCTCCAAGTACAGTATCTGTGAGGGGTTGCAGTGTTGTGCCACCAGTGCCTAAGGCCCAATTTTTCAGCCCCTGTTCAACAGGGGCATGCAATTATAATTATTGATCTAATAATTCACAGCAGGGCCCATTACTGCGCCCACCAAGAGTAACTGTCAGGCCTTACAGTGTTGTGGCACCAGCACCACCATCACCACCACCACCACCACCAAAGGCCCAATTTTTCAGCCCCTGTTCAACTGGGGCATGCAATTATAATTATTGATCTAATAATTCACAGCAGGGAGCATTGCTGCGCCCACCAAGAGTAACTGTCAGGCCTTACAGTGTTGTGGCACCAGCACCACCATCACCACCACCACCACCACCAAAGGCCCAATTTTTCAGCCCCTGTTCAACAGGGGCATGCAATTATAATTATTGATCTAATAATTCACAGCAGGGACCATTGCTGCGCCCACCAAGAGTAACTGTCAGGCCTTACAGTGTTGTGGCACCAGCACCACCATCACCACCACCACCACCACCAAAGGCCCAATTTTTCAGCCCCTGTTCAACAGGGGCATGCAATTATAATTATTGATCTAATAATTCACAGCAGGGACCATTTGTGTGCCCACCAAGAGTAACTGTCAGGCCTTACAGTGTTGGGGCACCAGCACCACCATCAAAGGCCCAATTTTTACTACTACTGATCAACAATTATATGTTATTACAATTCCTGATATTATACTTGACAGAAGGGCGTTCCAGCACCCACCAAGAATAACTGTGAGTGCTTTCAGTGTTGTGCCAACACCAACACCTAAGGGGCCAATTTCTGCAGAGTATATATGGAAGGTCCCTACTTTCAAACATCCAACTTACAAACTACTACTACTTGCAAACGGAAGAAGACAACAGGAAGTGAGAGGAAATCTACCCCTTGGAAGGAAAATTCTCTCCTGTAAGAATTAATATGGGAGAAAGGTGTCTCCTCTCTACTGATGCTTTATCACCAATCCTTGTTTCAATAAAAACACCACATTTCAAAAACAGTTGTCATTGGGACGCAAAGTGAGGTGAAATGTTCTGAACAGGGGCACAGACAGCAAAAAAAATGTGACAGGGGTGATAACCGTTCCCTATGTTTCACAAAAAACTAAAAAAAAGGAATTTGCCATGGAGCTCCACTTAAACAATGCAGCTGATCAAAATTATAAACAGATTCTACATAAGAACAAACCTACAGTCCCTGTCTTGTATGCACCGCCTGTATACGGCTGTTCAGAGTATATAGGTCCTTTTTTATTTTGTGTGCGGGGTTCCCCTTAATATCCATACAAGACCCAAAGGGGCTGGTAATGGGCTGGGGTAGGGGAAGTTGATGGGGTAGCTATGCCATTTTTCCTAAAGATTTTCATCCATATTACCGGGACCAGACATTGCATTAAAGCCGCAAGCAGTTTTAAATGACTTTTTTCCCTTTAGAAATGTTATTTTGTGCAGGGACAGTTCTAAACACAGGAAACACGTGGCACTTCACAGGCATACTTTAGACACCCCCCAGGTACAATATTTAAAGGAATATTTGACTTTTTTTTTTTCACTTTATGCATCATTAAAATGACTGCTCCCGGAAAACGTCCGTTTTTAAAACTTCTTTTTGCATTGATACATGTCCCCTGGTGCAGAAGCCGGGTTCCCAAACTCTGTTTCGGACAATAACATGGATAATAGTCGTTATAATTAGCACTTTAGAATCCGAACGTTCGCATCCATTGTATTTAATAGGGTTCTAATGTTCGCGCAAACTTTCGGTCCGTTCGCGGGTTCTGGTGCGAACCGAACCCGGGGGTGTTCGGCTCATCACTAAAGGAGAAGTATGGGATGGGTTAAATAACTAGTACATATCACATTAGTCACATATCAGCTAATCTTTTTTTCTTACCTCTTTTAGTTTTTACTCCATGGGCACATAAACTTTCCTTCTGCTGGCAAAAATGGTCACATTTCAGTTTGAAAAGTTCTCAGGGGGTGTGAACATCTCCACCATCCCCCCTCCCCTAAGAGACGTGGCTGTGCTGATAGATAGAAACATATAATGTAGATTCTCATACACAGCACTATCAGTGACTTCTCTCACAATACACTCACTGAAGTGCTGAAATCTCTGCCGACTTTTCTGACCATTGAAACAAGCTGCAGAGGAGGAGGGAGTGGGAAGAGGGAGGAGGGAGAAGGGAGGGGGGAGCAGCTATGCTCTGTGAAGTTTCAGGAACGAGCAGAGGGAGGAGAGAGGACATCAATCAAGCAAAATTACAGGAAAGGGGGTGGAAAAACCCCACATATGCTCAGAATCAAGTCGACGCATGCTCAGAAGCATTGAACTTCATTTTTCTCGGCTCGTCTGAGTGTTTTACGTCACAGCGTTTTGGACGGTCGGAATTTTGTCTGATGGTGTGTATGCAAGACTGATGAAAGTCAGCTTCATCGGAATTCCGACGGAAATTTCCATCGGATTTTATTCCATCGGAAATCCAATCGTGTGTACAGGGCATAAGAGGGCTGGAAAGGTTTATAGATATCAGCAGCTCACATAGAATAGATGTAAGCAAAAAAAAAGGAAACCCATACTTCTCTTTTAAACAGTATTTTTTTTGTGCATGTATTATACAGTATTTCTTGAATACCACATCAAAATGCGGATTTCCAATAACTGTTAAATAACACACTAAAGTTACTGTTTATATTGAATGCCTCCAAAATTCTTTAAGACAAAATGGTGCTATACAACCATACAGAAAGCTATTTATTTTTTGTAATTTTTTCTGGAGGCTCTTACCCAAATATGTTGTTTGTTGTTAAACACTATTCCTGACAGCAGAATTTGTGAGTCAAATAAAGGCAGTTTATTAAAGCAGGAGTATAAAATGATGATCCATCTGAGGTACATAGAACACAGCAGCTGCTCTGCTCAGTGCACTGTGGAAGTGAAATCAATTAAAGAAAGAAATTCATCAAGACTAATAAAAAAAAAAAAACTATTTCTGCTGGCTGCTTTGTTTTATCTCATTCCTCTTTCACATCTGTTTGCTCTTCATTTGTGCAGCAGTACAGAATATCAATGAAAATGTATTTGTTTCAGCAGAGGCAATCGTTTGAATAGAAATAATTATATTTCTAGAAACAAGCGACATAGCTTATTTGAAGGAGAATTTGCAGGTTGAAAGCACAGCTAGAGAAGGGCATGAAGTAAGGCTGGAAATTCTAGAACTTTCCAATTCCTGTTTAGAATCATGGCTGTGCATGTAACTAAACATTTTATTAGATGGAATGGAATGCACATTCAATAAAAAAATAAAAAAAAAGACAAGCTCTTTCAAAGTGTACTGGATTCAGTTTTAAATTCCTGTCACTGAAAAGTTATTTAAAAGCTTCCCGCTAAGCAAGCACCAAGATCAGATATTCTTTTTTTTAAATGCCTTTGCCATGTGAAAATGTGTTACTTTGAATTATAGTCATACCTCACCTAATTGCCAGTCAAAGGAGTCTGGTGCCTTTTGAGCGTGCTGCAATATGTGGAATCCAGGGAAGAATGTTAATAAAAAAAAAATTCAGCCAACGGCCAAAAATTCCTTTCGCTTTTCCTATTTATTTCCTGTCATGGCAAGACTTATCCAACAGGGGGCATTGCTAAAATGTAGTGTGATGAAGTGAATTAAGTTGTTATCACTTCAAACATCCAGTCATGCAGTGGGAAAAAAGCTTCACTATCATGGAATCGGGTGTTTGACATTATCATAGATTAATTTCACTTCAACCCCTCTTCCTCAAGGTAGTGCATAAACTATAATACTTTCCTAATGGACGTTGTATACTGTATCTATACGACCTCTGGAAGATTTACCCCTCTTCATGACCAGGCAATTTTTCGTGATACAGCACTGTGTTACTTTACCTGACAATTGCACAGTCATGCACTGCTGTACCTAAAAAAAAAAAAAAAAAAGTTGAATGTGTTTCGCACAAATAGATCTTTCTTTTGGTGGTATTTGATCACCACTGCATTTTTTATTTTTTGCGATATAAACAAAAAAATATTTTTTACTTTCTGTTATAAAACATATCTAATAAAAACAATTCAAAATCAAATTTCTACATAAGTTTAGGCCAAAATCTATTCTGCTACATATTTTTGGTAAAAGAAAATCCCCTATAAGCGTATGTTGCTTGGTTTGCACAAAAGTTCTAGCATCTACAAACTATAGGCTATATACTGTAATTTTTTTTTTTAATTTATTGATTTCTTTTGTTTATATAGACTAGGAATAGCGGCAATCAGCGTCTCAAAGCAGGACTGTGATATTGTGGCGGACATTCTTACACTACAGTAAGTGACACTTTTGACATTTTGTGGGAACCAGTGACACTAATACAGTGATCAGTACTAAAACTATTAACTGTCAGTGTTTGTGTGTACTTTGTGTGGTGCTTTTACTAAGGGAAGTGATGGATTTTTTATTCCCTGCTTCGCCAGGTCCTCTTGATGAAAACCTGAGACTAGAAGTCAGAAACACATAACCCTGAAGGTAAGTAATGTCCCTTGTGCTTAGTTTGTATTATTTTTATTTTTTCCTAAGTAAACTTGGCTTTAACCCCTTTAGGACCAGGACCAAAACTAACCTTAAACCTTAATTCCAAGACCCAATTGTGCAATTTTGACATGTATTAGTATAACTGTACATATCGTTATAACTACTTAGTGTATCCGGTGGATTATACCTTTTTTTTTTTGAGGAGAAATTGGGCTTTCTTTTGGTGGGAAAATGTAATGGATATCTCCTGTTTTTTTTGCAGACACGTCCTCTAACAGTGAGAAAAGATACATTGTATTTTATCCTCCTTACTAGAGGGAAAGAGTGTTGTTTATCTTCTTCACAGAAGAAGAACAACACATGGGCAGACTACAGATGGAACGATCACTGTGATATGCAATCAGAGGCTATCACAGAGATCAAATGATGGGGATCCAGTTCCCTTGGGTCCCAATCATTAGTAGAGACCCAGGGCTGTCACCAACAGCCTGGTCTCAGTGCTGGGAGTGGGCAATCAAGCACACTTCCAGCACAAAAATACATATATGCGGTGCCCAAGTTTAAAGCCCACTTCCTGAATGCTGAATATATGTGTTATTGTGTGGTAAAGGGGTTCAAGAAGATTGTAAATGATATGTTGATTGGTTGCCATATTGGGACCTCTTGAGCATGATGATCATGAACAGTATGTCTACTGTGGGGCAGGTTAGGATAAAAAGGGAAGTGCACCTATTAAAGTTCAATGAGAGAAGTAAAGAGAATGATACAATGAAAAAGGTGAAAGATTGTGCTAGAAATAGTCTGATATAGGTACTGGACAAACTATTAGACAGATAAATGCATTATTAAAAATACGTCATTGAAATTATATCATAAAACAATCCCATATGGTGCTCAGTGCTCAATAGATGTCTCCTATGGTTTGGTGCTCAGACTGGGTGCCCCACATAGATGTACACTCACCCCTGGGTGTGGATCACCTATCGCTAGTGTGGTCTTGAAAGCATGTGGGGATACCCCGAATCTTTAGGATGATGTCTTTGAAGTTGAGATGTGCCTCATAAGGATGAATAGGGATGATAAGAGCAAGAAGAGAGCCTCATTGCGCAATGCCGTTTTTAAAAATGTATTAGTTCCACAAAGGTAAAAAAGTTACACTTACATTGCTGAGTGCCTGATAGTCCTGGCACACGGCGTGTATAGCAGGCGATTAAATAAAGGGTAATCGGCCCTGAACGGATAAGCCCCTGTGTTGGCGTCCTGGTGCACGATTCCTGGGTATGTTCAATTGGGCGGAAGTAACGCGATGACGCGGTATTACCTCAACGTTTCGGCTAATCACAAAGCCATCATCAGGAAGTAGTCATTCCACCATATTGATTGAGGGCATTTCTACCCTTGTTATAGATCTCATTGGTTGACTGATTGGAAATTAGTATGTCACCTGCTATATTCTTCGGGGGTGCTTACAATCTATTCTGACTGCTAAAAAAATATTGAAAGAATTAACTATCATGTTAAAAACAGTGCATTGTGGTAAACACATGTATGAAAAAGAAGAAAAAAAAAAAGAAGAAAAAGAGATATACAAGTGGCCCTCTAGTGGCCTATGTGTAAGAATGTGAGTGGAAATTGGTTCAGTGTAATGAGGCCTTAAGGCCATCTTGTGGTGAAATGTAGGAATTAGACTCTTACTGAACCAATAATTGAAACAAACCAGAATATGAGGTGAATAATAATAAAAATATACAACATATTAATAGAATTTATACATATATGTATATATAGTGTTAAATAGGGATGAGCCGAACACCCCCCGGTTCGGTTCGTATCAGAACCTTCGAACGGACCGAAAGTTCGCACGAATGTTAGAACCCTATTAAATACAATGGACGCGAACGTTCGAAATCTAAAGTGCTAATTATAATGACTAATATGCATGTTATTCTCCTAAAAAGGGTTTGGGGACCCGGGTTCTGCCCCAGGGGACATGTATCAATGCAAAGTTTTAAAAACGGCTGTTTTTCAGGAGCAGTCATTTTAATGATGCATAAAGTGAAAAAAAAAGGGAAATATTCCTTTAAATATCGTACCTGGGGGGTGTCTAAAGTATGCCTGTGAAGTGGCATGTGTTTCCCGTGTTTAGAACTGTCACTGCACCAAATGACATTTCTAAAGGAAAAAAAGCCATTTAAAACTCTGTGCCACTAACTCCTGCAGATGCCTGTATTAGAGAACAGTAATGACGGGTATATACAGGTGTACACTGTGCCACTAACTCCTGCAGATGCCTGTATTAGAGAACAGTAATGATGGGTATATACAGGTGTACACTGTGCCACTAACTCCTGCAGATGCCTGTATTAGAGAACAGCAATGATGGGTATATACAGGTGTACACTGTGCCACTAACTCCTGCAGATGCCTGTATTAGAGAACAGTAATGACGGGTATATACAGGTGTACACTGTGCCACTAACTCCTGCAGATGCCTGTATTAGAGAACAGTAATGACGGGTATATACAGGTGTACACTGTGCCACTAACTCCTGCAGATGCCTGTATTAGAGAACAGCAATGACAGATATATACAGGTGTATATTGTGCTGGGGCACACAACACCCACTAACTCCTGCAGATGCCTGAGAAAATAATAGAACATAGAACACACTGTCCCTGCCTATGTATCTCTTTCCCTGCCTGCCTATCTTGCTTAGAGAACAGCAATGACGGATATATACAGGTGTATACTGTGCTGGGGGCACACAACACCCACTAACTCCTGCAGATGCCTGAGAAAACAATAGAACATAGAACACACTGTCCCTGCCTATGTATCTCTTTCCCTGCCTGCCTATCTAGCTAAGAGAACAGCAATAAAGTGTAGATCCAGGTGTATACTGTGCTGAAGGCACACAACACCCACTAACTCCTGCAGATGCCTGAGAAAAAAATAGAACACAGAACACACTGTCCCTGCCTATCTATCTCTTTCCCTGCACGCCGGAACACACTGCACGAGGCCGCCACGCTGGCGGCCTTTTATAGTGTGGGGCGTGTACTAAACCCCCCTGAGCTATGATTGGCCACAGGCATCCTACCTGTGGCCAATTATGTCTCTCCTCGCTGCCGGCGCTGTGATTGGCCAAGCATGCGGGGTCACAGTGCATGCTTGGCCAATCACAGCGCCGGGATTGCACTGCGATGGCGCAGTGTATTGTGGGCCGTTCGCGTCACTCGAATTTGGCACGAACGGCCCATACCGTTCGATATTCGTCGAATGATCGAACAGCCGATGTTCGAGTTGAACGTGTGTTCAACTCGAACACCGAGCTCATCCCTAGTGTTAAACCATAAATAAGTGATATTAGCGAGTGGTGAAATTATTAGGTGAAAAACCTAAATGTAAGTCATCTTAGTAAATTGCCCTACTAATAGGTGTTGATGAAATATAACAATTATACATAGTGCATTGATGTGTGTACCAAGAATGGTAAAACAGTGGGTGTTGGTAACAACACTGCAAATTACAATGCGTCACCAGTAATGAAGGTGTAGAGGTGACTAAAACTCTACATTTAGAAGTACCAGATACCCAATCTAAAAATACAAATAGAAAATCTGTAATAAAACAATTTAAATCTAATTCCATGTTTAACCCTTGTGGCGTTAAGGTCTGTAATTAAAAAATCCATTTGGTTTCATTTTGAGATATCTTCTGGGTCATATTGGCTCCCCTCCATGGTTTATTGATGGTATCAATAGCATAGAAGGATAGATGGGATGGATCTCTGTTATGCACCAACCTGAAATAGTTGGATACACTGTGCTTCGGGAAACCGTTTCGGATATTGGTTATGTGTTCACTAACTCTTTTTGTTAGTGTTATGATGGTTCTACCCACCTATTGAAAGCCACATGTACATTCTAAAACATATGACACATGCCTAGTGCCACAGGTGATGAATGGTTTGATGGGATATTCCTTGTTAGTCTGATGGGAGGTAAAAGAAACCTTTTTTCTAGGTGTCCTGCTTGTGTGTCTGCAGGGTCCACATCTGCCACATCTATAGAAACCTTCCAGATTGAACATGGCAGTAGCTATTCTCTTAGGGGGGTCAGGGATGTTCTTGACCAACCTTGTTCTGAGCCCTGGTGCCCTACCGTAAATAAATTCTTGTTTTGTTGGTAGTACCTTATTTAGAATAGGATCTTTTTGTAAGATGGACCAATTTTTCTTCATACTTTGTTCCAAAGTTCTAAATTGTTTACTAAAACCAGTAATGAAGGCAACATCATATTATTTTTCTGTTTTTACTTTGGTTTTTAGAAGAGTTTGTCTATCTAGAACTCCTACGTGTTCCCTCACTAAATAAGTTTACCAACCTAAAGTATAGACATAAGCAGTTTATTCTAAAAAGTTTGTGATTAGCTGTGACCAACAACTTCTTTTGGTATGGGGATCAACATTTCAACCAAACAAAAGACGTCTCAATGGGGGCTAAATATGCCCCGAGTGTTGCATATATCTTCCTCAATAAATGGGAGGAGGAGGCAATATATGCAAACATCTGGAAAGATTTGCAAACATACTGTAGATACATAAACAACATTTTAGTGGTGTGGACGGGGAAAGAGTCTTCACTCAACTCGTTCATTGACCACATTAACAAAAATGGTATGAAATTTATGGTTACAACGCATAAACAGAATATAGACTTTGTTGATTTACATATTTTCAAACAGGATGGTGTATTGAATACAAAAACCCATTTTAAAAGTACAGATAGAAATGGTTACATACCAACTAAAAGTTGCCATCACCCCAGGTGGAAGATGGCCACCCCCAAAGGACAATTTATACGTATCAAACGCAATTGTTCTCTCCAGCAAGATTATATAGAACAAACAGACAAGCTTATTCAAAGGTTTATGGACAAAGGGTACTCCCAAGATACACTATTAAAAGTGAGGGAACAAGTAGGAGTTCTAGATAGACAAACTCTTCTAACAACCAAAGTAAAAACAGAAAAAGAATATGATGTTGCCTTCATTAATGGTTTTAGTAAACAATTTAGAACTTTGGAAACAAAGTATAAAGAAAAATTGGTCCATCTTACCAAAAGATCCTATTCTAAATAAGGTACTACCAACAAAACCAAAAATCATTTACCGTAGGGCACCAGGGCTCAGTTGGTCAAGAACATCCCTGAACCCCCCTAAGAGAATAGCTACTACCATGTTCAATCTGTAAGGTTTCTATAGATGTGGCAGATGTGGACCCTGCACACACACACGCAGGACACCTAGAAAAAATGTTTATTTTACATCCCATCAGACTAACAAGGAATATCCCATCAAACCATTCATCACCTGAGGCACTAGGCATGTGTCATATGTTTTAGAATGTACATGTGGCTTTCAATATGTGGGTAGAACCATCAGAACACTAACAAAAAGAGTTAGTGAACACATAACCAATATCCGAAATGGTTTCCCGAAGCACAGTATATCCAACCATTTCAGGTTGGTCCATCCCATCTATCCTTCTATGCTATTGATACCATCAATTAACCATGGAGGGGAGCCAATATGAGCCAGAAGATATCTCAAAATGAAACCAAATGGATTTTTGAATTACAGACCTTAACGCCACAAGGGTTAAACGTTTAATTCGATTTAATTTGTTTTATTACAGATTTTAAATTTTTATTTTTAGATTGGGTATCTGGTACTTCTAAATGTAGAGGTTTAGTCACCTCTACACCTTCATTAATGGTGACGCATTGTAATTTGCAGTGTTGTTACCAACACCCACTGTTTTACCATTCTTGGTACACACATCAATGCACTATGTATAATTTTTATATTTCATCAACCCCTATTAGTAGGACAATTTACTAAGAGGACTTATATTTAGGTTTTTCACCTAATAATTTCACCACTCACTAATATCACTTATTTATGGTTTAACACTATATATATATATATACATATATGTATAAATTCTATTCATATGTTGTATATATTTATTATTATTCACCTCATATTCTGGTTTGTTTCAATTATTGGTTCAGTAAGAGTGCAATTCCTACATTTCACCACAAGATGGCCTTAAGGACTCAATACACTGAAGTTGAGCAGACACCTGGATGTTCGGGTTCGACGGGTTCGGCCAAACTTCAGAAAAAAGTTCGAGTTCAGGACCGAACTTGACCCGAACTTGACCACAAACCCAAACCCCATTGAAGTCAATGGGGACCCGAACTTCTGAGGACTATTCGCGCTTGTTTCCCCTGCTTAGAACTGTCCCTGCACAAAGTGTCATTTCTGAAGGAAAAAAAGTCATTTAAAACTCACTCGCGGCTATAATGAATTGCCGGCTCCCGGCAATACATAGAAAAGTCATTGATAAAAAAAAAAAAGCGTGGGGGTTCCCCCAAATTCAATTACCAGGCCCTTCAGGTCTGGTATGGATATTAAGGAGAACCCTGCCACAAAAAAAAAATGGCGTGGAGTACCCCCAAAAATCCAGACCAGACCCTTTATCCGAGCACGCAATCTGGCAGGCCACAGGAAAAGAGGGGGACGAGAGAGCGCCCCCTCCTGAACCGTACCAGGCCACATGCCCTCAACATGGGGAGGATGTCCCCATGTTGATGGGGACAAGGGCCTCATCCCCACAACAGTTGCCCGGTGGTTGTGGGGGTCTGCGGGCGGGGGGCTTATTGGAATCTGGAAGACCCCTTTAACAAAGGAGACCCCCAGATCCTGCCCCCCCATGTGAATTGGTAATGGGGTACATTGTACCCCTACCATTTCACAAAGAAAGTGTAAAAAATTGTAAAAAAAATACACAGACACCGTTGGTAAAGTCCTTTATTAAAAAAAAAAAAAAAAAAAAAAACATTCCAGCGATGAAATCCAGTGTCCCACGGCGATCCGATGTCCAGCGCTGTCCACACAAAACGTCATTGGTTGAGCCTGAGCGGACCTGATGGGGAACTTCCTCAGCAGTGTAACAAATTAATAGACCCGCCCCTTCTAAAGTTCCTTATCAGGTCCGCTCAGCCAATGACATAGGTGTAAGGCTGAGGACCTGATATGGAACGTGAGAAGGGGCGGGTGTATTCATTTATTATACTGGAGGAAGTTCCCCATCAGGTCCGCTCATCCAATGATGTAGGCGGGGTCTGACATACGAGGGGGCGGACCTGATGGGGAACTTCCTCCACAGTGTAATACATGAATAGACCCGCCCCTTCTCACGTTCCGCATCAGGTCCTCAGACTTACACCTACGTCATTGGCTGAGCGGACCTGATGGGGAACTTTAGAAGGGGCGGGTGTATTCATTTATTACTAATAATACTTCCCCATCAGGTCCGCTCAGGCCTGTTTTTTTTTATTTTTTTATTTTTAATAAAGGACTTTACCAAGGGTGTCTGTGTATTTTTTTTACAATTTTTTACACTTTCTTTGTGAAATGGTAGGGGTACAATGTACCCCATTACCAATTCACATAGGGGGGGCGGGATCTGGGGGTCCCCTTTGTTAATGGGGTCTTCCAGATTCCGATAAGCCCCCTGCCCGCAGACCCCCACAACCACTGGGCAAGGGTTGTGGGGATGAGGCCCTTTTACCCATCAACATGGGGACATCCTCCCCATGTTGAGGGCATGTGGCCTGGTATGGTTCAGGAAGGGGGGGAGCTCTCTCGGCTCACCCTCTTTTCATGCGGCCTGCCAGGTTGCCCTTAAAATCCATACTAGACCTAAAGGGCCTGGTATGGATATTTGGGGGAACCGCACGCATTTTTTTTTAAATTTGTGGCAGGGTTCCCCTTAATATCCATACCAGACCTGAAGGGCCTGGTAATTGAATTTGGGGGAACCCCCACGCTTTTTTTTTTTTTTTTTATCAATGACTTTTCTATGTATTGCCGGGAGCCGACAATTCATTATAGCCGCGAGTGAGTTTTAAATTACTTTTTTTCCTTCAGAAATGACACTTTGTGCAGGCACAGTTCTAAGCACGGGAAACAAGCGCTGCTTTACATGCATATTGCCAAACACCGGACCCGAACCCGAACATACAGTCAATTGTTCGGGTCCGGGACCCAAAAACCCAAAAGTTCGGTACGGACCCAAACTTTACAGTTCGGGTCTGCTCAACCCTACACTGAACCAATTTCCACTCACATTCTTACACAAATGCCACTAGACGGCCGCTCGTATATCTCTTTTTCTTCTTTTTTATTTTCTTGTTTTTTATACATGTGTTTACCACAATGCACTGTTTTTAACATGATAGTTAATTCTATCAATATTTTTTTAGCAGTCAGAATAGATTGTAAGCACCCCCGAAGTATATAGCAGATGACATACTAATTTCCAATCAGTCAACCAATGAGATCTATAGTAAGGGTATAAATGCCCTCAACCAATATGGCAGAATGACTACTTCCTGATGATGGCTTTGTGATTAGCCAAAACGTTGAGGTAATACCGTGTCATCACGTTACTTCCACCTAATCGAACATACCCGGGAATCATGCACCAGAACGCCAACACAGGGGCTTATCAGTTCAGGGCCAATTACCCTTTATTTAATCGCCTGCTATACACGCCGGGTGCCAGGACTATCAGGCACTCAGCAATGTAAGTGTAACTTTTTTACCTTTGTGGAACTAATACATTTTCTAAAATGGCATTGCGCAATGAGGCTCTCTTCTTGCTTATATCATTCCTATTCATCCTTATGAGGCACATCTCAACTTCAAAGACGTCATCCTAAAGATTCGGGGTATCTCCACACTTGCGAGACCACACTAGCGATAGGTGGTCCACACCCAGGGGTGAGTGTACGTCTATGTGGGGCACCCAGTCTTAGCAGCAATCCATAGGAGACATCTATTGAGCACTGAGCACCATATGGGATTGTTTTATGATATAATTTCAATGACGTATTTTTAATAATGCATTTATCTGTCTAATAGTTTGTCCAGTACCTATATCAGACTATTTCTAGCGCAATCTTTCACCTTTTTCATATGTTATTGCTTTGTGGGGCACTTAGCAAGTCTATTTTGCAGCTGATATTTGTTATTATAGGTACATATCTATATCCATAGGCGCTCTTAGATTTATACATTCATTAATGATACATTGAACGTACTTTTATATACCCCTTTTTCTGTTGAATGACCTACTGAGCGCTTATGGTTTAGTATGAAGGTAATAGCCTCCCACAGTAACCAAAGCTGCCAACCGCCCCTCATTTTTGAAAAAAAATTCTTCTGCCCCTCTTTTTCTCTCTGTTGTCCAACCTTTATATACTGAGGAAAAGATTTCAATAAAAAAAAATTGACTATTAAAGTGTTATATTACACTAAATCTATCATCCAACTTCATGATTGCATTTGCTATTTTGAAAATAATAGTGTAAAATAAATGTAATGGTGGGAAAAATAATTGTGGGATTAATCAATCACTTTGTGTGTATTCATTTTCATGAGCCGCCATGTAATAGGGATGTGGCAAGGGGTATCCTTTATTTATATACTTTGCTTTTTAATGTGCTCCTCTTTTCCAGCTCAGAAAGTTGGGCGGTACGTATAACAAATGCATAGTCATAAGAGAGCTGGTCACAGAAGACATTTAGAATGGGAACCTTTGGCAGTTTTGGATCTGCTTCACAATTCAGTTCACCCATGCTTTACAAATGTGATAGAATGAAATTGGGTGGGAGGGTAATGAAATATTGTGATAAAGTTCATTTCACAGAGAAATAAGAATTCATGTATTATTACTAATTTCTGAGCACACTGCTGAATCTCATCATGACAGGCTAGTTATAATTACACATGTCACATAGAGAATTTCTGTGACAGGAAGTTTCTTAATTAAATGTTATGATATTGGTGGTTTGCTAAAGATAAGCATGAAAAATAATATTTAGAAGAATTACTGGTGCTGAGAAACAATTATTCATCCCAGACTTGTTCTGCCTTTTCAGTAGGGAAAGTGAATAAATTATTACCAAGAATCTACATTTTAAAGAAATTTGTAAAATTCTGGTCATAGCACATGACAGAGTTTATGATAAACCTGATCCATGTATTACTGTTCAGCTGCATGAACTGGTTGTTCTTTTAATGCTAATTCTGTTGTTGTCAGCAAGCTGGAGCATAAGAGACAGGATCCATATTGTTTAGCATCAGAATAATATACATGCTGTTAGTTGGACATTTACAGGCTTATTTTCTAAACTGTGATGCACAGTAAAGCACAGTGGGACCGATTTACTAAAGTGGAAAATAAGAAAATATACAATCTTATGAGGAAAGAAAAAGTGACCGGCAGTGCTTTAGGATCACCAAGACTTAGGCCACATGGGAAATGGTTCAGTTAACCTGCATACATACAAGTAAAATATACAGGAGCATTAAATAGTCACTTCTTGAATTTCAAACCAACAGTTTTGGTATAGCAATGCTAATAATACTTTTAGTATATTGAAAATAAATGAAACTATGAAAAGTAAGCCCAGTCAAGTATAGTCCACCATTTAAAGCCAACTCTGCGTCTTGCCACTGGTGGTCTCTAGGGGCAAACTTCAGGATAGAGTTTAACATAAGTTCACAGTTTGACCAACGCACAGGGCATATAAAGCCACATCACCAACTGGAACCCATGTTGAGTTATTCACTTTACGGTCAACACAAAGGACAAGGGGGCACTCTTTACGTCTAGAGGAAAAGAGATTTCACCTCCAAATATGGAAAGGTTTCTTCACAGTAAGAGCTGTGAAAATGTGGAATAGACTCCCTGCAGAGGTGGTTCTGGCCAGCTCAGTAGATTGCTTTGAGAAGGGCCTGGATTCTTTCTTAAATGTACATAATATAACTGGGTACTGACATTTATAGGTAAAGTTGATCCGGTAAATATCCGATTGTCTCTCGGGGGATCAGGAAGGAATTTTTTCCCCTGCTGTAGTAAATTGGATCATGCTCTGCTGGGGTTTTTAGCCTTCCTCTGGATCAACTGTGGGTATAGAATTGGGTACATGGGATTGTACGATATATTTTTTTTAATGGTTGAACTGGATGGACTTGTGTCTTTTTTTAACCTGACTAACTATGTAACTATGTAACTATGTAACCCCCAGCTGACGTCTGTAAAAACATCAGCCAGAATGCTGTTATTTTGCAGCAGTACCTGGAGGCCTATAAGCAGTGGCCAAGGAGGATATCTCAAAGGTATGTGACACTGTATGGTTAAGGAAGGGGAGGGTTCATGCTGGTTGCCTCTCCATTTCTGGCTGCATATCTGGTTTGAGGCTTTTATGAAAATTAGGTGATGAGTGATTGGGCAATACAGCAAAAGAGAAGGTGAACGTGATTGCAGCTGAGGTAGAATCCTCCACTGGCAAAATGGAAGTGGGATTTACTTTGTATAATATTAAGGATTTGCATTAAAAAAATCCAAACATTAAAATAGCAATTTACATATATATCAGCAATTGCCATTACAATATCACTTTTCTTATATGTACTCATACATATTTATATATATACAGTTGTGTGAAAAAGTATTTGCCCCCTTTCTGATTTTATTTTATTTTGCATATTTGTCACACTTAAATGACTCAAATCATCAAAAAAAAATATTATTACACAAAGATAACCCGAGTAAATACAAAATGCAGTTTTTAAATGATGGTTTCATTTATTAAGGCAAAAAAGTTGTCCAAACCTGCCTGACTTTGTGTGAAAAAGTAATTGCCCCCTAATTCTAATAACTGGTTGTGCCACCCTTGGCGGTAACAACTGCAATCAAGCGTTTGTTATTACTGGCAATGAGTCTTTCACATTGCTGTGGAGCAATTTTGGCCCACTCTGATTTGCAGAATTGTTTTAATTCAGCCACTTTGGAGGCGTTTCCAGCATGAACGGCCTGTGTAAGGTCATGATACAGCATCTCAATTGGACTTAAGTCCAGGCATTTTGACTAGGCCACTCCAAAACCTAAATTTTGCTTTGTTTGAACCATTTGGAGGTGGACTTGCTGTTGTGTTTCAGATTATTGTCCTGCTGCATAACCCAAGTGCATTTGAGCTTGAGGTCACAAACTGATGGCCGGACATTCTCCTTTAGGTTTTTCTGGTAGAGCTCAGAATTCATGGTTCCATTATGGTAAGTCGTCCAGGTCCTGAAGCTGCAAAGCAGCCCCACAGCATCATGCTACCACCACCATGTCTGACTATTGGTATGATGTTCTTGTTATGAAATGCTGTATTAGTTTTATACCAGATGTAACGGGACACACATCTTCCAAAAAGTAAAATTTTTGTCTCATCAGTCCACAGAATATTTGCCCAAAAGTCTTGGGGATAATCAAGATCTTTTTAGGTAAATGTGAGATCAGCCATTGTGTTCTTTTTGGTCAGCAGCGGCTTTGGCCTTGGAACTCTCCCATGGATGCCATTTTTGCCCAGTCTATTTCTTATTGTTGAATAATGAACACTGATATTACCTAAGGCAAGTGAGGCCAGCAGTTCTTTGGATGTTGTTCTGGTTTCTTTTATGACCTCCTGGATGAGTCCTCGTCATGCTCTTGGAGTAATTTTTGTAGGCCGAACACTCCTGGGAAGGTTCACCACTGTTCCAAGTTATCTCCATTTGTGGATAATGGCTCTCCCCATGTTTAACTACAGTTTCAAAGCCTTATAAATGGCTTTGAAACCCTTCTTAGACTGATACATGTACATTATTTTGTTTCTAATCTGTTCTTGATTTTTTTTAGATTGTAGCATGATGTGTGCCTTTTTGTGGTCTGTTAGTGTGCTTCACTTTGGCAGACAGCTGCTATTTATGTGATTTCTTGATTCAACAGGTCTGGCAGTAATCAGGCCTGGGTATGCAAAGTTAAATTAAACTCAGCTTTCCAAAAAATTGTGGTTAATCACAGTTCATTCATGATTCAGCATGAGAGGGGACAATTACTTTTTCACATAGGGCCAGGCAGGTTTGAACAGCTTTTTTCCCTTAATAAATGAAATAACAATAAAAAAATTGTATCTTGCATTAAGACCACTTTCACACTGAGGCGCTTTTCAGGCGCTTTCACGCTAAAAAAAGCACCTGAAAACGTATTTCCATTAAAATCAATGAATGCTTTCACACTGGGGCAGTGTGCTGAAAAAACGCCCCGCTCCATTGAAATGAATTGAAAGCGCTTCAAAAGCGCCTGAAAAGCGCTTCAAAATCGCTCAGTGTTTTACTGGCAGTTTTTCAAGCGCCTCAGTGTGAAAGTGGCCTTACTCTGGTTATCTTTGTGTGATATTAAAATTTGTTTGATGATCTGAATCATTTAAGTGCGAGAAATATGCAAAACAAATGGGGGCAAATACTTTTTCACACAACTGTGTATATATATACTGTATATATTTTACAGCAACTATGAATCTGAAAATATGAATTACCAATATATTATTTATTTTTTTATTTATTTTTTTATACCAAAACACTTTTCACAGTTTATAAGCATTTTAATTAATATGCTTATTCGTAGAAAGCAGAGTGCAGCAATGCTTCCAACACCTTCAAACAATTCATCTGGAAAATTGTTAAATTATCCGTGTGAGTGTGATAATGTGTGATCTGATAGAAAGAAAAATTGATTGAAGTTAACTGTGTGGGATAAACCCTGGTTGTTTGTTTCATACTTTTTTTCCCGATATGCATTGATCACTGTCTGGTACATACATCCAGCTTCGGAGTATTGACGGAAATGCATTACGCAGTTTCTATAATTCCTTATTGAGAAATTAAGTATTGAATTCCATTTAATAGATGACCATCTGGTTCTGATAATCAATTGCTAATTTAGGTTTAATTTACTGAGACAGAACAGCTGTAGGAATGTTCTACAGCATTTCTTTTCACATTCTTAATGGATAGTTCTAGATATAATTTTTCAACATTTGACAAATGGGAAGCTTCTGGGACATTTATAAACCTTCCAAATGGTGGTATTTGTATGGTCAAATCCAAAGGATACCAAACAACAATGCATACTTTCACATATCTCTAATCAGACACCATTGTAATCTTAGGGACAAGAAAGAAAGAGGTACGGACAAGCAGTCTTTTGAAAATCTGCACCAACATTGGCTCTCATTTGACCAATTATATTAATCCATTAATGTCTCATGTTCCAATATTGGAACAGCAGTGACGTGGTTGTAATTTATAACCTACTGCTCTAGACAGCATATGAATTTTATGCACAAATTAAAAAAAATCAACCTCAGGCATAAATGGCCCCTTTCACACATGCAGACCATCTATTTGATCAGTTCGGCCCCTTTAGTGTAGCAAAATTTTAGTCCCAGTACTAGCTGTCCACTTGGCTACTGAGCTCAGTACCACATCTTCAGGCCCTACCAGCCTTCATGGCTGCAGCTGTCTCTCTCCACTGCCCGTGACACCCCAGTCCACTCCTCTGGCTCTGCACCCATCTTAGACTGCACTCTCCCAGTCCTCTCAGGCATGCCTCCCAGATCTCCTGACTGTGTGACACTCACCAACCCTCTTGGCTGCGACCTGTTGTTCCTCTCCTGGGGACTTTGCCTGGGCGTGCTCTCTCGCTGTCCTCTCTTTCTCCCGTGCGACCTGTCCAGGACACCTTCGTGTGGAAGGGTCCTGTCTGCACCCGAGCCCCAGGCCCAAGGTCACCCCCCCAAACTGGGGAGCTCCCTCAAAGGCCATGACAGCCTAGCACTTCATCTCCAGCTTCCTCCTGAACAACTCCTTTCCAACTGGTCTGACCCTTGGTATTTAAGGAGGCCTGCCCCCTGCCAATCCAAATTGGGGATTGGTCAGGGCTCCTTAGAACACACCAGACAGCACCACCTCCCCTCTCCTCTTTCCTTTCCAGAAAACACTAGAACATTCTGTAAATAAGTTGGAGGTCTTGGTTATGCTGCCTGTGAGTCACCCAGCTCTGCTCTGAGTCACTCCCAACCCAGATCAAAATCCACCCAGGCTTGGCTGCCAGCCAAGCATTGAAATTTTCCCACTGTCACAATAAAAACATACACTAACCTTCTATCGCACTAGAGTGTGCTACAGTACACAGGTGCAATATGAACAGGGCTGCCATTATACCACGACTGATAAAAAACATGCATTACCTTTTTTTTTTAAACATAGTGATCGCCACACATGGTACATTTACTTAAATTCTGCAATTAGGTGTAGATTAAACAATTAATAGTCACATTCTGGACACCGTTCAGGCCTTGTAAACAGTTCTAGAATACTGGCTTGACCCTACATGCCTGCATCCAAAGGAGTGTGTAGCCTGCCTATCAGTGCCAATCAGTGCCACCTATCAGTGCCCATAAGTGCCGCCTATGAGTGTCAATCAGTGCTGCCAATCAGTGCCACCTATTAGTGACAATCAGTGCCCATCAGTGCTGCTTATCAGTGCCACCTATCAGTGCCGCCTATCAGTGCTACCAATCAGTGCTGCCTATCACTGCCAATCAGTGCCGCCTATCAGTGCCAACCAGTGCTTCCAATAATTGCCAATTAGTGCCGCCAATTAGTGCCACCTATTAGTGTCAATCAGTGCCCATCAGTGCTGCTTATCAGTGCCACCTATCAGTGCCGCCTATCAGTGCTACCAATCAGTGCTGCCTATCACTGCCAATCAGTGCCGCCTATCAGTGCCAACCAGCGCTTCCAATAATTGCCAATTAGTGCCGCCAATTAGTGCCACCTATTAGTGTCAATCAGTGCCCATCAGTGCTGCCTAGCAGTACCAATCAGTGCCCTTTAGTGCTACCTATTAGTGCCCATCAGTGCTGCCTATCAGTGTTTAGAGTACTGAAATGTAACAACCGCTGTTAGGTGTGTATTGCTTTCTGGATATTCACACTCTCTATTTATGTTGATGGCCAATGTCAGCATGGCTGAAAGCAAGAGTCAATTCAAACTTATATGCCTGTCAGCAGAATCGAAAATGTCAGCTAAAAAAAAAAAAAAAAGAATTCATCCAATAAGGACAATTGTTTTGGTTAAGCACTTTAGGGAGACTTCTTCTCACTTCCTGTTGGGTCACACAGGACATGCAGTAAGGGGACATCTTCCCAATGGGTCAAAGACTGGGATGCCATTAAACTTATTGTGTGTGTAATGGCAGGCGTCACAATACTTTTAACAATATACAGTAGTATAGAGTAAATAATATACTATATATACTGTAAATTACATTTTTGTAAATATTTTATTATATTTTTTCATGTGACAACACTGAAGGAATGACAATTTGCTACAATGTAAAGTGGTGAGTGTACAGCTTGTATAATTTAAATAATGTAATTTTGCTGTCCCCTCAAAATAATTCAACACACAGCCATTAATGTCTAAACTGCTGACAACAAAAGTGAGTACACCCCTAAGTGAAAATGTCCAAATTGGGCCCAATTAGCCATTTCCATCCCCGGTCTCATGTGACTTGTAAAGGCCCATACACACAGTCTGACTTTTTGACAACAAACTTCAAAATGAGCAGGTTTTTCAAAAAATCTGACCATGTGTACGCTCCATCGGACAAACTTTTTTGGTTTTCATCGGACAAATGTTCGCTCTGCAAACAGACAAACTTTACGGCAACAAAGGTACGATGGTGCAAAATCCTGCCGTGTGTACAGAAATCCATCGGACTTAAGTCCAAAGTACAAACACGCATGCTCAGAACCAATGCAAAAGATCCGACAACAATACAGAAGTTGACCAAAGGGTGGCACTAAAGAGGGGAAAAACCATGCAGTACGTCAATTACGTCACTACGTTCATGTTTGTTGGCTGAAAAAGTCCTGCCGTGTGTATGCATACCAAGTTGACGGCCAACGTCCTTCAAACAAAAATCCACTGAAAAGTTTGTTTGAAGTCCGATCATGTGTATGAGGCTTTAGTGTTACAAGGCCTCAGATGTGAATGGGGAGCAGGTGTGTTAAATTTGGTGTTATCACTCTCACTCTCTCATACTGGTCACTGGAAGTTCAACATGGCTCCTCATGGCAAAGAATTCTCTGAGGATTTGAAAAAATAATTGTTGCTCCACATAAAGATGGCCTAGGCTATAATAAGATTGCCAATACCCTGAAACTGAGCTGCAGCACGGTGGCCAAGACTATACAGTGGTTTAACAGGACAGGTTCCATTCAGAACAGGCCTCGCCATGATCAGCCGAAGAAGTCCACGTGCTCAGCATCATATACATAGATTGTCTTTGGGAAATAGACGTATGACTGCTACCAGCATTACTGCAGAGGTTAAAGGGGAGGGGGGTCAGACTGTCAGTGCTCAGACCATATGTTGCACACTGCATCAAATTGGTCTGCATGGCTGTCATCCCAGAAGGAAGCCTCTTTTACAAATGATGCACAAGAAAGCCCGCAAACAGTTTGCTGAAGACAAGCAGACTAAGGATGTGGCTTACTGGAACCATGTCCTGTGGTCTGATGAGACCAAGATAAACTTATTTGGTTCAGATGGTGTCAAGCGTGTGCGGCGGCAACCAGGTTCATTGTGTTCATTGAGGGAACCATGAATGCCAACATGTACTGTGACATACTGAAGCAGAGCATGATCCCTTTCCTTTGAAGACTGGGCTGCAGGGCAGTATTCCAACATGATAAAGACCCCAAACACACCTCCAAGACAACCACTGCCTTGCTAAAGAAGCTTGGTGTAAAGGTGATGGACTGGCCAAGCATGTCTCCAGACCTAAACCCCATTGAGCATCTGTGGGGCATCCTCAAATGGAAGGTGGAGGAGCGCAAGGTCTCTAACATCCACCAGCTCCGTGATGTCGTCATGGAAGAGTGGAAGAGGACTTCAGTGGCAACCTGTGAAGCTCTGGTGAACTCCATGCCCAAGATGGTTAAGGCAGTGCTGGAAAATAACGGTGGCCACACAAAATATTGACACTTTGGGCCCAATTTGGACATTTTCACTTAAGGGTGTACTCACTTTTGTTGCCAGCGGTTTAGACATTAATGGCTGTGTGTTGAGTTATTTTGAGGGGACAGACAATTTACACTGTTATACAAGCTGTACACTCACTACTTTACATTGTAGCAAAGTGTCATTTCTTCAATGTTGTCACATTAAAAGATATAATAAAATATTTACAAAAATGTGAGGGGTGTACTTACTTTTGTGAGATGCTGTATCTATCTACACGCAGTTTTGGGGTGCACACCCTAATGCAATAGGCTGTGCATGCCTATGTCCTTAATCATATTCAATAAACTCAGAAAAGAGTGCCAATCCTATTCAATAAACTCAGAAAAGAATGAAAAGTTCAGCAATCCACAACAATCAATCAAAGTAAAGTTTAATTGCTTTACTTCAAAGAAGTAAAATCTTGTTGTTACATATTAATTCACCATCATACTGAACACCTGATTACTTTATTGTACTTGTAGTGATCACAGCTTCCTAAAGAAATGCATTGTGAAAACATCCAGATTTATTAAAGCAACACAATGGGGTTACTGAAACTGGAGAGAGCAAAATCTTGGGCGTCCGTGCATGGTAGTCAATCAGCTTCCAATTTTAGCTTGCTCACTTTAACCTTGGACAAAAAAAAAATAGAACCTAATTGGTTTCTATACAGAGCTGCACCAGATTTTGCACTCTCCAGTTTTAATAAATCAATCCCAATGAACAATGAGTTAGTAACTTAAGTTTCTTGTAGTCTAAGATTGGGTTCACATATGAGCACGCAGCGGCGTCCTCCTTCACTGTTTCAGTTCCAATTTTAGCCTGAATTTTTTGCTGAATTCGGGCCTGAAATGGACCAAAAGATGCACCAAAAAACTCACAGGGCTCCTGTCTAAATCGCACCGTAGCCGCTGTGGAGATATGTAAACCGCAGCCGGTCACAATCTCCTGCTGTGTGAATTGGGTGCTGGGAAATCCGCATCCAATTCGCTCTAGTGTGAACCCAGCCTAAGGTCTAGAGAAGTTGCAAAGATGGTAGTCACAAAAGTACTTTGATTTGATTGAGTCTCATGACTCTTTCATTTGCCAAAGTTAATTTAATAAAAGGCAAATCACTTTATAAAAATAAAAATATGTATTATATAAAATCAATAGACAGTGCAGCGCTATAAAAAATCAATAATAATAAAAGTGTAAAAATGGTAATCAATAAACATATATTGCTGAAAGTTCATATATAGTATCTGTACGGAGCATAGGGGAAAGAGCCTGCGTATTGGTGTTACATAGCAGCCATCTTGAGACCTATTGTCTCTGAAATGTGTTTTCAGCTTGCACGGCTTACAGTGCCAGCTTTGTGAGTTTATACCTTACCTTTTATATATTATTAAACATTTTAAAAAGGAGAGCACTTGATTCTGCCTTCCTTCTTTTGCATATTCATCAATATTTGTTGAGATGATCGGGGTTTTTATCCCATGTGAACAAGCGATTTGGAGGAGGAAAGTTTTTACCAGCACCACGCCAGCCCTCTCTATTACCCCCAGAGGGGAACACTGCTGATTTGACTCAGATGTGAGGTGAGCAGCCTGTGATACTGGTGGAGAAAAGCACAAGCAGTTTGGATTTTTGCACCGTTGATGTATTGATTTTTTTAATTCACTTCAATTAGTCACAGATACTATATATGAGCTTTCAGCAATATATGTTTATTGATTACCATTTTAACAATTTTATTATTATTGATGTTTTTTATAGTGCAGCACTGTCTATTGATTATTTGGACCTTTTAACCACTTAACGACCGCTCACTGTATATATACGTCGGCAGAATGGCACCGACAGGCACAATCAAGTACAGTGTACGTGATCGCCTTTGTACAGTTGGGGGGTCCGATCGGACCCCCCTCCTATACAGTGAGCATCCGTTTATCGTTGGGGAGCGATCAGAGATGAGGGGGTGACCATTCAATTTTGGCCACCCCCTCGCAATCGCTCCCGGCGAATGAAAATGCTTCCTCCGCCATGTGATGTAAACACAGGCAGGAGGAAGTGATGTCATCTCCCTCGCGGCGGTCTTTTCGATTCCGGCGCCGAGGAGAGAAGAAGCAGGTTAGTGCACCAACAGTCCACTGACACATAGGTACACATAGGCACACATTTCACCCCCCAGTCACCCCCAGATCACCCCCCAGGTCACCCCCCAGCCCCCAATCACAGTGTCACTGATTGCAGTGATCATTTATTTTACTGATCACTGCATTTAGTGTCATCTGTGATAGTAAAAAGTTGCAGGGCAGTTAGGTTTAGGCCCCTTTAGGTCCAGGGTAGCCCCCTAACCCCCCCTAATAAAGGTTTAACCCCTTGATCGCCCCCCAGGTAACCCTTTCACCCCCTAACGCCAGCGTCACTAAGCGATCGTATTTTCGATCGCTGTATTTAGTGCCGGTGGTGCTCTAGATAGCCAGTTATTTATTTTTAGTTTCGCCGCAGGTTTTTAGAGCGTCAGGTACCTGCATATATTATTTTAACCACCTGATTGCCCCTAGAGTTAACCCTTTCACCAGTGATCACCGTATAAGCGTCACTGGTGACACTGGTTACCCAGTTAGTTATTTCGTTATTTAGGTAACCCGTCAGGTTTTTATATAGCGTCGGGTACCCCCATATTTAACCTAATAAAGGTTTTAACCCCCTGATTGCCCCTAGTTAACCCTTTCACCAGTGATCACCATATAAAGGTTACGGGTGACGCTGGTTGGTTAGTTTGCTTTTTATAGCATCAGGGCACCCGCCGTATATAACCCAATAAAGGTTTAACCCCCTGATCGCCCGGCAGGTGAGATCAATTAGGTTTTAGCGCCACAGAGGGTCTGCTTCGCCCCAGGCAGCGTTAGGTTAGTGCCAGTAACGCTAACACCCACGCGCAAAGCATACACCTCCCTTAGTGGTATAGTATCTGATCAGATCTATACTAGCGCCCCCAGCGGTTTAGGGCTCCCAAAAACACAGTGTTAGCGGGATCAGCCCAGATACCTGCTAGCACCTGCGTTTAGCCCCTCCGCCCAGCCCAGCCCAGCCCACCCAAGTGCAGTATCGATCGATCACTGTCACTTACCAAACACAAAACACATAACTGCAGCGTTCACAGAGACAGTCCTGATCCCTGCGACCGCTAACAGTTTTTTTGTAGCGTTTGATACATTTGCTGACGACAGTCGGGTGCTTTTTTTCCTGTGAATCTTACTAGTGTACCCCTAAATTTAGAGCCCAAAATGGCAAGACGAAGGTACACTAGTAAAGAGGCCTACGAGATTCTGAGCATGACAGATAGTGAAGAGGAGGTCAAGTATCTGTCAGATTCAGGCTCAGAATATCTTCCCGTAGAAGACAGCGGCCCCACGTCAGATAGCTCTGACGACGAAGTTGAGGTCCCTGCTAAGGTCAGGCGTACCCGATCCCGATCTTCTGAGGTTGTTGAGGAGCAAGAACCGCAGGGCTCTCGTATCATGGAGCAGAGTAGTACTAGCGCCGCTATTCCTTCTGGTGAATTGGCAAGCACCAGCGGCCTAGTACAGCCTGGGGGTACATCCAACACTGCAGTATCACTTGGTGACGTGGCGAGTCCCATAAGTGCAGTTCAAGCTGGCGAGGTGGCAAGCACAAATAGTGTCCCGCTGCCACCAATAAGAAGACAAAGGCAGGCCCGTCGTACCCATAGTGCTCTTCCTGCAGAATTTGCCTATCCTGATTGGGTCCCCACCACTTCTGCAGAACCCGTACTTCCCCCATTCACTGCCCAACCTGGTATTCAGGTGGAAACAGCTGATTTTATGCCAATTGATTATTATTCACTGTTTTTCACAGAAGATCTCTATAGATCTATTGTGGACCAGAGTAATTTATATGCTGGTCAATTCATCGCCGCTAATCCCCAGTTGCCTTCCATTGCCAAAGATTGGAAACCAATTACGGTTTGCGAATTTAAGACCTTTCTGGGCCTTTCCCTCAACATGGGCACACATAAATTCCCGTCATTGCGTGCTTATTGGTCCACGCACCCAATTGACCACATGCCCGTGTTCTCTGCCTCCATGCCCAGGAAACGATACAAGCAGATTTTGCGGTTCATGCACTTCAACGACAATGAACTTTGTCGTCCACGTGGGGACCCTGAATACGACCGGCTCTATAAAATTCGGCCCCTCATAAACCACTTCAACGAACGTTTTGCAGCCTTGTTTATTCCCGATCAAGCTGTCTGCGTTGATGAGTCCCTGATTAAATTTTCTGCCCGCTTGGCTTTCAAGCAGTACCTTCCCAGCAAGCGTGCCAGATACGGGGTCAAGCTCTATAAGTGCTGTGACAGGGCAACAGGCTATGTATGGAGCTTTATGGTTTATGAGGGAAAAGATAGTCAGGTTGAGCCGGTCAACTGCCCGGATTACATAGGGAGCGCTGGCAAGATAGTGTGGAAATTGGTGTCACCCTTATTCGGAAAGGGGTACCACTTGTATGTGGACAATTATTACACGAGCGTGCCACTGTTTAGTCACTTGTTTGATCATCAGATTGGAGCATGTGGCACCGTGCGACCTAATCGCCGGGGCTTTCCCCAGCGGCTTGTAGATGCCCGTCTTAGGCTGGGGGAGAGAGCCTGCGTAAAGTGTAATAATTTGCTCGCTATGAAGTGGAGGGACAATAAGAATGTTTTCCTTCTTACCTCCCTTCATGCAGACACGACAGTCCAAATTCCTACGGCGACTGGTATTGTGCAGAAACCCCTCTGTGTCCACGAATATAACAAAAATATGGGAGGGGTGGACCTCAACGACCAGTTGTTGGCGCCGTATCTAATTGACCGTAAGGCGAGACGCTGGTACAAAAAAGTGTCTCTATCCTTATTTCAATTGGCTTTGCTGAACGCTCATGTGCTATACAGAGCTTCAGGTGGGACGTTATCTCTTCTAAAATTCCAGAATGAGATTGTCACAGAACTCCTGTATCCAGGCGGTTCTGCACCTCACCATCCCCTACCAAATGCAGTAAGCCGGCTGCATGAGAGGCATTATACGCGTACCCCTACCCAACGAGCCCCCCAAAAAAGATGTTGTGTCTGTAGCAAGCGCGGATTTAGGCGTGACACCCGTCATTATTGTCCACTCTGTCCTGACAAACCTGGTCTTTGCCTTGGTGAATGTTTTGAACGCTACCACTCAAAAGTGAAGTTTTAGCGTAGGGTACAGCATTTCACAGACTAGGACACACTTACACAGGGTCTCCCAAGATGCCATTACATTTTGAGAGACCCGAACCATTACAGTTGTTAAAGTTACAAAAAAAAAGTGTAAAAAAGAAAAGAAAAAACGTAAAAAACAAAAACACAAAAAATATATAAAATAAAAAAACCAAAAATAGTTGTAGTTTTATTGTTCTCTATCTCTCTCTATTTTCTCTCTATTGTTCTGCTCTTTTTTACTGTATTCCATTATGCAATGTTTTATCATGCTTGCTTTTCAGGTATGTAATTTTTTGTTTTCAGGTGCGCCATTCAACTGCAGCGCGGAATTATTTATCTTGACAGCAACAGCGTTTGCTCCCACGATACATACAGCCGTGACTCCAGTGCTGTAGGAGGTGATTTCACCACCACAGTTAAAAAAAAAGAGCATATATGCCGAAGCATGGGGGCAGCAGGGGCGGAGGAGCGATTTTGCTCCTAATGCCGCGTACATACGTTCGAAATTCCGACGGAGGCTTGCCCGTGGAAAAGTCAGACCGTGTGTACGCAGCATAACCTTTTATGCCACGTACATACGGTCGAAATTTCGACGAAGGCTTGCCTGTGGAAAAGTCCGACCGTGTGTACGCGGCATAACTTTTTTGCGGGAGGATGCCCCCATGCTTCGGCATATATATATTTTAGGCACAGGTTGCGTTAAAAAAATGTTTTATTTTTTACTAGGTTTTGTTTTGGTATTTGCTTTGCAGGTATGGTATGGTAAGGTCTTACTGTTGTACTGTAATGTTACTTTGTTTTAATGTTAACCATCATTTGCTTAGCAGGTACGCCATTCAGTTGCATCGCGGATTTATTTATCTTGACAGCAACAGCGTTTGCTCCCACGATACATAAAGCCATGACTCCAACGCTGTAGGAGGTGATTTCACCACCACAGTTAAAAAAAGAGCATATATGCTGAAGCATGGGGGCAGCAGGGGCGGAGGAGCGATTTTGCTCCTAATGCCGCGTATATACGGTCAAAATTCCGACGGAGGCTTGCCCGTGGAAAATTTTGACCGTGTGTACGCGGCATAACCTTTTATGCCGCGTACATACGGTCGAAATTTCGACAAAGGCTTGCCCGTGGAAAAGTCTGACCGTGTGTACGCGGCATAACTTTTTTGCGGGAGGATGTCCCCATGCTTCGGCATATATGCCCATCATTAGAAGTGGGTGGATGAAGGGAGGTATTCTAATGGTGGGCATACCCACCGATCAATCTCTTTTTTTCGTTCAGCCAACAGGCTGCATGAAAAAAAAGATTACAATACATGTCCAACAAGGACCAGCAACGTACTGGTATGTTGCTGGACTTTGAATGTTTATACCAGAATGATGCCTGCAGGTTTAGGTATCATATTGGTATCATTCTTTTCAGCCAGTGGCCGGCTTTCATGTAAAAGCAATTCTAGCAGATAATTAGCCTCTAGACTGCTTTTACAAGCAGTGGGAGGGAATGCCCTCCCCCCCCCGGATATAAACAGCGCCATTAGGAAATTGGGAAAGCATTTTATCACACCGATCTTGGTGTGGTCAGATGCTTTGAGGGCAGAGGAAAGATCTAGGGTCTAACCCCCCAATTTTTTTCAAAAAAAGAGTACCTGTCACTACTTATTGCTATCATAGGGGATATTTACATTCCCTGAGATAACAATAAAAATGATAAAAAAAAAATGGAAGGAACAGTTTAAAAATAAAATAAAAAAGCAAAATAAATAATAAAAAAAAAAAAAAAAAAAGCACTGCTGTCCCCCCCTGCTCTTGCGCAAAGGCGAACGCAAGTGTCGGTCTAGCGTCATATGTAAACAGCAAATGCATCATGCATGTGAGGTATCACCGCGAAGGTCAGATCGAGGGCAGTAATTTTAGCAGTAGACCTCCTCTGTAAATCTAACGTGGTAACCTGTAAAGGCTTTTAAATGCTTTTAAAAATGAATATAGTTTCTCGCCGTTGCGCGTTTGTGCGCAATTTTAAAGCATGTCGTGTTTGGTATCCATGTACTCGGCCTAAGATCATCTTTTTTATTTCATCAAACATTTGGGCAATATAGTGTTTTTTAGTGCATTAAAAATAAAAAAAGTGTGTTTTCCCCCAAAAAATGCGTTTGAAAAATCGCTGCGCAAATACTGTGCGGAAAAAAAAATGCAACACCCACTATTTTAATCTGTAGGGCCTTTGCTTTAAAAAAATATATAATGTTTGGGGTTCAACATAATTTTCTTGAAAAAAAAAATATGTTTTCATGTAAACAAAAAGTGTCAGAAAGGGCTTTGTCTTCAAGTGGTTAGAAGAGTGGATGATGTGTGACATAAGCTTCCTAATGTTGTGCATAAAATGCCAGGACAGTTCAAAACCCCCCCAAATGACCCCATTTTGGAAAGTAGACACCTCAAGCTATTTGCTGAGAGGCATGTTGAGCCCATTGAATATTTTTTTTTGTCCCAAGTGATTGAATAATGACAAAAAGAAAAAAAAATGTACAAAAAGTTGTCACTAAATTATATATTGCTCAAACATGCCATGGTTATATGTGGAATTGCACCCCAAAATACATTCTGTTGCTTCTCCTGAGTACGGGGATACCACATGTGTGAGACATTTTTGGAGCCTAGCCGCGTACAGGACCCCGAAAACCAAGCACCGCCTTCAGGATTTCTATGGGTGTAAATTTTTGATTTCACTCCTCACTGCCTATCACAGTTTCGGAGGCCATGGAATGCCCAGATGGCACAAAACCCCCCCAAATGACCCCATTTTGGAAAGTAGACACCCCAAGCTATTTGCTGAGAGGTATGCTGAGTATTTTGCAGATCTTGCTTTTTGTCACAAAGTTTTAAAAATTGAAAAAAGAAAAAAAAATGTCTTTCTTCATTTTCAAAAACAAATGAGAGCTGTAAAATACTCACCATGCCTCTCGGCAAATAGCTTGGGGTGTCTACTTTCCAAAATGGGGGTCATTTGTGGGGGTTTTGGGCTATCTTGGCATTTTATGGCCTTCAAAACTGTGATAGGTAGTGAGGAGTGAAATCAAAAATTTGTGCCCTTAGAAATCCTGAAGGCGGTGCTTGGTTTTCGGGGGCCCGTACGAGGCTAGGCTCTCAAAAAGTCCCACACATGTGGTATCCCCGTACTCAGGAGAAGTAGCCAAATGTATTTTGGGGTGCAATTCCGCATATAACCATGGCATGTTTGAGCAATATATCATTTAGTGACAACTTTTTGTACATTTTTTTTTCTTTTTGTCATTATTCAATCACTTGGGACAAAAAAAATAATATTCAATGGGCTCAACATGCCTCTCAGCAATTTCCTTGGGGTGTCTACTTTCCAAAATGGGGTCATTTTGGGGGGTTTTGTGCTATCTTGGCATTTTATGGCCTTCAAAACTGTGATAGGTAGTGAGGAGTGAAATCAAAAATTTATGCCCCTAGAAACTTTGAAGGCGGTGCTTGGTTTTTGGGGTCCCGTACACGGCTAGGCTCCCAAAAAGTCCCACACATGTGGTATCCCCGTACTCAGGAGAAGCAGCAGAATGTATTTTGGGGTGTAATTTCACATATGCCCATGGCATGTGTGAGCAATATATCATTTAGTGACAACTTTGTGCAAAAAAAAACAAAGTTTGTCATATTCCCGCAACTTGTGGCAAAATATAAAATATTCCATGGACTGAACATGCCTCTCAGTAAATAGCTTGGGGTGTCTACTTTCCAAAATGGGGTCATTTGGTGGGGTTTTGTGCTATTTTGGCATTTTATGGCCTTCAAAACTGTGATAGGTAGTGAGGAGTGAAATCAAAAATTTACGCCCTTAGAAATCCTGAAGGCGGTGCTTGGTTTTTGGGGCCCCGTACCCGGCTAGGCTCCCAAAAAGTCCCACACAAGTGGTATCCCCGTACTCAGGAGAAGCAGCAGAATGTATTTTGGGGTGCAATTCCACATATAACCATGGCATGTGTGAGCAATATATCATTTAGTGACAACTTTTTGTACATTTTTTCTTTTTTTTTTCTTTTTGTCATTATTCAATCATTTGGGAAAAAAAAATAATATTCAATGGGCTCAACATGCCTCTCAGCAAATAGCTTGGGGTGTCTACTTTCCAAAATGGGGTCATTTGGGGGGGTTTTGTGCCATCTTGGCATTTTATGGCCTTCAAAACTGTGATAGGTAGTGATAGGTAGTGAGGAGTGAAATCAAAAATTTATGCCCTTAGAAACCTTGAAGGCGGTGCTTGCTTTTTGGGGTCCCATACGCGACTAGGCTCCCAAAAAGTCCCACACATGTGGTATCCCCGTACTCAGGAGAAGCAGCAGAATGTATTTTGGGGTGTAATTTCACATATGCCCATGGCATGTGTGAGCAATATATCATTTAGTGACAACTTTGTGCAAAAAAAATAAAGTTTGTCATATTCCCGCAACTTGTGGCAAAATATAAAATATTCCATGGACTAATCATGCCTCTCAGTAAATAGCTTGGGGTGTCTACTTTCCAAAATGGGGTCATTTGGTGGGGTTTTGTGCTATTTTGGCATTTTATGGCCTTCGAAACTGTGATAGGTAGTGAGGAGTGAAATCAAAAATTTACGCCCTTAGAAATCCTGAAGGCGGTGCTTGGTTTTTGGGGCCCCGTACCCGGCTAGGCTCCCAAAAAGTCCCACACATGTGGTATCCCCGTACTCAGGAGAAGCAGCAGAATGTATTTTGGGGTGCAATTCCACATATAACCATGGCATGTGTGAGCAATATATCATTTAGTGACAACTTTTTGTAATTTTTTTTTTGTCATTATTCAATCACTTGGGACAAAAAAAAAATATTCAATGGGCTCAACATGCCTCTCAGAAATTTCCTTGGGGCTGTCTACTTTCCAAAATGGGGTCATTTGGGGGGTTTTGTACTGCCCTACCATTTTAGCACCTCAAGAAATGAGATAGGCAGTCATAAATTAAAAGCTGTGTAAATTCCAGAAAATTTACCCTAGTTTGTAGACGCTATAACTTTTGCACAAACCAATAAATATACGCTTATTGACATTTTTTTTACTAAAGACATGTGGATGAATACATTTTGGCCTAAATGTATGACTACAATTGAGTTTATTCGATTTTTCTTATAACAAAAAGTAGAAAATATCATTTTTTTCAAAATTTTCGGTCTTTTTCCATTTATATCGCAAAAAATAAAAATCGCAGAGGCAATCAAATACCATTAAAAGAAAGCTCTATTTGTGGGAAGAAAAGGACGCAAATTTAGTTTGGGTACAACATTGCATGTCCGCACAATTTACAGTTAAAGCAGCGCAGTGCAAAATTCTGAAATCACCTTTAGCTACCAAATGGTCCGGGGCTTAAGTGGTTAAGTGACGCGAGAACACTTGTTAGTGATTGCAGCTATTATAAATTTTTCAAAATTAGTTTACACCACTTTATTTCACGAGATTGCGCAGATTGATATTGACTTTATACATGTATTATATATACACATTACATTTATTACTCCTAAAGCTACAAAAGGTTGCTGCACCATGGTTAATCTGGTAAGGGAGAAATCTACTTCTGCATAAACCTACTAATGTATAACACTTTTTATTGAAGAAAGAGATATAAATGATAGGAGAATGAAAAACTTATTTCAAAACATAGCTGTGACTAGCAACACTAAATTAAACTAAGCAGTAAACCGTGATTTTTTTTTTTCAAGAAGCAAAATTAAAAAAATATGATAGACATAAACCTTTCAGAACAATAGTCTTCAACTAAATTGATACTCTAAACTACTGAAACATAGTAGTTATCAAGGCAAAGAGAACATCAATAATGCTATACTCTCAGCTTACTGGATGATTTTTTATAAATTATGTAATAAATAAAAGGTGAAAATGTAATTTTTCCAGAGGCATAAGTTGCAACTGATTTAGTTTTACTGTTTGTAGTTGTCATGGCTAAGCCATTTTCTGTTCTTGCCTGTGGGTGAATAATATCATGTATTTAATTTACAGCTACAGTTATTTTTATTTTTTTCATGGAAATGTAAGAATGCAAAAGAATCGTTCTGCATGTGATAACATTAAAGGAATGTTAAATTATGTGGCTAAACTAAATTCCATCAGGTCACGAATTGTGCTGTAGAAGATATAAAGCTTTTGTTTTTATTGAAATGTTAGAATTTGGTTCCATTAGGTCTGACTGCTAGCTTGCATGCTTAAGTACTGTGGAATTATTGTATTGAATAATTTATTTAATTTTTTTCCTGCACCTGTATTGGCATGTTAGCTAATTATAAACTGATTTGTCTGTTGACTGTGAAGGTGAACCATAACCTCTCCATAAAGGTATATGTATCATTGTGGAAAATGGAAAAAGAAACCACGCTAAGAAATGATAAACAAAAAACTGGAATGTGAACACCCTGCTAATGTACGGAAGCTGCAATTAACATGTTATAACATAAATACAAAAATTGGAAGAAAAATAAATTGTGCTACCTTGAATCTAAAGATAGTGACATATGATATATAACACCAATAATCAATAAGTGAAAATTAACCCATACTTGACTTGTTGAAAACAAGTGGAAAAAAATATGATAGTGAATCCACAAAGATTAATGAATGAAGGTGCAAAACATTTTTGGGAAAATATATAACACCAGTGATCAATTGATGAGAATTAACACATACATGATATAATAAAAATATTGAAAAATGAAATGTGATAATGAGTCCACAAAAAGATTATATAGTGCAAAAATTTATGTGGATCAATAAATGGATTTGGAAAGTCCATATATGAATTAATGCAATCAAAAATTAATGTCCGTAAGTTTCTGGAAAAAAAAAACCTAATCAATAGTGAATAGCTGTAAATTATTATAACACCAGTGCAGGTGACAAAGAGTCCATATGAACGTAAATTGCCATATCCCCTTGTGAGAAAAAACTGTGTTGAATTCATCACCAGCAGAAATTAACTCTTACCAACTAGCAATGATCCCCATGACAGAGGATCAGAGAATGCGTAAAGCGAATCACAGCTTGGCTCCAGGAAACAGCAGGCACAATCCTGAATTCCCAGCAATTGCCTCCAAATCAATCAATATCCACAGAGGGTATGTATGGTACCTGCAAAATAACTGGATGTTTTGTAAGTACCCAGCTCAACACAATGATAAAACGGTTTGTTGATGAAACACTTGACAGCGTGATACTCGTCACCACAAACAAAATGAAGGCTTACCGGAAAGCCAGCAACCCACCTTACTCAGGGAGGTCACAAAGCGCTTGGTTGGATCTCTGATCCACTGAAAGATAAATCCAAAAGATTTCATAAATTTTTGCACTATATAATCTTTTTGTGGACTCATTATCACATTTAATTTTTCAATAATTTTATTATATCATGTATGGGTTAATTCTCATCAATTGATCACAGTTTTTTTGTGCACCTTCATTCATTAATCTTTGTGGATTCACTATCATATTTTTTTTCCACTTGTTTTCATCAAGTCAAGTATGGGTTAATTTTCACTTATTGATTATTGGTGTTATATATCATATGTCACTATCGTTAGTGTCAAGGTAACGCAATTTATTTTTCTTCAAATATGTATCATTGTGTTGGTACGCTCCTACATTATAAATGGAGAGCAGAATTTGGTGGCACATAGAAATAGAAGCATGGCATCTGGATTTATTTATAAAGATATGCAGCCAAAAATCCCTGTTTTCATTTCCATACCACAAAAAAGGTTTTAAAGTGAACCTGTGCCCAGACTGTGAACAATAAAAAAATACTGTATTTGCCGGCGTATAAGGCGACTGGGCGTATAAGACGACCCCCTAATTTTCAAGCTAAAATGTTGGTTTTGGGATATACTCGCCGTATAAGACAACCCCCTTCCGACTAGTCATGCCTCACCTCACTGTGCCATTGCATGTCTTACCTCACTGTGCCATTACATGCCTCACTGTGCCATTACATGCCTCACTGTGCCATTACATGCCTCACTGTGCCATTATATGCCTCACTGTGCCATTGCATGCCTCACTGTGCCATTGCATGCCTCACTGCGCCATTGCATGCCTCACCTCACTGTACCATTACATGCCTCACTGTGCCATTGCATGCCTCAATGATCCCATATCTTATCCCTGACATGCAGAGTCTCAGTCAGACTGCGGGTGCCCATTGTTCAAAAGCCGCTCCTCCTCCTCCTCGTGCTGTTCCATGATAGGCAGAACACTCAGCTTCCCAGCAGAGCCTGTGTTCAGTGTTCCACCTATCATGGATGCCCTCTCGTCCTCGGCCTCGGACGAGGAGCGGCTTTTGAACAATGGGCGCCCGCAGTCTGACTGAGACTCTGCATGTCAGGTACCGGCATATAAGATGACCTCTGAGTTTTGAGGCATATTTTTAAGTATAAAAGTTTGTCTTATACGCCGGAAAATTCAGTATATTCAGGACAAGCAGTGAAAGCACCTAAAATCAAGTCCTCATTCATCGCTGTAGATAAATGCATTGTGGTAAAAAAAATATTTCAGTACAGAGGCACTGAAATCTGAGAAACTTTTCCCTTTACTTTCCTTTTACTTTTTGTAAAAGAACAGAATCTTAGTAACTTGCCAGCTCTCCAATGTGAACAAAACCTAGCTTTTAAGTCTATTTTGTAATCTCTGAGGATCTTTAAAGGCTCATGCACACTGCATCTCAAAGAAGCTCAGTAGCTGCTCTTACAGCTACAATTTTTGTTCTGCCTGGAAACTCTCCTTCGTGTTAGCCAATGTGTCCATGCACACTATGGCTTTTTAAGGAGTTTACAGGCATATGCTCTTACAGGCAGAAAAAATCCCCCACCACTCGTTGTTTTGAGAGGAGCTTTCGATCAGAAAAGACACCTACGTGCCCAAAAACGCGCAAGAAAGCTTGAAAAAACACAAAAAACCTCAAGCAAGTTCAAACAACCCCCAAAAAAGTAAAAATTAGCTAATAAAAACATGCAATGGAGCACAAAAAAGTACAAGCTTCTTCAAGCTTTTAGGCAGAGAAATAAAAGCTCAAATGCCTGTAAAAGCAGCTTTTTTTGTTGAGCTGCAGTGTGCATAAGCCCTTAAGCGTCGCCCACACGACCGGCAAGAAAACTGCTGGGAGAGCTTTTTGCCGTGAAAACCGGGCGTGTGTATGCTCCCTCGCCGGGAAAATTGCCGGGAATCCCGGCGGGAAAAATAGAGAACCTGCTCTCTATTTTCCCGTCGGGATTCCTGGCTTTTTTTTTTCCAACGGATTTACTACACTTGCCACTGGCAAACACTGTGAGGCAGTGCCGAGGGAGCATAAGCCCTGTACACACAGCCGGGATTCCCGGCCAAAGCTCTCCCCGCAGTTTTCCCGTCGGGATTCCCGGCGGACTTTATACCGCCGGGAATCCCGGCCGTGTGTACAGGGCTTCAGAATGGATAACTTCAGAGTACAAGAGATTTCAGGGACGTCTTGAACTGAGTTTTAAGACCATGTATAAACTGTAATGCCCATATTCTGAGCATAGGTGCTCAGAATGTTAGCAGACATACCTGTTGATCCTATACTATACTAGTAAAACTAACAAGAATGCATTGTCACCCTTTAGACTCTGCCACTACTGGACTACAATGCTTTGTGGTGACACAGCCTCTTTCCTCGTGTCCTCCTATATCGGGGGTCAGCAACCTGTAAATCGCGATCTACCAGTAAGTCGCAGCCAGGTGATTGGTAGATCACAATTTGGACTTGCTGACCCAACATTCCAGAGCATCAAACAGAATAAAATGCAGAGGGACTACTTGTAAAGGCGGAGCTGTAATAGGGAGCGAGAGACACATAAGCCAATGCCTACTCTGTAGTGCTGGCTCCCGTTCCAATGCGGAGTGATACCAACTGCACTCCGCCTCTTATCTCAGCTAGCGGTCTCCAGATTGGTGCCAGCAGGAGGAAAGAGGAAATATTCAGGTCAGTGTCAAGCAATAGACTGGCCATAATAGTATAGGGCTGCTTTCACACTGATGTGCTGTGGTTTACCCACATCGAGGGTGCAATGCAGTGTAGACTTCTATTATATGCTGTGGTTTTGGTGCACTTTCTGAAAGTACATAAAAACCCATGAATGCAGCTGCAGGATTTAATTAGGTTGAAGGCAAAGCCCAGCTAGCCCAGAAAAATTGACGATTGCACTGTGCTGCACCTGCAGGTGCAGCAGGTAAACCGCAGCACATCGGTGTGAAAGCAGTCTTATAGGGAGCTCAGAACAGTCAGGCCTTGTACACATGACTGTCTTAAAAAAACGCGCATGCTCAGAATCAAGTATGAGACGGGAGCGCTCCTTCTGGTAAAACTAGCGTTCGTAATGGAGATAGCACATTTGTCACGCTGTAAATTATTGCATCATTTAAATGGTGCGCATTTAAATCTTCTTTAGATTGGTACAATGATGAAAAATAATGAACTTGTTTTGCTGCAGATATTCACACAGAGTTCTGACTAACTTTTTGACACATTTTTCATGCTGATTTCATGAATCTTTTTTTGTATTATATAGAGCAAGATCTCCTTAATATTTAATTAATTAATTTATTTATTTATTTTTTAATTTTGAATACAGATCTTCATTTTAAATGATTAATTAAATCCTAGTGATCTCCTTGATTAGAATTTGAATTTTGTTGTGTCAAGTTTACCAAATTAATATTATTATCTTGTATTTTTTGACCTTCAAGGAGATTGTTTTGTGTTATCTGTCCCTTTTATTTTATTATTTTTTATAAATGTATCTGCCTACTCCAAGTATAGTCAAGTATTAACTGTAAATAAAATCCATTTATTATCGTATATAACAAAATAAATAGAAGGCGGCGCTGGAGAACCTTCTGCAAATTGTGCATCCTTGGGACCCCAGAGCACACATCAAAACCCTGTGTGGACACTAAAATTGGGACCTTAAGAAGCACATCAGTTGTGAGCACCATCTGGTCCTGAACCCCCAGAGGTCAGGAACATCAGCAGGTTAGATATATGTCCCAAGTCTGTAGTACTACAACAGGCTGCCTTCTGTCAGACCACATTGAAGCAAGGCCATCACTTCCTGGTCTTCTTTGTAGCTTTCCCTGTAGCCTTCCTTCTGTGCGTTGTTGGAAGCTGTGCCACTGGAGGTGTACTCGTGTCAGGAGGAGGAGAAGGAGGTGGAGGAGAAAGGGGTGGAGGAGAAGAAGAAGGAAGAGGAGGAGGAGGAGGTTGAGGTTGTGTAAGTTGGGCGACCTCACATATGGCCGTATTGGGGGAAATTCTCCCCATCACCCCCTTGTTCAGTAAGTTGAGCAGCAGGGGCTCACATAGGAGGCGTTGTTCCATGGTCATTGCTTTAATTTTTGCCCCAACTAGACCGGCATAGGCCTCTTCTGTAGTTGTTGGCTCCTGGAGGGTGGCATGTTCCTCTCTTATCAGGGCCATTGCTCCCTGGCTGGTGCTCCTCTCCCTCCTAGTCCTTCTTGTAAGGCGGATGGGAGGCACCTGCGATCTGGTCCTGCTACTTGGCCCGGCCACCTCCTGTGTGCCACTGGGCCCTGCCTCCACCTGTGTGCCACTGGGCCCTGCCTCCTCCTGGCTCACAGTGGGCAATGCCTCCTACTGGCTCACAGTGGACCCTTCCTCCTCCTGGCTCACAGTGGGCCCTGCCTCCTCCTGCCTGACACTTTCTTGACCCTCATCCTGGTTGATGTCATCCTGTGTATGAAAAAGGGACATAGTTAGAGTTTCATCATTCACACACAATTTTCAGCTCATGACTGTTGCAAATTGAATGTAAAGAAATAGAAAACACTATCATTATGACCCCAGCAGTTTTTATTCTTCTCCCCAACATTTTGGGCCAATACTGTGTATTGATATTTAAAACACTTTTTGATCAAACATTTATTTTTTCTTTCTATATTAACATCTTTTTTGATGCATTAATTTTATCACAATAAATGTTTATAAAATACTATACCTGGCTCCAGATGTCCACATCAGGTTCTTCCAGGATGGCAGCCTCCTCTTGCTCCAGAGAAGGCTCAGGTTGGCTGCAGGGAAGGCTGGAGGGAAGACTGGACAGTGATGGCCTTGCCTCAAGGTGGTTGTTCAGAAAGGACATCCTGCTGTAGTACCACAAAGTCGGAACATATACAGCTTTTGCTGCTGCTCCTGACCTCTGAGAAGCCAGGACCTTAAAGCGCTCAGTCCTGTATGTGCATCTCAAGCTCCCAATTTTACTATCCACCTGTTGTGTGGTTGCTGTGGGTATCCTGGTGTGCACAAATGGGAGCAGGCTCTCCAGCGCTGCTGTCCTTACCCCTCTTTTACGATGAATAGTGTTTTTGGTCTCCCACAGAGCGGGCAGCTCCCTTACCTGGTCTATAAATTTCCCAAGGAAGTCTTTGTCCAAAAATGCATTCATTTTGTCTGCAAGACAAAACACAAGACAAAATTAGTAATGTTAGTCAGTTTAAGCTCAAGTAAATCTTTATCCCCATATATATCCTCAAAGAATCTCTATTCAGTATCGGCCACCGATTTCACAAAGTATAAAAATCATACCTTCGGTCTGACGTTCGTCACTTTTCCTCCTCTCTTCGCACACAGAAAGCAGCAACGTCACATCGCCCGCCCATGACGTTCACATCATCGACTTTTCCCCGCCCCTTCTCTTTCGGCGCGCAGACAATATGGCTTCACAGCAGGTGTCTGCTAATTCATCTAATAACAATGAGACAAGCCCAGAGCTTGAAACGTCACAATCAAGGAGGAGATACAAAGCATCTAACATGTCCTTCGCGGAGATGGCGGAGATGGTGGACATATTGAGAAAGTCGGATTATGATGGCAAGCATGGGCTGTATACCCACCCTAATCTAAGGAAGGCCAAAATCATGAAGAAAATAGTGAAAAGTCTGAAGAAGAATTTCGGGGGAACGACGATCAAAGGAGCAGCTTAGAAAGAGGTGGTCTGTCCTGAAACTGAGGGAGCCGGAGCAGTTAAGGAGTATTAAGAGTATGCTAGAAAAAAGTAAGTACTTCTCCTGTGTTCCTATTTTATTGTATTTCAGAACTTGCATGTTGCTCCATGTTGTTGCTTTTTACTATTGGACCTTAGAAAATTACATCTCTCCAAATTTAGTGGGCACAATAATCGGTCGTTACAGACACATCTTTCACCCACTACATACAATGTTTTTAGAAGGTACAGGGTTAAAATAATTTAGACATGCCTGTTTTTATTCCAAAAATGTTATTACATTGTTGTCTAGATGATGAGTTTGGAACTAGAATGAAATGCAAACTTGAATCAGTGTAAAGGAGAGGACACTCAGCAGCTGTTTACACATCTGCACTCTGGAGCACTATAGTGTGGGCCACCAGAACAACCTTTTTAGGGTGCCCCACACAGGTGCTTCAATGTATTCTTGGGGTGTCTCCATGTGTAAAACGTGTCCCAAAAAGGTGAATAGTCAAGATTTGTTTATTTTTAAATAATGTCTTCAGCTTGTAACTCTGCCCAAACAGACACTTGTACCTCACTTCCAAGCAATGTATCATGTTCCTTTTATTTCCATAAGATATCTGTGTGCTAATTATACCTTTCGTTTCATTCTCATAGGGGAGAGAAGACTGGGAGGACACCACTCCAGGGAGCACAGGAACCCCACACCACAGAGAGAACCCCAACCTCAGCAAGAACCCCAACCTGAGGATGTGGAGGAAGTAGAAGTGGAGGAAAGAGAAGTGGAGGAGGGAGAAGTGGATGACGTGGTGGAAATTGTCACCACAACAAGTCAGTGTCTGTCACCACAGCTTCAGGTAAGAGATGTAGGCAGAGTTATAATACATTTTTTACATTTTTTTAGGAGATGAACATGTTGTTGAGGAAGAAAGTCCTCGTTTCTCAAGTGATAGTGCCCAAAGAATCATCCAGCAAGTTATGGAGTGTAGTAGTGAACTGGACATAATGAAGAAAAGGATGAATGTTATGGAGCAAACATTTAAGGACATCATTGATGTTTTGGGGCAAATTGAATGAAGCACAAAAACCCCCTTTTTCTAGTTTTTAATTTTTTCCACAAAAATTTTGCACTTTTACAATCAAGCCAATATTTGAAGATGCCCACAGTGTGTCAACATGTGCCATCTGCCATCAGGGGATATCCATGTACGGGTTTTGTGGGTCACCCTGAACAATTTTGCCTTGCTCAGGGTGACAACACACAATATTATGAAGGGCAGATAGAGACATTTTACAAAACCGAGAATGTCTGATATTGCCTAGAGGTTTACAGTGTTGTATTTTGTTGTATGGTAATGAGAGTTTTGTATTTTATTACAAAAAAAATGGCCTGTTTATGGCCACCAAAAAAAAAAATATTTTATAACAACAAAAATGTTATATTTACCATGTGTGAATGTGCACAGAGTAAACTTTTGGAACAACAACAAAGTGCAGTTTCTTTATCAAATCCGCTATAAACCTTCTTGTGTATATTTTTGGTGTTACCAGTGAAATGGTTGGTATTTACTAAAGGAAAATACACTCGGCACTACAAGTGCACTAGGAAAATCTAGGAGACAGCTAAAAGAAACACAAGCAATACATCCAAAAATCAGATTTAAGCAGATTTTTATTTTTTGGTTGTAGAAAAGCTTTTATGCATTGCCTGGCATAGGAATTGCCCCCCTACCCGTGAAATACTCTACATATTTCTGCCGAACCTCATGGGCGTTTTGGGGAGGCAAGCCAGGATGGCCAGATTCAAGGCCCGGCAAAAGATTGTCCCCCGAAAGTCCAGCCTCAGGCCCAATTGAAGCCATATAATTTGGGGATTTTATGCACAAAAAATTATGCAGCACACAGCAACAGAACACTATGTAGTTCATTTTGTACTCCGCCAAGTTGATTGATGTCATGAAAAGGCGGAATTGGCTGGCCATTATCCCAAAGGCATTCTCCACAACTCTTCGGGCCCTGGCCAGCTGGTAGTTAAATACCCTCCTCTCCGGGGTCAGGGTCCTCTGGGGGAATGGCCTCATGAGATGCGGTCCCAGTCCAAAGGCTTCATCAGCCAAAAACACAAAGGGGAGTCCTTCAACATTCCCTGCATCCAGTGGCAATGCAAGGTCATCACTCTGGAGATGGAGGTCAAACTCCGTCTGGCTGAAGGCTCCCCCATCGGACATCCGACCATTCTTCCCCACATCCACATAGAGGAACTCATACTGTGCTGACACCACCGCCATCAGCACGATGCTATGAAACCCCTTGTAGTTGAAAAAATAGGACCCAGACCGGGGTGGTGGCACGATGTGCTGACACCACCGCCATCAGCACGATGCTATGAAAACCCTTGTAGTTGAAAAAATAGGACCCAGACCGAGGTGGTGGCACAAGGTGCTGACACCACCCCCATCAGCCAGATGCTATGAAACCCCTTGTAGTTGAAAAAATAGGACCCAGACCGGGGTGGTGGCATGATGCGGACGTGCTTCCCATCTATAGCCTCTCTGCAGTTGGGGAAGTCCCACCGCGTGGCAAAATGGGATGCCACAGTCTGCCATTCCTGTGGCGTGGAAGGAAGCTGTGGAGTCAAACAAGATGAAAAAATATTAGTACTTTCGCACATAACATTGCTAGTAGATTACACAAAAATACATTATGGCCAACATCATTATAACTTGTATTTATAATTTTTATTTTAATGAGTTTTTAAATACAAAAATAGAAGGCCCAATTGTCAGATTCATCACCCCCTCTGATGGCCCATTGTAAAAAAAAAATTGGGGAGGGGGTAGATGAGTTTGGGAACCCCAAAAAAAAGTGAAAATATACATTTGGAAACATTTTAGGGGGTGTTTGGGGGGGGGGTAAAGCACTACAATGGAGCTGACAAAATACATTGGTAAATGACTAGGCTAGGGGTGTTTGGGCCCAGGATAGAGTGCTGGAGAGGTTAGTAAAGGAAAATATGCACGTAGGCCAAAAAAGGGGCATTAAAAGCTTACAGCATGCATGATGACAAATGGGACATTCACAGCATATAACAATCATGGTAATTAGGGAATGATGAAAGAAATACAATACATTAGCAAACATTAAATACATAGAATGTGATGTTAAAGGAGAAAACTTACCTTAATATAGTCCTCCTGCAGGACTTGGATGATAGCAGAACAGGTGTCTGGGATTATGAGTCCCAGAGCCTGGGGGGAGATGCCTGTCGTGAACTTCAGGTCCTGCAAGCTTCTCCCAGTCGCAACATGGCGATGAGCCTCTGCTCAGCAGTGATGGCTTCCCGCATAACGGTGTCCTGCCTGGTGATATAGGGGGACACCAAAGCCAACAGTTGCTGAAAAACAGTGTCCGATATCCGGAGAAAATTCCTGTAGTCATCAGGATTATTCTCCTTAATCTCCCAGAGGCATGTGACAGAATTGGTCCCGCTGGAGCAACCAATTCTTGGTCCATGAACTCCTCCTCACCCTGTTCATGGACTGGTCTTGGTCCAAGACAAGCAGACCAACACCAAGCGCCCGCACAGCACGAACTCTACGACAAGAACGTAACATGGCTAGAAGACGGTCGTCTGATCAGAACGTACTAAACAGAACGCACTTAAGATCAGCAAGGCCTATGAAGAACGACCTGAAAATCAGAAACGAGCGGACAAGAACGCACTGTAAAACAGATACAACCTGACTACATGCCCTGAAAGACAAGATACAAACCCAGAGGAAACAAACTGAACTGCATAAAACAAACTGAAAGCGCGAAGACTGAAAAACGTGAATCGTCTCTCCCCAAACTTTTACTAACACGCGGTAACACGAGATCAGCAAAAGCAGCCCAAGGGGTGGCGCCATTAGAATCGAACTTCCTCTTTATACTTCCGCCGTACGTGTTGTACGTGACCGCGCTTTACAATGACGAGATTTGGAATTGACAGTGTGTATGCAAGGAAAGCTTGACAAGAATCTCGTCATGCTTGACAAGAATCTCGCCGAGAAAAACAACGGGTTTTTTACGACGAGATTCTCTGTCGTGTGTACTAGGCTTCAGGGTTCATTTACATTTGCAGATTGGGGGGTGGTAAAATCCCATAGTTAAGATGTTTTTTTTTTATTACCCCAACCCCAACCACACCCTTTTAGCTGCAGTGGTCAGGGATGTACACATGTCGCAACTGCAGCAGGAGTTATTCACCCTACTGTGGTTGGTGGGTGTAGCACCTGCCAAGCATGGCCCATTTAAGTGAATAATGCCACTCTGCAAGTGCTCTGCAACCTTGTTAAGTACAGCAAACACAGGGTTAAAGCAGGCAGCATTGTGTTGCTGTCAGGAAAGGCTTGCTGGAAACAGTAGTTCTACACAAGCGCTTGCGATACCAGGCGGGCTATTTAAACTCAGCTGTTACACTGAAGCTTTGCTTATCTGATCTGTTCCTGTGATTACCCGGCTTGCCTTGTGACTACCTCTGCTATCTGCCTGCATCTGACTCCGGCCTGTCCATGACCTTGCACCTGCCTTATCCTCTGCTTCATCTGTGCCTGCCTGTTACCGACCCGGCTTGTCCAGTGACTCTGCTCCTGTCTCCTGCATCTGTTCCAGTACTGTCTGTCTGTGTATGACCCGGCTTGCCTGACCTTCCTGTGTTCCAGCCCCTGGAAATTCCTCTCTGTATGGCTTCCTGACACAAGCCTGCTCCAGTCTTCACCCAAGTCTGCTGTATTCAGTCTGCTGACTCCCAGCCACAGCATCATCTGGAACTCCAGACCTACTTCCTAGCTGTTGATCCTGCCAGGCACTCCTGCTACCCTGTACTACCGTGCCTCCTGTCCACTCTACCAGGGCCATGAGTCAGGGGCGTAAGAGAGGTCATTCTCTGCATATCGGGCTCATCTACACGTATGTGACAGTTTCTTTCACACCACCTGCTTTACGCCCTTGGACCTCGCAGAAGCATGAAGTGATGCATTTGCGAGGCCCTTACAGAGTGACACCATTTACTTGAGTGGGTCCTGATTGGCAGATGATAGCACCCACTAAAAGCAACAGGGGGTTTAAATACTGCGGCATTTTTACACCTTTGGCTGCTGCCTCAGCAGCTAAGGGTGTAAGAATTGGGGGCAGTAAAACTGTGACTAAACCACAGGGTTTTATTCCCCAACTTACATGTGAATGAGCCCTAAGGGTGCCACTGCCGAATGCAACTAGGGGCTCATTCACAAGTGCAGCAGGCACTGCTTCTTCTCTGAAAAGCAATTCAAGTGTGTTTGACAGGTGGTGAGGAGGTGATATGTTGCCTCCTCATCACCTGATTTAAACTTGTGATTCCCATGCAAAGCACGCGACTGCCACCATAGCACAGCAATGAGGTTTGAATCAGGTGTGAGGAGGCGACACTGTGCCCGGTGATCTTTGACTTCTCCCATGTTGTTCAGGTAGATCTTCACCTCTTTAAGGTTGCCTACCCCTGCCCTAAAGGAAGAGGCTGGTCACTCCCACATGAGCTTGTTAAAACCAGCCTTTGCCCTCTTTTTTTGTGATTGAGAATAGCTCTGACCCAGTACTTGGCATGCTGCAGCGAGAGGTATTATAATGCTTCTTGGGAACTTGGGAGCTTAAGTCCTCATTACTAGTTTGAGTACTGGGAAACCTTTGTATTGTTACATATCATTTCTTTGGGTTTTGTAATGCATACCTTTGGTTCAAAATCATCCTACTTCTACTGCTCCTAATAATAATTATAATAATAATATAATAAAAAACACATAAATACCTCAAATGGCAAGTTACTTAACAGAGTGCATTGTTAGTTACAATATGACTCTGTATGTGAAAATGTCCATGCTTTAATATTTTAATTATGCTATTGCGCACAAAGAAGCATGTAGTATACATCTCGCCATGCGCAAACAGACTGGACTGTCCAACACTGTTTTATAGGTTGTCTGACCTACAAAATATTTGTTCATCCACTTCCAAATGCTTATATTGAGTAGGAATGGAACACATGGGCTTGTAAAACAGGCACATCCTTGCACTGAAGTCATTCCATATACTATATCATTTGGCCATGAATGTTGGGATTAGCCTACACATATGCCACCTATCAATACACATTATAAAACACACTTTTGCCAGTCATCTTCCAGGATAGAATAACCTTAGTGAGGTGGTTCTTTTCATCAGCACTTACCGTTGTTTGTTTTTTTCTTATCCTCTTGAATGGTGATGAGGTAAATCTTGCCCATGTTGCTGTAAGCCTTTCCTGTCCAATAGTTGCAACTTACAATGGGTTGGGTCTATTACTTGTAAAATGGAGACCACTGTAATTTGGATACAGTCTACGAGTACTCAAGTTAGAACACATTCAAGTTCTATCAATTTACAGATGTATTATATGCATTGCAAATATGTTACCTTTTTTCAGACATGAGGAATGGTCTCCTGAAGTCTGCTGGTAAATTACACTTCCAGAGCTGTAGATCTCCTTGGTCCCCTGAAAAACTCTCACTCATTCATTTTGCCAACCTTCACATCACTGCAGGAGAAACAATTGATTTAAATCTGATTGGACATGTATTGGCTGGCTTTACAGCAATAGCCTTGCCAGGAAAAATAACTATAGTGACAGGGTTACCTTAAAATGTTCTGGTGTTTGTGTTTTCCTTTCTGTTGGAAGGAGCCATCTCTCCAAGTTTATATTGTCCTGGATATTGAGCTACCAGTTTTTCCTCTTGTAATAGCTTAAGTATATGAATCTACATTCTTGTGAAAAAAGTGTAATCATGCAATATTTGAAAAAATATATTTTTTTTTATCAAAAGTATAAAGTCAAACTATGAAGTGAAAGTGGTCACTTTATTTTACCAGCAATAAACCATTGTCAGACAAATTACTTTTAAAACTTGGCAGTATGTTTCCCCTGTAAATTTTGTCCCAGTGCAAGGCTATACTGTAATCAGTAATGTTCCATGTACAGGTAGCTGACTGTTTCCTTCATCATGATTCTTTAGTGAGTATTCAGCTTTCTTTTAAGGCAGTTAATAAAAAAGCAACACATGACACAAGCATTGATTGTTATTGTGATCTTCCTAAAATAATTGATATTATTTTATGAATCAGAGAGTTGGCTTCTATCTTATTTTTATGTGAGAAATTAAATATAACTCATATCTAGCTACAAATTAGTGAACATTTGGAACCAAATGATTCTGATATGTCACTTGCACTGCAGTGGAATGTGCATACAAATATAAAAACAACCAGATTGCTCTACAATGTGTGCATTATTTGGACTAGTTATGATTACCATACATTGAAAAAGGGGGCTGATGTATTATCTTTTTTTTTTTCTGATAGAAGGTATTTATAGGTCAAATTTCCTTTTTTACCATCCCTTCTTGATGGTGGTACATTCAAATTGTCCACAGTAATATCATGGCATAGTACAGAATAAATATATAGGAGCTGGTTACCTCTGCTTATGGAAATGCTTATCCCCTGACTGTCATGCTGTCAGAACATTTGGGGTTAAAAAGAATATACCGTATTTATCGGCGTATAATACGCGCCGGCGTATAACACGCACCCCAAGTTTAGCAGGAAATTTTAGGGAAAAAAACTTTTAGGAGGGAAGTTTAAGAAAAAAAAAAATTACATTTAAATGCAGCCTTACCAGTGTCATTTGCAGCCTTGTCACAGTGCAGCCTTGCCAGTGTCCATTGCAGCCTTGCCCAGTGTCCAGTGCAGCCTTGCCAGTGTCCAGTGCAGCCTTGCCAGTGTCCAGTGCAGCCTTGCCAGTGTCCAGTGCAGCCTTGCCAGTGTCCATTGCAGCATTGCCCAGTGTCCAGTGTAGCCTTGCCAGTGTTCAGTGCAGCTTGTCACATTGCAGCCTTGCCCCCCAGTGTTTATTGCAGCCTTGAATTTAAATTTGGCGCCGCCGAGATCGCCGCTGATACAGGGCGGAGCGGGGCGAACGCCGCTGAGAACGCAGGGACTGGGCGGAGCCGAGATACACATAGCCGAGTGTATTCGGGTGTACTCTGCTCTTCTCGGCTTCGCTCACAGTCACGCAGAGTCCCCCCCTATGATGGACATATCACAGGTCCAATGGCGGGACTGGGCGTGACTGTGAGCGGAGCCGAGAAAAGCCGAGTATAGCCGAATACACTTGGCTATGTGTATCTCGGCGGCGATCGCTCCGCTCACAGTCAGCGGAGATCGCCGGGCATAGGTGAGTATCGGCGTATAACACGCACCCACGATTTTCCCCTGATTTTAAGGGGAAAAAAGTGTGTGTTGTACGCCGATAAATACGGTACATATAGGCCTTTATATCATGCATATTACCTTTTTTTCGTGTTGTTCATCTTCATGTATGTTGTGAACGAGAGGACAGCCATTTTGTCTCTAAAGTTAAGCTCATAGCTCATGATGTGCTGTGAACCATACTACAGCCATTTTGGTTTCGACTTCCTCTTTAAGAGGTTAAACCCAAATTCACTATCTTTAAAAGTTTAAATTAGATTCATAGGCATGAATAGGCCTTGTTCTTATGTCTCCCTAAGGGATCTGGCTGTATCAGTCTCCCCAGGTTGTAACTCAAAGGTTTGGACACTTAGTAAAATAAACAAGATAAGGAGCTCTTGTTTCAAGGGAGCCTGAAAACCTAAATTAGTATTTCAGAATAAGCTATGAAACAAAGGGTTTATTCACAAATAAGCTGTGGTATTGTATATCTTAAATATATATTTATTTTAAGTATCTTCACAAAGTATCTGTTCTAGTAATCCATATATATGCATAAATGGGTTTATATATTAGGAAGTTACAAATATAATATCTTATGAGGTGTGGAGGACATTAAGAGCTGTATTTGTAAAATGTAAGTTAAGGGTTGTGTTTTGAATGACTTTAGCTTCGAGGAATGTTAACAACCCATTAGCTGAGATGTGGGTAGATTTTCCCAAGACATTACTCTGAGCCATTTGCCGAGATGGCTGGAATACTTAACATGTGTTTGACACCCTTAGACAATTAAGTGTGTTTTTCTAAGCCTTGGTCAAAGGGGGTCATACATTTTATTTGGCCTCGGTGACCCTAACATTAGGAATTATTCCTTATACACCACTGCCCCTACAGGATAAAAATGACATTGTTCAAGATGGCCGCATACTTGGTTGCTAAGACAACCTTCCAAAAACATTATCATTTGACTCGTCAATTACGTAGTAATGTAACACACACACACACTTTTTGGGGTAAGATAAAAGTAGGAAGAGTTTAGTGAGGAGAGGGGGATCGCTGGAAGGACGCTCTCGCTGAGGAGATCTCTTTGAGGGAACAGGTCACTCTACACAGGGATGATCTCTGAAGGCACTCACTCTCTGAAAAGATCTCTCTTGAAGGAAGACGCTCGCTGAGGAGATCTCGGGGGTCTACATCTGAAGGAAGCTGGAGGGGGAGATCTTAAATGCAAACATGTAGCAATGTTGGAAGGAGTCCTGTGGGACTCATAATGGAAGCTTCTCAAACAGACAGAACTTTAACCTGGTAACGTATTTATTTTGTTTATTTACCTGTTTTGATAATGGAATTGTTTTTACATGCACATAACTAAAACCATTTAAATATATATGGCCTAGTGTTGAAAATATGGTTATATTTTAACTGCAGTATAAAGTAACTATATTCCAAATATTAAGACACATGCCCTAATTTGGTTGTCTTTATAAAGCTAGAGCTAAGTAGTACAATGGTTTTGGTGTGAAGTATGTGTAAAAATAGATTCTCTCTAAATTTAACATAAGCCTTGATTGTTTTGTCAAAGCTGTGTTCCTTATATGACACTCAGGGATGAGCTGAACACCCCCCTGTTTGGTTTGCACCAGAACCTGCGAACAGACAGAATGTTCGTGTGAACTTTAGAACCCTATTAAATACAATGGACTCGAACGTTCGAAATCTAAAGTGCTAATTATAAAGGCTAATATGCAATTTATTGTCCTAAAAAGTGTTTGGGGACCCGGGTCCTGCCCCAGGGGACATGTATCAATGCAAAAAAAGGTTAAAAAAATAGACGTTTTTACGGGAGCGGTGATTTTAATAATGCTTAAAATGAAAAAATAAAAGTGAAATATTCCTTTAAATTTCGCACCTGGGGGGTGTGTATGATATGCATGTAAAGTGGCGCATGTTTTCCCGTGCTTAGAACTGTCCCTGCACAAAATGTCATTTTTGAAGGAAAAAAAGTCATTTAAAACTCACTCGCGGCTATTAATGAATTGTCGGCTCCCGGCAATAGATACAAAAGTCATTGATAAAAATAAAAAAAAGCGTGGGGGTTCCCCCAAATTCAATTACCAGGCCCTTTAGGTCTGGAATGGATATTAAGGGGAACCCTGCCGCAAATAAAAAAAAATGGCGTAGGGTTCCCCCTAAATATCCATACCAGGCCCTTGAGATCTGGCATGGATTTTAAGGGGAACTCCACCCCAAATAAAAAAAATGGCGTGGAGTTCCCCCAAAAATCCATACCAGACCCTTATCCGAGCACGCAACCTGGCCGGCCGCAGGGGAAGAGGGGGGGACGAGAGAGCGTCCCCCCTCCCTCCTGAACCGTACCAGGCCACATGCCCTCAACATGGGGAGGATGTCCCCATGTTGATGGGGACAAGGGCCTCATCCCCACAACCCTTGCCCGGTGGTTGTGGGGGTCTGCGGGCGGGGGGCTTATCGGAATCTGGAAGACCCCCTTAACAATTGTACCCCTACCATTTCACGAAGAAAGTGTCAAAAAATGTAAATAAAAACACACACACCTTGGAAAAGTCCTTTATTAAAAAATAAAAATAATAAAAAAAAACATTCCAGCGATGAAATCCAGTGTCCCGCGGCGATCCCGATGTCCAGCGCTGTCCGTCATTGGTTGTGCCTGTGCGGACCTGAGGGGGAACTTCCTCCGCTGTGTTTTAAATGTATAGACCCGCCCCTTCTGGTCTGTATTGATGTCATGTAATGTCCATATCATTTATGATGCATTTTGCAATTCCAGAAATGCTGCTATCCCTGAAGAAGATATTTTTGTAAACTCATACATTCTAAACGCGTCGGTGGCAGCAGCTGGGTAACCTCCAGTATTTCTGGGGTTCTCCATACAGTCATTTCACTGTGATTCTTACCATTATGTATTTTCCATGTACAATTGTTTTTTTATTGTGTGCCACTTGGTGGCCCTCATGTCTTTCTATTTATTGTAATAAATTTATATTTTTCTACATTTCTATATATATTTTTTATATATGATTTCATTGCCCTTAAAATCCCATTTTCCTTTTAGGTATTTTCCTTTGTCTTGTTCTGTTAAGCTTTGACAATAAAACCTAGAAGCTGATTGGTTACATGTGCACAGCTGCATCAGATTCTGTGTTTACCCGGTTTTATTACATCTCCCCCAGTGTGTCAGAGTAACAGCCAGGCAACACTGAGTTTCCGAAGGAGGGCAGAAATGTTAGCCCTATATCTCTCACATGACACCTTTACATGTGTCTATGTGTATTCTAGGGATTTAAGGCATACCAACTGATTGCAACATAATGTGTTGTTTGGCCATCCTATTCAATTAAGTTATCAAATTCAAAAGTAGAGTAAATCACTTATAGTGGGTATCTGAGAAAGGATACGGTGAACCGCACGGAGGAGGTTGTCTTCCATATTCTCTGTGGGGTGGATTCTATACTTTGCTTTACTTATATAGTGTATCTATATTTTTTCTCATTTTAGAGTGGATACTTTTAAACTTAGGAGTGTAGAGGAATTCATGATTTATTTATAAATAAATAATATTGCTCTTTTTAGATTTTATGTACTTGATTGTACTTTATAGGCAATGTCAGTTATATGTATTATATAGGATTTGATTGCTTACAGTTATCATATTTAACAGGAAGGTATTTATTTTTGTAGTGCTGTTTTATTTTTTTGGTGTTTATTTGAATATCTGCACTGATACTTCTGAACAGCTGCTGTGTAGGAGGGTGTTATATTCAGTTTATTTAAGCATCACATTTCTGGAGTATAATTTATTTTACCTATTTAACTGTTGTCTCTGGTTTAGCACTAGTCAACTAGAGTATTTTTTAAATTACTACACTGGAGGTCCTAGATTCAGATTTATCTTTTTTAATGACCTTCCATCTTCACCTAATTTTGTAATTGGTATCAATGTATTTCCTGAACACTGGCTCCTCCTTAACTCCATTCAACACTTTCTCTGATAATTTGATTCTCAATATTATTCCAAACAAACTTTCAAGTAACACAAGTAGATACACCCTTTCCCAGCTTGAGTGTCAGCAGCTTTTCATACAGAAGAGAGCAGAATGGCTCTCCTTTTATAAAGTCAATCATTGGAAAAGGCTGCTGCCATGCAAGCTGAGAGTGGGCATATCAGCAGGGAGGGGAAGCAATCTGACTATGGGGATACAGGCATGCCATTAATCTGAACTGCTTTCTATACCTACTAGCAGTGGTCCATGCACTCAAACTGACCATACCAACATTAGGAGGAACTGGCAGAATCATTGGGCATTTAGCAACCAAAATGCCAATTTAACACTTTAAAGTCTTATTTTTGGTAAAAATATGTAAAAACTCCAACACATAGATTGAATCTGAATACGGGTAATATACACTTTAAGAGTATTGCCTTTACTTTTAATGTCTGGATCCTAAAGATATAATAAAGTAGCTGGTGTATGTGGTTAATGCAAATGTCTATTGCTTTCAAAAGACGATATGACTTCTACTTTGTATCTTAGAAATATGTGTTGAGGCAGGGCTGTGTTTCCATAGATAAGGTTCAGAAAGGAACAACTCTAATAAATGATTAGACAAAAGAGACTTTTTAATGTTTGCAGGTTGGAAAATGGCAAATGTCAATGCTTTATTGAAGACATCAAAAACTATTATTTTATTTCTGCCAGTTACGTGTCATGATTTTTAGTCATTTTGAACTTTACTTATCTTTAGAATTAGAGTGGTTTGAGATATAGTCGAAAGCATTTAAACATTTGAAATTGGGCTGATGTAATAAAAATGTAAAATCTGAAAATGTTAACACATTTCTGAAGTAATACAGCACTTGTTCATGAAGAACACAGAGCCAGTGGCTTGAAATGTCCAGCATTATTAAATAGTCAGACACTGGGGGTTATTTATTAAAGCTGGAGTGTGCAAAATCTGGTGCAGCTCTGCATAGAAACCAATCAGCTTCCAGTTTTTTTGCCAAAGCTTAATTGAACCAGATGAAGTTAGAAGCTGGTTGGCTACCATGCCCAGCTGCACCAGATTCTGACGGTACCTATTTTATTTAATCTCCCCCCCTGTGTGCTTTTTTTGTACAACTCTCTCTCCTTGTTAAAAATAAATAAATAAGTGAAGCCCAGATTTAATATACATTCCCTAGAATACTTACCATGGATTTTCAGGTCTGAGGTGTTTTGTAACAGAAGATGAAGGGTCTGTTTATCTTTGGTCAGTTTTAAAATACTTTCATTGTCATTGGAAAAGGTGCAATTTCACTGTATCCTGGACAGTAGAATACTATATTCTATTGACAGTCAAATTCAGGAAGAACAGTGATATTTGACTAGTCTCACCTCTTATTTTGGCAGAAGGCTGAACAGTAAGGAGCTCCCGCTGTGCAACAAATGGTGGAGAGGGAGGACTGTACTGAGGAAAAAAAATACAATATTATGCAGTTTATTTTGGCATGAAAATGTACCCTGAAAAAAAAAGAAACTAAATCTTACTTAATACATAAAAATATAGTTTACAATAGTGACCCTTTAACCTCCCTGGCCGTATGATTCTGTCTGAAATTTTGTACCAAAAGCGGTACAATTATTTTGCATGGAAATTTGGTGTTATGTATTGTAGGCCTGCAATCCTTAGTAATTACTTACTTAAACCTGACCAAACAAGAGTCTAGTAGACATCCCGGGTATTATAAAGTTTGAAACACAAAATCATAAATTATAATATAATAAATAACTATAAATAATTATAACAAATAATAATGTAATTATAATAAAAATTATTCAATAATGTAATCAAATCAAAAACACTGAAATTTGCTCAGTTGCAGAATTGTCGCTGTCATTAGATTTAGTGTTTGATGACGAATTTCCCCACAAATCACTATTGCTCTATTCTGCGAGTGATTCTAATTTATTATCGCTGTTTTCTAGCTGGTCTAAAACCACTTTTGACATAAAGGGACACTTTTTGGTTGCTACGGACAATCTCCAGTTTCCAGGCAGAAAGAACCGTTTTTATAATATAAAACTGCATGCAGGACACTGGACAGACCACTAGGGACAAAGGGGATGTGTATTTTTTTTGATACAGTACTGTAATCTGTAATATTACAGTATACTGTATCTATACTGTCTTTTTCACTTTTTGAATTTGGCGCCAAACTCCGCCCCCGTGCGCCGCAATGTCGCAGGGAACGGAGCTCGGCACTCGGCAGTGTGAATTGAGCGAGACGAGGCTCGCACACACTGCGGAGAGACATCGCAGATTCCAAGGGACAAGGTAAGTAACTCTCCCTGGATACTACAATGCAGCCCGAGTCAGACTCGGGAATACCGCTAAGGGGGTTAACTGTATCAGAGAGATAATAGTTTTTTTCAGTTTTTAAATATTTACTTCAAAAGATACCAGCTTGACACACCATGCATAAGGACCGGTAAGCCCATGACTGGTGAGTTATGGCATGCCTGTACAGTGGGCTCTGTTTCTTCAAAAATGAAGCCCCCTACCAAATTAGCAATTGTTGCAGGGGGTCCGCCATACTACTCCATCGTGAGCATGTAAACTAATGTTTTTCCTGGTGAACTGATAAACAGACCCTTGGCAAGACTGATAGCGCTTGTAGAGTTCAAAGCTACTTCATGACTGATCCTAACAATGAATGGCTGTAATATCTGAATGCTCTCATAGTTAATCAATCTGTTTATTTAATAGTATAAACTACCGTGTTTATGTTGTTATTATTATTATTATTATTATTATTATACAGTATTTTTTATAGTGCCAACATTTTGTGCAGCACTTTACAAAATGTAGTAACCAATATAATCACAACTGTTCCTATTCACTCAGTTACCTAATTAACCAGATAGCACTTAAAAACCTCCCATGAACCCACGGCAAGGGCCACTATGCTGTTCCATGCTGCTATCTTTGGGGTGGCATAAATCAACTGACAATTGAAAATAATAAATGGCAGAGAAGATTTTATTTATTTGTTCCTTTCTAGATAACAGAAATCAGAATAACATAAGATAACTGATTTCACTGGATTACATTATACACTTTGCACTAATACATAATCTATTTTGTATTTTTCACATAGACAGGTCTCGATTTTTATTTTTGTAGTTTAGCAAACTAGATTAATGTGTAAAAGTGAGAACTTCAGAGCAGCATGATAGCGTCTGAGGTGAATTCCCTCTATTACAAAGATCATTAGTTTGATCAATATTCAAATGAAACCCATCCAAATCCAAAGGTGTTAAACAAAATAAATTCTGGAGTTATTTCTAAAAAAAATTGTTCCTTAAATTAATTAAAACATTTTTTTTTTGTTGAAACATATGCAAATATCTTTAGACCCTATATTTAAATGCAAGAGAAACCAGCCTATAAATGTTGTAGCTGAAAAACTGGTCTGACATGGGATTTGTTAATGTGAAATGTGTCTGGCAGGTGAAATCAATATTCACAGATGCTTTCAGAACAGCTGGTGATACTCACACATATGTTGCCAAATATTTTACCTGTCTCCCAAGAAGGTAATGAAGAAAGTAAGTACGATGGCATATACATAACGTGATGCTACATTAGGAAATAGTGATAAAATAACACTGCTGATGTGTATTTTATTTGCAAAAATTAGATGCAAAATTCTTACCTATGAGCTGTAATAGTAAAGAAATAATAACAAATGGCTTTTAGATGCTTTGTACTTTACCACTACTGTATTTAGCTATATACTTTTTTTTTTTTTTTGTAAGGTAAGTTTGTTGCTAAAATCAATCTTAAAATACAGTATCCCTGCAAATAAGACATGGAATATTTATCTTTTTGGTACTACCATAAAGAGTACATAAAAAAAAAGAAACAGTAAATATGACATTTACCAAACATTCACTGCACATGTATCTTCCTGGTGGATGTGTTTTAAAATACAGTGATTTCTTAATCTGTAATAAACGTTTGGCGAATGTAACACTCACTGCTCTATAAATATGTTCCTCAGATTTTCATTTTTCTTCATCCATTGTACATGCTTGAACATGATATGTCTTACCATATTCAATACTATAATTATATATAACACTACCCCAGCTATGGGTAAGTTATGCCTCATACAAATCACAGCTCTATAATTACATTAAACCAACAATATGTACATAATATTTTGCTTGTTATTATCACTGTAATAAAGTATATTGGTTCATTTTTGTATCCTTTTGAGTGTTATAGTTCATTAAAGAACCTGAAAAGAATAGTCTGTATCACCTAAGCTATAGGGAATCTTAGGATTCCTTTTGTAGCCCGGATTGTGACACTGGTTCATGTTCCCTTCAAATATCAAAATAGACTGAGAATTTTTTATTTTCTTTACTAGGTACTTCAGATAAACACAAGGATGAAAAAAACTTAAAGGATAAGTATGGTGTTTTGAGAAAACCTTCATACTCACCTAGGTGGATGCACCATTAATCTGTTGCTACATAAGTACCCCACCTTTAAGGCTGAGAACCAAGCAATCAAAGGCCACTGATCGCTCAGTTCTCGGTCTTCAGTGAGCCAGTGTCTGTAAGGCAATGGCTCTCTGCTCTGCCCCTCCAGCACTCACTGGAGGCCTGGGCTGTGGAGGGGGTGAGAGTGGCTGGCTCAGGCTCTCAGTCCAGTTTCTGCAGAGTGACATCAGCTGACAGAAGACTTTAGCCCGCTATCGGCTGAATGTGGGTCACACGAGTGCAGGAAGAAGTGTACCTTCAGAAGAAGTATGGCCAAATACCTTTGGACCTACTTCTCCTTTAATGATGTATCCCCAAATTTTACATTTTGAGTTCAGTGTTAAATAACAGTTCTAAAGCTAAAATACATATGAGGGAGTTGTTTTATAAGTGCCACACACATGCAATAATATGTAATCTTTTATATTTACCAACTTAAAAAATTATCAACATTTTTCTTTAACCTCCCTGGCGGTATGATTATTTCAGATTTTTGGTTCTGAAAGTGGTACCATTATTTTGCAAGGAAATTTGGCGGTTTATATTGTAGGCCTGTAATTCTTAGGAATAAGGACTAATAAGGACTAATAAGTCTAGTAGACATCCCGGGTATGATAAAATTTGAAACACAAAATCATAAATTCTAATATAATAAATAACTATAAATAATTATAACAAATAATAATGTAATTAAAATAAAAATGATTCAATAATGTAAACAAATCAAAAACACTGAAATTTACTCAGTTGCAGAATTGTCGCTGTCATTACTTTCAGTGTTTTATGACGAATTTCCCCACAAATCACTATCGCTCAATTCTGCAAGTGATTCTAATTTATTATCGCTGTTTTCTAGTTGGTCGAAAACTTTTGATGTAAATGAACACTTTTTGGTTGCTATGGACAATCTCCAGTTTCCAGGCAGAAAGAACAGTTTTTATAATATAAAACTGCATGCAGGGCACTGGACAAACCACTAGGGACAAAGGGGATGTGTAATTATTTGATACAGTACTGTAATCTGTAAGATTACAGTATACTGTATGTATATTGTGTTTTTCACTTTTTGAATTTGGCGCCGAACTCCGTCCCCGTGTGTCGCAACGCTCGCAGGGAACGGAGCTCGGCACTCGGCACTGTGAATCGAGCGAGGAGACAGCTTGCAGACACAGCAGGGAGACATCGCAGGATCCAGGGGACAAGGTAAGTAACTTTCCCTGTATCCTGCGATTCAATCCCATGTTTGGCTTGGGGATACCGCTTTTGGTATGAAAACTTCACCCCGAACCATACTTGGGAATACCGCTAGGCAGGTTAAATTAAAAAAAATAAAAAAATGCACTTCAACCTAATACTAAAGTCATGCCAACTTATCTGAAAGTCACCAGTGCCAACAAGGACAACAAAATTGCATGTTAACAACCATCATAACATAGTTAAGATTTTTTTTTTTGTGTTTCAAGCTTACTTGGTTGTATTGTTTTTTTTCAATACTTTATTTTAAGGCAACTCACAGAAAATACAGAGACCAACGAAACCCATGTCAAAATATATCACCAGTAAAAAAGGTCACAGAACTGAAAAACGAGTGAGATCTTAAACAATACACGGATCAGGAAGATAACATTCCGGAAGACACGGCACCAAAAAGTCTGTGTACCCTGCAAGGTTTTTTCTTTTTTTCTTCTTTAAATGTTGTAATCCAGGAAAAAGAAAGGAAAAAAGAAAGAAGGAAAGAGAAAAAAAAAGAAGGGGGGGTCCAGTCAGATCACCACCCCAGCAGATCCAAGATGTTCATCAGTACAACCTCCATTTAGGTTAATTTAATTCAGCAAGGCCTTGTATGCATCAGAGTAGAACCACTTTTTAGGAAATGTATCACAAAGGCCCCTCTCAGTGACCACCAAGTCCTCCATCTCGTTTTTCTTTCTCGTACATCACGGGACACAGAGCGACATAGTCATTACTAATGGGTTATATAGATACCGTCAGGTGCTGGCACTGGCAACTTCCAAAACCGGAAGTACCCTCCCCTATATAAGCCCCTCCCATCCGGGAGCACCTCAGTTTTGTAGCAAAGCAATAAGTGTCCCTAAAGAGGGGTGGGAGCTCTGTGTCCCGTGATGTACTCCAAGAAAAGGATTTTACAGGTAAGCTGTTATAAAAATCCTATTTTCTTTCTCGTACATCACGGGACACAGAGCGACATAGTCATTACTAATGGGATGTCCTAAAGCAATGCCAAATGAGGGGGGGGGATACACCATATATAAGCTGAGCGCTATCAGACATGAGGATCTTTTGCGGCCTGCAACACACTGCGCCCAAAGGCGACATCCTCCTGACTTCTAACGTCCACCTGGTAGGACCTAGTAAACGTGTGTACCGAAGACCATGTTGCGGCCTTACAGATTTGAGCCAGGGAGGCCTGGTGATGCACTGCCCATGAAGTTCCAACTGCTCTCGTGGAGTGCGCTCTAACTTTGAACGGAGGCGGTCTCCTTCTCAAGCCATAAGCTTGCATAATGACCTGTCGAATCCACTTGGCTAAAGTAGATTTTGACGCTGCCTGACCCTTTCTGGGGCCTTCCGGCAGAATAAACAAAGTATCCGTTCTGCGAATCTGAGCAGTGGCTTTTAGATAAGCTTTAACTGCTCTTACTACATCCAAAGAATGCAATAACTTTTCCTCTACCGAAGTAGGTTTGGGGAAAAAAGAAGGAAGAACCACATCTTGGTTCAAATGAAACCTCGATACCACCTTAGGAAGAAAGGCTGGATGAGGACGTAACACTACTCTGTCCTTATGGATAACCAGATATGGCTCCTTACAGGACATAGCTGCTAATTCCGATACTCTTTTAGCCGAACAAATGGCTACTAGAAAAATCAATTTCCTGGTGAGAAGCACCAAGGAAATATGCTGTAATGGTTCAAATGGTTGTTTCTGTAGAACCGACAGAACCAAGTTTAGATCCCATGGACATATGGGAATATTAACCGGAGGACTAATACGCATCACTCCTTGTATAAAGGCTTTGACTAGTGAATGCGAAGCCAAGGGCCTTTGAAAAAATATTGACAAGGCCGAAATCTGACCCTTGATAGTACTCAAGGCAAGCTTCCTATCTACAGCCCACTGTAGGAAGTCCAGAATCCTACCTATTACATACTTATGTGGATGCCATTTCTTGGCCTCACACCACGCGATGTACGCCTTCCAGATTCTATAGTAGATCTGCCTGGATACCGGCTTCCTGGCATTGATCATGGTAGATACCATCGCATTAGAGAGCCCTCTCTTTTTTAGAATGTGGGCTTCAATAGCCAGGCCGTCAAACCTAGGGCTGGTAAGGAAGGGTGGTATATCGGTCCTTGCGAAAGCCGGACGACGTGGGAGAGTCCAAGGACTCCCCACTGAAATTTTACAATCTCCGCGTACCACGCTCTTCGGGGCCACGCTGGAGCCACCGGAATCACTGGTTTCTTTCTTCCCTGATTCTGCGGAGTAATCGAGGTAACCATTGTGGCGGTGTGAATGCATATATCAGCTTGAACTGATCCCAAGGGAACACTAGGGCATCCGAGCCGCAAGCTAGGGGATCCCTTGTCCGAGAGACAAACCTGTCCCCCTTTGCGTTGAATCTGGATGCTAGAAGATCTACATCCGATGTTCCCCACCGCTGACATATTGTCCAGAAAACCTCGGGGTGAAGGGACCCTTCCTCTGGGCCTAATTGCTGGCGACTTAGAAAGTCCGCCTTCCAATTCTCCACTCCTGGAATGAATACCGCAGATATGGCTGGGACATATTTTTCTGCCCATTTCAGGATGTAATTTACTTCCCTCTGGGCTGCACGACTCCTGGTGCCCCCCTGATGATTGATATATGCCACTGCTGTGGCATTGTCTGATTGCATTCTGACAGGGGACCCTTGGAGTTTGGATGTCCATGCTACTAGGGCATACCGGGCTGCTCGTATCTCTAAGAGATTGATGGGCAGGGCCTTTTCTGCATCCGACCATCTGCCCTGGAGAGACTATTGCTCCAGTACTGCTCCCCAGCCTATAAGGCTGGCATCTGTAGTGACCACCTTCCAAGAAATCGGACTGCAGGATTTCCTTTTTTCCAGATTCTGGGGAACCAACCACCAACGGAGGCTCTTGCGAACGGAAGGGGACAAGGACATTGTAAGTCTAGGGCCTGAACTTTTTTGTTCCAGGCTGACAGTATGGCCCCTTGCAAATTCCTTGAATGGAATTGACCGTAGGGTACTGCTTCGAATGATGCCACCATTTTTCCCAGCAGCCTCATATACAGGCGTATGGACGGCTGTCTTTTTTGTACCCACTAAGTGGATCAAATCTTTCAAAGACAACACCTTTCCTCGAGGCAAGAATATTTTTCTCTGGCCTGAATCCAACCTTAGCCCCAAGTATTCCAGACTTTTGACTGGTTTTTAGGGCTGACTTGTCTCGGTTGATAATCCAACCGTGAGATTCCAGATACTTGATCGTCTTGTGAACGACCACGTCTAGTTTTTTCACTGAGTGGTCTATCAGCAACAAGTCATCCAGATATGCCATTATCATTACACCTTGTGTTCTTAGATTGGCCAATAAAGGGCCAGAATTCTTCAATCAGATGGCTATGGGTAGAGCCTGTGTCTGTTTCCAAAAGAGCGGGATGCAGCTTTTTGCTGCTGTGATCAAGATGGGCAAGGTGAATCACCTATAAGTCTTACCAGAGAAACTGTGATGGTGCAAAAGGAACAGTGCAGGGTCTCTCGGGAGGACATGATTCATACATTTTTGGGTTATCAGTTGAACTTCCGACCAAAAAGATTGCAGTAAGCGGCAAGACCAGAAAATGTGAAGAAGGGAACCAGTCTCCTCTCCACATCTCTAACAGAGATCTGGACATTGAGGAAACATTTTATGAATCTTAACAAGTGTGTGATACCACCGGGTCAACACTTTGAAGCCCACTTCTTGGTGCTTAGCGCAAATAGATGTTTTGTAGGAGGACAAAACAATCCTCTCTATCTGTTTGTTCGTAAATCTAATCCCCAGGTCTCTTTCCCATTTGGAAATATGTGGAAGCCGAAAGGATGAAGGAGGAGACAGCATCAGCCCATAAGTCAAGGACACTGCATGACGCAGTGGAGCGTGCTCTTCGCATAAGCGCTCAAATGTAGTAAGGGGGGCGTATGAATGCATCCAGAGGGAAGCGATTCAATAAAGTGAGCCAACTGTATCTTTTGCCAAAACAAAAGACCTGCAAAGGCCCACTCCTCCATTATTTGTTGTCTAGTCGTCCATCAACCATTCACAATAAAGTTTATCAAATTAAATAATTGTCGTGACCTGACTGACCAGGGTATAACACACATATTGGACCTATATGAAGGTACAAGACACAAATCTGTGAACCAAATTATGACACAATACCACCTCACAAACGACAAGTTGTTCAAATGTCTGCAAATCACACATCTCCTACACTCCGCGGAAACACCAACCGTAGCACTTCCAAGCAAAGTCTGGCAATTCTTCTCCACAGCCAAATTAGATACGAAAGGCATATCATTCTTCTACAACATACTACAAGATAAACTAACCTTTCACAAGACTGTAGCAATGACAAAGTGGGAGGTAGACCTGGGTACCTCCTTCTCAGGAGATCAATGGAAACACACATTCAAAGAAGTACACAAAGCTTCCCACTGCGTAAAACACTGGGAATTAGCGATTAAAATGGCAAACAGGTGGCACTATACTCCGTTCAGGATAGCAAAGTTTTTTCCAGGAACATCACCTAGCTGTTGGAGAGAATGTGGTCAAACGGGGAATCTACTACATATGTTCTGGAACTGCCCAAATATTAAAAGCCTATGGAACCAAGTTTTCCAATTAATCTCATCTCTAACAGGCATAATCACGGCACCAGACCCCGCTTTAGCAATCTTACACTTAAACATTGATCACTTCCACCATAGCTTCAGACCAGTCATAACACACATTCTATTAGAAACACGCTCACTGATCCTACGTAACTGGAAATCTAGCAAGGCCATAAACTTATCTGATGTTACAACAGCGGTGCACAGGAACTACACATTTGAAAGACTGATCGCTATCAATTATTTGAAATGCTCAAATTTTGACAATTGTTGGTCTATCTGGCCCAAGAACTTATGAAATATTAAATAGATGCTTCAATGCACTGAATATTTACAAAATATGAACGTGTATATTGGAAACTGTGTATATTTTCTTATAATACATATATTGTTAAAATCTAAAATTCTCAATAAAAATTATTGATTTAAAAAAATTAAATAATTGTCTTGGGATCAAAAGTTACTAGCTTTTATTTATTAATGTTACTTGTCAAATGTTGGCATTCTATCTCACTAAGAGCTACATTAATGCTGCAATGTTAACTGTATTCCTAAAGGTTTAAAGACACTTTGTTTTATTAATGCACCCACCATCAACAAATTAAACAGTCTAACATTTTTAAAATAATGTTTACTAACATTCTAGCTTCTTAATAACAGATGTTTTGTGGATTTGCCCTGTTTGTTGCAAATCAGTATTGATTTCTGGATTATTTCCATTTAATATATGGGAAATATCTACTCGTACATTCTTTGCACCTGTTCACATATTACTCTTTCCAGCAGGGCTAACTTTGTTAAAACTGTCTTCTCTTATTTTGACATCTGGCTCATCTGATCCAAATCATTACTTGCATGCTAGTAATATTAAATTTAGATTTATCAAGCCAGGAGCTCAAAGCAACTGCTCTGAGCAAAACTCACATTTATTTGTACTTCTGCAGATGCAAACCATTAAATAGCACATTTGAAAACCAACATACCAACACATTGATAAGTTCTGTTATTTTATTTTTTTCCCTTTAAAACATGCTTTTCTTATGGAACATTTTCTCAAATCTAAATCCATTTTTTCCATTTCCTGTTTCCTATATTTTTCCACTTGCAAAATTAATTAATTAGTTGCTATATTTGTTAATGTATTACTTAGGTAGAAATTAGAGTGCTTGTGTAGGCAAAAGATGAGAACTTCCTCAGTAGATTGGAAAGAATTAGATAATTTTTGCTTACCCAAACTCTGTAATTATTACCAGAGGTGTGTTTTAGTTTTTGGAGCTTGTTTTACACTGTTAACTTAGCTATCCATTCCTGCCAATTACTGAACTCCCATTCTCCTAGGCCTGCTGCAGGTAGTGATATATAGATCTATTACAAAAGACTTATAGGGAGTGAAAGAACAGGCTTTAAGAAAACACTGCAGTCTATACAGAGAAGTGAGTTACACTGAGGTTGGATTCCAGAGGACAGGTACAGGCAGTAACCTTATTCGTTGTTTCTTTTTCTCTTAGCCTGGCCAAAGACAGGCAGATTTCATGCATAGAATGGTTTTCTGAGTATATGGTATCTGGTAATCTAATTTAGAGTTATAATACTGTACATAGTGATCTTCTTTGGTCAGCCAACGGCCAGTAACATTGTATGGCCTTTGAAAGCATCAGTTACTTCATTCCTAATTTTTCAGAATTTATGAGTAATAACGCCCCCTTGACAAGCTTAAAATGTGTAAATAGATTGCTCAATTTGGGCTGTGCACAGTTGAACTAAAATTAATGTTTAGAACGAACATTACAATATGTTAATGTATTTTATAGAGATGATTACAAGCCTGTTTTGTGCAAAGGCTACAGGACCTCTAAATAATCCAGCTCTAGTATTGTACTAACAACCATTTGTGTTCAGCCTATGACAACTCCTTTAATAAACTTAATAAATGCATTTTTGACATCAGGGATTTTATCTATTTTTTATGGTCCTTGGTGTTTGTTTGTGTAAAAACATATGTCTACAAGTCCTTTTTTTTTATAACTGAAAAGCAAAAATGCATTTATTTAAAAGTGCATTTGATTTGACAATTTGAACTGTTGGGGAACATGATATATACTGTATTTTGCTTTTGTGCAATGACTTTTACAACTGACCTTTAATTTACCTATACCTAAGACCCACGTGGCATTTATGGTCCCTCTAGCTTGACATGAATAATAAATTAAAAGGCTAGCTGTCAGCAATTCCACTCTCCAAGTATCTCCAGGCATTCTATAAGAGTTGTATATGTTATCCTTAAAAAATATTGTTGTATTCCAAGTATAAAAACCCATCTTCCCTCATAGAGTTTTCCTGGGAAGGCTGTGTACTACCATGCAAAACACTGAATGCAAAAAATGTGTTGTTGGTTATAGCTCTTGACAGAACAATTACACAGAAATGTAAAGATATTAGTGAAGTGCTGCTTTACTCACTTTCCTCAGGGTTGGGCGTAGTCTCTGCTAGATCCCATTATCCTCTGCACAAGCTCAGTGGATATTAATTCTAGCTCTTCCTGCCCTTCAGTCCTCAGAGGTACCATGCCATGAGACAACAGTGACTGGTCATGTGAGCAGTGATCAGGTGCTGGGCCTTTCATGGTTGTATTCTGTGAGCACAGGAGCATGCAACTTCCTTGTGACCCCCAATTATGGTGGATATTGTGCCTACCTGCTTTTGAATTAGGACTTTTAAGCGGGTGATCCCAGACCAAAGATTCCTCCAGCCTTACTTTTTTGGGGCCTGCCTGGGAATCCTAGTGACCCACTATTTACACTAACAGCTACAGTCAGCTTCCTAGTGAGAGAGGTGTTACAATCCCATTTCCAGGGAACTGCACGTAACTGTATTTGTTGTAACCTTTGCTAGACTGTTTTTTATTTTTTTTATTTGCATATGAACTCTTTTTGATTCTGTTATACGGTATTATGCTGCTGCCTAGTTTTCAAGTCTTGAAACTATTTCAATCATCCCTGTTATTGAGATAGTTTTATTGACTGTTATTCTTTGCTCAGCACTATTGGATATATTCCTACCATTCCGTCTGTAATTTTAATTAATTATTTTTACCTTAAATGTGTACACCTATAACAGATAAGCACTGGGCAGCTTAATCCATTATCAGATAATTAGATTTACTAGCATAAAAACACTAAAGTGATGTTTTTTTTTATTATTATTCAAACTTCTAAACAGCATTAACTGTTAAAACAGCATTTTCCTTTGTCTCAGAAAAAAAAAAAAAAAAAAAAAAAACTTCTACAGCTAGTGCATATTATTAATGTATATGAGAATGAAACGTATATGGAACAGTAAAACATATCCTCCCTAACTCAGATGGTAGCTTGGTTTTGTATTTAAACAATTAATTTAAGTCAGTTTATTCAACTTCTTTCCTTCACCACTGCATAAAAACAAGGATTTTAAGATAAAATATACTGTATATGTTTTTACAATTGATGCAATCTCCAACCAAACAGCTAAAATACATTTTAACCCATACACCTGAAAAAAAGCTGTACTTAATAAAGGGATATAAATGGATATGTGATATATTTTACCTGTCAAACAATTTCTAATTATCTACTGATAGTTTTGTGAATCAGCCACCTCTACCACACCACAAAGGCATCTTGTGATCACATTAACTTTATAATATATATGCTAAATAATATCACCACCTCCATCTTCACAAGATGTCTTTTGGACAATGAAGGAGATTCACTGTATCTATATGATCATGCCTGTTGTCCTATAGACTTGCAGACAATGTAAATGAACAGCTCTATGTAATACAATACAACTTAACTGGATCACATTGTGTGCCCACTCCTATCTATGCTCTGACCTATCAGGAATAGAGATGAGCCGAACACCCCCCATTCGGTTCGCACCAGAACCTTCGAACGGACCAAAAGTTCGCGCGAACGTTAGAACCCTATTAAATACAATGGACGCGAACGTTCAAAATCTAAAATGCTAATTATAACGACTAATATGCATGTTATTGTCCTAAAAAGGGTTTGGGGACCCGGGTTCTGCCCCAGGGAACATGTATCAATGCAAAACAAAGTTTTAAAAACGTCCGTTTTTCGGGAGCAGTCATTTTAATGATGCATAAAGTGAAAAAAAATAAGTAAAATATTCCTTTAAATATCGTACATGGGGGGTGTCTAAAGTATGCCTGTGAAGTGGCATGTGTTTCCTGTGTTTAGAACTGTCCCTGCACAAAATGACATTTCTAAAGGAAAAAAAGCCATTTAAAACTGCTTGCGGCTTTAATGTAATGTCTGGTCCCGGTAATATGGATGAAAATCTTTGAGAAAAATGGCATAGCTACCCCATCAATAATCAATAATTGTAATTACATGCCCCTGTAGAACAGGGGCTGAAAAATTGGGCCTTAGCCACTGGTGCCACAACACTGCAACCCCTCACAGATACTGTACTTGGAGCACAGCAATGAGCCCTGTTGCAAAGTATTGCATCAAAAATTGTAATTACACGCCCCTGTTAAACAGGGGCAGAAAAATTGGGCCTTAGGCACTGGTGCCACAACACTGCAACCCCTCACAGATACTGTACTTGGAGCACAGTAATAAGCCCTGTTGCAAAGTATTGCATCAAAAATTGTAATTACACGCCCCTGTTAAACAGGGGCAGAAAAATTGGGCCTTAGGCACTGGTGCCACAACACTGCAACCCCTCACAGATACTGTACTTGGAGCACAGTAATGAGCCCTGTTGCAAAGTATTGCATCAAAAATTGTAAATACACGCCCCTGTTAAACAGCGGCTGAAAAATTGGGCTTTAAGCACTGGTGCTGGTGCCACGACACTGCAACCTCTCCCAGATACTCTAGTTGGAGTGCAGGAATGAGCCCTGCTGCAAAGCATTGCATCAAAAATTGTAATTACATGCCCCTGTTAAACAGGGGCTGAAAAATTGGGCCTTAGCCACTGGTGGCGGCACCCAGAAACAAAAATGTTCTTCCAAGCTATCATCATGAATCGGATCATTGAGGAGGAGGAGGATAGTCAGTCAACATAACAGGACAGTCACTCAGCATCAGCATCAGTCTTGAAGGGATGTGACATTTGAAAATAAATTATTCTGTTATATCAGCTTCAGGTGCTTGGTAGCTGGTGGTGATCCAAGACTGGTTCATCTTTATGAAGGTCAGTCGATCAGCTGAGTCGGTGGACAGGCGCACCCTGTGATCCGTGACAAAGCATCCAGCAGCACTGAATGTGCGTTCCTAAAGAACGCTGGATGCAGGACAGGCCAGTAGCTCAATTGCATACTGTGCAAGCTCTGGCCAGTGATCCATTCTCAAGACCCAGTAAACGAGAGGATTTTCGGTGGGAAAGGTGTCCAAGTCTGACCTTGCCCCTAGGTATTCCTGCACCATGTATATCAGACGCTGGCGATGGTTGCTGGAACCGATCATACCTTGGGGCTGCGGAATAAAGAATTGCCTGAACGCATCAGTCAGACGGCCACCTTCCCCACCGCTCCTTCTTTGACTGACCGAAGCCTCAGCAACTTGTTGTCCAGGACCAGGAGTTTGTAACCTCCCAGTCTCTGGGAACGCGTTGCACAGACCTTTCTGCAAGGCCTCCCGGAGTTGTCTCATCCTCTGCTCCCTCTGCTCCAGTAAGATAAGGTCCGCAACCTTACCCTTGTACCGTGGATCAAGGAGAGTGGCCAGCCAGTAGACATGTGCAATTCGTTTCGTTCCGAATTCGTTTTTTTAACGAATTTCGACAAATTCATTAATTCGGAAATATCCGAATTAACGAAAACTCATTTAACGAATTTTAACGAATATTCGTAAATTCAAATTTACGAATGTACGAATTTACGAATATACGAATTTACCAATGCACGAATTTACGAATGTACAACTATCCGGAAATTCGTAAATTTGAATTTACGAATTTCCGAATATTCGTACATTCGTAAATTTGTACATTCGTACAATCGTAAATTAGTAAATTCGGAATTCTGAAATAATAATTAACTAATAACTTAACTATTACTAACTATTCAATTATAGGTATTGTAATTTCCTTCCAAATTTGGCTGTTAGTGAACTTAACGAAGTTACGAATTGTTTTCCGACATAATGAATGCCGTATCTAAATGAATGGAACGTAATGAATTAATAATAATAATAAATAACAATAATAATAATAAAAACGTTTTATTATTATTATTATTAATTTGTTTCGTTCCATTTGTTTAGATGCGGCATTTGTTATTTCAGGTTATGCGTAACTTCAGATAAATTTGTATTTGTTACGTTCGCTAACAACCAAATTTGAAAGGAAATTACAATACCTATAATTTAATAGTTATTTTTTCAGATTTTCAAATTTTCGGGTTTTCGAAAATATCGAATTTCCAAATTTCCGAAATTACGAATGTATAAATTTACGAATGTATAAATTTACGAATGTACGAATTTACGAATGTATAAATTTACGAATGTACAAATTTACGAATGTACAAATTTACGAATGTACAAATTTACGAATGTATAAATTTACGAATGTACAAATTTACGAATTTACGAATTGCGATCATAACGAATGACCCGAAAAACGAAAAAAAAAAAACCGAATGAAACGAAAACGAAAACTAACGAATTTTTTGGCAGTGCACATGTCTACCAGCCAGTAATGGTCCCTCTCCTTGATCCGAAGAATACGAGGATCCTTCCGCAGACTTTGCAGGATCATGGAGGCCATGCAGCGTAGGTCAGCTGAGGCATTCGGTCCGGAGTCCTCTGGGTCACTAAGGACGACATGATCCGCAGCCACCTCCTCCCAGCCACGTACAAGTCCACGTGTTTCTTGGGACTGTAAATCATCCCTAAAAGACTGCGGCTGTTGATGCTGAGTGCCAGGCTCCACCTCCATGCTAAAACAATCCTCCTCCTCCTCCTCGTCCTCTTCCTGTGGGATGGGTGGGACAGAAGGGACACTGTCTGGGTAAAGGGGGCCTTGAGAGGCAAGGAAGTCCTCCTCTTCCTGCCTCTGTTCTGCCTCAAGTGCCCTGTCCATTATTCCATGCAGCGTATGCTCGAACAGGTGGACAAGAGGTACAGTGTCACTGATGCATGCACTGTCACTGCTCACCTTCCTCGTGACCTCCTCTAATGGTGCCAGGACAGTGCATGCATCCCTGATCATTACCCACTGGCGTGGTGAAAAAAACCTGAGCTCCCCTGACCCTGTCCTGGTGCCGTAGTCGCACATGTACTCATTGATGGCCCTCTGCTGCATGTGCAGCCGGTGCAGCATGGCCAACGTTGAGTTCCACCTGGTGGGCATGTCACATATAAGGCGGTTCTTAGGCAGGTTCAACTCCTTTTGCAGCTCAGCCAGCCGAGCACTGGCATTATATGATCTGCGGAAATGCACACAGACTTTCCTGGCCTGCCTCAGGACATCCTGTAAGCCCTGGTACCTGCCCAAGAACCGCTGCACCACCAGGTTAAGGACGTGAGCCACACAGGGCACATGGGTCAGTTGTCCCTGTCGGAGGGCGGAGAGGAGGTTGGTGCCATTGTCGCAAACCACCATTCCTGCCTTAAGCTGGCGTGGCGTCAACCACCTCTCGGCCTGCCCCTGCAGAGCTGACAGAACCGCTGCCCCAGTGTGGCTCCTGTCCCCCAAACACACCAGCGCAAGCACGGCATGGCATCTTTTTGCCTGCGTACTTGCGTAGCCCCTTGAACGCCTACGGAGCACCGCTGGTTCCGAGGACAAAGCACAGGAGGAGGCCATGGAGAAAGAAGAAGAGGAGGGGGTGGAGGAGAGAGGTGTGTCACAACAACCAGTAGTAGCATTTTGGAGGCGTGGCGGCGGAACAACCTCCAACACTACTGCACCTTGTCCTGCATCCTTCCCAGCTGCCAAAAGAGTGACCCAATGGGCCGTGAAAGAAAGGTAACGTCCCTGTCCATGCCTGCTGGACCATGAGTCAGCGGTAATATGCACCTTACCGCTGACCGCCCTGTCCAGCGAGGCATGGACGTTGCCTTCCACATGCCGGTAGAGAGCCGGAATCGCCTTCCGTGAGAAAAAGTGACATTTGGGAACCTGCCACTGAGGAACCGCACATTGCATAAACTCACGGAAGGGGGCCGAGTCTACCAACTGAAAAGGCAGCAGTTGAAGTGCTAGCAATTTAGCCAAGCTAGCATTCAACTGCTGGGCATGTGGATGGCTGGGAGTGAACTTCTTTCGACGGTCCAGCAGCTGGGGCAGGGAAATTTGCCTGCTAGAATCGGACATCGGTGTACTGCTAGCAGAGTGCCCGCAACTACTTGGCTGTGACACACCTAATTCTACACCTTCATTCCTCTCAGTGCAGGTTTCAGAGAGGACTGAAGGTATAGTGGGGTTGGAGATCCCAGCTGATGCGGAGCAAGGAGAGGTCCGCTTTGTTCTTTGGTGTGGGTCTTTAAGGTAGGCTTGCCAACGAGCTGCATGGCAGGTCAACATATGTCTGATCAAGCATGTGGTGCCCAAGCGGCTGATGTTTTGGCCACGCGAGATAAGCTTGAGACATATGTTGCAAACAGCAGCGGTGCGATCTGATGCACTCGACTCAAAAAAGGCCCACACCAAAGAACTTTTGGAATAACGGGCAGAGGCAGCACCCTGCACAGGCAGAGCTCTGTGGTGTGATTCAGTCTGTGTGCTGCCCTTACGCTGGCCCCCGGAGGGCATCCTGCCTCGTTGGAGATGTGCCTCCTCCTCATCCTCCTCCTCCTCCTCTCTCCTATCAGGCACCCACGTGGAGTCAGTGACCTCATCATCCCCTCCCTCCTCATCACTGGAACCAATCTGGCAGTATGCTGCAGCTGCTGGAACATGACTGCCAGATTGGTGTCCTTCTTGAGCATCCCCTCTCTCTGCTCTCACACTACTGCCTTCCTCTAGTTGGGTATCATCTTCAGACCCTTCGAAATGCTGGGCATCCTCCTGGAGCATGTACCCAACACTGTACTCAAACAGTTCGGGGGACTCCTCAGGAGGACACGGTGGGTCTAGGGAAGGAGTGACTGATGATGACATTGAGGACGCTTTGGCAGCAGCTTTGCCAGTACCCTGAGCCTGGGTGAGAGAGGATGAGGAGGATGAGGAGGGTTTGGTCATCCACTCTACCAAGTAGGGATGAGCTTCGTGTTCGAGTCGAACATACGTTCGACTCGAACATCGGCTGTTCGATCGTTCGACGAAGATCGAACGATTTGGGCCGTTCGCGCCAAATTCGAGTGACGCAAACGGCCCACAATGCACTACGCCATCGCAGTGTCATCCAGGCGCTGTGATTGGCCAAGCATGCACTGTGACCCCGCATGCTTGGCCAATCACAGCGCCGGCAGCGAGGAGAGCAATGATTGGCCACAGGCAGGATGCCTGTGGCCAATTATTGCTGAGGGTGTTTAGTACACGCCCCACACTATAAAAGGCCGCCAGCACGGCGGCCTAGTGTAGTGTGTTCCGGAGCAGGGAAAGAGCAGCATAGGCAGGGACAGTGACATTTATTTCTTTCTTGCTTAACCTGGATTCCTTTAGTTTAGGGAAAGAGAAGGATAGGTAGGGAGAGTGTCAGTGTGTTTTACTGTTCGAGTCCTTGTTTCTAGGGACAGGGAAGGACAGTGAGTGAATTCTCCTTGTGCTATAGTGTGCTTTAAAAAAACATTTTTTCTAGGGACAGAAAACTCTAGGTAGGGAGAGTGTCAGTTTCTTTCACTGTGCAAGTCCTTGTTTCTAGGGACAGGGAAGGACAGTGAGTGAATTCTCCTTGTGCTATAGTGTGCTTTAAAAAAACATTTTTTCTAGGGACAGAAAACTCTAGGTAGGGAGAGTGTCAGTTTCTTTCACTGTGCAAGTCCTTGTTTCTAGGGACAGGGAAGGACAGTGAGTGAATTCTCCTTGTGCTATAGTGTGCTTTAAAAAAAAAATTTTCTAGGGACAGAAAACTCTAGGTAGGGAGAGTGTCAGTTTCTTTCACTGTGCAAGTCCTTGTTTCTAGGGACAGGGAAGGACAGTGAGTGAATTCTCCTTGTGCTATAGTGTGCTTTAAAAAAACATTTTTTCTAGGGACAGAAAACTCTAGGTAGGGAGAGTGTCAGTTTCTTTCACTGTGCAAGTCCTTGTTTCTAGGGACAGGGAAGGACAGTGAGTGAATTCTCCTTGTGCTATAGTGTGCTTTAAAAAAACATTTTTTCTAGGGACAGAAAACTCTAGGTAGGGAGAGTGTCAGTTTCTTTCACTGTGCAAGTCCTTGTTTCTAGGGACAGGGAAGGACAGTGAGTGAATTCTCCTTGTGCTATAGTGTGCTTTAAAAAAACATTTTTTCTAGGGACAGAAAACTCTAGGTAGGGAGAGTGTCAGTTTCTTTCACTGTGCAAGTCCTTGTTTCTAGGGACAGGGAAGGACAGTGAGTGAATTCTCCTTGTGCTATAGTGTGCTTTAAAAAACATTTTTTCTAGGGACAGAAAACTCTAGGTAGGGAGAGTGTCAGTTTCTTTCACTGTGCAAGTCCTTGTTTCTAGCGACAGGGAAGGACAGTGAGTGAATTCTCCTTGTGCTATAGTGTGCTTTAAAAAAACATTTTTTCTAGGGACAGAAAACTCTAGGTAGGGAGAGTGTCAGTTTCTTTCACTGTGCAAGTCCTTGTTTCTAGGGACAGGGAAGGACAGTGAGTGAATTCTCCTTGTGCTATAGTGTGCTTTAAAAAAACATTTTTTCTAGGGACAGTAAACTCTAGGTAGGGAGAGTGTCAGTTTCTTTCACTGTGCAAGTCCTTGTTTCTAGGGACAGGGAAGGACAGTGAGTGAATTCTCCTTGTGCTATAGTGTGCTTTAAAAAAACATTTTTTCTAGGGACAGAAAACTCTAGGTAGGGAGAGTGTCAGTTTCTTTCACTGTGCAAGTCCTTGTTTCTAGGGACAGGGAAGGACAGTGAGTGAATTCTCCTTGTGCTATAGTGTGCTTTAAAAAAACATTTTTTCTAGGGACAGAAAACTCTAGGTAGGGAGAGTGTCAGTTTCTTTCACTGTGCAAGTCCTTGTTTCTAGGGACAGGGAAGGACAGTGAGTGAATTCTCCTTGTGCTATAGTGTGCTTTAAAAAAACATTTTTTCTAGGGACAGAAAACTCTAGGTAGGGAGAGTGTCAGTTTCTTTCACTGTGCAAGTCCTTGTTTCTAGGGACAGGGAAGGACAGTGAGTGAATTCTCCTTGTGCTATAGTGTGCTTTAAAAAAACATTTTTTCTAGGGACAGAAAACTCTAGGTAGTGTGACAGCAGGAAGGTAAAGTCACCTGGTTGCATCCAGGGGGGTAGATATATTTCGCCCAGATTCAGGCTTTACGCCGACTTATACAACTAGGTGGAGAGTTGTATAAGCCCAGCTGAGGCTAGTGGGTTCATGGATGACTCATACCTCTAGGGAGAGTGTGGGGCGTCGTGCAGACAGGGAGTTGATGAGACCAGCTGAAGCTTATCAGCTCATTTAGGCCTCTATAAGAACTCCCAGCTTCATTAGATGTTTGCTCATGCCTGGACCCAGACCTGTGTGGACTGTCTAGGGAGAGTGAACCCCTGTGCGGTGAGACAAAGCCTGTGTGGCTATTTGCTTGGACATTTAAAACCAGGGACTTAGGGACTAGGACAGCACTAGGCTGATCCCAGTTGTTAGTTAGGAAACCTGTATGTTTAGTCAGAGGTCAAGTTGACCAGGATTTATTTTGTTTATGTTTCTTTTTCTTTGCTGTGTTTTGTCACTGTAAATAGAAAATAAACCGCACCTTTTTGATTTTGAAAACCACAACCTCCGTTTGCTGGGCCTGTTTTTGTGTGGGGAGCCCACCTCGGGGGTCACACACACCCGCTGCCGAGCCAACCCCCTCACAGTTGGTGGAGAATGCGGGCAGTTTTTTTTTAAGCCAGCATGGAGGAGATACTGAAGCAGCTGGCTCTAGCAAATGCCAATCAACAGCAGACAAATGCAGGTTTGCAAAAGAACTTCGCAGCCCAGCAGCAAGCTCATCAACAGAGCCTTGCAGCCCAGCAGCAGACAAACGCAACTTTGCAACAGAGTCTGGAGGCTCAGCAACAAGCCCAGCAGCAATCTGAGGCCCGCTTCATAGACCTGTTGCAGAAGCAAGAGCAGAGACTACAACAACAGATGGAAGCAGTAATGCAGCAACGTCCGCAGACCAGTGAGGAAAGCCGTCCCACTAATACCGCGTCCTTTGGGGTGAGTCGTTTATTGACAAAAATGACTGGAGAGGATGATCCAGAGGTATTTTTGACCACATTTGAAAGGACCGCTGAAAGAGAAAAGTGGCCTGAGGAGCAGTGGGCTGGACTGGTGGCTCCTCTGTTAACTGGTGAATCGCAGAAAGCTTACTATGACCTAGAGCCTAACCAAGCAAAAGACTATGTGATGCTAAAAGCTGAAATATTGGCAAGGCTGGGTGTCACGCAGGCTGTCCGGGCTCAGCGTGTGCATAACTGGACTTTCCAGCTTGGAAAACCCCCCCGGTCTCAAATGTATGATCTCATTCACCTGAGCAGAAAGTGGCTACAGCCAGAGACTTTGTCCGCACCAAAGATTGTGGAACGTGTTGTAATGGATCGGTTTTTGAGAGCTCTTCCTACTGCCATCCAAAAGTGGGTAAGCCATGGAGACCCAGAGACGGACGATGGTCTTGTGGATCATGTGGAGAAATACTTGGCTACAGAGAACCTGACGGCCTCTTCCAGAGACACTCGGACTTTCCACCCTAAGACCAGACCATCCCCAGGGGCGGATAAGAGGATTCCAAGGGGTGAGGGTGGAGAGAGTGAGAGGGTGGGAGCTCTACCCCAAGTTTGGCGAGAACAGCCTGGGAAATCAGCGGCTCAAGAGGCCGCAAGAAGGATCGTTTGCTACCGCTGCCGGCAAGCGGGACATATTGCAGCCAATTGCCCGGTTGTGGAGGAACCCATGCAGTGTGACTTTCTGACGGGCAGACGTCAGTCGCTGTGTGCGACAGTCGCATGCACTGCCATTCGAGGAACTGAGAAACATTTATGCAAAATGTGTGTTAATGGTAGAAATGTTGTGGTATTGCTGGATTCAGGTAGCCTTGTGACCCTGATAAAGGCTGAGTTAGTTAAAACAGAGGTCTCTGGGAATAGCAAGGTAGCTGTTATTTGTGTGCATGGGGACACCCGAGAGTATCCAGTGACTACAGTGTGTTTCGAGACCCCCAAAGGTACCCTCTCTCATCCAGTGGGCTTAGTATCTCAGTTACCGCATGACGCCATTGTGGGAAGGGATTTTCCGAAGTTCTGGGAACTGTGGGATGATCCTGAGCCCCCCACTGGTGCCCCTATGTACCAGGAATGTGATAGCCAAAACTCCCCTGAGAGTGGTGAGGACTCTCCGGAATTTCCCTTATCAGTATTGGCAGGGGAGACTCAAGAAACTGGAGAGGAGCCCACCTCCTCAGACGAAAACCTACCGTCTGTGGAGTTTTCTGATCTTGAGGTTCACAGGGAAAACTTTGCCACAGAACAGTTGAAAGACCCCGCCCTAATAAAGGCACGGGAAAACGTAGTGAAAATAGATGGCGAGTTAGTGAACCCAGATAATACCTGCACTTACCCATACTTCAGCGTAGAGAAGGACCTACTGTATCGGGTGGCAAAAAGGGCAGAAGAAACCGTTGAGCAGCTTGTGGTGCCCAAACCTTACAGGAAGTTGGTGTTGGAGTTGGCCCATGGGCACATTCTTGGAGGTCATCTGGGGACAGAGAAAACCCGAGAGAGGGTATTACAGAGATTCTATTGGCCGGGGGTGATGAAGGACATAGAAAATTATTGTTCCTCCTGCCCTGTGTGTCAGAGGTCGGCCCCGATGCCACATTTCCGTAGCCCGCTGGTCCCTCTACCCATCATTGAGGTCCCGTTTGAGAGGATCGCCATGGATTTGGTAGGTCCTATAATCAAGTCCGCTAGGGGGCACCAGTACATATTAGTTATAATGGACTATGCCACCCGTTATCCAGAAGCGATCCCTCTCCGAAATACCTCGGCCAAAACCATAGCCAAAGAGCTATCTCTTGTGTTTAGCCGGGTGGGTATTTGTAAAGAACTGCTTACGGACCAAGGTACACCCTTTATGTCCCGGGTTATGAAGGAGCTGTGTAAATTGTTCAAAGTGACGCAATTACGTACATCTGTGTATCACCCCCAAACCGATGGGCTGGTTGAAAGATTCAACAAAACCCTAAAACAAATGTTGAAGAAAGTGGTGGATAGAGATGGAAAGGATTGGGACTGTCTACTTCCTTATCTGATGTTTGCTATTAGGGAGGTGCCCCAATCCTCTACGGGATTCTCCCCCTTTGAGTTATTGTATGGGAGACACCCAAGAGGGCTGTTGGATATTGCCAAGGAAACTTGGGAAAGTGAGAGTTCTCCCCACAGGAGTGTGATTGAGCATGTCGCCCTGATGCAAGACCGAATTGCACAGGTAATGCCCATCGTGAAGGAACATTTGGCCCAAGCGCAGTTAGCACAGCAGAGAGTGTACAACCGTGGAGCCAAGACCCGTACCTTTTCCCCGGGGGATAGGATACTGGTACTTGTCCCTACGGTTGAAAGTAAATTCCTTGCCAAATGGCAAGGCCCCTACGAGATAATGGAAAAAGTGAGCGAAGTGAATTACAAGGTCAGACAACCAGGAAGGCGAAAGCCCGAACAGATCTATCACGTTAATCTGTTGAAAGCCTGGAGGGATAGAGAGTCCCTAGTCGCAGACACTTGGTCACCAGCTCAAACTGGTTGCGTGATTCCTGAGGTTGGAATAGCAGCCACCTTGTCACAACCCCAACAACAGGAGGTTAAGGAGTTTGTGCTTCGCAACAAGGAGGTATTCTCTGAGCTGCCGGGACAAACATCTGGGGTAGAGCATGACATCATTACCCCGCCCGGTGAAAGGGTGAAGTTAAAACCCTATCGGATCCCAGAGGCCCGACGGGAGGCAATACGGGAGGAAGTACAGAAAATGCTGAACTTAGGGGTGATAGAGGAGTCCCAAAGTGATTGGTCTAGTCCCATTGTGTTGGTGCCTAAACCGGATGGGAGCTGGCGATTTTGTAACGATTTTCGTCAGTTGAACAAAGTTACAAAATTTGACACCTACCCCATGCCACGTATAGATGAGTTGATCGACCGGCTGGGAACAGCCCGATACATGACGACTCTTGACCTCACAAAAGGGTATTGGCAAATCCCCCTGGCCAAGTCGGCCAAAGAGAAAACCGCATTTGTAACCCCAGACGGGGCGTTCCAATATAAAAGAATGCCGTTCGGGTTACAGAATGCGCCGGCCACATTCCAGCGGAAAATGGACCAGATGCTGAGGCCCCATCGGAAGTATGCTGCGGCTTACCTGGATGACGTAATTGTCCATAGCACAGATTGGGCCTCACATCTGCCAAAAGTGCAAGCAGTCCTGGACTCTGTTCGGGAAGCGGGGTTTACGGCTAACCCCAAGAAGTGTACCATTGGGCAGGAGGAGGCCAAATATCTTGGGTACACCATTGGGAGGGGAGTAATAAAACCCCAACTCAACAAAGTCGAGGCCATCCAGAGTTGGCCACGTCCCAACAGCAAGAAGCAGGTACGAGCCTTTCTGGGAATCGCTGGGTATTATCGGCGATTCATTCCCCACTTTGCTTCTAAGGCTGTGCCCCTAACCAACCTGACGAAGGGGAAAGGGTCGGTCATGATTAAATGGACCCCCGAGGCTGAGGCAGCATTCCAATTCTTGAAACAAGCCTTATGTAGCCAGCCAGTGTTGTACTCACCCGACTTCTCTAAAGACTTTGTCGTACAAAGTGATGCGTCAGATGTGGGGTTAGGAGCAGTATTGTCCCAGGTCTGGAACGGGGAAGAGCACCCAGTCATTTACCTCAGCAGGAAGTTGAAGTCCCATGAGGTAAATTACGCCACCGTTGAAAAGGAGTGTTTAGCGGTGAAGTGGGCTCTAGATTCCCTTCGGTACTACCTGCTAGGTAGGCACTTTGACTTGGTTACGGATCACGCTCCGTTAAAGTGGATGGCTCAAAACAAGGAAACAAATAGAAGAGTGAATAGGTGGTTCCTGGCCCTCCAGGAATTCAACTTCACAGTAAAGCATCGCCCTGGCGTTCAAATGGGGAATGTGGATGCTTTGTCTCGAGTACATAAATGCCTGATTGCTGGTGTTCCAACCCCGAGGTTAAAACAAGAGGGGGGGTATGTGACAGCAGGAAGGTAAAGTCACCTGGTTGCATCCAGGGGGGTAGATATATTTCGCCCAGATTCAGGCTTTACGCCGACTTATACAACTAGGTGGAGAGTTGTATAAGCCCAGCTGAGGCTAGTGGGTTCATGGATGACTCATACCTCTAGGGAGAGTGTGGGGCGTCGTGCAGACAGGGAGTTGATGAGACCAGCTGAAGCTTGTCAGCTCATTTAGGCCTCTATAAGAACTCCCAGCTTCATTAGATGTTTGCTCATGCCTGGACCCAGACCTGTGTGGACTGTCTAGGGAGAGTGAACCCCTGTGCGGTGAGACAAAGCCTGTGTGGCTATTTGCTTGGACATTTAAAACCAGGGACTTAGGGACTAGGACAGCACTAGGCTGATCCCAGTTGTTAGTTAGGAAACCTGTATGTTTAGTCAGAGGTCAAGTTGACCAGGATTTATTTTGTTTATGTTTCTTTTTCTTTGCTGTGTTTTGTCACTGTAAATAGAAAATAAACCGCACCTTTTTGATTTTGAAAACCACAACCTCCGTTTGCTGGGCCTGTTTTTGTGTGGGGAGCCCACCTCGGGGGTCACACACACCCGCTGCCGAGCCAACCCCCTCACAGTAGGGAGAGTGTCAGTTTCTTTCACTGTGCAAGTCCTTGTTTCTAGGGACAGGGAAGGACAGTGAGTGAATTCTCCTTGTGCTATAGTGTGCTTTAAAAAAAACATTTTTTCTAGGGACAGAAAACTCTAGGTAGGGAGAGTGTCAGTTTCTTTCACTGTGCAAGTCCTTGTTTCTAGGGACAGGGAAGGACAGTGAGTGAATTCTCCTTGTGCTATAGTGTGCTTTAAAAAAACATTTTTTCTAGGGACAGAAAACTCTAGGTAGGGAGAGTGTCAGTTTCTTTCACTGTGCGAGTCCTTGTTTCTAGGGACAAAGAAGGAAAGTGAGGGGAATTCTCCTTGTGCTATAGTGTGCTAAAGCATTCCTCATCAACCATCTTTGAAATCCTTGTTTTTTGGACAGTCAGGGAAATTGTCGTTGTGCTATTCTGTGCAAAAGCAATCATCCTCAACCATATTTAGAAATCCTTAAGTAAAGGGACAGAGAAGGACACCTGAAGGTAGCCCTCATTGCTTTTTTCCCATCTCCCTGCAGGCCATCTATTAGAATGTCTGGAAGGCAAACAAGGAGAGGCAGACAGTCAGGAGGCAATAAAAGAGGGCAAGCAGGCTCTGTGTCTGGGGGCAACAGTGCTGGTCGTGGACGCGGTGCATTGTCATCAGCACATGGCCATGGGACACGCTTGTCCTTCTTTTCGGCAGCTGGACATGTTGAGCCACATCATGCCGAAGACTTGGTAGAGTGGATGACCAAGCCCTCCTCCTCCTCCTCATCCTCTCTCACCCAGGCTCAGGGTACTGGCAAAGCAGCTGCCAAAGCGTCCTCTTCCCTGGTATCAATGTCAGACTTATCATGAGTCACTCCTTCCCTAGACCCACCATGTCCTCCTCCTGAGGAGTTCCCCGAACTGTTTGAGCACAGTGTTGGGTACATGCTCCAGGAGGATGCCCAGCGTTTCGAAGGGTCTGATGATGAAACCCAGCTACAGGAAGGCAGTAGGGTGAGAGCAGACAGAGGGGATGCTCAAGAAGGACACCAATCTGGCAGTCATGTTCCAGCAGCTGCAGCATACTGCCAGATTGGCTCCAGTGATGAGGAGGGAGGGGATGATGAGGTCACTGACTCCACGTGGGTGCCTAATAGGAGAGAGGAGGAGGAGGAGGATGAGGAGGAGGCACATCTCCAACGAGGCAGGATGCCCTTTGGTGGCCAGCGTAAGGGCAGTACACCGACGGAATCACACCGCAAAGCTCCGCCTGTGCAGGGCGCTGCCTCTGCCCGTCATTCAAAAAGTTCCTTGGTGTGGGCCTTTTTTGAGGCTAGTGCATCAGATCGCACAGCTGCTGTTTGCAACATATGTCTCAAGCGTATATCGCGTGGCCAAAACATCAGCTGCTTGGGTACCACATGCCTGACCAGACATATGTTGACCTGCCATGCAGCTCGTTGGCAAGCCTACCTCAAAGACCCACACCAAAGAACAAAGCGGACCTCTCCTTGCACCGCATCAGCTGGGATCTCCAACCCCACTATAACTTCAGTCCTCTCTGAAACATGCACTGAGAGGAATGAAGGTGTAGAATTAGGTGTGTCACAGCCAAGTACTTGCGGCCACTCTGCTAGCAGTACACCAACGTCCGATTCTAGCAGGCAAATTTCCCTGCCCCAGCTGCTGGACCGTCGAAAGAAGTTCACTCCCAGCCATCCACATGCCCAGCGGTTGAATGCTAGCTTGGCTAAATTGCTAGCGCTTCAACTGCTGCCTTTTCAGTTGGTAGACTCGGCCCCCTTCCGTGAGTTTGTGCAATGTGCGGTTCCTCAGTGGCAGGTTCCCAAACGCCACTTTTTCTCACGGAAGGCTATTCCGGCTCTCTACCGGCATGTGGAAGGCAATGTCTTGGCCTCGCTGGACAGGGCGGTCAGCGGTAAGGTGCATATTACCGCTGACTCATGGTCCAGCAGGCATGGACAGGGACGTTACCTTTCTTTCACGGCCCATTGGGTCACTCTTTTGGCAGCTGGGAAGGATGCAGGACAAGGTGCAGTAGTGTTGGAGGTTGTCCCACCGCCACGCCTCCAAAATGCTACTACTGGTTGTGACACACCTCTCTCCTCCACCCCCTCCTCTTCTTCTTCCTCCATGGCCTCTTCCTGTGGTTTGTCCTATGAACCAGCGGTGCTCCGTAGCCGTTCACGGGGCTACGCAAGTACGCAGGCAAAAAGATGCCATGCCGTGCTTGCGCTGGTGTGTTTGGGGGACAGAAGCCACACTGGGGCAGAGGTCCTGTCTGCTCTGCAGGGCCAGGCCGAGAGGTGGTTGACGCCACGCCAGCTTAAGCCAGGAATGGTGGTTTGCGACAATGGCACCAACCTCCTCTCCGCCCTTCGACAGGGACAACTGACCCATGTGCCCTGTGTGGCTCACGTCCTTAACCTGGTGGTGCAGCGGTTCTTGGGCAGGTACCCGGGCTTACAGGATGTCCTGAGGCAGGCCAGGAAAGTCTGTGTGCATTTCCGCAGATCTTATAATGCCAGTGCTCGCCTGGCTGAGCTGCAAAAGGAGTTTAACCTGCCCAAGAACCGCCTTATATGTGACATGCCCACCAGGTGGAACTCAACGTTGGCCATGCTGCAGCGGCTGCACACGCAGCAGAGGGCCATCAATGAGTACCTGTGCGACTACGGCACCAGGACAGGGTCAGGGGAGCTTGTTTTTTTTTCTACACGCCAGTGGGGCATGATCAGGGATGCATGCACTGTCCTGGCACCATTTGAGGAGGCCACGAGGATGGTGAGCAGTGACAGTGCATGCATCAGTGACACTGTACCTCTTGTCCACCTGTTGGAGCACACGCTGCGTGGAATAATGGACAGGGCACTTGAGGCAGAACAGAGGCAGGAAGAGGAGGACTTCCTTGCCTCTCAAGGCCCCCTTTACCCAGACAGTGTTCCTTCTGTCCCACCCATCGCACAGGAAGAGGAGGAGGAGGAGGAGGAGGAGGAGGAGGAGGATTGTGTCAGCATGGAGGTGGAGGCTGGCACTCAGCATCATCAGCAGCAGTCTTTTAGGGATGATTTACAGTCCCAAGAAACCAGTGGACTTGTACGTGGCTGGGAGGAGGTGACTGCGGATCATGTCATCCTTAGTGACCCAGAGGACTCCGGAGCGAATGCCTCAGCAAACCTACGCTGCATGGCCTCCCTGATCCTGCAAAGTCTGCGGAAGGATCCTCGTATTCTTCGGATCAAGGAGAGGGACCATTACTGGCTGGCCACTCTCCTTGATCCACGGTACAAGGGTAAGGTTGCGGACCTTATGTTACCGTCGCAGAGGGAGCAGAGGATGAGACAACTCCGGGAGGCCTTGCAGAAAGGTCTGTGCAACGCGTTCCCAGAGACTGGGAGGTTACAAACTCCTGGTCCTGGACAACGAGTTGCTGAGGCTTCGGCCAGTCAAAGAAGGAGCGGTGGGGAAGGTGGCCGTCTGACCGATGCGTTCAGACAATTCTTTAGTCCGCAGCCCCAAAGTATGATCGGTTCCAGCAACCATCGCCAGCGTCTGATAAACATGGTGCAGGAATATCTAGGGGCAAGGTCAGACTTGGACACCTTCCCCACCGAAAATCCTCTGGCTTACTGGGTCTTGAGGATGGATCACTGGCCAGAGCTTGCACAGTATGCAATTGAGCTACTGGCCTGTCCTGCATCCAGCGTTCTTTCGGAACGCACATTCAGTGCTGCTGGAGGATTTGTCACGGATCACAGGGTGCGCCTGTCCACCGACTCGGTTGATCGACTGACTTTCATCAAGATGAACCAGTCTTGGATCACCACCAGCTACCACACACCTGATGCTGATATAACAGACTAATTGATTTTAACATGTCACATCCCTTCAAGACTGATGCTGATGCTGAGTGCCTGTGCTGTTATGTTGACTGGCTATCCTCCTCCTCCGAGTCCTCAATGATACGATTGATGATGATAGCTTGGAAGATCATTTTTGTTTATGGGTGCCGCCACCAGTGGCTAAGGCCCAATTTTTCAGCCCCTGTTTTACAGGGGCGTGTAATTAAAAAATTTTTAGCAATAATTTGCCATAGGGCTCATTGCTGTGCTCCAAGTACAGTATCTGTGAGGGGTTGGAGTGTTGTGGCACCAGTGCCTAAGGCCCAATTTTTCAGCCCCTGTTTAACAGGGGCGTGTCATTACAATTTTTGAAGCAATACTTTGCAACAGGGCTCATTGCTGTGCTCCAAGTACAGTATCTGTGAGGGGTTGTAGTGTTGTGCCACCAGTGCCTAAGGCCCAATTTTTCAGCCCCTGTTTAACAGGGGCGTGTCATTACAATTTTTGAAGCAATACTTTGCAACAGGGCTCATTGCTGTGCTCCAAGTACAGTATCTGTGAGGGGTTGTAGTGTTGTGCCACCAGTGCCTAAGGCCCAATTTTTCAGCCCCTGTTCAACAGGGGCATGCAATTACAATTCTTGATGTAATAATTCACAGCAGGGCCCATTGCTGCACCCACCAAGAGTAACTCTGAGGGCTTACAGTGTTGTGGCAACGCCACCACCACCACCACCACGAAAGGCCCAATTTTTCAGCCCCTGTTCAAAAGGGGCATGTAATTACAATTCTTGATCTAATAATTCACAGCAGGGCCCATTGCTGCACCCACCAAGAGTAACTCTGAGGGCTTACAGTGTTGTGGCAACGCCACCACCACCACCACCACGAAAGGCCCAATTTTTCAGCCCCTGTTCAAAAGGGGCATGTAATTACAATTCTTGATCTAATAATTCACAGCAGGGCCCATTGCTGCACCCACCAAGAGTAACTCTGAGGGCTTACAGTGTTGTGGCAACGCCACCACCACCACCACCACGAAAGGCCCAATTTTTCAGCCCCTGTTCAAAAGGGGCATGTAATTACAATTCTTGATGTAATAATTCACAGCAGGGCCCATTGCTGCACCCACCAAGAGTAACTCTGAGGGCTTACAGTGTTGTGGCAACGCCACCACCACCACCACCACGAAAGGCCCAATTTTTCAGCCCCTGTTCAAAAGGGGCATGTAATTACAATTCTTGATCTAATAATTCACAGCAGGGCCCATTCCTGCACCCACCAAGAGTAAGTCTGAGGGCTTACAGTGTTGTGGCAACGCCACCACCACCACCACCACGAAAGGCCCAATTTTTCAGCCCCTGTTCAAAAGGGGCATGTAATTACAATTCTTGATCTAATAATTCACAGCAGGGCCCATTCCTGCACCCACCAAGAGTAACTCTGAGGGCTTACAGTGTTGTGGCAACACCACCACCACCACCACCACCACGAAAGGCCCAATTTTTCAGCCCCTGTTCAACAGGGGCATGCAATTACAATTCTTGATCTAATAATTCACAGCAGGGCCCATTGCTGCACCCACCAAGAGTAACTGTCAGGGCTTACAGTGTTGTGGCACCAGCACCACCATCAAAGCCCCAATTTTTACTACCACTGTTCAACAATTATATGTAATTAAAATTCCTGATATAATAGTTGACAGCAGGGCGTTCCAGCACCAACCAAGAGTAACTGTGAGTGCTTACAGTGTTGTGCCAACACCAACAACTAAGGGGCCTATTTCTGCAGAGTATATACGGCAGGTCCCTACTTTCAAACATCCAACTTACAAACGACTCCTACTTGCAAACGCAAGAAGACAACAGGAAGTGAGAGGAAATCTACCCCTAGGAAGGAAAATTCTCTCCTGTAAGAATAAATATGGGAGAAAGGTGTCTCCTCTGTACTGATGCTTTATCAGCAATCCTTGTTTCAAGAAAAACACCACATTTCAAAAACAGTTGACATTGGGACGGAAAGTGAGGTGAAATGTTCTGAACAGGGGCACAGACAGCAAAACAAATGTTACAGGGGTGATAACCCTTACCTATGTTTTCCAAAAAGTTTAAAAATAGATTTTTGGGCTGGAGCTACACTTCAACAATGTACCTGTTCAAAATTACAAACAGATTCTACATAAGAACAAACCTACAGTCCCTGTCTTGTATGCACCGCCTGTATACGGCTGTTCAGAGTATATAGGGCCTTTTTTATTTTATGTGCGGGGTTCCCCTTAATATACATACAAGACCCAAAGGGGCTGGTAATGGGCTGGGGTAGGGGGGGGGGTCATGGGGTAGCTATGCCATTTTTCTTAAAGATTTTCATCCATATTACCGGGACCAGACATTACATTAAAGCCGCAAGCAGTTTTAAATGGCTTTTTTTTCCTTTAGAAGTGTCATTTTGTGCAGGGACAGTTCTAAACACGGGAAACACGTGGCACTTCACAGGCATACTTTAGACACCCCCCAGGTACGATATTTAAAGGAATATTTGACTTTTTTTTTTTCACTTTATGCATCATTAAAATGACTGCTCCCGAAAAACGACCGTTTTTAAAACTTCTTTTTGCATTGATACATGTCCCCTGGTGCAGAACCCGGGTTCCCAAACCCTTTTTAGGACAATAACATGCATAATAGTTGTTATAATTAGCACTTTAGAATTCGAACGTTCGCATCCATTGTATTTAATAGGGTTCTAATGTTCGTACGAACTTTCGGTCCGTTCGCGGGTTCTGGTGCGAACCGAACCCGGGGGTGTTCGGCTCATCACTACTACCAAGTCTTCGGCATGATGCGGCTCAACACGTCCAGCTGCCGTAAATAAGGACAAGCGTGTCCCATGGCCACGTGCTGATGATGATGCACCGCGTCCACGACCAGCACTGTTGTCTCTAGACACAGAGCCTGCTTGCCCTCTTTTATTGGCTCCTGACTGTCTGCCTCTCCTTGTTTGCCTTCCAGACATTCTAAAGGCCTGCAGGGAGATGGGAAAACCAGCAATAAGGGGTAGCTTCAGGTGTATATTTTGCAAGAAGCACACTACGCCTGCTGTAAGTGCTGCAGATGCCTGCCTGTGTTACACAACAGAAAAACACAGCAATAAGGGCTAGCTTCTAGTGTATATTTTGCAAGAAGCACACTGCGCCTGCTGTAAGTGCTGCAGATGCCTGTTAGTGTAACACAAAAGAAAAAAAAACTACGAGCAATAAGGGGTAGCTTCAGGTGTATAATGTGCAGGAGGCACACTACGCCCGCTGTAAGTGCTGCAGATGCCTGCCTGTGTTACACAACAGGAAAACACAGCAATAAGGCCTAGCTTCAGGTGTATATTTTGCAGGAGGCACACTACGCCTGCTGTAAGTGCTGCAGATGCCTGCCTGTGTTACACAATAGGAAAACACAGCAATAAGGCCTAGCTTCAGGTGTATATTTTGCAGGAGGCACACTACGCCTGCTATAACTGCTGCAGATGCCTGCCTGTGTTACACAACAGGAAAACACAGCAATAAGGGCTAGCTTCAGGTGTATACTGTGCAGGAGGCTTAGCAAAAATATCACTGACACTGTCCCCTGCCTATCCTTCTCTCTCCCTGCACACAAGGTTTAGCAGAATATCACTGACACTGTCCCTGCCTATCCTTCTCTCTCCCTGCACACAAGGTTTAGCAGAATATCACGGAAACTATCCCTGTTTATCCTTCTCTCCCCCTGCACACAAGGTTTAGCAGAATATCACTGACAATGTCCTTGCCTATCCTTCTCTCTCCCTACACATACGGTAAATGAACAAATATCACTAACACTGTCCCTGCCTATCCTTCTCTCTCCCTGAACCGGAACACACTACACAAGGCCGCCGCGCTGGCGGCCTTTTATAGTGTGGGGCGTGTACTAAACCCCCCTGAGCTATAATTGGCCACAGGCATCCTGCCTGTGGCCAATTATGGCTCTCCTCGCTGCCGGCGCTGGGATTGGCCAAGCATGCGGGGTCACAGTGCATGCTTGGCCAATCACAGCGCTGGGATTGCACTGCGATGGCGCAGTGTATTGTGGGCCATTCGCGTCACTCGATTTTGGCGCGAACGGCCCAAAACGTTCGATCTTCGTCAAACGATCGAACAGCCGATGTTCGAGTCGAACGTATGTTCGACTCGAACACCGAGCTCATCCCTAATCAGGAAGTATAAAAAATAACTAAAATGAAAGCAGGGTACTAACAATAGTAGTAAGAATAAATATATATTATTTAATTCACTTGATATTACCAAATGAAGCTCTTTGTGATGTTGTAATCAGCTTATAAGCCAGGGGACAGTGTTCGATTCAAAAGATATTGTGGGGATTTACTAAAACTGGTGCACTCAGAATCTGGTGCAGCTCTGCATGGTAGCCAATCAGCTACTAATCTCAGCTTGTTCAATTAAGCTTTGGCAATAAAACCTGAAAGCTGATTGGTTTCTACGCAGAAGTGAGGCTGATTTTGCACTCTTCAGCTTTAGTAAATAAACCCCATGGTCACCTCCCCCCCCCCAATTCTATCCAGCGTACCATGAATCGGTTTTGCAAATAGGAGGATTTTCATGTTTTACTTGCTGCTGTTAATCTGTTAATTAACCCTATTAGGCCCAGTGATTGCATTTCAAACTGCATCCATTGGATCTTTCTCTGGCAAAACCTCACAGAAAGCTCATTTGAACAATAACAAAGACAGAGTTAACACATATGACTTGGTTTTTATGAATGGCAGTTGACTAAAGGAGATGTAATGATCTTACTAGGTTTCTTTTAATTACACAATGCACTGTTAGAAAATTGTTAGGCTAAAATTTGTACATTTAGTACATTGATGCTCATATATGGCCTACAATTAATAATACAGAGAGCCTGCATGTTTAAAGCTCTGTGGACAACAGATATTATGCTGCAGATCTGGAATGGTCTTTAGAAAAGTGTATATTTTTCTTTGTTATTTCTATGAAAAATATGTTAATAATGGTGCTATGAAATCCTTGGTGAATTCAAACTGACTGAACAAACAGTAAAAGATCAGACAAACTGTCAGCGTACAGGATTTGTATAATCCAATAGATTTTAACAAGAAAAACAAGAACAAAGAATACTGTACCAGTAATCCATGAAGGTTCACCCAATTTTTTTTTAAAACATCTTGGGCACGCAGACCCAAAGCAAATAACAAGTACATCAAGTTGTCAAACTGTATTTTGATATCCGATGCTGCTAAGATCATATTATACAGATGTCAGGGCAAGTTTAAAGCATGGTCTATATAACATAACTGAACAAAGCCCAAAAAGAAAACCTATAAAAAAGGTTAAATTAAAATAAAACAAAAGCATGAAAAAAAGACAGTGAGATGCTCAGCTTACCCCTCACACGGAAAGGAAATAAGGCCATATTTTTGAGCCCATGTTGACCATTTAAAGCCAAAGGAGGAAAATGTATCTGAAGTTGTCTATAGAGCATACTGGATTTTGAAATTATGTGCTGATCTCTAATGGCTTCTAACTGGCAAAAAATATCCTACTGAGAATTAAGAATTTGTATCTGAGAAAGAATTGGGCCAGGGGTGTCAAACTGTGGCCATCCAGCTGTTGCTGAACTACAAGTCCCATGAGGCACTGCAAGACTGACAGTTACAAGCATGACTCCCAAAGGCAGAGGCATGATGGTACTTGTAGTTCCACTAAAGCTGCAGGGCTTCAGTTTGACATCCCTGAATTAGGCCAAATTAAGCATGGGATGCACTGTGACATAATTCAACATAATATTACCATTAAAATTGTAATGCTGATATCGATGAATTTCAAGTGTTTAGTTATCAGGAAAAAGTTGTGTGTCATGACAGCTTCCTATACCAAATCTGCTCCCTATATACTTCCTGAAAATTTCAATGATAACTTCAAGGAGAAATCCAGCCTAAGCTTTTTAGGCTGGGCCTCTCCTTTGGGTCACAGGAGTGCAATTCATTTTGCCCTCCTGTGACCTGTTTTCAGCGTTCTGAAGTCTGCTCTCTGCTGATGTCACTGGAATCAGTCCAGGCACCACGTCATCCCAACTTCCCAACTTAGGAAGTCTGGATCCGCCAGCTGCCTGGACTGATGGCAGTCCCAGCCTCTCAGCGAGATGCTGAGACAACCACTCCCCACCCCTCCGCAGCTCAGCGTGCCAATGAGCGTGGATGAGCAGAGCAGGAGAGATGCTGACAGGCAGCAGTTCTCTGCTCTAGGAGGTGAGAGAACCGAGCCATCTGCAATGTTCGGTGGCTCGGTTCTCAGTGAAGAGGTGACGGGGGACAGATGCAGCATCCACCTAGGCAAGTATGAATACCACTTCCCGCCCGGCCTATAGCAGCGTGACAGCCGGGCGGTGGTTCTGTTATCCTGACTGGGCGTCATATGATGTCCAGCAGGATAACATGCCGGCGCACGCCCACGGGGGTGCACAGCATGGCGATCGCTAGTGCGGCGTGTCAGTCTGACACGCCGCATCTCCAATCGTGGTAAGGAGCCTCTTACAGAGGCTTCTTACCACGTGATCAGCTGTGACCAATCACATCTGATCATTGCGTGTACCAGGAAGTGCCGGTAAATGGCATTCCTCGGTTCGCACTGACAGGAAGAACTGATCGGCAGCTCTTCCTGTCAGAGGGGGTCTGTGCTGATAATCAGCACATTGATTATCAGCACAGCCCCCATCAGATGTGCCCATGAACTGCCAATCAGTGCCCAACCGCTGCCAGTCAGTGCCCCCTCAATAAAGTTCCTCAGTGCCAATCAAAGTGCCAATCGGTGCCCACCACAGTGCCAATACGAGCCCACAACAGTGCCAATTAGTGCCCATCACAGTTCCAATCAGTGCCCAGAAGTAACACCTGTCAGTATCTCATCATCAGTGCTGCCCATCACTGCCATCTATTGGTGTCCATCGGTGCCATCTGTCAGTGCCAATCAGCGCTGCCTATCAGTGCCGCCTGTCAGTGCCCATCAGTGCCACCTCTCAGGTCACATCAGTGCCACCTGTCAGTGTCCATCACTGCCATCTGTCAGTGCCCATCTGTGCCACCTAACAGTGCGTTGGTGGAGGTGGATTCCCCCACGTGCAGCGCCTGCTATCGCCCTTACCCATACAGCGATTTGCAGGAATGAACCACTTTGCCGACGTATATCGGCGTGAGTCAGTCGGAAAGTGGTTGTCATGGACGTATGCCTCTGGTACCCACAACAAGGCTCAGGCACATCCCCGCTGGTAGGCTTCCAAGTATAAACAGAAGCTTCCCATTGTGCATGCGCCATTCGCACATGCGCGCACCAATCGCGCGCGCACGGTGACGCTGCCTTGGCGCCCAGTGGCCTTTAAAAGGGGCTTCTCCTGTCCAGACTCTTGCTGTCTGATCTGCAGTTATCCTGTGACCTGATCCTGAACTTGCACCTGCTGTTACTCTGACCCGGCTTCCTGACCTTGCTGCTATCTCCAGTCCTGACCTTTGGCTTCCTAGACCCAATCCTGCTCATCTGTCTGCCTGATCCTCTGTTGCCTGATCCAGCCTGAACTTGACCCTCCGCTGCCTGACGCTTCTGCCTGTATCTGATCCGCTGTGCATGACCTGGCTCGTCTGACCTTTCTCCTGCCTGCTGCTTGTATCCGTATCTACCGGCATCCTCGGCTACCTGCATCGTATCCGTGCAGGAGACGAGTGGAAGACGGCCTTCCATATGAGATTCGGCCACTATGAATATTTAGTGATGCCCTTTGGCCTGTGCAATGCCCCTGCTACCTTCCAGCACTTTGTAAATGATATCTTCAGAGACTGGTTAGATATCTTCGTAATTTTTTATCTTGACGATATCCTGATCTTCTCCACTTCTCTAGATCAGCACCGGAAACATGTAAAGATGGTACTCTGCTGACTCCGTCAGCACGGGTTATATGCTAATCCAGAGAAATGTGAGTTTGAGCGGCAGAGTATCCAGTTCTTGGGCCTGGTGATTTCCACGGAAGGGTTCAAGATGGTTCCACAAAAGGTCACAGCTGTTCTGGACTGGCCTGCACCCTCAGATGAAAAGATTCATTAAGGAATTTTCTGCAATCATTGCCCCCATCACTCAGCTAACAAAACAGAACATTCGTTTTCAATGGAACTCTGAGGCTCAGACTGCTTTTGCAACTCTGAAGGGACTTTTTACTTCTGCTCCCATCCTGAGCCACCCATACCCCTCTCTACCCTACCTACTTGAGGTAGATGCTTCAGAAACAGCGGTAGGGGCAGTCATTTCCCAGCGCCAAGGCCTCAAGGATCTCATGCATCCCGTTGCTTTCTTCTCTCGTAAGTCTACCCCTGCCGAAAGAAATTACGATGTGGGAGATCTGGAACTTTTGGCCATTAAGGCCGCGCTTGAGGAATGGCGGTATCTCTTAGAGGGCGCAGCACATCCCATTCTTATTTACACGGATCATAAGAATCTGGAATACTTGAGATCCGCCAAGCGCCTGAAGCCGCGTCAAGCACGGTGGGCGCTGTTCTTTTCCAGATTTTCCTTCCACATCACCTACCGGCCAGGATCAAGGAACACTAAGCCAGACGCCCTCTCCCGTATGTTTGACGATCCCAAGGATGCCTCAGTCCCAGATACTATCCTATCTGAGGGTAACTTTCTGCTCATTCAGACAGATCTGATGTCCAGCCTAAAACAAGCCTCGGCAGGAATGCCCAGTCCACCAGGAGTGTCCCTGACACCCAGAGATGGGTTGCTTTGGAAGGACAATCAAATTTTTGTGCCAGCAAGTTTCCAGACAAAGGTTCTGAACCTATGCCACGACCATCCTCTGGCTGGCCATTTCGGGGTCCACAAGACCCTTGACCTGATTTAGCGTATGTTCTGGTGGCCAAAGGACTACGTGAAATCATGTACTGTTTGTACCCAAAGCAAATCTGCTAGAACCAAGTCCTGGGGTCTTCTCAGACCACTACCAATTCCCGACAGACCCTGGAGCATGATAGCCATGGACTTTATAGTCGAACTACCCCCATCCGAAGGACATACAGCCATCTTTGTTGTAGTCGACCGCCTTTCCAAGATGGCCCACTTCATACCTCTGAAAAGTACGCCTTCTGCCATGGAGACCGCCCAGGTGTTCATCCGGGAGATCATAAGATTACATGGAGTACCAACCAACATTGTATCTGACAGGGGGGTTCAGTTCACCTCCCGCTTTTGGAAAGCACTATGCCAGGCCCTGAAGATTGAGCTATCCATGTCATCTGCTTACCATCCTCAGACTAATGGACAAGCCGAGAGGACGAACCAGACCCTTGAGCAGTACATACGCTGTTTCACCACGTTTGTCCAGGACTATTGGGTAGCACTATTGCCGTTGGCAGAATTTGCCTTCAACAATGCCAGCCATTCTGTCACGGGTCAGTCCCCATTTTTCATGCCCTGTTTTCCTGCCTAACATTATCCCTGAGTCTCCGGTTCCAGCGGTACAGAGTATTGTTGACTTCCTGGGTCGCAACAATAAACTGCTACAAGAGACTATGGCCAAGGCACAGGCAATGAATAAGAGAGTTTATGACAGGAAGAGAAGAGGCGAATTGCACCTCCAACCTGGCGACCAAGTGTGGTTGTCTACTACCAACCTCAGAATGGCTTGTCCCTGGAAGAAACTGCCACCCAAGTTTATCGGACCTTTCCCAGTCAAGAGGAAACTGAACGAAGTCTCCTATGAACTTGTCTTACCTGATTCACTTAGGATCCACCCCGTGTTCCACGTGTCCCTGCTGAAACCCACAGTACCAGACCCCTTCCCAAACAGGGGATTGGGGCCACCTGAACCTGTAATGGTTGATGGGGACGAGGAATATCAGGTGGAGGCTGTCGTAGACTGCAGAAGGAGAGGTAATCGACTGCAATACTTGATCAAGTGGAGGGGGTACGGACCAGAGGAGAACTCTTGGGAACCCGAGCAGAATGTGCATGCCCAAGAGCTGATCCAGGCCTTCTTCCGCAGCCACCCTCAAAAAATAGTCCTTTTGGGCACCCGGAGGTTGCCCATAAGGGGGGGGCAATGTCATGGACGTATGCCTCTGGTACCCACAACAAGGCTCAGGCACATCCCCGCTGGTAGGCTTCCAAGTGTAAACAGAAGCTTTCCATTGCGCATGCGCCATTCGCGCATGCGCGCGTGCACGGTGATGCTGCCTTGGCGCCCAGTGGCCTTTAAAAGGGGCTTCTCCTGTCCAGACTCTTGCTGTCTGATCTGCAGTTATCCTGTGACCTGATCCTGAACTTGCACCTGCTGTTACTCTGACCCGGCTTCCTGACCTTGCTGCTATCTCCAGTCCTGACCTTTGGCTTCCTAGACCCAGTCCTGCTCATCTGTCTGCCTGATCCTCTGTTGCCTGATCCAGCCTGAACTTGACCCTCCGCTGCCTGACGCTTCTGCCTGTATCTGATCCGCTGTGCATGACCTGGCTCGTCTGACTTTTCTCCTGCTTGCTGCTTGTATCCGTATCTACCGGCATCCTCGGCTACCTGCATCAGCTGATCTGCACCTTCCAGCCGCATCCCCAGCTACCTGCACCCGCTGGCCTGCATCACCTGACCTGCATCTTCAGCTGTCCATAGCGGGCTTCTCATCTAGTCCAGGAGAACCTAACAGGCACTCATACCCCACTGTGCTCCTTCGGCCACTGTCCCAACTCCAGTGACCTGGGAACCAGGGCTGTACGAGAGGTCTCCCTCTGCACGTCAGGCTCACCTCCAAGGTACATGTCAGTGGTAATCCTGCTGAAGTTCCTGTCCATATGCACTACAGTGATAATAAGATGCATGTGTTTTTTCATAATGCACATTTCCTACATTTTGCTGGCTGCAAATGTTTTTTCCCTGTTTTTTTTTTTTTTTAAAGCAGAATTTCTATGAAAATGTGGAGAGTCTGCTTTATAAAAGCACTGGATCCCCAAAGTCAAATCACCTGCAAACATGATTTTAAAATAAACTTAAAAAAACCCTGGGCCCCAGGTACATGTGACATTACCTTGTTGCCTCCTTGGATAGCATGTAACTGAAATCCTGTGAGAATACACTCATGCTCATTGAAGAGGTGTATTATCAGAGGATTTCAAGTGCCCAGCTATCCTAGGAGCAGCAAGGCAGGAGTGGGACACAATGATGTCACCCATGCCTCCCAGAATATTTTTTTTTCATGAAAGGTAGTGATTAAAATAGGTTTTCCAAGTCATATTATCATGCTAAAGTTTATATGAGATTTAGTGGTTAAATTTACATCTACTTATGCAAACTGCCCTGTCTGTGTGCACAGATCTGTACACCCAAAAATTATTTTAAGAACCAATATTTTTCCAACAACCGATAGATAGCTAACTCTTCAGTTGTCAATACCTACTACTCTTTTTCTGTTAATTGGGATATTTTCCCTTTTTTGTTCAGAGTTCTAGTCCAGATGAAGAGAGTGTTTTTGAAGGGCCTAGAATAATGAGTATAATAGATTTAAACAATACCATAGGGTAGATTCCCTTTTGATACAATGCTTTGATGTCCTGTGCAAAAATATAGGGGAAGCCTAAACCTAGATGGAGACAAAAGGGAGCTATCAACAGTAGACACAGAGAAGAGGAATGCCTAGGTAATTACAGAATGCCCAATTCAGAAATCAAGAACTGTCCAATGAAGTTTCCAGAGGCTCTGAAATGCAAGTATGTGGAAAGTTTATAAGTGTTCAGGTAAGATAAGATGAGGGTAGCTAATGCTGATAATTTATAGGTGTATGTTACCTCTCTCTGGAAGAACTAGACACAAGAGTTTCCCAAAAGAACAGCTTTGGCCTCATAGTAGAGACACAGCCCCAAATTGCAACAAGTGCAATTCAAACTTTTTTCCGAAGTTCGGCCGAAGTTTGGCCGAACCCGTCGAACCCGAACATCCAGGTGTCCGCTCAACTCTGCAGAGAACACCTATTCCTGAGGAGCGCACTTGTTGCAATTTGGGGCTGTGTCTCTACTATGAGGCCAAAGCTGTTCTTTTGGGAAACTCTTGCGTCTAGTTCTTCCAGAGAGAGGTGACATACACCTATAAATTATCAGCATTAGCTACCCTTATCTTATCTTACCTGAACACTTATAAACTTTCCACATACTTGCATTTCAGAGCCTCTGGAAACTTCATTGGACAGTTCTTGATTTCTGAATTGGGCATTCTGTAATTACCTAGGCGTAATATTTATCCCAACTAAACAGTATATGAGAACACTAACTCCACAACTTTTAAATGCTGCAAAGTACCAAATTGCTATACACTGGCAAGAATCGGAACGACCTAGCTTGAAGGGATGGTGCCATAAAATCGATGATATCTACAGAGTGGAATATCTAAAGTTTAGGGAGGGGGAGGAAATGGAGCAGTTCGAAAAAAAATGTCGGGAATGGGTAATTTATAAACATACTATGGGATACGCAGAGTTGCTGGGAGCGTAATGGGTATATATGTGTGTGTATGCGTATGCGCGTATTGTATGGGCATACATATATATAGAGATACGTGGCTATATAAATTTATATAGTTTATATAAATTATATAACAAAACTTAACACAGAAATGATATAGATTTTATATGAGAGAGAGGCAAGATTAGGAGAAGAAAATGAAAAGGTTAAAGAGGGAGCAATAGAAGGGAGGGTAACCATTGAGGGGAGATCCGGGGAGGGGGGCGGGGTTGGGAGCAATGTTTTATTATCTCTCTGTGAAATATTAGGCTTTTGTACATTTTGATATTATGTTATGAGATATGAAAATTAATAAAGACATTTAAAAAAAAAAAAAAAGCATTGAACTTAATTTTTCTCGGCTCTTCGGAGTGTTTTACGTCACAGCGTTTGGGACGGTTGGATTTTTGACTGATGGTGTGTAGGCAAGACTGATGGAAGTCAGCTTCATCAGATTTCCGATGGAAAAATCCATCGGATTTTATTCCATCGGAAATCCGATCGTGTGTACAGGGCATTAGCCAAACGCTTGTGACTCAGAATGAGGTTTGGTTCTCTATAAAAGGTGACGAGTCATTACGCTGCCCGTTCCCCATTGACAACATCACGTATGATGAAATGCGTCTGGAGGAGGGTACGTGCTGACGTCACTACGCTGTGTACTAGGAGGACGGGCTTCTGATTGTTTGCCGGCCGGCTTTTGATTTTAAACATGCCAACTTTTAACGTACTTATGTAAGTGTAATACTTCTTTATTTATTAAATTGGTTAGACTGTATTACGCTATGGTCAGTCTTTTTTTCTGGGTCAATTGCTGGGCTCACGGCCACAGACTTTATAGACGGTGACAGGGGGAGATCTACAGCCATCCATCCTGTGCTACTGGGCTATTTGGTCATTGACCATCCGTGCAAGCTAAAGGCCTTGGCTGGGCTATAGCCACATGCCTTTGTTGCTTGGAATCCGATAAGCAGGTTTTCCTTAAGGTGGCGGGGCACTTTTTCGTTTGAAGTCACTGTGGTGCCATTGAGAAGAGGATTCATTTACTTAATATTGATCAATGATATGCCGTTTTAACAAAATAAATCTGTGTATTGATTGGGACTTTGTAGCGCAGTTTCTCTTTTCCTTTATCTATTATTGTGTGTATCTCACTTCAAGCTTCTGCTTTGTTTTTATTTATTTGATTTAATTTATTTTATTCATATTTTTCTTGATAGACCCCTAGCACGGTTTCTTTGCCTATTAACAAACCTATTAGTGCTGGAAAAAAAATCTGGTGTAAAAGTAAATCATATTGGGGTGCTGCTGTTGTAATTAAGCCAAGTTTAATTTAAATGTAAGAAAAAAAATACACATCCAAAATATGTAATGCCAGAATAAGGTGTCACTGAAAGTCACACTGTTCCATTACACCACTTCAAGCTTCAAGGCATCCACAAGCATGTACCTTAAAAAAAAATATTTATACCCCTTGAAATTTTCCACATTTTGTTATGTTACAACCAAAAATGTAAATGTATTTTATTAGGATTTTATGTGATAGACCAACATAAAGTGGCACATAATTGTGAAGTGGAAGGAAAATGATAAATGGTTTTCAATTTTGTTTACAAATAAATATGTGAAAAGTGTGGCATGCATTTGTATTCAGCCCCACTGAGTCAATACTTTGTAGAACTACCTTTCGCTGCAATTACAGCTGCAAGTCTTTTTGAGGATGTCTTTACCAGCTTTGCACATCTAGCGAGTGAAATTTTTGCCCATTCTTCTTTTCAAAATAGCTCAAGCTCTGTCAGATTGGATGGAGAGCGTCTGTGAACAGCAATTTTCAAGTCTTGCCACAGATTCTGAATTGGATTTAGGTCAGGACATTGACTGGGCCATTTTAACACATGAATATGCTTTGTTCTAAACAATTCCATATGTTTCAGGTCTTTGTCCAGCTGGAAGATGAACCTCCACCCCAGTCTCAATTTTTTTACAGACTCTGACAGGTTTTCTTCTAAGATTACCCTGTATGTGGCTCGATCCATCTTCCCATTAACTCTGACCAGCTTCCCTGTCCCTGCTGAAGAAAAACATCTCCACATTTATGATGATGCCACCACCATGTTTCACAGTGGGGATGATATGTGCAGTCTTAGATTTCTACCACACATAGCATTTTGCTTTAAGGTCAAAAAGTAAAAATTTGGTCTAATCTAACCAGAGCACATTCTTCCACATGTTTGCTGTGTCCCTTTTGTGGCTTCTCACAAACTGCAAATGGGACTTCTTATGGCTTTCTTTCAACAATGGCTTTCTTCTTGCCACTCTTCCATAAAGGCCAGCTTTGTGGAGTGCACACCTAATAGTTGTCTGGTGGACAGATTCTCCCTCCTGAGCTGTGGATCTCTGCAGCTCTTCCAGAGTTACCATGGGCCTCTTGGCTGTTTCTCTGAATAATGCTCCACTTGCCTGGCTTGTCAGTTTAGGTGGACGGCCATGTCTTGGTAGGTTTGCAGTTGTGCCATACTCTTTCCATTTTTGGATGATGGATTGAACAGTGCTCCATGAGATGTTAAAAGCTTGGGATATTTTTTCATAACCTAACTCTGCTTTAAACTTCCCCACAACTTAATCTTTGACCTGTCTTGTGTGTTCCTTGGCCTTCATGATGCTGTTTGTTCACTAAGGTTCTCTAACAAATCTCTGAGGGCTTCACAGAACAGCTGTGTGTATACTGAGATTAAATGACACACAGGTGAACTCTTTTTACTAATTAGGTGACATCTGAAGGCAATTGGTTACACTCGATTTTAGTAAGGGGTATCAGAGTAAAGGGGGCTGAATAGAAATGCACGCCACACTTTTTGGATATTTATTTGTAAAAAATTTGGAAAACCATTTATAATTTTTCTTCCACTTCACAATTATGTGCCACTTTGTGTTGGTCTATCACATAAAATTCCCAATAAAATACCTTTTTTGGTTGTACTATAGCAAAATGTGGAAAATTTCAAGGGGTATGAATACTTTTTCAAGGCACTGTAATTATAATAATAGGAGTTTTCCCATATCACCCTCAAAGTCACAATAAGGACTCTCTCCCCACTGTATGGCATTTTTCATTTACATTTTTTTATTTGGTTTGTTAAACACCCCTATGGCATGCCTTTTTTGACAATAGCTTGCCTATTAGCCACACCATTGTTCCTAATTTTTACTGACAGTCTACTGACTGGAATGGTACCATCTGATTGGAGAAAAGACAATGTTGCACCAACATTTAAAAAAGGGCAAAAATACATCCCTGGGAATTACAGACCAGTTAGCCTAACATCAATAGTATGCAAGCTCTTTGGAGTGGATGATAAGGCACTATATACAAGATTTTATTAATGAAAACTTTATCATTAGCAGTAATCAGCATGGATTCATGAAGAATCGTTCTTGCCAAACCAATCTATTAACCTTCTATGAGGAGGTGAGCTGCCATCTAGATAAAGGGAGGCCCGTAGATGTGGTGTATCTGGATTTTTCAAAAGCATTTGATACAGTTCCCCATAAACATTTATTGTACAAAGTAAGGTCCATTGGCATGGACCATAGGGTGAGTACGTGGATTGAAAACTGGCTACAAGGGTGAACTCAGAGGGTAGTGATAAATGGGGAGTGCTTGGCATGGTCAGGGGGGGGGAGTGAGGTCCCCCAGGATTCTGTCCTGGGATTAATCCTATTTAATTTGTCCATAAACGACCTGGAGGTTGGGGTAAACAGTTCAATCTCTGTATTTGTGGATGATACTAAACTAATCAGGACAATAACTCTGCAGAATGAGAAAACCTTGCATGTAGATCTGAACAAATTAATGGGGTGGGCAACTACAGGTTTAATGTGGAAAAAATAAAAATAATGCATTTGGATGGCAAAAATATGAATTCAAACTACTCACTGGGGGGAGAACCTCTGGGGGAATCAAGGATGGAAAAGGACCTGGGGGTCCAAGTAGATGATAGGCTCAGTAAAGGCATGCAATGCCAAGCTTCTGAGAACAAAGCAAACAGAATATTGGCATGCATTACAAAGGGGATTAACTCAAGAGATAAAGCAATAATTCTCCCACTCCACAAGACTCTGGTCCAGCCCCATTTGGAGTATGCTGTCCAGTTCTGGGCACCAGTCCTCGGGAAGGATGTGCTGGAAATGGAAAAAGTACAGAAAAGGGCAACAAAACTAATAAAGGGACTGGAGGACATTAGTTATGAAGTAAGGTTACAAGCACTGAACTTATTCTCTCTGGAGAAGAGACGCTTAAGAGGGGATATGACTTCAATTTTCAAATACCATACTGGTGACCAGGGATGAGCCGAACACCCCCCTGTTCGGTTCGCACCAGAACCTGCGAACAGACAAAATGTTTGTGTAAACTTTAGAACCCTATTATATACAATGGACTCGAACGTTCGAAATCTAAAGTGTTAATTATAAAGGCTAATATGCAAGTTATTGTCCTAAAAAGTGTTTGGGGACCTGGGTCCTGCCCCAGGGGACATGTATCAATGCAAAAAGAAGTTTTAAAAACGGACGTTTTTTCGGGAGCAGTGATTTTAATAATGCTTAAAATGAAAAAATAAAAGTGAAATATTCCTTTAAATTTCGTACCTGGGGGGTGTGTATGATATGCATGTGAAGTCGCGCATGTTTCCCGTGCTTAGAACTGTCCCTGCAAAAAATGTCATTTTTGAAAGAAAAAAATGCATTTAAAACTGACTCGCGGCTATTAATGAATTGTCTGCTCCCGGCAATACATACAAAAGTCATTGATAAAAAAAATAAAAAAAGCGTGGGGGTTCCCCAGAATTCATTTACCAGGCCCTTCAGGTCTGGAATGGATATTAAGGGGAACCCCGCCGCAAATTTAAAAAAAAATTGACGTGGGGTTCCCCCAAATATCCATTCCAGGCCCTTCAGATCTGGCATGGATTTTAAGGGGAACTCCACCCCAAATAAAAAAAAAATGGCGTGGAGTCCCCCTAAAAATCCATACCAGACCCCTTATCCGAGCACGCAACCTGACCGGCCGCAGGGGAAAAGGGGGGGACGAGAGAGCGGCCCCCCTCCCTCCTGAACCATACCAAGCCACATGCCCTCAACATGGGGAGGATGTCCCCATGTTGATGGAGACAAGGGCCTCATCCCCACAACCCTTGCCCGGTGGTTGTGGGGGTCTGCGGGCGGGGGGCTTATCGGAATCTGGAAGACCCCTTTAACAAAGGGGACCCCCAGATCCCGCCCCCCCCTATGTGAATTGGTAAGGGGTACATTGTACCCCTACCATTTCATGAAGAAAGCGTAAAAAAATGTTTAAAAAAAAACACAAACACCTTGAAAAAGTCCTTTATTTAAAAAAAAAAAAAAAAAAACATTCCAGCGGTGAAATTCAGTGTCCCGCGGCGATCCCAATGTCCAGCGCTGTCCTTCATTGGTTGTGCCTGAGCGGACCTGATGGGGAACTCCCTCTCAGTATTTTAAATGTATAGACCCGCCCCTTCTAAAGTTCCCTATCAGGTCCGCTCAGCGGACCAGATGCGGAACATGAGAAGGGGCGGGTCTATACATGTATTACCAAAGTGAGAGCAGTCCCCCATCAGGTCCGCCCCCTCGGTATGTCGGACCCGCCTACGTCATTGGCTTGAGCGGGGAACTTCCTTCACTATGTAAATTTAAATTACACAGTGAAGGAAGTTCCCCACTCAAGACAATGACGTAGGCGGGTCCGACATACCGAGGGGGCGGACCTGATGGGGAACTGCTCTCACTTTGGTAATACATGTATAGACCCGCCCCTTCTCATGTTCCGCATCTGGTCTGCTGAGCGGACCTGATGGGGAACTTTAGAAGGGGCGGGTCTATACATTTAAAATACTGAGAGGGAGTTCCCCATCAGGTCCGCTCAGGCACAACCAATGAAGGACAGCGCTGGACATCGGGATCGCCGCGGGACACTGGATTTCACCGCTGGAATGTTTTTTTTTTTTTTAAATAAAGGACTTTTTCAAGGTGTTTGTGTGTTTTTTTTAAAAAAAATTACGCTTTCTTCGTGAAATGGTAGGGGTACAATGTACCCCTTACCAATTCACACAGGGGGGGCCGGGATCTGGGGGTCCCCTTTGTTAAAGGGGTCTTCCAGATTCCGATAAGCCCCCCGCCCGCAGACCCCCACAACCACCGGGCAAGGGTTGTGGGGATGAGGCCCTTGTCCCCATCAACATGGGGACATCCTTCCCATGTTGAGGGCATGTGGCTTTGTACGGTTCAGGAGGGAGGGGGGCCGCTCTCTCGTCCCCCCCTTTTCCCCTGCGGCCGGCCAGGTTGCGTGCTCGGATAAGGGGTCTGGTATGGATTTTTAGGGGGACTCCACGCCATTTTTTTTTAAAATTTGGGGTGGAGTTCCCCTTAAAATCCATGCCAGATCTGAAGGGCCTGGAATGGATATTTGGGGGAACCCCACGTCAATTTTTTTTTTAATTTGCGGCGGGGTTCCCCTTAATATCCATTCCAGACCTGAAGGGCCTGGTAATTGAATTCTGGGGAACCCCCACGCTTTTTTTTTATTTTTTATCAATGACTTTTGTATGTATTGCCGGGAGCCGACAATTCATTAATAGCCGCGAGTCAGTTTTAAATGCATTTTTTTCTTTCAAAAATGACATTTTTTGCAGGGACAGTTCTAAGCACGGGAAACATGCGCCACTTCACATGCATATCATACACACCCCCCAGGTACGAAATTTAAAGGAATATTTCACTTTTATTTTTTCATTTTAAGCATTATTAAAATCACTGCTCCCGAAAAAACGGCCGTTTTTAAAACTTCTTTTTGCATTGATACATGTCCCCTGGGGCAGGACCCCGGGTCCCCAAACACTTTTTAGGACAATAACTTGCATATAAGCCTTTATAATTAGCACTTTAGATTTCTCCCATAGATTTTTCGAATTTGCTGCGAACACCCCAATTTGTTCGCTGTTCGGCGAACGGGCGAACAGGCAATGTTCGAATCGAACATGAGTTCGACTCGAACTCGAAGCTCATCCCTACTGGTGACCCCACAATAGGGATAAAACTTTTCCGCAAAAGGGAGTTTAATAAGACACATGTTCACTCATTAAAATTAGAAGAAAAGAGGTTTAACCTTAACCGCTTCAGCCCCGGAAGATTTTACCCCCTTCCTGACCAGAGCACTTTTTACAATTTGGCACTGCGTCGCTTTAACTGACAATTGCGCAGTCGTGCGACACTGTACCCAAACAAAATTTGTGTCCTTTTTTTTTCCACAAATAGAGCTTTCTTTTGGTGGTATTTGATCACCTCTGCTTTTTTTTGCGCTATAAACAAAAGAAAAGTGCCAATTTTGAAAAAAACACAATATCTTTTACTTTTTGCTATAATAAATATCCCACATTTAAAAAAATAAATAAAAATTTCCTCAGTTGAGGCTGAAATGTATTCTTCTACATATTTTTGGTAAAAAAAAAATCACAATGAGCGTATACTGTATCGATTGGTTTGCGCAAAAGTTATAGCGTTTACAAAATAGGGGGTAGTTTTATGGCATTTTTATTATTATAATTTTTTTTACTAGTAATCTGCGATTTTTATCGGGACTGCGATATTGCGGCAGGCACATTGGACACTTTTGACACATTTTTGGGACCCTTCACATTTATACAGCGATTAATGCTATAAAAATGCACTGATTACTGTATAAATGTCACTGGCAGGGAAGGGGTTAACACTAGGGGGCGATCAAGGGGTTAACTGTGTTCCCTCACTGCATTCTAACTGTAGGGGGGATGGCACTAACTAGGGGAAGACAGAGATTGGTGTTCATACATTGTATGAACACACAATCAGTCTCTTCTCCCCTAAGAGAACTGGGATCTGTGTGTTTACACACACAGATCCCGGTTCTCGCTCTGTCACGAGCGATTGCAGGTGCCCGGCTGTCATCGCATCGACTCCGGGGGCTTGCCTCAGGCGTGCCCCTAGTGGCCAAAAGGTGAAGTGACGTGAGGTAACGTTGCTTCGCACAGCCGTGCCATTCTGCTGCAGTAAAATGCGTCAGCTGGTCGGCAGGTGGTTAAACTGCGTAGAGGGTTCTTTACTGTAAGAGCAGCAAGGATGTGGAATTCCCTTCCACAGGCGGTGGTTTCAGCAGGGAGCATCGATAGTTTCAAAAAACTATTAGATAAGTACCTGAACGACCACAGCATACAGGGATATACAATGTAATACTGACCTATAATCATACACATAGGTTGGACTTGATGGACTTTTTCAACCTCACCTACTATGTAAGTATCTATGTAAAAATGGCCAATATTCAGTGTCAAGGTCCCCCATAGACTTTAATAGGGTTTGCTGCTAAGTTCAGGTTTAAAGGATTTCGAGCTGTATTCAATAAACCCCCTGCAAGTCAAACCTTTATGAAATTGCTTCTCTCTAGCCACACAAATTGCAAAAATATGTAAAAACTCTTATGTTCATCTATAGTCATAAACATGGGCAATTCTAACTGAGTGTAATCATAAGAAGAGCCTTTTATGCCATTACTAGTCATTTATATTTGTGACTACTTTAAAGCTGAATACCAAGTGTGGTTATTTTTGCTTATTTTACATTGGTCAAGGTTTTATTTTCTTTAGAGGCTTTTACTTTCAAAATATTTTATTTTCAGAAGAAGATAAATAATACAGAACATTACATTATGTTAGATAAAAATAAAGAAAAATAAAGAAAAAAGATTATGTTTAGGAATAAACAAAATCATTAGTCAATGAAGAGATAAATGAATGAAAACATCCTATATAAAAGGATAGATTCATGTAAGCTATCATAGAAACATGAACTTAAGATGATAAGCAATTAAATGAAAGGTGTGATCCCTAAAACTAAAGCAATCAAAAGTTTGTCAGGGGGAGATCTCTTCATCCTTATAATATAATGGAAGGGATAAGGGAAACCCTCTCTCCTTGGTAACCTGGAGCCCCTTATCGGGAACTAACTGCTCCAGGCATAGAGACCTCCTTCTGACTCTTATGCCCCGAGAAGATTATCAGGGCCAACAGATTGAGATGGACTAAACAAGGCCGAACGAAACATTTGATAGTATCCCGTTAAATCTAAATAAAAGAGACATAACTTGTAATGGGAAACTAGAATTCCCAAAAAAAGAGTTTCCATAAATCCTGTTTAGAAGGCAGAAAATAAGATGAAAATAAAGACAGTGGGTAAAAAAGAGGACGGAGGGAAAGGGATGGGTATGTGTCTCCAACTTAATGTTGAATAGACGGTAAAACAGCATCTTCACTAGGGTTGAGCGGACCCGAACTGTAAAGTTCGGGTCCGTACCGAACTTTTGGGTTTTGGGGTCCCGAACACGAACAATTGACTGTATGTAAGGGTTCGGGTCCGGTGTTCGGCAATATGCATGTAAAGTCGCGCTTGTTTCCCGGGCTTAGAACAGTCCCTGCACAAAGTGTCATTTCTGAAGGAAAAAAAGTTATTTAAAACTCACTCGCGGCTATAATGAATTGTCGGCTCCCGGCAATACATAGAAAAGTCATTGATAAAAAAAAGCGTGGGGGTTCCCCCAAATTCAATTGCCAGACCCTTCAGGTCTGCTATGGATATTAAGGGGAACTCTACCGCAAATTTAAAAAAAAATGCATGCGGATCCCCCCAAATATCCATACCAGGCCCTTCAGGTCTTTAAAGGATTTTAAGGGGAACTCCAACTCAATTTTTTTTTTTAAATGGCGTGGAGTACCCCCAAAAATCCAGACCAGACCCTTTATCCGAGCACGCAACCTGGCAGGCCGCAGGAAAAGAGGGGGGTGAGAGAGCGGCCCCCCTCCCTCCTGAACCATACCAGGCCACATGCCCTCAACATGGGGAGGATGTCCCCATGTTGATGGGGACAAGGGCCTCATCCCCACAACCCTTGCCCGGTGGTTGTGGGGGTCTGCAGGCGGGGGGCTTATCGGAATCTGGAAGCCCCCTTTAACAAAGGGGACCCCCAGATCCCAGCCCCCCTATGTGAAATGGTAATGGGGTACATTGTACCCCTACCATTTCACAAAGAAAGTGTCAAAAATGTTAAAAATTCCTTTATTAATGTCTTCTCCTTTCTTCCATCTTCTTCCATCTTCTTCTTTTCTCCATTCGAGTTTCTTCCTCCATCTTGTTCTTCATCTTCATCTTCATCTTACTTCTTGCTTCGGTGTTCTCATCCGCATCTTGCTCCGGCTTCTTGTTCCCCTTCTTCTTTCTTCGGCCGCTCCGCTTGAATTGGAGGTTCCCGCTGTGTGACGCTTCAGTTCTCCTCTTGGTCCGCTGCCACCCGGTGTCCCCGCCCCCCTCTGACGAACATGGATTTCACGGGGACTTTCCCTGTGGTGTCAGAGGGGGGCGGGGCCACTGGGTGCCAGCAGACCCAGAGGAGAACTGAAGAACTGAAGCGTCACACAGCGGGAACCTCGAATTCAAACGGAGCGGCCGAAGGGGAACAAGAAGCCGGAGCAAGATGCGGACGAGAACACCGAAGGAAGAAGGAAGATGAAGATGAAGAGGAAGAGGAAGATGAAGAACAAGATTGAGGAAGAAACCCGAATGGAGAAAAGAAGAAGAAGAAGATGGAAGAAGAAGGTGGAAGAAGATGGAAGAAGATGGAAGAAAGGAGAAGACATTAATAAAAGGAATTGTCAAAAACCGGCTATTGTCATTTTTAAAAATTTTTACACTTTCTTTGTGAAATAGTAGGGGTACATTTGTACCCCATTACCATTTCACATAGGGGGGGCGGGATCTGGGGGTGCCCTTTGTTAAAGGGGTCTTCCAGATTCCGATAATCCCTGCCGCCCGCAGACCCCCACAACCACCGGCAAGGGTTGTGGGGATGAGGCCCTTGTCCCCATCAACATGGGGACATCCTCCCCATGTTGAGGGCATGTGGCCTGGTACAGTTCAGGAGGGGGGGGCGCTCTCTCGTCCCCCCCTCTTATCCTGCGGCCTGCCAGGTTGCGTGCTCGGATAAAGGGTCTGGTCTGGATTTTTGGGGGAACTCCACGGCATTTTTTTTTTAAATTTGGGATGGAGTTCCCCTTAAAATTCTTTCCAGACCTGAAGGGCCTGGTATGGATATTTGGGGGGAACTGCACGCATTTTCCCCTTAGTTCCCCTTAATATCCATATCCACAAATGGTTTCCCGTGCTTAGAACAGTCCCTGCACAAAGTGTAATTTCTGAAGGAAAAAAAGTCGTTTAAAACTCACTTGCGGCTATAATGAATTGTCGGCTCCCGGCAATACATAGAAAAGTCGATGATAAAAAATAAAAAAAAGCGTGGGGGTTCCCCAAAATTCAATTACCAGGCCCTTCAGGTATGCTATGGATATTAAGGGGAACTCTGCCGCAAATTTAAAAAAAAAAAGCGTGCGGTTCCCCCAAATATCCATACCAAGCCCTTCAGGGCTGGAAAGGATTTTAAGGGGAACTCCACCCCAAATGTAAAAAATAAATGGCGTGGAGTTCCCCCAAAAATCCAGACCAGACCCTTTATCCAAGCATGCAACCTGGCAGGCCGCAGGAAAAGAGGGGGGGACGAGAGAGCGCCCCCCCTCCTTCCTGAACCGTACCAGGCCATTTGCCATTTTTTTCTTTTTTCTTTTTTTCTTTTTTCTTTTTTACTGTTGATAGTCGATGGAATTGGCTTTTGGGGACATTGTTGATCCACATGGGATGGTGGCAACTAGAGTAATGTAGATAAGAGTTTCCGGCTGTGGGTTTGGTAAAAAATTTTGCAGAAATGGAATTGTCTGTATGAAAGAGCTTGAGGTCTAAAAAGCATAAGGATGTGGGGTCCATGGTAAAGGTGAAAGTTAGTCCAAAGTTGTTGCAATTGCAGTAGGTTAAAAATTCACTAACCGAAGTGGTTGGCCCATCCCAAATGATGATGATGTCGTCTATATAGCGACCATAGAAAATAAGGTTGGCTGCAAAGGGGTTGTTAGCTTCAATATATCTGGACTCCCATAATCCCATAGTGAGATTGGCGTAACTGGGTGCAAAATTAGCGCCCATGGCAGTACCTTGTTTTTGGAGATAGAATTCTCCCGCTGATAAGAAGTAATTGTGCTCAAGGCAGAACCAGGTGGCCAGGAGGATGAAGTCTATTTGTGTTGTATTAAGAGTGGAATCATCTTTCAAGAAGTGGGCGACTGCTTCAAGCCCCACGGAATGTGGTATAGATGTATAGAGTGAGCATACATCAAGGGATACCCATATATACGATGGTTCCCAGGTATAGGGTTTCAGTAGGTCAATTAGATGGGTACCGTCGCGAATGTAAGACGGAAGTGCTTGGGCTAGTGGTTGTAAGAAGTGGTCAATGTACAGAGAAAAGCTGGTAGTGATGCTGTCCATGGAGGCAACGATAGGGTGGCCTGGCGGGTTGGAAATGTCTTTATGGATTTTTGGTAAATGGTATAGGTAAGGTACTTGAAAGAAGGGTTTTAGAAAAAAGGCGACCTCTAGCTTGTTAAGGATTCCATCCGTGCAGGCTTGTTTGATGATGGTAGTGGCTTCTTCTGTAAATTTGGGCAACGGGTCAGCTTTCAGTTTTTCGTACGTGTTTTTGTCAGAGAGGAGTCGTGTGGTTTCTTTCATATAGTCTATTTTGTCTTGTAACACTATACCTCCTCCCTTATCTGCAGATCTGATGATAATGTCTGGATTTGCACTCAAAGATTTTAAAGCTTGATATTCCGGCGGACTGAGGTTATTGTTGTAACGTTGAGATTTGGAAGATTCAAATGTACATAAATCACTAAGTTCTTTGAAGACTACTTGATAAAAAGTTGATAAGTAGGGACCTTTGGATTGAGTGGGGTTAAAGATAGATTTAGGTCTAAATGAAGTGTAAGCTATGGATGGATTGGATTGGGTATATTGTGACCAGACTATCAGGTCATCCTCTTCATCTACATTCCATAAGTCGCATAAGTCTTGGATAGCTTGTGCATCCGCAGAGGAATCTGATAGGTAGGATGTAGTGTCAGGGGAGGTAATGGGTGGAATGGCATTATTTACGGCTTTCATATTGAAATGTCGTTGAAGGGTGAGATTGCGAATAAATTTATTGAGATCTTTGAACATGGTGAAGGAGTTGGGAAGGGTGGTAGGAGCAAAATTCAGGCCTCTGGCTAATAATGAAGATTCTTGAGCATTTAGGGTGAGAGAGGATAAGTTGTAAATCTTTATAGTTTTCTCAGTTTGTCCAGACGTGATGGGTGGAGGTTTGTGTTTCCCCCCTCCTCCTCTTCCTCTTTTACCTCTTCTACGTGCTTTCTTTTGGTTTTGGGAAGTGATGGACTGAGCAGGGGGGTCTGCGCTAAAAAAGAAGCAAGGATAGGTGCTGGTGGACCATGGAAGGTAGCTGTAGTGGTATCTATGGATGTAGATCTGACCAAGTCATGAGAATCGATAATAGGTGTTATATCTGGTATATCCTGGGGAGCTGGATCTACGGTAGGCTGTGTGGCAGGGGGAGGATTCAGAGGGTTGGTGCTTGTGGAGGCGATCATGGAGTGACTATCTTTAAATGGGATAGTGGCAGGAGAAGAGGTGGGGGTGGATGTCACTATGGGAAGTTTCTTAGGTCTATGGGCAGTAGTATTGGCAGGGCAGGGTAGGGGGAGGTCAGGTGTACCTCCGAAAAGGGAAGGAATGGGTTTGGGTTTGGATATGGGTAAGGATAGAGGGGGCAAGGTCGAGGAAGGGGATGAGTGAGAGAGATTCCGTTTCCAATTAAAGACCCTTTTATTGTTGTAGTCATCCAGATCTCTACGGAATTTTCCCAGTTTGTTTTGTATGAGGGAGTCTTCGCTTTTTTGGTGTTTATTTTGAAAGTTTTAAACCATTCAAGGGGTAAGGAGGGGTAAGAGGAGTGAAGATTGGAAATATTGTCCTGAATTTTATGTCTAAGGGTATGGTAGTGTTGCTCTCTGTGATTAATCAGAATTTTGATCCATTTTTGAGTGCAAAATTCAGCTATATTCTCCAATTCTGTACGTGATTCACAGAGACCGCGAGGGTAGATTTTGGATGAAAATTATTGTTTGAGAAAGAAACAGTCCCACCATTGTTGATTGGCCGATATGGTGAGATCCTCTAAACGTCTCATTCTCATACATGTATCCCTATATTTTGCATCCGGCCATGTACAGGAGTGGACATGGGGACTGAGAAGTGTGGGAGGAAAAAAAGTGTAAAAATCATCCAATAAGTCATATTTATGTTTCTCTATTTGTTCAATGATATCCATATTTAGAAATAGTGTATAATGGGAAAACAAAGCATATGTATATATGCTAAAAAAATACACAATGAGAGTGGGGAACTGGAGGAAGAATAAAGTACTACGATTGTAATGAAAACAATAAAATAAAAATAGATAAAAATAGTAAAAATAATAAAACCAATCAATAAAATCAATCAATAAAATGATGCCTTGTGAGGGGAGGGAATGTAAACATGGGAGGGATAAACACAATGCCAGGAGCAAAAAATGCAGCACATCCAAGAAGCTTCAAATATCAACAGTAAAAAAGAAAAAAGAAAAAAAGAAAAAAGAAAAAAATGGCACAAAAAGACTTCTGGCAGAGCATAAATTCCAAATGTCAGTAAATGTCAATATCAATAAATGATGCAAGCACCAGCGGCAGCTATAATAAGCAAAAGCAGGCTCTGTAAAACATGATAAGGAAAGGAAGGTGCGCCAAACTAAGTGCAGTATAACAGATTTTAATGCCAAATTAGTAAAAGACAGCCAAATGGCTACTCACAAGATGTAGGAAAATATAAGGCATGTATAAAGTATTGGTGGTCCGGTGTCATCTATGGCGGTCCTCGGGGGAGATGTAGGTCCCAGATGAGAAGGTGGCTGGAGGCAGGTCTGCGGTGTCAGCAGAGAACGTCTGGACATCAAATCTGTGCGAGATGCGAGTCTTCCTGTGATGCAGGAAAGACCAGGAAGATGCGCTTCAGCATGCGCTTCAGCGTGGAGCGCAGCGTGCCGTCGGACCGGAAGTGACGTAATGCAAGGAACGGACCAATGGGATGACGCATTTCACAGCATCCGCTGTTTCATCAGATCCATGGAGAGCAATGTAATAGGTGGATGTAATATAGCAGAGTTATGCCAATCTCACTATGGGATTATGGGAGTCCAGATATATTGAAGCTAACAACCCCTTTGCAGCCAACCTTATTTTCTACGGTCGCTATATAGACGACAACATCATCATTTGGGATGGGCCAACCACTTCGGTCAGTGAATTTTTAACCTACTGCAATTGCAACAACTTTGGACTAACTTTCACCTTGACCATGGACCCCGCATCCTTATGCTTTTTAGACCTCAAGCTCTTTCATACAGACAATTCCATTTCTGCAAATTTTTTTACCAAACCCACAGCCGGAAACTCTTATCTACATTACTCTATTTGCCACCATCCCATGTGGATCAACAATGTCCCCAAAAGCCAATTTCATTGACTCAGACGCAATTGCACTAGACTAGAGGATTATACATCTCAAAGTATCTTACTTAAAAACAAATTTATCGAAAAAGGATATCCCCCCCACTTGATCAAAGAGGCTCGCGCCACCTATCAACAAGAGTTCTTGCCCATCCCCAAAAAATCTAACTCGGAACTCACCACTCGTTTCATCACCCAGTACCACGCAAAACACAAGAAAATGGGAAACATCTTCAAGAAACATTGGACTATCCTCACCCAAGATCCCCACCTATCGAAATCTTTATCGGTTACTCCCAAGTTTGCCTACCGAAGGGCCCCCAAAATAAAAAATTAACATCGCTCCTAGCAAAACTAAAACATCTAACCATCATAAAAATTATATGCTTAAACAGCTTACTTTAATTCCCCTTGTAGGGATGTTCCAATGCAAAAAGGCCCTATGCTTAACCTGCTCTCATGTCACCCATGGCCAAAAAACCTTTAGGGCCAATAGCAAGACTTTCAACCTCAGCTCTTTTTATAATTGCTCCACCACCTATGTAGTGTATTGCATCTCCTGTCCATGCGGCCTTTTATACGTAGGCAGAACCATCAGAGCTCTACGGGCCAGATTTGGAGAACAACGTTGTGCAGTTCAAGGAAACAACCCCAAATACAGTGTGACCCATCACTTTGCAGCTCACCATCACAAAGATATTAGTGCCCTCCAAGTTTGGATTATCGAATCCATACCAGAAACACCTACTGCGGTAGAGAGATTCCAACGCCTCTGCAGACACGAAACCTATTGGATTTATTCTTTGAATACCATGTCGCCTCATGGCCTCAACGAAGAAATAGAAACCAACAACATCATCTAAAAACTCTTGCAATACCATCACTTTATGCCTTTTTTTATTATCAACTTTATCGCCTCCTTTATCCATGCGACTCCTTATGCGTTTCTCGCTCTTGTACCAGACTGCCTATCCTTCCACTAGAGTTTTTTTTCAGATATATAGTAATACTTTTCTTTTCCTCCACATATGTATACGGATGTCCGTCCATTCATTATCTAATTTTTCCAACCTAATTAGACATATTCCCATGTGCATGCGTGTGTGTATGTATGTATATGTGCATGTATACGTATAGGTATATATATATATATATATATATATATATATATATATATATATATATGTGTATGTATGTATATTGGGTTTCTGTTGTAGATCTACCACAACCCATGCTGCATAATCCTTTGGTGTATTTCTTATGAATTTCATATGTACCTCGTTTTAAGAATTGTTCTATAGTTTTTTCCACACATAATTATATATATTTTTATATATTTTTTATATATATATTTTTTATATGCATTTCTCTTGTGATTTATATGTATTTTGTGTATATATATTTTTTTATATATATATGACAGCCATGTTCATTATATTTTATTATTTTCAACCCCCTCTGTATATCATATTTGATTACATTTTTCGTTTCCCACCATAACCTCTTCCTACCACCTCCTCTTCCTATTTTACCCCCCCTTCTTTTTTTTGCGTGTCAGATACCCACCTGAACACTCACCCATGTGCTTATATCCACGTTACTTAATTCCCTTTGTCCCGTATTCCCTATTAATACTAATATAATTAATTTTTTCCCCATAACAGTCATTATGAATTTTTGGGCATTAAAAAACTCCCCCCCCCCTCACCCATTTCATTCAATACTGATTATAATTCCCAATTAATTCTGTTCATAATAATCCTTATTAGTATTGTCCTATTCCCTTCTCTATATGCGCTCTTTTTGCTTCCCCTTCTTCCCCCCTCCTCCCTGCCATCATTACAGCGCTTCTCTTCTATAGTATCATTTTGTCTCTCCTTTTTTTTCTTCCATAATATCACCTTATAGATATATCCCACGTCAGTTACATTCCTCCCCCTTTTATATATATATATATATATATATATATATATTGTGACAGCAGGAAGGTAAAGTCACCTGGTTGCATCCAGGGGGGTAGATATATTTCGCCCAGATTCAGGCTTTACGCCGACTTATACAACTAGGTGGAGAGTTGTATAAGCCCAGCTGAGGATAGTGGGCTCATGGATGACTCATACCTCTATGGAGAGTGTGGGGCGTCGTGCAGACAGGGAGTTGATGAGACCAGCTGAAGCTTGTCAGCTCATTTAGGCCTCTATAAGAACTCCCAGATTCATTAGGTGTATGCTCATGCCTGGAAGCAGACCTGTGTGGACTTCCTGGAGAGAGTGAACCCTTGTGCGGTGAGACAAAGCCTGTGTGGCTATTTGCTTGGACATTTAAAACCAGGGACTTAGGGACTAGGACAGCACTAGGCTGATCCCAGTTGTTAGTTAGGAAACCTGTATGTTTAGTCAGAGGTCAAAATAAATCCTGGTCAATTTGACCTCTGACTAAACATACAGGTTTCCTAACTAACAACTGGGATCAGCCTAGTGCTGTCCTAGTCCCTAAGTCCCTGGTTTTAAATGTCCAAGCAAATAGCCACACAGGCTTTGTCTCACCGCACAAGGGTTCACTCTCTCCAGGAAGTCCACACAGGTCTGCTTCCAGGCATGAGCATACACCTAATGAATCTGGGAGTTCTTATAGAGGCCTAAATGAGCTGACAAGCTTCAGCTGGTCTCATCAACTCCCTGTCTGCACGACGCCCCACACTCTCCATAGAGGTATGAGTCATCCATGAGCCCACTATCCTCAGCTGGGCTTATACAACTCTCCACCTAGTTGTATAAGTCGGCGTAAAGCCTGAATCTGGGCGAAATATATCTACCCCCCTGGATGCAACCAGGTGACTTTACCTTCCTGCTGTCACATACCCCCCCCTCTTGTTTTAATCTCGGGGTTGGAACACCAGCAATCAGGCATTCATGTACTCGAGACAAAGCATCCACATTCCCCATTTGAACGCCAGGGCGATGCTTTACTGTGAAGTTGAATTCCTGGAGGGCCAGGAACCACCTATTCACTCTTCTATTTGTTTCCTTGTTTTGAGCCATCCACTTTAACGGAGCGTGATCCGTAACCATGTCAAAGTGCCTACCTAGCAGGTAGTACCGAAGGGAATCTAGAGCCCACTTCACCGCTAAACACTCCTTTTCAACGGTGGCGTAATTTACCTCATGGGACTTCAACTTCCTGCTGAGGTAAATGACTGGGTGCTCTTCCCCGTTCCAGACCTGGGACAATACTGCTCCTAACCCCACATCTGACGCATCACTTTGTACGACAAAGTCTTTAGAGAAGTCGGGTGAGTACAACACTGGCTGGCTACATATGGCTTGTTTCAAGAATTGGAATGCTGCCTCAGCCTCGGGGGTCCATTTAATCATGACCGACCCTTTCCCCTTCGTCAGGTTGGTTAGGGGCACAGCCTTAGAAGCAAAGTGGGGAATGAATCGCCGATAATACCCAGCGATTCCCAGAAAGGCTCGTACCTGCTTCTTGCTGTTGGGACGTGGCCAACTCTGGATGGCCTCGACTTTGTTGAGTTGGGGTTTTATTACTCCCCTCCCAATGGTGTACCCAAGATATTTGGCCTCCTCCTGCCCAATGGTACACTTCTTGGGGTTAGCCGTAAACCCCGCTTCCCGAACAGAGTCCAGGACTGCTTGCACTTTTGGCAGATGTGAGGCCCAATCTGTGCTATGGACAATTACGTCATCCAGGTAAGCCGCAGCATACTTCCGATGGGGCCTCAGCATCTGGTCCATTTTCCGCTGGAATGTGGCCGGCGCATTCTGTAACCCGAACGGCATTCTTTTATATTGGAACGCCCCGTCTGGGGTTACAAATGCGGTTTTCTCTTTGGCCGACTTGGCCAGGGGGATTTGCCAATACCCTTTTGTGAGGTCAAGAGTCGTCATGTATCGGGCTGTTCCCAGCCGGTCGATCAACTCATCTATACGTGGCATGGGGTAGGTGTCAAATTTTGTAACTTTGTTCAACTGACGAAAATCGTTACAAAATCGCCAGCTCCCATCCGGTTTAGGCACCAACACAATGGGACTAGACCAATCACTTTGGGACTCCTCTATCACCCCTAAGTTCAGCATTTTCTGTACTTCCTCCCGTATTGCCTCCCGTCGGGCCTCTGGGATCCGATAGGGTTTTAACTTCACCCTTTCACCGGGCGGGGTAATAATGTCATGCTCTACCCCAGATGTTTGTCCCGGCAGCTCAGAGAATACCTCCTTGTTGCGAAGCACAAACTCCTTAACCTCCTGTTGTTGGGGTTGTGACAAGGTGGCTGCGATTCCAACCTCAGGAATCACGCAACCAGTTTGAGCTGGTGACCAAGTGTCTGCGACTAGGGACTCTCTATCCCTCCAGGCTTTCAACAGATTAACGTGATAGATCTGTTCGGGCTTTCGCCTTCCTGGTTGTCTGACCTTGTAATTCACTTCGCTCACTTTTTCCATTATCTCGTAGGGGCCTTGCCATTTGGCAAGGAATTTACTTTCAACCGTAGGGACCAGTACCAGTATCCTATCCCCCGGGGAAAAGGTACGGGTCTTGGCTCCACGGTTGTACACTCTCTGCTGTGCTAACTGCGCTTGGGCCAAATGTTCCTTCACGATGGGCATTACCTGTGCAATTCAGTCTTGCATCAGGGCGACATGCTCAATCACACTCCTGTGGGGAGAACTCTCACTTTCCCAAGTTTCCTTGGCAATATCCAACAGCCCTCTTGGGTGTCTCCCATACAGTAACTCAAAGGGGGAGAATCCCGTAGAGGATTGGGGCACCTCCCTAATAGCAAACATCAGATAAGGAAGTAGACAGTCCCAATCCTTTCCATCTCTATCCACCACTTTCTTCAACATTTGTTTTAGGGTTTTGTTGAATCTTTCAACCAGCCCATCGGTTTGGGGGTGATACACAGATGTACGTAATTGCGTCACTTTGAACAATTTACATAGCTCCTTCATAACCCAGGACATAAAGGGTGTACCTTGGTCCGTAAGCAGTTCTTTACAAATACCCACCCGGCTAAACACAAGAGATAGCTCTTTGGCTATGGTTTTGGCCGAGGTATTTCGGAGAGGGATCGCTTCTGGATAACGGGTGGCATAGTCCATTATAACTAATATGTACTGGTGCCCCCTAGCGGACTTGATTATAGGACCTACCAAATCCATGGCGATCCTCTCAAACGGGACCTCAATGATGGGTAGAGGGACCAGCGGGCTACGGAAATGTGGCATCGGGGCCGACCTCTGACACACAGGGCAGGAGGAACAATAATTTTCTATGTCCTTCATCACCCCCGGCCAATAGAATCTCTGTAATACCCTCTCTCGGGTTTTCTCTGTCCCCAGATGACCTCCAAGAATGTGCCCATGGGCCAACTCCAACACCAACTTCCTGTACGGTTTGGGCACCACAAGCTGCTCAACGGTTTCTTCTGCCCTTTTTGCCACCCGATACAGTAGGTCCTTCTCTACGCTGAAGTATGGGTAAGTGCAGGTATTATCTGGGTTCACTAACTCGCCATCTATTTTCACTACGTTTTCCCGTGCCTTTATTAGGGCGGGGTCTTTCAACTGTTCTGTGGCAAAGTTTTCCCTGTGAACCTCAAGATCAGAAAACTCCACAGACGGTAGGTTTTCGTCTGAGGAGGTGGGCTCCTCTCCAGTTTCTTGAGTCTCCCCTGCCAATACTGACAAGGGAAATTCCGGAGAGTCCTCACCACTCTCAGGGGAGTTCTGGCTATCACATTCCTGGTACATAGGGGCACCAGTGGGGGGCTCAGGATCATCCCACAGTTCCCAGAACTTCGGAAAATCCCTTCCCACAATGGCGTCATGCGGTAACTGAGATACTAAGCCCACTGGATGAGAGAGGGTACCTTTGGGGGTCTCGAAACACACTGTAGTCACTGGATACTCTCGGGTGTCCCCATGCACACAAATAACAGCTACCTTGCTATTCCCAGAGACCTCTGTTTTAACTAACTCAGCCTTTATCAGGGTCACAAGGCTACCTGAATCCAGCAATACCACAACATTTCTACCATTAACACACATTTTGCATAAATGTTTCTCAGTTCCTCGAATGGCAGTGCATGCGACTGTCGCACACAGCGACTGACGTCTGCCCGTCAGAAAGTCACACTGCATGGGTTCCTCCACAACCGGGCAATTTGCTGCAATATGTCCCGCTTGCCGGCAGCGGTAGCAAACGATCCTTCTTGCCGCCTCTTGAGCCGCTGATTTCCCAGGCTGTTCTCGCCAAACTTGGGGTAGAGCTCCCACCCTCTCACTCTCTCCACCCTTACCCCTTGGAATCATCTTATCCGCCCCTGGGGATGGTCTGGTCTTAGGGTGGAAAGTCCGAGTGTCTCTGGAAGAGACCGTCAGGTTCTCTGTAGCCAAGTATTTCTCCACACGATCCACAAGACCATCGGCCGTCTCTGGGTCTCCATGGCTTACCCACTTTTGGATGGCAGTAGGAAGAGCTCTCAAAAACCGATCCATTACAACACGTTCCACAATCTTTGGTGCGGACAAAGTCTCTGGCTGTAGCCACTTTCTGCTCAGGTGAATGAGATCATACATTTGAGACCTGGGGGGTTTTCCAAGCGGGAAAGTCCAGTTATGCACACGCTGAGCCCGGACAGCCAGGGTGACACCCAGCCTTGCCAATATTTCAGCTTTTAGCATCACATAGTCTTTTGCTTGGTTAGGCTCTAGGTCATAGTAAGCTTTCTGCGATTCACCAGTTAACAGAGGAGCCACTAGTCCAGCCCACTGCTCCTCAGGCCACTTTTCTCTTTCAGCGGTCCTTTCAAATGTGGTCAAAAATACCTCTGGATCATCCTCTCCAGTCATTTTTGTCAATAAACGACTCACCCCAAAGGACGCGGTATTAGTGGGACGGCTTTCCTCACCGGTCTGTGGACGTTGCTGCATTACTGCTTCCATCTGTTGTTGTAGTCTCTGCTCTTGCTTCTGCAACAGGTCTATGAAGCGGGCCTCAGATTGCTGCTGGGCTTGTTGCTGAGCCTCCAGACTCTGTTGCAAAGTTGCGTTTGTCTGCTGCTGGGCTGCAAGGCTCTGTTGATGAGCTTGCTGCTGGGCTGCGAAGTTCTGTTGTTGAGCTGCAAGGCTCTGTTGATGAGCTGCAAGGCTCTTTTGCAAACCTGCATTTGTCTGCTGTTGATTGGCATTTGCTAGAGCCAGCTGTTTCAGTATCTCCTCCATGCTGGCTTAAAAAAAACTGCCACTGGTTCTCCACCAACTGTGAGGGGGTTAGCTCGGCAGCGGGTGTGTGTGACCCCCGGGATGGGCTCCCCACACAAAAACAGGCCCAGCAGACGGAGGTTGTGGTTTTCAAAATCAAAAAGGTGCGGTTTATTTTCTATTTACAGTGACAAAAACACAGCAAAGCAAAAGAAACATAAACAAAATAAATCCTGGTCAATTTGACCTCTGACTAAACATACAGGTTTCCTAACTAACAACTGGGATCAGCCTAGTGCTGTCCTAGTCCCTAAGTCCCTGGTTTTAAATGTCCAAGCAAATAGCCACACAGGCTTTGTCTCACCGCACAAGGGTTCACTCTCTCCAGGAAGTCCACACAGGTCTGCTTCCAGGCATGAGCATACACCTAATGAATCTGGGAGTTCTTATAGAGGCCTAAATGAGCTGACAAGCTTCAGCTGGTCTCATCAACTCCCTGTCTGCACGACGCCCCACACTCTCCATAGAGGTATGAGTCATCCATGAGCCCACTATCCTCAGCTGGGCTTATACAACTCTCCACCTAGTTGTATAAGTCGGCGTAAAGCCTGAATCTGGGTGAAATATATCTACCCCCCTGGATGCAACCAGGTGACTTTACCTTCCTGCTGTCACAATATATATATATTTTTATTATTTTTTTATTCTTCTCATATATCTTTTTTATATAGCTCCATGCTATTATATTCCTTGCATCTCTCCTTCAACCAATCACAGTGTCCCTCCATGAATGCCAGTATGTTATCAACCAATCACGAGTCTTCTCTCTGCTATATTACATCCACCTATTACATTGCTCTCCATGGATCTTATGAAACAGCGGATGCTGTGAAACGCGTCATCCCATTTGTCTGTTCCTTGCATTACGTCACTTCCGGTCCGACGGCACGCTGCGCTCCACACTGAAGCGCACGCTGAAGCGCATCTTCCTGGTCTTTCCTGCATCACAGGAAGACTCACATTTCGCACAGATTTGATGTCCAGACGTTCTCTGCTGACACCGCAGACCTGCCTCCAGCCACCTTCTCATCTGGGACCTACATCTCCCCCGAGGACCGCCATAGATGACACCGGACCACCATTATAAAGAATGGGGGGGATTTTGCGCTAAAGAAAACCAGTATCACACACAAAACACGCTTCTATATCACATAAATCTAATAGTGAATAAGTACTCATATAATGTGCATATATAATATATACTATAGTGCAATCACCAAAGTAAAGTGCAAGTGCATATGTAAACACAATAGTGCAGAAAGTTCAATATTGCAATGGTTGCTGTTCAGGATAATTCAAATGGGTATTTAGTCAATGGTCAATTCCAAGATTCTAGATGTTCCAAAATTGCAGATGTCATCAAATGGTTCAAATGATAAACGAATTGAAGTATTGAACCTGCGGTGAATCCTACACCTGTCTCCCAATGTTCTCACCTCAATAACATGGATCACTGGCATGTAGTTTCACTGGCATGGACTATGATCTTATATCTCTTTTATTCCTCTCATTTCTTCTCCACTCTTAAATAATATTTGGATAGTGTCCTCTACCAATCACGCTCTCTATGAAAGAGACAAGCGGGTGGGAGGGAAGGGGAGGGGGAGAGAGAGAGGGGGAGACCAAGCTCCAATCGATGCAGCCGGGAGAGGGACAGGAAATAAAGCCTCCAATAGTGTAGTATTTCAATAAAATATATAGGCTTTATTAACTTAAAAAATTGACTCTTACATCAATTTAAAAAATAGTCAGCATGTAGGAGATATTCGGCGTGTAACCGCTATCTTACTGTTATCCTGCTGTCTTACGATCTGTCCGTATGATGCCGCTATCCTCCCTACGGTGTTACGTCACGCACCTCGTGACTTCTTCAGGGGAGCCAGATTGGTTGTTAGGGCATCACTCAAATAGTGTATTGGACCGGAAGTCTTGCGGTCGCCATTTTCTTGTATACCACAATAAACTATATGGCTGCCGCAATTTTCCCTATGTCTAGCTAGCGGTAAATCTCCATATCAAATGAAAGCATAACAAAACAAAGAATGTTTACATAACAAAACGAAAAATGTTTGAGCGAAAATGTTAATTTCCCTCATCTTTTGTTGTGGGATGGTACTGTGAATAGAGTAATAATTACTCATCTAGATAGTCACTGAATGTAAATTCCACACTACTACCTCAGATCATAGCAGCCACAGCGGGCTGACTGGGCTAATATCCATCCTGGGAAACAGTATAAATGCTACAATGACATAAATCACCAATTCCGTCAATGAAGTGGAAATTAATATTAAATTAAAATGAATATATGGATCTATAATTCATACCTATGGTGGTGTGTATATATATAATAAGGCCTCTTGTTCATACGCAGTCATTGCTGACTGGATGGCATCATACTTCTGATCCAGTTCAGCAGGGCAACTACCGTATATACTCAAGTATAAGCCGACTCGAATATAAGCCGAGGCACCTAATTTTACCACAAAAAATGGGAAAACTTATTGACTCGAGTATAAGCCTAGGGTGTCCATCTGCATGCCTCTCTGTGCCTCACTTTGCCTCACTGTGTCCATGTGCATGCCTCACTGTGTCCATGCCTCACTGTGCCCATGCCTCACTGTCACTGTGCCCATGCCTCACTGTCACTGTGTCCATGCCTCACTGTGCCCATGCCTCACTGTGACTAGACTGACGTTTAACATGGGAGTCTATGGAAGGGGTGCCCGGGTATGAAAAATAGGTGCTCCCCGGCCCTAGGTCCCCCAGACACCAAACTTTGCATACCTGTAGAGGAATAGTTGGTCTACATGTGTGCCAAGTTTGGGGTCCAGGGGACCTAGGGCCGGTCGGTACCGGGTCCCCAAAAATCACTGGAGAAATGACCGTTTAACATTGGAGTCTATGGAAAGGGGTGCCCGGTTTGACAAATTGCTGCTCTCCGTCCGTAGGTCCTCCGGACACCAAACCTTGCACACTTGTAGAGGAATAGTTGGGCTACATGTGTACCAAGTTTGGAGTCCAGCGGACCTACGGATGGCCGCACAAAGTTGAAGTCAGAAACAGACTTGAGTATAAGCCGAGGGGGGCATTTTCAGCACAAAAAATGTGCTGAAAAAACTCGGCTTATACTCGAGTATATACGGTAACTATATTATACAAATATAACCATACTATCCAATGGAAAATAGAATGATATAATATAATAATTACAAACATATAATGCTAAAATTATTTAAAATATTTTAAAATTAAAAATTACTTAAAAAACAATTCAGATCGAACTCTACATTCATTCCCCTGGGTGTCAATGTTCTAAGCGTATGTATCCACCGAGACTCTTTCTGACTGATATTTCTCACTAGATGGCTTCCTCTCCAAGAGCCTTTAAATTTGTCTATGCCCCAAAATTGCAAATCTATAGGGTCCCGATTGTGGACCTGTGCAAAATGTTGTGACACACTATGTTTCGGAAATCCGTTGATAATGTTTTGCACATGTTCTTTAATTCTTACTTTTAAGGCTCTCTTAGTTCTACCTACATACTGTAGGTTACAACTACATTGTAGTACGTATACGACACCTTCTGTATGACACCCTATAAAATCCTTTATAGGGTGTGTATTACCTGTACTGGTACTCTTAAATTCTGTCCTTTTGCCTTGGAACTTTTTGGCATGTTTACAGGCGTAGCAGTTTCTACAAGGGTAAAAACCTGTTTCATTAAAGAAGGAATAACTAGGTTTGGGGGGCAGGACTACAATTGATTTAACTACTAGGTCCCTGAGTGTCGGTGCCCTCCTATATATTATTTTAGGTCTATCTGGCAAGATATGATTGAGGTCTTTATCTTTTTTTAAAATGTGCCAGTGTCGCTCCACCAACCTGGCTACATCTTTATGTTGAATGTTAAAATCTAAGATAAGACACGGTGCCTCTTGATGTTGATTGTTTTAATTTTTATTTTGTAGCATCTTGTTTCTGTCTAGTTCCCTGACATCTAGTATTTGCTTGTCAAGCCAAAGATGATCATAACCTTTTTCTTCAAACCTCTTCCCTATTTGTTGGGCTTGTTCATTATAATCAGTATTCTTGCTACAATTTCTTTTTAATCTTATAAGTTGGCCCTTGGGTATGTTATATAGCCACGATTTATGGTGGCAGCTTTCCAAAGATAAGTAGCTATTTGCATCCACTGATTTAAAGAAGGTTTTGGTGGTAATCTTATCTCCTTCTAGTTGGAGAGTTAAATCCAGAAAGTCCACAGTTTTAGCATCGATTTTCCATTCAAGTTTGATGTTTTTATCATTTTGGTTTAATGTCCAGACGTTCTCTGCTGACACCGCAGACCTGCCTCCAGCCACCTTCTCATCTGGGACCTACATCTCCCCCGAGGACCGCCATAGATGACACCGGACCACCATTACTTTATACATGCCTTATATTTTCCTACATCTTGTGAGGAGCCATTTGGCTGTCTTTTACTAATTTGCCATTAAAATCTGTTATACTGCACTTAGTTTGGCGCACCTTCCTTTCCTTATCATGTTTTACAGAGCCTGCTTCTGCTTATGGTAGCTGCCGCTGGTGCTTGCATCATTTATTGATATTGACATTTACTGACATTTGGAATTTATGCTCTGCCAGAACTCTTTTTGCGCCATTTTTTATTTTTTATTTTTGAATAAATGAGAAAGAGGTCTTCCAGAGGATATAAGGTTTGGGAGGTTTCTTAGGGAATTCCATAGTGCAAATGATTGAGATAGAGACGAGGACATTATGGGGGGGGTCTTTTTTTGGGGGGCCACCATAAAATGTATTCTAAGGATAATGTTGGTGTAGCCTCTTTTTCAATATTGATCCAGTCTGGTTTTTCTGTTGCAGGGTAAATCAAAGAAGTCTGGGCTAGTCTAGCTGCTAAGTAGTATTTATGTAGGTCAGGTAGACCTAAACCTCCCTGTTTTCTGTGACAAAGTAATGTGTTTTGGGTGATGCGGTAACCTGAAGCACCCCAGATAAATTTGATTATTTTATTTTGGAGATTTTTCAAGTGATTCTTAGTAATGGGAATAGGAAGAGATCTAATGAAATAAATGATTCTAGGGAGCAGAGTCATTTTTATAGAATTAATTCTACCTAACCAAGATAATTTGTTTTTGGACCAAGATGCTACATCATTCTCAAATTTTTTGAATAAAGGTGGATAATTATGTAAAAAAAGGGTCTCAGTGCGGGCTGTTAAGGTAATGCCCAGATATTTGATTGAGGTGTCTGTCCATTCAAATCCAAAGGATTGTTTAAGCTATGAGACACTAGACCAGGGAAGCGAAACATTTATAGTTTGTGATTTTGAGTAATTTACCCTAAGGCCTGAGACGTCAGAGAAGGCCTTCATAACCTGGAAGATGTTAGGAAGGGATATCAGCGGAGATTTCACAAACAATAAGATATCATCTGAAAATAGGCCACATTTGTGAATTTGATTACCACAGGATACTCCTTTAATATTGGGATTTTGTCTGATGGCTATGGCTAATGTTTCAATGGCAATAGCAAATATGAGAGGGGAAAGCGGGCATCCCTGTCTAGTGCCTCATGCTATATTGATTGGGTTGGAATAATGACCCTGTAAACGGATGAGAGCCTGAGGGTGAGAATAAAGGGAATGTAAGAGGCCATTAAAGCGAACTCCAAAGCCCCATCGATCTATTAGGGAAAACAGGTATGGCCATGATACTGAGTCAAAGGCCTTTTACAGATCCAGTGACAGTAGTAAGCCTTGTTGTTTTTCTCCTCCCTCCCAGTTGGATTGCAGAATAGATACAATATCTATTGCTCGTCTGATTTGGTCTGGGCCCTGTCTTCCTGGGATGAAGCCCACCTGGTCTTTGTGTATATAATTTTTAATAAAAGATGCTAATCGATTGGCCATGATTTGTCATAATTTTAATATTGTTGTTTATTAGGGAAATAGGGTTATAATTACTGATGTCTTCAGGATTTTTGTCTGGTTTGGGTATAACTGTAATAAATGCCATATTAAGATGTGTGTCTAATGGTAAGCCATTTGTTTTGTCATTAAAACATTTGGTTAGATAGGGGGCTAAGGTGTTGGCGAAAGTCTTATAATATGGTATGGATAAACCATCAGGGCCAGGGGCTGATCCGTTTTTGAGGTGTTTAATAACCCCCATAACCTCCAGTAAACTTTTGTGTGAGGGGGTTATGGAAGGAATGGGAAGATCGTCTAAATACCTAGATAGAAAATCTGGCTTTGAGTGAGTGTCATACAATTTAGAATAAAACTCTTGAAATGCTTCTAGGATTTTGATGGGGTTTGCAGTAGGCGGTTGACCTGCTATACGGATTTTAGGTATAGAATGAATTCTAACTCTAGGAGAGAGTTTTGTAGCAAGTAATGGCCCTATTTTGTTTGCATTTGTGTAAAATTTGTTGCAACTCCATCTAATCACTTTTTCCGCTTGCGTTGTAAGGGCTAAATTTAATTCAAGTTTGACCTTGTCTATGCGCGATATGGGGAACTTAGAGGGATCTTGTTTGTGACGATTTCTAAGGGTTATGTACTCTTCTTCCAAATGTTCTATTTTAGCTTTGCGGTTGCGTTTAGTTTGGGTAGAGATTTGAATGATTTTTCCCTGGATGAAGGCTTTATGAGCCGCCCAAAGCATCTCAGAGGAGATATCCTCCATGTCGTTGAGGGAAAAATATTCCTGTAAGGCTTTATTTATTATCTCATTTGTGGTTGGATTTGTAAGGATTGATTCGTTAAGTTTCCAAAACTCTTTCGAGCGTCTAAGAGAACTGGAGTTTAGGGAAATAATTACCAACGAATGATCTGATAGGGCTGTGTCCTTGATGTGGGCATTTAGTATGAACGGAATGAGGTGTAAAGGGGTAAGGATGTGGTCTATTCTTGCGTATGTGTTGTGGGGGTGTGAATAATGCGTGAAGTCCCATTTGGAAGGGTTTTATTCCCTCCAAGCGTCTGCTAAATTGTGATTCAAAAGAATTTTAGCGATTTTGCGGCTTTCATTGGTCGGGCGGGTCAATTGGTCTTTGGAGGGTTTGGACTTATCCGGAGCCTGGTCAAAAGATACATTTGAGTCTCCCCCCAAAATGACTGTTCCTACTAACATAGGGCTCAGTGTGTTCATCATATTTTTGAAGAATGGGGCTTGGCCTCTATTAGGGGCATAATATGAGACTAGGGTGTATAGTTGACCATCAATTGAACCTTGTAATAACAGAATTCTTCCATCTGGATCAACATAGTCGAAAGACTTCTTGAATTTGCAGGATTTGGAAAATAGAATGGCTACTCCCTTAGTTTTATTTTCCGCGCTAGCAAGGTGGAATTGTGGAAAATGAGGGTGAATATAATTAGGACTGTATCGTATGGGGAAGTGCATTTCCTGAAGCAAAATAATATCTATTTTAAGGGATTTATAGTAATCTAAAAATGTTCTCCTTTTGACAGCAGAATTCAAGCCTTCTACATTGTGAGAGGCTATTTTAAGGTGTGTTTGTTGGTTGCTAGCCATGAGATTCAGGGGAGGCATATCCGCTATTACTGACCCCACTCACCCTTAGAGGACCTTGGTACTGAGGCTTGATCAGGTGTACTTCTGAGTGGAGATTGAGGTGTTTAACGGTCATCATTGATCTGAGAGCTGGCAACTCTAAAAGAGACAATTGGGTTAGACACACAAGGGAAAAGAAAAAAAAATAACATAACATAGAAAAAAGTAAGAAAAGAGATGGAATATAGAAAATAAGTCTCCTAACATGTAAGGATAGGACCCGAGAGAGGAGACTCCTCTCGAATCCTTTTAACCAGATCAAAAAAAGAGTCTGGACTAAGACGGCCAGACAACCTATCCCCTGAAGACCTGAAGATTTCCAGACGATAGGTGGGTACACACGTGGACCACCCCCATACAGGGCACCCATAGAAAAAATCTGATAAAAAATAAAATTATTTTTGCACGGTAAAACAAGAGTAGGCTTATGTAAAGCTCTATAACCTAGAAAATACTTTACAGTAGTAGAATTATTATAAAATTTTAATAAGTAATATGTTACTAGATAAAAAATCTATATATATATATATATAAAAAAAGGAACATAGAGCTTTATAGAAAAAACAGAAAAACTGTGTATTGAACCAGAGAGCAGGTTGAATTTAAGATGGATTTATCCTAACACCTGATGTACAGAAAAATCTGTGCTCGGATTTCAGATTCGAGGAAAAAAAAGGTAGTAACAAAAGAGGTGAAAAAGAGCAAAGTCAAGTAGGGCTATTGTCTTTAATCTTCTTTTTCTTTCCTTTGTTCCAAAGGGGAGATTGTGGGCTTGTTGGAGTAGGTCTTTTAGTAGAACCAGGACCAGTTGTAGGTGTCCATGTCAGCTTCAGTAGAAATAAGTTTGAGTTGGAGAAGGATCCGCTCTCCTTCCTGTAGGCTTGGGAAGGAGTAAGGTCTACCATTTTCAGAGAATTTCACCGCAAAGGGAAAGGCCCATCTGTATTTAATGTCTTTCTGAGACAAGATCAGTAGCAGGGGTTTAAGTGGTCTTCTGCGTTGGATTGTAGAAGGAGATAAATCAGCAAAAAGTTGAATTGGGTGTCCTTGACATAGTATTTGAGGGGTTATTCTAGCTTGTTTCATGACCTCTTCTTTTACTGAGAAGAAATGGGGTTTAGCAATGATATCTTTTGGCTTTCCATCCTTTCTGGGAGGACCCAAAGCTCTGTGAGCCCTATCCAGCTCAAGGCGCTGCTGGGGGATATTAGGTAGAAGAGATTTAATCAGGTCTTGTACTGCTAGTGTGACATCCAGCACAGATTCAGGTAACCCCCTGATTCTGAGATTATACCTGCGTGACCTGTTCGAGCTCATCGATTCTTGAATTAGCATAATCCAGTTGTTCTTGTACCGAGGATACATTTTTAGCAGTTTGGTTAGTGGAAGCCACCGTTTCTTCCAATTTGTATTCAATAGAGTCTATTCTTGTTCCTAGATTGTGGAAGTCAGCTTTTAAATCACTAGTTATTTTGGCTGCAGTTTGAGCTAAACCCCTGTCCAGGAGATCAGAAATTTTTTGGAACAGGTCTGCCATCTAAAATGCCTGGTCTCTTGGAATAATTTCTGAGGTAATAGGGCTGGGATGAGAGGCAATAATGTGCCCTGTGGAAAAATGGATACTGTCGGGCTTTGTGAAAAAAATAAGAGGTTTACCAGTGGCTGAGGAGGTATTAGGTGTCTGTAGTAGTCCTGCTTTAAGTTCTGAGGAAATACGCAGACCCTCTGAGGAGATATTTTGTCTGAGGTCTGTGAGGAGAATTGTACCTGACACAGTAGGCTGTGCTGCGGAGGCCATATTGGATTTTCGGCCGCGATTACCGGGACAAATTGCAGCTTTTGGGTCCTTTCTAATTTAATAAAAAATAGCCAGGAATGTGCCCGGACCCCTCAGGAGTCTGCCTAGAAATTTTCATGAAAATCCGTTCACCGTGCGGGCTAGAATGGGCGCTGGTGTATGAGGCTGGAGTGGGGCTCACAGCTCAAGCAGCTATACACGGAGCCAGCCCCTCCCACTCCCGAGTTCTTTAAAGGCTTTTAATGTAAGAATTTGTTATTTTAAGAATTCCCTTTTAATTACCTTTTTTATCACAAATAATAAACAAAATATATGTGTCACCTAAAAGCTATATTGTTCTTTATCCATGTCATCTTAAACATGTACACATTCAATTAAATCAGTACAATAGGAAACATCTAGAGTGCCTTGGCTTTTTCATGTTTTTCCTTTTAGACAAACAGCATTGTTCTTAGCTAGTCTTGTGACATAAATGCTTAAAAGGTTACTTAAACCCAGCCAATTGACTCACTCATACATTTATAACCACAATGTCTTCCACTTGAAGTAAAATGTTAAGATTTTCCCTAAGCACACAAGTAAAGAGACACATTTTGAAAAGACCAGCACTATTGTAGTTTGTAAGGAGTCCTTGGGGTATTAATTAGTGATCTTCGTATAACTATACATTACTTAAGGGCTTTCTAGTTTAAAATAGATTTCATTTCTATTCTCTATTGATGAGTGGGACTGGAAATCAAGAGATGATAAAACTATCCTTTATGTAATACTTATTATATGCTCCAAAATATACAATGAAAAATGAATAGTTTGTTCTTTTCCTAACTCTTATATTTTCAGAGGAGAATCCTAGGAGTATACAGCATATACAGTATATTTCACCCGAAGTAACCAAAAAATAAACAGCCTTTTTTACACTTTTACTAAAGCCCAAAAATTGTTCTGCAACACAGGTCATTTTAAACCCAATACTGCGCATAGAATTAGTTATTCCTCTACAACTTATCCTGAACATACATTAAAGTATGTCTAAACCCAAGAACAATATAATTTATTACAGCTTAACAGTCCTTACTTGGGGCTGTGTTTGTTTTCTTTTTTATGCTTTTTGTTTTCAACTGGGAATCCTGCCAGTAACACACTTCCTTTTTTACCTTTCAATAATTTTTATAAAATTTTCAATGAAAATATGTTAACACAGGTACAGGTGAATATGTTACATCAGAAACACAATAACATGCTGTAACAAACAAGGCTTTAGTATACAACTAGATCCAGCATACCCTCTGTGGGGTGTTTATAACATCCTAATGTACTATAGGGATGACACCTCACTCCCGACACTCCTCAAGGGATCTAGCTTTGTCGGGGAGTGGGAGGCAGCCCCCCTGAGGCTAGGAAATCAAACAAAAAATATGTTATATAGTAGATTGATAACAATAACAGATTATACCAAGATCTAGCGCAACAATTTAAAAAGTTAGTTGTGTGGATGGTCAACCTTGAGTTGGCTTGAAAGACCCAACCAACTGTTGGTGGAGGACTCGTGTTAACCTTCTTGTAGACCACTGGTGTGATAACCGATGTGCCATTATAAAAATAGAAGGTAAGTACACCCTGTGCTACGGCAGTGCCTAGACATTCTTACTGTCAGTAGAGAGCCAGAGGGAGACATATATGTAGGTGTCTACTGGCAAGGAGATGGTAAGCTGAAAGTCAAGGTGTCGACTGGACTGCAATCACAGTGGGCTACAAAACCGTAATGCCACTCCGTCTCAAGGCTGATGAAGGGTATAGTTGTGTCCCTATGGGAGAGTCCTGTGTCCCAACATTTAGATTAACATGGGAAAACATGGGAAGGAGGATATACCGCGCTTAAATTGATAAAGAGTAATAAAAATGATTGAATGAATGGATTGATGAACCCTAAAAATGCAGCAAACTCACACGTGTAGACCAAACACCAATATGCAGAAAAAAAGGAAAAAAGAGCTACGCAAATTTAGGTGCAGCAGATGTATTTGATAATTAGGAAAAGAAGGAAAAAACTGTGTGGGGTTCTTCTTAAATTTCCACTAAAACCCTTATTAGCCATGCAGCCTGGGTGGCTAGGAAAGGGAGGGCAGCAAGTGTTTGTCCCCCCTTCCCATACCAGACCAGGCTACATGACTTTCAATATTGGTGGATGCCTTGCGGAAGGGGACAAGGTTCTCTTCCTAACATCCAATGCCCAAAGTAGGAGATGTTGGTACTACAGGGGGACCTTTTGCAGAATAAGTAAACCCCCTTTATATCAGTGGGGCACCCAGTGTCTGCCTCCTCCATTTCAAATTCCCACAAAGAGTTAAAATTAGCCAAGCGCACACCCCTATTCGACAAGTGTAGAGGATGGTAAGACTTTAAGGCACTGCACAGCAACACATATTTCTAAAAATCACATTATTTTTTTGTTTCAATGTTTTTATTAAGGTTTTAATGAAAAATAAGGTGTACAAACATTCAGATAGGGTATATTTCATTGCTTATACATGTGTTGGTAATAACATAGGTGTAATGTTGAACTTAAACTTTATAATAGTTATATAACAACTAGAATCAGAGCACAAAAAAAATGGAACAACGGGAATGTGGAGCTCTATGGTGCACTGCTGAAGATGCAGGACAATCCTCCAGTCCACCTGAATACCCCCATTGGGCACAAACTGTGAACAGATGGGGGCATATACATTCAGCTTTCACTCTCCCATCCCTTCCGTGCTCCCATTGGTAATTTCGTAAGAGAATAAGAAGTACTCTTATACTGTAAGCAGAGTGAAGTATAAACTATAAGAACAATGGAGGTATGTGAGATACAAAGCATTTCAATAAGAACATATTTAACTGAATACCCAACAAAATTGAGTAAATATAACTAACAGATGTATCTTATTCATTTTTTGTTCACTCAAATAAGACTGAGGACCCTAGAGGGGGAGCCTAGTTCCCATGGTGGTAAAAGATAGGTATTGGAGAAGAAAAAAAAAGGGAGGGGGGATAGGAGGGGGGAAGGGGGTGGTCGAGTGGGGGATTGGCAAAGTATTATTGGACGGGTATATGTCTGGTTGTATCGGGAGTCTTGCAAAATCTCCTCTGGCAGTGGCTATTTATAGGGAGTGTGCAGGGGTATCTTTGGAAAGGTCAATCCCGAGAGGAAAAGAGAATGTGAGGAAAAGCGGATGGATGAAGGGAGGGGGTGTGTTGAGTTGTAACTTTCAAGTATGTATACTTGCACATTCGCCTCCCATTGATACTTTTGTGCCCTCAGGTCAAGCTCTGTTGTGTAGTTAGCAGTCAAATTACAGTATTTTTATTCATACAATTTCTTCATTTAAAGAAAAGTGTGCATTAAAAGAAAAGCAACAAAGTAGTTGTAGTTGTAGTAGTTATCACAGATAACATAATAATAGTAATACATCAAGGGCAATGCCTAATATATCATTTATATATCTCCTTATATAGTTCCACCCTAAATACAGGGAAAATGGGGTGTCCCCCATTCAATGGAGTCCCCCCTGATAAGGTAACCCCCTAATGTACAGTATCTTGAGGGAATGTGGACTGGGATGGTTCAGAAAGGGATGCCATCTCTCCCCCCTTTCAGAATTGTCAGCTGCATGCTCAGATTAGGGTGTAATATAAATTTTGGGGGGACCTTATGCTTTTTTCTTGTTTTTGCATAGGCTTTCCCCTTAAAATCTACATCAGACCTAATTAAAGATAACATTCTGGGATGTATCTTTAGGGCAATGGCATCTTCTCCACAACCCTGGCCTGGTGGTTGTGGGGGGTCTGTGGGTGTGTGGGCTTATCAGAATTTGGAAGTCCTTTTTAAAAATATGGACCCCCAAACATTGCCCCCACTTGTTAAAAAAAGTCCCACAACAAGTAATGCATATCCTGACAATTATGATAAACAATGCTTGTCAATCTGTTGAAAGGAAAAAACCTGCACCACATCAATTTCCATTGCTCACTCGCAAGAATCACAGCTTCCAAGCCCTGTGTCTAAATATAAATAAATGGGTGGCCCCGGACATTACTCAGGATCTTACTCTCTATTACATAACCGCTAGATAGTGAAAGAAACCAAGATACAAAAAGAGAAAAAAAAAACAACTAGGGATAGCAAGATCCTAAATAGTTAGAGGTTTTTACCCAATCCTCCATAGTGATTTCTTAGTGTTATCAAGTGGTCCTGATACATATCTGCCCACGCTCACAACACAGAAAAAAATAAATCAAAAATAGGAAAAAATAAGGAAAAAGGAAAAAAAGAAAAAGAAAAAGAAGGCACAGAAACAGTTATAAACAGATACAGACCTAGACAAACCTACACATTCCTACACATTCCTCTGGGAAGCCGCCTCTCGACCCTCTACCACGCCATGCCATGCCTACCAAGCCCAGTCAAATCCAAATCATACTAATTTTCACAAATAGGATCCCAGGATGTCCGAGTTTAAGAACTCAATCCAAGGTGACCACATTTCCATAAACTTATGATAGTGTCCCTGATTACTTGCTGTTATTTCCTCCATTCTTTTTATTTGGTAAATTTCAGCTACCCACTCTTGAATAGTGGGAAAAACTCTTGTATTCCAGTGTCTAGGTATAATTCTTTGCGCGGCAGATATTAGGTTAGGGAAAAATCCTTTCACAGAGCCCCTGGATATATGGATAATAATGCTATTTCTGGAGATTTATGATAAGATACACCGGTGACACAGGAGCAGATTTGGAATACAGAATCCCCAAATTCTTTAAACTGAGGGCATGTCCACCAAATATGGATAATTGTACCCACATCTCCTCCACATCGCCAGCATTCCCTAGGATAAATCTGTGAAATTCTATGTAACCTCGCCGGACATCTATACCATCTAGTTAATATTTTATAATTATTTTCTTGTATCAAAGTCGCAGAGCTAGATTTAAAAGTTAACACAAAGACTTTCTTCCATTCTTCGACAGAAATCGAATGGCCCAATTCTCTCTCCCAATCTCTAGTGTTATATAGGCTAGTTGGAGTGGCGTATGGCAAAAGTATATCATATATCGTAGAGATAGTGCTAGAACAGCCTGTCGCCCCATTACATAGGGACTCGAACAGTGTTAAGTCCCTATGTAATAGAGTCATTTTAGTTAGATAAATGTAATAATGTTGAAGCTGAAGATAATGAAACCACTGACCAGCATATCTGCGTTCATTGTTCATTATCGTGTTAAGTGGCTGGAGTCCTTTTGATGACAGAGCTTGTATAATCGGAGAGGGAGTCTGCTTATCCATTTTAGAAACCTGTCTGGTAACAGAGCAGGTGGGAAATCTGGATTACCCATTATTGAGATTAATGGACCTGGTATTGAAGAAACACACCACCTTCTTACCATCCTATCCCAGACTTTCAATAAGGTCTGGGTCAAAGGTGGGGGTGTTTGTCCCAATGGACGCAATTTAGGTAAAGTCCACAGAAGAGAGACCAACGGGAGCTCTATTATTTGCTGTTCTATGGCTACCCATAGTTTTGTACTCCGACAGTGGAACCAATCCAGTATTCTAGCCAATACTGAAGCTATATAATATAGTTCCATCTGCGGTAATTCTGCTCCCCCCTCTGTCTTCCAATTTACCAAAATATCATATTGCAATCTTGCCGATGAATTCCGCCAGAGATAACAAAGTAAACTCGATCTTAAGGATTGAAAAAAAGTCAGTGGGCGAGCTATAGGCAGTGTTTGATATAAATATAGGAAACACGGCAGAATATCCATCTTGTATATTGCCATTCTCCCTAGCCATTAGTGTTTCCTTTTAGCCAAAAGCTGCAATCTATTAATTGTAGAATTAAGTAAAGGGAGATAATTAAACTCATACATTTTTTCTTATAACGAGGTAATATTCACTCCTAGGTATTTAAGAGCTTGTGATTCCCACTGAAAGGGAAAAGTTTTTTTTTAGCGTTTCTTTATCCATTACTGATAGCGTGATATTGAGACAGCGAGATTTTGCGACATTTACTTTAAAGTTGCTATAGAGGCCAAATTGTTCCAATTCATGGAGAATATTCGGAAAGGCTATTATTGGATTATATACGTATAAAATTAGATCATCTGCGAAAATACTCAGTTTATATGAGTTATTACCCACCTGAACCATCTGAATTGAACAATTTGGCCGAAGAGCAACTGGAAGATGTTCCATGGCCAGGATATAATGTCCCATTAACCTTTATTCTTGCTGATGGAGCTGTATAACGGGCCATTATTTTCAGTATAAATTCTCCTGGGAGTCCTATTTGTTCCAATGACGCTGCCATAAACTTCCAATCTAAATGATCGAAAGCCTTCTCAGCGTCTAAGGCTAACAGACAGAGCGGGCTCTTGGATCTACGGGCATAATTTATCAAAAGGCTAGTCTTCAAGATATTATCCCACAGATTACACAGAACAGGGTTGAGAAATTCTCCAAATTGTTTATAAAATGTTCCTGAAAATCCGTCAGGCCCCGGACTCTTACCTAGCTTCAATGAATTACTAGCCTGGGTGACTGCAAGTGTAAATGGAGTCAAGAGGCACTCTGCCCTCTCCTTCGGCACCTTTGGCAGGCCAGTGCTCGGTATATAATCACAGAATTGAGCATAACTATTTCTATCTGGTGTTAATGGATTTGTAACCTTTAAGTTATATAATGAGGAGTAATACTCATGAATAGTAGAATTGATTTGTTCTGTGGCACATATGAGGCCGCGTTGATATACGTTCTAGATTGTTTCTTAGAGATTGAACGAGCGCGAGCTTCACTACACTTATTTCCATATTCGTACGTCATATGTTGCATGCATTCCTTATGTTTCACATAGGCCTGATCAAGTAGTGAGTACAATTTTGATCTCTTTTGTTGGAGAGATAGAAAAATAGCAGCCCCTAAGTGTTGTTTATGTTCCAATTCTAATTCATAAATCTCTTCCAACAGGGAGGCCATAGTGGAAGCCCGTTCCTTCTTTAGTCTTGTGCCATGTGATATTAGTATTCCCCTCAACACACATTTTAAGGCCTCCCACTTTATAGGGGAAGCTGTATAATTTTTTGGTCATTAAAGAAGGCTGAAATTGTTTCCTCTATGGCCCCTACTGTCAGCGTGTCATTTAACAAGTTCTCATTTAATCTCCAGGTAAATTTAGGTTTTATAGTGTTTGGGACCTTCACCGCAAAATATACAGGAAAATTATCAGACCACTATCTCGGACCACGGCTCCCAACCCAACAGGCAATGTGAAACCAGAAAATAGTCTATCCTACTATATGTGCTATGGGTCGCAGAATAGCACGTATAATCTTTATCCCGGGGCACGCCAAACATCTACTAGCCATCATTAGGCTGAAAAAAACAAAACAAACCCATCAGAGAGATAGCAAAAACATTAAGTTTGGCCAAATCAACTGTTTGGAACATCCTTAAAAAGAAAGAACGCACCGGTGAGCTCAGCAACAGCAAAAGACCCGGAAGACCATGGAAAACAACTGTGGTGGATGACCGAAGAATTATTTCCCTGGTGAAGAAAACCCTTCACAACAGTTGGCCAGATCAAGAACACTCTCCAGGAGGTAGGTGTATGTGTGTCAAAGTCAACAATCAAGAGAAGACTTCACCAAAGTGAATACAGAGGGTTCACCACAAGATGTAAACCATTGGTGAGCCTCAAAAACAGGAAGGCCAGATTAGAGTTTGCCAAACAACATGAAACCCAGCGTCTGGTGATGTCTATGAATTCCAGACTTCAGGCTGTAATTGACTGCAAAGGATTTGCAACCAAGTATTAAAAAGTGAAAGTTTGATTGATGATTGTTAATCTGTCCCATTACTTTTGGTCCCTTAAAAATTGTGAGGCACATATACAAACTGTTGTAATTCCTACACCGTTCACCTGATTTGGATGTAAATACCCTCAAATTAAAGCTGAAAGTCTGCAGTTAAAGCACATCTTTTTTGTTTGTTTCATTTCAAATCCATTGTGGTGGTGTATAGTGCCAAAAAGATTAGAATTGTGTTGATGTCACAATATTTATGGACCTGACTGTATATTCACTAGTGTGAATAGCTGACCAAAGATTTTACATTTAACAAACAAATATCTGCCCTCAGGGTCAGTCCACTCCTGAACATCAGAGATTGGGATAGAGGAGTGTATACCAATAGCCACCCCTCTTGATTTCCCTGTTTGATTATGAATCATGAACCATCTAGAGTAATACCTAGTGGGCATTATAGGAACCGATTCAGATTTAAAATTAGTTTCCTGCAAGAAAATAATATTTAGAGGAACTCAACACTAACCAAATACAGAAAAAACAACATCAACCGACCAAACAAAAGAACAAGAAAAAAAGAAAAAAAAAACTACAAAATGAATAGACAACCCTCCCATCAGCAGCAGAGATACAGTGGATATCACCGCAGATCCAAAAGTTGCGGTGCATCGCAGAGGGATATGCTATATACAGTGGGGCAAAAAAGTATTTAGTCAGCCACCAATTGTGCAAATTCTCCCACTTAAAAAAGATGAGAGAGGCCTGTAATTGTCATCATAGTTATACCTCAACTAAGAGAGACAAAATGTGGAAACAAATCCAGACAATCACATTGTCTGATTTGGAAAGAATTTGTTTTGCATATTATGGTGAAAAATAAGTATTTGGTCACCTACAAACAAGCAAGATTTCTGGCTCTCACAGACCTGCATCTTCTTCTTTAAGAGGCTCCTCTGTCCTCCACTCATTACCTGTATTAATGGCACCTGTTTGAACTTGTTATCAATATAAAAGACACCTGTCCACAACTTCAAACATTGACACTCCAAACTCCACTATAGTGAAGACCAAAGAGCTGTCGAAGGACATCAGAAACAAAATTGTAGGGCGCATGCGCGGCTCTTGGACATGGCGGATGTGTAGAGGCTGAGCTCCGGATCCCGCCCGCACTCCTGACCCCTGTAAAGCTTCCACGAAACAACGATCGCCACGGGGGTAAGCACATTTCCATCCGGTAAGCTTATAGCATCCCATGGGTAAAATCGGGCAGCAAAAACAGTTTTACAAACCGCAAACAGACCCACACACGCTGACCGCGATGGACAGATTCGTCACTAGGCCGCAATCCCCGGCCTTGCCTGCACTAGCGGAACCGCTCGTGGCCACGGATCCCTCGCGGGGGATAGAGGACATGGAGAGTCATGCTGCACAAAGCTCACAGTCTGGGGGCACTCGGACACCACCGTAGTGTCTTCCCAAACTGTTCAGAACATTCTAACCCCAGAACTCATGGATGAAAAGCTCCAGGCTCTCCTCATGCAGATGACATGCAATATGGCTGCTGAAATGGGAAAACTCTCACAGGAGTTAAGGAGTGAAATAGCTCAAATTGGGGACAGAACTGACGCTCTTGAGTATAAATTTGGCGACTTGGTCAATTATGTGCAGGAATTGGAGGAGGAAACTTCCACATTGAAAAACTCTTTCTCACAACTCCAACTGCAACAGGAGGACCAGGAGAATAGGGAGAGGAGACAGAACCTGAGATTCCGAGGAATACCGGAGTCAGTGGGAGACAACAATCTTCGCCAGTACTTGCTGGGGTTGTTTAACACCTTAGCCCCCAGAATTGCAGATATTGATTGGCGCATGGACCGAGCACATCGATCCCTGGGTCCCAAACCGCCCGTTGGTAACAGGCCAAGGGATGTCATAGTTCGTTTTCATTACTATGAGAGCAAGGAGGCACTGACCCTTGCTACACGTAACAAATCAGCAACTGAATATAATGGGGCTAAAATACAGATCTACAATGATCTGTCTCCAGTGAACCTGGCGAAACGTAGGAACCTGCGCCCCATCACATCCCATCTGCAAAACCTGCGCGTCCCATACTTCTGGGGTTTCCCCTTTCGTTTGATTGTACCCCGAGATGGAAATCAACACTGTCTCCGTGATATGCATGAGGGTGAAGCATTCATTAAAAGTCTAGGCCTACCTCCCTTGCCTGAAGAGCTGATGCCGATTCCAGCAACCCAGCAAAATCGAATTGCACCAAATACGCCTTCCAGAGAATGGACCCCAGTCCGCAGAAAGCAGATGAAATCCTTCTCCACTCCACATCGTGGCTCCAGACGCCCCCCTTGAAAGGTCAAGAAGTCAAGGCTGGCTCTAATCTTTTTGTGGCTGAAATAGCCTATACCCTGGTGTCAGATAATTGACCTGTGTTCTATTTGCTGTTTTTTTTTTTTTTTTTTTTGTGTTGCAGCCACCAATCTGAACAACCAGTGGTCAAGATAACCGACATTTGGAGTTCCAACTCTGCTTACCCATGGGGTAAAGTTTTTTTTTTTTTTTTCTTTTTTGGAAGTTTTTGGAAGTCTCTTTCTATCTTTATTGAGTAGACACTAGTGGGTTTGATAGCCCTATTAATCTTACTTTCATGAGAGTTTCCTTTTTGTTTTCTTTTTGCTGGAGAGCGGGGGGATCCCCCTCTTCACGTCTCCATGTGATGGGAGTTGCCAAGTGGCCCCAATTGGTCCCAGGCTTCGGTATGGGAATCCTGAGTGTTTTCTACTACTCAGGTGTAACAACTTTGACTCTTATGTTTTTTTTTGTTCAGAACCCCCCCTGGGTTCATTCGTTAATATTTTTATTTTGCTTTCTTCCAATACATCTCTACTACTACATACCAGTGCTGATTGCTTGTTAAGGTATAGGGCAACTTTATGTTCAAGAGTTATACAGGTGATATGTTTTCAAGGTTTAGAATGCAGTAGTTTTAATGATTCATTATGGCTTTGAAGAAAGTATCTCACAACGTTAAGGGACTGAACTCAATTTCAAAACGTTGGATTGCTCTTAAAGATTTTCGACTGTCAGGGGCGGACATAATACTAGTTCAGGAAACTCACTTCCGTACTGGGGGTTCGATGAAATTTGCATCTAAATTCTATCCCACATCCTATGTTGCATCTGCTCCTTCTGGCAAAGCTGGAGTGGCTATTTTGATAAAAAAATCATGCCCGGTAAAGGTCAGAGAAAAATACATCGACCCCCAGGGGAGGTTTGTCATCCTGATTTGTGAATACATGTCGTCTACATTTACTTTGGTCAATGTATATGCGCCCAATTCGGGCCAAATGGTATTTCTGAACGATTTTTTTGATAGGCTTCAAAGGTACTCTAATCCATTCATGATATTAGGGGGAGATTTCAATCTGATTATGTCCCACAGGCGCGATCGTCATACGCTCTTTGGGGACACCCCTTCCCAACGGGTGATTTCTCAATCCGCCTCCTTTAGGAAACTGGTCAGAGCACACAGACTGCTGGATTCATGGAGAATCAGACATCCGATCCAAAGACAGTACACCTTCTATTCTATGGCGCATAAGATGTACTCAAGACTGGATCATTTCTTTATTACGTCCCCTTTACTCCCTCTCCTAGTAGACTCCAACATTTCTCCTATTACATGGTCGGACCATGCTCCTATTTCACTAGAACTACTATTGCATGACTCGCCCTCTAGGACTTGCCACTGGAGACTTAATGAACACTTACTCAGTTCACCCCCCATTAGGGATAGACTGACCAAAAGCTTGAATGAATATTTTGAACTAAATGTGGGTTCCGTACATAAGGTTTCTACCCTTTGGGAGGCTCACAAGGCTTGTTTCCGTGGTACATGTATTGCCGAGGGCTCTCGTCTGAAGAAGGATGGCGAGAGTCGTCGGATCTCCCTATTAGCTGACTTGAAGCGGGCGGAGGGGGTTCTGCTGGGATCCCCAACAGTTGAGGCTCTCCGTAGGGTTGTAGCTCTTCGCAACCAACTGAAAACGTTAGAGTATAGTAAGGCAACAAAATCTCTTATGTGGGTGAAACAAAAATTCTACGAGTATTCTAACAAGCCACATAGGATGCTAGTGAACAAACTTAGACCACGTCCATTCCATTCCTTCCCTGAATTGTTGATCCAAAGAGATGGCACCCCCACTCATTGTCCCCAAACTATGACCAAATTTTTTGGTAACTTTTACAAAGAATTATACAATTGTCTTACCCCCGAAAATAATTTTCATTTTACTCAGGATAGGTTTGACCAGTTCGTTCAGACTCTCCCCTTGCCGAAGTTGTCCTCCTCAGATCTAGAAAAGCTTAATGCCCCCATCACCCCTGAGGAGCTTACAAAAATTATCAAAGACCTACCCACGCTTAAATCTCCGGGACCCGACGGCCTCACCTACCTATACTACAAGACCTTTTTACCTACCCTATTGCCACATATGATAAATTTGTATACATCACTTTTACGAGGAGAAATTCCACATAGCCAGTTTACACATTCATATATTTCAGTGATTCCAAAGCCGGGGAAGGATCATTCCTTACCGGACAACTATAGGCCTATAGCCCTATTAAATTCGGACTATAAAATTTTCACGAAACTTCTCTCATCTAGATTGTCCCAGTTCATTCCCAAATTAATTAACAAAGATCAAGTAGGATTTGTTCCTTCCCGACACGCTGGAGACAACACAAGACGTACTGTGGACTTGATTGACCTGATAAACTATATAAATCCTGTATAATAATAATAATAAACAAATTTCCCCACCCAACGCTTATACTGAGCTTGGATGCACAAAAGGCGTTCGATCGCTTAAGCTGGCCCTATATGTTTTCTGTACTGCGGAGATTTGGGTTTGACGGTCCTTTCTTTAAAGCTATACAGGCCTTGTACACAGGCACGTCTGCTCAGGTACAAATGGCCTCTTTTCTGTCCCCATATATACCTATGTCCAATGGTACTAAACAGGGGTGCCCGTTGTCCCCCCTCCTTTTTATTCTTTGTTTGGAGCCATTGGCAGAGGCTATTAGATGTCACCTAGATATTAAGGGGGTACTGATGAGACATAGAGAATATAAATTATCCCTTTTTGCGGACGACATCCTCTTGACAATAACGAGCCCTATTACGTCACTCCCCTCTCTACATGCACTCCTTCAGAATTTTGGGTCTATATCAGGCTACAAAATAAACACGACTAAAACGGAAGTACTCCCCATACATGTCCCGCCAGATCTGTTGTTACAATTACAAAACACATACCCTTATAGGTGGTGTTCTCATGCCTTGACATATTTGGGCGTGAAGATTACCCCCTCGTACAGTACAATATACGCTGCAAATTTTCCCCCTCTGTTCCAGGACATCTATAAAAATTTACGTCAGTGGGCTGCATACCCTATTACTATGCTGGGCAGAATTAATGTACTAAATATGTCTGTATTGCCTAGACTTCTCTATCTTTTTGATACGCTCCCTGTAGCCATTCCTACCAGTCAGCTTAAAGCTCTTAAGAGAGGGTTTTGGAAGTTCATATGGAATAATAGCACACATCGGATAGCTAGCTCGGTGGTATTTTCCTTGCGGTCACAGGGGGGAATGGGAGCACCTGACATCATTAGATATTACCTAGCCACTCATTTAAGGGCGGTTGTATCCTGGTCATGTCAGAGCAGCCCTAATAGGTGGTCGGAGATAGAGAAAGGTGCCATCTATCCGGTACATTTGTGCTCTTTTGTGTGGTCTAGACCCTTACACGGCGACCCCATACTGAAGAGAATGTGTCTTGCACCTATGCTATTCACCATTTCCATTTGGAATAAATGCAAATCAAAATTTCCGCTTGCATCATTGTGCCCTCCTCTTACTAACGTACTACTGAATCCAGTATTGCCTGATAATTTGGTCTATGGCCGTCTGTTACCATGGATGCAGTCTCCATTGTTTCAGTTGCGAAATTTGGTTAACCCGGTCACTCGCAAATTTCTTGATTTCGCAACCCTTCAAAACAAATACTATATCCCCCAAAAGTTATTTTATTTCTATCTTCAGGTTAGGCACTTTTTTCAGTCCCTGTCCCCTAATCTTACCCTAGAAAGGCCGACTCCTTTTGAACGTGTGTGTGCGGAAGGCCCTCATCAATTACATCTTATATCATCCATATATCACATTTTACACAAATCTAAAGATTTAACGGCTGACACGCACCTATACATGCGCAAATGGAATCTGCTAATGGAGTGCCCTATCCCTTTGCAAATGTGGACCGCAATATGGTCTTCAACCTTTAAATCCTCTAAATGTGTAACTCAGAGGGAAACAGCAGTGAAGGTTCTGATGTTTTGGTATAAAACCCCTGATAGACTTCATCGAGTTAACCCTACTCTCCCCCCTACATGCTGGAGATGCAAAATTGAGATAGGTTCACACTTTCACATATTTTGGTCCTGTACACTTATACGGTCATTCTGGACGGAGGTTATGCAAACTCTTCAGTCTGTAACAAGTCTATCTCTCCCTCCAGACCCTATTCACTATTTGCTTGGACTTCCCTTTCCGGGGGTCCCAAAATCTGTTAAATGTTTAATCTCATATATACTTTTGGCTGCTAAAAGGGCTATACCGATGTGTTGGTTGTCCACCACCCCCCCCCCTCTCACCTGCAGTTTCTGCAATTAATTGCAGAGATTCGGAGAATGGAATCTCTTACGGCTAGAGTACATGACACAGTGATTCAATTTGACAGGGTTTGGGAACTTTGGGACTCCTCAAGTTATGGGGAACAGGAGATTTAAGATTAGACTTTCTGTACGGATCCCTTCATTGCGAGTTGCCTTACACTGTCTCTGTAACCTGTAATCGTTCATAATGTCCTCTGCAATTTCTATTTGTTAATGACATGTATGCAATTCGTACTGGTATGGTTTTTATATTATCTTGAGTGTACTCTTAAATATGTACCAACTGCCTTTCAAATGTACTAGTGTCTCTCAGATAATTGCCTTGAGATGTTTATGTTTATTACGTACTGTAACTTTTTTTTCTTTTGAACTAATAAAAATTACAATTATAAAAAAAAAGAAACAAAATTGTAGACCTGCACCAGGCTGGGAAGACTGAATCTGCAATAGGCAAGCAGCTTGGTGTGAAGAAATCAACTGTGGGAGCAATAATTAGAAGACATACAAGACCACTGATAACCTCCCTCGATCTGGGGCTCCACGCAAGATCTCATCCCGTGGGGTCAAAATGATCACAAGAACGGTGAGCTAATTTAATCTGCTAATTTACAAAACCATCTTGAAAAAGAGGATAGGGATCAGAAACTCAAGAAACAAAAAAAGTATTCTAGGGATGCTGGTGACTATAAGAATGGCACCATTTTTGGTTGGCAGAAACGTTTCTCAACATCTTTTGGTGCAGACATGGATTCTACTCCTTCTTTAGTGCCAACATCCATTCCAGTCCCTGTCCCAACCAATGGTCCAGCATCTAGTCAGGTTCCAGTGGTACCTACCATCACAGCCCCTCCACGCAATACACAAGGTGGCCAACCCCAGGCTCCCCCATCTAGAGGTCAATACTCCAGTCCACATACCCCTAATCCACCACGTGGTAGGGGTAAACCCAGAGGGAGTAGAGGTGGTAGAGGCTCATCCAGGGTTACCTTCATCATACAAGTGCTCAGCGCCATTATGATTATGACGATCAGTTTTATGATGCCTCTCCAGCTCGACACCGAGCTCCGTTGGGGCCCCATCGTGACTATTCTCCCTATGATTGTCCCCCCTCTATTTCTACTCATAATAGATTTTCCCCTCTCGTGAAGTGAGAGATTATAGCTTTCATACCCGCACTAGGTACCCTCCAGAACCAACCTATTACAACCATAATTATTCCAATCCGCAAGGTTATGGTGGGCGGGATTTTTGCGAGGACCCAGCACCCTGAAAAAGAGATCCAGATCCAAGAGAGGGACCAGAGGGAGGCAGAGAATTCAGAAAAGGAAAAAGAAGGCACACTTAAAGGGCCTTGGCGTGTTTAATTTAAGTACCAAGGAGTTCACACCCGAGGAACTATCCGTTTTGGATAAGGGTCTTAAGTTTGCCCCTCCGAAGAAACTGGATAAGTTTGGTACTTTTATTGACATACACAAATTTATCCGCAAAGTTAATATACAGCGCTACCTCATTACCAACCCTATTGTTAGTGAGAGTAGAGCAGCCACTTTTGGGACTGTACATTTGGGTTTATCTAACCCGTCGTTGTTTAATCCACCGGTCCCAGTGGCACCCGCTGTGAGTATTTTTAGGGATTTAGTTCTCAAGGACTTATCTGAAATTCCTGAGAAACGTTCCTTCCATCAGACCTTGTCCAATGTGGGCCTCAAGTCCTTGTGTCTTAACAAGGAATTGGTCATCCACCCAGTGGACAAGGGCGGTGGCATAGTCGTCCTAGATAAGTCCGACTATGAGCAAGAGATGTTTAGGATTTTAAACGAACCTAACACATATCAGTTGCTGTCTACTAATCCCACTTCACGGTTCAAGACTGAACTTCAGTGTTTGGTGGATAGTGTTTTTTCTAGAAATATTTTAAATAAAAAGGAAAGGCTTTTTTGGTCCCCACTGTTCCCAGGATACCAACCATCTATTATTTGCCCAAAGTCCATAAGGACCCTGTTCACCCACCTGGTCGTCCCATTGTGAGTGGGATCAATTCGGTCACATCTAAGATTGGCCGTTATATTGATCACTACCTTCAACCTTTGGTCAGACGAGTACCGTCATATCTGGTTGATACAGGGGCCACTATTAGGAAACTTCAAAACACTGTTATACGAGGTGACTACATTATGGTGACGGCTGATGTCGCCTCGCTATATACATGTATTCCACACAATATGGGATTTGAGGCTGTTCATTATTTTTTTTAGAAGGAGGAATCGTTAGCTCCCTTTCAACTGGAATTTATTATGGAGTTGCTAGAATTTGCCACTAAGAGAAGTTACTTTTGGTTTAATGATAACTTCTCTCTCCAATTGCGAGGTGTGGCTATGGGGTGAAATACTCCCCCAGCCTCGCTAATCTCTTTATGGCTAAATGAGAGGAGGATGTCGTCTATGCTTATGACACCCAATCATTGGTGTTATGGGCTAGGTACATAGACGACATCCTCCTCCTTTGGGATGGCAGTCTGACATCCCTTGAGGCCATCATGAGCCATCTGAATACCAATGATAGGGGCATCTCTCTTTCATATACGGCCAGCCAAGAAATAATTCAATTCTTAGACTTGGAAATCAGCATTATGGATCATCAGTTTCAATTTCAGACTCATTTCAAGAAAACAGACCGTAATGGCTTCATCCCGAATGATAGTTGCCATCATCGATCTTGGCTGAACTCAGTTCCACGTAGCCAGTTCCTGAGATTGAGGAGAAATTGTACGGATACCACAGTATTTCTCACACAGGCTGAGATTCTTAAACAAATATTTGTTGATAAGGGTTATGACCCTGATAGTATCGACAAAGATCTCAGAAACGTACTTGAAACTGATAGACGTTCCCTATTGGAAATCAAACCTAGAGGTGAACAGAACGATGCTTGCAAGTGGGCCATGCTTACCTCTTTTTCTATGCAACACAAACAGGTGAAAGCCATTGTAGCTAAGCATTGGAACATTTTGAAGAATGATGGTGTCCTCGGGATGGTTTTGCCTGAACAGGCTAAGGTCGTCTTCAGAGGTGCACCAACCCTCCAAAGTAAAATAGCCCCTAATATTATCAATCCTCCCGTACGCCCCTCTTTTTTTCACCAGTTAGTGGGGTACCATCCTTGTAAAAAAGGCAGTGTATGCAAATGTAACACTTCTGGGAGAGGCAAAACCTTGGAATTTAGTTCCACTAGTACAGGGAAGTCATACCCAATAAAACATTTTTGTACTTGTGCTACTACACATATTGTGTACCTCATAACTTGCCCTTGCGGCAAACAATATGTGGGTCGCACTATTAGACTTTTTCGGTTAGATTGGGGGAACATGTCTCCTTGATTCTTGGGGGTGATGTTCATCATACTGTACCCAGGCATTACAGGTCGTGTCACAGTAGGAATCCAGCTGGCACACAATTTCTCATCATTGATCGATTCATTCCCCCATGGAGGGGCGCCCCCAGAACTAGGGGTGTGTCCCAGCTTGAGACCTATTGGATACACAAATTACAGACATAGGCCGTCTGGCTTGAATGTTGAGTGGGACATAAAATTCCTTTATTGATGAGTCTTAGTCAAATGGTCCTTTTGGGAACGTGGACCAATTTACTCCTTTTCCTTTTCTTTTTTATGTACACTATTTTTATTCAATATTTTTATATTTTTATAGAATATAATATATTTGTAATTATTTACAATTTTATATGTTGTTAAAATTGATGGAGGATCTAAGTTGGCCTCAGGTTCATCTGGCGAGCAACAACCACGGAGAGGATTTGTCCCCCTAGTGACATACCAGTATGTGAGGTTTTCACCTGCATTACTGGGTGCATTGTTCTGCCTGGCCATGCTCATTCCCCATACATGGGTTTGTTTTAATAAACAAACCAATTTTGGATTATTTTATATACATCCCATCTCCTTACACCCATATATTAGTCTTTAGGAGGCATATGGGGTGGAGGTAGTGGTTTCCACATAGAGTTATAATTTTAATCCAATTTGCACATATTGGATTATTGATTCTTTTCACAATTAATCAATTTATTTAATAAATATGTGCTACAGCTAAGCTGTCCTTTTAGCCTATATGTTGTTTTTTATTTTCTCTTCTATAGGTAGTGAGCCCTTCGTTAGTGGGCATTGTTTACCCTTCACTGCGAGCGTGTGAGCATTGGTGTGCACCATTGATATTGTTGTGACCCAGTGCGGTTCATGCCTCACTCTCGTTCGTGTTGGATTCCAACCATGTCCAGAGCACAACATGTGACTCCTTGAGACGCATCGCAAGCTACGTTAACGTGACTTATCTGGAGAGGTGACGCTGGTGCATCATGTGACCTGTGATCTCTCATGATGCAGCGTAAGTTGTGGACACGTGATGTATATTGCGATGCGCCTCAGTGATGGGATTAGGCATATATTTGCCTGTCTCATTTTCAAATGGCCACACTCATCTGGATACGTTTCTATAGGTAAGATTATGTGATGGTTTCACGCCGCTTCATTGTCTTCCCTCCCACCATTTTAGTTCTTACATTATTGGACCAATCAATGAACCCCATGCCCATTTCATAATGAGACGTGAAACGCACGCCACGGTGCCATTTTTATCCACTCAGGAAGTGGTTGCTGGTTGGATGAGCTTTGGGGGAGCTTAACTGGGGAGCTTAGAGAATCTATAAATTACGTGAAGGCAACAGTGGAGGTACACCCCAGATGATGCAATTTATTGCGAAACGCGTCAGCTGACTCCACTGCTGCCACTGTTTACATCCAAAGCGCTTATCTACTGATGTAATGTAAGTGTCCAACCTACATTATTAAAAGTTCTTAGGGTGGTCTTGCAATCCCCCATCCCAAAAACTACTTTTTAGCCTCACAAATACAACATTTTAGTGGAAGGACAAAACTATTACAGTCTGATCCTATACAGAACCTGCTATTATCAGTTTATGAAGTTTATCCACTAATTTCTTTACTAGAATCGAGAAATCAATTGTATTATAAAGGATTCCATACGGGTAAATTATTTGACATGGTATGGCAGGAAATGAGGAAAATTACTGAAGTAAAGGGTTTTACTTCATACACGCCAATTTGGAATAAATAGTAGTTATGTGGAACTGGGGAAATTGGAGGGGTTTGAGTTTTGGAGGCAGAAGGGACTAAGGTATATGCCACTGCTATTTGAGGTAGATGTGATGAAAACCTTTAGTGGATTAAGTAAAGAATATAATATTCCAAATCAAAGATTTTTTCAATTCCTTCAGCTTAGGCATGCGTTAAAAACACAGGGTTGTATACAGGAATTGAAGTTTAATAAGTCAGTGGTGATAGCCTTGTTGGAGAAGACAGGGCAAAAAAAAAAGGGCCTGATATCACAATTATATGATATACTATTTGATAAATTAAAAAAAAACTGTGGACATACCAGCAAGATTAGCCTGGTAAGGGGATATTGGGACAATATCAGATGAACAGTGGGCACAGGCACTATCAGTAATACCTCAGGCCTCTCTATCTCCAACACAAAATTTAACACAACTATTTATCCTACAGAGGGCACATTACACACCAGAGAAATTATTTAAATGGAAATGTAGAGATACAGACCGATGCCCTAGATGTAAAGAGAGAGGAGACAATCTAATACACATGATATGGAGATGCCCTAAACTTCATCGCTATTGGTCTGGGGTGGTATCTATGATTAATAGTGTATTTGAGAGTGGGATGCTCATGGAGCCTGGAGGTTGTCTTCTGGGTATACTGGATGAATCAAGAATCCCAGTGGATTATATCGTTTCAATAAATAGAAGTCTATTCCAAGCTCGTAAGCTTATTGCACAAAAGTGGCTATCACCATACCCACCCACTGTAGAAGAGTGGAAAATACAAGGGAAACGGTAATCAAAGAAAAGTATATTATATTATTTTACGCAGAGGTTGCCTGGGGAAATTTGAAAAAATATGGAGAGGGTGGTGTGATATCTTGGAGGTATGAGGGAAGGAGGGATGGATGAGTAGAGTTGGGAGAGGAGGGAGTTAATGGGAGCTAGGGGTAAGGGGGATGTAATTTGTGTTGTGTTTTTTTTTTGTTTTTCCTCTCAATGCGGGCATGGGTTGTATGTTGTATTTGGTGTTTTAGATGTTTGTATGTAAAATAAAAAAAATAAAAAGATGATTTGATTTTAAAAAAAAGTTCTTTAGACTGTATCACGCTATGTGCCCTCCTTCTTTCTTCTTTTGATATGGTTTCACCTTGGGCCACCATCATTGTTCTACCTGGCTCGGAGATTCGGTTCAACCATCTGTTTTGAGTCGTGGAATATTTATTTGTGGGACTCCCAGACGAGGATTCTACCTCTACAGCAGTGGTTCTCAACCGTTTTAGTGCTGTGACCCCTTGATAAAAGTTCCCAAGTTGTGGGGACCCCTAACAGTAAAATTATTTTCGTAGCGTGGGTTGTCAGCACCCAAGGCAAGACAAGTAATTTGCGCCCCTAACCCACGGACATTTAGCGCTCCCCAAGTCCCTTCCACTCGTAGAGTATTAAAACCCCTTATGGTACATTTTAGAATGTACCACGCTTTCTATTTGTTCTCCTTTCTTTACACTTTATCTCTCTCTATCCTTATTTCTTTTTTTTCCCCCCCATCCCTCTCTCTAGCCGGGTTTCTTGTTCTTTTTCTTATGCTTCCTCTCCCTTTTCTTTGTTCCTTCCCCTCTTTTCCTCTCTGTTGGGGTGAGCCTCCTTAGCCCAATAGACTGTATGAGATCTGACCAAGTTGTTTCCCTCCGTCTCAGTACGAGCTCCGAGATCATGCTGGACAAATTTGTAACACGCAGACAGACAGTGTTCGTTGCTCAGAGTGATCTAATATGTAGTTTAATTCTTACAGCTTATATGGCAAAATACAATAACAAGAGAACGTGCATAAACCAACTTAAACAATATTACATCTTATGTTGAGCGTGAGACTTCTCACAGAAGGTCTCATAAAAAAGGTTTGTTTATGAGACTCTACACAGAGTGTACCATAACAATATCTGGACAGACATGAGATAAGAAGTGTATTAACGTCACTTCGGGGAATTGCATACTCTGTGAGAACTAATAACAAATGAGACAAATATCTGTGCAAAGGACAAGTTTATACAAAGTAAGCTATTTCATCTCAAAATGGATGTTGACTACAAAATTTAGTCACATTGGTTCATATTCCTTCACTCTCCCTTCCATGTATTCTTTATTTGTATTCCTTCTCTTACTCCTTGGTGTTGGAGGGGTGGGATCAGTGGCACTGCTGGGGGGAGTTCTGATCAGCCAACTTAGGTGCTCTTGATCAAGGTCATCTGCTGATCTGAGAACTGTAGTGGGGACTTTTAATGGCAACTATAATCACAGGTAGTTACTCACTGGCTTCACTGTGTCTCCGACTTTGTGGTGTCTTGCAGCAGTGACACCTATGCCGAACTCAGGAGATAGGGTCTCCTCCAGCCCTTCCCACTTCACATTCCTCAGTCAGTTGACCTCTAGTCTCTGCCCCCCAGCCATGCCGTGAACTGAATGGGCAGCTGCAATGAGGCTGATTGGGTGGCCGCGAGCTCTAGGAACAGCCCTGCTGGGCGGCCACAGGCTCCAGGGACAGCCCTGCTGGGTGGCCGTGAAAAGGCTGGGAGAGTGGTGCGGGATTCAGGAACAGCCCAGGATCCGGTGACCCCTGGCAAATCATAATTCGACCCCCGAGGGGGTCCCGACCCCCAGGTTGAGAAGCACTGCTCTACAGGGACACACAATAAAGCCTGAGTTGACCCCATAGACATACGTTTATTGGGTCTACTCATTCCGGTAAGCCTCCTTTTCATTCGGTGGTGGTCATCTCACATTCACTTTATCAAGATCTCTTTTGAAGATTACAGTTCACATTGGATTGTTTATTTTTCTCACCAGAGAATTACCATCAGAGACTTTCCTTTTCTGTTTATGTATCCATTCCCTATATCCTGTGTTGAATTTTGGATTGACATTATTGTGTTTTTTTTCATTCAATTCACTTGGGTGTTATTCACTTTTGATGTATCACTAATAGCACTACAATTTTTTGTTATTTAATATTTATGGACCTGACTGTATATTCACTAGTGTGAATAGCTGACCAAAGATTTTACATTTAACAAACAAATATCTGCCCCCAGGGTCAGTCCGCTCCTGAACATCAGAGATTGGGATAGAGGAGTGTATACCAATAGCCACCCCTCTTGATTTCCCTGTTTGATTATGACTCATGAATAGGGATGAGCTATGTGTTCGAGTCGAATGCATGTTCGACTCGAACATCGCCTGTTCGCCTGTTCGGCGAAACCAGAACTTTGTGGGCCGTCCGCGCCAAATTTGTGTGACGCAAATGGCCCACAATGCACTGCGCCATCGCACTGCATTGCCGGCACTGTGATTGGCCAAGCATGCACTGTGACCCCGCATGCTTGGCCAATCACAGCACCGGCAGCGAGGAGAGCGATAATTGGCCACAGGCAGGACGCCTGTGGCCAATCATAGCTCAGGGGGGTTTAGTACATGCCCCACACTATAAAAGGCCGCCAGCGTGGCGGCCTTGTGTAGTGTGTTCCGGCGTGCAGGGAAAGAGATACATAGGCAGGGACAGTGTGTTCTACAGTCTGTTCTTTTCTCAGGCATCTGCAGGAGTTAGTGGGTGTTGTGTGCCTCCAGCACAGTATACACCTGTATCTACCCTTTATTGCTGTTCTCTAAGCTAGATATGCAGGCAGGGACAGTGTGTTCTTTTCTCAGGCATCTGCAGGCAGGAGTTGCTGTTCATTACTGTTCTCTAAGCTAGATAGGCAGGCAGGGACAGTGTGTTCTTTTCTCAGGCATCTGCAGGCAGGAGTTGCTGTTCATTGCTGTTCTCTAAGCTAGATAGGCAGGCAGGGACAGTGTGTTCTTTTCTCAGGCATCTGCAGGCAGAAGTTGCTGTTCATTTCTGTTCTCTAAGCTAGATAGGCAGGCAGGGACAGTGTGTTCTTTTCTCAGGCATCTGCAGCAGTTAGTGGGTGTTGTGTGCCCCAGCACAGTATACACCTGTATATACCCAACATTGCTGTTCTGTAAGCTAGATAGGCAGGCAGGGACAGTGTGTTCTTTTCTCAGGCATCTGCAGGAGTTGTTGTTCATTGCTGTTCTCTAAGCTAGATAGGCAGGCAGGGACAGTGTGTTCTTTTCTCAGGCATCTGCAGGCAGAAGTTGCTGTTCATTGCTGTTCTCTAAGCTAGATAGGTAGGCAGGGACAGTGTGTTCTTTTCTCAGGCATCTGCAGCAGTTAGTGGGTGTTGTGTGGCCCAGCACAGTATACACCTGTATTTACCCGTCATTGCTGTTCTCTAAGCTAGATAGGCAGGCAGGGACAGTGTGTGCTTTTCTCAGGCATCTGCAGGAGTTGCTGTTAATTGCTGTTCTCTAAGCTAGATAGGCAGGCAGGGACAGTGTGTTATTTTCTCAGGCATCTGCAGGAGTTGCTGTTCATTGCTGTTCTCTAAGCTAGATAGGCAGGCAGGGACAGTGTGTTCTTTTCTCAGGCATCTGCTGGAGTTAGTGGGTGTTGTGTGCCCTAGTACAGTATACACCTGTATATACCCGTTATTGCTGTTCTCTAATAAAGGCATCTGCTGGAGTTAGTGGGTGTTGTGTGCCTCCAGCACAATATACACTACCCAATTACTGGTTTTCCCATATCCCTGCAGGCCATTACTATGTCTGGAAGGCCAACAAGGAGAGGCAGACAGTCACGAGCCAATAAAAGAGGGCAAGCAGGCTCTGTGTCTAGAGACAACAGTGCTGGTCGTGGACGCGGTGCATCATCATCAGCACGTGGCCATGGGACACGCTTGTCCTTATTTTCGGCAGCTGGACGTGTTGAGCCGCATCATGCCGAAGACTTGGTAGAGTGGATGACCAAGCCCTCCTCATCCTCCTCATCCTCTCTCACCCAGGCCCAGGGTACTGGCAAAGCAGCTGCCAAAGCGTCCTCTTCCCTCGGCTCAATGTCATCATCAGTCACTCCTTCCCTAGACCCACCGTGTCCTCCTGAGGAGTCCCCCGAACTGTTTGAGCACAGTGTTGGGTACATGCTCCAGGAGGATGCCCAGCGTTTCGAAGGGCCTGAAGATGATACCCAGCTAGAGGAAGGCAGTAGCGTGAGAGCAGAGAGAGGGGATGCTCAAGATGAACAGCAATCTGGCAGTCATGTTCCAGCAGCTGCAGCATACTGCCAGATTTGCTCCAGTGATGAGGAGGGAGGGGATGATGAGGTCACTGACTCCACGTGGGTGCCTGATAGGAGAGAGGAGGAGGAGGAGGATGAGGAGGAGGCACATCTCCAACCAGGCAGGATGCCCTCCGGGGGCCAGCGTAAGGGCAGCACACCGACTGAATCACACCGCAGAGCTCCGCCTGTGCAGGGCACTGCCTCTGCCCATTATTCCAAAAGTTCTTTGGTGTGGGCCTTTTTTGAGTCGAGTACATCAGATCGCACCGCTGCTGTTTGCAACATATGTCTCAAGCGTATCTCGCGTGGCCAAAACATCAGCCGCTTGGGCACCACATGCTTGACCAGACATATGTTGACCTGCCATGCAGCTCGTTGGCAAGTGTCCCTTAAAGACCCACACCAAAGAACAAAGCAGACCTCTCCTTGCTCCTCATCAGCTGGGATCTCCAACCCCACTGTACCTTCAGTTCTCTCTGAAACCTGCACTGAGAGGAATGAAGGTGTAGAATTAGGTGTGTCACAGCCAAGTACTTGCGGGCACTCTGCTAGCAGTACACCGACGTCCGATTATAGCAGGCAAATTTCCCTGCCCCAGCTGCTGGACCGTCGAAAGAAGTTCACTCCCAGCCATCCACATGCCCAGCGGTTGAATGCTAGCTTGGCTAAATTGCTAGCACTTCAACTGCTGCCTTTTCAGTTGGTAGACTCGGCCCCCTTCCGTGAGTTTGTGCAATGTGCGGTTCCTCAGTGGCAGGTTCCCAAACGCCACTTTTTCTCACGGAAGGTGATTCCGGCTCTCTACCGTCATGTGGAAGGCAATGTCCATGCCTCGCTGGACAGGACGGTCAGCGGTAAGGTGCATATTACCGCTGATTCAGGGTCCAGCAGGCATGGACACGGACGTTACCTTTCTTTCATGGCCCATTGGGTCACTCTTTTGGCAGCTGGGAAGGATATATAACCATCTTCTGAAATTCGAATTTCGAATAGAATGAATTTTAATAGAAAAGATTATAATATAATATAGAAGAATAGAATAGAAAATAAGAGAATAGAAAATAATACTATAGAAAATCAATAGAAAAGAATATAATTAGAACAGAAAATAATTCAAATGAAAATAAGAGAATAGAATAGAAACAAATACAACAGAAAAACAATGGAAAATAATAGATTCAAATAAAAGAATATCATATATAACTATCTTCCAAAATTCAAATTTTCTTTTTTTTTTGTTTACAAAAGTTTTATTTGGAAGATTTAAAAGAAAAATACGTTACACAGTTGTGAGGATACTCTTCAGAAGAAGATATAAAGCAGTACAAGATAAACAATGGTGATTAAGTGATGGTTCAAGTAAGAGCAGAAGATAAGGTAATATGTCAATATGTGGAAAGGGTGCCATTTGTAGTTGATACCATTCAGAGTAGGAGGTGTCATGGGGAGTGTGGGAACCCAAAAAAGGTCAGCACATAAAAATATACAAAAGATCCGGGAGGCATATGGATCAGTCATTGGACCAGAACATCCATTTCGAGTTAAAGGTGGGGATGCTATCAAATAGTGTGTGATGAATTCTTTCGGATAACTGAATATTTCTCATTCTGGATATTACCTGGGGCCAGGGGAGATTGTTGGATCTCCAGTTGAGGGCAATCATCCATTGGATTGAGCTTACTAATGAGTGAATCAGTCTAACACAGGGAGGGGGAATATCAGTGATATTAGCATAAAGAATACATATTTGTGGGGAGAGGGAGATTTTTTTTTTAATCATGGATTCTATTTTCAGTTCTGCCTGTCGCCACACTGCCTCCAGGCATCTACAGCTCCAGAAAATATGAGTGTATGTGCCAATTTCTGAGCAACCCCTGAAGCAGTATGGAGAAGCAGATGAATAGAAAGAGTGGATCTTATCAGGGGTTAGATATAGTCTAGAAAATAGTTTCATAGGGGATTCTCTGTAATATAGAAGAATAGAATAGAAAATAAGAGAATAGAAAATAATACAATAGAAAATCAATAGAAAAGAATATAATTAGAACAGAAAATAATTCAAATGAAAATAAGAGAATAGAATAGAAACAAATACAACAGAAAAACAATGGAAAATAATAGATTAAAATAAAAGAATATCATATATAACTATCTTCCAAAATTCAAATTTTCAATAGAACACATTTGAATTCTAATAGAAAAGATTATAATAGAATATAAAGTAATAGAATAAAATAGAATAGAAAATAAGAGAATGGAATAGAAAAGAATACAATAGAAAAACAATGAAAAATAATAGATTAAAATAAAAAGAATATAATATATAACCATCTTCCGAAATTCTAATTTTGAATATAACAAATTTGAATTTGAATATAAAAGACTAGAATATAAAAGATTATATAGAATAGGAAAGAATATAAAAGAATAGAATAGAGGATAAGAGAATAGAATAGGAAAGAATACAATATAAAATCAATAGATAAGAATAGATTAAAATAAAAAGAATATACTATATAACATCTTCTGAAATTCAAATTTCAAATAGAATGGATTATAATTTGAATAGAAAAGATTAGAAAATATTAGAATAACATAGAAAATAACAGAAAAGAATAGAAAATAAGAGAATAGAAAATAATACAATAGAAAATCAATAGAAAAGAATATAATTAGAACAGAAAATAATTCAAATGAAAATAAGAGAATAGAATAGAAACAAATACAACAGAAAAACAATGGAAAATAATAGATTAAAATAAAAGAATATCATATATAACTATCTTCCAAAATTCAAATTTTCAATAGAACACATTTGAATTCTAATAGAAAAGATTATAATAGAATATAAAGTAATATAATAAAATAGAATAGAAAATAAGAGAATGGAATAGAAAAGAATACAATAGAAAAACAATGAAAAATAATAGATTAAAATAAAAAGAATATAATATATAACCATCTTCCGAAATTCTAATTTTGAATATAACAAATTTGAATTTGAATATAAAAGACTAGAATATAAAAGATTATATAGAATAGGAAAGAATATAAAAGAATAGAATAGAGGATAAGAGAATAGAATAGGAAAGAATACAATAGAAAATCAATAGATAAGAATAGATTAAAATAAAAAGAATATACTATATAACATCTTCTGAAATTCAAATTTCAAATAGAATGGATTAGAATTTGAATAGAAAAGATTAGAAAATATTAGAATAACATAGAAAATAACAGAAAAGAATAGAAAATAAGAGAATAGAAAATAATAAAATAGAAACACAATAGAAAATATTAGAATAAAATAGAAAGAAGTTATATTCTTACTATTTTATTCTATGCTATATTAATTGTTTTTATATTCTATTCTGTTTTCTTATTTTCTATTCCATTATTTTCTATTATTTTCTGTTCTATTCTAAAAAAATGAGAATTTCTGAAGATGGTTATATTCTTTCTATTCTATTCTATTGTTTTTATATTCTATTCTTTTCTATTCCATTCTCTTATTTTCTATTCTATTATTTTTTTATTATTTTGGATCTCATTGTTTTGGATATCTATTCTGCACTGACAGATGGTTATATATTTTATTTAATTTTTTTCTATGCTATTGTTTTCTATTAAATTCTCTTATTTTCTATTCTATTCTAATCTTTTATATTCAAATTTAAATTTATTCTATTTTAAATTTGAATTTTGGAAGATGGTTATATTTAATATTTTTTAATCTGTTCTATTGTTTTTCTATCCTATTCTTTTCTATTCAAATTCATTCTATGCAAAATTAAAATTTCAGAAGATGTGTATATATATATATATATATATATATATATATATATAATGTTCTGTGCCCGCGCTTAGGATAAGTGTACAAGTAAAAAGTGATAGCAATAGGAGCTGCGGCCCCCCCTATTGGGACCCTCACCTAAGGAGAAGGAGAGTCCTAGCAGTGAAAAAGTAATATATGTAATGGGGTGTGGCGCTGCTCACTAGTCCTCTATAGGACCAGTAATAACAATGGTGAATTGGATATGGTGTGATACCCCCTCAGTAAGGGGTGTCTTTTAGCACAAAAGACAGAGACACAAAAATACCTAGAGGGTGAGGTGTAAAGTGTCAGTGACCAATAATACCTCATATAATGAGTCTCATAAGTGATAACAAAGAAGTGTATAAGGATTAAAGTGAAAAGAATAAATAAAGTGTGGCTAATAACCTACACAAGCTAGATTGAATAGAATACAATACAAAAGAATAAATTAATATTAATAGTGAAATAATCGAGTAAGTCCAATATACAGTGCCTCCGGGCAAATACACCAATAAGATACCAACAGTCTCCGTGACTGGCCCACTAGCATCTAAAATAAAGTCTATAATGGCAGGTAGGTGATTGGAACTTGATACTAGGATAGCAGATCCCTCTTCATATATACATATATATAGCAAGGTTAGATTCAGTTCTTCAGTTATGGCAAACAGTTCATCCCCCGCATGTGTCCCCACTCACCAGTGGCGGTGCGTCCATAGAGGGCGCCGGAGCGCCGCCCCCTCTCGCTCCCGCACCGCCACTGAAAGACAATGCACAGATTCATGCATTGCATGTATTGCATGTATTGTCACCGCTGCCGCGCTGCCCACTATACATGCGGCCGGCCTCCTGGTGAGCGCCGGCCATATGAATTAGAGCGGCGGCCGGCGGTGGGTGTGACTTGGAAGTGCCTATCAGAGCCAGCGGCTCTGATAGGCTTTCCGAATACAGCTCTCATGCTGTATTCGGCTTCCAAAAACTCCTCCCAGGTACGCACGGGGGTGCGTTCCTGGAAGAAGACTGTGTGGAGGTTTCAGCCAATCAGGTTCACCGGATCTGGTTACCGGTAACCTGATTTGCTGAAGCGACATCGAGGGCGGGAGAACACATCGAGGACGGCGCGGACCAAGGAAGGTAAGTGCAGGGCTGGGGGGGGGGGCAGGCTGCATTTGGGGGACAAACTGGCTGAATATGGGGGACAAACTGGCTGAATATGGGGGACAAACTGGCTAAATATGGGGCACAAACTGGCTGAATATGGGGGGAACTGGCTAAATATGGGGGACAAACTGGCTGAATATGGGGGGAACTGGCTGTATATGGGGGGAACTGGCTGTATATGGGGGACAAACTGGCTGTATATGGGGGACAAACTGTCTGAATATGGGGGGAACTGGCTGTATATGGGGGGACAAACTGGCTGAATATGGGGGGAACTGGCTGAATATGGGGGACAAACTGGCTGAATATGGGGGACAAACTGGCTGAATATGGGGGGACAAACTGGCTAAATATGGGGGGAACTGGCTGAATATGGGGGACAAACTGGCTGAATATGGGGGACAAACTGGCTGAATATGGGGGGAACTGGCTGAATATGGGGGACAAACTGGCTGAATATGGGGGGAACTGGCTGAATATGGGGGACAAACTGGCTGCATTTGGGGGGAACTGGCTGAATATGGGGGGAACTGGCTGAATATGGGGGACAAACTGGCTGAATATGGGGGACAAACTGGCTGTATATGGGGGACACGCTGGCTGCATTTGGGGGGAACTGGCTGTATATGGGGGGAACTGGCTGTATATGGGGGGACAAACTGGCTGCATTTGGGGGGAAATGGCTGTATATGGGGGACAAACTGGCTGCATTTGGGGGGAACTGGCTGTACATGGGGGACAAACTGGCTGCATTTGGGGGAACTGGCTGTATATGGGGGACAAACTGGCTGCATTTGGGGGAACTGGCTGTATATGGGGACAAACTGGCTGTATATGGGGGCACACTGGCTATATATATGGGGACAAACTGGCTGTATATGGGGGCACACTGGCTATATATATGGGGATACACTGGCTGTATATGGGGGCACACTGGCTGTATATGGGGGCACACTGGCTGTATATGGGGGCAAACTGGCTGTATATATGGGGGCACACTGGCTGTATATATGGGGGCACACTGGTTATATATATATATATGGGGGCACACTGGCTGTATATGGAAACAAACTGGCTGTATTTGAGGGGGCAAACTGGTGGCGTTTGGGCACAGTGGCTGCGTTTAATGGGCACAGTGGCGGCAATTGATTTTTTTTTTCAGTTTGTTTGCGCCCCCCAAAAATTTTGAGCACCAGCCGCCACTGCCACTCACCAGCTCCCTTCACCCCGAAGGGGGTAAACAGCATAGAGAGATAATCCGGGTCAATATATATATTGTGAAGGACTAGCATCAAAGGTAGAGCTTGAAAGACACCGCCACTCGCTGGGTCTTCTTTTTGAGGGCTTTATTTGCCCATTTTTATTAAAAGAAGTTTCAAAACAAAATCAAAGGTTTCCCTCGCAGGGGTTTCAACACTCCTTTTCATCAATAACATGACATTCAGCCTCCTGGCTTATGGGTCCACTGCTCTGACCCTCAGACATGGGTGGGTCTCTGGCTTCCAGTGTGCAGACAACCACTCTCTGGCTTCTCCAGTGCACACTTGCACTCTATGGCTTCCCCAGTGCACACCTGCACTCGTCGGGAGGGTGGAGCCCAGAATGCTGGTCCTGACTCTACTATCAGGCCCACACACACCTGAACAATCAGTGTGCCGTTGAGTCTCAAAACCCGGATCCAGGACTGGGGATTTCATCCCACCCGGATCTCTAAGAAATCCCCAGGCTCCAGGTCCCAAAGTGGACTTTAGTAAATCATGAGGAAACTGAAAAGCCAGTTTCCTCCAAAACAAGCAAATACCCTGGAGCCCCTCAACCTGCCTGGTTGAGAATCCTGTATTCATACACTGGTGGGGTACCACACTACCACATACCCCTCCCCCTTGTTTCGACCCAGAGGGTGGAACACACCAGTCCAACCTCCTCACTTTGGCATGACCATGCCAGCTACCACCCACATGGGCCAAATCTTGTCCCATCAGGTGACTTTCTTGATGTCCCCCTGCTACACTTACTCGGGCTCTACAAAGATACTCCCATGCTTTTTTACGAGTATGCTTCCATAAGCGCTGTCTTTCCACTTTCCTTGGGCCTACACTAGCCACCTCAACATTAGGGAGTTTACAAATCTTGGTACCTTTTTTAACAGGAGGCGGACCTCTGTGCTTTAACCACTTAACGACCGCCCACTGTAAATATACATCAGCAGAATGGCACCGACAGGCAGAATCACGTATATGTACGTGATTGCCTTTGTATAGTTGGGGGGTCCGATCGGACCCCCCTTCTTTACAGTGAGCGGTCGTTTTACCTTCGGGAGCGATCCGACATGAGGGGACGGCCGTTCGATTCCGGCCACCCCCTCTCGATCGCTCCCGGCGAATGAGAGAGCTTCCCCTGCCTGCCAGGAAGGAGGAAGTGATGTCATCTCTCCTGGGGCGCTCACATATACCGAGCGCCGTACAGGAGAAGATGCCAGGTTAGTACACAAAACAGCACACTGACACCAGGACACATAGGCACATAAATCGCCCCCCAGGCCCCCCCAGACACCCCCAGATCACCCCCAGCCCCCAGTCACAGTGTCACTGATTGCAGTGACCATTTATTTAGTGATCACTGCAATCAGTGACATTTGTGACTGTAAAAGTGTCACTACATTTAGTTTTAGGTCCAGTGTAGCCCCCTAACCCCTCCTAATAAAGGTTTAACCCCCTGATCACCCCCCAGATAACCCTTTTACCCCCTATCACCACTGTCACTAAGCAATAATTTTTCTGATCGATGTCTTAGAGTCGGTGATGCTGATCGGTAGCCAGTAATTTTTTTTAGGTTCGCCGCAGGTTTTTATAGCGTCGGGTACCCCCATATATTACCTAATGAAGGTTTAACCCCCTTGATCGCCCCCCAGGTAACCCTTTCACCCCCTATCACCACTGTCACTAAGTTATAATTTTTCTGATCGATGTCTTAGCGTCGGCGATGCTGATCGGTAGCCAGTAATTTTTTTTAGGTTCGCCGCAGGTTTTTATAGCGTCGGGTACCCCCATATATTACCTAATAAAGGTTTAACCCCCTTGATCACCCCCCAGGTAACCCTTTCACCCCCTAGCACCGCCGTGGCTATGCGATCATTTTTCTGATCGATGTCTTAGCGTCGGTGATGCTGATCGGTAGCCAGTAATTTTTTTTAGGTTCGCCGCAGGTTTTTATAGCGTCGGGTACCCCCATATATTACCTAATAAAGGTTTAACCCCCTTGATCGCCCCCCCAGGTAACCCTTTCACCCCCTATCACCACTGTCACTAAGCGATAATTTTTCTGATCGATGTCTTAGCGTCGGCGATGCTGATCGGTAGCCAGTAATTTTTTTTAGGTTCGCCGCAGGTTTTTATAGCGTCGGGTACCCCCATATATTACCTAATAAAGGTGTAACCCCCTTGATCACCCCCCAGGTAACCCTTTCACCCCCTAGCACCACTGTCGCTAAGAAATCGTTTTTATGATCGTTGTCTTAGTGTCGGTGATGCCGATAGGTAGCCAGTAATTTTATTTTAGGTTCGCCGTCAGGTTTTTATATAGCGTCAGGTACCCCCATATATTACCTAATAAAGGTTTTAACCCCCTAATTGCCCCTAGTTAACCCTTTCACCAGTGATCATCATATAAGTGTTACAGGTGACGCTGGTTAGTTAGTTTGCTTTTTATAGTGTCAGGGCACCCGCCGTATATAACCCAATAAAGGTTTAACCCCCTGATCGCCCGGCGGGTGATATCAGTTAGGTTTTAGCGTCAGAGAGGGTCTGCGTCACACCCCAGGCAGCGTCAGGTTAGTGCCAGTAGCGCTAACACCCACACGTGAAGCATACACCCCCCTTAGTGGTATAGTATCTGATCAGCTCAATATCTGATCTGATCAGATCTATACTAGCGTCCCCAGCAGTTTAGGGTTCCCAAAAATGCAGTGTTAGTGGGATCAGCCCAGATACCTGCTAGCACCTGCGTTTTGCCCCTCCGTCCAGCCCAGGCCACCGAAGTGCAGTATCGATCGATCACTGTCACTTGCAAAACACAACACACATAACTGCAGCGTTCGCAGAGACAGGCCTGATCCCTGCGACTCCAGTGCTGTAGGAGGTAATTTCACCACCACAGTTAAAAAAAAAGCATATATGCCGAAGCATTGTGGCATCAGGAGCGGAGGAGCGATTTTGCTCCTAATGCCGCGTATATACGGTCGAAATTCCGACGGAGGCTTGCCCGTGGAAAAGTCTGACCATGTGTACGCGGCATAACTTTTGCGAGAAGATGCCCCCATGCTTCGGCATATATAAATGGTGCATGTATGCCCATCATTAGAAGTGGGTGGATGAAGGGCGGTATTCTAATGGTGGGCATACCCACCGATCAATCTTTTTTTTTCGTTCAGCCAACAGGCTGCATGAAAAAAAAGATTACAATACATGTCCAACAAGGACCAGCAACGTACTGGTATGTTGCTGGACTTTGAATGTTTATACCAGAATGATGCCTGCGGGTTTAGGTATCATCTTGGTATCATTCTTTTCAGCCAGCGGCCGGCTTTCATGTAAAAGCAATCCTAGTGGCTAATTAGCCTCTGGACTGCTTTTACAAGCAGTGGGAGGGAATGTCACCCCCCCGGATATAAAAAGCTCCATTGGAAAATTGGGAAAGCATTTTATCACACCGATCTTGGTGTGGTCAGATGCTTTGAGGGCAGAGGAAAGATCTAGGGTCCAATAGACCCCAGTTTTTTCAAAAAAGAGTACCTGTCATTACCTATTGCTATCATAGGGGATATTTACATTCCCTGAGATAACAATAAAAGTGATAAAAATAAATAAATATGGAAGCAACAGTTTAAAAATAAAATAAAAAAGCAAAATTAATAATAAAAAAAAATAAAAATAAAAAAAAGCACCCCTGTCCTGCCCTGCTCTTGCCCAATGGCGAACGCAAGCGTCGGTCTGGCGTCATATGTAAACAGCAATTGCACCATGCATGTGAGGTATCACCGCAAAGGTCAGATCGAGGGCAGTAATTTTAGCAGTAGACCTCCTCTGTAAATCTAACGGGGTAACCTGTAAATGCTTTTAAAGGCTTTTAAAAATGTATGTAGTTTGTCGCCAATGCGCGTTTGTGCAAAATTTTAAAGCATGTCGTGTTTGGTATCTATGTACTCGGCCTAAGATCATCTTTTTTATTTCATCAAACATTTGGGCAATATAGTGTGTTTTAGTGCATTAAAATTAAAAAAAGTGTATTTTTTCCCAAAAAAATGCGTTTGAAAAATCGCTGCGCAAATACTGTGTAGAAAAAAAAATGCAACACCCACCATTTTATTCTGTAGGGCCTTTGCTTTAAAAATATATATAATGTTTGGGGGTTCAACATAATTTTCTTGCAAAAAAAATATGTTTTCATGTAAACAAAAAGTGTCAAAAAGGGCTTTGTCTTCAAGTGGTTAGAAGAGTGGATGTAAGCTTCCTAATGTTGTGTATAAAATGCCAGAACAGTTCAAAACCCCCCCAAATGACCCCATTTTGGAAAGTAGACACCCCAAGCTATATACTGAGAGGCATGTCGAGTCCATGGAATATTTTATATGTTGACACAAGTTGCGGAAAAAATAATTTTTTTTTTTTTTTTTTGCACAAAGTTGTCACTAAATGATATATTGCTCAAACATGCCATGGGCATATGTGGAATTACACCCCAAAATACATTCTGTTGCTTCTCCTGAGTACGGGGATACCACATGTGTGAGACTTTTTGGGAGCCTAGCCGTGTACGGGACCCCAAAAACCAAGCACCGCCTTCAGGCTTTCTAAGGGTGTCAATTTTTGATTTCACTTCTCACTGCCTATCACAGTTTCGGAGGCCATGGAATGCCCAGATGGCACAAAACCCCCCCAAATGACCCCATTTTGGAAAGTAGACACCCCAAGCTATTTGCTGAGAGGTATTGTGAGTATTTTGCAGATCTCGCTTTTTGTCACAAAGTTTTGAAAATTGAAAAAAAAAAGAAAAAAAAAAATGTTCTTTCTTCATTTTCAAAAACAAATGAGAGCTGTAAAATACTCACCATGCCTCTCAGCAAACAGCTTGGGGTGTCTACTTTCCAAAATGGGGTCATTTGGGGGGTTTTGTGCTATTTTGGCATTTTATGGCCTTCAAAACTGTGATAGGTAGTGAGGAGTGAAATCAAAAATTTGCGCCCTTAGAAATCCTGAAGGCGGTGCTTGGTTTCCGGGGTCCCGTACGTGGCTAGGCTCCTGAAAAGTCCCACACATGTGGTATCCCCGTACTCAGGATAAGCAGCAGAATGTATTTTGGGGTGCAATTCCACATATAACCATGGCATGTGTGAGCAATATATCATTTAATGACAACTTTTTGTAATTTTTTTTTTTTTTGTCATTATTCAATCACTTGGGACAAAAAAAAAATATTCAATGGGCTCAACATGCCTCTCAGCAATTTCCTTGGGGTGTCTACTTTCTAAAATGGGGTCATTTGGGGGGGTTTTGTACTGCCCTGTCATTTTAGCACCTCAAGAAATGAGATAGGCAGTCATAAATTAAAAGCTGTGTAAATTCCAGAAAATGTACCCTAGTTTGTAAACGCTATAACTTTTGCGCAAACCGATAAATATACGCTTATTGACATTTTTTTTACTAAAGACATGTGGCTGAATACATTTTGGCCTAAATGTATGACTAAAATTGAGTTTATTCGATTTTTCTTATAACAAAAAGTAGAAAATATAATTTTTTTTCAAAATTTTCGGTCTTTTTCCGTTTATATTGCAAAAAATAAAAATCGCAGAGGCAATCAAATACCATTAAAAGAAAGCTCTATTTGTGGGAAGAAAAGGACGCAAATTTCGTTTGGGTACAACATTGCATGTCCGCACAATTTACAGTTAAAGCAGCGCAGTGCAAAATTCTGAATTCACCTCTGGTCCTTTAGCTACCAAATGGTCCGGGGCTTAAGTGGTTAAGGGTCAGATATCGGTAAAGTTATAAAGGGCTCCCTCAATTTCCACTAGACCACCCTTTTTCTCTTTACTTAATGTAGAAGGAACCACCTTTTTAAACAATGTTTTAGTAATAAGCGGGGGCTCTTTTATTGGGGCAACACTGGTCCCTCTCTGCATTCTATGTACGGGCACCCCCTTACTGTCCAAACTTAGCGTCACTTGTTTCCCCATGTACATTGCATGCTTCATTTTGTCAGTTTCATCACTAACCTCTTCATATGGCTGCGGCCTCGTCCTAGTCTCCCTCTGAAGGACATCCTGACTGTCTTGCCACTCTGAGGTTTTTAAGTCATGTGACACCTTGCTGCGCTTTGGGCTATTTCCTTCCGACCATTGTTTACCATGATCCTTCTCAGATCCTAGAAGTTCCTCAAACCTCAGGAAACCTTCCCCAGGACTACCCTCCAGAACCTGTAGGGGACCTAATTCTGCTGTACTTTTTACCTCTTCTAAGTCAGTCACACCATTTATCTCCACACATTTTTTGGGATTAGCAGCAACCGCATCACCTTGACCATCAGGTCTGCCATCATTTTTGTCACCCATGGTAACCAAACCGTCAAAAATTGCCAATGTGCTACATTTCTTATCATGGTCAGAAATATCAATGCATTTGTCATATTTAATTTCACCCATGTTCGGCAGGGCAGTGTCTGGAGAGGAACTGCACCCAGCGGAGTGGTTGTCTACGGCAGCTTCACTGTGCACAAACCCCACTGGCATGAGATCCTCTACCAGCAACTGTCCTGACCCCTGACCATCATCGCATAAAGCAACATTTGGACCTGTGACTACAACCACTTCATTTATTGCTGTGCCATCTGGCACTTCCACCAACACTAGCTCATTTGGCACGGCATCAACCGTTACCATATCATTAGGCCCTTTGTGGATCACAGACATGACCTCCTCTGTGCGTTCGCCACTACTTGGCGGTTCAATCTCGTGAGCAACATCATCTGCAGCAGCTAGAGCACGTTGCATATAAGTTGCTCTGCAGGTCCTTCATCTGGCACCACAGAAGTCATGTCTGCTCCACTCTTACCAACAGGGGCCTTTTCCAACAAAGCGAACAGGTCTTTTGCCCACCTGTCCCCGTCTGTTATCTCTGGGCCCCCAGAGGTACCACACAGTATGGCTCCAACTGCACAAAGAGACCCAGAGGTACAGAATGGCTCAGCAACAGACACATTGCACATGTTACTTTTGTTCAAATCAGACTGTGGAAATACATTTTTTTTTATAAATTGTATTTTTATTAAAGAAATTTTCACAAAATACAAAAGCAGGCATAACTGACAAAGCATAGGGAATGTCTGAGGTACATCATACTAGGCAAATGGAATGACTCTGGGGAGGCTGACAATGGAAATAATAATAATAACCAAACAAAATATTGAGAAAAAAAAAAAAGAGAGCCAGTGATCATCATACAATACATAATGTTGGACTTAGGGTATGAGTTTACAGATTCAGGGACATGATCAAGTGTGGACCGGAGGTGCACCTAGGGCACAGAGATAGAGGATAAGAAGCCGAGAGAGTATCGAATGGTTTCTAGGCCAAGGGCGGCAGCCCGTACGTCGAAACATCCCAGGCCGCCCAGATCTCGTCAAATCTATCAACTCCATCCTCCACCATAGCTGTCATATATTCCATCTGTCGTATGCCCCTGACGCTTTGTATCAACTGAGTTTGGGTAGGCACTAGGGTGGATAACCAGTTAGAGGGAATGGCTCTTCTGGCTGCAAGCAGAATAAAAGCGGCTAGTCTGTTTGCTGCCTTTCCTATCCCCGGGAAGGGAAGACCTAGGAGACAATGAATCGGGTCTAGGGGGATAGAGGCGGGGAGAACCTGTTGAAGCACTTGTGCCACCATGGACCAAAAGGGTACTATCCGATCGCATTGCCAAAAGATATGGAAATGTGATCCTTTTTCTTTCCCGCATCTCCAACACAGAGGAGAGAGAGAGGAGTCATACCGGTGAATAACCTCAGGGGTCTTGTACCAAAATAGTAGAACTTTGTATGCTGTCTCTCTCTGTGCCACACATCTTGAAATTTTAGAGGTCGAGGACCAAATTCTTGACCACTCCGAGACTGAAATTTGTCGCTGGGTGAGCTGCGACCATTTGTACATGTAGGAGTGGGTGTTTTCAGAAATTGTTGTCTGTTCCTGGAGGATGCGGTATATACTTGAAATGAGCTGTGCTTGATAGGGACCTTGGGAGCAGAGAAGTTCAAAGGGTGTTGGCTTGGTGAGGATGAGAGATGGGGAAAGTGTCGAGAAATAATGGACTATCTGGAGGTACGAATACCTCAAATATTCTGGGATTTGGCTCTCAGTCTGGAGGGTCGGGAAGGGTTTAACCTTACGTGTGACCGGATGTACAAAGTGTCGAAGTTGGAACAGCCCCTCTTTTGCCCAGGGAAACACACGTGTATGTGAGAGGCTATCAGGGATCAAGGGATTGAAGAGCACATTAGATAAGGGGGGGCAGATGGAAGATAATGCAAACTTGGAAAGGCATGAGCGCCACAATCTGAGCACAAATACCATGGGACTCAGGCAGAGATCGTGAAGTTTGGGGTCCCCCAATGTCCCAGGGGACCATGCCAGGGAACAGGGGTGAGTTGGATAGAGGGAGCCCATTTCTATCTCCGACCAACGGTTAGGGGGCCTGAGGCTAGACCATGACACCAAGGTTCGCAAATGGGAGGCCAGGTAATATTTGTATATGTCCGGGGCTCCCATGCCCCCCTGATCTCTGGGGGAGAAAATAACCGAGCTTGCCACTCTATGGGCCCTGCCACTCCAAATGAACTTAAGAAACCACTGCTTAAGGATCTTAATCTGTGTCATCGGAATGGGGACTGGAAGGGTTTCAAAAAAGTACAATAATTTCGGCATTATTGACATTTTTAGCACATTTATCCTGCCTATCCAGGACAGTGGGAGGGAGGTCCAACGGGATAACATAGTTTTGATTGATTGAAATAGCGGGAGATAGTTGATGGAATAGAGGGACGAATAGGATGGCGTGATCTGGACCCCAAGGTATCTAAGGGACGAAGTGCACCAGCGATAAGAAAATGTACCTTTCAAGTTAAAGAGCTCATCCGAGGGTATGTGGAGGGGGAGGGCTTCTGTTTTCGCAGTATTGACCTTATAACCCGACAAGGAGCTAAATTGAGAAAGAAGGGCATGCAGGGAAGGGAGTGAGGTATGAGGTTTGGTTAGGGTAAGAAGGACATCATCGGCAAATAAGGATATTTTATATTCCCTCTGCCGCATGGGGACCCCCGTGATGTCAGGATGGGATCTGATAGCCTCCGCCAGGGGTTCTAAGCATAATATGAAAAGGAGTGGGGAGAGAGGGCATCCCTGCCTAGTGCCATTTGTCATTGGAAAAGATTGGGAAGTGAAAGATGCTAGACGTACCTGAGAGGAGGGAGTGGAGTATAGGGAGGTCAGGGCGGAAAGGAAGGGTCCGTGTATGCCAAATTTCGTAAGGGTTGCAAACATATAGGGCCAACTCAATCTGTCAAATGCCTTTTGGGCGTCTAAGCTAAGAATTAGGGCAGGGCGTTTGACTCTGTTCAACATGTCGATAAGGTCTATAGTCCGTCGAGTATTATCTCCAGCATGTCTGGTGGGAACAAAACCCACCTGATCTCGATCTATTAGTTTCGTCAGGAATTGGGAAAGACGATTGGCGAGGATTTTCGTGAATAGTTTGTAATCGGAGTTTAAAAGTGCTATGGGTCTGTAATTGTCCGGTAGGGTCGGGTCCTTGTCCTGTTTTGGAATTACTGTGATGTAGGAATGGAGAAATTGTTGGTGAGGGATGTTGCCCTGCAAGAGCGAATTGTAGAGGGACACCAGATGGGGAGAGAGAATTGGGAGGAAATTCTTGTAGTAAGAATAAGAAAGTCCGTCTGGACCGGGGGCCTTATGAGAAGGTAGAGACTTGACAGTGTGGGTTAATTCCTCTCCCGTAATGGGCGCATTGAGCATTTGCACTTCCGAGTCTGAGAGCTTGGGGAGTTTCAAATCTGACATGAACTCCTCGAAGGTCTCCGAGTCAAATGAAGGGTGATGAGTGGGTGCGAGACAGTTATAACGTTTTTTATAGAAATCACCAAACACCTGAGTCATGGTCTGTGGGCAAAAGGTAGGGGACCCGTCGGGAAGTTTAAGATGTTCCGGGAAAGCGTGAAAGGGTCTTGGATTGAGTCTAGAGACCAGCATCTTGTGGGGCTTGTTTGAAAACTCGTAAAACTTCTGTTTAGCCCACAGGATCGTTTTATCCATGGAAGACATATCTAATGCTTTTATGCGATTTCTTAGCCCCGTGACCGTGCGCAGACGACCCACTGTGGGAGAGCGAAGCAAGGCTCTTTCTGCATCCAGTAGGTCTGATATTAGAGAGGACTTCAGAAAAGCTGCATCCTTCTTTTTTTGTGAGCTGAGGGCAATACATTGTCCCCTAAAAAAGGCCTTGTGGGCCTCCCAGAGGGTGGACACGCTGGGCACTGAGCCCTCGTTTAGGAGGAAATATTCCGTCAGGGCTGCCTCTAATTTAGTGTTGGTCTCGGGGTGTTTAAGGAGAGATTCATTAAGTCTCCAATGACACTTTCTGGGGAATGCGGCTGAGAAGCTTAAGTCTAGTGTCAAAGGAGCGTGGTCCGACCAGGTGATTGCACCCAGTTCAGAGGCCACTGTGTGGGAAATCAAGGGGGCGGTGACAAAGAAGTAATCCAATCTGGAGAACATCTTGTGGGGAGGGGAGTAGAACGAAAATTGCCTACCTGAAGGATGTTTTATCCGCCAAGTATCAAAGAGATGATGCGTTCGGATCAGTTTTCGGAAGGAGGTAGCCAGGGAGTGTGAGGCCGGTGGGGGAGAGGTGGCGAACAAGGATTTCCTGTCACGTGTGGGAGAGAGCACAGCATTAAAGTCACCCCCTAGAACTGTAAAAGGAGAAGAGCACTTCTGTAGGCGCTCCAAAGCGTCTGTAATAAACTTAACCTGACCTGAGTTAGGAACATAGATATTCATGACCGTTATAGGGTTGGACAAATATGTTCCCTGCAAAATTATATATCTACCCTGTGGGTCTAGGTGAGTCTTCTCAATTTGAATAGGACACGAGCGTCTTATCAAGATAGCTACTCCTGCTTTTACCAGAGGGGTCAGATGATACGTAGGACAGGGGGAAATGTTTAGAAGCAAACCTGAAGGTACCTCCGGCCCGGAAGTGCGTCTCCTGGACGAGAACCACATCCGCACCGGAGGCCCGGAACTCCCGAAGAGCAAGCCATCTCTTCTTTATAGAGTTCAATCCCTTAACATTATAGGAAACCAGTTTTAAAGCCATATCACGTCCGAACAGTCAGGCCAATGGATATGCAGTTCAAATGGCAGAGGTTCGGACACGACCCGGCCCAGGAGGGGCCCAAAGAGAGACCTAGACCCCGAAAACATACTAGTTATATGACAGTCAACAAAAGAGATGAGATTTAGCGTAATGTGGAATATACCATCTAGCAACCAATACAGACATAAAATATATATGAGAGCACCAGACTGTGAATTAGGGAAAAAAAAACCCCAGAGGAGTTGAAAAATAAAAATAAAAATAAAAGTAAAAATAGAACAAAAAAAGATGGAAAGGAAAATAGGGGAGATTTCAGCCCCCCAAAAAAACAGGGGTGTATGATGGACCAAAAAAGGGACCATTAGGTACCGCGTAGCAGCACAACCACAAGGCCTACCAGGCCTAAAAGAAGAAACAATATGTAAAAAAAAAAACAACATGTAAAAACCTGAGGGTATCATACCACTCAGGGGTCCTTGGCCATAGCTCAAGGACTTGGTGGGGAGCATAGCAGTCACCAACATAGGGAGTGGTCCGTGACAACCCGCCACGACGATCCGGAAAGTCGATAGTGTTGTTGAAAAAGCTCCTCAGGACCCTCCCATCAAGTATAAATGGTGTGTGAGGGGACCATGTTCGTTGAGGGTGTTATATCTGAAACGTGAACTTTAACTGAGAGCACAAAAAAAAACATAGCTGCCAAACGTGGCCCAAAGCTAATTGAAAGACCAGCTCCATAAAAACGGGGAGCTGGTGTAAAGATCACAATCTCCTGCGAGGGAGAGCAAGGGAGAAACACAAGACCGAGGGGGAATCCCTCAGGAAATCAAGTAGGTAGCCTGGCACGTTGAGAGCGTTGGGGTGTAGAGTAGGCCCTGGATCCTCTTCCTCTCACTGGGGTCCAGATTCTGGAGGGGGCTGATCCATGTCTCGGAGTGGCTGGTGGGCCTTGGTCCAACTCAGCAGGGAGCGGGGGCAGGCCCAACCGTTGTAGAAAAGTTTCACCTTCCTGGGGGTCCCGCAAAGTATGCTGGACCCCCTCCATGGTAACACTCAGGCGGAAGGGAAATCCCCAGTAGTAAGGAACCTTGTGTTCTTGAAGGTGGCATGTAACTGGTCTCAGAGAGCGACGTTTGGCCAGCGTAATAGGGGATAGGTCACTGAAGAGCTGTATTTTATCCCCCTTGTACTCAATGGCAGACCTGTTGCGTGTAGCCTTAGTCAGAGCCTCCTTACTTTCATAGTAGTGGAAACGTACCACTATGTCACGGGGCCTGGCCCCCGAAGGGGGTTTGGGAGCCAGGGATCTGTGTGCCCTGTCAAGGCGCCAATCAATGTCCACTATTTCAGGTGCCAGGGTGTTGAAGAGGCCAAGAAGATAGGGCCTGATGTTATTGTCAGCTATTTGTTCAGAGACACCGCGCACTCTGAGGTTCTGGCGCCTTTCCCTATTTTCAAGGTCTTCCTGCTGTAGCTGTAATTGTGATACAGAGGATTTTAGGGTAGCATTTTCCTCTTCAAGAGCCTGCACATATTGTATAGTGTCGTCAAATTTCGTCTCCAGGGTCGCTGTACGTTCCCCCAGAGCGTCTATCTCGCCCCTAAACTCCCTGGAGATCCTTCCCATCTCCTGGGCTATGTCTCTGGTGACTTGCTGGGCTAGGGCCTGGAGTTTAAGATCCATCAGCTCTGATGTGAGGATCTGCTGAGAGGGGAGAAGGACGGGAGGGTGGGGAGGCCGCTGTGAGGAATCCTCCGCCATCTGAGCGCTAATATTATCTTCCGGCTCCCCCTGTGTAATCGAGGCCGGGGATGCGGGCCTAGTGAGGAAGCGATCCATCGTGGAGGGAGGCCGCGGAGGTTGTGGGGCACGATATATTGCTCGCTGGTCCCCAATTTTTCCCATGTAGTGCCTGGGAGGTGTGAGGAGGCTTTGAGGCTTACCCCTGTGGTGATGTAAGCCCGTGTTAGCTCGTTAGGGGACTCGGATCGCGGGACGGGACCGGAGCTCACGGATCACACATCCGCCATCTTGGAAAGCCGCGCATGCGCCCGGAAATACATTTTTAACCATAGCAGGCTGCAATACCACACTCTCACCACCTTGCTCTGGTGGCGCTTCATTAAATGCATCAACGCCTTCACACCTGTCTTTGCCAGACTGCAATAACCCATTTCCATCATGAGTGTTTTCAAACATTTCCGTTTTAGCATTAACCATTTTGTTATCACCAGGTTCAGGTACCGTCTTATCCCTTAGAGTGGCACCATAGCTGTCCCAGGCAACCTCCGGCTCCAAAACGCAGAGCTCCCTGGGGGTTTCTAGGGACATCTCTGTAGCCTTTGTCTCAGTTGCTAGGGGAGATAGCACATCTTTAACTGCACTCACATCAACATTTTTATCTCTAGTGAGCTGCACTAGCCCATTAGCAACTGGACCATCAACTTTAGCCAACACAATATTAGCAGTTTTACCCATCACATTGTCATAATCAAATTTACCACTTGCCTCCCCACTGGACAGGGCACTGCAGCGAGGCAAGTCCTTTTCTACACAGACAGTGGATCTCCCATTTGGGGTCACTTCCACTCCAATGTGCACAGTCACATAGTCAGTCTCTTGAATGCATTTATCAGCAACAGTCTTACTCATCACTGTACCAGGGGTTGCCATGTTCACTTGAGTGCGTTGTCTATTCTTTGTTGCACTGTCTCTGGCCAACTCTCCCTGGTGGCCATGGGATGAAACTGCAGCAGCCATTTCTGACTCCATAGCACCCCCTGCAGGCACAACAGGTACTTCCTCACTGTTGCCAGAGGTGACTGAAAACATTTTTAAACAGGAACCTGGGCTTGCTGACAAAGACTTCTGCCCAGTAGCCATATCTCCAGCCATGTTCCATAACCTGGGACAAGAAAAAATTCCATGCCCAAGTTGACCACATTCCAGGCATGGTACATTTCTGCACATATCTTTAGTGGGACGCCGCTCCACATCTCCACTGTAGCTCCTCCTTCTGGTTAACACCCAATCTCTTGTTGCTACGGGAGATGGCACTCTTCCAGTTGTACTTTGCTGACTTTCCCAAACGCAGCGACTTTGCGATCCTTGGAGTATTGTTGCTTTCAACTTGCCACGATCCTCTGTCTGCAATACGTTTCTCACGTGGTCCACAGACTTGACATTACCGCCGTCGCTACGGGCAACCACATACCTCTCGAACTTCTGATAAGCCTTTTGGACACTCCTGGGACTCAAATCAGGCTTCCCAAACATTGTTGCAGACCTTTGTCTGGCCATGTCACCTTGTCTTGGAGTCTGAGACAAAGGGTACTTGGAGACAACATGCCCCTACTCTCTGCACCGCAAACAGCGCTCTTGCTTCAGAGCCTTAACAGGGCCTCCCCAATTGCATCCTCTTTCAAACTTAGGCCTTTGCACATTGATAGCTGGCATGTTTGTACTAGCGTTACCAGGGGCAACCACATGCACTTCCCCTTTAACTGGAGTTGGAGTAGCAAAAAACAGTCTGCAATACTCTCCTGCAGGCTCAACCCCTTGCATCATCTTTGCAGTCACTCCACCAAACTTTTGCGCTGTCCAGCAAAAATTAAGCACTCTCACTTTAAAGCAAGTTGCTTTTCACTTCATGCAAGCTTTCCTCACCTGCACACACAGATTGTGCTGTCTCATGCACACAAACACAGTTCATATAACAGATGAACTTACTTTATCCAGGGATCTTCAGTTCTGCCAAAATTCTCCACCACTTGTAAAGGACTAACATCAAAGGTAGAGCTTGAAAGACACAGCCACTCACTGGGTCTTCTTTTTGAGGGGTTTATTTGCCCATTTTTATTAAAAGAAGTTTCAAAACAAAATCAAAGGTTTCCCTCGCAGGGGTTTCAACACTCCTTTTCATCAATAACATGACATTCAGCCTCCTGGCTTATACATACATCAATGCTGCTCAGGCCTTGCACTTCAGGCTCTTGTCTGTCTCCTACAGACTATTCCATTGGCAACACCGTCCATTTAGATAGCAGCCCCTCGCTGCTCTGACCCTCAGACCTGGGTCCACTGCTCTGATCCTCAGACATGGGTCTCTGGCTTCCAGTGTGCAGACAACCACTCTCTTGCTTCTCTAGTGCACACTTGCACTCTATGGCTTCCCCAGTGCACACCTGCACTCGTCGGGAGGGTGGAGCCCAGAATGCTGGTACTGATTCTACTATCAGGCCCCACACACACCTGAACAATCAGTGTGCCATTGAGTCTCAAAACCCGGATCCAGGACTAGGGATTTCATCCCACCCGGATCTCTAAGAAATCCCCAGGCTCCAGGTCCCAAAGTGGACTTTAGTAAATCATGAGGAAACTGAAAAGCCAGTTTCCTCCAAAACAAGCAAATACCCTGGAGCCCCTCAACCTGCCTGGTTGAGAATCCTGTATTCATACATTGGTGGGGTACCACACTACCACAATATATACAGTGTGTACGGAAAGTATTCAGACCCCCCTTACATTTTTCCCCTTAAATTTTTCACTCTTTGTTATATTGCAGCCATTTTCTAAAATCATTTAAGTTCATTTTTTTCCTCATTAATGTACACACAGCACCCCATATTGTCAGAAAAACACAGAATTGTTGAAAAACTTGTTGCATCTTTCCGAAAAGACTCATGGCTGTATTAGATCAAAAGGGTGCTTCTACTTAGTACTGAGCAAAGGGTCTGAATACTTAGGACCTGTGATATTTCAGTTTTTCTTTTTTAATAAATCTGCAAAAATGTCAACAATTCTGTGTTTTTCTGTCAATATGGGATGCTGTGTGTACATTAATGAGGAAAAAAATGAACTTAAATGATTTTAGCAAATGGCTGCAATATAACAAAGAGTGAAAAATTTAAGGGGGTCTGAATACTTTCCGTACCCACTGTATATATATTATTATTATTATTATTATTATTATTATTATTATTATTATTATTATTCTATTCTGTGCTATTGTTTTTCAATTTTTTTTTCTTTTTACCACTTCAGAGAATTCTGTCGAGAGACTTATTAAACTTTACGCACGCTTAGTGATTATTAGTGATAAGTGTGCGGCTTCTCTCCAGGGGGTTATTTTGGTTATCTGCCATTTTCAATGACCTTAAGGGGATTGATTCAGTTGGACTCCACTTTGTCACTCTGTTTGTATACAGTGTGCCCTTATGTTTAATGGTCATATATATTTAAATTTGACCCTGATCCAAGGGATACAATAACTGCTATATTGGTTATCTGTCCAAACCCATCTCCTTTTTTTCTTGCTGGATACCTCTACTCTATAATCTGTGGGATAAACGCAGCCAGAATATTCTCTATATGGAATATATGAGTCACCGACTCCTTTGACCATCCATTTTTTACACCATTGGATATTAGACATGTGCATTCGTTGTCGTCCGAATGCATTTTCGTCCGAATTTTAGGTATTTTCGTTATCGCTTTAACAAACGAAAACGAAAATGCAGAACCCGAAAACCGAAAGATCCGACATAAAAAAATGCTTAATTTTCGTTTTCGTTGCAACAACAGTTCGATATAGATAGGAGATTCGACATGAGGCTGACAATAACAATCTGTGTCCATCGAACCTGTGGTCGAATGTGCCTAACCTTAACTCTATTAGTCCAAGATTATTCTACATAGAGAGAAAAGATTCGACATTATAGAGAGAAAAGATTTGACATAGAGAGAAAAGATTTGACATTATAGAGAGAAAAGATTCGACATTATAGAGAGAAAAGATTCGACATAGAGAGAAAAGATCACTGCTGGAATTGGGTGGGGGAAGTAAAATAAAAAAATGATGATGATGAATGTTATTGGCTGATTGTAACCAAAGAGGAGGAGCAGTAAAATAGCTAGAACTAACTCGGCAAATTCGAAAAATCTATGGGAGAAATCTAAAGTGCTAATTATAAAGGCTTATATGCAAGTTATTGTCCTAAAAAGTGTTTGGGGACCCGGGTCCTGTCCCAGGGGACATGTATCAATGCAAAAAGAAGTTTTAAAAACGGCCGTTTTTTCGGGAGCAGTGATTTTAATAATGCTTAAAATGAAAAAATAAAAGTGAAATATTCCTTTAAATTTCGTACCTGGGGGGCGTGTATGATATGCATGTGAAGTGGCGCATGTTTCCCGTGCTTAGAACTGTCCCTGCAAAAATGTCATTTTTGAAAGAAAAAAAGTCATTTAAAACTCATTCGCGGCTATTAATGAATTGTCGGCTCCCGGCAATACATACAAAAGTCATTGATAAAAAAAAAAAAAAAAAGCGTGGGGTTCCCCAGAATTCAATTACCAGGCCTTTCAGGTCTGGAATGGATATTAAGGGGAACCCCGCCGCAAATTTAAAAAAAAATTGACGTGGGGTTCCCCCAAATATCCATTCCAGGCCTTTCAGATCTGGCATGGATTTTAAGGGGAACTCCACCCCAAATAAAAAAAAATGGCGTGGAGTCCCCCTAAAAATCCATACCAGACCCCTTATCCGAGCACACAACCTGGCTGGCCGCAGGGGAAAAGGGGGGGACGAGAGAGAGGCCCCCCTCCCTCCTGAACCATACCAGGCCACATGCCCTTAACATGGGGAGGATGTCCCCATGTTGATGGGGACAAGGGCCTCATCCCCACAACCCTTGCCCGGTGGTTGTGGGGGTCTGCGGGCGGGGGGCTTATCGGAATCTGGAAGACCCCTTTAACAAAGGGGACCCCCAGATCCCGGCCCCCCTATGTGAATTGGTAAGGGGTACATTGTACCCCTACCATTTCATGAAGAAAGCGTAAAAAAATGTTTAAAAAAACACACAAACACCTTGAAAAAGTCCTTTATTTAAAAAAAAAAAAAACATTCCAGCGGTGAAATCTAGTGTCCCACGGCGATCCCGATGTCCAGCGCTGTCCCTCATTGGTTGTGCCTGAGCGGACCTGATGGGGAACTCCCTCTCAGTATTTTAAATGTATAGACCCGCCCCTTCTAAAGTTCCCCATCAGGTCTGCTCAGCGGACCAGATGCGGAACATGAGAAGGGGCGGGTCTATACATGTATTACCAAAGTGAGAGCAGTTCCCCATCAGGTCCGCCCCCTCGGTATGTCGGACCCGCCTACGTCATTGGCTTGAGCGGGGAACTTCCTTCACTGTGTAATTTAAATTTACACAGTGAAGGAAGTTCCCCGCTCAAGCCAATGACGTAGGCGGGTCCGACATACCGAGTAGGCGGACCTGATGGGGAACTGCTCTCACTTTGGTAATACATGTATAGACCCGCCCCTTCTCATGTTCCGCATCTGGTCCGCTGAGCGGACCTGATGGGGAACTTTAGAAGGGGCGGGTCTATACATTTAAAACACTGAGAGGGAGTTCCCCATCAGGTCCGCTCAGGCACAACCAATGAAGGACAGCGCTGGACATCGGGATTGCCGCGGGACACTGGATTTCACCGCTGGAATGTTTTTTTTTTTTTATAAATAAAGGACTTTTTCAAGGTGTTTGTGTGTTTTTTTAAACATTTTTTTACGCTTTCTTCGTGAAATGGTAGGGGTACAATGTACCCCTTACCAATTCACATAGGGGGGGCCGGGATCTGGGGGTCCCCTTTGTTAAAGGGGTCTTCCAGATTCCGATAAGCCCCCCGCCCGCAGACCCCTAAAACCACCGGGCAAGGGTCGTGGGGATGAGGCCCTTGTCCCCATCAACATGGGGACATCCTCCCCATGTTGAGGGCATGTGGCCTGGTACGGTTCAGGAGGGAGGGGGGGCCGCTCTCTCGTCCCCCCCTCTTCCCCTGCGGACGGCCAGGTTGCGTGCTCGGATAAGGGGTCTAGTATGGATTTTTAGGGGGACTCCACGCCATTTTTTTTTAAATTTGGGGTGGAGTTCCCCTTAAAATCCATGCCAGATCTGAAGGGCCTGGAATGGATATTTGGGGGAACCCCACGTCAATTTTTTTTTAAATTTGCGGCGGGGTTCCCCTTAATATCCATTCCAGACCTGAAGGGCCAGGTAATTGAATTCTGGGGAACCCCCACGCTTTTTTTTTTTATCAATGACTTTTGTATGTATTGCCGGGAGCCGACAATTCATTAATAGCCGCGTGTCAGTTTTAAATGACTTTTTTTCTTTCAAAAATGACATTTTTTGCAGGGACAGTTCTAAGCACGGGAAACATGCGCCACTTTCCATGCATATCATACACACCGCCCAGGTACGAAATTTAAAGGAATATTTCACTTTTATTTTTTCATTTTAAGCATTATTAAAATCACTGCTCCCGAAAAAACGGCAGTTTTTAAAACTTTTTTTTGCATTGATACATGTCCCCTGGGGCAGGACCCAGGTCCCCAAACACTTTTTAGGACAATAACTTGCATATTAGCCTTTATAATTAACACTTTAGATTTCGAACGTTCGAGTCCATTGTATTTAATAGGGTTCTAAAGTTCACACTAACATTTTGTCTGTTCGCAGGTTCTGGTGCGAACCGAACAGGGGGGTGTTCGGCTCATCCCTGTTGACTAGTAATAGTAATTAAAAAATATAATTATTACTAGTCATACAATAGAATTCATCTATAGCTTGTAGGCGGAACATTCGACCGGAAATTTATGATTGCAGCGTCGTACAGTTTCGATGCTCCGTCGAATCTTCTTTGAACATTCGACAGACACCATAAGCCTTCAATGACAGATTCGACCTTAATTAATTCAGATTTTCGGACGAATGCAATTTCTAACGAAAAACGAAATAAATAAAAACGAATTTCGGGAGTAACTAAATAAATTTATTTTTCTAACGAAAACGAAATTCCGAAACAAAATATTTCAGTGTGCACATGTCTATTGGATATTACCCTTTGGAATCTTGTGGATAAGACTACTATTCTCCCATAAGACAGTGAGACCCGTTTCTTTCCTTTCCCAATGAATGTGTCCTGGCGAAGCTTAGCAGCAAAATGCGTTGACGCACAGGGGCTCACTCTTTATCATGTATTTTTTATATATGCTTTTTTAATTCTTCCTAATGCTTTCTATGTACCATCTGTTATTTTCAATAAATATTGTAATATTTTTGTATATTCTCCATTGTTCATTGTGCCTTAAAAATCCGACCTATGGGTTACCATCTTGGTACCCATTTTTCTCCTTATATTTAACTATTTACGGATGTGGCCATGTTAGTGCTCTCTCTTATTATTTACATATATTTGTGTATATTAAAGATTTTTTTCTATCCTAATCCATTTTTTTTCACTTTTTTAATTAACCCATTCAACCATTTGTAATATATTTACTATCCTATAATATCTATGTTAATCTGGTACTGTTACCCCTCTTTGTTTCTTTTTCCTTGTGATTAATGCAAATTTTACTCTCGGTTTTTCTTTTCTATTCTAATCTTTTCTATTCAAATTCAAATTCATGCTATACGACATTTGATGGTTATATAGTATGTATTCTATTTTATTCTATTCTGTTCTATTGTTTTTCTATTCTATTAGTTTCTATTTTATTATTGTATTTCCTATTCAAATTCATTCTATTTGAAAGTCAAATTTCAGAAGATGGTTATATATTTTTTTCTATTTTATTTTATTCTCTTCTATGGTTTTTTCTATTCTATTATTTTCTTTTTTATTCAAATTCATTCTATACAAAATTAGAATTTTGGAAGATGGTTATATATTATATTCTATCCTGTTCAGGAGGACCATGCTCATAGAGCTTACATAGAGCTTACATTCTAAAGGGAGGGGGTGGTGGTACAAAAGGTAATAGTTGTGGAGAATGATTTGATAGGGGTGGCTCAGGGACATTTGGTAGGTGGGTGTGGGATAGGCTTCCCTGAATAAATTAGTTTTCAGGGATCTTCTAAAGGTGGAGAGGTTAGGGGCTGATCGGACATACTGGGGCAGGGAGTTCCAGAGGATGGGAGAGGCTCTGGAGAAGTCCTAAAGGCGAGCATGGGAGGAGGTAACAAGGGAGCTAGAGAGCAGGAGGTCCTGGGAGGAGCGGAGGGGATGATTTGGGTGATATCTGCAGATGAGGTTGGTGACGTAGATGGGAGCGATGTTGTGAATGGCCTTGTATGTTGTGGGAAGCATTTCAAATTTTATACGGTGGGATAGGGGAAGCCAGTGAATGGATTGGCAGAGAGGAGCAGCAGTCACGGATCGGTTAGTGAGGTAAATTAGTCTAGCAGCAGAATTCATAATAGACTGAAGGGGTGGATAGTCTGCGTAAGGAGTTCTAGTTTATAATAGATTCTAGTTCAATTGCCCATTCCCCAGGGATAGTACGGAAGTCGATTTCCAATGTCGAGGAATAACTGTTCTGGCTGCATTGAGAAAGTGTCTAAGGATATCTTTTTTCGCTGACTGAGGAGAACGTGGTATCATGGACAGGAGAGGCACTCTGGGCGATGGTTGGATAAAGGTATCAGTAAGTATGCAGTGTAGATCGAATATTTGTTTCCAAAACATGCATATAGGTGGGCATTCCCACCAAATATGGAGCAATTCATTCTATTTGAAATTCTAGTTTTAGAAGATGATTATATATTTTTTCTATTTTTATTCTATTCTGTTCTATTGTTTTTCTATTCTATTGTGTTCTATAATATTCTTTTCAAATTTTTTCTATTCAAATTCAAATTCATTCTATTTGAAATTCAAACTTCAGAAAATGGTTATATATTCTTTTCTATTCTATTCTCTTATTTTCGTTTCTACTCTCTTGTTTTCTATTCTATTATTCTCTACTATTTTGCATTTCATTGTTTTGTATTCTATTCTAATCTTTTCTATTCAAATTCATTCTATTTGAAATTCAAATTTCGGAAGACGGTCATATTCTTTCTAGCTATTTTATTCTATTCTATTGCTTTTCTATTCTATTCTCTTATTTTCTATTCTATTATTTTCTATTGTTTTGGTTCCAATTGTTTTGGATTCTATTCCAATGTATCCAATTAAAATTTGAATTTATACTATTTGAATATTGAAAGATGGTCATATTCTATTTTATTTAATTATATTCTATTAAATTCTATTCCGTTCTTTGCTATTCTTTTATTTTAATTCTATTGTTTTATTTTATTTTATATTCTTGTATTATTATTGTATTATTGTTTCGAAAATTGATTCAAATCGAATTTCGTCCGATTCAAATTTGTTTCTGAATTCAAATTTGTTTCTGAATTTGGTTAAAAAAAATCTAATTGTTTTCAAATTTTGTTCGAATTGTTTTTGAATACCATTCGTTTTCAAGCTCGATTCTAATCAAATTTCATCCAGTTTTTTTTATTTGAATCGTTATTTCAGATTCCTTTTAAATTTGTAACTATTGTAATTCAGTATTTCGGATGCATCCAAATTCCTGAATAATGGAAAATTTGTCCAAATTCTTATTCAGAATGTCTATAAATGAGAATGTTATTTTAAATAAGATGGACAAAAAGGATAAGTGCACTTTGTTTTAACCTCCCTGGCGGTATGGTTCTGTCTGGAATTATGTACCAAAAGTGGTACAATTATTTTGCATGGAAATTGGAAATTTGGTGTTATGTATTGTAGGCCTGCAATTCTTAGTAATTATTTACTTAAATCAGTCCAAACAAGAGTCTAGTAGACATCCTGGGTATGATAAAGTTTGAAACACAAAATCATAAATTATAATATAATAAATAACTGTAAATAATTATGACAAATAATAATATAATAATAATAAACATTATTCACTAATGTAATCAAATCAAAAACACTGAAATTTGCTCAGTTGAAGAATTGTCGCTGTCATTAGATTCAGTGTTTGATGACGAATTTTCCCACAAATCGCTATTGCTCAATTCTGTGAGTGATTCTAATTTATTATCGCTGTTTTCTAGCTGGTCTACAACCACTTTTGGCGTAAACGGACACTTTTTGGTTGCTATGGACAATCTCCAGTTTGCAGGCAGAAAGAACAGTTTTTATAATATAAAACTGCATGCAGGGCACTGGAAAGACCACTAGGGACAAAGGGGAAGTGTAATTTTTTTATACAGTAAGATTACAGTATACTGTATGTGTACTGTGTTTTTACTTTTTTGAATCTCCCACCAAACTCTGCCCCCGTGCGCCGCAACGTCGCAGGGAACGGAGCTCGGCGGCACTCGGCACTCACCAGTGTGTGAATCGAGCGAGGAGACAGCTCGCACACACAGCGGGACACATCGCAGGATCCAGGGACAAGGTAAGTAACTTCCCCTGTGTCCTGCAATGCAATCCCGAGTCTGGCTCGGGGTTACCGCTTTCTACATGAAAAATCCACCCCGAGCCAGACTCGGGATTACCGTCAGGGAGGTTAAAGTGCACTTATTTTTTAGTTTGAAATTTTAATTAGTAAAGGGATTTACTAAAGTATAAAATGCAGCTAAGTAAAGTGAACTTGTGTTCATTTCACACATTCAATCACATGCCATTTTGCACATCCTTTAGTAAATTTTGCATATATACAGTATATGTATATATATATATATATATATATATATATATATATATATATATATATACTTTTTTGTGACAGTATTGTTTGGCTCGTTTTACTTTGTTCTGGGACCAAGACAATAATCTAAATGGTTGAAAATAAATTTGATTAAAAGAGATTGATTCTTCCCCAGATTTGTTTAAATAGTAGTGGTGTATGCTGAACATTTAGCAGAGCTTATGAAGGGCATACTTATTCATTTAAATCATATTACACACATTCACTGTTGCCCTAAGCAGAACAATCTTTAAATGCATCTCTCTATTTAAAGGCCAATTTAAGAGCCTTGTGGAGAATTTCTTATCAATAGGGGAAACTGAGGGCAAAAGGTTATATAATCTCTTGAGATTAATAAAAATAGACTAGATCACCACCAACAACACTACAGGCTTCTTAAAGTGTCAACAATATGTGACAAATATGCATTAAGTGAGGAAAATTATGACATTTATTAGAAACAATACTAGAGATGTCCTATTTTAAGTTTATAATCACACTTTCTATTTACCTTCCATATTCCAATATATATTCATAAATATATATATATATATATATATATAGCGGGTAAAGTAAATATTAAACACGTCACCATGTCACCATTTTTCTAGGTAAATATATTTCTAAAGGTGCTGTCATGGATATGCAGTAGTGTTTGTCTGTCAGCTTACCTTCCTTCCCATGTGTTCATCTTAGAGGCCTGAACCCTTTCACCTGGCTTCCTTTATAATCTCCTCCCAGCCTGACTCCACCCCAGGCCCTATCACAGAACACTATATTAACCTGTGCACTGCAAGCCTGCTTGGCTGATCAATGTGTTTGTTAGGCATTGTGTGTTTGGGTTCCTGCCTGCCGTGTGCTACGTCTGTCTCTCTGTTACGTTATTGGCTTGTCTCCGACTATCCCTGTCTGGTCGTGACCCTTGACCTTCGGCTCGTTCTTTCGTTATCCTTGTCTGCTTGTGGCCCCTGACCTTCAGCTTGTTATTCGGTTCTCTCTTATCTTGTGCTGCTGCTTCCCCTCTTTTCCCCTTATCCTACGGGGTGTGAGCTAGGAAACTCCAGGGGCCGCGACCTGGTCCCAGCCTGCAGCATAACATCCTCACCACTAGTGGCCCTGGAGAAGACCAGCTGGGTCTTAGACTCCGCGCCCTGGGGAATCTTGGCTCTAGCTTCCGTTAGGATCCCGGTTGTGCTCCTCTGGTCCCGCTTTCCACAACCACCCAGTTTCCTATCCGCAGAAGCCAGCCATAGGGTTCACTACCTCGCGGTGCACTCCTGTCCCCCTACGGGGTGCATCTGTCACCTGGCCACAGGTGACCCTGACAGTTTGATCAGCCATGAACCCGGCTGACATCCCGCTACCCGCGGATGATCCATTGCAGGGCATAGTTTGCAGACTTGAAACCCAGGAATCGAATCAGACTCAGGTGATGCGATTCCTCCAGGATCTGGCTTCTCGCTTCGAGCAGCTTCAGGCCTCCTTGGGAACCCTGAATCCGCAACCTCAAATACAACCAGCGGCTGCACCTATTGCACCAGTCGCAGCCACACACTCACTACAACTGCCAGCTCCGTCCCGTTTCTCTGGGGACTCCAAGGCTTGCAGGGGGTTCCTTAGCCAATGCACAATTCATTTTGAGCTCCAGCCCCAAAACTTCCTGTCTGATCGGGCTAAGGTAGCCTATATCATTTCCCTCCTCTCTGGTGAAGCTTTAGCCTGGGCAGCCCCTCTGTGGGAACTGAATGATCCAGTGGTTTCTAGCCTGTCTGGCTTCTTGAAACTTTTTCGGAATATCTTCGAAGAACCGGCTCGTGTCTCTTCAGCGGCCAGCGCCCTTTTACGTCTCCGCCAAGAGTCTGCTTCTGTGGGACAGTATGCCCTTCATTTCCGCATACTGTCGGCTGAGTTGAGCTGGAACAATGAGGCCTTAGTCGCAACCTTTTTGCATGGCCTGTCTGATAGAGTGAAGGATGAATTAGCAGGAAGAACCATTCCCACTGATCTGGCCGGCGTTATCTCCTTGTGTAACCAGATCGATATTCGCTTTCAGGAGAGGACCTTAGAAAAGCAACGCCAGCACTCCTTGGTTCTTAGTCAGCCTGAGCTCCCCTCTCTTCGACCCGTAGAGCATCTCCTACCAGCTGAGGAACCCATGCAGCTGGGTCGGACCAGGCTATCCCCCGAGGAATGTGCTAGGCGCAGAACTCTTGGTCTGTGCCTTTACTGTGGGGGCAAAGGTCATTTTCGTGACACTTGCTCTCTTTGTCCAGAAAAACGTTCGGGTCCACTTCATCTGGAAAGTGGAGTATTGGACCCAGAAATATCACCTTCCCCTTCTCGTCTTCTGCTTTCTGTGTTCCTTCATGTTGGTGCTTCTTCTCATTCGGTCTCAGCATATCTGGATTCCGGAGCCGCTGGTAATTTCATGGACTGGGAAATCGCATCGTCCATGAGACTTACTCTTTTGCCCCTCACCATGCCATTGGTGGTCTTGGCGATTGATGGTACTGTTCTCCCAGGGGGACCTATCCGCTTCCAGACCCTCCCTGTTAAGATGTCGGTAGGGACACTCCACCAGGAGTGGATATCCTTCCTTATCTTACCCAAGGCCTCAACGCCTATAATTTTGGGTCTCCCATGGTTACAGCTCCATTCTCCTCATGTGGACTGGACTACTGGACAGATCCTGGCTTGGGGTCCCTCCTGTTCCTCGTCCTGCCTACCCAAGGTTGCCCCCTGTGAACCTGAGCCGGTCATTCATTCCAGGTTGCATAACCATTTACATTTCTCTGTCCCTAACCACCCTTGGACGCACAGCCAGGCTAGCTTGTGTACAAGTCCTGCAGTCGCTACGTCTTGCGATGCGATTCAGGTAGTCGCTACACCTGACTCAGCTATTCACTCTGCCTCTGTACTAGTTATGCCAGTCCAGCCCATGCCCAGTGAGCCTCCTACTTTTTCTTGTTCAGGACATTCTGCTTGTCCTTCAGCTATTCAGCTTGACTCCGGCGGCATGTCACCTTCTAACCAACCTGACTTCAGGGTTCCACTGACATCTGCCCAGTCTGATGGTCCTGTGCAAGATGACAAGTCCCCCTTTAAGGGTCTAGGGGACCCTCCTCAGATTCCTGTTGATCCTCTCATGCCCTTGCTTATTCCTAGAGAGCCTTTGGTCCTCAATAGATCTTCTTGTCATCTCCCTACCTCATTTTTGGTCTCTGAGGATAATCTTAAGTACGAGGTTAGACAAGTTCTGGATTCTCGGCTCTGCAGAGGCATTCTTCAGTACCTTGTGCATTGGAGAGGTTTTGGTCCTGAGGAGGTGTCTTGGATCGCTGCATCTGATGTCGCCGCACCTCATCTGTTGAGGAGGTTTCATCAGAGATTTCCCTTTAAGCCTGGGCCCAGGCGGGGGAGGGCCCATGAGAGGGAGGGTACTGTCATGGATATGCAGTAGTGTTTGTCTGTCAGCTTACCTTCCTTCCCATGTGTTCATCTTAGAGGCCTGAACCCTTTCACCTGGCTTCCTTTATAATCTCCTCCCAGCCTGACTCCACCCCAGGCCCTATCACAGAACACTATATTAACCTGTGCACTGCAAGCCTGCTTGGCTGATCAACGTGTTTGTTAGGCATTGTGTGTTTGGGTTCCTGCCTGCCGTGTGCTACGTCTGTCTCTCTGTTACGTTATTGGCTTGTCCCCGACTATCCCTGTCTGCTCGTGACCCTTGACCTTCGGCTCGTTATTTCGTTATCCTTGTCTGCTTGTGGCCCCTGACCTTCAGCTTGTTATTCGGTTCTCTCTTATCTTGTGCTGCTGCTTCCCCTCTTTTCCCCTTATCCTACGGGGCGTGAGCTAGGAAACTCCAGGGGCCGCGACCTGGTCCCAGCCTGCAGCATAACATCCTCACCACTAGAGGCCCTGGAGAAGACCAGCTGGGTCTTAGACTCCGCGCCCTAGGGAATCTTGGCTCTAGCTTCCGTTAGGATCCCGGTTGTGCTCCTCTGGTCCCGCTTTCCACAACCACCCAGTTTCCTATCCGCAGAAGCCAGCCATAGGGTTCACTACCTCGCGGTGCACTCCTGTCCCCCTACGGGGTGCATCTGTCACCTGGCCACAGGTGACCCTGACAGGTGCTATTTGCATGACATTTTCACCACATGTCAGTAACAACCCATGCAATCCATACATACAAAGAAACAGCAACAAATAAGTTCAGAAATTAAGTTATGTTTAATAAAATGGAATAATACAGGGAAAAAGTATTGAACAAATGAAAAAAGGGAGGCGCAAAGAGGCGTGCAAAAACACCAGCTGAAATATCAGTAATTAGAAAGCAATCCTGCCCCTTGTCAGTGCAAGTTAATATCAGCTGATTCAGTCTCAACTGGTGGACTATAAAAATGTGTCTCATTACCAAGGTATCACACAAGAAACATCTCATGATTGGTAAAAGCAAAGAGCTCTCTCAAGACCTTCGCAAAGTTATTGTTTAAATTTCATGTCAGTGGCACCTTTAGAAATATATTTACCTAGAAAAATGGTGACATGTTCAATACTTATTTTACCTGCTGTATATATATATGTATATATATATTATATATATATATATATATATATATATATATATATATATATGTTAATTTTAACCACTTAACGACCGCCCACTGTAAATATACGTCGGCAGAATGGCACCGACAGGCAAAGTCACGTATATCTATATATGATTGCTTTGTATAGTTGGGGGGTCCTATCGGACCCCCCTTCTTTACAGTGAGCGGTCGTTTTCCATTGGGGAGCGATCCGGGATGAGGGGACGGCCGTTCAATTCCGGCCACCCCCTCACGATCGCTCCCAGAGAATGATATGCTTCCTCTGCTGTGTAAATGTAAACACAGGCAGAGGAAGTGATGTCATCTCTCCTCGTGTCGGTCTTTTCGATCCGGTGCGAGGAGTGAAGACATCTCACAGTAAGTGCACCAACAGCCCACTGACACCAGTACACGTAGGCACACTTTTAACCCCCCAGTCACCCCCAGATCACCCCCCAGATCACCCCCAGTACCCCCAGTCACAGTGCACCATTTGCAGTGGTAATTTTTTTACTGATCACTGCAATCAGTGTCATTTGTGACAGTAAAAAGTTGCAGGGCAGTTAGGTTTAGGCCCCTTTAGGTCCAGGGTAGCCCCCTAACCCCCCCTAATAAAGGTTTAACCCCTTGATCGCCCCCCAGGTAACCCTTTTACCCCCTAACGCCAGCATCACTAAGCAATCGTATTTCCGATCGCTGTATTTAATTCCGGTGGTGCCCTAGATAGCCAGTTATTTATTTTTAGTTTCGCCGCAGGTTTTTATAGCGTCAGGTACCCCCATATATTATTTTAACCCCCTGATTGCCCCTAGAGTTAACCCTTTCACCAGTGATCACCGTATAAGTTTTACTGGTGACACTGGTTAGCCGGTTAGTTATTTCATTATTTAGGTTACCCGTCAGGTTTTTATATAGCGTCGGGTACCCCCATATATAACCTAATAAAGGTTTTAACCCCCTGATTGCCCCTAGTTAACCCTTTCACCAGTGATCAACATATAAGTTTTACGGGTGACGCTGGTTGGTTAGTTTGCTTTTTATAGCATCAGGGCACCCGCCGTATATAACCCAATAAAGGTTTAACCCCCTGATCGCCCGGCGGCTGATATCAATTAGGTTTTAGCGCCAGAGAGGGTCTGCGTCGCCCCGGGCAGCGTCAGGTTAGTGCCAGTAACGCTAACACCCACGCGCAAAGCATACACCTCCCTTAGTGGTATAGTATCTGAACAGATCTATACTAGCGTCCCCAGCGGTTTAGGGTTCCCAAAAACGCAGTGTTAGCGGGATCAGCCCAGATACCCGCTAGCACCTGCGTTTAGCCCCTCCGCCCAGCCCAGCCCAGCCCACCCAAGTGCAGTATCGATCCATCACTGTCACTTACCAAACACAACACACATAACTGCAGCGTTTGCAGAGACAGTCCTGATCCCTGCGATCGCTAACAGTTTTTTTGGTAGTGTTTGATACATTTGCTGACAGTCAGGTGCTTTTTTACCTGTGAATCTTACTAGTGTACCCCTAAATTTAGAGCCCAAAATGGCAAGACGAAGGTACACTAGTAAAGAGGCCTACGAGATTCTGAGCATGACAGATAGTGAAGAGGAGGTCACGCATCTGTCAGATTCAGGCTCAGAATATCTTCCCGTAGAAGACAGTGAAGTCAGCGGCTCCTCGTCAGATATCTCTGACGACGAAGTTGAGGTCCCTGCTAAGGTCAGGCGTACCCGATCCCGATCTTTTGAGGTTGTTGAGGAGCAAGAACCACAAGTCTCTCGTATCATGGAGCAGAGTAGTACTAGCGCCGCTATTCCTTCTGGTGAATTGGCAAGCACCAGCGGCCTAGTACAGCCTGGGCGTACATCCAGCACTGCAGTATCACGTGGTGACGTGGCGAGTCCCATAAGTGCAGTTCAAGCTGGCGAGGTGGCAAGCACAAGTAGTGTCCCGCTGCCACCAAGAAGACAAAGGCAGGCCCGTCGTGCCCATAGTGCCCTTCCTGCAGAATTCGCCTATCCTGATTGGGTCCCCACCAATTCTGCAGAACCCGTACTTCCCCCATTCACTGCCCAACCCGGTATTCAGGTGGAAACAGCTGATTTTATGCCAATTGATTTTTATTCGCCGTTTTTCACGGAAGATCTCTATAGATCTATTGTGGACCAGAGTAATTTATATGCTGGTCAATTCATCTCCGCTAACCCCCAGTGGCCTTCCATTGCCAAAGATTGGAAACCAATTACGGTTTCTGAATTTAAGACCTTTCTGGGCCTTTCCCTCAAGATGGGCACACATAAATTCCCGTCATTGCGTGCTTATTGGTCCATGCACCCAATTGACCACATGCCCGTGTTCTCTGCCTCCATGCCCAGGACACGATACGAGCAGATTTTGCGGTTCATGCACTTCAACGACAATGAACTTTGTCGTCCACGTGGAGACCCTGAATACGACCGGCTCTATAAAATTCGGTCCCTCATAAACCACTTCAACGAACGTTTTGCAGCCTTGTTTATTCCCGATCAAGTTGTCTGCGTTGATGAGTCCCTGATTAAATTTTCTGGCCGCTTGTCTTTCAAGCAGTACCTTCCCAGCAAGCGTGCCAGATACGGGGTCAAGCTCTATAAGTTCTGTGACAGGGCAACAGGCTATGTATGGAGCTTTATGGTTTATGAGGGAAAAGACAGTCAGGTTGAGCCGGTCAACTGCCCGGATTACATAGGGAGCGCTGGCAAGATAGTGTGGAACTTGGTGTCACCCTTATTCGGAAAGGGGTACCACTTGAGTGTGGACAATTATTACATGAGCGTGCCACTGTTTAGTCACTTGTTTGATCATCAGATTGGAGCATGTGGCACCGTGCGACCTAATCGCCGGGGCTTTCCCCAGCGGCTTGTAGATGCCCGTCTTAGGCTGGGGGAGAGAGCCTGCTTGAAGTGTAATAACTTGCTCGCTATGAAGTGGAGGGACAATAAGAATGTTTTCCTTCTTACTTCCCTTCATGCAGACACGACAGTCCAAATTCGTACGGCGACTGGTGTTGTGGAGAAACCCCTCTGTGTCCACGAATATAACCAAAATATGGGAGGGGTGGACCTCAACGACCAGTTGTTGGCGCCGTATCTAATTGACCGTAAGGCGAGATGCTGGTACAAAAAAGTGTCTCTATCCTTATTCCAATTGGCTTTGCTGAACGCTCATGTGCTATACAGAGCTTCAGGTGGGACTTTATCTAAAATTCCAGAATGAGATAGTCACAGACCTCCTGTATCCAGGCGGTTCTGCACCTCACCATCCCCTACCAAATGCAGTAAGCCGGCTGCATGAGAGGCATTATCCGTATGCCCTCCCGAGTACCCCTACCCAACGAACCCCCCAAAAAAGATGTCGTGTCTGTAGCAAACGCGGATTTAGGCGTGACACCCGTGTTTTTTGTCCACTCTGTCCTGACAAACCTGGTCTTTGCCTTGGTGAATGTTTTGAACGCTACCACTCAAAAGTGAAGTTTTAGCGTAGGGTACAGCATTTCACAGACTAGGACACACTTACACAGGGTCTCCCAAGATGCCATTACATTTTGAGAGACCCGAACCATTACAGTTGTTAAAGTTACAAATAAAAGTGTAAAAAAGAAAAAAAAAACTAAAAAACAAAACACAAAAAAAATATAAAATAAAAAAAACTAAAATAGTTGTCGTTTTATTGTTCTCTCTCTCTCTCTCTATTTTCTCTATTTTCTCTCTATTGTTCTGCTCTTTTTTACTGTATTCTATTCTGCAATGTTTTATCATGCTTGCTTTTCAGGTATGTAATTTTTTTTTCAGGTGCGCCATTCAGCTGCAGCACGGAATTATTTATCTTGACAGCAACAGCGTTTGCTCCCACGATACATAAAGCCGTGACTCCAGTGCTGTAGGAGGTGATTTCACCACCACAGTTAAAAAAAAAGAGCATATATGCCGAAGCATGGGGGACAGCAGAGGCGGAGGAGCGATTTTGCTCCTAATGCCGCGTACATACGGTCGAAATTCCGACGGAGGCTTGCCCCTGGAAAAGTCCGACCGTGTGTACGCGGCATAACCTTTTATGCCGCGTACATATGGTCGCAATTCCGACGAAGGCTTGTCCGTGGAAAAGTCAGACTGTGTGTACGTGGCATAACTTTTTTGCGAGAGGATGCCCCCATGCTTCGGCATATATATATTTTAGGCACAGGTTGCGTTAAAAAAATGTTTTATTTTTTACTAGGTTTTGTTTTGGTATTTGCTTTGCAGGTATGGTATGGTAAGGTCTTACTGTTGTACTGTAATGTTACTTTGTTTTAATGTTAACCATCATTTGCTTAGCAGGTACGCCATTCAGTTGCAGAGCGGATCTATTTATCTTGACAGCAACAGCGTTTGCTCCCACGATACATAAAGCCGTGACTCCAACGCTGTAGGAGGTGATTTCACCACCACAGTTAAAAAAAAGAGCATATATGCCAAAGCATGGGGGCAGCAGGGGCGGAGGAGTGATTTTGCTCCTAATGCCGCGTATATACGGTCGAAATTCCGACGGAGGCTTGCCCGTGGAAAAGTCTGACCGTGTGTATGCGGCATAACCTTTTATGCCGCGTACATACGGTCAAAATTCCGACGAAGGCTTGCCCGTTGAAAAGTCCGACCGTGTGTACGCGGCATAACTTTTTTGCGGAAGGATGCCCCCATGCTTCGGCATATATAAATGGTGCATGTATGCCCATCATTAGAAGTGGGTGGATGAAGGGAGGTATTCTAATGGTGGGCATACCCACCGATCAATCTCTTTTTTTCGTTCAGCCAACAGACTGCATGAAAAAAAAGATTACAATACATGTCCAACAAGGACCAGCAACGTACTGGTATGTTGCTGGACTTTGAATGTTTATACCAGAATGATGCCTGCAGGTTTAGGTATCATCTTGGTATCATTCTTTTCAGCCAGTGGCCGGCTTTCATGTAAAAGCAATTATAGCAGATTATTAGCCTCTAGACTGGTTTTACAAGCAGTGGGAGGGAATGCCCCCCCCGGATATAAACAGCGCCATTGGGAAATTGGGAAAGCATTTTATCACACCGATCTTGGTGTGGTCAGATGCTTTGAGGGCAGAGAAAAGATCTAGGGTCTAACCCGCCAATTTTTTTCAAAAAAAGAGTACCTGTCACTACTTATTGCTATCATAGGGGATATTTACATAACGTGGTAACCTGTAAAGGCTTTTAAATGCTTTTAAAAATGAATGTAGTTTGTGCGCAATTTTAAAGCATGTTGTGTTTGGTATCCATGTACTCGGCCTAAGATCATCTTTTTTATTTCATCAAACATTTGGGCAATATAGTGTTTTTTAGTGCATTAAAAATAAAAAAAGTGTGTTTTTCCCCCAAAAAATGCGTTTGAAAAATCGCTGCGCAAATACTGTGTGGAAAAAAAATGCAACACCCACTATTTTAATCTGTAGGGCCTTTGCTTTAAAAAAATATATAATGTTTGGGGGTTCAACATAATTTTCTTGCAAAAAAAAAAATGTTTTCATGTAAACAAAAAGTGTCAGAAAGGGCTTCAAGTGGTTAGAAGAGTGGATGATGTGTGACATAAGCTTCCTAATGTTGTGCATAAAATGCCAGGACAGTTCAAAACCCCCCCAAATGACCCCATTTTGGAAAGTAGACACCTCAAGCTATTTGCTGAGAGGCATGTTGAGCCCATTGAATATTTGTTTTTTTTTGTCCCAAGTGATTGAATAATGACAAAAAGAAAAAAAAATGTACAAAAAGTTGTCACTAAATTATATATTGCTCAAACATGCCATGGTTATATGTGGAATTGCACCCCAAAATACATTCTCTTTCTTCTCCTGAGTACGGGGATACCACATGTGTGAGATATTTTGGGAGCCTAGCCGCGTACAGGACCCCGAAAACCAAGCACCGCCTTCAGGATTTCTATGGGTGTAAATTTTTGATTTCACTCCTCACTGCCTTCCGGAGTTTCGGAGGCCATGGAATGCCCAGATGGCACAAAACCCCCCAAATGACCCCATTTTGGAAAGTAGACACCCCAAGCTATTTGCTGAGAGGTATGTTGAGTATTTTGCAGATCTCGCTTTTTGTCACAAAGTTTTGAAAATTAAAAAAAAAAAAATTTAAAAAAATGTCTTTCTTCATTTTCAAAAACAAATGAGAGCTGTAAAATACTCACCATGCCTCTCAGCAAATAGCTTGGGGTGTCTACTTTCCAAAATGGGGTCATTTGTGGGGGTTTTGGGCTATCCTGGCATTTTATGGCCTTCAAAACTGTGATAGGTAGTGAGGAGTGAAATCAAAAATTTGTGCCCTTAGAAACCTTGAAGGCGGTGCTTGGTTTTTGGGGTCCCGTACGTGGCTAGGCTCCCAAAAAGTCCCACACATGTGGTATCCCCGTACTCAGGAGAAGCAGCTGAATGTATTTTGGGGTGCAATTCCGCATATAACCATGGCATGTTTGAGCAATATATCATTTAGTGACAACTTTTTGTAAATTTTTTATTTTTTTATTTTTGTCATTATTCAATCACTTGGGACAAAAAAAATATTCAATGGGCTCAACATGCCTCTCAGCAATTTCCTTGGGGTGTTTACTTTCCAAAATGGGGTCATTTTGGGGGGTTTTGTGCTATCTTGGCATTTTATGGCCTTCAAAACTGTGATAGGTAGTGAGGAGTGAAATCAAAAATTTATGCCCTTAGAAACCTTGAAGGCGGTGCTTGGTTTTTGGGGTCCCGTATGTGGCTAGGCTCCCAAAAAGTCCAACACATGTGGTATCCCCATACTCAGGAGAAGCAGCAGAATGTATTTTGGGGTGTAATTTCACATATGCCCATGGCATGTGTGAGCAATATATCATTAAGTGACAACTTTGTGCAAAAAAAAAAAGTTTGTCATATTCCCGCAACTTGTGGCAAAATATAAAATATTCCATGAACCCAACATGCCTCTCAGTAAATAGCTTGGGGTGTCTAATTTTCCAAAATGGGGTCATTTGGGGGAGTTTTGTGTTATTTTGGCATTTTATGGCCTTCAAAACTGTGATAGGTAGTGAGGAGTGAAATCAAAAATTTACGCCCTTAGAAATCCTGAAGGCGGTGCTTGGTTTTTGGGGCCCCGTACATGGCTAGGCTCCCAAAAAGTCCCACACATGTGGTATCCCCGTACTCAGGAGAAGCAGCAGAATGTATTTTGGGGTGCAATTCCACATATAAGCATGGCATGTGTGAGCAATATATCATTTATTGACAACTTTTTGTACATTTTATTTTTCTTTTTGTCATTATTCAATCATTTGGGACAAAAAAATATTCAATGGGCTCAAAATGCCTCTCAGCAAATAGCTTGGGGTGTCTACTTTCCAAAATGGGGTCATTTGGGGGGGTTTTGTGCCATCTTGGCATTTTATGGCCTTCAAAACTGTGATAGGTAGTGAGGAGTGAAATCAAAAATGTATGCCCTTAGAAACCTTGAAGGCGGTGCTTGGTTTTTGGGATCCCGTACGCGACTAGGCTCCCAAAAAGTCCCACACATGTGGTATCCCCGTACTCAGGAGAAGCAGCAAAATGTATTTTGGGGTGTAATTTCACATATGCCCATGGCATGTGTGAGCAATATATCATTTAGTGACAACTTTGTGCAAAAAAAAAAAAGTTTGTCATATTCCCGCAACTTGTGGCAAAATATAAAATATTCCATGGACTAAACATGCCTCTCGGTAAATAGCTTGGGGTGTCTACTTTCCAAAATGGGGTCATTTGGGGGGTTTTGTGCTATTTTGGCATTTTATGGCCTTCGAAACTGTGATAGGTAGTGAGGAGTGAAATCGAAAATTTGATCCCTTAGAAATCCTGACGGCGGTGCTTGGTTTCCGGGGTCCCGTACGTGGCTAGGCTCCTAAAAAGTCCCACACATGTGGTATCCCCGTACTCAGGAGAAGCAGCAGAATGTATTTTGGGGTGCAATTCCACATATAACCATGGCATGTGTGAGCAATATATAATTTAGTGACAACTTTTTGTACATATTTTTCTTTTTGTCATTATTCAATCACTTGGGACAAAAAAAACAAATATTCAATGGGCTCAACATGCCTCTCAGCAATTTCCTTGGGGTGTCTACTTTCCAAAATGGGGTCATTTGGTGGGGTTTTGTACTGCCCTGCCATTTTAGCACCTCAAGAAATGAGATAGGCAGTCATAAATTTAAAGCTGTGTAAATTCCAGAAAATGTACCCTAGTTTGTAAACGCTATAACTTTTGCGCAAACCAATAAATATACGCTTATTGACATTTTTTTTACTAAAGACATGTGGCTGAATACATTTTGGCCTAAATGTATGACTAAAATTGAGTTTATTTGATTTTTCTTATAACAAAAAGTAGAAAATATCATTTTTTTTCAAAATGTTCGGTCTTTTTCCGTTTATATCGCAAAAAATAAAAATCGCAGAGGCAATCAAATACCATTAAAAGAAAGCTCTATTTGTGGGAAGAAAAGGACGCAAATTTAGTTTGGGTACAACATTGTATGTCCGCACAATTTACAGTTAAAGCAGCGCAGTGGAAAAATTCTGAAATCACCTCTGGTCCTTTAGCTACCAAATGGTCCGGGGCTTAAGTGGTTCAGTGTTAATGATCAAGTGTAATTGTACAATGAAAGTTAGTTTAAAGTTATATATATATATATATATATATATATATATATATATATATATTTTTTTTTTATCACAAGTGTCAGGGATGTCATCTTAAGAAGACACTTATCTAGAGGTAACAAAGACATTTTTTCAAGTAGATTAAAAAAACACGTACTATTTGCATAGCTAAAGTATATGCAACACAGCCACTAAAATAACATATAAGCATTTACTGGCTAATTTAAAGTAATATTCACTATTTTATAACCTGCAGCTTTTTTTTATATAATGCCAAGAGATCCAGCCATAATTGTTCTTGTTCATGCACTATCTCGTATAGAGTGACAATTCTCTGTTCTAATCTTTCAGTTGTGGTCCTGTATTGTCATCCAATTACACACGTTTCTGATGGAGACTGTGAGTGGCCATTTCAAAATGCATTACTGTATGTAGGCATTTTCCACTGTTGTCACATTTTAGAAATTAGCCCTAAGAAATTATATGCAGCCATTGCTGAAGTGCATGCATATAAACAGGAATTGACTACAAAGGCTGCATTAGATCATCAGTCTTTTAAGTACCCTACTATCATGCTATTATAGAAAACTGGCAGGTTGGTGGACTCAATTTTTTTGAACTGCAATGGTAGCCAGTGCTCCCTTTGAATGCTTCTGATCATGCTGTGATAAGACAGTGCAGATCACGAGAACAAATCCAATCAGAGTGGCTCTGAGGCCTGAGGTAATGCAGATTCCTATCCAGCTTGGGCTCTTCCTTCCTTTCCTCAATCACAAGAGGACAAGTGTGACCATTCTGAGGAGGCAGCATGGTTTGCAGATAAGTGCCTGTGTTATTTTACTCAATGTGAGTGCAATGGAATTTGTTTTTTATTTTCAGTTAATAAATTGTATTACATTGGGATTTTCACGCTCTTTGCTTTTGTTTTTTGTTTACTTTTTGAAATCAGCTTTACTTTCAGTTAATTTGTGTGTGTGTGTTTTTAACCGCTTGCCGACTGCCTCACGTAGATATACGTTGGCAGAATGGCATGGGCAGGCAAAGCAACATACAGGTCCGTCTCCGTGACTGTGCCTGTGGGACCCGCAGGCTCGATGTCTGCCGGTGTCCCGCAATCGTGTCACAGAGAGGCAGAGCTGGGGATGCCTGTGTAAACAAGGCATCTCCCTGTTTTGCCTAGTGACAGGACACTGATTGTCTGCTCCCTGTCATCGGGAGCAGCGATCAGTGTCGTGTCACAGTAAGCCCAGCCCCCAGACAGTTAGAATCACTCCCTAGGACTCACTTAACCCCTTCCCCGCCCCCTACTGGTTAACCCCTTCACTACCCGTGTCATTTACACAGTAATCAGTGCATTTTTATAGCACTGATCGCTGTATAAATGACAATGGTTGCAAAATTGCGTCAAAAGTGTCCGATGCGTCCGCCACAATGTCGCAGTCATGATAAAAATCACAGATCGCCGCCATAATTAGTAAAAAAATAATAATAATAAAAATGCCATAAAACGACCCCCTATTTTGTAGACACTATAACTTTTGCACAAACCAATCAATATACGCTCTTTGTGATTTTTTTTAACCAAAAATATGTAGAAGAATACATATTGGCCTAAACTGAGGAAAAAAATTGTTTTTTTTATATATTTTTGGGGGATATTTATTATAGCAAAAAGAAAAAAATATTATTTATTTTCCAAATTGTTGATCTATTTTTGTTTATAGCACAAAAAAATTAAAACCGCAGAGGTGATCAAATACTCCCAAAAGAAATCTCTATTTGTGGGAAAAAAGGACGACAATTTTGTTTGGGATCCACGTTGCATGACCGTGCAATTGTCAGTTAAAGAGACGCAGTGCCGAATCGCAAAAAGTGGCCCGGTCATTTGGCAGCCAAATCCTCTGAGGCTGAAGTGGTTAATTGGAGAGATTTACCTTTACTTCTTTTTTCTAGAGATGTAACACAAAGTAAGATTAAGCATCTACACAGTGAGGGATATCCTCTCTCAGACAATTTTTCCCAGAACAGGTGTCCCTATTGGAAGATTTATCTATACTTCTTGTTCAGGTGACTCTAAGATGTCAGATTTCCCATATGTGTACTATGTGTCCAGGTAACTGCTTTCATAAAGCTTCAGTCTTGATCACGGCGGTTACCTTGATACATAGTACAGGTTAATCATCCTAGCTAGGACATAGACAGAAATACAATTACAGCAAGACTTCTAATGTTTGCCTACCCTATCCAAAAAAAAAAAGACTATACAGTGTGTTGAAAAATAATTCATACCCCTTGAAATTTTTCACATTTTGTCACGTTACAACTAAATACGTAAATGCATCTTATTGGGATTTTATGTGATAGACCAACACAAAGCGGCGCATAATTGTGAAGTGGAAGGAAAATGATAAATGGTTTTCAATTTTGTTTTAACAAATAAATATCTGAAAAGTGTAGCGTGCCTTTGTATTCAGCCCCCCCCCCCAACTAAATCTTGTGAAACCAATTGCCTTCAGAAGTCACCTAATTAGTAAATAGAGTCACCTGTGTTTATTTCAATCTCAGTATAAATACAGCTGTTCTGTGAAGCCCTCATAGGTTTTTTAGAGAACCTTAGTGAACAGGTTACCACTTTAGATTTACAGAGGAGGTCTACTGCTAGAATTAGTGCCCTCGATCTGACGTTCGCGGTGATACCTCACATGCATGGTGCAATTGCTGTTTACATACGGCACAAGACCAACGCTTCAGTTTGCCTTTGCGCGTGAGCACGGGGGACAGGGGTGCTTTATTTATTTATTTATTTTTATTATTTATTTTATTTTTACACTGTTCCTTCAATTTATTTTTATTGTTTTATCATTTTTATTGTTTTCACAGGGAATGTAAAAATACCCTATGATAGCAATAGGTAGTGGCAGGTACTCTTTTTTGAAACAATTGGGGTCTATTAGACTCTCCTCTGCCCTCAAAGCATCTAACCACACCAAGTTTGGTGTGATAAGATGCTTTCCCAATTTCCCAATGGCACTGTTTATATCCGTCAAAACCGAAGTCATGAAATGCTTGTAGCTTCCGGTTTCTTAGGCCATAGATATGATTAGAGCCATGCTGGTCTCCGATAAGCTCTATGGTCAGCTGGCAGAACCACCGGCTGTATTCTTGGGTTCCACGGTGGGACAGGAGAGCCCAATAAAAACATGGAAGACAGCGGGAGGGGGGAACGTTCCCTCCCACTGCTTGTAAAAGCAGACTACCAGCAAATGAGCCGCTAGGATTACTTTTACATGAAAGCCGTCCGCCGGCAAAAAAGAACAATACCAAGATGATACCTAAACCTGTCTGGTATAACCACTCAAAGCAACATATCAGTACATCGCTGGTCCTTGTTGGGCATATAATGTTCTTTTTTTTCATGCAGCCTGTAGGCTGAACGAAAAAAAGAGTTTGAACATGGTATGCCCACCATTAGAATACCGCCCTGCATCCTCCCACTTCTAATGATGGGCATACATGCAGCGTTTTTATTTTAACTGTAGTGATGTAATCACATCCTATAGCGCTGGAGACGCTGATTTATATATCGTGAGAGCAAACTCTGTTGCTGTCAAAATAAATAAGTCCATGCTGCAGCTGAATGGAGTACCTGAAAAGCAAACAATGGTAACAATAAAAAATTAACTCAATAAAACAACTTTTTTTTTATTGCAATCTGTGCCAAAAAAAGAGTAAAAAATATATGCTGAGGCATGGGGGCAATTGCCCCTCCACCCCTGCTTCAGCATATATGCTTTTTTTTTTAACTGTGGTTGTGAAATCACCTCCTACCGCACTGGAGTCGCTGATTTACGTGAGAGCAAATGCTGTTCCTGTCAAGTAAAATAAATTAGTGCCGCAGCTGAATGGCGTATCTACCAAGAAAATAATGGTTAACAATAAAACACCGTAAACATTAAAGTATAAAATAATTACATACCTGCAAAACAAACATGATAAAACATACTGTAGTAACAATAAAACATTGCAGCATAAAATACAGTAAACCAGAGCAGAACAATAGAGAGGGAAGAACAATAAAACGACAATTGTTTTTGGCTTTTTTATTTTATATACGGTATATAAAAAAAAAATACTTTTTTTTACACTTTTATTTGTAACTGTAACTGTAAAGGTTCCAGGTTCAGGTCTCTCAAAATGCAATGGCATCTTTCGAGACCCTTCGTTAGCGTGCCCTAGGACTGTGCAGTGCTGTACCCTATGCTAATACTCCACTAGTGTGTGGTAGCGACGGAGACATTCACCAATGCAGAGACCAGGTTGGTCAGGACAGGAGGGACAATAACTGCGGGTGTCACGCCTATATCCGCATTTCCTACAGACACACCATATTCTTTGGGGTGCTTGTTGGGTAGGGGTGCCAGGAAGGACATCTGGAAAATGCCTCTCATGCATCCAGCTTACTGCATTTACATTGTGAAGTTGGGGCACAGCACCATCTGGAAACAGAAGGGCTGTGATGATCTCTTCCTGGAATTTAAGGAAGGATCCAGTCCGTCCTGAAGCTCTGTATAGCACATAAGCGTTCAGCAGAGCCAATTGAAATAGATATACAGACACTTTTTTATACCAGCGTCTTGCTCTACGGGCAATTAAGTACTGCGCCATCAACTGGTCATTGAAGTCCACCCCTCCCATGTTTAGGTTGTAATCATAGACACAGAGGGGCTTCTCAACAACACCAGTGGCTCTTGCAATTTGGACTGTCATATCTGCATGAAGGGAGGACAAAACGAAAACATTCTGTGTGTCCCTCCACTTCACTGCAAGCTAATTATTACATCTCAAGCAGGCTCTCTTCCCGTATAAGTCAGCAATCTACAAGCCATTGGGGGAAGCCACGGTGATTAGATTGCACAGTGCCACATGTGCCAATTACACAAAAAGGTGGCTAAAAAGTGGCACACTTGTGTAATAATTGTCCACATACAAGTGGTACCCCTTTCAAATAAGGGTGACACCAAGTCTCAAACAATCTTGCCAGCGTTCCCTATGTAGTCTGGGCAGTTGGAGGGCTGCATGTGACTTTCCCTCGTAAACCATAAAACTATTTGTATAGCTTGTGGCCCTGTCACAGAGCTTAAACAACTTGACCCCATATCTGGCACGCTTGCTGAGGAGAAACTGTTTAACCACTTGACGACCGCTCACTGTATATATACGTCATTTTATTGAAGAGGGATATCTCGGTAACGGCAGCAGCTGCTGCCACAACCGAGATATCCATCTCTTCAGTGAGCGGTCGTGTTTACGATAATTTTGGTCTCCGCGGCGGATTCACCGCGAGATCACCGTTATCGGCGGCGGGAGAGGGCCCCCCCCTCCCGCCGCTCTCCCGCGCCCTCCGCCGCTTACCGGAGCCGTCGGTAGTGGCAGAGGCGATCGGGTCCTTCTCCCTCTGTGGTATGGATAAGAGTGAGGGCAAGATGGCCCCCACCCATCTCCATACCATAGCAGGGCGGAGCTGATGTCAAAACATCAGCTCCGCCCATACGTCTTAAAGGGACATTTTTTTTTTGTCATTTTTTCAAATGACATTTTTTTTTTAATTGCATTTTAGTGTAAATATGAGATCTGAGGTCTTTTTGACCCCAGATCTCATATTTAAGAGGACCTGTCATGCTTTTTTCTATTACAAGGGATGTTTACTTTCCTTGTAATAGAAATAAAAGTGATCCATTTTATTTATTTTTTTTAAAACAGTGTAAAAATAAATAGAATCCAGTAAAATAAATAAGAAAACAAAAAAAATTTTTTTTGTAAAGCGCCCCATCCCGACGAGCTCGCGCGCAGAAGTGAACGCATACGTGAGTAGCGCCCGCATATGAAAACGGTGTTCAAACCACACATGTGAGGTATCCCCACAATCGTTAGAGTGAGAGAAATAATTCTAGCCCTAGACCTCCTCTGTAACTCAAAAGATGCAACCTGTAGAATTTTTTAAACGTTGCCTATGGAGATTTTTAAGGGTAAAAGTTTGACGCCATTCCACGAGCGGGCGCAATTTTGAAGTGTGACATGTTGGGTATTAATTTACTCGGCGTAACATTATCTTTCACAATATAAAAAAAAATTGGGCTAACTTTACTGTTGTCTGATTTTTTAATTTAAAAAAGTGATTTTTTTTCCAAACAAAGTGCGCTTGTAAGACCGCTGCGCAAATACGATGTGACAAAAAGTATTGCAATGACCACTAATATATTCTCTAGTATGTTAGAAAAAAAAACAATATATGATGTTTGGGGGTTCTAAGTAATTTTCTAGCAAAAAAAAAAGTTTTAAACTTGTAAACACCAGATTTGAAAAACAGGCAAGGTCCTTAAGTGGTTAAAATACAAGTGCCCAGAAAACGTAATCAGAGACTCATCAACTTGATCGGGAATAAACAAGGCTGCAAACTGTTGGTTTAAGTGGTTTACGAGGGGCCAAATTTTATGGAGCCAATCAAACCCAGGGTCACCCCGGGGACGACAGAGTTCATTGTTATTGAAGTGCATGAACCGCAATATCTGCTCGTTTCTAGTCCTGGCTAGGGATGAGCCGAACACCCCCCCGTTCGGTTCGCACCAGAACCTTCGAACGGACCGAAAGTTTGCGTGAACTTTAGAACCCTATTAAATACAATGGGCGCGAACGTTCAAAATCTAAAGTGCTAATTATAAAGGCTAATATGCATGTTATTGTCCTAAAAAGGGTTTGGGGACCTGGGTCCTGCCCCAGGGGACATGTATCAATGCAAAAATCATTTTTAAAAACTGTAGTTTTTTCGGGAGCAGTGAGTTTAATGATGCATAAAGTGAAAAAAAAAGTTAAATATTCCTTTAAATATCGTACCTGGTGGGTGTCTAAAGTATGCCTGTGAAGTGGCACGTGTTCCCCGTGTTTAGAACTGTCCCTGCACAAAATGACATTTCTAAAGGAAAAAAAGCCATTTAAAACTGCTTGCGGCTTTAATGTAATGTCTTGTCCCTGCAATATGGATGAAAATCATTGAGAAAAATGGCATGGCTAACCCATCACCCCCCCCAGCCCATTACCAGCCCCTTTGGGTCTTGTATGGATATTAAGGGGAACCCGCACCCAAAATAATAAAAGGCCCTATATACTTTGAACAGCAGTATACAGGCGGTGCAAACAAGACAGGGACTGTAGGTTTGTTCTTAAGTACAATCTGTTTGTAATTTGGAACAGGTACATTTTTTAAGTGTAGCTCTAGCCAAAAAATCTATTTTTAAGCTTTTTGGAGAACATAGGGAAGGGTTATCACCCTTGTAACATTTGTTTTGCTGTCTGTGCACCTGTTCAGAACATGTCACCTCACTTTCCATCCCAATGAAAAATGTTTTTGGAAAATTTGGGGTTTTTATTGAAACAAGGATTGGTGATAAAGGATCAGTAGAGAGGAGACACCTTTTTCCCATATTAACTCTTACAGGAGAGAATTTCCCTTCCTAGGGGTAGATTTCCTCTCACTTCCTGTTGTCTCCTTCCGTTTGCAAGTAGGAGTCGTTTGTAAGTAGACATGTGCATTTCGTATCGTTCCGAATCGAAATTCGGATGAATTTTTCATTATTCGGACATTCGGATGCATCCGAATTACCGAATTACAATACTAACGAATTTAACCGAATCCGAATTTTTCGAATCTAAAAATTGCGGACGAAATTCGAACCGGATTCGAAAATATTTTTGACCCGACTTTGAGTCCACGTATCTCGGGGTTACTTGGTGATAGAAACCCCAAATTTGGAGATATTGTAGTGCTAGTTCTTCTGTGTTTGCATACCAAATATGGGGTTTCTATAACTAAGTGACCCCGAGATACGTGGACCCAAAGTCGGGTCGCAAAATGTCAAGCACTTTACTGGAGCAGAGAATGACATTTTGCGACCCGATTTTGGGGCCACATATCTCGGGGCCACTTGTAGCTAGAAACCCCAAATTTGGTATGCAAACACAGTAGAACTAGCACTACAACATCTCCAAATTTTGGGTTTCTATCACCAAGTAACCCCAAAATACTTGGACCCAAAGTCGGATCGCAAAATATTTTCGAATCCGGTTGAAATAGTATCAACATGATTCGAAATTATTTCAACTGCATTTGAAACTATTTCAACCGGATTCGAAAATATTTTGTGACCCGAATTTGGGTCCATGTATCTCGGGGTTACTTGGTGATAGAAACCCCAAATTTGGGGTCATTGTTTTTCTAGTCTATTTTCTATTTTATTATAATCTTTTCTATCCAAAGTTAAAATTAATTAATTAAAAAATTTGAATTCATACTATTCGAAATTCAAATTTATTCTATTCGAAATTCGAATTTCAGAAGATGGTTGTATATTCTTTCTATTTTATTCTTCAAAATTATATTTTTTTTCTATTCTGTTCTAATCTTTTCTATTTGAATTATAAATTTTGGAAGAAGGTTATTTACTTACTTATATACATCTGTCACATAAAAAAAAAGATGTGAAATGGCTGTCACGGATGTCGATCGCAAGGCAAGTACATATGCTGTATGTCATTGTCCACTTGCCACAACACCTGCCACGAGTGCCACGACACCGGCCACGAGTGCCACGACACCGACCACGAGTGCCATGTGACCTGCCACGAGTGCCACGTGAACGGCCACAAGTGCCACGTGACCTGCCACGTGACCTAGTTGTGGATTGTCTACTTGCCACGTCACCTGCCACAAGTTATGGGGCTCCTAGCACCCAGTGACCCCCAGATATGGGCGATATGTCAAGTACTTTTCTGCAGCAGAGAATGACATTTTGTGACCCGACTTTGGGGCCACGTATCTCGGGGCCACTTATATCTAGAAACCCCAAATTTGGTATGCAAACACAGTAGAACTAGCATTACAACGGGGTTACTTGGTGATAGAAACCCCAAATTTGGGGTTATTGTAGTGCCAGTTGTAATGTGTTTACATACCAAATATTTTGGGATTTCTAGCTATAAGTGGCCCCGAGATACGTGGCCTCAAAGTCGGGTCACAAAATTTAATTCTCTGCTGCAGAAAAGCACTTGACAGATCGCCCATATCTGGGGGTCACTTGGTGCTAGGAACCCCATAACTTGTGGCAGGTGACGTGGCAAGTGGACAATCCACAACTTGGTCACGTGGCCGGTCACGTGGCACTCGTGGCTGGTCACGTGACACTCGGACAATGACATACAGCATATGTACTTGCCTTGCGATCGACATCCATGACAGCCATTTCACATCTTTTTTTTTATGTGACAGATGTATATAAGTAAGTAACTACCCATCTTTCAAAATTTATAATTCAAATAGAAAAGATTAGAACAGAATAGAAAAAAATATAATTTAATAGAATAAAATAGAAAGAATATGCAACCATCTTATGAAATTCGAATTTCGAATAGAATAAATTTGAATTTCGAATAGTAGGAATTAAAAAAAATGTAATTAATTAATTTTAACTTTGGATAGAATAGATTAGAATAGAAATAGAGAATACACTAGAAAAACAATAGAATAGAATAGAATATAGATACTATCTATTTCATGTTTAATTTTTTTTGCAGATTACTATTTTTTACATAAGATCTCCTGCAGACTATTAGCATTTATTTAGTTTTCTCACCAGGTCTCCTGCAGACTATTAGCATCTATTTCTTTTTTTAGCAGATCTCCTGTAGACTATTAACAGCCATTTCACTTCATTTTTTTTTGCAGATCTCCTGCAGACTGTTAGAATCAATTTCAGTCGGGTCGCAAAATATTTTCGAATCCGCTTTAAATAGTATCAACATGATTCGAAATTATTTCAACCGCATTTAAAACTATTTCAACCGCATTTGAAACTATTTCAACCGGATTCAAAAATATTTTGCGACCCGACTTTGGGTCCACGTATCTCGGGGTTAGTTGGCGATAGAAACCCCAAATTTGGGGATGTTGTAGTGCTAGTTATCCTGTGTTGCATACCAAATTTGGGGTTTCTATCACTAAGTGATCCCGAGATACGTGGACCCAAAGTCGGGTCGCAAAATGTCAAGCACTTTACTGGAGCAGAGAATGACACTTTGCGACCCGATTTTGGGGCCACATATCTCGGGGCCACTTGTAGCTAGAAACCCCAAATTTGGTATGCAAACACAGTAGAACTAGCACTATAACATCTCCAAATTTGTTTCTATTACTAAGTGACCCTGAGATACGTGGACCCAAAGTCGGGTCGCAAAATATTTTCGAATCCGGTTGAAATAGTTTCAAATGCGGTTGAAATAATTTCGAATCATGTTGAAATAATTTCGAATCCGGTAGAAATATTTTCGAATTCGGTTGAAATATTTTCGAATGCGACCGATTTTCGAATTCGGTCGAAAACAAAACGAAATCCGAAAACGAATTTAACAAATTTAACGAATCTAACTAAACGAAATTAATTAATTAACGAATTAAAACGAAACGAAACAAAACACATTTTTTCCTTTTGCACATGTCTATTTATATGTTGGATGTTTGAAAGTAGGGGCCTGCCATATATAGTCTGCAGAATTTTGCCCCTTAGGTGTTGGTGTTGCCACAACACTGTAAGCCCTCACAGTTACTCTTGGTGGGCGCTGGAACACCCTGCTGTCAACTATTATATCAGGAATTGTAATTACATGCCATTGTTGAAGAGTGGTAGGAAAAATAGGGCCTTTGGTGGTGGTGCTGGTGCCACAACACTGTAAGCCCTCTTAGTTACTCTTGGTGGGTGCATGAATGGGCCCTGCTGTGAATTATTAGATCAAGAATTGTAATTGCATGCCCCTGTTGAACAGGGGCAGAAAAATTGGGCCTTTGGTGGTGGTGGTGGTGTTGCCACAACACTGTAAGCCCTCACAGTTACTCTTGGTGGGCGCAGGAATTGGCCCTGCTGTGAATTATTAGATCAAGAATCGTAATTGCATGCCCCTGTTGAACAGGGGCTGAAAAATTGGGCCTTTGGTGGGGGCGGTGGTGCTGGTGCCACAACACTGTAAGTCCTCACAGTTACTCTTGGTGGGTGCAGGAATGGGCCCAGCTGTGAAATATTAGATCAAGAATTGTAATTACATGCCTCTGTTGAACAGGGGCAGAAAAATTGGGCCTTAGGCACTGGTGCTGGTGCCACAACACTGCAACCCCTCACAGATACTGTACTTAGAGCGCAGCAATGAGCCCTGTTGCAAAGTATTGCATCAAAAATTTTAATTACACGTCCCTTTTAAACAGGGGCTGAAAAATTGGGCCTTAGCTACTGGTTGCGGTGCCCAGAACCAAAAATGTTCTATCAAGCTATCAGCATGATTATTGAGCAGGAAGAGGATAGTCACTCAGCATAACAGGATAGTCACTCTGCATCAGCATAGGCAGTCTTGAAGGGATCTGACATTTCAAAGAAAATGATTCTGTTACATCAGCATCAGGTGCTTGGTAGACTGATTCATTTTTATGAAGGTCAGTCGATCGACCGAGTCGATTGACAGGCGCACCCTGTGTTCGATTACAAAGCCTCCAGCAGCACTGAATGTGCGTTCCGAAAGAACGCTGAATGCAGGACAGGCCAGTATCTCAATTGCATACTGTGGAAGCTCTGGCCAGTGATCCATCCTCAAGACCCAGTAACCCAGAGGATTTTCGGTGGGAAAGGAGTCCAAGTCTGATCTTGCCCCTAGGTATTCCTGCACCATGTAAACCAGACGCTGGCGATGGTTGCAGGAACCGATCATACCTTGGGGCTGCGGACTAAAAAATTGTTTGAACGCATTGGTCAGATGGCCACCTTCTCCACTGCTCCTTCTTTGACTGACCGAAGCCTTAGCAACACGTTGTCCAGGACCAAGAATTTTTAGTCTCTGGGAACGCATTGCACAGAACATTCTGCAAGGCCTCCCGAAGATGCCTCATCCTCTGCTCCCTCTGCGACGGCAAGATAAGGTCCGCAACCTTACCCTTGTAATGTGGATTAAGGAGGGTTGCCAGCCAGTAATGATCCCTCTCCTTGATCGCACGAATACGAGGATCCTTACGCAGGCTTTGCAGGATCAGGTAGGCCATGCAGCGTAGGTTTGCTGAAGCATTTGGTGCAGAGTCCTCTGGGTCACTGAGGACGACATGATCCGCAGCCACCTCCTCCCAGCCACGTACAAGTCTTTGGGTGTCTTGGGACTGTAATTGATCCCTTGAAGACTGCTGCTGATGCTGAGTGCTAGTCTCCACCTCCATGCTGACACAATCCTCCTCCTCCTCCTCCTCCTCCTCGTCCTCTTCCTGTGTGATAGCCGGGCCAGAAGGAACACTGTCTGGATAAAGGGGGCCTTGAGAGGTAAGGAAGTCCTCCTCTTCCTGCCTCTGTTCTGCCTCATGTGCCCTGTCCATTATTCCACGCAGCATGTGCTCCAACAGGTGGACAAGAGGGACAGTGTCACTGATGCATGCACTGTCACTGCTCACCATCCTAGTGGCCTCCTCAAATGGTGCCAGGACAGTGCATGCATCCCTGATCATGGCCGACTGGCGTGGGGAAAAAAATCCAAGCTCCCCTGACCCTGTCCTGATGCCATATTGCAACAGATACTCATTGATGGCCCTCTACTGCGTATGCAGCTGCTGCAGCATGGCCAACGTAGAGTTCCACCTGGTGAGCATGTCACAGATTAGGCGGTTATTGGGCAGGTTGTAATCCTTTTGCAGCTCAGCCAGCCAAGCACTGGCATTATATGACCGGCAGAAATGCCCACAGAGTTTCCTGGACTGCTTCAGGACCTCCTGTAAGCCCGGTTACCTGCCCAAGAACCGCTGCACCACCAAGTTAAGGACATGAGCCAAACAGGGCACATGGGTCAGTTGTCCCTGTCGGAGGGCGGAGAGGAGGTTGGTGCCACTGTCGGAAACCACCTTTCCTGGCTTAAGCTGGCATGGCGTCAACCATCTTTGAGCCTGCCCCTGCAGAGCTGACAGAATCTCTGCCCCAGTGTGGCTCCTGGCCCCTAAGAACACCAGCTCAAGCACCGCATGGCATCTTTTTGCCTGCGTACTGGCGTAGCCCCTTGAACGCCTATGGAGCACTGCTGGTTCCGAGGACAAATCAGCACAGGAAGAGGCCATGGAGGAAGAAGAAGAGATGGGGGTGGAGGAGAGAGGTGTGTCAGAATCACCAGTAGTAACATTTTGGAGGCATGGTGGCGGAACAACCTCCAACACTACTGCACCTTGTCCTGCATCCTTCCCAGCTGCCAGCAGAGTCTCCCAATGCGCCGTGAAAGATAGGTAACGTCCCTGTCCATGCCTGCTGGACCATGAGTGAGTGGTAATATGCACCTTACCGCTGACTGCTCTGTCCAGCGAGGCCAAGACATTGCCTTCCACATGCCGGTAGAGAGCCGGAATCGCCTTCCGTGAGAAAAAGTGGCGTTTGGGAACCTGCCACTGAGGAACCGCACATTCCACAAACTCAGGGAAGGGGGAAGAGTCTACCAACTAAAAAGGCAGCAGTTGAAGTGCTAGCAATTTAGCCAAGCTAGCATTCAACCGCTGGGCATGTGGATAGCTGGGAGCGAACTTCTTGCGGCGGTGCAGCAGCTGGGTTAGGGAAATGTGCCTGGTACAATTGGACGTCGGTGTACCGATAGCAGATTGCCCGCAAGTACTTGGCTGTGACACACCTAATTCTACACCTTCATTCCTCTCAGTGCAGGTTTCAGAGAGGACTGAAGGTATATTGGGGTTGGAGATCCCAGCTGATGAGGAGCAAGGAGAGGTCCGCCTTGTTCTTTGGTGTGGGTCTTTTAGGTGTGTTTGCCGTCGGACTGCATGGCAGGTCCACATATGTCTGGTCAAGCACGTGATGCCCAAGCGGCTGATGTTTTGGCCACGCGAGATATGCTTTAGACATATGTTGCAAATGGCAACGATGCGATCTGCTGCACACGTCTGAAAAAAGGCCCACACCAAAGAACTTTTGGAATAACGCGCAGAGACAGCAGCGCCCTGCACATGCGGAGCTCTGCAGTGTGATGCAGTCGGTGTGCTGCCCTTAAACTGGCCCCTGGAGGGCATTCTGCCTCGTTGGAGATGTGCCTCCTCCTCCTCCTCCTCCTCCTCCTCTCTCCTATCAGGCACCCACGTGGAGTCAGTGACCTCATCATCCCCTCCCTCCTCATCACTGGAGCCAACCTGGCAGTATGCTGCAGCTGGGGGAACATGACTGCCAGAATAGCTGACCTTGTTGGGCACCCCCTCTCTCTGGGCTCACGTTACTACCCCCTCTATCTGAGCTCACGTTACTGCCTTCCTTTAGCTGGGTTCCATCATCGGAGCCTTCAAAACTCTGGGCATCCTCCTGGAGCATGTACCCAACACTGTGGTCAAACAGTTCGGGGGACTCCTGAGGAGGACATGGTGGGGCTAGGGAAGGAGTGACTGATGCCATTGAGCCGAGGGAAAAGGCCGCTTTGGCAGCTGCTTTGCCAGACAAAGTACCCTGAGCCTGGGTGAGAGAGGATGATGAGGAGGAGGACGGCTTGGTCATCTACTCTACCAAGTCTTCGGCATGTTGCAGCTCAACATGGCCAGCTGCCGAAAAGAAGGACAAGCGTTTCCCACGGTCACGTGCTGATGAGGATGCACCGTGTCCATGACCAGCATCACTGTTGCCTCTAGACACAGAGCCTGCTTTCCCTCTTTTATTGCCTCGTGACTGTCTGCCTCTCATTGTTTGCCTTCCAGACATACTAATGGCCTGCTGTGGTGTTAGTATGGGAAAAGCAGCAATTGTTTTCAGTTAGTTTTAGGTGAAAACTGTGCAGAGGACACAGTACACTGAAAATACTTGCAGCTCTCTGCTTGTGGTTTTATTATGAGAACACCACTATAATAGTCACTAACTGTATTCAGGTGAGCTTTAGGTGAATGCTATGCAAAGCACACAGTAGTACACTAAGTGAAACACTAACTGTCTGCAGCTAGCACAATAACCGACCTGCCTGTCACAGTATAGAGAATAACTGTATTCAGGTGAGCTTTAGGTGATCGCTATGCAAAGCACACAGTAGTACACTAAGTGAAACACTAACTGTCTGCAGCTAGCACAATCACCGGCCTGCCTGTCACAGTATAGAGAATAACTGTATTCAGGTGAGCTTTAGGTGATTGCAATGCAAAGCACACAGTAGTACACTAAGTGAAACACTGACTGTCTGTAGCTAGCACAATCACCTGCCTGCCTGTCACAGTATAGAGAATAACTGTATTCAGGTGAGCTTTAGGTGATCACTATGCAAAGCACACAGTAGTACACTAAGTGAAACACTGACTGTCTGCAGCTAGCACAATCACCGGCCTGCCTGTCACAGTATAGAGAATAACTGTATTCAGGTGAGCTTTAGGTGATCGCTATGCAAAGCACACAGTAGTACACTAAGTGAAACACTGACTGTCTGCAGCTAGCACAATCACCGGCCTGCCTGTTACAGTATAGATACTAACAGGAACGGATCTAGCTAAACTCAATACAGTGTATAAATATATATACAACACCTAAAATGCATATATATCCTCTACACACTGTAACAGCAGCTAACTGACTCTATCTAACTCAATATAAATGACACTGTCTCTCTCTCTGTAACTCTCTCTTTCACAAACGCCAACACACTACACAAGGCTGACTTCCAGGCGGTCTTATATAGTGTGGGGCGTGTACCTACTCCTCTGAGCCATGATTGACCAAAGCCACCCTGGCTTTGGAAAATTACGGCTCTTTGTACAGACGGCGCTGTGATTGGCCAAGCATGCGGGGTCATAGTGCATGCTTGGCCAATCATCAGCCAGCAATGCACTGCGATGCCACAGTGAATTATGGGCCGTGATGCGCCACTTGAATTTGGCGCGAACGGCCCACAACGTTCGATCTTCGTCGAACAATTGAACAGTGTGTTCGACTCGAATACGGAGCTCATCCCTAGTCCTGGCCATGGAGGCAGAGAACAGGAGCATATGATGAATTGGGTCAGTGGACCAATATGACCGCAACTCACTCTTTTTAGTTATGCCCATGAGGAGGGATAGGCCCAGAAAGGTCTTAAATTTAGAAACCGTAATAGGTTTGCATTCTCTGGCAAGGGTCAAATGGGGATTAGCGGTGATTAATTGACCAGCATACAAATTGCTTTGGTCCACAATAGATCTATAGAGATCTTCTGTGAAAAACAGTAAATAAAAATCAAGTGACGTAAAATCAACTGTTTCCACCTGAATTTCGGGTTGGACAGTGAATGGGGAAATTACAGGTGCTGCAGAAGTGGCATATGCAGCAGGAAGGACACTATGGGCTCTACAGGCCTGTCTTTGTCTTCTTGGTGGCTGCGGGACACTACTTGTGCTAGCCACTGCACCAGCTTGAACTGCATTTATGGGACTCACCACATCACCAAGTGTTACTGCAGTGCTGGTTTGTCTAGGGCCAGGATGTACTAGGCCGCTGTTGCTTGCCAGTTTCCCAGGAGGATGAGCGTCACTAGTACTGGCTCTCTGCTCCATACAAGAGCCCTGCAGTTCTTGCATCTCAATCACAGAAGAATGGGGTCGGGTATGCCTGACCTTAGCAGGGACGACTACTCCGCTGTCAGAGCTATCTGTCAGGGTGCCACTGCTCTCTACGGGTTTGTATACTGAGCCTAAATCTGACAGTGAGCCTTCCGCTTCGCTCTCATCTGTCATGCTCAGCAACGTGTAGGCCTCTTCACTAGTGTACCTCTGTTTGGACATTTTGGCCTCTAAATTTATAGGTACAGCTAGTGTGACTCACAGGCAAAAAAGCTCCTGATTGTCAGAGCCTGCTTCAATTGCTACCACAAAAACTGTTATCGTTCACAGGAATCAGGCATGACTCTAGAGAACACTGCAGTTATGTGTGTTGTGTTCTGTAAGTGACAGTGATCTATTGATACTTCGGTGGGCTGGGCTGGACTTGGTGGAGGGGCTAAACACAGGTGCTAGCAGGTGTCTGGGCTGATCCTGCTAACCCTGTGTTTTTGGGAACACTAAACTATTGGGGATGCTAATATAGTTCTGATCAAATCAAAGATATTGATCCGTTCACACACTATACTAGTAAGTGAGGTGTGTGGTGTGAGTGGGTGCTAGTGCTACTGGCACTATTTTGACGCTGCCTGAGATTGAGGCTGACCCTAACTGATACTAAAACCTAACTGATGTCACCCGCTGGGTGATCAGGGGGTTAAACCTTTATTAGATAATATACGACGGGTACCCTGATGCTATAAAAAACTAACTAGCGTCACCTGTGACACTAATACAGTGATCACTGGTGACAGGTGGTGAAAGGGTTAACTAGGGGGAGATCAGGGGGTTAAAACCTTTGTTAGGTAATATATGGGGGTATCCTGATGCTATAAAAGACTGATGGTGAAACTAACCAACTGACTAGCTAACTAGCGTCACCCGTGACACTAATACGGTGATCAGAAAATAGATCTGTACACTCTACTAGTGAAACTGGTGACAGGGGTGAAAGGGTTAACTGGAGGGTGATCAAGGGGGTCACCCTTATCTCTTTAGAAATCCTATATTAGGGGGTTAATGGGGGGTACCCTAGACCTACCTGGGCCTACTACTAACTGCCCTAATGCTGTTTAGTGTTCCAAGTGACACAGTACAGTGATCAGTGAAAAATATGAAAACTGCACTTGGTGACACAGTAACAGGTAGTAAAGGGGTTAACTGGGGGGGGGTGGGTGATCAGGGGGTGATCGGGGGGCGAAGCGTGCCTACGTGTACTGGTTTTAGTGTAGTGCTTGGTGTACTTACAGTAGATGTCCTCTCCTCTCGCTCTGGAACAAAATAGGGCTCCACGAGGGGAGGTGACATCCCTTTCATTTGCCAGAACCGATCAGCAGGTCCAGGCCATAAATCATTGGTCTGGACCTGTAGACTGATCGGTTCTGTAACGAATCCGATCACCGCAGGGCACTGCAGGGGTGCGAGCAATGTACAGGTATGTCTATTCGTGCAGCGCTGTCAACCTGCTGCAGCAAATGTACGTGAGCTGGTCGGCAAGTGGTTAAAACATCGCTATAAGTCAGAGTTTTTTGGCAGAAGAAACATGAAAGCCTCTTTTGCCTAAAAAACGTTTTGACTCATTTCTGCCATTCATAAAATGTCAAGAACAGAAGTGGCTTTTGGGCACGATATAATTCCTAGTTACATTATCAGTGGCTGCCCAAAGGCTGAAGAGGAACAATGTGAGAGCTGAAAGAAATAAAAATATAGTCTTGTCATGAGGTGGTGAGTAAAAGGTAAAATTGCGGCCATCTGGGTGCATAAAACAGCAGGTATCGATTAGATGCAGGGATTGTAGCATGGTCTTGAGCTTTTTAAGGTTTTTATAAGTGATGCATGTCTTACCATTGGACGTGTCATTCAATGGATTCAGGGGTACATTAAAATCCCCGCCCCAGATTAAACAACTTGACATGAAGCCCTGGAGTTCCTGCACCATTCGTTGGCAGAAAGAGACATGAGATATATTGGGGAAATACACTTTGGCCAACGTAATGGGTGTATTTTTGTATGTCCCTTTCAGGAAGATAAATCTACCTTTCGGTCTATTAATGTTTCAGCAAGGTTGAAGAGGGCTTCCTTGCTTATCAGTATCATAACCCCCTTGGATTTGTAGTCATTGTTAGTAGCGTGGTAGGCGTCTCTGAAAAAGGAGTCTGTCAGTTTGGGTAAATGGTGTGTTTTGAAATGTGTTTCTTGGAGGAACACAAAGTGTGGCCTACCTTTTTTCAGTTCCCTCAGTAGAGTGGTGCGCTTTTCGGGTATGTTCAAACCTCTGACATTGTGTGAGATCACAGAGGGACCCTGTCCTAACGCTGTGTACGCCATCTGGTGGAAATGCTCAGAAGCAGCTCTGTGAAACAAACTGGATAAATCAAGCTAATATCAAACAAAGACACCTCTAATAATAGCAGCAAAAATAATATACCAAAGAAAAAAGAAAGGAGAGATAGGGGAGAGGTGAGTGTAGAAAGTGAATATGGATATTTAAAGATTTCCCCTTTCAGATAGGTTACACCATCGCAAAGGGTAGTAACGTAGTGTACCCAGTACCAAACTACGTGGTATAAAGTCACTTGGTGGGGAAAGTGGGAGGCGACTAACGACCAAATGGTTAGTTAATCACTAGATCCAACAGTTATCAGGAGTTGAATAATAAGAAAAAATTAACCAATGCGAGCAACAAAGTTACAGCACACACAACCTTCTATTAATGAACATATAATCATAAGAAAGTATATAAATCTACCCAACCTGGGAGTAGTAACATGGATTCTCGTGGGCAATAACTTTGGGTCAACAGGACCATTAAAACTAAACCCACTCCCCCTCCCCCCACCCGCCACACACCCCCTATATAGAAATGTCCTGCAGTAGTATCGGACCCAAAAGGGATGAAAGATCCCAAAGATCTAGGCTTGTAGTCCCCAGTGCAGTATCCCCCAGTGGGAATACATGTAGCAACCACAAAGAAGTTCAGTATTTCGGGCAATTTGGTGGAGTCTATGACATATGAAAAGACTTTACAGAGGAGCCATACTGAGGCCATCGGGGGGACTATAGGTGTAGGAGGGGAGGGGGCAGGGGCAGATGCAATCAGGGGGGCCATCGTCCTGTCCTTAATCATGAGCACTTAGGGAGCAAGGAAGTCTAGAGTATCCCTAGGTTAGTGATTAGTGGCAAGTTGGCAAAGTGTTGTCCGGTACTGAGGGGTGGGTGAAGAGGGGGAGTGCGGGTGGGGGGGTCCCAGAGCAGCAATACACAACATGTCGGGGTGGTCCAAATAACCAGTGTGGGATATGAAAAAGGATGAAGAACGACCCTATCTAGGGTTAGTATATGTCCTGCTCCCTCCTGTTATCCCTTTGGCGTCTGGGTGTTCCTGCTTTGGATCCTCCAAACCGGTTAGGCTTCTGTTTCTTGGATTGTCTCTTGTCTGGTAGCTCAATAGCTCTTTGTCCGGTAGCTCAATATGACCGAGATCAAGTGCCTCACAAAAGTCCTGCAGATCATCAGATGTGCGCAGGCTGTGTTGTTGGCCATTCCAAAAAACAGACAAAGCAAAAGGGAATTTCCATGTATATTTGATTTCTTTTTCCCTCAATTTCTCCAACTGAGGGCGGAGTGCCCTGCGATTTTTCAAAGTGATCTGGGAAAGATCCCGGAACAGCCTAATGTTCGCGCCATTGAATATAATTTGTTAATTTCTTCTAGCTTTGCGCATAATTTCCTCTTTGAGGGCAAAGTTCTGCAGGCAACAAATCACATCTCTCGGTGGGGAATTATCAGGGCCCCGCAGTCTGAGTGCTCTGTGCGCCCTCACAAATTCAATCCCCATATCCTCCTGTCTCTCCAGCAGGCTGTTAAAGACACGTTGTAAAGCAGGAATGATCTGGTCTGATTCCACTGTTTCAGGGATCCCCCTCACCCGTATGTTATTCCTCCTGCCCCTATTGTCCAGGTCCTCAATATGCCTGTTCATTTCAATGAAGTGATGGGTGTGAGAGGTGGCCACTTTTTCTAATCTGTAGATGGCTTTGTCCCTGTGTTTTCCTGCGGCCTCCGCCGCCACAATCTTCTCTTGCATGGCCAGGAAGTTAGTTTTCAGATCTGTTATGGCTGCCGAGAATGTGGACTTAATGCAGCAAACACAGACATATCAGCATAGGAAAGGGGGTGATCAGAGCGGGACGCTCCCCTAACGTAGTCCTCAGGTGCGGATTGAGAGTCCTCACTGATCTCGCCCTCGTGCTGCGGCGGCACCATCTTGGCGCTCTTCACCCTGCTGCGGGCCTCAGGTTTAGCTTTAAATATGTCCGCAATTTTCCTGGCAGGGTGAGATGCGGATCCTAGTCTTGGGTGTGAGTGCAGGGTGCTGTACAATCTTTTACCCGGCATCTGAGGTTGGAAGGTCGGGAGATAGTGCTGAGAAGGCTGTCTGTGTGCCGTAGCTCCTTCAATGTGCGACCATTCCCATCACGCGCCAAGCCACGCCCGAGCTGAAAGAAATAGTGTGGAAGATAGTAAAGAACAGAGTAGTGAATTGAGCCTTAAGCTATCATCAGTAAACACTAGAGGATAAGAATACTATAATGTGCGAGAATTCTGTGCACACTTCCTCAATATATAAACAGAACTCCCCCCAGCAAGAGAAATTTAGTTTCACTTTAAAATACTCTTCCGAACATTTGACTGTATAACATTATACTTTTTTCTTTACTTTTATACTATATTATGTAACTTTTACTTTGTCGCTTTCATAATACATATTATGATGGAAAGGAAAAACAATTTAGTTGCAAACTTTATGTTTGATCTCGTCCACTTCGATTTTTGGATTTATGTGTACATTTAAAAATTGTCTCTGCTCTTTGCATGCTATTTTATAAGTCCAAATATATTTGGATGCATAGCAAAGGCTGCGGGAGCTTTTCTGACAGATGGGATTGGGTGAACAGTTTCATGTGAGATGACTGATTTCACACACCGTTGGGCAAAAGTTAAGAAATATTTTCTTCATTAAATCCTTCTTTTCAAATTGCTACATAATCTTTGGCTCTGGGCTGCTGTCAGATATAAAATTATAAAACATAAAGTTTAAAAATAGTAAAGAGTCATAGTAAGGAAAACAATTCTATTAAAAACGAGGAAACTTTTGATGCAATGTAGATTATGCTCTCAAACTTCCTGAAAATTTGCAAAAGGGGAAACAAAAAACAATCCCTACAGTATGAAGTGCAAAAGTAGTTTAACATTTGAAAAGATAAATTTGATACTGCAAAATATTTTATTCTAATCAGATGTTTGTTTTACTTGTATTTAATAAAGTAACAGCTGTGGGGATTGTTTAGCTTATGACTATACTTTATAACATTAGCCTTATAGGTATAAAAGAGTTCTTATTTTTAAATTGTAATTCTTAATTTTAATAATGTAGCAAACAAGAGTCATTCTGAATTCACTATGTTGAAGTCATACCAGTATAAGATTGACTCTGATTAGTTGCTTGAATGAGGTTATCTAGCTTTCATATTGTAATTTGATATTTAGGTGTCCCTGTACTGTCGGTGGCGGCTTGTCACCGAGACACCGCTCGTCGCCGACAGGGGTGAACAGCCGCTGGGAAGTGCTGTTTACCACGTTATCGGCCGTGATGAAGTCACGGCTGATCACGGATGGTAATGCCCCACCTGCGCGTGTCCGTCTGTTGAAGCGTGTTCCTGGGAACACTGCTCGTCACCGACGATAGTACACAGCCATTGACCACGGCTGTGTACCATGTGATCATCTGTGATCCATTCACAGTCTGATCACAAAGTGTAAACATAGAGCTGTAACTAACTGTTGCCATCTCTTCTCTCCTCACACACCGTTTCCAGTGTGAAGAGAGAAGAGCCAGGAGCAGTGAGTTACAGATCTATGTTCAGTAGTGTCTGCACCAACACCACACCTGTCCCATCGCCCCCCCCCAATTGTCATCTGTCACCCAACAGTCACCCCATAAAAGTGCACCTGTCACATAAGAGACTGCCATCAGTGACCATCAGCAGTGCAACCGTCACCCATGAGTGACCATGCCCTGTCACCTATCACCCATCAGTGACTGTGCCCTGTCACCCGTCACTCATCAGTGACCGTGCCCTGTCACCCATCAGTGACCGTACCCTGTCACCCATCACCTGTCACATAAGAGACTGCCATCAGTGACCATCAGCGGTGCAACCGTCACCTATCAGTTACCGTGCCCTGTCACCCATCACCTGTCACCCACCAGTGACTGTGCCCTGTCACCCGTCACCCATCAGTGACCATCAGTGGTGCACCCGTCACCCATCAGTGACCGTGGCCTGTCACCCATCATCCATCAGTGACTGTGGCCTGTCACCCATCACCCGTCACCCATCAGTGCCGCCAGCAATAGGCCCCAGGAACAAAGGCCCAGTACCAGTGCTGCCGCCAGCGAAAGGCCCCGCGAACAAATGCCAAGGGCCAGTACCAGTGCTGCCACATCACACCTGAGTACCAGCACAGGAAATTCAACTCCCCCAACTACTGGAGTGTCACGTCCCCCAAGAGCCAGGGCCGCTACATACATGCCAGATGGTCTTGCCAACCCAACATGGCTGCCTTCCGACTCGGGATCACCAATTATTCCCCCTTTCACAGTACAGCCAGGTGTGCAGGCCAACACCCAAAATTTCACAGAGATCGATTACTTTCATCTGTTTTTGCCTGACACTTTGCTGAAGTTCATTGTGGACCAGACAAATGTATATAACCAGCAGTATATTGCCAACAACCCCCAATCATCTTATGCCTGTCCATTTGAGTGGAGAGATCTGAATTTGGAGGAGTTCAAATTGTTTATGGACCTCACCATAAACATGGGGCTTACAAAAAAAATCAAGGACATGCCTATTGGTCCATGAAACCCATCTACCACATGCCCATGTATTCTGCTGTAATGCCCAGGTCCCGATATGAGATGATAATGAGATTCTTTATTTTTAATGACAACACCCAGTGCCCTCCCCACAATCATCCAGATTCCGATAAGCTGTATAAAATTCACCCACTGATAAATTTCCTTTCCAATCGATTTGCAGAACTCTATGTCCCCGAGAAACATATATGTGTGGATGAGTCCCTGGTACCCTTTTCAGGCCGGCTAGGAATAAAACAATATAATCCTATCAAAAAGGCCAAATACGGTGTAAAATTTGACAAGCTCTGTGAGAGAGTTACGGGATATCTTTATGCGTTCCGCATATATGAAGGAAGAGATTCCCAGCTCCAGCCCCCTGAGTGCCCGGCCTACATGGGCACAGCTGGAAAAATTGTATGATACCTGGCTTACCCACTTCTGAAAAAAGGATATCATATATACCTTGAAAACTTTTATACCAATTCCAAAAAACCAAAAAGATGGGAACACTGCGCTAGTTAGTAAAACGATAAAAAAATGTGCAAAAAATTAATAAAGTGAAAAAGCTGCCAGTACCAAGAATTCAGATATAAGAATTAAAACATAAAATAAAATAATAAGGTACAGCGCTGAATATAGTGATCAAAAGTCCTGTGAAAGGACTTGGTGAATTGATATACCCAAATAAAAACTGTTGATCAATTACCGGTAAATGGTGAAACTAATAACATAAAAAACATATGATGCCTAAAGGAATAGGACAATAACATATGTGAGCAATAAAATACAATAAATAACACTGGTGAATGATTCCCACTGTGAAAGAAAACAAAAGTGATGTGGAAAGTGAAGTCCCAAATCAAAAAAATGAATTAAATTTGTTGCGTGCTGGCGGACAGATCTAAGATGTTTGAAGGAAAGGGTTAATCCTGAAGAGAAAAAGTCCTTAGAGAGATCTTAATATGGAAAGGTGAGGAGAACTTGTAGTAGTGAAAAACTTCCATCCACCAATGAAGGCACCAGAGAAGTGATGTTGCAGTCTCCTTACCAAAAATGATTGACCACTATCACGGCGGTCACTGTAGACACAGGGATTTAAGGTCTCCCTAAAGACCCACAACTGATGACCGGATGAGGGTAGAAACGGTGGCTGGTATCTCAAAAACACATAAGCAGAGACAACTCCATAGCGTAATACTGTGCGTACATTTATTTAAAAAAGCGGTAATACACTTACAGAGTACTTGTAAAATTGGCGCGGTTGATCCAATAGGATGAGCGCGATGTCTCACGGCGTCTCCTCCAGGCTGTCTACAGTGACCGCCGTGATAGTGGTCAATCATTTTTGGTAAGGAGACTGCATAATCACTTCTCTTGTGCCTTCATTGGTGGATGGAAGTCCACCAATGCGGCCCCCCCTCCCTCCTGAACCGTACCAGGCCACATGCCCTCAACATGGGAGTTTGGTGCTTTGGAGCAGGGGGGCGACCTGCGGGCCCCCCACCCCAAAGCACCCTGTCCCCATGTTGATGGGGACAAGGGCCTCATCCTGACAACCCTGGCCATTGGTTGTCGGGGTCTGCGGGCGGGGGCTTATCGGAATCCGGGAGCCCCCGTTGTCCTTCTGCCAGGCTGCTCCACTATCTTCTTCCAGCTCTTTTGCTAGTGGAGGGGCCCGGTCTTCCCGTCGCCGTCTTCTTCCCTCTTCTTCTCCTCGATGTTCACTCGTCGCTTCCTCCCGCTGTAATGCTGGGTGTTCGGTCCACAACGATTTATATAGGCCTCTCATGACATCACATGCTCCCATGACATCACAGTCACATGCTCTGGGGCCACCCGGAGCATGTGACTGTGACGTCATGAGAGGCCTTTTCCTGCGGCCTGTCAGGTTGCGTGCTCGGATAAGGGTCTGGTTTGGATTTTGAGGGGGACCCCCACGCCGTTTTTTCAGCTTAGGGGATTCCCCTTCAAATCCATACCAGACCGAAGGGGCCGGTATGCTCCTGGAGGGGGAACCCATGTTGTTTTTTTATTTAAAATTTGGCGCTCAGGATTCATACCAAACACAGTGCCTGGTATTGGCGGGAATCCACGTCGGATCCCGTTCAATACAGTGTCGCGTCTCCTTCTCGCTATTGCAGCGAGCGCGAGATGTCGGCACCCTGTCGCCGAGATGTCGGCACCCTTTCGCTGAGAATCTCTGCGATGGGATCGCGATGGATATACAATGTCGGCGGCACCTACTGTATGTGGCCAGGCTGTGTAAAAGTGGTATCCCCAAACTCAGGAGGAGTAGCAGAATGTATTTTGGGGTCTCAATTTTGCTATGTATTTGCTATGTGTTGGAAATATCTTATAAATTAACAATTTTGTGTAAATAAATTGCGTTTTCATTTTTTTTCCATATTTTCCAAAAACGTCTGGAAAAAAAATAACCGTTCAAAAGACTCATTATGCCTCATAGATTATACGTTGGGGTGTTTGCTTTCCAAAATAAGGGCCATTTTGTGGGCAATTTTTATTTATAGAACAAAAAATAAAAAAACCCACTAGTGATTAAATACCACCAAAAGAAAGCTCTATTTGTGTGAAAAAAAGGGCGCAAATTTTATTTGGGTACAGTGTTGCATGACTGAGTGATTGTCATTCAAAATGTGAGAGCACAGAAAGCTGAAAATTGGTCTGGGTAAGAAGGGGGTTTAAGTGCCCTGTATTCAATAATAAAGGTAATACTGTGCTGATGCGAAAAATGTGAGTGATGTGCTAGTAACAGCTAGGCTGCGACATAAACAAAATATGTGAAACCATACCAAACAGAAATAAAATCAAGAAAGTATGTCGCGCACAGACATGTGAGAAATAGAACTCTAAATGAGAGTTCATATAAATAAATGAATGAATGAATGATTAATTAAATAAATGAATAAATAAATAAAGTGAATGAAAGTGAGTAAAACCCTAAAGTGAATAAAACTATATACCGTATATACTCGAGTATAAGCTGACCCGAGTATAAGCCGAGGTACCTAATGTTACCACAAAAAAATGGGAAAACTTACTGACTCGAGTATAAGTCGAGGGTCAACAATGCCTCACTGTTCCCATCCTTACTGTGCCCATCCTCACTGTTCCTCACTGTTTCCATCCTCACTGTTCCTCACTGTTCCCATCCTCACTGTTCCTATCCTCACTTTTCCTATCCTCACTGTTCCTATCCTCACTGTTCCTATCCTCACTGTTCCTATCCTCACTGTTCCCTAGCTCACTGTTTAAATTTAACATTGTAAATAGTACCTGAAAAAAAGTTGAGAGGCTGCGGCGCCCATCGTTTAAATCTCGCGGTCTCTTCCTGGTCCCTTCCGTGATAGGCGATTCTCAGCAGACACTCTCCGCCTATCACGAACGTTCTCTCATCCTCACCCATCCCAGCAGACACTGTGTTCGGTGTTTTGCCAATCACAGACGTCTGCTGGGAAACTGAGGATGAGAGAACGTTCATGATAGGCGGAGAGTGTCTGTTGAGAATCGCCTATCACGGAAGGGACCAGGAAGAGACCGCAAGATTTAAACGATGGACGCCACAGCCTCTCAACTTTTTTTCAGGTACTATTTACAATGTTAAATTTCGCTGACTCGAGTATAAGCCGAGGGGGGGACTTTCAGCCCAAAAAAAAGGGCTGAAAATCTTGGCTTATACTCGAGTATATACGGTAGATAAATATCCAAAAGAAAAAATGCATGTGCATGTACAGGGATTGCACCCCTATTCAAATTGAATGAATGCAAAGCCTGCAAAGGTAACACTCATATGTTTGATCAAGCAAGAATACCTAAATACTATTACTAAACAAATATGTGTATGTTATTAAGTCAAGCAAAAGTAGCTGAATATTATTACAAAATATTACTAAAATAGTGCTCTAAATTATTAGATATATAATAACAGTGATGAAGTCCATTCCTTAAAAGAGTTCCAATACAAAAATTCTTCAGATAAAAAAAAGCAAGAAATTGTAGGAGGATGTTGAAAAGAGTAGTGCCAAAGGTAGATCCACAGATATCGTAGGAAAGTTGCATCCACCATGGTGAATATGGAGTCAAGATGGGTACCTTACCACAAAAGTGGACCTCCACTGTGGCAAGGTCAGTAGAGCCTGCAGATATCACCCTCAGCTCCGAGATCCAGATACTCCCTCTGCCTCTAGTTGTGCTGTTTCATCCACGGGAGGCTGGTGTAATCAGACTTTTGGAAGGACCCAACAGACCTCCGGTATTAATACCAACAGAGAAAAAGGAGGGGGGGACTCAGATAGTATATTACCTCAAAAAAAATTATTCCGATCATCAAAGTAAAAAGAAAAAAGTACAAAAGTACATAAAACTGATTTAAAATTGCCGGCATAAAGGTCCTGGCATTCGCCCGTGCTTCCGGGGTCACGTGAGAATAGTGACGTCAGTGCGTAGCACCGCCCTGACTAGTTTAGTTTCAAGAGAACGTTATCAAAGGGCCCTGTATTGAAGTGGTTAATGTATCTATGTAAAAAATGTCATACCTGGAATTCTTATTTAAATTGTATATATAATTATTTTCTTCGTAAGCACTCCAAATTAAGAAGAATGGGAGTAAGATATACATTTGGAGATTCCTCTGAGATTTGATAGTTAAATTAACCACTTAACGACCGCTCACTGTACATATACGTCAGCAAAATAGCACGGACAGGCACAATCACGTACCTGTACGTGACTGCCTTCGTATGGGTGGGGGGTCCAATCGGACCCCCCTCCGGTACAGTGAGTGGTGGTTTTCCGTTCGGAAGCGATCCGTGAAGAGGGAGCAGCCATTGGTTTCCGGCCACCCCCTCACGATCGCTCCCGGCGAATGACAATCTTCCTCTGCCTGTGTAATGTAAACACAGGCAGAGGAAGTGATGTCATCTCTCCATGCGGCGGTCTTTTCGATCCGGCGCGAGGAGAGAAGACATCTCTCAGTAAGTGCACCAACACTACACTAACACCAGTACACGTAGGTACACTTACACCCCCCAGTCACCCCCAGATCACCCCCCAGATCACCCCGAGTACCCCCAGTCACAGTGTCACCGTTTGCAATGGTAATTTTTTTACTGATCACTGCAATCAGTGTCATTTGTGACAGTAAACAGTTGCAGGGCAGTTAGGTTTAGGCCCCTTTAGGTCTAGGGTAACCCCCTAACCCCCCTAATAAAGGTTTAACCCCTGGATCACCCCCCAGGTAACCCTTTCACCATCTAACGCCAGCGTCACTAAGCGATCGTTTTTCCGATCGCTGTATTAGTGTCGGTGATGCCCTAGGTAGCCAGTTATTTATTTTTAGGTTAGCCACAGGTTTTTATAGCGTCAGGTACCCCCATATATTATTTTAACCCCCTGACCATTTCACCAGTGATCACCGTATAAGTGTCACTGGTGACACTGGTTAGCAAGTTAGTTATTTAGTTATTTAGGTTACCCATCAAGTTTTTATATATCGTCAGGTACCCCCATATATTACCTAATAATGGTTTTAACCCCCTGATTGCCCCTAGTTAACCCTTTCACCAGTGATCACCATATAAGTGTTACGGGTGACCCTGGTTGGTTTGTTTGCTTTTTGTAGCATCAGGGCACCCGCCGTATATAACCCAAAAAAGGTTTAACCCCCTGATCGCCTGGCGGGTGATTTCAATTAGGTTTTAGACTCAGAGAGGGTCTGCGTCGCCCCAGGCAGCGTCAGGTTGGTGCCAGTAACGCTAACACCCACGCACAAAGCATACACCTCCCTTAGTGGTATAGTATCTGATCAGATCTATACTAGCATCCCCAGCGGTTTAGGGTTCCCAAAAACGCAGTGTTAGCGGGATCAGCCCAGATACCTGCTAGCACCTACGTTTAGCCCCTCCGCCCAGCCCAGCCCAGCCCAGCCCCCCCCACCCAAGTGCAGTATCGATCGATCACTGTCACTTACCAAACACAACACACATAAGTGCAGCGTTCGCAGAGACAGGCCTGATCCCTGCGATCGCTAACAGTTTTTTTTTAAGCGTTTGATACATTTGCTGACAGTCAGGTGCTTTTTTACCTGTGAATCTTACTAGTGTACCACTACATTTAGAGCCCAAAATGGCAAATCGAAGGTACACTAGTAAAGAGGCCTACGAGATTCTGAGCGTGACAGATAGTGAAGAAGAGGTCACGCATCTGTCAGATTCAGGCTCAGAATACATTCCCGTAGAAGACAGCGAAGACAGCGGGTCTGTGTCAGATAGCACTGACAACGAAGATGAGGTCCCTGCTAAGGTTAGGCGTACCCGATCCCGATCTTCTGATGTTGTTGAGGAGCAAGAACCGCAGGGCTCTCGTATTATGGAGCAGAGTAGTACTAGCGCCGCTATTCCTTCTGGTGAACTGGCAAGCACCAGCAGCCTAGTACAGCTTGGGCGTACATCCAGCACTGCAGTATCACGTGGTGACGTGGCGAGTCCCATAAGTGCAGCTCAAGCTGGCGAGGTGGCAAGCACAAGTAGTGTCCCGCTGCCACCAATAAGAAGACAAAGGCAGACCCGTCGTGCCCATAGTGCCCTTCCTGCAGAATTTGCCTATCCTGATTGGGTGCCCAACACTTCTGAAGAACCCGTACTTCCCCCATTCACTGCCCAACCCGGTATTCAGGTGGAAACAGCTGATTTTAGGCCACTTGATTTTTTTCGCTGTTTTTCACGGAAGATCTCTATAGATCTATTGTGGACCAGAGTAATTTATATGCTGGTCAATTCATCGCCGCTAGTCCCCAGTTGCCTTCCATTGCCAGAGATTAGAAACCAATTTCAGTTTCCGAATTTAAGACCTTTCTGGGCCTTTCCCTCAACATGGGCACACATAAATTCCCATCATTGCGTGCCTATTGGTCCACACGCCCAATTGACCATATGCCCGTGTTCTCTGCCTCCATGCCCAGGAATCGATACGAGCAGATCTTGCGGTTCATGCATTTCAACGACAATGAACTTTGTTGTCCACTTTCAGACCCTGAATACGATCGGCTCTACAAAATTCGGCCCCTCATAAACCACTTCAACAAACGTTTTGCAGCCTTGTTTATTCCCGATCAAGTTGTCTGCGTTGATAAGTCCCTAATTAAATTTTCTATCCGCTTGTCTTTCAAGCAGTACCTTGCCAGCAAGCGTGCCAGATACGGGATCAAGCTCTATAAGTTCTGTGACAGGGCAACATGCTATGTATGGAGCTTTATGGTTTATGAGGGAAAAGATAGTCAGGTAGAGCCGGAGAACTTCCCAAATTACATAGGGAGCGCTGGCAAGATAGTGTGGAACTTGGTGTCACCCTTATTCGGAAAGGGGTACCACTTGTATGTGGACAATTATTACATGAGCGTGCCACTGTTTAGTCACTTGTTTGATCATCAGATTGGAGCATGTGGCACCGTGCGACCTAATCGCCGGGGCTTTCCCCAGCGGCTTGTAGATGCCCGTCTTAGGCTGGGGGAGAGAGCCTGCTTGAAGTGTAATAACTTGCTCGCTATGAAGTGGAGGGACAATAAGAATGTTTTCCTTCTTACTTCCCTTCATGCAGACACGACAGTCCAAATTCGTACGGCGACTGGTGTTGTGGAGAAACCCCTCTGTGTCCACGAATATAACCAAAATATGGGAGGGGTGGACCTCAACGACCAGTTGTTGGCGCCGTATCTAATTGACCGTAAGGCGAGATGCTGGTACAAAAAGGTGTCTCTATCCTTATTCCAATTGGCTTTGCTGAACGCTCATGTGCTATACAGAGCTTCAGGCGGGACTTTATCTAAAATTCCAGAATGAGATAGTCACAGACCTCCTGTATCCAGGCGGTTCTGCACCTCACCATCCACTACCAAATGCAGTAAGCCGGCTGCATGAGAGGCATTATCCGTATGCCCTCCCGAGTACCCCTACCCAACGAACCCCCCAAAAAAGATGTCGTGTCTGTAGCAAACGCGGATTTAGGCGTGACACCCGTGTTTTTTGTCCACTCTGTCCTGACAAACCTGGTCTTTGCCTTGGTGAATGTTTTGAACGCTACCACTCAAAAGTGAAGTTTTAGCGTAGGGTACAGCATTTCACAGACTAGGACACACTTACACAGGGTCTCCCAAGATGCCATCACTTGTTTGATCATCAGATTGGAGCATGTGGCACAGTGAGACCTAATTGCCGGGGCTTTCCCCAGGGGCTTGTAGGTTCCCGTCTTAGGCTGGGGGAGAGAGCCTGCTTGAGGTGTAATAATTTGCTCGCTGTGAAGTGGAGGGATAATAAGAATGTTTTCCTTCTTACCCCCCTTCACGCAGACACGACAGTCCAAATTCGTACGGTGACTGGTGTTGTGGAGAAAACCCTCTGTGTCCACGAGTATAATCTTAATATGGGAGCGGTGGACCTCAACGACCAGTTGTTGGCGCCGTATCATATTGCCCGTAAGGCGAGACGCTGGTACAAAAAAGTGTCTCTATCCTTATTTCAATTGGCTTTGCTGAACGCTCATGTGCTATACAGAGCTTCAGGCGGGACTTTATCCTTCCTAAAATTCAAGGATGAGATAGTCACAGACCTCCTATATCCAGGCGGTTCTGCACCTCACCATGCCCAACCAAATGCAGTAAGCCGGCTGCATGAGAGGCATTTTCCGTATGTCCTTGAGAGTACCCCTACCCAATGAGCCCCCCCAAAAAAGATGTTCATGTCTGTAGCAAGCGTGGATTTAGGCGTGACACCCATTATTTTTGTCCACTCTGTCCAGACAATCCTGGTCTTTGCATTGGTAAATGTTTTGAACGCTTCCACACAAAAGTAAGGTTTTAGCGTAGGGTACAGCATTTCACAGACTAGGACACACTTACACAGGGTCTCCCAATTATGCCATCGCATTTTGAGAGACCCGAACCGTTACAGTTGTTAAAGTTACAAAAAAAAGTAAAAAAAAAAACACAAGAAAAAATAAAAGAAAAAAACCAAAAATAGTTGGGCGTTTTATTGTTCTCTCTCTCTCTCTCTCTCTATTTTCTCTCCATTGTTCTGCTTATTTTTCAGATATGTAATTTTTTGTTTTCAGGTGCGCCATTCAGCTGCAGCGCGGAATTATTTATCTTGACAGCAACAGCGTTTGCTCCCACGATACATAAAGCTGTGACTCCAGTGCTGTAGGAGGTGATTTCACCACCACAGTTAAAAAAAGAGCATATATGCCGAAGCATGGGGGCGGATGAGCGATTTTGCTCCTAATGCCACGTACATACGGTCGAAATTCCAACGGAGGCTTGCCCGTGAAAAAGTCAGACCGTGTGTATACGGCATATCTTTTTTGCGGGAGGATGCCCCCATGCTTCGGCATATATATATTTTAGGCACAGGTTGCATTAAAAAAATGTTTTATTTTTTACTAGGTTTTTTTTTGGTATTTGCTTTGCAGGTATGGTATGGCAAGGTCTTATTGTTGTACTGTAATGTTACTTTGTTTTAATGTTAACCATCATTTGCTTAGCAGGTACCCCATTCAGTTGCAGCACGGATCTATTTATCTTGACAGCAACAGCGTTTGCTCCCACGATACATAAAGCCGTGACTCCAACGCTGTAGGAGGTGATTTCACCACCACAGTTAAAAAAAGAGCATATATGCCGAAGCATGGGGGCAGCAGGGGCGGAGGAGCGATTTTGCTCCTAATGCCGTGTACATACGGTCGAAATTCGGATGGAGGCTTGCCCGTGGAAAAGTCAGACCGTATGTACGCAGCATAACCTTTTATGGCGCGTACATACGGTCGAAATTCCAACGGAGGCTTGCCCGTGGAAAAGTCCTACCGTTTGTACGCGGCATAACTTTTTTGCGGGAGGATGCCCCCATGCTTTGGTATATATAAATGGTGCATGTATACCCATCATTAGAAGTGGGTGGATGAAGGGAGGTATTCTAATGGTGGGCATGCCCACCGATCAATCTCTTTTTTTCGTTCAGCCAACAAGCAGAAAGGGCTTTGTCTTCAAGTGGTTAGAAGAGTGGATGATGTGTGACATAAGCTTCCTAATGTTGTGCATAAAATGCCAGGACAGTTCAAAACCCCCCCAAATGACCCCATTTTGGAAAGTAGACACCCTAAGATATTTGCTGAGAGGCATGTTGAGCCCATTGAATAATGACAAAAAGTTGTCACTAAATGATATATTGCTCAAACATGCCATGGTTATGTGTAGAATTGCACCCCAAAATACATTCTGTTGCTTCTCCTGAGTATGGGGATACCACATGTGTGAGACATTTTGGGAGCCTAGCCGCGTACAGGACCCCGAAAACCAAGCACCGCCTTCAGGCTTTCTAAGGGTGTAAATTTTTGATTTCACTCCTCACTGCCTATAACAGTTTCGGAGGCCATGGAATGCCCAGATGGCACAAACCCCCCCAAATGACCCCATTTTGGAAAGTAGACACCCCAAGCTATTTGCTGAGAGGTATGGTGAGTATTTTGCAGATCTCGCTTTTTGTCACAAAGTTTTGAAAAAAATAAATAAAAAAAAAAAGGTTTCTTTCTTCATTTTCAAAAACAAATGAGAGCTTTAAAATACTCACCATGCCTCTCAGAAAATAGCTTGGGGTGTCTAATTTCCAAAATGGGGTCATTTGGGGGGGTTTTGTGCTATCTTGGCATTTTATGGCCTTCAAAACTGTGATGGGTAGTGAGGAGTGAAATCAAAAATTTACGCCCTGAAGGCGGTGCTTGGTTTTTGGGGCCCCGTATACGGCTAGGTTCTCAAAAAGTCCCACACATGTGGTATCCCCCGTACTCAGGAGAAGCAGCAAAATGTATTTTGGGGTGCAATTCCACATATAACCATGGCATGTTTGAGCAATATATCATTTAGTGACAACTTTTTGTACATTTTTTTTTTGTCATTATTCAATCACTTGGGACAAAAAAAAATAAAAAATTCAATAGGCTCAACATGCCTCTTAGCAAATAGCTTGGGGTGTCTACTTTCCAAAATGGGGTCATTTGTGATAGGTAGTGATAGATAGTGAGGAGTGAAATAAAAAATGTATGCCCTTAGAAATCTTGAAGGCGGTGCTTGGTTTTTGGGGTCCCGTACGCGGCTAGGCTCCCAAAAAGTCCCACACATGTGGTATCCCCGTACTCAGGAGAAGCAGCAGAATGTATTTTGGGGTGTAATGTCACATATGCCCATGGCATGTGTGAGCAATATATCATTTAGTGACAACTTTGTGCAAAAAACTAAAAAGTTTGTCATATTCCCACAACTTGTGGCAAAATATAAAATATTCCATGAACTCAACATGCCTCTCAGTAAATAGCTTGGGGTGTCTGCTTTCCAAAATGGGGTCATTTGGGGGGGTATTGTGCTATTTTGGCATTTTATGGCCTTCGAAGCTGTGATAGGAGAAGCAGCAAAATGTATTTTGGGGTGCAATTCCACATATAACCATGGCATGTTTGAGCAATATATCATTTAGTGACAACTTTTTGTCATTTTTTTTATTTTTTTTGTCATTATTCAATCACTTGGGACAAAAAAAAGGGTCAGGAGTTCATGGACCAAGAATTGGTTGCTCCAGCGGCACCAGTTCTGTCATATGCCTTTGTTGCGGGAGATCAGGGAGAATAATCCTGATGACTACAGGAATTTTCTCCGGATGTCTGACCCCGTATTTCAGCATTTGTTGGCTTTGGTGTCCCCCTACATTACCAGGCAGGACACCATTATGCGTGAAGCCATCAGTGCTGAGCAGAGGCTCATTGCCACGTTGCGATACCTGGCGACTGGGAGAAGCCTGCAGGACTTAAAGTTCTCCACAGGCATATCCCCCCAGGCTCTGGGTATCATTATACCAGAGACGTGTTCTGCCATCCTCCAAGTTTTGCAGGAGGACTATATTAAGGTAAGTGTTCTTATTTCAAACATCACATTGTATGTATTTTTTTGTTTTAATTGTTATTTTGGGTTTATTAGCAGTCCCTAATTCCCATGATTCTTAGCTGCAGGGAATGTCCCCTTTCTCCACATGGTAATTTATTTTTGGGATTTGTTTTATTAGGCCTACATTTAAATTTGCCTTACCTAACCTCTCCAGCATGCTATCCTGGGGCCATACCCACCTTGCCTAGTCATGTATTTTAATCTATGCTCCATCGTAGTGCTTTACCCTAAACATCCCCTAAAGATTGCCTAGGAATGTTACATTCTTCACTAAATCATACAGAGTGCTACAGCCTTCATTTGTGATCTCCCCAACTCATCTTCAACCCCCCCCCACATTTTTTTTTGTTGGGTTTGTTGTTGCTTACTAATAATGTTTTAATTTTTCGGTTTCTCCCAATGTTGGCCATGAATTCTTTTCTTAAATCTGCTTTCAATGTTTCTGTCTCAAAGTATTAATTTTTTTTTTAATGTAATTCCACAGTTCCCTTCTTCACCACATGAATGGCAGAATGTGGCATCGGAGTTTGCCCAATGATGGAACTTTCCAAACTGTGGAGGGGCCATCGACGGCAAACATGTTCGGGTTGTCCCACCAACGCATTCGGGATCCTTTTATTACATTTGTAAGGGGTTCCACAGCATCGTGATGATGGCAGTGGTGTCGGCCACCTACGAATTCCTCTATGTGGACGTTGGCAAGAATGGCAGGATGTCTGATGGAGGAGTCTTTGCACAGACGGAGTTTGGGGAACGGCACCTTTTGGATCAGCTGGCCTTGCCACCAGCAGAGCAGAATGTGGAGTGACTCCCATTTGTGTTTGTTACGGATGAGGCGTTTGGCCTGGGTCCCCATTTGATGAGGCCATTCCCGCAACGCACCCTCACCCCTGAGAGGAGGGTGTACAACTATCGGCTGGCCAGAGCAAGAAGGGTGGTTGAAAATGCCTTTGGCATCATGGCCAGCCGCTTCCGCCTGTTCCTCACCTCCATCCACCTTGCCCCTTACAAATGGAACCATGTTGTAATGGCGTGTTGTGTGCTCCATAATTATCTCCGGGTGCATTCAACAAATTATCTGACTTTTACTGGGCCTGAGGCCTCATTATTGGAAGCAGAACATCTTGTGGCCCTGGAAGCTGGCCGTCCAGGCTTGCCCCCCAAACCGGACGTGAGGTCCGTGACAAATATGTGGATTATTTTGTGGGTAGGGGGGCCATTGAAATGCCTGATGACTTTTAACCTTATTATTTGGAAAAATAAAACTATTTTTTTATCAAAGATTAGTTTGGTGTTTTAATTTAATAATGTTTTATGTTTCTCGTAGGTTTACTTAGTGCACTAGTATTGCCATTTGTATTTTGCATTCTTAATTAGCCTTCATTGTCAGTGTAAACACAAAACATTGATTAGTTCACTTTGCACAACATTTACATAATGAAGCCACAATTTCTTGATAAGAAAATACAATTTTTTATTATTTTTTAGGACTATTCCTTTTAAATGTAGATGTCCAAAACATTTTTTGTTTGTTAAAACGCAAGAACAGCCATGCATACAAAAAATATCTTTAAAAATATCGTGAAAAATTAAACATGTACTAGTCCTTAAGAGCCCATTCACACAGGGGCAACACGACTTCCAGCACGATTTTATGAGGCAACTCAGACACGACTTGAGAATGAATCACAGCACGACCTGGAGCTATTTACAAGGCAACTCCAAGTTGCCTGCAGGACAGGAGACATTCCAGTGGCCAATCAAACAAGAATCAGCTCTGTGGGAGGGAGGGGGGAGGGAGAGGTTTGCCTGATAAATGTATGTTTTCTTCCTGGAGAGTTGCTCCTATTACGACAGTGAGAGGCGACTACCATTGAAATGAATGGTTACAGGTCGCCTAGGAGTCGGATTGAAGTAGTACAGGGACCTTTTTTGAAGTCGGAGCGACTGCAGTAGTGTGCATAAGGACGGCTCCATTAACTTACATTGATTTCTTCAGCCAGCGCGACCTGAGGCGACTAGGGGCGACCTGGGGCGATTTGGAGTCGGATCCAAAGACGCCCCTGTGTGAATGGGCTTTTAAGGTTAAAAGAAAAACAAACCTGCCAAAACACAGCAAGTTCAACGTTATTTTGTGGAAAAACATTATACACGCCCAAGCACAGCCATGATCTTTTGTAGCCTTTCCTCCACCCGCTTGGTATTTTCCCTGATCTCTATCAAGTCTCCCTTTAATTTTTTAAGGTCACGACAGCAGACCATGAGGTATTGGATCAGGATCTGGGCACTGTGATGTGTAAACTTTTCGGGGTCTTCAGCCAGAACTGCACCTAAATAAAAAAAAAATCATGTAGTATAGAATATGTAGGCCTACATCTATTAACCTGCATCTGTCTGGTTTGACACTGACCTGTTGTGGTGCCACTTTCCACTTCCACAACCTCACGTTCCTCTCCATCATGTGGTTCTGGGGGTATTGTTGAAGGTCTTGGATTTAGAGGCTCATCTGACGTAGCTTTTTGAAGCCCTATGGAGATTGCAAGAAAAGGTATACTTTCATTAGTAATGAATATATTTTTGAGAAAATTAAACCATGAACAAATAATTTGTAAACATTATTTGGAAGTGTGGTCCATTTTTAAATGTACCCCCAGTGACAACCGGAACACATGATTGGATACATAGCAAAAACCATAGCATATACTTTTTGAACCAAAGTTTGACACATTGTAACACCCCAAAGTATATACACAGGATCACCTGTGTGTGACACCCTCAAACTTTGGGGCTTTTGGCCCACACTTGTACTACTGCGTTCAGATGTTTCATCAGCTGCTGAGCATTCTCTCCCTTAACATTACCATGCATATCCTTTTTTTTTTTTTTAATTGTCCTTTGGATTTGATCCCAAAAACTAATTGGTTACCAAATTTGCTCCCCCAAATAAAATTGAATAAATGGGTGTTCACACTGGATGATCCCAAAACATCGTTTTATGAACTGGATGGAGAAAGAGGTTTAATACGTCCGTTTACTGTGCGGACGAACCTGAAAGATGGTATCTTTCACTGTACTATATCAAAGACAAAAATACACAACATAATACAAGTAATAATCTTTAGATGGGATAATAGCCAAAAAGTACTTACTTTTTCCTATAACTTTCTTGATTCTTTTGTATTGGTCGGGCTCCAGCAACTTCAGATCAGACCATCGTTTTCTGAGCTGTTCCTTCGTTCTGCACACCCCGAATTTTTGGTGAAGACTTTGACCACTTTGCCCATAATTTTTGTCTTGACCAGATTAGGCCTTTTATACGGCCCATGCTTGGCATCATAATCCTGCCTCTTCAAAATGGTGACCATCTCCACCATTTCCTCGAATGACATGTTGGATGCCTTATATCTCCTGGATTGGGATTTGGGCTCCTCAGGAATTTCATCCTCTGCAGAGGTAATCTCAGCCACCTGTGTCTCCGCCATGTTACTAAGCACTACGACGAGTGAGAAGGGGCGGGGAAAGTACAATATCGAACGTCAGGGGAGGGGAAAGCATGCTGAGTTTCACGCATGCGCAGTGTATATCAAGATCCATGTGTCCAAAATACGTTCATTTGGCGGGAGAGGGAGTTCGCAACGAACGTGTTGACCAAGGTACATAACATTTTAAGGATTTGGGTTTCCTCAGAGGAGGAGATTTGGGGCTTTTATATCTGTCCAAAATGCTGATTTGATGAATGGTGCCTGAAACATATGTATTTTCTTGGTTCTTGATTTTACAGAGAGAATGAATACATTCAAAAACCCTGAGTTTATGGGGGAGTTCATTGATAAATGGAAGGAACTCCCTATCCTGTGGCAGACCAAAAGTGGTTCCAATAAAAACAAAACGGCCAGGACAGCAGCACTGGAGAGCCTGCTTGCATTTGTCCAAACCCAGATACCCACAACAACTCTCCAAGATGTGAGAACCAAAATTGGTACCATCAGGGGGACATACAGGACCCAGAGGAATATGGTCCTGAAGTCCCAAAGGTCAGGTGCTGCAGCAGATAAGGTTTATAAACCCACTCTGTGGTAATACAGCAAGCTATCTTTTCTGGATGACCAGCTGGAAGTGCGGGAATCTCTGTCCACCCTTCCCCCCAGAGGTCAATCCAGCCTTCCTTGTAGCCAAACCTCCAGCCTTCCTTGCAGCCAGCCCTCCAGCCTTCCTGGCAACCCTGCTCTGGCTTCCTCTGAGGATCAAGATCAGGTCCTTGAGAAGGCAGATTTGGATATATGGAGCCAGGTAAAGTATTGATATCTACATTTATATGTTACAAAGTGATGAATTTAAATTGATGTTAGTATTGTTAGGTATTTAATGTTCGGGAAAAAAAAGGATTTAAAGAGCAAGATACAGTAGTGGTCAAATTTGATGTGGACAAGGCAACAATATCAGGAGGCGGAATCTCTGAAAATTTACTAATTTTTCACATTCAATTCAAAAATGTCTGGAGGTGAACAATGTGTGTGATTGATGGTGGCAAAAAATAAATAAAGTCCCTTTCTTTTTTTACAGCCAGAGCAGAGCCAGGAAGAGGGTGATGTTGGGGACCAGGAGGAGGCAGGGCCCAGTGGCACCCAGGAGGAGGCTGGGTCCAGTGGCACCCAGGAGGAGGCTGGGCCCAGCACAAGAGCCCAGATGCCTCCCCTGATAATGAAACCACAAGGGCCAAGGAGAGGTAGGCAGGTGGAGGAGGAAACAAGAGCCTTCATCAAAGAGGCTACTGCGGCCCTCAGAGAGGCACCCTCTGCTGAGGAGGGCTTTGCCGCAGTCCTCGCACATAAGCTAGCCCAAATGGACCTGCGTCAAAAGCTCTATAGTGAGACCCTTCTCCTGAAGGTAATTAACAAGGGATTGCTCGGTGAACTCACCAAGTTCACCGACATCACGGAGGTTGTCCCTACTCCTCCACCTCCTCCTCCTCCTACTACTCCTCCTGCCACAACCTCTCCTCCTGATCCCCAGCCTCCGAGGAAGAAACCAACCAAGGCTGCAGAGAAGGCTGCAGTGAAGGCTGGAGAGAAGGCTACAAGGAAGAAGAAAAAATAATGCCTGCTGTAGTACCACAGACTGGGGACATACAGTATATGACTTATCTGCTGCGGTTCCTGACCTCTGGGAGTTCAAGCCAAGATTGGGCTCCTTTTTGATTTCTTTCAATCAATAGTTTGGTTTTCACATCTTGGATGGTTGCTGTGGGGTCCAAAGGATGCACAAATGCAAGCAGGCTCTCCAGTGCTGCCTTCCCAATTAATTTGTTATGTTCCTAAATAAAGGATACTTTTTTTTGGCTTAAAATACTTGACTATGTGATTTGTATTTCAAAAGAGACTTTGCTAGGGAGTAGGCAGGGACATTTAAAATAACATTATTGTTATTAACAAGGGACACAAACCTCCTTGAGGCAAAATGAGACAAATTTTGAAGGTTGGTGTGCTAACTTTACACAAGAATAATTTAAGCAAAAAAACAAAAAAAAAAGGACCAAAAAAAAATAAATAAGCTAACTTAATTACTAAAACAAACTGCAAAAACATAAAAATAAAAAAAAATGATCTTTACATTTATTCATGAATTTATGAGGGAGATGTGGCTTGAAAATAATATTTTTCTATCATTAAATCAATTAGGAATTACTTTAGAAACAAGTTTGGCATAACTCTCAATGTCATTAGCAAAAGAAGGTAATTGTTTAAGCATTATCAAAAGAAGAACGGAATGCGCAGCATTAAAACGATGCAATTAATTCCACCGTGACGAATGTGCCATATCTAGTTCCAACGCTAGCTTTACCAAAACGAGCGCTCCCGTCTCATACTTGATTCTGAGCATGCACGTTTTTTTTTCACCTTGTTAAAGCATACACACTATCGTTTTTCACGTCGTTAAAAAAACGACATGAAAAACGACGTGAAAAAAGAGAGCATGGAGGTCTCCAGAAATTCATCCATCGCCATCCGGACCGCTAAAACCCCTATTCGGGTCCTAAATACTCACCGGCCTGCTTACCTTGCCCCACTGCAGTGTCCTGGACCGTTGTTCCGGTACGAATCGGTCGGGGGACGCCCGAGATCCGACGCCTTCAGCGTCTGCAGTCGCCACCATCTTCTCGGCCTAAAGCCTCCCGGAAGATCCAGACCCCAGCAGTCTTGGAGGTAAGGGACCACCATCCGTCCCCACCCGCCACCCATCCTCTTACCTTAGACTACCTGGAGGCAGAGCCGAATCCCGGAACCATCTGTGGTGGCCGTTACTCCACGCGGCCTAGTGAGGCCTTGAATCCCCAGTCTCTCCTACGGCTGTACCCCCGCGAGCGCGTAGTGCGGCCGGCCCGATCCGACTCTGAGGGCCGGGATCTCCACTCGGCACCCGCCCGGACCCCCATCCTGGGCCCTGTCTTCAGCTGAGGGAGCGTATAGGAACCTTCTGGACTGCTCTCATCCACGAGGGCTCCGCCGCCATCTTGAGGCCTGCGGGGACTCCGAATCCCCGGCGCTCGAGTACCGCGACCGCGAGGTGAGCGGTGAACACCCCAGGATACACCCGAGCAAGCCTCCCTGGACTAGCGGGACAGACCTGGGGAGGTCCGAAGGCCAGCAGAGGCATCCTGTGGTAGACGGCGCGCTGAGCATAGAGGTGAGCGGCGGCCATCTTGCTACACCCTGGGCACACTAGTAGCCTCTCCATCCCCCATAATCTAGAACCAAGCCCCAAATTAACATCCGGACCGCAAGGGGGGAGACCCAGGCTGCGGGGTGGGAGAACTTGCCTAACCCCAGTGATCACCAAGTCCCTGTCCCCATAGACACCTAAATCGGCCATCTTGCTACACCCAACAGCAGTGTAACTTGGGCTCCACGTATTCTTTTAAGTCACACTTCAGAGGCTCCTGAACTACCCAGCAGATTGGTCTACCAAGCTCAATCCCCTTCATTAGATCCCATTACTTATTACTTCAAAAGACGCCGCATTCTGCATCACTATACTCCTAGGAGCGGCCATCTTGCTACACCCCATTAACCTGTTCTCCCGGGTTCCTAATTGGTTTACTCTTACTCTGATGGTCCCGCACCCCCCTCATCAGGAAGTACATATCATTATTGCAGTCCTGTAATGAGTCTTTAACCTGCGATACACGAGACAGGATGTACTAAAAGACATAGTAAAGGGGGTGCATACGCAGCTCGTAGGATGGTGAACGAACGTGACTAGAGCTCCGGCCTCACCTCCTGCCTCCGAAGCTCCCGCTCCGCTACACTAGAGACTTTTGCTCCGGGAGCCACCTCCACTGAACCGGGAACCCCTCAGCTACCTGCCGAACGTTGTATGGGTACGATCGGTGACCAGAAGCGCATATACCAGACACGATCCTCACAGGCCGCATCGTAACCCGCGTGCCACATGGAAAAATACCTGCTTAAGCCGCAGTCCCCAGCCTCAATTTCTGCGGCAGAAGCCGCAGATCAGCCAGACGCACTCCCGCTGGTCGATCCCTCATTGTTTATAGATAACCCCCCTGCCTTCTCACACAACAGCTCCTCGCAGCAACCTCCAATGACGTCCCTGGTAACAGTAGATGTCCTGGACCTGAAACTGCAGACATTGCTCCAGAGTATCACTCACAACGTTGCAAAGGAGGTTAATAAACTAGCTCACGAACTGAGAGGGGAGATTGACCAGCTGGGGGAAAGAACAGACACCCTTGAAACAAAACTAGATGAGGTGGTGAATTATATGCAAGCCTTAGAAGAGGAGAATGTTAACCTAAAGAATGCAGTACTGCAACTGCAGGTGCAGCAAGAAGACCTCGAGAACAGAGAACGTAGGCAAAACCTCCGCATAGGAGGAGTCCCTGAGTCTGTTGCTGACAAGGACATTAGGCCATACTTGCTAGCCCTGTTTAACTCCCTGGCTCCCGATATCCCGGACATTGATCTGCGCTTTGACAGAGCACATAGATCACTGGCCCCTAAACCCCCTCAGGGTGCTAATCCCAGGGACATCATAGTCCGCTTTCATTTTTACGAAAGCAAAGAGGCCCTGACAATCGCCACAAGAAACAAACCTAGAGTGGACTTTAAGGGGGCAAAGATACAAATCTTCAGCGACCTATCGCCCATAACGCTAAATAAAAGACGCAACCTTCGCCCTATTACTGCCCACTTACAACACCACCACGTACCCTATAGATGGGGCTTCCCCTTTCGTCTGACGGTGACCAAGGATGGCGCGCAACACACCATGAGGGACCTCCAAGAAGGTGAGTCCTTTGTCAGGAGCCTGGGACTCCCCCCTGTTCCTGAGGAGGATCTGCAAGCCCAATTCCCACCCTCTAGACCTCTGTCAACACCCAGGAAGATGTGGACCCCGGTTCGTCACAGATCCAGAAAAACCACGTTCACCCCACAAAGGAACACATCTTCTAAAGGCCCCACCTGAAATATCCACAGACCCTCACGTCTGGTATGTAATCCTTTTTCTCCTTTCCCCCGATCTACTTAGGTCGAAGAGGCCCTGATGTTGGGCCTATGCAATCCCTTTGAAAAGTCTCTGGGCTCAGAGACCGGTGTTCTCCCCCCTTCTACTTGTTCATCCATGGGTGACTGCCCTCAGGGACAACTACAGTTCTACGGTTCCCACTTAACCTTAACTTTAACTTTTTCTACATTTGCTTTTTCGGATCAGGTTGAGACCGGTTAGCTCGGCCATGCGAGCTGCTGTGTTTCCCCCACTATGGTCGTGTTTTTTGACCATAATCCCTTGGAGATGAGTTTCTCCCCGGGCACTCTACCTACACGGTAGGTCGTTTTTGTTTTACTTTTTCTTTTTCTTTTTGTTCTCCCATGTTTTTTAGGGATCCTTTTTGATCCCATATTTACCTACGTTAGAATCTTCTATTCACGAATGTATGTTATATTACATGTCTTCATATCATTAGGGTTGCACGGAGGTCTATTTTTTGAACTACTCAGAAAATGTTTCTATGTTTTTATTCCCATGTTCTTCCTATATGGGTTTAAACATACAATTGTACGAAGTCTTTTGTCTACAATATGGTATACGCTTAATGCATTTTACACGAATGTAATGTCAGATTTTTCCCCATTCTGCACCTATGGCAGTTAGTGTCTTCTCATGTAACGTTAAAAGTCTAAATTCCATTCGGAAGAGATGGCTTGCCCTTAAAGAGTTCAAAGCATCTAATGCTGAGGTGATCATGGTCCAGGAGACACATTTTAGGGCGGGGGGCTCTTTCAAATTTGCTTCTAGGCACTACCCCACAACTTTTGTGGCGTCTTCTCCCTCTGGAAAAGCTGGAGTGGCGATTCTCCTTAAACGCTCATCCACCATAAAGGTGAAATCCTCATATTTGGACCCCCAAGGTCGCTTTATCCTCCTGGACTGTGGTCACCAAAATACTTCTTTTACTTTAGCGAATGTATATGTTCCCAACATAGGCCAAATTGGTTTTCTTGACACTTTCTTTGACAAACTACACAAATATGCCTAACCCTTTCAGATTATTGGGGGAGATTTTAACTTGTGCATGTCTCCAATTAGGGATAGGGCCGCACTTTTTCAAGACAAACCTCCACTACAGGCACATAAATCTTCCTCCTCGTTCCGCAAAACAATTAGAACAAATAGACTGTTTGATTCTTGGAGGGTAAAACACCCGACAACCAAACAGTTCACCTTCTTCTCTCCACCCCACAAGCTGTACACGAGAATTGACTATTTTTTCATCTCTGCACCCCTATTGCCATACCTGGTTGACGCCAACATTCTCCCAATTACATGGTCTGACCATGCCCCCATCACTATTGACCTCCTATTGTCTTCACCCACGCCTAGGAAATGTCATTGGCGCCTTAACGAGTCACTCCTAAACTCACCTAAGACCCATCTACCACTACAAGACAAACTGAATGAATATTTTCAGATAAATAAAGACTCGGTGTCGGAGATCTCCGTTCTGTGGGAGGCACATAAGGCGTTCTTCAGAGGTGAATGCATCGCAACTGGATCTCGCCTTAAAAAAGACCGTGTTTTGCAGAGATCGACTTTACTGACTCAGTTATTAGAAGCTGAACAAAAACTTCTCAGACGCCCCACGATGGAGGGTCTCAGAGCCGTAACAGCACTAAGAAATCGTATCAAAACACTAGATTCGGCAAGAATCACTAAATCCATGCTCTGGGCAAAGCAAAAATTTTATGAATTCGCCAATAGACCCCATAGGATGCTTGTCCAAATTCTGAAACCACGCCCCCATTCATCTTTACCCGACTTCTTAACACAACAAGACGGTAAGCCCACATATTGCCCTAGAATTATGGCTAATCTATTCGGAGACTTCTATAAGAAACTATATAACTGCCTATCCACAGACCCGACCACTCAATTCACACAAGACAAGTTTAACAATTTTATGCACTCTTTTAAGCTTCCCACTCTGTCCCCAGACGATCGCTCAAGACTAAACGCACACGTGTCAGTTGAAGAGATCACTGCAGTTATTAAACAGCTACCGACTAATAAAACCCCAGGGCCGGATGGTCTTCCCTACTCCTACTATAAAAAATTCCTCCCCACCATTTTACCCTACATGGAAAAACTTTATGCCTCTTTAATGAACGGAAAAATCCCCCACGCTCAATTCCTACATGCGTTCGTCACGGTGATCCCCAAACCAGGGAAAGACCCATCCCTACCTGACAACTACCACCCCATAGCTCTCCTAAATTCTGACTATAAAATTTTTACAAAAATACTTGCCAACAGACTGTCCCTGCTCCTCCCCAAACTAATCCACAGAGACCAGGTCGGTTTTGTGCCATCCAGACATGCTGGGGACAATACTAGACGAACCATAGATTTAATAGACCTCCTGACCAAAACCGAGCGACCGGCTATAATTCTCAGTTTAGACGCACAAAAAGCGTTTGACCGCCTGAATTGGTCATTTTTGTTCGCTACACTTTCAAGATTTGGTTTCTCGGGTCCATTTATACAAGCATTAAAGGCACTATACTCTACTCCTATGTCTCAGGTACAGCTGGCCTCCCACGCCTCGGCGTCATTCCCCCTTAGCAACAGTACTAGGCAAGGTTGCCCACTATCGCCCCTGCTCTTTATTTTAAGCCTTGAGCCCTTGGCAGCAGCCATACGCATCCATCCGGACATTAGGGGAGTGACGTTGAGGCGTCTGGAATACAAATTATCTCTTTTTGCAGATGATGTGCTGCTGACAATTACCCACCCACACATTTCTCTCCCCTCTCTCCATTCAACCTTACAAACTTTTGGCCATATCTCCGGATTCAAAATTAACCCGACTAAAACTGAAGCTTTACCCATTAATATTCCGGCTGACCTTCTTCTAACCCTGCAAACCAACTTCAAGTATAGATGGTGCATGCAGTCCCTTCAGTATCTCGGTGTACGCCTATCCCGATCGTACTCCATTCTCTACCAAGAAAATTTCCCCCCCCTTTTCTCAGACATCAACAAGCTACTTAAAAAATGGACAACACTCCCTGTCTCTCTCATTGGTAGAATCAACGTTTTGAAGATGTCTATTCTCCCCAAGCTGCTGTATATTTTCGAAACACTCCCTGTAGCAATCCCATTGACCCAACTTAAATTACTTCATAGGAACTTTCTGAATTTTATATGGAATAACAAGTCCCACAGGATTGCCAGTTCGGTTCTCCTGGCCCCCCGCTCACGTGGGGGTCTGGGGGCACCGGATGTAATCAAATATTATTATGCTACTCACCTTAGAGTCATTTCCTCGTGGACATCTCGCTATGCATCAAACAGATGGTCAGAAATCGAGATAAATATTACTTCCCCTGCACATCCATGTAGTCTACTTTGGCCCTCTTCAGATAAATTTACATCTCAAATACGGAAGATCTGCCTGAACCCTATGATATTCACACTCTCAATCTGGAAACGCTGCTTAAGTAAATATGCTCTATCTTCCCAATGCCCCCCCACTGATAAACATTTTATTTAACCCAGAAATTCCCGACAGCTTATCCTATGACTCCATGATGCCATGGACCCAGGCAGGCATATTTCAACTGCGACATCTGGTGCATCCAGTAACACGCACTTTACTCCCTTTTTCGGACCTGCAAACCAAACATAACTTACCGAACACACTACTCTTTTCTTACTTACAGGTAAAACATTATTTTGTTTCTAGATCACCCCAATTGACCCTGGTTGTTCCTACAGAATTTGAAAAGCTATGCTCATATGGCCCACATGAACCTCAACAAATTTCTTGCATCTACAAGATCCTCCAGAGCACTGATCCCATCTCTGAACAGACCCACTCATATATGAGGAAATGGGCCCAGGTCCTTCATAGTCCTATCTCTATAGCTCAGTGGGGGGCGATATGGGATGCTACCTCTAAAGTCTCCAGATGCGTGGCCCAGAGGGAAACGGCGTACAAAATCTTAATGTTTTGGTACAGGACCCCTGAATTTCTAGCAACTCATAAACTAGCTCCATTTAGTCACTGTTGGAGGTGTGGCTCCTCTGTGGGCTCGCACTTTCACATATTTTGGGAATGCCCTATTTTGGTCCCCTTTTGGACCAATGTTCATGCCTTGCTGGAAAAGATATTGGAGATCCAGATCCCTTTCCAACCCATACACCTGCTATTAGGCTTACCTCTTCGGAATACCACCAAAACTATTAACAAACTACTGACATTCATCTTACTAGCAGCTAAACGAGTAATCCCGCAACATTGGCGTTCCACTGTTCCACCTACCTTTACGCAATTCCTTTCTGCGGTCACTGATATTCGTAAAATGGAACATATCACGGCAATCATAGAGGATGCACTACCAAAATTTGAGGTCATTTGGGAAAAATGGGATACATCGGAATATAATAATTCGGAATACTAGACCCTCACACCGAGATAAGGAAATGGTCTTTCTGGGTATCTCACTGTATGTTCAGGAAATTTTAGCTCCAGTTCCCATCACTGATTACCTTCGTGTTAACATGATACCTTGATATGCTATTAATAACACACTACCTCCCCTTTACGTGACCCTTACACTGTCTAACGGTTCACTCGAACAACTTGTTTTCTCCCCTTGTTATATAACTTTATGTCTGCACATGCAAATTGTACAATGTTCATATTTGCTGATTGTGATATATACTTGTAATGCCTCATGAAAAATTTACATAAATAAACAATTAAACAAAAAAAAAAAGAGAGCATGTTCGAATTTTTTAATGGCCGTTTTTCACGTCGTTAAAAATGCTCTGGAGCATACACACGATCATTTTTAATGGCCATTTTTAAAAATTGCATTTTAAACGGCATGAAAAACGATCGTGTGTATGGGGCATAAGGCCAAGCACATCATGCTTGTTAAAAATTTACTATTTTTAACAAGCATTAGTGACGATGTACCGTATTTGCCGGCGTATAAGGTGACTGGGCGTATAAGACGACCCCCTATTTTTCCAGTGAAAACATAGGTTTTGGGCTATACTCACCGTATATGACTACCCCCCCCCTCTTAAAAAAAACAAAAAACATTAGAAACATTAAAAAACACAAAGCAAGAATGCCAGCTACTCATCCGCCATGCTGTGATATGTCATACATTAAATAAAACAACACAGACAGAGATCTTTTGAATGCCACACCTCAGGAAAGTAGAATTTTCACTAACCAAACCTATGCCACTTTTGGGTTACATTCTATGGGAATTGTCCACCAAAAATGAACGGATTTACCCTGTGAAGTATGGTGAGCAATGTATTCTTTTAATGAATACAAACCCTGCTTGGATTGGCAGAGTCTGTAGTATCATCAGCCAGTGCCTCTCTCTCTCTCTCTCAAAGCCAATCCGAGCGGGCTACTGTATGTAGCCCGCTCGAATTGGCAGAGGTTGTTACTCCAATCTGAGCAGACTCTGTATTCATTAATAGAATACATCGCTCGCCGGGATTGGCTCAGCAGCGAATACTGTATGTGGCTGAAGCCACATACAGTATTACAGGACATCCAGCGGGCATCCAGGGGGCTGACATCCATTGGGCAGCATTCTATACCCGGTGTATAAGACGACCCCCGATTTTGAGCATTTTTTTTAAGTGTAAAAGGTAGTCTTATACGCCAGAAAATATGGTAATTGAGTCTTTTTTTTTTCAATGTGCAACCAAAACAGGGTAGTATATACGCAGATAAAAAAAAATCACACTGTAAATACTTGCAACATTATCATTTGAGCAACCGTTTATTTGCATATCATATATTACAATATGTATCAAATTTTGCAGCAATTAAGAAGGTTTAAAGTTTATGTAAACTCAAAACACAAAGGGGTGAATTTACATAAATGTGAGAGTTCAAAATATGGTGAGGCTATGCGTAGAAACCAAACGGCTTCCAGGTTTTTTTTTTTCATCAAAGCTTCATTGAGGAAGCTGAAGTTAAAAGCTGATTGGCTACTTTGCACAGCTGCACCAGATTTTTCACACTCCGGTCTAATCTATCCGGAGAATAGACTTCTCTTTTTTGCTTCTTTTTTGTCTGGAAAATAAACCATCCAGTACTCTGTGCCTGCACTGCAGAGAAATTTCAAACAGTGTTATCAACTCTTGAAAAATATGGAAAATAAAATCTGGATTTTTGGCCATCATTGCTACCTGCCTCTGATGCAGCCAGTTGCAACCAGAGACACTGGTCAGGCAGTGTTCTTGGCCATGTGTCCTTTGCTCCAGGATGCTGAGTGACCACTTGGGGACTGATCAGTATGCTCTTAATACTGCATGAGTATAATGAAAGCTTGCTATATCTCATCTCAGAGGGGCAATACGGAGTAATACAATTGATGGATGTCTGATTTGTTTACAATGCAAATCTTTTATATTGTTAGAGCCTAGTCCATTGTGCGAGGGAGGTTGAATGTGGTTCCTACTCAAACTTTATTTACATGGGAATGGACATTCTCCTCAATATAATTTACAACAATAGCCCAATCTCCTCCTCTGGACCACATGTACTACCTACATCTATGGTATGATTATTGGACAAACCAATCACTTGGGTCAACCACTAAATACATGGTAAATTTGCTGGTGACTTTTTTAACTCACTAACCATGTAGCAGTGCAACGCTTTTGAATTACACTCCATTAATCAGCCAATTGCCACATTGGGTTAGTACATGACATAGTGCCATTAGGGAATCCCAGGAAACATATGATTTTTGAAAGATGTAGTCCCAAAATTTTGTGCAGCCCCTTGCCTCCTTCAGAAAGTCATAGCTGTTTGGCACAAACATGCATTCTCCTGGATGGGTAGATGTAATGTCATCAAGCAGACTCTATATCTTATACTCCTGAATTTGTTCCAGACTTTACCAATTGCTATCCCATCTTCCTATTGAGATCAGTGCAGTCAATTTGGAATAAGTTTATGTGGGCTAGCAAGCAGGCCCACATTAAGCACATGATTCTCCAATTAACAAAGACAGAAGGTGGTATGGCACTGCCCAATGTGCAACTTTACCAATAACTGACACATCTTACTAGGGTCCTAGACTGGAACAGACATTTACAGACCAAGCAATAGCTGTCCATGGAACACATATCTACCACACCTCTTAAGCCCTGTACACATGATCGGATTTCCTATGGATTCAAATCCGATGGATTTTTCCATCGGAAATCCGATGAAGCTGACTTCCATCAGTCTTGCCTACACACCATCAGTCAAAAATCCGACCATCCAAAACGACATGACGTACAACACGTACAACGTCACTATAAAGGGGAAGTTCAAATCCAATGGTGCCACCCTTTGGGCTGCTTTTGCTGATTTTGTGTTACCGCGTTTTAGTAAAAGTTTGGTGAGAGCCGTTTCACGCTTTTCAGTCTCAGTGCTTTTCAGATCATTTTCTGGTGTTCAGTTTGTGCTTGTGGGTTCGTATTTGTCTTTCAGTGCATGCAGTCAGGTCGTATCTGTTTTGCAGTGCATTCTTGTCTGCTCGTTTACTGTTTTTCAGGTCGTTCTTCACAGGTCTTGCTGTTCCTCTGTGCGTTCTGTTTAAAGTACGTTCTGACCAGCCGACCGGTTTAAAGCCATGTTGGAAGTACGTTCTCATTCTCGAGTTCGTGCTGCGTATGGGCTTGGTGTTGCGGTTAATACTGTAACCCGAGCTAAGTCCATGAACAGGGCGAGGAGGAGTTCATGGACCAAGAATTGGTTGTTTCAGCGGGACTCATATGCCTCTGCTGCGGGAAATCCAGGAGAATAATCCTGATGACTATAGGAATTATCTCAGGATGACATATTCCGTTTTTCACCATCTGTTGGATTTGCTGTCCCCCTATATCATGAGGCAGGACACTGTGATGCTCCAAGCCATCACTGCTGAGCAGAGGCTTATTGCCATGTTGAGATACCTGGTGACTGGGAGAAGCTTGCAGGACATCAAGTTCACGACAGGCATCTCCCCCCAGGCTCTGGGGATCATTATCCCTGAAACATTTTCTGCCATCAGTCATGCAGAAGGACTATGTTAAGGTACGTTTTCTCCTTTAACATCACATTCTATGTATTTAATCTATGCTAATGTATTGTATTTCTTTCATCATTCCCTATTTACCATGATTGTAATCTGCCGTGAATGTCCCATTTGTCCTCATGCATGCTGTAAGCTTTTAATGCTCCTTTTTTGGCCTACATGCATATTTCCCTTCACTAACCTCTCCAGCATGCTATCCTGGGCCCAAACACACCTAGCCTAGTCTGTTAACAATGTATTTAATGTATGCTAATGTATGGTATTTCTTTCATCCTTCCCTAATTACCATGATTGTAATATGCTGTGAATGTCCCATTTGTCCTCATGCATGCTGTAAGTTTTTAATGCTCCTTTTTTAGCCTACATGCATATTTCCTTTCACTAACCTCTCCAGCATGCTATCCTGGGCCCAAACACACCTAGCCTAGTCTGTTAACAATGTATTTTGTCAGCTCCATTGTAGTTCTGAACCCCCCCCCCCTAAAATGTGTCCAAATGTTTTATTTAACATTCAATTTAGGCAGAGTGGTATAGGATTTTTTTGGGGGGCCCAAACTCAGCTAGAACCCCCTCCCCCCTTCATTTTTTCCAATGGGTCATCAGAGGGGGTGAGGAATCTGATAAGTGGGCCTTCTGTTTTTGTCTTTAAATACTCCTTCAAATAAATGTTATACTGACATTGGCCAAGAATGCATTTGTGTAATCTGCTTGCAATGTTATGTGCAAAAGTACTAATTATTTTCTATTGTTTGACTCCACAGTTTCCTTCATCGCCACAGGAATGGAAGAATGTGGCATCCCAGTTTGCCCACCGGTGGGACTTCCCCAACTGCGGAGGGGCAATTGATGGGAAGCACGTCCACATTGTGCCGCCACCCCATTCGGGGTCATACTATTATAACTACAAGGGGTTTAATAGTATCGTGTTGATGGGGGTGGTGTCGGCACACTTTGAGTTTTTATATGTGGACGTGGGGAAGAATGGCCGGATGTCCGATGGCGGAGTCTTCGCACAGATGGACTTTGCCCACCATCTGCAGACTGGTGGCCTGGCACTGCCACCTGATGCAGATAATGTGGAGGGACTTCCATTTGTGTTTCTTGCTGATGAGGCTTTTGGACTGGGACCACACCTGATGCAGCCGTTTCCCCAGAGGACCCTCACCCGGGAGAGGAGGGTTTTTAATTACCGGCTGGCCAGAGCCTGGAGGGTTGCTGAGAATGCCTTCGGGATTATGGCCAGCCGGTTCCACCTGTTTCTGACAGCCATCCACATGGCGGAATACAAAATGAACCATATTGACTTCAGCTGCTGCATACTGCACAACTTTTTGCGCACATATTTTTCAAGTTATCTATCAAATGTTGTGCCTGAGGCCGGTCTTTCAGACACTCCATCAATGACAGGCCTGGACACTGGTTGCAGACAAGTGGTGGCGCACAATATCCACAAAAACATGTATTACCCACAAAATAATCAAAGATAATAATCAATATAAGTAAAAGTCCTTTTAAGTCCTTTAAAGTCTATTTTACACCCTAAGGTGTGTGTGAATAAGGCAGGGGTGTATGGAGATTCACCGTGCACCAGGGCGGCCATCATAAGTGAACAGAAACCATGTTCAGGGGTATCGCTGGAAGACAAGGAGAGAGGCGCCTCTAAGTGCAATAGTGCTAAAAAAGTTTTTAATGGTAGCGACAAATACACTCACATTTAGATGGACAATGTAGGCGTTTAGAACATGTCAGGATGACAGCTCATCAGCAGCAGGTCACAGGTCACAAGGGCTACTCAGCTTCTGCAAAAGATGTCTTGCTGAAGAAGGAGCGCGACTTGCCAGGACATCGCAAGTCTGCGCTCACGAAACGCGTCCACTGCTGATGACGTCACTTCTGTCAGTCTCAACACATGTGCGCTCCTAGCCTCGCTTTGAAACAACTCATCACAGGATCGTTGTCCCCGGAAGTCGGCCGCTCCATCCTAGAGACACTCCTGCCACCTTTTGCGAAGCTGAGTAGCCCTTGTGACCTGTGACCTGCTGCTGATGAGTGTCATCCTGACATGTTCTAAACGCCTACATTGTCCATCTAAATGTGAGTGTATTTGTCGCTACCATTAAAAACTTTTTTAGCACTATTGCACTTAGAGGCGCCTCTCTCCTTGTCTTCCTGGACACTGGTTGTACTGGCTTGGCCCCCCAAAGCGCCCGTGAGTACGTGATAAACACGTTGAGTACTTCACGGGTAGGGGGGCCATCGCTATGCCAGCCAATATATGATTTTTTTCTTACAAAATAAACCGAAAAAAATTATATGTGAAAAACTTGTTTTGTCATTATTGCTTGTGTTTCTTTTATTATCTGTCTCCCAGGTTCTCATAGTACACTTGTAGTGCCAAGTGGATCTGTCTTTAGTAAATAACCACAATTGTCACAGTAAACAAGAACTTAGACATTTTCAAACTGGTATTGAGCATAGAAAGAAGAAGCCACACATTGTTGAGTATAAAACAAATTTTTACTCTGTGCATAACATGTGCGTTATATTTTTTTGGTCAAAAACATTTTTAAATTTGTTTGTACAAATTTGTTATAGTTTTTTTTTGATTTGCATAAACAGGTATGGTTCAAACAAGAACACATATAAAAACAATGGAACTTACAAAGTACTGCCTTAGAAAAACATGATGGGGTGATGTCACCCCTGAACCAGCCAAAATTTGAAGATGCACACAGTTTGTGTGGCAAAATTGGTATTTTCATCCTGATCCCATGCCTAATGTCAACATGTGTTATCTGCCATCATGGAGGATCAATGGACGTGTTTTGGGGGTGCAACCCCTTCATCTCACCTACTTGAGTAGCGAGGAAGAGGTTGCACCCACAAAACAGGGACATAGATATCCTGTGATGGCAGATAGCACATGTTGACACACTGTGTGCATCTTCAAATTTTGGCTTGTGGAAAATCAAGTGCAAAATTTTGGACCAAAACAAAAAACAAAAATCAGGGGGGGGGGGGGGGGTCAGTCTATTTGCCCCAAAATATCTATGATGTTTTTAAATTTTTTGCTCAATCACATTCATCCTATTCCTCATAATGTCCAGTTCACTACTGCATTCCATTATTTGTTGAATTAAGATTTGTGCACTAGCACTTGAGAAAGGAGTACTTTCTGCCACACCACCATGTTCATCCCCTAAAAAATAAAAAGGTATTATAAATATGCATGCCTACATCTCTTTACCTGAAGCTGTGGTGACAGACACTGACCTGTTGTGGTGATAAGCTCCACCTCTGCTTCCTCCACCTCTACTTCCTCCACCTCCCCTTCCTCCACTTCTACTTCCTCCACCTCTGCTTCCTCCACATCTCCTTCCTCCACATGCTGAGGTTGGGGTTCTCTCTGAGCTTGGGGTTCTTTCTGTGGTCTGTGCTTCCTAGGCTCCTCAGATTGGTGTCCTCCCAGTCTTCTCTCCCCTATGAGAATGAAACAAAAGGTATCCTTAGCACACAGATATTTGAGGGCATAAATTGAGAACATTGCTTGGAAGTGGGGTACAATTGTTTGTTTTGGCAGAGTTCCAAGATGAACACATGAGATTTTTGGATTTCAACAATGCAGGAATACTTTCATTTTTTGTCCAATGTAACTCACATGGAGACACCCCAAAGTAACCACTGGAGCACCTGTGTGGGACACCCTAAAAAGGTTGTTCTGGTGGCCCACACTATAGTGCTCCTGAGTCCAGATGTGTAACCAGCTGCTGAGTGTCCTCTCCTTTACACTGTGAATCAAGTTTGCATTTCATATTCTACTTACAAACACATCATCTAGACAACAATGGTTATAAATGTTGTTTTAATACAAATAGGCATGACCACATGTGGTTTACCTGTATCTGCGCAAAACATGTTATTTTTGACGATCGTTGTTTACTACGAACGATTAAAAACTTTGGCCACTAACATGAAAGTTGACATTTTACAATGTGAAACCAGTCAATCCAAGCACATGGAGCAAAACATGCAAGAATAATAATAAAACTAGTAATAACACAGGAAAACTATTTACTTTTTTCCTTATTTTTTTTTATCTTTCTATACTGCTCCGGCTCCCTCAGCTTCAGGTCAGACCACCTTTTACGGAGCTGCTCCTTGGATCTCCTGACCCCAAATTTATGGTACAGACTCCTCGCCACTTTGTCCATTATTTTTGACGTCCTGAGATTAGGGGTGTCGTATGGCCCATGGTTCCCATTGTAATCTTTCCTCCGCAGGATGTCCACCATCTCCACCATCTCAGCAAATTACATACTAGTCGCCTTGTATCTTTTATTACTCCTGGATCGGGACGTTCTCGCCTCCGGGCTTTCCTTGTTGGTACTTAGTATAACACGCACCTGTGTCACCGCCATGTCGTTGTCTCCCACTGTGCGCCGAACGAGAAAGGGTGGGGAAATGCAGAAAAATAACGTCATGGGTGGGCGACGCAGGCGGAGTTACACGCATGCGCAGGGTATATAAATGGGAAACGAGGCTATGGTTGCATGGAGTAAGAACGACCGGAAGTGACGAAAAAAAACAAATAAGGTAAGAATGAAACTTGGGCCTGCAGTGGCCTATAATGGTTCCTGATTGTAAAGGCCTATATTGGGATAAGATTATGACAATTGAAGCTGACCTCTACTGTTTTTATCTTGTGTTTTATCTTGCAGAAATAAGTATGCATAAACTAAGGGAGCCTGACATTATGTTGTTATTCATTGATAAATACCAAGAATTGCGCAACCTGTGGGAGCTCCAACATCCTTCTTACCACAAGAGTGGTGTACGTCGGGCAACAATTAACCAATTAGCGGAATATATGAAGACCTGGGTCCCAGAGGCTGACTACACTATGATGAACAATAAGATAAACAACATGCGGAATGCTTACAAAAAAGCTACACAGCAGTCCACGCTTCTATGAGATCAGGAGCAGCAGCAGACAAAGTACTTCAGCCCAAGCTGTGGTACTACAAGCATCTGCAATTTCTGGAAGACCATATTGAGGCCAGGGAATCACTTTCCAGCCTCCCCTCAACCCTTCCTTCCACCCTTCCCTCCAGCGTTCCTTCCACCCTTCCCTCCACCCCTGCAGAGGGGGAAGAGGAGCCACCTGAGCTGGAAGAGCTGGATCTGCACATCTTCAGCCAGGTATAGTATTTTTAAACATATTTATTGCCCTGAATGTACTATTGTGAACTAGATTTATTCTTCACTAATGAAAAAATTAACCCAAAGTTAAAAAAATATATATATTTGTTTTAAAAAGTGTCCAGGAATGATTGGTACAGTATCTAAAAAAAACGGGGTCAGAATGAAAGTCTTTTCAATTTATTGAACATTCAAATTGCAACAGTCATGAGATAAAAATTGTGTGTGATTGATTCAACAAAATATCAAACTATGTCCCTTTTTTCTACACAGGGTGAGGTCAGCCAGGAGGAAGAGGTGCAGGAATGTGGCAGGCAGGAGCAGGCAGGGGTGAGTGGCAGCCAGGAGGAGGCAGGGCCAATTGGCAGGCAGCAGGTCCCCAGGCCTAGTGGCAGCACACAGTCCCAAGTGGCTCCCCTCCACGTCAGACCGAAAAAACATCAGCGGATGACACCGGTGGAGGAGGAGTCACTTCAGATGATACGTGATGCTGCTGCCATCATGAGGGCCCCCCTCAACCCTGTTGAGGGCTTTAGTGCCTACTAGGGATGAGCTCGGTGTTCGAGTCGAACGCATGTTCGACTCGAACATTGCCTGTTCAGCGAAACCAGAACTTTGTGGGCCGTTCGCCCCAAATTCGTGTGACGCGAACGGCCCACAATGCACTGCGCAATCGCACTGCATTGCCGGCGCTGTGATTGGCCAAGCATGCACTGTGACCCAGCATGCTTGGCCAATCACAGCGCTGGCAGCGAGGAGAGCCATAATTGGCCACAGGCAGGATGCTCAGGGGGTTTAGTACACGCCCCACACTATATAAGCCCGCCAGCGCGGTGGCCTTGTGTAGTGTGTTCCGGCGTGCAGGGAAATAGCTAGATAGGCAGGGACAGTGTGTTCTACAGTGTGTTCTTTTCTCAGGCATCTGCAGGAGTTAATGGGAGTTGTGTGCCTCCATCACAGTATACACCTGTATCTACCCTTTATTGCTGTTCTCTAAGCTAGATAGGCAGGGACAGTGTTTTCTTTTCTCAGGCATCTGCAGGAGTTAGTCTGTGTTGTGTGCCTCCAGCACAGTATACACCTGTATCTACCCTTTATTTCTGTTCTCTAATACAGGCATCTGCAGGAGTTAGTGGGTGATGTGTGCCCCCGCACAGTATACACCTGTATCTACACTTTATTGCTGTTCTCTAATACAGGCATCTGCAGAAGTTAGTGGGTGTTGTGTGCCCCAGCACAGTATACACCTGTATATACCCATCTGGGGGATGTCCTAGGAGACGAAACGCGTCGGGGGGACTCCATTGTTGCCACATTCTTTGCAAAGCGCTTTTATATCAACTTAAATCTAAGTGTTTCCACTACATTACATTTTGATTTATATACAGAGTTACGCTATGTGGCTGTTTCTTTTCTCTATTACATGATACTTACCTGCTCATATTGATTGGGATTTTCCCGGACCACTACTGCATATGAGGTTATCTTCTAAGAGGTCATCTTTCTTCTGCGGTTTCTCTCTCCATGTTGATGTTTGGCCATTTCCAGCACAGCAATTTGCAGCATACAGATTGTCCAGGTTCCATCGTGGTTCCACCACACCAAGCCTGTTTGACCCACTGAACATATGTTCCTCTGGGTTCAAACTATCTGGTAAGCTCCTTACCTATTGGTGGTGGTTCTCTTCATCTTCTCACCATCACCTTTCCCTTCAAAGTCTTCACCCACTTTTGAATTTCACCATTGCCTTCATTTTTGAATTACTTTAGGACACTCAGTTGCACAAGTTTTCACTTGTATTTTGCATATAGACATTTTGTATATATGAGGACTTCTTACTGTTTTTACTTAATATTTGAGTGTCTTTTTTTATATTGCACTGTTTTTATATACTCATTTGAGTGCGTCATGCATTCTTGTTCATTTTTTTGATTAGCGCAACACTTTTTGTTTCCATACAAGGAAGACCAGAAGGTGATTCCCTGGCTTCAAGCTGCTCTGCCAGAAGATGCAGTTTGTTGGAGTACCACAGCTTGGGGACATGTATGTCTTCGGCTGCTGCTCCTGATTTCCTCATGTTATTAATTTTATTTTCCATACAAGTCATGTCTGCCTTTGGGGTCCAAAGTCTCCATAAATGCAAATAATTTCTCAATTGTTGCCCTTCCTGCTTATTTTGTTTACCCAGAATAAATGGATCTTTGATTTAAGTTAAATACTTGCCTATGTTTTTTTATTGTGAGTAGCCATAACATTTCATAAATACAATGTTTAATTAACAAGCGACACCAACCTCCTTGAGGGTTTCACTTGTGCGTGTATCTGGCACAGATCCACCACGTCCTCTCCCTGCAACAGGAGCTCCACCAGCAGCACCACAACCGGGGCCACCACGTCCCTTTGACCTTCTCTTCATATTTTCCTAATTTAGGATCTTGCCATAAATGGGTGTTTTTGGAAGCGCAGAACACAACCAAAGTACGTAACCGCTGAATCGCACAGCTACAGAACTGCAGAAAATGCTATTCAAATTATTTTTTTTTTTTTAGTATAGCACAGTAGGAGAAAACTATATAGAAATTGTTTATTTCACACACCTCAAAATATGTATAACACACTGCAAACTTTTTTTTGTGCCCCTAAACGGCGTTTTTTGGAAGAGCAGAACACACCCACAGTACGTAACCGCTGAATCGCACAGCTACAGAACTGCAGAAAATGCTATTAAAAAAAAATGTTGTTTTTTTAGTATAGCACAGTAGGAGAAAACTATATAGAAATTGTTTATTTCACACACCTCAAAATATGTATAACACACTGCAAACTTTTTTTTGTGCCCCTAAACGGCGTTTTTTGGAAGAGCAGAACACACCCACAGTACGTAACCGCTGAATCGCACAGCTACAGAACTGCAGAAAATGCTATTCAAAAAAAATGTTGTTTTTTTAGTATAGCACAGTAGGAGAAAACTATATAGAAATTGTTTATTTCACACACCTCAAAATATGTATAACACACTGCAAACTTTTTTTTGTGCCCCTAAACGGCGTTTTTTGGAAGAGCAGAACACACCCACAGTACGTAACCGCTGAATCGCACAGCTACAGAACTGCAGAAAATGCTATTCAAAAAAAATGTTGTTTTTTTAGTATAGCACAGTAGGAGAAAACTATATAGAAATTGTTTATTTCACACACCTCAAAATATGTATAACACACTGCAAACTTTTTTTTGTGCCCCTAAACGGCGTTTTTTGGAAGAGCAGAACACACCCACAGTACGTAACCGCTGAATCGCACAGCTACAGAACTGCAGAAAATGCTATTCAAAAAAAATTTTGTTTTTTTAGTATAGCACAGTAGGAGAAAACTATATAGAAATTGTTTATTTCACACACCTCAAAATATGTATAACACACTGCAAACTTTTTTTTGTGCCCCTAAACGGCGTTTTTTGGAAGAGCAGAACACACCCACAGTACGTAACCGCTGAATCGCACAGCTACAGAACTGCAGAAAATGCTATTCAAAAATTTTTTTTTTTTTTTAGTATAGCACAGTAGGAGAAAACTATATAGAAATTGTTTATTTCACACACCTCAAAATATGTATAACACACTGCAAACTTTTTTTTGTGCCCCTAAACTGTGTTTTTTGGAAGAGCAGAACACACCCACAGTACGTAACCGCTGAATCGCACAGCTACAGAACTGCAGAAAATGCTATTCCAAAAAAATGTTGTTTTTTTAGTATAGCACAGTAGGAGAAAACTATATAGAAATTGTTTATTTCACACACCTCAAAATATGTATAACACACTGCAAACTTTTTTTTGTGCCCCTAAACGGCGTTTTTTGGAAGATCAGAACACACCCACAGTATGTAACCGCTAAATCGCACAGCTACAGAACTGCAGAAAATGCTATTCAAAAAAAATGTTATTTTTTTTAGTATAGCACAGTAGGAGAAAACTATATAGAAATTGTTTATTTCACACACCTCAAAATATGTATAACACACTGCAAACTTTTGTTTGTGCCCCTAAAGGGCATTTTTTGCAAGCGTACATTAAAGTGCAAATTGTTTAAAAAAAAATTTTGCCCTAAACGGGTCTTTTTTTGCACGAGCAAAATAAAATGCTTTTTTTTTTTTTTTTTTTTTGCCCTATGGGTCTTTTGGAAAAGAGTACAATAAAGTGCCTTTTTTTTTCCCCCTAAAAGTTAGATTTTCTCTGACACTGGGCTCATGGCAGTGTAAAAAGACTGCACTGCAACACAAATAGGTAAACCTATGCAGATCGCTGATTTTAATCTCTGAATCTGGACTCCTATATAATATTCTCTCTCCCTGAAAGCACCAACACAGGAACCTGGCCCTACACTACACTATCTCTCTATCTTTTCCCTCAGATTGTAGAATCAGGACTACCTCATCTATCTTTCTATCTCTCCCTAAAAGCAGCAGCAGCAGACTAGATCCTCTCCCTATCTATTCTGAAGCAGAGTGACATGTGTGCTGTGTGCCTCTAGCTTATATAGAAGCTGGGTCACATGTTGCACTGACCAATCACAGCCATGCCATTAGTAGGCATGGCTATGATGGCCTCTAAGGGCACACCAGCTAATCAAAAGGTGATTGGCTGGCCCCTGAAGCATTTCTAAATGCGTAATTAGATTGCCGAACCCGAACCCGAACCCGGACTTTTGGGCAAAGTCCGGGTTCGGGTTCGGGAAAAAGCTAAAGTTCGGTACGGACCCGAACTTTACAGTTCGGGTTCGCTCAACACTAGTGTAGATGAGATTTTGGCACACATGAGTTTTGCAGTTTTAACCAGCTGTCACCTTCCCCTGATGGGACGGGATCTGATGTCAGTATTACACATCTGTATCAAATTCAATGCAGATGGCAGTCTAACAGCACAGTCCCCAAAATGTGATCTAGCTAACCCCAAAAGGAGGGATCTCCAAGGTTATTTTATGCTCATACCTGCACATTAGGAAGATCACCCAATCTGGGCAAAAAGCAAGTCCTCTGTGGGCTTGTTAAATTTCACACCGTATGTCCCCTCACGTAAACCTGACACCTTACCACGTTTCCAAAAACAATATCCTATTGCACAAGACAAAAGAGATGGTATACAGGGTCAGATAGATGTATATATGCAGGGAGGCATTTTAGTCCCCACAATCAGTCCTTGGAACACCCCCATCAATCCGGTACGATGGAACTTGGATATAGCCAGGAAAAGAAGGGGAGAGGTCCCAGTGCTCACTATGTATATACACTCACACTATGCCTGAAAAATAACAGACGCACAGTGTGACGTTTAGATGGCGGACTCACCAAGTCAGGTGCGGTCTCTGTGGCCTATAGATAGATATATAAAGAAAAACCCACCAGGGAGAAACCTAGAGAGTTGGACTCCCCCTGGATAAAGAAGCCACAGGTGGACCACGCCGCTTATGAAAACAGATAACTTTTAATGGTACAAAAAAATTAATTAAATAATAATAGAAAAATCAATACACAAATTACTGATGCTCAAAAAAACCCACACCAGCACCCACAGACAATTAAAATTAATATGATGACGTCATCAATATTAAAACCACAAACTACTTAAATGCGGACGCATGCATGCATTAGAGCAGGGTAATCAACTGGAAAATTGGTCCAGGTAATGGCCCTGTGTATAATAGGGCCAGTCAATAGGGCTAGACCAGTTCCAAAGGAACATGAAAAATGCAGATATAGCTGTGCAATGAAAAGCTGAAACTGGGATGAAAAAGTGACACCATGCAAAAAATACGGTTCTAATTGAGTATTTTGGTATGAAATAGCAATGATGAATGAAAATTGGATAGGTCACATTATATCAATCTATTCACTGGTTGAAGCAAGCAAAAAGCAGAAAAAGCAAAAATAGAAAACGCAGGTCAATGCAGGGCAGCAAATTGGCAGCAGACAGCAAAAAACCACTGAGTGTGGATAAGACAGGCAGTTGTGATCATCAAGTGGCTAGATGAAACAGCAGCATGAACAGCGGCCTGAATAAAGTGACATTGCTTGGACCGAAGGTCCCCTCACCCAGCCTGGGAGCAGCAGACACTCATCCTGTGTTGCAGGGTTTGTCTTCTCTGTATCAATAGGAGGCATTCACAGCAGATAATACGGCCGTAATTGGCATATTCACCCCGTGTGGGGGTCAAAGGTGCTGATTCTCCTAGATAAGAGGAATATTAGTGCCTTGTATAAGTCTTCCAGGCGTCAGTCATCCAGGATCAGGCAGAGAGCTAAAAGTCCCACTCCCACAATCACTCAAGCCGCATATAGAGAGCCTGCTACACAGCGTGATGCTTCAACTCAGCTCAGCTCAGTCCAGTCTCAGTGCAGAGCGCATGCGTCCATACAGCGTAGCTGTGTGTAACGGAGGAACGTTACTACAACATGCAATCCGACATGTTTCAGCCCATAGGAGGGGCTTTCATCAAGGGATAGGGAGGGGCATAAACCAGGTCCTTATATACATAAGTTTAAATCAACCTGTAAGTGGTACCAGCTGCGTTGCAAGGGAATCCACTAGATGTCACTCCCTAGAACACTGTTATAGTAAAAGTTCATTCACCAGTCGCAGAGATCACCATCAGCAATGGATAGATAGCAAATTATAAAAATAAATTGAAATATTTCAAAATAAAAACATTTTTTTATATATAAAAAATGAAAAAAAACAGAGATAATGATATCACCCCTATAGGTATGTATAATAGCCATTACCCATATTCCTGCCACATGTCATCCATAGTAAACAGGGGCCCATTGCTAGAAGCCAACAGGGGCTAGATAATATAGTATATCCCCCTGTTAGGTTAGAACGCAAAATAAACGGCAGATAATATGAGTCAAACAGTTAATGTTCACCATGGATAGACATATAGACACGAACGTGGGCAATTAGATAGATAAATCAATCAAAATAAATCAGAACACTGGCAGTAAAAAGTAACCAATAAAGAAACAGGTAGGGAAATATAGCACTTGTAGGAGAAGATTTATTACCCCCCTATAGGTAAAGGTATAGGACATGGCTCCACCATAATAATCTACCTCAATAGACTCGATATGGATGTAGCCAGTCAGTAACCATTTAATGGTATTTAGCCATATAAAAACCTCAAGGAAGGAATAAAGGTATGTATCATCCTAGATGTGCATATGGCGTGAATTAAAATATTCCATACACATACTGGTATCGTATAGAGGGTAAGACACTAGTAGTTTATACAGTAGGTTATCTGGTCAGAAATGGCTGAAAGCTACATTCAACATTCAAGCCAATGGGGGCTATAGTACCAAGTTTGAAGATCCACATTTTTTCACGTTGTAGGAGGACTGTATCGAAGTCCCCTCGTCTGGCTGACAAGTCCAGAGTGTAGATTCCCTTGACCCTCAAGCCAGATATATTGCTGTCATGAAACTCGGCAAAATGTAAAGCTATCGGAGACAGTTCCTCTCTGGCCTTACCTTTAGAGAAATGCAGTTGACCTACATCTTTAACATATTTGGCCGAGTTTTTAATGCTCCGGAGATGTTCACCAATGCGAATGCGCAGCTGTCTTTTGGTCTTTCCAACATAGTACTTATGACAGGGACATTCAAGCATATAGATTACCCTGGTTGTTGCGCAATTAATACATTTATTGATGGAAAACCGGGTGCTGCCATCCGCATTGGTAAACTCTGCTGTTTTTTCAACATGACTGCAGATCTGGCAGTGACCACAGGCATACATCCCTTTTAGAAGGGGAAGATCGGTCAACCAGCTAGTCGTCCGCTCCCTTGTGTGTTCTGAATGGACCAAGGTATCTCGTAAATTCCGAGCTCTCCTTGCCACCATCTGTGGGCAGGGTCCCACAATTTCATGGAGCAAGGGGGACCTTGTAAGTAACCCCCAGTGCTTTTCCAAGACCAACCTGACATCATTCCATTGTGTACCATAGGTAGTGACAAGACGTGGGAAATTATTTTTATTTTTATCTTTGTTTTTGACAGCTGTCTTTGATTGAGTTTTAAGGAGATCACACCTATTGGTTTTCCAAGCCTTTTTGCGTGCTCTATCTAGCAATTTCTGGGAATAACCCCGCTCTCTGAATCTGCCATCATATCGACTGCCTCACGTTTGAAATCATTATCACTTGTACTGTTCCTGCGTAAACGCAGAAACTGACCCACAGGGATGCCCTTGATCAAGTGATCAGGATGGTGGCTTGAGGCCTGGAGAAGGGTATTGGCGGCAGTGGGCTTTCTGAAAGTACACGTGGTCACGCGGTTATCAACAATAGAAACATTTAGGTCCAGAAAGGAAATAGACTTAGAGTCAACAGTATAAGTAAGCCTAATGTTCCTATCGTTAACACCAAGCTCAAGTAGAAATTCCTGTAGTTGCTCCATATCGCCCTGCCACACCAAAAGGACATCATCGATGTACCTCAGCCAAAGAAGTGCATGGCTGAGGTACATCGGCATAGTGTGGACCACCTCCAGCTCCCACAGTCCAAGGTGGAGGCAGGCATATGAGGGTGCCCAGGGTGCACCCATTGCCGTGCCTCTGATCTGTTGGTAATAACACTCAAGAAACTGGAAGTAGTTATTGGACAAAGCCAGTTCCAGGAGCTCCAGGATGAACTCGTTTTGAGCTCCAAATTCTGGATAGTGTAGATCCAGGAATAAGGAAACCGCCCTGAGGCCCCACTCATGAGGTATCGACGTGTACAGAGATTCCACGTCGATCCCGACGAGTAGAGCCCCAGGGGGGACCTCCAAGTCCTGTAGTTTGACAAGGACATCTCTGGTATCCCTTACATAGGAGGGCAGCTGGATGACCAACATTTTAATAAACCTGTCCACAAATCTGCCCACTCGTTCTAGTGGGCCATTAATTGCTGACACGATGGGCCTTCCAGGTGGATCAGTAAGGGACTTGTGAAGTTTGGGGATCACATAGAAGGTGGGGTTATTGTATTCCCCCACCTTCAGGTAGTCCCGTTCTTTTAGATTAAGTAGGTTAGCCTCAAAAGCCAGAGAGATGGTTCGATTTAATCTGACAACCAGGGGAGGAAATGGGTTTGAGGTCAATTTGCGATATGTGACAACATCACTAAGCTGTCTGAAGACCTCTCGCTCATAGAGGTCACCAGACAGCAGTACCACATTACCCCCCTTGTCACTGCCCTTAATCGTCAGATCACCTGCCATTTCCAGTTCAGCTAGAGCAAGACGTTCCTCACTGGATAAGTTGTCTGGGCCACGTTTTTTCCAGTCAATACCTTCTAGGTCTCTCTTAACCACTTCAAGAAAAAGACGTATCCAGTGGTATTTATGTATCGGGGGCATTTTAAGAGATTTAATGTAGATATCACTTGGCCTTCTGGTTTGATCTGTATCTACTGATCCAGAAGGTTCAAGTTGTTCATCCAAGAGTGCCAGGAGGTTATCAAGGGCTAGTTGTTCCTGCTGATCTCCCGGTGTCATTACAACCTGATTAGTCTGGGATGTATCAGTTTTATGTCCTGTATAGAAAAGTTGAAAGACTACTTTACGTAAAAATAGATTAATGTCCTTGTATACAGTGAACTCATCCATTGAGGACACCGGAGAGAAGGACAGGCCCTTACTAAGTAAACTATAGTGTCTTTGTTCAAGTTTCAATTTGGACAGATTTATAACCTTCATATCACAAACAGGAGACACCTCAATTGGGTCACTCACTATTTGGAGCTGCGGGTTCGTGTCTGTCTCTGATTCCTGCCTCTGAGATTTCCTCCTCCTCCTTCTCTTCCTCTTCCTCTGCTTCGTAGATCCAGTCTGCGATCTTCCCTGGGAAAATCCCCTGGTGATGCTAGACTGTGAACAGATGATGTTGATGCACCAGTCTCGGCAGTATCTACAAAGTTCACCGATTTCTGTGCATCACCAGCATCACTATCTGATGAATATTGTCTATTCCGGGAGAGTGTCGTAGATCATTTTTGATTATGTCTACTAAGGCTACGTCCTCTATGAAGAGTAGGATCAAATACTTCACCTTTCTCAAAATCGTCAGGATTCTGTCGAAATTTGTGTTGTTTAGTGTTCATCAGATGTTTTTGTGTCCTATCTATTTCTTTTTTTAGAATTTCATTGTGTTTCTCAAAATCTACTTGACCTTTAAATGGTTCCAAAAGTTCACTACTTTTATCCAGTTCAGTTTTGAGTTCCTCCAGTTGAAGCTTCTCCTCATCAACTATTAGCTGGATAACCGATAAACCATGTTCTAGGCATTTGGCTTTCCATATTTCTACAAATCTCGGTGTATGTAAATGTTCAGCAGGTGTAACGCGTTCGCGTAGACCTCTGGGAATGACACCGAATTTAACATGGGATTCAAGGGAGGAAATGTCCCATTTCCTATTTAAATAATTAATAGTTAATTTTTTATGTTGTTTGAACAGATCCTTAATGGGCTGGTTATCTGATTTCTCAGTGCATGGTTCCCTAGTGAAGGCAGATTGGATTTCTAGGTCAATATCATCACCCAATTGATAGGCCATACCAGTAAGGTTGAAAAAAATAAAAGACTAAAGAACCAATACAGTGGTGTAAACTCTGCGACTGGTGAATGAGTGGGTTATGGTAGTAAGGTAATTACAGAGCATCAAATGTGAAAAATTCAATTCTTATTAGAAAATATACCTATAGGAGCAGAGGGTCCAGAAAAATGGCCAATATGGCCAAGTGGTACACGGACCAAGGATATAGCCAGGAAAAGAAGGGGAGAGGTCCCAGTGCTCACTATGTATATACACTCACACTATGCCTGAAAAATAACAGACGCACAGTGTGACGTTTAGATGGCGGACTCACCAAGTCAGGTGCGGTCTCTGTGGCCTATAGATAGATATATAAAGAAAAACCCACCAGGGAGAAACCCTACAAGTGCTATATTTCCCTACCTGTTTCTTTATTGGTTACTTTTTACTGCCAGTGTTCTGATTTATTTTGATTGATTTATCTATCTAATTGCCCACGTTCGTGTCTATATGTCTATCCATGGTGAACATTAACTGTTTGACTCATATTATCTGCCGTTTATTTTGTGTTCTAACCTAACAGGGGGATATACTATATTATCTAGCCCCTGTTGGCTTCTAGCAATGGGCCCTTGTTTACTATGGATGGCATGTGGCAGGAATATGGGTAATGGCTATTATACATACCTATAGGGGTGATATCATTATCTCTGTTTTTTTTCATTTTTTATATATAAAAAAATGTTTTTATTTTGAAATATTTAAATTTATTTTTATAATTTGCTATCTATCCATTGCTGATGGTGATCTCTGTGACTGGTGAATGAACTTTTACTATAACAGTGTTCTAGGGAGTGACATCTAGTGGATTCCCTTTGCAACGCAGCTGGTACCACTTACAGGTTGATTTAAACTTATGTATATAAGGACCTGGTTTATGCCCCTCCCTATCCCTTGATGAAAGCCCCTCCTATGGGCTGAAACATGTCGGATTACATGTTGTAGTAACGTTCCTCCGTTACACACAGCTACGCTGTATGGACGCATGCGCTCTGCACTGAGACTGGACTGAGCTGAGCTGAGTTGAAGCATCACGCTGTGTAGCAGGCTCTCTATATGCGGCTTGAGTGATTGTGGGAGCGGGACTTTTAGCTCTCTGCCCGATCCTGGATGACTGACGCCTGGAAGACTTATACAAGGCACTAATATTCCTCTTATCTAGGAGAATCAGCACCTTTGACCCCCGCACGGGGTGAACATGCCAATTACGGCCATATTATCTGCTGTGAATGCCTCCTATTGATACAGAGAAGACAAACCCTGCAACACAGGACGAGTGTCTGCTGCTCCCAGGCTGGGTGAGGGGACCTTCGGTCCAAGCAATGTCACTTTATTCAGGCCGCTGTTCATGCTGCTGTTTCATCTAGCCACTTGATGATCACAACTGCCTGTCTTATCCACACTCAGTGGTTTTTTTCTGTCTGCTGCCAATTTGCTGCGCTGCATTGACCTGCGTTTTCTATTTTTGCTTTTTCTGCTTTTTGCTTGCTTCAACCAGTGAATAGATTGATATAATGTGACCTATCCAATTTTTATTCATCATTGCTATTTCATACCAAAATACTCAATTAGAACCGTATTTTTTGCATGGTGTCACTTTTTTATCCCAGTTTCAGCTTTTCATTGCACAGCTATATCTGCATTTTTCATGTTCCTTTGGAACTGGTCTAGCCCTATTGACTGGCCCTATTATACACAGGGCCATTACCTGGACCAATTTTCCAGTTGATTACCCTGCTCTAATGCATGCATGCATCCGCATTTAAGTAGTTTGTGGTTTTAATATTGATGACGTCATCATATTAATTTTAATTGTCTGTGGGTGCTGGTGTGGGTTTTTTTGAGCATCGGTAATTTGTGTATTGATTTTTCTATTATTATTTAAATAATTTTTTGGTACCATTAAAAGTTATCTGTTTTCATAAGCGGCGTGGTCCACCTGTGGCTTCTTTATCCAAGGGGAGTCCAACTCTCTAGGTTTCTCCCTGGTGGGTTTTTCTTGATGGAACTTGGAGACTGGTCCAGGATTTTAGAATGGTAAATAAAGCTATTATCCCTCTGCCACCATATTGATTGGGATTTTCCCGGACCACTACTGCATATGAGGTTATCTTCTAAGAGGTCATCTTTCTTCTGCGGTTTCTCTCTCCATGTTGATGTTTGGCCATTTCCAGCACAGCAATTTGCAGCATACAGATTGTCCAGGTTCCATCGTGGTTCCACCACACCAAGCCCGTTTGACCCACTGAACATATGTTCCTCTGGGTTCAAACTATCTGGTAAGCTCCTTACCTATTGGTGGTGGTTCTCTTCATCTTCTCACCATCACCTTTCCCTTCAAAGTCTTCACCCACTTTTGAATTTCACCATTGCCTTCATTTTTGAATTACTTTAGGACACTCAGTTGCACAAGTTTTCACTTGTATTTCGCATATAGACATTTTGTATATATGAGGACTTCTTACTGTTTTTACTTAATATTTGAGTGTCTTTTTTTATATTGCACTGTTTTTATATACTCATTTGAGTGCGTCATGCATTCTTGTTCATTTTTTTGATTAGCGCAACACTTTTTGTTTCCATACAAGGAAGACCAGAAGGTGATTCCCTGGCTTCAAGCTGCTCTGCCAGAAGATGCAGTTTGTTGGAGTACCACAGCTTGGGGACATGTATGTCTTCGGCTGCTGCTCCTGATTTCCTCATGTTAATAATTTTATTTTCCATACAAGTCATGTCTGCCTTTGGGGTCCAAAGTCTCCATAAATGCAAATAATTTCTCAATTGTTGCCCTTCCTGCTTATTTTGTTTACCCAGAATAAATGGATCTTTGATTTAAGTTAAATACTTGCCTATGTTTTTTTATTGTGAGTAGCCATAACATTTCATAAATACAATGTTTAATTAACAAGGGACACCAACCTCCTTGAGGGTTTCACTTGTGCGTGTATCTGGCACAGATCCACCACGTCCTCTCCCTGCATCAGGAGCTCCACCAGCAGCACCACAACCGGGGCCACCACGTCCCTTTGACCTTCTCTTCATATTTTCCTAATTTAGGATCTTGCCATAAATGGGTGTTTTTGGAAGCGCAGAACACAACCAAAGTACATAACCGCTGAATCGCACAGCTACAGAACTGCAGAAAATGCTATTCAAAAATTTTTTTGTTTTTTTAGTATAGCACAGTAGGAGAAAACTATATAGAAATTGTTTATTTCACACACCTCAAAATATGTATAACACACTGCAAACTTTTTTTTGTGCCCCTAAACGGCGTTTTTTGGAAGAGCAGAACACACCCACAGTACGTAACCGCTGAATCGCACAGCTACAGAACTGCAGAAAATGCTATTCAAAAAAATGTTGTTTTTTTAGTATAGCACAGTAGGAGAAAACTATATAGAAATTGTTTATTTCACACACCTCAAAATATGTATAACACACTGCAAACTTTTTTTTGTGCCCCTAAACGGCGTTTTTTGGAAGAGCAGAACACACCCACAGTACGTAACCGCTGAATCGCACAGCTACAGAACTGCAGAAAATGCTATTCCAAAAAAATGTTGTTTTTTTAGTATAGCACAGTAGGAGAAAACTATATAGAAATTGTTTATTTCACACACCTCAAAATATGTATAACACACTGCAAACTTTTTTTTGTGCCCCTAAACGGCGTTTTTTGGAAGAGCAGAACACACCCACAGTACGTAACCGCTGAATCGCACAGCTACAGAACTGCAGAAAAGTAGGATTTTTAAAACAGCTTACCTGTAAAATCCTTTTCTTGGAGTACATCACGGGACACAGAGCAGCATAGTCATTACTATGTGGGTTATATAGAATTACCTTCAGGTGCTGGCACTGGCAACTTCCAAAACAGGAAGTACCCTCCCCTATATAAGCCCCTCCCATCCGGGAGTACCTCAGTTTTGTAGCAAAGCAATACGTGTCCCCAAAAGAGGGGTGGGAGCTCTGTGTCCCGTGATGTACTCCAAGAAAAGGATTTTACAGGTAAGCTGTTTTAAAAATCCTACTTTCTTGTTCATACATCACGGGACACAGAGCAGCATAGTCATTACTATGTGGGACGTCCCAAAGCAATGCCACATGAGGGGGGGGATACACCATACATAAGCTGGGCGCCATCAGGCATGAGGATCTTTTGCGGCCTGCAACACACTGCGCCCAAAGGCGACATCCTCCTGACTTCTCACGTCCACCTGGTAGAACCTAGTAAACGTGTGTACTGAAGACCATGTTGCGGCCTTACAAATTTGCACCAGGGAGGCCTGGTGATGCACTGCCCATGAAGTTCCAACTGCTCTTGTGGAGTGCGCCCTAACTTTGAACGGAGGCGGTCTACTTTTCAAGCCATAGGCTTGTATTATGACCTGTCGAATCCACTTGGCTAAAGTAGATTTTGATGCTGCCTGACCCTTTCTGGGGCCTTCCGGCAGAACAAACAGAGAATCCGTTCTACGAATCTGAGCAGTGGCTTTTAGATAAGCTTTAACTGCTCTTACTACATCCAAAGAATGCAATAACTTTTCCTCTACCGAGCTTGGTTTGGGGAAAAAAGAAGGAAGAACCACATCCTGGTTCAAGTGAAACCTCGATACCACCTTAGGAAGAAAGGCTGGGTGAGGACGTAATACTACTCTGTCCTTATGGATAACCAGATATGGCTCTTTACAGGACATGGCGGCTAATTCCGACACTCTTCTAGCCGAGCATATGGCTACTAAAAATATCAATTTCCTGGTGAGTAGAACCAAGGAAATGTGCCGCAAAGGTTCAAATGGCTGCTTCTGCAGAACCGACAGAACCAAATTTAGATCCCATGGGCATATGGGAGCCTTAATCGGTGGAATAATACGAGTCACACCTTGCATAAAGGATTTGACAAGTGAATGCATAGCCAGGGGCCTTTGAAATAGTATTGACAAGGCCGAAACCTGGCCCTTGATAGTACTTAAGGCAATCTTCCTGTCTACAGCCCACTGCAGGAAGTCCAGAATTCTGCCTATAACGTACTTACGTGGATGCCATTTTCTGGCCTCGCACCAAGTGATGTACGCCTTCCAAACTCTATAGTAGATCTGCCTGGATACAGGCTTCCTGGCATTGATTATAGTTGATACCACAGAGTTAGAGAGACCTCTCTTCTTTAGGATGTGGGACTCAATAGCCAGGCCGTTAAACTTAGAGTTAGTAAGGAAGGGTGGTATATCGGTCCTTGCGAAAGCAGGTCCGGACGACGTGGAAGGGTCCAAGGACTCCCCACAGACATTTTGAGGATCTCCGCGTACCAGGCCCTTCGGGGCCACGCTGGAGCCACCAGGATCACCGGCTTCTTCTCCAACCTGACTCTGCGAAGGAGTCGAGGCAACAATTGTAGCGGAGGGAATGCATATATCAGTCTGAACTGATCCCAAGGGAACACCAGAGCATCCGAGCCGCAAGCGAGGGGATCCCTTGTCCGGGAGACAAACCTGTCCACCTTTGCGTTGAATCTGGATGCTAGCAGATCTACATCCGGTGTTCCCCACCGCTGACATATTGCTCGGAAGACCTCGGGATGAAGGGACCATTCCCCTGGGCATAACTGTTGGCGACTCAGAAAGTCCGCCTTCCAATTCTCCACCCCTGGAATGAAGACAGCTGATATACATGGGACATGCTTTTCTGCCCATTCCAGGATGTGACTTACTTCCCTCTGGGCTGCACGACTCCTGGTGCCTCCCTGATGATTGATATATGCCACTGCTGTGGCATTGTCTGATTGAATTCTGACAGGGGACCCTTGGAGTCTGGATGTCCAGGCTACTAGGGCGTACCGGGCTGCTCGTATCTCTAAGAGATTGATGGGCAGGGTTTTTACTACATTTGACCATCTGCCCTGGAGAGACCATTGCTCCAGTACTGCCCCCCAGCCTGTAAGGCTGGCATCTGTAGTGACCACCTTCCAAGATATCGGGCTGAAGGGTTTTCCCTTCTGGAGATTCTGGGGGATCAACCACCAGCAGAGACTCTTCCGAACGGAAGGGGACAAAGCCATCGGGAAGTCTAGAGCCTGAACTTTTCCGTTCCAGGCTGACAATATGGCCCTTTGTAAATTCCTTGAGTGGAATTGGGCGTATGGCACAGCTTCGAATGATGCTACCATCTTTCCTAGCAGCCTCATGCACAGGCGTATGGACGGCTGTCTTTTTGCACAAAGCAGACGGACCAAGCCCCTCAAAGAGGATACCTTGTCTAGAGGTAAGAAAATCTTCCTCTGGTCTGAATCCAGCCGTAGCCCTAGATATACCAGGTTTTTCACTGGCTGTAGGGCTGACTTGTCCAGGTTGATGACCCAACCGTGAGATTCTAGATACTTGATTGTATCGATAATTACCACTTCTAGCTTGGCAACTGAGTGGTCCATCAACAACAGGTCGTCTAGGTATGCCATTATCGTTACACCCCGTGTTCTTAGATCGGCCAACAGTGGGGCCAGAATTTTTGTGAACACTCGTGGTGCTGTGGCCAGACCGAATGGTAAGGCTCTGAACTGAAAATGGCGCCCTTCTACTGCAAAGCGTAGGAATTTTTGATGACCTGGAAAGATGGGAACATGCAAGTAAGCATCTTTGATGTCGATCGAGGCTAACCATTCCTCCCCTTGTAGGGCAGCGGTGACCGATCGGATCGACTCCATCCGGAAAGACCGGACGTTTAGAAATTTGTTTAGACTCTTTAGGTCCAATATGGGTCTTATGTCCCCGTTTGGCTTCGGGACTGTGAAAAGGTTTGAGTAGAAACCCAACCCCCACTCTTCCATAGGAACCTCCATAATTACTCCTTGGAGCAATAGTTGTTCTAACGCCAATAGGAGAGACCGTCTTTTCAGAGGGTCTCTTGGCATGCCTGACCACATAAAATGGGACGGAGGAGACTCTTTTAACTCCAACTTGTATCCCAGAGTTACTGCGGAGAGCACCCATCTGTCTTTGATCGTCTCCCGCCAGGTCTCTGCGAACAACTGAAGTCTTCCCCCCACCCGTTTGAGTGGGGGCAGCCCTTCATAGGCTTGACTTGGAGGCTGGTTTAGTACCTCTTCGGATCCAGGGCTTTTTATTACCCTGTGGCTGTCCCTAATTTTTACCTCCTGAGTTTGAACGAGGAGGCCGTCGGAACTGCTTAGTAGCAGACGTCGCAGGGATAGGAGAGCTAGTCCTCTTAAAAGATGGACCCCTAGACCTCTTCTTACTCGGTAAGAGAGTACTTTTACCACTGGAAATCTTCTGGATATACCTATCCAGGTCTTCGCCAAAAAGGCGTTCCCCATGAAATGGGAAGCTAACTAAGAGCTTCTTACAGGGAGCTTCAGCAGACCAGTTTTTGAGCCACAGAAGCCTACGCATATGTACCAAAGACAGCGTGAGGCGGGAGGCCTGATGGATAGAATCCTTGATGGCGTCAACCGCAAAGCATAATGCTCTAGGCAGATCAGCCAGAGCCTGGGCCTGTTGGTCTGGCAAACCCCTCAGGACCATTTTCATTTGATCCTTTAAAGCTTGGCAGACTCCAATAGCTGCCACTGCTGGCTGTGTAACAGCCCCTGCTGTGGAAAAAGCAGATTTTAATAAAGATTCCAATTTTTTATCCACTGGATCTTTGAACATTTGAACATTATCTACTGGACATGTCAGTGATTTGTTCACAGAAGAGATGGCTGCATCCACCGTAGGAACATTCCATCTCTGGGTGAACTTTTCCTCCATGGGATAGATCACCGGAAACCTTTTAGGCGGAACAAATAGTTTATCAGGATGTTCCCAGTCCTGGTATATAAGTCCTTCCAATAATGGATGTATTGGAAAGGAGCAATTAACCTGGGGAGCTTTTAGCGACCCCAATGAGGAGACAGCAGTAGTTGATGGTTCAACAAGAGGCATTTTAAATGCAGATCGAACCATGTCAGTTAGGGTCTGGACCCACAATCTTTCAGTCTGTGATGCTGAAAATGGTTCATCTACTGTCGATTCCTCAAAAACAGAGCTAACCTCCTCCTGATCCCCTTCAGGTAGGTCGGTCCCTTCCTGGGACTGTTGCTCTGCCAACAGGCACTCTAATGGAGGTGATGGAGATCTGGCGCGCTTTCTTTCCTGTAGAGAAGAAGCGATCAATGCAGCCAATCTCTGCTCCAATCCCTCCAGAGTTGAGGAAAAAACCTCCTCTGTTATATATGCAGGAGCAGGTGGACTGAGGACAGCCGCAGTACCTGGCACTCCCGGGGGTTCCTTATGGGTATTAACCTCTGATTTCTCAGGGGAGGAGGGTGCAGATGACTGCTCCAGATCCTCAGAGCCCGATGGAGACCCCCTACACTTCCTGAGAGGTATATCTCGGAGTTTTTTAGGCGGCATATTCCTTAGTTCAAAGCTGAGGTATTCCAGCCGCAATACACCCCTTACTGAAATAGTCTAATGCAATTTGCTGCTATGTACATCAGTGGGTGTCTACTAATGCGTCTTTCTGGGGATGCCTGTATCAACCGCCCGCTGTAAGCCCCTATACCATGCTACCAGCTCCTTTTCATGCTCTGTGTCCATAGCAAGCAGCGTGGACTGAGTCCTTTTATCTTGCTGGGACGCCCGCACATGCGCAGAAGCGCTGGGCGCACAGAGCGCGTCATCCGCCAGGCTCCGCCCCCTTTTTTGAAGCTAAACCTTATAAAAAGAAAGCATGTGTGCGCGCGCGCGTGCACGTGTGCGCTCTTGGCGCCATGTAGGGAGAGGAGCCAGGGTCCCTGTTTTACCAGGACTCGGGGATGGAAGGAAACTACTTGGCAGCATGACAGAGGAATGCAGCTTCCCTGATAGAGAGCTCACTCATCTGCCTGGACTTTCACCATGGAAGGAATAGTCCCAAGAAAAAAGACGTTCCACAGCGGCCTCTAGTGGACAAACACAGGTACCGCACTTTTGTCTTTTTTTTTTTTTTTAAAACCTCCTTTATGAAAAACATTTCCAGGTTTACAGTTTTTTTAAAACTTCCCTTATGAAAAAACATTTCTAGGATTTCTTAGGCATATACAGCTATTAGCGGGAATACCCTTTAGGTAACAGGCAGAAAGACATATTAGGCTTGGGGGTCCCCTCAATAGAACCAAGTTCCTGAGGGGCCCCCACTTACCTTTTCCCCGCCGCAGGACTTTGTTTGGTCCACAGAAGCCCAAACTTCACCTCTCACGGCAGGCATTGTACTAGACCTTCAGGGACCGGGTTCCCAAGGATTCCACTCCCCTGGACCTGTATAGCACCCTGCACAGATAGCCTCTTGGTTTTGGGTATGACCAGAGCTCTGGATCCCAGGGTCCAGCCCTCCTAAGAGAGGCATTACAGGCAAAACCCTGCTCTTCTCTGCAAGGCCCGGGTACCGACCGTTTAGCTATGAAGCTTTTTTGGTCGGATCCGGAATAGCTTGCTAAGGCCCAGAGAACCTGTACACAAGCCCAGATGAATACATGTTAACCTTGGCCAACACCTTAGACACTGGCAAAAAACTGAGGTACTCCCGGATGGGAGGGGCTTATATAGGGGAGGGTACTTCCTGTTTTGGAAGTTGCCAGTGCCAGCACCTGAAGGTAATTCTATATAACCCACATAGTAATGACTATGCTGCTCTGTGTCCCGTGATGTATGAACAAGAAATGCTATTCAAAAAAAATGTTGTTTTTTTAGTATAGCACAGTAGGAGAAAACTATATAGAAATTGTTTATTTCACACACCTCAAAATATGTATAACACACTGCAAACTTTTTTTTGTGCCCCTAAACGGCGTTTTTTGGAAGAGCAGAACACACCCACAGTACGTAACCGCTGAATCGCACAGCTACAGAACTGCAGAAAATGCTATTCAAAAAAATTTTTGTTTTTTTAGTATAGCACAGTAGGAGAAAACTATATAGAAATTGTTTATTTCACACACCTCAAAATATGTATAACACACTGCAAACTTTTTTTTGTGCCCCTAAACGGCGTTTTTTAGGAGAGCAGAACACACACACAGTACGTAACCGCTGAATCGCACAGCTACAGAACTGCAGAAAATGCTATTCAAAAAAATTTCTTTTTTTTTAGTATAGCACAGTAGGAGAAAACTATATAGAAATTGTTTATTTCACACACCTCAAAATATGTATAACACACTGCAAACTTTTTTTTGTGCCCCTAAACGGCGTTTTTTGGAAGAGCAGAACACACCCACAGTACGTAACCGCTGAATCGCACAGCTACAGAACTGCAGAAAATGCTATTCAAAAAAAATTTTGTTTTTTTAGTATAGCACAGTAGGAGAAAACTATATAGAAATTGTTTATTTCTCACACCTCAAAATATGTATAACACACTGCAAACTTTTTTTTGTGCCCCTAAACGGCGTTTTTTGGAAGAGCAGAACACACCCACAGTATGTAACCGCTGAATCGCACAGCTACAGAACTGCAGAAAATGCTATTCAAAAAAAATGTTGTTTTTTTAGTATAGCACAGTAGGAGAAAACTATATAGAAATTGTTTATTTCACACACCTCAAAATATGTATAACACACTGCAAACTTTTTTTGTGCCACTAAACAGCATTTTTTGCAAGCGTACATTAAAGTGCAAATTTTTTAAAAAAATTGTTTGCCCTAAACGGGTCTTTTTTTGCTCGAGCAAAATAAAATGCTTTTTTTTTTTTTGCCCTATGGGTCTTTTGGAAAAGAGTACAATAAAGTGCCTTTTTTTTCCCCCTAAAAGTTAGATTTTCTCTGACACTGGGCTCATGGCAGTGTAAAAAGACTGCACTGCAACACAAATAGGTAAACCTATGCAGATCGCTGATTTTAATCTCTGAATCTGGACTCCTATATAATATTCTCTCTCCCTGAAAGCACCAACACAGGAACCTGGCCCTACACTACACTATCTCTCTATCTTTTCCCTCAGATTGTAGAATCAGGACTACCTCATCTATCTTTCTATCTCTCCCTAAAAGCAGCAGCAGCAGACTAGATCCTCTCCCTATCTATTCTGAAGCAGAGTGACATGTGTGCTGTGTGCCTCTAGCTTATATAGAAGCTGGGTCACATGTTGCACTGACCAATCACAGCCATGCCATTAGTAGGCATGGCTATGATGGCCTCTAAGGGCACACCAGCTAATCAAAAGGTGATTGGCTGGCCCCTGAAGCATTTCTAAATGCGTAATTAGATTGCCGAACCCGAACCCGAACCCGGACTTTTGGGCAAAGTCCGGGTTCGGGTTCGGGAAAAAGCTAAAGTTCGGTACGGACCCGAACTTTACAGTTCGGGTTCGCTCAACACTAGTGTAGATGAGATTTTGGCACACATGAGTTTTGCAGTTTTAACCAGCTGTCACCTTCCCCTGATGGGACGGGATCTGATGTCAGTATTACACATCTGTATCAAATTCAATGCAGATGGCAGTCTAACAGCACAGTCCCCAAAATGTGATCTAGCTAACCCCAAAAGGAGGGATCTCCAAGGTTATTTTATGCTCATACCTGCACATTAGGAAGATCACCCAATCTGGGCAAAAAGCAAGTCCTCTGTGGGCTTGTTAAATTTCACACCGTATGTCCCCTCACGTAAACCTGACACCTTACCATGTTTCCAAAAACAATATCCTATTGCACAAGACAAAAGAGATGGTATACAGGGTCAGATAGATGTATATATGCAGGGAGGCATTTTAGTCCCCACAATCAGTCCTTGGAACACCCCCATCAATCCGGTACGGAAGGCTGATGGAACTTGGATATAGCCAGGAAAAGAAGGGGAGAGGTCCCAGTGCTCACTATATATATACACTCACACTATGCCTGAAAAATAACAGACGCACAGTGTGACGTTTAGATGGCGGACTCACCAAGTCAGGTGCGGTCTCTGTGGCCTATAGATAGATATATAAAGAAAAACCCACCAGGGAGAAACCTAGAGAGTTGGACTCCCCATGGATAAAGAAGCCACAGGTGGACCACGCCGCTTATGAAAACAGATAACTTTTAATGGTACAAAAAAATTAATTAAATAATAATAGAAAAATCAATACACAAATTACTGATGCTCAAAAAAACCCACACCAGCACCCACAGACAATTAAAATTAATATGATGACGTCATCAATATTAAAACCACAAACTACTTAAATGCGGACGCATGCATGCATTAGAGCAGGGTAATCAACTGGAAAACTGGTCCAGGTAATGGCCCTGTGTATAATAGGGCCAGTCAATAGGGCTAGACCAGTTCCAAAGGAACATGAAAAATGCAGATATAGCTGTGCAATGAAAAGCTGAAACTGGGATGAAAAAGTGACACCATGCAAAAAATACGGTTCTAATTGAGTATTTTGGTATGAAATAGCAATGATGAATGAAAATTGGATAGGTCACATTATATCAATCTATTCACTGGTTGAAGCAAGCAAAAAGCAGAAAAAGCAAAAATAGAAAACGCAGGTCAATGCAGGGCAGCAAATTGGCAGCAGACAGCAAAAAACCACTGAGTGTGGATAAGACAGGCAGTTGTGATCATCAAGTGGCTAGATGAAACAGCAGCATGAACAGCGGCCTGAATAAAGTGACATTGCTTGGACCGAAGGTCCCCTCACCCAGCCTGGGAGCAGCAGACACTCGTCCTGTGTTGCAGGGTTTGTCTTCTCTGTATCAATAGGAGGCATTCACAGCAGATAATACGGCCGTAATTGGCATGTTCACCCCGTGCGGGGGTCAAAGGTGCTGATTCTCCTAGATAAGAGGAATATTAGTGCCTTGTATAAGTCTTCCAGGCGTCAGTCATCCAGGATCGGGCAGAGAGCTAAAAGTCCCACTCCCACAATCACTCAAGCCGCATATAGAGAGCCTGCTACACAGCGTGATGCTTCAACTCAGCTCAGCTCAGTCCAGTCTCAGTGCAGAGCGCATGCGTCCATACAGCGTAGCTGTGTGTAACGGAGGAACGTTACTACAACATGCAATCCGACATGTTTCAGCCCATAGGAGGGGCTTTCATCAAGGGATAGGGAGGGGCATAAACCAGGTCCTTATATACATAAGTTTAAATCAACCTGTAAGTGGTACCAGCTGCGTTGCAAGGGAATCCACTAGATGTCACTCCCTAGAACACTGTTATAGTAAAAGTTCATTCACCAGTCGCAGAGATCACCATCAGCAATGGATAGATAGCAAATTATAAAAATAAATTTAAATATTTCAAAATAAAAACATTTTTTTATATATAAAAAATGAAAAAAAAACAGAGATAATGATATCACCCCTATAGGTATGTATAATAGCCATTACCCATATTCCTGCCACATGTCATCCATAGTAAACAGGGGCCCATTGCTAGAAGCCAACAGGGGCTAGATAATATAGTATATCCCCCTGTTAGGTTAGAACGCAAAATAAACGGCAGATAATATGAGTCAAACAGTTAATGTTCACCATGGATAGACATATAGACACGAACGTGGGCAATTAGATAGATAAATCAATCAAAATAAATCAGAACACTGGCAGTAAAAAGTAACCAATAAAGAAACAGGTAGGGAAATATAGCACTTGTAGGAGAAGATTTATTACCCCCCTATAGGTAAAGGTATAGGACATGGCTCCACCATAATAATCTACCTCAATAGACTCGATATGGATGTAGCCAGTCAGTAACCATTTAATGGTATTTAGCCATATAAAAACCTCAAGGAAGGAATAAAGGTATGTATCATCCTAGATGTGCATATGGCGTGAATTAAAATATTCCATACACATACTGGTATCGTATAGAGGGTAAGACACTAGTAGTTTATACAGTAGGTTATCTGGTCAGAAATGGCTGAAAGCTACATTCAACATTCAAGCCAATGGGGGCTATAGTACCAAGTTTGAAGATCCACATTTTTTCACGTTGTAGGAGGACTGTATCGAAGTCCCCTCGTCTGGCTGACAAGTCCAGAGTGTAGATTCCCTTGACCCTCAAGCCAGATTTATTGCTGTCATGAAACTCGGCAAAATGTAAAGCTATCGGAGACAGTTCCTCTCTGGCCTTACCTTTAGAGAAATGCAGTTGACCTACATCTTTAACATATTTGGCCGAGTTTTTAATGCTCCGGAGATGTTCACCAATGCGAATGCGCAGCTGTCTTTTGGTCTTTCCAACATAGTACTTATGACAGGGACATTCAAGCATATAGATTACCCTGGTTGTTGCGCAATTAATACATTTATTGATGGAAAACCGGGTGCTGCCATCCGCATTGGTAAACTCTGCTGTTTTTTCAACATGACTGCAGATCTGGCAGTGACCACAGGCATACATCCCTTTTAGAGGGGGAAGATCGGTCAACCAGCTAGTCGTCCGCTCCCTTGTGTGTTCTGAATGGACCAAGGTATCTCGTAAATTCCGAGCTCTCCTTGCCACCATCTGTGGGCAGGGTCCCACAATTTCATGGAGCAAGGGGGACCTTGTAAGTAACCCCCAGTGCTTTTCCAAGACCAACCTGACATCATTCCATTGTGTACCATAGGTAGTGACAAGACGTGGGAAATTATTTTTATTTTTATCTTTGTTTTTGACAGCTGTCTTTGATTGAGTTTTAAGGAGATCACACCTATTGGTTTTCCAAGCCTTTTTGCGTGCTCTATCTAGCAATTTCTGGGAATAACCCCGCTCTCTGAATCTGCCATGCATATCGACTGCCTCACGTTTGAAATCATTATCACTTGTACTGTTCCTGCGTAAACGCAGAAACTGACCCACAGGGATGCCCTTGATCAAGTGATCAGGATGGTGGCTTGAGGCCTGGAGAAGGGTATTGGCGGCAGTGGGCTTTCTGAAAGTACACGTGGTCACGCGGTTATCAACAATAGAAACATTTAGGTCCAGAAAGGAAATAGACTTAGAGTCAACAGTATAAGTAAGCCTAATGTTCCTATCGTTAACACCAAGCTCAAGTAGAAATTCCTGTAGTTGCTCCATATCGCCCTGCCACACCAAAAGGACATCATCGATGTACCTCAGCCAAAGAAGTGCATGGCTGAGGTACATCGGCATAGTATGGACCACCTCCAGCTCCCACAGTCCAAGGTGGAGGCAGGCATATGAGGGTGCCCAGGGTGCACCCATTGCCGTGCCTCTGATCTGTTGGTAATAACACTCAAGAAACTGGAAGTAGTTATTGGACAAAGCTAGTTCCAGGAGCTCCAGGATGAACTCGTTTTGAGCTCCAAATTCTGGATAGTGTAGATCCAGGAAGAAGGAAACCGCCCTGAGGCCCCACTCATGAGGTATCGACGTGTACAGAGATTCCACGTCGATCCCGACGAGTAGAGCCCCAGGGGGGACCTCCAAGTCCTGTAGTTTGACAAGGACATCTCTGGTATCCCTTACATAGGAGGGCAGCTGGATGACCAACATTTTAATAAAGCTGTCCACAAATCTGCCCACTCGTTCTAGTGAGCCATTAATTGCTGACACGATGGGCCTTCCAGGTGGATCAGTAAGGGACTTGTGAAGTTTGGGGATCACATAGAAGGTGGGGTTATTGTATTCCCCCACCTTCAGGTAGTCCCGTTCTTTTAGATTAAGTAGGTTAGCCTCAAAAGCCAGAGAGATGGTTCGATTTAATCTGACAACCAGGGGAGGAAATGGGTTTGAGGTCAATTTGCGATATGTGACAACATCACTAAGCTGTCTGAAGACCTCTCGCTCATAGAGGTCACCAGACAGCAGTACCACATTACCCCCCTTGTCACTGCCCTTAATCGTCAGATCACCTGCCATTTCCAGTTCAGCTAGAGCAAGACATTCCTCACTGGATAAGTTGTCTGGGCCATGTTTTTTCCAGTCAATACCTTCTAGGTCTCTCTTAACCACTTCAAGAAAAAGACGTATCCAGTGGTATTTATGTATTGGGGGCATTTTAAGAGATTTAATGTAGATATCACTTGGCCTTCTGGTTTGATCTGTATCTACTGATCCAGAAGGTTCAAGTTGTTCATCCAAGAGTGCCAGGAGGTTATCAAGGGCTAGTTGTTCCTGCTGATCTCCCGGTGTCATTACAACCTGATTAGTCTGGGATGTATCAGTTTTATGTCCTGTATAGAAAAGTTGAAAGACTACTTTACGTAAAAATAGATTAATGTCCTTGTATACAGTGAACTCATCCATTGAGGACACCGGAGAGAAGGACAGGCCCTTACTAAGTAAACTATAGTGTCTTTGTTCAAGTTTCAATTTGGACAGATTTATAACCTTCATATCACAAACAGGAGACACCTCAATTGGGTCACTCACTATTTGGAGCTGCGGGTTCGTGTCTGTCTCTGATTCCTGCCTCTGAGATTTCCTCCTCCTCCTTCTCTTCCTCTTCCTCTGCTTCGTAGATCCAGTCTGCGATCTTCCCTGGGAAAATCCCCTGGTGATGCTAGACTGTGAACAGATGATGTTGATGCACCAGTCTCGGCAGTATCTACAAAGTTCACCGATTTCTGTGCATCACCAGCATCACTATCTGATGAATATTGTCTATTCCGGGAGCGTGTCGTAGATCATTTTTGATTATGTCTACTAAGGCTACGTCCTCTATGAAGAGTAGGATCAAATACTTCACCTTTCTCAAAATCGTCAGGATTCTGTCGAAATTTGTGTTGTTTAGTGTTCATCAGATGTTTTTGTGTCCTATCTATTTCTTTTTTTAGAATTTCATTGTGTTTGTCAAAATCTACTTGACCTTTAAATGGTTCCAAAAGTTCACTACTTTTATCCAGTTCAGTTTTGAGTTCCTCCAGTTGAAGCTTCTCCTCATCAACTATTAGCTGGATAACCGATAAACCATGTTCTAGGCATTTGGCTTTCCATATTTCTACAAATCTCGGTGTATGTAAATGTTCAGCAGGTGTAACGCGTTCGCGTAGACCTCTGGGAATGACACCGAATTTAACATGGGATTCAAGGGAGGAAATGTCCCATTTCCTATTTAAATAATTAATAGTTAATTTTTTATGTTGTTTGAACAGATCCTTAATGGGCTGGTTATCTGCTTTCTCAGTGCATGGTTCCCTAGTGAAGGCAGATTGGATTTCTAGGTCAATATCATCACCCAATTGATAGGCCATACCAGTAAGGTTGAAAAAAATAAAAGACTAAAGAACCAATACAGTGGTGTAAACTCTGCGACTGGTGAATGAGTGGGTTATGGTAGTAAGGTAATTACAGAGCATCAAATGTGAAAAATTCAATTCTTATTAGAAAATATACCTATAGGAGCAGAGGGTCCAGAAAAATGGCCAATATGGCCAAGTGGTACACGGACCAAGGATATAGCCAGGAAAAGAAGGGGAGAGGTCCCAGTGCTCACTATGTATATAAACTCACACTATGCCTGAAAAATAACAGACGCACAGTGTGACGTTTAGATGGCGGACTCACCAAGTCAGGTGCGGTCTCTGTGGCCTATAGATAGATATATAAAGAAAAACCCACCAGGGAGAAACCCTACAAGTGCTATATTTCCCTACCTGTTTCTTTATTGGTTACTTTTTACTGCCAGTGTTCTGATTTATTTTGATTGATTTATCTATCTAATTGCCCACGTTCGTGTCTATATGTCTATCCATGGTGAACATTAACTGTTTGACTCATATTATCTGCCGTTTATTTTGTGTTCTAACCTAACAGGGGGATATACTATATTATCTAGCCCCTGTTGGCTTCTAGCAATGGGCCCCTGTTTACTATGGATGGCATGTGGCAGGAATATGGGTAATGGCTATTATACATACCTATAGGGGTGATATCATTATCTCTGTTTTTTTTCATTTTTTATATATAAAAAAATGTTTTTATTTTGAAATATTTAAATTTATTTTTATAATTTGCTATCTATCCATTGCTGATGGTGATCTCTGTGACTGGTGAATGAACTTTTACTATAACAGTGTTCTAGGGAGTGACATCTAGTGGATTCCCTTTGCAACGCAGCTGGTACCACTTACAGGTTGATTTAAACTTATGTATATAAGGACCTGGTTTATGCCCCTCCCTATCCCTTGATGAAAGCCCCTCCTATGGGCTGAAACATGTCGGATTACATGTTGTAGTAACGTTCCTCCGTTACACACAGCTACGCTGTATGGACGCATGCGCTCTGCACTGAGACTGGACTGAGCTGAGCTGAGTTGAAGCATCACGCTGTGTAGCAGGCTCTCTATATGCGGCTTGAGTGATTGTGGGAGCGGGACTTTTAGCTCTCTGCCCGATCCTGGATGACTGACGCCTGGAAGACTTATACAAGGCACTAATATTCCTCTTATCTAGGAGAATCAGCACCTTTGACCCCCGCACGGGGTGAACATGCCAATTACGGCCGTATTATCTGCTGTGAATGCCTCCTATTGATACAGAGAAGACAAACCCTGCAACACAGGACGAGTGTCTGCTGCTCCCAGGCTGGGTGAGGGGACCTTCGGTCCAAGCAATGTCACTTTATTCAGGCCGCTGTTCATGCTGCTGTTTCATCTAGCCACTTGATGATCACAACTGCCTGTCTTATCCACACTCAGTGGTTTTTTTCTGTCTGCTGCCAATTTGCTGCCCTGCATTGACCTGCGTTTTCTATTTTTGCTTTTTCTGCTTTTTGCTTGCTTCAACCAGTGAATAGATTGATATAATGTGACCTATCCAATTTTCATTCATCATTGCTATTTCATACCAAAATACTCAATTAGAACCGTATTTTTTGCATGGTGTCACTTTTTTATCCCAGTTTCAGCTTTTCATTGCACAGCTATATCTGCATTTTTCATGTTCCTTTGGAACTGGTCTAGCCCTATTGACTGGCCCTATTATACACAGGGCCATTACCTGGACCAATTTTCCAGTTGATTACCCTGCTCTAATGCATGCATGCGTCCGCATTTAAGTAGTTTGTGGTTTTAATATTGATGACGTCATCATATTAATTTTAATTGTCTGTGGGTGCTGGTGTGGGTTTTTTTGAGCATCAGTAATTTGTGTATTGATTTTTCTATTATTATTTAAATAATTTTTTGGTACCATTAAAAGTTATCTGTTTTCATAAGCGGTGTGGTCCACCTGTGGCTTCTTTATCCAAGGGGAGTCCAACTCTCTAGGTTTCTCCCTGGTGGGTTTTTCTTGATGGAACTTGGAGACTGGTCCAGGATTTGAGAATGGTAAATAAAGCTATTATCCCTCTGCCACCATTGGTGTCAGATATAAGCTCAATTTTTACCTCAATACCCCCAGATTCCAGCTGGTATACTGTAGTTGAAATTTCAAACGCTTTTTTTTTTTTTAGTGTTCCAGTGGACCAAGAGTCCCAGAACATGTTTGGTTTCACCTGGGGTACTTCCCAGGAGACGGGCCAGCTTACCTGAACTCGTCTTCCACAAGGCTTTGTGGACAGTCCTGCGGCATATTCCATGGTCCTGAATCAAACACTGACCAATTGGGTGCCTCCACGCGGGTCCACTCTGCTCCAATATGTAGCTGACCTATTGTTGTGCAGTAAAGAGAAGGGCTAATGCGAGGCAGACTCAGGGAACCTTTTGACCCACTTAGCTGCTAAGGGCCACTTGGTGTCCAGGAGAAAGATCCAGTGGTCCAGGCAAGAAGTGGAGTACTTGGGGTGTATAATCCAAAGTAACAAGCGCTTGGTGTCACCATCCCGAGTCACAGCCCTCACTAGCCTAAGCCCACCTAAGGACAAAGCAGCACTACTGTCATTTCTAGGGTCTATAGTCTACATAAGGCAATGGATTCCCGATTGTTCCCATTATGATTCGGTCCTGCGGAAGGCCACATTGATCACTGCCCCAAAGCTAGTGGAATGGTCAGAGGACATGCTCAACGCTTTTAGGGGTTTGATTAAGTCTCTACAGCAGGCACCTGCACTGGGTCTAATAGATCACAGTAAGGATTTTTCCCTGTACTGTGTAGTAACGGGTAGAACATATGCAGTGGTTCTGGCCCAAGAACATGGCACAAGCCAGAGGCCAGTCTCCTACGTCTCAAAAGTCCTTCCAGTACAGGTACAGGGCATGCCGGGCTGCCTGCAGTCTCTGGCAGCCTCGGCTATGGCAGTAAAAGATGCATCTAAACTGGTGTTAGGACACCCTATGACTCTGTATACCACTCACGCTGTCATACATCTGCTTCAAAACATGACAACTCAACACATGTCAGCACAGAGATCTAGCGGCTATGAGGTTATACTTTTCAATATACAGAATTTAACTATTAAAAGTTGCTCTGATACATCACCACAGGTCCGCTACTTACATTCTCTGTTGCGGCTTACTGATGACAGTATACAAACAGCACATAATTTTGGTGAACTCCTTTTGGAAACCACACTTCCTTGCCCTGATCTCGGTGATCTCCCTAACAAGGATTATGAACATGTTTTTGTGGATGGCAGCTGTTCACGACCTGATGACAAAACTTACCAGACAGGTTATGCAGTAGTACAGCTCCCTGATTTTGTTTTGGACGCACATCCAGTGCAAGCTTCCTCTGCACAGGCAGCTGAACTAATTGCTTTAATTCGTGAATGCCAACTTTTCAAGGACAGGTCAGTTAATATTTACACAGATAGTAGATATGCTTTTGGGGTGGCACACGCACAAGCCACCCCAACAGACATAGCGTCATGGGCACAAACAGGGTTGACCAAAGACCACACAGGCCTTTGGACAACCAAGGAGGGAATTATAGGGATACCTGCAGCAGCGGCACCCTTGCTTTTGTCATACCTACATGGTCCAGGCCATATCGGATCAAAACCAATGCTTTTACAGTACAAACAAACATTTCACACAGCAGGCATAACTAAATTAGCAGAAACTCTGGTCCAATCATGTTTGACTTGTGCACAAAACAATGTCCAAGGTAAAAGACAAGGCCTTCATGGCCACTTACCGCCCCCTAGCGGGCCACTTTCAGACCTACAGATTGATTTTACACACATGCCCAGACAGAAAGGTAATTTGAAATATCTTTTAGTGATAGTGGATAAATTCTCTGGGTGGGTGGAAGCAGTACCCACAATGGGAGAGACAGCCAAAATCACAGCTAGGGTATTAGTTAACCAATGGATATGCAGGTTTGGAATCCCTACCACAATATGGTCGGATCAAGGCCCCACTTTTACCTCAGCTTTGACAAAAGAAGTTGCAAAATTACTGGGAATACAGTGGAAACTCCACATTCCCTACCATTCGCAGAGTGCAGGAATAGTAGAAAGAATGAATAGGACTATTAAAGACAAACTTAAAAAGGCAACAGAAGGTACTCTAACTAATTGGCTGGACTTCTTGCCAGCTGTCCTATTCCAAATAAGGAGCACCCCCCATTCTAGAACAGGTTATTCCCCTTATGAGGTATTAATGGGGCGACCAATAGCTAAGGTGAAATGGGGAACAGGTGAACCTGATATTTATTCTTTACAGGAAGAGCACGTGCAACATCTGGTAAGTAGCCTTAGCGAAGTCTATGACCATGTGGCTGTCACGTTTCCTCCTCTTCCAACAGATCCGACACACGGATTCATCCCGGAAGATCAGGTGCTGATCAAACAGCTGGCTGTCCGGAAGCACATAGGACCGGTCTACATAGGACCATATGAAGTAGAGAAGACGTCAAGAACTGCAATCCTCACTTCCTACAACCATCAATGGATCCATGCATCAAGAATAAAGAAGGCTCCAACGAAGCCCCAGACCCCGGGTCCACCCCCTTCGGCGACCCAGGAGCCAACATTGAACCCCCAGGACTCAACCCCACTGCCCCAATAGAGACTGAAAATTTGAAAGAAGGAGTTTCCTCAGGCAAACTTTTCTTATACTCATTTTTGGTTTCAATATTGATTTTTTCCTTAATCATTATAGGATATTATTGGTCAGAGTCATGCAAAGTAAGCATGGTTATTCAGTCATATTAGACCAAAACGAGAAACTGATGAAAGCTTTTCTGACAAAATGTTGTTGCTAAAATTTAAGTATGCTTATGCCAAGAGATCAGGATATGACAAATGCTGGATATGTAGCAAGCTCCACCCTGGGTCCACTAGAATTCCCTTAATGGCTGTACCGTTGAACTTCACTCCTCTCCTGAAGGGTACACCACCTATACACCTCACGAATGTCACTAGAGAGTTCCCAAATACCACCCTTATCTTCCAGACCATAGGTAGAAGTTACGCCCCAGATTGGTGTTTTAAATTAGGGAACTCCACCAGGGGGGGCCCAAGCCTGTCAACACACTATACTTAACTTTTCAACCACATCTACAAATATCCTAGACTCAAACATCTTTTTCTATCACACACCAGATCCTGGAATTAACTCCATCTTACTGACATTCCTGAATACCAGTTCCACCTCTAAATTAGGACAACTACTGTCAATTATATCATTTTCCAGCATGTCCCATAAGGTAAGGAAAGTCTTTCAGAAACTACCTTTAGCTCTTGGTAACAACACATATGTATGTTGCAAAGAGGGGTGTTACCCCTGGATCCCTTTAGAATCCCAGGGATGGTGTTATCTAGCGGCCCTAGTCCCTGTAATGGGAATACTGGGAGACAAGGGGGGAGGACACATTCTAGAAGCTAGCCTTCACCCTAGGTATCCCCTTAAACATTGTATCAAAAGAGAGTTATTCCTCAAAGAGGATATGGTCTGGGCCTGGTTCCCTTCCAGTACAGGTTGGGGAATAGATTTAATGAAAAGGCTCAATAATTACATGGGTATTATTGATGAGGTAATGGAAAAGAATTCTGATGATATTACCAAATTAAATATAGAAACTAGAGCAATCAGGAAACAATCAGAACTCCATGACCTTGCCATTGAAAGTATGAGTGCTGCACTCACAGGCCTATGTGAGGTTACAGAGGACTATGAGTGCTGCACTTGGGTCCACAAAACATCTATTGAGGAGCCCGATTACTATGATGTAATTTCCCAACATAGGAAAGAGGTAAATAAATTACAACAAGAAGCAAGGGACATTGCTAAGACATGGAGCCCTTTTGGAGAAGGAGGTTTTGGCCTCAATGGAATTTCTTCCTGGTTGAAAGATATCGTAATGACCATCGTAATGATACTGGTTTTTATCCTTGTTTTGTATTTAGTTTTTAAATTAGTGGTTTGTGCACTTGGGAAAATAACTAGCTTAAGAGCAAAAAGAAGAGACCCTGCACTTGGAATGTCAATGATTGCCCTAAAGCAAAGATGGTATATTAGTGATTGATCAATACATACATTCTGTATGCATGATCAAAGGAGGGATTGTAAGGTTATCCCTAGTGTATTTCACCTTTAGAGTTATTCTTTAAGACTTGTTATTTCACCTTTAGAGTTATTCTTTAAGACTTGTTATTGTAGAAAGGTATATAGAATGTTTTTCTTGCTATATGTCACTTACACAGTTGAGTCAGAATGACAGGATATGTATGCTGTGTGGTTAGGCTACTTCCTTAAAGAAGTGTCCCATGTTTCAGGATCTGGCTCAACGGCCGGATTTTGCGGTGAGTTCTATTTAGATAAACTTGCCTTCTGCCATCTCTGGGCAGTTTAGCTTTGTGTAACCTGTTAATATGCAATTTGTATAATAAAGGAACTGTTCCTTGGTGGGTTTAACCAGGGGCAGTTCCCCTCGTCTTGGATTGTACAAAATAAGCTTGTATGCAATAAACCAGTGTAATTGGGATTCACCATATTCTGTGTGTGTCTTAAATTACCCGATCGATCAGAGAGACTCCATACACCCAGGTCCAGCCTAGGCTCTTGAGGTTAGAAGCAGTTTACAGCGGATTTTAACACACATCTTCTGGTCTACCCCAATGCTCCAGTCATTCTGGAAACAAAAAAAAAAAAGAAAACGTACTCTTAAAAAAAAAAAAAAGCCAAGGCCCTCAACTTTATAGAATATAATAGTATAAAAGTATAGTTTGTAAGCTTTTTTTTCTGCAATACCACACTTTTGTCTTAAACATTTATTAATATGTCAAAAAAGGTGGGCAGAAATCAGCATATAATTAAACATACAAAAAGGCACCATCATCCCTGAAATAATAAATGAATAATAGAATAGGATATGGGATTTTTAGGGTGCTAGAGTATAGACACACACAACAGGGTTGTATATACCGTATATACTCGAGTATAAGCCGACCCGAGTATAAGCTGAGGTACCTAATGTTGCCACAAAAAACTGGGAAAACGTACTGACTCGAGTATAAGCTGAGGGTCAACAATGCCTTACTGTTCCCATCCTTACTGTTCCCATCCTTACTGTTCCTATCCTCACTGTTTCCTATCCTCACTGTTTCCTATCCTCACTGTTCCTATCCTCACTGTTCCTATCCTCACTGTTCCCTAGCTCACTGTTCCCTAGCTCACTGTTTCCTATCCTCACTGTTCCTATCCTCACTGTTTAAATTTTACATTGGAAATAGTACCTGAAAAAAAGTTGCGACTGCGGCGTCCATCGTTCAAATCCCGCGGTCTCTTCCTGGTTCCTCCCGTGATAGGCGATTCTCATCAGACACTCTCCGCCTATCACGAACGTTCTCTCATCCTCAGTTTCCCGGCAGACACTGTGTTGGGTGTTCCGCCAATCACAGACGTCTGCTGGGAAACTGAGGATGAGAGAACGTTCGTGATAGGTGGAGAGTGTCTGATGAGAATCGCCTATCACGGAAGGGACCAGGAAGAGACCGTGGGATTTGAACGATGGACGCCGCAGCCACAACTTTTTTTCAGGTACTATTTCCAATGTAAAATTTTGCTGACTCGAGTATAAGCCGAGGGGGGGACTTTCAGCCCCCAAAAAAAGGGCTGAAAATCTCAGCTTATACTCGAGTATATATGGTAACAAGTAGAAAGATATTTATTACATACAATAATTAAAAAACTGACAAATACATATCATAAAACCGTTGCAGGTATACACCTACTACCTAGTGCATGACAGTAACAGAATGTATTTCAGTTGAGTGTAACGTCCATTTGGTCAACAGTTTCGCCTGTAAGGCTTCGTCAGGACTGGACGCAGATAAAGATCTCTTTAAAGACTTTTGTATACAAGTTCCAACTTAAGGTGTAAAAGGAAAGAAAAACTAATTACCACATAAAATATTACAAATGAAACATTACAACATAGCCTGACTAGCCACACATATCTATCTCCCTACTGGAGGCAGGCAAGCAAGGATTCATTCACACAGGGGCTCAATCAATTATTCCATACCTCAATGAAGCATGTGAATTTGCAATGGTGGAAACAAATCCCACCAAGCACGCACGCAATCTCCCCAGTTCGGCTCTACCCCAGGTGGCCACACTTCCCGTAAGGAGGGGAAAAGTAGACTAGTATACTAAACAAGTTGTCCTTTAACATGCCTGTAATTGATATATACAATGATTAGAAAACAGACATTGATAAAACAGGGGAAACACGCGCAGATCCAGGGCAGGCATAATATAGGAGCTGCACTCACCTGTATATTGTTACAAATATTCAAGCAAAGTAGGAGCTCATTTGGATCAAGAACCAAAGTGGCACATTCACATCAAGTCAATTTCCCAGTCAGACTGACCTATATAAGTATTATGCAAAAAGACACTGCTTAGAAAACTTATTAATAAATTGATTGATCTAAGAAATAATATCAAAACAAAAGCATTCTCTCACCTAAAAAAAGGGGGGAAGAGAGAAATACCCCAAACATCCCAGATCTGGAACAGCACCCTTCCTGGAGCTAATGAAGACTCCCCACCAGGGGGGCCAAGCTAGGGTGATAATGGATAAATTCAAAAATTCAAAAAGTCTCTATGAATGTACGTGATCCACCTATATATGTAGAGAGCATAAAGATACTAGTTATTGCAACAATATATCTAGTGGATAATCTTACCCTTAGAAAGCAAGATAGATTACCTCTTCCAGTTCAGATCCAAACATGAGCTCCAAAAGAGATCCTAAAATGGCGGACACCATGTGGGCTTTAAATACCCCTCTCCTCGAGGTGCCGAAACGTAGCGTGTGACGTCACACCCTTCCGACGCATCACGGACACACAGAAGGATGGGCCCAAATGCATGGACTAACTGGCCAAAGGACAGGACATGAGATCACTTCCTGTATGATCCTGCTAAGGCGCAGATGACCTTCCGTGCGGACACCAGAAAAACCAGGAAGTCCAACACATGCACAGATGTAAAAAGCAAAGTTCACACAGAAGTCCATGGTGGCCACGCAATATGGGTCCATCTGATTGGGCAGACACCGGGCCAGTATGCAAGAAACAAACCGGTCCAGTGGGCACCCTTGGGCGTCCGTACAGGAAAAATGTGTGGGCACCGGGAAAGGAGACGCCGCGAGAAAAGGGAGTGTGCCCGCCCCAGGGAGGGAAAAGCCCATCCACCAAAGTGATGATGAAATGCAAAGCCATCTGGATGAACCACATCACCCACTCACATATCGACAAGGGAACACATACAAATCAGGTCAGGACACAAAAGTCTAAACAGTGCAAATGAATTACACTCCATTACGTTACAACAATATATCATGAATGACAGATATTCACATACTAAATAACATTAGATACATAAACCTCTCATATGTAAGAGGTAATGAATGGCATAAATGGTCCGGAGCATCTCCCAACTGACGTGCTCCACGGCAATGTTGTTCATCCAGGTGGCTTTGCATTTCATCATCACTTTGGTGGATGGGCTTTTCCCTCCCTGGGGCGCGCGCGCTCCCATTTCTCGCGGCGTTTCCTTTCCCGGTGCCCACAAGTTTTTCCTGTACAGACGCCCAAGGGTGCCCACTGGACTGGTTTGTTTCTTGCATACCGGCCCGGTGTCTGCCCAATCCGATGGACCCATATTGCGTGGCCACCATGGACTTCTGCGTGAACTTTTCTTTTTACATCTGTGCATGTGTTGGACTTCCTGTTTTTTCTGGTGTCCGCACGAAAGGTCATCTGCACCTTAGCAGGATCATACAGGAAGTGATCTCACTTCCTGTCCTTTGGCCAGTTAGTTCACGCATTTGGGCCCCTCCTGCTATGTCCATTTTGGGATCTCTTTTGGAGCTCATGTTTGGATCTGAACTGGAAGAGGTAATCTATCTTGCTTTCTAAGGGTAAGATTATCCACTAGATCTATTGTTGCAATAACTAGTATCTTTATGCGCTCTACATATACAGGTGGATCACCTACATTCATAGAGACTTTTTTAATTTTGGAATTTACCCATTATCACCCTAGCTTGGCCCCCCTGGTGAGGAGTCTTCATTAGCTCCAGGAAGGGTGCTGTTCCAGATCTGGGATGTTTGGGGTATTTCTCTCTTCCCCCCTTTTTTTAGGTGAGAGAATGCTTTTGTTTTGATATTATTTCTTAGATCAATCAATTTATTAATAAGTTTTCTAAGCAGTGTCTTTTTGAATAATGCTTATATAGGTCAGTCTGACTGGGAAATTGACTTGATGTGAATGTGCCACTTTGGTTCTTTATCCAAATGAGCTCCTACTTTGTTTAAATATTTGTAACAATATACAGGTGAGTGCAGCTCCTGAGTTATGCCTGCCCTGGATCTGCGTGTGTTTCCCCTGTTTTATCAATGTCTGTTTCCTAATCATTGTATATATTAATTACAGGCATGTTAAAGGACAACTTGTTTAGTATACTAGTCTACTTTTCCCCTCCTTACGGGAAGTGTGGCCACCTGGGGTAGAGCCAAACCGGGGAGGTTGCGTGCGTGCTTGGAGGGATTTGTTTCCACCATTGCAAATTCACATGCTTCATTAAGGTATGGAATAATTGATTGAGCCCCTGTGTGAATGAATCCTTGCTTGCCTGCCTCCGGTAGGGAGATAGATATGTGTGGCTAGTCAGGCTATGTTGTAATGTTTCATTTGTAATATTTTATATGGTACCGTATATACTTGAGTATAAGCCGAGTTTTTCAGCACATTTTTTTGTGCTGAAAATGCCCCCCTTTGGCTTATACTCGAGTCACCTTTTTGCGCCTGATCTCCCGAAATTTGAGGACCCGGTACCGGATTTGTTTTTGTCATATAGAAGCTGTGGTTTTCACTCACCTGTAATCAGTATTGTTGGCTGTTTCCTGCCATGGTATGATGTATCCACCTCTAACATGGAGATTTATGTATTCCAGTGGAGCTGGCAAATTCACCCATGCGCCTCGTGCTCTAACTTCTGCACCCTATGATGGAAAATACTTATGTTAAAAAAGAAAGCCAAAGGAGCAAAAATTAAACCTCATTTCTAAATTATAAAAAGTAATACAATTTTCTACTCTCATTTCACAAGATGCATATTGACAAATAATATGTCAAAATCTGGTAAAATCAATAAAGTTTTATGCATTAAAAATATCTGAAATGTCTGTGTTGCCCATGTTAAGTAATAAAAAAAAACAATTCCTTTTTGACATATAATGCAACATCATGTGATACACCATGCAGATATAGCTTTAATATTAATATACCGTATATAATGTAATTTCTTTGGTGAATTTGGGGACCCGGTACTGGCTGGTCGCAGGTCCTCTGGACCTGAAACTTGGCACACATATAGCCCCATTTCTCCTCTACAAGTGTGCAAAGGTTTTTGTCTGGAGGACCTACGGTCGGGGAGCACAGATTTTTACAATTCGGGCACCCCTTCCATAGACTCCCATGTTAAACATCAGTCTAGTCATGGACACAGTGAGGCATGGGCACAGTGAGGCATGGGCACAGTGAGGCATGGCCACAGTGAGGCATGCATATGGACACAGTGAGGCAAAGTGAGGCACAGTGAGGCATGCAGATGGACACCCTAGGCTTATACACGAGTCAATACATTTTCCCAGTTTTTTGTGGTAAAATTAGGTGCCTCTGCTTATATTCAGGTCGGCTTATACTCGAGTATATACAGTAATTTGTTTTTCTTTCCTTTTAAACCTTAAGTTGGAACTTGTATACAAAATTAATTAAAGAGATCTTTATCTGCGTCCAGTCCTGACGAAGCCTTACAGGGGAAACTGTTGACCAAATGGACGTTACACTCAACTTAAATACATTCTGTTACTGTCATGCACTAGGTAGTAGGTGTATACCTGCGACGGTTTTATGATATGTATTTGTCAGTTTTTTAATTATTGTATGTAATAAATATCTTTCTACTTTTTATATAAAACCTTGTTGTGTGTGTCTATACTCTAGCACCATAAAAATCCCATATCCTGTTCTATTATTCACTTATTAATATGTCATAACAGACTGCAGAAAAATTCTTCAAGACCACAACTCCACATTCCTCAAACCCCCTTCCATCCCTGTAATATTGAATTATTCCCAAACTATAAAAAATATAGATTTCAGGTTTGTGTAAAATTTGTGTCAGGACAATATGTGAGTATGTGAATAGGCATCAAATACAAAGAGACAAAGTTTATCTTGCAATAAAAGTTAGGGTGTATTATCTGAGAGACAACAGCAGCAAATATTGTTCATTGGCTAGACAGTATGTAAGCTGTTTGGTTTGGTTGCAATATAAGTGGAAGTGATGAGCCAGGTCTTTTCTTGCTAACATTTTTTTTAAGTAATATCTAAGAGACAATAGGCAAAAATATTATGTACTGGTTGGACACTGGGTAAGCAGGTTGGTAGGGCCACATTGAAAGAGGAAGTGATTAGGCAGGTTTTTCTTGACTCCATATTGCCTGTTTGTTAGGCTATAATGAGATTAGCAGTAGAGGGAGAGAAAAAAGATAAGGGTGCATTCACAGCAGTTTCAGACAGCTAGTTGCTCTGTGCCAGGTAGTAAGAAGAAAGGGAGGCTTTGTCAGCTACTAAACTATCTCCAGCATGTGTTGTGGCTGTATAGCATGGATAGTCTGAAAAGAAAAGACACATGTGCCCCACCTCTAAATGGTGCAGCCCAACCATAGCTCAATCCTACTCACCTTGCATAAAGCCTAGTACACAATATGTTTTTTTTTTTTTTCATTCAACCCAGCAGGCTGAATGAAAAAAAAAACTGACAGATCGCTTTACTAACGCAAGCGATTTTAGTACAGTGATCTCCCTTGCTGTGATATTGTGTTCTGACAGGGCGACCGCCCCCTTGCAAGAGCACAGTGGTCAGTGCTGGCAGCCATTGTCTACCAGCACTGGTCAGATGCCGATCAGATGCTGGTTTCCAGCATGCCTGTTCAACAGAACCGGTCGTGGGACCAGCTTCTGCCACACAGGGAACTGTACACATGAACCAAAAGTCATGCGGTTCCTGATAAATCAACCATTTTCTGTTGATTTTTGCCCCGTGTGTCCAAGGCAATGTGGTTACAGTGAATTTTGCATAGCCAAAAGCACTATAAATTCACTGGGACCTCAAACCTCAAATGCGCAGGATTCTCCTCGAACCTATGGTAGCAATTGAAATTCATTCATTATCACTAGTTGAATATAAAGGGAAATATGCCTGCAAAAATAAACAAAAACAATTGCAGTCAATGCTACTAAAGCTGCCCATATACTAGAATATGTTTGTTCAAAAACTTTAATTTCAGGATTCAGAACACTTGTGCACTTGGCAAATTGTTAGTGGGGTCAATCAATGTCCGTTTTTGACTGCAGTGATGAGAATATTTGTAGAAGCAGGCACAAACAACTTTATTTTTTATTATTTTTCTAACAATACACATTTATACATACATTACATACATTTTGTCCAGATACATAATCTTTCTTCTAACATTCAATCCCTAAAAACAACTTTCTAACAGTAAATGTGTTTTTTGTTTAAGTGAATTTATTTTATTTCAAAATAATGTTTAAAGCAAATAAAATTTGAAGTACTTTCAAATGACATTCATTAAAAGAGAAGTTTGGGAATTACCTTAAGGCACACATGCATACCAATTTAATTGAGTATAGTCATTACAAGCATGTTATGCCTTCACTTGTGCACACAATTCACTGCTGCCAAAATAGGACTGGGAGGGAAACAAGGAGCATTAAATTAAGTATACTATACATATAAAATGCCATTTTAGAAGATCCAATGAGTTAAATACTGGTAATGAATTGGATGTGTACTGTACAATAGATTCCTAATTTATATTTGGTACAATTTATGCACAGTAGATCCGTTCCACTGCTTTTAAAGGCAGCTCACCTTCTCATCATCAGGTAATGTAATCTATGAATAAAAAGGTGGCAGTTTTATTAGGTAAATTAGTGCAAGTGCTAAGATGAGCATACAAAGTTCAAAAGTAACCCCAACCCAATGCCAAATCATTACATTAATTTTTCAGTAGAAATAGATTAGTGGAAGGGCATTTCATGTTGGTTAATATTAATAAGAAAAACTTTAATTTGTATATTATATTATTATATTATATTAGATCTTGCCATATGAAAATATGTTCCCCAAAAATTAATGTTTTTTAGTAATTATACATAAGCTGAGGAAGCCCTGTCAGTTATAATTGTTCCCTTCCCTGTGGCCAAAAGGGAACAAACATTTTTTGATAATCTTGGAAATGTCACATTTGAACCAAAATGGCAAAATTTGGTCCTAACTGTGTATAACGATATCTATGGAATGGCAAGTTTGCACTGTAACAGATTTGGCCATCACTAATGGGGCCTACACATTCTATGATAATTGGAGGGAAAATACTGTACTTGGAACAATCATAAGATTTTAATATAGTGTGTACACGAAATTTCCAGAGCCAATGGATCCCTTCCAAAAGAAAACTACTGAAGGAGCAAACTGTACAATTTTTCTCGTTACTAAACAGAACTTATGATTTTCATGAAATGTGTACTGGTTTCGTACAATAAAACATTGCATAAGAAATATTGCGGATGATCGCAAAAAAATAAATAAATACAACCCAGAAGAACATGCAGCCATTTGTAACCACAAAGTAAATATCATAGGCATTATAATAATAATGTATACAAATATGTACAGTAGTAGCTAACTGACTAGCATTACTTTTTGATTGGAACACAGTTATACCATTATAAAACATACATTGTATGTAAAGGTTAATATGATACCAATGACTTGACTGTAATACTGACTGCTATGAAATAATAATGAAATATTTTGCTTAGCTAAAATAAAGTAAATGTTTTAAGTGAAGATGCCAAAAAATATTCACTGCAAAACACTGAGAGGACTTTTGACCTAATGGTGTCTATTGTGAACTAATCTTTAAATCATGACGGAATGAATCCCTCTGGCAACATAACTGCCTCAATTCAAAACCTGTTCCTTTCACGCTCTGTTTAAACTGAATCACTGTGTCAGAGATTAAAGATGTTCATAACAAGGTAGGAGATCAGAGGTTCTTAAACCTTTACCTCTTTGATTTGGTAGGCTGGGGCTTCCATCAGTGAGACAGGACACACCACTGTCACAGAAAACAGGAAGGAAATCAAACCATCCAAAAGAGATTACACATACTTTACTAGAGCAGAAAATAAACTGTCAAATTCAAGACACTTCTTTCTGTTTAGTAGAGGAATCATTGCACTGCATTGTACGGTATCTTCCTTTTCAAATAGCTTAATGTTAGAAGCCTTAGAAGGATATTGATCTCTCATTGTTTTGCATGCTTTGTTGTTTCTTATATGTGACAAGAACAAACAAAATTGGTTTAGATCTTATTGACTTTCAAAGTTGGTTACCTAGTTGTTTTCAGAGTAAAGTAACTTTAAATTCATATGCACTTTCTTTTTATCTTATTTTTCTTAGATAAAACACTCAGTGAACAAACCCACAAACTGCTTAAGCATACAGTATACTGCAAATCATCTAGACAAAATATTTGATGAAGGACAATTGTATGCAAAACATATAACATCTTATGCACCATCAAAATAGTAAGCAAGGATTAGTAATCTGACAATTGTGGAAAAAATCCCAAAAGGGATGGTGTGTCCAAGAGCATAGACGAATTTACATGAACTCATGCAAGATACTTAATATTGCTCTAAAGTGGACCTTTCATGAAAATGGAAGGTGAGATTTACTTACAGTACCCCAAAATACTGTCTACAAACCACATGTCCCAGTTTTTTTGAGCTGGAAGACTATAAGCAAAGAAGGTGGGACCCGTGTCCCTGCATTGATCTCAAGAAACAAAACAATGGTAAGTAAAAATAATCGTATTTCCTTTTTTTTCTAAAGTTACATTTTTGTTGTTTACTTCAGCAAGACAAGGAATGTTACAAAAAAAAAGGGAACAATGATACATTAATCAGAGGTGTAGCCTTTATCACTGTATAATCAGAAAATAATGAGTCACAGCATACGATAGGGGGGAGGAACCCCTTTAATGTAAATACCTGTTATAACCGTATGCTGTGTAGAGAAAAAAATTCAATACCTCTCAACCAAGATCTTGCTTATGTACATAGTATTTTCCAGGTTAGACCTTAAAATGTATTAAAAATAACGGAAAAGCTCAACAGATAACACAAGTCGGTAACACCACAATAGTGTCCCGAATTTCTATCAAAATATTACAATCAACTGGCACACATCAATTAGCATGTTCTACATTATATAAATAAACATTAGGAGAGAGAGAGAGAATGTAAGAGCGAGAGAGAAAAAAAAAGAGGGGGAGGGGGAATAAGGGATGTAGGCAAAGCCATGATTAGGTACATCAAGTCATTAACACAGCTGGGGCACCAGAGGGCAAGCCACCCCCTCCTGGCCTACACACATCTGTCCCGCATCACTGCTGACACTCACTGTCCAGTGGAATCAACTAGGTAAGCAATGGGAGCACATAGGTGTTGTAGTCACTGGAATATCGAAAATCGTGCTAGTAATCCCATGTTTTATGGTGTTGCTCTTCTTTCCATCTCATGGCTGCCATTAAACTTTCCATTTCGGCAATTTTGTTCACCACAGTGATCCACTGGCCCACTGTCGGGGGGTCTGAGCTTTTCCATTTTGGGGATCCAGATTTTTGCTGCATTCAGTAGGTGTATCAAGAGAGATCTCTTGTATCGACGCTGTGAGAGCGGAGTTAAATGAAATAGGCACACTTCCGGTCTGTCCTCCAAGCGTATATCAGTCAACCTGAAGGCTAAATTACAAATCGAGTCCCAGAAGGGGCAGATACAAGGGCATGTCCAGAAAATGTGTAGCATGGTGCCCCTTATCCTGTTGACAATGCCAAAAGATCGGTAAAATTGTGGGGTAGATTCTGTGCAAAAGGGTAGGCCCTGTACCATCGCATCAACACTTTATAGCCCGATTCCTGAAGTCTACTAGCTAAAGAGTCGCAAGGGGAAAAATACAGAATACGTTCACGTCGTTTATCAGTGAATGTCAGCGTCAAGTCCCTTTCTCCTTTTTGTAGAAAGGGTGGCACAAGGACTTTCTGAGGGTTTGGATTGGATAGAGTAAGTTTTGGAGACAGCATGGCGTAAAGTGGAGGAGTCTAGACAGTATTCTTCAAAATCAGTGATTGGGCCCCTTGGGACTCCTCCACCCAAGGTGGATGTCAGATAATAGCAAATCTGCACAGCCCTCCAGTGGTCTAAAGGGGGTGACACCATCTTTCTGATGTCTTCTATAGTGCTCCAATGCATACCCGAGTGAAATGGTAGACAGTAAATTGGTTGGTTTGAAGAAAAGCTTTTAACTTAGGATCTGTCAGGCCTGGGGAAAAATCTAGGGTCCCTATAACTGGGAATAGAGGAGTAAAAGCGGAATAGGGGGATCTAGAGAGACATCCAGTCTTATTTAGAATTAGAAGCGTGGTTCCTATTATGGGGTGGGATTTGAAGTTTGTGGGAATCTGTGCCTTTTGCCAAGGGAAGGTTTGCAGCGGCACCAGGGATACATCCTGTTCCAGCCCTACCCAGTCCTTCTCCTGGAAATGTTTGATCCAGTCAAGAGTTCTTGTCAGATGGACAGCATAATAATATTTAGTTGGGTCTGGAAATCCAATGCCACCATGTACCTTCAGGAGGGCTAAGAGGCAATAGGAAATGTTCTTAATTTTAGTACCCCACAGAAAGTGTAGATATTCCCCCTTTACTGCTTGGAAAAAAGAGCGTGGGAGCAGAACCGGAAGTGTCTGCAGAAGATATAACAGTCTCAGAAGAACAGTCATCTTTAAGATGCTATTCTGCCCAAACCAGGTAAAAGAAAGTTGGTGCCAACGCTTCAGCTCACCCTTAGTCCTCACCAACCAAGGTAGGAAGTTTTCTTTAAAAATGTTGGGTAATGACAGGGTAAGGTAAATACCCAGGTACTTGAGCTTATTGTTGGCCCACGTAAATAGGAAGTTATGTCTTATGTTCTGAAGCCTGTGAGGGGTAGATTCACATTCATCACCTCCGACTTTTGTATATTTATTTTCTAATTAGAGAGGGTTGTATATGTCTTAAGGGATTTCAGCAGGTTTGGGATACTAAGTCTAGGATTAGTGACAAAAAACAATTAATCATCAGCATAAGCCAAAACTTTATGCTAGACACTCCCACTCTGTATGCCCCTTATGTCCGCATTGACCCTGATATGGCTAAGTAAAGGTTCTAGAACCAAAACAAAGATCAGAGGCGAAAGGGGGCACCCCTGCCAGGTTCCATTGCTCAAACTAAAGGTAGAGGAAACCGTTTCAATGGTTCTCACTGCTGCTGTCAGACAAGAATATATGGCATTGATACATTTGCACATATTGGGACCCAAGCCTACATATCGAAGCGCCCATCGCATGAAAAGCCAGTTGACTCGGTCGAAGGCCTTCTCTGCATCCGCCAAAATCAACAGCAACCGTGAAGCCCCCAATTTGATGTGAATCAAATTAAGAACACGGCAAGTGTAGTTTCTGGCCTCTCTATTTGGAATGAAGCCTACTTGGTCACAATTAGGGATGAGCCGAACACCCCCGGGTTCGGTTCGCACCAGAACCCGAGGAACGGACCGAAAGTTCGCACGAACGTTAGAACCCTATTAAATACATTGGATGCGAACGTTCAAAATCTAAAGTGCTAATTATAACGACTAATATGCATGTTATTGTCCTAAAAAGGGTTTGGGAACCCGGGTTTTGCACCAGGGGACATGTATCAATGCAAAACAAAGTTTTAAAAACTGCCGTTTTTCGGTAGCAGTCATTTTAATGATGCATAAAGTGAAAAAAAAAGTGAAATATTCCTTTAAATATCGTACCTGGGGGGTGTCTAAAGTATGCCTGTGAAGTGGCACGTGTTTCTCGTGTTTAGAACTGTCCCTGCACAAAATTAAATTTTCTAAAGGAAAAAAAGCCATTTAAAACTGCTTGCGGCTTTAATTTAATGTCTGGTCCCGGTAATATGGATGAAAATCTTTGAGAAAAATGACATAGCTACCCCATCACCCCCCCTACCCCAGCCCATTACCAGCCCCTTTGGGTCTTGTATGGATATTAAGGGGAACCCCGCACACAAAATAAAAAAGGCCCTATATACTCTGAACAGCAGTATACAGGCGGTGCAAACAAGACAGGGACTGTAGGTTTGTTCTTAAGTAGAATCTGTTTGTAATTTTCAACAGGTACATTGTTTAAGTGTAGCTCCAGCCAAAAAAAAATTTTTTAAGCTTTTTGGAAAACATTGGGAAGGGTTATCACCCCTGTAACATTTGTTTTGCTGTCTGTGCCCCTGTTCAGAACATTTCACCTCACTTTCCATCCCAATGACGACTGTTTTTGAAAAGTGGGGTTTTTATTGAAACAAGGATTGGTGATAAAGCATCAGTAGAGAGGAGACACCTTTTTCCCATATTAACTCTTAAGCCCTGTACACACGATCGGATTTCCTATGGTTTTTAAACCGATGGATTTTTCCATCGGAAAACCGATGAAGCTGACTTCCATCAGTCTTGCCTACACACCATCAGTCAAAAAACTGACCGTTCCAAACGCGGTGGCGTAAAACACTCCGATGAGCCGAGAAAAATCAAGTTCAATGCTTCTGAGCATGCGTCGACTTGATTCTGAGCATGCGTAGGTTTTTTATCCGATGGAGTTCCCCACAGACGATAGTAATTTGCTATCGTTTTTTTTAAATTTAAAACATGTTCTATTTTTAAACACTGATGGAAAAAAGACCGATGGGGCCCATACACGATCGGTTTGTTCGATGAAAAAAGTCCATCGGAGTGTTTTCATCGGTAAAACCTATCGTGTGTACACGGCTTTACAGGAGAGAATTTCCCTTCCTAGGGGTAGATTTCCTCTCACTTTCTGTTGTCTCCTTCCGTTTGCAAGTAGGAGTCGTTTGTAAGTTGGATGTTTGAAAGTAGGGGCCTGCCGTATACTTTGCAGAAATTTGCCCCTTAGGTGTTGGTGTTGCCACAACACTGTAAGCCCTCACAGTTACTCTTGGTGGGCGCTGGAATGCCCTGCTGTGAACTATTATATCAGGAATTGTATTTACATGCCATTGTTGAACAGTGGTAGGAAAAATTGGGCCTTTGGTGGTGGTGCTGGTGCCACAACACTGTAAGCCCTCACAGTTACTCTTGTTGGGTGCATGAATGGGCCCTGCTGTGAATTACTAGATCAAGAATTGTAATTGCATGCCCCTGTTGAACAGGGGCTGAAAAATTGGGCCTATGGTGGTGGTGGTGGTGTTGCCACAACACTGTAAGGCCTCACAGTTACTCTTGGTGGGCGCAGGAATGGGTCCTGCTGTGAATTATTAGATCAAGAATTGTAATTACATGCCCCTGTTGAACAGGGGCAGAAAAATTGGGCCTTAGGCACTGGTGCCACAACACTGCAACCCCTCACAGATACTGTACTTGGAGCACAGCAATGAGCCCTGTTGCAAAGTATTGCATCAAAAATTGTAATTACACACCCCTGTTAAACAGGGACTGAAAAATTGGGCCTTAGGCACTGGTGCTGGTGCCATGACACTGCAACCTCTCCCATATACTCTAGTTGGAGTGCAGAAATGAGCCCTGCTGCAAAGCATTGCATAAAAATTTTTAATTACATGCCCCTGTTTAACAGGGGCTGAAAAATTGGGCCTTAGCCACTGGTGGCGGCACCCAGAAACAAAAATGTTCTTCCAAGCTATCATCAGGAATCGGATCATTGAGGAGGAGGAGGATAGTCAGTCAACATAACAGGACAGTCACTCAGCATCAGCATCAGTCTTGAAGGGATGTGACATTTGAAAATAAATTATTCTGTTATATCAGCTTCAGGTGCTTGGTAGCTGGTGGTGATCCAAGACTGGTTCATCTTTATGAAGGTCAGTCGATCAACCGAGTCGGTGGACAGGCGCACCCTGTGATCCATGACAAATGCTCCAGCAGCACTGAATGTGCGTTCTGAAAGAACGCTGGATGCAGGACAGGCCAGTAGCTCAATTGCATACTGTGCAAGCTCTGGCCAGTGATCCATCCTCAAGACCCAGTAAGCCAGAGGATTTTCGGTGGGGAAGGTGTCCAAGTCTGACCTTGCCCCTAGGTATTCCTGCACCATGTATATCAGACGCTGGCGATGGTTGCTGGAACCGATCATGCCTTGGGGCTGCGGACTAAAGAATTGTCTGAACGCATCGGTCAGATGGCCACCTTCCCCACCGCTCCTTCTTTGACTGACTGAAGCCTCAGCAACTCGTTGTCCAGGACCAGGAGTTTGTAACCTCCCAGTCTCTGGGAACGCGTTGCACAGACCTTTCTGCAAGGCCTCCCGGAGTTGTCTCATCCTCTGTTCCCTCTGCGACGGTAAGATAAGGTCCGCAACCTTACCCTTCAAGGAAAGTGGCCAGCCAGTAATGGTCCCTCTCCTTGATCCGAAGAATACGAGGATCCTACCGCAGACTTTGCAGGATCAGGGAGGCCATCCAGCGTAGGTTAGCTGAGGCATTCGGTCCGGAGTCCTCTGGGTCACTAAGGACGACATGATCTGCACCCACCTCCTCCCAGCCACGTACAAGTCCACGGGTTTCTTCGGACTGTAAATCACCCCTAAAAGACTGCTGCTGATGATGCTGAGTGCCAGGCTCCACCTCCATGCTGACAAAATCCTCCTCCTCCTCCTCCTCTTCCTGTGCAATAGGTGGGACAGAAGGAACACTGTCTGGGTAAAGGGGGCCTTGAGAGGCAAGGAAGTCCTCCTCTTCCTGCCTCTGTTCTGCCTTAAGTGCCCTGTCCATTATTCCACGCAGCGTGTGCTCCAACAGGTGGACAAGAGGTACAGTGTCACTGATGCATGCACTGTCACTGCTCACCATCCTTGTGGCCTCCTCAAATGGTGCCAAGACAGTGCATGCATCCCTGATCATGCCCCACTGGCGTGGTGAAAAAAACCCGAGCTCCCCTGACCCTGTCCTGGTGCCGTAATCGCACAGGTACTCAATGATGGCCCTCTGCTTCATGTGCAGCCGCTGCAGCATGGCCAACATTGAGTTCCACCTGGTGTCACATATAAGGTGGTTCTTGGGCAGGTTCAACTCCTTTTGCAGCTCAGCCAGCCGAGCACTGGCATTATATGATCTGCGGAAATGCACAGACTTTCCTGGCCTGCCTCAGGACATCCTGTAAGCCCGGGTACCTGCCCAAGAACCGCTGCACCACCAGGTTAAGGACATGAGCCACACAGGGCACATGGGTCAGTTGTCCCTGTCGGAGGGCGGTGAGGAGGTTGGTGCCATTGTCGCAAACCACCATTCCTGGCTTAAGCTGGCATGGCGTCAACCACCTCTCGGCCTGCCCCTGCAGAGCTGACAGAACCTCTGCCCCAGTGTGGCTCCTGTCCCCCAAACACACCAGCGCAAGCACGGCATGGCATCTTTTTGCCTGCGTACTTGCATAGCCCCTTGAATGCCTACGGAGCACCGCTGGTTCCGAGGACAAAGCACAGGAAGAGGCCATGGAGGAAGAAGAAGAGGAGGGGGTGGAGGAGAGAGGTGTGTCACAACCAGTAGTAGCATTTTGGAGGCGTGGCGGCAGAACAACCTCCAACACTACTGCACCTTGTCTTGCATCCTTCCCAGCTGCCAAAAGAGTGACCCAATGGGCCGTGAAAGAAAGGTAACGTCCCTGTCCATGCCTACATGAGTCACTGGTAATATGCACCTTACCGCTGACCGCCCTGTCCAGCGAGGCATGGACATTGCCTTCCACATGCCGGTAGAGAGCCGGAATCGCCTTCCGTGAGAAAAAGTGGCGTTTGGGAACCTGCCACTGAGGAACCGCACATTGCACAAACTCACGGAAGGGGGCCGAGTCTACCAACTGAAAAGGCAGCAGTTGAAGTGCTAGCAATTTAGCCAAGCTAGCATTCAACCGCTGGGCATGTGGATGGCTGGGAGTGAACTTCTTTTGACGGTCCAGCAGCTGTGGCAGGGAAATTTGCCTGCTAGAATCGGACGTCGTTGTACTGCTAGCAGATTGCCCGCAAGTACTTGGCTGTGACACACCTAATTCTACACCTTCATTCCTCTCAGAGCAGGTTTCAGAGAGGACTGAAGATATAGTGGGGTTGGAGATCCCAGCTGATGCGGAGCAAGGAGAGGTCCGCTTTGTTCTTTGGTGTGGGTCTTTAAGATAGGCTTGCCAACGAGCTGCATGGCAGGTCAACATATGTCTGGTCAAGCATGTGGTGCCCAAGCGGCTGATGTTTTGGCCACGCGAGATACGCTTGAGACATATGTTGCAAACAGCAGCTGTGCAATCTGATGCACTCGACTCAAAAAAGGCCCACACCAAAGAACTTTTGGAATAACGGGCAGAGGCAGCTCCCTGCACAGGCGGAGCTCTGCGGTGTGATTCAGTCGTTGTGCTGCCCTTACACTGGCCCCACAAGGGCATCCTGCCTCGTTGGAGATGTGCCTCCTCCTCATCCTCCTCCTCTCTCCTATTAGGCACCCACGTGGAGTCAGTGACCTCATCATCCCCTCCGTCCTCATCACCTTCAGGTGTATAATGTGCAGGAGGCACACTACACCTGCTGTAAGTGCTGCAGATGCCTGCCTGTGTTACTCAAACAGGAAATCACAGCAATAAGGGCTAGCTTCAGGTGTATATTTTGCAAGAAGCACAATACGCCCGCTGTAAGTGCTGCAGATGCCTGCCTGTGTTACTCAACAGGAAATCACAGCAATAAGGGCTAGCTTCAGGTGTGTATTTTGCAGGAAGCACACTATGCCTGCTGTAAGTGCTGCAGATACCTGTTAGTGTGACACACATGGAAAACACAGCAATAAGGGCTAGCTTCAGGTGTATACTGTGCAGGAGGCTTAGCAAAAATATCACTGACACTGTCCCTGCCTGTCCTTCTCTCTCCCTACACACAAGGTTTAGCAGAATTCACTGACACTGTCCCTACCTATCCTTCTCTCTCCCTGCACACAAGGTTTAGCAGAATATCACACTGACACTGTCCCTACCTATCCTTCTCTCTCCCTACACACAATTTTACTAACACTGTCCCTGCCTATCCTTCTCTCTCCCTGCACGCCAGAACACACTACACAAGGCAGCCGCGCTGGCGGCCTTTTATAGTGTGGGGCGTGTACTAAACCCCCGAGCTATAATTGGCCACAGGCATCCTGACTGTGGCCAATTATGGCTCTCCTTGCTGTCGGCGCTGTGATTGGCCAAGCATGCGGGGTCACAGTGCATGCTTGGCCAATCACAGTGCCGGGATTTTGGGCCGTTCGCGTCACTCGAATTCGGCGGCGAACGACCCAAAACGTTCGATTTTCGTCGAACGATCGAACACACGATGTTCGAGTCGAACGCGGAGCTCATCCCTAGTCACAATGAACCAATGCAGGAATGACTGAGACAAGACACATAGCCAGGACATTCATGAATATCTTAAGGTCGACATTCAATAGCGATATAGGACGATAATTTGCGCAGTCCTTCCCATCTCAACTTTCTTACGGTATCAACGCTATGTGAGCATGAAGGGATTATACCGGGAGCTTAGCTATTAGCTCCATCCAGAAGAGCATTACAAGAGCCGACCAAATGTGGGACAAGTTGATCCGCGAATGTTCGGTAATAGGTCAGTGGGAAACTGTCAGGTCCCGGAGCTTTGCCACTGTCCATAGCCTGAATCACTGCCAAAACTTCCCCTGCTGAAAAAGGACACTCCATAGCTTCTCAGGTCCTGATCGGACAGTCGGGGCATACCTGAAGTAAGTAAATAGTTGTCAATTGAATCTGAGCAGGTCTGTGGGTCAGGCGTGGAACCCTGCACAGGAAGGTTGTAGAGGTTTTAATAATAAGCCTTGAAGCAGTCTGCAATCTCTTGTGACTTAAAGAGTTTTTAACCCTGAGGATTGGTGATTGATAGGATATAAGAGCGGGTTTGCACCTCCTTCAACGCCCGGGCCAAGAGCCTACCAGGCTTTCCACCGAACTCGTAAAAATGTTGTCTGCAGTACATTAGTTTCATCTTTTCTTTAGTAAGCAAGATGGATTTAAGAGAATTGCGTAGATTCTTCAGCTCCACTGCCACATCCTGTACGAGGGACTGTTTGAGGGCTGTCTCCAGTGTTTGGATACGGTCAAGCAGGGACACTGTTTCCTGTCATTTCTCTTTTTTAACTTTAGCACCTAATTGAATAAGAGTGCCCCATATCACGCACTTCTGGGCTTCTCAGATATGCCACACGTTTTGAGATCAGGCTGCTAACCCCTCGAAATTTAGAGTCAGGTGAAAAGCTGTGGTAAAAAAATGGATACCTTGTATTCCCAAGTCATGGAAGCTTGGATTCTTTTAAATGCCTCCACACCTCACCCAACACCTGCCTCCTCCTCTCAGGAACATTCAGAACGTGTGAATTCATGGACATGAAGATTAACCACTGTTATTTTCTTGACGGCACGTCCCAAGGTGTCCCAGCTGGGGAAAAAAAGGGGGGAGGGGGTTGGGAAGCTTCCATTAAAGCAGACAGAAGTGGACGGACTGCCCTGCGCATCCCCAGGGTGGCCTGAGATAAGTCTGGGAGGAGATGGATTGGGGAGCCATCAAAGTCCATGGGTCCAGAGTGCCATGCCTTTCTAAGGAAGAGCTACTTCTCCCTGTATTAATGTACTCTGCAGAGCACATCTTTTGGTATAATATTTGTGGGGGCTCTAGCATTGGGCACTCTGTGAACCCTATCAATCTCGATTTCCATCGCTGGAAGTCGATCCATGTATTTATTAAAAATAGACAGAACTGTGGCACACAGATCTGGATGTGTGGTGGCCTCAGGGATCCCTCTGATCCTGATATTGTTCCTTCTGCTCATATGTTCTATGTCCTCCGGAAGCAGATGTAATTGTATAAGATAGGACTGTTGTTGTGACAACACAGATTCCAATGCAGTGACCCTGGTATCTAAGGCTGTATGAGCAGAGTCTATGGCAGAGATTTTGTTGTCAGCAGTTGCTATGTGATCCCTTAAATCATCCACCTCACGTTTCAGAGAGGATTCATTTCTATGTGCCCAGGTGTCAAGCTCCTATTTTTTCGGGAGGGAAGCAAGGCTCTGCTGTATCTGCCATAGAACAGTCAGCGGCATTTCCCCTGTCTGTATAGAAGCAGAATCCTCTGATCTGGCAGGGGAGGGAGACTGGCACAAAGCAGGTGTAGGGGTCAGGGACATTCCCCCTACCTCATCCTGGTGTCCAGGCAGACTGTGGGAGCTGCTGCTGGTGGATAGAGGACAGTCCTTAGCGGAGCGGGACAATATCATCTTAACCATGCGGGTACTGGAGCCTCTAGTAGATGCAGCCGGTTGTGCAGTGAAGAATCATCCCAGATCTTCTGCCGGTGGTGCTTTGGCAGCCTGTGTGCCTTTTTCTTGGAAGGCATCTGTCGGGTAACTGTTGCGTGGACCTGGATAAAGCCAGCGGGAAAACCCAGGGAACCTGGAGCTCGGTTACACGTGTCCACTTCTCACCATAGCTAGCCACGCCCGCCTGCCTAATCTTATTTTCTTAATTGTCTGTTGAGGGACAAAGGAATGTAGAAATTCTTAAACATATGGGACATTCAAAATCAATGCAACTAAAGGGTGGGCAACAGTCACTTAGAAGTCTAACTGATGTGAAAATCTACTAAAATAATATCAAAATGAATCAATGCCTGAACAAGGCTAGATGAAAAGGATGAGCAATATGGATATTTTTACTAATAAGAAAAGGGCAGGAAGCATTACTAAGCAAAAACTGGTATCTGAAAAAATGTGGAGGATAATGCATAAACAGGGATGAGCCAGTAGTTTGGTCCAAACCTAGGTTTGGACCAAACTGGGGTTCAGCCAAAAATTATATATAGAAACGTTTTTGTTTCCATGTTACGTATGTTTCCATGTTTTCTTTTTGCGAAGGAGGTGGCATGCTGGGTACCTCATACTTCTACGTAGGGGATAGAGGTATCTAGGGGCCCCCTAGGTTCTCATGAGCCCCCCACCCGCAGACTCCCACAACCATGAAAGGGTTGTGGGAATGAGGCACTTACCCTTATCAACATTGGTGCAAGATGCATTGCTCCCTGGCAAAGCACCCCCTATGTTGAGAGCATGTGGCCTGGTATATTTCAGCAGTACGCTAATTCCTCCTTTTCCTAGCCAGCCAGGCTGCATGCTCTTAATAAGTATCTAGTATGGATTTGTAGGGGAACCTCACTTATTTTTTTTTTTCATGGAGTCCCTCTTAAAATCTATACCAGACCAAGACTCTAAGGGTCTGGTGTATTTTGGGGGGTACTCTATACAATTATTTTTATACTTGCTGTAGGAGGTGCTACAGCAAAAATGACATTTACAAAGAAAACTAATTATACAGTTTAAATTGCTTATAAATTACATTACTTTTTAGCTAATTTTTAAGGATGTTTGACTTCTTTCACGATTGATATACTGTATATATTTTTATGGGAATCATAATCTATTAGATGTTTTCACAGCGCTGCCTCATAGCTATATATATTTTTTTTGTTTTGATATAGATGTGCTATACATGCTTTCTGACATTAAATCTAAAAATTATACAGATTTTCTGAACAGAATCCAATACTATTTCATAGAAGGCAATTCAAGAGAGAGAGAGAAAGCAGACAGACCCCATTTGCTATTAAAAAAAAAAAATATATTGTATTCTCCATGTATTGTCCCACTGTAATATGCAGCGCAGAAAATACTCAGCAAAAAAAAATATTAGATTTAACTCCCTGAAACAGCAGTGGGAAATTTAGGTCTTAGGTATTATTTGTGCCAAGACACTGTAATCCAACACAACTAATCGTGCAGAGTATAGGATAGACAATAGAAAGCAATGTTACACTTTTTAGTAAATGTGCCAAATTAAAAGTGCTATTGCATACCTTACATCCATAGCCATCCTCGCTACTTATTACTTGGAAGATACTCCAAATCTACCCCCATTGCTCCTGAGGGTCTCCTACCTGCAATCCGGTGTACATTTTTGACTTTGGGCCGGCCATCCAGAACTTGCCAGGCCAGTTTCATGCAGCTCAGGCCCAACGCCATCTTGGGGCCCACAAAGCCTCCAACACCTCCCAGGGGGTCTACGGATACCCACAGGACACCCTGCGTCTCCATCCAGGCTTGGATGGGGGTGTCTATACAGTAAGGAGCCCCCTCGGTCTTCTTCCTGGCCCGTGGTCGGCTCCGGAGCCTGACAGCCATCTTGCGGCCTACAATAACATCTGCATCCTCCGGCCTGGAGTGCCGTGGTCGGCGGGGTTTACGGCGAGAGGCTCGGCCACACCTGTGCCTGCACTGGATGGAGCTAGCTGCCTGAGAGATCCCGGAACGTTCGGCCTCACACACCCGCGGCGGCCAGCCTTAGGAAAGTCCGCGGCTCCGGCCTACCTCTGGAAGTCGGCGGCCATCTTGCTGCTCCCACTACACCCAACGCAGCATCCAGCAAGAAGGACCATCCCACACAGGGTAAGCGGGGCAGGGGTGAAATACAGGACATTAGACCTAGGCTAATCCCCCCCCCTGGCTGGCAGACGGGAGTACCTGGTGGGAGCCCTGATCCCATAGGCTTAAGGGGCGGCCATCTTGCTACACCCGACCATAGTGCTGCTGGGTCCCCCCCTGCCCACTTGAACCTGCTTCACCCTATACATCAAATCCTGGCTATTCTGGCCTACGGGGCAGCTGAGCCTATACCTCATCCATCTCGCCCTCCCCGCACTCCTCCAGTCACACACTGACAAGGAGTGTAGCGGCCATCTTGCTCCACCCGGACTCAGTGCTAACTCTTACCACTGACCTCCATCCACTCCCTCCTCGGCCACCGGTACTGCCTAAACTGCCGTGTCGCTGTGCTGCAGCACATGCACAGGCACTCCAAAAGGACAGTAACATCACAGTAAGCACTGATCCCCATTTGCAACACGGGTCGCATCCTCTGCTCATCCGTTCCACCTTTGATGATGCGTGGCTGAGGATGGAGGGCTGAAGACATGCACCGCTGAGCTCTGTGCTCTCCCGACGACCGCAGGCTACGTTCCCAACCAATCACGCCCAACCGGCTGATGGCGGCTTCCAGCTCTACCTCTGCTGACTCCGCTGAACTGCAACAAGGTACTATTCAACGGTACCTGCTACGCACAACATCGCAGGACTCCCGTACAGGGAAGGATAAACCTTTGTCAACCCGAGCCTCAGGCAGATCACAACCTCCTCCCCCGACTGCAGCAGCTTCCTCTGCCGGTGGGACCGGCCCGGGTACACACCCGACTCCTCTGATGGATCCCACTGCCCTTGGCGAGGGCACTGTCTCAGCGGAGATGCTTTCCCCAGGCGCCACATCCACTGCCATACTGTCTGCCTTCCGAGCTGACTTTGATTCCTGGGCTTCCAAAATGGAAACTTCTCTCCATGTTGAACTAAATGCCCTCAAACAACGGGTCTCCGCGTCTGAGGTCACGGTTTCTGCTATGGTCACCACCCAAGAAGACCACTCAGCCCGCATAACGGCGCTTGAAAATGCATCTACGGCTCATCTCTCCCGTCTAAGGCAACACCAGCTCCGGATAGAAGATAGTGAGAACCGGAGTCGCAGGAACAACATCCGGCTGCAGGGGGTCCCGGAGGCGACCTCAGGTACTGATCTCAAACCCACTGTCATTGCTATCCTTAACCAGGTCCTGGGCAGGGAAGTTACATCTCCCATTGAATTGGACAGAGTACATAGAGTGGGAGGCATGGGAGGGGATCGCAGGGACCGCCCTCGTGACGTCCTCTGCCGGGTGCACTACTATACCCTAAAGGAGGAGATTTTGCGCAAGGCCTGGCGCCTGGGGCCACTAGACTTTCACGGATCATCTATACACCTCTATCCGGACCTTTCCCGCAACACGCTGTACATGCGGCGAATGGTCCGCCCTCTGCTGGACTTGCTTCGCCAAGTAGGCGCCACGTACACTTGGGGTCACCCATTCAGCATCAAAGTGACCCGGGAAGATAACCACAAATTTGTCCTCTCAGACCCGGACCAGCTTCCTGCCTTCTTCCTGTTCCTGGGCCGGGACCCTGTTGTCGTCCCGAAATGGTTGGACCCCCCAGATGACCGTCAGCGGCTACCGGGCCCTCCTCTGCAACGTCGAGGACGCCCTCAGTCTAGATCGGTACCTTCTGGTCCCAGAGAGCGGCGAGCCACGTCACCAGAGGACTGATCCGGACTCTGTCGTCTGAGACCTGAAATGGTTCTTTCTGCTATGTCCTTTTACCTACTAGGTGGATACAGCTCTTTTATGAGACTCCGGCCAGGTCCACCTTCTGTTTTCCCTGTTTTGTTATGTCTTCACAGTGTACTTGCACTCTCAGCCCACTGACTCTTGCTAACGTTGTTATTTAAATGCTGCTGACAGTTTAGTTGTCTCACATGGCTCGAAAAGCAGTTCGCTGCCCTCGGCTGGTGCGGTTGTACTTGATGGGGTTCTGGAAAAGCGGCCAGTGATGTTGATATGTTCTCTCACGGCTCTGGCTCTGCGGGTTGGCTTGGGGTTTCCCGGACATAGCCCTTTGGCTTGTCCGGGGACCTCCGGGTCTTCCCTTGGGCTCTGGGCATTTATGTCCTTGGGGCTTGAAACTGGCTGACCTTGGCACTGACACCTTCTGTGCGCTTACACAGATATCTGAGCTGAGCCGTGATGACAATCATAGTTAATGCTGCTATAAATGTAGCAATTGATGTTTCCTACCCCCGCATGATTACGCGGGAATACCTGTGCCTTTATCTTGCCACCAGTTTGTATACACCTTGTTCTTCACTGATGTTCTTTTTTCTTTTTTATGTCATTTTTGATTGTTTATTGTACTCAAGCGTACCAATGGTATTTAATCTGACATTGCTCTTTAGTGACTAGACAGGTGAGCTTTAAATACCACGGTCATTGGGTATGTTATTTATGCCTGCTAGGTTGTCGGGAACACAACTCAGCTGTTCTAACCCCGTTCTCTCCCCCTAAATAGGATTGGCACAGTTCGTGCCTACTACGTGATATTTCACGAAGTGTTACGTTTTTGCGCACACTTTAGTATTTTTTAGCCACCTTCCCCAGGTGCTCTCTCTGTTCAATCTCTTCCCCACATCGCTCTACCTCCTCTCTTCCTCCCCTGCTGTGTTTTCCCCCTTTTCTGTTTCTTTCCTTATTTCTCTCTCACCTCCCCTCACCCTCCCCCCCTGTCGCTCCGTCATGGCTCACACGGTGATCTCTCGCCCTAGGCTACAATTCTGTTCCTACAATGTCAATGGGCTTAATATTGCCACCAAAAGAGGACAAATCCTGTATCAAATGCACAAACGCCAGGTCAATGTGCTTCTTCTCCAGGAGACACATTTTCACTCTGCCTCCACCCCTTCCTGCTCCAGCAGATATTTCAACAGGTGGTTCCACAGCACTAGCCCAACCCAGAAAGCCAGGGGAGTGTCTGTGGCTTTTCATAAGACGCTCCCTATAGAGGTACTTGATCATCTCTCGGACCCACAGGGGAGGTATGTTTTTGTGAAATTCATGTTATGGGGTACCAAATTTACGGTAGCCAACATTTACCTCCCTAATATTAACCAAGTATCGGCCGCGTTACAATACTTGAGGGTTCTGTCGGGATTCATGGAGGGTAAGCTCGTACTGGGGGGAGATTTTAACACCCCTCTTGAACCACTTTTAGATTCCTCCACCTCGCGATCGTGTATCTCCTTCCCCAAACTGAGGGCTCTAAAACGGGCATTTTACGATTTGCGTCTAGTGGATGTTTGGAGGGTGTTGCACCCCACGGCCCGCAACTATACCCACTTCTCCCATGTCCATCAAACCTATAGTCGCATAGACTACCTAATGAGTGACCATAGCTGTCTAGACTGGTCCCCGGACTGCACCATAGACCCAATGGTCTGGTCTGACCACTCTCCTATACATATGACGTTCTCGATCCCCTCCACTCCGAATAGGGAGTGGTCATGGCGCTTGAACGATTCGTTGCTTACGAATCCAGAATGTGTGAAAAGGGTTTCGGATACAATATCTAACTTTTTTGCGGACCACGCTTCAGATACGACATCGTTGCCCTTTCAGTGGGAGGCACTGAAGGCGGTTCTACGAGGTGCCTTTATCCAAATGGGTACGCGTCTTAAAAAGGAGCGCTCAGCCGCCATTGAGGCAGCAAACCAAAAGCTTAGGAACTTAGAAACTGAACACAAACGATCCCCGACAGTGACAACACTGGCGGACGTTTCTAAGGCGCGATCACAACTCAGAGAGCTTTATGAAGCCTCTGCAAGCACATATGCAGATAAGCTCACTTTCCATCAATATAAGTTTCGAGATAAATGTGGTAGGCTCCTCACCCACTAAGATGGCAGAGGAATTCAGGGACTTCTACCAGTCCCTGTACAATATATCTAAGACTCAAGGGACTGGTTCCCCTTCTTCCAGGGTGGAAGACCAGGTGTCATATATCTCAGAAACCGCGCTCCCCACATTAGATGATGACATCATCGCTGATCTGGAAGTCTCAATCACAGAAGAGGAGGTTGCCAAAGCCATAGCGGGTACGCCGAGTGGAAAGAGCCCGGGCCCAGACGGCTTCACTCCTAAGTTTTACAAACTTTTTGCCGCCCTCCTCACACCTTTTCTAACTAAGATGTTCAACTCTTTGTCGGAGGGCTCCTTGTTCCCCTCACAAACACTTGAGGCCCACATATCCCTCATCCCAAAGCCAGGCAAAGACCCTACTCTATGTGCAAGCTACAGGCCGATCTCTTTGATTGGGGTCGATCTGAAAGTCTTTGCTAAAATTCTAGCCAACAGAATACAACCGATGTTGCCTGGGATAATACACTTAGACCAGGTCGGCTTTGTGAGTGGCCGTGAGGCTAGAGATAACACCCTGAAGACCCTTCTTCTAACCAACTATGCCCGGTCCCACGATATCCCACTATGCCTCTTAACAGTCGATGCCGAGAAGGCATTCGACCGAGTCGACTGGCAGTTCCTTCGATTATCCCTGCAACAAATAGGTGTGGGAACTAATATGATGGCGAGAATAATGTCCCTTTACTCCTCTCCGTATGCTAGGATTAGACTGAATGGCTCGCTCTCTCCAGCCTTTTCTGTATCCAACGGGACACGACAGGGATGCCCACTATCCCCCCTCCTGTATGTTCTCACTATGGAACATTTGGCTACTGCTCTACGTAACAATCCCTCTATCCAAGGCATAACAGTCGGGCCCACACATACGAAACTCGCTCTTTTTGCAGATGATCTGCTCTTGTTCGTGACACATCCACACACATCTTTGCCCTCGGTATTGCAGGAGTTTCAGAAATTTGGAGAAGTTAGCAACTTCAAGGTTAACTACAATAAATCGGAAATCCTTAACATATCTCTGCCCACATCGGCCCTACGACGACTAGCGTCTACTTTCTCCTTCAAAACTGGTTCCCCCTCCATAAGGTATCTCGGAATTCAAATACCGGCGGATGCTTCCCAACTTTTTTCCCTGAATTTTGCCCCCCTACTCCTTAGGACCCAAGCAGATTTAACCAACTATGCGTCCAAACAGCTCTCTTGGCTGGGTAGAGTGAATGCCCTGAAAATGGACGTTCTCCCTAGGTTCTTATATTTGTTTCAGACCATCCCTATTCACATACCCAACTCGTACTTCAAGAAAATACGCCAGCTGTTTTCCAAATTTATTTGGAATGCGGCCCGTCCAAGGATACGGTATGAAACACTGTCTCTCCCAAAGGCTCGGGGGGGGGCTGGAGCCCCAATTGCCTCCCTATACCATAAAGCAGCGGTGCTTACCCGCATACTAGACTGGTTTCACCACTCTTCCACCAAACTTTGGGTCCAATTAGAAGGCCACATGAACCCAATTGAACTCTCCACTCTCCCGTGGACCTTGCCCACGGTCCGGGGGGGTTCAGGCCCTCTCAATGACCTTACCCGTCAAACGATTCGGATCTGGGACCGCATGTTGTCCAGAAGGGGCTTATCAAACCACATGGGGCCTATGACTCCCTTCTTTGGGACACCGGCCTTTCCACCAGCTATGTCTGTAACAAGATTCGGACCATGGCGAAAGGAGGATCATAGACGACTTGCCCAGGTCCTTCGTGCAGACCCCACTTTACGGTCAGATACCCCTGCCGGTCCGACCCCCCGTCACCCCATGCAGTGGCTTCAGAGGCAACAGACTATCTCCTACATCCGGACTTTCCCGTCTATTACAGACATTCTTGCTGAACTGACGAGATTCGAGGAACTGCTCATGCAGGTGGAGCCTCCAACACATGTTGTATCTCAACTGTACTCCATTCTGCTCGATATCCACTCCCCTGACCTTCCACCGTACACGGTGGCCTGGGAGACAGATCTGCATCACCCTATCTCCCCTATTGACTGGCAAAAATGTTTCATCCTCACACACAAATTATCCCTAGCCACTAAGACCCAGGAGAAGGGGTTTAAACTAATAACGAGATGGTACAGATGTCCATCATCTATTCATCACTTCAATCCGTTAGTGTCGGATGCCTGCTGGCGGTGTCTCGACTCCCGGGGAACCACGCTCCACATCTGGTGGGAGTGCCCTCCGGTGCGGAGGTTCTGGCAGCGAATTTTCACACTTTACTGCAAACTGATGGCGACCTCTATCCAGCCTTCACCTGAGGTGGCCCTCCTGTCTATAATCCCGGGGTCATTTAAATCCATCAGAAATGATGTATTGCGACACTTCTTGGCGGCGGCCAGAATAGTGATTCCCCGTCATTGGAGATCGACAACCATGCCTTCCCTGGGGGATTGGGCTGTTGAGGTGGACCACATTAGAGACCTGGAACGCTTGCTGGCGGAGGAAAGCGGTAAAAGTGAACAGTTCTCTCTCACATGGACTTCGTGGTCCGTGTTCCGATACTCCTCTGAGTTTGTGTCCTGGGCGGGACGTGACCTGGACGGGTTCGCCGTGGGACCGTGATGGAGTGATTGGGATTCTGATTCCTGTCCCCTACCTAATTGTCCCCTTCTATCTGCCCCTGACCCTGATTCTTTATTTTCTTTTCTCTATATCTAATTACACCTCTAGGAATACAGTGAGACAACGTACCAGGGCTTCGATCTACTTAATGCCAATAACCCAATGAGTGACCCTACGTCATATTCTCCAAACAGATTTGTGTATAATCTCATCTGATAAGTTGCATACGGGGGAACTAGGATCCCCTTCGCAGAAATACAGATAAAGGTTCCCTTACCTCATTTATTTTTGCACAGGGACTGATATTACAAAAATCCCACGGGGGTCCTCCTACACAGGTGCTCAATCCTTATATGTGTAACTTAACCCTGCTTTGTTTTGCCATACATGATGCCTGTCGATGGTGTATCCTATCATTGTTTGCAATGTTTAAGACGAAGTATGTCTTTTTCTGTCTTTCTCTTGCATATAATATAATAAAATAAGATTGAATTAAAAGTGCTATTGCAACAGATTACAGCAATAGGACTAATATGAGATTGTAATGGAGGCAAGCCTACAGTGATGGCAGTAGATGGTTAGTGTCAAGCCAGCAGCAGGATAAGGAGATTTTAATGGTGGCAAGGTGTGCTCATGGGGCAGAAAATGTGTCAGAAGGAGGTAATTATTTAAGGCCTTCTGTGGTTAAAGGAATAGCTTAGGCTGTTCATCAGGGATGAGCCGAACACCCCCCTGTTCGGTTCGCACCAGAACCTGCGAACAGACAAAATGTTCGTGTAAACTTTAGAACCCTATTAAATACAATGGACTCGAACGTTCGAAATCTAAAGTGTTAATTATAAAGGCTAATATGCAAGTTATTGTCCTAAAAAAGTGTTTGGGGACCCGGGTCCTGCCCCAGGGGACATGTATCAATGCAAAAAAATGTTTTAAAAACGGCCGTTTTTTCGGGAGCAGTGATTTTAATAATGCTTAAAATGAAATAATAAAAGTGAAATATTCCTTTAAATTTCGTACCTGGGGGGTGTGTATGATATGCATGTAAAGTGGCGCATGTTTCCCGTGCTTAGAACTGTCCCTGCACAAAATGTCATTTTTGAAAGAAAAAAATGCATTTAAAACTGACTCGCAGCTATTAATGAATTGTCGGCTCCCGGCAATACATACAAAAGTCATTGATAAAAAAAAAAAAAAAGCGTGGGGGTTCCCCAGAATTCAATTACCAGGCCCTTCAGGTCTGGAATGGATATTAAGGGGAACCCCGCCGCAAATTTAAAAAAAAATTGACGTGGGGTTCCCCCAAATATCCATTCCAGGCCCTTCAGATCTGGCATGGATTTTAAGGGGAACTCCACCCCAAATGTAAAAAAAAAATGGCGTGGAGTCCCCCTAAAAATCCATACCAGACCCCTTATCCGAGCACGCAACCTGGCCGGCCGCAGGGGAAAAGGGGGGGACAAGAGAGCGGCCCCCCCTCCCTCCTGAACCGTACCAAGCCACATGCCCTCAACATGGGGAGGATGTCCCCATGTTGATGGGGACAAGGGCCTCATCCCCACAACCCTTGCCCGGTGGTTGTGGGGGTCTGCGGGCGGGGGGCTTATCGGAATCTGGAAGACCCCTTTAACAAAGGGGACCCCCAGATCCCGGCTCCCCCCCCCTATGTGAATTGGTAAGGGGTACACTGTACCCCTACCATTTCACGAAGAAAGCGTAAAAAAATGTTTAAAAAAACACACAAACACCTTGAAAAAGTCCTTTATTAAAAAAAAAAAAAACATTCCAGCGGCGAAATCCAGTGTCCCGCGGCGATCCCGATGTCCAGCGCTGTCCTTCATTGGTTGTGCCTGAGCGGACCTGATGGGGAACTCCCTCTCAGTATTTTAAATGTATAGACCCGCCCCTTCTAAAGTTCCCCATCAGGTCCGCTCAGTGGACCAGATGCGGAACATGAGAAGGGGCGGGTCTATACATGTATTACCAAAGTGAGAGCAGTTCCCCATCAGGTCCGCCCCCTCGGTATGTCGGACTCGCCTACGTCATTGGCTTGAGCGGGGAACTTCCTTCACTATGTAAATTTAAATTACACAGTGAAGGAAGTTCCCCGCTCAAGCCAATGACGTAGGCGGGTCCGACATACCGAGGGAGCGGACCTGATGGGGAACTTTAGAAGGGGCGGGTCTATACATTTAAAATACTGAGAGGGAGTTCCCCATCAGGTCCGCTCAGGCACAACCAATGAAGGACAGCGCTGGACATCGGGATCGCCGCGGGACACTGGATTTCACCGCTGGAATGTTTTTTTTTTTTTTTTTTTTTTTAAATAAAGGACTTTTTCAAGGTGTTTGTGTGTTTTTTTAAACATTTTTTTACGCTTTCTTCGTGAAATGGTAGGGGTACAATGTACCCCTTACCAATTCACATAGGGGGGGGCGGGATCTGAGGGTCCCCTTTGTTAAAGGGGTCTTCCAGATTCCGATAAGCTCCCCGCCCGCAGACCCCCACAACCACCGGGCAAGGGTTGTGGGGATGAGGCCCTTGTCCCCATCAACATGGGGACATCCTCCCCATGTTGAGGGCATGTGGCTTGGTACGGTTCAGGAGGGAGGGGGGGCCGCTCTCTCGTCCCCCCCTTTTCCCCTGCGGCCGGCCAGGTTGCGTGCTCGGATAAGGGGTCTGGTATGGATTTTTAGGGGGACTCCACTCCATTTTTTTAAAAAATTTGGGGCGGAGTTCCCATTAAAATCCATGCCAGATCTGAAGGGCCTGGAATGGATATTTGGGGAAACCCCACGTCAATTTTTTTTTTAATTTGCAGCGGGGTTCCCCTTAATATCCATTCCAGACCTGAAGGGCCTGGTAATTGAATTCTGGGGAACCCCCACGCTTTTTTTTTTATTTTTTATCAATGACTTTTGTATGTATTGCCGGGAGCCGACAATTCATTAATAGCCGCGAGTCAATTTTTAAATGCATTTTTTTCTTTCAAAAATGACATTTTTTGCAGGGACAGTTCTAAGCACGGGAAACATGCGCCACTTCACATGCATATCATACACACCCCCCAGGTACAAAATTTAAAGGAATATTTCACTTTTATTTTTTCATTTTAAGCATTATTAAAATCACTGCTCCCGAAAAAACGGCCGTTTTTAAAACTTCTTTTTGCATTGATACATGTCCCCTGGGGCAGGACCCCGGTCCCCAAACACTTTTTAGGACAATAACTTGCATATAAGCCTTTATAATTAGCACTTTAGATTTCTCCCATAGATTTTTCGAATTTGCCGCGAACACCCCAATTTGTTCGCTGTTCGGCGAACGGGCGAACAGGCAATGTTCGAGTCGAACATGAGTTTGACTCGAACTCGAAGCTCATCCCTACTGTCCATTAAAACAAATTCAGTCTGAATAAGGGTTCGGGCCAAACCCAAAGTTCATCCCTGCTATTCTTCCTCTTCCTCAATGGCGCAGATTGCCATTTTCCTTTATAGTGCTGTGAATGTGTATTTTTCTTCCTCCTCAATGGTACAGTTCCAGTGCTACTAGTGCATCTTTTACCTTCTCCCCAAGTTACAAATCACGTAAAGTATCTGTGGTGGTGGCCAGTGGCCACACAGAGGATTTGTTTAACAGAGGATGGGGGGGGGGGTAATGGACTGTCTTTTGGTTACTTTTAATGTTAGAACAATTTCTACATGATTATTTTGTATTTCACTGGTTTTATTTAGGTTTTTGTGTATTATGGATTGATTTACTAAAGACAAATAAGCCGTGCACTTTGCGAGAGTAGTTGCACTCTGTAAGTGGAGTTGCTCCAGATCTTAGTATATGAGGTAGAGCTTCACTTTAGGTGGAGCTGAGGTAGAGCTTCACTTCCTTGCAAAGAAATAAAGGAACATTTGTGCTTGCACATGTTTGGATAATTGAAGTCAGCAGAGCTTCCGCTAATTTACTAAGCTCTATAGCAAACGCCTTTGCAGAGTGAAACTGCACTGGCAAAGTGAAGAGTGTATCTGCCCTTAGTAAATCAACCCATACTATGTCATAAGTTGATTGTGGTTCACTTTATTCACAATTTCAATTTATAGTGGTAATGCAGCATATTTTGCTAGCTTTGTTATCTGCAGCTTGGCAATGCATGCTGTTGCCAAGTCAGTGATCTACAAGCACTTTTCCATCACTGATTCTTCCAGGGGAGCCCCTCCTATTGTGTATTTTGCACATGTATTTTGTCACTCAAGTGCATAACTTTGCATTTATCAGTGTTGAACCTCATCTGCCATGTAGCTGCACAACCCCTCTACTTTGTCTAGGTCCTTCCTGTAATTATGCTATATCTTGTACCAAAGTTATTTCTTTGCATTATTTGGTATCAACAGCAAACACTGAAAATGTGTTCAACCTCTGTATCATTAAAGTGTTTGTTACCCTAAAAAAATTGGATCATGTTCCTTTAACCTCCCTGGCGGTTTTCCCGAGTGTTTCTCGGGGTTAAATTTCAGTACCATTAGCGATAATCCCGAGCCACACTCAGGATTGCATTGCAGGTTCCTGGTGCAGGTTACTTACCTTGTCCCCAGGATCCTGCAATGTCCCCCCGATGTGTCCGCGGGCTGTATCCTCCGCCCGATGCCTCTGTGTGCCAGGCTCTGTTTCCTGTGAGCGTCGCGACGCACGGAGGCAGAGCCTGGCAGAAAATTCAAAAATGACAATATTCATAATACATACAGTACACTATAATCTTACAGATTACATTACTGTATGAAATTATTTCATATCCCATTTGTCCCTAATGTTTTGTCCAGTGCCCTGCATGCAGTTTTATATCATATATACTGTTCTTTCTGCCTGGAAACTTGAGATTGTCCATAGCAACCAAAAAGTGTCCCTTAGCCCTGGTTCACACTGGTGCGATTTGACATGCGATTTGACATGTCAAATCGCATGTCAAATCGGCGAAATTTGCCGCAAATTGCGGGCAATGGCACCATCCTAATCGGTGCAACGCCGCATCTGCGGCACTATACCAATTACAAAAAGTAGTTTCTGTACTACTTTTTGCGATTTCAGCCACGATTTACATTGACATCTGTTTCAGATGTCTTTGAAATCGTGCCTGAAATCGGGACTGCCAGCGGGAGTGAAATCGTGCGAGTTCAGCTGAACTCGCAGGCTTCACTCCCGCAGCCCCAGTGTGAACGTGGGCTTTATGTCAAAAGTGGTTTGAGACTAGCTAGAAAACAGTGATAGTAAATAAGAACACGTGCAGAATTGAGCGATAGTGAATAGTGGGGAAATTCATTTTATTATAATTATTATATATATATTTTTTTATTATTTATAGTTGGGCGACGGACGTGTATGTGTAGAGCTCCAGGCATCCTGAACCTAATCCCCTGCCATCTGCACATCTGCCTCCCTAAAATTGGCTGAAACTCTGCCAGTCTGCTCCTCCATGTCCCCTGTAGTGTTCTGGGCCACTATTGTGGAGTAGCTCTGCCCGTGGAGACCGGCACGCCATAGCCCTGCTACACTCGCGGCCGCCGCCATCTTGCAGGCCCGGGGCCTCCTGGGGAGAACTGATCCTATGCTGGCCTATCTGGAGGTAAGGAATCTTCATCCACCCTTACGAGCCGCTCACCCACCTACCTGGCACTGTCCAGAGGCCTGTCCAACCTCCAGAGACGTCCGGAGCGGCCGCAGCCTAGTCCGGCCTGGCGCGGCCTAGTGAAGCCTGGCGGCCACTGCTGTTTCCTAAACAAGCGCCCCGCAGAAGTGTTCCGCGGTTGATCGGGCCTTCCTCCGGGGACACAGGCTTCCTGTATCCATCCTCCCCACAGCCCAGTGTACTGCCAGAGACTGTCTTTCCGAGCTGTGGTGTTCTGGGGCCTGGTATCCTCTGTTATCTGCCTTGCTGCCTCACGGAGGCCATCTTGCTACACCCAGCGCAGAACCACCACTTGCCCCTGGCCCCCCCATACCAACCTGGACACCAATCTTCCTCTACATAGGCTCTAGGGCCCATCCGCCTGCCAACCATCACCCACAGCGTCCTTTAGGAGGAATGCCAGCTCCAGCTTAGGGAACGGCGGCCATCTTGCTACACTCGGTACTCTCCGTCTGACTTTCCTGCGCTAGGTAAGCCTCCCCTGTAGACCGGAACACTGGCCGGTCGAATGGTGACTCCCCCCAGTAGTGGATAGTTAGTTTTCTTATTTTGGGCGCATGCGCGGCTTCTAAAGATGGTGGACGAGTGAGCCCAAAGCCCCGTCCCCGCCGCCTTCCCGGAACTCCTGCTGATCAATCTGAAGCTCTGCAAGCTACGGGAGTGACCTCCTCAGACTCCTAAAGCAGGTGCGCACCCCATGGGCAAGATTGGAGATCAAAGAAAGACCTATGCCGCAACCCTTCAGCCTACAGCCCCCTTCCCAATGGACCGCTATGTACAGAGGCCCTCATTAGCGACATTGAGTAACCAGAGTGTAGCGCCAGACCCTCCGGAATGCTCTGAGCCTGTGACAGCTACTCTCTTTGATATTGTCCCTGCATCTATACAGGGGTCACCTACCCCATTAACTACAGACATACTTGATGCCAAACTACAATCTTTACTCCAAGCAATTACACATAACATTGCACAAGAGGTGGGAAAACTTGCTAAAGAACTAAGGGGAGAAATAGGCCAATTAGGAGAACGCACCGACACCCTGTAATCTAAGTTCGATGAACTAGTACAATATGTTCAAGTCCTTGAGGAGGACAATGCCACCATAAAGCACTCAATCACTCAGCTCCAAGCACAACAGGAGGACCTCGAAAATAGAGAGTGCAGACAGAACTTGTGAATCAAAGGTATTCCTGAAGCAGTAGAAGACAGAGACCTCCACTCTTATCTTTTAAGCCTGTTCAATGTGGTTGCCCCTAATATCCCTGACATTGACTGGCGTCTGGACAGGGCCCACAGATCCCTTGCTCCTAAACGCCTGGCTGGGGCCAACCCAAGGGATGTAGTCGTCAGATTCCTCTACTATGACAGCAAAGAAGCGCTCACTATCTCCACACGCAACCAATCTAGGCTAGATTTTAAAGGATCCAAGATCCAGATCTTCAGCGATCTCTCACCTATCACTCTAGCCAGACGAAGAAATCTACGCCCGCTGATTCTTCATCTCCAGGCCCACAAGATCATGTATCGTTGGGGGTTCCCATTTCGTCTCTCTGCATCCCGTGACGGTATACAGTACTCTCTGCGTGATCTCCATGAAAACGACAACTTTCTGCGCAACTTAGGCCTGCCACCTCTCCCTGACAAAGATCCTGTGCCGCTTCTGGCTACTCCTAAGCCGTCCACAGTTCCTGGCCGCATCTGGACCCCGGTGCGGCAGAAGCCATTTAAATCCAACTTTACACCACAGAGGCGCCCCTCTTCTAGATTCCCGACCTGAAGATCCATACTCATGGCTGCGGCCTTGGTTACCAACTTTATAGGGCTCTTTGAAGTTCCTGTCTGGTCCACCTTTTTCCGGGTGTATCTGTTTGCACCCTTGCCCATGGGGTGCGTTGCCTGTTGTTTTTATGGCACCCTGGACCACAAATTAGTTTGTTCCCACAGTTTTTAGCTTACGGTCCAGGCCTTGATGCTTCGGAAGGCAAAGGGGGACCGTCCCCTCCTCCTCATGCTCCCCTTCCCAGTCCCAGGCTTAGACCTGGGTTTCCTGGAGGCGCTCGGCCTTCCAGGTTTCTTTTTGAATACAGCAAAAAATTTATTTTTTCTCTTGATTTTTTTCTTTTTTTTAAAAATTTTTTTTTTATTATTTTTGTGCTCATTTTTTATTTCTGTGTTTTTTTTTCCTCAGGTCCTTTTTTCCTTGACCTGCGGCTTTTACGCCTCATAGACTGGTTACTTTCCTGCCACAATGCTACTGTTGTTCTAAATATTGTTATGTTTGTTTTTACTTATTATATGTCCTTTACACCATGGAATCCCCTATTCAATATTTGTTTTGTAGCTTATCTTTTGCTTATCCACCAGGTTGACCTATTAAGGCATTAAAGTTTTTTACTTGTAATGTAAAAGGTTTAAACTCTATTCAAAAGAGATGGTTGGCTTTGAAAGAGTTTAAAGCATACAAGGCTGATGTAATTTTGGTTCAGGAGACCCATTTCCGCCAGGGGGAACCCTTAAATTTGCTAGTAAACACTTCCCGACATCCTTCATGGCCTCTGACCCATCTGGGAAGGCAGGCGTAGCGATTTTAATTAGTCGCTCCTGTCCTTTGAGAGTCAAGTCCTCCCACCTGGATCCCCAGGGCAGATTTATTATCCTGAACTGCTCGTTTCTCACCCATTTCCTTACTATAGTTAATGTTTATGCTCCTAACTCTGGTCAGGTCCAGTTCCTCACTAACATGTTTGATACCCTAGACAAATTTTCTCAACCTTTCCTGGTGATGGGCGGAGACTTCAATATGACCATGTCACCCAGCAAAGATAGACATGTATTATTCCCAACCGCAACTTCATCTCCGTCTGACCGCCTCTCCAAATCCTTCCGCAAACTCATTAGAGCTCAAAATCTCCTGGACATTTGGAGGATTAAACACCCCACGCACAGACAATACACCTTTTACTCACACCCCCACAAACTTTACTCTAGATTAGATAATTTCTTTATCTCTTCACCCCTCCTGACATCCATGGTCTCCTCCGAAATTAACCCCATAACCTGGTCAGACCACTCTTCTGTACAACTAGATATTGCCCTCTTTTCCGCTTCTCCCAGAACTTGTCACTGGCGCCTTAATGAGACCTTTCTCCGTATCCCTGAAACTAGAGACCTTTTGTCCAATAGCCTATTTGAGTACTTCCAACTTAATGAGAATACGGTCTCTGGACCCTCCACCCTGTGGGAAGCCCATAAAGCCGTCTTCCGGGGACACTGTATAGCTACTGGTTCTCGCCTGAAAAAAGACGCAGCATTTCAACACTCCTCTATCCTGTCCAAACTCTGTACAGCTGAGAAACTTTTGCTGTCTTCCCCCACGGTGGCTGGGCACCGGACTGTTGTTTTTCTGTAAAATCAACTCAGATCTTTAGATATGAAAAAAATTGACAAATCCCTTCTGTGGTCTAAACAGAAATTTTATGAATATTCAAATAAGCCCCACAGAACGCTAGTGAATAAGCTGAAACCTCGCCCCTTTCTTTCATCTCCAGATTTCCTCAGACGGTTCCCCCACCTATTGCCCTCTCATGATGTCCAAAGTTTTTGGAGAATTCTATCGCAAATTATATAACTGCTTACAAACTGACCCTAACTACAATTTTACTCAGGAGAAATTTGACTCTTTCTTTAGCTCACTACACTTACCTACACTCTCCCCTGAACACCTTACGTCTCTAAACTCTGCAATCACCCATGAGGAATTAGCTGAGGTGGTCAAAAATCTCCCTACTCAAAAGTCTCCTGGCCCAGATGGTCTGCCTTACTCATATTATAAAACCTTTTTGCTGATTTTAAGCCCGCACTTGCTTTCTCTTTATACCTCCTTACTTCAAGGTACTGTACCCCACCCTCACTTCCTTCATGCACATATTTCCGTAATCCCCAAACCTGGTAAAGATCCCTTCCTCCCTGACAATTATAGGCCCATTACTTTACTTAACTCTGATTACAAGATATTTACAAAAATTTTAGCGAACCGACTATCCCAACTCATACCTAGACTCGTGCATAAAGACCAAGTTGGCTTTGTAACTGCCAGACATGCGGGCGATAACACGAGACGCACCATAGACCTCATAGACCTATTGCACAAAACGGCCCACCCAGCTCTGATATTGAGCCTTGACGCTCAGAAATGTATAGAATAAATGGTTAGGGGGCGCTAATAAGTGCAAATAAAAAACCAATAGTGCTGAAACAGTTATACATGTACCAATACTTCAAATTATATACATGCAATATTGAATTCTCTATATAAGTGTCCCAATATATTGTATAAACAAAAGTTCAACAGAAAAGATATCCAAATTTTGCTGCTGGAAAAGAAATCAAGTTTTCATGTGACTCCAATATTCAGTGCTGATAACTCAGTGCTGACAGAAAACTTGAAGTAATGTGAATTGTGCTCCTTCACCAAGAAAAAACGTACACCCAATGTGCTGTAGTAAATCCCACTTACCAGAGGTAGTTGACCACTTTAACTAAAAAGTAGGTCAAAATTGCTTTTACAGGGTAGTGCCTGTCCACATGGATTGGACCTGGAAAAAATCCTTCCTCCTCATACAGTCATGACCGGAAAATTAAGATGGAAACATTCCATAGTGTAAAACTGTTTTTTATTCGTAAAAAACATAAAAAGAGCCAAATGGCTACTCACATTCACAAGTGCCTATTCCCGGCACTGGGGCTGCAGGCTCTCAGAGGAATGAAAGGGAAAAATCTGCTGCGATCAGTCCACTTGCATGGACGGCGTGCGTTCCACCTCCCTCCTTCCGCTAGTCACACAGGCCGGATGTGGGCGTAAAAAAACACGCGACCAGATACCGCCTCGACGTATGTTTCGTAGGATACTACGTCATCAGGAAGCGTATCTGGTCACTAGAGGTCACGTATTATATACTGTGTGTAATAAAATACCCGGGAAAACCAAATTTGAACTGTGCAGCCTCAGTCTCGGTTCAAACTTAACAAAACAAAGATCGCGTTTACATAAATAAATATACTAGATATGTAGATATACCTTTACAACATGCCCAACCTAAAACAAACATTAATAGTTTAATAATATGACAAAGATTAGTAGTCCGAACACTCTCTTCAGAGAAAATTCAGGCTCATTGTTTTTTATCCACGGAGACACAAAAACGTACTCTAGTGTCCCCTAGTGGAGATATTCCAAACTTCGCCCAAAACTACATTATTAGAAGTATACTAACTCATAATGCCTTATATGAAAAATTATCTATAAAGGAAGATGTCAGGGAACCAACAGCAGGCGAAGGACTTTAGGACCCAGCATCTCTGGCAGGAGAAGGGCTCTAGGACCCAGTATCTCTACAAGCAGGTCACATGGGCCTATATAAGGAAGTCTGCTAGTGTCTGCATTTGCTGGATTATCATCAGCTTCTCCTGTGTTCCTGTGTCTTGCATCTCCTGCCTGTCTGATCTCCTGTGTACCAAACCCGGCTTGCCTGACCTGCTCCTGTTGACTTCCTAGCGTATACCTGACCCCGGCCTGGCTAACGGACTCCGCTTACCTTGTCTTCTGTGCTAAGACTCAGCTCTGCTGTGTTCTCTGACTGTCTTGCTGTGTTTGACCCTCTGGCCTGGCTTTGACCCTGTTATCGGAACATTCCATTGGTCCTTACCCTTTGGACCTCCTAAGCACGCCTGCTGTCCTGCAGTCTGCCTGTCCTACCAAGTTCCTGGCAACCAGCACTACCTACCAGGCAACCCGTGCTTCTGTGGGCACCACATCCCCTGTGTCATCTTCAGGGCTGTGCTGCACTCGGCCGCAAGGGGCGCCCTCTCTGCTACTCGACCTCACATCAGAGACTTGACAGTATAATCCAGCCATGTCTGAGGCCGGCAGAGGTGCGTCCCCGTTAGAGGCATTATGTCAACAGGCCGCTACTCTGACCCAAGCAATCCAGACACTGCAAGAAGGATACCTCCAGCTAGAGGAGAGATTGCAACACCTGTCAGAGTCATCTGCTTCTGCGGACCCGGTCCCAGCTTCTCCCAGTTCCACCCACGTACGTTCCTCTGTGGCTTCTACGATGGTGTTCCCTCCTCCAGAACCCCGTGTTCCTGTCCCTGAACGGTTTTCCGGGGATCGAAGAAAGTTTAGATCCTTCAGGAATGCCTGCCTATTGTACCTATCCTTGCAGCCCCGGACTTTTGCTTTAGAAACTGTTAAGGTCGGGTTCCTCATCTCCCTGCTATCTAATGAACCCCAGACCTGGGCCCACAGTTTATGGGAACAAAGAAGCCCAGTCATTAACAAAGTGGACACATTCCTGGCAGCCATGTCACAACTCTACGAGGACCCCCAGCGTACAGCCACCGCCGAAGCCGCTCTGCATTCACTAGAGCAGGGTAGTCGACCAGTGGAGGACTATACCGTGGACTTCCGTCGGTGGTCTGCAGACACAGGCTGGAACGAGGCTGCCCTCAAGCACCAGTTCCGCTTAGGACTTTCTGAGTCTCTCAAAGATGAGCTGGCCAGGATTGGGGTCCCCACTACACTTGAGGATCTCATCCAGTCATCCATCCAGCTGGATCGACGTTTACGTGAGAGACAGTCCGAACGAGCTCAGTCCTCCAGGCCCGCCATGATGCCGCCTAAGGTTTCCACTTCATCAGTGCCTGCTCCCACTGGTACTTCTATCCCAGTTCCTAGACAAATCGGCCTGCTACGTTCCGCATTATCCCCTGATGAAAGGCGTCATCGTATGCAATCAAGGCTCTGCCTCTATTGTGGAGGAAGCGGACATTTTTTGTATAACTGCCCCAGAAGGCCCAAGAAGCCACCTTCCTACCCTCCGGTGTATTTCCAGGTTTCCGGAGCTTCTCCTTCACACCTAGTGCTACCCATTACGCTGCAATTTGGAAAAGAAGAGATCCGGCTGCAGGCCATTATTGATTCTGGAGCATGCAGCTGCTTTGTGGACTTGAACCTGGTGAGAAACCTGAAGCTGCCCCTCCTCCAAAAGAAACAGGGACTTGAAGTCCGCCTGGCCGATGGCACATTGCCTAGTTCTGGCCCTGTTACCCAGGAGACTGTCCCTCTGCTTATCACCACTCCTGATGGCCATCAGGAATTCATACGCTTTGACGCTCTAAGCTCGCCTATGTCTCCAGTTATCCTAGGAATTCCATGGCTCCAAGCCCACAACCCTCAGATCAATTGGATCAAGAAGGAGGTCCTATTCACCTCTCCCTATTGCCAGCAGCATTGCTTTATTCCTGAACCCAGAGACATTACCAGTTGCTTGACAGTCCACCCTGTATCTACCACTAACCAGAATATACCCCAGGCATACCAAGAATTCCTGGATGTCTTTGATAAGAAAAAAGCTGCCGTTCTACCACCACATCGGCCATATGACTGTCCAATAGAATTACTTCCAGGGGCCGAGATTCCATTTGGACGAATATTCCCTCTCTCTGAAATGGAATTGGGAACTCTGCGACAATATATCGATGAAAATTTGGCTAAGGGCTTCATCCGAGCTTCCTCCTCTCCTGCCGGTGCCGGAATCTTTTTTGTCGAGAAGAAAGACAAGTCTTTAAGACCATGCGTGGATTATAGGGAGCTCAATAAAATCACAATAAAGAACCGCTACCCACTGCCATTAGTTCCTGAACTTTTCCAGAGATTCCGTACGGCCCAAGTATTTACCAAGCTCGACCTCCGGGGTGCCTATAACCTTGTTCGGATCCGTGGGGGCGATGAATGGAAGACAGCATTCAGAACGAGGTTCGGACACTTCGAGTATCTTGTAATGCCCTTTGGGCTCTGTAATGCCCCGGCGACGTTTCAGCACTTCGTCAACGATATTTTCCGGGAATATCTTGACTACTTCGTCATCATCTATCTGGATGACATTCTCATATTTTTGGCTACTCTGGAGCTCCACCGGACCCATGTAAAGACAGTGCTGCTCACACTAAGAAAACATGGACTTTATGTGAAAGCGGAAAAGTGTGACTTCGAGAAGAAATCAATACAATTCCTAGGACTGATCATCTCCACGGGCGGTGTAGCTATGGATCCACAGAAAGTGCAGGCAATCCTGGATTGGCCAACTCCATCAGATAAGAAAGGGGTGCAAAGGTTTGTGGGCTTTGCGAACTTCTATAGGAGGTTTATAAGAAACTTCTCCTCCATCATCTCACCCATTACCCAGTTGACCCGCTTACATACCTATTTCCAGTGGTCCTCCGAAGCCCAAACTGCTTTCGAGAGACTAAAGTTATTGTTTACCTCTGCACCAATCCTTCAACACCCTGAGCCTGCCCTGCCATACATCTTGGAGGTCGATGCCTCAGAAGTAGCTACAGGGGCAGTCCTTTCACAACGCCAGGGACCCAAGTCCTTGCTTCACCCCGTGGCCTTCTCCTCGCGGAAAATGAGCCAGCCCGAGAGGAACTATGATGTAGGAGACCGCGAGCTCTTGGCCATTAAAACAGCCTTAGAGGAGTGGAGATACCTTCTTGAGGGGTCTGCTCACCCCATAATGATATTTACAGATCATCGGAACCTCGAATACCTCCGTACTGCCAAACGTCTGAGACCCCGTCAAGCCCGCTGGGCTCTGTTCTTTTCAAGGTTCAACTTCCACATCACCTACCGTCCCGGCTCCAAGAACGGAAAGGCCGATGCTTTATCCCGAATGTTTCCCGATACTCCGGAGGAGACAATATCTAGTACAATCCTGTCACCTCAGAACTTTCTTCTGATCCAACCCGATCTAAGATCTTCTCTTGAACAGGCTTCCCTCCAATGCCAGGAACCAGAAGCATCCTCTCTAAGAAACCAGGAAGGGTACCTCTGGCATCAGGACAAGATCTTCGTTCCGCAACAAACCCGAATACAGGTACTGAAGACCTTGCATGACCACCAACTCGCTGGCCACTTCGGAGTGCGGAAAACGACGGATCTTATCCAACGATCCTTCTGGTGGCCTACCTTGAAATCTGATTGCAGGGAGTTTGATAGCTCCTGCACTACCTGCCAGCGAAATAAAGGGTCCAATGTCAAGTCGTGGGGTCTGTTACGTCCTCTGCCAGTGCCAGAACTACCATGGAGAAATTTATCTATGGACTTTATAGTAGAGTTGCCCCCATCCAAAGAATCTACAACAATCCTGGTAGTTGTGGACCGTCTATCCAAAATGGCGCACTTCTTGCCCATGGCAGGAACTCCTTCTGCTGCAGAAACAGCAAAATTTTTCATAAGGGAGATAGTCAGGCTCCATGGCCTTCCTGACAGCATTGTGTCTGATAGAGGGGTACAATTCACCTCCCGGTTCTGGAGAGAGCTCTGCAAAGCACTATCAATCAAGGTGTGCCTGTCCTCAGCCTATCACCCCCAAAGCAACGGTCAAACTGAAAGGACCAACCAGACCTTAGAACAATATTTGCGTTGCTTCTGCTCCTTCTCCCAGGACGACTGGATCTCTCTACTCCCTTGTGCGGAGTTTGCTTACAACAATGCAGTACACTCAACCACCAATCAATCTCCGTTTTGGGCCAACTACGGTTTCCATCCTTCATTTCTACCTAATGTCATTCCGGAAGCCTCAGTTCCAGCAGTTCAAGACAGGATAAGCTCCATTCAGGCTAATTATCAAACCCTCCGGCTAACCATGCAGAAAGCGCAAGAGGACTACAAGAAACAATATGACAAGAGGAGAGGAGAGAGTCCTAGCTTTGAGGTTGGAGATAAGGTCTGGCTCTCTTCAGCAAATCTCAGGCTTCCTTGCCCCTCCCGGAAATTGGGTCCAAGATTTATCGGTCCATTCGAAATTAAACGAAAAATGAACCCAGTAGCTTTTGAACTGTTACTACCAAGTTCGTATAAAGTGCATCCTGTGTTTCACGTTTCTCTTCTTAAATCTGTTGTCTCTAGTCCTTTTCCAGGAAGAGAAGAAGACCCTCCGCCTCCAGTCTCAGTGGAAGATGAAGCCGAATTCGAGGTAGAATCCATCCTGGACTGTCGCAAAAGAGGTAGGACTATTCAATTTCTTATTAAATGGAAGGGTTATCCAGCAGAAGAGAATTCTTGGGAACCTGCAGGCAACATACATGCTCCTAGACTTCTCCAGAGATTCCGTGCCAGATACCCTGAAAGATGGGCCCGGGTGGGCATCCGGAGGCTGCCCCTTGGGGGGGGGCACTGTCAGGGAACCAACAGCAGGCGAAGGACTTTAGGACCCAGCATCTCTGGCAGGAGAAGGGCTCTAGGACCCAGTATCTCTACAAGCAGGTCACATGGGCCTATATAAGGAAGTCTGCTAGTGTCTGCATTTGCTGGATTATCGTCAGCTTCTCCTGTGTTCCTGTGTCTTGCATCTCCTGCCTGTCTGATCTCCTGTGTACCAAACCCGGCTTGCCTGACCTGCTCCTGTTGACTTCCTAGCGTATACCTGACCCCGGCCTGGCTAACGGACTCCGCTTACCTTGTCTTCTGTGCTAAGACTCAGCTCTGCTGTGTTCTCTGACTGTCTTGCTGTGTTTGACCCTCTGGCCTGGCTTTGACCCTGTTATCGGAACATTCCATTGGTCCTTACCCTTTGGACCTCCTAAGCACGCCTGCTGTCCTGCAGTCTGCCTGTCCTACCAAGTTCCTGGCAACCAGCACTACCTACCAGGCAACCCGTGCTTCTGTGGGCACCACATCCCCTGTGTCATCTTCAGGGCTGTGCTGCACTCGGCCGCAAGGGGCGCCCTCTCTGCTACTCGACCTCACATCAGAGACTTGACAGAAGATGATGAATATAAAAATTCTTTCCACATAGAAAAAATATTTTAACTATATAAATTTTGGTGGATAATCTGGATATCATCCACCAAATACTGGAAGTAATAATGCCTTAAAATAAATTAGGTATAATACTAGAGGTTACCCTTCCCCTTCAACTTGGTGCCATTGGACACCGCAAGAGAACTGCATATATAGAGACAAGATAAACTTCATCAGTCTCTGATCCATATGCAGTTAAAATGGATCAAAGGTAGTATAAAAATTAAAAATGAAAACATACATATATAGACATATATACACATACATATAATCATTGTATATATGGAAGACTGCTAATCATTGGAGAGGAAACAATTAAGATCTAGTTCTATATTCATACCAAGCGGATGCATACACTTCAGTCTATATAGCCACTTGGTTTCGTTTTTAGAGACCTCTCGGGTCATATGTGTACCTCTCCAGTGTCTAGCAATTTTATCGATCCCATAGAATTTACACAACGAGGGGTCACTATTAAGAAACATTTTAAAATGTCGGGAAACACTATGATTGGGATAGCCATTTTTTATATTTTTAAGATGTTCATTAATTCTGATTCTCAGGTTTCTGGTAGTGCGGCCTACGTACTGAAGGGAGCAAGGACACTCTAACACATATGTCACATGATCTGAATTGCACGTGATAAAGGACTTAATATCAAAAAAAATTTGAGTAACTTTAGACTGAAAATTTGAGATTTTTTTAGGTGCCCCTGCTTTTCTAGTCGTTTTACAGGCTTTGCACCTAGTGCAGTAATGGAAGCCTACACTATCAAGGAAGGTGGAGGTTTTTTTGGGGGGATCTGGTACATTCTTGGCAATTTTTATTCTGAGCCCTGGGGCTCTTCTATAGATAAATTTGGGTTTTACAGGAATAATGGATTTCAAATCAGGATCCTTAAGCAGGATTGGCCAATGTTTTTTGATAATAGCTTCGACCTGATTATACTGCCTGTTGAATCCTGACACAAAAGCTACTTCCCCTTTAAATTCAGATTTTACCTTGGTTTCTAGGAGGGATTTTCTATCCATGGCAGATACTTGTGCTAATACCTGGGTGAGTGTCCCCATGGAATATTCCTTTTCTAGGAACTTTGCTTTGAGTATTTCGGCTTGTTCATAAAAATCAGTATCAATGGCACAATTGCGCCTGAGTCTCATGAACTGTCCCTTGGGCACTGCCCCTATCCATTGGGGATGATGGCAGCTGCGGGTCGGGACAAACCCATTTCTATCCGTAGCCTTGAAGTAAGTTTTTGTCTCATAGATCCCATGGTTCTTGGTTATAGTCAAATCAAGATAATTCACACTATTAAGATTAAATTCTGCCGTGAATTTTAGACCATATTCATTAGTATTTATTTTTTCTACAAACGATGTTAGACTTGACATAAGTCCATCCCATAGCAAGATAACATCATCGATATATCTTTTATAAAAGATCAATGATCTATTCTGGTCTTTAAAGATGGTCTCAAGTTCCCACTTGTTGAGAACCACATTAGCCACACTGGGGGCATACCGTGCCCCCATGGCCACACCTCCAATCTGGTTATAGAAGTGATCTCTAGCCCAGAAAAAATTATTGCCCATAGCTAACTCCAGCTAACTCCAGGCCCCCAACCAGATAATTAATCTGGGCCTTTTTGAGTTTGGACTCCCTATAAAGCGCCCATTTCATGGCTGACAGTGCATCCTTTTGTTTGATATTAGTATATAATGACTCAATATCTATTGTAACCATAATTGTGTTTTCTGTGGCTTTGATTTCATTCAAAAGAACCATGAGATCTTTACTGTCTTTCAAGTAGGACGGGCTTTGTGACACTAAGGGTTTGAAAAAACCATCAAGGTACTCCCCCAACCTAGAGAACAAGGAGTCCAGCCCACTAATGATAGGTCGGCCTGGTGGTAACTCCCTGTTCTTATGTACTTTAGGCACTATATAAAGTACTGGGACCTTTGGTGCCTGTATTTTAATATAGTTTGCTTCCTTCAGGTTTAGTAGGGACTTTGATATTCCCTCCTCTACCCAAATATTCAATTCTTCTTTTAATCTGATTGTAGGGTCTCCTTTTAACTTTTTATAAGTAGCTGTGTCATTAAGTAATCTTTCAATTTCTTGGTAATAATATTCGCGAGTAAGTATCACCAAACCTCCCCCTTTATCTGCTGGTCTCACCACTATTTGTTTATTTTCTTCCAATAATTTTATTCCTTCCCAAATATTTTTGTTAAATCCATAATTTTGAATGGCTAGTTCTCTGGCTTCATCTTGCACCATATTCCTGAAAACCTCTATGTGATGATTTTTGCCTTTACCCGGGTTGAACACTGAATTATTTTTTAACCCACTATGCACATATTGCTGGTCAGTGGTATCCCCTCCTGTTTTCAATCCTAAATTTGCATAGTGTTTTTTAATGTTCAATTTACGGACATATTTTTCAATATCTATGAACAGCTCGAATTTATCCACATTTTTATCGGGTGCAAATTTAAGCCCTTGATTTATCACTTCCCATTCTTGATCTGTAAGAGTTACCCCTGCTAAGTTGTAGATTCCTCCATTTATCTGTTCCTTTTTCTTTTCTTTTCTCTTTGAAGCTCAGAAAGCCTTCGATAGGCTCAGTTGGCCCTTTATGTTTGCCACACTTTCCAGGTATGGTTTTCACTGCATGCTCTATACTCCCGGCCCTCTTCCCAAGTCCAGCTGTCTTCTTATTTATCCCCCTCCTTTTCCTTGAGTAATGGAACCAGACAGGGATGTCCGTTATCCCCTTTACTTTTTATCCTATGTCTGGAACCCCTAGCTACAGCCATTCGCATCCACCTTGATATCCGTGGGGTTTCCCTGCGTCATAAGGAGTATAAACTATCACTGTTTGCGGATGATATTCTATTGACTCTGACCAGACCCCACACCTCTCTCCCCAAATTTACATGCCTTGCTCCAAGTATTTAGCTTCCTTTCGGGGTATAAAATCAACACAAGCAAAACAGAGGCCTTACCAATACTCATCCCTCCTTCAGATCTTGTTACCCTGCAGCAAAATTATTCCTATCACTGGTGCTCAAAATCTCTTAAATACTCAGGGATACATCTCACCCCTTCATACGCAACACTCTATCAGGCCAACTTCCCCCCACTCTTCCGTGACATTGACTGACTGACTCAATGTCCTGAAGATGTCTATTCTACCGAGACTCCTTTACCTATTTGAGACTTTACCGATTCCTGTCCCTATGTCACAGCTCAAAGCCACTCAGAGATCATTCCTTAACTTTGTTTGGCATTACAAGGCCCACCGAATAGCTAGTTTGGTGGTGTTGGCCCCTAGGTCCAAAGGCGGGTTGGGTGCCCCAGACCTTATTAAATAATTCTTTGCCACCCACCTCAAATCGGTTATCACTTGGTCTTCTAGAATGGCATCCAGCATCTGGTCGGAGATTGAAATGAGTATCACCAGACCTGTCCACCCCTGCTCTATGATTTGGACAGACCTAGAGACCTCCATAACTCAACTTCGAGGCCTTTGCTTGCACCCAATGTTATTCACTCTCTCCATATGGAAGAAGTGCTCGCGCCAATTCTCCCTCTCTCCCACATGTCCGCCCTATTGAATGTATTATTCAATCCTGATGTCCCAGATAGTCTTTCTTATACCCGAATGCTCCCGTGGACACAAGCTGGAATTTTCCAGCTCAGACATCTTGTGCATCCACTCACCCGCACGCTTTTACCTTTTAACGAACTACAGCGTAAATATCAGATTCATAAACATTTATTTTACTCTTATCTCCAGTTTAAACACTATCTTTCCTCTAAATCCCCTACTTTAACCTTAGATAAACCTACCTCATTTGAACTAGGGTTGTCCCAATACCACTTTTTTAAGACCGAGTACAAGTACCGATACTTTTTTTCAAGTACTCGCCGATACCGATTACCGATACTTTTTTTCAATGTCATGTGACAGTTTGAAAGATGGGGACTGATAGGTGGCACTTATGGGCACGGATCGATGGCACTTATGGGCACTGATAGGTGGCACTTGTGGGCAGTGATAGGTGGCACTGATAGGTGGCACTTGGGGGCACTGATAGGTGGCATTTATGGGCACTGATAGATGCCACTTGTGGGCAGTGATAGGTGGCACTTGTGGGCACTGATAGGTGGCACTTGTGGGCACTGATAGGTGGCACTGATTGCACTGAAAGGTGGCACTTGTGGGCACTTATGGGCACTGATAGGTGGCACTTATGGGCACTGATAGGTGGCACTTATGGCACTGATAGATGGCACTTATGGGCACTGATAGGTGGCACTTGTGGGCAGTGATAGGTGGCACTGATAGGTGGCACTTGTGGGCACTGATAGATGGCACTGATTGCACTGAAAGGTGGCACTTGTGGGCACTGATTGCACTGATAGGTGGCACTTGTGGGCACTGATAGATGGCACTGATTGCACTGATAGATGGCACTGATTGCACTATCAGTGCAATCAGTGCCATCTATCAGTGCCCACAAGTGCCACCTATCAGTGCCCATAAGTGCCACCTATCAGTGCAATCAGTGGCATCTACCAGTGCCACCTGATAGGTGGCACTGGTAGATGGCACTGATTCCACTGATAGGTAGCACTTGTGGGTACTGATAGGTGGCTGGCACTGAAATGCTGCGGGGGGGTGGGGGGTAAATGACACAGGATTTAAGAAAAAAAAACTGCTGCAACGCCCAGCTTGGTACACCCTGCACTCGGCTGCAGTAAGCAACAGCAGACATCTTGTTACACCCAGCCCATATAGCTCGGGCTGGGTGTAACAAGATTTCTGCTGCTGCTTACTGCAGCCGAGTGCAGGGTGTACCAAGATAGGTGTGGGGACGTTCAGCCGCTGACGGCGACCGAATGTGACAGCACCGGTCACCGATCCTGATGCGGCTGTGCCCTGAACCCCTGCCAGCTTACCAGGTTCAACTGCAGGTGAGGGACTCGCTCTCTGCCCGCGGACTCCGTCCACCGACTGTGCCCGCCCTCTTCAGCCAGACTCCGCCCGCACTTTCCTCTCCCGCCCTCCCCAGCCACTGACTCCTCCCGCCCTCTCCGGCCAGACTCCGCCCGCACTCCCCCGCCCTCTCTCCTGCCCTCCCCAGCCACTGACTCCTCCCGCCCTCTCCGGCCACAAAAAAAAAGTATCGGGTGAAGCATCGGGAGCATTTGCGCGAGTACAAGTACTCGCGCAAATGCTTGGTATCGGTCCCGATACCGATACTAGTATCGGTATCGGGACAACCCTAATTTGAACTATTATGTGTTCAAGGCCCATACCAAACCCATCTTATTTCAGATATCTATAGATACCTGCATGAAGCCTCCCCACTCACCGACACATACCACTCTTACATGCAGAAATGGTCCCAGATCATTAAGCAACCTATCCAACTCCCTCAATGGCAGAAGATTTGGGAGACTACTTCCAAGTCTTCAAGGTGTGTGGAGCAGAGGGAGACGTCCTATAAGATACTATTTTTCTGGTATAGAACCCCAGAGATCTTACATAGATATGACCCCAAATCTTCCCAGGTGTGTTAGAGGTGCCGGGATGACGTTGGCTCCCATTTCCACATTTTCTGGGAATGTCCCATGATTCAACCTTTCTGGATCTCCATCCAAACCCATTTACAGGAACTTGTTGACACTACTCTCCCTCTAGACCCGATCCAGTATCCTTTAGGCTTGCCGTTCCCTGGTATCCCCAGACACACCCAAAGGTTCTCTTGGCAGCAAAAAGGGCTATACCTCTGAGATGGTTGTCCCCCTCCCCACCCACCCTTGCACAGGTTCTGCAAATATTGGAACAAATTTTCAGGATGGAACACCTGACTGCGACAGTCCATGATACACTTCCTCAATTTTCCAAAATTTGGGACTTATGAGACCAGTCGAAACTTAATCCAGGTGCCATTTTACCACCCCCCCAGTAGTACAGTACACTCTTAAACATATGTCCTAAATTTTATGTCTCCTAAGTCCTGTTAGCCTGTTCTTCTTGTGATTCCATGGTGCCCCCTCCCTTTCCTCCCACTCTCCCTCCCTTCTAGGTGGACTCCCCTCGGGGCATCCTAGTCCCTCAGTTTAGGCGCCCTAGGACCCCCACTGACACCGGATCCAGAGGGCAACATTTCCTTCTATGTGAAATATTGTTTTGTTGGATATCAGAAATCAGCATTCTTTTTACAGGCACAGGGACGCATATTGTTATTTAACAAAGGGGATGGCATGCTTATACTACAGTGGCTTAACAACCACTTTAACAAACAAATTGAACAGCACTGGCCTCAAGACAGGACCCTGGGGCACACTATTCACAATTATAAACCATGCAGAGAATGAGTAATTTAACACTATTTTCTAGAACAGTGGTCTCCAAACTGCAGGCCGGGTGTCTGATGTGGCCCTTTTCTTGCTTTTATCTGACCCTGGGGGCACTATTTCATCCACTGATACCAACAAAGGGGCAATACATTTCCCCTCCACTAACACCAGTGAAGGGGTACAATTCCTCCCACTGACACCAACCATGGGGCACAATTCCTGCCACTGACATCAAACATGGGGCACAGATCCTCCCACTGACACTAATGCTGGGGCACAATTCCTCCCAGTGACACCAACAATGGGGCACAATTATTTCCACTGACACCAACCTAGGGGCACAATTCTTCCCATTGACACCAACCATGGGGCACAATTCCTCCCACTGACACCAATGATGGGGCACAATTCATCCCACTGATACCAATGATGAGGCACTATTCCTCCCAATGACATCAATGATAGGGCGCTATTCCTCCGACTGACACCAACGATGGGGCACAATTCCTCCCACTGATGCCAATGATGGGGCACTATTCCTCCCACTGACACCAATGATAGGGGACTATTCCTCCCACTGACACCAATGATGGGGCACTATTCCTCACAATGACACCAACAATGAAGCACAATTCCTCCCACTGACACCAATGATGGGGCACAATTCTTCCCACTGACATCAACGATGGGGCACAATTCTTCCCACTGACACCAATGATGGGCACTATTCCTCTCACTGACACCAATGATGGGGCACTATTATTCCCACCGATACCAATGATGGGGCACTATTCCTCCTACTCACACCAATGATGGGGCATGTAACGACAGGAGTTACCGTTGTTTAAAGATATTCCCTTTCCGAACACACATCAGCTACCGACACTCCACAGTCAGGCGACCGAGACCCATAGGAATACATCTCCCCCTGATACGGGACAAACGCTCTGTATGAGGTTTCCAACTGGTCTGACACTTTATTGAGAAAAGAACAGGCTCTTATATACACTAAACGAATACTGTAGTCCAAATTAACAACTCCACCCACAACATCACATAATGGTCACATAATGAGCCCCCAATACACATTATTCTGACATCTCTTAGCAGACAACAGGTGAGTTCATTAGCTAATCCCTTTACAGCTTAAATGACTATGCATGACCTTTACGTTCCCCAGACTGTCTGTCTGCTCATTTACAATACACACAATTACAGAGTTAATTATCACAATTCACAATGAAAGGATCTTTAGCAGCTAGCCGGAACTCATATACATTACACAGGCATCCAGGTGATTGGAGGTGATGACATTAACATCTTTCAACTAACATGTTGAGTTCAGAATCAAACAACCAGTAAATATTGTGGATTAATATTACTATCCCATTTTGGGTAGTCCAAGATATATTTCCTCAGTCACCCTATGCCCAAAGGGACTCCCGTTACAGGGCACATTTCCTCCCACTGACACTAATGATGGGCCACTATTTTTTCCAGCTGACATCGGGACCTTTTCTACTTCCACTGGCCACAGTCCAGCCCACTAAAGTCTGAAGGACAGTAAACTGGCCCTTTGTTTATAAACTTTGGAGACCCCTGCTTTAGACCGATCCATGTAATCAGTTTTCTATCCATGTACATATCATTTCATCAACTCCAACAGACATTATTTTATAAACTAAACGTTTATGAGGTGCAATATCAAATGCCTCAGCAAAATCTAGATAAACTATGTCCACTGGACTTCCAACATCCAATTTCTCTGTTACTTATTATCTGACAAGAACAATCTTTCATAAATCCATGCTGGTTGTTACTTTTATCTCTGACACATTTCTGCATAGAATCCTTACAATTCCCTCAAATATCTTACATGCTTTTGATGTTAGGCTGACTGGTCTGTACTTTCCTGGTATACATCTCAATTCTTTTTTGTAAATACATACAACAGGCTTATTTTATGGTTACATTTTTATGAGGTACAATATCACATTCCATTTAGTTTCTCACTTATTTCCTCATAGATTGATAACAGATTGGTCTGATAGAAATGATCTTTCATAAACACATGCTGGTTGTCCCTTATAACTCCTTTATCACAGACAGATTTATGAATATTTCCCTTACATTTCCCTCAAATACCTAACATGCTATTGAGGTTAGGCTAACTGGTCTGCAGTTTCCTGGTATACATCTCAATTCTTTTGTGTAAATTGGTACCACATTTGCTCTATGCCAATCAGTTGGTACCATTCCAGTCAGTAAAAAATACAAATTATAATTAATGACTTGGCTACAACTGCACTAGGTTGTCTAAGGACTTGTCTAAAGACTAGGAAAAAAATTAATGTTAACAAATCACGAGGTCCAGGTGGCATACCTGGACCTTGTGATTTGTTAACATTAATTTTTTTCCTATCACAATGTATAGAATACGTTTTACTGAATTTGTTGGCTAGATGTTTTGGCTCTAGATACTTGAATAAAACCCCTGAAGAAGGGCTATTGTGCCAGAAACGTTGGGTCAAGTTGTGAGAGCCACGCTTACAGGCATCCACATCCATCAACTCATTACATGGTTTGTAACATATGTATACAACTATATATTTTTATGTTAAAGATGATTATTCCTGCGCTACCAAGAAGGGGAAAGTGGAAGAGCTAATGGAAACTATCGCAGACACCGAAAGGGTTAATCCTAACCCAATTAGGTATAGAGATGAAGAGGGGGGGTGGTGTTGCGCTGTTTCTGGTATGAACATGTATTGGTGAAGATATATAAGGTGCACAGTGGCTAACTCGAACCAATAAATAGAATACAATATAATAAAAAAAATGAATAAAATCAATACACAATCTAAAATGATAATGATGGATTAAGGTAATGAATATGTACTAGAACCATAAAACAATCAAATAAATAAATTGAAATTAAAAGTGCAAAGTGCATGAAGAATACATAAAAAACTTCAATAAATATGACAGTGAACACTGCTGTGCAAATATGCTAAAAAGTGCATAAACTAAGAAATCTGCAAATTGCAGTGCAATGAACTGTGCACAAGTGAGACGGCTAATTGCAAAGTGCAATAAAGTGCTAAAGTGAATTGCAAAAAATATATATAACGTCCAATAAGCAATGGAACAGAAATAAAGATGTTGAACTCCAAAAGTTCATATGTGAAGAAGTGGCAAGTGGTGCCAGTGGAAAAATTAATAAATGATTTCTTCAAAGTGACGGTCCTGGAACTTTGCGTCTACAAGTGATTCTATGGTGAAGAGATGTGTGGATTTTGACTTCCGGTGTCACACACTAGGGTAATAGATGGCCTCGTACCTTGCGGTAATGAGGTAACCGCATGTGTTTAATTAGGGTCAGTAGTTCCTCTGTTATGGTCCTATCATCAGTAGAGAGACCTTATGCCAACCGCTGTGGTTCCTCGGATATAAGGTGGACCTATATTGTATCCAGGGGATTGCTTTCACCTCCCAGTGATGGCGGGGTTAAAAGGAAAAAGAATAGGGTCTCGATCGTGAAGTACGTTTAAAAAACCAAATGGTATGTTTATTTGTCTAGCAGTGGATTGCTTGCATAAAAAACTCACATAAACTCACATAAAATAACGTAAAGATGAACTTATCTCCTATACGAGCGGCGAGCTCGTTTGCTTCCGTCTGTCTGATTGCCTCTCCGTCCCTACGCGTGGCGTCACGATCACGTGACTTCATCAGGGGATGATGGGAAGGCAATGAGATGGTCTTTAAATAGTTTTTCCATTAGAATGAATGCGGCGGCCATTTTCTCGGAGTTCAATGTTAATCTCCATTGGCGGCCATTTTCCCTAGGATCCTGTCTTGGTAATAGGGGCGGCCATCTTTATGGTGGTTAAAAAACAATATAATGATAACAACGACAACAAGTGCGCCGCCATTTTCTTTAGGGTTTTTGATAGTTTGGTTGGCGGCCATGTTTTTGAAGTCCATGCATCGGTATATAGTGATCTTTACTATCTACATATTACCTTGCAGGACATATGAAACAGATCTGTAAGAACGAGGGGCATGCAATTGTGATTCATAATAATAAATGATAAAGCTAAAAAGTATATATAAATACAATTGCACATGAGTTTATAAAATAAAAATTAAAAAATATATATAAAAAATTAAAAATTATATATATTAAAAATAAATTAGTCTTTATGTGTAACAATGATTAAAAAGTAAATTAAATAGATATATTCCCGGAATGGATAAGGGGTGGGTTCTCATAATTATCGGGGATTCATATATACACCAAACCCCCTAAATGATAGAACCTAGGTCTGGTGAACATCAGATAGACGTCTGCAATATGAGCTTGTCAGATATTTGCTTCACAGATACATATGAGACATAAATATTAAAATACTAAAAAATAGAGATTTGCAGAGTAAAATATAAAATTGACGATATAAAAATAGGAGATGTAGTCATTATTTAACAAAACTGTATAAATATAAATTTGAGTAGGAAAGGACATAGACACTACAAGGTAAGTGGGTATTTGGTGAATTAGTAGGTATACTAAAAGTCACTGAGGAAACAGTTGAGATCGAACTCAACGTTGAGTCCTCTTGGTACAAAAGTATCAAGGGTGAATATCCATTTGGACTCTAGTTGACTTAAGGTCCTCACCTTATGTCCCCCCGCCAGTGTCTAGTATATGGCTCAATGCCCCAAAATTTGAGCTCTGAGGGGTCTTTATTATGGTGTAACAAAAAATGTTTAGATACATTGTGTTTATCAAATCCTTTCAGTATATTTTGAACGTGCTCTTTAATGCAAATCCTAAGGAGTCTTTTTGTGCGCCCTATGTACTGAAGGCCGCAGCTGCACTCCAGGGCGTATACTGCCCCTTCCGTATTGCAACACACAAAATCTTTAACCTCATAGGTATCGCCTGTACTAGTAGATGTGAAGTTGGCTTTCTTCTCATTGGGTCTCTTTGTTCTCTTGCATGCAAAGCATCGTTTGCAGGGGTAGAAGCCTTTCATTGTGAAGAAGGAGAATGGTTTATTCGGTGGATCTGGTATGTTCTTCACTATTTTATCCCGTATAGTTGGTGCCCTTTTGTAGATGAATCTAGGGTTTGTCGGTAATGAATCTTGTAATTGTCTGTCTGCCAGTAGTATATGCCAATGTCGCTTTATGATTCTTTCGATTTTTTTGTGTTGTACATTATAATCCAGAATAATTGATGTTAATGGTTTTGTGGATGTTTGTTTAATTTTATCTCTAATCAATTTGTCCCAGTTCATCTCTGTCACTTCGGCTATTTTCTCTTCGATGAATGTATTGCTATATCCTTTCTTAACAAATCTTTGTCCCATTGCTTCTGCTTGTTCTTTAAAGGTGTCTGGGTTGGTGCAATTTCTTCTTAAACGCACAAGCTGACCCTTGGGGACGTTGAAGAGCCAATTTTTATGGTGGCAGCTTTCTATCGCCAGGTAACTATTCCTGTCCACATTCTTGAAGTGGGTCTGCGATTTAAAACCTGAATTATCCTGTATGATATCAAGATCTAGAAATGTGACACTTTTCTCACTGATTTCCCACGTTAACTTGATATTCCTGTCGTTTACATTCAGGTTTTCTAGATATAATTTAAGTTGATTAGGCTCTCCTTTCCAAAGGATAAAAACATCATCAATGTAGCGTTTATATATTTTAAGTTCAACGGGTTTGTCATTAAAAACAGTTTCCTCCTCCCATTGGGCCATAAAAATACCGGCCACACTTGGGGCAAACTTGGCCCCCATAGCTACACCAGTTCGCTGATGGTAATAATTCTTATTGTACCAGAAATAGTTATTTTTAAGGCAGAAGTCGAGACATTTAATTATGAACTTTCTTTGCATACAGGGTAATTTGGTGTATGTTCTCAAACCCCATTTGGCAGCTTCGCAAGCTTGATGATGGAGAATTATTGTGTATAAAGAGGATACATCTGGACCCGGGGCGTGGCTTGCGCGTGCACAGAGATGGCCGCTTAAGCAGTGAGCTCCGCCATCCAGACCGGACAATCAGCGACTATCGAGCACTGACTACCCGCTACTCTGCCCCACAGCACAGCGATCGTACCTGCCAGGCTGCGCCGTCATGTCGTCCCGCAAACGCATCCAGGATAGAGGCTTAAAACGCCTGGAATCCTTCTCCTTCCAGCCCCGCCGGCGAAACCAAGATGGCGGCGCCGGACCCTCAGCGCACCACTCTATGCAGTTCTCGGAACCCCCGGGGGGCCATCCACAGAACATACCAGCTGGAAATCATTCCTCCCTTCCTTTGGATACCTCTCCTGCAACCCCGGTGTCCCAGAGCCCGGCGAAATCGAGGATGCGGATGGATCTCTCGGACCAGGCCTCAATCACAGTGAGTACAGGCCTGCATAATAACTCTGCTGTTTCATCATTACAATCCTCCATAGCACAATTCCCAACATCAGGACAACCGGTGCTAGACACCACTATGAAAGACATGCTCCTATCGCTGCAGTCTTCTCTCATGTCCAACTTCTCATCCCTGATTAATACTTTCTCACTAGAAATGAAACACATGGACAATAGGGTGCAATGTGTGGAAAACAAAATGGAGGAATGTACTGACACTGTTAATGAATTAGTGGATGCATACAATGATCAGAAAGAGGAATCTCTCTGGATCAAAGTGAAATTAGCGGACCTCGAGGACCGTTCCAGACGCAATAACCTTAAAATATGCGGAATCCCTGAGTCCGTTCAACCTACAGAATTGCGCAATTACGCCACCGCTATGTTTTCCAGCATGCTCCCGGTACTCTCCCCGATTGAGCTTACGTTTGATCGTATACACAGGCTGCCTAAACCACGCCACCTGGAAGCAGAGGTACCCCGTGATGTACTTCTGCGAGTACATTTTTTCCAAGCGAAAGAACAGATACTTAGGAAAGCTAGAGAACTGTCACCACTCCCTGCACCATACTCTGATATACAACTGTTTGCAGACCTATCTCAACATACACTCCAAATGCGTCGGCAACTTAAAACTATCACTAAGGCGATGAACAATCACAAAATTATATACAAATGGCGCCACCCAGCGACCATCTTGGTCACTTACAACGGCATTCCTCACACCATCACCACCCTGGAAGGGGGCTTGAAACTACTTAAAGCATGGGGAATCCTACCAGATCCTCCCCTCAACCAAACTGATGATGACGGTACACCAAACCCGTTCACCTTTGGAAGTAACAGGGAGAACCGCAGAAACAACCAACGTTGATCTACTAGCTCAAATTGCATCATTATGCGACTACCTTAGTCCGGTCTGGTAGCTTACTGAACTTTCCCCCATTAGTTGTCAGGTGCTCTGAGGAGCTGGTTCATGCTGACACACCTGTGAGCTTAGTTTGTTCACTTAGTCTTTACTAAAAAGCGGGGTCTATTTTTTTTTTTTTTGACCCTGTTGTTTTTTTTTTTTTTTTGTGTTTTTGTGTTGTTTTTCTTTCTTTTTGATTGCGCTTCTGCAAGTGCCTTCACCTGCTTCAGACATCCACAGTTCGTTCACGCATGAAGTTTGTTGATCTTCAAATCTAACTTGTTTTATACCACTATAGATCCAAGGACTAAATTTACTACTTCCTTCTCAAATCTCCAACAAAAGTACTCTCGCCCACATCGACCGGTGGATTGATTATTCCTCCTTCATTCTTCCACAACTGTAAGTAGTTGCTTCACGGACTCACCACACCTCCTTTCAGCATGGGGATCACTATCCTATCACTCAATGCAAATGGACTAAACCACCCAGCAAAACGGTCCTCCCTATGGAAATCAGCCATTACCCAGAACTGTGACATTCTTTGCGTACAGGAGACGCACTTTGTTGCGACTTCCTCTCCTGCCTGCCAACACAAACAATTCCCCCATGTGTTTCGCTCCTCCTTTGATAAAAAACAACGCGGAGTAATGATAGCGATCAGAAACACTGTTGCTTTCACCCTGCAGAACTGTGTCATTGACCCGGGAGGGCGATATATTATCCTAATTTGCACAATCAACAATATCTCCTTTACCCTGGTCTCCATTTATGCCCCAAACCATGGCCAAATGACTTTTCTCAGGAAGACACTTCGGGCTGCCCGTAAGATCCAACAAGGTCATTTGCTCATTTGTGGGGACTTTAATATGGTCCCGAACAACTCAATAGACTCCACTGCGGGGACTCACAGAAATACCTCTCCTTTAGATCCGTTTATTAGTTCCAATGATCTTTTTGACGTGTGGAGGTGTTGTCATGCGAGCGAGAGGGATTTCACGTTCCTTTCGCCGTGTCACAATACCTACTCACGGATTGATTTATTCCTAACTGACAGTCGGTTACTGCATAAAATTTCAAACTCTACCATTCATACCACCACCTGGTCAGACCATGCCCCCATTAGCATTACCATATCTGACGGCTCTTGTCAACCCAATAACTTTATTTGGAGAGTCAATAACTATCTCCTAACTACACCACTCTATTCTACCCATATTGAACGCCAATTGGAAGAGTACTTTTCAATCAATCAGGCATCGGTATCTGACCCGCTGGTGATATGGAACGCACACAAGGCAGTCATGCGAGGAGTGTTCATCCAAATGGGAGCTAGAGCCAAAAAAAAAGGACCCAACGGTTAGATGAATTCACAGCTGAGATAGCCAGATCCGAATCACTGAATAAATCCAACCCATCACCACTTCTCCAATCTAAAATATTCACCCTTCGCCACGAGCTAAGGGCCCTTCTACTTGAAAAATGTGCTAAATCATACAGAATTCTCAAAGCCACTTCATACACTACAGGGAACAAGGCAGGAAAGGCAATGTCCCTTCGAGTTAAGGGTCATAGAACCAAAACAAAAATCCCATACATACATCACCCTCACACGAACAAAAAACTTCTTAAACCCCAAGACATAGCGAACTCCTTTAGTACCTACTATGAAGATCTATACAACCTCAAGGATGATGCCTCCACTACCCAACCCTCCCAGGCGGGGATTGGATCCTTCCTAGGAGGTTTGAATCTCCTGAATGTGTCCCCCCAACAACTTGAGAAATTAAATACTCCCTTCACAGCTGAGGAAATACTTGCAATAATAAATAATCTACCTAACTCCAAATCCCCTGGCCCTGACGGCTTCACTGGGGAATATTATAAGAAGTTCAAGCATGTATTAGCTCCCACTCTGTGCCAACTGTTCAACCTAACAGCAACTTCAGCCTCTTTCCCTACTGATATGCTCAATGCCATGATTATAACCCTCCCTAAACCTGGCAAAGATCCCACATCTCCAAAAAACTTCCGACCCATTTCACTGCTCAACCTTGATTTAAAAATTTACGCCAAATTGATAGCCAACAGACTAGAGGACATACTTCCTTTCCTTATATCAATAGACCAATCAGGATTCACTAAAGGACGCCAAGCGTCGGACGCCACTAGAAGGATAATCAATATCATACATCATGTAGAAACGCAAAAAATCCCGGCCCTTCTATTATCACTAGATGCCGAAAAGGCCTTCGATAGGGTCCACTGGGGATATATATCGGAGGTTCTATACAAGTTCGGTATTACGGGTACGATACACAATGCCATAATGGCCCTATACTCCAATCCTTCGGCCAAAGTATTTTCTGCAGACACCCTTTCCTCTCCATTCCAATTTACCAATGGTACAAGACAAGGTTGCCCACTCTCACCCATTATATTCAACCTAGTCATGGAACCCCTTGCCGAACATATCAGAAATAACAGCGAAATCTTAGGTATACCCATTGCTGGTTTAGACCATAAGATAAGTTTGTTTGCAGACGACGTGATCCTCATGATCATGGACCCTGACAGATCCCTTCCTGAGGTCCAGAGGACGCTAGCCTGGTTTAGTGAAGTATCATACTACAAAGTCAATGAAACTAAATCATACGTGCTCAACTTAGGTCTGGACACGCCCACAGAAAACCAACTCAAAATGAAATTTCCATACACTTGGGCTAAAAATAGCATAACTTACTTGGGCATCCAGCTGACTACTACAACAAAAGCACTATTTGCTTCTAACTATTTACCAATCAGATCCACTCTTCAAACGCATCTCACCAGGCTGGCGTCCTTTGAATTCTCGTGGATGGGTCGATTGGCAGCATTTAAAATGTTCCATCTTCCCCAAATCTTGTACCTATTTAGAACTATACCAATTCCTATACCTCTTTACTACTTCAAATCATTGCAATCGATCCTGACCAAATTTCTTTGGAAAGGCAAAAAAGCTAGATGCAGCCATGCTCAACTAATCAAACATCGCTTAGCAGGAGGGACTGGTTCTGTTGACTTTCAGGATTACTACATGGCATCTATACTCACACAAGCTAAGGAATGGTTTCTAGAATCCCCCCCAACCACGTTGTGGGGGAAGATAGAGGCATCTATGGTACCAGGAGGCAATTTAGCTTCTTGGCTATTCATCTCACCACTAAGGACAAGGCCCCACATCCACGTCTCACCGACCATGAAGGCGACTTGCAAGGTTTGGTCCAGATTCTCACAGCTCTCAGCACTCTACCCCAATCAAGCGACCATCCCCGTCACCATAGACTCCCTGACCCACATACTAGAAACAGCCTCCTACACACATTGGAAACACAAGGGCATTATATATATCTCAGATCTACTTTATAATAATCGCATCAAATCCTTTACCAAACTTCAGAAAGAATACCAACTCTCGCACTCTGATTGGTTCTTATACGCACGCACCCATCATTGCCTCACTTCACTTAAAGCATGGGCATGGAAAATACCCCAAATAGCGTGGATTTTTTTTAGATCCCCTGCACATCATCGGAGGGGAATTTCTCGGTTCTATTCTTTACTAAGACAAAAATCCACCTTTACAAATTCAACAGCACTATTGCGCTGGGAAAATGATTTAGGACAACAATTCACAATTCTACAATGGGAAACAGCGTGTAAATCCACATACAAAGCTACTTGCTGCTCAACATTGTGGGAACTTGCGTTTAAACAGACGTACCGGTGGTACTTGACTCCTGACAGATTATCCAAATTTAACTCATCACTCCCTAGTACATGTTGGAGGAACTGCGGACAAAAGGGTGATCTATTGCATACATTTTGGAAATGTTCCAAACTTAAACATTATTGGTACTCCGTTTTCCAATTAATTTTTGAGGTCACTCGTCTGCCAATCATAGCCTCACCATCCTTAGCCCTACTATCCCTGGAAATAGAAAAAATCCCAAATCCATCAAAACACATTATAATTCACATACTACTAGCAGCTCGCCTTAGTATAACCCGTAAGTGGAGAGACCCAATTCCCCCTACGATTAAAGATGTAGTTCAATCCACTCATGAACACTTTACACACGAAACTTCCCTAGCACTAAAGCAGAATAGTAGAATGAAGATTGCCCAACTAAGGGAAATGTGGAAAGAATGGATTAAATCTCCCGGTCTCACAACAGCGTTCACTCTTTAACTTGGTTTGTTAACTTGTCTGTTATTCTGTGGGTACAGAGGGCACTTAACGAGGGGGGGGGGGAGGGGGGTCAACACGTGGGCACAGTTTTGCTCCCTATAAGGGGTGCTTAAGTGGGGTCTCCCCTCTCCACCCTAACTTACATGAATAGCTTTACCTGTCCTCTGTACCAACCTCCACCTTGGTACTAGAATTTGACCAATGCACTATCTGTTTGCGGATGAACCCGTAATACTTATGTAACGACAGACAGAATATTATTGATTGTTTTCTTTTTGTACAATCCAAATCTTATGTGGACGGTCATGTTACATTTGTAGGCACTTTCTTATATTATATTCTTATATTTTTTGTTTATGACTCTGTAACATTTGAAATATGCCAATAAAAATCCATTGAGGAAAAAAGAGGATACATCTGCAGTGGCCATGATCCATGGTCCTTCTTCTCTGGAAATATTCGTTATGGTTTGTATCATCTGTTTTGTATCTCTTAGATATGCTTTTGTATCCTGTACTACCGGTTGGAGATAATGATCTATGTATTGGCCCATCCTGGCCGTAAGTGAATCTATCCCATTGACTATTGGCCTTGGTGGTGGATTTGTTTTGTCTTTGTGTATTTTGGGGATTGTATAGATAATGGGGGTGCGCCAGGAGTCAGGTACTAGGTATCTGGCTTCTTTCTTATTCAGGATATTCCTTTTAAGACCTAAGTCGGCAACTTGTTCTAATGCTTTTCTGCATTTAAAAACGGGATTGCTGAGCAATTTGCTGTATGTGTTTGTGTCTTCCAGCATTTCCTTCATGCTATTGTTGTACTGTTCTTTAGAAAGAACCACAATTGCTCCCCCTTTGTCAGCTGGTCTTATGACAAGATCCTTCCTCCTCGTAAGTTTCCTGATTCCACTCTTTATGAACTTGGGATCCTCCTTCTTCTTTATTTTTAGATCCTTAATTTCTTCCAGCACTACTCTTTTGAAAACATCAATGTACTTATTGTTTTTGACTGGTGGGTTAAAAACAGATTTGTTTCTCAGCATGCTGTGGGATATTGCATCTTCTCTAGCTCCTGAGATTCGATGTGTGATGGGGTTTCCTACTAAGTATTTGTTAATATTGAATTTTCTTACGAATTTCTGTATACCTATGTAGGTCTGAAATTTATCTAGATTTTTGGTTGAGGCATATTTTAAACCTTTGTTTAATACCCCGATTTCCTCGTGGGTGAGGGTTTCGCCACTCAAATTGAAGATTCCCTCTCCCTTTCCACTCTTTTTCTTTTTGAGTCTCTTCCCGGATCTGCATCCTCTCTTCTTTCTTGGTTTCTTGATCCTCTCTGTTCGTTCGGTGGGTGGTTCTCCCTGTCCCTGTCTAAAAAAGACGACCTATTGTAATCAGGGCCATCGTATTGTGTCGTATATGGTCTCACATATCTGTCTTCCTCATTATAATTTGCCAGAGGAGCATAATGGTTGTTAGTTGGTATCGGGCTTCGCTCATTTTGTCGATGATTTCTCCCATAGCCATAGTCTCTAGGTGGACTTCTGCCTCTCGGTCCATTTTGTTCATATGGGGGAGCTCTGTGGTCTCTATTATAGTGAGGTGGCTGTCTGGGATCTCTGTAATCTTGTGGGGGGCCCCTATATTTCCTTTGGTCATATGGGGGTCTATGCCAATTGTTCCCATTATAAAGTTTCTTATTCTTCCAATAATGGGGTTTCTTCCATCCATTATGTGGTGTTTTATCATTATATGGTGGTCTTCTATCTGTTTGCCTTGGTGTATGATACTGTTGATTGCCCTGTCTCTCATTATAATTCTGTTGTCTAGGAGTCCGTGTTCCATTATGGTCATTTGGTCTGCCACTTTGGATATCCGGTCTTTGTTGTTCATTAGTGTGTTGTGGGTGAACCCTTACTGTTTTTTCTGGTGTGGAGTATGTTGAGATGGGGTCCATCCGACCTATTTGATTTTGCCACTTAAATACTCCATCTGATTTAAAATCATTTATGTCTCTGACATATTTCTTACTTTTCCTTTGCTGTACCTTTCTATCCTTTTTTGTAAGATCTTTATTTAGCTGTATGGTAAGTGTTTTGTATTCAGCTGTGTCCTTATGTACTTCCGATTCTTCCTTTATTTCTGCAATGGTTTGTTCAATGTTTTTTGTCTTCCTTTGTTTCCTTTGTAATAGGAATCTTAATAATTCTAGGCCTCGTTCATTAAAGAACTTAAACCACTCATCGTTGGATTCTTGATCCATCAGTCCATCATTTGGAGGGATATCCCATCTCAACCTCCTTGGGACAATGCTTTCCTTGAGATACGTTTCAAAGGTGTTAACGTCCCACCATAGACTTATTTTTTTCTCCATATTATGTCCTAAACGTTTCATTAGACTTTCAAGGTCTAAGGTCTTTTTATGAGTAACGTTGGTGGTACTGAATATTTCTTCTAAATTTACCTGTCTTGTCTCCAGAAAGGAGAAGACATCCATGGTTGCTGCAGGAATGGGTGGGATATAAGCAAGTGTACTGTTAAAGATGATTATTCCTGCGCTACCAAGAAGGGGAAAGTGGAAGAGCTAATGGAAACTATCGCAGACACCGAAAGGGTTAATCCTAACCCAATTAGGTATAGAGATGAAGAGGGGGGGTGGTGTTGCGCTGTTTCTGGTATGAACATGTATTGGTGAAGATATATAAGGTGCACAGTGGCTAACTCGAACCAATAAATAGAATACAATATAATAAAAAAATATGAATAAAATCAATACACAATCTAAAATGATAATGATGGATTAAGGTAATGAATATGTACTAGAACCATAAAACAATCAAATAAATAAATTGAAATTAAAAGTGCAAAGTGCATGAAGAATACATAAAAAACTTCAATAAATATGACAGTGAACACTGCTGTGCAAATATGCTAAAAAGTGCATAAACTAAGAAATCTGCAAATTGCAGTGCAATGAACTGTGCACAAGTGAGACGGCTAATTGCAAAGTGCAATAAAGTGCTAAAGTGAATTGCAAAAAATATATATAACGTCCAATAAGCAATGGAACAGAAATAAAGATGTTGAACTCCAAAAGTTCATATGTGAAGAAGTGGCAAGTGGTGCCAGTGGAAAAATTAATAAATGATTTCTTCAAAGTGACGGTCCTGGAACTTTGCGTCTACAAGTGATTCTATGGTGAAGAGATGTGTGGATTTTGACTTCACACTAGGGTAATAGATGGCCTCTTACCTTGCGGTAATGAGGTAACCGCATGTGTTTAATTAGGGTCAGTAGTTCCTCTGTTATGGTCCTATCATCAGTAGAGAGACCTTATGCCAACCGCTGTGGTTCCTCGGATATAAGGTGGACCTATATTGTATCCAGGGGATTGCTTTCACCTCCCAGTGATGGCGGGGTTAAAAGGAAAAAGAATAGGGTCTCGATCGTGAAGTACGTTTAAAAAACCAAATGGTATGTTTATTTGTCTAGCAGTGGATTGCTTGCATAAAAAACTCACATAAACTCACATAAAATAACGTAAAGATGAATTTATCTCCTATACGAGCGGCGAGCTTGTTTGCTTCCGTCTGTCTGATTGCCTCTCCGTCCCTACGCGTGGCGTCACGATCACGTGACTTCATCAGGGGATGATGGGAAGGCAATGAGATGGTCTTTAAATAGTTTTTCCATTAGAATGAATGCGGTGGCCATTTTCTCGGAGTTCAATGTTAATCTCCATTGGCGGCCATTTTCCCTAGGATCCTGTCTTGGTAATAGGGGCGGCCATCTTTATGGTGGTTAAAAAACAATATAATGATAACAACGACAACAAGTGCGCCGCCATTTTCTTTAGGGTTTTTGATAGTATGGTTGGCGGCCATGTTTTTGAAGTCCATGCATCGGTATATAGTGATCTTTACTATCTACATATTACCTTGCAGGACATATGAAACAGATCTGTAAGAACGAGGGGCATGCAATTGTGATTCATAATAATAAATGATAAAGCTAAAAAGTATATATAAATACAATTGCACATGAGTTTATAAAATAAAAATTAAAAAATATATATAAAAAATTAAAAATTATATATATTAAAAATAAATTAGTCTTTATGTGTAACAATGATTAAAAAGTAAATTAAATAGATATATTCCTGGAATGGATAAGGGGTGGGTTCTCATAATTATCGGGGATTCATATATACACCAAACCCCCTAAATGATAGAACCTAGGTCTGGTGAACATCAGATAGACGTCTGCAATATGAGCTTGTCAGATATTTGCTTCACAGATACATATGAGACATAAATATTAAAATACTAAAAAATAGAGATTTGCAGAGTAAAATATAAAATTGACGATATAAAAATAGGAGATGTAGTCATTATTTAACAAAACTGTATAAATATAAATTTGAGTAGGAAAGGACATAGACACTACAAGGTGAGTGGGTATTTGGTGAATTAGTAGGTATACTAAAAGTCACTGAGGAAACAGTTGAGATCGAACTCAACGTTGAGTCCTCTTGGTACAAAAGTATCAAGGGTGAATATCCATTTGGACTCTAGTTGACTTAAGGTCCTCACCTTATGTCCCCCCCGCCAGTGTCTAGTATATGGCTCAATGCCCCAAAATTTGAGCTCTGAGGGGTCTTTATTATGGTGTAACAAAAAATGTTTAGATACATTGTGTTTATCAAATCCTTTCAGTATATTTTGAACGTGCTCTTTAATGCAAATCCTAAGGAGTCTTTTTGTGCGCCCTATGTACTGAAGGCCGCAGCTGCACACCAGGGCGTATACTGCCCCTTCCGTATTGCAACACACAAAATCTTTAACCTCATAGGTATCGCCTGTACTGGTAGATGTGAAGTTGGTTTTCTTCTCATTGGGTCTCTTTGTTCTCTTGCATGCAAAGCATCGTTTGCAGGGGTAGAAGCCTTTCATTGTGAAGAAGGAGAATGGTTTATTCGGTGGATCTGGTACGTTCTTCACTATTTTATCCCGTATAGTTGGTGCCCTTTTGTAGATGAATCTAGGGTTTGTCGGTAATGAATCTTGTAATTGTCTGTCTGCCAGTAGTATATGCCAATGTCGCTTTATGATTCTTTCGATTTTTTTGTGTTGTACATTATAATCCAGAATAATTGATGTTAATGGTTTTGTGGATGTTTGTTTAATTTTATCTCTAATCAATTTGTCCCGGTTCATCTCTGTCACTTCGGCTATTTTCTCTTCGATGAATGTATTGCTATATCCTTTCTTAACAAATCTTTGTCCCATTGCTTCTGCTTGTTCTTTAAAGGTGTCTGGGTTTGTGCAATTTCTTCTTAAACGCACAAGCTGACCCTTGGGGACGTTGAAGAGCCAATTTTTATGGTGGCAGCTTTCTATCGGCAGGTAACTATTCCTGTCCACATTCTTGAAGTGGGTCTGCGATTTAAAACCTGAATTATCCTGTATGATATCAAGATCTAGAAATGTGACACTTTTCTCACTGATTTCCCACGTTAACTTGATATTCCTGTCGTTTACATTCAGGTTTTCTAGATATAATTTAAGTTGATTAGGCTCTCCTTTCCAAAGGATAAAAACATCATCAATGTAGCGTTTATATATTTTAAGTTCAACGGGTTTGTCATTAAAAACAGTTTCCTCCTCCCATTGGGCCATAAAAATACCGGCCACACTTGGGGCAAACTTGGCCCCCATAGCTACACCAGTTCGCTGATGGTAATAATTCTTATTGTACCAGAAATAGTTATTTTTAAGGCAGAAGTTGAGACATTTAATTATGAACTTTCTTTGCATACAGGGTAATTTGGTGTATGTTCTCAAACCCCATTTGGCAGCTTTGCAAGCTTGATGATGGAGAATTATTGTGTATAAAGAGGATACATCTGCAGTGGCCATGATCCAGTGTGGCCGGTATTTTTATGGCCCAATGGGAGGAGGAAACTGTTTTTAATGACAAACACGTTGAACTTAAAATATATAAACGCTACATTGATGATGTTTTTATCCTTTGGAAAGGAGAGCCTAATCAACATAAATTATATCTAGAAAACCTGAATGTAAACGACAGGAATATCAAGTTAACGTGGGAAATCAGTGAGAAAAGTGTCACATTTCTAGATCTTGATATCATACAGGATAATTCAGGTTTTAAATCGCAGACCCACTTCAAGAATGTGGACAGGAATAGTTACCTGCCGATAGAAAGCTGCCACCATAAAAATTGGCTCTTCAACGACCCCAAGGGTCAGCTTGTGCGTTTAAGAAGAAATTGCACCAACCCAGACACCTTTAAAGAACAAGCAGAAGCAATGGGACAAAGATTTGTTAAGAAAGGATATAGCAATACATTCATCGAAGAGAAAATAGCCGAAGTGACAGAGATGAACCGGGACGAATTGATTAGAGATAAAATTAAACAAACATCCACAAAACCATTAACATCAATTATTCTGGATTATAATGTACAACACAAAAAAATCGAAAGAATCATAAAGCGACATTGGCATATACTACTGGCAGACAGACAATTACAAGATTCATTACCGACAAACCCTAGATTCATCTACAAAAGGGCACCAACTATACGGGATAAAATAGTGAAGAACGTACCAGATCCACCGAATAAACCATTCTCCTTCTTCACAATGAAAGGCTTCTACCCCTGCAAACGATGCTTTGCATGCAAGAGAACAAAGAGACCCAATGAGAAGAAAGCCAACTTCACATCTACCAGTACAGGCGATACCTATGAGGTTAAAGATTTTGTGTGTTGCAATACGGAAGGGGCAGTATACGCCCTGGAGTGCAGCTGCGGCCTTCAGTACATAGGGCACACAAAAAGACTCCTTAGGATTCGCATTAAAGAGCACGTTCAAAATATACTGAAAGGATTTGATAAACACAATGTATCTAAACATTTTTTGTTACACCATAATAAAGACCCCTCAGAGCTCAAATTTTGGGGCATTGAACCATATACTAGACACTGGCGGGGGGGACATAAGGTGAGGACCTTAAGTCAACTAGAGTCCAAATGGATATTCACCCTTGATACTTTTGTACCAAGAGGACTCAACGTTGAGTTCGATCTCAACTGTTTCCTCAGTGACTTTTAGTATACCTACTAATTCACCAAATACCCACTCACCTTGTAGTGTCTATGTCCTTTCCTACTCAAATTTATAATTATACAGTTTTGTTAAATAATGACTACATCTCCTATTTTTATATCGTCAATTTTATATTTTACTCTGCAAATCTCTATTTTTTAGTATTTTAATATTTATGTCTCATATGTATCTGTGAAGCAAATATCTGACAAGCTCATATTGCAGACGTCTATCTGATGTTCACCAGACCTAGGTTCTATCATTTAGGGGGTTTGGTGTATATATGAATCCCTGATAATTATGAGAACCCACCCCTTATCCATTCCGGGAATATATCTATTTAATTTACTTTTTAATCATTGTTACACATAAAGACTAATTTATTTTTAATATATATAATTTTTTATATATATTTTTTAATTTTTATTTTATAAACTCATGTGCAATTGTATTTATATATACTTTTTAGCTTTATCATTTATTATTATGAATCACAATTGCATGCCCCTCGTTCTTACAGATCTGTTTCATATGTCCTGCAAGGTAATATGTAGATAGTAAAGATCACTATATACCGATGCATGGACTTCAAAAACATGGCCGCCAACCAAACTATCAAAAACCCTGAAGAAAATGGTGGCGCACTTGTTGTCGTTGTTATCATTATATTGTTTTTTAACCACCATAAAGATGGCCGCCCCTATTACCAAGACAGGATCCTAGGGAAAATGGCCGCCAATGGAGATTAACATTGAACTCCGAGAAAATGGCCGCCGCATTCATTCTAATGGAAAAACTATTTAAAGACCATCTCATTGCCTTCCCATCATCCCCTGATGAAGTCACGTGATTGTGACGCCACGCGTAGGGACGGAGAGGCAATCAGACAGACGGAAGCAAACGAGCTTGCCGCTCGTATAGGAGATAAGTTCATCTTTACGTTATTTTATGTGAGTTTATGTGAGTTTATGTGAGTTTTTTATGCAAGCAATCCACTGCTAGACAAATAAACATACCATTTGGTTTTTTAAACGTACTTCACGATCGAGACCCTATTCTTTTTCCTTTTAACCCCGCCATCACTGGGAGGTGAAAGCAATCCCCTGGATACAATATAGGTCCACCTTATATCCGAGGAACCACAGCGGTTGGCATAAGGTCTCTCTACTGATGATAGGACCATAACAGAGGAACTACTGACCCTAATTAAACACATGCGGTTACCTCATTACCGCAAGGTAAGAGGCCATCTATTACCCTAGTGTGTGACACCGGAAGTCAAAATCCACACATCTCTTCACCATAGAATCACTTGTAGACGCAAAGTTCCAGGACCGTCACTTTGAAGAAATCATTTATTAATTTTTCCACTGGCACCACTTGCCACTTCTTTACATATGAACTTTTGGAGTTCAACATCTTTATTTCTGTTCCATTGCTTATTGGACGTTATATATATTTTTTGCAATTCACTTTAGCACTTTATTGCACTTTGCAATTAGCCGTCTCACTTGTGCACAGTTCATTGCACTGCAATTTGCAGATTTCTTAGTTTATGCACTTTTTAGCATATTTGCACAGCAGTGTTCACTGTCATATTTATTGAAGTTTTTTATGTATTCTTCATGCACTTTGCACTTTTAATTTCAGTTTATTTATTTGATTGTTTTATGGTTCTAGTACATATTCATTACCTTAATCCATCATTATCATTTTAGATTGTGTATTGATTTTATTCATATTTTTTTATTATATTGTATTCTATTTATTGGTTCGAGTTAGCCACTGTGCACCTTATATATCTTCACCAATACATGTTCATACCAGAAACAGCGCAACACCACCCCCCCTCTTCATCTCTATACCTAATTGGGTTAGGATTAACCCTTTCGGTGTCTGCGATAGTTTCCATTAGCTCTTCCACTTTCCCCTTCTTGGTAGCGCAGGAATAATCATCTTTAACAGTACACTTGCTTATATCCCAACCATTCCTGCAGCAACCATGGATGTCTTCTCCTTTCTGGAGACAAGACAGGTAAATTTAGAAGAAATATTCAGTACCACCAACGTTACTCATAAAAAGACCTTAGACCTTGAAAGTCTAATGAGACGTTTAGGACATAATATGGAGAAAAAAATAAGTCTATGGTGGGACGTTAACACCTTTGAAACGTATCTCAAGGAAAGCATTGTCCCAAGGAGGTTGAGATGGGATATCCCTCCAAATGATGGACTGATGGATCAAGAATCCAACGATGAGTGGTTTAAGTTCTTTAATGAACGAGGCCTAGAATTATTAAGATTCCTATTACAAAGGAAACAAAGGAAGACAAAAAAACATTGAACAAACCATTGCAGAAATAAAGGAAGAATTGGAAGTACATAAGGACACAGCTGAATACAAAACACTTGCCATACAGCTAAATAAAGATCTTACAAAAAAGGATAGAGAGGTACAGCAAAGGAAAAGTAAGAAATATGTCAGAGACATAAATGATTTTAAATCAGATGGAGTATTTAAGTGGCAAAATCAAATAGGTCGGATGGACCCCATCTCAACATACTCCACACCAGAAAAAACAGTAAGGGTTCACCCACAACACACTAATGAACAACAAAGACCGGATATCCAAAGTGGTAGATCAAATGACCATAATGGAACACGGACTCCTAGATAACAGAATTATAATGAGAGACAGGGCAATCAACAATATCATACACCAAGGCAAACAGATAGAAGACCACCAGATAATGATAAAACACCACATAATGGATGGAAGAAACCCCATTATTGGAAGAATAAGAAACCTTATAATGGGAACAATTGGCATAGACCCCCATATGACCAAAGGGAATATAGGGGCCCCCCACAAGATTACAGAGATCCCAGACAGCCACCTCACTATAATAGAGACCACAGAGCTCCCCCATATGAACAAAATGGACCGAGAGGCAGAAGTCCACCTAGAGACTATGGCTATGGGAGAAACCATTGACAAAATGAGCGAAGCCCGATACCAACTAACAACCATTATGCTCCTCTGGCAAATTATAATGAAGAAGACAGATATGTGAGACCATATACGACACAATACGATGGCCCTGATTACAATAGGTCGTCTTTATTAGACAGGGACAGGGAGAACCACCCACCAAACGAACAGAGAGGATCAAGAAACCAAGAAAGAAGAGAGGATGCAGATCCGGGAAGAGACTCAAAAAGAAAAAGAGTGGAAAGGGAGAGGGAATCTTCAATTTGAGTGGCGAAACCCTCACCCACGAGGAAATCGGGGTATTAGACAAAGGTTTAAAATATGCCCCAACCAAAAATCTAGATAAATTTCAGACCTACATAGGTATACAGAAATTCGTAAGAAAATTCAATATTAACAAATACTTAGTAGGAAACCCCATCACACATCGAATCTCAGGAGCTAGAGAAGATGCGATATCCCACAGCATGCTGAGAAACAAATCTGTTTTTAACCCACCAGTCAAAAACAATAAGTACATTGATGTTTTCAAAAGAGTAGTGCTGGAAGAAATTAAGGATCTAAAAATAAAGAAGAAGGAGGATCCCAAGTTCATAAAGAGTGGAATCAGGAAACTTACGAGGAGGAAGGATCTTGTCATAAGACCAGCTGACAAAGGGGGAGCAATTGTGGTTCTTTCTAAAGAACAGTACAACAATAGCATGAAGGAAATGCTGGAAGACACAAACACATACAGCAAATTGCTCAGCAATCCCGTTTTTAAATGCAGAAAAGCATTAGAACAAGTTGCCGACTTAGGTCTTAAAAGGAATATCCTGAATAAGAAAGAAGCCAGATACCTAGTACCTGACTCCTGGCGCACCCCCATTATCTATACAATCCCCAAAATACACAAAGACAAAACAAATCCACCACCAAGGCCAATAGTCAATGGGATAGATTCACTTACGGCCAGGATGGGCCAATACATAGATCATTATCTCCAACCAGTAGTACAGGATACAAAAGCATATCTAAGAGATACAAAACAGATGATACAAACCATAACAAATATTTCCAGAGAAGAAGGACCATGGATCATGGCCACTGCAGATGTATCCTCTTTATACACAATAATTCTCCATCATCAAGCTTGCGAAGCTGCCAAATGGGGTTTGAGAACATACACCAAATTACCCTGTATGCAAAGAAAGTTCATAATTAAATGTCTCGACTTCTGCCTTAAAAATAACTATTTCTGGTACAATAAGAATTATTACCATCAGCGAACTGGTGTAGCTATGGGGGCCAAGTTTGCCCCAAGTGTGGCCGGTATTTTTATGGCCCAATGGGAGGAGGAAACTGTTTTTAATGACAAACCCGTTCAACTTAAAATATATAAACGCTACATTGATGATGTTTTTATCCTTTGGAAAGGAAAGCCTAATCAACTTAAATTATATCTAGAAAACCTGAATGTAAACGACAGGAATATCAAGTTAACGTGGGAAATCAGTGAGAAAAGTGTCACATTTCTAGATCTTGATATCATACAGGATAATTCAGGTTTTAAATCGCAGACCCACTTCAAGAATGTGGACAGGAATAGTTACCTGCCGATAGAAAGCTGCCACCATAAAAATTGGCTCTTCAACGTCCCCAAGGGTCAGCTTGTGCGTTTAAGAAGAAATTGCACCAACCCAGACACCTTTAACCACTTAACAACCACCTGCCGACAAATAACGTCGACAAGGTGGTTGCTTAACTCTGGGAGGACGTTATATAACGTCCTCCCAGAATCGCGCTCCCGCGCGCCCCCTGGGGCGCGCACACGGGAAACTCCGTTACCGCCGGGTCCAGAGGACTCGGTGGATCACGAATCGCGGTAAATCGCCGCTGATAGCGGCCGTTTACCACGTGATCGCTCCGTCAAATGACGGAGCAATCACTTGTAAACAGACCGGCGTCATTTGATGACGCCGGTTCCTCCCTCCCCTCTCTGTACCGATCGGTACAGTGTGAGAGGGGAGGGGGAGGGAGCGGATGGCAGCAGCAGCACTGTGGGCTGGATCTGTGACAATTGCAGTCACAGATCCAGCCATCTATCCATCCCTGCTCAGCCATCCCTGTGCTATACCCTGCCAATAATCTGCAATACACCCTGCCAATACTCTGCAAAATACCCTGGTGCAATACTCTGCAATACCCTGGTGCAATACTCTGCAATACCCTGGTGCAATACTCTGCAATACCCTGCGAAATACTCTGCAATACCCTGCGAAATACTCTGCAATACCCTGCGAAATACTCTGCAATAACCTGCGAAATACTCTGCAATACCCTGGTGCAATACTCTGCAATACCCTGGTGCAATACTCTGCAATACCCTGGTGCAATACTCTGCAATACCCTGGTGCAATACTCTGCAATACCCTGGTGCAATACTCTGCAATACCCTGCACAATACTCTGCAATACCCTGCACAATACTCTGCAATACCCTGCAAAATACTCTGCAATACCCTGCAAAATACTCTGCAATACCCTGCAAAATACTCTGCAATACCCTGCGCAATACTCTGCAAAATACTCTGCAATACCCTGCAAAATACTCTGCAATACCCTGCACAATACTCTGCAATACCCTGCACAATACTCTGCAATACCCTGCACAATACTCTGCAATACCCTGCACAATACTCTGCAATACCCGCCACAATACTCTGCAATACCCTCCACAATACTCTGCAATACCCTCCACAATACTCTGCAATACCCTCCACAATACTCTGCAATACCCTCCACAATACCCTGTGCAATACCCTCCACAATACCCTGTGCAATACCCGTGCAATACCCTGCCATACACCGCAATACCCTGCCATACACCGCAATACCCTGCCATAGTCCGCAATACTCCGCAATGCCCGGCAATACTCCGCAATGCCCGGCAATACTCTGCAATAACCACTTCCCGCCCTCCGGCCGTCATATGACGTCCTTGACTTTGTGCTGGGATATCTGAATGATGGGAGCAGCTACAGGCATCATTCAGATATTAGCTTTTTCAGCCGGCGATTCCCTACACCATAATAACAATCATAGCGGCGGTTCCGCCGCTTGATCATTCTTACGGGAGGCGAGAGGGGATGTCCCCCCCCCGCCGCCCTCCGGTGCTTCTACCGACTCACCGCTACGATCAAAGCCAGGATTGTTGATTTTTTTTTTGTATTTTTTTCCTAGAGGTGAGATGTGGGGTCTTATTGACACCCCCCCCCCATATCTCACTGTAAAGAGGACCTGTCATGCCATATTCCTATTACAAGGGATGTTTACGTTCCTTGAAATAGGTATAAAAGTGATCAAAAAAATGTTTAGGGCGGAAAAACATGTCAAACTAAAATAAATAAAGTAAAATGAAGAATACATTTTTTTTTTTAAAGCGCCCCTGTCCCCGTGAGCTCGCATACAGAAGCGAACGCATACGTAAGTCCCGCCCACATATGAAAACGGTTTTCAAACCACACATGTGAGGTATCTCTGCGAACGTTAGAGTGAGAGCAATCAGTTTGGCCCTAGACCTCCTCTGTAACTCAAAACATGTAACCAGTAAAAATATTTAAAGCGTCGCCTATGGGGATTTTTTAAGTAGCGAAGTTTGGCGCCATTCCACGAGTGTGTGAAATTTTTAAGGGCGACATGTTAGGTATCTATTTACTCGGCGTAACTTCATCTTTCACATTATGCAAAAACATTGGGCTAACTTTACTGTTTTTTTTTTTTTTAAGCACAAAACATTTTTTTTCCGTAAAAAACGCGTTAAAAAAATTGCTGCGCAAATATCGTGCGAGATAAAAAGTTGCAACAACCACCATTATATTCTCTAAGGTCTTTGCTAAAAAAACATATATAATGTTTTGGGGTTCTATGTAATTTTCTAGCAAACAAATGATGATTTTTACATGTAGGAGAGAAATGTCAGAATTGGCCTGGGTGCTCCAGAACGCCTGAAGGTGCTCCCTGCATGTTGGGCCTCTGTATGTGGCCACGCTGTGTAAAAGTCTCACACATGTGGTATCGCCATACTCGGGAGGAATAGCAGAATGTGTTTTGGGGTGTAATTTGTGGAATGCATATGCTGTGTGTGAGAAATAACCTGCTAATATGACAATTTTGTGAAGAAAAAAAAAGAGAAAAAAAAATCTTGATTTTGCAAAGAATTGTGGGAAAAAATGACAACTTCAAAAAACTCACAATGCCTCTTTCTGAATACCTTGGAATGTCTTCTTTCCAAAAAGGGGTCATTTGGGGGGTATTTGTACTTTTCTGGCATGTTAGGGTCTCAAGAATTGAGATAGGCCGTCAGTACTTCAGGTGTGATCAATTTTCAGATATTGGCACCATAGCTTGTGGACTCTATAACTTTCACAAAGACCAAATAATATACACCAATTTGTACTTATTTTTACCAAAGATATGTAGCAGTATAAATTTTGGCCAAAATTTATGAAGAAAAAATAGTAATTTGCAAAATTTTATAACAGAAACGAAAAAAAAATCATTTTTTTACAAAATTTTCAGTCTTTTTTCTCTTATAGCGCAAAAAATAAAAAACCCAACAGTGATTAAATACCACCAAAAGAAAGCTCTATTTGTGTGAAAAAAGGACAAAAATTTCATATGGGTACAGTGTTGTATGACTGAGTAATTGTCATTCAAAATGTGAGAGCACCGAAAGCTGAAAATTGGTCTGGTTATTAAGGGGGTTTAAGTGCCCAGTGGTCAAGTGGTTAAAGAACAAGCAGAAGCAATGGGACAAAGATTTGTTAAGAAAGGATATAGCAATACATTCATCGAAGAGAAAATAGCCGAAGTGACAGAGATGAACCGGGACGAATTGATTAGAGATAAAATTAAACAAACATCCACAAAACCATTAACATCAATTATTCTGGATTATAATGTACAACACAAAAAAATCGAAAGAATCATAAAGCGACATTGGCATATACTACTGGCAGACAGACAATTACAAGATTCATTACCGTCAAACCCTAGATTCATCTACAAAAGGGCACCAACTATACGGGATAAAATAGTGAAGAACGTACCAGATCCACCGAATAAACCATTCTCCTTCTTCACAATGAAAGGCTTCTACCCCTGCAAACGATGCTTTGCATGCAAGAGAACAAAGAGACCCAATGAGAAGAAAGCCAACTTCACATCTACCAGTACAGGCGATACCTATGAGGTTAAAGATTTTGTGTGTTGCAATACGGAAGGGGCAGTATACGCCCTGGAGTGCAGCTGCGGCCTTCAGTACATAGGGCGCACAAAAAGACTCCTTAGGATTCGCATTAAAGAGCACGTTCAAAATATACTGAAAGGATTTGATAAACACAATGTATCTAAACATTTTTTGTTACACCATAATAAAGACCCCTCAGAGCTCAAATTTTGGGGCATTGAGCCATATACTAGACACTGGCGGGGGGGACATAAGGTGAGGACCTTAAGTCAACTAGAGTCCAAATGGATATTCACCCTTGATACTTTTGTACCAAGAGGACTCAACGTTGAGTTCGATCTCAACTGTTTCCTCAGTGACTTTTAGTATACCTACTAATTCACCAAATACCCACTCACCTTGTAGTGTCTATGTCCTTTCCTACTCAAATTTATATTTATACAGTTTTGTTAAATAATGACTACATCTCCTATTTTTATATCGTCAATTTTATATTTTACTCTGCAAATCTCTATTTTTTTGTATTTTAATATTTATGTCTCATATGTATCTGTGAAGCAAATATCTGACAAGCTCATATTGCAGACGTCTATCTGATGTTCACCAGACCTAGGTTCTATCATTTAGGGGGTTTGGTGTATATATGAATCTCCGATAATTATGAGAACCCACCCCTTATCCATTCCGGGAATATATCTATTTAATTTACTTTTTAATCATTGTTACACATAAAGACTAATTTATTTTTAATATATATAATTTTTAATTTTTTATATATATTTTTTAATTTTTATTTTATAAACTCATGTGCAATTGTATTTATATATACTTTTTAGCTTTATCATTTATTATTATGAATCACAATTGCATGCCCCTCGTTCTTACAGATCTGTTTCATATGTCCTGCAAGGTAATATGTAGATAGTAAAGATCACTATATACCGATGCATGGACTTCAAAAACATGGCCGCCAACCAAACTATCAAAAACCCTAAAGAAAATGGCGGCGCACTTGTTGTCGTTGTTATCATTATATTGTTTTTTAACCACCATAAAGATGGCCGCCCCTATTACCAAGACAGGATCCTAGGGAAAATGGCCGCCAATGGAGATTAACATTGAACTCCGAGAAAATGGCCGCCGCATTCATTCTAATGGAAAAACTATTTAAAGACCATCTCATTGCCTTCCCATCATCCCCTGATGAAGTCACGTGATGATGACACCACGCGTAGGGACGGAGAGGCAATCAGACAGACGGAAGCAAACGAGCTCGCCGCTCGTATAGGAGATAAGTTCATCTTTACGTTATTTTATGTGAGTTTATGTGAGTTTTTTATGCAAGCAATCCACTGCTAGACAAATAAACATACCATTTGGTTTTTTAAACGTACTTCACGATCGAGACCCTATTCTTTTTCCTTTTAACCCCGCCATCACTGGGAGGTGAAAGCAATCCCCTGGATACAATATAGGTCCACCTTATATCCGAGGAACCACAGCGGTTGGCATAAGGTCTCTCTACTGATGATAGGACCATAACAGAGGAACTACTGACCCTAATTAAACACATGCGGTTACCTCATTACCGCAAGGTAAGAAGCCATCTATTACCCTAGTGTGTGACACCGGAAGTCAAAATCCACACATCTCTTCACCATAGAATCACTTGTAGACGCAAAGTTCCAGGACCGTCACTTTGAAGAAATCATTTATTAATTTTTCCACTGGCACCACTTGCCACTTCTTCACATATGAACTTTTGGAGTTCAACATCTTTATTTCTGTTCCATTGCTTATTGGACGTTATATATATTTTTTGCAATTCACTTTAGCACTTTATTGCACTTTGCAATTAGCCGTCTCACTTGTGCACAGTTCATTGCACTGCAATTTGCAGATTTCTTAGTTTATGCACTTTTTAGCATATTTGCACAGCAGTGTTCACTGTCATATTTATTGAAGTTTTTTATGTATTCTTCATGCACTTTGCACTTTTAATTTCAATTTATTTATTTGATTGTTTTATGGTTCTAGTACATATTCATTACCTTAATCCATCATTATCATTTTAGATTGTGTATTGATTTTATTCATATTTTTTTATTATATTGTATTCTATTTATTGGTTCGAGTTAGCCACTGTGCACCTTATATATCTTCACCAATACATGTTCATACCAGAAACAGCGCAACACCACCCCCCCTCTTCATCTATATATTTTTATGAGCATTTGTATATTTAAATAAATTATTTTTGTATTTTCAAGTTATTGGTTTGTCAGTCACTTATAAAGTCCCATCCTTTCTAGTTTTTTTTTTTTGCTTTCTATTTCATAGAGGATAAACAACACAGGGGTGGGCTACAGATTAAATGATCATTGTGATAGTCGATCAGAGGCTACCACAGCAAACCTGATCGGGATCCAGCTCCCCTGGGTTCCGATTGTTGATAGAGACATAGGGATGTCATGAACAGTTCAGTCTCAGTGCTGAGAGAGTGTAATCCCAAAAAGACTGGCTAAAATGTACCTGGAGTAGTCTTCCTCCTGTTTTTGAGGATGCGGTCAGGTGGAATTATTGTTTCATACCTGGTGGATTTGCCCCAAGATCAGACACTGCTGGACAAAGGTGCATGCATTGTTTAACTCTTTTACTCTGTTACTATTTTTCTCAAAGCTGACAATAAATAACTCAAACACAACTAGGAGAGCAACGAGTGGTTAAAAAGATCTGTGGGGCAGTCAGCTAGGAGACAGCCTAAATCCTCCAAAAGCAGCACAAATCAAACACTATAAACAATTCCTGCAGCACTCACACACAAATCTTTTGTTCAAAAATTAACAATAGGTAATAAGTAACATGTATAACAATTAAACAATATACTCACTCTATATTGCCAGCTTGTCAAAGATTGATGATATCCAATCGAAACATGTTGGTATAGGCAGGAGATGACATCACCAGTACCATCACAATTGCTGTGGAGTGTGCTCTGTCATGAGTTATTTTACTATTGCATACATGCTGGTTGCCAGTGGCCAGGGCCCAGCCTGTTATTGTGAATTTGATTAGTGATCCTCTTCCTTTCTCTGCTGCTATTGTACCTGTCATTAGGCACACACATGCCTGCTCTGCAATGAAGCAACACAGCTCAGAAGCAACACGTGGCTAGTAATATAAAGTGTGTGTTTTTCTAAATGAGTCAATAGATGATATTCCCACTCTTCTAAAAAAAAGAACTGGAGACCACAAGAGAACATCTGCATGTGCATTTCAGAATTAAAGGTGTTCCAACTTGAATGTTTTAAGCTTTATATATTTTATGAAAGCAATGGCCCTGGAGAATAAAATGGGTGTTTTTGCAATTCTTTATGTTACACAATAATTGTTATTTCAAATGCAAGTTTTCAGGGGAAAAAAAATACACCTAAATGAATTTTAGTGCACACAAACACAATTATATTACCCATTTTTTTTTTTTTTTTTGGGGGGGGTAAAATATAAGAAAAGGTGAATCTCTCCACAATGGATCACAGACTGAAAAGAATAAACTTGTCAGGATGGTAACCTTTGCCTGCTCTATCAAAAATAATATAAATATAATATAAATTCTATTATTTTTTACCTTGAGTATTTTATCTTCTTTCCTACAAATTTTATCATTAGATATAAATAGATCAGAAATGGTTGCTATTAATCAATTTTAATTCAATGTCCTCTCAAAGGTATTAAACATCTGAAGAGAACACAATAACTAACATGGCATTTGTTATATTTTATTTTTAAATTACTGAAATGAATCACAATTTTTAGGATGGTAATGTTAAGCCACATAATCAATTACATTTGATTTTTCAAATTGCAGATTGACAATGTCTCACTGGTTGCTATGAAAATACAGCACCTCATTAGCAAGACAAAAACTAAAGAAAATTATTTTTCTCCCAACACAGTATGATATGTTTGAACGAGATCTAATTATTTCATTTTATTTATTGTGCTGCTTGTAGATCTGTCAGGAAAGAAAGGTTTTTTTTTTTAAGCTGTCGTTGTATACCTTCTACAATTTTATCAAATACACAGGAAATCCTCCACAGATGTGAGTCTTTACATGATGTCCACTAATAAATGGTTTTAAAGCTCTAACAATGTGTTTGTTTTCTATCAGATAGACTCATTTTTTTTAAGGGATTACATCAAAGCAGATGTGTATTTTCAACTTATCAGCAAACTACTTTTTCTGACAGACCTTATTCACTGGAGGAATCTCATAATATTCCTCTTTGAAGTGTTTGTACCCTTGGTTGTCAATTAGCTGCAGAAACTGTCATTCTTTTTTTACCAACATCTTTTTTGATGGGATGTTTTCAAGGAAAAAAATATTTGTCAAAAATGTCACTTTTCCAGGGGTGCTTTATGTTTCTGAAATATTCTTTAAATATGTTTTTTTCAGTATCTAATGCATATTTAGGTCAAGAACATATGTTGGTTTGGGATTCATCTTGCTGACAAATAGAAAGCACTGCAGGCAGAAAACTTTGATTTTGCAAAACAGTTGCATTTCCTTTTAAAATGCTTTTTTTTTTGGCCTTGTAAATAACTAATAATTTCTATGTACACCTTTGATATGATAACATATCCCTACTTGAAAGAGCAAATGTATCTTGCAGTCAGATAATATTGATGTGGTACCATTTGTTGGAAACATTCAAATTGTTTATTACCATACCTAGAGAGCAACATATACTATATATAGTTTTTTTGGGGTTCATAAACCTGTAGTAGTTGTCATTATTTATTATTTTTCCTTTTTTTTTATGTCTTTGATATTAATATTGCTTACAGAAAGTTTTTAATGCTATCTTCTTAGATACAGCCAATGGTATATTTTATACTTCTATTTATATTTATACCTATATTTTTATATTTATGTAAGTTTTTTTTTTTAAATAAATGTAAACGGATTACTACACTGCAACATGATAATATGTATTGTTGTTTTTATCTTTATTTATTACCAAGCTTTGGTACGCCTACGGAAACTCTGTATTGTCATGGAAGCAACAACAGGTTCTCCAGCCTTGAACTTGGCTCACAAAGAAGATTAGGCTATATGAACCTTGTTGTTGCTGCAGGGAAAAAAATACAAATGTCTGCGGCGCTCTATTGAAAATGAATGGTTTCCTATGGCAGCCCATTGATTTGAATCGCATGTTATCGCATGTTATCATACTTCACTATTTTAGATGTCCCTAGCATCCGCCCCTGAGGAAGTGTTCACACAGAAACACAGAAACGCGTTGGGCATCAAGGATGCAGCCAATTGCTGCAATGGGACTACACTCTGATATGTTTTTATGATAATTTTTATGACAATTACGATTTCACACCCTGTATCATGCTTTCCTGTGCTGCTCCTTTTCATATATGTACTTATGATGAATTACAGTCTTTGTTTGATCTTATATGGTCACTGTTATGCATGCATGTAGGTTCTATTGTTGCACATGCACAAGTCACCTGTCATACATGTTATGCACCAGTATTGTAATTTTGCAATAAACATTATGTTTTTTCATCCCCACCCCATTCTGTCAATTTCCTCATTTAAAGTCCCATTGCCTGCCCCCCCCCCCCTTTTCTCTGCTTTCAGCAAACCGGGATGGAAGCATTCCCCCATGCTTCATTTAAAGTCCCACAAACTCCCCTCTTTTTTTCTATATACACAGGGATGGAGTTAATTGGCAGTAGTAGGCAGTTTTCCCCTGCCTGCTTCTTTTGGGTTGCCCCTTGAGGGAATGTACCAATATGGTCCACCCACATAGGGTTAATTTTTCTGCAACATCAGTTTGTTGAAAACTTTGCAGCACCAGGAATTATCCAGCCTGGGCTATAACCGTGCTATAGTCTGGACCTGGTTTTGCCTTTATCCCAGGAGCTGTGATGCGCTCTGGCTGCCCCCCCTTTTTTTCCCTCTCTCCCCGCCCTATCAGGGCGGGGTCAGTTTGGGGAGTCGGGTGGATGCCCACACCGCATCAGCGTCACGTCTCGTTCCCCCATGTGACGTCACTCATTGGCGTCGCTGCGTGAACGTCTATCCATCGTAGCCGGCTGACTTGGACGCAGTGGCGCCTTGTCTGGGCATGTTCGTCACCGCCCAGGCTGGAGCCCCGCCCCATGTACTGCCTGACACACGTGACGTCGGTGGTGACGTCTGGTGCGCGCGGGGCGCATATATGGCGTCTATCCGGGCACGGCAGCCATCCCCACACACATGTCTCGACGCCACAGTTGTGATAGACCTTTATCCTTTGAACATCCAGGTAATACCCTTTGCTTTAAGCACATCAACCACTTTTGATTATACTCCCATCACTGGTCAATCTTAATGGACCCCCTTATCCATTTTTAGATACCCTTTCCCCACATATATTCATCATTGGCTGTGTTGTGGAGATGGCGGTCTGTGCTCTGGAGATGATGCCTGTGTGTGCTCGCTGTGTGCTGGATGATTCACCACCCCAGCTCCTGGGAGAGACATTATCCCTTGGTCCACCTTTCACACAATACCTTGGCTTGACATACACTGTAAGTACCTAAATTGACATTTTGTCCTTTTTGGTGCATATACGTTTCTAATCGCATGTTATCATACTTCACTATTTTAGATGTCCCTAGCATCCGCCCCTGAGGAAGTGTTCACACAGAAACACAGAAACGCACCGGGCATCAAGGATGCAGCCAATTGCTGCAATGGGACTACACTCTGATATGTTTTTATGATAATTTTTATGACAATTACGATTTCACACCCTGTATCATGCTTTCCTGTGCTGCTCCTTTTCATATATGTATTTATGATGAATTACAGTCTTTGTTTGATCTTATATGGTCACTGTTATGCATGCATGTAGGTTCTATTGTTGCACATGCACAAGTCACCTGTCATACATGTTATGCACCAGTATTGTAATTTTGCAATAAACATTATGTTTTTTCATCCCCACCCCATTCTGTCAATTTCCTCATTTAAAGTCCCATTGCCTGCCCCCCCCCCTTTTCTCTGCTTTCAGCAAACCGGGATGGAAGCATTCCCCCATGCTTCATTTAAAGTCCCACAAACTCCCCTCTTTTTTGCTATATACACAGGGATGGAGTTAATTGGCAGTAGTAGGCAGTTTTCCCCTGCCTGCTTCTTTTGGGGTGCCCCTTGAGGGAATGTACCAATATGGTCCACCCACATAGGGTTAATTTTTCTGCAACATCAGTTTGTTGAAAACTTTGCAGCACCAGGAATTATCCAGCCTGGGCTATAACCGTGCTATAGTCTGGACCTGGTTTTGCCTTTATCCCAGGAGCTGTGATGCGCTCTGGCTGCCCCCCTTTTTTTCCCTCTCTCCCCGCCCTATCAGGGCGGGGTCAGTTTGGGGAGTCGGGTGGATGCCCACACCGCATCAGCGTCACGTCTCGTTCCCCCATGTGACGTCACTCATTGGCGTCGCTGCGTGAACGTCTATCCATCGTAGCCAGCTGACTTGGACGCAGTGGCGCCTTGTCTGGGCGTGTTCGTCACCGCCCAGGCTGGAGCCCCGCCCCATGTACTGCCTGACACACGTGACGTCGGTGGTGACGTCTGGTGCGCGCGGGGCGCATATATGGCGTCTATCCGGGCATGGCAGCCATCCCCACACACATGTCTGGACGCCACAGTTGTGATAGACCTTTATCCTTTGAACATCCAGGTAATACCCTTTGCTTTAAGCACATCGACCACTTTTGATTATACTCCCATCACTGGTCAATCTTAATGGACCCCCTTATCCATTTTTAGATACCCTTTCCCCACATATATTCATCATTGGCTGTGTTGTGGAGATGGCCGTCTGTGCTCTGGAGATGATGCCTGTGTGTGCTCGCTGTGTGCTGGATGATTCACCACCCCAGCTCCTGGGAGAGACATTATCCCTTGGTCCACCTTTCACACAATACCTTGGCTTGACATACACTGTAAGTACCTAAATTGACATTTTGTCCTTTTTGGTGCATATACGTTTCTAATCGCATGTTATCATACTTCACTATTTTAGATGTCCCTAGCATCCGCCCCTGAGGAAGTGTTCACACAGAAACACAGAAACGCGTCGGGCATCAAGGATGCAGCCAATTGCTGCAATGGGACTACACTCTGATATGTTTTTATGATAATTTTTATGACAATTACGATTTCACACCCTGTATCATGCTTTCCTGTGCTGCTCCTTTTCATATATGTATTTATGATGAATTACAGTCTTTGTTTGATCTTATATGGTCACTGTTATGCATGCATGTAGGTTCTATTGTTGCACATGCACAAGTCACCTGTCATACATGTTATGCACCAGTATTGTAATTTTGCAATAAACATTATGTTTTTTCATCCCCACCCCATTCTGTCAATTTCCTCATTTAAAGTCCCATTGCCTGCCCCCCCCCTTTTCTCTGCTTTCAGCAAACCGGGATGGAAGCATTCCCCCATGCTTCATTTAAAGTCCCACAAACTCCCCTCTTTTTTGCTATATACACAGGGATGGAGTTAATTGGCAGTAGTAGGCAGTTTTCCCCTGCCTGCTTCTTTTGGGGTGCCCCTTGAGGGAATGTACCAATATGGTCCACCCACATAGGGTTAATTTTTCTGCAACATCAGTTTGTTGAAAACTTTGCAGCACCAGGAATTATCCAGCCTGGGCTATAACCGTGCTATAGTCTGGACCTGGTTTTGCCTTTATCCCAGGAGCTGTGATGCGCTCTGGCTGCCCCCCCTTTTTTTCCCTCTCTCCCCGCCCTATCAGGGCGGGGTCAGTTTGGGGAGTCGGGTGGATGCCCACACAGCATCAGCGTCACGTCTCGTTCCCCCATGTGACGTCACTCATTGGCGTCGCTGCGTGAACGTCCATCCATCGTAGCCGGCTGACTTGGACGCAGTGGCGCCTTGTCTGGGCGTGTTCATCACCGCCCAGGCTGGAGCCCCGCCCCATGTACTGCCTGACACACGTGACGTCGGTGGTGACGTCTGGTGCGCGCGGGGCGCATATATGGCGTCTATCCGGGCACGGCAGCCATCCCCACACACATGTCTGGACGCCACAGTTGTGATAGACCTTTATCCTTTGAACATCCAGGTAATACCCTTTGCTTTAAGCACATCGACCACTTTTGATTATACTCCCATCACTGGTCAATCTTAATGGACCCCCTTATCCATTTTTAGATACCCTTTCCCCACATATATTCATCATTGGCTGTGTTGTGGAGATGGCGGTCTGTGCTCTGGAGATGATGCCTGTGTGTGCTCGCTGTGTGCTGGATGATTCACCACCCCAGCTCCTGGGAGAGACATTATCCCTTGGTCCACCTTTCACACAATACCTTGGCTTGACATACACTGTAAGTACCTAAATTGACATTTTGTCCTTTTTGGTGCATATACGTTTCTAATCGCATGTTATCATACTTCACTATTTTAGATGTCCCTAGCATCCGCCCCTGAGGAAGTGTTCACATAGAAACACAGAAACGCGTCGGGCATCAAGGATGCAGCCAATTGCTGCAATGGGACTACACTCTGATATGTTTTTATGATAATTTTTATGACAATTACGATTTCACACCCTGTATCATGCTTTCCTGTGCTGCTCCTTTTCATATATGTATTTATGATGAATTACAGTCTTTGTTTGATCTTATATGGTCACTGTTATGCATGCATGTAGGTTCTATTGTTGCACATGCACAAGTCACCTGTCATACATGTTATGCACCAGTATTGTAATTTTGCAATAAACATTATGTTTTTTCATCCCCACCCCATTCTGTCAATTTCCTCATTTAAAGTCCCATTGCCTGCCCCCCCCTTTTCTCTGCTTTCAGCAAACCGGGATGGAAGCATTCCCCCATGCTTCATTTAAAGTCCCACAAACTCCCCTCTTTATTGATTTGAATAGAGGTCGCCCGGGAAGTCGGATGAAGCGGATCCGACTCGCGGGGCAACTCGTGTGCCGGCTGACACAGGGACAGCGTGACTTTGCGAGGCAACTTGGACACGACCTGAGCGTGAAGCAGCCGCTCAGGTCGTGTCCTAGAGGCGACTAGCTGGCCGAGAATATCTCCAGCGCGATGGCATCGCGCTGGTTCTCGGCAGCCTCACTGTCCCATGTTTGGTATGAATCATGAAAGGGAACTCCACGCCGAATTTTAATGAAAAAAACGGCATAGGTTCCCCTTCAGGAGCATACCAGGCCCTTAGGTCTGGTATGGATTTTAAGGGGAACCCCCTAAGCCCAAAAAAATGGCGTGGGTTTCCCCCAAGATCCATACCAGGCCCTTAGGTCTGGTATGGATTTAAAGGGAAACCCCCTAAGCCGAAAAAACGGCGTGGGGGTCCCCCCAAAATCCATACCAGACCCTTATCCGAGCACGCAACCTGGCAGGCCGCAGGGGAAGAGGGGGGACGAGAGCGCCCCCCCTCCCTCCTGAACCGTACTAGGCCACATGCCCTCAACATGGGGGGGTTGGGTGCTTTGGGGCAGGGGGGCGACCTGCGGCCCCCCCACCCCAAAGCACCCTGCCCCCATGTTGATGGGGACAAGGGCCTCTTCCCGACAACCCTGGCCGTTGGTTGTCGGGGTCTGCGGGCGGTGGGCTTTTCGGAATCCGGGAGCCCCCTTTAATAAGGGGGCCCCCAGATCCCGGCCCCTCCACCCTATGTGAATGAGTATGGGGTACATCGTACCCCTACCCATTCACCTGGTGGAAAAAAAGTCAATAACAAACACAACACAGGTTTTTAAAGTAATTTATTACACTGTTCTGGGGGTCTTCCTGCCGGGCGCCCCGCTATCTTCTTCCAGCTCTTTTGCTAGCGGGGTCCCGGGCTTCCTCGTCGTCTTCGGGGGTCTTTCTGCCGGGCGCCCCGCTATCTTCTTCCAGCTATTTTGCTAGCGGGGTCCCGGGCTTCGTCGTCACCTTCTTCCGACTTCGGGGGTCTCTTGTTCTGTTCTCCGGTGTCGTCTCCGCGCTCTCCGGTTCTTCTCCCGCTCTCCGGTGCCTTCTCCACGATCTCCGGTTCTTTCTGCCTTCTGCCGGGCGCCCCGCTATCTTCTTCCAGCTCTTTTGCTGGCGGGGTCCCGGGCTTCATCGTCGCCTTCTTCCCTCTTCTCTCCGCCCGATGTTGCCTCGTCGCTGTCCGCCTCTACAATGCTCTGGCAGCGGAGCGCGCCCACTTATATTGGCATGGGCGTGGTCACCGGGTGATGCCACCGCTGACCCCGCCCCCGTATGATGTCACAGTCCCGAGGAATGATGGGACTGTGACGTGCTACGGGGGCGGGGTCAGCGGTCGCATTACCCGGTGACCACGCCCATGCCATTATAAGTGGGCGCGCTCCGCGGCCAGAGCATTGTAACGGTGGACAGCGACGAGGCAACATCGGGCGAAGAGAAGAGGGAAGAAGGCGACGATGAAGCCCGGGACCCCGCTAGCAAAAGAGCTGGAAGAAGATAGCGGGGCGCCCGGCAGAAGGCAGAAAGAACCAGAGATCATGGAGAAGGCACCGGAGAGCGGGAGAAGAACCGGAGAGCACGGAGACGACACCGGAGAACAGAACAAGAGACCCCCGAAGTCGGAAGAAGGCGACAACAAAGCCCGGTACCCCGCTAGCAAAAGAGCTGGAAGAAGATAGCCGGGCACCCGGCAGAAAGACCCCCGAAGATGACGAGAAAGCCCGGGACCCCGCTAGAAAAAGAGCTGGAAGAAGATAGCGGGGCGCCCGGCATGAAGACCCCCGGAGCTGCCTGATAAATTACTTTAAAAACCTGTGTTGTGTTTTTTATTAACTTTTTTGGCCACCAGGTGAATGGGTAGGGGTACGATGTACCCCATACTCATTCACATAGGGTGGGGGACTGGGATCTGGGGGCCCCCTTATTAAAGGGGGCTCCCGGATTCCGATAAGCCCCCCGCCCGCAGACCCCGACAACCAACGGCCAGGGTTGTCGGGAAGAGGCCCTTGTCCCCATCATGTGGCCTGGTATGGTTCAGGAGGGAGGGGGGCGCTCTCTCATCCCCACCTCTTCCCCTGCGGCCTGCCAGGTTGCGTGCTCGGATAAAGGGTCTGGTGTGGATTTTTAGGGGACCCCATGCTATTTTTTTCTAATTTGGCGGGGTTCCCCTTAAAATCCATACCAGACCTGAAGGGCCTGGTATGGATTTATAAAGGGACCCCCACGCTATTTTTTTTTTAAGTTTGGCGGGGTTCCCTTTAACATCCATACCAGACCTGAAGGGCCTGGTATGGATTTATAGGGGGACCCCCACACTATTGTTTTTTTACGTTTGGCGGGGGTTCTCCTTAAAATGCATACCAGACCTGAAGGGCCTGGTATGGATTTTGGGGGGACCCCCACGCCATTTTTTTTTCATTTTGGTGGGGGGGTCCCCTTTGAATCCATACTAGACCCAAGGGCCTGGTACGGATCTGGGGGGGAACCCCACGCAGTTTTTTTTTCCAGTTTTTTTTTTCTTAGAGCCGGCAATGTTTATTTTTTTTACATTTCCTTTAACAACCAGCTATAAGCAGGTTAAAAAAAAATTGCCGGAAATTCGCGGTACTTGCGTTTTGGATGCGGGTCCATTAAATTCTATTACATCCAAAACACTGTTTTTGGCCTGGAAAAAAAATCTGCAGTTGCGTTTAAACTCGTTTTTCACAAAGCCTAAAAATGCCTTCAGACACCAAAGATTTCCATGTTTCAGACGCGGTACCGGCGTTTAGACGCATTTTAGTTTAGAAGCGTTTTTAAAGGTGAACTATTTTTTTACATTGATAAACTCAAAAATTAGGGCAAATGAGGAAAAACCATTAAAAATATATATATACCGGTATATCAAAAAAATAATGCAATTGCTTCCATTGCATTGTGGACAGTCCAGAACTTGGGGCAGGTGACATGGCAAGTGAACAATCCACAACTTGGGGCAGCTGACGTGGCAAGTGGACAATCCACAACTTGGGGCAGCAGACGTGGCAAGTGAACAATCCACTACTTGGGGCAGCTGACGTGGCAAGTGGACAATCCACAACTTGGGGCAGCTGACGTGGCAAGTGAACAATCCACAACTTGGGGCAGCTGACGTGGCAAGTGGACAATCCACAACTTGGGGCAAGTGATGTGGCAAGTGACACGCTAAATACAACTACACTGCTGCTCTCTCAGCTGCTGATACTCACTCTGGTCTCAAAAAATAGCTGAAATCGTTAATAATACTGTTTTTGGAGCTTAGGGCGGCTCCTTATCATGTTTCCTAACTAAGCGCATATAGACGCAAATCTGGTAAAACGCGGCATGCAAACGCCACAAAGCGCGCCTTTCTAAATGCCGCTTTCAAACTTAGTTCTGAACACTTTGCACCAGCGTTCCGTGTACATGGGGCCTAAAAACACCTATGCCATTTACAGCTCAAAAACGCCATGGTGGCCATGAGGCCATAGGCTAACATTGAGAGATGTTTTTAAGCTGCAAAAAACGCTCAAACAAGCGGCTTGAAAAACGTCCGTGTGCATGTAGCCTTATATTAACCACTTGCGTACTGGCCACTTAAACCCCCTTCCTGCCCAGACCAATTTTAACATTTCAGCGCTGATGCATTTTGAATGACAATTGCGCGCTCATACAACACTGTAACCCAATGTAAATGTATTATTTTTTGGCACACAAATAGAGCTTTCTTTTGGTGCTATTTGATCACCTCTGTGGTTTTTTGTTTTCTATAAATACAAAAGACCGATTTAAAAAAAAAAATGGATATTTTAACCACGTCAGCACTGGGCCTATTCTGGCACTTCTCTCCTTCATGTAAAAAACATACATTTATGGCTTTAAAATTACTTCAAAACCCCAAACATTATATATGTTTTTTTAGCAGACACCCTAGGGAATACGATGGCGGTCATTGCAATTTTTTATCTCGCTCGGTATTTGCGCAATAAATATTCCAACGCCTTTTTTTTGGTAAATAAATGGTTTCATGAATGTAAAAAAATTACAAAACAGTAAAGTTAGCCCAATTTTTGGGGATAATGTGAAAGATGTTGTTATGCTGAGTAAATAGATACCTAACATGTCACGCTTTAAAATTGCGCACACTCATGGAATGACACCAAACTTCAGTACTTAAAAATCTACCTAGGCGGTGCTCTAATTTTTTTTACACGTTACCATTTTGGCATTACAGAGGAGGTCTAGTGCTAGAATTGTTGCACTCGTTCTAACGCACGCAGCAATACCTCACATGTGTGGTTTGAACGGCGTTTACATATGTGGACGGGACTTACGTGTGTTCGCTTCTGAGAGCGAGCTACCGGGGACATGGGCGTTTTTTCTTTTTTGGATAATTTTTTTTTGTTTTTTACTTTTTTGTATTTCTTACTCTTTTTTTACGTTTTTTGGATCACTTTTATTCCTATTACAAGGAATGTAAACATCCCTTGTAATAGGAATCTATTGTGACAGGTCCTCTTTATGGAGAGATGCAGGGTCAATAAGACCCCACATCTCTCCTCCAGGCTGGAAAGCATGAGATCGGTCAAAAAAATTCACCAATCTCATGCTGACAGCCGAGATGACGGCTTGGTTTACATACGGGAACCCGGCGTGATGTCATAATGTCGCGCCCTGGCCTCCGACGGTCATAGAGATGACTGGTGACCATCTGGTCACCAGTTATCTCTATGCTTCCCATCCGGCGCCGGCCAAATCATTCTCCGAGCCCAAGATGGCATGGGAGAGCCCGGAGAAGCACCGGATGGCGGCGGGAGGGGGGGCGTCCCCTCCCGCCGCCTATAAGAACGATCAAGCGTGGAACTGCCGCTATGATCATTTTTATCGTGCACAGAATCGCCGGCTGAAAAGAATGATATCTGAGTGATGCCTGCAACTGCAGGCATCATTCAGATGTCACCGCACAAAGCCAAGGACGTCATTTGGTGGTAGGAAAGTGGTTAGTATTTCAAAAATTTAGACAAAAGGTAATTTTACTCCTTCATTGATGTACACTTATGGGCTGCACTGATGGGCACTGATAAGGTGGCAAGGGTGGGCACTAAGAGGTGGCATTGCTAGTTGGCACTGGTGGGCATTGAGAAGTGGCACTGCTAGGTGGCAATGATGGGCACTGATAGGCAGCACTGCTAGGTGGCACTGATTGGCAGCAGTGGTGGGCATTGATAGGTGGCACTGGCAGGGGCTACTGATTGTCACAGATGACGCAGAATTGCCTCTTCCTCTTCGGTCCCGATGTCCCTTGCACATAAGCCGGTGATTGCCTTTTTTTATGCACACGCTGTCAGCACAAGGAGAAAACAAAAACCATTACCCAGCTTTTGTTTACATCACATGATCAGCTGTCATTGGCTGACAGCTGATCACATGGTAAAGGGCAGGGATCGGCCCCTTACTTGGATCTGTCATCACCCGAGTCTCAGTGACCACAGCGTGCACGCGCGCAAAGGGGACAACGTTTATTGACGGACTCCCGGCAATTGAGGACCATGCTGTGGCTGGCGATCAGTAATAGCACTGATCTCAAGTGATTAAAGAGGGTCTAAATGGGCCATTGACATGCATCACAATTCAACTTAGGAATGTGTCTTTGCAAAGTTAAACTAAATGAAATCCTTTCTTATTTTTGCTTGGGGATAGAGTGCAGAGGGATTACACATCTAGACAGTTTTTGGGGATGTCTGCACCCCTGATAAGGTGAAGACAACTCCCAAATTTGGCCACTTTATCCTTCCAAATAATTCACTTTCTGTCACATAGCCACACAGGAAGTGAGGGGAAATCCCTACCAATGTCTTTCCTTGGGGACACACAGGTCAATCTAAATACTTTGCCCATTATGTACATTGCACTCCAGCATTTTGCGGGTTACACCCCAAATTATTAGGTTTTTTGGACTTTGGGGTTTATTTAATAAAGGCAAATCTACTTTGCACTACAAGTGCACTTGCTGGATATCTGAAAGGGAAATGCAAGCAAACAAAAAAAACCACAATTTTTGCTTTTACATGATTGGAAGTTACAATCACCAGTGATCCCTCAGATTTTCAGCAGCTACACTTTTACTGCAGAGTGGATTTGTCTTTACTAAACCCCAAACTACCCAATGATTTGGGATGTACACAACAAAATCCTAGAGTGCAATTTGCTTAATGGGGACACTAGTTAGATTGATCTGTGTGTCCCCAAGAAAATACATTGGTAGGGTTTTACCTTCACTACCTGTTTAGCTGTGTGACAGGAAGTGAAGCCAATTTTACTACAAGGGGACACAAAGCCCAACCTTTAAAAAAAAAAAAAACACAAGCAGGGGTTCTAACACTTACTTTGTTTCCCTCAAAATGCCCACAATTAGAATTGTATTGCCTTGAGCTATTTTGAAGTGCAGTGCTCTAAATCAGTGCTTCTCAAGTACCCCCAACAGGCCATGTTTGCAGGTTTTCCTTCATCTTGCACATGTGCTTTAAAACACAGTCAATGGTTTGGTATTTTGGACAGCAATTCTCCATGAGATAAATTCACAAAACATGTCCTGTTGGGGGTACTTGAGGACTGAGGCTGAGAACCACTGCAGTAAAAGGGAAAATTGAATACTTACCGCTTTGTATTTTTCATTTCCTGGTGACTCTCCATGGCAGCACACAATTCATGCATATGCTAGCATGAAGGCACCAGGGTAGACAAATCACACCTGTTGTTTTGACATGCCAATCAGCTGTCACATTTGTTGCAAAGAAAACGCAAAACAAACCTCAAAACTTTGCATCAAATTTTATTGGTCAACAAAATAAAGAATAAGAAAAAATAAGAAATAAAAAATTAAAAAACAGGGTCAATTTGAAACAGTTACAGCCTCACAACATCTTGATAAAGATTTGGCTAAATAGTGCAGCACAGACAATTAAATCAAAGTGAACAAACGACAAACATTAACAACATCAAAATTAGTTTAGGGGAACATTTCCCCCACACTAAAAAATACAATCCACAAAATAAACTAAACACCTGTTTTGCAAAGACATAACAAATAAAATGCATGTGTTACAAACTCGATAAGGACACCCAAAATGTACATTTTGCCCCCCCACACACACACACTTGCCTCTTTACAGGGCAAGGGAGGGAATGCTAACTGTGAGCTTTATATAAGCTATGTTTGTGAGCTAATGAGGCAATTGAAAACACATGCACAGTCCATGAAACACCCAAAATGCAAGTTCACCCAATGTAGAGACTGAACTTCAAAGTGGCTACACCTGTTAAGGATGTCCTTCAATTACTAACCCATAAAAACACTCTCTGAACATGCCCCGAAATATCCAGGTGCTGTTCACACACAAAAAGCACCAAAAAAAATCTAAGTCCCTGGGCATGCGCATAACAACACAAATGCAGCTATCAGAAAATACCCCCCCCCGTCCAAAATTAAGCACATCATCCAGCATGCTACAAAATTAGGGATGGGACAATCACCCCCCCCCCCCCCAACCAACAAATACCATTGCAGTCTATGGGAACTGACTTGTTAATTTTGCTAGTCCCCACTTGGCTGGCTTTTCTTCTAGTTATTGGCCTTAAAATGGGGGCCCAGGTCCCACTCTAAGGCACATTTATCAATGTCACCAATTTGGACAACACCAAAAACAAAACAAAGAGAAGTGCCTTTAAATATGCCAAATTGCTTAAGGGCCATTTCACACCACATGCAGTCCATTGCGTTTTTATGTATCAAAAATGCATAGAAAGTTGGTTATATGGCTCTAAATGGCAGTGTTTGTTCCAGTGCGTTCCAGTTCCACAAAAAAAGTAGAACATGCTGCATTTTACCTGCACTGTACTGTACTGGAACGCAGCAAAACGCATCATAAACGCAATGGAACGCACTGGAACACACCTAAATGCACCAAAAACGCACTGGAACATACTTGTCCTTCTCTTTGGTTAATAAAAAAGAGGGGTGAAAAAAAAGCACTGGACTGCATCAAAAACCTAACAAAAATGCACTGGAACGCATCAAAAACGTGCATGCAGAAAAGCACCTGGAACGCATCCGGATTGCGTTTCTATGGTGTGAACTGGCCCTAGTTCACACCAGAGAAACGCAATCTGGATGCGTTCCAGGTGCTTTTCTGCATGTGCGTTTTTGACACATTCCAGTGCTTTTTTTCACCCCTCTTTTTTATTACCCAAAGAGAAGGACAAGTGTGTTCCAGTGCATTTTTGATGCGTTTTTGATGCAGTCCAGTGTTTTTTTCCCCCTCTTTTCACTTAGGACAAGTGTGTTGCAGTGCGTCTTTGGTGCATTTAGGTGCGTTCCGGTGCATTCCAGTGCGTTTTTGGTACGTTCCGTTGCGTTTTTGATGTGTTTTACTGCGGTCCAGTACAGTTCTGTACCTAAAAAATGCAGCATGACCAATTATTTTTTTCCTTTATGAAACGCACCGGAACGGACTGCAGTGGTGTGACCTATGCCATTGGCAGTAATGTGATCAACTTTCTTTGCGTTTTTCATGCATCAAAAAAACGCACTGCACTGCATCCGGTGTGAACTGGCCCTAAATATCATACCTGGAGGGTGTCTATAGTATGCCTGTAAAGTAGTGCATGTATTCCATGTTTATAACAGTTCGAGAGCAAAATGACATTTCTAAAGTAAAATAATAGTCATTTAAAAGTCCTCGCGGCTGTAATGAATTGCTGGTTCCCGTCAATACAGATAAAAGTAATTGAAAGTCTTTGATAACACAAAAAAAAAAAGCGTGGGGGTCTCCCAAATTCAATTACCAGGCCCTTCAGGTCTGGAATGGATATTAAGGGGAACTCTGCCGCAAATTTAAAAAAAAAAATGCGTGCGGTTCCCCCAAATATCCATACCAGGCCCTTCAGATCTGGCATGGTTTTTAAGGGGAACTCCACCCCAAATAAAAAAAAAAATGGCGTGGAGTACCCCCAAAAATCCACACCAGACCCTTATCCGAGCACGCAATCTGGCAGGCCGCAGGAAAAGAGGGGGGGCAAGAGAGATGCCCCCCCTCCCTCCTGAACCGTACCAGGCCACATGCCCTCAACATGGGGAGGATGTCCCCATGTTGATGGGGACAAGGGCCTCATCCCCACAACCCTTGTGGGGGTCTGCGGGCAGGGGGCTTATCGGAATCTGGAACCCCACAACCACCAGGCAAGGGTCGTGGGGATGAGGCCCTTGTCCCCATCAACATGGGGACATCCTCCCCATGTTGAGGGCATGTGGCCTGGTACGGTTCAGGAGGGAGGGGGGGTGCTCTCTCATCCCCCCCTCTTTTCCTGCGGTCTGCCAGGTTGCGTGCTCGGATAAGGGTCTGGTGTGGATTTTTGGCCGGAGTTCCCCTTAATATCCATTCCAGACCTGAAGGGCCTGGTAATTGAATTTGGGGGGACCCCCGCGTTTTTTTTTTTATCAAAGACTTTCAATGACTTTTCTCCATATTGCCGGGAGCCGACAATTCATTATAGCCGCGGGTGCTTTTAAATGCCTTTCTTTTTCCTTTAGAAATGACATTTTGCTGGCACACTGGCAAGTTCAGAGCTGCGCCTGTTCAACTTATGCAAATTGGTTTACGTGACTTGACATTTACTAAGATTTTGCTGGCGCAGTGTCTTGGCGCAAGAAAACAAGGAAAATTGCCGCGCTGAGCTCAAAAAAACCTCTCGCAGCTTGAATCTTAATTAACGGCGCAGCGGGCTGGTTTTGAAAAAGTTACTTTCTCACTCTATTTTGGGCATATTTGTTATTTGGCCAGGTGTCCCTACACTTCCTCACATCACCCCACATCACCCCCATTATATTCTCACTTCCAGCTTCTTTATATTTAGATTTTAACATGCTGTGCGCCAGGTCCATAGTGGCGCACTGAGCGCCTCCTCCCGTCCGCCGACAACACTATAGTAAATGGCAAATAGGGCTGCGCTACAGGCGCTAATGTTTTGTAAATACCAAAATAGCCATTGCGCGCGCCGATGCGCCGATACTCATGGCGCAAACGTTTTGTAAATCAGCCCCAAGGATTTCAATTATTAGCTCTTCCAGGGGTAGCCATCTTTGATCAATAATGATTTGAAGCTACACCATTTTTACAAAGCATAAAAAAGGTAATATTTAAAAAAATAAATAGAATCTTTTTTTTTCCCACAGCTAATTGCAGCGTACCAACTATTACATGTGGTGGCTGGTATGCTCCTGGAGGGGGAACCCATGCCGGGTTTTTATTAAAAATTTGGCGTGAAGTTCCCGCTCAGGATTAATACCAAACAGTGCCTGGTATTGGCGGAAATCCACGTCGGATCTCCGTCCACTGGCCTCAATGACAGCAATGCGTGTCACTCATTGCGAAAGGAAAAACAAAAATTTTCCTTTCCCGATGACGAGGAGAGGCGAGATTGACACAAAATCGGCGGCACCTACTGCATGTAGCTGAGGACGGGGCCACCCGTCACGTGACCCCACCCCCCTCTGATGCAAGGGGAAACCCGGGCTTCCCCAGTGATGTGCGGGTGACCCCGCCCCCCTCTGATGCAACTGGAAACCTGCGTTACATCAGAGGGGTACATACCTACGTTATACCAGACCTGAAGGGTCTGGTATGGATATTTAGGGGAACCCCACGTATTTTTTTTTTCATTTGACGTAGGGTTCCCCTTAATATCCATACCAGACCTGAAGGGCCTGGTAATTGAATTTGGGGGGACCCCCACGCATTTTTTTTATTTTTAATAATGACTTTCAATTACTTTTCTCTGTATTGCCGGGAGCCGACAATTCATTAGAGCCGCGAGTACTTTTAAATTACCTTTTTTTTCCTTCAGAAATTACACTTTGTGCAGGGACAGTTCTAAGCATGGGAAACAAGCGCTACTTTACAGGCATACTATACACACCCCTAGGTACAAAATTTTAAGGAATATTTCACTTTTATTGTTTCACTTTAAACATTATTAAAATCACTGCTCCCGAAAAAAATGCAGTTTTTAAAACTTTTTTTTGCATTGATACATGTCCCCTGGGGCAGGACCCGGGTCCCCAAACACTTTATATGACAATAACTTGCATATAAGCCTTTAAAATTAGCACTTTAGATTATTCATGTTCGAGTCCCATAGACTTTAACGGTGTTCGGATGTTCAAACAAATTTATTGCCTGTTCGCATGTTCTGGTGCGAACCAAACTGGGGGGTGTTCGGCTCATCCCTAATTACCGGTATATTGCTGGAAAAAAAAAACATACTGCCATTACTATTGCCCCATAAGAGGACCTATCATGGGAGTTTATTATGGAGATGTTACAACCACTTTAAAAAAGAAAATCACATCTAAGAATTGATAAGCTGGTTTGGCACTTAATAATGCTTCAACACAGCTTAATTTGGCTAGGTAAATATGCTTTTTCTGCATTCTCACCTGAGTGTAGCATTTTTTCATGCGTTTAATGCACAATTTTTATTTTTTTTATACAGCATTTTTGAGCTTTGCCTTTTTTTTTATTATTGCTAGATTTTTCAGCCTATTTAACTTTTCCATCAGCCTTTTTTTCTTTTTTGATTTATATTATTCACTTATTATTTTTTCTTTGTTAGGTTAAGGGGTTAGAGTTAAGGTTAGGTTGGGGCTAGGATTAGGAGTCAGGGTTAGGGTTAGGATAGAAATTAGTGTTAATATTTTTTTTTATTGCCTTAATATTTATTATTTATTTTATTATTATTGATTTATTTTCGCTAAGGTTCGGGTGTTACTGCTACTACTACTACTAATAAAAATAATAAAAAAATAACAATAATAATAAATAAATACATTAAAATAAATACCCCAAAAAAAATAAAAAATAATTATAAAAAATACAATAAATGAATAATATGTAATAATAAATATATAAATTATCCCTTAACCTTAACCCATAATCCTTAAAAAAATATATAATAATAATAATAATAATAATAATAATAAACACCCTAACACATAATAAACCAATACATTATTATTATTATTTAGATTGTTGTTATTATTATTATTTTTTGTTCAGGTTTGCGTGTGTGTTATTATTTTATTATTATTATAATTATTATTAATAATAATATAATTAACATATACTGTATTTTTAAGGTATGGGGTTAGTTATACGTTATTTATTATTATATATTATTAATTTATTTGATTTATTTACGATGATTTTTAGTTATGTGTGTATTTATTTTTACATGTATCTTTTTCATTTATTTATTCATATATCATTACTGTTACTTTTTGTTTTGTTTTTTCATTTTTTGCATTTGAGGAGAAAATTGTGCAAAAAATATGCAAAAGCGCCCAAAAACTTGCAAATGGTGCATTTCCTTTCATTTCTGTGAGAATAAAAATATGCCAAAAATAAGCAAATCTGCCCAATTTGAGCTACAAAAAAAGCTCCAGAACTTTTTTAAACTTCAGGCATTTGGCTTTAGGCTACATGAAGTGGACATGTGAAACATGTGAACTCCATAGAGATTGATTTAATTTTTTCTCCTCCAACATTTTGGAGCTTCGAGCTTCAAGCTAAAAACGCTGTGTGTGAATGGGGCCTAAAAATCAAAGAACTGGAGACCACAAGGGAATATCTGTGAACCTCAGAATTTAAGGGTTGCGGCTTCAAAACAGATCACATGAATGACTGAATTAAAATAATAACTTTTTAAGAAATGGCTTTATGTTCCCATAATCTGACAATACTTGAGTTATTTTCCTGTTCATGATACCTTATAGTAGGAATGGGAATGATGTCAATATCAATATCAATCAATATATTGATTTTTTTATAGATCCCATATATAATAGTCTACTGTGTGCATAATAATATGCTAAAATAAATGAGTGTTTTACTTATTAACCTATGATTTTTTAAATAGGTAAATATGCTTACTTATATACAGTAACTTTTCACATGAATACATACAGTATCTCACAAAAGTAAGTACACCCCTCAAATTTTTGTAAATATTTTATTATATCTTTTCATGTGACAACACTGAAGAAATTACACTTTGCTACAACTTAAAGTAGTAAGTGTACATCTTGTATAACAGTGTAAATTTGCTGTCCCCTCAAAATAACTCACAGCCATTCATGTATAAACCGCTGGCAAAAAAAGTGAGTACACCCCTAAGTGAAAATGTCCAAACTGGGCCCAAAGTGACAATATTTTGTGTGGTCACCATTATTTTCCAGCAGTGCCTTAACCCTCTTGGGCATGGAGTTCACCAGAGCTTGACAGGTTGCCACTGGAGTCCTCCTCCACTCCTCCATGATGACATCACGGAGCTCGTGGATGTTAGAGACCTTGCGCTCCTCCACCTTCCATTTTAGGATGCCCCACAGATGCTCAATAGGGTTTAGGTCTGGAGACATGCTTGGCCAGTCCATCACATTTACCCTCAGCTTCTTTAGCAAGGCAGTGGTTATCTTGGAGGTGTGTCTTGGGTCGTTATCATGTTGGAATACTGCCCTGCTTCCCAGCCTCTGAAGGGAGGGGATCATGCTCTGCTTCAGTATGTCACAGTACATGTGACAATCCTCCTATCCAACTTCTTTTGCTGGCCCCTCCCAGTTCTCCTTGTGGCTCCCCCCCAGTGCTCTCCTCCCCCAACACACTCTCCGGCCCCCCCCACAGTTCTCTCTACCTCTGTTCTTTCTGCCCCCCTGCTCTCCAGCTCTCCAGCCACCATTCCAGTGCTCTCCACCCCTGTCCTCCCCCCCCCCAGTACTCTCCACTCCCCCCAGTGCTCTCCACCCCTGTTCTTTCTTCCCCCCCAGTGCTCTCCCCATCACTCCCCAGCCCCCACCCCAGTGCTCTCCGCCCCCCACAGTGCTCCCCAGCCCCCCCACCCCTGTTCTTTCTGGCCCCCCCAGTGCTCTCAAGCTCCACCCATCGCTCTCCAGCCTCCTGTGCTCTCCACCCCTGTTCTTTTTGGCTCCCCCTCCAGTGCTTTCAAGCTCCCCCCAGTACTCTCCGCTCCCCCTGCATTTTGCCCCCACCCATGTGCTCTCCAACCCCGCCAGTTCTCTCTGCCCCCCATAGTGCTCTCCAGCACCCCATGCTCCCCACCCCTGTTCATCCCCCCCAGTGGTCTCCAGCTCTCCCCATCACTCTCCAGCCCCCACCCCAGTGCTCTGCAGCCCCCTGTGCTCCCCACCCTTATTCTTTTTGCCCTACCCATGTGCTCTCCAACCCCGCCAGTGCTCTCCGCCCCCATATAGTGCTCTCCAGCACCCCGTGCTCCCCACCCCTGTTCTTTCTCCCCCCCAGTGCTCTCCAGCTCTCCCCATCACTCTCCAGCCCCCCGTGCTCCCCACCCCTGTTCATTTTGCCCTCACCCATGTGCTATCCAACCCCGCCAGTGCTCTCCGCCCCCATAGTGCTCTCCAGCCCCCCGTACTTTCCACCCGTGTTTTTTCTGGCCCCCACTGGTGCTCTCAAGCTCCCCCCATTGCTCTCCAACCCCCAGTGCTCTCCACTCCCCCCTGCTCTTTGTACCGCCCAGTGCTCTCCACCCCTGTTCTTTCTCCCCCCCAGTGCTCTCAAGATCCCCCCCAGTGCTCTTTACCTCCCACACTGTTAGCCCCCTCAGTGCTCTCCAGCCCCCCTCTCAGTCTCCCGTGCTCTCCACCCCTGTTCTTTTTGGCTCCCCCCCAGTGCTCTCAAGCCCCCCAGTGCTCTCCACTCCCCACCCCTGTGATCTCCACTCCCCCTGCTCTTTGCCCCCACCCATGTGCTCTCCAACCCCGCCAGTGCTCTCCGCTCCCACTCCTCTCCAGCTTCCCCCCCAGTGCTCTCGCATCCCCAGGACCAGAGGAAAGGCTGACTGGGGCCGGAAAATGAGGACGGCTGAAGGTGCAGGTGGCCAGGGACCACTCCATCTCACAGCAAACAGATCCTCTGGAAGGAGCACTGTCCCCATCCAAAACGAGAACAGACCCTGCCTGCTGATGGCGATCATGGATATCCTGCTGGCATGGAAGGTACCGTACCGAGCATCAACAACACACCTTCCCACAGACAGGGACTGCAGACTGGGACATGGGGCATAGGAGAGACTGCATTCATGGGCACAGTAAAGCTGCATTTGATGAGCATAGTGAGGCTGCAATGACGAGCACAGTGAGGCTGCAATGATGGGCACAGTAAAGCTGCATTTGATGGGCACAGTAAAGCTGCATTTGATGAGCACAGTAAAGCTGCATTTGATGAGCACAGTGAGGCTGCATTGATGGGCACAGTGAGGCTGCATTGATGGGCACAGTGAGGCTGTGTAAGAGAACTACGTATTCTCGTATGGCGCATATGCGTGCGCCAATGCGCATGCGCAATGAACGGCGTGCACGCGCAGGAGCGCGCCCCTAACGCCAGTTGGCGCCAGACGGCCTATTTAAAGGGTGCTCGGACTCCCTACAAGTGCTGACTGGTCTTCAGCTTGTCCTGTGAAACTTCCTGCTATCCGTATGATTAACCTGATACCCGTTGCTGACTCTGGCTTGCCCTGACGCTTCTCTGGACTCTGATTATTTGCTGACTTATGGTTCCTGATCCCAGCTTCCTTGACCCTGCTACTGCTTTCTCCTTGAACTGCGCTGCCTGCCCGTTGCTGAACCCGGCTACCCTTGACCTCTATTCCAGTTTGCTACGTTCCAGAATCCGCATGTGGGTTGGAGTTCCCCTTTACACCTGCTCTTCCATAAAAGTGCCTGGAACCTGTCTACCCATCGGGATCTCCAAGTTTCACCTGCCCCTGCAACTTCTGCTAGCAACCTCTACTGGAACTCGTGTTCCTCCTAGCCTTGCCACCATCTGTTCCACCCTCAGTGGGGCTTGGACTGGAGATACAAGAGAGGCCGACCTCGTCATGTCAGACTCCTACCAGGTACGTGACAGTACCAGTCAGCCAGGGATGGAGTCTGAAAGGGAGGCCTCTCCATCTAAGGACTTGCTCGAGACAATCTCTGCTCTCACCCATGTTGTGCAGAGCTTACAGAGCGATTTCAGTCGCATGGAAGAGCAACTCTTGGACAAGAAAGGAGTCGCATCTGCTTGCGTTTCTCCTCCTCCGGAACCCAGAGTGCCTATCCCTGAACGGTTTTCCGGAGATCGTAAAATGTTCAGGACTTTCGGAACTCCTGTGAGCTCTACTTCTCCCTGCTACCCAGGACCTTTGTAACCGAAGACATTAAAGTGGGGTTTGTGATTACTCTTCTCCTGAACGAACCGCTGTCCTCAGCCCTTCTCCCTCGGGAGCAGCATGATCCTGTTCTGGCAACCACTGTTTCCTTCTTCTCGGCCATGGCCCAGCTGTAGGCTGACCCTTTCCGCCAGCAGTCTGCAGAATCTAAACTTGGCAGGCTCCAACAAGGGTCAAGGCCGGTTGAGGATTACATCTCAGACTTTCGTGTCCTGTGTGCGGACACCCTATGGAATGATCCTGCTCTTCGCCACCAGTTTCGTCTTGGTCTTTCAGACCCTTTAAAAGATGAAATAGCCAGAATTGCTACTCCTACGTCCCTGGAAGGTCTGATTAGCGCAAGCACCCTGATCGACCGGCGATTGCGTGAAAGGCAATCTGAAAGGACTAAAAAGACTCTTTCTGTGGCTTCTTGCCCCGACACGCCTGCTGCCACATTTGATGTGTCTCCCAGAGGGAAGAATCAGCACAGGACATACCACAGGAGTTTCTTCAGATCACCTCTTTCCCCAGCCGAACGGCTCTGACGACAATATGCCAATCTGTGCCTCTACTGTGGAGAAGCGGGTCACTTTATACAGACTTGTCCAGCAAAGTCTTGTAGAACCTGCCCTCCACAGCCCCCTGTGGAGCTTCCTTCTGGAGATGCCCGGTCTCACATTTCCCTCTCCGTCATTCTCCACTTAACCGGGAAGTCACTTCCAGTATTAGCCATTATAGACTCTGGTGCTTGTAGCTGCTTTGTGGACTCCACATTTGTTTCCCTTCATCAGTTTCCTGTATGTACCAAGAGACAGGGTTTCCGGGTTCACTTGGCCGATGGCTCTGGAATTAAATCTGGCCCGGTCACTCAAGAAACTATACTTATTTCTTGTCAAACCTCCTCTGGTCACCATGAATTCCTGCGGTTGGATGTCATTACCTCGCCTATGTTCCCCATCATCCTGGGCATCCCCTGGTTAAAAGCACATAACCCGCACATCAATTGGCTTACAGGAGACGTCACCTTTTCTTCCAGCTATTGCCAGATGCACTGTTACCCCGAAAGGACTGCTTGTACCACTCCTCTCCTAAGTCTACAATCCGACCCAGAAACCATTAAGTTGGTCCCGGCTGCCTACCACGAATACCTTGATGTGTTTAATAAAAAGAGTGCAGACACCCTTCCACCTCATAGGACTTATGATTGCCCTATTGATCGCCTACCTGGGGCAGAGAACCCCTTTGGGCGGATCTATCCTCTCTCCGAACCAGAACTGGAAGCCCTCCGTGCTTATATCGATGAAAGTCTGGCAAAGAAGTTCATTCGGCCCTCCACATCACCAGCAGGTGCCGGTATCTTCTTTGTAGAGAAAAAAGATCACTCCTTAAGACCTTATATTGACTACCGGGACCTTAACAAAGTCACAGTCAAGAACCGGTACCCCCTTCCCTTGATTCCTGAACTTTTCCAGAGGCTGCGGGGGGCACGAATATTTTCCAAACTGGATCTGAGGGGTGCATACAACCTCGCCAGAATCAGGGAGGGGGACGAATGGAAGACGGCTTTTCGAACACGCTTCGGCCATTTCGAGTACCTGGTCATGCCATTTGGACTCTGCAATGCTCCAGCCACATTCCAGCACCTGGTGAATGATGTCTTTCGGGACTACCTGGACTTGTTCGTTATAATTTACTTGGACGACATCCTGATATTCTCCGAATCCTTGGAAGCACATCAATCTCATGTCCAGAAGGTACTGGCCCGACTCCGGAAACACTCCCTCTATGCAAAGGCCGAGAAATGCGACTTTGAGAAAAGGACGGTACATTTCCTGGGACTGGTCATCTCTGCCGATGGAATCTCCATGGACCCACAAAAGGTCACTTCGGTTCTGGAATGGCCTGCCCCTACCGACAAAAAAGCTGTTCAGAGGTTTGTGGGGTTCGCCAACTTCTACAGGAAGTTTATCAAGAACTTTTCCGGTATCCTTTCTCCCATTACTCAACTAACCAAGCAACACATTCCTTTCCGTTGGACACCTGAAGCTCAAGAGGCTTTTGAGCAATTGAAACTTTTATTCACCTCAGCTCCCATCCTGAAGCATCCTGACCCATCCTTGGCCTATGTGTTAGAGGTTGATGCTTCTGAGAGTGCAGTCGGGGCTATATTGTCTCAACGTCAAGGCCCTAAGTCCTTACTCTACCCTGTGGCCTTTTTCTTCAAAAGACTAAACCCGTCCGAGAGAAATTATGATGTGGGAGACCGGGAGCTACTGGCCATCAAGGCTGCACTTGAGGAATGGCGCTATCTCCTGGAGGGAGCTGCCCACCCGATCCTCATATTTACGGACCACAAGAACCTTGAGTACCTGCGAACAGCTAAGCGTCTAAGACCTCGACAAGCAAGATGGGCACTGTTCTTTTCTCGGTTCTCATTCCATATAACCTTCCGTCCTGGTTCTAAAAATGGCAAACCAGATGCCTTGTCCCGCATGTTCAATGATCCTGTAAATCCCCTGGAGCCTGATACCATTCTCCCGGCCAAGAATTTTCTGTTCCTTCAAACGGACCTGATATCCCAAATAAAGACCAGTGTGGTTAATCAACCACCTCCCCAGGATTTGGCTCTTCAATTAAGGGACGGTCTTTTCTTCCATAAGGAACAAATCTTTGTCCCGGAGCAATTCAGAGTGTCCATTCTAAGACGCTGCCACGATCATCCTCTAGCAGGACATTACGGAATCCGCAAGACTGCCGATTTGATCTCCCGTACCTTCTGGTGGCCTGACCTGATGCAGGACTGTAAGAGTTATATTGGATCCTGTACAACGTGCCTTCAGAATAAAAACGCCAGAACAAAGACTTGGGGTCTCTTGGAGCCTCTCCCCATACCTCAGAAACCGTGGAGCATGATCTCAATGGACTTCATTGTGGAGCTACCCCCATCTGAAGACTTCACTACCATCTTTGTCGTGGTAGACCGCCTGACCAAAATGGCTCACTTTATTCCTCTGCAAGGGACCCCTTCCACCTCTGAGACTGCCTCTGCCTTCATCAAAGAGATTGTCAGACTGCATGGTATTCCGGATAGCATCATCTCCGATCGTGGCGTGCAGTTCACCTCTAGATTCTGTAGGGCCTTATGTGAAGCACTTAATATTGAGCTCTGCCTCTCCACAGCGTACCATCCTCAGACTAACGGACAGACCGAGAGGACTAACCAAACCCTTGAACAATACTTACGATGTTTTTCCTCTTTCACGCAGGACGATTGGCTATCTCTCCTTCCGCTGGCAGAGTTCTCTTACAACAATAGTATCCACTCAGCAACCAAGCAGTCACCTTTTTTTGCCAATTTTGGATATCATCCCTCTTTTCTGCCTGAAATATCTGTGGAATCTTCTCTACCTGCGGTACAGGATCGATTAAGCTTCTTCAGCACCAACAATCAAATCCTACAAGAAACGATCTCTAAGACCCAGGTTAGCAACAAGAAGTTCTTCGACAGAAAGAGGAGGGGTAACCTGAATCTAGAACCAGGGGTCAAGGTCTGGCTGTCCACGGCGAGCCTGAAATTGAGCTGTCCTTCTAAAAAACTCGGCCCTAAGTTTTTGGGACCTTTTCCTGTCAAACCGAGGGTCAATGCAGTAGCTTTTGAACTGGCGTTACCCAAAAGCCTGAAAATACATCCGGTTTTCCATGTTTCTTTATTGAAACCTACCGTGCCCAACCCCTTTCCTGATCGGGTGTCTGGGACCCCTCCTCCCATTCTTGTTGAAGGAAATGAGGAATTTGAAGTGGAGGCCTTGCTGGACTGTAGACGGAGGAATAATCAGATGCAGTTCCTTGTCAAATGGAAGGGCTACGGTCCTGAGGAAAATTCTTGGGAACCAGCCTCCAATGTACATGCCCCAAGACTGGTACAAGCTTTCTTTCAGCGACACCCTGAAAAAAGAGCCCTAAAGGGCATCCGGAGGCTGCCCTTAAGGGGGGGGCAATGTAAGAGAACTACGTATTCTCGTATGGCGCATATGCGTGCGCCAATGCGCATGCGTGTGCGCAATGAACGGCGTGCACGCGCAGGAGCGCGCCCCTAACACCAGTTGGCGCCAGACGGCCTATTTAAAGGGTGCTCGGACTCCCTACAAGTGCTGACTGGTCTTCAGCTTGTCCTGTGAAACTTCCTGCTATCCGTATGATTAACCTGAAACCCGTTGCTGACTCTGGCTTGCCCTGACGCTTCTCTGGACTCTGATTATTTGCTGACTTATGGTTCCTGATCCCGGCTTCCTTGACCCTGCTACTGCTTTCTCCTTGAACTGCGCTGCCTGCCCGTTGCTGAACCCGGCTACCCTTGACCTCTATTCCAGTTTGCTACGTTCCAGAATCCGCATGTGGGTTGGAGTTCCCCTTTACACCTGCTCTTCCATAAAAGTGCCTGGAACCTGTCTACCCATCGGGATCTCCAAGTTTCACCTGCCCCTGCAACTTCTGCTAGCAACCTCTACTGGCACTCGTGTTCCTCCTAGCCTTGCCACCATCTGTTCCACCCTCAGTGGGGCTTGGACTGGAGATACAAGAGAGGCCGACCTCGTCATGTCAGACTCCTACCAGGTACGTGACAGGCTGCAATGGTGGGCACAGTGAGGCTGAAATGGTGGGCACAGTGAGGCTGCAATGGTGCGCACAGTGAGGCTGCATTGATGGGCACAGGGAGGCTGCATTGATGGGCACAGTGAGGCTGCATTGATGGGCACAGTGAGGCTGCATTTGATGGGCACAGTGTGGCTGCATTTGATGGGCACAGTGAGGCTGCATTTGATGGGCACTGACGAGGATGCATTTGATGGGTACTGGTGGGGCTGCATTGAGCTCTTGTATCATGTCTGCAGCCTCTGACCGTCTCTGAGGGAGTCTGGAGAGGAGTCAAGAGTGGGAGCACCACCGGGATGGGGGTCATGGAAGAAGTCAGATGTGTGGGGACTGTGGAGAGGAGACTATTGGATAAAACCAGAGCCACCGAGCTGGAGCCGACTGACTGAGCCCTGCACGGTGTACCTGAGAGGAGGTCAGTGACAGCACCACTAGGCCAGTCTGAGGGGGAGTCACTGATGTAAGGGGGGAGTGAATACGATAATTTAAGGGGGCATTGATATAAAGGTTTCCCCCCTATATCAGTAACCCACCCCCCCTTACCTCAGTGTATTCTTTCTGCGGAAGGTGGTCCCTCCCCCCCACGTTCTGAGTTCCTGGGGTCCCCCTTGATGATTGACCACTTTTACCACTTTTAAATGGAATTTGCGTTTTATATATATATAAAGCCCTATGTGCTTTCATATCTGTCTTATCTATATATAATACACTTTTCAAATGTGCTTTTAAAATGTAATGCTGGTATAAAAATGCTGTGGGGCTGGTATGAAATTTTTTCCAGGGCTGGATTTTATTCCCAGTCCGGCTCTGTCACCTGGTTGCTGCCACACACGCTTGACACCATCTGATCCAAATAAGTTTATCTTGGTCTCATCAGACCACAGACATGGTTCCAGTAATCATGGTTACATAGTAAGTGAGGTTGAAAAAAAACAGTCCATCAAGTCCAACCTATGTGTGTGAGTATATGTCAGTATTACATTGTTTATCCCTGTATGTTGTGGTCGTTCAGGTGCTTATCTAATCGTTTTTTTAAACTATCAATGCTCCCCGCTAGAAACCACTGCCTGTGGAAGGGAATTCCACATCCTTGCCGCTCTTACAGTAAAGAACCCTCTACGCAGTTTAGGGTTAAAACTTGTTTCTTCTAATTTTAATGAGTGCCCACGTGTCTTGTTAAACTGGGGTCACCAGTATGATGTTTGTAAATTGAAATCATGTCCCCTCTCAAGCATCTCTTCTCCAGAGATAATAAGTTCAGTGCTCATAACCTTTCTTCATAACTAATATCCTCCAGTCCCTTTATTCGTTTTGTTGCCCTTCTCTGTACTCACTACATTTCCAGTACATCCTTCCTGAGGACTGGTGCCCAGAACTGGACAGCATACTCCAGGTGAGGCCAGACCAAAGTCTTGTAGAGCGGGAGAATTATCACTTTATCACTTGTGTTAATCCCCTTTTTAATGCATGCCAATATTCAGTTTGCTTTTTTTTCTTTTTATTATTAATATAAAGGATTGAATTTTATTACAAAGATTAAAAAGCATGAGAACAATATTTCATCCATATCAAAAATCACTTGTTCTATAAAGAGGCATAAATTACAGACACTACCATTCAACATGTTTTGCTCGATAGAGCTTCCTCAGGAGATTCTGGTGTGGTGTTTTTATGCTATAGACAACAAAGAGATTGGAATGAATACTCATGTTGGTTATTGTTGAAACAAACACATTTGTCAACATAATTGGCATAAATGTAATTACAAAAGTAGACTAGATGTCAATTATAGGGCATTAAGAATATATAGATATGGAGAAAGTGTATGTGGTGGTTTGGATTTAGGGGCAGGGTGGGAGTGTATATATATATATATATATATATATATATATATATATATATATATACTGTATATATATATATATATAACTGTATTATAAGAATATAAAAAAATGTGCATTCTCTTCTTTAGATATACCAACACCATGCTGTGTGAGGTCCCACATATACAAATCTTTCAACTAGACAGGACCCCACACTACAGTTGGTAGATCTAAAGAAACTTGTATAATTGGACTGTAATTAGCAATTACGACCTTTCCTTTAACTGTGAGATCCATCAAGGTGAACTGTCATACTATAAATGTCCTTAATGAGATGACGTCACCTGGACTCAGGCATGTACTGGCCATTGGGACTACAGAGAGTATCCCGGTGGGCCAATGGCTCAGTGGGCCGGTTTCAGTGACAGCTTGTCAAAGTAATGGCAGCGCGACTCGCCCTCCACTTCACGCAGTGATGTGGGAAGGATGAGAAAAATACAGAGGAGAATAAGTGAAATAATAAAATAGGTGAGTGAGGACTTTTTTTGCACAATTGCGTTTAGTTTATATACTGTTTTTGTGCTTGTTTGCAAAATTAAAGTGGGCCGGTCTGGATGAAGTCCAGGGCCAAAGTTTTGTCTCAGTCCAGCCCTGCCTGGACTCATACACTAACCTTCTCTCGCTCTCTCCACCAGGATGACCATGGCTACATTTCCCGGGAGTTCCACCGCCGCTACCACCTCCGCTCCAACCTGGACCAATCCTCTATCAGCTGCTCACTCTCTGCTGATGGCATTTTGACCTTCAGCGGACCAAAAATGATGTCAAGCCTGGACTCCAGCCACAGCGAGAGGCCTATCCCTGTGTCCAGAGATGAAAAGCCCACCTCTGCCCCTCCTCCTAAATATGAGGGTCCCCCAGAGCCCTTTCCTCATAAGCTGTACCCCTTCTTATCCATCTCTCTACCCTAAGTCTCTGCAGACGTCTCTATATGGATCACGAGGCCAAATAATCAATAAATGTTTCCTTAATCAGGTTTTTGTGTCCGCCATTCATTGTGGTGACCATTCCAAGAAGGGCAATGACTCTACGGGGACAGGATAAATGATGGGGGGTTATCCATAATCACCAATGATGGTATAGATAGTCCTCTATAGGGACAGGGGACAACAAAGAGTAGTTACACTCCTGAGGTTCCTTTGAGCTGCATTCCATTATTCCTCCTGGTGTGTTATGGTTTCTGGGCCGGTACACAGGGTGGGTGGAATACAATAGGACAGCGGCTGAAAATGGCTCTGGTTGTGTTCCTTCACCTAAAACTTCCTGCTATTGATTTTCTTCTCTGATGCTTTGTCATCTAAAGGCCAATTTTGCAGTTCAGGGTTCAATTCCAGGCTGACCCACCAGCTGGGTCAATGGGGAGAGTTGCCTACAGTAGTTTGTATCCCTGCCCCTCCCACTAAGGTTAGAAAAGTGTATCACTGAGATATTGAGTAACACGTGCAATAAATAGCAAAAGGTTTGTGGACACCTGAACATCACACCTACCTGTATATGAGCTTACTGGACACCCCATTCCTAAACCATGGGCATTAATATGGAGTTGTTATTTTTTCTTTTCTTTTTTTTCTTTTTATGATCAAAATTGTTATTTTATTAGAAGCTTCAACATTTCCATTCAGCATTGTACATTTACATACAACATAGAATGAACATTGCAAGAAAGAACTAAGTACAAAAATTGTCATTATCAATTATACTACAGTTTGCTTTGTTAGCAGCAGCTGAGTTTATCAACCCCAGGTCCTTTTCCATCCATGATTCCCCCAGAGGTTCTCCCCCCCCCCCGTGAGAAGATTGCATTCATATTTTTGCCACCCAAATGCATTATTTAACTTTTTTTCACATTAAACCTCATTTGTCATGTAGTTGCCCACCCCATTAATTTGTTCAGATTTACTTGCAAGGTTTCCACATCCTGCGGAGAAGTTATTGCCCTGCTTAGCTTAGCATTGTCCGCAAATACAGAGATTGAATTTTTTACCCCATCCTCCAGGTTGTGTATGAACAAACTGAACTGAATTTTTCATCCCCATCTATGATTGTGGCACCATTATTCTCTCCGTAGATGTGGATAAATAGGTTAGTGATTAAGTTGAAATCCTAGGGGAGGGGACAGGATGGTGCAGGAGGCAGTGGAGCGTTCTCAGCTAAAGGAAGGGGCACATTACTTCAACAGTATCCCTGAGCTTGTAAAGAGTGGTGCACTGTAGCACCCACAAAATGTTAGTACCCCACAGTAAGGGCTAAGTTTTATTTACACAATAAATTGTTTAAACAATATCACACTATCAATTTTTTTTTCATCATACCCATGTGGAACACGTTACCAGCAACCAGCTCAGGATTTCAACGTAATCACTGAACCCAGAGGTGTTGCGTGTTCTGACCAGGCTTTATTGCAGGGTCACACACTCTAAGGTGCGCATATACTGAAGGGGGGAGCACCAGAGTGGACACAAGGACACGCTTTGCTATCGCCAGTTGCTTTGGATTTTTTGAACTGTGAATGGACTGTATATATAATGCATGTCATTTTGTGAATCAAGCAAAATAGCACTTTGCACATAGCACTTTTCTAGTGCATGGGAACACGTTTGTGAACATTTTGAGTACAGATATATTGGATGTATTTTCTGACAGATGTTATTTGAGAATTAATGCATATATTTTGTATTTACTGCACAGAGTCACTTTAATTAACATTAAGTTGTGGCACTAATTAGCTCTTTATGCATGTGATATTCTATAGACAATTAGTAGAGTGTGGATATATGGATAAGTAGAGAAACAAATTAATTAATAGTTCACATGCTGCACTATAATTGAGCACAGAGTTACACTAATTTGAATTGGTGGTGTCATTATATTTGTTATTTTGTGGTTTACTACAGACATAGTCTAGTGTTTGTATATATGTGTAAAAAACACAAAGGTATATTTTTTAGCCCAGCACTTTTTTCTGTTACTTTTATAAATCTTTTTGGTGCCACAAACTTTGGATATTATCCAACAGTCCTTGTATAACACGAAGAACAAGTTACATTAAAGATGTGGGAGTTTTCTTTGATGTTGGGGAGCACTCTAGCCAAGGTTGGAATGTAATGAGTGGTATTAGCCCTGAAGAAGAAATTATTTATCTCTATATTTGGAAACGCATTGGACACCCCAACCTACTGGAAACCATCTTTATTACACTATTAATGGCGGATCAGCAAGTAGCTGGGGAATACCACTTAAACATGTTCTGATACCACTATGTATATTGCAATAAAACATTCTGTAAAGATGGTTTACTGTTTTTAATATTTACAATTTCCTATTAAATTTATTTTGAATGAATAGTTAAAGACACTCTTTTAAAATCCCAATAGTAAGGTTTATATGACAAGTACATTTAGAAGGGATGAGGGCAATAACACACTTAGTCACATGAGTCTATTTTTGCATCTTCTTATAGCCTAGGCCATCATTATCTAGAGCAACAATTCATTTTTTTAGATCCTCCGAGAGTTCTTTGCCATGAGGTGCCATGTTGAACTTCCAGTGACCAGTATGAGAGAGTGAGAGTGATAACACCAAATTTACCACACCTGCTCCCCATGCATACCTTAGACTTTGTAACACTAATGAGTGACATGACACCGGGGAGGGAAATGGCTAATTGGGCCCAATTTGGACATTTTCACATAGGGGTGTACTCACTTTTGTTGACAGCGGTTTAGACATTAATGGCTGTGTGTTGAGTTATTTTGAGGTGACAGCAAATTTACACTGTTATACAAGCTGTACACTCACTATTTTACATTGTAGCAAAGTGTTATTTCTTCAGGTATAATAAAATATTTACAAAAATGTGAGGGGTACTTTTGTGAGATACCGTATAACAAAAGGAAAATAGGTTTAATATGGGCAAGTATTTATCCTATAAAACAATTCTGAAGTTATATCAACATTAATCCAGAATAAGGCCCCTTTCACACTATTATTAGCGCTATTATACCGCATGAAAAAATCCTGCCCTGTAGCCTTCAATGTGAAAGCCCGAAGGCTTTCACACTGAAGCAGTGCGCTAGCAGGACCGCTCCAAAAGTCCTGCTAGCCGCTTCTTTACAGCGGTAAAGGAGTGGTGTGTTCACCGCTCCTTTGCCGCGGCTGCCCATTGAAATCAATGGGACAGCGCAGTAATACCGCATGCAAACCGTGGTAATAGCCGCGGTTTGCGGGCGGTTTTAACCCTTTTTCGCCCGCCAGCGGGGGTTAAATTCACCCCCTAGCGACCGCATACCGCGGTAAGAACGACGGTATAGCAGCGCTGCAAATCGCGCTGCTATACCGCCACCGCTCCTGCCCGCCCCAGTGTGAAAGGGGCCTAAAGCAGAACATCAGGGTCATTTATGATGCCTAAAACAGTGTTAAAAAGCGTGTAATATTATCTAATGACTGCCTAGGCCAATTTTGACATTTCTCATATACATGTAAAAAGCTGTACTTTTTCCGTAACAAATACTTAGAATCCCCAAAGATTATATAATTTCTGAAAGCAAAGGTCCTGGAGCATATAATAGGAATTGTTGCAATTGTTAATGTTATACGATATTTGTGCAACAGTTTATCAAATGCAAATTTTCAGGGAAAAAAAATTACACGTTTTAGTGCACACAAACACAATATACAGTAATATCAGGTTTTTTTGGTAAAATATAAAAAGATGATGTTATTCCAAGTAAATAGATACCTAACATGTCATGGTTAAAATTGTGTACACCCCTGGATTGGCGGAAAACTACGGAACATTAAATTATACAAAGGCAATGCTTTAAAAGCCTTTAAAAGTTACCAGTTTAGAGTTAAACAGAAGGTCTAGCACTAGCATTATTGCTCTCATTCTGACATCTCACAGCAATATCATGTGTGGGTTGATCACCATTTACATATTTGCATGGAACCCACGTGTGTATTTGCATTTGCAAAGGCGCCTGCAAAACCATTAGTCCAAAACTGGTATCCACATCTACCTGGTAGAACTTGTGAAGAGAATATAGTCTATAAAAAATAAATTTTTTGATAAGTTTGGTATTTTTGCTTGAACTGGGTAATGCATTGTATATCAGACTTGGAGTTTTTGTTTTGTGAAGAGGTCTTTTCAGGTTAAAATTCCCTACTGTAGTTTTCCTTGACCTAAAGCTTGACTATCAAAATACCAATACAACATTTATTAGCCATTTCACGAAAATATTTTTTATTGAAAAAATTTTCAACATACAATCCACAGTTATATACCATGTAAGTCATTCGTTTATGAGTATTACATTCAAATAAATGTCTTGACTCATATCTTCAGAACAGCTTAAAACCGTAAAATACAACTTATGCAGAAACACCCGGTGAGTAGTCTCATCACGTAATGAACTGTTATGTAAATAACTAGGACTGAGAGATATGTACTTAACAGTAGTAGAACACAAAGAAACCATAACACAAAGAATATGGACTCTGGCTCAATATCGGACGAGCAAAGAAAAACAAAAATGAAAATAAAGAAACAAAAAGGTATAAAAAGTGCGAGCATTTTTAGGTGACAATTTTTTAATTTATTCTGCCTAATAAGGATCAAAGGGTCCCATTGCTTGTGTAAATGGGGTAGATGTCCCTCTACGTTAGCCATAATTTGTTCATGTTTAAATGCTTCATCTATTTTTTTAATAACTTCACTGATATTCGGTGAAGTGGTAGATTTCCACTTACTAGTGATTGTCAGTCTTGCTGCCATCAGAATTTGAATTACCATTGGTCTAAGGGAAGGAGGATATTGCTCCACATGAATACTTAATATGGCCAATTTTGCATTCCCTGATTCAATGAAGCCTGTAGTTTTGGATATCAATCGGAATACAGCTCTCCAAAAACTCCTAAGATTAGGGCAGTCCCATAGCATATGTAGTAGTGTGCCCACTTTGCTACATCCATGCCAACATTCATTGGAGCAATTTTGAGAGAATTTTGCAGTAATATAGGGGGTGTAATACCATCTGAGGAATAGTTTTTGAGCTGTTTCCCAATATATTGTGGATTTTGTGTAACAGTTATTACATTTAATTGCCTTTTTCCATTGTTTCTCTGAAAAGGATGTAGAGAGGTCCAGTTCCCATTTTTGAAGTGCTGATAGTTTAGTGAAAGATTTTTTCTGTTGTAGCAGATTATAACATAAAGAAATCCCTTTTGTGGTTTTAGTTGTGTCGTTCCAATATGACCAAGCTTCATGTGGGATTTTAGTAGGTATCAGAGGGTGTGCTCCTAAAAATGATGCAATTCTCATATACATGTAATGATCTGATAGAGGAAGTGAATATTGTTGGGCTAATGTGTTGAATGGGATGATCTTTCCATTGTTTAAAAGGTCTGTAACTGGTAATTCCTTTTTTTCCCCAAGATATAGTTTTTAGATCTGTAATGTGGGTTTGAATCGAAGACAGAGGGGTGGGGATCTCAGTAAGATCTGTGGTGTTTTCTACAGAGAGGCAGAATTGTTTCCATATGTCCATTACTAATTGTATAGTGGGATAAGTGGATTTGAAATGAATATTTAAGAATGAGTTGGCTAGTAGTGTGGATCTCAAAGAGTTGGGCCTTAACCAGTTATTCTCTATTGCTGCCCAGTGCTTTGATGAGTGAGATTGGAACCAGAATTTCATTTGGTCTAGTATGCTAGCTGAAAAGTAATCTCTTATTATAGGAAGCCCCATCCCTCCAACTTTTCTATGTTTTGACAAGGAAGACTGGGAACATCTCGTTTTTTTATCTGCCCACATAAAATTGTGCAGTTGAGATTGCGCCGCTTTAAAGAATGTTGCTGGTATAAAGATTGGGAGAGCTCTGAAGTAGTAGAGGATTTTTGGTAAGATGAGCATTTTGTATGCTGCCAGTCTTCCCGCCCAAGACAAATAAAAGGTTTTCAGCCTATTTAGTTCCGGTTAAATGGAAGTAAGAGGGGTAAAAAGTTTACTTTAAATAATTTGGAACTTGGGGTTGTCAATTGAATACCCAAGTATTGGATGGGTTTATCAGCCCATGGGTATGGATATTTTGAAGAAAGTGAATGTTGGAGATCTTTGTCTATGTTTATGGCGAGTAGATTAGAGTTTGTTGCATTCACTTTATGGTATGAAATTTGGTTGAAATATTTCAGTGTGTTGTGTACAGCTGGGAGAGCAGTATGTGGATCTGAGAGGGACAGGATCACATCATCCGCAAATAAAGAAATGGAGTGTGATTTACTGGAGATTAAAATGCCTGATATGTCCGGGCGGGATCTTATTTTTTCAGCCAAGGGCTCCATTAAAAGGGTAAATATTAAGGGGGACAATGGTCAACCCTTCCTTGTCCCGTTGGTAATGTTGAAACTATCACAAAACATGCCTTCTGTATAGACCATTGCAGAGGGATTAGTATATAATGCTAGGATGGCTGAGTTAATTGAACCTGATATTCCGAATTTGCCTAATACCTGATCTAAATATCCCCAATGAATTCTAGCAAAGGCCTTCTCTGCATCTAGTGACAGAAGCAGAGAAGGGACCCCCCGATTATTCTGCAGCGTGAAGTACATTAATAATTATACGTGTTGCATCCGGTGCCTGCCGACCCGGGACAAAACCAACCTGGTCCTGTTTTACCAAGGTGGGAAGAAACCGGGCCAATCTGTTTGCTATAATCTTGGCATATACCTTCAAATCGACATTTAATAGAGATGTGGGCCTAAAATTCTGCGGGGCGTTGGTCAATTTACCAGGTTTAGGTAGTGTTACAATCGTGGCAGATAGCATTTCTGGAGGGAATGAAGCTCTGGAGGTAGCAGTTTCATATACTTTTAATAGATGTGGACTTAGTATGGAGTGGAATATGCGGTAGTATTCAGATGAGAATCCGTCTGGGCCCAGGGATTTGTTTTTAGGAAGAGACATAATTGTATTTTGAAGTTCGCCTATGGAAACTGGTTCATTTAGAGTTTTAAGTTGGTCGGAATTTAGCGTGGGCATGGAAATGGAGTCTAGAGGGATCTGTATCATCTCTGGGGAAGATTGTGGAGTAGAAGTGTCGTCTTTTAAGTTATAGAGATTATTATAATAATCTCTAAATGCATTGGCAATTTCTTTTGGATTAAAAAGTTTGGTGCCCGTGGTTGGATAGAAAATAAAAGGAATTTTTTGTTTAATTGTTTTCTCTTTTACTTGATTAGCTAGTAATTTCCCCGCTTTATTACCTTGAATATAAAAGTGTGCCTTCCATTTCCGAGCATTGTGGTTATGTTGGGAAATAAGTAATAGTCTAAGCTCATGTCTGGCTTTATCAAGTTGGGAGCTGATTGTTAGGTCAGGTGATTTTTTGTTTATCGATTCCAGTTTTTCTATTTGAGTAAGTAACTCATTAAACTGCTGGTTTCTTTGTTTCTTGGTAACACTGCTTAATTTCATGATAATACCCCTCATGTACGCTTTATGACAGTTCGATAGCGTGAAGGGATCCGACACTGACGGGGCGTTAGTACGGAAGAACTCACGGAGCTCATTAGTAATTTCACGGTTATGGTCTGGATGGTCGAAAAGAAAAACATTGTTTTTCCACCTGTTTGCCCGTGTTTCAGTGCGGGACCCCTCCACTTCAATGGAGACTGGGGTGTGGTCTGACCACGTGATATTGTGTACAGTAGATACACTAACATTTTGCAAAAGAAACGTATCGACCAGAAATAGATCAATTCTATTGAGAAGTAGGAGTAATCCCGCTCAGTCGAGTGTTGGCATCGCCGCACATCATGTAGGTTTTCTGAGGTCATGAAGCGCGAAAGGGTGGCTCTTTCTCAAAATCTTTGAGTCACGATAGAGACATCCAAGGATTTGTTGGGTATGGCATTAAAGTCGCCACATAGTATGGTATAGCCCTTTCGCACTGCATGAACCCGTTTCCAAACCTTATTCAAAAAAGACAGTTGTTTCACATTAGGTAAGTAGACATTCACTATGGTATAGATCGTATTATTTATCTCACATACAAGTATAATATATCTACCCAAGTCATCTAGCTCTGTATGGAGCTGCTTAAAAGATACAGTTTCTTTGATGAGGATAGCCACCGCTCTCTTCTTTTTTGGGGCATTAGAACACAACAACGTTGGGAAGCGCTGATGGGAACATTTTGGGGGTTTTGGAGCAGAGAAGTGAGTATCTTTCAAACATAAGATATCACTTTGAAGAAGCTGTGCTTCCTTCCACAGCATACTTCTTTTTTGTGGACTGTTCAGCCCCCAAACATTAAATGAAGACATTTTAAACCCCATGATATATTTTGTTGATAAGAAGATTCACTAGAGTCTTTTGATCTTCAGGTCTTGTAGTGACTAGTCGAAATACAAAAAAAGAAAAAAGAAAAATCTTCAGGTACGTTGCACTAACAGTGAGCCAGAGTCCAAAGTGCTATAATATAAGTTCAAAGTTAGTATACACCAGAGATTAAAAATAAAACTTACAATCTCCGATGTGAACGAAAAATACAAAGATAAAAAAAGAAACGATTCAACCGAATCTGTAGGGATATTTTCCCGTAACTCTCAAAGTGACGAAAAGAGAATTACCGGTATATAAAATTCCATGGATTCTCCGGAGCTAAATATATGAAGTAGCGGTGTGGTAGAGCCTGAGTGTCAGGAAAGGCTTCACCCGCTGGTGGTGCTGTTGGTCCTTTGGACTGCAGTACTAGTGTCCGCCAGCAGGTGTCCTCTTGCAGCCAATATCCTTGTTGGAGGATCTCACATGCTGGTGGTAATGCATGATACATGGACTGCAGTACCGGCATCCACCAGCGGGTGTATTCTGACAGTATGGGACAGGCAGCACTTCCTGTGGTCAGCTGTGACCTGAAGCTTAATTACTAGACTTCCTTAAATACCCGGCAAGTGCAAGCACTCCTTGCCCTGGTATCGCTCTCTCCCCGAACTAGGACCTGTGACCCTGACTCGATCCTGCATCCTACCCGAACCTGATCCCTACCTGTATCCTGCTTTACCCGATCCGACCTGATCCCTACCTTTAGCCCTTCCTGCATCTGTCCCTCGGTTACCTTGGTCCCTGCTCTGCAGCCAACCCATCCATCCCCTCCCTGTTCCTGTTTTATTCCCTTCCTACCCACCTGCTGGATCCCCTTGTGTATGACCTCGGCCTGGCTTTTACTATGATTCCGGTATTCCCCCTTTACTGTATATATCTCCTTTTGTCACTGTGATTTGGTTTGGTTATTTGTGTTCTGTTTGAGGTGTTTATTTGTCTGTTTACTTCACTTAATAAATTATTACACTTTTACCTACACCTGTTTGGTCTCCTCTGTGCTGTCACACAGTCTGGTTTGCTAACATTCTCTGACACTGAGCTTTCAGTCGCTTACATCTTGTGGCCAGGTAGGTGATTGGGGCCGATGTGAAAAGGATGTTGATGGAGGGTCCTCGTCTTTTTTCAGGATATTCCACTCTTTCAGAAGCTGTATACCTTCTTCCACTGAGTTGATGGGAAATGCTTTTCCTTCTTTTGTGATCAGAAGTTTCGCCGGGTATGCCCATCTGTAGGTGGTTTGATGGTTTCTCAGAGGTTTTGTAATAGTGGCCATAATCCTCCTTCTTTGCATTGTGTAGGACGATAGATCTGGATAGAAGGAAAGGCCTTGGGTACAAGGTGGAGCACTTTCAGAATTTCTCATAAGAAATTTCTCTTTGATTTGATAAAAGTGAATCCTAGCGATCGTGTCTCTTGGTAAATGATCTGGCAAATGTCTGGGTTTCGGCAGTCTATGGATCCTCTCTATAGATAGATCTGTGGCAGAAGCTTCGGGAAGCATTTCTTGGAGGATTTTTTGAAAATATGCATTCAATTCTGGTGGTTTGACCGACTCAGGTATTCCACGGATTTTAATATTATTTCTTTACGAACGATCTTCGAGATCGGCCATTTTAGCTTTCATCAATTGTAGTTCATCCTCCCTCTCATTATGGGCGTCAATGACTTAATTGATGGTGCCCGCGAATTCTCCCATCTTACGTTCTATGTGGTTAACCCTTTTATCAACAGCTTTTATTTCCGCCTTGAAGTGGTTTGTAAGGGTTAGTATGTCAGTATGTATAGTACTGCGTAAAGACAAGATATCCTTCAAAGTTGTATCTATCACCGGCTGGTTCTTAGTGGGGAATTCTAAAATGGAGTCCTGGAGTTCCCTGGTATCATTATGGGATGTATCTATCTCCTCCTCTTCCATATCCTTTTCTTGTATGTGCTGTTGTTTGGCCTTAACAGGGCTAGAAGATGAGGAGGATGATTGTGATTTGCTATTCTGCCCCTTGTATGCTTTATGCGGCTGATGTGAATGGCGTTGTGATGTATTGTAGTGACCAGAGTACCTGCCACGCTCCCTGTCACTGTGCTTACCGGCGCCATCTTGGGCCTGCTCACCGCAGGCTGTGGATAAAAGTCCTTCATTCTGCTCAGTCTCCCAGCATCTTTTCATTTTCTGGACATGTTCCTGAGGTGTGCCCGACCTGGTAGGAGAAGAAATCGCCGCAATCCGAGGCTCAGGTGCTTAGATGCATGCTCCGGTATATCCATGGAAGACGGAGCTCTCTTACACTGCGGCCATACTCCTCGGCTGCCGGCCACGCCCCCATATAAGCCATTTCAAACCCACCACAAGGAATGCTTACTTGCTCCCCCAGGAAAGAGGATATGACTAAGAGCCTGCTTTGCCAACTACATAAAAACTGCATGTTAACCACTTAACCACTCACGGAAATTTACGTTGGCAGAATGGCATGGGCAGGCAAAGCAACGTACCTGTACATTGCTTTGAATCTGCCGCCTAGCGCGTGCGCCTGCCGCGAGCTCCGTAACCGTGACTGCGGGACCCATGGACTCGATGTCTGCGGGTGTCCCACAGTCGTGTCACGGAGCTGCAGAACAGGGAGATGCCTTTGTAAACAAGGCATTTCCCTGTTCTGCCTAGTGATAGGACAGTGATCTACTGCTCCCTGTCATCGGGAGCAGTGATCACTGTCATGTCACTTGTAGCCCAGCCCCCTCACAGTTAGAATCACTCCCTAGGACACACTTAAACAATTCATTGCCCCCGCAGAGGCTGGCCTGTATCTACCCAGTACGGGATCCCAATTGCCAACGGTGTAAACAGGAAATAGGTACATTCTGGCACATGGTCTTGTCGTGTCCAAAACTCCAGCCATATTGGACAGCTGTTGCCTCCAGGCTGAATGATGTAAGTGGGACAAACGTCCCGGTCGACCCGACAGTTCTGTTATTGAGCCATCTGGAGGACGTGGCAGGGGATAGGTAATGTAAACTACGCCTGACCTTCTCCCTATTTTATGCTAGATGAGAAATCCTGCTGAAATGGAAATCTGAGGACCCACCCACCTGTGCTTCCTGGCAGCGCTCAGAGAATTCAGTCCTGCTCTTGTACAGGTTGACTTATGAGAATAGACAGTGCCCGGGGAAGTTCGATAAAATCTGGTCTACCTGGATGGAGACCCGCGCTGCCCTTGACCCCCCTCCAGACTAGGTGTGCTGCACATTTGACCCCCCCTCTGGCGGTTGTTGTTTTGGTCTCCCCACCCCCTTCACTCCTACGTTTATGCTGCTGTTAAGGGTTGTTTGAAGTAGCCGTGGTGTAACTGACAAGAAACACTCTGATTTATGCATTGATGTAATTTCTGTGACGTATTTGTAATGTACTGCTAATTTGTCCAATAAAATGTATTTTCTGTTAAAAAAAAAACCTTCATTGCCCCCTAGTGGTTAACCCCTTCCCTGCCAATGTCATTACACAGTAATTAGTGCATTTTTATAGCACTGATCTCTGTATAAATGACAATAGTCCCAAAATAGTGTTAAAAGTGTCCAATGTGTCCGCCATAATGTCGCAGTCATGATAAAAATCACAAATCGCCACCATTACTAGTAAAAAGAAAATTACAATAAAAATGCCATAAAACTATCCCCTATTTTATAGACGCTATAACTTTTGTGCAAAGCAATCAATATACGCTTATTGCGATTTTTTTTACCAAAAATATGTAGAAGAATATATATCGGCCTAAACTGAGGAAAAAAAAAAAATTTTATATATTTTTTGGGGATACTTATTATAGCAAAAAGTAAAAAATATATATTTTTTTCAAAATTGTCACTCTTTTTTTGTTTATAGCGCAAAAAATGAAAAACGCAGAGGTGATCAAATACCACTAAAAGAAAGCTGGGGAAAAAACTATGATATATATACTGGAATCCGTGACCGGATGCGGATGTGGGATGCGGGAGTGAGCGTGTGAGAAAGTTCCTTCCTCCCTTCACGCTCCCCTCACAACTAACCTCCACCCCCCAGCTGGGGAACTCTTGGATGCCCATAGTGGTATTACAGCGGGCGCAGATACACAGGCGCAGGGCACTCTGAGACACGCTGGATAAGCCAAGCGGCCCACAAGACATCAGCGCGCCGCAATAGGGAGAGACGGTGGCGGCGTGTAAGATCTCCGCCGCCCTCCCCCGACGGATTGACAGCAATAATAAACCCCGTGATTAGCACCTGGCATGGGAAGGGGACACGGCACACACAGCATAAAGGAGGAGTGTCAGCTCATCCCTTTGGCAGAAACTGGACAGTTGGCGTGGCTGGATGAGAACATTCTGTTTTCTTTTGGGGGAAGGGGCGGATAATTGGGGTGTATTACTGTACCCTCTCTGTACCCTCTCTGCGGTGCGGATGCAGGAGGCATAGAGTCTTAGAGGCTTGGGTGCCATAGTAGGTGTGGAGTGGAGTAAAAGCAGTCCTCCCTTACCCCCCCTTTTTTTTTGCCCCCCCTTTTGTTTGCAATGCCGGGGACACTGTCGGTAATGACGAGGAAAGAGGGGGCATGCACAAGCACCTGGATACAGCAACATGCACAGATGCAGCCTTTGCGGGGGACAAAGAAAAGCCAGGCAGCAGCCGCAGCAAAGCTGGAAAAATTTGCGCATATCCCGGCGCACACTGCTAGTCAGACTCCTAAAAGGGGATTAGGGGGGTCACAGCCAAACACCCCGAGAAAAAGTCAAGGTCAAGGCCAGGCACCAGCATCAGCGCCAGTGACACCAGTAATCACTGTAAATAACCCAGGGACAAAGAAATCAAAGAAAAAGGCACTGATTTTTCCCCCGAACTTCAGAGACAAAGGGCAGGATTTAATGAATGCAAACGCAGACTAATGCAAAACAGAGTGAAATACGCAATGTTCTATCCGGCACATTTGCGGGTAACAGTAAAGGGGGAAAACATGTTCTTTAGCACACCAGCTGAATTGACATCATGGCTGAGCAGGTGGGGGAGGGGGGATGGTAAAGGAAACAGGGTTGAGCAAAGTGTATTTTTTTTAATGAATTTTTGGGGATTTGCACAGAGATGGGGATATAAGAATGTACACTGTCATGAACGGTTGGAAAACAATACACTAAAGGTAGGGTTAATGGGGAAAAAAATAGCAAAACACATCCTAAAGGGTAGTTACGGTCACTTAAGAAGTCCCCTAAAAAGCACCCAAAAAGGGCAAAGAAGGAAGGAGGGGGTGGGAGGGCGGAGGGAGGTAAGGGCGGGTAGGAGGGCAAGGTAGGGGAATGGATGAAGAGGTGTGATTGCGGGGGAAGGGGGGTGGGGGAAGAATGTCGGGGATTGGTATAAGCTCATATAAGGGGGAATCCACAAGTAGCATATTATTTTTTGAAGGGGAATATTAAACACAAGGTATATGGAGGTCATGGTGGCACATTGTAAAAACAGGGATAAAAGGGGTAGATTACAGATAATAGGGAAAACAGGAGGAAAACCCCAAATCCAGCCAAAAGCATTAAGGTGTGCTCATGGAACGTCCGGGGGTAAAAGACCCGGTCAAAAAACAAGTAATTTTTTCAACGGCAGAGGCGGGTAATATTAAGATGCTGTGCCTGCAGGAGACGCACCTAGACAGGGAGATGATTAGCATACTAAAGCATAAGAGATTCCAGGTACAATACCATTCCACTTCCACTTCCTATTCAAAGGGGGTAAGTGTATTGGTGGACTCTGGACTGGTGTTTTCCTGCAGGCAGAGCAAGGTGGATTCGAAGGGGCGGTATTTATTCCTTTTTTGCCGGATAGAGACAAAGGACTACGTGGTGGCTAATATTTATATACCTCCCCCGTTTAGTACAGAGATACTCTGGGAGTTAATGGAATTTGTTATGGACAAGACGGGTATACCTGTTATAGTGGCGGGGGATTTTAATATGACGTGCTCATTGGGTAAAATTTACTGGCTGAGATTTGCTCAACATCTTTATTCGCCTGCTGAGATTTGGAAATGTCCTTGATGTTGGTCTTTCCTATGAATACCTGATTTGGAGTTTCTGCTGTCACCGTTTGACCCTCTACATCAGTTGAATACATTGTCTACTTATTTCCACTTTCTGGTAAGCAGATTGTGAGCACATTGGTGTGGTGTGCTTTAAAATCCTTTTTTGCACACTGAAGTTTGGTGGTGGGACTACATCATTTTCACGTTTATCCAATATTGATTGGTTTCAATGCTTTGGACTTTTTTCACTATATTTTTTTTTTTTATATAGCGCTGCATTTTGGACTTTATTATTTGTGTTTGTCATCTACAGACTGTGCTAGCTGCTATTTATTCATTTACATTTATATATACATTTCACTTCACCACTAGCGCAGATATTTTTCACTGTTTAGATTTTAATATGACGATGAACAAAAATTTGGATAGATTCCTGGCCGGGGCCTTTGCCGACCGCATGCCCGGCAGCCCCCTTCTCCAATTTTGTGGGGAGATGGGGCTGGTGGACGTGTGAAGGGGAAGACACCCGGGGGAAAGACAGTTTTCCTGCCACTCAAAAACGCATGTGACACTGTCCAGGATAGATTTTGTACTTTGTAACGAAGAAGCACTGGGGGAAGTGGGGGGTGGAATACGAACCCAGAAGCGTCTCGGACCATTCAGCAGTGACTTTTGAAATCATGACAGGTAGTGGCCACAGCAAACGGGATTGGAAGATAAACCCATTTTGGTTGGAAATAATTAAAGAGCCAGGGGTGATAACTGCTAGTATAAAGGAGTTTATAACTTTGAATAAAGGCTCAACATCAGGGGGGGGTCATATGGGATACTCTGAAAGCATTCCTGAGAGGAGTCCTAATTCAGAAAATCTCACTCATCAAAAAACAATCACGCTCCAAGGAGATGGCAGCAAGGGAAAAGGTGAAAAGGGCAGAGGTTAGTTATGTGGAAAATCCAACCTTGGAGAGACACAAAGAATGGCTGGACGGACAGGAAGAGTATAAAAAGCTACTGTTGGGAAAGGCAGAAAATAAAAGGTTGTTCCAAAAGCAGACCTTTTTTGGGGAGGGTGAGAGAGTGGGAAAAATTTTGGCCCTAATAACTAGGGCTAACGCTCCCCTATCTGTCATTCCAGCAATCCATGATGAGGACGGGGAAATTAAGAGCGGAACCCCGGAAATAGTAGAGGTCTTTAGAAAGTACTATCAACAGTTGTACAGTAGCATGCAGCATAGCAGTGTAGAAGGAGAAATGGAGACCTTTTTTGAAGGACTGCAGATCCCCCAGTTATCAGAGGGAGATAAAGAGAGACTGGAGGCACCGCTTGCGCTGGAAGAGTTACAATTGGCGATAGCCAATATGGCAGGCCAAAAGGCCCCAGGGCCAGATGGTCTGCCAATTGAAATATACAAAACCTACAGCGAGGCGTTGCTCCCAGGACTCTTGGAGGTATTTAATTGGGCGGCAGAGGAAGGGAAGCTACCGGCATCTATGACAGAAGCAACAATTATCGTTCTACCAAAAGAGGGGAAAAACCAACTCGAGACATCCTCATATAGGCCGATATCTTTATTGTGCTCAGACGTGAAGATTCTAGCCAAAATACTGGCAATGAGACTAAATAAATTAGTCTCAAAATTGGTACACCCGGACCAGACTGGATTTATTCCAGGCAGATCCACAAGTACCAACATAAGAAGAACGTATTTAAACATACAGCTGCCAATAGAGGAAGAGGGGTCTAGTGCGGTCCTGTCTTTGGATGCCACCAAGGCGCTTGACAGCGTGGAGTGGCACTACTTGTGGAGGGTGCTGTTAGGGTTCCAGTTTGGTCCTAACTTTATCCAATGGATAAAAATCTTGTACGAAAGCCCCAGGGCGAAGGTGAGGATAAATGGCGAGTGCTCGGAGTGGTTCCGGTTGGAGAGGGGGACAAGGCAGGGGTGCCCGTTGTCGCCCCTGCTTTTCACCCTCGCATTGGAGCCACTGGATATCGCCATAAGGGCATCCCCGGAAGTACAGGGTTTTAGGAGGAGACTGGGGGAGGAGAAGATCGCAATGTATGCGGATGACATCTTACTTTTTCTAGGGGATACGCAGACCTCACTGGAGACAGCGATGATCATAATAGGGGCGTTTGGAAAATTTTCAGGGCTAACAATTAATTGGGATAAATCAGCACTTCTGCCGATAGACCCACTGTCGCGCCAGATAACTCAAGTGAAAGTCGTGAACCAAATGAAATATTTGGGAATAACTGTCACAAGAGACCCAGGGCAGTATATAGATGGAAACTTAGTACCTCTGTTGACTAAGCTGAGACAGAAGTGCAGAGTTTGGAACCGGCTCCCACTTTCCGTGGCTGGTTGGTGCAACCTGGTGAAGATGGTTTGGATGCCGCAAATCCTGTATATCCTGCATAACTCTCCCGTATGGATTCCCAAACACTGGTTTAAAAAACTGGATAGTTTATTCAGGGAACTGATATGGAGGGGGAGGACAGCTAGGATCTGCCTCTGAATCTTACAGCAACCAAAAGAGAAGGGGGAGTGGCACTTCCAAACCCGAGACATTACTTCTTGGCCACACAAATGCAGCACATGCGGGGTAGTAACTTATCCACAGGCAGAGAAGCTATAAAAGGGTCAATCTTGAACGATACCAGCCATGACACAATGGTTGAGGCAGTGGAGGCGGATTCCTTTTGCTCTAGGTGCCCCACGACTAAACTGATGGCAAGATGCTGGGAGACCACTAAGAGGATGTTGGGATATAGCGGATTTTCTGAATTTTCCCCAATATGGGATAACAACAATCTAATAGAATTTAAAGCCATGGGAAAAATTGAAGAATGGGATAGAGGTGGAATAACCTACTATCACATATCTTCAAAGCAGGGCGAATTAAAGACATGCTGCAAACGCACAATTTGGACAGGGCCCACCTGCATGGAATGACATGCCTCTTCTCTGCAAGCTGGTAAACGCAGAAGATTCTAGAGGGATGATCTCAGAGCTGTACGGGTATATAGAAGAGGTGGACCAGGGTGTGGAATTAGACACTAAAAACAAGGACAAATGGGTGAGGGATGTGGGCCCACTGTCGGGGGAACAGTGGAAAAGCATATTAGAAGCAGGATGCAGATTGTCACTGTCCCCCTCACAGATAGTGTCCCACCTTTTTCTGATATATAGAGTATACTATACACCTCAAAGAATGTTCCAGTTGGTAGGATGCAGGATGCAAGATGTCAGAGATGTGGGAACGACAGGGGAGACCTAATACACATGTTCTGGAGGTGCCCCAAGCTATATCAGTATTGGAAGGAGATTGTGGAAAAAATAAATGTGGTATTTGAGACTGCCTTGCAGCCAGAGGCTAAGACATGTGTATTGGGACTCATGGAAGAAAGGGGGGTAGCAGGAGACAAAAAAACGGCAATTACAAGGTGTTTGTTCCAGGGAAGGAAACTTATTGCGCAGAAATGGCAATCAGTAAACTCCCCCACAGTGTTAGAATGGAGGAATGCGATAGAGGATTTGATTTACAAAGAAGAATTCATATACACTAAAAGGGGAAATAACAAGAAATTCAAAACTATGTGGAAACAATGGATAGAAGTGGAAGCACATTAAGGGTGGGAGTGAAAGTGAAGCCGGTGAAGGGTAGAGGGGCAAGGGGGAATGTAAGGGTAGAATGGAAGAAGGAATTGTGGAATACACTATCGCTGTGATATTTGATTTATAATAATAAATAAAAAAGATTTGATTTAAAAAAAAAAGAGAAACCATTTTGAAAAAAAAATAAAACAATATATTTTACATTCTTCTATAAAACATATCCAATATTTTTTTTTTTTTTAAATCAAATTTCTTCATATATTTAGGCCAATATGTATTCTGCTACATATTTTCGGTACAAAAATCACAATAAGCATATATTGATTGGTTTGCGCAAAAGTTATAGCGTCTACAAACTATGATATATATACTGGAATTTTTATTTATTTATTTTTTACAAGTAATGGCGACAATCAGCGACTTATACTGCGATATTGCGGTGGACAATCGGACACTAACTGACTTTATTTGGGAAACCAGTGACACTAATACAGTGATTAATTCCTAAAAATGTACACTGTCACTGTACAGGCACTTTCACACTGGCAGGGGTCGGGCGTCGGTGGTAAAGCACCGCTATTTTTAGCGGCGGTTTACCGTCATTTTTGCTGCACTTTTCGTCCGCTAGCGGGGAGCTTTTAACCTCCGCTGACGGCCGGAAAAGGGTTAAAAAGCGCATGCAAAGTGGTGTTGCCCATTTATTTCAATGGACAGGGGAACTTTAGGAGTGGTGTATACATCGTTCCTACAGCGCCTCAAAGATGCTGCTTGCGGGACTTTTTTGAGCATCCTGCCAGTAAAAGAAGAGGCACTTTACAGGTGCTTTGCAAGCGATATTTTTTTCGCTATATCGCCTGTAAAGTGCCTCAGTGTGAAAGGGGTCTACTAATGACGATGGATGGGGGTTAAACAGCTAGGGCGAACAAAGGGCTAAATGTGTGCCTAACAAGTATTTTGGCATACTATGTGTGCTGCTTTTACTAAGGGAGATGTTGGATTGTATGCCCTGCATTGAGGGGAAGTAAGTTCATAACTTTCTCACTGACAGGATAGAGCTTTGCCTTGGAGCTCTGTCCTGTGTGTCTTCCTGAAGATTTATGGGTGCCGGCGGTCATCTATTGGCCGGCACCCCCTGATCAGCATATGCTGTGTATAATCACACCACAGCTGGGTCACTGGCATGTTCCCCCTACCCGTAAGTGCTGGCTCACATACCTAGTATGTGATCCAGTGCAGCAAAGCCGCCTAGCAGCCATACATGTAAGTGATACAGTTAGCAAGCAGTTAACCAAACACTCACAAAGTAACATCCTTAAGAACAAATTCATTGAAAGATATCCTGTGGAAGCCATATAGGGAGATTATCATAAATTCTTGTTAACCAGTTCAATCAGAAATTTTCTCTGTAGAAAACCCGATCAAGAGACATACAGTCATGGCCGAAATTGTTGGCACCCCAGATTTTTCCAGAAAATCAAGTATTTCTCACAGAAAAGTATTGCAGTAACACCTGTTTTGCGATACACATGTTTATTCCCGTTGTGTGTATTGGAACAAAACAAAAAAAGGGAGGAAAAAAAGCAAATTGGACATAATGTCACACAAAACTCCAAAAATGGGCTGGTCAAAATTCTTGGCACCCTCAACTTAATATTTGGTTGCACACCCTTTGGAAAAAATAACTGAAATCAGTCGCTTCCTATAACCATCAATAAGCTTCTTACACCTCTCAATTTTGGACCATTCTTCCTTTGCAAACTGCTCCAGGTCTCTCTTATTGAAAGGGCGCTTTTTCCCAACAGCAATTTTAAGATCTCTCCACAGGTGTTCAATGGGATTTAGATCTGGACTCATTGCTGGACACTTTAGAACTCTCCAGCGCTTTGTTGCCATCCATTTCTGTGTGCTTTTTGATGAATGTTTGGGGTCATTGTCCTGCTGGAAGACCCAAGATCTCGGGCACAAACCCAGCTTTCTGACACTGGGCTCTACAGTGCGACCCAAAATCCTTTGGTAATCCTCAGATTTCATGATGCCTTGCACATATTCAAGGCACCCAGTGCCAGAGGCAGCAAAACAACCCCAAAACATCATTGAACCTCCACCATATTTCACTGTAGGTACTGTGTTCTTTTCCTTTTTAGGCCTCATTCCGTTTTCGGTAAACAGTAGAATGATGTGCTTTACCAAAAAGCTCTATCTTGGTCTCATCTGTCCACAAGACGTTTTCCCAGAAGGATTTTGGCTTACTCAAGTACATATTGGCAAACTGTAGTCTTGCTTTTTTATGTCTCTGTGTCAGCAGTGGGGTCCTCCTGGGTCTCCTGCCATAGCGTTTCATTTCATTTAAATGTTGACGGATAGTTTGCGCTGACACTGATGCTCCCTGAGCCTGCAGGACAGCTTGAACTTCTTTGGAACTTGTTTGGGGCTGCTTATCCACCATCCCGACTATCCTGCGTGGCAACATTTCATAAATTTTTCTCTTCCATCCACGCCCAGAGAGATTAGCTACGGTGCCATGGGTTGCAAACTTCTTGATAATGTTGCCCACTGTGGACAAATCTAGATCTCTGGAGATGGACTTGTACCTTGAGATTGTTGATATTTTTCCACAATTTTGGTTCTCAAGTCCTCAGACAGTTCTCTTCTCCTCTTTCTGTTGTCCATGCAAGTGTGGCACACACAAGTGAACTTTGGTCCTTTAGGCCCCTTTCACACTGGGGCGTTTTTCATGCGGTTTAGTGCTAATAATAGCGCTGTTATACCGCATGAAAAAATCCTGCCCTGTGCCTTCAATGTGAAAGCCCGAAGGATTTCACACTGAAGCGGTGCGCTAGCAGGACCGCTCCAAAAGTCCTGCTAGCCGCTTCTTTACAGCGGTAAAGGAGCGGTGTGTTCACCGCTCCTTTACCGCGGTCTCCCATTGAAATCAATGGGACAGCGCGGTAATACCGCCCGCAAATCGCGGCAATAGCCGCGGTTTGCGGGCGGTATTAACCCTTTTCGGCCACTAGCGGGGGTTAAATTAACCCCCCTAGCGACCGCATACCGCGGTAAGAACGACGGTATAGCAGCGCTGCAAATCGTGCTGCTATACCGCCACCGCACCTGCCCGCCCCAGTGTGAAAGGGGCCTTATTATGCTTTCAGGTGTGATGATTTTTACATTGCCCACACCTGTTACTTGCCCCAGGTGAGCACTGAGGCGTTGAAAAAACGCTAAAAAATAATGACATTTTTTACCGCGATTTTACCGCGTTTTTACCGCGATTGCGGTAAAAATAGCGCTAACGCCTATGCGTTTTTACCGCGATTTTACCGCGTTCGCGCTAAAATTTGCGCGAACGCGGTAAAAACGCATAGGCGTTAGCGCTATTTTTTAACATAACGCTTATGCCTATGCGTTTTTACTGTGTTTTTACCGCGTTTTTACCGCGAATTCCATTCATTTCAATGGGGATAGGCGTTTTTACAGCGCTATTTTATGCGCCCTAAAGTTGCTCTAAAAAAGCTGTTTGCAGGATTATTTTCAACGCCCAGCCAGCAAAACGCCTCAATGTGAAAGCCCTCAGAGATTTCACATTGAGAATGCTGGGGCAGGATTATTTCAGGTGTTATTACAGCGCTATTTTTACCGCGAAAACGCGGTAAAAACGCCTCAGTGGGAAAGGGGCCTAATTACATACTTGAAACAATCTTATTTATCCACAATTTTGAAAGGGTGCCAAGAATTTTGACCAGCCCATTTTTTTAGTTTTGCTAATTAGCGCTAACTGCTGCAAATTTGTGCTAATTGCGGCAATTTGCGCGTATTAGCGGTAAAACGGTATTCACTATAGCGCTGGAGAGAAAATACTCCCAAAATCGAATTTACAATAGCTCCCAGAATCCAAATAGCGCCCAAATCCTTACTCTACTAAAAGCTGGAGAATTGCACATGGAAATAATGTTTAGAGCATGATATAATTGCCTAAATGGTACTGAAATATGCAGTATATTATTTAAAGATAATCTGCTTTTAAACTGTGTGAAAAAGTGATTTCTACACTGAAATATCTTTAAAAGTCTGAGAAGTGAAAAAATCCCTGTTTTTGTAAAACTAGGTGCAACACAACTGAGCATGCTCAGACCTGTAAATAGCTCAAATTTTAACTCAAGTGTCTTTTTTCACAAGAGTTAGGCTGGGTTCACACTTGTGCGACACGACAGCCATCCTACTTTGGATCCGACTTTGCCCTGCGACATGAAGCCGACATATGTCCGACTTTCAATGAACGGGGATCCGACTTGGATCCCCGCCAATACCAGGCACTGTGTTTGGTATGAATTTTGCTAGTGGAGGGGCCCGGTCTTCTCCATCGCCGTCGGCGTCTTCTTCCCTCTTCTCCTTCCCGATGTTGACTCATCGCTTCCTCCCGCTGTAATGCTTGGCTGTTCGCTCCGCAGTGATTTATATAGGCTTCTCATGACGTCTGGCTCGCAGTCTCTGCTCTAATTCAGCCAAAGGGTGTTCTATCGGGTTGAGGTCAGGACTCTGTGCAGGCCAGTCAAGTTTCTCCACCCCAAACTCGCTCATCCATGTCTTTATGGACCTTGCTTTGTGCACTGGTGTGCAGTCATGTTGGAACAGGAAGGGGCCATCCCCAAACTGTTCCCACAAAGATGGGAGCATGAAATTGTCCAAAATGTCTTGGTATGCTGATGCCTTAAGAGTTCCCTTCACTGGAACTAAGGGGCCAAGCCCAACCCCTGAAAAACAACCCCACACCATAATCCCCCTCCACCAAATGATTTGGACCAGTACACAAAGCAAGGTCCATAAAGACATGGATGAGTGAGTTTGGGGTGGAGGAACTTGAATGGCCTGGACAGAGTCCTGACCTCAACACAACAGAACACCTTGGGGATGAATTAGAGCAGAGACTGTAGGCCAGGCCTTCTCGTCCAACATCAGTGCCTGACCTCACAAATGCACTTGGAAGAATGGTCAAACATTCCCATAGACACACTCCTAAACCTTGTGGACAGCCTTCCCAGAAGAGTTGAAGCTGTTATAGCTTCAAAGGGTATGCCAAATGAGTTTTGAACCCTACGGACTAATACTGAGATGCCATTACAGTTCATGTGCATTTAAAGGCAGGCGTCCCAATACTGTATATTGCTTGGAGACACTGAGCATGGCTATTGACTTAGGGCTGGTTCACACCACAGAGATGCAAAGAACATGTGTGAGGCTGCCAAGTGGCTAAGTGGGTAGCAATTCTGTCTAGCAGCCTTGGGGTTGCTGGTTCAATTCCCCAACATACTAATGCTTGTGTTGAAGTTTATATGTTTTCCCTGTGTGGGTTTCTCACCACAATCCCAAGACATGCTGGCATTTTATTTGTCTCCTGTCAAAATAGTCTCTAATGAAAGAAAGTTTGTTTTGGACTTTAGATTGGAAGCTCATTAGAGCCAGGGCCTGGTGTTAATGTCTGTTAGCACTAATCATGCCCAGGGACTTGGACATTTAAAATTGTAGGGTTTACACTGCACAGGTACATTTGCTTAGAAAACTGTTGCTTTGTTTATGTGCATGCAAATGGAATTGGATCTTTGGCTGTAGTTGGAGATTTGATGCACATAGCCAAGGGCTAACACAGTTGCAAATAGTATTATGTGTTCCTGTCCATCAGGTGCAATCACTTTAGACATACACAAAGAGACAGATTGAAAGAGACTGGTGGGCGTGTACTTCTATTGGGCGTGTACTTCTATTGGGCGTGTATCAGTGTGCTAACAATAAGGCCTCATGCCCACGGGCGTTTTTTTCAGCCGCGTTTTTGAGCGTTTTTTACAGCTTAAAAACGCCTGTCCATGTTAGTCTATAGCTTCATGCCCACCTAGGCGTTTTTGAGCTGTAAAGAGCATAGGCGTTTGTAAGCTGTAAAAAAAAAACCAGGACCAGTGCGTTCCTCAGCGTCAGAATTAGGCAGAAAAAAACGTGAGCGTCAAAAAACGCGCAAAAACGCGCACTAACGCGGACTAACGCGCAAAAACGCGCACTAACGCGCGGTCTCGTTTTTAGCTCCGGCGTTTTTTTTTTGTTTTTTTTTTCAAAAAAAAATTAAAAATATTTACAATAACATGGACAGGCGTTTTTAAGCTGCAAAAAACGCAGCTGTAAAAACGCCAGTGGGCATGAGGCCTAAAACCTCTCTTATATAAAGGCCTGCAGTATGGGGGATCGTTTGGTCTGAGAAGGCCAGGTTTATTGCTGTGATTTGTTGAGGGAGAAGGAATGATATTGTGCAGATTGACAAACCCCCCAAATAGTGTTATTTGCTGAAATTCTTGTGCATTTTTTCAATCAAAAAATTTGTGTGTATTGTTCCTGTCTGACTATGCAAAATTGTTTGGATACATCTGCTGACCTTCTACTCTTTGATCTCATTGCTTAATCATATACACAGAAATGCAGCTTCCAGCAGAACAGGGTCACCAATGTATGTGTGTGGATTGTGGGGTGGGGGTGGGTGTTTTGAACATGTGTCTTTTTTTAATATTATGTTGGAATGCTTTGTAAGAATAATGACTTAAGTATGTTTCTATAATCTTGCAGATAAAAATGTGATGTGTTGCCCGTTATACACTAAAAGTAAAGCTGTGTGAATACTAAGGTTTAGTCAAATTTTAGATTGTAAGCTCATATGAACAGGGCCCTTAAAATCCAATTGCTAAATGTAGTACCATGTATCCTGTCCAAATTTTTTTGAAGCTAGTAAATGAATGTACATAAGTTTGTTTCTGCTGGCAAAATAGAAGTACATTATTGAGCTTTGGTGTTTTTTTTTTTTTTGTTCTTTTTAGTTTTTGTGGGTGGTGGTTTTGGGAAAGTGCAATCTTTTATATTTTATTTCTATATGCATTTGTGCACCAAAAAATGAATCTCTTTGCCCTTGTTCACATTGATGCTACTTTGAAATCGCTACTTCACTTGAGCTAGCGTGATTTTAGGTACTACTTGATAGACATTTGTGTGGCTTCATCCACAAATGTCTATTGAAGTCGCACCTGAAATCAGCAAAAGTAGTGCAGGAACTACTTTTGCAAATCGGTGCTGTGCCACAAAATTGGGGTTGCATCAATTGGAACAGTGCCATTGCCACCAAAAGTCATGCGATTTGATTTCTGAAATTGCATGACAAATCGCCCCAATGTAAACCTAGGCTTCAGCACACCTGCAAGTAAATGATAAAGGTGGAATCTTCATATATAACAGCTGTGGAGAATTGCAGGTAATGAATTCAGCTGGAGGATAGGCAGTGTTGTTTGTCAGCACTGGTTCACATTGGTGCGATTTGACATGTCAAATTGGTGGCAATTGCACTGTTCTAATTGGTGTGATTTATATTGATATCAGTGCAGAAACCTGCACAGATGTCTCTGATGTCCCCCCCCTGCAGTCTGACATGCGGGAATGAAATTGTGTGAGTTCAGCTGAACGATTTCCTCCCACTGGCAGTGTGAAGCAGGGCTCAAACCGGGCCTTTTGCCTTTGTAATTCACCTGCTGCTATGCCAGAGACACCATTTCTTATCAAACTCCCTTAAATTTACCTTCAAATATAATATGTAGAAATACAGATTTGCATATCTGCAAATAATAAATTCTAATCGTGATTGAGATCAAATATTCGCAGCTGCAATAAACAGAGCATGGTTTCACCTCCTGACCCGGAAATTAGTTATAGTAATCACCCAGAAGTTCCTGTGCTGGTCAGGATCTCCATCTAGGTGGACATGGCGAGGTCCCTCTTTAGCAAAGAGGAGGTGCTGCTGATTTGCCGGGTAAGGGTAGGATATGTACTTGTGCTTACTCAATGTGGGGGTGGATGTGGTAGTTAGATTTGGGGTGGGTGGGGTTCATTGATTTGTTTGGCAACACCACACATTTGCTTCCGACCCATGTGCACACATCACTTCCTGCATTTGTTCTGCTGATGTAAATCAGTAAGGACTATGCAAGTATATAGAAGAGCTCCTTTCTATTAAAATATATATGATATAATTCACAGTTGGGCGACTTTTCCAGCAAATTTGGACTTCTGAGTTGCATGACAAGTTGTACCCCATGATTCTCAATGATAATCATTCATATCTGTGCTACTTTAAGTCGCACCAACTTCAAAGTAGTCCCTGTACTACTTTGGTGTGACTTTCATGCTCGGTTTCCACTAGTGCGACTTGTCATGCGACTTGGGATTGCAAAGTTGCATGACAAGTCATACCCCATGATTTCCAATGAGTACAGTTCATATCTGTGCGACTTCAAGTCGCAGCGACTTCAAAGTATTCCCTGCACTACTTTGGTCCCACTTTGATATGACTTGCGGTCCATAGACCTCAAGAGTATACAAGCATTGCTCCAAGTCGCATCAAAATCGCGGCAAAATCACGCGAATTTAGGGTTGCGATAGTGGAAACAGAGCCTCATGTGACTTGAGGTACATAGGGCGCAATATTACACAGGCATTCCCAGAAGTTGGGGCCAAGTTGCAGCGGCAAAGTGGCAGCAAATTAGTGTGACTTTCAGGTCGCAGCAGTGTGAAAGAGATTCAAGGATATCTTTGAATTTGGCCCTATTGTCACTTGTGCATCCTGAAAGTGGGGCAAATTCGTCCCTGCATTACCTTGGTTTGACTTTGATGCACCGCAAGATTACACAGACATTGCTTCAAGTCATGGCAAAGCTGTGCAATTTTAAGGTCGCACAAGTGCAAATGGGGCCTTATTCAAAGGTGTTATCATCTAAACTCATTAGGTTACTTTCACACTTGGGTGACTTTTCATGCAGCTTTGGACCTCAGAGTCACATTAAAAATTACCCCCCATGAGTTCCATTCATATCTATGCAACTTCACCCATGTTCACATAGCTCTGAATTGACATGTCAAATTGCAGGCCAAATCGGCGCCTATTGACGGCAATAGAACTGTCCGAATTGGTGCCACGCCACACAGATTCCCAAAAGTAGTTCCTACACTATGTTAGGAGGCGATTTCTTACCTCCCAACTTTTTGAGATGGGACACCTATTAGCAAACATATGTAGGCATTCCAAAAAATAAATATTAGTTAAACCCCCAAGTGTTTTTTTTTTTTTACCAATAATATCCTTTTAGGTTGGCTTTGTGAATTTACAAACAAAGCAATTTAGAAATTAGATGAAAGGTTTAGCGCTGGGAAACCCTTTTAAAAAAGATAAAAAGTGCATTTTATATAAAACTATCTAGATCAGAACAAAATGAGGGACACATGAGGAGGAAAGAGGGACAGAGGAACTTTGTTCCAAATCAGGGACAGTTGGGACCTATGTGATTTCACTAGACATCTGTGCAGGAAAGTGCACTGATGTCTCTGAAATCGCTCACAAAGTCGGGCTGAGGCCTCTTCCAAACTTGTGTGACTTTTCCTGCGACTTTGGACATCAGGGTCGCATGACAAGTCATGCCCCATGATTTTCAATGTATACCATTTATATCTGTGCAACTTCAAATCACACTGACTTCAAAGTAGTCCCTGTACTACTTTGGTCCGACTTTGATACGAGTTGAGGTTCATAGACCTTAAGTTTACACAGGCATTCCCTGAAATCGCGGAAAAATTGCAGACGCAAAATTGTGGGAAAATTGTGTGCCTTTCCCTGCAACTCCTTTATCCATAGACCTCAAGATTACACAGGCATTACTTAAAGTCGCAACAAAATCGCACAACTTTCAGGTCGCACAAGTGTGAAAGGGACCTAAGTCACTGTGCTGAGTACTATTATACCTAGAATAAAAAGTAGTCCCACCATCAAACACTAGTAAACGTATGTTCTCAATATAATTGTGCTCAAATGGCTGAAAATCACACAGATGGTATCACCTACTGAAAGCTTGCATTGTACTTGCAGCATATGCTGAAAAGAGGCGAACGCCTATTAGCCAATGCCACATCAGCATGAGCATGGTTGTTACTATAATATTAATGCCTGAAATGCAAAACATTATTGATTAGAATTAAACATTAGTAAATGTATTTTCTCTGTAGGTATGTGCTCAGCTCTGAAGCATAGCGGTATTCCCTGCTGCCCTCAAAGGTTCAAGCCATGAGTTCAAATCCCACTGATAGCATCACCTCCTGAAAGCGTGCATTGTACTCAGCAGCATAATTAGCCAATGCACATCAGTTTGGTTTATTCCATATTTTAACTCATCAAATGTATGCAATGGTATGTACTTAAAAATTAATATTATGGTGTGGAATTCCAAAAATCAAGGAAAAAAATGTTGTAGGCCCCCCAGTACATACCAGGCCCTTTGGGTCTGTTATGGACTTTAAGGGGAACCCCACACCAAGATATAAAATAAAATTGATGTGGGGCCCCCCAAAATCTATACCAGACCCTTATCCGAGCATGCAGCCTGTAGGTCAGGATGGGGGGGGGCCAGGGAGCACCCTCCCCTTCTGAATCATACCAGGCCATGTGCCCCAAAGCACCTTGTCCCCATGTTGATGGGGACAAGGGCCTCTTCCCGACAACCCTGGTTGGTGGTTGTCGGTCTGCGGGCAGGGGGTTTATAAGAATCTGGAAGCCCCCTTTAGCAAGGGGGCTCCAAGATCCTTCCCCCCTATGTGAATAGGTATGGGTACCCCTACCCGTTCACCAAAAAAAGCAGTGAAACGTAAAAAAATCAATAGCCGGTTTTTGACAAGTCCTTTATTGTAAAATAACTCTGAGCTGTCTTCTTCCCTGAGCCATCTTCTCCAGACGCTGTCTCTCCCTCCTCCATCTTCTCCGGGAGCTGTCTTCTCCCAGAGCCATCTCTCCTGCTGCCGCCGCCTTCTCCATCTGCTGTGTTCTTCCGCATCGCCGGTTACTCGCTAATAAAAAAAAAGCCGCTCTTCTTCTGTATGACTAGCATACTAGCTCATTATGCATTACTTACCTTAGATCGAAGCCCCCGAAGCCGTCCTCGTCTCCCCCTCAAGCCGCAGACATCGCTCCGGAAGTTTACTTCTGGGTATCGCCGCTCCGGCGCTGTGATTGGCCGGAGCGGTGAAAACGTCACTCCACGCATGCACGCGGGTGCCATCAAAGCCGGCTCTGCCGGTTTTATGAATGGGATTCTCCGTGCGCCTGCCCCGTTGTCTATGGGGCACATGCGCCGTAGACAACGGTGTATCCCTTTTGGCAAATACACCTGTATCTCCTAAACCGTGTAGGTTTAGGAGATATTGCAAACACCTACAGGTAAGCCTTAATCTAGGCTTACCTGTAGGTGTAACTTCCCCCGAAGGGTTTACAACCACTTTAAAGAATGAACATAAATAATTACCGCTTTATAGCCACCTAAATGAAAAAATAAAAAACATGAAAAAACAACATACAACAAATAGGTGACCTAAATGTTTAATACATGTAAATTTACAGAATAACAGACATTACTATGTAATAATCATTCATAACTGCATTCGTTAGCAAAAGAAGGAAAAAAACTAGGAATACTAATTGCAATATACATCAATAGATGCACACGAGGTAGAGCAAATTTCACAGAAAAAATTTTCTTTCACATACATGGATCATGGTTACAGTGCAGTGCTATATAATAACTTAGTAGAAATTGGCATTTGCATGTATGCGGATTCGCTAATTAGCGCTGATTTCACATTTACTAACACTTGTTCGCCGCTAATAACGCTCTTTTGCATTCGCAAATTCGCATGTTGAATTTTTAATTGGCTAAAATGGGAGCTATTTTTTGCAATAGTGCCCAGTACTTACTGGAGCTATAGTAAATGACCCCCATAGTGTCCTGTGATGTACAGAAGTGTCACCACTTCTCCATTAATACCCAACTTTATTTTCACAGGGATAAGGTAAGGCTCCTTCGATCTTATTTTTAAAGTTAGGCGCTCCATAGCAGAGGTGCTTACTGCTTTATCTTATTCAGTGCTTTCTTTATACTCAATTTATACAAAGAAAAAAAGCAGATATTTTTGGTTACTAATTTTATTTGAACATGAAGTAGAGCAATATAAATTTAGTCAAAGAAAATGTAAGAAATCTGTTTATGGTATAAAAATCTGTCATAGAGGAGATGTTTTTGATGATTTTCATAGTTCAAAATGCTATATTCTTGGATGTTCTTTTCAAATTAAGATTTTCAGAAATAAGAGCTCATTCAAGTTAGGTCTGCCATGTAACACTAATTGGGTTTGCCAAGTTATATTGCATATTTGTGAGATGGATTTCCAAAACCTGGAAGAAAGTAAAGAATAGAACATGTGTTAAATTTCAAAATTCATATTGCGAATTTTAAAATACTCTTATCAGTTAAAGGTAAAATGCAACATTTGCATTGTTCAGACTGAATAAAGTAAATCCATGCTGATGACAAGTTCATACAAGTGTCCACTTGGCATAATATAAAGTCGGTAATATATTACAGTCATTCTATCTATTAGGATAGCAAAGATTCAATTTGTAATAGTGCCTGCGGCTTCCCTAAACCCTGGGTAGAAGTGCTAGTAAGTCCACATGCATTTATATATACCATAAAAACATAGACCATGTTGGCATGTCAAAAGGAAAATGTGCCTGGTCTTTTTTAAAGCGGAGTTCCACCCAAAAATGGAACTTCCGCTTTTCGGAACAGGTATTTGCACCCACTTCTGGGAACAGACTTGTGTGGGAGTCACGCCCCTACCCACTCCCCTGCTGTCTTCTGGGAAACACACTGTTCCCAGGAGAGAGCGCGGAACCAGTGATGGCGCGCCGCGCTACTCGCGCATGCGCAGTAGGGAACCGGACAGTGAAGCCGCAATGCTTCACTTCCCGATTCCCTCACCGAGGATGGCAGCGGGTGCAGCCGAGGGACGAGCGATTGCTCGTCCCCGGCTGCCGACATCGTGGGCACGCTGAACAGGTAAGTGTCCATATTTTAAAAGTCAGCAGCTGCAGTGTTTGTAGCTGCTGGCTTTTAAAAAAAAAATTGGGGGCGGAACCTCCTCTTGTCTTCTGGGAAACACACTGTTCCCAGGAGAGAGCGCGGAACCAGTGATGGCGCGCCACGCTACTCGCGCATGCGCAGTAGGGAACCGGGCAGTGAAGCCGCAACCCTTCACTTCCCGATTCCCTCACCGAGGATGGCGGCGGGTGCAGTCGAGGGACGAGCGATTGCTCGTCCCCGGCTGCCGACATCGTGGGCGCGCTGAACAGGTAAGTGTCCATATTTTAAAAGTCAGCAGCTGCAGTGTTTGTAGCTGCTGGCTTTTAAAAAAAAATGTTTTGGCGGAACCTCCTCTGTAAGCTACATTGCAGGATATTCTCTACGAATATATATTTATTTTAGTGTTTTTCAGTAGTCTTAAAGCAAAATAGTAACAATTAATCTGCTTCATTTGTGTGACAATCATACATCTGTTGGGTCATATTGATCCTACAGGGTGGTAATAAACACTTTCAAGGATCATGAGAGCTTCTCAATACACCCAGAAATGTTCAAATGATTTGCTGTGGTGCCTCCACTATTTACAGTACCTACTGTATGTTCTGGAATTTCATAGCTGAATGACAGGGAGAAGGTATAATGTGCAGGAAGTAGCAAAAAGCAAGAAAAATGCACCAAGATTATCTATTTGAATAATATTAAAACATTTGCAAAACAGAGCACGTACGTGTATACACATACACATGTTTATGCACCTGTATACGCAAGGTCTTTACAGAACATAACTTGTGTTTTTTTACTCAGGATCTTTCTGCTAGTGAGATCCTGCATATACACATTGGTAAATATTATGTCCTTGTGTAAGAGGCCTTAGTGTTTGAAGGGGCCAGGCTTAGTGACAATTGGGCAGAAGTCAAGTAAACATGTACAACCTGGGCCTGAGATTCAATGAGGCTACTCAGAGACACAGGGATTGATCGAAGACTTACACAAGCACTTCAACACTATTCCTATCTAATGTTTTAGGCCAGGTTACACTTACTTAGTACAATATTTGAAGCCAAGGTTACAATTTATGTGTGCAGTGGGCAGTTAAATTTGACATTACGATATCATCTATTAGTTTTACACACCTGTAGTGATTTCTTGGCACAACAAAAGCTATTTTTTCCCTACTGCTATTCTATGGGTTTTCTATGTTAGTATTTCTTATATATTACATTATACTTCTGATCAATGCCTTCTAACTAACAATTCAGTGCTCTCATTATTCCAGTTTTCTCAGATAGTCCTTACCCCATTAGCTGCTGTAAAATGGGAAATCACATCTGTTTTGCCATCATATGTGACTGACACAGTTGTGGCATTTGTTCCAGGGCCCCAAATATAAACATGTCCAAGAAGTAAAGGATTTGTTGAGGATAAGTAATTATTTGTTGTTATTGCACTTGACACTGTGTTCTGTGGAAAGATAAAGAGATGTAAGGACATAAAAAAGATTAAATTGCATACTTATTGTGTATATATAGACTTAATGTCACTTATCAAAATACATGCATACAATTGTCTATTTTTATTAACACGACTCAATTTTTATTGTTTATCTTTGCAGGCAAGAGTAGTTTTACAATTTCACCTCCCTACCTTTTACAAAAATAGGGAAAAAATCACACTAATCAGTAGGTTCAAATCGCTTTCAAGCACTCATACTGTAAAGGTACAGTGTATTGTATTAGTATTACTCAGCAGTAATATATTAGCAACAGAGTGCTTAACTAAAGTCCTGTACACACGATCGGAATTTGGATGAAGCTGACTTCCATCAGTCTTCCCTACACACCATCAGACAAAATTCTGACCATCCCAAACGCCGTGGCGTACAACACGTAGGACGGCACTATAAATGGGAAGTTCAAATCCAATGGCGCCACCCTTTGGGCTGCTTTTGCTGATTTTGTGTTACCGCGTGTTAGTAAAAGTTTGGTGAGAGCCGATTCGCGCTTTTCAGTCTCCGTGCTTTTCAGTCCGTTACAGCATGACGAATGTGCTATCTACATTACGAACGCTAGTTTTACCAGAACGAGCGCTCCCGTATCCTAATTCAGTCTGAGCATGCGTGGGTTTTTTCTCAGATGGAGTTCCACACAGACAATCGGAATTTCCAATGGGTTTTTTTTCCATCGGAAAAATTTAAAACATGTTCTATTTTTTTTCACCGATGGAAATAAGTCCGATGGGGCCCACACAAGATCGGTTTGTCCGATGAAAACAGTCCATTGGACTGTTTTCATTGGTAAAACTGATCGTGTGTACAGGGCTTTACTGTTGGTTTTGGCAGTATAGTAATTCAAGTGTCTCTTTTGGGGTCTGCAAATGAGGGAATCTACTGTATATTTGAACATGCCTCAGTTATGAATAATAAAGCAGTATACAGACAAAGATATTTTTATAAAGGGTCAAAAAAGCTTTTGTTCACCAGGACACAAGGCTCACCAAAAGACTTGCAAGTAATAGAGTTTAAAGAGTGCTGTGTAAAATAAAAACAAAAAAACAAAGACCCTTGTTTTAAAGGAGGATTTCTCTGTATATGTTTTCTTGGACAAGTACAATGTGTGTGCACTATATTGTTTTTATGCAATAAATAAATTACATTGCTCACAACAGCGCTCGGTTGAAGCACTTTTCACTTTTCAGTGGATTGGAGCACATGAGAACTTATATTGGGACGTCTTTGCAATAATATAATATTATCTCATATGTTGTTGTTTACATATCAATTTTGCACTGTTTCAACTGCTGTATCCTTATACAGGCATACCCCACTTTTAAGTACACAATGGGGTTTTTATTACTAAAGCTGGAAAGTGCAAAATCTGTCTCACTTCTGCATAAAAACCAATGAGCTTCCAAGTTTTATTACCAGGCTTAATTGAACAAGCTGGGGTTAGAAGCTCATTGGTTTCTATGCAGAAGTGAGCCTGATTTTGGGCTTTCCAGCTTTAGTAAATAAAACCAATTGTGTACTTAAAAGTGGGGTATGCCTGTACAGTGTTTGAAGTTTTTTGGAGCACTAGAGCACTTTAATAGGATCATTTTGGAATATATTAACACAATTGTGAAAAAAAAATTCAAAAGTTTTTTGATGGTTATTTGCTTTATTTATACTGTTGCGAGTGCTGTAATTTATTTATTGCATGATATCAAGTGAACAGCACTTTGTGTACAGCAGCTGCAGGTTTTATTTACATCAATAATTTATTGTCTTTCACCTTAACATGAGTATAAACTGTTTTCACCAATATTGTTTTTACATTACTGGTTAATTGAAACTTCTGAAAGTGTTGGCATATTCCAGAGATATGCAATTAGCGGACCTCCAGCTGTTGTGAAACTACAAGTCCCATCATGCCTCTGCCTCTGGGTGTCATGCTTGCTGCTGTCAGAGTCTCGCTATGCCTCATGGGACTTGTAGTTTGGCAACAGCTGGAGGTCCGCTAATTGCATATCCCTGGCATATTCCTTCAAAACACCCTAAAATCTTAGATATCTGAGAGATGCAAGTTGTTTCAAAGGTAAAGTAAATATATTGTTTTGTAAATATGGCTGTTTTTTCACTTGAACAATATTTTCTGAGTTACTTATTTCATACAAAAACAGGAACGTGTAATGCTGCTCAAACCAACAATACCTTAACCAATTCAGGTCTGCCCCATAGAAGTTTTACTGCTACAGGGCAGCATTTGTGCACCGGATCATGTATATATACGTAATCTGGCTCTTCACATGCGCACCACAGGTGGCTCGCTCCCTCTGTGTTCATACAGGCAGAGCGGTGATCTGCCTATGTAAACAAGGCAGATTTCCGTTCTGTCAGTAGGGAAGGTATTGATCCTGTGTTCCAGGGACATGGATTTATGCCTTCCCTTGGTAAAAGCACCTCCCCCACAGTACACAAGCACTGATTAGGAACACATTTAACCCTTTGATTGCCCCTGATGTTAACCCCTTCCCAGCCAATGTCATTAGTACAGTGACAGTGCATATTTTTTATCACTGATCACTGTATTAATGTCACTGGTCCCCAAAAAAATGGCAAAAGTGTCAGTTAGTGTCCAAATTGTCCGGCGCAATATCACAGGCCCGCTATAAGTACTAGTAAAAAAAGAGAAAACAAATACAATTTAATACAATTTCCCATAGTTTGTAGATTGGCCAAACCAATCAATAAACACTTATTGGGATTTTTTTTACCAAAAATATGTAGCAGAGTACATATTGGCCTAAATTAATGGGGAAATTTGATTTGTTTAATTTTTTTATTAGATGTGTTTTAAAGCACACTACCACGTCTTCAAAGTTGTGCGATTTTGCCGCGATTTCAGGGAGACTTGAGGTCTATGAACCTGAACTCGCATCAAAGTCGGAACAAAGTAGTGCAGGGACTACTTTGAAGTCGGCACGACTTGAAGTCATACTAATATGAATGGTTGTCATTGGAAATCATGGGGAATGACTTGTACTTTGCAGTCCCAAATCGTGGGACAAGTCGTACAAGTGTGAAAGGGGCCTTAGTTTTTTTCCAAAATTGTCAGCCTTTTTACGTTTATAACACAAAAAATGCAGAGGTGATTAAATATTACCAAAAGAAAGCTCTATTTGCAGGGGAAAAAGGGCATACATTTTATTTAAGTACAGCGTTGCATGACTGCACAATTGTCAGTTAAATTAACGTAGTGCCGTATCACAAAAAATGGCCTGGTCAGGAAGGAGGGTAAATCTTCTGGAGATCAAGGAGTTAAAGCATATCTAAATCTTGCTGACTGGGGAAGGAGCAGGGAAAGATTCTCTCTCCATTTATGTACAATTATGCACAGCAAACATGCTCATTATGACACGCTGAACTGCTAGTGTACCTTCCTCCAGCAATGACAGATCCAGGCTCCTGCCCCTGACACATTCATTGCACCACCATCTTTGCTGCTGCTTCTTTGAGTTCCTCAAGTATTGTCTTAGCCATTAGGTAACCACCTAGTATGTAACTCTTTATTGCTGCTTCTTTGAGTTCCTCAAGTATTGTCTTAGCCATTAGGTAACCACCTAGTATGTAACTCTTTATTGCTGCTTCTTTGGGGCCCTCAAGTATTGTCTTAGCCATTAGGTAACCACCTAGTATGTAACTCTTTATTGCTGCTTCTTTGTGGCCCTCAAGTATTGTCTTAGCCATTAGGCAATCACTTGTTATGTAACGTCTGTGTTGATGTGCATAAGTTACATTGTCTCTGATGCCCACCTAATTGTGGAAAATGAACTGGGATGTACTCTGCACTGTCAATGTTCCATGTAGTGTACATGAACAATCAACAATCACCAAGAGCATTGAGGGAAATATTTTTGTTAAAAGCTTGCATGACTCTTCTGTCAAGAAACTCCTAACAAATGTTTTTTACTGTATGGCTTCCTAGGAGGTATATAGCTCTGCCATATCAACAGGCTCTACGATCAGAATTGTGATACTACTAAGTTTATCTAAGAAAATTAACAGAATGTATTATAAGTTGGTAAATATTCAAACGTGTATCACGTAAGCAAGTTTTTCTGTGATGATAACTGTCATTGAAGTCATTTTATAGCAGAATGATTATATACCTTATCAGCACTGAATGTTCCCAGGAAATATTCCTTCTTCTCTATAGAATCTGCAAAAATAAAATATTAGCAGTCAGGCTAAATTATAACATAGATCTTGCTTTTGTTTTACCTTACTGACATTTACTACTTCTGAATTTTAAATTTAACAATAAACTGCTGCCACAACTCATAAAGGCTGCTTTTCAGCACTAGAAATACTAAAATATTATTTCTCTTCTATTTCCAGTAAGAATCTTCTATTGTTTTATATTCAGCATTTGCACTTACCTATGCTTTCTCCATCATCCCAGAAAAGATTGCCATGTGCTTTTCCAAAATCATCCAGAGCTACCAGAAGTCCCATAAACTTCTTACGGCTGCAATTATAACATGAAAATAGCATGGGATATCATTGCTAAAGCTTTTCACAGCTTTAAATCATATTTTCCTATTACATACATCTTCACTTTGGTGTGTAAATGATAAAATTTTATTTAATATGGTCACATGCTCACCGCTTCACCCAAAAAATAGCCCTGTACTGTGATTGATAATGCTGAGTGATTGTCTACAGCTCGGACCTTAAAGTGTTTGTAAAGTCTTGTTTTTTTTTTTCTTAAAAATAACAAACATATTAAACTTACCTGCTCTGTGCAGTGGTTTTGCATAGAGCAGCTTGGATCCTCCTTCTCGGGTCCCTCTTTGGCTCTGCTGGCCCTTTCCTCCTGACGAGTGCCCCCACAGCAAGAAGCTTGCTATGGGGGGAACCTGAGCCGAGCCACAACTCTGTGTGTCTATTCAGACACGGAGCCCCGGCTAGGCCCCTCCGCCCTCTCTCCTCATTGGCTCACTGACTTTGATTGACAGCAGCGGGAGCCAATGGCACTCTGCTGCTGTCTCAGCCAATGAGGAGAAGAGTCCCGGGCCAGCCGAGTCTCTCTTGCAACATCGCTGGATAGAGATGGGCTCAGGTAAGTATTAGGAGGGGCTGAATTGAAGGATAAGGTAAAGGAATACATTTCATCCATGCATCCCTAGACTAAATGAGCATTTAATTCTTTCAGTGTGGAAGAAGAGTGGGCTATTGGCACTGCCACAAGGGTAGATTTTGCCTCATTCTCAGAGTTCAGTCAAATCTTAACAGAAAAATCTGAAGAAGTAAAGAGTGATTTAAAAAGAAAAAACTTATTGAAAAGAAGGGGTCTATCACCTAAGGTCAGTAGCAAAAAAACTGGAGTCTCATTGATGGGTGGGGTTATATGAGCATGCACTAAAAGCAGCCCTAGCAAAATTCTTTGCCAGTGTCCAATCACCGGAAGGTAGTCTGTATACAACTTGTAATATACAACCACAGTCCTGTGTCCTGTACTGTGCGATCAAAATATCCTTTTTTTTTTATTTCCCTTGCTTGTAATTGGGTATTCTTTGCAAAGAAAATGTTCATCAACTAACTAAGCTACGGTAAAATTTGCCTTTAGTAACCAAACACTGTATATATAATGGTCAAGATGAATGGCTCATCACAGTCTTCACTGCCGATTTAGCTTGTTGTACTTCAGCAAATAAGTCAGACATGCTTGCACCCAGACTGCAGCAACTGTAAAGCCTTTAAAGTGGTTGTAAACCCTGGTAATTTTTTTTTTTAATCCCACCTGCAAGACAAAGGCATAATGAGCTAGTATGACTAGCATACTAGCTCATTATGCATCACTTACCTTAGATCGGGGCCCCCGAAGCCGTCCTCGTCTCCCTCTCCAGCCGCAATGTTACTTCCGGGTATCGCCGCTCCAGCCAATCACAGCGCCGCTCCGGCGCTGTGATTGGCCGGAGCGGCGAAGAGGTGACTCCGCACATGCGCGCGGGAGCCGTCAAATCCGGCTAAGCAGGATTTGTGAATGGGATTAACCCTATGACAACGGTGCATTCTTTTTTGTAAAATATCTCCTAAACCATGTAGGTTTAGGAGATATTTCTTGCACCTACAGGTAAGCCTTAATCTAGGCTTACCTGTAGGTGCAAGTTACATAAATTACATAAGTGGGTTTACAACCACTTTAAAGGATGATCTCTGCTGCTGTTTAATAAACAATAAAATATGCTGCAGCCCAAAGAGTGGTTATTCATTTTCTTTTCTGACTATCGTGATATAGCTAGTAGTAGTCTTTTACATTCAACTGAACTTGTTCTGTAATTTTGAAGATGTTTCTCAGCTTATCCAAGCAGCTTTTTCATGTTCCTATAAGTAACATGAAAATACTCCAGCATTTATAGCTACATGGTTACTTTAGTCATCCTAATCCAATCACAATATAATGTGTCAATGCTTTTTGTATTAGGGACCTAAATTACCCATGAGACTCTAAATGATGGTATGGTTTTGACACATATTGTTGTTGAGAATTACTAGAACTGAAAAAAACTTCTTAAATAAGCTGTGTAACCTATAGCACTACATAGGAAGCCCAGTTAAAATGTTACCAACTACTACTAGCTATACCATGACCTGGATAAATAAGAACTTTCACAGACCTATTGACATGATATTTGTTTTTTTTTTCATATAGAAGCTGTGGTTTTCACTCACCTGTAATCAGTATTGTTGGCTGTTTCCTGCCATGGTATGATGTATCCACCTCTAACATGGAGATTTATGTATTCCAGTGGAGCTGGCAAATTCACCCATGCGCCTCGTGCTTTAACTTCTGCACCCTATGATGGAAAATACTTATGTTAAAAAAGAAAGCTAAAGGAGCAAAAATTAAACCTCATTTCCAAATTATAAAAAGTAATACACTTTTCTACTCTCATTTCACAAGATGCATACTGACAAATAATATGTCAAAATCTGGCAAAATCAATAAAGTTTTATGCATTAAAAATATCTGAAATGTCTGTGTTGCCCATGTTAAGTAATAAAAAAAAACAATTCCTTTTTGACATATAATGCAACATCATGTGATACACCATGCAGATATAGCTTTAATATTAATATACCATATATACTCGAATATAAGCCAAGTTTTTCAGCACATTTTTTGCCCCCCCTCGGCTTATACTGGAGTCACCTTTTTGTGCCTGATCTCCTGGACTTTGGGGACCCTGTACTGGCTGGCCATAGGTCCCCTGGACCCTAACCTTGGCTTACATGTAGCGCCACCCTTCCTCTACAAGTGTGCATAGTTTGTTGTTCGGGGGACCTACGGCCGGGGAGCACCAATTTTTCAAAGCCGGGCACCCCTTCCATAGACTCCCATGTTAAACTGTAATTTCTTTGGTGATTTTGGGGACCCGGTACTGGCCGGCTGTAGGTCCCCTGGACCCAAAACTTGGCACACATGTAGCCCCATTTGTCCTCTATAAGTGTGCAAAGATTTTTGTCTGGGGGACCTACGGCTGGAGGGGAGCACCGGTTTTTCAAAGCCGGGCACCCCTTCCACAGACTCCCATGTTAAATGGCAGTCTAGGCATGGGCACAGTGAGGCATGGGCACGGTGAGGCATGCACATGGACACAGTGAGGCATACAGATGGACACCCTAGGCTCATACTCAAGTCAATAAGTTTTCCCAGTTTTTTGTGGTAAAATTAGGGCTTATATTTGGGTCGGCTTATACTCGAGTATATACGGTATGTAAAAATATTATAATTATACGGGGCTGATTTACTAAAGGCATATAGGCTGTTCACTAGGGAATTATCCCCAGATCTTAGTGAATAAGGTGAAGCTCTGCTGTCTTCCATTATCATATTAGCAAACAAAAATTCAGTTTGTTAAATTTTATTTTGCTTGTACATGATTGGGTATTCTGAGAAAAGTGAATTTTAACCACATTCACTAAGCTAAGGAAAAATACCATTGCAAAGTGAACAGCCTATTTGCCTTTAGTACATCAAGCCCTATTTGTCTTGTATTTGTGCATATTGTAAGTGTAATGCCGCGTACACACAATCGGAAATTCCGACAAGAAAACCGTGGATTTTTTTCCGACGGAATGTTGGCTCAAACTTGTATTGCATACACACGGTCACACAAATCTTGTCTGAAATTCCGAACATCAAGAATGCGGGGACGTACAAGACGTACGACGAGCCGAGATCAATAAAGTTCAACAGGCAGTTTGGCTCTTCTGCTTGATTCTGAGCATGCGTGTTTTTTTTGCGCGTTGGAATTGCATACAGACGATCGGAAATTCCGACAATAATTTTTTCCGTCTGAAAAATAGAGAACCTGCTCTCAATCTTTTGTTGGTGGAAATTCCGACAGAAAAAGTCAGATGGAGCACACACACGGTTGGAATTTCCGACCAAAAGCTCACATCAGACTTTTCTTGTCGGAATTTCCGATCGTTTGTACCACTTTAAGACCAAGCTTTTTCTAGAACTTTTTGTTTACAAATTAAAATTTGTATTTTTTGCTAGAAAATTAATTAGAACCCCCAAACATCATACATTTTTTTTAGCAGAGACCTTAGGGAATAAAATGGCGATCATTTGCGCAGTGATTTTGCAAACACAATTTATTTTGAAAACAAAAAACAAATGGGATTAAAAAAAAAACAGAATACAATTTTTTTGTAAAATGTGAAAGATGTTGTGACGGCAAGTAAATAGATACCTAACATGTCACGCTTTAAAATTGTGCACGTTTGTAGAATGGCGACAAACTACAGTGCTTAAAAATATCCATATGCAACATTTTGTAACTCTAAACAGGTAACCTGTAAAGGTGTTTAGACAAGGTCTAGCACTAGAATTACTGTTCTTGCTCTAATGTTTGCAGTGATACCTCACGTGTGGTGTGAATACCGTTTATATATGCGTGCACGACTTACGTATGCATTTGTTTCTGCGAGCGGGCACAGAGGGATAGCGGGTGCTTTGATTATTTAAAAAAAAAATTACTTTTGTTTTTACACTATCCCTTTAATTTTTATTTTATTTTTTATTTATTTTATTTCTATTACAAGGAATGTAAACATCCCTTGTAATAGAAATAAGGATGACAGGTCCTCTTAATGGAGAGATTAATCTTTTCTTTACCTTTTTAAAAGCAAAAGATCCCAAAAAAAAAAAATCTTTTGCTTTTAAACAAAATTACGTTCAGCCTGGACTGGAAGTGAGGTCTAAGGCCATAGAGGTTATTGAAGAGGCTCTACTCTTTGATAGCCTATGGAAAGAAACGGCCGCACCGTCAGATAATTTCTCAGGCAAACGGTAAGCCCAAGAGGACAGGAGGGGGGAATGTCTTCTGAAAGTTTTCCAGCGGCTCATGGACCGCTCGGAGCACTTTTATGAGAAAGCCAGCCGCCGACTGTAAAAAACTGATACCGGGGTTATAGCTGATATTTTCAGCCATAATTCCAATAAACCACTCCAAAGCCGCAACGTATATATTCGTTTTGCGGGCTTGAAGTTGTTAAAAAATAAATAAAAGTACCAACAGGAAACAGCCTACCATAGTATGTGGTTACTGCTGTTATTATTGCATTATTGGTACTTACTGTACATCCAAAAGTGTTTTTTAAAGCTAACGCCACCTTTCAGACCAAGTTTCATCTTAAACTCATATTTGAGGTGTAACATGAAGTAAAGTCAGTGTATACACTCCCTATACAAAGAATGTGAAATCTGAATTTGATACAACTGTGCATGGATCAACCTGCAAAGCCACATCATTCATTTACAAAGTTGTGAATGAAAAAAGTACAAGCCCCATCTGCCACTGCGACAGATGTACTGTAGTTCTCAATGGAGTACAAATGTAGTGATGTCACCACATTTGTAGCCCACTGATACTTCCTCTATTCTCATTAGTGAACATGGAGGATGAATCTGCAGAAGGTAGAGAGCTGCACCCCCATTGTTCACAGTTGCAATGCTTTGCAAGCTCAAATGCAGAAAAATAATACATGCACATTTTTGAAAAATGGGTGCATTTATTATTTTGTTTAAAAAAGATAGAATTCTCCTTTAAAGTCAGCCTACACAAAACAAATGCAGTTGAATTTGATGGAGATGTTTTCGTTTGTAGGGTTGATTTACTGAAAATGAAGAGTGCAAAGTCTGGTGCAGCTCTGAACTTTAATAGCAATACAGTCTTAGTCTTATAATGATGTACAGCGCAGTTTCATAATATCCAGAAAACAACCAATGTCCCAAATGATCCTGAGACTTTTTATATCTCTATTTTAATTTAAACATTTTGATAAGTAATGCTTATGTGGGCAGCAGCATGAACTTTTAAACACACTCCTGGCTTTTATATACTCCATAGTGTCAAAAGTATTGGGACACCTGCCTTAACATGCACATGAACTTTATTGGCATCCCAGTCTTAGTCTGTAGGGTTCAATATTGAGTTGGCAATTTTTTATTTTGAGAATCTTGCAAACAAGAAACACATTCCAACTTTTGTTTTATACAAAAATACAAAAAATATATATATATATATTTTTCCTTTTTTTTTTTTATATATATGCATAACATATTGTATACAAGACTAATAATAATAAAGACATACTTCAACCTATAATATATGAACAAACGTTTTTTCCACCAAGAGAAATATCACTGCATTAAATTATACTATATATACACACACACACACACACATCACTACAAGCACGGACATCTTCAAAAATACTACACATTACTCAACTTGATTAACACTCAGACCAAGTAACATAGATTATCATGTGTATGTAGCCTTTCTTCAAAAATGATGTGTATCCTTGAAAATCTAAGGGAGTGCCCAGAGAGAAAACAGGGAAAGAACCCAACACCCAGAGATCAACAAACAGCAGCTACAGGCCTAATATTCCTCCACGCCTTTATCCAGACCCTTTGCCGCCATCTGTCTTTCTCGAGACCCCGAATTTTCCCTACCTCACCAAGAATCTCACACACCACCACCGGAACAGGAAGGACTTTCTACCGAAGGGATACCTGACACCGTGCATTCCAGGTGTAATATCGGACTACTAAGCTGACTAAAAAAAGAGTGTCCAAATCAAATCCCTTGCGATTCTGCAATGCTCCATACACCCACTCAGCATAAGACATGCTAGGCAAGAAAGGAATATTTAGAGCCCTCCCCACCTTTTTATAGACTTCTATATTGAAAGGGCACTGAAGCAAGAAGTGGTCCATGGTTTCCACTTCACCCTGACACTCCTCTCTTGGACAACCACGATTGTCCAAAGAGCGGCACTTCACGTTCCCCCTCACATAGAGCCTACCGTGGAAAGCGAGCCAAGCCCGGTCCCTAAATTTCAAGGGAATCCGCTCAGAATTTATTAAACGTAAACCTTCCCTCATAATATGACCTGGGCAATCCCTTAAGGCCAGTGGCGCATGAAAGACAGTACCCACGATCTTCTCACCCAGGAGTCTCCTAGGGAGGGACCTGATATCCTCCGCTGTCACATGCCACCGTTTAAGAATTTTCAGGCACGGGGCAACATAAGCCGGGAGCTTACCATGCTTGATCCTTAGGCTTTTCACTGGCCCGCCACTCTCCCAACAGCCCAGAAAAGGTCAAAACCAGATCTGGAAAATACCTACCCATCCAGGCGGTCTCTCTGCTAGCATGTTACTAAAATTGTGTTTCAAAAACATCAGAGAGAAGAACACAACCGGGTTGACCATCCCTAGGCCACCCTTCCGCCTTGATAGGTAAGTCACATTCAGCTTCACAAGATTCAGCCTGTTCCCCCATAATAATTGGAAGAAACAACTATAAATCCTGGTATAGAAGGACTCTGGCAAGATGCAAACAAAGCTGACATACAGAAAGGTAGGAATCAGGTAGGTCTTAATCAAGTCCACCCTTTCCCTCAGGGAGAGCCGCCACCCCTTCCAGCATTTCACCTTGACATCAGCATCATTCAGCCTGGCTTCCCAATTTGACTTACTGTAATCATCAGGGCCAAACTCGATGCCTAATATTTTGACTTTCTGCTGAGGCCTCGGGAAGGTGTCCGGAAGTGCAAAGCTCTCACCTCCCTCGCTCATCCAAAAAACTTCACTTTTATCACGGTTGACCTGGGAGCCCGATGCCTCGGAATACTGCTCTATAACTGGGACCACCTCCTGCGCCTCCTCTGTCCCAGAGACAAAGACAGAAACGTCATCAGCATAGGCTACAACCCTCAAGGGGGGCTCACCAGTAATGCCCACCAGCACCCCGCACAATGGTCCGCTCTCTAGCCTTCTGATGAAGGGGTCGATTGCGAACACATATAGCAAAGGGCTCAGTGGACACCCCTGGCACACCCCGGATCCAACCCTGAAGGGTCGTCCAACCCAACCGTTAACAAGCATGAAGCTCTCTGCCTCTCTGTATAAAGTCTTAAGCCATCCAATAAACACACCCTCCAGGCCATACTTGTCAAGGAGAAGCCAGAGGTACTCATGGTTGACACGATCAAAAGCCTTCGCCTGATCCAATGCCAGCAAATACTTTCCCCAGCCTTCAGCCCTGCAACGTTCCAGAGCCTCCCGGACAGCTAACACCGCTGAAAAAGTGCTCCTGCCCTGGACCGAACAGTGCTGCTGACGAGAAAGCAATCTGTCTGCTACTGACGACAAGCGCCAGAAAATGATCTTCGCCAGAATTTTTCTATCGACGTTGAGAAGGCTAATGGGGCGCCAATTCTCAATCATCGAGGGATCCTTGCCTTTTGACAACAGAATCACAGCAGATTGTCTCATGGAGGGAGGGAGCGAACGCTCTTGCAGACAGCCATTAAATACCTCCACAAGATAAGGTACCAAGCTGGATTTGAAAGTCTTATAAAATTCAGCTGTCAATCCGTCTGGCCCAGGTGTTTTCTTAATAGCCAGACCATTTATAGCTTTGACTACCTCTTCTGCTGTGATTTCCCCCGTCAAACTTGCCAGCGGAATGTTATTTCCCAGACCTGGTGTAGAATCCAGAAAACTTGACATCTTTGTCCGATCGAGGTACTTCTCCCCCAGAAGATCCACATAAAAAGACCTTGAGACCTCCAGGATCCCTGACCTGGATTTCGTCAAAGAGCCCGTACTATCCCTTAGCCCAACAACCATCTTAACTGCTGCGCTTTGTTTGCAGTTCTGATAAGGGTCGGGCGAGTGATATTTCCCATAGTCCCTTTCCAGAACCAAAGAAGCGTGCCGATCAAACTGATACTTCCTAAGGAGAAGTTTTACCTCAGAGATTGCCCCTGAATCCCCACCACTCGAGACAAGGCGATCAAGTTTTCTCCGCAGCTGCTGGTAGGCAATGTACCTACCAAGCTGTTTCCTTTTTCCTATGGCCTTGAAAAACCCACTAATCCGGCTTTTGGCAAGCTCCCACCACTCTGACTTACTGCTGCAGAAATCCAGGATGGTTACCTGAGCCTGAAAAAAATCCTCAAAAGATTGTCTTACCTCCTCGTCATCCAGCAGAGCCGAATTCATCCTCCAAATACCCTTTCCTTTAGGTGGCATATCTGAAGCATTGAGAATAACAGACAGCATAAGGTGATCAGAGAACTCCACCATACGACACTCAGGAGCCGAAAAGGCAGAGTCCCCCTTAAAAAAAATCTGTCTATCCTGCTCTCACAACTGCCTCGCTTAAATGTGTACCCCGTGCTGTCTGGGCAACGCTTAATATGCGCATCTTCCAGACCTGCTTCCCTGGCTATCGAATTAAGAAAGACGCTATCATATCTCAGGCTGTCAGTGGAGCCTTTCCTGTCTTTGGGCCTAGTAACGGTGTTAAAATCACCTCCAAAGACAACTTGCCGAGATGTAAAAAGGAAAGGCTTAATCTTTGTAAAGAGGCATTTCCTCTCCCATCTAGTTTGTGGTCCATAAATATTTACTAAACGTAGATCATGCCCCTTCACAGAGACGTCCAAGACCATACACCTTCCAATCTCTACCTCGATAACCCGCCGACACGTTACCATGCCAGTAAAAAGTACTGCAACTCCGCTGTAAGGCTCGGCCGCAAGAGACCAGAAGGAGGGCCCACGCCTCCACTCCCTCTTTGCCAGGTGGACATCGGCAAGGCTATTTAGCCGGGTCTCTTGCAAAAATAAAACATCAGCATCCATCTCGCTGAGCAAAATAAGGCCATGTTACGAGCCCCTACAGATTTTATGCTGGCAACATTAATGGTTGCCACCTTTATCGGAGTGGGAACTGCCATCAGGATGATTGAGGTAGGCGTTTCTTAGCCTGAGCTCCCTCCCCCTTTACTGGAGACCTTGACCTCTTTAGGGAGCACTCTACCTCATCCTCCTCCATCTGAGACACGGAATTAGAAGACTCCTCCTCCCCCTCAGATAAGGACCCAAACTTGTTTCCCAGAGGTAGATCATCTACCTCTAAAGATGAAACAGAGGAGGCAGAGGTCAGGACTACCTTATTCCTCCTTCTGCCCACCTTGGTCCACTCTCCCTCCTCCCCTGAAACATCACCCTGAAAGGCCTCATCTACATCATTAGCAGTGGCAACTTCCCCCTTCTTCCCCTTAGAACCTCCACTAGAGGTCTTACGTTGCCTCAGGGAAGGCCCAGGTGAAGCTGCCACCTCAGATCGGCATGAATCTGCCCCTTTGGCAGCCTCAGCCAATCTGGATGACTTATTTACATTTGGAACACTGGGCACCTGAAACACTGGGGAAGAACACACAACAGAAGTAGACACTGACACAGTAGGGAGCACAGATTGGGGAGCAGACACAAGAGGGATCACACCTTCAGATTGGGAAACTTACACCTGGGGGGCCCCCTCAGGACTAGCTGAAACAGCTCCACCAACTCCTTGCTGCCCCCCACATTCCTCCTCCTCCATCCTCAGCAGTTCTTCCACCACCTCTGGCTGATTATGGAGGGCTTCAGGGCAAAGGCTATAGGGGTGACCTAACTTGTTACAAAGATTACAACGAATACTATTGCAGTCTTTTGCAACGTACCCTGAGCCCTGACAGAGGGAACATTTCTGCACAGAACATGAGCTTGAAAAATGGCCCTTTTCACCACAGCGATGACACAGCTTTGGTTGTCCTGCATAAAAGGTAATAATCCTGTCACGACCTATAAAGGCAGACGAAGGGATGTGCTTAACAACATTACCCGTGACATGTAGTTTTAATAACACTGTCCATCCTCCTGTCCATATCCCCCTGTCATCTACAACTTTCCTCAAGGGGGCTTGGACATCCGCATATCTCCTCAACCACACCACCAGATCCGCAGCAGGAATGGACTCATTACGCACTAGAATGGTGACGTTCTTGTATAATGGCTGGCGGGAGACTACTTTAGGTGACAAACCTGCCCATCTTGGGGACTCCTTACACCTCTGCTCATACCTCTCCCAAAACACATCTAAACCTTCCGCCTTGACAAAGGAGAGGTCATACTCATATGACACAACTGGGCTGATAAGGGCAAAAATCTCCTCTGCTTTAAAACCCATCCCCAGAATACGGTCCACCACATCTCTCCTATTTGGGGGGGGCCTTCTCCAGTCCACCTCAATTGGACCACATTGCAGCGTTTAAAGGAGCTACCAGATGGTGACAGATTGGCCTGACCTTCACTCACATCACTCCTAGTGACCGCAGAATAACTGGCCCTACTCACCCCGGGGACAGGTGCAGCCAGTGCTGCAGCATTGGAAATAACCGCACTCCTTGCAACATCAGGCAAATCACTTTTAGTAACAGACCCTTCTTTGGATAAAGTATTAACATTATTGTCAGGAACAGATGGAGCAGAGACTTCTGACACAGAAATGTCATTTACATTACCCTTGGTAATTCTTACTTCATTACCAGCAGTAGAGATGTCTTTGTCAGCACTCTTCACAGCAGAGTCTGCACTGGCTGGCTGTACACAGGTGGAAGTCTCAGCCAGGAGATGAGCTTGCTCTCCGCTGCCCTCTACTGCACCATCCATAGGAACTACACCTCCATTACATTGTACAGGCAAGTCATGACCAAAAACCTCTTTTTCTTTCACCCGTTGTTTCAAAGGTTTTGGGGGGACATCATCATCCTCTTCTTCATCCTCAGATGATCCAGACACTGAAAACTTGCGACCATGCAAAGGTGATTCCATTTCTGATATGAAGTTCAGCATACCTGCTCCCTCCACAGGCTCAGATGGATCATCTTGCTCCATAGCCTCTTGCTGCTGTGGTAAGGGCACAGAACTTCCTTGGCCCGATGACATACTGCCAGTCAAAACACCTGACTGCTGATCACCCGCAGCCTGTGTGCCAGAGCTTTCTCCACTTTCTGCAGGCATACTGATAGTTGGCTCGGGATGCAAAGATTTTCCAGCGTGCTGGCCAGAAACACAATCCGAGCCCACAGAAACTTTTTTGCTTTGCACTGACCTTTGCTTCTCGCACTCTGATGATGCCTGCCCTCCACTGGCCTGTATGGCCCCTCTGCGCATTGCACAGAAGCGATCATCATTGCCATACTTCTCCTTGAAAGCACCGCTGGTTTCTTTCAATGTGGCCACCAGCAGACTCTGCTTTTCCACTTTGGCCTCCAAAGCCATTAACTCAGGCCGCATCTGTTTCCTCTTAGAACTGTGAAGCCGGTCACTTGCAATTTTTTTATGCTTAAAGTCAAACTTCAACTTCGCCAGTACTTCTTCCTCCTTAGCGATTCTCGCAATCCTAGCACAAACCTTCTTTCTGTAGGTTGCCAGGCTTTCACCTTTAGCTGGGCCATTTCCCAGGTCCTCAAACACTGGTATGGGAGGACCAGTACTCTGGCCATCCGGGGGATCCTCCCCTGGGTCCACCCCAGGTTCCTGCATCCACCCTGGGTATAGGGAGTAATCAAGCTCCCTGGATCAGTAGGCCTCACTGGAGCTCAGAAGATCAGCAGTAGTGCAGCCACACCCTTTGCAGCTATAACTGCTTCAACTCTTCTGGGAAGGCTGTCTATAAGGTTTAGGAGTGTGTCTATGGGAATGTTTGACCGTTCTTCCAGAAGCGCATTTGTGAAGTCAGGCACTGATGCTGAACGAGAAGGCCTAGCTTGTAGTCTCTGCTCTAATTCATCCCAGAGCATTGTTCAGAAAACAACCAATGTCCCAAATATTCCTGAGATCTTTTTATCTCTATTTTCATTTAAACATTTTGCATTCTCTGCTCTAATTCATCCTAAGGTGTCCTATAAGGTTGAGGTCAGGACTCTGTGTAGGCCAGTCAAGTTCCTCCACCCCCAACTCGCTCATCCATGTCTTTATGGACCTTGCTTTGTGTACTGGTGCACATTCATGTTGGAACAGGTAGGGGCCATCCCCAAACTGTTCCCACAAAGTTGGGAGTATGAAATTGTCCAAAATGTCTTGGTATGCTGACGCCTTTAAGAGTTCCCTTCACTGGAACTAAGGGGCCAAGCCCAACCCTTGAAAAACAACCCCCCCCACCACCAAATTATTTGGACCAGTGCACAAAGCAAGGTCCATAAAGACATGAATGATCGAGTTTAGGGCGGAGGAACTTGACTGGCCTGCACAGAGTCCTGACATCAACCTGATAGGACACATTGGGATGAATTAGAGCAGAGACTGCAAACTGTTTAAATGAAAATAGAGATAAAAAAAAGTCTCAGGATTATTTGGGACATTGGTTGTTTTCTGAATATTATGAACCTGTGCTGTAAATAATTATACAATTATAAAAAGGAACAGTGGACCTTGTGTAAATTTTATTGTGTAATACCATCCTAAACTTTAATAAATGTATGGAACAACCAGGGTTTAACCACTTAAGCCCCGGACCATTTCGCTGGCCAAAGACCAGGCCACTTTTTGCAATTCGGCACTGCATCGCTTTAACTGACAATTGCACGATCGTGCGATGTGGCTCCCAAACAAAATTTACGTCCTTTTTTCCCCACAAATAGAGCTTTCGTTTGGTGGTATTTGATCACCTCTGTGGTTTTAGTTTTTTGCGCTATAAACAAAAATAGAGCGACAATTTAAAAAAAAAAATATGTTTTACTTTTTGCTATATTAAATATCCCCAAAAAATATATAATTTTTTTTTCCCTCAGTTTAGGCCAATACGTATTCTTCTACATATTTTTAGTAGAAAAAATTGCAATAATTGTTTATTGATTGGTTTACCCAAAAGTTATAGCTTCTACAAAATAGGGGATAGTTTTATGGCATTTTTAACAATAACAATTTTTTTACTAGTAATGGCGGCGATCAGCAATTTTTATTGTGACTGTGACATTATGGCGGACACATCGGACACTTTTGACACCATTTTGGGACCATTGTCATTTTTACAGCGATTAGTGCTATAAAAATGCACTGATTACTGTAAAAATGACCTAGGGAGTGCTTCTAACTGTTAGGGGGCGTGGCTTGCCCTAACACGTCACTGATCGCTGTTGCCAATGACAGGGAACAGACAATCAGTGCCATGTCACTAGGCAGAATGGGGAGATGTTGTGTTTACACTAACATCTCCCCGTTCTTCAGCTCTGTGACATGATCGCGGGACACCGGCGGACATCGAGTCTGCGGGTCCCGCGGGCACAATCACGGAGCTTGCGGCAGGGTTGCGAGCGCGCTGTCAGCGGCGAGTGCGCGACCACACAGCGACAATTTAAAGGGGACGTATATAAACGCCCATTTGCCTGTCTGTGCCATTCTGCAGACGTAAATGTTCGTGCGGCGGTAGGCAAGCGGTTAAGTCCGATTTATTTGCCTTTGGATGTTGTCTAGAGTTTGCCTTTAATTATACAGCATTTGGCTATTAGTTATTAACAATTCAAAAAATCCAAAGGAAAGACCCCTATTTTTAGAGATCTGAAAGAAAGCCGACTAAACGTATGGACTCATCTTATTGAGTTTGAATTTTCCCTATAGGGGTTAAACAACTTTTTGTCATCTGCTTTTTTCTTATTTACTTGTTTCTTCTTCTGCTCTATATTACACATTTTGCATTTGCCCCTGTATATTTAGTTTTGTGATAGGCATTTACCAGCCTCGTGCTGAAAAATTGATAATCCCTAAAAACTGGAATAGACTTAAATCTCCCAGTTTAACAAATGGGTCAAAGAAACAAACCCAGTTCAGCAATACCATAAAAATGATGGATACGTTATCGTAATAAAAACAAAAATGTTGTACATATGACAAAATGACAAACATTCACATAGCTACTAAGAAAATTGAATTTTGCTTAATATGATTATTTTTTTTTGTTTGTAAGCACCATCTAGTGGCAATAATGCTGTATGATTCCTGAAATACCTCATTCAGGAGAATAGTGCATTATGGCTACTAGACGGCACTGATGATCACAGAAAATAATAATATTAGACAAAATATGGCAATTTTTTTGTTACAGCTGTGCAAATTTTTTTATTTTTTTTATAAACCGACCCCCTAACCCAAAAGGTGTTATCTTTATGTGCAGTCTTATAGGGGATCAACTATTTTACTTGTCCCACAAAGGGGACTGTAAAATCCTATAATACTGCTAGCTGCTTAGGTCTGCATTGTCCAAAATACCAGTTTTGTGCATTCATTCTAGCAGCTTTATAGCAGCTTTAGAAGTTTGTAAACAGTTAATCAGCGAGGGTGTGAACAAGAATTTATTTGTCTATTTCAAGAGTGACATAGAGGAGTTTTTTTTTTTTTTTTTTTATTATTTTTATTAAAGTTTTTCAACACATACAACATACACAGCTTAAGCACCTACAGTACAGAAAAGGAGCAAATACAAAAAATAATACCATTTGCAATGCGAACCTAGCGAATCAGGCATAACAATGGAAGGGTGCAGCAACACCGCCAAATAGAATCAAGAAAGGCATACATTATCTTAAACCCAGTAGTCCTTACGAACACATAAGAATACATCGGGAGAAAAGCAAGATATAATAGCAAGATATGGCCTCGATATGATGACCTTGTCCACCCCAAATTCACTAAGCCGTTTCAGGCTCTGCTAACCAAGTGCGCCAGACCTTGTCATATTTTTGTGGGCAGCCCCGATTGGCATAGGTGTCCCTGTATAGAGGAAGGCTATTGTTCACCAAGCATTTCCATTGCTTCAGAGGGGGGGGGGCAGGCTTCTTCCACTGCATAGCAATGTTCTTACGAGCATAGAAGAGCAGCAGGGTAATCAGCGCGCGTTTGGCAGAGGATGGTACGATGGTCTCAACGAGCCCCAAAAGGCACACCTCCATTGCCAAAGGCACAGTGACACAGGCTACTCTATTTATCAAATCCAGCACCATTTCCCAATACCGCTGGACCCCCGGACAATGCCAGAAGATATGGGAGAAGTCGCCCGGTGAGGCGCCGCATCTCCAACACTCTGAGGAATGAGCAGGGTCTATCTTATGGAGTCTGTGGGGGGTGTAATAAGCCCTATGAACAATCTTGTATTGCACCAATCTGTCGCGCATGGAGACCAGGGTGTTGAAAGGGAGGTCCCACACATCATCCCAGTCATCGTTGTCTAACGTGGGGATATCAGTCTGCCATCTAGTCCAGAGTTTGTCAAGGGGTGGAAGAGACACAAGGATCAAAAACGCATAGAGATGTGAGGTGGGCTTTTCTGCACAGCTAAATCTAAGTGTCCTCTCCAGTTCCGACTGCGCTACAATACATGAAGATTGTGGAAACTGTGCCGCAAATGCATGGGACAGTTGAAGATATCTGAATAGGAAATGGTTAGGTAGATTGTACTGGGAGGAAAGGTGCGAGAAAGGGAGCAAGGAATTTTGGGACACTACGTGAGATACTAGTTTGATACCGTATTTTGTCCACGCGTAAGGGTCGGGGATTTTGTATATGTGGGATAAGTTAGGGTTCAGCCAGATAGGGGCATTGGGGGAGATTTCAGACTGTTTACACTTCTCAATGGCTAATCCTGTCCGCCATGCCCGCAGGGTGGTAAGCATAGAGGGGGTCAGAGGATAAGGGGCACGAGGGCCCCTAAAAAGTAACAATTGAAGAGCTTCCAGCGAACCGACCACTGCCGCTTCCAGCACAGTCGACGAGTTCGCTCTGTCCGGCTGTAACCACCACGCCGCTGTCACCAGCTGCGCAGAGAGGTAATACTTATAGCAGTCCGGGAATGCCATGCCACCCTGCGTTCGTGGCCTCATTAAAGTCGTCAGTCGGTACCTGGAAGGAGAGGGGCCCCATAAGAAGGAGGAAAAAATGCGGTTCAGTTTCTTAAAAAAATACTTGGGCACCCATTGTGGGGAGTGATGGAAAAGATATGTTAGTTTGGGAATAATCTTCATTTTTATGAGGTTAACTCGCCCCCATAATGACAGAGGCAGGTTGCTCCATGATTTAAGCTTCGTCTGTGACTCTAAAAGCATCGGGGCGAGGTTCAAAGAGATAAAGTCTGAGACTGAACCAGAGATATGTACCCCTAGGTATTTAAAGGAATCCACCCACAGGAGGGGGCAATCAGGAGGTGATGTGGACCTGGCCGCTGGATCGATCGGGAATAGGAGGGACTTAGACCAATTTACCCTAAGACCGGTGACTTCAGCAAAGGTGTTCAGAATACTGAGCGCTCCTTGCAAGGACGGGCCGGCATCATTCAGGAAGAGCAGCATGTCATCCGTGTACAAGGCAACCCTCTCCTCCAGCAACCCGAGTCGGAGACCTTTATGTGCGGTGAGGTGCGAAGTGCCTCCGCCACCGGTTCAAAAGCAAGGGCAAACAAAGCTGGAGAGAGAGGGCAGCCCTGCCTCGTTCCCCTAGCAAGCCCGAAGGGGACAGACAGTCCACCCCCCAGGCGCACCGAGGAAGTGGGGCATTTGTAGATCACCCGGAGCCACCCGATGAACAGCAAAGGAAAACCCATCCTACGTAATGTTTCCCACAAAAAGGGCCACTCGACCGTGTCGAAGGCCTTTTCCACGTCTAGAGATGCCACTGCCCGGGAACCCATATTGAGGTGTTGAGCGTGTATGTTTGTGAACAGCCTTCTGAGATTAACATCTGTGGACCTACGGGGCATGAAACCTGTCTGGTCTGGGTCTATTACTGAGGGTAGCATGGGATATAACCGAAGGGCCAGAAGTTTGGTCAGAATTTTAAAGTCAGAGTTAAGCAAGACAATAGGGCGGTAGGAAGCACAGGAAGTGGGGTCCTTGGGAGCCTTATATATCAGGGTCAAGTAGGCATGGTACATAGAGCCAGGCAGACCACCGTCTGCCAGGCATACAGTATACAATTGTGCCAACAGGGGCGCCAAGAGTTCCACATGAGCCCTATAAAAGTCCATCGGAAGCCCGTCCGGCCCCGGCGCCTTGCCAGGAGGGAAGGACCGGATAGCCCTTATGACCTCCAGAGCCGTAAATGGTTGGACCAATGTCTCTCTGTCATGGTCAGAGAGCCAGCCAAGCGCCAATGGATCTAGTAGGCCGTTCAGCGATTCTGGCTGAAAATCTGACGGTAGACCAGACGAATATAAAGCGCTATAGAAGGAGTTAAAGGTCTGCAAGACTTCAGAAGGGGAGGACACAGTCCCGCCCCCCGATGTCTGCAGGGTAGACACTAGGGTAAGGGGTCGGTCATGTTGTGTCATCATGGCCAGCAGGCGGCCATTTCTATCACCTTGTTCAAAGGCCCTCTGCTTACCCCTATAGGAGTCGAGTCGCGTGACCTCAGCCAGGTGTAACTGAAGTTCCCTCCGAGCCGCCATCAGCAGATCAAAGTGAACCGGGGTGGGGTCACCACCATATGTAGCAGTGTGGTCATCAACAGTCTTCTGCAGCGCCAGAGTCGCAGCTGACTGCTGTTTTTTAATGCTGGCAATAGCAGAGATATACTGTCCCCTTGTAAAAGCTTTAAAGGCATCCCAGACAATGTCGGGAGAGGAGGATTCCTTATTGTTTTCCCAGAATTCAGACAGCAGGGGCGGCAGTTTGTCCGTAAGGTCAGGATGAGAGACCCATTGTGAACCCAACCTCCAGAGCGCAGCATTCCGGGAAGCCGGGGAGCGGAGCACCACCACCAGGGGACTATGATCAGACAGGCCGTTGGGTAGATAGGACGTCCCCAATACGTCCGCTAACAGGGCGGGGTTGGAGAAGGCCAGATCTATCCGCGAGGCAGTCTTATAGGATGCCGAAAAACATGAGTAAGTCCTTGTGGTAGGGTGCTTCCACCTCCAGACCTCCACCAGCCCCACCGCCTGAGCCCAGGCAGAGAGGTCTATGCATTGTTTCCTAGGCGGGGTCGGTCTATCTAGGTCGGGCGACAAAATGGCATTGAAGTCTCCCATAATCAGAACTTTCCTCGGGCAGAAGGGCGAAATCTTTTCTAGGACCTCATACAATATTGCAGATGAAAACGGGGGAGGGATGTACAGATTTATAATGATATATCTTACGGACCATAACGTAAATACCACTATCACAAATTTACCCTGGGGATCCGTCCGGACCTCCTCAATAACACAGGGGAAACTCTTGTGGATAAGGATCGACACACCCCTGGCGTATGTGGAATACGTGGCATGTATCGCTCGCTGTATCCAAGGCTTCTTAAGAGTCAAAATCTTACTGCCCATGAGGTGAGTCTCCTGAAGGAGAATAAGATTGGGGGAGTGAGATTTTAAGTATCGAAATAAAAGGGCTCGCTTGAATTTTGAGTTAAGACCTCTGACATTCCAGGAAAGGACGGTAAAGGAGTCTGCTAGTTGACTAGCCATCGGGAAATGGGGAGAAATAGACAAAGAGATACACTAGAGGGCATGTACCAGTGCACCCCATGAGCAGCAAGATCTCAGTCACAGTGCAAAAAATACTGACAGTACTTAAGCAAACCACAAAACAAAACAGAGAAAAAAGAAAAAAAAAACACAAAGAAAAACAACATAAGAGCAAGGAACAACTAGATCCTTAATCAAACTTCCCAGGCACGAGTGCCTATCCTACTATATCCCAGCCTTCCTCCTAACAGGGGGGAAGGTCTGGGAATAGTTTTTACCCAGAAAAGAACTTTAACTACAGGTGCCAGTGAACCCCTCAACTGGGGGCACTACACTACCGGTGCCAGACCACCCACTCTGTTGACAGGTACTGTCTCTTCCGTCTTGTAAGAACAGGGAGCAGAGGGACGGGGGATATTGATCCCAAAAATCAGTGGCACCAAAGTCAGCGACTTGATAGAGCAGTGGGCAAGGGTGAGGGATGTGAATCCCAATACAGCGAGCAGGGCCGAGAAATCCAGAGGGGGGGGGTTGTCGTTCCTCCCGCTATCTGGTATTTCCAAGAGAGTGGAGGGCACCAGGCCTATCTCAACTCCCACAACACAAAACCGTGAGGGTCAAGTGCAAGTCACGTGTAAAAGTGCGTTCGAGTTTGCTCCGGTAATTGCCGAATGTTCGTAGGATAAATCAAGCAAGGATATGGAAGATCCGTGCATCAGGCAAGTATGTACTCACAGGACAGTTTAGTAGGATATCAGGGCGCAGGAAGTCCACGCAGTAGATCAGGGAATGGGTCTTCAGCGTAAGGTGGTCAGCCAGTCATCAGCATCCGCTGGGTTGTCAAAGAATCGGATTGTTCCATCGTGTTGGACTCGCAGGCGACTGGGGTAAAGCATGCCATATTTTATGTTCTTCTCCCTGAGCCGTCTACGGACATCATTGAAAGTTTTCCTTTTCCGCTGCAGCTCAGCCGAAAAATCGGGGAAAAGAAAAACAGAGGCGTTGCCATATTTTAGAGTGGGATGTTTGCGGGCCTCAGAGAGAATCCTGTCTCTGTCCCGATAATTTAGGAAGCGTACCAAGAAGGGCCGGGGGAGATTTCCCGGGATGGCGCGGCCGGCGGGCACCCGATGAGCTCTTTCAACCACATAGGTAGGAGAAACATCTGTAAAGCCCAGTAGATCCTTAAAGAACCCCTCTGCGAATTCCGCCGGGTGGTCCCCCTCCTCCCCCTCAGGTAGCCCCAGGACTCTGACATTGTTGCGTCTGAGTCTGTTCTCAGCGTCATCAGATTTTGCGACAAGGGACTGTACCGTGCGCTGCAGTTCAGCAATGGACGAAGCATGAGTGGCAGTAAGATCTTCGGTAGCGGAAATCCTGGTCTCAGTTTCAGTTATCCTCCCCCTAATTTTGTCGAGGTCATTTCTGATGAGATTGCACTCCTTAGCAAGGTGATCGATGCGCACAAGCAGTGAGGTCTTGCTCTGCTCGATCGCGGCAAGGATTGTGGCCATACTATCCTGCAATGGCGGGGTCCGCTCTGCCGCCGGAGCCCCACCGGGACCCATCTCCAAGTCAGCCAACAGAGCCCAGAGTTGTCCAAGCAGTTCTGGGTCAGGCTGCAGTGAGAGGGGATGAGGCTGCCGGGGGGACGAGCCCACCCCAACTGCCCCGGTGGATTTTTTCCCCTTCTTGGAAGAGGGGGACATCTGGTGGGTCACTAAAGGGGGGGCCCCAACAGAGGAGCAGCACACTCCTAGACCAAAGTCCCGTAGGCAGCAGAGGGTGGCAGGGATGGGCAACGGGAGAGTGTCCCGGGAGGGCCCAGGCCAGACCGACAATCAGCAAGAGCAAACAGCCCCCCAGCACTCAGTCATCAGCAAGGTTTAATTAGTCCAGGAGGTTGGCAGGCAGAGAGTGTATTTAAGGACGGTAAGAACAGGGGGGACACAGGCAGAATGGCAGATTCACTAGGCCCCCGGGCTCCTCCAGCAGCCCACACAGACCGGTCCCCACAGAACAGCACAGCAGGTCTCAACAGGGAGTAGGATGAGTCTCAGGGCCGCGGGATCCGCGTCCGCGATTTGCGGTCCGGTCGGCGCACTACCGCGGGGTAGCCGCTCAGGAAACAGCGGTGTCCGGCAGGCTTCACTAGGCCGCACTAGGCCGCAGCCGCCGCGAGCGCTCCCGGCGGCTCAGCAGGCCATCAGAGCACGCCAGGCAGTGGAGGGGGTAGGCAGGAGAAGGGAGAACAGTCCAGGGGATGCAGGATGATTTCTTACCCCACTGTTAGGCAAGGATCGGCTCCCACAGGTTGGACACAGGCCAGCAAGATGGCGGCGGCAGCAGGCAGAGTGCCGGATGGCTTCCCGGGCGTCTACGACTGGATCCCCACTCGATACCTGGTCAGGGCCCAACAGGGAACAAGGAGGAACAGGTATGCAAGGCGGCTTGAGCTGTGCAGGCCAGTGGATGCATGGATGGCAAAGGATTATGTTAAGGATACCCGGAGCTCCTCTCAAACACGTCCGCCACCGCTCACATCCGGACACGCCCCCGACATAGAGGAGTTTATTATTTTTTGCCAAGTTATTTATGTATTTATTTTTTAGTAGAAAGGAAAGTTCTACAGGAGGCAAAGTAATTATTTAAGGCTTACCGTGTGATAGTCGTACCAGCGAGTGTTTGGTATATATGCGTCGACTGATCTTTGCTTCTAAAATGATAAACATATAGTATTAACAAATGAATTATCTTAAACTGCATTCAAATTGAACACTAATTTATTATATCTATCCAAGTTTGAACAAAGCTTTTCACATTACAGTAAGACCCGGCCTATGCTCTGTGCTTCTATAATTAGATTTTTCTTGCACTTGACAAAATAAAGAATGTTATAAATATCTACACACTATGGTCTTTTACTGGATCAAAGTAACAGTGTCTCATCATAATGAATCCACACATTACTGGTTCACACTGGTGCGATTTGACATGCGATTTGACATGTCAAATCGGCGGCATTTGCCGGCAATTGCACCGGCCTAATCAATGCGATGCTGCATCTGCGGCGCTGCAACGATTTCAAAAAGTAGTTTCTGCACTACTTTTTGTGATTTCAGCCCGCGATTTACATTGACATCTGTGCAGAGACCTACACAGATGTCTCTGTAATCGCGGCCGAAATCGGGACTGACAGGCGGGAGTGAAATCGTGCGAGTTCAGCTGAACTCGCACGGCTTCATTCCCGCAGCCCAGTGTGAACCTGGGCTCAATGTTACATGTGCATGAGTCCCAGTTCAGTAATGGTTACTAAATGGAGAATGTTTAGTAATGCTCAGCAAACACACCTGGGCACATTTTTGGCTTAAACCAGTCTAGACATTAAGTAGTTGGCAAGCACTCATACAGGTCTGAGTTTGGCTAACACCTGAAACACTCTCTTCATGGAATCTGCATGCTCTGGCCATGTTTCCTGTGGGTATCCTGCTCCCTCCTCAATTATACAAAGACATACTATGTATGTGTTTGTCTTTTTTTTTATAGAGCTATAAATATTGGAAATATTTAGCATCCTAGTGTTTTTGATATACATCACAGTTGCATAATGTATTATATGTACTTACATCCTCTAGAACAGGGCTGATCATAAATGCCGGTCCCCATAGGAACTGCTTGTGAACATCCCAGGTTACTTTATCAGATGTAAACCTAATAAGAGGAATAACAGAAACAAATGATGTAGGATTTTTTCCATACATGTAAAATGTATTTCTTAAGCCCTGTACACACGATCGGATTTCCTATGGATTCTTATCCGATGGATTTTTCCATCGGAAATCTGATGAAGCTGACTTCCATCAGTCTTGCCTACACACCATCAGTCAAAAATCCGACTGTCCCAAAAGCCGTGACGTAAAACACTCCGACGAGCCGAGAAAAATTAAGTTCAATGCTTCTGAGCATGCGTCGACTTGATTCTGAGCACGCGTGTTTTTTTTCTCCCATGAAGTTCCACACAGACGATCGAAATTTGCTATCGGCTTTTTTCCCATCGGATAAATTTAAAACATGTTCTATTTTTTCTCACCGATCGGTTTGTCCGATGAGAAAAGTCCATCGGACTGTTTTCAGCTGTAAAACCGATCGTGTGTACACGGCATAAGAGTATACTGCAGGATGCAGAATGGTATTCAGAGACCACATTCTCTTTAGAAGAAAATAACCCCTCTCCAAACTTGAACAAAAATGTCACACTATACATAATGCAAAAGCGGGAACTCACTATTATATACATTTGTGTTTCTTTACAGTTCAGGGACTCTCTGAACCTGTCTGCACATTTTGTATAAGCCTTCATTGAAAAATTGTAGTATATGTAGCATGATGGCATGTTGTAATAGTGATATACTTATAATTATACTAAATATATGCTGTGCCTAGCTTGCACAAAAAAACTCAGTATCATCAAAGTATACTTTGAGCATGCTTAACTAGACAAGTACATTTATATAAGGAGAGATTCAAAGACTTGTAATGCGTTTAATTGATATAAGCTTTTTCATATTCAAAATATGTAAATTGCATATCTTTCGGATGATTTTTATCCACATGTATAAACCAAAAAGTCCCTCTAAAGGACTGCTGCTAAAAAATGCAAGAATATTAGGTCTCTGAAACCTACAACAGAACTCAAGACATGATCCATGCTGGTGATATATAGACACCTAGGATCAAAGAGCCATTATATATTTTATTACTCTCTACGATTTACATGTCCATCTTAATATTAATGATCCATTCCTTTTCCCCATATGCACATAAATTTCAACATAAATCCTGGATATTGACTTCAATACTCAATGTAATAGGAGGGATCGATTAACGTATTTTGGCTTTTAGGTATATTTAATGATAGAGCATGTGAGTAAAAAGGTAGAGCTTCATGGTCTCTTGCTAATTAACAGAGATCAGTTATTGTTCAAATCAAATGTTCAAATCAATGTTCCTTTTTGACCACAGTAATAAAAAAAATGAAAAGGACCAGGATTAAAAAAAAATCTCAAATAAAAAATAAAAAAAAGTGAATGATTTTTATTAATGAAAATCCATTCACTCCAAAACCAAATGTTAAAAATAAACTTTTTTAAGTACTTTTGTATGACACTCATTATGTCATCAAATGTACAGATACAATTTTTTGTATGAATGTTCGTTTAAAGAAAAATTCACTAGAGTATGTCAAGCTTTAATAATCTCCATGCACAAAAAAAACCCCTCAAACATATGTGTACCCACTCAGTAGATAGGTAGCGGGAGGTATAATCATTATAAGAATAGTAAAATAAAAAATTTAAAAAAGGTATAGTCATAACACATTAAAATGTGTCTTTTGTACGACTTAAAATTAGTTTTTGGGTCCAAATCTTAGCATAGGCATAATATAGTCAGCCAGACTGAGAAAAAAGGGAGGGGGAAGTGGGACTTTTTCACAAACCTTCACAAATATCCTAGTCTAGAGTGCAAGGTGGAGATGCTAGAAAGCAAGGTGGAGGCATGCAGGTAGCTTGAATCCATAGCTACCAACCATCCATATATTTATAGGTAGGCCATTGGAAAGGCTTACAAAAAGCATATGTTTGTGTATATATATATATATATATATATATTGTGAGGGGGTTAGCTCGGCAGAGGGTGTGTGTGGCCCCCGAGATGGGCTCCCCACACAAAAACAGGCCCAGCAAACGGAGGTTGTGGTTTTCAAAATCAAAAAGGTGCGGTTTATTTTCTATTTACAGTGACAAAACACAGCAAAGCAAAAGAAACATAAACAAAATAAATCCTGGTCAACTTGACCTCTGACTAAACATACAGGTTTCCTAACTAACAACTGGGATCAGCCTAGTGCTGTCCTAGTCCCTAAGTCCCTGGTTTTAAATGTCCAAGCAAATAGCCACACAGGCTTTGTCTCACCGCACAGGGGTTCACTCTCCCTAGACAGTCCACACAGGTCTGGTTCCAGGCATGAGCTAACATCTAATGAAGCTGGGAGTTCTTATAGAGGCCTAAATGAGCTGACAAGCTTCAGCTGGTCTCATCAACTCCCTGTCTGCACGACGCCCCACACTCTCCCTAGAGGTATGAGTCATCCATGAGCCCACTAGACTCAGCTGGGCTTATACAACTCTCCACCTAGTTGTATAAGTCGGCGTAAAGCCTGAATCTGGGCGAAATATATCTACCCCCCTGGATGCAACCAGGTGACTTTACCTTCCTGCTGTCACATACCCCCCCCTCTTGTTTTAACCTCGGGGTTGGAACACCAGCAATCAGGCATTCATGTACTCGAGACAAAGCATCCACATTCCCCATTTGAACGCCAGGGCGATGCTTTACTGTGAAGTTGAATTCCTGGAGGGCCAGGAACCACCTATTCACTCTTCTATTTGTTTCCTTGTTTTGAGCCATCCACTTTAACGGAGCGTGATCCGTAACCATGTCAAAGTGCCTACCTAGCAGGTAGTACCGAAGGGAATCTAGAGCCCACTTCACCGCTAAACACTCCTTTTCAACGGTGGCGTAATTTACCTCATGGGACTTCAACTTCCTGCTGAGGTAAATGACTGGGTGCTCTTCCCCGTTCCAGACCTGGGACAATACTGCTCCTAACCCCACATCTGACGCATCACTTTGTACGACAAAGTCTTTAGAGAAGTCGGGTGAGTACAACACTGGCTGGCTACATAAGGCTTGTTTCAAGAATTGGAATGCTGCCTCAGCCTCGGGGGTCCATTTAATCATGACCGACCCTTTCCCCTTCGTCAGGTTGGTTAGGGGCACAGCCTTAGAAGCAAAGTGGGGAATGAATCGCCGATAATACCCAGCGATTCCCAGAAAGGCTCGTACCTGCTTCTTGCTGTTGGGACGTGGCCAACTCTGGATGGCCTCGACTTTGTTGAGTTGGGGTTTTATTACTCCCCTCCCAATGGTGTACCCAAGATATTTGGCCTCCTCCTGCCCAATGGTACACTTCTTGGGGTTAGCCGTAAACCCCGCTTCCCGAACAGAGTCCAGGACTGCTTGCACTTTTGGCAGATGTGAGGCCCAATCTGTGCTATGGACAATTATGTCATCCAGGTAAGCCGCAGCATACTTCCGATGGGGCCTCAGCATCTGGTCCATTTTCCGCTGGAATGTGGCCGGCGCATTCTGTAACCCGAACGGCATTCTTTTATATTGGAACGCCCCGTCTGGGGTTACAAATGCGGTTTTCTCTTTGGCCGACTTGGCCAGGGGGATTTGCCAATACCCTTTTGTGAGGTCAAGAGTCGTCATGTATCGGGCTGTTCCCAGCCGGTCGATCAACTCATCTATACGTGGCATGGGGTAGGTGTCAAATTTTGTAACTTTGTTCAACTGACGAAAATCGTTACAAAATCGCCAGCTCCCATCCGGTTTAGGCACCAACACAATGGGACTAGACCAATCACTTTGGGACTCCTCTATCACCCCTAAGTTCAGCATTTTCTGTACTTCCTCCCGTATTGCCTCCCGTCGGGCCTCTGGGATCCGATAGGGTTTTAACTTCACCCTTTCACCGGGCGGGGTAATGATGTCATGCTCTACCCCAGATGTTTGTCCCGGCAGCTCAGAGAATACCTCCTTGTTGCGAAGCACAAACTCCTTAACCTCCTGTTGTTGGGGTTGTGACAAGGTGGCTGCTATTCCAACCTCAGGAATCACGCAACCAGTTTGAGCTGGTGACCAAGTGTCTGCGACTAGGGACTCTCTATCCCTCCAGGCTTTCAACAGATTAACGTGATAGATCTGTTCGGGCTTTCGCCTTCCTGGTTGTCTGACCTTGTAATTCACTTCGCTCACTTTTTCCATTATCTCGTAGGGGCCTTGCCATTTGGCAAGGAATTTACTTTCAACCGTAGGGACAAGTACCAGTATCCTATCCCCCGGGGAAAAGGTACGGGTCTTGGCTTCACGGTTGTACACTCTCTGCTGTGCTAACTGCGCTTGGGCCAAATGTTCCTTCACGATGGGCATTACCTGTGCAATTCGGTCTTGCATCAGGGCGACATGCTCAATCACACTCCTGTGGGGAGAACTCTCACTTTCCCAAGTTTCCTTGGCAATATCCAACAGCCCTCTTGGGTGTCTCCCATACAGTAACTCAAAGGGGGAGAATCCCGTAGAGGATTGGGGCACCTCCCTAATAGCAAACATCAGATAAGGAAGTAGACAGTCCCAATCCTTTCCATCTCTATCCACCACTTTCTTCAACATTTGTTTTAGGGTTTTGTTGAACCTTTCAACCAGCCCATCGGTTTGGGGGTGATACACAGATGTACGTAATTGCGTCACTTTGAACAATTTACACAGCTCCTTCATAACCCGGGACATAAAGGGTGTACCTTGGTCCGTAAGCAGTTCTTTACAAATACCCACCCGGCTAAACACAAGAGATAGCTCTTTGGCTATGGTTTTGGCCGAGGTATTTCGGAGAGGGATCGCTTCTGGATAACGGGTGGCATAGTCCATTATAACTAATATGTACTGGTGCCCCCTAGCGGACTTGATTATAGGACCTACCAAATCCATGGCGATCCTCTCAAACGGGACCTCAATGATGGGTAGAGGGACCAGCGGGCTACGGAAATGTGGCATCGGGGCCGACCTCTGACACACAGGGCAGGAGGAACAATAATTTTCTATGTCCTTCATCACCCCCGGCCAATAGAATCTCTGTAATACCCTCTCTCGGGTTTTCTCTGTCCCCAGATGACCTCCAAGAATGTGCCCATGGGCCAACTCCAACACCAACTTCCTGTAAGGTTTGGGCACCACAAGCTGCTCAACGGTTTCTTCTGCCCTTTTTGCCACCCGATACAGTAGGTCCTTCTCTACGCTGAAGTATGGGTAAGTGCAGGTATTATCTGGGTTCACTAACTCGCCATCTATTTTCACTACGTTTTCCCGTGCCTTTATCAGGGCGGGGTCTTTCAACTGTTCTGTGGCAAAGTTTTCCCTGTGAACCTCAAGATCAGAAAACTCCACAGACGGTAGGTTTTCGTCTGAGGAGGTGGGCTCCTCTCCAGTTTCTTGAGTCTCCCCTGCCAATACTGATAAGGGAAATTCCGGAGAGTCCTCACCACTCTCAGGGGAGTTCTGGCTATCACATTCCTGGTACATAGGGGCACCAGTGGGGGGCTCAGGATCATCCCACAGTTCCCAGAACTTCGGAAAATCCCTTCCCACAATGGCGTCATGCGGTAACTGAGATACTAAGCCCACTGGATGAGAGAGGGTACCTTTGGGGGTCTCGAAACACACTGTAGTCACTGGATACTCTCGGGTGTCCCCATGCACACAAATAACAGCTACCTTGCTATTCCCAGAGACCTCTGTTTTAACTAACTCAGCCTTTATCAGGGTCACAAGGCTACCTGAATCCAGCAATACCACAACATTTCTACCATTAACACACATTTTGCATAAATGTTTCTCAGTTCCTCGAATGGCAGTGCATGCGACTGTCGCACACAGCGACTGACGTCTGCCCGTCAGAAAGTCACACTGCATGGGTTCCTCCACAACCGGGCAATTGGCTGCAATATGTCCCGCTTGCCGGCAGCGGTAGCAAACGATCCTTCTTGCGGCCTCTTGAGCCGCTGATTTCCCAGGCTGTTCTCGCCAAACTTGGGGTAGAGCTCCCACCCTCTCACTCTCTCCACCCTCACCCCTTGGAATCCTCTTATCCGCCCCTGGGGATGGTCTGGTCTTAGGGTGGAAAGTCCGAGTGTCTCTGGAAGAGGCCGTCAGGTTCTCTGTAGCCAAGTATTTCTCCACACGATCCACAAGACCATCGGCCGTCTCTGGGTCTCCGTGGCTTACCCACTTTTGGATGGCAGTAGGAAGAGCTCTCAAAAACCGATCCATTACAACACGTTCCACAATCTTTGGTGCGGACAAAGTCTCTGGCTGTAGCCACTTTCTGCTCAGGTGAATGAGATCATACATTTGAGACCTGGGGGGTTTTCCAAGCTGGAAAGTCCAGTTATGCACACGCTGAGCCCGGACAGCCTGGGTGACACCCAGCCTTGCCAATATTTCAGCTTTTAGCATCACATAGTCTTTTGCTTGGTTAGGCTCTAGGTCATAGTAAGCTTTCTGCGATTCACCAGTTAACAGAGGAGCCACCAGTCCAGCCCACTGCTCCTCAGGCCACTTTTCTCTTTCAGCGGTCCTTTCAAATGTGGTCAAAAATACCTCTGGATCATCCTCTCCAGTCATTTTTGTCAATAAACGACTCACCCCAAAGGACGCGGTATTAGTGGGACGGCTTTCCTCACTGGTCTGCGGACGTTGCTGCATTGCTGCTTCCATCTGTTGTTGTAGTCTCTGCTCTTGCTTCTGCAACAGGTCTATGAAGCGGGCCTCAGATTGCTGCTGGGCTTGTTGCTGAGCCTCCAGACTCTGTTGCAAAGTTGCGTTTGTCTGCTGCTGGGCTGCAAGGCTCTGTTGATGAGCTTGCTGCTGGGCTGCGAAGTTCTGTTGTTGAGCTGCAAGGCTCTTTTGCAAACCTGCATTTGTCTGCTGTTGATTGGCATTTGCTAGAGCCAGCTGCTTCAGTATCTCCTCCATGCTGGCTTAAAAAAAAACTGCCACTGGTTCTCCACCAACTGTGGGGGGGTTAGCTCGGCAGCGGGTGTGTGTGGCCCCCGAGATGGGCTCCCCACACAAAAACAGGCCCAGCAAACGGAGGTTGTGGTTTTCAAAATCAAAAAGGTGCGGTTTATTTTCTATTTACAGTGACAAAACACAGCAAAGCAAAAGAAACATAAACAAAATAAATCCTGGTCAACTTGACCTCTGACTAAACATACAGGTTTCCTAACTAACAACTGGGATCAGCCTAGTGCTGTCCTAGTCCCTAAGTCCCTGGTTTTAAATGTCCAAGCAAATAGCCACACAGGCTTTGTCTCACCGCACAGGGGTTCACTCTCCCTAGACAGTCCACACAGGTCTGGTTCCAGGCATGAGCTAACATCTAATGAAGCTGGGAGTTCTTATAGAGGCCTAAATGAGCTGACAAGCTTCAGCTGGTCTCATCAACTCCCTGTCTGCACGACGCCCCACACTCTCCCTAGAGGTATGAGTCATCCATGAGCCCACTAGACTCAGCTGGGCTTATACAACTCTCCACCTAGTTGTATAAGTCGGCGTAAAGCCTGAATCTGGGCGAAATATATCTACCCCCCTGGATGCAACCAGGTGACTTTACCTTCCTGCTGTCACAATATATATATATATATATATATATATATATATATATATATATATATATATTATATATATATATATATATATATATATATATATATTTATATATATATATATTTATATATATATATATATATATACCGTGTTTCCCCAAAAAAAGCCCTAACCAAGAATAAGACCTAGTGTGATTTTTGGGGAGGGCTGCAATATAAACCCTACCCTGAAAATAAGCCCTAGTCTTTTTAAAAATATGTAATCCGATTTGAAAAAAGATTATATAATGTCCCCTTTTGTAACTTTATTGTCGAAAACACTTATTTACAGCTGGGCGCTCACATGACCTGCCAGAGATCCTCTCCTCTTCTTCCTGCTGAGGATATCTTAGCCTTTCACTCAGCAGTGCTAGGAGTGAGAAAGAATAACTCTGGCGGGTCACGTGAGCGCCCAGCAGCGATGTAAATAAGGTATTTTCAACAATAAAGTTATAAAAGGAGACACACTGGACATATAATCTTTTTACAAAACTGATTACATATCTTTACAATGACTTTAAAACTATGGTTTATTTTGAAAAAAAAAATGTCATAATGATGACTTTTGAGCTGGCGGGGAGAGGGGGGAGAAGACAGGAGACACAGAAACTTTTTAAAAACATGTTATTGTTTTATTTCAGGTTTTTTAGAACATAGTGAGGGGTAAATGACATGTGTTTTTTGTAGTCAAAATTAATATAAAACGTGGTCTTATTTTCGGGGAGCCACGGTATGTGTATGTATATGTGTATATATATATATATATATATATACATATATATATATATACTGTATATCTTATTTCAAAAAAACATAGAAAATAAAACTTACTCATGCAGCAAGGGGCGCACAACAGTGCTACCTTGGGTGTGTGCTTCAAACATTAGAGTATATAAATATGGAAGAAGCCTGTATCTGATATTCAGGACATTTCTGGAAAGGGTTTTAAAGTTGTCATCAAAACTAACAGGATCTTGCCTCTAAAAAAAATAGAGAATAAATAAATTCATAAATACATTTTAAATATTACAAATCATGTATAATAATAATAATAATAATAATAATAATAATAAATAGAAGAAATAATACATTTCAAAAAACATTACACTCCCAGTTTATGTCACTGATTACAATTCTAGTAATAATTTTGCAAGGCTACAAAGGTGACTTGGGATAAACCATATTTAGGTAATGTGTCATTATGAGATAATGCAGTTTGGATGAAAGTAGAATGAATTCAGCAGAAGCGCTATTAAAATAGAAGTGTCAATGTACCATTAGAGAAGGCCACTTGACCATTGTGCAAATCTTTGTGAAATAATTCACTGACAGGTTGTATATACAGTATGTTGAAAAGTTTTTACTACATGGTCCAGCTACTTTTTTACATTTTACATTTAGGAAAAAACGATTCAGTCTAATGAAGTGCAAGAGGACATGAGGCCACACAATGAGACTGGAGGAGAAGTGGTTTAACTTTAAGCTGTGTAGGGCGTTTTTCACTGTCAGGGCGATACAGATGTGGAACGCTCTTCCACAATTGGTAGTGTCAGTGGGGAGTATTGATATTTTTAAAAGACTCCTGGATGTGCATCTTAGTGAACACAACATACAGGGATATGGGAAATTATTATCAACACTGACACACGTACACCTGAACAGGCTAGACTATTCTCTTTATTCAACCTTACCTAGTATGTAACTATGTATTTAAGGAAATAACCTGTATTCTCTAAAAAAAAATATAGTACACCCCTCACATTTTTGTAAGTATATTATTATATCTTTTCATGTGACAACACTGAAGAAGTTACACTTTGCTACAATGTAAAGTAGTGAGTGTACAGCTTGTATGACAGTGTAAATTTCCCTCAAAATAACTCAACACACAGCCATTAATGTCTAAACCGCTGGCAACAAAAGTGAGTACACCCCTAAGTGAAAATGTCCAAATTGGGCCCAAGGTGTCAATATTTTGTGTGGCCTCCATTATTTTCCAGCACCACCTTTACCCTCTTGAGCATAGAGTTCACCAGAGCTTTACAGGTTGCCACTGGAGTCCTCTTCCACTCTTCCATGATGACATCATGGAGCTGGTGGATGTTAGAGACCTTGCGCTCCTCCGCCTTCCGTTTGAGGATGCCCCACAGATGCTCAATAGGGTTTAGGTCTGGAGACATGCTTGGCCAGTCCATCACCTTTACCCTCAGCTTCTTTAGCAAGGCAGTGGTCATCTTGGAGGTGTGTTTGGGGTCGTAAAATGTTGCAATACTGCCCTGCCGCCCAGTCTCCGAAGGGAGGGATCATGCTCTGCTTCAGTATGTCACAGTACATGTTGGCATTCATGGTTCCCTCAATGAACTGTAGCTTCCCAGTGCTGGCAGCACTCATGCAGCCCCAGACCATGACACTCCCACCACCATGCTTGACTGTAGGCCAGACACACTTGTCTTTGTACTCATCACCTGGTTGTCGCCACACACGCTTGACACCATCTGAACCAAATACATTTATCTTGGTCTCATCAGACCACAGGACATGGTTCCAGTAATCCATGTCCTTAGTCTGATTGTCTTCAGCAAATTGTTTGCAGGCTTTCTTCTGCAACATCTTTAGAAGTGGCTTCCTTCTGGGATGACAGGCATGCAGACCAATTTGATGCAGTGTGTGGCGTATGGTATGAGCACTGACAGGCTGACCCCCCACCCCTCCAACCTCTGCAGCAATACTGGCAGCACTCATACGTCTATTTCCCAAAGACAACCTCTGGATATGACGCCGAGCATGTGCACTCACCTTCTTTGGTTGGCCATGGCTTTGAGTGGAACCTGTTCTGTTAAACCGCTATATGGTCTTGGCAATCTCCTTATAGCTTAGGCCATCTTTATGTAGAGCAAGAATTATTATTTTTCTCAGATCATCATGGAGTTGTTTGTCATCAGGTGCCATGTTAAACTTCCAGTGACCAGTATGAGAGAGTGAGAGCGATAACACCAAATTTAACACACCTGCTCCCCATTCACACATGAGACCTTGTAACACTAATGAGTCACATGACACCAGGGAGGGAAAATGGCTAATTGGGCCCAATTCAGACATTTTCCCTTAGGGGTGTACTCACTTTTTGTAGCCAGTGGTTTAGACATTAATGGCTGTGTGTTGAATTATTTTGAGGGGACAGCAAATTTATACCGTTATACAAGCTGTACACTCACTACTTTACATTGTAGCAAAGAGTAATTTCTTCAGTGTTGTCACATGAAAAGTTATAATAAAATATTTACAAAAATGTGAGGGATGTACTCACTTTTGTGAGATAATGTGTGTATGTGTGTATATATATATATATATATATATATATATATATATATATATATATATATACACACAGTTCCAAGGGTAGCCACAGCACTCTATACTTGAAATAAATGCCCAGGTGCTTCTTTAACTGCTTCCTGACCGCCTCCTGTATATATACGGCGGCAGAATGGCTCTGCTGCGCGAATCGCCATATATATAGCGGCCACTTAAAGAGCCATAGCAGGCAGGCGCCCGCCGCATGGCGAGGGACATGATGCGCGTGGCCAGCGATTGCGGGTACGAGAGCAGGAACGGGACACAAATCCCTGTCCTGTCAGGAGAGGAGAAACAGATTGTGTGTTCCTAGTATATAGGAACAAGGATTTGTCTTCTCTACCATTCAATACAATCCCCTCACAGTTAGAACACATCTAGGGAGCACACACTTAGACCCTTGGTCCCCCCCTAGTGTTAACCCATTCCCTGCCACCAACATTTATACAGTAATCAGTGGCTATTTTTAGCTCTGATCGCTGTCTAAATGTCAATGGTCCAAACAAGTGTCAAAAGTGTCCAATTTGATAAAAATCGCTGATCACCGCCAAAAAAAAAAAAATGCCTAAAATCTATCCACTATTTTGTAGACACTATAACTTTTGCGCAAACCACTCAATTTACGCTTATTGCATTTTTTTTTACCAAAAATATGTAGAAGAATACATATTGATCTAAACTGAGGAAAAAAACGTAAAAAAAATAAAAAAATTGGGATAATTATTATAGCAAAAAGTAAAAAATATTGTTTTTTTTTTAAATTGTTGTTCTACTTTTGTTTATGGCACAACAAATTAAAACTGCAAAGGTAATCAAATACCGCCAAAAGAAAGCTCTATTTGTGGGAAAAAAAGGACGTAAATTTTGTTTGGGTACAGCATCGCACGACGGCGCAATTGTCAGTTAAAGCGACGCAGTGCCGTATCGCAAAAAATGGCCTGGTCAGGAAGGGGGGAAATTCTTCCGGGGGTGAAGTGGTTAAAACTGTCCACACCACACATTCAGATGTTTTTTACTGCTAATATGGCCACCTGGGGGCATTCTGTACCCTGCCTACATGCAAAACACTCTAAGGAGTCTCATTTGTAAGTATGCAGAGATAGTTTCTATTTCCACACCTAAATGAATGCAGACACTGCTCTTTTTCAATGCTAATACTGCTCAGGTGGGGATGTCCAAGGCATGCCCATCCACTAGGCAGTCCGTTGGTATGTCAGCATAGAAAAGCCTACAATTATAATTTCAGAACAGTGAAAATGATGTGTCTGCAAAAATGTTTGCTAAAAACCTTGCAATGTAAATAAATCAGCTGAAGTGGATTGCTTTTTCTGAACAAAGGCAAAAATTTATTGTAAGAAAGGTTAATGAAGATTTTAAAATATAGGTCTAAAAGTATAAATTGGAATACCAGATTACACATGGTTAAACAAATCATATACATATTCAGTTTTATGTTACCAATTTTAAAATAAGTAATAATTACTCACAATGTAATCTTTCCCATTATGATTTCTAGAATATGGGTAGAATGCACCCAGCTCCATCCAGCGAGCACACAGTTCATATGTCGTGTCTCCAAAGAAGCCACAAATATCTGCACCAGTCTACAAAAATAAATACATACATATACATCAGTTGGTAGTATTTTCAAGAGATCATTATTTATAACTTCAAATAAAAAAAAATGTTCTTACATAAGATATTCCAAAAAGACTGAACTCCATCATGCCTGCAAAAAAGAGGATTATTTGTATAACATACTGAATAATAAAGGTATATCTTTTTCATAAAAAATATAAGAATATATGCCATGCCTAGCTTGCTAAACAAACATTTGCCAAGTTTTTTTTTTCTTTTAGAAAATATTGTTTTGTTCTTTTCCCATTCTGTTTTGTATATCAATACTGCTTATCCCCTCTCAACACTTTCAGGTACTTCTTCTCTACATGCATTCCAATGTCAGCTGCACATCTTTGCTGTGGACTGGCTTCCCTATCTGACAACGGTGGACTGTGCCTCAGCAATGTGCATCATGTGGTTGCTTGAAGCCCCACCAGGGAGGCATGTGCCAGGGTTACAATGCAGAAGAATTAGAACACAGTTGCCACCCTAAAACAGGTGTCTGAATGAGAACCTTCATGGTAGGATCACCAGCAACTATTTTAATGAGATTTAAAGACTAAGTTCACCTTTTACTAAAAAACAATAAATGCAATTTTTTTTTTTGCAGGTTAAAAAAGCAGCAGATCATGGGGGAAATTTCAGGCTTCTGCACACCCTCCCCCTGTACGGGCTGTCAGCTTGCAAACTGGAGTGAGTGTGAATGGACTACGAGTGCACTGATCAGTAAGCCTCTTGGCCTATTCAAGCTACAAGTCCATCTCCCGTGGTGGCAGACAGGACTTGTAGTTTGCTCATTGACAGATTCTTGTGAATCAATGACACGACTGCAGAGCCCCACACAGCCGGGCAGTTTTAAAAATGTGACAGCAGGTGTTGGGGGAGATTCCCCAGTCTGCTGTCACAGGGAAGGGGAGATTGGCGGTGCAGGGGGGTTGGTCTGGAGCATGTTACACGTTAGACCCTAAATATGGGTGGAAGGTGTAACATTCTTCGGAAGATGAATTTATACTTTAAAAGTATTGAAAATTACTTTTGAAATTGTATTTTAAAATTTTAAAGCTTTTGTGGGATTTTATTGAATTTTAAATGTGACTGAATTTTATTACATAATTATAGGTAACATTTTGTTGTCTTTGCCTTACCAACTACAGACAAGATTTCGGTAGTAATAAACTAAATTGCATGTGCAAAATCATCTATATCATTTTTATTTGATTATTTTCCCTTGCAGCCATTACCAGTAAAGGATCGAGGATTTTACATAAATTTTACATTCTGATGGCTTACCAATGATAGATTTATCTATCTGATTCCAGGCAGCAGTATTATCTCCGAGCCAGTGTCCTATCCATTGCCCAACTGTCGGGAAGGTGGAGCGGCTAACAACAATTGCTCTTTTTCCTGTTAAATTGCGCATAATCCTATTTTTACAGAATGTGACACAAATTAGCAGAGATATAAAGCCAATAATCATTAACAAATGAATAATGATTTTCAGCTGGCACTTTTTATTAATATGCCTTAAATAAATTTGCAGTTTACTCATTTGCACCCACTACTTTGGAGGTATATGTAGCAATGCTGTATTCAATATGAGTATAACATTTTGAGATAATATTTGGTTTCCTCAATAGAAAAATGCCAGTACACAGTCAGAGTTTTGTTTCAGGTCCATGAATCTTAGATTTGCATTTTCATTTATTAAATTGTGCTTGATGAAAATGAACATTTTATGCACTAAACTTTATTTTTCAAATGTTTATTTATGAGTTCCACCAATGCAAACAAACCAGACAGTAGCACAGTATAGAAACAGGTTCAGCAGTTGCTATTGTAAATGGTATGGAAAAATCATAGATATATGCATCAATTTACAAAGCAGTTCACTTGAACTTGTTTATAATATAAATCACTACCTACTGTAGATCTTTTTGTAATCTGTGACTACATACTGACTGAATATTGACATATACATGTGAAATTTATTGTATTGTGGAAAAAATATTTTCTTTTTTTAGAAACAATAAGTGATTAGGAGAATATTCTAGTAATGAGAAATGATTACCTACCGTATATACTTGAGTATAAGCCGAGTTTTTCAGCACATTTTTTTGTGCTGAAAATGCCCCCCTCGGCTTATATTCGAGTCACCTTTTTTCGCCTGATCTCGCGGATTTTGGGGACCCAGTACCGGTCGGCCGTAGGTCCCCTGGACCCCAAACTTGGCACACAGGTAGCTCCATTTCTCCTCTATAAGTGTGCAAAGTTTTTTCTGGGGGACCTACGGCCGGGGAGCACCGATTTTTCAAAGCCAGGCACCCCTTCCATAGACTCCCATGTTAAATGTCAGTCTAGTCATGGACACAGTGAGGCATGGGCACAGTGAGCCATGGACACAGTGAGGCATGGGCACAGTGAGGCATGCACATGGACACAGTGAGGCAAAGTGAGGCACAGTGAGGCATGCAGATGGACACCCTAGGGCTAGGCTTATACTCGAGTCAATACGTTTTCCCAGTTTTTTGTGGTAAAATGAGGTGCCTCGGCTTATATTCGGGTCGGCTTATACTCGCATATATATGGTATCTAGTCTAGTATAAAAAAGAAACAAAAAAAATCCTGTCTAGCTTTTAAAAACTAGAAGGAAAAAAAATCCCTATTAAAATGATATTTGGCATAATGAGTTTTAAATTAATTGTTTTTCAAAAGATCACTTCTCCTTAACTTTTGGTTACTGCATTTAGTATTCCATTTTGAAACTTGAATTTGCATGAATGCTGCATAGTTTAGTTATCTATTCAGTTACTGAAATTTTGTATCAATTCCAGCATATAAGTAAACCAAACCATACCCTTCAAATCTGTTCGAGCTTCCACCAATTTTTTAATAGATTACCTTAGTTGCACCAAAAACTGACTAAAGATCAATGTTAAAATTACTAAACGCACTTTTTTTATTAATAGAAAGCAGCTCAATATTCATCTATGGGTGAAATAATGAGGCTGGTTATTGCACTCTCACCATTTCTAAATCTTGGCTGATAATGGAACATTGGTTCTGTGCCAGATATAACCTTCTTTCAATGAAGAAAGGGAAGTGACCTTCATATTTTCTTTTATTACAGTTATATTTAAATTAGCAAAGATTTTCAGGTCATGGATACCCATAAAATGCTCCTTTTTTGTAGCTCTTGTTCATTGGAGTGAAAATTAAACATCCCTAATGTACAGTCATTAAATCTTATATTAACTGCCAAAATACTAATTTTAGAAATGAAAATTAGCAGCGACTCAAATTTTCTATGGAAATAAAGGCTTATGAATAATTGAAAGAATCAAAGTACAATAAATGCATACAGTATGTGCATAGAGCAATTTAAAGGTAGTTTGTGTATTTATTTTGCAGTCCAAAATTTATTGTGCCCAGTAAAAAAGAAACTGAATGAACCAAATGACTCAGTTGGTAGAAATTAAGTTATATTATTAATGTTTCTAATTATCACACTACCTGAGGCAGAATGTTTTAGTGATTGATTGTTTTGATTACTTGAAGTAATCAGAAGGTAATCAGGAGGTAGTTTTACCAGGAGAACACTCTAAGAGCACCAATATTTGAACATAAGTTTGGATTATATAATGTGATGAGATATGATGGTCGAACATTTTGTCATAATAAAATTTACTTGTAGCCTGCTAGGTTTTATTATTTCCTGATTAGAATGATTAAACATAGCTGAAATCGAATTAAGGCTTTTTTAAGCAATCAGGAAGGTGAATTTATTCTGGAAAAGATAATGGGAATTTTGGATTTGTTATGTAAACAGATATCAGATACAAGTCAAAAAGCTCTAAAATCGTTTCATTAGGCATCAGAAAACTCCACTAAGACCCACAGATGTCAGATGCTTATTATTATTATATTATTATACAGGATTTATATAGCATCAACAGTGGGGATGGGCCGAACACCCCCCTGTTCAGTTTGCAGCAGAATTCTGGAACAGGGGAAATGTTCTAACCTGAATGGGTCTATGGGAGCCAAACAGGAAAAATTTAAAGTGCACATTTTGAAGGTTTATGTGCAAGTAATTGGGTATAAAAGGCGGATTGGGGTCTGGGTACTGCCCTGGGGAACATGTATCAATATTTTTTGGGGGGATTTTAAGGGGAACCCCATGCCAAAATGTAAAAAAAACATTTATGTGGGGTCCCCCCAAAATCCATACCAGGCCCCTATCCAAGCATTCAACCTGGCAGGTCAGGAAAGGGGAGGGGATGAGCGAGCACCTCCCTCCCTCCTGAACCATACCAGGCCACATGCCCTCAACATGGGGGGGGGGTGTTTTGGGGCAGGGGGGCTCATGTTGATGGGGACAAGGGCCTCTTTCTGACAACCCTGGGCTGTGGTTGTCGGGATCGGCAGGAGGGGGGCTTTTATCGGAATCTGGAAGCCCCCCTTAACAAGGGGGCCCCCAAATCCTGCCCACCCCGTATGTGAATGGGTACATCATACCCCTACCCATTTACCAAAGAAGTGTCAAAAAGTAATAACCACAAGAAACATTATCCAGAAAAAAAAAACAGTGGTGATTAAATACCACCAAAATAAAGTTCTATTTGTGTGAACAAAACAATAAATATTTTGTTTAGGTACAGTGTTGCATGACCGCACAATTGTCATTCAAATTGCAACAGTGCTGAAAGCTAAAAATTGGCCTGGGTAGGAAGAGGGTAAAAGTGGCAAGTATTGAAGTGGTTAAAGTGGTAATAAAACCAAAAATGTATTATATTGAAGATTACCAATCATTAGATGTGGAGGCTGCTTCAGTTTTATTCTCTATGTTTTTTTCCCTCTGTTTACATGGTGATTCTGCCAGTAACACACCTCCTGTATTAGTGAGACACAACTTTGGATGAATGAGCACAGGAGGCACAGCAGAGAGCAGCACTGCCAGTCTGGGGGGGGGGGTAGTGTTAAATGTATTAGCATGAGTTACATGAATACAAAATAATCACCCTGCCAATGTTAAGGAGTGTGTCTCATCCATGTAAACTGATACATTCTGCTCGAGAGCTTTTGCTTTTGAAAAACAACAGACTTGCTGGCTGGATCACCAGAAGAACATAGAAGAGAGAAAGACTAAAAAAGAAAACAAATACAGCCATCACATCTAAGATATGGTAAGCTGCAATACAATAAGTTCCTGATATTGGGTTTATTACCACTTTAAATATACTAACCTCTTAAAGTGGAACAACACTGAAGAGTCACAGAAAGAATTAAAGGCATTTGATGAGCCTAATCTAGAGAGAGACAGTTTAGAATCACACAACTTAATGAATCTAAATGTCACTGTTCTGCATCTACATGTTACTCGTACAGATCTACCAAGTCTTTACAATCAAGACCTTCCACTCTCAGTCAACAACTTATTAAAGTCCATGCCGATGCTGAAGCTTCTAAAATTAAGGCAATCTTTGCCTGAAAGAGAGATGGAAGGCTAAAGGTTTTGAAGACATGTGTCTTCTCATCTCTCAGTACTCCAGGCTCTTGCACCACAGCAAAAGACAAATCAATTACCTTCTACTAAGCATACTGCTCCACAGCTACAACCCAACATGGCAATCAACTCTAAGTCAGTGTTAGGTTTGAACGCCTTTGCACCATCATTCCTCTCAAAGTCACTCAGTCCAAGTACACCAGCCAATGTAACGGACTTTGATCAACATGCAGCTGTGCATTCAAAGTCTAAATACACAGACATGTCACAGTTTTTTAAATACATCCTTCACAAAGAACTCACTAAGAAAGGTCCCACTATGATTGAGGACAAACCAGAAAACCAGAGGTCAGTAATCCACCTTCAAACTACAATCAGTGAACTAGATGTAACAACTACAGAAGACCTTTATCTACCTGAGTCAGGTAGCTGAGTCCTTAATCTGCTGAACATATCAAAAGACTCAAAGATGTTTACAGTACATTGGCAACGCTGCCGTAGGTGCTTGGGACAGACATGAGTGTATATTTGGCAGCCCAGAAGCTATTGAGGATGCTCTGCCTGCAAACCTTCCTAAAAATATTTGGCAGGGACATTCTCTTGTACATTTTCAACTTAAGGTACACATAAGAAAAACATTTTTCCTTTCCTCTCATTCCTACTTTGGTGAGTTCATTAGGGGAATTGCAGATACTAAGAATGATCCATGTTTCTCCTTAGGGGAGTCCAACCCTCTTGGTCCTCCTTCCCTAAGGCCTCCAAGCCCACACATTCCACATAGAGACCAGAAAGATCCACTGTCTGTGTGTCTGTGGAAAGGACTGATATTCTACCGGAACCTAGTGCAGTCTCTGAAAAGGCTCATCAGAATAAGAAAAGCAACAACCCAAAATGCCAATGCCCCATACATAACAAACCACACCCGCTTAGTAGGTGTATTAGCTTTAGAAAGAAACCCTTGCAAGTACACAAAAAGCTTTTAAAGAAACGTAGGGTTTGCTTCAAATACTGTGCTTACACAGAACACCATGCTAAAGACTTTAAGGCTACTACTAAGTGCATAGAAATTGACAGTGATGATCACATTCAAGTGTTTCATCCACTTCAAGACAGTCCCAACCTGACCATAGGTAACCTTTGTGAGACAAAGCATGACAGGGAAAGCACACACCAAACAGTGTTTCATACTTCAGATTTCTCTACATGTACAGATGTCTGTGGAGAAGGACAAATCTTGTGCCAAAATATGCTTACTTTGTGTATACTCCAAGGGTTAATCTGAAAAACCTTTAGGACTGTATCCTGTTCTAGATGATCAGAGTAACAGGTCTCTTGCAAGATCAAAGATTTTTGGACCTGTTAAACATAACAGAGGATGCCTTACCATACATCCTGTTTACCTGTGATGGCATCACAGGTAGGAGAGCCACTGGTCTTGTAGTTGCTTCTCTGAATGGTAGAGTAGAAATACCACTGCTGACTCTCTTCGAGTTTTCAACCAACTGAGAAGAATTCCCCAGTTCGGCTGCTTCTTCTCACCTCTCTTGATTGAGGGGCATAGCTGACCACATACAAGCTCTTGAAGGAAATGCTGATATCCTTCTTCTCCGCAGAGACATCCCAAGGGTACACAAGGCTCACCAACAAATCAACAAACTACCTGACGCACCAGATGCCCAATGCTGGGACCTAAGTGAAGTCTTTATAGACATCTGTCTGGGTAATGTCAGGAGGTATTCCTCATTTTTTTCTTTCAAGACACATACTTTGCCTAATGGTTGCATTACCTATTTTGAACAGTGCCCAGATCACTACTATGTCAAGGAAAGACTTTGCAGTAAAGGCATACAACAGTTGTTCACACAAGGCATCAACAAGGCCCTTTATTTCTGGGATGATAATGTCTGCACCACAGTGTTTGATGTAATACCTAAAGATAATGAGCTGGCAACCACCATGGAAGACAAAGAGTTCCTAAACACTATAAGTACGGAGTTCTGTCAAGCCACTTTCAACAGCTGGGTGAAACCACTACCATTTTGTGCCCAAGAAAGAAATGACCAAATAATGTTCAACAAAACATGATTTAGTTGTTTACAACACACCCTGAACAGAAAAACCAAGAGGAAAAAAACACTTTGTTGACTGTATGCAGAAGGTGTTGGCAAGAAGTAATGCTGAGCCTGCACCATCTTTCAAGGAAGGGGAGGAATGTTGGTACCTCTCATGCTTTTGTGTGTACCATCTTCACAAGCCAAATGAGATCAGATTGGTCTTTGACTCAAGTGCTTGACCTGAAGGAGTTTCTCTCGGTGATGTCATTCTCACTGGGCCTAATCTGAACAACTACCCTTACAGGAGTTTTTCTCCACTTCAGACAAGAACCAGTTGCTTTTATGACTGCTATTCAACAAATGTTCCACTATTTCATTGTTCAAGAAGACAACATAACTTATTCTTCAGGTTCTGATGGTATTGCAATAATGATGTAAAAAATGAAGGTATAGACTTCCAAATGAACATACATAGTTTTGGTAACAGCCCTTATCCTGCTATACCAACTTATGGGCTGAGAAGAACAGCTCAAGAAAGTAAAAATAATTCTGATGCATGTGAATTTGTGTAACAGATAATGGGCTAAAATCTCTGCCTACAGAAGAAGAAACAATTGATTTTCTCAAGAGAACTCAGGATTAGGGATGAGCTTGGTGTTCGAGTCGAACATACGTTCGACTCGAACATCGGCTGTTCGATCATTCGCCGAAGATCGAACGTTTTGGGCCGTTCGCGCCAAATTCAAGTGACGCGAACGGCCCACAATACACTGCGCCATCGCAGTGCAATCCCAGCGCTGTGATTGGCCAAGCATGCACTGTGACCCCGCATGCTTGGCCAATCACAGCGCCGGCAGCGAGGAGAGCCATAATTGGCCACAGGCAGGATGCCTGTGGCCAATTATAGCTCAGGGGGGTTTAGTACACGCCCCACACTATAAAAGGCCACCAGCGCGGTGGCCTTGTGTAGTGTGTTCCGGTTCAGGGAGAGAGAAGGATAGGCAGGGACAGTGTTAGTGATATTTGTTCATTTACCTTGTGTGTAGGGAGAGAGAAGGATAGGCAGGGACAGTGTCAGTGATATTCTGCTAAACCTTGTGTGCAGGGAGAGAGAAGGATAGGCAGGGACAGTGTCAGTGATATTCTGCTAAACCTTGTGTGCAGGGAGAGAGAAGGATAGGCAGGGGACAGTGTCAGTGATATTTTTGCTAAGCCTCCTGCACAGTATACACCTGAAGCTAGCCCTTATTGCTGTGTTTTCCTGTTGTGTAACACAGGCAGGCATCTGCAGCACTTAAAGCAGGCGTAGTGTGATTCCTGCAAAAGATACAGCTGAAGCTAGCCCTTATTGCTGTGTTTTCCTGTTGTGTAACACAGGTAGGCATCTGCAGCACTTAAAGCAGGCGTAGTGTAATTCCTGAAAAATATACACCTGAAGCTAGGCCTTATTGCTGTGTTTTCCTGTTGTGCAACACAGGCAGGCATCTGCAGCACTTAAAGCAGGCGTAGTGTGATTCCTGAAAAATATACACCTGAAGCTAGCCCTTATTGCTGTGTTTTCCTGTTGTGTAACACAGGCAGGCATCTGCAGCACTTAAAGCAGGCGTAGTGTGATTCCTGCAAAATATACACCTGAAGCTAGCCCTTATTGCTTTGTTTTCCTGTTGTGTAACACAGGCAGGCATCTGCAGCACTTAAAGCAGGCGTAGTGTGATTCTTGAAAAAAATATACACCTGAAGCTAGGCCTTATTGCTGTGTTTTCCTGTTGTGTAACACAGGCAGGCATCTGCAACACTTTAAGCAAGCGTAGTGTGATTCCTGAAAAATATACACCTGAAGCTAGCCCTTATTGCTGTGTTTTCCTGTTATGTAACACAGGCAGGCATCTGCAGCACTTAAAGCAGGCGTAGTGTGATTCCTGAAAAATATACACCTGAAGCTAGCCCTTATTGCTGTGTTTTCCTGTTGTGTAACACAGGCAGGCATCTGCAGCACTTACAGCGGGCGTAGTGTGCCTCCTGCACATTATACACCTGAAGCTACCCCTTATTGCTCGTAGTTTTTTTTTTCTTTTGTGTTACACTAACAGGCATCTGCAGCACTTACAACGGGCGTAGTGTGCTTCTTGTAAAATATACACTAGAAGCTAGGCCTTATTGCTGTGTTTTCCTGTTATGTAACACAGGCAGGCATCTGCAGCACTTAAAGCAGGCGTAGTGTGATTCCTGAAAAATATACACCTGAAGCTAGCCCTTATTGCTGTGTTTTCCTGTTGTGTAACACAGGCAGGCATCTGCAGCACTTACAGCGGGCGTAGTGTGCCTCCTGCACATTATACACCTGAAGCTACCCCTTATTGCTCGTAGTTTTTTTTCTTTTGTGTTACACTAACAGGCATCTGCAGCACTTACAGCGGGCGTAGTGTGCTTCTTGCAAAATATACACCTGAAGCTACCCCTTATTGCTGGTTTTCCCATCTCCCTGCAGGCCTTTAGAATGTCTGGAAGGCAAACAAGAAGAGGCAGACAGTCAGGAGCCAATAAAAGAGGGAAAGCAGGCTCTGTGTCTAGAGACAACAGTGCTGGTCTTGGACGCGGTGCATCGTCATCAGCACGTGGCCATGGGACACGCTTGTCCTTATTTTCGGCAGCTGGACGTGTTGAGCCTTATCATGCCGAAGACTTGGTAGAGTGAATGACCGAGCCCTCCTCATCCTCCTCATCCTCTCTCACCCAGGCTCAGGGTACTGGCAAAGCAGCTGCCAAAGCGTCCTCAATGTCATCATCAGTCACTCCTTCCCTAGACCCACCGTGTCCTCCTGAGGAGTCCCCCGAACTGTTTGATCACAGTGTTGGGTACATGCTCCAGGAGGATGCCCAGCATTTCGAAGGGTCTGAAGATGATACCCAGCTAGAGGAAGGCAGTAGCATGAGAGCAGAGAGAGGGGATGCTCAAGAAGGACACCAATCTGGCAGTCATGTTCCAGCAGCTGCAGCATACTGCCAGATTGGCTCCAGTGATGAGGAGGGAGGGGATGATGAGGTCACTGACTCCACGTGGGTGCCTGATAGGAGAGAGGAGGAGGAGGATGAGGAGGAGGCACATCTCCAACGAGGCAGGATGCCCTCCGGGGGCCAGCGTAAGGGCAGCACACAGACTAAATCACACCGCAGAGCTCCGCCTGTGCAGGGCGCTGCCTCTGCCCGTTATTCCAAAAGTTCTTTGGTGTGGGCCTTTTTTGAGTCGAGTGCATCAGATCGCACCGCTGCTGTTTGCAACATATGTCTCAAGCGTATCTCGCGTGTCCAAAACATTATCCGCTTGGGCACCACATGCTTGACCAGACATATGTTGACCTGCCATGCAGCTCGTTGGCAAGCCTACCTTAAAGACCCACACCAAAGAACAAAGCGGACCTCTCCTTGCTCCACATCAGCTGGGATCTCCAACCCCACTATACCTTCAGTCCTCTCTGAAACCTGCACTGAGAGGAATGAAGGTGTAGAATTAGGTGTGTCACAGCCAAGTACTTGCGGGCACTCTGCTAGCAGTACACCGATGTCCGATTCTAGAAGGCAAATTTCCCTGCCCCAGCTGCTGGACCGTCAAAAGAAGTTCACTCCCAGCCATCCACATGCCCAGCGGTTGAATGCTAGCTTGGCTAAATTGCTAGCACTTCAACTGCTGCCTTTTCAGTTGGTAGACTCGGCTCCCTTCCGTGAGTTTATGCAATGTGCGGTTCCTCAGTGGCAGGTTCCCAAACGTCACTTTTTCTCACGGAAGGCGATTCCGGCTCTCTACCGGCATGTGGAAGGCAATGTCCATGCCTCGCTGGACAGGGCGGTCAGCGGTAAGGTGCATATTACCGCTGACTCATGGTCCAGCAGGCATGGACAGGGACGTTACCTTTCTTTCACGGCCCATTGGGTCACTATTTTGGCAGCTTGGAAGGATGCAGGACAAGGTGCAGTAGTGTTGGAGGTTGTTCCGCCGCCACGCCTCCAAAATGCTACTACTGGTTGTTGTGACACACCTCTCTCCTCCACCCCCTTCTCTTCTTCTTCCTCCATGGCCTCTTCCTGTGCTTTGTCCTCGGAACCAGCGGTGCTCCGTAGGCGTTCAAGGGGCTACGCAAGTACGCAGGCAAAAAGATGCCATGCCGTACTTGCGCTGGTGTGTTTGGGGGACAGGAGCCACACTGGGGCAGAGATTCTGTCAGCTCTGCAGGGGCAGGCCGAGAGGTGGTTGACGCCACGCCAGCTTAAGGCAGGAATGGTGGTTTGCGACAATGGCACCAACCTCCTCTCCGCCCTCCGACAGGGACAACTGACCCATGTGCCCTGTGTGGCTCACGTCCTTAACCTGGTGGTGCAGCGGTTCTTGGGCAGGTACCCGGGCTTACAGGATGTTCTGAGGCAGGCCAGGAAAGTCTGTGTTCATTTCTGCAGATCATATAATGCCAGTGCTCGGCTGGCTGAGCTGCAAAAGGAGTTGAACCTGCCCAAGAACCGCCTTATATGTGACATGCCCACCAGGTGGAACTCAACGTTGGCCATGCTGCAGCGGCTGCACACGCAGCAGAGGGCCATCAATGAGTACCTGTGCGTCTATGGCACCAGGACAGGGTCAGGGGAGCTTGGGTTTTTTTCACTACGCCAGTGGGGCATGATCAGGGATGCATGCACTGTCCTGGCACCATTTGTGGAGGCCACGAGGATGGTGAGCAGTGACAGTGCATGCAACAGTGACACTGTACCTCTTGTCCACCTGTTGGAGCATACGCTGCGTGGAATAATGGACAGGGCACTTGAGGCAGAACAGAGGCAGGAAGAGGAGGACTTCCTTGCCTCTCAAGGCCCCCTTTACTCAGACAGTGTTCCTTCTGTCCCACCCATTACACAGGAAGAGGAAGAGGAGGAGGAGGATTGTGTCAGCATGGAGGTGGAGCCTGGCACTCAGCATCAACAGCAGCAGTCTTTTAGGGATGATTTACAGTCCCAAGAAACACGCGGACTTGTACGTGGCTGGGAGGAGGTGGCTGCGGATCATGTCGTCCTTAGTGACCCAGAGGACTCTGGACCGAATGCCTCAGCTAACCTACGCTGCATGGCCTCCCTGATCCTGCAAAGTCTGCGGAAGGATCCTCGTATTCTTTGGATCAAGGAGAGGGACCATTACTGGCTGGCCACTCTCCTTGATCCACGGTACAAGGCTGAGGTTGCGGACCTTATCTTACCATCGCAGAGGGAGCAGAGGATGAGACAACTCTGGGAGACCTTGCAGAAAGGTCTGTGCAACGCGTTCCCAGAGACTTGGAGGTTACAAACTCCTGGTCCGGGACAACGAGTTGCTGAGGCTTCGGTCAGTCAAAGAAGGAGCGGTGGGGAAGGTGGCCGTCTGACCGATGTGTTCAGACAATTCTTTAGTCCGCAGCGCCAAGGTATGATCGGTTCCAGCAACCATCGCCAGTGTCTGATATACATGGTGCAGGAATACCTAGGGGCAAGGTCAGATTTGGACACCTTTCCCACCGAAAATCCTCTGGCTTACTGGGTCTTGAGGATGGATCACGGGCCAGAGCTTGCACAGTATGCAATTGAGCTACTGGCCTGTCCTGCATCCAGCGTTCTTTCGGAACGCACATTCAGTGCTGCTGGAGGATTTGTCACGGATCACAGGGTGCGCCTGTCCACCGACTCGGTTGATCGACTGACCTTCATAAAGATGAACCAGTCTTGGATCACCACCAGCTACCAAGCACCTGAAGCTGGTATAACAGAATAATTTATTTTCAAATGACACACCCCTTTAAGACTGATGCTGATGCTGAGTGACTGTCCTGTTATGTTGACTGACTATCCTCCTCCTCAATGATCCGATTCATGATGATATCTTGGAAAAACATTTTTGTTTCTGGGTGCCGCCACCAGTGGCTAAGGCCCAATTTTTCAGCCCCTGTTTAACAGGGACATGTAATTACAATGTTTGATGCAATGATTTGCAGCAGGGCTCATTCATGCACTCCAACTAGAGTATCTGTGAGAGGTTGCAGTGTCGTGGCACCAGCATCAGTGCCTAAGGCCCAATTTTTCAGCCCATGTTTAACAGGGGCATGTAATTACAATTTTTGATGCAATGCTTTGCAGCAGGGCTCATTGCTGTGCTCCAAATACAGTCTCTGTGAGGGGTTGCAGTGTTGTGGCACCAGTGGCTAAGGCCCAATTTTTCAGCCCCTGTTCTACAGGGGCATGTAATTACAATTCTTGATATAATAGTTAACAGCAGGGTGTTCCAGCGCCCACCAAGAGTAACTGTGAGTGCTTACAGTTTTGTGCCAACACCAACACCTAAGGGGCCAATTTCTGCAGAGTATATACGGCAGGCCCCTACTTACAAACGACTCCTACTTGCAAACGGAAGGAGACAACAGGAATTGAGAGGAAATCTACCCCTAGGAAGGGAAATTCTCTCCTGTAAGGGTTAATATGGGAAAAAGGTGTCTCCTCTCTACTGATGCTTTATTACCAATCCTTGTTTCAATAAAAAACCCACTTTTCAAAAACAGTTGTCATTGGGACGGAAAGTGAGGTGAAATGTTCTGAACAGGGGCACAGACAGCAAAACAAATGTTACAGGGGTGATAGCCCTTTCCTATGTTTTCCAAAAAGCTTAAAAATTGATTTTTTGGCTGGAGCTACACTTAAACAATGTACGTGTTCAAAATTACAAACAGATTCCACTTAAGAACAAACCTACAGTCTCTGTCTTGTTTGCACCGCCTGTATACTGCTGTTCAGAGTATATAGGGCCTTTTTTAAATTTTGGGTGTGGGGTTCCCCTTAATATCCATACAAGACCCAAAGGGGCTGGTAGTGGGGTGGGGGGTACCCATGACATTTTTCTCAAAGATTTTTCTCCATATTACCAGGACCAGACATGACATTAAAGCCGCAAGCAGTTTTAAATGGCTTTTTTTCCTTTAGAAATGTCATTTTATGCAGGGACAGTTCTAAACACGGGAAACACGTGGCACTCCACAGGCATACTTTAGACACCCCCCCAGGTACGATATTTAAAGGAATATTTGACTTTTTTTTTCACTTTATGCATCATTAAAATGACTGCTGCCGAAAAACGGCCGTTTTTAAAACTTTGTTTTGCATTGATACATGTCCCCTGGGGCAGAACCCGGGTTCCCAAACCCTTTTTAGGACAATAACATGCATATTAGTCGTTATAATTAGCACTTTAGATTTCGAACGTTCGCATCCATTGTATTTAATAGGGTTCTAACATTTGTGCGAACTTTCGGTTCGTTCGCGGGTTCTGGTGCGAACCGAACCCGGGGGTGTTCGGCTCATCCCTACTCAGGATATGCTTGCCAATGCCAACCTTAGGTTTAACAAAACCTATTTTAACAGCGATATATAATGAAGGCCTTTTCTTCTGATGACTATGCCGTTAGTGTAAAGGGATTTGAGCTAGGAACGGATCTTTACCTTATGCAATGTAGTCTTGGATTGCTTTGGGATGTCAAACAAGACACATTTACATTTTAGGTATTAAAGTCGAGTTCCACCCTCTTTTACAACTTAGTTGTATCCTCTCTAGTTCTGTCCCCTTAAGAAGAATTGGCATATTATTATTTTTTTTTAAACTCACAGTTTAATCGAGATCTATGTGTTTTTGCGGCTGCGGCCACGGCCGCAGCAGCCTCCTCTCGTCATCCACTGATCGCTAGGCCTCCTGGGAGATGTTTGTCATCAATCCCAGGAGGCCCTGGGCCGTAGCATTGCGTTATTTCTAAACAGGAAATGATGCGATGCACAGCGATGCCGGTTGCCATTTTAATTGAGGGCAACCAGGGGTGTGTTGCCATTGTCACTCCTCACACTCCACTGACAGTTTCACACACTGAGCGGCTCTGTGCTCAGTGTGTGAAACTGATCTGCAACTGAATGCAGAGAGAGGAGATGTCAGATTCAGCGTGATGTCGGGGGTGGGCGGGGGCGGGACCCAGCCCCAGTCCAGCAGCTATCAAACACCAAACCAGACAAATGGGATGGGATCTGGGCGGGCCGCTACGTGTATGTGGCCCTGACCACTTTCTTAAGCAGCCCAATCATTGGCTGGTGTTGGCTGCATGGCCCCGCCCACCCCAGGTCCCGCCCACCCCGACATAATGCTGACAGCTGGCCTCTGCATTCAGTTATATACAATGAAATTGAAACTGACAAATCAGCTCAGCGTGAAACTGCCAGTGCCGCCTGCCAGTGCCAACCGCCAGTGTCAACCAGTGCCACCTGCCAATGCCAACCAGTGCCAATCACCAGTGTCAACCAGTGCCACCTGCCAATGCCAACCAGAGCCACCTGCCAGTGCCAACCAGTGCCAACCGCCAATGCCAACCGCCTGTGTCAACCAGTGCTAATCAGTGCCACCTGCCAGTGTCAACCAGTGTCAATCAGTACCAGTGCCAACCAGTGCCACCCAGTGCCACCTGCTAGTGCCAACCAGTGCCACCCTGTGCCAATCAGTGACACCTGCCAGTGCCAATCAGTGACATCTGCCAGTGTCACCAGTGATGGGGGCGATGCAATGTGCTTGGGGCGATGTGCTGTGGGCGATGCGATTCGATGCAATGTGCTGGGGCGATGCAATTTGATGAGATGTGCTGGGGGCGATGCGATTCGATGTGCTGGGGGTGATGCAATGTGTTGGGGCGCTGCGATTCAATGCAATGTGCTGAGGTGATGTAATGCGGTGTGCTGTGGGCCATGCAATTCGATGTGCTGGGGGTGATGCGATTCGATGTGCTGGGGGTGATGCAATGTGCTGTGGGTGATGTGATTCGATGTGCTGGGGGTGATGCAATGTGCTGTGGGCCATGCAATTCGATGTGCTGGGGGTGATGCGATTCGATGTGCTGGGGGTGATGCAATGTGCTGTGGGTGATGCGATCCAATGTGCTGGGGGTGATGATATGTGCTGTGGGCCATGCGATTCGATGTGCTGGGGGTGATGCAATTCGATGTGCTGGGGGTGATGCAATGTGCTGTGGGCGATAAGATTCAATGTGCTGGGGGTGATGCAATGTGCTGTGGGCGACAAGATTCGATGTGCTGGGGATGATGCAATGCGATGTGCTGGGGGTGATGCAATGTGCTGTGAGTGATGCGATTCAATGTGCTGGGGGTGATGCAATGTGCTGTGGGCCATGAGATTTAATATGCTGGGGGTGATGCAATGTGCTGTGGGCGATGCGATTCGATGTTCTGGGGGGTGATGCAATGTGCTGTGGGTGATGCGATGTGCTGGGGGTGATGCGATTAGATGTGCTGGGGGTGATGCAATGTGCTGTGGGTGATGCGATTTGATGTGCTGGGGGTGATGCAATGTGCTGTGGGCGATGCGATTCGAAGTGCTGGGGGTGATGCAATGTGCTGTGGGCCATGTGATTCGATGTGCTGGGGGTGATGCAATGTGCTGTGGGCAATGCAATTCAATGTGCTGGGGGTGATGCAATGTGCTGTGGGCCGTGCGATTTAATGTGCTGGGGGTGATGCGATTTGATGTGCTGTGGTGATGCAATGTGCTGTGGTCACTGCGATTCAATGTGCTGGGGGTGATGCAATGTGCTGTGGGCGATACGATTCAATGTGCAGTGGGTGATGCAATGTGCTGTGGGCCATGCAATTCGATGTGCTGGGGGTGATGCAATGTGCTGTGGGTGATGCGATTCGATGTGCTGGGGTGATGCAATGTGCTGTGGGCGATGCGATTCGATGTGCTAGGGGTGATGTGATTCGACGTGATGGGGGTGATGCAATGTGCTGTGGGCAATGCGATTCAATGTGCTGGTGGTGATGCAATGTGCTGTGGGTCATGCGATTCGATGTGCTGGGGATGATGCAATGTGCTGTGGGCAATGTGATTCGATGTGCTGGGGGTGATGCAATGTGCTGTGGGCCATGCGATTCGATGCACTGGGGCGATGAAAACCTACGTTAGACTTACCGGTAACGGTATTTCTACGAACCTTCCAGGACGGCACACCTGAGAGATTATGGCTCCTCCCTACAGGAAACACAATCAATTGACAGCTTGTTATAAGGCCCCACCCTTCCCTTTGATCCCCAGTATGCAATAAAGTAATCCCAAACTGGTTCACAAGGGACATAGCTCCATATAGGTACTTACCACCTAGCGTCTAGCTTATTTTTTCCATCCACATAGGGCGGGAAGTAGCCCTGCCGTCCTGGAAGGTTCGTAGAAATACCGTTACCAGTAAGTCTAATGTAGGTTTTCTCCCATCACCTTCCAGGACAGCACACCTGAGAGGATAATCAAGTAACCACAGGCCTACCTTCAGGGTGGGACCACAGCTTGTAGGACCTTCCGGGCGAAACTTCCACACCATAGTGCTTCAGAAACGTATGATGACTGGACCAGGTGGCCGGGCTGCGGATTTGTTCCCAGGAGGCCCCTGCTTTTTCAGCCCAGGAAGCTGCTAATGATCTGGTTGAATGAGCTCTGAATTTAGCTGGTACTTGCTTCCCAGAACATTCATAAGCTCTAGAGATAGCTTCTCTTATCCATCTGGAAACTGAGGCTTTAGAGGCCTGAAGTCCCTTCCTGGGTCCCGTGTACAAAAATGAGTAGATGATTAGATCTCCTAAAACTTTTTGTTCTCTCTAGATAGGTAAGGAGACACCTTCTTACATCAAGACAATGACATTTATTTTCTTTCTAATTTTTTGGTTTATCACAAAAGGACGGCAATATTATGTCTTGCGTCCTATGAAATAAGGATGACACTTTTAGTAGATACAAGGGATCTGCTCTGAGAGTGACTCTGTCTGGCTGTACCAGTAGGAATGGTTCCTCCATGGACAGTCCCTGCAAATCCCCTACCCTCCTGGCTGTAGTAATAGCTAACAAAAATGCTATTTTTAAAGTTAGAAACTTAAAGGGAACCTCTTCTATAGGTTCAAATGGGTGTTTAGATAACGCCTCTAACACTGTAGTCAAGTCCCAAGGTGGAAAACTACCTTTAAGGACCGGGGAAACTCTTTCCTTTGCTAACAGAAAACGCTTAATGAGGTCCTCTTTTGCTAGTCTTTTCTCAAGATAGACTGAGAGCGCCGCTATTTGAACCCGAAGGGTACTGACTGTTAGGCCTTTGTCTACTCCATCTTGGAGGAACTCCAGGATAATCGGAACAGAAGTGGAGGTCATCTGTCTTTCTTTACCCCAGGAGCAGAAAGTCTTCCAAACTTTTGAGTAAATCTTTTTAGTCACTAGTTTTCTACTCAGAAGGAGGATACTTATTACTGTCTCTGAGCAGCCTTTACGTTTCAGGATCTGGCGCTCACTAACCAGGCCGTAAGCTGGAAAAATTCCAGCTTCGGGTGTAGTACTGGTAGGCTTGTGCAATTTGTTTTGTAACAAATCGAAATTCGTCCGAATTTAGCAACTTTCGGTCTGAGTCAGTGCATCTAGGCCTTCTGATTCCTTCTCTTGGAAAATTGAGAAATATCTCTTTACTTTCCTGTTTTCCCGGTTGGCAAATAGGTCTATTTCCGGATTTCCAAAGCACTGTACCAGGTTTTGAAATACCTTGGGATTTAGTTCCCAATCCCCTTGCCTTATCGTCTGACGGCTGAGGAAGTCTGCCTCGGTATTGCTTATCCCCTTTATGTGGATGGCAGAAATGGAGAGAACCTTTCCCTCTGCCCAATCCAGAATCTCTGTGGATAGTTCCAACAGGGGTCCGGACCTGGTGCCTCCCTGGTGACTCAGGTAGGCTACTACCGTGGCGTTGTTGGAGCTTACTTGAACCTCCTTGCCCATGATGTTTCCCTGAAAGGCTTTTAGGGCTTCCCCTACTGCTTTGAGCTCCCTGTAGTTGGATGACATCCGACTTAGTGAGTTGTTCCATTGCCCCTGGGCTACTTCCTTTCCTAGGTGGGCTCCCCACCCCCAGGAACTGGCATCGGTGGTGACCTTTACCTGATTCCACTGGGCCCAAGGTCTGCCTCCTTTCAGGTTCTTGGGAATTGTCCACCACTCCAGGGAGGACAGGAAGAAGAAATGGAGCATTCTTGAGTGGAGTTGTGCCCAGACTATTGCTGGTATACTTGCCGACATCAGACCAAGGGTTCTTAATACTTCCCTTCTGGAATGCAACGGGGTCTTTATCAGATCCCCTACTGACAAAGTCAGTTTTGTCACTTTGTCTTCTGGTAAGAAGAGCTTCTGCAGCCTAGTGTCCACAATGTAGCCCAGAAAGGTCTTGACCTGTTGTGGTTCGAGGGAGGATTTTTCTGTATTGATTATCCAACCCAGGCTTTCCAGGACTGCATTTGCTTTGTTGGTATCTAACCTGACCTGGGGGGCAGTTTGTCCGGAGATCAGTAGATAGTCCAGGTGAGGTAATAGAGATATACCCTGGAGATGTAGAAAGGCTACTACCTCTGCTAGGATTTTTGTAAAAATCCTTGGACTGGCTGTTAGCCCGAATGGGAGGGTTCCGAATTGCCAGTGAAAAATCTCTCCTTTGACCATTACTGCGAACCTCAAGTATGCCTGATGTTCCACGTGAATTGGCACATGCAGGTAGGCATCCTTGAGGTCCAAGGTCGTCATGAAGGCTTCTTTCATGAGGTTTTTGCGTACCGAGTAGATACTGTTCATAGTAAACTTTTTGTATTCCAGATACCTGTTCAGGTTTCTTAAGTTTACTATTAGCCGGTACTTCCCTGATGGTTTGCGAACAACAAAGACGTGGGAATAGAATCCTTCGTATTGTTGTTCTTTTGGTACTGGTACCACCACCTGCTGTTGTACCAATTCCTGGATACCTTCCAGGAGGGCAGATCTCTTTAGGGCATCCCTGGGGGGATGTGTCAGAGTGATCATAGAGGGGGGGCTATGTCAGGAAATCCAACCGATAACCTTCTTGCAGGATCTGGCAAATGTAGGTGCTGTCCGAAATCTTTTCCCAATGAGGAACAAAATGGGACAGTCGACCCCCCACTCTGATCTTGGCATCACTTAGACTCTTTGGTATCAACTTTGGGGGAGGTAAACAGAAGATTATTCTTTTGCTTTCCCCTGCCAAAACCCCACCGTTTGTTGGGTTCCTTTTTGGTTCTATGCTGTTGTTGCCCCGGGGGGCCTCGAAAAAATCTTTAAAATTTTTATTTTTTGGGTTTTACTGGAAACTTTTTACCCTTTTCGGATGACCTTGACAGCACATCATCTAGGCCCTGTCCAAACAACAGTGAACCTTGAAAGGGAAGGCCACATAGTTTACCCTTAGATGTTATATCTCCTTTCCAAGCCTTAATCCAGACAGCTCTCCTAGCTGAATTGATTAAAGCTGCCGTTTTAGCTGAAGCTCTTGCGGACTCAATAGCAGCATCTGCGAGATAAGCAACTGTTTTGCCTATGACTGTCAGGGAATAACATCCTCTGAAGCGGTTCCCTGGGACATGTGCTTGGTAAGCTTCTCCACCCAGGAATCTGTATTCCTGGCTACGCAGGCTGCCGCTAAGGCTGGACCCATGGCTGATGTGTTAGCCTCCCAGGCTTTCCTAAGAAGGGATTCTGCTCTGCGGTCCATTAGATCTTTAATACTGCCTGCATCCTCAAAGTAGAGGTCAGACAATTTAGTGACTTGAGACAAAGATGCATCCAACTTAGGGAGCTTAAAAAATGTCTCTTTGTCAGTCTGGCCAAAGGAAAATCTCCTTTTCCAGGTCTTTTTTTTTGACAATCCTTCTTTCAGGCTCCTTCCATTCCTGTAAGACTAAGTCTTTAAGGGATTGATGGAGTGGGAACACCCTAGATTCAGATTTTCTCAGCCCCCTGTAGACCCTGTCCTGTGCTGAGGTGACGTTAGGGGTTTCTGGAATCTCCTCTGTGGCATATATTGCCTGTAAGAGTCCAGCCAGATCTTCTACAGCAAAGAGGTGTCTCCTTAGTCTAATCTCCTCCTGAGACTAGCTTAAGGATTCTATATCCAACTCCCCCTCTGAGCTGTGACCGGATCTGGCTAGGTTTCTATTTTCCCCCTTTCTTCCTCTGCTTCCTCTATCTGCTCTAGAGGAGGTGGTTGTGAGGGTGGGAGGAGGGCACTGGGTCCCCTTGTAAAGAGGCTTTATTGGGAAGATGTGCCTTCTCTAGGGGTAAGCTCCTCTGTGTCAGGGCCTTGGGATGCTGACTGTCCAGCGGCTTCACGGAAGGCTTTAACTGTTGCCAGCATTTCCGTCTGCATAGATGCAAGGAACTTTTTCATCATTGCAGAAGCCTCCTTCCCTGCTAAATTATTTATACATTTATAGCAAAAGGCCTTCTGGTGGGACTTAGGGAATTTATCCCCGCAGTTCCCACATCTTTTAGAGGAACTACTCCCTGTTGCGGCAGGAGGTTGTACTGAGGCCTCCTGGGTTCCGCTGAGGGTTTCTGAAAGACAAGAGATAGGTATACATGCATAACATTGCTTTGTCTTTCCTTAGGACTGCAGGTTTGTACTGGGGAGGGGAAAGGGTAAGCGAGCAGTAACGTCCAGTTCCTGTACTGGCTGGTCCCAGGATTTCAGATCCCTAAGGGCCAGGAACTCTCACTCCCTTTCCTCCTCCCTTTCCAAGGGGGTCTTGTACTCACCGGTCCTCGACCTGGATCTGCCTGCAGTTGCAGTGGCCTTCCCTTCTTCTTGCTCCATGAAGAGGTTGGCTGGGTCCTGGGCTGCGAGTACCGCTAGAGAGGCTGGTACCGTTTAGCCGACCACTTCATGCCGTGTCCGCGCCGCTCTCCACGCTTTCTCCCCGCGTCTATCACTTCCTGGTTGCACTGAGTCAGTGGTGCCGCCCACTTCCTGTGACGCGGCCGCTCAGAGCGAGGCTTGGAGAACAGTGCTTCCTGCCCTTAGAATCCAGAAGTGAGGAGAGCGACCTGGCGCCTGTAATTTTGAACTACAGCGATAGCGCGCACTCCCCGCGGCCAGAGCGCTGGTCCATCTTGGGGGCGACCTGTGAGAAAGACCGAAGCCTACAGGTTAGTTCAGCCCTCCCCGGCCTCCCTAAAACCTGTCTCAACAGGGGTACCATCAGACCCTCCCCGGTCTATAGGTTTCTTAAAACAAAACAAACATGTCGCTGTGTTCGGGAGAAACATAATCAGTACTGTGGATCAAGGGGAAGGGTGGGGCCTTATAACAAACTGTCAATTGATTGTGTTTCCTGTAGGGAGGAGCCCTCATCTCTCAGGTGTGCCGTCCTGGTAGGTGATGGGAGAAATCTAGATGCATAAATTATTTTGTTGCTGAGATTAGTATTTTTTTTAAATGAAAAGCTGTACAGAAAAAAGTAGCCACTGTGTGTGTGTATATATATATATATATGTGGAAGGCTGGCCGCAGGCTAGCCTGAATTTGTAGGAGGAGTCTGAGGGCTATTTATCCCTCCTCCTCTCTCCTCTCCTGCGTCGGCTGTGTTTCTGGGTCTCAGCCGTCACACGTCATTTCCGGGTTACCGCGCGTCCACGTCACTTCCGGTTCATGTGCAGCAGCAGGGCAGCATTGTCGGCTACAGGGGCTCATGTCTCATCTCGTCTTCACGGTTCCTGGGCTGATGCGACACGTCTGCGGGGGCCGCCGCATTGAGGGCCAGCATTCCACCTTATTTTTTCCGGTGTTCGTTCGGGTCAGGTAACGGGGACAGTCTGTCGGACTGGATTCACGGGCAGAGGATCGGAAGGGGGGTTTTACGCCAGGCTGGGTTCTGTGGCACTTCCAGTTTGGCAGAGCAGCGGCCGGCTGCAGCAGTCTCCTGACGGTCCCTCTCCTGGGCTATCACCGAGCTTTGGAGGGGGGGAGCCGTCTGTCAATCCACCCTGCTTCTTCCTGGTCTTCATGCCGGCATCCTGGAGTGGGGAGGGCTGCCCGCCCATCCGTCCATCCTCACTTTCCTGTACCCATGCAGGCAGCTGGGGGGGCCCCCCATCCACGTTTCCCCGGTGCTCAGGGGGGGGGGGGCTGCTGCTGCCCTCGGTACACACACCAGGCTTCATGGGGGGGGCACATCCCTCAGCCCGGCCAGTCTCCCGCTTCTCCTCCCGTGCTCTCGCCCGCTCATCCATTGTTCACTTCTGCTCCTGTACACATGCAGGGAGGGGTTGCCTGGCGTCCACGTCTCTCCGGTGTCTGTCCGGCAGCTTGGGGGGGGCGCGCTTCTCCCGGTGCTCGCCGGATGTCATGCCCGCCATTCGTTCACCTCCACTTCCGGGCTCACGTCGGCTTCATCTGTAGCGCCACCCGCTCCTCCTCCCGGGCTCACATTGAGGGGGCCCCCATCTGTCCACCCTCCGGGCGCACTCCTTTAGAGGGGGGGCCGTCCGCCCCCCCCCCCACTCCTCCGGGCATACGCTGGCTTCAGGGGGGGCTGTCCAGGTAACCGGGCTGTCCAGGTCATCAGGTAGCCGGGCAGCTTGGAGAAAGGGGGGCATCCACCTGCCCCGCTTGCTTCTCCCGATGTCCACGCCGGGCGTCAGTTGGGGGGGGTTAGCTGTGGGCTTCTGAAGGCCGCCCGCCTGTTCTCCCGGCGCTCTCGCCGGGGATGGGGGGGGGCGTTCCGTCCATCCACCCACCCTCGTTGCCAGGGCTCCGTCTCGCGTTTAGGAGGCCACCTGCTTCTTCCGGTACTTGCGCTGGGGAGGGGGGGTTCCATGCATCCATCCATCCTGCTCCTTGAGGGGCCAGCCCCCTTTCTCCCCGAGCTCAGAGATGCTGCACGGCTGGCCAGGTCCCCATGGCGCTGGTTGGGGGGGCGTCCATCCATCCTATCCTCCCCGGCTGCTGGCAGGTTGAGGGGGGGGTGTCCATCCTATCCTCCCGGGCTGCTGGCAGCTTGAAGGGGGGCGTCCGTCCATCCTATCCTCCCGGGCTGCTGGCAGCTTGAGGGGGGGCGTCCGTCCATCCTATCCTCCCGGGCTGCTGGCAGCTTGTGGGGGGACGTCCGTCCATCCTATCCGCCCGGGCTGCTGGCAGCTTGAGGGGGGGCGTCCGTCTATCCTATCCTCCCGTGCTGCTGGCAGCTTGAGGGGGGCGTCCGTTCATCCTATCCTCCTGGCTGTGGGCAGCTCGAGGGGGGGCATCCGTCCATCCTATCCTCCCGGGCTGCGGGCAGCTTGAGCGGTGGCGTCCGTCCATTCCATCCTCCCAGGCTGCTGGCAGCTTGAGGGGGGGCGTCCATCCATCCTATCCTCCCAGGCTATTGCGGGCAGCTTGAGGGGGGGGCGTCCGGCCATCCTATCCTTCCAGGCTATTGCTGGCAGCTTGGGGGGGCGTCCGTCCATCCACTCCTCCATAGCTCTCACCGCCATCATGAGGGGGGGGCATCTTTCCATTTATCCCAGGTGCACGCTGGCGGTATGGGGGGGCATCATCCACTCGTCCCGGGGTCACTCCAGCAGCATGGGGGGGCCTGTCCACCTACGTCTCCAGGGGTCACGCTGGCAGCATGGGGGGGGCGGCTGTCAACCTTTCTCCCGGGGTCACGCTGGCAGCATGGGAGGGGTTGTCCACCCACGTCTCCACAGGTCTCGCTGGCAGTTTTCTATACGATATAATAGGGGTGTCCTGACTTGGCTCTGCAAGCCGGGGGTGCAAGCCAGCCGCATCTTGCTCATCGGATTCAGTCTACCTTGGGGTCTCAGAGCCAAGGGTGGGGGGATGCTGTAAAAAAGGGGGGCTGTTTGGTGGGGTAGCTTCACTTCCACGGTCGTTCGGGTATCCATGCGTCACGTGGTTTCTGTCTTAGCGGTTCTGGCGGCAGCATGTTGTGTTCAGCGGCCTGTTAGCGTTTTTTACTGTCATGGCGTTTTTCCTGTCATAGCATTTTTTCCTGTCAGCTTGTGCAGGTTCAGCTTACACTGGTAGCGGTTTTTCTTCTTTATTTAGTTCCGTACCAACATACTTTTGTAGGTAGTTGCATTTCTGGTTCAGTTGGCTAGGTTTCACATCTCGGTTTCTGTCACGTCTACAGATCCTTCCTTACGGGCTCAGGTTTTTTCGTTGGTCTTGTTCCTTGTCCACAATCTTCTCGCCCGTTACGTTACGTCATACATTTGCATTCGTTTCATTTCATCGGCAGGACTACCCACCACGGTCTGTGGGTACTCAGGTCCTGAGGGTTCAGCTTACACCGGTAGCTGTTTTTCTTCTTCGTTCAGTTCCGTATCATCTTACTTCCGTAGGTTTCATCGTACTTTGGTAGGTTCTTGCTTTCCTGGTTCAGTTGGCTAGGTTTCACATCTCGGTTTCTGTCACGTCTACAGATCCTACGGGCTCAGGTTTTTCGTTGGTCTTGTTCTTTGACCACAATCTTCTCGCCCGTTACGTTACGTCGTACGTTTGCTTTCGTTTCATTTCATCTGCAGGACTACCCACCACGGTCTGTGGGTACTCAGGTCCTGAGGGTTCAGTTTCTACGATCTGTCATTGCGAAATAGTTTCCTTGCGCTCACTCGTCTCACGCCGGGGGGGGGGGGGTCGTTTTTCAGGTTAATTTATACTATAGTCCCACCTTCACTGCTTATGTCTTCGCTCGGGGGTTGGTACAGAGGGGGTTGTGTTCTGTCTTAGCATTTACCCCAGCGTGTTTCAGTATAGCAGGTCAGCCAGTCCTAGCATGTTCTGTCACAACTTGGCGGTGCCGTGCAGTCACCGCTCGCACCCACAGCCGTTGCAGCATTGTTTGTTTTCCTTGTCTCGTCACACTTTTTTCGTTCAGGTTCTTACATACCGGGGGTAGTTAGCCAGGGTGCGCATCTCAGGATCTGTCACGTCTACAGATCCATACGGGCTGAGGTTTTGTTTTTAATTGGTTGTTGACCACAATCTTCTCGCCTATATACCATACGTCATACGTGCACGTTCATGCTTACGCCTATAACTACTACCCACCACGGTCCGTGGGTACACCGGCCCTGAGTGTTTTATTTTAATTACCTGTCTCTGCGCGGCAGGATACTCGGGCTCATTTGCTACATACACTTACTACATACTCTAGGGTGGGTTCTGTCGTCAGGTTCATGCACGCGCTGAGGTCTGGTCATTTCTGCTCACGTCTTTGGCCCAGGCAGGTACAGAGGGGTGGTGTCTCATATCTGGTTGTCTGTTGTGTTTTCCTTTTGTGTTTAGGGTTGGGCAGGCTGCACGTTTCGGCAGCAACATATGCAGTTTATCCCTTCTACTCCACGTGGGGGTTTCTGACCATTTGTAGTACTCCGCCGATCAGGAGTTGATCATACTTGGCTCTGCATTTCTGTGAGTCAACTCAGGGGTTTCCTTTTCCAGCCACTACAAGGTAGGCGGTTCGCTTCAGTTTGCTTCCTGTTCTGTCCTAGCTACTCCCACGTACCAGCATGGAGCATGTTCTGGGCTGTATTCTTAAGCGCAGTTGGATGCGGGCCAAACAGGCTCTCCACGGCCTCTCATGTTTACTGGACATCCAGCTGATTTCCCCAAGGCTTGAAGCTTCAGGCCTGCCCGTTGCCAGGGCAGGTTAACAGCGGTTGTGTTGGTTTCACTGCTGGCTTAACCTTGGGGCCATGCAGTCCTTACTTGATACCAACGTCCCTGTGTCGGCCCACGATAGGTCTGGGTCGTTTTCATCTTTTGGTGCTATTCTCTTGTTTGTAGGTTGCCGGATCTTCTGGGCAGGTACGTCAGACCTTTCATCTTTTTTCCGATTCCCAGCCTGTTCCTAGGGGGCTCACTGTCACTCGGGTAGGTTGGGTCATGCCATGTCTGGTTCTGTGCGTTTATCGTTGCATGTCACTACAGCATGTTGGCCTTATCCGTCTACTCCTGCAAACGCATCTTTCAGGTATCCGGCTCGTAGACCCCCTTCCCTCCTATCAGTTCGTTCATTTTTGGCACCTCTCCCTCTCTCATCCCCTTACCAGGTATGCACAGTTAGGCCAGGGGTTGTAGGTGTTCACGGAGCTACTTGTCTTTCGTCCTGTTGGCTGGGTACAACCGTTTGCATTATTCCCCAGGGCTCCTTGGGTCAGCCCTTGTTCCGTTCCTCCCACGTGTCCTCTCGTCACAAGCGGTTCATTCCCATGTCTGTGTTTTCTGGTTGTAGGCTTATCCAGTCATTTATGGAACAGTCGGTTGGTTTCTGGGCAGGTTTGCTAGGTCCAACTGTTGGGGCCCTTCTAGTCATCAATTCTTAGGTCACTGGTTTCTGCTGTCGCAACGGGTACGTTCCGGTTCCATTCATTGACGCCACCCGGGCGTGCATTGATCTACCAGGCGGTTTGTTACCTGCCCTTCTTTCTCTTAACATACCTAGTCCGGGTCTTTTTGCCCACTTTTAGGCATACTGACCAGCAGGCTAAGGCACACCTCAGGCCTTGGTAGTTAGGGTATCACATTCCTATCACATTCCTAAGTGAAGACTCTGACTACAAGTGGAAGGCTGGCCGCAGGCTAGCCTGAATTTGTAGGAGGAGTCTGAGGGCTATTTATCCCTCCTCCTCTCTCCTCTCCTGCGTCGGCTGTGTTTCTGGGTCCCCACCCACCCGTTCCCCCTTTTTCATACAACCATTTACTTATTTCATTTCTTCAGTCATATTCAGGGTATGCCCACTTTTAGGCATACTGACCAGCAGGCTAAGGCACACCTCAGGCCTTGGTAGTTAGGGTATCACATTCCTATCACATTCCTAAGTGAAGACTCTGACTACAAATATATATATATATATATATATATTTCTTGAACATGCAGTATATTTACTGTTTCCTGCAGGGAGGAGGGGGGGGGAGAGGTTTGCATAGAAAAGTGTCAACTTCCTCTGACCCTGCCGTTGCTATGGAAACCTGACCTGAAACCCATTACACTGCTTGTGCAGCACTGAGCATGTGCGAGATCTGCAATCATGAAATCCAGGAAGAAATCCAGTCTGGCTTCAGATGCCCACACTTAAGATGGCCACGGTCTATTTCTAGTTTATAAACTTTCAAAATGCTGTAATAACCTAACAAAACAGACCTCAGTTTACAGACTAACTTTACAAGAATACATTAAGCTTGTGTATTATAGGAGGTATTCTTATTTAAAAAGTGTCATTTCGGCCGGAACACCACTTTAACTTGCGGCAAGCCTTTCACAAATTAGCTTTGTCTGTTGTGAGCAGCACATGATCCTCTGATTTTCATAATGTCCTTTACTGTTCAGGGTAAGATACTATTAAGACAATTTACTTCTGAAAACACAGATTGAGATACCCTATTACACAGAGAGAAACTAAAAAGATGAAATCATGGAAAGAGTCCCTGAATACACTAGAAGAACTTTAGATACCATGCTCTTACATGTCTGCATCCCTAACAAATGCCACCAGAAGAGAGATCCATGTTTTATCTGATGCTTCCATTGAAGCAATAGCTGAGGCATCTCTACCTCATGGTTATAGATCCAAGAGATAAAGTAAGTGTGGGTTTTGTCCTGGGCAAGGCCAAGCTGACCCAAAAACCAGCACCTACCATTTCAGGGCCTGAACTCTGTGCAGTCATATGAACTATTGAAATTACTTTGCTTATAAAACGTGAAATACATTTTGAAATTGACTCTTTTTATTTTTACACTGACAAGATAGTGTTGGTATACATACATAACCAAACAAAACAGTTCTATGTGTATGCCAGTAACAGTAGAATCTGAAGGATCTCCATACCCGATCAATGGCACTAGATGTCTACGGACCTCAACCCAGGTGATCGCGGCACCCATGCAGAACCAGCCGCTGCATTTCTGGACATTTCATAGTCATCCCCACTTCACTTCTTCAATGATAATCCCATCACATTTCACACTGATTCTACATTTGAACTGGTTAATCCTGAGTCTGACAATGAAATCAGAGCTAATGCCCCTACACTCAAAACCACTGTGAAGTCAGGGATGAGTTCTCACTGTTTTAAATGCTTTTCTGGAAGGATCAGTAAGACTGTAATCCAGGCCTATCAAGGAACTGTTACTTCCTTCCTTTCTCTTCCAAACCAACAACTTGATTTAAAGGGAGGTAAGAAGGACTGGTGCATGTTGCTGCCTTACCCTTTGAAAAATGTAATTCAAAGAGAGGTAATAAGAACTGGTGCATAATGTTGCCTTCCCCTCTGAAGACAGACTCATGGATTGTCTTCTCTGACATCTTACACCAGTAGTGACAGTTTTACAGTATGATAATGTTTGCATTATTATTCTCTTGTTCTCCCCTTTCTGGAATAGAGTATTTACTTAAAGTGTTTGTTAACCCACATGGTTACATTTATATTATCCTCTTTGTTGATTCATCTAATTTCCCTCTGTGACTGTGCTTTATTAAAAATGCAGCTATATACCTTGTTTACTGATCGCATATCGGCGATTATGTGACATACCGCCTCTCTCTTCTCTCGGCCCAACAGATGCAGTGGGCGGGGCCAAGAATCCCCGATAACGTCTTTCAGGAGAGGAGGAGGAGAGAGGCAGCCCTGCCCGCTGCAGCTATCATGCAGCTATCATGCGAGAGACAAGAGAGGTGGCATGTCACGTGATCGCCGATCTGCACTTAGTAAACATGGTATATAGCTGCATTTTTAATAAAGTACAGTCACAGTGGGACATTAGATGAATTAACAAAGAAAAGAAGATAATGTAACGTTAACTCTAATTTGAGCAGCAGGACAGGAGGGGGCGGTGCAGACACAGAGCAGACAGTCAGAGAGGGGGGAGGAGAGGATGGAGGAGAGGACACAGTAGACACAGAGCAGGGCTGCGGATGACGGAGACACGCAGAGAGTGGAGAGTAGAAACTGGCAGGATCAGCCAGGTATTACAGGTGATACAGGAGGGCAAATGACACAGCACAAGCACTGTGCTGTATATAATGCTTTAAAGGAACAGGACCTTTATTTTATTTTATTTTTTTGGGTTAACAAACACTGTATTGTTTGGACTTGATTCCCAATTGTTTAATATTTGAAATATTAGATTTTGACGGAAAGTCTCATGTTGCACATTGTTGTTCATTGACATTTAGTTTTGCCCTTTCCTCCCTCCTTGGGCTAGGGGATGCTGTATGTACTTAGTCCCACCCTTCTTTTTCTTCATGCTATAGCCTCTATTCATCCCATGTGCTGTATTCTGCTGGAACTAAACACACTATAAATTTTTTACCTATCTGATGTTCATCTGTTATGAGTTTTTGGAGTAAAGCTGTCTGTGATCTACAGAATGTAATTTGGATCGAGTCAATGCATGCCAAGCTACTAAACTATAAATTAAGTTATCTCACCACAACTGGATCAGTTATAGAGATCACTCTTTCAGTGCTTAAATTGCTGAAGAAGAACATTCCTTTGCTGATGCAAACATGTGGCTATGCAGGAAGGGCTGCACAGCCAATGTGTCTGTCAACCTGTCATTGACTAGGCTGCTAGCCATAGCTGTACAGACCATCTGTCACTTATGGTCACATAAACATGATTATAAACACACTTGAAAAGCCTTAAAAGTTTATGTCAGGAATCATTTCCCTAAGTTTTAGCCTAATAAAATACTGCAGGTTTAGAAAATACCTGTTGCTCTGCCAAAAATCCAGTGTGCTTCTACTTTGAGCTGACAACACGGTGCCTCTGCCGCACTCAAACCCTAACCAGTGTTGTAAGGACTGCCTGATGGACAAGAAAACTCAACCTTTGTACCCCACTCATTTCTGTCTCACATGTGACATACATTGATATATTTACTGGTAAAATTAAGCAAGTGCCTTCACTCTCCAGAGCTTAACTAGACACTGAGGTTGATTTACTAAAGGTGAATAGACTGTGCACTTTGCAAGTGCAGTTGCTCAAGAGTTTAGTAAACATATTAAAAAACGTATGAATGAAGTAAATGACAACAGATCAGTAGATATAGGCACCAGAAAATAAAAGCAAATATTGACTGTTTCTGTAAACCTTAAACCTTAAACAGTCCCCTACCATTTTCCAAGGCTCTTTATTGTTTAGCAAGACTGCCCATCACATTAAGCCAACAATAGGAAGGCTTAGAAGGAAATAGAGACAGGATCACATTTGACTTTTACAGGAAAAGTTAAGATTGGTACAAAACCTCAGCTGCATAGATCTAAGAATATGCTGATTTTTTGGAGCAATGGACAATGAGAAAGGTGAGTATTTAAAGCCTTTTTTCATTGTTTTGATTGGAGTTTTACTATTTATATTTATATTTCACAGCACATTGACTTTTTTTCTAACTTTTAACAGCTACTTAAAATGGCATAAGTGATGGTGGACTGAATATTTGCATGTCATTAGATATTTTACACCACATCTTTTTTCTGCAACTATATATTGGTTCTGGAGCTCAGTAAAAGCTAAATGTTATTGTGATATTGAGAATAGAGAAAATGAGCGGTAATAAAGTAATAAGAAGGCAGAAACCACAAATAATAAAAATATATATATATATAAAGAAGCATAAATAGGAATAATAATACAATTAAACTAATGACTTACTCAAATGTTGGCTTCGCATGTGACCATCCATACAGATTGTGCACATCATAGTGCCTTACTGGGGTGCCATCAGGAAGGAATTGTTGACTGTCCATGCATATTGTCTTGTGATTCAATCCCATATTTTTTGAGTCCAAAACTACAAATTACAAAAAAAATAATTAATTCAACATTTTTACATGAACACACGCACGTTGCATTGTTTTAAATGGGTTGTATGTTAAGGTTCAATGTTAAGTTCTATGTTAAGGGTTAAATTATTTAAGCTTACTAAAGCCAAAATGTTTTGGGTACAGTGGGGAAAAGTTGAAACCCTTGTCCCACAGACACACTAAGAAGTAAAAGGAAATCTTTCAGAAACACCCCTGTAGATGGCTTTTATCAGAACAGATATCCTTAACTGAAAGTTTTCTGCTCTGTTATTGTTTCTTTGATTACTGTAAACTTTGGGATTTCCAATTTTCAATTACGGTACTTTCTGTTCCAGTGACAATAGTTACAAACAATCTCCCAAGTGGGAGCACAGGCATAACAAAATCCAACAGAGGTCTCAATGCATCACCAATCTAAAGACTAATGCGGCGTACACACGATCGTTTTTCATGCCATTTTTTAAACCAACGTTTTTCTCGTCGTTTTTTTTCTTGTTTCCTCTCAACCCTGTCTTGCGTACACACGATCATTAAAAAAAACGCTCGAGCAAAGCGCAGTGACGTACAACACGTACGACGGCACTATAAAGGGGAAGTTCCGTTCGAATGGCGCCACCCTTCATTTTAGTAAAGTTTGTTGAGCGACGATTCGCGCTTTTCAGCCTTGTGCTTTTCAGTCCGTTACAGCGCGACAAATGTGCTATCTCCATTACGAACGCTAGTTTTACCAGAACGAACGCTCCCGTCTCATACTTGATTCTGAGCATGCGCGTTTTTTTCACGTCGTTAAAGCATACACACTATCGTTTTTCACGTCGTTAAAAAAAACGACATGAAAAACGACGTGAAAAAATAGAGCATGTTCAAAATTTTTAATGGCCGTTTTTCACGCCGTTAAAAATGCTCTGGAGCATACACACGATCGGTTTTAATGGCCATTTTTAAAAATGGCATTTTTAACGGCATGAAAAACGATCGTGTGTATGGGGCATTAAAACATTTTTTTTTATTCATTTGGATATAAAATGTATCTTTCTCCCTCATCAAAAGAGGCATATTAACATTATATGGTTTACCTATGTTATACTTGCCATGCATTTTCCAAAACAAATATTTTATCAATATCTTGAAATAAATCAGATACTACCAGCTACAACCTCATTAGTGAGCCATTCAGTAGTATGAAGTAGGAAGCAGGATCATGTGACATGATTTAATAATTACATTTATTCATTTAAAACACAATATACCCTTTTTACATGTGTTCAATGAAGGGATAATGCATTTGGAATTTGGTGCTACAATGTGATATAGCTACTGCAGAAAGAAAATAATTGTTGGAGACAAACTAAAGGGTCATTCAGACCTCTTTAACCACTTAAGGACTGCCGCCTGTACATTTACGTCGGCAGAGCGGCACGGACAGGCATAACCACGTACCTGTATATCCCCTTTAAGATGCCGCCGTGTGGTCGCGCGCCGCCGGCGGCACGCTCGCAACCCTGCCGCTTTCTCCATGAGCCCGATCATGGGTCCCGCGGACTCGATCACCGCGGGGATACCCGGGATCGTCTCACAGAGAGATAGAGTGGAGAGATGCTAGTGTAAACAAGCATCTCCCCGCTCTGCCTAGTGACAATGACACTGTGTAGTCGTGTAGTCGGAGCGGAGATCAGTGTCATGTCACACACAGCCCATCCCCCTTACAGTAAGAAGCACTCCCTAGGAAACACTTATACACCATAACTAGTAAAAAAAAAATATTAATAAAAATGCCATAAAACAGTCCCCTATTTTGTAGAAGCTATAACTTTTGCGCAAACCAATCAATAAACGCTTATTGTGATTTTTTTTACCAAAAATATGTAGAAGAATACGTATCGGCATAAACTATGGAAAAAAAAAATTATATTTTTTTTGGGGATATTTATTATAGCAAAAAGTAAAACATATTGCATTTTTTTCAAAATTGTCGCTCCTATTTTTGTTTATAGCGCAAAAAATAAAAACCGCAGAGGTGATCAAATACCACCAAAAGAAATCTCTATTTGTGGGAAAAAAAGGACGTCAATTTTGTTTGGGAGCCACGTCGCATGACCGCACAATTGTCAGTTAAAGCGACGCAGTGCCGAATTGCAAAAAGTGGCCTGGTCTTTGACCAGTAAAATGGTCAGGGGCTGAAGTGGTTAAGCAACAAGATGCCCTTATTGTGGCTCATGTTTGTCCCTTGAAGTATATATTAATTACATTTTTGAATACAGAATTGAAGTGTGTTATCCTCAGATTTCTCCTCATGGTTAGTGGCACTGATATTTGAGCAGATCATGAACTACTGTGGGGATTAATAAACAAGTGTGGATATACAATTGATAATTATAATTAAATATATTTTGTTTTGTGGAAAGCTTCATATATAGTGGTAAGTTATGCAAGTCTTCCTAATATGGACACCATGTTGCTTAGTTATACCTGACATGTGGTCTTGTTTTGTTTCATAATTTTAAAACTAGTACCTATTTAGCCTAAAGCCTCGTACACACGGTCAGACTTCCATCGGACTTTTCCGTGGATTTTTGTCCGAACGGAGTTGGCCGGGAACACCCATAGCATACACACCACAGGACTTTTCTGCAAACTTTCCCAAAACTTCTTCCAACATTGCGTGGTTTTTCTGCTCTTTTCTGCTCTTTACCGCCACCCTTTGGTCAACTTCTGATATTGTTGGTTGATTTTAACATTATTTGTTTTGTCCATCGGACAAAAGTCCGATGGTTTTCTGTACACACGGTCAGACTTTGCTCCATCGGACTTTTGTTGGCCAAAAGTTTGTCCGTTTGCAGACCGAACTTTTGTCCGATGAAAACAAGAAAAAAAAAAAAGTTTGTCCGATGGAGCGTACACACGGTCGGATTGTTGGTCCAACTTGCTCAAAATGAAGTTTGTTGGCCAAAAGTCCGACCGTGTGTACGGGGCTTTATTGTGAGGTATATTGAAGTGTGAATTGACCATTATGCTGAGGTACTAGTGTGTTGGGGCTGTCCCTGCTGGTGTGGTTTCCTATTTGGGCCTACCTCCTGGGTCTTCTTCCCCTCTGCCTGACATGGGGTTAAAGCGGTTGTATACCCGCTGAACTTTTTTTATTTTTTATTTAACCCTGTAAAGCAAAAGGCATAATGAGCTAGTATGCACTGCATACTAGCTCATTATGAAATAATTACCTTAGAACGAGGCATCAGTAACTTACATGGTCCACGCCGAGGGAGATGACATCTTGCCTCGCTGTGTCTTCCGGGTATCGCGGCTCCAGCGCTCTGAGTGGCTGGAGCCGAAATGTCGTCACTCCCGCGCATGCGTGTGGGAGACTTCTTTCCGGCAAGGTCCGCCGTCTGCCGGGCCTTAAGCCGAAAATCCCCTGTGCGCATGCGCCACTGCATTCAGTGGCGGTTTGCGAGGGGAATATCTCCCAAACCGTAAAGGTTTAGGAGATATTTTTGTACCTACAGGTAAGCCTTATTATAGGCTTACCTGTAGGTAAAAGTAAAAAAAAAATAACTATACAACCGCTTTAATACAGTCCTGTGTATATTTATGAACTTTTTGATGACATGTGTTCCATAATTTATAATTTATTTTGATTTTGAAAATTATTTTAACCACTTGCTGACCATCCAGAACACACACAGGACAGTGCCCTGCCTATGTAAACAAGGCAGAGCTCTGCCCTGTACTGTATGTGGGGAAGTAATGGATTTACTTCCCAGCAAAGCAGGGAATGGAATAGATTACTTCCTCTAGTAAAAGCACCACTTACTGTATACATAAACACTGGCAAGGCACACTTTTAACCCTTTGATCACCCTAGATGTTTAACAGCTTTCCAGCCAATGGTATTCGTGCAGTGACAGTGCATATTTATTAGCACTGATCACTGTATTAGTGTCACTGGTTCTCAAAAAGTGTCAAAAGTGTCAGTTAGTGTCAGAATGTCCACCGCAATATTGCATTCCCTCTATGAGTCGCTGATCACCGCTATTACCAATAAGAAAAAAATATCCCATAGTTTGTAGACACTAAAACTTCTGTGAAAACCAACCAATATACACTTACTGGGATTTTTTTTTACCAAAAATATATACCAGAATACATATTGATCTAAATCTATGAAGAACTTTGATTTTTACATTTTTTATTGGATATGTTTTATAGCAGAAAGTAAAAAATAATATCGGTCTTTTTTTGTTTATAAATAGAAACGTCAGAGGTGTTCAAATACCACCAAAGCTCAATTTGTGGGGAAAAAAGGACATACATTTTACTTGGGTACAGTGTCGCACGGCCGCACAATTGTCAGTTAAAGTAACGCAGTGTCGTATCTCAAAAAAAATGGCCTGTCATGTAGGGGGTAAATCTTCTGGAGGTCAAGTAGTTGAAATGACATACATGTTCGGCTCCGGAGTAAGTGGACTTAGTCCAAGAAACACGTTGAGCCTTGTAATTTCGAGATGTATCATCTGATGAGTAAGATGCATTATCCCTTTATTGAACAAATGTAAAAAGGGTGTATTGTGTTTTACCTGATTATGTTTTGTACCGTATATACTAGAGTATAAGCCGAGTTTTTCAGCACATTTTTTTGTGCTGAAAATGCCCCCCTCGGCTTATACTCAAGTCACCTTTTTGCGCCTGATCTCCCGGACTTTTGGGACCCGGTACCGGCCGGCCGTAGGTCCTCTGAACCCCAAACTTGGCACACATGTAGCCCACTCTTCCTCTACAAGTGTGCAAAGCTTGTTGTCCGGAGGACCTAAGGCTGGGGAGCACAGATTTTTCAAAGCTGGGCACCCCTTCCATAGACTCCCATGTTAAAAGGTAATTTCTCTGGTGAATTTGGGGACACAATTCTGGCCGGGCGTAGATCCCCTGGACCCGGAACTTGGCACACATATAGCCCAATTTATCCTCTATAAGTGTGCAAAGATTGTTGCCTAGGGGACCTACGGCCAGGGAGCAACGATTTTTCAAAGCCGGGCACCCCTTCCATAGACTCCCATGTTAAACGTCAGCCTAGTCATGGACACAGTGAGGCATGGGCACAGTGAGGCATGGGCACAGTGAGGCATGGGCACAGTGAGGCATGGACACAGTGAGGCATGGACACAGTGAGGCAAAGTGAGGCACAGTGAGGCATGTAGATGGACACCCTAGGCTTATACTCGAGTCAATACGTTTTTCAATTTTTTTGCGGTAAAATTAGGTGCATCGGCTTATATTCGGGTCAGCTTATACTCGAGTATATACGGTATATGTCTCTTTTTAAAGATGGAATACACTTTTATGATATAAGTGATGTAATAAAGGAAATAATTAGTATTTTCTAATAGACGTGTTGTGCCTTAAAAATCCCGTCCAGTATTTTTTCCGCTTTTTGTCCTTTTTGTGTATGGAACGTTTAGTCAGCTGTAGGTTAACGTTATGTATTCTGGAGAATACAATTATAGAAGCAATATCAAGCCATTTCTATATTTAGATTTTTCAGAAAATTGGCAAAAAACTTTTAGCAGCCTCAAGCTCTGTTTTACATGCTGGAAGATTTTTATATATAGATATATATATATCTATCTATATATACTGTATATACGCCAAAGCCACCTCTCTTCCAAAGCCATCTCAGTCTCTTTGTCCTAGTCATAGAGCTTTAAACATAAAGAACAGTCAGTCCAGTCAATAAATCATGCTGCTTCTTGGATCAGCTGCAGCCCTAAACAGAAGTACAATGGAGGACCAAAGGTGGGGTTCCAGTCCTGGCTAATCCAGGGAAAACAACAACAATCAGACAAGGTTTTTAAAGGGCCGTACACACGATCAGAAAATTGGACAAAAAAATACCTTTTTCGTACCAGAATTTGTGAACTTTAGTAACCTCTTTTTTTTTTGATATGGAGTCTAGCATGCAAAAAAAATAAAAAATGGACGATCATTCGTCCAATAATCTCATTGTGTGTAACACGGTTAATCCATCCCATGTCCTCTTTTTCCCAACAAGGAGTGCAGGTTTGTTGCCTCCTACCCTTTAACATAAGATTATTGCTCAGATGATGAACATTGACAGATCATTAACATATATACAATTTTTAAAGCAAGCACAAATAAATATAAAATATAAAAACAAAGATTTTACATGGCATGTAAGGGGGGAAATTCAAAGTTTGGTTTCGGCAACCAGTGACTGATCCATGAACAAAGCTTGCTGGTTCATTCATGTCCTGAAAACAAAATATACAAAAAATGCATAAACACACTAGAACATAGGAGCTCCCATTCACAAATATATGCAAAAGACACATAATAACAATCTAGCTGAATTTGTAAGAGAGTAGAGACTTTTCATCTAGAAAAGTAAATGTTACTGAATAAGATCCCCCACATTCATTAGAATTTACTTTACAAAGTGAGCATTCACTTTGCTAAGAGAGCAGCCTCTACTTTTTTAGTAAGTCCACCATATTAAGTATGTGCAACATATACGCATTTCACCACATCAGAGTTCTATTTCAAGTGTACTAATATATTATAGCTGAACGGATGGCTTTATGAAAAAAAGCACATTTTGTTTGGTGCTACTGATGCTACTTGCTAATTAATGCCAATCACATCAATATACAAAATTTTTATAATAATTATAATTTTGTTATTTGAAGTTAAAACAAAACCATGCTACTCAGAAAGTGAATTTTCCTAGTTGCTAGTGATAAGTGCACCATGAAAATATAGCACATCTGATTTGTAAACCTGAATATTGGAGCAGCTAAACTTACTGATAATTGCTACACATAATAAAAAAGGATACTGGATAATTGCTAAATTGCTAATAATTACATTTTTTTTTAAATCAAACCTTCAACTTTTTAGCTCTGGCTTCCCAGTTTAAAAGCATGTACAGAATAAGTCACATGAAGCCCTACTTTCATAATAAGTAAAGAATAAATCTGTGCATTATCTATCTCTGTTTCTGCAGTTTCTACTGAAATAGTATGGGATTCTGAAAATCGACTGCTTTTTTTTTTTTGGTGGAGCGACCGACCCATTAGTAATAAATTAGTACTAAAATCATTACTATGGAACAACTGAATAGCATCCTGACTTTGAAAACTAATTGAATCAGCATTGCTATGGAAATTCTTTTGTCCTATTATAAAACAATATAAATATAATTAATAGAATCAAAACTTACAATCCATATGCCATCAAACCTAATATGTTTTTCTCGGAATTCCCGCATTTCTTGTTTCCACCATTCTGAAGTGACATTCTTAAAAAAATCTGGGAATGCCGTGTGGGCTCTAAATCGCTAAAAAATACAAACAAAAAAAAACACAACGATTACAGAAATAAAATCATTACCCTAAAACCTGTTAACTAGGTTAAGTGTGAATACACTCCAATCAATATAGGACATACACACATACACACATATACACAGCTAGATCTGAGGATCTTTGAACAAAAGAGATAGTTCAAATTACAATGTACATTTATCGATAGGGTTACATAAGATTTACAAATTACACACTATACATTATTTACAAAACAATGTACACTATAAGTACACTGGGTTACATGATATATACAAATTACAAACAAAACCATATTTACAATACAATGTACAGTACAAGTATGAAGTTAGTTTATCTCTCAGCTTTAGATGTCACTGTACCTAGTTGGATTCAAATAAGTCTGCTGTTTATAACCCATATGAGCGCTGATAAGGAAAGACAATGGCCAGACCTTTGAAGTTGAAAAATATTTACAGTGACGCCAACAAGGAAGCCAAGAATGGTTTGAAGCTGAAACACACTCAATGGTATAAATATATCCCCATCTAGCTAAAATACATTTCTACATTACAATAATATTTACATATGTTAATGGAGATTTCACATAAATGCATTATCCAACAAATCCATTTGATATACACAATATGTAATATATTTTTCTGGCTCTATTTATGTAGTTTACAAATCTCTTATAAAAAGTAAAGAACCTTCTAATTTCTTTTTTTTTATTTATTAAACTGAAAGGTGGTGATTATTCCTTATAATAAACAACTCTGATCTCATCACATTGTGGCTAATACTGTATACTAAAGGAGTAAAGCTTGTTAAGTGAATTTTCACTACATTTACAAAGCTACGTGAAAATTATTTTGCAAAGTGAACTTGCTTTACTCATTTAGTAGATCAGCCACATTCTGGGGAATTAATAGACACCCCTTTAGAACTCCCATTGTGCCTCTGCATGACAAATGTTGATGCAGGTGAAAGATACATGTACTGTACAGGTGCATGCATTTGGAACAAGCACTGCCTGTGGATTCAATGAGGATTGATTGTGTGCAGCTGAGCTCCCTCCTTGCCATTACAGCTGTCACACAGACAGTGCAGTGGCTGTGTAGTTGGGTAGCTGGAGCCTGAGAGGATTTCAGAGACACTAGTTTTCTATTGGGTCGGTTATTCTGATGGACAGCAGATAGTAAGCAGATCTATAGTCAGCAGACAGCCTGCTAGTGGATATATAATTCACATACTGTCTGCTGTCAATTACAAGAATATAAGGGACCAGGGGGGGACTAGTGCCTCCACTTCCCTATCAGGCACCAACCACTTTCAGCATCTCTGGTTACTAGGATGGTAATGAAGTTAACCCAACAGAAACCTTGCCAATGTAGAAGTGGTCTTATTCACCTTATTCACCTCCAGTTTTGTTATTTAAGAACCAAAGGAATTTTGTTCTGAAATGACTGCAGCCATAGTGCCACTTTGTAAAAGTAAAATTTGATCTATTATGAAATGTCTGAATCTTCTACACATTTCAGTAAAGATACAGAAACTAGTGTCAGGGAATTTTGAATCTGGTGAAGATATTTTAAATGGCTATACCACCAGGAAAGTGCTTTACTGAATGCCCCTTATTGTGTGTTAATCTATACTGACATTGGTGTTTATTTACTAAAGGAGTATGTTTACTTTGTAAAGGAATTTTCTTTTACAAAAGACTTTACTGGCATGAAATCCAACATATAACAACATTTTCCTCAGATGGTACATTGTGTGTTAGACAAACATGGAAATAGGACAAACATAATACATAACGGCATGTAGAGACATGTATCACACACTCAAGCAGGTAACAAACCTAATAAAATTGTATGGAGAAACGTAAGACCAAGATTTTCCCATCAAAATGTCCCTGGGCGGGTAGGGTGACCATGGTCAGAATGTACCATTTATATTGCCTGGGCTTATGGCAGCGAAGCTGTACGGCCAGGGGTTTCCCCATCAGGCAAATGTTAACAGTTAACAGAAATAGAAGGAAACGTGAAAGATATGATGTTTCAATGACAACCATCTTGGTGCCTTCTATACCTGATGGCCTGATAAAATTATGGAATAGATACATAAAACGTAGCAAAAGAGGAAGAAGGAAACGTTGAAAATGGAAAAGAAAAGGAAAGTCCAGTATAGAGGAGAAGAATGAGGAGGGAGGGGGGGAGTCCACGGGATGTGCAGACAGGTGAGCATCAGATCAGAAGAAGTGTGTCATCAAATAGAGAGGGTTGAGAGTATGTGATCCATGGCCGCCAGACTCTGAGAAATTTGTCATGCGTGTCTGAAAGGATGGCGGTCAGTTTTTCGTTTACCATGACCTCATTTATTTGGTTCTTTACCACTTCAAAACTAAGTGCTGGGGATTTCCAAGCTTTTGCAATGGTCAGTTTAGTTGCAGTAAAGAGATGCTGAGCTAGTTGCCACTCCGGACGTAATAATTCTACAATTGGTTTCCCAAGGAGGGCTTCGTAGGGGTCCCTTTTAAGGTTTATGTGGAATATGTTACAAAGAATAGTATAAACTCTAACCCATAGTCTGCACACCCTCGGGCATGACCACCATATGTGTGCCATAGAGCCTTCCTGTAAGCATCCTCGAAAGCAAAGTGGAGAATAGGTTGGAATGAATCGGGCTAATCTAGCTGGTGTGTAGTACCACCGATATATCACTCTATAGGCATTCTCTAATATAAGGACATTTCTACATTTCTAGAGCACTTGGAGAGGGCCATGGTCCTAGTCCGCCAGTCCTCAAGGTCTAACTGTCTCCCCAGTTCCTTTTACCATTGGAGATGATATGCTCTCAATAGAGGTGTTTTTGCAGAAATCATAGACAAATGTATTAATGATATCATACCTGGGGAGTGGGGACTAGCTCTACATAAGCTCTCAAAAGGAGTCAGGGTGTATGGAGTGGGACGGGACCTTATGAGTTGTTGAAGAAAATGTCTCAATTGTAAGTATCTATAGTGTTACCTCAATGGGATATCGTGGGAACAGCGTAAAATGTCAAAATTTAATATCCTAGTGGGGGTAAACATAGAGTGAACATCTGTGAAGCCATGTGTGGTCCACCAGGTGAATTGTTCCGGATTTTCACATCCCGGAGGGAACAATGGGCAATGAAGGAGTTTCAATAATGGGAGGTGAGGGGAGATCAGGCCCGCAGAGTATTTGACTGAGTCCCATAATTGCAGGGAATGGGTCAAGCATGGTCCCAATGGTTTTGGGCGTTGGGCAGGAGGGAGCCATAGTAAAGAGGAGATCGGTAGTGGGTTGGTGTCAACAAGATCCATTGTGGCCCATAGCGGCATCTGGTATGTATCATGGAGATGGGAAAGTGGGGCAATGCCTGCTGCTGTGTAATAAGCATGCAGGTTGGGGACTGAGAGCCCGCCATTAGCCCACCGGGCGTATAAGACCTGCTTACTAATGCGGGGATGGGTGGACCCCCATATAAATTGTAAGATTTTACGCTGGTGGATGCGCAGAATATACAAGGGGACGGAGACAGGCAAGACCCGAAAATAGTAAAGTAATTTAGGGAGGTAAGACATTCGGATAGCAGTTATCCTGCCAGACCAAGACAATGGTAGGTGGGACCAGGTGGACAGCAAGTCTGACAGATGTTTGAGCAGGGATGGGTAATTGGCCCCAAACATTCCTGCGTACGTAGGAGTGAGGCGGATCCCTAGGTAGGGTAGCGAGGAGAGCCACTGAAAAGGGAAGGATGATTTCAAGTTTGTTAATACTGAATGGGGGAGGTTAACTGACAGAGCTTTGGATTTATGGGGATTAACACAAAGTCCTGAGAGGGAAGCAAAAGAGTCAAGAAGGGAAAATAAATATGGTAGAGAGATTCTGGGGGAGGTTAAGGTCAGCAAAATATCGTCGGCGAATATCGATATTTTGTGGGAAGAACCCGCAGCCTGAATGCCACTGATGTCGGGATGAGAACAAATCGCCTCCGCCAAAGGCTCTATAGCTAATATAAACAGCAGGGTCGAGAGTGGAAACCCTTGACGCGTGTCCCTTCCGACGTTGAACAGAGGCGACTCAAATCCATAATACTTAAGCTTAGCCCTAGGGGAGTCGTAGAGGGCTGACATCCACCGCAGAAAGGAGGCGCCAAATCCATAATGACAAAGTACAGACATGAGATAAGGCCAGGACAATGTGTCAAAGGCCTTGTTCATGTCTAAAGATAGCAGCATAGTTTCTAGCGAGCGCTTGTGGGCTATGTGTTGCAGTTGTAAAATCCACCGAATAGCATCCCCTGCCTGTCTCTGAGGCACAAAGCCAACCTGGTCTTTCTTTATCAAGCAGGGGAGGAAAGAGTTCAGACGATTAGCCAAGATCTTGGTTATAATCTTCATATCTATGTTAATCAGCTAAATGGGTCATAAGTTAGCCCAAGAGGAATGGTCACGGTCAGGTTTGGGAACCATGACAATGTTAGCGGTTAACAGGTCCGAGGTAAAGTTCCGGCCCTGCTTAACAGAGTTGTACATAGCTGTCAGGTGTGGGGCTATAACGTTGCCTAGTTTTTCTATAGTAAAGTGCTGTGTAACCATCTGGTCCTGGTCGTTTACCCACTGTAAAGGTATTTTCACAAAGCTTAGTAAATTAGGTGACTTCAATCATCCAATCATGTCTTCTTTTTTTTTTTTTTTGCAAAGTGAATTTTTACCACATTCACTAAGCTAATTGAAAGTTCCCTTGCACAGTGAACTTGCAATATTACTTGTAATAAATCAACCCCCTCTGAAAGTTTCAGACAAAATAATACAAATTATAAAAGAGGGCTGAGGAAGCAGGGGGTTCCATCCTTCTGTGTCACCAAACCAATATATTTGCAAAAATAGACATAATCTTTAGCATTAGCATTAAAAAACAATGTTGAGTAAGCAGATCTAATTGTTATGCCATCATTGTTTTCTGGAACAAATACAATTTCAACTAGTCAACTTTCAGATTAGGTAGGTGTCTACATTCATCATGTTGCTAGGTTATTTAGGAAGAACAGTGTTAGCATATGTACCTGAACTTGTGTGTCCCAGTCAAGTGAATTATCAACTTCAACATTAGGCAAATCTGGCCAGACCTGAAAATAAAATAAGACAAAATCAAAATGAGACAACCTTGTTGGTTTTCATGAAAATTGAGTATCTATTTCTTGCTTTCTCCCCTTTCTTTTCTCCCTCTCTCTCTCTTTTTGTGGAGTTTATTTACTAAAGGAGAAGAACATGTTCACTTTGCAAGGACATTTTCCCATTGCAAGGGAACTTAGTTTTGTGAATAGGTATCTGATTCAATCGTGCCAACAATTTTTTTTTTCCATTTTCCTTGTACGTGATATTCTTTGCAAAATGAAATAAACTATATTCACTAAGCTAAGTAAAAAAACTCCCCTTAGTTACAAATACACTGCAGACTGAACAACTTTATTTGTTTAGTAAATTAACCCCATCTCTCTTTTACCCAAAACATTTGAAATAATTCATTTTATGGTGGAATCTCAACAGAGATATTAACAACTTTTTTGTAATATGTCACTTTTTAACTTAATTAAAAAACTTGAAAATCCATTGTACTTTCAGTTTTCTAAGAGTCACTAGGGAATTGCACATTTTCAATGGTATTTCAGAGCTATCTATGCAACAGATCCTGGATTGTGAAACAATTTTATAACTGTTTATTGGAACTTGGAATTAAATGGTGTTTTAATAATAATGTCCCTTAATCCTTATTGTTGGTACAGATTCTGTTCTCTATTACACAAATTTTAATCCACCCAAAAACTCATATTTCAGTTTGGTGACGATGAATATGAATTTTTGTTTGATTGAACATATTTGTTGACAGATGATAAGTTGAGTGTTACTTTTAGGGCCGAGTGACACTGTGGCATTCTAATTTTACGAACAAAAGCAGCCAGCACAACAATTTGTTGATATCAAATTGCAACATGCAACAAATCAGGAAAATGTAGCACTTATAAATTAAACTGCATAACATGAAATGCAATACAAGTGAAAATGCATATAAAAATAAATATACACAAAATAATTTGTGCCAAAACACTTTGTGTATAAATTGTGTCTGTGACAAATACACAATAAGCAATATGAATAACATTAACATGCACACAACAGTCTGTGACCAATCACAGCGTGCCATAAGGATAAATCCAATGTTTAACATGTAAACACTCTGAAAGCAAGTGCTATTGACCTTGATTGTTCAGTGCAAAAAAAAAAAAACAGTCTCTTGGTCTTAAACACCTCCACCTGAGACAAGACAGCCAACATGTACTGCTTACCAGACTGACACGACCCCAAAAATGGGTGGTCATTAACGCTTGTGGGATCAGTCCCAGGCAACTAGGGCAAATGTCACGTCTCCCTATATGGATACCAGACTCACAAACAGCAGAAACAAAAAGGGAAGCCTAGCCTCATAGTGTAGCAAGTAAGAAACATTTATTAAAAATCTTAAATACACACTCACATTATTAATTAAGGTACTTTGGACAGCTAATTTATTTTGAATAGGCTATCAACACTCAAGTACAGACAAAAAATGTTAATGCTGCATCATTTTTTAAATACAGCCACTGTGGTAGTGTATTATCATGAACTGTGGCATATTGCAATTAGAGTTATGCTGCCTTAGTGAGTTGGGTGCCATATAAAATGCTAACACAACGCAATGTTCCTTAAAAATGTGACTCAGCCCTAATTCATGCTTCAAACCTACATTTTTCTTTTCTTTTTCACATAGAATTGTGAACATTCTTCTTTATCAACTTGATTTCATAAATACCTTGCCCCATACAATGTCACTCTTGTCATCCCATTTTATAAAAACATCTTGATCTCTTCCTCGTGTAAAAGCTGGATAAGGCTCAGTCTCATTTCCTGCAATTGCTGGATCCTAAAACATGGTTAAATAAAATATATAAGATGTTTTATTTATGAACCAGAAAGCCAGAATGTCCACTAGTTTTATTTTCTTTCATAAAACAATGTCACTGTTTAACACCCCAGATTCATTCTCATTTCTCCTTTAGGGCCTGTTTTTACATCTCTGCATTTTAAGTGCCCTATACCAGATATACAATTGTTCTTTAACCTCCCTGGCGGTATGATTATTTCTGATTTTAGGTACTGAAAGCGGTACAATTATTTTGCATGGAAATTTGGCGTTTTATATTGTAGGCCTAATAAAAATAATAATAATAATAAGAGAACCACAACCATGTGGGCGTAGAAAACAAGTCAAGTGAATGGGGAATTACTTTTCCCCGTTCACTTGACTTGTTTTCTATGCCCACATGGGCGTAGAGAGAGAACTGGAGAGAGAGAACCACAACCATGTGGGTGTAGAAAACAAGTCAAGTGAATGGAGAATTACTTTTCCCCATTCACTTGACTTGTTTTCTATGCCCACATGGTTGTGGTTCTCTCTTTACAGTTCTCAGCTGTACTGCCAGCTTATTGTCCAATTACCTATTTCAACAGATATTCTTTGGAACTATCTGCATTATGAAGATTTTACAGTACCAAATATACAGACTACAGCTGAACTACTGGAGGTTTTATCCACATGTTCCTCTTCTGGCTGCTAGTGCCGCCGCCGTGCCTCAGGTGTATACTGCCTCAGCTCCCAGGGATGACGTTATATATAGTACTTTTCCATTAAGGTTACCATCTACAATTTTACCCATATACTAAAATTAGGTAAGAGTGGTTGGGATCTTTTTTTGCTCCCCCTCTTTCTCCTATGTTCTATATTCCTTCTCTTATTATATCATTTTGGTAATTTGCTTTATTCTAGACATTCCCATATAAAGTCCCAAATATCTTTCTCCTTTTCCAAAATACCAGGGGTGGAGGTAAATCTCAGTCATTGCCTCACACAAAGCCCAAATTCCACTTCTTGTTCTTAGACAGGACATGTTTTAATGGCTGAATCACAAGGTGAAAATAAAGGAAGACAGGCCTAAAAAATGCAGCCACTACATTTATAGCAGACCTCCCCCCTAATGTATAAGTGATGTTACCCTTACTCTTACTGGAGATTTTATCTACATGTTCCTCTTCTGGCTGCTAATGCCACCGCTGTGCCTCAGCTCCTGGGGATGATGTCATATATAGTACTTTTCCAATATGTTTACTATCTACAATTTTACCCATATACTACAATTAGGTAAGAGTGGTTGGGATCTTTTATTGCTCCCCCTATTCCTCCTGTGTTCTATATTCCTTCTCTTATTATATCATTTTGGTAATTTGCTTTATTCTAGACATTCCCATAAACCTGCATCTGCTCCTGATGAGTGGTATAGTAACCACGAAAAGCGTAGAGCTTCCATATGATGCAACGTTACAGTTATCCATGTTTTACCATCATATCTGAATACAGTATATTATTATGAACCAATCCATCATTGTTTATATATCTATATGATACTATTACAATTTGGTCTACATACTCAAGGTTCATTATTATGCTTATTGTGTTGAGATAATCATGTATTACTCACCTATTCTATATACAAGTTCTATCGTGATCAAATATGCTATTTTATTTGTATTTTTTACCATGTTACATATGTATGTATGCCTTTTGTAATAATTTTGTAATAATTTTGTAACAATGTTTACATTGATTGGTTCAATTTATGTATGCAGCAGTGTGCCTCATATAAAGTCCCAAATATCTGTCTCCTTTTCCACGTCCTATCTTAGAGCGTCTCCACTACATAGCTCCCAACTGTCCCTGATTTTGAGGGACGGTCCCTCATTCGGAACAGAGTTCCTCTGTCCCTCTTTCTGCCTCATTTCTCCCTCATTTTGCTCTAAACTATATAGTTGTATAAAAAATACACTACTTATCTATCAAAAAGTGTTTTACAGTGCTAAACCTTTCATGTAATTTCTAAATTGCTGCATTTGTAAATTCCATAAGCCAATATAAAGGAGTAGTGGTAAAAAACAATTTGTGGGTTAAATCAATCTTTTTTTTGTACAATTCTCCTTTAACCACTTCAGCCCCGAGCCTATTTTGCAAACTTGTTGTTTACAAGTTAAAATCATTTTTTTTTTGCAAGAAAAGAACCCCACACATTATATATATATTTTTATAACACCCTAGAGAATAAAATGGCGGTTGTTGCAATACTTTTTGTGCAAAAAAATAGGATTTTTGTACTCACCATAAAATCCTTTTCTCTGTAGTTCACTGACTGACACAGCTCCTTTACTTTAGACTATCGGGTTGTTATGCCACCTTCAGGAGAGGACTAGGCATAACATGTACAAAAAACAGAACTTTCTAGTTCTGCCCAAGGGGTGGTCCCTTCAGTAACAACCCCCAGCCTGCACCTTGCAGCCTCAGTACGTCAACAAGCAGTATAGCGTAAAAAATAGGAGGGGTGGGTGCTGTGTCAGTCAGTGAACTACAGAGAAAAGGATTTTACGGTGAGTACAAAAATCCTATTTTCTCTTACGTTCACTGACTGACACAGCTCCTTTACTTTAGACCATCGGGACATCCCCAAGCAGTGTCAAAACGAGAGGTGGGAAATAGCATAAAAAACTTCACCCACAAAAACAGAAGTGCTCCCTAACAGGGGAGACACCACCTTATCTAACCGCCTTAGAACTTGCGGTAACAATGCAACAGTGCATTGACTGAAAAGTAACTGTGGTTCTTGACAAAAATCAAGTGCAATTGCAAATTACACGGCCGCCTGCAAATCTTTGTGACCAAAACAGGCATCAGCCGATGCACTGACATCTACTTTGTATAATTTTGTAAAAGTATGAACATCGTACCCCTACCCATTCACCTGGTGGAAAATAAATTGAAATAAAAACACAACACAGTTTTTAAAAGTATTTTATTGCACCGCTCCGGAGGTCTTCTTCCGACTTCGGGGGTCTCCGGTGTCGTCGCCGCATTCTCCGGTTCTTTCTTCTGCCGGGCCTCCGCTAACTTCTTTTTAGCTCTTTTGCTAACGGAGGCCCGGTCTTCTCCGTCGTCTTCTTCTTCTCCCACTCTCCGGTTCTTCTCCCGCTCTCCGGTTCTTCTCCCGCTCTCCGGTTCTTTCTTCCGCCGGGCCTCCGCTAACTTCTTTGTAGCTCTTTTGCTAACGGAGGCCCGGTCTTCTCCGTCGTCTCGTCGGCACCTACTGTATAACCCCGTGACTCAGCAAGTCCCTTACCGCCCCCATGAGGGCATCCCGGCGAGCCGGGAGCACGGGTATGCTGGAGGGGAAGAATCTGTTTGGTGGCCAAGAGGGGAACTCTATCTTGTAGCCAGAGGAAATCAGTTCGCAGACCCATTGGTCGGATAGCCGAGAGGCCCACCGGGCTGCAAACTCCCGAAGGCGACCACCCACCCGTGTGGCGGGCGGGGGCAAACCTTTTCATGCGGTAGCGCTTTTGCTCGTAGGCTTGTTAGGCTTTCGGTTCCAGGGATGCTTTTGTCCCTCAGAGGTCATCCTGTCGGGCTGGGGATGTTTAGCCGAAGCCCCGGAGGGACGAAAAAGTCATTTGTGAGCGGAAGAAGAGGACCTTTGCCTATGGCGTGGCTCTTTAGCCTTCCTGGTCTGCGGGAGTAAGGTACTCTTCCCACCGGTGGCATCCTTAATGATGTCATCCAACGAGGCTCCAAAGAGCCGTTCGCCAAGGAAGGGTAGATCCATCAAGGCTTTTTAGACCAGCATTTTAGCCAAATCAGACGCCTCAGCACCACTGCTGACACAGAAGTCCTGGATAACAGAGGGAGGGTATCCAGGGCCATGTCACAAACGTACTTAAGGCCTTACACTAACTGGTCTGCTAGTTCCACACAGACAGGAGAAGCCTGTTGTTCCCCCAATTCGCAGTGCAAAAGTTTTGCCCACTCGGTCAGTGTCTGTGACACAAGCGTGGAGGCCAGTACTTGTCGCATCACTGACCCCACAACCGTAAATAAGGAATGGGCCACTGCCTCGGCCTTCCTGTCCATGGGGTCCTTAAAGGCAGGAGTACCCTCTACCGGGATCGTGGTTACCTTATTTAACCTGGATTCCGGGGGGTCCACGACCGGAGGAGCCGACCATTTCTTAAGAAGGCTCTCCTCAAAGGGGTAACGCAACCACAATATATTTTGGGACCAAAAAGGTCCGTTGCGGTCACCCCCATTCCTTGTATATGAACTTATCTAAATAAGTCAGATACGAAAACACCTTAGGTGTACGGGCTGGCTTACGGGACCCAAAAGGGACCACTACTTCAGCAGAGGGATCTGCTGTATCCTGAATCTTCAGGGTATCACACACAGCTGTGATAAGTGCTCCAACTAGCGCTTTGTCGCGCGCGGACCCGGACGGGGACTCATCCTCACTGTCCGATCGGTCCTGGTCAGCGTCATCTGAAACAACAGAGCAGGGGTCACCAGCCTTAGCGGGGCCCGAGTCTGCGTCAGAGCTCTCCCCGGAGGATGGGGGGAGGAGGCCGCTTTTTACCACCTTTGCGCCCACGCACCGCCTCCATCTCGGCAACGAACGAGTTAAGGACCGCCGACAAAGCGTCCAGAGGCACTGCACTGTCTGCAGGCGAACCGGTTGCAATTGCCTGGATTTCGGGGGAAGAAACACCAGTTTCTGAAGCCATGCTGACCCACCCTGTCTTCCGCCTGTTGGGGACCTAGGACAGTGAATGGTCCCACTATCCCAACTGCTGCAGGCTGAGGGGCCCCCACCGCAGGACTCACAACCCTGACCGAGTTCTGCACCATCCAGCTAGGTGTGCCTGTGTCCTGTGTCAGTTCCCAGGTGTCTGTGGGAGGAAACCGCGCCGTTCTGAGCCTCATGGATCAGCGCTGAGCATAAAAAAACTTGCTAGGCTACAACAAAATGGCCACCGAGCGTCCAGTATAAAGGACATAATCACAGGGAAAATGGCCACCGAACTACAAGAAAATGGTTCCTGACCATGCTTCTCCCTGGGCACACCAAAGATGGCCGCCAAACAACTGTATGCAGAGAAAGAAACAGTGAAATCAGGCAGAGAAAAATGTGGCAGACTGTGCTACAGCGATCAGCATAGCAGACCTCCAGACACCCAAGAGAGAGACAACAGACACCCAGGGTACAGCCACCCAGCGCAGCCCCCCACCCAAGGTGAGAGCCCCCCCGGGGGGCCCCTGTCCATGTGGCGCACACACACCGCTCAGCAGCCCATGCAGAATCCCCCACAGGGGGGAAGGGATGATAGGGACAGGGAGAGAAGAAAGGGAGGAGAGGGACCCCCGAATTGACCTCCCAGGGAATGCCAAGCTGCTCAGCCTCACCGAGACAGGGAGAGCTGTACTTACCATTCCGGACGAGCTGGGGACATTCCATCACAGACCCACTCTCCAATCAGTACGGGGTGGCTGCTGGCCCGGCACACTGTGACGCAGACATCAGTAGCCCGGTCATATGTGTGCCCCGGAGCATTACGCTCACTGGCCGCCCCTGGAGCCTGAGGGGCATGTCGTGGCCGACCCAGCGCGGAGCTCTGGTCTGCAAACGCTCACAGGCCAGGCTGGGGAGACTACAAGGATAAGGTTATCCAGCCTGTCATCCAGCCGGCTGTTGATAGCAGATCCCAGGATCCTACTCTTGCGCAAAAAGCAAATTTCTGCAGAAAAAATCCACGGACCGATGGGCCCGCAGGGTTCTTAGGTCCTTCTCCTTCACTAGGCAGAAAAAAACTGAGGCTGCAAGATGCAGGCTGGGGGTTTGTTACTGAAGGGACCGCCCCTTGGGCGGGACTAGAAAGTTCTGTTTTTTGTACATGTTAACATGTTCTGCCTAGTCCTCTCCTGAATGTGGCATAACAACCCGATGGTCTAAAGTAAAGGAGCTGTGTCAGTCAGTGAACGTAAGAGAAATACACTTTTTGAATTAAAAAATAAGACAACAGTTAAGTTAGCCCAGTTTTTTTTTTTTTATATTATGAAAGATGATGTTACGCTGAGTAAATTTATACCCAACATACTGCAAACCATAGCTTCAAAGTTGTGCCCGCTCATGGAATGTCGACAAACCTTTACCGTTAAAAATCTCCATATGCGATGTTTAAGAAATTCTACAGGTTGCATGTTTTGAGTTAAAGAGGACATCTAGGACTATAATTATTGCTCTTGCTCCTCTAACGTTCGTGGTGATACCTCACATGTGGTTTGAACACCGTTTTCATATGCAGGCGCTACTCACATATGCGTTCACTTCTGCGCACGAGCTTGGGGGAAGGGGCGCGTTTAAATATTTTTTTTATATAATTTATTTTACCTTTTATTTTTACACTGTTTTTAAAAATAAAATAAAAATTGTGTCACTTTTATTCCTATTACAAGGAACGTAAACATACCTTGTAATAGAAAAACAAGCATGACAGAACCTCTTAAATATGAGATATGGGGCCAAAAAGTCCTCAGATCTCATATTTACACTAAAATGCAATGAAAAAATAAATAAAATGTTGTTTGAAAAAAACAAAAAAATAAAATGTCTCTTTAAGAGCTATGGGCGGAACTGACGTTTTGACGTCGCTTCCGCTCTGCTCCATACCACACACGGGAGTGGACGGGATTCCCAGCGGCTCCGGTAAGCAGTGGAGGGCACTGGAGTGCGGCGGGAGGGGGGCCCCTCTCCCGCCGCCGATAAAGGTGATCTTGCAGCGAATCCGCTGCAGAGACCACATTTATCTGAAAGCGGACTGCCCACTGAAGAAGAGGATACCGGGGTTATGGTAGCTAGCTGCTGCCATAACAATGATATCCCTCTTTAAACAGCCGACGTATAATGACAGCGGGCGGTCCGTAAGTGGTTAAGGGGGCATGGCAGGGGGTGTGACCTATGCCTGCATACTTTTGCCAATAGGTGTCCCTGTTCCCATCTAAGAAAGTTGTGAGGTATGCCACTATACTGTAGTGGGGGAGCAATGGAGATACCTTCAGACAACAGCATTGACAATTTGTGAAAAGGGTAGTGTTTGATGCATTAGCAGATTTAACTTGTCTTCACTAAAAAAATTAAAGCCATACTCCGTTTCCATAATTGGGCTGCTTTTTCACAGTCCCAAAAAATGTGAGGGAAGGAGCCAATTGAGGTGCAATTTCTAAAGCAGGTATTGGGAACTGTGGGAAATATAGATTGGAGTTTGGCTGAAGTGTAATACCACCTGGCAAATAGCTTAACTGCAGTTTCCCTAATTGTGATAGATTTAGTGCATTTAAGAAAATTGTCAATACATTCAGACCATTTCTCGAGGGGCAATACGAAATCGTATTCTTGTTCCCATTTGAGCATGTGTGGTAATTTATCCTGGTTGGTGTTATTGATCAAGTTTAGATATATCTCTGATATTAGGCCTATTCTTCTTGGGGATTTAGTACAGATATTCTCATAGAATGTGGGAGATGTATTGTCTAACAATGGGAAATTTGAATTATAGAAGTTTCTAATTTGGAAAAATATTCTGAGTTCTGTATTGGGAATGTCGTATTTGGTTCTTAGTTTCGAGAACTAAGTGAATGAAGTATTCTTAATAGTGATGAGCCGAACACCCCCGGGTTCGGTTCGCACCAGAACCCGCGAACGGACCGAAAGTTCGAACGAACATTAGAACCCTATTAAATACAATGGATGCGAATGTTCGAATTCTAAAGTGCTAATTATAACAACTATTATGCATGTTATTGTCCTAAAAAGGGTTTGGGAACCCGGGTTCTGCACCAGGGGACATGTATCAATGCAAAAAGAAGTTTTAAAAACGGTCGTTTTTCGGGAGCAGTCATTTTAATGATGCATAAAGTGAAAAAAAAAAAGTCAAATATTCCTTTAAATATCGTACCTGGGGGGTGTCTAAAGTATGCCTGTGAAGTGCCACGTGTTTCCCGTGTTTAGAACTGTCCCTGCACAAAATGACACTTCTAAAGGAAAAAAAAGCCATTTAAAACTGCTTGCGGCTTTAATGTAATGTCTGGTCCCGGTAATATGGATGAAATTCTTTAAGAAAAATGGCATAGCTACCCCATGACCCCCCCCCTACCCCAGCCCATTACCAGCCCCTTTGGGTCTTGTATGGATATTAAGGGGAACCCCGCACATAAAATAAAAAAGGCCCTATATACTCTGAACAGCCCTATACAGGCGGTGCATACAAGACAGGGACTGTAGGTTTGTTCTTATGTAGAATCTGTTTGTAATTTTGAACAGGTACATTGTTGAAGTGTAGCTCCAGACCAAAAATCTATTTTTAAACTTTTTGGAAAACATAGGTAAGGGTTATCACCCCTGTAACATTTGTTTTGCTGTCTGTGCCCCTGTTCAGAACATTTCACCTCACTTTCCGTCCCAATGACAACTGTTTTTGAAATGTGGTGTTTTTCTTGAAACAAGGATTGCTGATAAAGCATCAGTACAGAGGAGACACCTTTCTCCCATATTTATTCTTACAGGAGAGAATTTTCCTTCCTAGTGGTAGATTTCCTCTCACTTCCTGTTGTCTTCTTGCGTTTGCAAGTAGGAGTCGTTTGTAAGTTGGATGTTTGAAAGTAGGGACCTGCCGTATATACTCTGCAGAAATAGGCCCCTTAGTTGTTGGTGTTGGCACAACACTGTAAGCACTCACAGTTACTCTTGGTTGGTGCTGGAACGCCCTGCTGTCAACTATTATATCAGGAATTTTAATTACATATAATTGTTGAACAGTGGTAGTAAAAATTGGGCCTTTGATGGTGGTGCTGGTGCCAAAACACTGTAAGCCCTGACAGTTACTCTTGGTGGGTGCAGCAATGGGCCCTGCTGTGAATTATTAGATCAAGAATTGTAATTACATGCCCCTGTTGAACAGGGGCTGAAAAATTGGGCCTTAGGCACTGGTGGCACAACACTGCAACCCCTCACAGATACTGTACTTGGAGCACAGCAATGAGCCCTGTTGCAAAGTATTGCTTCAAAAATTGTAATTACACGCCCCTGTTAAACAGGGGCTGAAAAATTGGGCGTTAGGCACTGGTGGCGGCACCCATAAACAAAAATGATCTTCCAAGCTATCATCATCAATCGTATCATTGAGGACTCGGAGGAGAAGGATAGCCAGTCAACATAACAGCACAGGCACTCAGCATCAGCATCAGTCTTGAAGGGATGTGACATGTTAAAATCAATTAGTCTGTTATATCAGCATCAGGTGTGTGGTAGCTGGTGGTGATCCAAGACTGGTTCATCTTGATGAAAGTCAGTCGATCAACCGAGTCGGTGGACAGGCGCACCCTGTGATCCGTGACAAATCCTCCAGCAGCACTGAATGTGCGTTCCGAAAGAACGCTGGATGCAGGACAGGCCAGTAGCTCAATTGCATACTGTGCAAGCTCTGGCCAGTGATCCATCCTCAAGACCCAGTAAGCCAGAGGATTTTCGGTGGGGAAGGTGTCCAAGTCTGACCTTGCCCCTAGATATTCCTGCACCATGTTTATCAGACGCTGGCGATGGTTGCTGGAACCGATCATACTTTGGGGCTGCAGACTAAAGAATTGTCTGAACGCATCGGTCAGACGGCCACCTTCCCCACCGCTCCTTCTTTGACTGGCCGAAGCCTCAGCAACTCGTTGTCCAGGACCAGGAGTTTGCAACCTCCCAGTCTCTGGGAACGCGTTGCACAGACCTTTCTGCAAGGCCTCCCGGAGTTGTCTCATCCTCTGCTCCCTCTGCGACGGTAACATAAGGTCCGCAACCTTACCCTTGTACCGTGGATCAAGGAGAGTGGCCAGCCAGTAATGGTCCCTCTCCTTGATCCGAAGAATACGAGGATCCTTCCGCAGACTTTGCAGGATCAGGGAGGCCATGCAGCGTAGGTTTGCTGAGGCATTCGCTCCGGAGTCCTCTGGGTCACTAAGGACGACATGATCCGCAGCCACCTCCTCCCAGCCACGTACAAGTCCACTGGTTTCTTGGGACTGTAAATCATCCCTAAAAGACTGCTGCTGATGATGCTGAGTGCCAGCCTCCACCTCCATGCTGACACAATCCTCCTCCTCCTCCTCCTCTTCCTGTGCGATGGGTGGGACAGAAGGAACACTGTCTGGGTAAAGGGGGCCTTGAGAGGCAAGGAAGTCCTCCTCTTCCTGCCTCTGTTCTGCCTCAAGTGCCCTGTCCATTATTCCACGCAGCGTGTGCTCCAACAGGTGGACAAGAGGTACAGTGTCACTGATGCATGCACTGTCACTGCTCACCATCCTCGTGGCCTCCTCAAATGGTGCCAGGACAGTGCATGCATCCCTGATCATGCCCCACTGGCGTGGAGAAAAAAAACCAAGCTCCCCTGACCCTGTCCTGGTGCCGTAGTCGCACAGGTACTCATTGATGGCCCTCTGCTGCGTGTGCAGCCGCTGCAGCATGGCCAACGTTGAGTTCCACCTGGTGGGCATGTCACATATAAGGCGGTTCTTGTGCAGGTTCAACTCCTTTTGCAGCTCAGCCAGGCGAGCACTGGCATTATAAGATCTGCGGAAATGCACACAGACTTTCCTGGCCTGCCTCAGGACATCCTGTAAGCCCGGGTACCTGCCCAAGAACCGCTGCACCACCAGGTTAAGGACGTGAGCCACACAGGGCACATGGGTCAGTTGTCCCTGTCGGAGGGCGGAGAGGAGGTTGGTGCCATTGTCGCAAACCACCATTCCTGGCTTAAGCTGGCGTGGCGTCAACCACCTCTCGGCCTGGCCCTGCAGAGCAGACAGGACCTCTGCCCCAGTGTGGCTTCTGTCCCCCAAACACACCAGCGCAAGCACGGCATGGCATCTTTTTGCCTGCGTACTTGCGTAGCCCCGTGAACGGCTACGGAGCACCGCTGGTTCATAGGACAAACCACAGGAAGAGGCCATGGAGGAAGAAGAAGAGGAGGGGGTGGAGGAGAGAGGTGTGTCACAACCAGTAGTAGCATTTTGGAGGCGTGGCGGTGGGACAACCTCCAACACTACTGCACCTTGTCCTGAATCCTTCCCAGCTGCCAAAAGAGTGACCCAATGGGCCGTGAAAGAAAGGTAACGTCCCTGTCCATGCCTGCTGGACCATGAGTCAGCGGTAATATGCACCTTACCGCTGACCGCCCTGTCCAGCGAGGCCAAGACATTGCCTTCCACATGCCGGTAGAGAGCCGGAATAGCCTTCCGTGAGAAAAAGTGGCGTTTGGGAACCTGCCACTGAGGAACCGCACATTGCACAAACTCACGGAAGGGGGCCGAGTCTACCAACTGAAAAGGCAGCAGTTGAAGCGCTAGCAATTTAGCCAAGCTAGCATTCAACCGCTGGGCATGTGGATGGCTGGGAGTGAACTTCTTTCGACGGTCCAGCAGCTGGGGCAGGGAAATTTGCCTGCTAGAATCGGACGTCGGTGTACTGCTAGCAGAGTGGGCGCAAGTACTTGGCTGTGACACACCTAATTCTACACCTTCATTCCTCTCAGTGCATGTTTCAGAGAGGACTGAAGTTATAGTGGGGTTGGAGATCCCAGCTGATGCGGTGCAAGGAGAGGTCCGCTTTGTTCTTTGGTGTGGGTCTTTGAGGTAGGCTTGCCAACGAGCTGCATGGCAGGTCAACATATGTCTGGTCAGGCATGTGGTACCCAAGCGGCTGATGTTTTGGCCACGCGATATACGCTTGAGACATATGTTGCAAACAGCAGCTGTGCGATCTGATGCACTAGCCTCAAAAAAGGCCCACACCAAAGAACTTTTTGAATGACGGGCAGAGGCAGCGCCCTGCACAGGCGGAGCTCTGCGGTGTGATTCCATCGGTGTACTGCCCTTACGCTGGCCACCAAAGGGCATCCTGCCTCGTTGGAGATGTGTCTCCTCCTCATCCTCCTCCTCCTCCTCTCTCCTATTAGGCACCCACGTGGAGTCAGTGACCTCATCATCCCCTCCCTCCTCATCACTGGAGCCAATCTGGCAGTATGCTGCAGCTGCTGGAACATGACTGCCAGATTGGTGTCCTTCTTGAGCATCCCCTCTGTCTGCTCTCACGCTACTGCCTTCCTCTAGCTGGGTTTCATCATCAGACCCTTCGAAACGCTGGGCATCCTCCTGGAGCATGTACCCAACACTGTGCTGAAACAGTTCGGGGGACTCCTCAGTAGGAGGACATGGTGGGTCTAGGGAAGGAGTGACTGATGATTTGTCTGACATTGATACCAGGGAAGACGACGCTTTGGCAGCTGCTTATCCAGTACCCTGAGCCTGGGTGAGAGAGGATGAGGAGGAGGAGGAGGGCTTGGTCATCCACTCTACCAAGTCTTCGGCATGATGTGGCTCAACATGTCCAGCTGCCGAAAAGAAGGACAAGCGTGTCCCATGGCCATGTGCTGATGACAATGCACCGCGTCCACGACCAGCACTGTTGCCCCCAGACACAGAGCCTGCTTGCCCTCTTTTATTGCCTCCTGACTGTCTGCCTCTCCTTGTTTGCCTTCCAGACATTCTAATAGATGGCCTGCAGGGAGATGGGAAAAAAGCAATAAGGGCTACCTTCAGGTGTCCTTCTCTGTCCCTTGAAACAAGGACTTTCACAGTGAAAGAAACTGACACTCTCCCTACCTACAGTTTTCTGTCCCTAGAATAAATGTTTTTTTTAAGCACAATATAGCACAAGGACAATTCACTCACTGTCCTTACAGGTCCCTGGAAACAAGGACTTGCAGAGTGAAAGAAAAAAAACACTCTCCCTACCTACAGTTTTCTGTCCCTAGAAAAAATGTTTTTTTTAATCACAATATAGCACAAGAACAATTCACTCACTGTCCTTACAGGTCCCTGGAAACAAGGACTTGCAGAGTGAAATAAACTGACACTCTCCCTACCTACAGTTTTCTGTCCCTAGAATAAATGTATTTTTTAAGCACAATATAGCACAAGGAGAATTCACTCACTGTCCTTCCAGGTCCCTGGAAACAAGGACTTGCAGAGTGAAAGAAAAAAAACACTCTCCCTACCTACAGTTTTCTGTCCCTAGAAAAAATGTTTTTTTTAATCACAATATAGCACAAGGACAATTCACTCACTGTCCTTACAGGTCCCTGGAAACAAGGACTTGCAGAGTGAAATAAACTGACACTCTCCCTACCTACAGTTTTCTGTCCCTAGAATAAATGTTTTTTTTAAGCACAATATAGCACAAGGACAATTCACTCACTGTCCTTCCAGGTCCCTGGAAACAAGGACTTGCAGAGTGAAAGAAAAAAAACACTCTCCCTACCTACAGTTTTCTGTCCCTAGAAAAAATGTTTTTTTTAATCACAATATAGCACAAGGACAATTCACTCACTGTCCTTACAGGTCCCTGGAAACAAGGACTTGCAGAGTGAAATAAACTGACACTCTCCCTACCTACAGTTTTCTGTCCCTAGAATAAATGTTTTTTTTAAGCACAATATAGCACAAGGACAATTCACTCACTGTCCTTACAGGTCCCTGGAAACAAGGACTTGCAGAGTGAAAGAAAAAAAACACTCTCCCTACCTACAGTTTTCTGTCCCTAGAAAAAATGTTTTTTTTAATCACAATATAGCACAAGGACAATTCACTCACTGTCCTTACAGGTCCCTGGAAACAAGGACTTGCAGAGTGAAAGAAAAAAAACACTCTCCCTACCTACAGTTTTCTGTCCCTAGAAAAAAATTTTTTTTAATCACAATATAGCACAAGGACAATTCACTCACTGTCCTTACAGGTCCCTGGAAACAAGGACTTGCAGAGTGAAATAAACTGACACTCTCCCTACCTACAGTTTTCTGTCCCTAGAATAAATGTTTTTTTTAAGCACAATATAGCACAAGGAGAATTCACTCACTGTCCTTCCAGGTCCCTGGAAACAAGGACTTGCAGAGTGAAAGAAAAAAAACACTCTCCCTACCTACAGTTTTCTGTCCCTAGAAAAAATGTTTTTTTTTAATCACAATATAGCACAAGGACAATTCACTCACTGTCCTTACAGGTCCCTGGAAACAAGGACTTGCAGAGTGAAATAAACTGACACTCTCCCTACCTACAGTTTTCTGTCCCTAGAATAAATGTTTTTTTTAAGCACAATATAGCACAAGGACAATTCACTCACTGTCCTTACAGGTCCCTGGAAACAAGGACTTGCAGAGTGAAAGAAAAAAAACACTCTCCCTACCTACAGTTTTCTGTCCCTAGAAAAAATGTTTTTTTTTAATCACAATATAGCACAAGGACAATTCACTCACTGTCCTTACAGGTCCCTGGAAACAAGGACTTGCAGAGTGAAAGAAAATAAACACTCTCCCTACCTACAGTTTTCTGTCCCTAGAATAAATGTTTTTTTTAAGCACAATATAGCACAAGGACAATTCACTCACTGTCCTTACAGGTCCCTGGAAACAAGGACTTGCAGAGTGAAATAAACTGACACTCTCCCTACCTACAGTTTTCTGTCCCTAGAATAAATGTTTTTTTTAAGCACAATATAGCACAAGGACAATTCACTCACTGTCCTTCCAGGTCCCTGGAAACAAGGACTTGCAGAGTGAAAGAAAAAAAACACTCTCCCTACCTACAGTTTTCTGTCCCTAGAAAAAATGTTTTTTTTTAATCACAATATAGCACAAGGACAATTCACTCACTGTCCTTACAGGTCCCTGGAAACAAGGACTTGCAGAGTGAAATAAACTGACACTCTCCCTACCTACAGTTTTCTGTCCCTAGAATAAATGTTTTTTTGAAGCACAATATAGCACAAGGACAATTCACTCACTGTCCTTACAGGTCCCTGGAAACAAGGACTTGCAGAGTGAAAGAAAAAAAACACTCTCCCTACCTACAGTTTTCTGTCCCTAGAAAAAATGTTTTTTTTAATCACAATATAGCACAAGGACAATTCACTCACTGTCCTTACAGGTCCCTGGAAACAAGGACTTGCAGAGTGAAATAAACTGACACTCTCCCTACCTACAGTTTTCTGTCCCTAGAATTAATGTTTTTTTTAAGCACAATATAGCACAAGGAGAATTCACTCACTGTCCTTCCAGGTCCCTGGAAACAAGGACTTGCAGAGTGAAAGAAAAAAAACACTCTCCCTACCTACAGTTTTCTGTCCCTAGAAAAAATGTTTTTTTTAATCACAATATAGCACAAGGACAATTCACTCACTGTCCTTACAGGTCCCTGGAAACAAGGACTTGCAGAGTGAAATAAACTGACACTCTCCCTACCTACAGTTTTCTGTCCCTAGAATAAATGTTTTTTTTAAGCACAATATAGCACAAGGACAATTCACTCACTGTCCTTCCAGGTCCCTGGAAACAAGGACTTGCAGAGTGAAAGAAAAAAAACACTCTCCCTACCTACAGTTTTCTGTCCCTAGAAAAAATGTTTTTTTTAATCACAATATAGCACAAGGACAATTCACTCACTGTCCTTACAGGTCCCTGGAAACAAGGACTTGCAGAGTGAAATAAACTGACACTCTCCCTACCTACAGTTTTCTGTCCCTAGAATAAATGTTTTTTTTAAGCACAATATAGCACAAGGACAATTCACTCACTGTCCTTACAGGTCCCTGGAAACAAGGACTTGCAGAGTGAAAGAAAAAAAACACTCTCCCTACCTACAGTTTTCTGTCCCTAGAAAAAATGTTTTTTTTTAATCACAATATAGCACAAGGACAATTCACTCACTGTCCTTACAGGTCCCTGGAAACAAGGACTTGCAGAGTGAAAGAAAAAAAACACTCTCCCTACCTACAGTTTTCTGTCCCTAGAAAAAATGTTTTTTTTTATCACAATATAGCACAAGGACAATTCACTCACTGTCCTTACAGGTCCCTGGAAACAAGGACTTGCAGAGTGAAATAAACTGACACTCTCCCTACCTACAGTTTTCTGTCCCTAGAATAAATGTTTTTTTTAAGCACAATATAGCACAAGGAGAATTCACTCACTGTCCTTCCAGGTCCCTGGAAACAAGGACTTGCAGAGTGAAAGAAAAAAAACACTCTCCCTACCTACAGTTTTCTGTCCCTAGAAAAAATGTTTTTTTTAATCACAATATAGCACAAGGACAATTCACTCACTGTCCTTACAGGTCCCTGGAAACAAGGACTTGCAGAGTGAAATAAACTGACACTCTCCCTACCTACAGTTTTCTGTCCCTAGAATAAATGTTTTTTTTTAAGCACAATATAGCACAAAGACAATTCACTCACTGTCCTTACAGGTCCCTGGAAACAAGGACTTGCAGAGTGAAAGAAAAAAAACACTCTCCCTACCTACAGTTTTCTGTCCCTAGAAAAAATGTTTTTTTTTAATCACAATATAGCACAAGGACAATTCACTCACTGTCCTTACAGGTCCCTGGAAACAAGGACTTGCATAGTGAAAGAAAATAAACACTCTCCCTACCTACAGTTTTCTGTCCCTAGAATAAATGTTTTTTTTAAGCACAATATAGCACAAGGACAATTCACTCACTGTCCTTACAGGTCCCTGGAAACAAGGACTTGCAGAGTGAAATAAACTGACACTCTCCCTACCTACAGTTTTCTGTCCCTAGAATTAATGTTTTTTTTAAGCACAATATAGCACAAGGAGAATTCACTCACTGTCCTTCCAGGTCCCTGGAAACAAGGACTTGCAGAGTGAAAGAAAAAAAACACTCTCCCTACCTACAGTTTTCTGTCCCTAGAAATTTTTTTTTTTTTAATCACAATATAGCACAAGGACAATTCACTCACTGTCCTTACAGGTCCCTGGAAACAAGGACTTGCAGAGTGAAATAAACTGACACTCTCCCTACCTACAGTTTTCTGTCCCTAGAATAAATGTTTTTTTTAAGCACAATATAGCACAAGGACAATTCACTCACTGTCCTTCCAGGTCCCTGGAAACAAGGACTTGCAGAGTGAAAGAAAAAAAACACTCTCCCTACCTACAGTTTTCTGTCCCTAGAAAAAATGTTTTTTTTAATCACAATATAGCACAAGGACAATTCACTCACTGTCCTTACAGGTCCCTGGAAACAAGGACTTGCAGAGTGAAATAAACTGACACTCTCCCTACCTACAGTTTTCTGTCCCTAGAATAAATGTTTTTTTTAAGCACAATATAGCACAAGGACAATTCACTCACTGTCCTTACAGGTCCCTGGAAACAAGGACTTGCAGAGTGAAAGAAAAAAAACACTCTCCCTACCTACAGTTTTCTGTCCCTAGAAAAAATGTTTTTTTTTAATCACAATATAGCACAAGGACAATTCACTCACTGTCCTTACAGGTCCCTGGAAACAAGGACTTGCAGAGTGAAAGAAAAAAAACACTCTCCCTACCTACAGTTTTCTGTCCCTAGAAAAAATGTTTTTTTTAATCACAATATAGCACAAGGACAATTCACTCACTGTCCTTACAGGTCCCTGGAAACAAGGACTTGCAGAGTGAAATAAACTGACACTCTCCCTACCTACAGTTTTCTGTCCCTAGAATAAATGTTTTTTTTAAGCACAATATAGCACAAGGACAATTCACTCACTGTCCTTACAGGTCCCTGGAAACAAGGACTTGCAGAGTGAAAGAAAAAAAACACTCTCCCTACCTACAGTTTTCTGTCCCTAGAAAAAATGTTTTTTTTAATCACAATATAGCACAAGGACAATTCACTCACTGTCCTTACAGGTCCCTGGAAACAAGGACTTGCAGAGTGAAATAAACTGACACTCTCCCTACCTACAGTTTTCTGTCCCTAGAATAAATGTTTTTTTTAAGCACAATATAGCACAAGGACAATTCACTCACTGTCCTTACAGGTCCCTGGAAACAAGGACTTGCAGAGTGAAAAAAAAAAAACACTCTCCCTACCTACAGTTTTCTGTCCCTAGAAAAAATGTTTTTTTTTAAGCACAATATAGCACAAGGACAATTCACTCACTGTCCTTCCAGGTCCCTGGAAACAAGGACTTGCAGAGTGAAAGAAAAAAAACACTCTCCCTACCTACAGTTTTCTGTCCCTAGAAAAAATGTTTTTTTTAATCACAATATAGCACAAGGACAATTCACTCACTGTCCTTACAGGTCCCTGGAAACAAGGACTTGCAGAGTGAAAGAAACTGACACTCTCCCTACCTACAGTTTTCTGTCCCTAGAATAAATGTTTTTTTAAGCACAATATAGCACAAGGACAATTCACTCACTGTCCTTCCAGGTCCCTGGAAACAAGGACTTGCAGAGTGAAAGAAACTGACACTGTCCCTACCTACAGTTTTCTGTCCCTAGAATAAATGTTTTTTTTAAGCACACTATAGCACAAGCACAAAACACACTGACACTCTCCCTACCTATCCTTCTCTTTCCCTAAACTAAAGGAATCCAGGTTAAGCAAGAAAGAAATAACAGTCACTGTCCCTGCCTATGCTGCTCTATCCCTGCTCCGGAACACACTACACTAGGCCGCCGTGCTGGCGGCCTTTTATAGTGTGGGGCGTGTACTAAACACCCTCAGCAATAATTGGCCACAGGCATCCTGCCTGTGGCCAATCATTGCTCTCCTCGCTGCCGGCGCTGTGATTGGCCAAGCATGCGGGGTCACAGTGCATGCTTGGCCAATCACAGCGCCTGGATGACACTGCGATGGCGTAGTGCATTGTGGGCCGTTCGCGTCACTCGAATTTGGCGCGAACGGCCCAAATCGTTCGATCTTCGTCGAACGATCGAACAGCCGATGTTCGAGTCGAACGTATGTTCGACTCGAACACGAAGCTCATCCCTAATTCTTAATAAATCTATTAAGGGTGATTAGATTATTGTTAATCCACCAAGCAAATTCATCAGTGTTTTCGTAGCTTTTTAGGAACTTAGGTTCGCCTAAAAAAGAAGCAAGGGGAGGTGTGGGAGAGGTTAATACTATTTCTTACCCAACCCATAATAGCCTTACCAAACTTACTAGCCACACTCAAAAAAAATTCTGCTCTATCAGGGTTATCAGTAAATGTTTCAAAATCAGTGGGAATGCCAATTAATATTCCTCCTTCACAATTTGATTCAATTCGCACATCCTTCAACTTCACGTGGTCCAATGATACTTTACCTTATCTCGGTATCCACCTTACCCCAGACCCCAAAGATTTAGCCACCAAAAATTATTTACCCATGTTACAAAGACTGAGATTGGTGTTAAAAACCTAGAAATCCTTCAATATTTAATTTTTAGGTAAAATTACTGCCATCAAAATGTCAATTCTACCAAATTTATTATTTCTATTTAGAGCACTCCCAATTAGAATAAATAAATTGATACTTACTAAATTTCAATCGGAAGTCAATAAATTTATATGGCAGGACTCCCACCCAAGAATTGCCCAATCTGTATTATATATGTCCACGAAAAGAGGTGGATTGGGACTCCCGAACTTTTGGTCATATTATCTAGCTGCAAGATGGGCACAGATTGCTCAATGGCATTTACACAACCCGAAAATCCCGTGGGTGATATTTGAAAAATATTCAATACTACCCTATTCTATATCAGGATTACTATGGGGCAACAAAGTTTCCAATCATACTTTGGAAAGGCTGAACCTCTTAGTGGCCCATTCAGTTGGAAACTGCATAATAAAAAATTTACAGCTAACACTTTTTAAGCAGTTACAGGAACAGTTTTTTCCTCTTGGGATAAAGGCTTTACACAAATAAATACACAATGACCATGTCAGTAATGTCAGTGCTAAATTGTTTGTGTCAACCTTCTAACTGCAAGTGTCACTTTTGCTGGACAGCTTGGTCAGATATAGGAAGTTGAAAATAATAGACTTATTGGGTGTATCACCAGGTGAATTTAAAGGGAAAAAAATGAATGCTGCCACCACAAGCTGGAATGTATATATTACATTTTTGGTTTTTTGTTTTAATACTGCTTCAATTGTACCAAGGAAATCATGATGCAGGAAGAACCTAAAGCGCCAAATATTATTTGAGAGAAAAAAATTAATATCTTTAGTGAATTCATATATGTTGAAGATTCTCCTGCAATTTTTTCTGCTGCCACTGCTATTGCAATACAACATAATGTAGTTACACTGTAATTTAATTTAGCATTTCCTATACTATAATACATTTACTTACAGTATAACTGTAAGTATAATATTTGATATAAATATTATTATTATATTTTTATATATTTATATTAATATAATTATTGAAAACTTAGTTTAGTTAATTTTTTATTTGAATCAAAACAAGGGATGGTACTTACATTGAATGAGAAGTGTCCATTATGCTGGTGGCTGCTTTCTTCATTTAAACCTTTATGCCCTGTACACACGATCGGATTTCCGATGGAATAAAATCCGATGGAATTTTCCATCAGAATTCCGATGAAGCTGACTTTCATCAGCCTTGCCTACACACCATCAGACAAAATTCTGACCGTCCAAAACGCTGTGACGTAAAACACTCAGACAAGCCGAGAAAAATTAAGTTCAATGCTTCCGAGCATGCGTCGACTTGATTCTGAGCATGCGTGTGTTTTTTCTCCGTTGGAGTTCCACACACGATCGGAATTTCCTATCGTTTTTTTTTTTCCATTGGAAACATTTAAAACATGTTCTATTTTTTAACACCAATGGAAAAGAGTCCGATGGGGCCCACACACGATCGTTTTTTTCAGATGAAAAAGTCCATCAGACTTTTTTCATCGGAAAAACTATTGTGTGTACAGGGCATAAGTCTTCTGTGCATCCCCCAAACCCCCATAGCAGTAATCTTTCAATGCTACAGAGGCTAATACGAGCCACTGGACCAATTATAGGCAATCATCAAGAGTGACAACTATGCCCACCCCCCCTTCTCCCTTCATAAAATCTTTACTATAACTTCTAGTGATGAAAAGCACTCTATAATTGGAGGATGGGCGGACGGATGAATGGTCCGCCTCCTCTATACACAGAGCGCTTATCATTGGTGAAAGCTATATAACAGCTTTTATGAATAGAGAACATAGTCAGCACTCTTGGAAAGTGCCTGTAATAGGTTCAGCAGTTCGTATTAACCCCTGCAGCACCAGAGGTTTATCACCGTGGGAGTATGAGGGGGACAAACAAAGACACCAGCACGGGAATCAACTCTTATTCAATGTAAGTATCGCCCTTTATGCTGATTTAAAATAATTAAAAACAAATAAGCTTTAATATATTTATATTATAAAAGTTTGAATCATGTTGAAACATTTATTGAAAAATTTCCACTATTTATATTCTCATGGCTCATTCACACCTTTTAAGTTTGAAAACCATAGCTCCAAAAAATGTTTTTTTTTTTTTAAACCACTTTGACTGTGGTAAAGGCAAGCTGAGAAGATGCAAGCAGCAAAATCCAAATGAGAAGGTAAAGTACACACACCGCTCCAGGTTGGTCCACTCTGTATCAGCCTAAGAACTAGGGAAGGGCCAAACACCCCCTGGTTTGGTTCGCACCAGAACATGCGAATGGGCAAAAAGTTCTAGCGAACATGCAAACCCAAGTCTATGGGACACGAACATGGAAAATCAAAAATGCTAATTTTAAAGGCTTTTATGCAAGTTATTGCCATAAAAAGTGTATGGGGACCTGTGTCCTGCCCCAGGGGACATGTATCAATGCAAAAAAAGTTTTTAAAACAACCGTTTTTTAAGGACCAGTGATTTTATTAATGCTTAAAGTGAAACAATAAAAATGAAATATTCCTTTAAATATCGTGCCAGGGGGGCCCCCTTAGTCTACCTGTAAAGTGGCGCATCTGTGCAATGTGTAGAACAGTGCCGCAGCAAAATTAAATTTCTAAAAGAAAAAAAAATATTTAAACTTGCTTGCGGCTGTAATGTATTCCTGGCTCTTGGCAATGTAGATGAAAAATCAAGGAAAAAAATTGGAGTGGGCCCCCCCTGTCTATATGAGGCCCTTCGGGTCTAAGACGGTATGGATTTTAAGGGGAACTCCACACCAACATTTTTTAAACAATTTGCGTGGGTTCCCATCAAAAATCCATACCAGACCCTTATCCGAGCAGGCAGCCTGGCAGGCAAGGAAAGGGGGTGGGGGCGACCGAGCACTCCTCCTCCTGAACCATACAAGGCCGCTTGCCCTCAACATGGGGAGGTGGCTTTGGGGTCTATGTATTAAAGAGATCCACTCATGAGTTTCAGCTGGTTTCTTAGTATTTAAGTGAATCTGCAAGGGGTGTGCTCTTGTTATAATTAAGCGCAGATTGCGTGAAACGCGTTAACTGCTGTTCCCTATCTGGAGCTGTGATGTCTTTGTGATATGGAAAATACAATAAATATATTTGGATTTCCCTATTCATTAGAGTGCCCTCAACCTCTTTGTTCTTCCAAGATGCAAGCAGCAGATTGGAGTTGCACTACTGAAAGTAGCACGATAACCATACTGAAGTGAAAACAGCTACATGGTGGAAATAGACATATGTAACTACTACACACAGGAACACAAAGACATATGGTTGCATTGCCTATAGAATTCAAACAGAGAAAAAAAAGAGAGAGAACTGCAGTTGAATTGTTTGTTTTGCTCATGTGGCTCTGTTTTTGTAACAACCTTAGAGTCTTTATATTGAGATTTCAAGCTTTTTCATGCCCTATATTTTTCTGTTAGTTTAGTAAATATAGACAATGCTATTCTCTTTTCTTATTTTAAAGATTGATGGTACCAGGGTGAAGCTATGCTTAATTTGCAGTGTGAGGTATCCACCACTGTAAAAATAAAACTAAATACATATGCTACTGCGCATGGTAATTTGGCTGTACATTACAGGCTGCCCCTGCAGACATCTACTTCTAAAAATGGCAAAAGCCTGGTTGTCATGTCAATCCCATAGCCTAAATACCTTGAGCGAATGACATGGTAAAAGTATGTAGATAACATGTTTCAACTTTTCTCTGACCCCTCTGATTAGCATACTGGGTTAGCATAATGGTTAGGCAGCTAAACTTTCATTAAAGCGGAGGTCTATCCACGGCTGCAAAAATTAAAAGCCAGCAGCTGCATATACTGCAGCTGCTGACTTTTAATAATCGGAAACTTACCTGTCCTGGAGTCCAGCAATGTCGGCACCGCAGCTGATGTTTCCATCAGCTGTCGGTGCATGCCGCCTCCATTGTGAGTAAGGGAACCAGGCAGTGTATCCTATTGGCTTCACGCAGGGAACCCTACTGCGCATATGTGAGGCTCCGCTCCTCTCTCCTACTGGCCCGGCAACAGGGGGAGGAAGAGGGAGGAGGAGGGAGCCCCAGCCGTGACATCAATACCCGTGGCTGAGGCTCCCGGAAGTGAGAAAAGCATACCTGTGAAAGACAGGTATGCTGTCCCCCCCCCAAAAGGTGCCAAATGTGGCACCGGTGGGGGGGGGAGTACAATGAGCGGAAGTTCCACTTTTGGCTGGAACTCCACTTTAAGTAATTAGCTGTAGTAGCCTCTACATCCAGTACATTTCTCATATGGCAGGTTTACCATAAAAAAGAGAATGTGACCAAGTTAGAAAGTACAAACGTGAAATTTAAAAATGAAAAAGGCAATATTAACACAACTTATATATGGCATATTGCCAATAATGTGAAACCATTCTTTGAAGGGATTACAAACTCACACATAATTATTTGAATATATGTGGTTTTTTTGCCTAATGTTAAATTATTTAGCTAAAATGCTGTAATGAGGATTCTCTGGTGCTCAAATAATTGCTTGTAGGATTGAGAGTTAAAGGTTATATAGTTGTGTAAACAATATTGCTACAAATCTTGGCTAAGCAATCCATCAATACTTAACATATGTCATACCAGCATGATGATGACTTTCATTCCATCTAATCGTATTTTATCGAAGATGTCAGGGAGTCTTGAAAAATTTTTGCCCAATGTGAAATCCATTTGCCTCTCCATGTAATCAATGTCAGCATACTGCACATCCTGAGAGGACACAATACGTATTCAGTGCACAGCAATGAGTTTTTAAAGCGAGACTAAGAGATGGGTACAAGGACTGTGACAGATTGTACACTATGAATGAGAATGCACAGGTTTTAAAAAACTAAAATGTATCGACAATACAATGTGCAAGAACTCATAAAACTAGTCACAGGCATCTTTCATACGTTTGCCCACAATGGGGTATTGAAAGGTCACAGAGTAAATTATGTATACATGGATAGATGCATTATATTCTAGATTAGCTGGCCATTCAGTCTTTATAATGGAACGTGACAGGGATGCCCACATAACATTGTTATTTGTGTTATCTCTAGAACCTCTCCTAGCGACGATCCGGGCAAATCAAGATATTCAGGGCATGGAGATATCTGGGCTAGAACATAAACTACTTCCCACCGGGGAAAGAGAATTATACCTTTTTAAATTGGACAACTTCAGAATGTTTGAGATTAAAGTGGATGTACAGTAAACCCACTCTCATCCTTTCTAAAATACTGCCATAGTGCTGATCTATAAGGATATAGATGCTTCCTGCATGTATCCTTACCTGTCAAATGTCTCCCCTTTGTCTGTTATAAGAACTGAAAAACTGCAGATTCTGTGGGTGGATCTGTTGTCTGGAGCTCGGTGGGTGGAGTCGTGATGTCAGTAGACTCCCCGCCCACCTCTACACTCCCTTGTCAATATGCATTTTCTCCTGTGTAATCCATCTGCTATGATCACTAACATCCAGTCAAAATCCAGAAAAGTAACCACATGACTTCAGAAAAGGAGTGGGGGTGGGAATTAAAAAATAATGCCTAAAGCTAGTGCACGAGATATGTAAATAACCTGTCACTCAAAGCAAGAGGGCAGAACGGACAAAGGTGTTTCTCTGTTTGTCCGTTTATCACACTGAACAGTAAAAGAGGATTACTCAGAGCTGGATCACTTCTTTGTGGCAAGACCTGGCACAAATGATAGGAAATCTTATACACTACATTGTGACAGCAAAAAAAAAAAAAAAAATTTGGGTTTACATCCACTTTAAAGAAGTTGTAAAGGCAAAAGGTTTTTATCTTAATGCATTCTATGCATTAAGTTAAAAAACTTTTATGTGTAGCAGGCCCCCCAGCACCCCCTAATTCTTACCCTGAGCTCCTTCTCTATCCAGCGATATCCACAATTCCCTTGGCCTCGCCCCGATTGGCTGGGGCACAGCCGTAGTGCCATTGGCTCCCACGGCTGTCAATCAAAGTCAGTTAGCCAATCAGGGGAGATAGGAGGCGGGGCTGGGTTGGGGCTCCATGTCTGAATGGATACACGGAGCTCTGACTCGGCTCAGGTGCCCCCATAGATAGCTTCAGGTCTATGGGGGCACTCGTCAGGAGGGAGTGACCAGGAGCAGCCAAGAGGGACCTGAGAAGCGGAGGATCTGGGTTGCTCTGTACAAATCCACTGCAACAGAGCAGGTAAGTATAACATGTTTGCTATTTTTTTTTTAACTCCAGAATTTTGTGGACTCTTTGCCTAAACCCCATATATTCAAATTGTGAACTCAACCCATTGGAGAGATATAGACCAGGGAGGGATAACTAGACAAGGTATTTCAAACTTTTATAAAGATGATGATGTCATTCATGGAACCTGGGACTTCATGTCTCTTGAATGGATGGGAGCATGAATTAAATCTACCTATCCCCGAAGCTTTAAAGTGTAATGTATAGATTATGTACATTATACCTCAATAGATATGAGGATAAAAGAAATTAACTACAAACTGTTGACTAGGTGGAATTATGTTCCATCCAAATTACACACGATCAACTCAGCATTGTCATCTGAGTGTTGGAGAGAATGTGGGGGGCGGGGGAATGCATGCCCATATTTGGTGGCACTGCCCTAAGATCCAGCTATACTGGGAAACGTTTTAAGCCTAATTAAGATGATTAGAAAGTCTGAAATTGAACCCTGGCAATGTTTATTTCACGCTGCAAGCAAGACAAGGAGTAAAATAAAAAATGTTATCATTCCATTCCTGCTGAAAGCAGCAAATGTATTGATCTCCAAATATTGGAAACTAAAGAAAATACTATGTTGGAATGGTTTAGAGAGGTATATAGAACCAGATTAATGGAAGAGTTGATACTTTTACAAAATGATTCCTATTGGAAGTTCTATGGAACTTGGAGAAGCTGGTTTGAGTTTAAACAGTCTCTGGCTTACATAAGATATGTGAGCATTGAAAATTTATTGGAGGAGGGAACCAAGGATTTGGTAGAAAAGCCTGGTAACCCTTAAACCCTGTACACACAATCGGATTTCCTATGGATTCTAATCCGATGGATTTTTCGATCGGAAATCTGATGAAGCTGACTTCCATCAGTCTTGCCTACACACCATCAGTCAAAAATCCGACCGTCCAAAATGCTGTGACGTAAAACACTCCGACAAGCCGAGAAAAATTAAGTTCAATGCTTCTGAGCATGTGTCGACTTGATTCTGAGCATGCGCGGGTTTTTTGTTCGATGGAGTTCCACACAGACGATCGGAATTTGCTATAGTTTTTTTGCCCATCGCATAAATTTAAAACATGTTCCATTTTTTCTCACCGATGGAAAAAAGACCGATGGGGCCCATACACTATCGGTTTGTCCGATGAAAAAAGTCCATCAGACTGTTTTCATTGGTAAAACCGATCATGTGTACACGGCTTAAGGGTTTGTTTGTTGCTTTTTCTTTTTTTTGGGAAAGGCCATTTAGAGTTTTTTGTATTTAGATGTGGGATGCCTCTACTTCTCATGTTGCCTCTTGCCTTCTTTTTGGGGAAGAATTATCAATATGATATATATGACTATTATTACAAGGTTCTAGGAGATACACCTTTTATATACATATGTTTGTAATAATATTTATCGTAAAGCTGTGTATGAGACCTGAATGTGTTTTGTATTGCATTTCTGTTGTGTTAATTCATTGAATGAATACTGACTTGGCTTTTTATGGTGAAATATTATGTTTTGCTAAAATGAATAAAAATAATTTAAACACAGAGTAAAACACTTTACAGTAGTCGCTATTAAGTAGTAAAATACTTAATTTAGTAATGCATAGGAATGGGAGAATATGCCCAGGTTCAATTTGTGCAGGGGATGTGTCACTGAATTCTGTTTGAAATTTTGTGAAACTCAAACTTAGTAGCGACTCCCATCAAAATCAATGGGGGGAAATCTTGATACTGAGTTCTGGTCATTAAGGGTGAGCTGAACTCCCCCCCCCGGTTCGGTTCGCACCAGAACTTGCAAACAGGGAAAAAATGTGTTCAAACACGTAAACACCGTTAAAGTCTATGGGACACGAACATGAAAAACCAAAAGTACTAATTTTAAAGGCTTATATGCATGGTATTGTCATAAAAACTGTTTGGGGACACGGGTCCTGCTCCAGGGGACATATATCAATGCAAAACAAGGTTTTAAAAACTGAAGTTTTTTCGGGAGCAGTGATTTTAATAATGCTTAAAGTGAAACAATAAAAGTGAAATATTCCTTTAAATTTCGTGCCTGGGGGGTGTCTATAGTATGCCTGCAAAGTGGCGCATTTTTTCCGTGTTTAGAACAGTCCTGCAGCAAAATGACGTTTCTAAAGGAAAAAAAGTCATTTAAAACTGATTGCGGCTGTAATGAATTGTCGGGTCTTGGCAATACAGATAAAACTCATTGAAAAAACGGCATTGGTTCCCCCCAGTCCATTACCAGGCCCTTTGGGTCTGGTATGAATATTAAGGGGAACCCCAAAACAAAATTTTAAAATAAAATTGCGTGGGGGTCCCCCAAAATCCATACCAGGCCCTTCATGTCTGTTATGGATTTTAAGGGGAACGCTGCGCCAAAATAAAAAAAAATGTCATAGGGGTCCCCCCAAAATCCATACCAGACCCTTATCCGAGCACACAACCTGTCAGGCCGCAGGAAAAGAGGGGGGACGAGAGAGCGCCCCCCCTCTTGAACCGTACCAGGCCACATGCCCTCAACATGGGGGGATGGGTGCTTTGGGGCAGGGGGCTCTGTGCCCCCCCCACTCCAAAGCACCTTGCCCCCATGTTGATGGGGACAAGGGCCTCATCCCCACAACCCTTGCCCAGTGGTTGTGGGTGTCTGTGGGTGGGGTGCTTATCGGAATCTGGAAGCCACCTTTAAAAAGGGGACCCGCAGATCCTGGCCCCCCCTATATGAATTGGTAACGGGTACATTGTACCCCTACCATTTCACAAAAAATGTGTCAAAAACAATAAAAAAGACTGGAGACACTTCGGGACAAGTCCTTTATTAAAAAAAAAATGTCCAGCGATGTCCATTCATCTTCTATTCCGCCGCTTGACCCGAAAAAAAAAGAAAGACGCAACAGCTCTGCCTCCAGCTCTGCCTCCATGGGAGGCTCCCGACGACTGACGCTTCTCTCACTCTCTGACAGCTGTTATATAGCTGAGGGCGAGGCCATCCAGTGGCGTAAACGGGTGACCCCACCCCCCTCTGACGCCACTGGGAAAATGCTGCCACTTACACCAAAGCTTGTTTAAAACTTTCTTTAACAGGCTTGCACCACCAGAATGGGGCTTCAACCATATATCGCATTTAGAGACTGTTCAGGAAGTATTTTCACCCAGGAGAGGCTGGGGCGACAATATCTCGCGACTCCAGTCCTGATCAGTTGAGGACAAAAAGGAGAATATTGTGAGCTGGGTCTGTCTTTGATTTATAGTTAACAAGTTCTATCAGGTTGTGGGGGTGGAGGCACAACCATTGCATGCTGCCAAGATGCACCAGGAAATAGTATTTATACACAGATGATGTTTTTTATAAGAGGGTTCTGATAAGCATTAGTGCTCTATGAACACTTTGTGAAACTGTAATGATCACAGGAGAGATAGTTGTAAAGTGCATATCAAGCAAAGGGGAGGTTTCATGACTACTAGGGAGTGATGCCTATGATACAATAGGCTATATCAGCCCTCAAAAGAAGTTTAACACAGAAACAAGGTGTTGTAAACATTAACTGATACCTTTAAGATTATTTACATCAATGTTCTCTTTTTTACATACTTCTGAAAGAATTAAACTACTATTCTTTTAAGTGTAATTTTCTAATGAGTACTCTGCTTTCATACAATTATAAAAAAAAAAAAAACAGAGTAAGCCAGTAATTTATTTGTAAACCACCTCTGTCTATTGCATATATCACTTTTATGCTAATACTTAGAATAGTTCTTGTTATACCACTGGTAACAGTTTCTTACCAGACCTTAGCATTACTTACATATGGAATCTGGGCTGCCACCATGTCCTTATACAGTTGTTCTATTTCACTGTCACTCTTATATCCATAGCGGCATAATTGGAAACCAAGAGACCAATAAGCTGGCATTACAGGGCGTCCTATGAGCTTAAAAAAAAAAAAAAAAAAGTTAGAACCTTACTTGGATAAAGAGCTGCACAAATAATTATTAGGTTTGTATTCTTACTTTAGTGTACTGCTGAACTACACTTTCTGGAGTTGTACCCAGTATTATGAAAAAGTCTAAAATTCCACCAATTGTACGATAGGTTATAGCCGGGGTTGGCTGCAGCGTCACATCTGAAAAATACAATATTCATTTGCAAATTAGTCATACAAATAGAAACAATATTAGGATAGATTTTAATATGCCATGTGGAGAAAAGCATGTCAGCTGTTTGATCATTATATACACCAACCTATGTGGTCCATATGTGAAAAAGTCTATGTTTCTGATATGTGATATGACTTTATTTACCAACGGAAATTATCCCCATGTATGTAGCAATGATCAATACTTCAGGTCTAAATCACCTAGGCTAGCCTTCATGTATGTGTATGTCTGAGAAAAATATTGGCTCCGTTTTAAAATGTAAGGTACAACCGGAAAACTGATCATTTTGTGTAGGTAATGTGTTTCAAAATCAGAATTCTCTCTTGTGACTATGTTTTTCTGAACTCGAATATGGAAACCCTATTTCTTGATTATTTTCTTTTATTTTATATGCATTTTATATGCATTTCTAAACAACAGCAACAAACTCTAAGCATGGGACATTTGTTTTACATGGCTCCAAAAGGAAGAAAACATCTACCACAGGATATAAGAAGTGAGTGTCATCAAACTTACCCATTGCATTGCTGTTAAGCAAGAACACTCCATAAGCATTTCCATCTTCTTCAAGTCCCAGGTAGAAGGGATGAACTCCATATGAATTACTTTTATACTGAAAACGTAAGCATCAGAGGTGAAGTATGTGATATATAATTAGCCAATAAAATACACAATAAATGTACTTCCTTCAAATGAACCCTGAGAAAATGCAAATTTTGAAGATTGTTGGTTTACGTGGTACCAGGATGGGGGCTATACAAAGGTATAGATAATATGAACATTACAGAACTGTGCTTGGGTTGTAAACTCCATGTGGCAGCATCATTCTGCATTTTAAGAAAAACTTTATGGTACTTTTAGAAAATACGCATGGAGGGATTCCATAAAGCATTTGCAACACTTTTCTGGTAGTATGGTCCTTTAAAAGTATCTTAAGTCAAATTAAGAACAAAAGACTGCCACCTGTTTGGTTAGCTTTACAAATTGGCACTGTGGCTGCACTAAATTAAAAAAGAATTGCCTCCAGTTTGTAAATAATGAAACTGGAAGTATTAAGACCAACTCTAGGTTGGTGCTCAGAAACAGGGAGAGTGCCTGTCTCTGTAAGCTGTGTAGCTTAGCGGCAATATTGCTGCCACTATCCCCTTTCCACCTTTCACTGGTTGTTAAGGACACTGGTTGCTTCACAGCCTGATGGGGAAGCTGAGGGACTAGTACCAAATCAGGTCTGCTCCCGCCTTGTGACTGACAGCAAGCAGTTGGAAGATTCTATAGCCATTGCCAATAGCAGGCTTTCTATTGAATCCCCATTTTTCTCATCCAGCAACAAAACTCCTTAAAGGGGTTGTAAAGGTTTGTTTTTTAATTTCTAAATAGGTTCCTTTAAGCTAGTGCATTGTTGGTTCACTTATCTTTTCCTTTAATTTACCTTCTAAATGTTTATTTTCTTTGTCTGAATTTCTCACTTCCTGTTTCTCCTCACTAAACTTCACACCATCATCTGAGTGGTGTGGAGTCAGCCAGAACAGCTTACTGAACAGCTTACTGAGGAGGAACAGGAAGTGAGAAATTCAGACAAAGAAAACAAAGAAAAAAAATATTTAGAAGGGAAATCTAAGGAAATGGTAAGTGAACCAACAATGCACTAGCTTAAAGGAACCTATTTAGAAAATAAAAAACAAACCTTTACAACCCCTTTAATGTCCAGAGTGGAGGGTTAAGCACAAGCTGATGGCTGCTAATATAGCCATCAGATTGTGCAAATTTTCCTCAGCCAGCTCTTCATTGCAAAGTAATAATTTTTACAGTGTGGGCGACACAGTCCTCCTTCCCGCTGGGACACCCCCCATATGGTTGGTTAGTTGCTTTGGAGGGCAGGGAAGACATTGGGGGCTATTAGCCCTCAATGTCTCCATAAATAGTACATGTCACTTGCTCAATGCTATTATATGGGCCTTCATTAACTCCTCATGATAGTAAAATAAATAATTTTAAAAATAAAAGACAATTATGAAAATATGTATTAACCACTTAAGCCCCGGACCATTTTGTAGCTAAAGGACCAGAGCTGTTTTCAGAATTTTGCACTGCGCTGCTTTAACTGTAAATTGTGCAGACATGCAATGTTGTACCAAAAGGAAATTTGCGTCCTTTTCTTCCACAAATAGAGCTTTCTTTTAATGGTATTTGATTGCCTCTGCGATTTTAATTTTTTGCGATATAAACGGAAAAAGACCGAAAATTTTGAAAAAAAATGATATTTTCTACTTTTTGTTATAAGAAAAATCGAATAAACTCAATTTTAGTCATACATTTAGGCCAAAATGTATTCAGCCACATGTCTTTAGTAAAAAAAATGTCAATAAGCGTATATTTATTGGTTTGCGCAAAAGTTATAGCGTCTACAAACTAGGGTACATTTTCTGGAATTTACACAGCTTTTAATTTATGACTGCGTATCTAACTTCTTGAGGTGCTAAAATAGCAGGGCAGTACAAACCCCCCCCCCCCAAATGACCCCATTTTGGAAAGTAGACACCCCAAGGAAATTGCTGAGAGACATGTTGAGCCCATTGAATATTTTTTTTTGTCTCAAGTGATTGAATAATGACTAAAAAAAAAAAAATTACAAAAAGTTGTCACTAAATGATATATTTCTCACACATGCCATGGTTATATGTGGAATTACACCCCAAAATACATTCTGTTGCTTCTCCTGAGTACGGGGATACCACATGTGTGGGACTTTTTGGGAGCCTAGCCGCGTACGGGCCCCCGAAACCAAGTACCGCCTTCAGGATTTCTAAGGGCGCAAATTTTTGATTTCACTCCTCACTACCTATCACAGTTTCGAAGGCCATAAAATGCCAAAATAGCACAACCCCCCCCCCAAATTACCCCATTTTAGAAAGTAGACACCCCAAGGAAATTGCTGAGAGGCCTGTTGAGCCCATTGAAATTTTTTTTTGTCCCAAGTGATTGAATAATGAAAAAAAAAAAATTACAAAAAGTTGTCACTAAATGATATATTGCTCACACATGCCATGGTTATATATGGAATTACACCCCAAAATACATTTTGCTGCTTCTCCTGAGTACGGGGATACCACATGTGTGGGACTTTTTGGGAGCCTAGCCGCGTACGGGACCCCGAAAACCAAGCACCGCCTTCAGGATTTCTAGGCACAAATTTTTGATTTCACTCCTCACTACCTATCACAGTTTTGAAGACCATAAAATGCCAAAATAGCACAAACCACCCCCCCAAATGACCCCATTTTGGAAAGTAGACACCCCAAGCTATTTGCTGAGAGGCATGGTGAGTATTTTACAGCTCTCATTTGTTTTTGAAAATGAAGAAAGAAAATATATTTTTTTTTTCAATTTTCAAAACTTTGTGACAAAAAGCGAGATCTACAAAATACTCACCATACCTCTCAGCAAATAGCTTGGGGTGTCTACTTTCCAAATTTGGGTCATTTGGGGGGTTTTGTGCCATCTGGGCATTCCATGGCCTCCGAAACTGTGATAGGCAGTGAGAAGTGAAATCAAAAATTTACACCCTTAGAAAGCCTGAAGGCGTTGCTTGGTTTTGGGGTCCCGTACGCGGCTAGGCTCCCAAAAAGTCTCACACATGTGGTATCCCCGTACTCAGGAGAAGCAACAGAATGTATTTTGGGGTGTAATTCCACATATGCCCATGACATGTTTGAGCAATATATCATTTAGTGACAACTTTGTGCAAAAAAAAATAAAAAATTGTCTTTTTTCCGCAACTTGTGTCAACATATAAAATATTCCATGGACTTGACATGCCTCTCAGTATATGGCTTGGGGTGTCTACTTTCCAAAATGGGGTCATTTGGGGGGGTTTTGAACTGTTCTGGCATTTTATACACAATATTAGGAAGCTTACATCCACTCTTCTAACCACTTGAAGACAAAGCCCTTTTTGACACTTTTTGTTTACATGAAAACATATTTTTTTTTTGCAAGAAAATTATGTTGAACCCCCAAACATTATATATATTTTTTTTTCTACACAGTATTTGCGCAGCGATTTTTCAAACGCATTTTTTGGGGAAAAAATTCACTTTTTTTAATTTTAATGCACTAAAACACACTATATTGCCCAAATGTTTGATGAAATAAAAAAGATGATCTTAGGCCGAGTACATAGATACCAAACACGACAAGCTTTAAAATTTCGCACAAACGCGCATTGGCGACAAACTACATACATTTTTAAAAGCCTTTAAAAGCCTTTACAGGTTACGCGGTTAGATTTACAGAGGAGGTATACTGCTAAAATGACTGCCCTCGATCTGACCTTTGTGGTGATACCTCACATGCATGGTGCAATTGCTGTTTACATATGACGCCAGACCGACGCTTGCGTTCGCCATTGGGCAAGAGCAGGGCAGGACAGGGGTGCTTTTTTTTTTTGTTTTTTTTTACTATTAATTTTGCTTTTTTATTTTATTTTTAAACTGTTGCTTTCATATTTTTTATTTTTTTATCATTTTCATTGTTATCTCAGGGAATGTAAATATCCCCTATAATAGCAATAGGTAGTGACAGGTACTCTTTTTTTGAAAAAACTGGGGTCTATTGGACCCTAGATCTTTCCTCTGCCCTCAAAGCATCTGACCACACCAAGATCAGTGTGATAAAATGCTTTCCCAATTTCCCAATGGCGCTTTTTATATCCGGGGGGGGACATTCCCTCCCACTGCTTGTAAAAGCAGTCCAGAGGCTAATTAGCCACTAGGATTGCTTTTACATGAAAGCCTGCCGCTGGCTGAAAAGAATGATACCAAGATGATACCTAAACCCGCAGACATCATTCTGGTATAAACATTCAAAGTCCAGCAACATACCAGTACGTTGCTGGTCCTTGTTGGACATGTATTGTAATCTTTTTTTTCATGTAGCCTGTTGGCTGAACGAAAAAAAAAGATTGATCAGTGGGTATGCCCACCATTAGAATACCGCCCTTCATCCACCCACTTCTAATGATGGGCATTCATGCACCATTTATATATGCCGAAGCATGGGGGCATCTTCCCGCAAAAGTTATGCCACGTACACATGGTCAGACTTTTCCACGGGCAAGCCTCCATCGGAATTTCGACCGTATGTACGCGGCATTAGGAGCAAAATTGCTCCTCTGCTCCTCCGCCCCTGCTGCCCCAATGCTTCGGCATATATGCTTTTTTTTTAACTGTGGTGGTGAAATCCCCCGGAGCTGTGTAATAAATTACTTTAAAAAGCTATGTGTGTTTTTTTATTGACATTTTTTTTCCACCAGGTGAATGGATAGGGGTACGATGTACCCCATACTCATTCACATAGGGTGGGGGCCGGCATCTGGGGGCCCCCTTATTAAAGGGGGCTCCCGGATTCCGATCAGCCCCCGACAGCAGACCCCGACAACCAACGGCCAAGGTTGTTGGGAAGAGGCCCTTGTCCCCATCAACATGGGGACAGGGTGCTTTGGGGTGGGGGGGGCGTAGGTCGCCCCCCTGCTCCAGAGCACCAAACCCCCCATGTTGAGGGCATGCGGCCTGGTACGGTTCAGGAGGGAGGGGCGGCGCTCTCTCGTCCCCCCCACTTTTCCTGCGGCCTGCCAGGTTGTGTGTTCGGATAAGGGTCTGGTTTGGATTTTGAGGGGACCCCCACGCCGATTTTTCGGCTTAGGGGATTCCCCTTCAAATCCATACCAGACCGAAGGGCCCGGTATGCTCCTGGTGGGGGAACCCATGCCAGTTTTTTATTTAAAAATTGGCGTGGAGTTCCTGCTCAGGATTCATACCAAACACAGTGCCTGGTATTGGCGGGAATCCACGTCGGATCCCGTTCAATACAGTGCAGCGTCTTCTTCTGGCTATTGCAGCAAACGCGAGATGTCGGCACCCTATCACCGAGAATCTCTGCAATGGGATCGTGATGAATATACAATGTCGACGGCACCTACTGTACAGGGTGTCCCAAAAGTCTTCATACATAGGAAAAATTAACAAACTTATATTATGTTTTTTAGTTATATATGTATTTTAGATTTTTTTATACTTTCAGATACCCTACACGGGACGTTGTTTAACCTCTCCTGAACAATTTACCTTGACAGATAAAAACCGGCGTCTAAAAACGTCTGTTTAGCCGCTTTTACATGCCGTGTTTAACCGCGTTTAGCCGCGTTTGCGTTTAGAAGTGTTTTTTTTTTTTTTGTTAAAATGAAAAACGTCTGTAAAAGAAATGCTTCTAAATGCGAGTTACCACGTTTAGCAGCGTGTACAAGCTGTTACAGGCATTTGGCGTTTCAAATGCCTCTGTACATCCGTCTGAACCCATTTTTTTGCGTTCCAAAAAATGCTTCTAAACTCAACTGTCTAGAAACGACTATAAACGACCCTGTGTACATTTAAGATAACATAGAGGAGAGTTCAGGGGCAGCTGAAGAAAATGCCCAACTGCTCATAAACATCCATTTACCATCAGCAGTGTACACAAGGCCTAAAAGAATGCTGTGTGTAGCAAATATTTTTAAAAATGTTGTAATGAATATTTTGTAAGTAAAGGTACATTTAGCTACAATTTTACATTTTCCCTATGTATGCCAACTTTTGAGACACCCTGTATTGTGCGTTTGCACTAAAATTAATTTTATTATGCTTTTTCTTTTTTAAATATGCAATTAATAAACAGTTGAGCAAAACGTGTGCAAAAAATGCAAAAACTGCTCCAGTGTCAAAGTGGTTAGACAGGTCTATCCACTGTGGAGCAATCCTTTTGACAGTTTCCTGCACAATTATAATGGCCCAGAAAGCTTAGTTAATTCCCTGGTAAGTACTTATAAGCTGTTAGACCCCAACTGAAACCAGACTTTAAAGTTTCTGTTCTAGAATATTTGAGAATAAGTAATTTTACAGTAAAATAAGCTAAGGAAGTCAGTTATTACTTGTTTTAAAGGTCTTTTACTGCTTATTATTATTATTATTATTATGTAAATAATCCATGGTCTGGACAAAGGTGGACTTCAGGAAAAAAACAGTGTTGATGCATAATATTATTTAATATTTGATATTGTTATAAAATAATAAAATACTATTTAAGAATTTTTTAAAGGAGGAGGGTACAATAGTCCACAGTAGGACAAACGGTCTTGGATGATGAAATGGAAGATATATAACACCTGCGTTAATATCCGTAGAAGTAGGCATCCTAAATAGATCATAGCAAGAGTACATGCAAAGTGTGTGCAATATCATCATTAAGGAAAGAGAAAGGTGCCTGCAATTAGAGACGCCTTTCTTTTTCCTTTATGACCCCCCCCCCCATAGCTGCTTCTTTTCTACAAAGTGCTGCCTTCAGTGGAATCTCTCCTCTGCTAATAAGGACCAAATACCCAGCCTCACCAGTGCGCCCTCATCTCTCCCTCCTTTCTGCAATATCATCATTGCTTTTTGTGCTGTATTATTAAACTGGAAATGTATAGGATTTTTATACAATACGATTTTAACTTTTGGGCTGCCATAACCTGACTTTTGGGCTTGCCAATTTTGATTTGAAAATGAAGAATTAGGACTTGTTATGTATATGTAAAGGAGGACCAGCCTGTTAAAATGAGTGTACTTGTACCCATGGCTGCACCATAATCCAGAGGAATCTTAGCAGTCATAGGGCGTCCTAGTAGCCTTAGTTATGTAGTAACTAAAACCCATTTCCTTTACTGAATCCCAATAGGTTTTGGCTGTCTAAAGCCGTGTACACACGATCCGTTTTACTGATGAAAACAGTCCGATGGACTGTTTTTATCGGACGAACCGATCGTGTATGGGCCCCATCGGTCTTTTTTCCATCGGTGTGAAAAAATAGAACATGTTTTAAATTTATCCAATGGGAAAAAAAACGATAGCAAAATCCGATCGTCTGTGTGGAAATCCATTGGATAAAAAACCCATGCATGCTCAGAATCAAGTCGACGCATGCTCAGAAGCATTGAACTTAATTTTTCTTGGCTCATCGGAGTGTTTTACGTCACCGTGTTTGAAACGGTCCGTTTTTTGACTGATGGTGTGTGGGCAAGACTGATGGAAGACAGTTTCATTGGATTTCCGATGGAAAAAAACATCGGATTAGAATCCATAGGATATCCGATCGTGTGTACACGGCTTAAGAGAACACTTCAGAAACCAATTCAACAAATATAACGAACTAAGTAACTAATACTACCTACAAACTGTATAGTAAAATATTTTTCATTCATTGAAAATTATTGTTAGAAATTAGAAAGCAATTTTGCTGGAAAGGGAACAGCTAATGTTAACACGATTTGCAGCAAGACTGAAAAGCATAAATCCGACTGTGACTATCAGCTTGCAGTCATATTGATTTGCAATTTTAAAATTAGATGTTATAAACGTATCCTACTGTCATCAACTCCACTATGACAAAACAGAGTTATTCCAATCCATTACACTATGGTGTAATGCTTCAATTTAATGTATACACACTGTAACAGATGTGTTAAAGCATATCCTAGGGAGGAGCGACGTGCTGACGTCACCGACATACCAACGAGTCCCGGAGCGAACGGGCTGTCTTAGCCGGCCGGCTATTTTTATACCACATGCCTTAGAATAACAAATGTTTGTAAGTGCATTACATTTTTTTATTAAAAATTTTGTTTTACTGGATTTACGCTATGGTGGCTTTCTTTCCCTTCGCACCTTAATATCTGTGATACATGGAGAGAATTGGCGTTGAATCCTGGAGGAAGCTGATAGCGATATAGAGACCCTGGCAGGGGATTAGCCATATGTTTGCATTGATCCGTGTACGGATCATTCGTTCTGGTAAGCGGCAGTGATAACTTGTGGTGGTGAAACCTTTTCTATCGAATATCTGGCACTTTTCAAAGGGTGTTTTTGTTTGAAGTCACCAGTGGTCAAATGTGAAGATTTGCATCTGTACCATACTGTCATCTTGGATTTCAGGACTTTATAGCTCTATACGTTTTTTATTATTTTTTATACAGGGTTGCACCTTTTTTTTGTTTTTATATTTGAATGTCTGGCATCAGTCGGGACTTTATTCAGTTGTCAACATACAGCATTAGAGATTGCATCCTGTGTATACCATCTGTTTAATCATTTTTTGGTGGTATACATTCAAGAGTTGCGCAGCTTTATTACTCTTATTATTAATTCATTGTGTGTGTCTCACATTTAAGTTGCAGCATTTTTTGGAGATTGATTCACGTTCATTGTGTGATCAAATCTCATATAGACAGCGCAGTATAACTCACACGTTTGGCATATCCTAAACTCCCTACATATTTTTGCATTTGGTCACAATATGGATTTATTTTACAGTTTAGAACATAAAATAAGGATTCAATATTGTAACTGTAAGACTGGGTTTTTAAATATGACATGCTGACATGGTGAGGCCCCTGCCTCTTGATGAAAAATCCTGTGTATCCTACTGACCGTGGCTGTTGGTGACCTATGAGAAAATATCATACTGCCTTTAAGAGAAGGCTCTAAAATCTAAAAATGTTGCACAAATACTGATATAAAGCATCTATTTTAAAGCCTGAGCCTTCAGGAATACTATTTTCCAATGACATCTCTTTTACTGTCACCTGAGAAATGTCGGCTTGGCATCAAAACCAATTTAACAACTCTTTTGACTTATGAAGAAAATGGAACTTAAAGTGATACTAATGTCTCATTTTTTTTCTTTAAAAAAACAAACAAGTTATACTAACCTGCTCTGAGCAGTGGTTTTGCACATAGGAGCCCAGATCCTCCTCTTCTTGGTTCCCTCGCCAGCTCTCTTGGCCCCTTCCTCCTGCCCCCACAGAAAGCAGCTTGCTATAGGGCCCCCGAGCCGAGCCACTGCTCTGTGTGTCCATTCAGACATGGAGCCGCGGTTCAGCCCTGCACCCTCTCTCTCCTGATGGGCTAACTGACTTTGACTGACAGCAGTGGGAACCAATGGTGCAGCTGCTGTGTCTCAGCCGATCAGGAGGGAGAGTACAAGACAGCCGAGGCAATCATGCACCTTGCTTGATTGAGATGGGGCTCAGGTAAATATTAGGGGGGCTGAGGGGGGCTGCTGCACCCAGAAGAATTTTTATCTTAATGCATAAAATAGATTAAAAAAACTCCTGCCTTTAGAATCACTTTAAACTGTACTCTTCTGCAATATTATAGTATGTTGGGTAGTTTCTGACAGCTAAACATTTAGCAGATTGAAATGTTAATATAAGCCATGTTATTACATAAGACACATAATAAAGGGTGATTTTTTTATGGGTGGAACTAAGGATGGATTTTTAATGGTACTTACTCCAGGAGGTTGGTCTTTAGCAAAGTATCCCCAGGTGTGCCAATTTAGGTCAATTCTGAATGACTCATGCTCTGTTTCTCCAAGTCCATATATATAAGAAGATGGCAAGCGATTTGAAATTTGAATAAACATGTCTGAGAAGGTGAATCCAGGGAGCTGAGAATTCCAGCTGAAGAATAAAAAAGTAATTTGTAAAATATGTGCATGGTATTCATGGGGCTATGTATTTTTACACTCTTTTCATTAGTTTGATACAAAAGTGGAATCCCTGGGCATTTTTACCAGTTCTTTTTAACAAAAAATTGTGAAATATGAATGCAAGCATTACATGCTAACATCAATCTATCTATCATTACAATATCGATGACAACAAGTAATGTCAGTAATGGGAATCAAGACTTGGTATCCACTTTAAAGCATTAAAAATGGCATCTTGGCCAAGTTAAAATTGCCATTTACATTTTACTTTGTCTTTGATACATAATGCATGTCTAAGATTAAAGAACTAGGTTAGTCAAATTTGTATTAAAATTTTTTACTACATATCCTATAACAGCACATACATTATGAAACAGGATAGAATTAGCTATGAGGTTCAGGTCTGAAGTGAATCCTGTGGGTTAGAAATTTGCAGTCCTGGTGAATTATTGTAGCAAAGCCCCTGCCTGTGTGACTTTGTCTCTAGTAAATTTGGGCCTTGAATGGCTATTTAAAATTGTCCTGCTACTGGACAATGTTACACTCCTGCGTCGTCTGTGGTTTCTTAATTATTGTAGTAAAACCTTGAACTGAACTCTTTTTGTCTAGCACATTTCAGCAAAATCTCCCAAATTAAAAATGTCCTGTTGCTGGCCAATTTTACACTGATTTATAATCTGCAGTCTCTTAATTCATAATGAGAGTTTGATAGAATGGGAGTTTGACAGAACAGTTTTGCATTAGGAAACACAAAGATGGCCTCAGTGAACTACTACTACTATTTGTCTGTCAAGCCAGAATATTATCACTTGATGAAAATTCATGTGTTGTTGCTATATCTTTCACACAAACAGAGCTTTCTTTTGGTGGTATTTAATCACCACTGTTTTTTTTTTTTTTGCTAAATAATCGAAAAAGTCGAAAATCAAAATTTTGAAAAAAAAGTTTTTCATAATTTGTTATAAAATTTTGCAAACAGGTAATTTTTCTCCTTTACTGATGTGCACTGATGATGCTGCACTGATGGGCACTGATAGGCTGCACTGATTGGCACTGATAGCCTGCACTGATGGGCACTGGTGATCTGGCACTGGTGGACACTGAAGAGGCTGCACTGATATGTGGAACTGATGAGCACTGGTAGGCACACCGATGGGCACTGGTAGGTGGTACTGATGAGCAATCATAGGTGGCATTGAGAGGTGACACGTATGAGGAGGCAGCACTGATGAGCACTAATTGGCAGAACTGGTAGGCACTGCTTGGCAGCACTCGTGGGAACTGTTGGGACTGTACTGATAATCACAACACTGATAATCAGTGCCCTGATTATCATTGTAGATGTCCCTTTTACACAAGCCAGTTATTGGCTCTTCTCTCCTCTCCTCACCCTGTCAGCATAAGGAAAGGAATGTCGATAACCGGTTTGTGTTTACATTGTGATCAGTTGTGATTGGACACAGCTGATCACATGGAAAAAGGCCTCTGTGATAAGCCCTTTACCCCGATCTGTGATCAGCTGTGGCCTGGTGACACAGCTATCACAGAGCAATCACAGGAGGACGTCATATGACGCCTTCCTAGAACTGGCCGGCTGCGCTGTAGCCCTTGTTTAGGTATAGCATGGTCATCAAGTGGTTTAACAGGATTCTCCAAACCCTTGGCAAATAAGACCTAGGCAGATTTTGCCTGATATGAAAGGTTTACTTATAGAAATCAGCCTAAAACTTAACAAAACAAAAAACGATACAAGAGTAGAATGGTAAATAAAGTCCAACTAAAAAAAAAAATTGTTTTCTAATAACTACATGTAGTCGAATATCTATCAATAAAAGTTTCTGTATTGACCAGCATAGGCATCTCAAATATTGGAAAACTATATGAAGGTCCCACACTCATATCCTTCCAACAGCTACAGGCCACCCGGAACATTGGGTCTAAATATTTTTTCAAATACCTCAGGATACGCTCAGTCCTATCCAAGGTAAAATGGTCAGAAAACCTATTATTCTGGAATATGACAAGATTTTTCAACCGAAATGCCCCTTATCGGCGTGGAATCTCATATATCTACAAACTCATCACTGAAACCTGCCACACTTCTAAGACCCCAACAATGCTAAAATGGGAATATCTACTACAATGCTCCTACACCCCCCAACAATGGTACAGCTCGCTCCAAATGCCTTTGAAAATCTTAAGATGTGTCCTACATTGGGAAACTGTACAAAAGTTATTTCGCAACTGGTACCTTACACCAACCAAACTCGCCCGCATCTACCCATCTTCCACCAACCTCTGTTGGAGAAACTGTGGAACCCCAGGAACCTCACTACATATTTGGTGGAACTGCCCATTTTGGGCTATGCTCTCTAGATTCCTCCTCTCCATTCTACCAAACCCTGTATCCCTCATGCCTTAAATGGTACTATTGGGTCTGGACATGGATTTATGGCCCGACCTTCCCACCAGGTCATCTCTCACGTATTTATTGCTACTCGACTAGTTATTGACAAAAATTGGAAAACCCCCTTCTAGCTCAGAGCTAATTGCATTTCTGAATAACCATTGCCTGATGGAATTTTTGTACACCAAAGCCCACCTACAAATTCCTAAATTCCAAAAGCACTGGGATCTTTGGCTCAAAAACATCCTAAATGCCTACCTCTCCCATGAATGTGCTACCACATGTTTGAAACCCTAATGCCTTGTCCACATGCAATTGACCATATCTTTGCTTAAATATCTGTCAAACACAACACAGTGCAAATGTTTACCTTTAATTGCTAAACCTATGTTAGACATATTCAAAGGCATCTTAAGTGACCTAAGTATACCTTCTGGTGCTATGATAACCTATTCATCATCTGACTGTTCATATGTTGATCAACTGTTCAACTTTGTACTTTTTACTCTGTATAACTTACAATAAAATTAAGTAAAAAAAATAGGATTTTTGTACTCTCCGTAAAATCCGTTTCTCTGACGTCCATGGACTGACACAGCTCTAATACTTAAACACGTGGGTATATATCCCTGCTCGCAGGAGAAGATCTAGGCAGAATGTTAGATGTTAGAAACATACATTCTAGAACAAACCAGAGCTGAACAGCCCCGCCCAGGGGGGCGGTCCCTCCAGACATAACCCTCCTACCTGCAGCCAGCAGCCTCAGTTTTTGTCTGCCTAGCAGAAGGAGAAGACGTGGCTCTCTCAGAAGCCATTCTCCTGGAAGATTTTATTGTTATTCCTTTGGGAATTGTATTATTTTATTTTTGAGACCTTCAATCAACTGTCGGCTGGGCAACAGGTTGGGTACACTGGTATCCTCGTAGTCTTCCCTGTCCGACCATCGAGCATGCTGATCCTTGCCTTGTATGCGTGAGACTCAGTTCACGGCATGCCAGGGGGGGCGGTCCCTCCGGGCATAACCCTTCTACCTGCAGCCAGCAGCCTCAGTTTGTAACAAAGCAGTACAAACCTTAAAAAAAGGGTGGGTGCTGTGTCAGTCCATGGACGTCAGAGAAACGGATTTTACGGTGAGTACAAAAATCCTATTTTCTCTTATCGTCCATGGACTGACACAGCTCTAATACTGAAACACGTGGGACGTCCTAAAGCAGTATCAGAAAAGGGTGGGAGCAGTAGTAAAGGAAAAACCTAAACTTCACTCCAAACAAGCAGAGCTCCTCAACGGAGGAGTTGCAACATTAAACAGCAGCCTGCAACACTTTGCGGCCGAAGGAAGCATCCGAAGATGCAGCCACATGAACCTTATAGAATTTAGAAAAGGCATGAACGGACAACCAGGTCGCCACCTTGCACACTTGTGCAACCGATGCTTGATGTCGGAAAGCCCAGGAAGCACCAATTGCCCTGGTGGAATGTGCCATAACCGGAAAGGGAGGCGCCCTCCCCTTAATGGCATAGGCCTGTATAACAGTCTGTCTGATCCACCTATAAATGGTGGCAGACGAAACCGCTTGGCCCTGTTTTGAACCAGAGACAGACACAAACAGTGAGTCAGACTTCCAAATAGAAGCAGTAGCCGTCAGGTACACCCGTAAGGCTCGCACCACATCAAAATTGTGAAGCGCAAACTCTCTGGGATGCGATGGGTGAGGGCACAAGGACGGAAGGACAATGTCCTCATTAGGGTGAAAAGCCGAAACCACCTTTGGAAGGAAAGACGGTCGCGGGCGCAACACCGCCTTATCCTTATGGAGGACCAGGTAAGGCGACTTGCATGACAGGGCCGCCAACTCAGACACCCGTCTAACAGAAGTAATGGCCACTAAGAAAGCCACCTTCTGAGACAAAGTTAAGATCCCAAGGAGGGAGAGGAGACTTGGCAGGCTGAACCCCCTACACAAAAGTGCTAACTTAAGGAATGACCTGCTAGCGGTCGTTGAAAGAAAAAGGCCATGGCCGAAATCTGACCCCTATATGTGCTCAAAGCCAGCCTTTGGGCCACACCACGCTGCAAGAACCGCAGGATTCTGGGGACGTAGTACGTCCGTGGTCTAGGTCTTCGCACATAGCGATGTAAGCTTTCCAGGTACGGTGATAGATCTTTCTAGAGGAATACTTCCGTGCCCTCAGCATGGTTGAAATGACCGAATCCAAAAGGCCTCGGTCCTTCAGCACCTGGCTCTCAATAGCCATGCCATTAAAACCAGAGACTGCAAAGCAGGATGAAAGATAGGACCTTGAGACAGAAGGTCCTCCCTCATGGGCAGTCGCCAAGGGACGTCCGCAATGAGATGTACCAGATCGGCGTACCAATGACGCAGAGGCCAATCTGGGACAATGAGGATCACCGGAATGCCCTCGGGCCGCTACTCTGAGCAGCAGACGAGGAAGCAACTGCAGCGGAGGGTAAGCATATATCAAGCAATACTGACCCAACTGGGGCCACCAACGCATCCGAGGCGTCCGCCCAGGGGTCCCTTGACCTGGCCACAAACCTCGACACCTTGGGATTGAGTCGAGATGCCATCAGGTCCACGTCGGGTGTGCCCCACCGCTGACAAAGGAGTTGAAACACCTCCGGATGCAAGGACCACTCTCCCTGGTCCAGGGACTGGCGATTCAGATAGTCCGCCTGCCAGTTTTCTACGCCCGGAATGTAAACTGCCGACAGAGCCGCCACGCTTCTTTTCGACCACCTTAGGATGTGGGCGACCTCGGATGCCGAAGCCGAGCTCCGAGTGCCTCTCTGATGGATTACATATTCCACGGCCGTGGCGTTGTCCGACTGGATTCTGACCGAGCGGCCCTGTAGCCTCTTCGACCATGCGGAGAGACACAGTCTGATCGCTCGCAATTCCAGAGCCCTTGAGCTGACAGGACTCCCCAAACACCTCCCCAGCCCGTCAGGCTGGCGTCCGTCGTGACCACTGTCCACTGGATGGGGAGGAACGACCTCCCGGACCGAAGAGCCGGGGATCTCAGCCACCACGTCAGGGACGCCCTGACAGAGTGACTCACCTGGATCGGAAGATCCAATGACTTGTCCCAAATGGACAGAATTTCCTTCTGCAATGCCCGAGTATGTGATTGGGCATACGGAACTGCCTCGAAGGAGGCCACCATAAGTCCCAGGACTCTCATGCAGAAACGGATTGACGACCATTTTCAGGACGTCAGGACCCGTACTGCCGACTGAAGTGTCTGTAACTTTTCCGAGGGTAGAAACACCTTCGCTGCCGAAGTGTCCAGGATCAGACCCAGATACTCTAAACGCGTCGGGGCTAAGACACCCAGTCCCGGAGGGTCTGACTGACTATTGTCACATTTTCCTCCAACTCTGAGCCATTTTCTGCTCTTAGAAGGAGATCGTCCAGATAGCCCACGATAACAATTCCTCACTGTCTCAGCAAAGCTAGAACCGGGGCAAGCACTTTGGTGAAAACCCGTGGTGCCGATGTTAGGCTGAAGGGAAGAGCCACAAACTGTTAGTGGACCTCGCCAATGGCAAAGCGCAGAAATTTCTGGTGACTTGCACAGATCGGGACGTGCAAGTAGGCGTCCTTGATGTCCAAGGATGCCAGAAAATCCCCTTGGTGGAGTGTCGTGATCACCGTGCGAATGGATTCCATACGGAATTTTTGTACCTTCACATAGGCATTCAAGGCCTTGAGGTCCAGGATTGGCCGGATCCCATCCTTCTTTGGAACAACAAACAGGTTCGAGTAAAACCCCTGAAACCTCTCCTGTGACGGAACCGGCACAATTACTCTGCACCCGAGCAAATCCTGTACAGCCCTCAAGAGGGCTGCGCGGCGGGCAGGGAGGAGAGGGAGGTTTAAGGGAAAGAATCTGTTTGGGGGCCACGAGCGGAACTCTATCCTGTACCCCGAGGTGACCACCTCGCACACCCACCGGTCGGAGATCTGGGAGGTCCACCGAACCGTGAACCTGCGAAGACGTCCCCCCACCCCAGAGTCGGGCAGGGGAAGGACTTCATGCGGTGGCGGGCTTAGGAGCCGGCATGGTTGGCTTACGCACCCAGGGATGCTTCTGTCCCCCAGCCGCACTTTTTTCAGTCTGGGAGGGCTTACCCGTGGATTCTGACTGACGAAAAAATGTCTTCTTCGCCGGAAGGAAGGGCCTACGGTGGGGCTCCTTTCCCTTAGCAGACTGAGGAAGGAAGGTGCTCTTACCCCCTGTGACATCCTTAATAATGTCATCCAGGGCGGCCCCAAACAGTCTACCGCCCTTAAAGGGCAAATCAGCCAGGAGCTTCTTGGAAGCTAGGTCGGCCGACCAGCATTTCAGTCAGATAAGGCAACACCACAGCAGAGAGGCCCCAGATATTAAAGGGGCCTCATCCAAAGTTGCATCGCACACATAGACTAAACCCTGCACAAGTTGGTGAGCCAGGGCAATGGTCTCTGGAGGGAGATTATGCTCCTGCACCACCTGGTGCAAAATATTTGCCCATTCTGTGAGTGTCTGAGACACAAGGGTCGCTGCCACTTTAGGGCGTAAGGCAGACCCCAACAGGGCAAACATAGTTCTACTGACCACTTCTGACCTCCTGTCAGTGGGGTCCTTAAATGCGGGAGTCCCCTCCATTGGGAGCGTGGTAGCCTTATTCAAACGGCGACCGGGGGGTCGACCACTGGGGGAAGAGCCAATTTTTTAACCAGGGCCTCCTCAAAGGGGTATCTTATGGATAAACGCAGTGGGACCGTCAAAGTCTTCTGCGGCTTATCCCAGACTTGGTCAATGAATTTATCAAAAAAAGGCACATATGGAAAGACCTTTTTTGAAGAAACCGCTTTAAAGGAACCAAAGGAGACAGCCTCCACCTGAGGTTCCTCAGCCGCACCATTCAGCTTGAGAGTGTCCCTCACAGCATCAATGAGTTCACTTACAAGCACCCTGTCAGTTACTGGCTCAGAACTGGGGTCTTTCTCACAGGGAATGTCCTGTTCAAAAACATTAAAATCATCAGAGCTAGGGTCCTGAGCAGCAGCAGCTAGGCCCATATCTGAGTCAGAGCACTCCCCTACTGGAGAATGTGTGGGGAGAGGGCACTTTATAGCTCCCTTGCGCTTGCACACCGCTTCCATCCTGACAAGGAATGATTCCAAGACTGCCGACAACTGGTCCATAGGGACCGCAGGTGCAGGAGCACTGCCTGTTGCCTCTGACAAGTGTGGGGAAGCAGGTGAACCAGACTCCATACTCACCACCCTCTGAGACCTTATACACAATAAAGTGAATAATACAGTCCACCCACTAGCTGCGCTGAGGCTGAGGAGGGGACACCCAGAGGACTCACCAACCCTTTTAAGGACCGCTCAGCTCTGCTGTATGTCACCACACTGCCAGCGCGAGTGAAGCCTGAGGAGAGTGTGAAGAGATTCGCGCTGCGTGAAAGCGCAGCGGCTTCGAGAAAATGGCCACCGGCCGCATGTAAGCTGCGCCATTGATCCACGGCAAGATGGCCACCAAGCGCAGTTAAACGCAGCAATAGCCATGCCAGCTAATGGCGTCTCCAAACACCCACACCTCACAGTCCCAGCACACAGACATGAGCGCCCCCCGCCAGGCCAGAGTGACCCCCAAGTACCCCCACACAGCACAGCACCAGAACATGGTGCAGAGAGCAGCATAACAGGGGGGAGACAGGGAGAAACCCCCCAAAGAGAGAAACACAGCCAGCATGTACTCCCCTGAAGCAGGAGAGACTACTCACCCGTCCCAGAGGGACCCATTGGCTTGTTTCAGACATACCTATCACAGAGTAGTACTGAGTAGCTGTCGGCCCGGTCCACCGCAAGAGATACAGCAGGTACTGTTCAATCATGTGAGGACCGCAGGAGCATAAAAGACACCCGGCCACCCCTGGAGTCATGGGGCATGTCGTGAACTGAGTCTCACGCACACAAGGCGAGGATCAGCATGCTCGATGGTCGGACAGGGAAGACTACAAGGATACCAGTGTACCCAACCTGTTGCCCAGCCGACAGTTGATTGAAGGTCTCAAAAATAAAATGATAAAATTCCCAAAGGAATAAAAATAAAATCTTCCTGAGAGAGCCACGTCTTCTCCTTCTGCTAGGCAGAAAAAAACTGAGGCTGCTTGCTGAAGGTAGGAGGGTTATGTCCGGAGGGACCGCCCCCCTGGGCGGGGCTGTTCAGCTCTGGTTTGTTCTAGAATGTATGTTTCTAACATCTAACATTCTGCCTAGATCTTCTCCTGCGAGCAGGGACATATACCCACGTGTTTCAGTATTAGAGCTGTGTCAGTCCATGGACGAGAAGAGAAAATAAAGTTTCTGTCTTTTATATTTTCGTTGGAAACAGTGAGGGCAGGAGAAGTAGTAATTGGTCGTAATATTGTCTTCTGATAACTTATATATATATATTAAAATACATTTTTATTTTATATGCATTTATTTAGTTTTCTTTACAGTTACATGCAGGCCAAGCTGTCCAGATTTTATTTTTTGCATTTGAGTGCATTGCTGCTTAAATGCTTGCATCTAAACACAAAACAAGCTGCATTTGACCTACTTTACCTGCAATAAGAGCAGATTTCAAAGGAAACTTCTACATCCAAGAAAATTAAAAGTTAAGCAGGTCAAACACAACCTCAGAATGGTCATCCATACCTCCCAATTAAAGTAAATGGAAAAAATAAATAAATCTGTACACGTTTAAGTAAAGTGCTCCTAAAAAAAAATGCAAGTTATGGTTGTGTTATAGTGTCTCCCAGTAAACGAATCACACCATCATAAGCGTACGAGGGTTTGCACTCTGTTTAAATTTGCATCTGTCCTTTGTGTTTTAGGCTACCCACTTTTATTTAATCAATAGTTTTTATTGATTTTTTAAATGTGTTACCAGAATGAATAGAGGTTACATTCCAAATTTTCATATTGTCAAAACAAGTAATTCAGCTCAGTAGTACAGGTAGGATTTTCAATGTTATAGTGGGTTACGTTTTCAATAACAAAAAAAATGTCAAAACATTTAGTTCAGCTCACTAAACATGTCTAATCTCAAGAGTATAGTGCAGGATTTACCATCAGAGATACAGAATTTATATGAATACCGCTGCTCTATACCACTGTGTCCAGGGGAGTCAATCTGATTGTGCTTTCATTATCAGGCCTTTGCTAGAAGCTATCATTAGTTTGTAATTGTAGTGCAGGTTGACTAGGTCAAGAGTGTTTTCTATAGTTGGTGTTTGGCTAGTTTTCCACAGCCTGGTTAAGCTTAGTCTGGCTGCTAGGAGAATATTAGTTACCACCCGTCTGAGGGGGGTGGGGATTGTTTCTATTGTCAGATTTAATAGTGCTAATGATGGTGTGGGAAGTACCTGGTTTGGTGTAATATCCGACAAGATGTGAAAAATTGATTCCCAATAGTTTTGTATGGATGTACACGACCACAGGATGTGTAGTAGGTCTCCTTTCGCTGCAGTACATCTCCAGCAGATGTCTGAAGTATTTTTACTAAATGATACTAATTTTGTGGGTGTTAGGTACCAACGTAGGAATATTTTTTGGGTGAGTTCCCAAAATGCAGAGTTTTGAGTGGATTTGTAGATAGAACGGAATGCTGCCTGCCATTGTGTTTCAGTGAAGTTATGGCCCAAGTCTGATTCCCAATGGAGGTGTGATTTAGATTTATTGAATACACGTTTTTGGTGAAAGGCATTGAACAGGTCCTGTATGTGTTTCAAGCCCTTTGATGCCCAGTGAGCTACAGAAAGATCTGTATAGAACTGGTGTGTTGTTTCTATTGGTAAAGGTGGGGAGAAGGTGCAATGTTTCATTGTTCCTAAGTTGGTTAACTTTTTCCAAGCTAGAGCAGAGGAATGGGGTAGCCAAGGGGGGTTCCTAGTACCCATCTTTGTAAATTAGTGTGTCTAAATGTTGCTGCCTCCAGTTGACCCCATTAGGTGTGGGGAAGTGGTTGGAACCAGCCTTGTAGTCAGGATTGATGCCCAGTAATAGTCTTCAAAATCTATGGTTCCCGACCCTCCTGCAAGTTTATGTTTAGTGAGTTTAGTTTGAGCACATCTAGGTTTCTTCCCTTGCCATAAGAATTTGTTAAGTATGGTTTGGAAAGATTTAAAATAGGATACCGGGATAGGGATGGGGATAGTTCTAAATAGGTAGAGTAGTTGAGGTAGGTGTAGCATTTTGAATGATGCCAGTCTTCCTGACCAGGAAAGCTTGTGTTTTGCAAGGTGTTGGATATCTTTCTGGAGTTTGGTTAGAAAGGGTTTAAAGTTAGCTACCCACTTCTTGCATGGACATCTTCCCACCCCTCCTTAAACCACCTATGCCATTCAAAAACACTTGATTTCTTTATGGAATTTTCTCCATAAGACTGTTGTAACAGAGCTAAAGTTTCAGTCACGCTTTTACCAATTTTCACACAAAATTTGATGTTAATCTGCTGCTTTAGATTCCTGTCACTCATTTTACATCAAAAAAAGACTGAGTCAACTGGTCTGCGACCTAGGCTAGTGAAGGTTAAAACATGTCAGAGCGTGTAGTGCAAATGGCTGTGTTCCTGGAATTAAATTGTCACACCTTGTACATTTGTCACTCCACTATTATAAACAGGGCTTTACATGAGGAGGGTGTGGTTTTTTTCGGGACATCTTTTACAAAGTACTGGTAGGAAACCTATGTAGTATACTCAGGAAAAATAAGTTTGAATATAAGATTCAAAGATGTGAAGACTTAAAAAGAACCTGTAAATGTTAAATGGTGGGAGTTGTGAATACTAACGCAAGCAGAGGGACAGAGGTCATCTGAAATGTGGTTTATCGACTGCTTAAGCACACATAGTGGGCCTAATTTACTTATATGTAAAGTGCAGGAAAGATAGGAAGAAGTGAACTGATCCTGGGCCAGACTTCCTAAAGTGGAATTGTTAAATGCATGGACTTTTTACTTTAGTAAACCTGTCCAGGATCACTGTACTTAATTTCTCTTCTCCACACTTTATACTTCAGTAAATCAGTCTCCCATCTTCTGAAAGAGCAGTATGTAAGCAGTCAGGTAGCAATTTGAAAGTTCAGATAACCTTTGACCCAATGATGTGAAAAAAGTCAAAGTAAGAACATTTTGGTGAGGGGATACAAATCATTTATTAAAGTTATAATAATAAAGACACAATAAATACATTTAAAGTATGGGCCTTGCTTTTTTATACAATGTGTAATTTGTAGTAATAAGTACTTACATGACTGTTCCACTGCTCCGTCTCCTAATCACAATTCCAAATGGATTGTTGGCGATTTCTACATCATACAGTCTTCCTTCCTGTGTACTCGTTGGACTGCTTGGGATATTTAATGGAACTGGAACTTCATATCTTTTGTTGTTTGGATCAAATATCTGTAAAAGTTCAATAATAGTAGATAAACATCTTTAAACACGTGTTAAGAGATTAGACATCAAATTATCTAAATTGTTTTATTACCTTTGCCAAGAAGTAAAGCAGCCCAAAGATGATTTGATCCTGTTTCGTTCAACCACGAGTGGAACGAAAGGAAATTGCTTGATTTCCCCATCAACACAGCCAGTGTTGATAGGGGGAATGCCTCCTGCATAGCTATTGTGTTCTGCAGACAGCGGAAGTGGGGTAGGGGTGGCCGGGGAGCAGGGAGCCTTCCTGGCCACCAGAACACAATAAATACTGCTAGTGGCTATAGCCGCCAACAGTACACATATGTTAAAAACCCGAAAGGCTGGTTGTACCCAAGTCGATCGATGGATTGTCTTGGGTACAATCAGCCTGCCCTTACATGGATGGAATCTCCACCTTGAGGTTTATGATTGTGCAACGCCTAAGGACCTGGTTGCCACTCTGCTTCAGATTGGCGGCGCTCTATGTAAGTGCAAGCTTGCTATTTATGTATAATGTTTTTTTGCCTGAGGTCCTGCCACCATGTTCCCTGGTTGAATTGGCTGTTTTTTATGTAAGTGCATTTGGCACAATTGTTTTTATGTTTGTATGTTTTTATACTATTTCACCAATAAATACTAATAAATAATAATCATAATTAAAAAAAATAATAATAATAAATGCACCATGAGATTTTTTCTTTTTGTTATTGGTGACTTATTGCTTCAGATGGGATGCGCTGAGTGTTTTTTACTATGAAAATAAAGTTTTCTGGTCATGATCCATATACCCTGATAAACTCTGAAAGAAGGTCCCTTGGTTTGGATAGAGGCAGATAACGTAAGCTAAGGATGAATATATACCGCTGAAGACCTGGATCCTGTTATATGCAATTTTTGCTGTTCTGATTCTTAGACAACAACTACATTTGGTGAGTGCATTTTTCTGGCATTGATGGCGGTCGCACTGGGCGACTTGATTACTACAAAAGGGAGATCACTTGGAATATAATACTTTACACTTTTTTACAAGACTTGCTTTGAACTTGCTTTATGTTTAATCATTTTTTTTTTTTACATTTTCAATTTGGACTCACTATCACAACACTTCAGGTGTTTTGAGTTTTCAATAACTGTGATAAATGCTGCAGTTTGTCTTTGTGACTGTTACTTTAGTGTCTGTGGACATTATGGACAGAGATGGGGCTCAGGCAGGGGCAGCCCATCCATTAAGGGCGCACGGACCCCACCTCCCCTATACATGCTCCCACCCCTCCTATCTATGCGTCTGGCCCCTTGCAGGATGCCAGGTGCATGAATTACAGTGGCAGGGGTGTTTTTTTTAAGCACTGATTAGAACCAGAGGCTCTAATAGGCTTCAAAATAGGATGGACTCCAAGCACAGAGAGTGCACTCAGTCTACCCAGGTGTGTTAGAATAGCCAGTGAATATTCGCTATTCCAACACTGGTCCTCCTTCCGGCCAATCAGGAAGCGGGTATGAGACCTGTCACCCAATTGGCTGAAAGAACAGGCGATCATATTGGATGCCTAGGAGAAGGGGAGGAGCCGCGCGCTGGAAGCCACCCGATACCTGCCTAGATGGGGTATGTGCCGGACCGACAGGCAAACAGTGCGGTGGGGGGTGTTGTTTGCCACACCCCCCAAAAAAAACACCAGCCACCACTGGGCTCAGGGGGGGGCTGCTGCATGCAGAAGGTTTTTTATCTTAATGCACAGAATGCATTAAGATAAAAAAAACTTCTGACTTTACAACTCCTTTAACTGAAGAAGCTGAAACTAGAAGCTGATTTGCTACTCTGCACATCTGCTCCAGAATTTGTCTGCTGCAGTTTTAGTATAATATCTAGACAAATATTTACGGTAAATAAAATGCATTGACATTATAATTTTGAGGAGTTTATATTATGTTAATTTGTAAACAAAATTTGTAAAATGTCATATGTGATGACTCTTTCAACTGTTTCTCTAAAATAATAATAATAATAATATAACTCAACATTACCTTAAACTGAAGCATATTATCTTCATGGAAGGTCACCGTTAGACGAAGGTCATTTATTGATGGAGAGATATCATAACGTACAGATGTTGTTGGGTTCCCTAGATTTGCTGTTATTCCAGTAGCAGTGTCTTGAATATTGGTGGCTCTATATCCAAAGTCATCTGGATAGAAGCAGTTTGGAGCTTTAGGATCACTAGCGCTCTATAAGCAAAACAGAAAAAACTAAGTAGTAAGTACACATGGGGCATTCTGTTGGCTTCTCGGTACAAACATGTTAAAGAGGAATTCCTGGTAAAGATATTTTATACATAATTACACTGATCCACCTTAGACCAATGTAACTATGCATACCATAATTGGCTGATGCCCTGGAAGCTGGAAATCACTGAAGTAGACACAACTATTCCAGTGATCTTCATTTGCTTTTGTGTCCTGTACAGAGCGGCTGATCTTATTGTTTAATGAACAGAAAAGGTCAGTTGCTCAAGATGGGCAGCATTCAGTGAAAGCTTTGCATTTTCTGAATTAATGTGAAAATTCTATGAATGGACTAGGTGGAGAAGCAGAATGTTGATGTCACTGTCTCCACCTTGTTTAATCAGAGAACCCTTTGCATTCATTCAGAGAATGCAAAGCATTCTCTAAATGCAGCGCATGCTGATCAGCTGACCTCCTGTGTTCAGAATGCAGTGGGACAGGTCCTTGGCACAGGACCTGAAAGTAAGTGTAAAAGGTAAAAACCCCATTGAGGTGTAGGAACTAGGAATGAGTTTAAGGTACAGCTTAAACACAAGTTCAATAATCTGATTTGTGGGAGCTGAACATCATGTACAGTATAATAGCGGCATTACTTATGCTATTATACATAGCAGCTTCCTGCTGTCAATGGGGGTGCACACTCATCTTACTCCCTTTCCTGGCCTCCCAGACTGCATGCTGGAAAAGGGTCTGATATGGATTTTTTCTTGAATTTTGCGTGGGGTTTCCCCATAATATTTAAACCAGACATGAAGGATCTGATATGAATAAAAGGGAACCCAATGGGGGTGCACGCTTGGCTTACTCCCTTTCCTGACCTGCCAGACTGCATGCTGGAAAAGGGTCTAGTGTGGATTTTTTTCTTGAATTTTACGTGGGGTTTGCCCTTAATATTTATTCCAGACCTGAAGGACCTGGTGTGAATAAGAGGGAACCCCTACACCTTTTTTTCTTATTTATGTGTAGGGGTCCCACATTAACAAATACCAGACTCTTATCTAAGATATGGGTCTATGTAGATGTATGGAATTCCCAGCTGCTTTATTTGAAGAATGAAGTGCCTGGGAGTTGTAATTTTGCTAGCAATTTAAGCACTTTTTTCTTTCTAAATGTCATTGTTGCTGTATACGGTTTTATAAGTCGCACAGGAGTGGCACTTCACAGGCAGGGTCAGTTTAGGAAAGTGGAAAAATATTGCTGGATTCATAAAGTTATTAGTATTGCTATCCTAAAATACTGATGTTAATGTAAGTAATCTGGTTCCCAGGCAGGCAGCTTCTACACCCTAGAGGATGTCCATAGTCTCCTTGGCTTGTACTGTAATGTAACAAAAATCTAAATTGAAGTGCCACACCACTGCTAAAAGGTACAGAAAATACTTTATTCCAATAAAGTTAGAGGGCATTACTAATAGTATCCAATGTGTTTCAGGTGTTCAAAAATGCTTCCTTCATCAGGGCTTGAGACTGAGAATAATATACTGTAAATGGACTAGAAGTGCACAAGATCTTTAAAAGTATTTCTTCTAGTGTGATTACAAGCACAAATCATGTCAGCAGCTGTTTTGTCAGATGCACCACTTCACAGCCAGTGTCAGGGTAATCCCTAGACATGTTATTCAATGGAGTTTTGCATTTTTAATGCTTTACTTTAAGCATTACTAAAATCATTGCTCCAAGCCAAACTATTTTTTTTAAAGAATTTTGCTTTGGTACATCTTACCCATGGCAGTACCCAACCCCCCCCCCCCCCCATCTTATTTGCCAAGCCCTTGCCTATTATCCTAGAAAATGGTCAGCACTTTTTTAACACTTGGATCTCCCTGACTTCCGTGGGGTTATCATAAATTTTTCTTGTTGTTCCCCATATTGAAAACCTCTAATATTCGCATAGGCATGAATCCGAGCGGCCAGCGGTTCTATGGCCAGCGCGAACAATAAAGGGGATAAAGGGCACCCCTGTCTGGTGCCCTGAAAAAGATCAAAGTATGGGGACACCCTTCCTGACTCTCTAATGGCTGCTTTTGGGGAGTTATATAGTAGCTGTACCCAGGCTATGAAATTTGCTCCAAACCCAAATTTCCATAGAACGGCCCATAGGTAAGACCACTCTATACTATCAAAGGCCTTATGGGCGTCAAGGGAGAGCAGAGCCCTGTCTCCCATGTTATCAGTGATGGACTGCATGTTGATAAATAATCTGCGCAAATTAATATCCGTGGACTTCTGAGGCATGAACCCCGCCTGATCTGAATGTATTATGGTCGAGTTTGGTCATAGATGGAGGTAGGCACCCGGTTGATTTGGCCCTATTAAACACTGCTAACAACCTAGGCAATAATTGTTCCCCATATTGCTTATACACCTCCATCGGTATTCCATCCTCCCCTAGTGCCTTGGAGTTGGGGAACATGCCGGTCGCCACCTGAAGCTCCTCAACTGTCAGAGGAGCATCCAGTTGTTGTCGAGCAGTGTCAGTCAGAGTAGGGAGTTCTATACCGTCAACATATTCCCGAAGGGAGTCGTCAGTATAATCCTGCCGGGAACGGTAGAGGTCACAGTAGTATGTACTAAGAATCGTCATAACGTCGTCCGGGGAGTTAGTACGTTTTCCATCTGGTGCTTGTAGTGCACCAATGAATGGGGATGTCTGTTGAGCTCGGGAAATCCTTGCTAATAGGCGACCAGTATGCTCACCCTCTTCATAGAAGGCCAACTAAAAAAACGTTTTCGCTCAGCCGCGGAGAAGGTAATTCTACTCAGGGCATCCTGAGCAGAAACCCATGCATCCCTATGGTCTTCAGTGGGGTCAGCAACAAACTTAGCTTCCAGGTCAAGCACCAATCTCTCCACCCCCTCCTTATGCGCTCCCGACTGTCTCTTAAATGCATTAATCTCCGTAATAAACAACCCCCGTAAAAAGGGCTTAAAAGTCTCCCAAGCCACCCCAGCATCGGGGTAGTCCGCCTGGTCCCCCCAGAAGTCAGCAATTTTTTGTGCTATCCTGGCTGAGTCTGGCAAAAGATTAAGCCAAAAGGCATTTAGATTCCAGGGGGCTCTAAGCAGTGACGAAGGAGGGGAAACCTCCAACTCCAGAATCAGCGGGGCATGATCTGAAATACCTCGTATTGCATAGGATATCTCCTCGCACTGCTGCGACTGAACACAGGCACAGGTCAATATGTGATAGAGACATATGTGTTTTGGAAAAACATGAAAACTGGCATTTCCCAGGGTTTCTTCTCCTCCACAGATCCACCCACCCCACCTCCTCGACCAGTTTCCTCAGGGCCGTGCGACAGGCACCGCGCCCTGACGAAACTGGGGGCTGTTTGTCCAACTGCGGGTCCAGGTAGCAGTTGAAGTCACCCACAATGTACAAAGGTACCTCCGGACGTCCAAACTGAAAGTCCAGGACCGCCCATAGAACCTGATGACTGTATGGAGGCGGGATATATACAAAGGCAAATATACATTTCAGGGAAAACAAGCAGCAATGCAAAATAACATAACGGCCTTCAGCATCCACCACACTATCAAATTCCTGATAGTCCAGTGACCCATGTATCAAAACACTCACCCCTCTAGAAAAGGAGGTGTGAGTGGAGTGATAAGCTTTGCCCACCCACCGAAAGATAAGGCATGACACTGTATCGGGGGTGAGATGAGTCTCCTGCAATGCACATATGGCCGGAAGGTATCTTTTCAAGGACGTGGAGACCATTGTGCGCTTGAGGGGGTCACGAAGCCCCCTAACATTCCAGGACACCACATTAAGTACATTCAACCCTCCTGCCATAGTAGACACAAAATCCTGTATGCAAAGGGTAATACATTCCAAATCAGTGTATACCACTTCCCCCCTCCTCCAACCCCCAGGTGGGTAGTCTGCAGATGAGGTAACGCCCATAGAGTCAGATCGTGAAGGTGTTGTAAGTTCTGTACCGTACTGTAGAAATATCTCCAAACTGTTAGAACCTCGGAGCGCAACAGCACTCTAACTTTAGCATGAACAATCCCTGGAGGTGCAGCCTTAAAAAGACCACCAGCCGGCGATCTAGTGCCCCAGTTACTGTCAGTGCACCAAGGGCCCACAGGAGTAAACAGAGTATAAAAGATCGATCAGCTGAAAAGGCACTAGGACAACAGGTCCTGTCTCCTGCTGGCATCACAACCGCCAATCGGGAGGCAACTGTGAACAACTTGTAACACATTAAGCTCATGTGCAACATTGCCTTACTTCGCACACTCTCTCTGTGGGGGGACAGAGAGCAATAAATCAACTCGTGCTCCCGGCCAAACTGGAAGTTGTTGCAAAACAATGTCAGCAGATGAGGCAGCCCTCCAGCCGGGAGCCACCCTAGCCTTTCAAAAAGCCTGGAACACTCAGGGACCTAGAGTGGGGCAGTCCACTTCAGCAGCTTCACTCCTCAGTGGGCGAAAGGCATTTTCATTTGCATCCAACCAGGCCGACGCATCTGCAGCGTGTTCAAAGAAGTGAGTTTGGCCCCTCGCAATAATGCGGAGGCGTGCTGGGTACAACATAGCATAGGGCGCTTGCAACTTCTGCAGCTTTTTCTTGACTTCTATAAATCGGGCCCGTTTTTTCTGCACATCAGATGAAAAGTCAGGATAAAAGGAGATGCGGGCTCCATTAAACTGCACATTCTGTTTTTCTCTGTCCAGACGAAGAATAATCTCTGTCTCGTAACATGCGTACCAAGATGGGTCGCGGGGGGCGCCCTGGGGGAAGGGGCCGAATGGGAACTCTGTGAGCCCTCTCAACCGCATAAAGGGCTGTAAACACCTTCTTCCCAAATATCTCCATCAACCATTTCTCAACAAACTCAGTGGGGTCTCCGGGAGACCGACTATGCGGACATTATTGCACCTCACCCTGTTCTCGAGGTCCTCAGTACGTTGATCGACTTCTGCGACCATTCTAGCATTTTGCTTTGTGTCTCTTATCAGTGGGGGGAGCTTATCCTCCATGTCGCTGATCCTGCTTTCTGCAGCCGTGTTTCTCTCTCTGATCTTTTGTAGGTCTTGTCTTATCAGTGAGACCTTTTCTATCAGACCATCAAAACATGCTTGCAAGGTGTTAACCTGAGGCAGTGCATTTGTTAACAGCTTTCAGGATTTCAGCCAGGGTGGGCTGAGCAGGTTCCTCATCCCCACTGTCCTCTTCCTGCTCCTCTGCCTGCTCTGCCATGCTGTTAGCATCTATGTGGTCAGGAAAGCCTTCCTCCATGTTTCCCTGTGCAGAGAGTTTCCGCTCAGGCGCCCCCCCCCCATCGGCCTAGTCTGCTATGTTCAGGGACCCTGTCAGTTTCTGGGCATAGTATCTAATGTCCTTAGGGGGAGGATCACCGCTGGTACTCTTAGGGGCTTTTGGAGGTTTACTCACTGTGTCCTTGTGTTTCTCCATGCCGTGTTGTCCGCGCTGCTGAGACCCTGTGGCGGCACCATGTTGGATTTCCGAGCGCTGACCCTCGTCTTTGCCCTTTCCCCACAGCACCATCATGAATTCCGCCTGCACAGGTACCTCAGCGGGTTCCCCTCAGGTTCCGGAGTCGGTCTGTGGCCGTTAGTCAGGGTAAAGAAGTCGGGAGCAGGATTATTTCAGGGTAACAAGCGGGAGCTCTGTGAGAAAGCTGCTTCTCACATGCCGGTCCAGGCCACGCCCCTCCCAACTGAGACTCAAATCCTTCCCTGTGGAACCCCTTGGATCCCATGCCCATGCTGTACAAAGGATCACCATCTCTCTACAGATTCGACCTAGTATTAAAGTATATCTATATCCAATAACAAAAATTTAATACATCACCAGCCCTTTGGCTGCATTTGTTTTCTTTCTTTTTTTTTTTTTTTTTTTTACCTGGTGATTTGGCCTGCCAAAAAAACTTCCAAAATTGAAGAGAAAAAAAAATCTAACATTCTATAATTTTCCTGTCATCTGTGACCAACTTCCCATGTTCATTTGTTATGCAGCCTATCTGTTCTTCCATAACTTTTTTACTAGTGATGTATTTGAAAAAAAAAGTTTAACGTGTAGCAATGTGTTTCTTGGATTCTGTTTTAGCTCCCTGATTGCTCCTCTGCATTTCTTGTTCTATTCCTTATAAACTGTTTGAGGTAGCACAGTTTAGGGTTGAAAATGGCAATTATTGTCTTGGATAAAGTATTATCTTGGATTGGCACACTTCAAAACAGCATCATTTGAACATCTCTCATCTGTCCCCTCACAGGTAATCCATGCTGCTCTCGACATCTACTGCTAGCTAAAACTCTTAAAGCGGAGCTCCACTCAAATAGAATAGCTCTGCTTGTTCTTACCCTCCCCCCATTGCCACATTTGGCACTTTTTGGGGGGAGAAGGGAGCAGGTACCTGGTTTTGACATGCACCCGCTCCCACTTCTGTGTAGGATCGACGTCCGGCAATATATGACATATGCAGCCCCCCTCCTTTCCCCCGCTGCCTTCTCTGACCTGTGTGTCCCCCAGAAGATGGCGGGACCATTCAGAAAGCTCAGTGCGGCTCACACATGCGCAGTAGGAAACCAGCTGTGAAACCTGAAGGCTTTACTGCCAGTTTCTCTTACTTACAATGTCGGCGCCCGCACCTGAAAGCCGATGGACGAATCGGCTTGGGGAGCTGACATTGCGGGATCCCTGGACTGGTAAATGCCCTTATAATAAAAGTTAACAGCTACAGTATTTGTAGCTTCTGACTTTTATTTTTATTTTTTTTAGATGGAGCTCTGCTTTAAACATCCCAGTCACAGTGAGTTTTATTGTGGTAATTATTTTGTTCCCTCCTGTCTCACCTACTTTGCAAAGCACTAAAGAGACTGCAGGTGACCCTGTTTCCTCACCCAGCTCTTTAAAGGGGAGTTCCAGCCTTTTTTTATGTTTATTAAAAGTCAGCAGCTACAAAAAGTGTAGCTGCTGGCTTTTAATAAACATACACTTACCTGTTCCACTGTCCAGCGACGCACCGCCTGGAGCTCCGCACCTCTCCCCCCTTCTCCGCTGGCGCCTCCATTTATTGTGTGGGCACCCGGCCATGACAGCTTTCGGCTTCACGGCCGGGCACTCACTGCGCATGTGAATGGACAGGTGATCGCCTGGGACCTGTCACGTCCCAGGTGATCGCCTACAGGGAGGGGCCGCCACAAGGCGATATGACGTATCGCCTAGGCGAGCCCAGGGCGAAAGGAGGAAGTGGGACAGGAAGTCCCACTCCTACTGAAGCCCCCACTCCCCCCCCAAAAAAATTACATGCCATATGTGGCATGTAAGGGGGCGAGGAGTGGATAAAGCGGAAGTTTCAAATTTGGGTGGAACTCTGCTTTAATTTCTGCTTTTTCATTTCTCTGTAACATACTCTCTAACTCTCCTTCTCACAGTTATGTCATAACTCTTTCACTCCTTTTCTGCATCCCACAGCTTATATGTATCACCATCACTCCTGTACGCTCCTTATTACTGCACTCATCAACCTCAGTTCATTTTGAACCCACAGACCCTGAAAAAGAAACCTCCAAGGCACTGGGACATGTCTCTTCATATAAACCACACTCCCATATTGCCTCCCTAACCCATCTGAGTTTCCCAATGTCTGGAGATATATCCCCTAATCCTGGCCCTGCATCATTCAACTTTGAACAAACACCTATAGCCCCTCATTCTCTGGCAGCAGCCACAATCCACAAATCTAGTTTATATTCCTTGTCTTCCCAGAACCAGCCTAACCTTCTCATGTGCCCTTTGGAATGCCTGCTCAGCCCTTTTATCACTAATTTATTTAACCTAGTTGCTGTTACTGAAACCTGGCTTCAGGAATTTTATTATTCCTCTCCTGCTGTCCTCTCCCATTGTGGTCCCCTCTGGACTTTCCTAGCATGGAAGGGAGGTGTAGTTGGAATCCCATGCCCACATACAGTAGGTGCTGCCGATTTTGTGTCAATCTCGCCTCTTCTAGCGGCGAGATTGACACCGTACGAGCCCCATCGCGAGAGCCAGCGCCGAGCTATCTCGTCATCGGGAAAGGAAAAATTTAGTTTTTCCTTTCGCAATGAGCGACACGCATTGCTGACATTGAGGCCGGTGGACGGAGATCCGACGTGGATTCCCGCCAATACCAGGCACTGACTGTGTTTGGTATGAATCCTGAGCGGGAACTCCACGCCAAATTTTAAATAAAAAACCGGCATGGGTTTCCCTCCAGGAGCATACCAGGCCCTTTGGTATTTTATGGATTTTAAGGGCAACCCCCTAACCCGAAAAAACGGCATAGGGGTCCCCCTCAAAATCCAAACCAGACCCTTATCCTGAGCACGCAACCTGGCAGGCCGCAGGAAAAGATGGGGGGGGCGTCCGCAACAATTTATTTAGGCCTCTCATGACGTCACAGTCACATGCTCCGGGTGGCCACATGCTCCCATGACGTCACAGTCACATGCTCCCATGACGTCACAGTCACATGCTCCGGGGCCACCTGGAGCATGTGACTGTGACGTCATGAGAGGCCTAAATAAATCGTTGCGGACCGCCCACCCAGCACTACAGCGGGAGGAAGCGACGAGTGAACATCGAGGAGGAGAAGAGGGAAGAAGGCGACGAAGGCGACGAAGAAGACCGGGCCCCCCGCTAGCAAAAGAGCAAAAGAGCTGGAAGAAGATAGTGAAGGTGCCCGGCAGAAGGCAGAAAGAACCGGAGAGCGAAAGAAGAGACTCCCGAAGTCGGAAGAGACCCCCGGAGTCGGAAGAAGACCCCCGAAGTCGGAAGAGACCCCCGGAGTCGTGAGAAGACCCCCAGAGCTGTGTAATAAATTACTTTAAAAACCTGTTTAGTGTTTTTTTATTGACATTTTTTTCCACCAGTTGAATGGGTAGGGGTACGATGTACCCCATACTCATTCACATAGGGTGGGGGGCCGGGATCTGGGGCCCCCTTATTAAAGGGGGCTCCTGGATTCCGATAAGCCCCCGCCCGCAGACCCCAACAACCAACGGCAAGGATAAGGGTCTGGTTTGGATTTTGAGGGGGACCCCCACGCCGTTTTTTCGGCTTAGGGGGTTGCCCTTAAAATCCATACCAGACTGAAGGGCCTAGTATGCTCCTGGAGGGGAACCCATGATTCATACCAAACACAGTGCCTGGTATTGGCGGGAATCTACGTCAAATCCCCGTTCAACACAGTGTCGCGTCGCCTTCTCGCTATTGCTATTGATGGGATCGCGATGGATATACAATGTTGGTGGCACCTACTGTAGAACCGTTTAGGTTCTTCACTCACCTCCCTCTTTGCCATTCTCCTTGTTTGAAGCCCACTGTGTTTGTCTATTTTCTCCAGTTTCTTTGACAATCGCAGTGATCTATTGGCCTCCAGTACAGAACAGATTATAGCGCACACATTCAAGAATGACATTTATCCTGCAAGGCTAGTTAAAAACACCTGAACATATACATAAAAATATATACGGGGGTTATATTTTTATGTATATGTTCAGGTGTTTTTAACTAGCCTTGCAAGATAAATGTCATTCTTGAATGTGTGCGCTATAATCTGTTATGTACTGTCTTTTGGTCTTATAGCAGCACCATCTTGAATTTAAACGCATTGTATAGTGTGCCCCCCAAATATGTTTTTGTTTTTTCTATTGGCCTCCAGGACTGGTGTCAAGCTTCCTTGATGAATTCTCTGCCTGGCTACCCTACTTTCTTTTTTATTTTTTTATTTTAGTTTTTATTGAAATTTTCATGTATACAAAAACAGATACGAAAGATTGTCAGAATAGAAAATAGAGCATACGGCACATAATAAAAGTGTATCAATCAATTCACAGTACTGCCAACATACAATTATCATGGGATATTAGTCGTACAGAGGGAATTGAGCGAGTAAGTAAATAGCCAGTGAATGGGCAAGACAAAACAATATATCAAATAACACATGTAAGCAAGATTGTATTCACTGGGTCTGGTGACAGTGATATTCCCAGGGTGCCCCCCCAGAAATCGAGGGCACTACGCAGGCATCTCACCTAGTGATAAGAGAAAACAAAACAAAAAAAAAAGAGAGAAAAAGGGGGATGGGAGGACGGGGACGGGGGAAAGCACCATGGAATCTTCAAAGTGAGTAGTTAACAAACCTCAACAGTCTAACTTTGGGATAGGTGGTCAAGATAGAGTCTCCTTGCTGGAAGATAAGGAAGTGACACCAGGGTTGAGATCTGAATGTTCCCAGATATCCCACACTTTCGAAAATTGAGGAAGAGTGTCGTGCACCAATGCAGTGAGGCGTTCCATTTTACAGATCAGTCCCAATATTTGGAGGACCTGTGGAAGTGTGGGTGGGGAAGGGGACAACCACCGTGAGGGTATAGCCCGTTTTGCTGCCAAAATGATATAGGCAGCCAATTTTTGGGTATGTTTGGAGACGCCAGGGATCGGCAGGCCTAGGAGGAAATGAACCGGGTCCAACGGGGGAGTGACGTCTAACAACTGCTGTAGAAAGGTCTGGATAGAAGACCAAAATGGGCGAATCAAAGGACATTCCCAAAAAATGTGGAAATGAGAGCCAACGTCACCCCGGCATCTCCAACATACACGAGGGGACGTGGGATCATATTTATGTAGTATCTCAGGTGTTCTATACCAAAAATATGAAATTTTGTATGCCGTCTCCCTTTGTTCCACACATCGTAAAGATCTGGAAATAGCTTTCCAAATCGTCCGCCATTGAGGAAGGGGGATGGGACGACCTATTAATTGGCACCATTTGTGCATATATAGGTGGGATGTGTCAGTAAGTGAGGTAGCGTCATGTAAATATTTGTAGATATCAGAAATGAGATGTGTCTGGTATGGTCCCTGAGCACATAAAAGTTTGAACGGGGTAGGTTTATCAAGAGTCAGGGTAGCTGCTTTAGAAGCAAAATAATGTTTAATCTGGAGGTAGGAGTATAACAGTTGTTAAGGGATCTGATATTTCCTCTGTAGGTCAGCAAAGGGCAAAAGTGTACGAGTAAGGGGGTGTACAATGTTTAGAAGTTGAAAGATTCCAGCTTGTGTCCACGGAAGCATGCGAGTATAAGATAGGCTATCTGGGATGTCAGGGTTAAACAACACGTTCAGTAGCGGTGGACATGGGGATGCAAGAGAGAATTGGCGTGAGCATTTTTTCCACACAGAGAGGGAGAACAACATTGGCCCCAAGCAAATACTTCGAAGTTGGCTTATAGACGAATCCAGGTTAGCCCAGATCATAGCGCAAGGATGTACTGGTCTAGTGACACTAATTTCGATCTCTGCCCGCACACTAGGCGCCATTCTGGAGGACCAAGTAATGATCGGTTTAAGATGGGTGGCGTAAAAATATTTAATGAGATCTGGGGCTCCCATCCCACCTCTTGTCCTAGGGTCCAACACTACCGAGCTCGCAATCCTGTGAGCTCTATCGTGCCAGATGAAATTAAGAAATGCTCTTTGTGTAGCTTTAAGTTGGGACATAGGAATGGGGACCGGGAGAGTGTCAAATAGGTATAAAAGTCTAGGCATAATAGACATCTTCGGGACATTAATGCGACCCAAGAGAGAAATGGGATACGTATCCCATTGTCGCAAGAGCCGATCGATGTCTCGGAAGAGTGGGGGGTAGTTAGCCTGGTATGAAGTTGAGTATGAGGAGGTTAAATTCACCCCCAAATATGTAAGGGAATCCGAGCACCAATGAAATGAATAATTTTGTGCGAGAGTTGTGAGTTCTGAGGGTGGAATGTGTATAGGTAGGGCTTCGGTTTTACTGGTGTTCATTTTATAACCCGAGATAGAACTAAATTCGTTCAGTAGGGCTATGAGGTTTGGAAGAGAGGTATGGGGTCTAGTCAGAGTTAGCAGAATATCGTCCGCAAACAGGGATAACTTATACTCCTTCTGGCGTAGTGAGACCCCACGGATATCAGGGTGGTTGCGAATAGCCGCGGCTAAGGGTTCAAGACAGAGGATGAAGAGTAGGGGAGATAATGGGCATCCTTGTCTGGTACCGTTACTCAACGAGAAGGAAGACGACAGATAAGAGGATAGTTGTACTTGGGATGAAGGACATGAGTATAGGGTGTGCAAGGCTGCAATAAAGGGACCTCCAAACCCATATTTGGAGAGGGTAGCAAACATAAACGGCCAGCTGAGCCGATCAAAAGCCTTTTGTGCATCAAGGCTCAGTATCAGGGCTGGACGGGACGTTTTGTTCAGTAGGTCTATTAGATCGATCGTGCGTCTCGTATTATCACCGGCGTGTCTGGTCTTCACAAAGCCTACCTGATCTTTGTGTATGAGTCTGGGAAGGAAATGGGATAGTCGATTGGCCAGTATTTTCGTAAATATCTTGTAATCAGAGATAAGTAATGCAATGGGTCTATAGTTATCAGGGATGGAGGGGTCTTTACCAGGTTTCGGGATCACAGAAATATGGGCATGTAGAAAATGTGGGTGTGGAATGGTACTTTTAAATAGTGAAGCATACAAGGAAAGCAAGTGAGGGCTTAAAATAGGTAGAAAGGTCTTATAGTAGGAGTACGGTAGACCATCAGGGCCAGGAGATTTCTGGGTGCAGAGATGTTTTACTACATCCTCTAATTCCTCGGGTGTAACTGCAAAGTTCAAGGAGGCTAAGTGAGCGGGTGAAAGTTTAGGTAATTGTAGGGATTCAAAGAATGAATCAAATTTCTCTTGAGTAAATTCATACCTGGAATCCGTACGTAGACAATTGTACAATTGATGATAAAATTCACCAAAGATTTTGGACATAGTGAGAGGGCAATATGTGGGTGTTCCATCTGTTTGCCTAAGAAAATCAGGGAAGGTTTGAAAGGGGCGGGGCTTCAGCCTATTTACCAGCATTTTGTGAGGTTTATTTGAGTATTCATCAAATTTTTGTTTAGACCATAAAAGAGCTTTGTCAAGTTTGTCTATTTTCAATGCCTTAAGTTGATTCCGTAAGGAAACAACAGTCCGGAGCCCAGACACCGTGGGGGACGACAACAAGAGCCTCTCAGCCGAACGGAGTTCAGACATAATAGATGAATATTGAAATGCAGCATCTTTTTTTAGACGGGAACCTGTAGCAATGCAATGTCCCAAGAAGACGGCCTTATGCGCCTCCCACAAAGTGGAGGGCTCTGAGACTGAACCAGCGTTAAGTTGAAAGTATTCAGTTAGGCTAGTGGACAGGTGATCTTTAGTGTCAGGGATACGGAGAAACGTCTCATTGAGTCTCCAGTGACAAGTTTTAGGGGACACCGAAGAGAGGAGAATGTCAAGGTTTACAGACGAGTGGTCAGACCAAGGTATGGGAGTAATATCAGAGGATAACGTGGATGTCAGGAGAGGAGTGGAGATAAAAAAATGATCTAGTCTGGAGTAGAGTTTGTGAGAGTGTGAGTAAAACGTGTATTGTTTGCGTGTAGGGTGTTTAATCCTCCAAATATCTAAAAGATTTTTAGCTCTGATGAGCTTACGGAAGGATTTAGAGAGGCGATCAGGTCTGGGAGGGGAAGAGGATGGAAATAATACGTGTCTGTCTTTGCCAGGGGACATGGTAACATTAAATTCCCCCCCAATGACCATGAAAGGTTGGGAGAATTTGTCTAGGATTTCAAACATAGAGGATAAAAATTTGATCTGACCTGTATTGGGAGCATACACATTAACAATAATAAGGGATTGATTGAGAAATGAGCAGTCCAGGACAATAAATCTGCCATGGGGGTCCAGGTGGGTAGAATTGACTCCTAAGGGGCATGATCTATTAATCAAGATAGCTACGCCTGCCTTCCCGGATGGGTCAGATGCTATAAAGGACGTACGGAAATGTTTACTAGCAAATTTAAAGGATCCCCCAGTGCGGAAATGAGTCTCCTGGATCAGGATTACGTCTGCTCTAGAAGCTTTAAACTCTTTCAAAGCCAGCCATCTCTTTTGAATAGAGTTTAAGCATTTAACATTACTTGTCCAAAATTTTAGAGCCATAACAATTCAGTCTGGAAAAAAAGCAATAGACATATCTTACAGTATATAATGGATGAGGAATACCATGGTGCATTGTGTATATAAGGAAAATAAAATATCACAGATACAAATAAAACAGTGGCAGCATTGCAATGGGAACGTCTTAAGTCTATCAGAAACAGTAACCGCAGGTCAAAAAAAAAGACCTGAGAGAAAAAATTAGATGAAAAAACAAAAGAAAAAAAAAACAGAAAAAAAACGTCTACCAAATAGAAACCTGAAAGGCCGATTTCCTCCAGGAAACCCAGGACCGAGCCTTGGGTCATTAAGAGGAGCATGAGAACCCCCAAACATGGAGATGGGAGGACCCCCGCCCCCTCCCAGAGCAGAGCGTCCTGGAGTAAAACTGAGGGAGTAAATATATAGAACTGATAAACCAGGGTTGCTGTAGAGCAACAAGCCACGCATCCCCCGGGCCAGGGGATGAGAAAACCCGCTAAGGGGTCATTGGCCACTCAAAAATAAACAAAAACAACAACTGGGGGCCAAGTAGATTTGGTATACAGAACCTCAGGTATTTGAAAGGATATTCAGGTTGGGAATCTTGAAGCATGGCGCCTCTGGGGCGTGAGATTGGACTTGGATGGTTTCTGGCGTACTGGGGTCCAAATGCGACTTGGAGCCGTCAATGGTTTAGGAGTAGCAGGAAGCGGTGCTGGATCTTCATCAGGAAGGGGAGGTATGCCCAAGTTGCGTAGAAAGGTGTCGCTCTCTTGAAGATCACGTAGAGAGTATTGTATGCCATCTCGAGATGCAGAAAGGCGGAAGGGGAACCCCCAGCGGTATACGACTTTGTGAGATTGGAGATGTAGCGTCAGCGGGCGAAGGTTTCTCTTTCTAGCCAGAGTAATAGGGGAGAGGTCACTAAAGATTTGGATCTTGGATCCTTTGAACTCGATCCTAGATTGATTACGGGTTGCAATGGTTAGAGCTTCTTTACTATCATAGTAATGAAATCTGACAATCACATCTCTTGGGTTAGCACCAGCCGGGGGTTTAGGGGCCAGTGACCTGTGGGCCCTGTCTAAACGCCAGTCTATGTCAGGGATGTTTGGAGCAAGCACATTGAATAAGCTTAGAAGGTAGGAACGGAGATCTCTGTCTTCTACAGCTTCCGGGACACCTCTGATTCTCAGATTTTGCCTGCGTTCCCTGTTTTCTAGGTCTTCCTGTTGGGCTTGGAGCTGGGTAACTGTGTTTTTTATGGCAGCATTGTCTTCCTCAAGCACCTGTACATACTGAACCATCTCGTCGAATTTGTATTCTAGGGAATCAGTGCGTTCTCCCAGCTGGCTAATTTCCCCCCGTAATTCTTTTGCTAGCTTCCCGACTTCCTGTGCAATATTATGGGTAATAGCCTGGAGTAGGGAATGCAATTTGGCATCTAAAACTTCTTCTGTCAGCGGGGGGGATGGCCCTGGTATAGGGGTGGGGGGAATGGCAAAAAGAGTACCTGTGTCCAAGTCTGGTTGCTCCAGTCCATTTTGTGCGCCCTCATGATTATTTGAGGCTGTGGATGTAGGCTTACTCAGGAAGCGGTCCATCGTGGCTGATGTCTGAGATCTGAAGACTGTGGTGTAGTTGTGTCTTTGATCCCCAATTTTGCCCATGGGGTGCGTGGCTGTCACGTGGAACTGAGGAGACGACTCCCGTAGAAATCAAAGCTGTGTAATGTTCAGTGGGAGTCACAGGGAGGTGGCGGGGGCCTCACACGTCCGCCATGACTAGAAGCCGTGCATGCGCCTTCCAACAGAACTCATGTCCTACCCTACTTTCTCTCTTCTTAAATTTCCACAATCATTCTCCACAACTTCAACATTCCTGTTAACGTTAACACTTCAGCTACATCAAAACTTTTCAGCCTAACCCCTCTTGACCTAACACAATGGAAACAAGCTTCTTCCTCTAATGGCAACTCCTTTTGACCATGTATTCTTCTACTTCTGCACTGCTTGCAGTGCAACCAACAATTATTTTCCCCTCACTGATCACTACCTTATTAGCTTTATTCTCTCCCTGTCTTCTTCCTCCTTTCCCTCCAACCACCAAACAGTTGCCTGTAGAAACCTTTGACACTTTAACTCTTCTCTTTTCTATTCCGCAACAGACTATCACTATGACAAAATTTTACTCCGGTCTTGTCTCAACTTAGCCGCTTCTGTCTACAACAGTTAACTCTCATCCTCCCTGGACGTACCTGCCCCCCTACTACACAAAGAATAAGGCCCCAACTGCTACAACCTTGGTAAACATACAACATCAAAAAGTCAGAAAAAATGTAGTTGCACTTTGAGCATCTGTGGTGTAAAACTCAGTCCCAGCAAGACAATCCATTATAAATCTACCTTCTAAAAATATTATTCCTGCCTCCGCACTGCCTAACAAACCTATTGTATCACTCTCATGAACAACACTCTCATGGAGTCCCCGTCACCTCTTTTCTACCTCTCTACTTCGTTCTTCACTGACTCTATCCACTAATTTACTCACTGTCCAGTTGCAAATCAATCAAAAAGAAGAATGATGCAGATCCTGATGAGATCTCCACTGTACAGAAATCTCCCCCAGTAGACATTGCATGTCCATCTGCACACTCAATAATTCCCTCTTTTAAACCTGCTACTTAAGAGGAGCTCTCTAAACATGTTTTCTAATGCCCACCAAACCACCTGCCCTTGGCAATTACCACAGTCACCCTCTTGCTCTATCCTACACTCTCTAACTCACATCCTCAATCTTTGCAAAATGTAAGTGCAACTTCAGTGTCAGTTACAACTCTACCTCCTCCTCTTTTCTTCTTCTTTCCATTAGAGTCCCCCAAGGTTCAGTCCTTGGATCTCTTTTATTCTCGAACTACACCTCCTCCCTTGATCAGCTGATAGACTCACACGGCTTCCAATACCATTTGTAGGCTGACAACACCCAAATCTATCTTTCTACCCTTCAGCACACCCCACCAGTTTCCTGACATTTAACTAATTTACTAACAGACAAATCAGTATGGATGTCACACCACTTATTTATACTCAATCTATCAAAAACTGAGCTCATAATTCCCCCCCCCCTATGCTTCTTCACCTGATTTTGCTGTTGACATTAATGGCACAACTATTAGTCGGTTCCAGCATGCCAGGATGTTAGGGTTAATCCTGGACTCTCTCTTCGGCCTCACATCCAACTGTTGTCCAAATCTTAGAACCTCAACTTACAAAATATCTCCAAAATATACTCCTTCTTACAGTGCGAGTAAACCTCCATGCATGACTTTTACCTATAGGTAAGCCTATAGAAAGGCTTACCTATTGGTACAGTAAATATCTACTAAACGTACATTGTTATGGAGATATTTACTTTTAATGCAGCCAGTGACGTCACCAGCACATGCGCTCTGAAGGAACGGCATACTGTGCCGTTTCTTCAAAGACCCGTGCCGTGAACGGCAGCTCCCACACGTATGCGCAGGAATGATGTCATCAAGGCCTTGGCCACTCACACATCAGGAGTCCGCAAAATGGGGAGAAAGATCGGGGGAAGATTGAAGCGCCTTCATTTTAAGGTAAGTTTCACATAATGTCCCAATATGCAATGCATACTAGCACACTATGACATTGCCTTGCTAGATTTGAAAAAAAAAAACAGCAGTTTACTACCACTTTAACAATTGACAGCACAAAGCTTCTAATCCACTTTGACTATTGCAAGCCCCTCCTCATTGGTCTACCTGTACATGCACACTTATCCACCTTACCAACCATTCAGTGTCTGCTTCCCATCTTTTACAATCCCTCCACTGGCTTCTGCTTACTCAACAAATAAAATTCGAAATACTAACAACCAACTAAAAAGCCATCCACAACTCTGTCCCCAGTTACATCGCTTACCTTGTCTCAAAATACCAATCAAACCATTCTCTTCACTCATCCAAAGACCTCCCTCCTGCTCTCTAGCTCCCTCGTCGCTTCCTCCAATGCTTGCCTCCAGGGTTTATCTCATCCTCGGGAACTCACTATCCCAATGAAATTCATTCATAACAGCTTTGTTGACATTGTGATCATGTGATTGCATAGAGGTCACATGAGGTACCGGGATCCACAATCCGCTGTATCCGGTGGACACATCGGTCGCAGTCATGCCCCTGACCCGGAACAGACTGGATGACGTACATGTAAGTGATCCAGCCTGTCTGTGCCGCCCACCCGCAGTAAATGTACTGTGAGCAGTTGGCAAGTGGTTTTAATAATAATAATAATTCTGGAATGCCGTTTGTGTCCCTTTTACCATTGGAGAAGAGAGTTCTGGCAGTGGTATTTTCAAGTATTGTGTATCTGAAACTGCCATAGGCCCTGAGATTCCTCCTGAGAGAACTCTTCTGCAGATGATTCCCAATCCACAACAGCTTTCCCCTCTTCTTCATCTTTAATATGTTTCTCCAATCCCTTTAGAGAGCTGAGAGATAATATGGTAAACCAGAAATAGCTGCAGAAATGTCCTCCCTTGGCACAAAGAAACAGGAGAATTGTGCCCCTGAGAGTTTAAATATCAGAGCAGGGATGCACAGCTAATATGACTGTGAGGGGGGCCATTACAGGGCAAACTTTGTAGGGAGTTCAGATGGATGGAGGGTTCTATACCCTAAAGGAAAAGATTTCACATACTGTTCACAAGCCCAATCTTCGCACTTAAGAATAGATCATATTTTCCTAGATCATCAATTTCTTGAAGGTCTGTTTAAAGTAGAAATAAAACCAATAACTCTTTCAGACCATGCCCCAGTACTGGCTGCCCTTGATTTGATGGACATCCCGGCCAGACAGAGGATTTGGAGGTTAGATGAATCCATGTTACGTGACTCTAGACCAGTCAGCGATCTTGATATTGATTTGGATGTGTTCTTTAAAGGAAATAATATAGAAAATGCATCCTCGGTTGTGCTTTGAGAAACCCAAAAAGCGTATAAGAGAGGGAGGTTAATAGCAGAAGGGGTCAAGAGGAGGAAAATATGGCAAGCTCAGGTACAATACCTTCTACAGGAAATCCAAGGCTTAGAACAAATACACAAAGAATCAAATAGATGCCAAACTATGGTAAGATTGGTAGAAAAACAGGAGGCCTTATAAGCCTTGCTGGAACACAAAAAGGTAAATTAATGGAATGGCAAAATGATATTATGAGCTGGGGAATAAACCAGGGACATTATTGGCAGGGATACTACGACCAAGGTACACATTGGGTTATTTAAGATAATAAAGGAGATTTGAAACATTTCACAGGTGACATTATAAAAGCTTTCCATGAACATTATCAACAGTTGTATAAAGGGATAAATGCCCTATAGCCAGAAAAAATCCAATCTAGGAAGAATAAAAGACAGCAATACTTAAAATAAGCGACATTTCCTGTGGTAGCAGAAGAAATCTAGATAGGGAAGTTACCAAAGAAGAAATAGAAGAAGCAATTAATAGTACCAAAGTGGGTAAAAGTCCTGACCCAGATGTGTATACATCTTTATTTATTATACGATTTTGATACCCCATTTCCAGGCATACATGAATTCCATTGGGGAAGGTACAATAATGCGCACAGAAGCCTTAGGAGCAACGTGTTTCAGCTTCAGGCCAATATTACTAATAAGCAAAGATATTAAACTAAATGCAAAAAAATTGGCTGAGAGGCTGAAGCGCTATATTTCAGACTGGATAGATAAAGATCAAGTAGGTTTTGTCCCTGGGAGGGAAGCCAGAGACAATGTTTTGAGAACCATCCTTTTAATGAATGGAGTTAAGAAAAGCAAGAAACCAGTCCTTTTCCTGTCAATAGATGCCGAAAAGGCTTTTGACAGGTTGGACTGGGATTATATGCTTTCAACCTTATGCCCTCTTGGGTTGGGTCCCCGTATGAATAAATGTATAGAGGCATTATATTCAAGGTCAACCACTCAAGTTTGAGTGAATGGGACCCTGTCGCGCCCATTTGCTCTTTACAATGGAACACAACAGAGTTGCCCACTCTCTCCATTGCTATTTGTGCTGTCTCTAGGACCCCTCTTAATGGTGATCCGGGAAAATCAAGATATACTGGGTATAGAAATAGCCAGGCAAGAACATACGGTAGCTGCATTTGCAGACAATATTATGCTATATGTCTCTAATCCAAGATAAACACTTCCTAATACTTTAATGGAACTGAAAAGATATGAGGAAATTTCAAATTTACCACTTCAGCCCCGGAAGATTTTACCCCCTTCCTGACCAGAGCACTTTTTACAATTTGGCACTGCGTCACCTTAACTGACAGCTGTGCTGTCGTTCCATGCTGTACCCAAACAAAATTTGTGTCCTTTTTTTTCCACAAATAGAGCTTTCTTTTGGTGGTATTTAATCACCTCTGCGGTTTTTATATTTTGCGCTATAAACAAAAAAAGTGCAACAATTGTGAAAAAAAACAATATTTTTTTTACTTTTTGCTATAATAAATATCCCCCAAATTTTTTTTTTAAACAAATTTCTTCATCAGTTTAGGCCAATATATATTCTTCTACATATTTTTGGTAATTTTTTTTTGCAATAGGCGGATATTGATTGTTTTACGCAAAGGTTATAGTGTCTACAAACTATGGGGAAGATTTATGGCATTTTTATGGCATTTTTATTATTATTATTTTTTTTACTAGTAAAGGCGATGATCTGTGATTTTTAGCGGTACTGCGACATTGCGACGGACAGATTTTTGACACTTTTTTGGGACCGTTGGCATTTATACAGCGATCAGTGCTATACATAAATGTCACTGGCAGGGAAGGGGTTAACACTAGGGGCAATCAAGGGGTTAATTGTGTGTTCCCTCAGTGTGTTCTAACTGTATGGGGATAGGATTGACTAGGAGACATATCGTTTTTCCTACTTAGTAGGAACAAATGATATGGCTCCTCTTCCCTGACAGCACAGGGATTTGTGTGTTTATACACACAAATCTCTGTGCTGGAGATCGCGCGTGGCTGCCGGCGATTATGCCCGCCGGCCACGCACATCGGGTCCCACATCGTGCAGAGGGAGTGTGCGCCCTCTGGTGGCCGAAAAAGGGAAGGACGTACCCATATGGGATTTCACCCAGGGGAGCCATTCTGCCGCAGTATATCTGCGTGAGCCGATCGGGAACCTGTTAAAGGTCAATGTAGAGAAATATTAAACATCTCTGTCCCCTTGGGGGAGCTGAGGGCCCTAGGACCCTTATACCCTTTTAAATGTAAACAGAAGGGTTTGAAATATCTAGGCATACATTTATCTGCGTCAGCAACAGATCTTTATCAGGATAATTATCTTCCTCTGCTTAATAAAATCGAGCAGGACTGAAATGTCTACCCTGCCAGCAGGCTTTCCTGGCTGGCCAGGGTAAACGTGATTTAAATGGTGCCTTCTGAAGGCTCTTTATATCTTTCAGGCTCTCCCGATAAATATACCGGGGACTTATTTTAAAACTCTTGGATCATTGTTTAAGAGATTTATCTGGAAACACAGAGGCCCTCATGTTGTGTATCAAATACTTGTAGATCTAATTCAACGGGTGGGGGGATTGTCTCAATTCCAGTTCTCAAGTACCCCCAACAGGTCATGTTTTTAGGCTTTCCATTATTTTGCACAGGTGATTTGTACAGTCTCACTGCCTTAGTAATTACCACAACTGTTTCATCTGAGGGAAATTCTGAAAACATGACCTGTTGGGGATACTTGAGGACTGGAGTTGAGACACATTGCTTTGCCAGACTTTGAGAAGTATCACAGAGCAGTAGTCCTGGAAAGAGTAATCGATTGGATACATAACACTCTTTTTAAAAATTGGGTAAAACTGGAGGAAATCATAAGTGAAACATGCTTAGGCCAGACTATTTGGTTGCTGAGGTTTATCTAGGGATTTAGCTGCTGTTACAGCAGAAACTTTTAAGAGCTTGGGACAACCTCTATAGAAGTTTGAAATGGCAATATAATAGCCCCTAATGCCCTTGAGAGGCACAAATTACTTCCGGCCAGGGAAAGAGAACAAGTATTATTTAAATTGGACAACTTCTCAAGGTTTTTGAGAATAGGAGATGTTTTGAATGGGAATGTCCTTTGTTCTTTATCGGAATTGAGAGATAGGTACGACTAGTCACAGTGGGATGCCTGAAGATTTCGGCAACTCCAGCACTTCACAGATTCCTTGCCAAAACCCCTTTGCTCAATTTGTGAGCTCAATCCCTTGGAGAGACTTATAAACCAGGGGGGACAGTGGAACGTGGCATTTCAAATTTCTATAAAATGTTGATATCCTTTCTCGATCCCGGACCCTCATGTCTCTTGACTGGATGGGAACATGAATTAAACCTACCTATCCCTGAAGCTCTAAAGGGTAAAGTCATTGATTATGTACACTCTACCTTAGTAGATATGAGGATTAAAGAACTGAATTATAAACTTCTGACTAGGTTGTATTATGTCCTATCCAAACTACATAAGATCAATTCAGCACTATCATTTGAGTGCTAGAATGAGTGTGTGTGTGTGTGAGGGGGGGGGGACACGTGCTCACATCTGGTTGCAGTGCCCCAGGATCCAGCTATATTGGGAGAAAGTCTTAAATATAGTTAAGTTGATCAGTAATTCTGAAATTGGGCAGGATCCCTGGCAATGTTTATTTCATAATACTAGTGAGACAAGGAAGAAATACAAAATGTCTATTATTCCCTTTAGTTAAATGCAGCCAAGGTACTGATCCTGAAACACTGGAAATCAAATAAAATTCCAACTATATTGGAATGGCTAGAGAGGTAGATAGATCTATATTGGAAGAATTGATACAGATCAAGACCAGGTGGATATACTCCTTACAGGTGTAGCGGGTGTCAAATTTATAGGGGCGTATCTGGGCCATAGATGGCCCAGATACATTGATTTTTTAGGGATTTATGGACACTTTGGAGTGTGGGAGGTATGAATGGTGTCATGTTCCCTGCGGTCCCTAGGTGGCGCTGTCACCTGGGACCGGGGTTGAACTGCCATTCTAGCGCCGTGCCCTTTGTGTCCTCTCGCGGCGGTAGTATATATCCTCTCCCGCTGTGCCTGCTGGGAGAGGATATAAAGGGGGCGGACATCTTGCGCACAAGGTCCATTCCCCAGGCACCTTCAGCCTGCGGGCTGCAGCGGTTCATCTGTGCCCAGGCGCCCTTGGCCTGGGCGCGTGGAGTCGAGTTCCATCCCAGGCACCTTCAGCCTGGGGTAAGGTACTTTACAAGGAGGCCTGGGGCCCAGTACCTTCGACTGGGTCCCGCGAGGGTGAAGCATTCCTAAGGTGCCCCCGGTATTGGGTGCCTGAATCCAGGGTGTAAGGGACCAGAGACGTGACCCTCCCGTAGAGCCGGTGCAGCATTTGGCCGGTGCCGGTGTGGGGCTCTGGTGACCGTCCGGATGGATGTCTTCCTCTGACAGGGGTCGTTTGTCCTAACGGAGGTATTTCATGTTCTCATGGTCTGTGGCAGAGACCCATCTTCATCAGGTCAGTGGCAGGGGCCTCAACGTTCACCCAGGTCAGTGGCGGGGACCAAATTCACAGTCGGTGGCAGCAACTGTGCGCTAAACGGAACAGGAGAGACTTTAATCACTAAGTTGTGCCTGGACCTACTCTTCCCCACACCCTGTCTGTTCTTTCAAAGTTCAACCAGCCTACCTGTTGATCAAAGCAAATAAAACAGTGTTGGACTTTTTATGGTGTGGAACTCGTGTTACTGGAAGCTAAGTGTCCCTGTCTGTGACAGTGACAATCATCCTCCACCGGAGAAGCTGAGGCTCCGGCCTAAATTGCAGACCCGAAGGTAAACGGTTATGCTCATATCTCTGCATACTACATCAGAGAGCCGAGCTGGTGGTGTGCATCTTTCCCCCTTCTCCCGGATACCCCTAGACGAGTCATACAGCCATACACAGAGGGGAGAAGGCGGGTGAGACCGCTACACAGGCTACCCGATATCCTGGGCTCAATGAGGGGATTAGCTACAAACCTTTTTTGTAACCCTGCATCTCCCCTCTTTAGTTGTTTTGGATAATTTTTCCCTCTAATGTATTGTGTTCCCATTTAGTTGAAACAGGGTTCATATTGGTTGTTGTATGTATAAAAATTATTTACACATTTTTTTTCGTTTTGTTATTATCAACACTGAATTATGAGTGATGGGGTTTATTTATATATCAGTTTTGGTTTCTACTCTTGTAACTATGAGGCTGATGTCTACCTGATGATTAAAGGGGTTGTAAAGGCATTTTTTTTTTAAATAACAAACAAGTTATACTTACCTCCACTGTGCAGCTTGTTTTGCACAGAGTGGCCCCGAAGCTGGTCTTCTGGGGTCCCTCGGCGGCTGTCTCAGCTCCTCCCCGCAAGAACTAGCCACCTTCATGCGAGCTCTCTCACATGGTGGTTAGGGATGAGCCGAACACCCCCCTGTTCGGTTCGCACCAGAACCTGCGAACAGACAGAAAGTTTGCGCGAAACTTAGAACCCTATTAAATACAATGGACACGAATTTTCAAAATCAAAAGTGCTAATTATAAAGGCTAATATGCAAGTTATTGTCATAAAAAGTGTTTTGGGACCCGGGTCCTGCCCCAGGGGACATGTATCAATGCAAAAAAAAAGTTTTAAAAACTAACGTTTTTCAGGAGCAGTGATTTTAATAATGCTTAAAGTGAAACAATAAAAGTGAAATATTCCATTAAATTTCGTACCTAATGGGGGTGTATAGTATGCCTGTAAAGCAGCGCTTGTTTCCCGTGCTTAGAACTGTCCCTGCACAAAATGTCATTTCTGAAGGAAAAAAAGTAATTTAAAACTCACTCGCGGCTATAATGAATTGTCGGCTCCCGGCAATACATAGAAAAGTCATTGATAAAAAAAAAAAAGCGTGTGGAGTTCCCCCAAATATCCATACCAGGCCCTTCAGGTCTGGTATGGATTTTAAGGGGAACTCCACCCCAAATAAAAAAAAAATGGCGTGGAGTTTCCCCAAAAATCCATACCAGACCCTTATCTGAGCACGCAACCTGGCAGGCCGCAGGAAAAGAGGGGGGACGAGAGATCGCCCCCCCTCCTGAACCGTACCAGGCCACATGCCCTCAACATGGGGAGGATGTCCCCATGTTGATGGGGACAAGGGCCTCATCCCCACAACCCTTGCCAGGTGGTTGTGGGGGTCTGCGGGCAGGGGGCTTATCGGAATCTGGAAGACCCCTTTAACAAAGGGGACCCCCAGATCCCAGCCCCCCTATGTGAATTGGTAAGGGGTACATTGTACCCCTACCATTTCACGAAGAAAGTTTAAAAAAAAATGTAAAAAAAAACACACAGACACCTTGGAAAAGTCCTTTAATAAAAAAAAAATAAAAAATAAAAACATTCCAGCGATGAAATCCAGTGTCCCGCGGCGATCCGATGTCCAGCGCTGTCCACACGAAAGTCATTGGCTGAGCCTGAGCGGACCTGATGGGGAACTTCCTCCGCAGTGTAATAAATGAATACACCCGCCCCTTCTAAAGTTCCCCATCAGGTCCGCTCAGCCGATGACAAAGGTGTAAGGCTGAGGACCTGATGCGGACGGTGAGAAGGGGTGGGTCTATTCATTTATTATACTGCGGAGGAAGTTCCCCATCAGGTCCGCTCATCCAATGACATAGCCGGGGTCTGACATACGAGGGGGCGGACCTGCTGGGGAACTTCCTCCACAGTGTAATACATGAATAGACCTGCCCCTTCTCACGTTCCGCACTTTAGAAGGGGCAGGTCTATTCATTTATTACACTGCGGAGGAAGTTCCCCATCAGGTCCGCTCAGGCTCAGCCAATGACGTTTCGTGTGGACAGCGCTGGACATCGGATCGCCGCGGGACACTGGTTTTTATCGCTGGAATGCTTTTTTTTTATTTCATTTTTTTTAATAAAGGACTTTTCCAAGGTGTCTGTGCTTTTTTTACATTTTTTTTACACTTTCTTTGTGAAATGGTAGGGGTACAATGTACCCCTTACCAATTCACATAGGGGGGCGGGATCTAGGGGTCCCCTTTGTTAAAGGGGTCTTTCAGTTTCCGATAAGCCCCCTGATCGCAGACCCCCAGAACCACCGGGCAAGGGTTGTGGGGAAGAGGCCCTTGTCCCCATCAACATGGGGACATCCTCCCTATGTTGAGGGCATGTGGCCTGGTACGGTTCAGGAGGGGGGGCGCTCTCTCTTCCCCCCACTTTTCCTGTGGCCTGCCAGGTTGCGTGCTTGGATAAGGGTCTGGTATAGATTTTTGGGGGAACTCCACGCCATTTTTTAAAATTTGGGGTGGAGTTCCCCTTAAAATCCATACCAGACCTGAAGGGCCTGTTATGGATATTTGGGGGAACTCCACGCATTTTTTTTAAATTTGCGGCAGGGTTCCCCTTAATATCCATACCAGACCTGAAGGGCCTGGTAATTGAATTTGGGGGGACCCCCACGCCTTTTTTTTTATCAATGACTTTTCTATGTATTGCCGGGAGCCGACAATTCATTATAGCCGCGAGTGAGTTTTAAATGACTTTTTTTCCTTCAGAAATTACATTTTGTGCAGGGACAGTTCTAAGCACGGGAAACAAGCGCCGCTTTACAGGCATACTATACACCCCCACTAGGTATGAAATTTAAAGCAATATATCACTTTTATTGTTTCACTTTAAGCATTAATAAAATCACTGCTCCCGAAAAAAACGTCCGTTTTAAAACTTTTTTTTGCATTGATACATGTCCCCTGGGGCAGGACCCGGGTCCCCAAACACTTTTTATGACAATAACTTGCATATAAGCCTTTAAAATTAGCACTTTAGATTTCTCCCATAGACTTTTCGAATTTGCCGCGAAACACCCCAAATTGTTCGCTGTTCGGCGAACGGGCGAACAGGCAATGTTCGAGTCGAACATGAGTTTGACTCGAACTCAAAGCTGATCCCTAATGGTGGTTAGTTCTTGCGGGCGCGCTCCCGTGATACAGCCGGTGGCTATAGCCGCTCACTGTATCACTCGGCCCCGCCTCCGGCACGCCGCGTCATTGCATGTGATTGACAGCAGCGCGTGCCAATGGCTTCCACTCTAGCCAATCAACGGCCAGGCTAAGCGGCAAAAAGGACATCGGGGGCGAGCGCAGCAGGTGAATGGGCTCAGGTAAGGTAATGCATAGGATGCATTAAGGTGAAAAAACATGAACCTGTACAACCCCTTTAAGGTTTCATTTTATGAAGTCGCTCTTTTCAGTTGGTCCCTTTTTATTTCTTTTTTTTTCTTTTTGATGCTGTATCTTCCCTTAGGTGGGGTTGCCCATAGTGTCAGGGACCCCCATACAGATGCCAGGGGCGTCTGGGCAGCTTTTTGGTGAATGGGGTTTGCACCTTGGCTGGGCATTTGCCGGCCTGGAGTGTGTTGACTTCTAACTCAGTGTAGGGGACCGTTGTGGGCCAGTGGCGTTTTCCACTTTCTGCCCCTTGTGCCCCCTTGATTCCTGTGCCCAGATTCAGGGATCTGTCCCAGGCTGCTCCATCCCTTGAAGCCATGGCACCCTCCATTGGGTGGGTGGAGCCCTCTGTTTGGCCATGCCAGTATGGGGAGGGGTGATTTGGGGTTGTGAGAGCATCACTGAGCAGTTGTAGTCCGCCTTGTGCTGGCGCAGCCTTCTAATTAGCATCTGCACCCTGCCCTGTATTATGTGGATGGGGTGAAGAGGGGTGAAGGTCAGCAGCCCTTTGAACTACATATACATGTTTAAGGTCAGTTGTTGTAGTTGATGTAATTGTCTGGATGTGGCCAGTCTGGCTGTGTATTTAAGCATCTTTAATGATGCTGTGCTTTTGCTTTGTACACAGTGAGTGTGGTTTGTCTCTTCACCATTATTGAATTGTCTGACCAGCTGCTGGGAGACTTGATTGCCCAACTAGTGTCATCAGGTACTGCTTATCTCTTGCAGAGTCACTTGTTAATGTTAATTTTGCTTTTGTTTTTGCTCTGTCCACTTCGGTGTGCAATGTTTAACCCCTTTAGTCCCAGAAAGATTTACCCCCTTAATGACCAGGCCATTTTTTTTGCGATACGGTACTATATCGCTTTAACTGACAATTGCGCGGTCGTGCGATGCTGTACCCACACAAAACTGAGGTCCTTTGTTCCCCCATAAATAGAGTTTTCTTTTGGTGGTATTTGATCACCTCAGCGGTTTTTATTTTTTACTTTTTAAATATACATATTTTGGGTAAAAAAACTTGCAAAAAAATTGATTGGTGCACAAAAGTTATAGCGTCTACAAAATAGGGGATATATTTATGGCATTTTTTATTATTCATTTTTTTTACTAGTGATGGCGGTGATCAGCGATTTTTAGCGAGACTGTGACATTGCGACAGGACATTTTTGACCCTTTTTTGGGACCATTGACATTATTACAATGTTTAGAGCTAAAAATAGCCACTGATTACTGTATACATGACATTGGCAGGGAAGGGGTTAACACTAGGGGGCGATCAAGGGGTTAAGTGCTCCCTGGGAGGTGTTTATAACTGTGGGCGGAGGGGACTGACTGGAGGAGGAGAGAGATCGCTGTTCCTGATCACTAGGAACAGATAATCTCTCTCTACTCCCCTGACAGAACTGTCTCTCTGTGGAGTGATCGCTGTTAGACATTGCGGCCGCCGGCCACGCGCATCGGCTCCGGCGACGTGCTGTGGGCACATGTGCCTGCGATAGCCATTAAAGGGACCGCCATACAGGTACAGCGATTTGCGCAGCCGAGCCATTCTGCTGCAGTATAACTGTGGCGGCTGGTCGGCAAGCAGTTAATGTGGAAGTAAATTATATATTGCCTTGAATTCATTAAGTTACTTTAAGTTAAGCAGGAAAGTTTGTTCAACTTATATGGCTGTGATGTGTGTGCATCTTTATTAGACCCCTTGGCTGCCATCCTGTGGACATACAGGCTCCCTGCATGCTTTCCAATGCAGATGTAAGAAGTGAATGCTCATTATACATTACAAAGGAAAAGAGCCGCTGCTCCAGGTGTATGGTGATAACCTGAGGTGGAACGTCTCGTAGAGTGCCAGCCCCGGCCCGCCTCCATGGGAAACTTGTAAGAAAATAAATGGCTGCACATCCAGGAATTCTGATTGCCTTTTTGTTGTTCAAAGTGATAACACCAAAGACACCAACACGAGGTCACGTAGACACGTTTCACACAAGCATCTTGTGCTTAATCATAAACCGTACAAGATGTTTGTGTGAAATGCGTCTACGTGACCTCGTGTTCGTGTCTTTGGTGTTATCACTTTGAACAATAAAAGGCAATCGGAATTCCTGGATGTGCACTCATTATAGATTAAATTGATAAACACAGAAACTTAAGCTTGCAGTGTTATACAATAGAGAAAATACTAGGACTCTTTTGGGAAATGCATTATAAGCTGTTTATTTTTTTAATCTAGATCCATATTATAATCATTGCAGTTCTATACTCTTCTCTGCGGGAGATCTGGCTGTTAGGCTCTTGGCCTCACTTAGTGGATGCACTCCTGGACAGACACATCTCATATTTTACAATAACTCCTTGCCTCTTCATCATTTGGAGGTAGGGATCCTCTTTTGGGAGACTATTTTTCGATAGGTGGATATAGCCTTTATTACACATGTATAGTAAACCAATTACCATATTTATCGGTGTATAACACGCACCCTAAGTTCAGGAGGGAAGTTTAAGGAAAAAAACTTTTAGGAGGGAAGTTTAAGGAAAAAAAAACTTACATGTTAAATGTCCATCAATGCAGCCTTATCAGTGTCCATCTGCAGCCTTGCCCAGTGTCCATCTGCAGCCTTATCAGTGTCCATCTCTGCAGCCTTATCAGTGTCCATCTGCAGCCTTATCAGTGTCCATCTACAGCCTTGCACAGCGTCTATCTGTAGTCTTGCACTTTTTAAATTTAGTGCTGCCGAGATACACAGAGCCGGATGTCCTGTGTATTCGGCTCCTCTCGGCTCATCTTGCAGTCCCACCCCTTGGCCCAGCTCCTATGATGGACACAACACCGGTCCAATGGCGGGACGTAAAGGCTAAGAGGCGGGACTGGGCGTGACTGCGAGCAAAGCCGAGCCTAGCCGAGTACACAGTACACTCGACTCAGCTTGGTCTATGTCGGCGGTGCTCCTCTTGCCCTCAGAGACAGCGGGGATCGGCGTATAACACGCACCCACGATTTTCCCCTGATTTTAAGGGGAAAAAAGTGTGTGTTATACGCCGATAAATACGGTATATGGATATAATAATGTTTGTGTGATATTGTTTTGATTTATTTCTGTTTATTTCGCCAGAGGTATCAGCACGCAGTTTTCTGAAGAAACCTGAATAGGAGAAACATGTTGAATAACATGCGTGATGAATTACATTATAGGGTTTATTTACTAAAGCTAGAGAGAGCAAAATTTGTCACAATTCTGCTGCGAAAACAATCAGCTTCTAACCTCAGTGTGTTTAATTAAGCCTTAGCAATATAACCTGGAAGATGATTGGTTTCTGTGCAGAATTATGACAAACTTTTGCCCTCTCTAACTTTAGTAAATAAACCCCTATATGAGTGTACAGTATGCTTTTAATCAAAATGTTTGTTTTAAATAAAATTTTGTAACAAATTTTTATACTTAATATTTCTATGTGTGTTTTTGTGTCCATTCACGTGAAAAGTCCCATATTTCCCCCATTATCTTTTAGTTCTTTATTAACCTCCCTGGCGGTATGATTCTGTCTGGAATTTTGAACCAAAAGCGGTACAATTATTTTGCATGGAAATTTGGTGTTATGTATTGTAGGCCTGCAATTCTTAGTAATTACTTACTTAAATCTGTCCAAACAAGAGTCTAGTAGACATCCCGGGTATGATAAAGTTTGAAACACAAAATCATAAATTATAATATAATAAATAACTATAAATAATTATAACAAATAATAATGTAATTCACTAATGTAATCAAATCAAAAACACTGAAATTTGCTCAGTTGCAGAATTGTCTCTGTCATTACTTTCAGTGTTTGATGACGAATTTCCCCACAAATCGCTATCGCTCAATTCTGCGAGTGAATCTAATTAATTATCACTGTTTTCTAGCTGGTCTAAAACCACTTTTTTTTTTTTTTTGGACTTTCCATTTTTTCTTTTCAAGTGTTATTTAGGTGCATTCACAGACAACTGTACAGTCCTTATGCCCCATACACACGATCGTTTTTCATGCCGTTAAAAATGCCATTTTTAAAAATGGCCATTAAAAATGATCGTGTGTATGCTCTAGAGCATTTTTAACGACGTGAAAAACGGCCATTAAAAATTTCGAACATGCTCTCTTTTTTCACGTTGTTTTTCATGTCGTTTTTTTTAACGACGTGAAAAGCGATAGTGTGTATGCTTTAACGACGTGTAAAAAAACGCGCATGCTCAGAATCAAGTATGAGACAGGAGCGCTCGTTCTGGTAAAACTAGCGTTCGTAATGGAGATAGCACATTCGTCACGCAGTAACGGACTGAAAAGCACGAGGCTGAAAAGCACGAATCGTTGCTCAACAAACTTTACTAACATGAAGGGTGGCGCCATTCGAGCGGAACTTCCCCTTTATAGTGCCGTCGTACGTGGTATACGTCACTGCGCTTTGCTTGATCGTTTTTTAAAATGATCGTGTGTACGCAAGACAGGCTTGAGAGGAAACATGAAAAAAAACGACGTGAAAAACGGCAAGAAAAAAAATGGCAAGAAAAACGATCGTGTGTATGGGGCATTAGGCTCTGTAATGTTCCTTATAAACCTTCTTCTTTAGGAGTTATGGGGCAGACTGACTCATCAGTCTCATCTGAATGTTTCATCTGATCTATTATTAATGCAACCCTTGACTCTGATGATCTTTGTGACGCAGAAGATGGCTGATTTGATACCGTTGTTACTCCCGACTTTCTTAAAATGACACCTTGTGAGAGCAGAGCTTTTCCGGTCTCTTCAAACAAATTTTCTTCACTTACTACTCTAGATTTTTGAAGTTCTAAATATTTCTCCACAAACTTTTGGCATGTGGATTTGTAATCCCATCTGTTTAAATTAAGCATTCCAGGGCTACCATAGGTGTCATAAAATTTTGCTCTTATGATATCTTCTCTGTAAAAAATTGCAGGCACATTATCAACAGGTTTCGGTCGACGTTTTGGGGGACTCACGTAGGATGGTTCTCTTTTTGGTGGAAAGGCAGCATACACATCATACCAGATTGGCTTTTCATTTTGCTTTATCACTCCTGCACGGATCAAATCTCGTGTTCTGGTAAACACCGTCCCAAGCTTCTCCAGCCGACTTCCTGCCATGCTCCAACCATGAACCCTTCTGCTCTCTGTGTCTTAAACCACTTTTGACGTACACGGACACTTTTTGGTTGCTATGGACAATATCCAGTTTCCAGGCAGATAGAACAGTTTTTATAATATAAAACTGCATGCAGGGCACTGGACAGACCACTAGGGACAAAGGGGATGTGTAATTTTTTTATACAGTACTGTAATCTGTGAAGCACAATACATATAATCTGAAATTCACATTTAACTTTGATTTGAAAAAAATAACTTTCCTGTCTTGTGCTCCACTCTGTATAGGAAACCCTCTGCGAGGAACACAGTTCTACATGCCACCAGCTCACACCCTGAGTCCTTGGTCAAGAGTATTCCCTAGTCAGTTTTTGCGCTTTAAATGTAACTGTACCACAGACAGATTTTTTGAGAGAGGCAGATGCCCTACGGGAACGCTAATTAGCAAGAGGATACAGCAAGTCCTGTCTCTGCTTTCAATAGGGTTAAAGTACAGGATAGATCTTCGATACAGTGTGTGTGTGGAGAGAATAGAGATTGAGTGCAGCAGCGTGAGTTACATTGCTTTTTGTGTGCTTTATAGTGCCCAGCAGTGCTAAGCAGTGCCATACAGTGCCACATCAGTGCCACTACAGAGCTCATCTGTTACCTACAGTGCCACCACAGTGCCCTATCAGTGTCACGTCAGTGCCACTACAGTGCCCATCAGTGCCACCTGTGCCACATCAGTGCCATCAGTGCCATCAGTGCCACTACAGTGCTCTACAGTGCCACATCAGCGCTACTACAGTGCCAATCAGTGCCACCTATGCCACTACAGTGCCCAGCAGTGTCACTACAGTGCTTATCTGTGCCATCAAAGCCACTACAGTGCCGCATCAGTGCTACTACAGTGCCACATAAGTGCCACTACAGTGCTCATCTGTGCCATACAGTACCTTCAGTGCCACATCACTACAGTGCCACTACAGTGCTACTACATTGCCATCAGTGCCACGAGTGCACATCAGTTCCACCTGTGCCACTACAGTACACATTAGTGCCACATCAGTGCCAGTACAGTGCTCATACAGTATGTGCCCTATAGTGCCATCAGTGACACATGTGCCAATACAGTGCTCTACAGTGTTCCCATCTGTGTCACATCAGTGCCACTACAGTGCCTATCAGTGCTATGACAGTGCTTATTAGTGCCCCTACAGTGCCATCAGTGCTCATCTGTGTCACTACAGTGCTAGTAATGCCGCTACAGTGCCCATCAGTGCCATCAGTGCCACTACAGTGCTCATCAGTGCCATCAGTGAACTACAGTGCTCATCAGTGCCACTACAGTGCCCTCTCTGCTCAATAGTGCCCATCAGTGAGTGCTCATCAGTGGCACCCTACCAGTGGATCTTCATCAGCGCCCGTCAGTGCCACCCCATCAGTGCCAGCTATTCAGTGCAGCCTCAGTGCAGTGCATTAGTGCACATCAGTGCAGCCTCATCAGTGCACATAAGGGCACCCTCATCAGCACCCATTAGTGCACCCTCATCAGAACCCAGCAGTGCAGCCACTTCAGCACCCAGCAGTGCAGTCTCATTAGACCAGCCTCATCAGCACCCATTAGTGCAGCCACATCTGCCCCAGTGCCCCTATCACAACTGTTTGTCACCACAGCCCACAGTCACCAATGTGGCAAAAAAAAAGAATTTCCAGTGAGGAGACATACCAACTTCTTAGCTTCTGATTTTGATTTTGAACAAAAAATTTTGGGCAAATTTTAAGAAGTGGGTCTGCCACAGAATCAGAGGAAGAGGAAAGTGTGCCCATGAAACAAAGGCGTTCTGGCGAGGAGCTGGCTACCACAAGTAGAGCAGTGGCATCAACCAGCAGCTCTGTGCCACCCGCCATTAGCGCAGTGGAATCTACGAGAAATGGAGAACCACTAAATGAAAGGCCAAGCACTAGTGGGGTGAAATCTCAGCCCCAAAGGATTAGGACCCATGCCAGCCTTCCCTATGCCCTTCAAAACCTACTATGGCTTCCTCCTAACTAAGGAGCAGCAAACATCCCTCCTTTTACCACTCAGCCAGGTGAACACAGAGAATGTTGCCCCTATTGATTTTTTATTTAATTTTTACCCAAGACCTATGGCCCAGTGCAACCTCTATGAACATCAATTTATATCGAGTAAACCGGGTTCAAGTTACCCCCATCCCTATAAGTGGAGAGAACTAACTGTGGAGGAATTTAGAATCTCTTTGGGCCTCACTTTCAATATGGCACTCACAATTTTTTTATTATACTCCTACTGGTCCACCAGCCCCATCCACCACATGCCAGTCTACTCATCCATTATGCCAAGATCAAGATACATAATGATTATGTGCTTCCTCATTACAATGACAACACCCAGTGCCCTCCCCAAAATGACCCAGCATATGAGAAACATTTAAAATTGTGCCACTTCTAAAAAAAAAATCTGAAAAATTCACACAGTTATTTACCCCCAACCTAAATATCTCCATGGATGAATCACTTGTCCACTTCACAGGCAGGCTGGGCTTCAAGAAGTATGTCACCAGAAAAAGGGCCTGATATGGGATGTAGCAGGGCGTCCCAGAGAGATCCAGGAAAAAGTCCCTTTCCAGTTTTATACACCTCCCATGCTCATTTCATACATGTTCTCGGATCTCTGATCCATGATCCAGTTTGATTCTTGGTCCTCTCCCCCAGGCCAATTTATACTCAACTTAAACAGCCAGTGCTCTCAGCCTGGTAAATCAGACAACTCCTGTCTGTGAGAGCAAGAGGTTGGTAAAAGCTAACAAGCTGTTTATGTGGAAGTTGGCAAGCTGAAGGCTTGCTCAGCCTGGTAGTGAGGGCCTGTATATTTTGTATAGTTAGTGCTGAGACATGGCTAGGTTTTTGTTTTGCTATTATTGTTCCTGTTTGTTTTCTGAGATACTGTACAGCACCTGTATATAGACTTGTAAATATCACAAATAAACACTGCACTGGTTTGTCACTACCTTCTTGCATTTGGCATCTGTGCCTGAGAGACAGCTTATCCCAGGAGACTTTGTACCTGTTACCTGTTCCCCAGCTTACAGGGGTTAAGCTCTACAAATTATGTGACAGAGCCACAGGGTACATCTATGCCTTCCTGGGTTATGAAGGGAATGACACCCAGCTGCATCCCACTGAATGCCCAGAGTACATTGGAGCCAGCGGAAAAAAAATTTGGGAGCTTGTATATCCACTTCTTGAAACGTGTTACCATCTATATGTGGATAATTACTACACAAGTTTACCCCTCTTCCAGAATCTTCCATGGAAAAATACTCCAGCATGTAGTCCAGTAAGAGCCAATAGAAAGGGCTTCCTGCAAAAGCTTGTTAATGAAAGACTATGAATAGGGGAGTCGGTGACTTTGTGGAATGAGGAGATATTGGCTATCAAGTGGAGGGACAAACAAAACTTCTACATGCTCTCATCAATTCATAATGATACGGACATGGAATATCCCAGAAGGAATGCCCCAATCCAGAAACCAGCATGTGTCCACGATTATAATTTGTTCATGGGGGGGAGTCAACTTCAATGCTCAAATGATCCAACCCTACCTTCCCACAAGAAGAACCCACCATTGGTATAAAAAAGTCTCTATATTTTTACAGTTTGACCATTTATAATACTTATGTGATTTAATGTAAATCCACCGAGACCCCTGTATCCTATCTTCATTATCAAAAAATAAATTATCCCCGCCCTTTTGTACCCTGAAGGCCCACCAGAAAGCATCCACTCAGATTCAGTGAGAAGACTCCACAAACGCCTATTTTCTGAGAAATTCCCTCCCCATGAAACAGGCCAAAGACATCAAAAGAAAAGCCGGGTGTGCTCCTAAGGAGAAGTTAGAAGAGACACCATGTATTATTGTCCCCAGTGTCCTTCCCAACCAGGCCTCTGTATAGGTGACTGTTTCCGTCATCACCATACTTCTCTACATTATTAGTGAAGTATGGTAAACGTAATTCTCAATTCCTGTCATTTACCTCCACACCCATTATACCACTGCACTAAACTGCACATACCTCTGCCTTTTACGGAACTGACCCTAGCCTGTTATTTGACCACGCTTCTGCCTAACGCTAAACTGTACATACCTCTGCCTGCTCTGGAGCTGGCCCTGGACTGTTTATTGACCACATTTTTGTCAATCCCGGATTAGGGTCTGGAGACCAGAGGCTTCAAAGAGATTTGGGTGGGAGGAGCCTTTACCCCTGTTCCCATTCTTTCCATACCTCTGCCTGTTACCTGTACTATGGACCATGTACCTGCCTACTACCAGGAAAAAACATTTTGGCACTGCTGGCAATGTCTCTACTTGCACTGACCCTGGACTGTGTATGGACAGTATCCCTGCCTGCTGCCTGTACTGATTATGGACAATATTCCTGCCTGTTGCCTTGACAATTCAGTCCGCTGTCGCTGACCATGTCCCTGCCTGCTGTCTGGAGCAATGCTCTCCTGTGGACAACTGCATTACTAAAACCATGGGTAATCCTTTGCTTAGCAGAATGTATTTTGGGGTGTAATTCTTGATTTGTGCATGCTATGTTTTAGAAATATGAAGGGCCTTCAAAATGTGATAGGTTGTCAGGAAATTAGACACTTTATGTCCCTAGAATACCTAACAGTGCTCATTGGATGTTGGGCCTCTGTATGTGTGCAGGCTGTGTAAAAGTCTCACACATGTGGTATCGCCATACTCCGGAAGAGTAGCAGAATTTATTTTGGGGTGTAATTTGTGGTATGTACATGCTGTGTGTTAGAAATATCTTATAATTGGACAACTTGTAAAACAATAAATTTTTATTTTCTTTACACATTTTCCAAAAACGTGTTGAAAGAAATGACATGTTCAAAAGACTCATGCCTCATAGAATATACGTTGGGGTGTTTTCTTTCCAAAATGGGGTCGTTTTGTGGGCATGTCCATTGTCCTGGTGCTCCAGGGTCTTCAAAAGTGTGATAGGTTGTCAGGAAATTATATGTGTAATTTATGCTCCTAGAACACCTAGAGGTGCTACTTACATGTTGGGCCTCTATATGTGGCCAGGCTGTGTAAAAGTCTCACACATGTGGTATCACCATACTCAGGAGGAGTAGCAGAATGTATTTGGGGTGTAATTTGTGATATGCACATGCTGTGTCTTAGAAATATCTTATAAATGGACAACTTTTTGTTTACATTTTCTTTCCACATTTTCCAAAAACTTGTGGAAAAAATGACATGTTCAAAAGACTCAATATGCCTCATAGAATATACGTTGGGGTGTTTGCTTTCCAAAATTGTGTCATTTTGTAGTGTTTCCATTGTTCTGGTGCTACAGGGCCTTCAAAAGTGTGATAGGTTGTCAGGAAATGATATGTGTAATTTATGCTCCTAGAACGCCTAGAGGTGCTACTTGCATATTGGGCCTCTGTATGTGGCCAGGCTGTGTAAAAGTCTCACACATGTGGTATCACCATACGTAGGAGGAGTAGCAGAATGTATTATTGGGGGGTAATTTGTAATATTCACATGGTGTGTTTTAGAAATATCTTATAAATACAGGCATACCCCACTTTTAGGTACACAATGGGTTTTATTTATTATCTGACGTTACTTCCGGTCCCGCTGGTTCTCTCCTGGCAGAAGGTGCAACGCACGCCGGATCGTTCTTCCGCTCAGATTCATTGCGCCCTGCTTGTCTAAGCTATCCAGCCTCAGTGCTGGGTCTGTGGCACTATTCAAGTAAGGGGGCATTTGTCTGTCCATTTTTTTACTATTTTTTATTAACCACTTAACGACCGCCCACCGCCGATTTACGTCGGCAGAATGGCACGGACAGGCAGAATCACGTAGATCTACGTGACTGCCTTTGTACAGTTGGGGGGTCCATCCGGACCCCCCTTCTGTGCCGTGAGCGGTCGTTACTTCACCGGGAGCGATCCCAGATGAGGGGGCGGCCTTTCGATTCCGGCCCCCCCCTCGCGATCGCTCCCGGCGAATGGAAATGCCTCCTCTGTCTGTTTCAGACAGAGGAGGCAGGAGGAAGTGATGTCATCTCCTGTGCGGCGCTCACATATACCGAGCGCCGTACAAGAGAAGACATCAGGTCAGTGAGCACAACACTACACTGACACCAGGACACATAGGAACACTAATCGCCCCCCCAGGACCCCCAGACCCCCCCAGATCACCCCCCAGATCACCCCCCAGCCCCCAGTCACAGTGTCACTGATTGCAGTGACCATTTATTTAGTGATCACTGCAATCAGTGACATTTGTGACTGTGAAAGTGTCACTAAAGTTTAGTTTTAGGTCCAGTGTAGCCCCCTAACCCCCCCTAATAAAGGTTTAACCCCCTGATCACCCCCCAGATAACCCTTTCACCCCCTATCACCGCTGTCGCTATGCGATCATTTTTCTGATGGCTGTCTTAGCATCAGTGATGGCGATCGGTAGCCAGTAATTTTTTTTAGGTTCGCCGCAGGTTTTTATAGCGTCGGGTACCTCAATATATTATCTAATAAAGGTTCAACCCCCTTGATCGCCCCCCAGGTAACCCTTTCACCCCTATCACCGCTGTCGCTAATCGATAGTTTTTCTGATGCTGTCTTAGCATCAGTGATGGCGATCGGTAGCCAGTAATTTTTTTTAGGTTCGCCGCAGGTTTTTATAGCGTCAGGTACCCCAATATATTATCTAATAAAGGTTAAACCCCCTTGATCGCCCCCCAAGTAACCCTTTCACCCCCTATCACCGCTGTCGCTATGCGATCATTTTTCTGATGGCTGTCTTAGCATCAGTGATGGCGATCGGTAGCCAGTAATTTTTTTTAGGTTCGCCGCAGGTTTTTATAGCGTCGGGTACCCCAATATATTATCTAATAAAGGTTTAACCCCCTTGATCGCCCCCCAGGTAACCCTTTCACCCCCTATCACCGCTGTCGCTAATCGATCGTTTTTCTGATGCTGTCTTAGCATCAGTGATGGCGATCGGTAGCCAGTAATTTTTTTTAGGTTCGCCGCAGGTTTTTATAGCGTCAGGTACCCCAATATATTATCTAATAAAGGTTAAACCCCCTTGATCGCCCCTCAGGTAACCCTTTCACCCCCTATCACCGCTGTCGCTATGCGATCATTTTTCTGATGGCTGTCTTAGCATCAGTGATGGCGATCGGTAGCCAGTAATTTTTTTTAGGTTCGCCGCAGGTTTTTATAGCGTCGGGTACCCCAATATATTATCTAATAAAGGTTTAACCCCCTTGATCGCCCCCCAGGTAACCCTTTCACCCCCTATCACCACTGTCACTAAGCGATCGTTTTTCTGATCGCTGTCTTCGTGTCGGTGATGCCAATCGGTAGCCAGTCATTTTTTTTAGGTTCGCCGCAGGTTTTTATAGCGTCAGGTACCCCCAAATATGATCTAATAAAGGTTTTAACCCCCTAATTGCCCCTAGTTAACCCTTTCACCAGTGATCACCATATAAGTGTTACGGGTGACGCTGGTTAGTTAGTTTGCTTTTTATAGTGTCAGGGCACCCGCCGTATATAACCCAATAAAGGTTTAACCCCCTGATCGCCCGGTGGGTGATATCAATTAGGTTTTAGCGTCAGAGAGGGTCTGCGTCACACCCCAGGCAGCGTCAGGTTAGTGCCAGTAACGCTAACACCCACGCGTAAAGCATACACCCCCCTTAGTGGTATAGTATCTGAACAGATCAATATCTGATCTGATCAGATCTATACCAGCGGTTTAGGGTTCCCAAAAACGCAGTGTTAGCGGGATCAGCCCAGATACCTGCTAGCACCTGCGTTTTGCCCCTCCGTCCAGCCCAGGCCACCCAAGTGCAGTATCGATCGATCACTGTCACTTACAAAACACAACACACATAACTGCAGCGTTCGCAGAGACAGGCCTGATCCCTGCGACTCCAGTGCTGTAGGAGGTGATTTCACCACCACAGTTAAAAAAAAAAAAAGCATATATGCCGAAGCATGGGGGCAGCAGGGGCAGCAGGGCGGAGGAGCAATTTTGCTCCTAATGCCGCATACATACGGTCGAAATTCCGACGGAGGCTTGCCCGTGGAAACGTTTGACCATGTGTGTGCGGCATAACTTTTTTGCGGGAGGATGCCCCCATGCTTCGGCATATATAAATGGTGCATGTATGCCCATCATTAGAAGTGGGTGGATGAAGGGCGGTATTCTAATGGTGGGCATACCCACCGATCAATCTCTTTTTTCGTTCAGCCAACAGGCTGCATGAAAAAAAAAGATTACAATACATGTCCAACAAGGACCAGCAACGTACTGGTATGTTGCTGGACTTTGAATGGTTATACCAGATTGATGCCTGCGGGTTTAGGCATCATCTTGGTATCATTCTTTTCAGCCAGCGGCCGGCTTTCATGTAAAAGCAATCACAGCGGCTAATTAGCCTCTGGACTGCTTTTACAAGCAGTGGGAGGGAATGTCCCCCCCCCGGATATAAAAAGCGCCATTGGGAAATTGGGAAAGCATTTTATCACACCGATCTTGGTGTGGTCAGATGCTTTGAGGGCAGAGGAAAGATCTAGGGTCTAGAAGACCCCAGTTTTTTCAAAAAAAGAGTACCTGTCACTACCTATTGCTATCATAGGGGATATTTACATTCCCTGAGATAACAATAAAAATTATAAAAAAAAAAATATATGTAAGGAACAATTTAAAAATAAAATAAAACAGCAAAATTAATAATAAAAAAAAAAAAAAAAAAAGCACCCCTGTCCTGCCCTGCTCTTGCCCAATGGCGAACGCAAGCGTCGGTCTGGCGTCATATGTAAACAGCAATTGCACCATGCATGTGAGGTATCACCGCGAAGGTCAGATCGAGGGCAGTCATTTTAGCAGTAGACCTCCTCTGTAAATCTAACGGGGTAATCTGTAAAGGCTTTTAAAGGCTTTTAAAAATGTATGTAGTTTGTCGCCAATGCGCGTTTGTGCGAAATTTTAAAGCATGTCGTGTTTGGTATCTATGTACTCGGCCTAAGATCATCTTTATTATTTCATCAAACATTTGGGCAATATAGTGTGTTTTAGTGCATTAAAATTAAAAAAAGTGTATTTTTTCCCCAAAAAATGCGTTTGAAAAATCGCTGCGCAAATACTGTGTAGAAAAAAAAAATGCAACACCCACCATTTTAATCTGTAGGGCCTTTGCTTTAAAAATATATATAATGTTTGGGGGTTCAACATAATTTTCTTGCAAAAAAAAAATATGTTTTCATGTAAACAAAAAGTGTCAAAAAGGGCTTTGTCTGCAAGTGGTTAGAAGAGTGGATGTAAGCTTCCTAATGTTGTGTATAAAATGCCAGAACAGTTCAAAACCCCCCCAAATGACCCCATTTTGGAAAGTAGACACCCCAAGCTATATACTGAGAGGCATGTCGAGTCCATGGAATATTTTATATGTTGACACAAGTTGCGGAAAAAAGACAATTTTTTTTTTTTTTATTTTTTTTTTGCACAAAGTTGTCACTAAATGATATATTGCTCAAACATGCCATGGGCATATGTGGAATTACACCCCAAAATAAATTCTGTTGCTTCTCCTGAGTACAGGGATATCACATGTGTGAGACTTTTTGGGAGCCTAGCCGCGTACGGGACCCCAAAAACAAAGCACCGCCTTCAGGCTTTCTAAGGGTGTAAATTTTTGATTTTACTTCTCACTGCCTATCACAGTTTCGGAGGCCATGGAATGCCCAGATGGCACAAAACCCCCCCAAATGACCCCATTTTGGAAAGTAGACACCCCAAGCTATTTGCTGAGAGGTATTGTGAGTATTTTGCAGATCTCGCTTTTTGTCACAAAGTTTTGAAAATTGAAAAAAAAAAAAAAAAAAAAAAAAAAAATTTCTTTCTTCATTTTCAAAAACAAATGAGAGCTGTAAAATACTCACCATGCCTCCTCAGCAAATAGCTTGGGGTGTCTACTTTCCAAAATGGGGTCATTTGGGGGGGTTTTGTGCTATTTTGGCATTTTATGGCCTTAGAAACTGTGATAGGTAGTGAGGAGTGAAATCAAAAATTTGTGCCTAGAAATCCTGAAGGCGGTGCTTGGTTTTCGGGGTCCCGTACGCGGCTAGGCTCCTAAAAAGTCCCACACATGTGGTATCCCTGTACTCAGGAGAAGCAGCAAAATGTATTTTGGGGTGCAATTCCACATATAACCATGGCATGTGTGAGCAATATATCATTTAGTGACAACTTTTTGTAATTTATTTTTTATTTTTATTTTTTGTCATTATTCAATCACTTGGGACAAAAAAAAAAAATATTCAACGGGCTCAACAGGCCTCTCAGCAATTTCCTTGGGGTGTCTACTTTCTAAAATGGGGTCATTTGGGGGGGTTTTGTGCTATTTTGGCATTTTATGGCCTTCGAAACTGTGATAGGTAGTGAGGAATGAAATCAAAAATTTGCGCCCTTAGAAATCCTGAAGGCGGTGCTTGGTTTCCGGGGTCCCGTACGTGGCCAGGCTCCTAAAAAGTCCCACACATGTGGTATCCCCGTACTCAGGAGAAGCAGCAAAATGTATTTTGGGGTGCAATTCCACATATAACCATGGCATGTGTGAGCAATATATCATTTAGTGACAACTTTTTTTTTTTTTTTTTTTTTTTTTTTTTTTTTTGTCATTATTCAATCACTTGGGACAAAAAAAAAAAATATTCAATGGGCTCAACATGCCTCTCAGCAATTTCCTTGGGGTGTCTACTTTCCAAAATGGGGTCATTTGGGGGGGTTTTGTACTGCCCTGCCATTTTAGCACCTCAAGAAATGAGATAGGCAGTCATAAATTTAAAGCTGTGTAAATTTCAGAAAATGTACCCTAGTTTGTAAACGCTATAACTTTTGCGCAAACCAATAAATATACGTTTATTGACATTTTTTTTACTAAAGACATGTGGCTGAATACATTTTGGCCTAAATGTCTGACTAAAATTGAGTTTATTCGATTTTTCTTATAACAAAAAGTAGAAAATATCATTTTTTTTCAAAATTTTCGGTCTTTTTCCGTTTATATCGCAAAAAATAAAAATCGCAGAGGCAATCAAATACCATTAAAAGAAAGCTCTATTTGTGGGAAGAAAAGGACGCAAATTTCATTTGGGTACAACATTGCATGTCCGCACAATTTACAGTTAAAGCAGCGCAGTGCCGAATCCCAAAAACAGGCCTGGTCCTAATGGCCCGAAATGGTCCGGGGCTTAAGTGGTTAAACGAGATTACACTATTGTTGTTTTCTCTCTTTTGTGTCCCGCACATGCATGATCGAGCCTCCAGGAGGCAGGGAATCTCAGTTCCATGTATGAAATCTCTACTCATATTAGCAAGTGCCACTTGCAACAAGGGCTTTTGACTCCTTTTTAATTAAACAAGTCAATATGATCTGGTAAGCGGCCAATCTTCTTTGAGCACTATTGGGTGTCACATACTAAGTTGGTGGAGGCTATCACATCAAGATATATTTCTGATTTTTGGATCAAGTACATTCAAGCTTCATCCTATTACTGAATGTTATGAACTGTTGGAATATCACTGTTCACTATTCATTTGGACTATTATCAAGGACGCTTATGTTGTATTTTGTGTTTTTCAAATTTGACACCGACCAGCAGGGGTGTCAATTCATTTAAGTGCATTTCAATTTCACATAGCTCTGTTGGATGAGTCACAGCTCCTATGGTTTTTTGATTACACACTTGGGTTGGTGTTACACTTTGTAATTTGTTATTTTTCCACACTTTCATAGTGTGGTATATTTGCAGGTATCTTAATTATTGTTTCACAGGTTTCTAATATAGCACTGTGGTCAGCGCCCCCACTATACATGCACGGTGTGTATGTATATCTATACCAATGGGTTTTATTTACTAAAGCTGGAAAGCCCAAAATCAGGCTCATTTCTGCATATAAACCAATGAGCTTCTAACCACAGCTTGTTCAATTAAGCCTGGTAATAAAACCTGGAAGTTCATTGGTTTTTATGCAGAAGTGAGACAGATTTTGCACTTTCCAGCTTTAGTAAATAAAACCCATTGTGTACTTAAAAGTGGGGTATGCCTGTAGACAACTTTGTGTGCGTTTTAAATTTTTTTGCACATTTTCCAAAAACTTGTGGGAAAAAAACATGTTCAAAAGACTCATTATGCCTCATAGAATATATGTTGAGGTGTTTGCTTTACAAAATAGGGTCATTTTGTGGTAATTTCCATTGTCCTGGTGCTCCAGGGCCTTCAAAATTGTGATAGGTTGTCATGAATATGCCATGTGAGAAAAAAAATTACAACTTCAAAAAAAACCACCACGCCTCTTACTAAATACATTGGAATGTGTACTTTACAGAAAGTGTTTGGGGGGTATTTGTACTTTCCTGGCTTGTTAGTGTGTCAAGAAATTAGATAGGCCCTCACTACATCAGGTGTGATCAATTTTCAATGATTGACACCATATCCTGTAGACTCTATCTATAACCTTCACAAAGGCCAAATAATATAAACTTATTTGAGTTATTTTTACCAAAGATATGTAGCAGTATAAATTTTGGCCAAAATTTATGAAGAAAAATGACTAATTTGCTAAATTTTATAACAGAAACATGTAGAAGAAAAATGCAAAAAATACAGAACAATATAAAATGTTCGGGCTTTTTTCATTTATAGCGCAAAAATAAAAAACCCAGTGATGATTAAATACCACCAAAAGAAAGCTCTATTTGTGTGAAAAAAAGTACAAATATTTCATATGGGTACAGTGTTGCATCACTGAGTAATTGTCATTAAAATGTGAGAGCACTGAAAGCTGAAAATTGGCCTGGTTAGGAAAGTGGTATAAGTGCCAAGTGGGAAAGTGGTTAATTTACAAACCTAACAAAAACTTTCCAGATTTTTTCCACCAGGATCATTACCGGGTACAACAGACAGCATGTTAAAGTTAGAGCTATATACAGTATAAAAAGTATTGGTATCTGTTGACCTCGGATGATAAAATCAATATGTTTATCAAATCCTACCCTGAGATAACCTACAAGCACTCTAAATAGTTAAGAGACACTTTGGTAACAAGCCACTACACGAGTGGTGGACGTTTAGACACACAAGATGTGGGATCTTTCCCTTGTGGCAAATGCAATTTATATCCCCTAATTTTGAGGGACAAATATATCCTTCTCCCCAATAACAGTGTATGGGTACTTAGATATTGAACCACCTGTCAGATCATGGGCATTGTCTATATTATGAAATGCAAATAAACGCCCGTTTTTTAAGCGAACCAGGGACCACGTTTCCCTGGTTTCCAAAAAAGTAGACATGTGGGTTTATATCACGGTTTTCATCTAAAGGCCATCGGCTTTTTTGCATTGGAACACATTCCCTTGCATGAATGGGGAGGGGAAATAGACAAAAAACAAGTACAAATCGGGACCAGGTGGATTACATCCTTACAGGATACCCAATATCCTGGGCTCAATGAAGGGAGTAGCTACAAACCTTTTTTGCAACCTTGCATCTCCCCTCTTTAGTTGTTTTGGCTAATTTTTCCCTCTAATGTATTGCCGTTTAGTTGAAACAGGCTTCATATTGATTGTTGCATGCATAAAAATTATTTACACATTTTTTTTCTTTTTGTTATTATCAACACTGAATTATGAGTGATGCTTTTTTTTCCAGGTATATATCAGTTTTGTTTCTGCTCTTGTAATTATGAGGCTAATGTCCACCTTCCAATTAAGGTTTCATTTTATATATTCGTTCTTTTCAGTTGGCCCCCTTTTTTGTTTGTCTGCCGGGCTGTCCGATGATTTATCTTCCTTCGGGTGGGATTGCCTATACTGCCAGGGACCCCCGTACGGACACCTGGGGAGCATCTGGGGAGCTTTTTGGTGAATGGGGTTTGCACCGTAGCCGGGTATTTGCCGGCCTGGAGTGTGTCGACTTCTCACCTGGGAGGTGGCCCTTGCCACTCTTTGTAGAGGACTGCTGCGGGCCAGTGGTGTGTTCCACTCTCTGCCTCTTGTGCCCCCTTACTTCCTGTGCCTGGGTTCAGGGTTCTGTCCCAGGCTGCTTCATCCCTTGGAGCCATGGAGCCCTCTGTTTGGCCATGCCTGTATGGGGAGGAGTGATATGGGGTTGTGGCAGAGTCACTGAGCAGATGTGGACCATCTGCACCCTGCCTCGTATTTTTGTGCATGGGGTGGAAAGGAGTATATATATAGACTAGGGATGAGCTTAGAGTTCGAGTCGAACTCATGTTTGACTCGAACATTGCCTGTTCGCCCGTTCGCCGAACAGCAAACAATTTGGGGTGTTTGCGGCAAATTTGAAAAGCCGCAGGACACCCTGTAAAAGTCTATGGGAGAAATCTAAAGTGCTAATTTTAAAGGCTTATATGCAAGTTATTGTCTTAAAAAGTGTTTGGGAACCTGGGTCCTGCCCCAGGGGACATGTATCAATGCAAAAAATTGTTTTAAAAATGGCAGTTTTTTCGGGAGCAATGATTTTAATAATGCTTAAAGTGAAACAATAAAAGTGAAATGTTCCTTAAAATTTCGTACCTGGGGGGGGGGGGTTTATAGTATGCCTGTAAAGTAGCACTTTCCCGTGCTTAGAACTGTCCCTGAACAAAATGTCATTTCTGAAGGAAAAAAAGTTATTTAAAAGTACTCGCGGCTGTAATGAATTGTCGGCTCCCGGCAATACAGAGAGAAGTCATTGAAAGTCATTGATAAAAAAAATGCGTGGGGTCCCCCCCAATTCATTTGGTATGGATATTAAGGGGAACCCTGCGCCAAATTAAAAAGAAAATGACATGGGGTTCCCCCCAAATATCCATACCAGACCCTTCAGGTCTGGTATGGATTTTAAGGGGAACTCCGCGCCAAATTTAAAAAGAAAATGGCATGGAGTTCCCCCCAAAAATCCATACCTGACCCTTATCCGAGCACGCAACCTGGCAGGCCGCAGGAAAAGAGGGGGGATTAGAGAGTGCCCCCCCCTCCTGAACCATACCAGGCCACATGCCCTCAACATGGGGAGGATGCTTTGGGGTCTGGACCCCAAAGCACCATGTCCCCATGTTGATGGGGACAAGGGCCTCATCCCCACAACCCTTGCCCAGTGGTTGTGGGGGTATGCGGGCGAGGGGCTTATCGGAATCTGGAAGACCCCTTTAACAAAGGGGACCCCCAGATCCCTGCCCCCCTATGTGAATTAAATTAAAAAACACACAGACACAGTTGGGATAAGTCCTTTATTAAAAATAAAAAAAATAAAAATAGAAAAAAGATTCCAGCGGTGGTAATCCACTCTCGATCTCCACTCCAGTGATGTCGGTATCCAGCGACAGATGATCTGCAGGCTCCAGCGATGATGTCCAGCGAGGAACAGCACACGGTCCTGTCTCCACCGGAGACACATTCCCGAAATGACGTTGCGGCAGCCTGACAGGTCTTATGTAGCTGAGGACGGGGCCACCCGTCACGTGACCCCGTCCCCCTCTGACGCAAGAGGAAACCCGGGCTTTCCCAGTGATGTGACAGATGACCCCGCCCCCTCTGATGTAACGCAGGTTTCCCATTGCATCAGAGGGGGCAGGGTCCCCCGCACGTCACTGGGAAAGCCTGGGTTTCCCCTTGCGTCAGAGGGGAACGGGGTCACGTGACAGGTGGCCCCGTCCTCAGCTACATAAGACCTGTCAGGCTGCCACGACGTCATTCCAGGGGTGTCTCCGGTGGAGACAGGACCATGTGCTGTTCCTTGCTGGACATCATCGCTGGAGCCTGAAGATCATCCGTCGCTGGATACCGACATCATTGGAGTGGAGATCGAGAGTGGATTACCATCGCTGGAATCTTTTTTTTATTTTTTTATTTTTTATTTTTAATAAAGGACTTATCCCAACTGTGTCTGGGTGTTTTTTTTAAAAAAAATACACTTTCTTTGTGAAATAGTAGGGGTACAATGTACCCCTTACCAATTCACATAGGGGGGACGGGATCTGGGGGTCCCCTTTGTTAAAGGGGTTTTCCAGATTCCGATAAGCCCCCTGCCCGCAAACCCCCACAACCACTGGGCAAGGATTGTGGGGATGAGGCACTTGTCCCCATCAACATGGGGACATGGTGCTTTAGGGTCCAGACCCCAAAGCATCCTCCCCATGTTGAGGGCATGTGGCCTGGTACGGTTCAGGAGGGGGGGCGCTCTCTCGTCCCCCCCCTCTTTTCCTGCGGCCTGCCAGGTTGTGTGCTAGCATAAGGGTCTGGTATGTATTTTTGGGGGGAACTCCACGCCATTTTCTTTTTCATTTGGCGCGGAGTTCCCCTTAAAATCCATACCAGACCTGAAGGGTCTGGTATGGATATTTGGGGGGAACCCCACGTCATTATTTTTTTTAAATTTGGCGCAGGGTTCCCCTTAATATCCATACCAGACCTGAAGGGCCTGGTAATTGAATTTGGGGGAACCCCCACGCTTTTTTTTTTTATCAATGACTTTTCTCTGTATTGCCGGGAGCCGACAATTCATTACAGCCGCAAGTACTTTTAAATTACTTTTTTTCCTTCAGAAATGTCATTTTGTGCAGGGACAGTTCTAAGCACAGGAAACAAGCGCTACTTTACAGGCATACTATACACGCCCCCCCCCCCAGGTACGAAATTTAAAGGAATATTTAACTTTTATTGTTTCACTTTAAGTATTATTAAAATCACTGCTCCTGAAAAAAACGGCCGCTTTTAAAACTTTTTTTGCATTGATACATGTCCCCTTGGGCAGGACCCGGGTCCCCAAACACTTTTTATGACAATAACTTGCATATAAGCCTTTAAAATTAGCACTTTAGATTTTTCATGTTCGTGTCCCATAGATTTTAACGGTGTTCGGATGTTCGAACAAATTTATTGCCTGTTCGCATTTTCTGATGCAAACCGAACTGGGGGGTGTTCGGCTCATCCCTAATATAGACCTTTAGGTTGACAGTCTGGCTGCTGGAGCCCAGGGAGCCTTTGATCCGCACATACATGTTTAAGGTCAGTTGCTGGAGTTGATATTATTGTCTGATGTGGCCAGTCTGGCTGTGTATTTGCGCATATTTGGTGATGCTCTGCTGTTGCTTTGTACACAGAGTGTGGTTTGTCTCTGCACCATTATTGAATTGTCTGACCAGCTGCTGGATTGCCCAACTAGTGGAGTGTCATCAGGTACTGCTTATCTCTTGCAGAGTCACTTGTTAATGTTAATTTTACTTTTGTTTTTGCTCTGTCCACTTTGGTGTGCAATGTTTAATGTGGAAGTAAATCATATACTGCCTTGAATTCATTAGGTGACTATATCACAGGCAAGTTTGTTCAACTTATATGGCTGTGATGTGCATACACCTTTATTAGACCCCTCGGCTGCCATCTTGTGGACATACAGGCTTCCTGCATGCTTTCCAATGCAGATGTAAAAAGTGAGTGCTCATTTTTGCTTAATTTGATAACCACACAAACTTAAGCTTGCAGTATTATACAATAAAGAAAATACTAGGACTCTTTTGGAAAATGCATTATGAGATGTGTATTTTTTGTATCTAGATCCATATTATAATCGTTGTGGTTCTATACTGTTCCCTGCGGGAGATCCGGCTGTTGGGCTCTTGGCCCCACTTGGTGGATGCACGTTGGCACTCCTGGACAGACACATCTCATATTTTACAATAACTCCTTGCCGCTTCATCATTTGGAGGTAGGGGGTCCTCTTTTGGGAAACTATTTTTCGATAGGTGGATGTAGCCTTTATTGTCACACATGTATAGTAAACCAATTATGTGGATATAATGTTTGTGCAATATTATTTTGATTTATTTCTGTTTATTTTGCCAGAGGTATCACGTTGCATTTTCCTGAAGAAGCCTGAATAGGAGAAACATGTTAAAAGATTTCCCCAATGAGAGGATCCTTTCGGCTCAGCGCACAATTCCAGTAAATCCAAGCAAGACAACTATAAGCAGTCACTATAAACATTAAATAAAAAAAATGCCTAAAATACATGTTATTAGCAACACAATGGTTAGCAACATTAGAAGCGCTCAATTTGGGTGACACCAAAATTCTAATAGATGTGTATCTTATCCTCTTTGATCTTATTACAGTCTGTGATCTTAATAAAGACAGTCTCTTTAATGTGAAAGTATGTGGGCTCCTCTTCAAAGGTTTTGTATATCACACACCGGCAACACACCACGTGAGACCTGCTCCCCTGAGGTTTAACACTCACCAGAGCTCCTTAATATACAGCCCTTTAATCACAGATAACTAATAGGATGCCTCCCAACATTCACTGGTTCCTTCAAGGATCACTGATCTTATCAAATAAAAAAGCTCCACATAGCATAATCCAGTTCACATGCAAAGTTTATTAAAACACTATCCCCTTAAAATCACACTTACGGTTACGGCGCCGTATGTGAGGACAATGGGACGCATCAGCTCAATGTCAGCCCAGCTACAAATCAGCTATAAAGCTGGCAACAGCTCCCATTTTCAGGCACAGGCACCGCGATCCGACCCCCCCTTCACATTATGGAGCCGTATCTCACCAACTCCCGCTCCGGCTCTCTGTCTCCCTCCAGTGCTGGGACACATAGTCCCTCAACAGAAGGATCCAAGGTGGCAGCAGACTGCGCTACAGAGCCTCAGAATGTGGACATGCTCCCGCCAGAGCTGGTGAGTTCGCCCCATCCGGATACATATGAAAGAATATAAAAACAAATAAAATGCCACGCTATATTAGGATTACCAATGTGATATAACACATATAAAATGCATAAATATCTTAGTGCAAGCCGTGCATGATATTAAACATAATAACATATTATATAAAATGTCCATTGTGCTGGCAAATTAAAAAATAACAGATGAAAAGTGCCGCACTATATTGAAGTAACCAATGTGATATGACACATATAAATAAAGTGCATGAATTACTTCGTGAAAAACATGCATATTATCAAACCTATTAAATAATAAAATAAAAAAAATGTCCATTGTGCTGGCAAAGCAAAATCCTGTGATGGTGCTCCAAAGTTGACAAGGTGACAACAAACTTTTACACCCCCCCCCCCCGTGTGAATCTGCTCACCTCAGGGCGTTTGACCGCACACCTAAGTTTGGTCAAAAAATGACTGTGAACCACCCTTGGGTTCTATGTGAATGAAGCTCTTTGGGATCCTGAGATGTCCAGCAGTAAGTTCCTTCGTCCATATATAAAAAAAAAAGTCTAAATGGTGTTTTATCGTTTAAAAACATATTTTATTTATAAAACATCAATGTGGGTACTCACATCTTCCAGGTGCTAAAGCGCACCACTCTATAGCAGATAAAAGAAAAAACAATGAGATAGCTTGTCCGTTCGCAGCGGTCACACCTGCCGCCTACTACACCGTCCTGTCCCCTCCCCTATGCGTGTTCGACACAGGGATCAGTCACATGTCTTCCCTCAGGGGGATTGAAAGAATAGCCCAAGCAGTGTACTCTTATCCTCCCCACTATCCCTACGGCGGTAGACACAGCTGTGGCCGCAGACATTGACCAGATCCACAAGGAGCTGACAGATAAAGCACACAGGATGACACAGGCAGAATGTCACATCTCTGCCTTAGAAAACGAGTTATACTAAAATAACGACACCCTCCAGCAACACTCCCAAACACATGCCATCATACAGGAGAAACTGGAAGACCTGGAGGATCGATGACGTAACAATCTGCGGATTATAAGTCTTCCATAAGCAAACACACTATTACATCGCTGTGCATCTCGCTTACCAGAGTCTTTGGGCCTCACAAACCAATGCATGGCTGAATGAGCACACAGAATAGGCGCATCAGACTCCAACTACAAATCACCCAGACCTGTGATTGTCAAATACTTGAACTAAGAGGACAGACTAGCGATTTTTCAGGCCTTTCACAAATCTCGCTCAGTCAAAATCGATGGTCATAGTCTAATCTTCGCTGATTACTCGGCCGAGGTATCTCGGAGAAGAAAGGAATTCCAGCCCATTTGCGCAGAGCTTTTTAAAAAGGGCATCCGCTTCACTTTGGCTTATCCTGCCATCCTGCGTCTACAAGCATCAAACGGAGATCAACTCACCTTCCATACTCCTGCGGAGGCAGTTTCATACTTCCGATCACACCCTCTACTCACGAGAAACTTAGCTACACGCATGGAAAACGCTCTTGCAGAGCCAAGGGAACAACGCAGCCCCAGGAAAGATCACCCCAAATGCCTGAGACTGGCTCACCATATTGGAGCGGCCAAAAACAAGTGATATGCACAGATCTCAGTCTCTCCATCTCAGCGCTTAAGTCCTTCATTGCAGGAAACAATCCCTCCACAGCTTGTAACCGAGTGACTCAAAACAACCAAATATTTCAAGATTCTCTTTTCTTTTTCCTTTTCTCCTATATCGTTTATCATTTACAGGTATTTAGGTAACTATGGTTTCCTAAATAGTCTGATATAAGGTCGGGATGAATTCCTCACCTGACCTACTCTCACAAAGAGAGCTGTTACCCAGTCTCTATCTCTCACTCAGCTCTGGGCTCACGGTATCGCTGTGTGATTTAGGTAATCACATATGGAAAAAGGTGAAGTCAATAATGACTACTGTATTGATGTTTTACTCTCCAGTTAACAATTTATGTTCCCCTCCTCCCCTCTCTCCTTCTCCCCTGCAGGGTTTGATCCATATCCACTCCTACTGCCGCTATTATCATTCGCCAAAATGTGAGTCTCTTTTTGTCCATACTCAATGCCAAAATAATATTAGAACCTTTCAACCACACTATCCCCACACATTTATATGAGATTAGTCTCTTGGAATGTAAAGGGCCTTCGCTACCCATCTAAATGTATGAAGATCCTAAGACACCTAAAAGGCCTAAAAACAGGTGTAGCCCTTCTGCAGAAAACACACCTGCCCCCCTAAGATTTCTTCCGTCTTCAGAAATTTTGGGTAGGACAGGTGATTGGATCATCAGCACTAGGGAGAAAAGTTGGAGTAATCATTCTATTGCACAAACACCTAGTTTATGACCTCATAGCGGTGGACAGTGAGAATCTTGGACGAATGGTCATGGCACACCTTAAATTTCAATCCAAGGAGTTGCTAATTACCAATATTTATGCCCCCAACTCCCCTCTAACAACCTTTTTCCAGGAAGCCACTAGATGGATCCTGAAAAACCCCAATATCCACATCTTATAGGAGAAGGTTTTAAAACAATTCTGAGAAATGAGGAGGATCGATGGTCTCCCTCCCCCCGAGATCCAGCTGATCTTCCCTCTATCCTTAAACAATTTACACTAGGATCTAAATTAACAGACCCCTGGCACCTCTTCCACCTCACAGACACAAGATCATACCTTTTACTCCCCTCCTCACAAATCTTTTGCTAGATTAGACTACTTCTTTAGCTCCCCCTCCCTACTACCACACATTAGGGAAGCCACTATCCACGAGCTGGCGATTTTGAATCATAGCCCAATATCAGTACAAATCAGTGACCTTTTCACGATCCCTACAGCCAAAATATGGAGAGTCCCCTCCTTTTTAGCCCAAGATGAACAGCTAAAAGCAATCCTCAAGGAAGCATGAGAGGAATTTCTTGACACAAATAGCTCTCACGGGAAACATCCCAATTTACTTAGGGACACAGGGAAAGCCAACCTTCGGGTAAAATCATATCTTATGCTTCCTACTACAAATCCAATACCATTAAGCAGTATAAAATGGCCAGCGACCGCTTACGTGCAGCTCAAACCCTTCTTACCCAGAGCAATTCCCTTGAAGACAGAAAGGCTTGGCATGAAGCCAGGCGCTCTTTTGACACCTGGGCAGAACAGCAAGCGTGCTTCAAATTTGCACATGCAAATCTTTATTTTCACAAATATGGGAACAAAGCAGGGAAGCTCCTCTCTAGACTGTGTAACGGCCCACTTAATACAACTCATATCACGCCCCTAAAAGACCAGGAGGGCCACGTAGCGACATCCCCCTCAGAAATAGATAAAATTTTACAAAATTTCTTCACGACCCTCTACGCGGCTGACATCATTGACACCACACAAGCTAAACACATTCTAGAAATGGCCAAACTACCCCAAAACGTCTTTCTTATAACGCCCCTATATCAGGGAAAGAAATTGAGGAAGCCAATAAAAACCCTTGCAACAAATCACCAGGACCAGATGGTTTATCAGATGAATTCTATAAATTGTCTCATTCCTTTTTGACTCCAACTTTACATGAAGTGTTTAATTGTATTTGGCAGGGGGGGGCATATCTCCCCTCGGGAAAACAGGTATACAATAAACTTATAGCTAAGAAGGCTATAGACAAGAAGGGGAAAGACCCGGCAGAGCCTTATCTCTTTACTTAACTTTGATTCTAAAATACTCTCTAAAATTATAGCCGCTCAGTTCTACATAGACGATCGGAATTAGCTATTGTTTTTTTTTTCCCATCGAATAAATTTAAAACATGTTCTATTTTTTCTCACCGATGGAAAAAAGACCGATGGGGCCCATACACGATCGGTTTGTCCGATGAGAAAAGTCCATTGGACTGTTTTCATCGGTAAAACCGATCGTGTGTACACGGCAAAAGCATTTACCAGAGTTACCTCTCTCTATAATACAACTAATGTCCAGCTTAAACCTTACCAAATTATAGCATTGGATCACCGGCTTCCAGAAAATGATTCTTTCCATGTCATGCCACTCAACCTTCGTCAACAAAATCTGCCCAAATCCACTTTCCAGGTTTCAAACCACCTCTATGGATAAGCTCATTACAACTCGGAACATCTCTACTTCAGAGGCCTATAACCCCCTCCTACCCTTTTTCACCATACTGCTTGAAAAAATAACCTCTAAAACCTGGGGCAAGGACATCCCTCTGGACAACCTCCCTCATCTACTTGTAAGAGGCTACAAAGTAACTTTGAAAGCAACAACAAATAAATCCTGGTACGAAACACAATTCTAATTATAACATAGGGCATATATTCCCTACATCTCCCCACAGGATTCACCAGGGGAGAAACTTTACCCTCTTTGCAAGGAGCCACACCCCACTCTTTTCCACCGACTATGGACATGCCCTTTAATGGACACCTTTTGGAATTAAGTTCAATCTTACGTACTAGGCATAACCAGGATCACAATTCCCAAATACCCCTCTTTCCTCCCCCCTTTTTGTGATGTACAGTAAGTGGAATTCGGTTTTCAAGTTAGAAAGCTAACCCTAAGGTTTCACTGCAGTTTTCATGTTGCAACTTCTACAGTTATATATTGTTTTATTGGTCTGATTCTGTTGACTTATGCTAATTAGCATTTAGGATGCGGACCCTGGTTCTCCCTCCTCCTCCAGACTCTGGAGGAGAGATGGATACAGAGATCTCACCCATCCATCCAAGTTTCCTTATACAATATCCTAGGTCAAAGATGTATATATTTTCGAACCTGAACCCTTTCCCCTGCCACCTTCTGTCTCCTAACAGGACTGGCACACACCTCCCCTCCTCCCTACCCCCATTCTCTTCCTCTCCAGCTGGCACTACCTTTTATATATCTTACAAGTATTACTGTAACGTATACCAGGTACTGTTGATCCTGTAACCTATATTATTTAGACTTTATGTTAGGTAGCAGTTGCATCTGCTGTATTTTCATAATTTATAACATTCTGCTAAAATCAAATAAAATATGTTAAAAAAAAAAGAAATCACACTTACTAACACATCAGAATTATAAGGCATCAACATCAATAGCAGTTCCATGTCAGTGCTCCACATAGTGTATTTCTCATCACACCGATCCGCATTCATGGTGGCTTGCTGATGTCACTCCCGGTCGCCGTATGGTCCTTCGTCATTACGACTTCGTCTGAGGGGGTGGCCATACGGCACAATGCTCTGGAATTTATGATCTACCTGCCAGAACGTTTAACCCCTCACTACCCTGTCTTCACTGGGGACATATGCGGACTGCATGAATTTGATGCCTTTATTTGAATATTACCCAGTTTTCATCCTAGGCAGCATTAGTTCATAACCTTATTTCTATAATAAATATAAACAACATCCGATGTGTTATACTGACCTGTATGAACTAAAAAATTATAATAACATTATATTAAAAGATCCTAACAATACCCTTGGATAACCTTAAATTTATAATTGATCACATACTATTAAACTGAATTTGATGTGTACATTATTACCAACCCAAATCCATTAAGAAGATACTTATTTTCTACTGGAAATAACCTCCCTCTTTCTAGTATTCATATGTTATACACATTAGCTTAAAAGATCACTAATAAAACAGTCCATATCCAGTTCTATATTCATTCCTCTTGGTGATAAAGTATCAATTAAGTAAATCCATTTGGTTTCACATTTTGATAGTTCTCTAACTGTATTTATACCTCCCCAAAAGGGATGGACATTGTCGATTCCCCTGAATCTCAAACCTGATGCATCCCTGTTATGCCATTGTTTACAACATAAAGAAACACTCTGGTCTTTAAAACCTATTTTAATATTGTGTTTATGCTGTACAATGTGCTTCTTTATGGGTCTTTTTTGTGTGCCCAATCTACAATAAGCCACACAGGCATTCCAGGGCATAGACCACATGGGTTGCATTGCATGTGTAGCAGGGGTTAACATTTAGGGGGAGTATCTGGGTGGTAGTATAACCCAGATACACTAATTGTTAGGGATCTATGGCCAATTTGTTTCGTGGAGGATATAATGGTGCTCAGTTCCCTGCGGCCCCTGGGTGGCGCTGTCGCCTTGGGCTGGGGTTGAACCATCATTGTAGGGCTGTGCCCTTTGTGTCCCCTGTGCCTGCTGGGAGAGGGTATAAAGGGGGCGGACATCTTGCACACCAGGTCCGAGCCCCAGGCACCTTCAGCCTGGGGGTTGCTGTTCTGTCGTCCGCGCCCAGGTGCCCTAGGCCTGGGTGCGAGGGAGTTTGAGTTCCATCCCAGGCACCTTAGGCCTGGGGTGAGGTACTAGCAAAGACCCAGGGCCCAGTACCTTTGACTGGGTCCCGCATGGGAGAAGATGCCTAGGGGGCCCACCGAGTGAGGGGACCTGAGTCTCGGGCGAGGAGAACCAGGGAGGTGACCTGGCCTGAAGATCCAGCGCAGCATTGGCTGGTGACAGTGCAGGCCTCTGGGGACCGTCCGGGATAGATCATCTCCCTAACAGGGGTCGTCATTAGAAGGTAGTTCATGTTCTATGGTCTTTGCAGAGACCCAGCTACATCAGGTCGGTGGCAGAGGCCTATTCGTACGTCTGTGGCAGAGACCTCATCGTTCACCCGGTCTGTGGCAGGGACCAACCTCGCGGTCGGTGGCAGCGACCGTGCGCCAAAAGTTGTTGTGAGTTCCTAGCAACTTATCTGATCCGAAAGGATTGTGCCTGAACCCTCACCCCACCAAGTTGTGTTTGTATCAACCTGTCTGCTTGCAAAGAGGCATATTTATCTCTGCGGAAATAAATATAGATGTTGTACTGTCACCTGGTGTGGGCTTACTTTTCTGGGAGCAAAGTGTTTTACATTCACCTATCTACTGGTCATTTTTGAAGTGGAATCTCTGGACAGGGACACTGACCCAAAGGTAAAGATCATAGCTCAAACCTCTACACACCTAAGAGGGGTGAGCTGGTGGCAGCATCTCACTCCTCCCCCTTGGTTCCCCTAGACGATTAAACCAGCCAAAAAGAAGAAGGGAGAGAGCGGGTGAGACCGCTACACATGAAATAAACTCTTTTATTTGAAAGTTTTTATCATTAGATGTAGATCTAAAACTATTTAGACCCCTGAACATTCTGGAAACATGTCGGCATGCCTTACACCTCCTACAGGCAAAACATTTATTTTTCCCAGAACAATCGGGGTCTCTTGGGTAGATCCAACACCCTTTTAACAACTCTATCCCCAAAAATAGGGGCTTTCCTGTAAATAAATTTAGGATGCTCAGGATGCACCTGGTTTAATGCTCTATCCATGCACAATACATGCCAATGTCGTCTGAATATATTTTCAACCTCTCTGTACTGTGAGTGAAAATTAGAAATAAAACCCCATATATAATCTTTATTATTATTCCTTACTTTATTATCCCTCAAGCAATCCTCTCTGGGCATTTCTAACACCTCCTGCATGATTCCATCTAACTGACAAGAATCAAAACCTTTTAGAATGAACCTTTGCTTAATTACTTGGGACTGTACAGTAAAGTCACTCATAGAGGAACAGTTCTTTTTCACTCTCATTATCTGACCTTTCAGTATGTTTTTCAACCATAATGAATGATGGTCACTCTATTGGGGTAAGTAACTGTTTCGATACATCAGACACTCTCAGATAAAGTCGTAATGATGAAACTCATCAGCGCGGGACCATACGGAGACCGGGAGTGATGTCAGCACTCTACGGGGAGGACTGACATGGAACTGCTATTAATGTATTGATATTGATGCCTTATCATTCTGATGTGTTTGGAAGTGTGATTTTAAGGGGGGTGGTGTTTCAATAAACGTTGCATGTGAACTGGATTATGCTATGTGGAGCTGTTTTATTTGATAAGATCAACGATCCTTTGAGGGACCAGTGAAGGCGGGGAGCCATCCTATTGGTGATCTGTAGAGGGCACTGTGAATTAAGGGCTGCATATTAAGGAGCTCTGTTGAGTGTTAAGCCCCAGGGGAGCGGGTCTCACGTGGTGTGGTGCCGGTGTATCATCTACAGAACCTTTGAAAAGGAGCCCACAGACTTTCACATTAAAGAGACTGTCTTTATTCACATGGTGGACTGTAATAGGATCACGGAGGATGAGATACACATCTAATAGGTATTTGGTGTCACCAAGCTTGAGCACTGCTAATGTTGTTAACCATTGTGTTGCTAATAACATGTATTTTAAGTGGAATAACATGCGTAATGAATGACATTCATCACTGTACAGTATGCTTTTAATCTAAATATTTGTAATTAAATTAAATTTTGTAACAAATTTTTATACTAAATATTTCTCTGTGTACTTATGTGTCATGTGTCCATGCACCTGAAAAGTCCCATATTTCCCTCATTTTCTTTTAGGAAGAATTGAATAATTTACAAAATAATTCCTATACGAAATTCTGTAGAACTTGGGAAAGCTGGTTCGAGTTTAAATAATCTTTGTTGTATATAGGTTATGTGGGTAATGAAAATGTAATGCAGGAGGCAAGAGAAGGAGCAATGGAGGAAAGCCCATAAGGTATAAAATAAGATAGATGAGAAATGGAATGAGCTCTGCTCATGAACCCCTTACCACCCCCCATCCCCCCTCAATTTTTTTTTCTTCATGTGCAATTGAGAATAGTAATTCTGTTTACAGGTAAATAATACACATAATGGGTTTGAATAGGTAATCATGAGGGTATTACCTACATATTTATATGTAGGTATTGTATTTATGTTTTGCTGTGTCTGATATAATAATGCTTTTTTGTAATACAGGATGTATTTTATGATGATTTAATGTGCTTTGTAATTCTTTGTTAAATTAATAAAAATAAGTAAAAAAATTAATAAAAAAATTTTGATTTTTGAGCCTATCCCCCACCTCTCTGCCTGCATGAGACCTTAAGGTTAGGAGGCCTTTAATACCCTAAAATAGTGTGGCTATTCAACTGAGAGTAGTGGCAAGTCCAATATCCAAATATCTGCTGTGCCCTGGCTTTGATGCCATGTAAGCTGCTGCACTGTGCAGGGGCTGTGACTGAATGTAGCTGAACATCAGGAACTGTTCTGTGTTGAAAGAGTCAGCGTCTGATCACACACTCCAAAGAGACTGGCAAAATGGTGTCCGCACTTGCTCAGGCATGGGCCATGATATTGCCATGCTGATTTACTGCTATTTGAACACTGCCACTGCGGTGCATTGCTCTGCTTGTAAAAAGGAACCTACACAGCCCCGATGCAAATGGAACACTTATGGGAAAAGACTGCCACATGCACCACCACAAAGGCACTCACCGGTCCATTTTGCAGTACCAGCAGGTAGAATCTTCATCTCTCATGGCAGGTGTAACCCCAAGGGCTTTCTGGGACTCGACCTTTCCCCCTGAGGGATAACTGCTTTGGGCCTGTAAAGCACTGCCAGAGAAGTCTGACCTGATACACAGTACCCTGGAGATTCTTGCTCACAGTATATAGCATCGGCCAGCAACATTACAGGCTGTCCTTCAATGTGGGATCTGGAACAGCCTTTCTTGACCTTGTTATAGGCAATCAATCCAAATAAAGCCCTTCTCTACCCCAGCAGGGATGTTCAGAATAGGCTAGAAAAAAGGGACTAAGCCCACAAAGGAAAATCTTCAAAAACACATCTATAGAAACATCCATCACCTAAGGACTGGACCTCTGTTTTTTTTTGGGCCAGTGTCTATTTACCTGAAAGTGGCAGAATAACCCCAGTAGTTAAGATTATGATGTGGCCTATGTCCTCTGATGTTTGATTAAGAAATATGCATTTTAGTGTTTGTGTGCGCAAAATAAAAAAATAGCTGTGGCAGCAAACAAGATAAAAGTTGACAGACTTGGAAAAAAATGGTAAATCTATTGTTTTACCAGCCATCTTCAAGGCTTCACTTACTAAATAGATACCTACCTTCCAGGTGCAACCACGCCTTTCACAAGATTGTTGACTGGCATTTTCTTCAGGATGGCAGTCAATTCTCACATTATCATTGAAATCTAGAGTATATGATTCTCCAAATGCCAAACTAAGTCCAGTGATATGACCAATCTGCAGAACACACACAAACATTTTATTATTTTCATCTCAAGTTATTCTTCATTAACATAAAGCAAAAATGCTACCACAATCTATTGACATAACAAAGGGAAAAAATGCAGTACACTACATAACTGTATGCATTCTATTTGGAGGTCTCAGATACGTTTGAGAATGGAATTACATGTGAACTTCATGCACACAGCTTCAAAGTAACACTTAAGAGCTGTTATGACCAACAGATAAGAATTCTGTCTTGTGATTCAGGCACCCTTTCAAGGAAGCAAATCTGGGATAGATTTCTGTTATGCCGCGTAAACACGATCGATTTTCTCGACGGTGAAAACACTGTCAAGAAAATCGACGGGAAAAGCGAGGGAACGGCTTGTTTCCCTACACACAGCCGTTTTTCCCGACATTTTTTTTTTGGTCGAGAAAAACAACCGTGTGTGGGCTCCGTGGCAGTGTTTCCCTATGGGAAAACTGCCGCGGAAAAAAACGATGGGAATCACGTCGTGATTAATGCCGTTTTTCCCGTTGGGAAAAATGACAAAAAGCCCACAGACGGTCGTTTTTCTTGTTAAAAAAAAAATATGTAATTTTTCCCGACGGGAAAAATGATCGTGTGTACGCGGCTTTAGGCAAAATGATCTTGTCCAGGACCCATTCCAGACTGTGACTGAAAAATGAGGGAACAAGCAGCAATCTGGAGAGGGCAGTGCTGCCTACTCCTGACAGCACTGATTTAATTGTGTATGCTTTTAGTACTTCCTCCCAGTTGAAGCACTGCTGCGCAGCTAATTACAAAAGGCTTTGACCAAGAAATATCTACTGTATGTAAAAATATATTTATATATTTAAATATATAAAAAAAAAAATCATAAATACATTATCAGTTTAAAGAAATAGAAATGTTGTCAGATGAACATTGTACAGACAGACATCTCCCCCATAGAAGTGAAGGGTGATTTACTGCACAGGTGTGGCCAGGGGAAAAAAGATTTCGGCTGGAGGCTCTGAAGATGAGGCAGAGTTAGCATTTTCCAAGAGGGTAGATCAAATGTTTAACTATACTTTACTTGCCTTAAAGACTTGTCCAAGCAAACATAGTTCTCAATACAGGACTACAACTTTAAAAAAAAATGCATAAAACTTTAATGGGGTATTAAATTACATTTGTTTTATATGTTTGGATTTCAGTTTAAAAGTTGTTGTAAACTTCTGAAATGAAAAATACCCTTCTATAGTGTGAATTTTCTTTAATCCAATGCATGTGTGCGCTGTCATTCATCTGCCATCTGTGTGAGTCACTTCTGACAGACAACACCAAGAAAATAGGGGAGACGGCCCATCCCACCTTCAGCACACAACAGATGATTGACAGCCTCAACTGTATGGAGGGAGGTGTGTCAATTCCCTCCACTCAAGTGTCAATATTAAATTTAGCCCTCTGCTCTATGCTGTGCAGTGTGCGATATTTAAAATGGTTGTAAACCTTAGAGAATACCCAGATGAAACTAATCCTCTTACATTGTTACATAGTAGGAGAGGTTGAAAAAAGACACAAGTCCTTCAAGTCCAACCTATGTGTGTGATTATATGTCAGTATTACAGTGTATATCCCTGTGTGTTGTGGTCATTCAGGTGCTTATCTAATAGTTTCTTGAAACCATTTATGCACCCCGCTGAGACCACCGCCCGTGGAAGGGAATTCCACATCCTTGCCACTCTTACAGTAAAGAACCCTCTACGTAGTTTAAGGTTAAACCTCTTTTCTTCTAATTTTAATGAGTGGCCATGTGTCTTGTTAAACTCCCTTCCGCAAAACAGTTGTATTCCTATTGTGGGGTCACCAGTATGGTATTTGGAAAAGTTGGCTCTTTTGAAATTCAGTGTCTTTGTATTTCCCCTATGTTTCCTATTTGTGTGATTTATGCTGAAGCCAATTGACCTGTGATCGCTGTTACCTAAATTGCCCCCCCCCATCTGTGATCAGGTCTGTATTGTTGGTAATCAGTAGATCCAGTAACGCTTTATTTCTAGTTGGTGCGTCTACCATCTGACCCATAAAATTGTTCTGCAAGACATTTAGGAACTGGCGAGCCTTAGATGAATGCATGGTTCCCTCCGCCCAGTCTATGTCTGGATAATTAAAATCCCCCATTATGATAACACTTTCCATCCTTGCTGCTAATCCAAATTGTGATAAGAGACCTGTCTCCCCCTCCTCCCTCAGGTTAAGGGGCCTATAGCATACTCCCAGTATTATTTCCCCCGTAGCTTCATCCCTTTGGAGCTCTACCTATAAGGATTCTCCCTAGCTCCCTTAGTGATGTCATCTCTCACATTCACTTGTACATTATTCTTGCTATATAGGCATACCCCTCCCTCTTTTTTATCATCTCTATCCTTGCGATAAAGGGTATACCCTTGAATGGTTGCCAGCCAATCATGAGAGCTGTTGAACCAGGTCTCTGAAATTCCCACAAAATCCAAATCCTCCTTGTACAACAGTATCTCTAGTTCACCCATCTTGTCCGCAGGCTCCTGGCATTGGTGAACATGCCACGTTGTTTATACCGGTCGCCCACTATCCTCTTATTGGGTGTTTTCCGAGATTGCAACTAGGACTTGCTACTATACTTATCTTGGGTTTATGTGCTTTAGTCAACCTACCACCAATGCCCCCAATACTACCCTCTGGAATATGTTCTGCGCTATCTCTACCTCTGGACCCCCCCCATCGCCTAGTTTATAAACCCCTCTAACTTTTTGGCCATCTTCATTCCCAGCTGATCTGCACCCTCCTCATTCCCAGCTGATCTGCACCCTTACATAAGTTGTATCTGTTTATCTGCAACCTTCTCCTTTCTACAGCGGTTCAAAGTGCAGAATTTATACAGCTTGTCTAAACCTCCAGAAAGCAGGAAATGGAGAGTTGAAGTTAAACTCTACAGAGCTCAGTGAGAAAAGGAAAGGGACACACCCCCTCTACACAGCACACAGGGCCAAAGCTGAGGCTGCCAATCACAGGCTGTGTGTTGGAGCTTCCTCCCCTGTCAGCTTTTTAGCTCTTGATGTCAGGAAAACCTGTCAGAAGTGAGTCATACAGATAGCAGAGGAAGGAGGCAGCAGAGAGAAATTACACTTAGTGTTCTGAATTGAGCCAAGTGCACACTATATTGTGATACTCTGCTGTACAGTTCTAGTACCATTGGGGGTTACAAGGCTCACTTTTTAGATCCTTATCAAAACCTTTAATTAAATCTCATTTAGCTTTCTGTTTCCTTTAAACTGCTTTGCTAAAACATATACTAGAGGAAAACCAGAAAATTTATCTAAACGGTATGCTAGGATTATCAATTTTAAAAGTTACAGCAGGTACAGCTAAATAGAAGGCCAATGGTTACATCCTAATAGTTACAGCAATACATTGGCCAACATTTCTCCCAAATATGGTCTTCTGCAAGGTAAATCACAAATTAGATGAAAATACTTAGATGTAAATAAGCTACTTTTAAAGATAAGACATTTCTAAAGCAGAATTTTATGAGTTATTTTCAAACACCTTGTTTACAAAAAATGTATGAATTGGCTGCTTTGTTATAGAGGTATATATTGCTAAAATTCAATAAACTTTATTAGGTTAGAAAAGATAACATTAAACAATATATGCACAGATTGAATTTTTTTTTAGTATTGTCTGGAACTCAATAATTCCTGTTGTAATTTGCAGTACACGTTATATTTACCTTCTTGGCAGCATCATAGGAAATCACATGGCTAGACGTTTGCACAACACCATTCTTTCTGACAACAAGTTTCTCTATTTGTTTTGGCAATCCCAATATTTTAATTTCATCAAAGTTCAGATTATTTGGATCAGTATAATTTTTATGGGTTACTGTGAGTGCTATTGAATTCTATAATAAAGAAAAAACAAAGGAAACAAACCAAACGTAAATATATGCATGAAAACAAAAAGGTATATGAAAAATACAGTTTGATTCTCTTTTGTCACAATATAATGATTGCAGACAGAAATTTCATTAGCAGAAGTTTTTTAAAGCAGGTCATAATAATGCTTTATCCTGATTATATATTTGAAAAAAAAATGATTTTTGGTTTACCTGTAAAATCCTTTTCTTGGAGTACAACACATGACACAAAGGAGTTCATAAATTACTACTTGGATATACTGTCACCTTTAGGTAAGTGAACACTGGCCCAAAAAAAAGTCAGGAATCCCTGACCAGGCACACCCCCTCCCAGCTCAGCTAAGCCTCAATTTGCAAATATATAAATCAAAAAAGTTTCCATGCAGCAATAGTCAACCACAATAAAGCTTCTGGCACTTACGTGTATCACCACCACATCAAAACACTATGTAAATAATGAAGTAGTGCAGTGCTTGTGATATCTACTAAAATAAACGGCATTACCCTATCAAAAATCTAATTCTCCTTCTAACCACCTTTATTGGTTACCAAAAATCAGTAAATCCATGCATTTACTGTATACATACAGTATACTCATTTGCTAACAATAAATCTATAAATGCATATATGTATATACAATCTCTGAGAAAGTATTTTTCTTTTTATTTTAAGGAAGTCTTTAACAGATGTAACACGTAAAGTGGGTCTTTCTGTGTGTGATGTCATCACATACTTGCCGATTCACTGTGTCTGTCACAAGAGAAGAAGAGCACCGAGAGGCATACAAGTGATGGACAAATCACAAGTAATTGGAGATTTCTGTTAGAAAAAGGATTGTCTGTCGCTGTTACCTGTTTAGGTCTATGCAGGTGTTTTTAATCTGTTTTTTTTTTTTTATAATAATTTGAAATGGAGAGCAGTATGGTTATTTGATTTTTATTGAGGAAAAATCCCAATGACACAGTTGCAGGAAGGAAATGCTTTGAACCAAGTTGAGCTTTCGAGAATCAGCTGCAATTAGCGTTTGAGCCATTTTAGACCTCATAGAATTTATAGGTCTGACCATTGGCGGTCTGTCAATAGGGGCCGCAGGGGTGCCACCCCCCAAAGCTACTTATTTAAAAAAAAAAATGAAAAAAAAAAAATATTTTCTTTTTGAAAGTGTCCCTTTAAGTGTGTGTGTTAAGGGCGCTGGAAACGGGGTACTATTTGAGGCATAACTTGTGTGGAAACACGTGATTGGGGCTAAGAAGCTCTATTGGCATAGTTTAGAGTGTGCTTGGGGCGCAAAGCTTATAGCCCCAAACACTCCACCTCTAGCATTAGGTTTCCAGTGCTTGTAATTGATTGGGTACATAGGGTGGGGCTTTAATCAGACCTGCAGCGTCATTGGCTCACAGGCTACCTGTCTCCTTCAGTAAGTGAGGGGGAAATCACCAGCAGAAGAAGAATGGCTCAGGACAGGGAGCGATATGTCCTTGCAGAGGCAGCTGTCCATTAATCTTCCTTTGACACAGATTCGGCATCCAGCAGTGCACACAGAGGGATCACACAGAAATCTCCAGGTACACTACATGCCAGGACTGGAGAGGGGCAGAAGGGGCTATTATCACTGTGTCCTGAGAGACTTTACAGCAGCATTTTTAATCTCCAAATTTACTTCCCCTCTCTCAGTGTATTGCAGGTCTGTATACCTTCCCTATCACTAGGGATGAGCCAAACACCCCCCCGGTTCGGTTCACACCAGAACCTGCGAACGGACCGAAAGTTTTCGCAAACTATCGAACCCCGTTAAAGTCTATGGGTGTCAGAGAAATCTCCCATTCAATAACGCCAGTCAGCGCCCTGTGCGCATGCGCGTGTGCGGGACAGCGCTTTGGTGCTCGTGGGTGCGCGTGACGCTGAAACGGCGTGCGCGCATGCGCGCTGCTGCGCCAATAGGAATACAGGCGGGCCTATATAAAGAGGCCTAGCTGCACTGACAGGTTCCTGGTTTGTTGTCAGCTTTCCTGTAAACCTAGCTTCCTGAATCTACCTGAACTCCTGTTGTGACCCGGATCGGCTTGACTCCTCTATCATCTCTCTTGGACCTGACCCCCGGCTTGTTATACGGACTTTTGCCTTCGCCTGTGTTTGACCCTCGGCCTGTGACTCGGATCTGCTGTCTATCTCCAGCCCTTGACCTCCTGCCTGCACCTTGGACTTGCCACGTACCTCCAGCCCTGACCTGCTTCAGGCCCTTGTCTGGGCTTTTACTTGTCTGCTGAGTTAGATCTTTGGTCTGCACCTTCAACTTCAGCAGCCCCTACCCGGACTCAGACTTCACCTGCCTCCACTGACCCTTTTGCTGCTTGGACTGTACCTGTTAGCCAGTTCCTGCTCTTGCTCGGTGTTTGACCCTCAGCCTGCTCTCGGTCTACTCAGCACTACCAGATCGTCTAGCAAGACTCCTCCACCTGCTGGTAGCCAGTGCCTCTTCACGCCATCCTCTCCCTGTCTCACCTCCAGGGGCGGAGTGCATCAAGTCGCAAGGGTGAACCGCTCTCGGCATCTCGGCCTCGGTAAGTACTTACCTGACAGTGGGACTCGAACGTTCGGAATCAAAAGTGCTAATTAATAAAGGCTAATATGCAAGTTATTGTCCTAAAAAGGGTTTTGGGACCCAGGTCCTGCCCCAGGGGACATGTATCAATGAAAAAAAAAGTTTTAAAAACAGCCGTTTATTCGGGAGAAGTGATTTTAATGATGATTAAAGTGAAAAAAAAAGTGAAATATTCCTTTAAATATTGTACCTGGGGGTGTCTATAGTATGCCTGTGAAGTGGCACGTGTTTCCCGTGTTTAGAACTGTCCCTGCACAAAATGAAATTTCTGAAGGACAAAAAGTAATTTAAAACTGCTTGCGGCTTTAATGTAATGTGTGGTCCCGGCAATATGGATGAAAATCATTGAGAAAATCAGCATGGGTACCCTCCCCCCCCAGCCCATTTGGGTCTTGTATGGATATTGTATGGATATTAAGGGGAACCCTACACCTAAATTAAATACTCTGTACAGCAGTATACAGGCGGTGCAAACAAGACAGGGACTGTAGGTTTGTTTTTAAGTAGAATCTGTTTGTAATTTAGAACTGGTAAATTTTTAAAGTGTAGCTCCAGCCAAAAAATCTATTTTTAAGCTTTTTGGAAAACATAGGGAAGGGTTATCACCCCTGTAACATTTGTTTTGCTGTCTGTGCACCTCTTCAGAAGATTTCACCTCACTTTCTGTCCCAATGACAATTGTTTTTTGAAAATTTGGGGTTTTTAGTGAAACAAGGATTGATGATAAAGCATAAGTGGAGAGGAGACGCATTTTTCCCATATTAACTCTTACAGGAGAGAATTTCCCTTCCTAGGGGTAGATTTCCTCTCACTTCCTGTTGTCTCCCTCCGTTTGCAAGTAGGAGTCGTTTGTAAGTTGAATGTTTGAAAGTAGGGGCCTGCCTGCCCCAACACTGCCCCAACACTGTAAGGCCTCACAGTTACTCTTGGTGGGCGCAGGAATGGGCCCTGCTGTGAAATATTAGATCAAGAATTGGAATTACATGCCCCTGTTGAACAGGGGCAGAAAAATTGGGCTTTAGGCACAGGTGCTGGTGCCACAAACCTGCAACCCCTCACAAAAACTATAGTTGGAGCGCATGAATGAGCCCTGCTGCAAATTATTGCATCAAAATTTGTAATTACGCGCAACTGTTAAACAGGGGCAGAAAAACTGGGCCTTAGGCACTGGTGCCACAACACTGCAACCCCTCACAGATACTATAGTTGGAGCACAGGAATGAGCCCTGCTGCAAAGTATTGCATCAAAAATTGTAATTTCTCGCCCCTGTTAAACAGGGGAAGAAAAATTGGGCCTTAGGCACTGGTGCTGGTGCCACAACACTGCAGCCCCTCACAGAAACTCTGGTTGGAGCGCAAGAATGAGCCCTGCTGCAAATTACTGCATCAAAAATTGTAAATACATGCCCCTGTTAAACAGGGGCAGAAAAATTGGTCCGTAGACACTGGTGCCACAACACTGCAACCCCTCACAGATACTATAGTAGGAGCGCAGGAATGAGCCCTTCTGCAAATTATTGCATCAAAAATTGTAATTACATGCCCCTGTTAAACAGGGGCTGAAAATATGGGCCTTAGCCACTGGCGGCAGTGCCCAAAACCACAAATGTTCTTACAAGCTATCAGCATGAACATTGAGGAGTAAGAGGATAGTCACTCAGCATAACAGGATAGTCACTCAGCATCAGGGATCTCCCATTCCAAAAAAAAATATTCAGTTACATCAGCATCAGGTGCTTAGTAGCTGGTGATCCAAGACTAATTCATTTTTATGAAGGTCAGCCGATCGACTGTTTCGGTGGACAGGCGCACCCTGTGATCGGTTACAAAGCCTCCAGCAGCACTGAATGTGCGTTCCGAAAGAACGCTGGATGCAAGACAGGCCAGTAGCTCAATTGCATACTGTGCAAGCTCTGGCCAGTGATCCATCCTCAAGACCCAGTAACCCAGAGGAACTTCAGTGGGAAAGGTGTCCAAGTCTGATCTTGCCCCTAGGTATTCCTGCACCATGTAAAACAGACGCTGGCGATGGATGCTGGAACCGATCATACCTTGGGGCTGTGGACTAAAAAAATTGTCTAAACGCATCGATCAGACGGCCACCTTCTCCACCGTTCCTTCTTTGACTGACCGAAGCCTCAGCAACACGTTTTCCAGGACCAGGATTTTGTAACCTCCCAGTCTCCGGGAACACGTTGCACAGACCTTTCTGCAACACCTCCCGAAGATGTTTCATCCTCTGCTCCCTCTGCGACGGCAAGATAAGGTCCGCAACCTTACCCTTGTAACGTGGATTAAGGAGGGTTGCCAGCCAGTAATGATCCCTCTCCTTGATCACACAAATACGAGGATCCTTCTGCAGACTTTGCAGGATCAGGGAGGCCATGCAGTGTAGGTTTGCTAAGGCATTCGGTCCGGAGTCCTCTGGGTCACTCAGGACTACATGATCCGCAGCCACCTCCTCCCAGCCACGTACAAGCCCATGGGTTTCTTGGGACTGTAATTGATCCCTTGAAGACTGCTGCTGATGCTGAGTGCTAGGCTCCACCTCCATGCTGACACAATCCTCCTCCTCCTCGTCCTCTTTCTGTGTGAAAGGCGGGCCAGCAGTAACACTGTCTGGATAAAGAGGGCCTTGAGAGGTAAGGAAGTCCTCCTCTTCCTCCCTCTGTTTAGCCTCAAGTGCCCTGTCCATTATTCCATGCAGCGTGTGCTCCAACAGGTGGACAAGAGGGACAGTGTCACTGATGCATGCACTGTCACTGCTCACCATCCTCGTAGCCTCTTCAAATGGTGCCAGGACAGTGCATGCATCCCTGATCATGACCCACTGGCGTGGCAAAAAAAACCCAGCTCCCCTGACCCTGTCCTCATGCCATATTGGCACGGATACTCATTGATGGCCCTCTGCTGCGTGTGCAGCCGCTGCAGCATGGCCAATGTTGAGTTCCACCTGGTGGGCATGTCACAGATTAGGCGGTTCTTGGGCAGGTTGTATTCCTTTTGGAGGTCAGCCAGCCGAGCACTGGCATTATATGACTGGCGGAAATGCACACAGAGTTTCCTGGCCTGCCTAAGGACATCCTGTAAGCCCGGGTACCTGCCCAAGAACCACTGCACCACCAAGTTAAGGACGTGAGCCAAACAGGGCACATGGGTCAGTTGTCCCTGTCGGAGGGCGGAGTGGAGGTTGGTGCCATTGTTGCAAACCATCATTCCTGGCTTAAGCTGGCGTGGCATCAACCACCTCTGAGCCTGCCCCTGCAGAGCTGACAGAATCTCTGCCCCAGTGTGGCTCCTGTCCCCCAAGCACACCAGCTCAAGCACCGCATGGCATCTTTTTGCCTGCGTACTTGCGTAGCCCTTTGAACGCCTACGGAGCACCACTGGTTCCGAGGACAAAGCACAGGAAGAGGCCATGGAGGAAGAAGAAGAGGAGGGGGTGGAGGAGAGAGTTGTGTCAGAATCACCAGTAGTAGCATTTTGGAGGCGTGGTGGCGGAACAACCTCCAACACTACTGCACCTTGTCCTGCATCCTTCCCAGCTGCCAGCAGAGTCACCCAATGCTCCGTGAAAGATAGGTAACTTGCCTGTCCATGCCTGCTGGACCATGAGTCAGCGGTAATATGCACCTTACCGCTGACCGCCTTGTCCAGCGAGGCCAAGACATTGCATTTCCACATGTCGGTAGAGAGCCGGTATCGCCTTCCGTGAGAAAAAGTGGCGTTTGGGAACCTGTCACTGAGGAACCGCACATTCCACAAACTCACCGAAGGGGGCAGAGTCTACCAACTGAAAAGGCAGCAGTTGAAGTGCTAGAAATTTAGCCAAGCTAGCATTCAACCGCTGGGCATGTGGATGGCTGGTAGCGAACTTCTTTCAGCGGTGCAGCAGCTGGGGCAGGGAAATTTGCCTGGTAAAATCTGACGTTGGTGTACCGATAGCAGATTGCCCGCAAGTACTTGGCTGTGACACACCTAATTCTACACCTTCATTACTCTCAATACAGGTTTCAGAGAGGACTAAAGGTATAGTGGGGTTGGAGATCCCAGCTGATGAGGAGCAAGGAGAGGTCCGCTTTGTTCTTTGGTGTGGGTCTTTTAGGTATGCTTGCAAACAAACTGCATGGCAGGTCGACATATGTCTGATCAAGCATGTGGTGCCCAAGCAGGTGATGTTTAGGCCACACGAGATACACCTGAGACATATGTTGCAAACAGCAGAGCTGCGATCTGATGCACTCGTCTCAAAAAATGCCCACACCAAAGAACGTTTGGAATAACGCACAGAGACGGCAGCGCCCTGCACATGCGAAGCTCTGCGGTGTGATGCTGTCAGTAAGCTGCCCTTAAGCTGGCCCCTAAAGGGCATCCTGCCTCGCTGGAGATGTGCCTCCTTCTCCTCCTCTCTCCTGTCAGGCACCCATGTAGTGTCCGTGACCTCATCATCCCCTCCATCCTCATCACTGTAGCAAACCTGGCAGTATGCTTCAGCTGGGGGAACATGACTGCCAGATTGCTGTCCTTGTTGGGCGACCTCTCTCTCTGGCCTCACATTACTGCCTTCCTCTAGCTGGGTACTATCATCGGAGCCTTCAAAATGCTGGGAATCCTCCTTCAGCATGTACCCAACACTGTGGTCAAACGGATCGGGGGACTCCTCAGGAGGACATGGTGGGGTTAGGGAAGGAGTGACTGATGCCATTGAGCGGAGGGAAGAGGCCACTTTGGCAGATGCTTTGCCAGGCAAAGTACCCCGAGCCTGGGTGAGAGAGGATGAGGAGGATGAGGACGGCTTGGTCATCCACTCTACCAAGTCGTTGGCATGTTGTGGCTCAACACGGCCAGCTGCCGAAAAAAAGTACAAGCGTGTTCCACGGTCACGTGCTGATGAGGATGCACCATGTCCACGACCAGCACTGTTGCCTCTAGACACAGAGCCTGCTTGCCCTCTTTTATTGGCTCGTGACTGTCTGCCTCTCCTTGTTGTCCTTTCAGACATACTAATGGCCTGCAGTGAGATGTAGCTGCACAAACTAGCAACACTAGCAATTGTCTTCACTTATCTTTAGTTGCACACTGTGCAAAGGACACAGTACACTAACTGAAAATACTGCAGCTCCCTGCCTGTGGTATTAGTATGAGAACACCAGCAATTGTATTCAGGTAGCTTTAGGTGCGCATTGTGCAAAGGACACAGTACACTAACTGAAAATACTTGCAGCTCCCTGCCTGTGGTATTAGTATGAGAACACCGGTAATTGTATTCAGGTAGCTTTATGTGCACACTGTGCAAAGGACACAGTACACTAACTGAAAATACTGCAGCTACCACAATCACCTGCCTGCCTGTCAGTATATGAGGAAGAGAATAACAGGAACGGGTCTAGCTAGACTGAATACAGTGTATATATATATATATATATATATATTGTGAGGAGGTTAGCTCGGCAGCGGGTGTCTGGTTCCAGGCATGAGCTAACATCTAATGAAGCTGGGGGTTCTTATAGAGGCCTAAATGAGCTGACAAGCTTCAGCTGGTCTCATCAACTCCCTGTCTGCACGACGCCCAGCCCTCTCCCTAGAGGTATGAGTCATCCATGAGCCCACTAGCCTTATACAACTCTCCACCTAGTTGTATAAGTCGGCGTAAAGCCTGAATCTGGGCGAAATATATCTACCCCCCTGGATGCAACCAGGTGACTTTACCTTCCTGCTGTCACATACCCCCCCCCTCTTGTTTTAACCTCGGGGTTGGAACACCAGCAATCAGGCATTCATGTACTCGAGACAAAGCATCCACATTCCCCATTTGAACGCCAGGGCGATGCTTTACTGTGAAGTTGAATTCCTGGAGGGCCAGGAACCACCTATTCACTCTTCTATTTGTTTCCTTGTTTTGAGCCATCCACTTTAACGGAGCGTGATCCGTAACCATGTCAAAGTGCCTACCTAGCAGGTAGTACCGAAGGGAATCTAGAGCCCACTTCACCGCTAAACACTCCTTTTCAACGGTGGCGTAATTTACCTCATGGGACTTCAACTTCCTGCTGAGGTAAATGACTGGGTGCTCTTCCCCGTTCCAGACCTGGGACAATACTGCTCCTAACCCCACATCTGACGCATCACTTTGTACGACAAAGTCTTTAGAGAAGTCGGGTGAGTACAACACTGGCTGGCTACATAAGGCTTGTTTCAAGAATTGGAATGCTGCCTCAGCCTCGGGGGTCCATTTAATCATGACCGACCCTTTCCCCTTCGTCAGGTTGGTTAGGGGCACAGCCTTAGAAGCAAAGTGGGGAATGAATCGCCGATAATACCCAGCGATTCCCAGAAAGGCTCGTACCTGCTTCTTGCTGTTGGGACGTGGCCAACTCTGGATGGCCTCGACTTTGTTGAGTTGGGGTTTTATTACTCCCCTCCCAATGGTGTACCCAAGATATTTGGCCTCCTCCTGCCCAATGGTACACTTCTTGGGGTTAGCCATAAACCCCGCTTCCCGAACAGAGTCCAGGACTGCTTGCACTTTTGGCAGATGTGAGGCCCAATCTGTGCTATGGACAATTACGTCATCCAGGTAAGCCGCAGCATACTTCCGATGGGGCCTCAGCATCTGGTCCATTTTCCGCTGGAATGTGGCCGGCGCATTCTGTAACCCGAACGGCATTCTTTTATATTGGAACGCCCCGTCTGGGGTTACAAATGCGGTTTTCTCTTTGGCCGACTTGGCCAGGGGGATTTGCCAATACCCTTTTGTGAGGTCAAGAGTCGTCATGTATCGGGCTGTTCCCAGCCGGTCGATCAACTCATCTATACGTGGCATGGGGTAGGTGTCAAATTTTGTAACTTTGTTCAACTGACGAAAATCGTTACAAAATCGCCAGCTCCCATCCGGTTTAGGCACCAACACGATGGGACTAGACCAATCACTTTGGGACTCCTCTATCACCCCTAAGTTCAGCATTTTCTGTACTTCCTCCCGTATTGCCTCCCGTCGAGCCTCTGGGATCCGATAGGGTTTTAACTTCACCCTTTCACCGGGCGGGGTAATGATGTCATGCTCTACCCCAGATGTTTGTCCCGGCAGCTCAGAGAATACCTCCTTGTTGCGAAGCACAAACTCCTTAACCTCCTGTTGTTGGGGTTGTGACAAGGTGGCTGCTATTCCAACCTCAGGAATCACGCAACCAGTTTGAGCTGGTGACCAAGTGTCTGCGACTAGGGACTCTCTATCCCTCCAGGCTTTCAACAGATTAACGTGATAGATCTGTTCGGGCTTTCGCCTTCCTGGTTGTCTGACCTTGTAATTCACTTTGCTCACTTTTTCCATTATCTCGTAGGGGCCTTGCCATTTGGCAAGGAATTTACTTTCAACCGTAGGGACAAGTACCAATATCCTATCCCCCGGGGAAAAGGTACGGGTCTTGGCTCCACGGTTGTACACTCTCTGCTGTGCCAACTGCGCTTGGGCCAAATGTTCCTTCACGATGGGCATTACCTGTGCAATTCGATCTTGCATCAGGGCGACATGCTCAATCACACTCCTGTGGGGAGAACTCTCACTTTCCCAAGTTTCCTTGGCAATATCCAACAGCCCTCTTGGGTGTCTCCCATACAGTAACTCAAAGGGGGAGAATCCCGTAGAGGATTGGGGCACCTCCCTAATAGCAAACATCAAATAAGGAAGTAAACAGTCCCAATCCTTTCCATCTCTATCCACCACTTTCTTCAACATTTGTTTTAGGGTTTTGTTGAATCTTTCAACCAGCCCATCGGTTTGGGGGTGATACACAGACGTACGCAATTGCGTCACTTTGAACAATTTACACAGCTCTTTCATAACCCGGGACATAAAGGGTGTACCTTGGTCCGTAAGCAGTTCTTTACAAATACCCACCCGGCTAAAAACAAGAGATAGCTCTTTGGCTATGGTTTTGGCCGAGGTATTTCGGAGAGGGATCGCTTCTGGATAACGGGTGGCATAGTCCATTATAACTAATATGTACTGGTGCCCCCTAGCGGACTTGATTATAGGACCTACCAAATCCATGGCGATCCTCTCAAACGGGACCTCAATGATGGGTAGAGGGACCAGCGGGCTACGGAAATGTGGCATCGGGGCCAACCTCTGACACACAGGGCAGGAGGAACAATAATTTTCTACGTCCTTCATCACCCCCGGCCAATAGAATCTCTGTAATACCCTCTCTCGGGTTTTCTCTGTCCCCAGATGACCTCCAAGAATGTGCCCATGGGCCAACTCCAACACCAACTTCCTGTAAGGTTTGGGCACCACAAGCTGCTCAACGGTTTCTTCTGCCCTTTTTGCCACCCGATACAGTAGGTCCTTCTCTACGCTGAAGTATGGGTAAGTGCAGGTATTATCTGGGTTCACTAACTCGCCATCTATTTTCACTACGTTTTCCCGTGCCTTTATTAGGGCGGGGTCTTTCAACTGTTCTGTGGCAAAGTTTTCCCTGTGAACCTCAAGATCAGAAAACTCCACAGACGGTAGGTTTTCGTCTGAGGAGGTGGGCTCCTCTCCAGTTTCTTGAGTCTCCCCTGCCAATACTGATAAGGGAAATTCCGGAGAGTCCTCACCACTCTCAGGGGAGTTCTGGCTATCACATTCCTGGTACATAGGGGCACCAGTGAGGGGCTCAGGATCATCCCACAGTTCCCAGAACTTCGGAAAATCCCTTCCCACAATGGCGTCATGCGGTAACTGAGATACTAAGCCCACTGGATGAGAGAGGGTACCTTTGGGGGTCTCGAAACACACTGTAGTCACTGGATACTCTCGGGTGTCCCCATGCACACAAATAACAGCTACCTTGCTATTCCCAGAGACCTCTGTTTTAACTAACTCAGCCTTTATCAGGGTCACAAGGCTACCTGAATCCAGCAATACCACAACATTTCTACCATTAACACACATTTTGCATAAATGTTTCTCAGTTCCTCGAATGGCAGTGCATGCGACTGTCGCACACAGCGACTGACGTCTGCCCGTCAGAAAGTCACACTGCATGGCTTCCTCCACAACCGGGCAATTGGCTGCAATATGTCCCGCTTGCCGGCAGCGGTAGCAAACGATCCTTCTTGCCGCCTCTTGAGCCGCTGATTTCCCAGGCTGTTCTCGCCAAACTTGGGGTAGAGCTCCCACCCTCTCACTCTCTCCACCCTCACCCCTTGGAATCCTCTTATCCGCCCCTGGGGATGGTCTGGTCTTAGGGTGGAAAGTCCGAGTGTCTCTGGAAGAGGCCGTCAGGTTCTCTGTAGCCAAGTATTTCTCCACACGATCCACAAGACCATCGGCCGTCTCTGGGTCTCCATGGCTTACCCACTTTTGGATGGCAGTAGGAAGAGCTCTCAAAAACCGATCCATTACAACACGTTCCACAATCTTTGGTGCGGACAAAGTCTCTGGCTGTAGCCACTTTCTGCTCAGGTGAATGAGATCATACATTTGAGACCTGGGGGGTTTTCCAAGCTGGAAAGTCCAGTTATGCACACGCTGAGCCCGGACAGCCTGGGTGACACCCAGCCTTGCCAAAATTTCAGCTTTTAGCATCACATAGTCTTTTGCTTGGTTAGGCTCTAGGTCATAGTAAGCTTTCTGCGATTCACCAGTTAACAGAGGAGCCACCAGTCCAGCCCACTGCTCCTCAGGCCACTTTTCTCTTTCAGCGGTCCTTTCAAATGTGGTCAAAAATACCTCTGGATCATCCTCTCCAGTCATTTTTGTCAATAAACGACTCACCCCAAAGGACGCGGTATTAGTGGGACGGCTTTCCTCACTGGTCTGCGGACGTTGCTGCATTACTGCTTCCATTTGTTGTAGTCTCTGCTCTTGCTTCTGTAACAGGTCTATGAAGCGGGCCTCAGATTGCTGCTGGGCTTGTTGCTGAGCTTCCAGACTCTGTTGGTGAGCTTGCTGCTGGGCTGCAAGGCTCTGTTGATGAGCTTGCTGCTGGGCTGCAAGGCTCCTTTGCAAACCTGCATTTGTCTGCTGTTGATTGGCATTTGCTAGAGCCAGCTGTTTCAGTATCTCCTCCATGCTGGCTTAAAAAAAAACTGCCACTGGTTCTCCACCAACTGTGAGGGGGTTAGCTCGGCAGCGGGTGTGTGTGACCCCCGGGATGGGCTCCCCACACAAAACAGGCCCAGCAAACGGAGGTTGTGGTTTTCAAAATCAAAAAGGTGCGGTTTATTTTCTATTTACAGTGACAAAACACAGCAAAGCAAAAGAAACATAACCAAAATAAATCCTGGTCAAGTTGACCTCTGACTAAACATACAGGTTTCCTAACTAACAACTGGGATCAGCCTAGTGCTGTCCTAGTCCCTAAGTCCCTGGTTTTAAATGTCCAAGCAAATAGCCACACAGGCTTTGTCTCACTGCACAGGGGTTCACTCTCCCTAGACAGTCCACACAGGTCTGGTTCCAGGCATGAGCTAACATCTAATGAAGCTGGGAGTTCTTATAGAGGCCTAAATGAGCTGACAAGCTTCAGCTGGTCTCATCAACTCCCTGTCTGCACGACGCCCAGCCCTCTCCCTAGAGGTATGAGTCATCCATGAGCCCACTAGCCTTATACAACTCTCCACCTAGTTGTATAAGTCGGCGTAAAGCCTGAATCTGGGCGAAATATATCTACCCCCCTGGATGCAACCAGGTGACTTTACCTTCCTGCTGTCACAATATATATATATATATATATATATATATATACACAACACCTGGGATGCATATATATCCTCTACACACTGTAACTGCAGCTAACTGACTTGCCTGCCTGCTCTATCTAACTCAAATGAAATGTCACTCTGGGGGTTATTTACTAAAGGCAAATCCACTTTGCACTACAAGTGCAAAGTGCACTTGAAATTGCACTGAAAGTGCACCTAGAAGTGCAGTCACTGTAGATCCGAGGGAGACATGCAAGGAAAAAAAACCCCAGCATTTTAGCTTGCACATGATTGGATAATAAAATCAGCAGAGCTTCCCCTCATTTCAGATCTACCCCTCAGATTTACAGCGACTGCACTTCCAAGTGCACTTTCAGTGCAATTTCAAGTGCACTTTGCACTTGTAGTTTGCACTTGTAGTGCAAAGTGGATTTTCCTTTAGTAAATAACCCCCTCTATCTCTCTCTCTCTCTGTCTTTCTTTCACCGCCGCCGCAAAACACTACACAAGGCCGCCATGCAGGCGGCCTTATATAGTGTGGGGCGTGTACTAAACCCCCTGAGAAATAATTGGCCAAAGCCACCCTGGCTTTGGCCAATTATGGCTCTCCGTTCTTACCGCGCTGTGATTGGCCAAAGCATGCGGGTCATAGTGCATGCTTGGCCAATCATCAGCCAGCAATGCACTGCGATGCCGCAGTGAATTATGGGCCGTGACGCGCCACTCGAATTTGGCGTGAGCGGCCCATAATGTTCGAAATTCGACGAACGGTCGAACAGCCGATGTTCGAGTCGAACATGAGTTTGACTCAAACTCGAAGCTCATCCCTACCTATCACACCGATCCCCCTCCCCCTTCACTATCTTCTGTTTGCATAGTTCACTGCTCACATCCTGAAGCCTCCATTGTAAGATCTAACCATTCCAATCGCTGCCTGACACCCTTTCCTTTCCAGATTACTTTTTATCTCTTCCAAACTGTTTAGCAGATCAAAACATTCTCTGCACTCATTTAAGGTGGTTGTAGGAATGAAATAAAAAAGGAATCATCTATTCTTTGGCCAACTTAAATGGGTGCAGAGAACGTACTGATCTGCTCAACAGTTTGGAAGAGATAAAACGTAATGTGGGATGGAGAGGGTGTCAGTCAGTCGCCCCCTCTTGCGAATTCCAGTGCCTTGTCTTACACGTCCCTACTATGGCTCTTACCATTGCCTCCCTGAATGTCAAAGGCCTCAACTCCCCCTTTAAACACCACATACTATGGAAAGAAACATTGAAACTTAACGCAGATTTCATATGCGTGCAAGAAACCCACCTTTCCTCTCTCAAACCACCATCTTGCTCTCATAAAAGATTCCCACATTGCTTTTTTGCCAACTCCCCTAAGAAAAAAGCAGGAGTCCTCATAGCGCTACGCTCTACTGTAGCGTTCCAACTGATCCACTCAGAAATAGACACCTTTGACAGATAAATTATACTGCATGCCTCCATTGATAACCATAAGATGACAATTGTCAATTTATATGCCCCCAATAGCCGCCAAGGCCAGTTCTATAAAACCGTAATGGGAAAACTATCACCTTTCCGAGAGCACCCCCTAATCATATGTGGTGATTTTAATCTAATTATAGACCCATTCCTTGACTCATCCAACCCAGCCAGGAGACATTCCACTGCTTTTTCATCCCTACTTCGTTGGAAGATTTATATGACCCATGGAGATGCCTACATGGCTCCGAAAAGGATTACACCTTTTATTCACACATGCAAAAATCTTATTCTAGGATAGATATGTTTCTGGTAGATAAATATACCCTCCAAATGGTACAAACCGCAAAAATTTACAACATCACGTGGTCTGACCACGCCCCTATTCTGCTCAAGCTTTTTCCTCCTAACCCTAATCAATTTAAAAAAAACGTGGAGGCTCAACACCTCCCTTATCTATAGCACTCATCTCCAGAAACATGTCACATCTGCAATCGAGAACTACTTCTCACTAAATAGCAGTTCTGTATCGAACCCCATTGTTTGTTGGAATGCACACAAAGCATGCCTCAGAGGTCTTCTTATTAAATTAGGGGCGCATGAGAAAAGGAACGCAATGCTACCACCACAAAACTACTAGAACAGTTACGCTCTCTTGAAAGTGCACACAAGGCCCAACCATCCCCACTCTTAGAAACCGAACTACACAATATCAGGAGTACCCTAAGCGAGCATCTTCACTCTAACTTTGACCTGTCCCTGAAAAGGTTAAAACTGCCCTTTTATGCACACCATAACAAACCAGGTGCCTGCCTCGCAAAGCAGCTCGAGCGCCATCTAACGCATTCCAAAATATCACATCTCACATCCACTCACCACACTCGCCTCACTAATCCCAAAGACATAGCCAACAGATTCAGTCAATTCTATGCCAATCTATACAATTTAGCTAGCACCGGTGCTCTTCCCTCCCACATCAAATGACATAGCACAATTTCTAGACCACCTCCACCTCCCATCCTTATCTCCCGACCAAATACACACCATTTCTCAACCCTTCATGATCCCTGAAGTGGAAAAAGCTATAGCTTCCCTCCCACTACACAAAGCCCCTGGCCCAGATGGCTTTAGCAATGAGTATTATAAGCAATTCTCCACGCTCCTAGCCCCGCATTTATTTAAATCATTCAATCACACACTCTCCATGGGCTCAATACCCTCGGAAGCCCTTGAGGCAACCATCACCACGATTCCCAAACCAGGCAAACCTTCTGACGACCCAGCTAGTTTTCGGCCCATTTCATTGCTAAATACTGATACTAAATTTTACGATAAGATCCTAGCCTCACGTCTTTCCGCTGTCATCCCTCACCTGGTACATCCAGACCAGGTGGGGTTTGTTAGTGGACGGCAAGCATCTGATAGCACCCGCCGCTATATTGATTTGCTGCAATGGGTTGAGCACCATCGAACGCCTTCTCTGTTCGTCTCCTTGGATGCAGAGAAGGCGTTTGATAGGGTAGACTGGATTTACCTAAAAGCAGTCCTAGTTAAATTTGGCTTCTCTGGTCCTATACTGAGTGCCATTATGGCCCTATACTTCTCTCCCAGCGCCAGAGTCACCAACTCGGGCATTCTCTCAGATCCCTTCCATATAACCAACGGAACGCGCCAAGGTTTCCCCCTGTCCCCATTAATTTTTACGCTAATCATGGAACCACTAGCACACTCCATTCGTATGAACCCTGCCATCTCCAGTATTAAAATTGGGGAGTGCAACCATAAAAATTGGTCTGTATGCAGACGATGTGATCGTCTCTATTACCAACCCCACACAATCTCTCCCCCAACTTCATCAAACCTTAGACCTTTTCAGCAAAGCATCTTTATACAAAATTAATTACTCAAAGTACTGTATGATTGGAGCTAACATTGATCCTGACACCAAGCGTAGCATTGCTCAACACACCTCTTTTTCATGGGCCCCAGACTCTACCCTCTCCTATCTGGGTATTCACCTGACAACTCCTACCTCTCGCCTACTCTTCCTCAATCTTTCGCAGCTAGTTACCAACTTACAATATACTGTACAAAACGTACAAAATGTGCAAGTCTCCTGGGCTAAACGCATTGCACTTACAAAGATGTACCTTTTGCCCCATATACTCTACCTATTTCGAACCTTACCTATTCCCTTTTTACAATCGCACCTCAACAAACTTCAAGCTATCCTGACTTTTCATCTGGAACGGGAAACACCCAAGACTTAAACGCTCTACCCTTTGTTCACCAACGTCTGCTGGTGGGATGAGAGCTCCTAATATCTCAGCTTACTTCAAAGCCACGATCCTTGACCAAACCAAATACAGGTGGAAAGCATATTCACAAATTCCCTTGATACAAATCGAAGCAACAGTCCTGGAAAATCATCCTAAGCTGACCCTTAGCGCACTACTTTTACACCCACATAAACAGCACAGCTATCTTTCCACGGTCAATGCAACTCTTAAAGTATGGCAAGCACTTTTTCAACAACTAGGTGGCATACCCCACTGGATACTTCAAACCTTACCTCTCAAAGCGCTACGGCCAATCCTACCTGATATCCCAATTTTACACTGGATACATAAAGGAGTCACTACCATTGGTGATCTCTACAATGACTCCCTGCTCTTATCTTTTCGGAAACTACAAAAGACATACCACATTCCACCCAAAGACTTTTTTGTGTATCTCAGAATCCACTCAGTGCTCTCAAAAGTCACCTGGTCTAAAAATTCTACCTTCTGGCTTCTACTAAAATTCTATGACGCTGGACTTTCCCGTATAAGGGGCATCTCCTATCTGTATAAGCTCCTCACGAACCCATTACCAGACACCAAGTCACCTGCTATGTTGAAATGGGAGACCCTACTCAAATGTACCTTTTCCCACCAGCAATGGCACAGTGCCCTCAGAAAACCACTAAAATTCTCACAATGTATCACGCATTGGGAGTCGGTACAAAAGCTCCTACATATATAGTTTGGAAAAACCTGCGCTAAACCGAAAGTATATTTAAAAAAATGATGAATAAATAAATGATACAAAAAATGTGGTGCTGCTGCTGCAAGTAAAAAGTTAAAAATACTAAAACTCAAAAAACATGTGTAAAAGGACAAGCGCGCAACCACTAACATTAATTAAATAAAAAATGATGAATATATTACTAATAAAACACTATGTGAAAAAAAACCACAAGAGAATATATATTGAATCTCAATAGTGAAAAAAACCACAAGAGAATATATACTAAATCACAATAGTGAAAGTGAAATTGTTCTCCAAAGGCAAATATTAATTTGAAAATTAAAATTTTAAAGGTGAGATTGAAAAAAATGTCCACAACACATTTAAATTCCAAAGGTGAAATCCACTTGCTTCATATGAATAAGGAATATTCAAAGGGAGCCTTACTCTATAGATGTTCAGCGATAAAAGATAATCTTAAAGCCGCTTACCAGATGGACGGGACCTCAGATCATAGAGGTCACAAAGGCGTGTGCATCAGCCTGCCGGCAGCGATGGTATCCACCTGCTCCTTTATCCCAGGTGGCCTGTCCTCACTCCACCAGGTAATCAGATGTCTTGACACACAGTATCCAAAACTAAAAAGGTAGGCGGGAATAGAATCGCTCCAACTTCCAAGTGTACTCCTAAGAGCTTGTTCAACTCAGCAAGGAAGGATTAAAAAAAGGACTTCATGGTGCAGTATTTTCAAAAAATTCAAAAGATTTATTGTAAAAACACACAGCAGAAAAGCCAAAATCAAAAAGTCCACATCCAATCCACAAATAGTAAAATAGGCAAAATAGGCAAGGAAACAGCAACGTAACAAGGGTAAAAAAGTTTTCTAATGTTTCCGTATGCTAGTCAGAGAGCAAACACTGACTGCATCAATACATCAATATCCAATACGTGATGACGTTAGGAATCTTGGCTCAACCCGACGCGTTTCCCCAAAAATGGCATCAACTGGGAACGGAAGCTAATTACCAGCGTCATCACTTCACGTATATATACTCATAGGGCAGCCGTGACACCGGAAGTACCATTTAGAGATATATCTCTGGGGTCACCAGAAAAAGGATAAAAAATGGTATTTTGCATATTAAATTATACCAAAAAAAAATCTTTTAACATATCCTCAGCTCAATAGAAATAAATGGGAAACATATTATAAACACATAAATACATAAAAAATATATATATATATGTCAGAACGAATACTAATTATACCTCTAACATCAAAAAATATGCATATAAATGTATAAATTTAATTAATTAATGTAGAAATATGGATGCGGATAAAATGAGGTGTATATTATATATTACCTCAGAAAAAAATATATATATAATATGTAAAAATATATAACAATTTAGCAATTAAAAAATGTCATAAAAATTAATTAAAAATTATTATAAAAATTAATAAAAAGATATTCAGTCAGATCTTCAGTAGAGCACATCAGAATGGGAATTAATGCTATTTGTTGTCAATAAAGCAGTTAATATCCCATTCGACGTTTAAACCCAGGCGATTATAACATTGGAGGTCATGTATCCATCTGGTTTCACGTCGGGACACATGTCTTTTCAAGTTATCACCCCTCCAATGGACATAGAAGAAAATAGGGGTTTTGAATGGGCTTTCATTACGAATTTCTCCTCCCACCATTGGTGGGTTAACAAGGCTGTGAGGAAACATTGGAATATCCTTAAGGGGGATAGGGTCCTGGGACCAGTTATACCTACTAAACCCAATATTGTTTATAGGAGAACTTTAAACCTCAAGGATAAACTGGCACCTAGTGCTATTGATATACCTCCCAGGATTAGTATGTTTGGGGACATGAAGGGATTTTTTCCTTGTAAGAGGTGTAAGGTGTGCAAAACATCTCAGACTGTTAGAACCACCTCCTTTACCTCTCAGGTGACGTCAAAAGTATATAAGATAAAAGATTTTATTACCTGTGGGACGGTGGGAGTTATTTATCTCCTAACCTGCCCTTGCAATTTACAATACGTTGGCAGAACAACAAGAGCCCTAAATGTGAGAATAGGAGAACATCTTGGGAATATTAGACGAGGATTTGTGGGACACAGTGTATCTAAACATTTTCGTACACACCATAATAGAAACACCTCCTTGGTGAAAGTAGTGGCTATAGAAAAATACACTGCCCATTGGAGGGGTGATAACTTGAAAAGACATGTGTCCCGATGTGAAACCAGATGGATACATGACCTCCAATGTTATAAACCCCTGGGTTTAAACGTCGAATGGGATATTACCTGCTTTATTGACAACAAATAGCATTAATTCCCATTCTGATGTGCTCTACTGAAGATCTGACTGAATACCTTTTTATTAATTTTTATAATAATTTTTAATTAATTTTTATGACATTTTTTAATTGCTAAATTGTTATATGTTTTTACATATTATATATAATTTTTTTCTGAGGTAATATATAATATACACCTCATTTTATCCGCATCCATATTTCTACATTAATTAATTACATTTATACATTTATATGCATATTTTTTGATGTTAGAGGTATAATTAGTATTCGTTCTGACATATATATACCGTATTTATCGGCGTATAACACGCACTTTTTTCCCCTTAAAATCAGGGGGAAATCGTGGGTGCGTGTTATACGCCGATACTCCGTCGAATTCCCCTGCTGAAAACGAGCGAGAGAAGCGAGCGGAGCCGAAGCCGAAGTACAATCGGCTTTACTCGGCTCCTCTCGCAGTCCCGCCCATCTCTGACTGCGCCGCTGACATAGAGAAAGCCGAGTGTACTTCGCCTAGTCTCGGCTCCTCTCGCAGTCCTGCCTGTGACTGTGACCAGACACGAGTCTAGCCGAAGTACACTCGGCTTTCTCCGTCAGCGGCGCAGTCAGTGGAGATGGGCGGAACTGCGAGAGGAGCCAAGTCCAGCCGAAGTACACTCGGCCCCGCTCGCTCCTCTCCACAGAAATCGGCGCCAAATTTTAAAAACCGCCGGGACTGACACGATCGCAAAGGCACTGGGCAAGGCTGCAGATGGACAGATGAACACTGGGCATGGCTGCAGATGGACAGATGGACACTGGGCACGGCTGCAGATGGACAGATGGACACTGGGCAAGGCTACAGATGGACACTGGGCACGGCTGCAGATGGACAGATGGACACTGGGCAAGGCTGCAGATGGACAGATGGACACTGGGCACGGCTGCAGATGGATAGATGGACACTGGGCACGGCTGCAGATGGACACATGGACACTGGGCAAGGCTGCAGATGGACACTGGGCAAGGCTGCATGCTGCATTTAAATGTAAGTTTTTTTTCCTTGAATTTCCCTCCTAAAAGTTTTTTTCCTTAAAATTCCCTCCTAAACTTGGGGTGCGCGTTATACGCCGGTGCGTGTTATACGCCGATAAATACGGTATATGTTTTTTTATGTATTTATGTGTTTATAATATGTTTCCCATTTATTTCTATTGAGCTGAGGATATGTTAAAAGATTTTTTTTGGTATAATTTAATATGCAAAATACCATTTTTTATCCTTTTTTTGGTGACCCCAGAGATATATCTCTAAATGTTACTTCCGGTGTCACGGCTGCCCTATGAGTATATATACGTGAAGTGATGACGCTGGTAATTAGCCTCCGTTCCCAGTTGATGCCATTTTTGGGGAAACGCGTCGGGTTGAGCCAAGATTCCTAACGTCATCACGTATTGGATATTGATGTATTGATGCAGTCAGTGTTTGCTCTCTGACTAGCATACAGAAACATTAGAAACCTTTTTTACCCTTGTTACGTTGCTGTTTCCTTGCCTATTTTACTATTTGTGGATTGGATGTGGACTTTTTGATTTTGGCTTTTCTGCTGTGTATTTTTACAATAAATCTTTTGAATTTTTTGAAAATACTGCACCATGAAGTCCTTTTTTTAATCCTTCCTTGCTGAGTTGAACAAGCTCTTAGGAGTACACTTGGAAGTTGGAGCGATTCTATTCCCGCCTACCTTTTTCGTTTTGGATACTGTGTGTCAAGACATCTGATTACCTGGTGGAGTGAGGACAGGCCACCTGGGATAAAGGAGCAGGTGGATACCATCGCTGCCGGCAGGCTGATGCACACGCCTTTGTGACCTCTATGATCTGAGGTCCCGTCCATCTGGTAAGCGGCTTTAAGATTATCTTTTATCGCTGAACATCTATAGAGTAAGGCTCCCTTTGTATATTCCTTATCCATATGAAGCAAGTGGATTTCACCTTTGGAATTTAAATGTGTTGTGGACATTTTTTTCAATCTCACCTTTAAAATTTTAATTTTCAAATTAATATTTGCCTTTGGAGAACAATTTCACTTTCACTATTGAGATTTAGTATATATTCTCTTGTGTTTTTTTTCACTATTGAGATTCAGTATATATTCTCTTGTGGTTTTTTTCACATAGTGTTTTATTAGTAATATATTCATAATTTTTTATTTAATTAATGTTAGTGGTTGCGCGCTTGTCCTTTTACACATGTTTTTTGAGTTTTAGTATTTTTTACTTTTTACTTGCAGCAGCACCACATTTTTTGGATCATTTATTTATTCATCATTTTTTTAAATATACTTTCGGTTTAGTGCAGGTTTTTCCAAACTATATATATCTGTACACAAATACACTTTAACCTTGCTGCTTCCGAGTTTTTTTCACTATATATGCACATATTTGTATAGATATTGTCGTTGGATATAATTATATTATCACCTTTATTGCTATAGAATATTTTTTTTAAAATATCAATTTTTACAATTTTTTCTTTTTTCACATTTATACTAAATTTTTCTTTGTTTTGATATGGATATCTTTGAATATCACAAAAATAGGAAAATTAATCCAGAGGAGGTCTTTGACCAGACCACTCTGGAAACGGATAATATAAGAGGGATCTTTATGAGGCTGAAAAATGTCCTGATTGCTGAATTACATGCCACCTGGAACATCATCTTCTTGGAGAGGTATTTAAAAGAAAAAATGGTCCCGAGAAGTTTACGGTGGCATATATACCCTGATAAAGCAGATAAAGATCTGAAAGATTGGTTCATTTATTTCAATGATGCAGGCCTGGCTTTTATTAATTTCCTAATAACCAGGAAGCAAAGTAAGGCTGCTAAATTGCAACAAGAAATAAATGAAATTAAGGATAAACTTATACCATTCAATAAAGAAGGTCTATATCAGGTGTACACCAAAGAATTAAGAGACATTATGATAGAGGAGGAGGAAGAACAACGGGTAAAAAAGAGAAAGAAATACTTAAGAGACGTGGAAGATTATAAAACCCATAACGTCTTTAAATGGCAGGAATTATATAAGGATATTAATGTTACTAGTATGGAGAACACAGGGGTTGAAAATATGGACGCCATAAGTGGAGTTCAACCTCACCCTCTCTCAGATGACAATAGAGTGAGGCCAGACCCGCAGACTCCACAGTATCGTGATATGGGTCAATTGAAGGGAAGTGGGGGACGTCCTATACAACAACCAAAGAAAAAAGGGGCGAATGTCCCCCAGAAAAATAACTATCCCCCTAGGACCCAATATCCCTCAGCTAATAACTATCCGAAAAATCCGGGGAAACAACAACATGGTTATTATAATAGAGGAAATAGACCTCCTCACACCCCTCAAAATTATGGGAATCAACAATTCTATCCCCCAGGCAGATCATCGCAAATGGACTACATGGGGAGATATGAGGATCCTATGCAAAGAAGACCCCATTAGAATGAACAGTATGAAGGACCATACAGTTCACCTACAGTCCCCTGGAAGTATGATGTGAGGGTGGATAATCGCTATAGTTTGCTACAGGACTCCGAAAATGAGTATGAGGGAGAATATGCAAAAAATAGGCAAGGATTTCCACGAGAGGATTATTAAAGATCACATGAGGAATCGAGTAACCCAGCCCCTCTCAGGAACAAATCGGATAGTTTTTTAGGGAAAGGACAGAACAGAAAAGTAAGACTAAGAGAGGATGCAGAGGAAAACGGAACTCCAAGAAAAAAGAGGAGATAAATAATGAAGGAATTTTTAATCTGAGTGGGATAATGCTGACAGAAACAGAACAAAGGACTCTTAATAGAGGTTTAAAATTTGCACCCAGACAAAGACTTAATAAATTCCAAACGTTCATTGATTTACAAAAATATACGAGGAAGTTGAGTATTAAAAGATATTTCCTCTCTGATCCTATAATAAGGAATTTTGTTCCTCAAAGTAAATCTGATAACAGCAGTACAGGGAAGTCTAAGGGAACGGGCCTCAGAAATGCATCCCTTTTTAACCCCCCTGGAAAACCTGCTGCTAGCATCTCTGTTTTTAAAGAGATGGTTTTACAAGATCTTCGTAAAGCACATTTTAAGAATGAAAACCAAAAAGATATTCAGGAAGGAATTGAATCTTTATGTCAGAAAAAAGAATTAATCATACGTCCCGCGGATAAAGGGGGGGCATTGTGCTCCTTAAAAAGCAGGACTATCTGGACGAGATGAATCGTTTATTGTCAGATAGAGATACATATACTATTCTGAAACGTGACCCCACTCTAGGGTATAAGAAACAGTTGGATGGGTTGGTACAGGATGGTTTCAGAAAGGGTATTCTAAATAAAAATGAAAAGGAATTCCTGATACCATTGGCACCTAAAATGCCGATTGTCTACTACTTACCCAAAATACACAAAGATCTAACTCAACCACCCGGTAGACCAATTGTGAGTGGTATTGAGTCCCTCACGTCCAGAATAGGAAAGTATGTGGATTTTTTTCTACAGCTGGTGGTTATAAAAACCCCCGCTTTCTTGAAGGACTCCATGCAGCTGATGAATGAGATGTCTGCACTTCACATTGAAGATGATGTATTACTTGTCACGGCAGACGTCTCTTCTTTGTACACCAATATTTCCCACATATTAGGGTTTCAAGCAGCTAGGTACTTCTTGAATAAAGAAAAATCACTAGAAAAGCCTACAATAGAATTTGTTTTGAAACTCCTTAAGTTTGCGATGGAGCATAACTATTTTTACTATGATGGACAATATTTTCTGCAACGAACGGGCGTGGCGATGGGAGCTAAATTTGCTCCCAGCCTCGCCAACCTTTTCATGGCCCTGTGGGAAAATGATCATATTTTCTCATGGAGATGCCCCCACTTACTATACTGGCGAAGATATATTAATGACGCCTTTTTCCTTTGGAAAGGGGACCCCGAATCCCTAAAATCGTTTATGGAAATGGTTAACACCAACCAACGGGGCATTAGGTTCACCTATGAAGCAAATATCTCCTCTGTAAATTTCCTGGATCTGGTAATTATGAAAGAAGAAGGGAGACTAATTACTAAAACTTTTTTCAAATCTACCGATAAGAATGGGTATATACCAATGGGTAGTTGTCATCATCCCAGTTGGTTGAAAGCAATACCCAAGAGCCAGTTCCAGAGGATAAGGAGGAATTGTTCTCGTACGGAAGACTTCAAGATACAAACAGATATTATAAAAAATCGCTTCATTGATAAAGGATATGACCGTAATGCTTTGGAAAAGGATATTGTCAAAGTTAATAACATGGAGAGAGAAATACTGTTGAAACCCAAAGTCAGGGACATAGAAGAAAATAGGGGTTTTGAATTGTCTTTCATTACGAATTTCTCCTCCCACCATTGGTGGGTTAACAAGGTTATGAGGAAACATTGGAATATCCTTAAGGGGGATAGGGTCCTGGGACCAGTTATACCTACTAAACCCAATATTGTTTATAGGAGAACTTTAAACCTCAAGGATAAACTGGCACCTAGTGCTATTGATATACCTTCCAGGATTAGTATGTTTGGGGACATGAAGGGATTTTTTCCTTGTAAGAGGTGTAAGGTGTGCAAAACATCTCAGACTGTTAGAACCACCTCCTTTACCTCTCAGGTGACGTCAAAAGTATATAAGATAAAAGATTTTATTACCTGTGGGACGGTGGGAGTTATTTATCTCCTAACCTGCCCTTGCAATTTACAATACGTTGGCAGAACAACAAGAGCCCTAAATGAGAGAATAGGAGAACATCTTGGGAATATTAGACGAGGATTTGTGGGACACAGTGTATCTAAACATTTTCGTACACACCATAATAGAAACACCTCATTGGTGAAAGTAGTGGCTATAGAAAAATACACTGCCCATTGGAGGGGTGATAACTTGAAAAGACATGTGTCCTGACATGAAACCAGATGGATACATGACCTCCAATGTTATAATCTCCTGGGTTTAAACGTCGAATGGGATATTAACTGCTTTATTGACAACAAATAGCATTAATTCCCATTCTGATGTGCTCTACTGAAGATCTGACTGAATACCTTTTTATTAATTTTTATAATAATTTTTAATTAATTTTTATGACATTTTTTAATTGCTAAATTGTTATATATTTTTACATATTATATATATTTTTTTTCTGAGGTAATATATAATATATAAAATGTATCAAAAAATTAAGAACAAAGTCTATTTGATAAAACAGCGCTTAGTATTGGATAATGTCCAACTTCAAAAATTGTATGCGGTATGGTGGAAAAGAAATAAAATCACAAAGAATGCAGTAAAGTCACAGTTCTTAGTGTGGTAGGTGTTTCTAAAAGATGGATGAATCGTGCACCCTACACCAGCTCCCAATCTTCACCACAGATGTGATATAAGGTCCCCCGCTGGGGTTCAAACTCACCAGAACAGTAAATCAAATGAGCCTTGCAAGATATATTCCTCCTAATTCAAACTTCCATCACCACCTCAGGAATCGGTATGGGTTAAAACTCCAAACTCCACACTCCTCACTTCCTGGATACGCCGTTGTAGCCACGCCCTGACGCGTTTCGTCACTTCCGACTTCAACAGACGCCCTCTGTTGAAGTCGGAAGTGACGAAACGCGTCAGGGCGTGGCTACAACGGCGTATCCAGGAAGTGAGGAGTGTGCGTTCCACCACTAACCAGAACGTAACCAGGAAGCGTCTGTAGTTTTGCGCTTGCAGCACGAGTGCGGCCCCTGTGTTCGGAGGAGAGCGGTGATTATGTTTCACTCCTATATGTCATTTACAAGTTGAACTATTGTACGTGTATTGGAAGCGGGGATATGTTTTACATGGGCTAATTTAAAATAAAGCAGGATTACACTATGTCAGTGAATTTGTGTTTTATATGTACCTCGAATGGAGTTTTAACCCATACCGATTCCTGAGGTGGTGATGGAAGTTTGAATTAGGAGGAATATATCTTGCAAGGCTCATTTGATTTACTGTTCTGGTGAGTTTGAACCCCAGCGGGGGACCTTATATCACATCTGTGGTGAAGATTGGGAGCTGGTGTAGGGTGCACGATTCATCCATCTTTTAGAAACACCTACCACACTAAGAACTGTGACTTTACTGCATCCTTTGTGATTTTATTTCTTTTCCACCATACCGCATACAATTTTTGAAGTTGGACATTATCCAATACTAAGCGCTGTTTTATCAAATAGACTTTGTTCTTAATTTTTTGATACATTTTATATATTTACTGTTTTATGGGTGTCAGTTTCTTTCATCTATAATTTTAAACAGCTGCTGCTATTTCTTATAAGAACACCTTTTATCATTAATGTGATATTGGTTATATCTAATTTTATATATATATATCTGTACGATATCTTTTTATTATATTATCATTCCGATCTCAGAATAAGTTAATTGGTAAACCCTTCCCCTTGGCGCCGAGAAGTGCACTTGTGGGCCCCTATAGTTTATGTGCACCTTTTTTAAATATATAATATACACCTCATTTTGTCCGAATCCATATTTCTACATTAATTAATTACATTTATACATTTATATGCATATTTTTTGATGTTAAAGGTATAATTAGTATTCGTTCTGACTAGTGATAAGCCGAACACCCCCGGGTTCGGTTCGCACCAGAACCCGCGAACGGACCGAAAGTTCGCACGAACATTAGAACCCTATTAAATACAATGGATGCGAACGTTCGGATTCTAAATTGCTAATTATAACGACTATTATCCATGTTATTGTCCGAAACAGAGTTTGGGAACCCGGGTTCTGCACCAGGGGACATGTATCAATGCAAAAAGAAGTTTTAAAAACGGACGTTTTCCGGGAGCAGTCATTTTAATGATGCATAAAGTGAAAAAAAAAGTCAAATATTCCTTTAAATATTGTACCTGGGGGGTGTCTAAAGTATGCCTGTGAAGTGCCACGTGTTTCCCGTGTTTAGAACTGTCCCTGCACAAAATGACATTTCTAAAGGAAAAAAAGCCATTTAAAAGTGCTTGCGGCTTTAATGCAATGTCTGGTCCCGGTAATATGGATGAAAATCTTTAGGAAAAATGGCATAGCTACCCCATCAACCCCCCCCCCCCCCACCCCAGCCCATTACCAGCCCCTTTGGGTCTTGTATGGATATTAAGGGGAACCCCGCACACAAAATAAAAAAGGACCTATATACTCTGAACAGCCGTATACAGGCGGTGCATACAAGACAGGGACTGTAGGTTTGTTCTTATGTAGAATCTGTTTGTAATTTTGAACAGCTGCATTGTTTAAGTGTAGCTCCATGCCAAATTCCTTTTTTTTAGCTTTTTGTAAAACATAGGGAACGGTTATCACCCCTGTCACATTTTTTTTGCTGTCTGTGCCCCTGTTCAGAACATTTCACCTCACTTTGCGTCCCAATGACAACTGTTTTTGAAATGTGGTGTTTTTATTGAAACAAGGATTGGTGATAAAGCATCAGTTGAGAGGAGACACCTTTCTCCCATATTAATTCTTACAGGAGAGAATTTTCCTTCCAAGGGGTAGATTTCCTCTCACTTCCTGTTGTCTTCTTCCGTTTGCAAGTAGTAGTAGTTTGTAAGTTGGATGTTTGAAAGTAGGGACCTGCCGTATATACTCTGCAGAAATTGGCCCCTTAGGTGTTGGTGTTGGCACAACACTGTAAGCCCTCACAGTTACTCTTGGTGGGTGCTGGAACGCCCTGCTGTCAACTATTATATCAGGAATTGTAATAACATATAATTGTTGATCAGTGGTAGTAAAAATTGGGCCTTTGATGGTGGTGCTGGTGCCAGAACACTGTAAGGCTTGACAGTTACTCTTGGTGGGCGCAGCAATGGGCCCTGCTGTGAATTATTCGATCAATAATTATAATTGCATGCCCCTGTTGAATAGGGGCTGAAAAATTGGGCCTTTGGGGGTGGTGGTGGTGGTGATGGTGGTGCTGGTGCCACAACACTGTAAGGCCTGACAGTTACTCTTGGTGGGCGCAGCAATGGGCCCTGCTGTGAATTATTAGATCAATAATTATAATTGCATGCCCCTGTTGAATAGGGGCTGAAAAATTGGGCCTTTGGTGGTGGTGGTGATGGTGGTGCTGGTGCCACAACACTGTAAGGCCTGACAGTTACTCTTGGTGGGCGCAGCAATGGGCCCTGCTGTGAATTATTCGATCAATAATTATAATTGCATGCCCCTGTTGAACAGGGGCTGAAAAATTGGGCTTTTGGTGGTGGTGGTGATGGTGGTGCTGGTGCCACAACACTGTAAGGCCTGACAGTTACTCTTGGTGGGCGCAGCAATGGGCCCTGCTGTGAATTATTAGATCAATAATTATAATTGCATGCCCCTGTTGAATAGGGGCTGAAAATTGGGCCTTTGGTGGTGGTGGTGGTGGTGATGGTGGTGCTGGTGCCACAACACTGTAAGGCCTGACAGTTACTCTTGGTGTGCGCAGCAATGGGCCCTGCTGTGAATTATTAGATCAATAATTATAATTGCATGCCCCTGTTGAACAGGGGCTTAAAAATTGGGCCTTAGGCACTGGTGGCACAACACTGCAACCCCTCACAGATACTGTACTTGGAGCACAGCAATGAGGCCTGTTGCAAAGTATTGCATCAAAAATTTTAATTACACGCCCCTTTTAAACAGGGGCTGAAAAATTGGGCCTTAGTCACTGGTGGCGTCACCCATAAACCAAAATGATCTTCCAAGCTATCATCATTAATCGTATCATTGAGGAGGAGGAGGAGGATAGCCAGTCAACATAACAGCACAGGCACTCAGCATCAGCATCAGTCTTGAAGGGATGTGACATTTTAAAATCAATTAGTCTGATATATCAGCATCAGGTGTGTGGTAGCTGGTGGTGATCCAAGACTGGTTCATCTTGATGAAAGTCAGTCGATCAACCGAGTCGGTGGACAGGCGCACCCTGTGATCCGTGACAAATCCTCCAGCAGCACTGAATGTGCGTTCTGAAAGAACGCTGGATGCAGGACAGGCCAGTAGCTCAATTGCATACTGTGCAAGCTCTGGCCAGTGATCCATCCTCAAGACCCAGTAAGCCAGAGGATTTTCGGTGGGGAAGGTGTCCAAGTCTGACCTTGCCCCTAGGTATTCCTGGACCATGTATATCAGACGCTGGCGATGGTTGCTGGAACCGATCATACTTTGGGGCTGCGGACTAAAGAATTGTCTGAACGCATCGGTCAGACGGCCACCTTCCCCACCGCTCCTTCTTTGACTGACTGAAGCCTCAGCAACTCGTTGTCCAGGACCAGGAGTTTGTAACCTCCCAGTCTCTGGGAACGCGTTGCACAGACCTTTCTGCAAGGCCTCCCAGAGTTGTCTCATCCTCTGCTCCCTCTGCGACGGTAAGATAAGGTCCGCAACCTTACCCTTGTACCGTGGATCAAGGAGAGTGGCCAGCCAGTAATGGGCCCTCTCCTTGATCCGAAGAATACGAGGATCCTTCCGCAGACTTTGCAGGATCAGGGAGGCCATGCAGCGTAGGTTAGCTGAGGCATTCAGTACGGAGTCCTCTGGGTCACTAAGGACGACATGATCCGCAGCCACCTCCTCCCAGCCACGTACAAGTCCACTGGTTTCTTGGGACTGTAAATCATCCCTAAAAGACTGCTGCTGATGATGCTGAGTGCCAGCCTCCACCTCCATGCTGACACAATCCTCCTCCTCCTCCTCCTCCTCCTCTTCCTGTGCGATGGGTGGGACAGAAGGAACACTGTCTGGGTAAAGGGGGCCTTGAGAGGCAAGGAAGTCCTCCTCTTCCTGCCTCTGTTCTGCCTCAAGTGCCCTGTCCATTATTCCACGCAGCGTGTGCTCCAACAGGTGGACAAGAGGTACAGTGTCACTGATGCATGCACTGTCACTGCTCACCATCCTCGTGGCCTCCTCAAATGGTGCCAGGACAGTGCATGCATCCCTGATCATGCCCCACTGGCGTGGTGAAAAAAACCCGAGCTCCCCTGACCCTGTCCTGGTGCCGTAGTCGCACAGGTACTCATTGATGGCCCTCTGCTGCGTGTGCAGCCGCTGCAGCATGGCCAACGTTGAGTTCCACCTGGTGGGCATGTCACATATAAGGCGGTTCTTGGGCAGGTTCAACTCCTTTTGCAGCTCAGCCAGGCGAGCACTGGCATTATAAGATCTGCGGAAATGCACACAGACTTTCCTGGCCTGCCTCAGGACATCCTGTAAGCCCGGGTACCTGCCCAAGAACCGCTGCACCACCAGGTTAAGGACGTGAGCCATACAGGGCACATGGGTCAGTTGTCCCTGTCGGAGGGCGGAGAGGAGGTTGGTGCCATTGTCGCAAACCACCATTCCTGGCTTAAGCTGGCGTGGCGTCAACCACCTCTCGGCCTGCCCCTGCAGAGCAGACAGGACCTCTGCCCCAGTGTGGCTTCTGTCCCCCAAACACACCAGCGCAAGCACGGCATGGCATCTTTTTGCCTGCGTACTTGCGTAGCCCCTTGAACGCCTACGGAGCACCGCTGGTTCCGAGGACAAACCACAGGAAGAGGCCATGGAGGAAGAAGAAGAGGAGGGGGTGGAGGAGAGAGGTGTGTCACAACCAGTAGTAGCATTTTGGAGGCGTGGCGGTGGAACAACCTCCAACACTACTGCACCTTGTCCTGCATCCTTCCCAGCTGCCAAAAGAGTGACCCAATGGGCTGTGAAAGAAAGGTAACGTCCCTGTCCATGCCTGCTGGACCATGAGTCAGCGGTAATATGCACCTTACCGCTGACCGCCCTGTCCAGCGAGGCCAAGACATTGCCTTCCACATGCCTGTAGAGAGCCGGAATCGCCTTCCGTGTGAAAAAGTGGCGTTTGGGAACCTGCCACTGAGGAACCGCACATTGCACAAACTCACGGAAGGGGGCCGAGTCTACCAACTGAAAAGGCAGCAGTTGAAGCGCTAGCAATTTAGCCAAGCTAGCATTCAACCGCTGGGCATGTGGATGGCTGGGAGTCAACTTCTTTCGACGGTCCAGCAGCTGGGGCAGGGAAATTTGCCTGCTAGAATCGGACATTGGTGTACTGCTAGCAGAGTGCCCGCAAGTACTTGCCTGTGACACACCTAATTCTACACCTTCATTCCTCTCAGAGCATGTTTCAGAGAGGAGTGAAGGTATAGTGGGGTTGGAGATCCCAGCTGATGCGGTGCAAGAAGAGGTCAGCTTTGTTCTTTGGTGTGGGTCTTTAAGGTAGGCTTGCCAATGAGCTGCATGGCAGGTCAACATATGTCTGATCAAGCATGTGGTGCCCAAGCGGCTGATGTTTTGGCCACGCGATATACGCTTGAGACATATGTTGCAAACAGCAGCTGTGCGATCTGATGCACTGGCCTCAAAAAAGGCCCACACCAAAGAACTTTTTGAATGACGGGCAGAGGCAGCGCCCTGCACAGGCGGAGCTCTGCGGTGTGATTCCGTCGGTGTGCTGCCCATACGCTGGCCACTCAAGGGCATCCTGCCTCGTTGGAGATGTGCCTCCTTCTCATCCTCCTCCTCCTCCTCCTCTCTCCTATTAGGCACCCACGTGGAGTCAGTGACCTCATCATCCCCTCCCTCCTCATCACTGGAGCCAATCTGGCAGTATGCTGCAGCTGCTGGAGCATGACTGCCAGATTGGTGTCCTTCTTGAGCATCCCCTCTCTCTGCTCTCACGCTGCTGCCTTCCTCTAGCTGGGTATCATCATCAGATCCTTCCAAACGCTGGGCATCCTCCTGGAGCATGTACCCAACACTGTGCTCAAACAGTTCGGGGGACTCCTCAGGAGGAGGACATGGTGGGTCTAGGGAAGGATTGACTAATGAAGATAATGATACCAGAGAAGAGGACGCTTTGGCAGCTGCTTTGCCAGTACCCTGAGCCTGGGTGAGAGAGGATGAGGAGGATGAGGTGGGCTTGGTCATCCACTCTACCAAGTCTTCGGCATGATGTGGCTCAACATGTCCAGCTGCCGAAAAGAAGGACAAGCGTGTCCCATGGCCATGTGCTGATGACAATGCACCGCGTCCACGACCAGCACTGTTGCCCCCAGACACAGAGCCTGCTTGCCCTCTTTTTTTGCCTCCTGACTGTCTGCCTCTCCTTGTTTGCCTTCCAGACATTTTAATGGATGGCCTGCAGGGAGATGGGAAAAAGAGCAATAAGGGCTACCTTCAGGTGTATACTGTGCAGGAGGCTTAGCAACAATGACACTGACACTGTCCCCTGCCTATCCTTCTCTGTCCCTAAACACAAGGATTGAAAATATGGAACAGCAAAATTGGTTTAGAACAGAATAGCACACTGACACTTTCCCTCACTGTCCTACTCTGTCCCTCCCTACAAACAAGTTTTAGCACAGAATAGCACACTGATAATTTGCACGAGTGTCCTTCTCTGTCCCTAAACTCAAGGATTTGAAATATGGAACAGCAAAATTGGTTTAGAACAGAATAGCACACTGTCAGTTTCACTCACTGTACCTCTCTGTCCCTAAACTCAAGGATTTGAAATATGGAACAGCAAAATTGGTTTAGAACAGAATAGCACACTGTCAGTTTCACTCACTGTACCTCTCTGTCCCTAAACTCAAGGATTTGATATATGGAACAGAAAAATTGGTTTAGAACAGAATAGCACACTGTCAGTTTCACTCACTGTACCTCTCTGTCCCTAAACTCAAGGATTTGAAATATGGAACAGCAAAATTGGTTTAGAACAGAATAGCACACTGTCAGTTTCACTCACTATACCTCTCTGTCCCTAAACTCAAGGATTTGAAATATGGAACAGCAAAATTGGTTTAGAACAGAATAGCACACTGTCAGTTTCACTCACTATACCTCTCTGTCCCTAAACTCAAGGATTTGAAATATGGAACAGCAAAATTGGTTTAGAACAGAATAGCACACTGTCAGTTTCACTCACTGTACCTCTCTGTCCCTAAACTCAAGGATTTGAAATATGGAACAGCAAAATTGGTTTTGAACAGAATAGCACACTGTCAGTTTCACTCACTATACCTCTCTGTCCCTAAACTCAAGGATTTGAAATATGGAACAGCAAAATTGGTTTAGAACAGAATAGCACACTGTCAGTTTCACTCACTGTACCTCTCTGTCCCTAAACTCAAGGATTTGAAATATGGAACAGCAAAATTGGTTTAGAACAGAATAGCACACTGTCAGTTTCACTCACTGTACCTCTCTGTCCCTAAACTCAAGGATTTGAAATATGGAACAGTAAAATTGGTTTAGAACAGAATAGCACACTGTCAGTTTCACTCACTGTACCTCTCTGTCCCTAAACTCAAGGATTTGAAATATGGAACAGCAAAATTGGTTTAGAACAGAATAGCACACTGTCAGTTTCACTCACCGTACTACTCTGTCCCTACAAACAAGATTTAGCACAAAATAGCACACTGACACTTTCCCTCACTGTACCTCTCTGTCCCTAAACTCAAGGATTGAAAACATGGAACAGCAAAATTGGTTTAGAACAGAATAGCACACTGACACTTTCCCTCACTGTCCTACTCTGTCCCTCCCTACAAACAAGTTTTAGCACAGAATAGCACACTGATAATTTGCACGAGTGTCCTTCTCTGTCCCTAAACTCAAGGATTTGAAATATGGAACAGCAAAATTGGTTTAGAACAGAATAGCACACTGTCAGTTTCACTCACTGTACCTCTCTGTCCCTAAACTCAAGGATTTGAAATATGGAACAGCAAAATTGGTTTAGAACAGAATAGCACACTGTCAGTTTCACTCACTGTACCTCTCTGTCCCTAAACTCAAGGATTTGAAATATGGAACAGCAAAATTGGTTTAGAACAGAATAGCACACTGTCAGTTTCACTCACTGTCCTACTCTGTCCCTACAAACAAGATTAAGCACAAAATAGCACACTGACACTTTCTCTCACTGTACCTCTCTGTCCCTAAACTCAAGGATTTGAAATATGGAACAGCAAAATTGGTTTAGAACAGAATAGCACACTGTCAGTTTCACTCACTATACCTCTCTGTCCCTAAACTCAAGGATTTGAAATATGGAACAGCAAAATTGGTTTAGAACAGAATAGCACACTGTCAGTTTCACTCACTGTACCTCTCTGTCCCTAAACTCAAGGATTTGAAATATGGAACAGCAAAATTGGTTTAGAACAGAATAGCACACTGTCAGTTTCACTCACTATACCTCTCTGTCCCTAAACTCAAGGATTTGAAATATGGAAAAGCAAAATTGGTTTAGAACAGAATAGCACACTGTCAGTTTCACTCACTGTACCTCTCTGTCCCTAAACTCAAGGATTTGAAATATGGAACAGCAAAATTGGTTTAGAACAGAATAGCACACTGTCAGTTTCACTCACTGTACCTCTCTGTCCCTAAACTCAAGGATTTGAAATATGGAACAGCAAAATTGGTTTAGAACAGAATAGCACACTGTCAGTTTCACTCACTGTCCTACTCTGTCCCTACAAACAAGATTAAGCACAAAATAGCACACTGACACTTTCTCTCACTGTACCTCTCTGTCCCAAAACTCAAGGATTTGAAATATGGAACAGCAAAATTGGTTTAGAACAGAATAGCACACTGTCAGTTTCACTCACTATACCTCTCTGTCCCTAAACTCAAGGATTTGAAATATGGAACAGCAAAATTGGTTTAGAACAGAATAGCACACTGTCAGTTTCACTCACTGTACCTCTCTGTCCCTAAACTCAAGGATTTGAAATATGGAACAGCAAAATTGGTTTAGAACAGAATAGCACACTGTCAGTTTCACTCACTGTACCTCTCTGTCCCTAAACTCAAGGATTTGAAATATGGAACAGCAAAAATTGGTTTAGAACAGAATAGCACACTGTCAGTTTCACTCACTATACCTCTCTGTCCCTAAACTCAAGGATTTGAAATATGGAACAGCAAAATTGGCTTAGAACAGAATAGCACACTGTCAGTTTCACTCACTGTACCTCTCTGTCCCTAAACTCAAGGATTTGAAATATGGAACAGCAAAATTGGTTTAGAACAGAATAGCACACTGTCAGTTTCACTCACTGTACCTCTCTGTCCCTAAACTCAAGGATTTGAAATATGGAACAGCAAAATTGGTTTAGAACAGAATAGCACACTGTCAGTTTCACTCACTGTCCTACTCTGTCCCTACAAACAAGATTTAGCACAAAATAGCACACTGACACTTTCCCTCACTGTACCTCTCTGTCCCTAAACTCAAGGATTGAAAATATGGAACAGCAAAATTGGTTTAGAACAGAATAGCACACTGACACTTTCCCTCACTGTCCTACTCTGTCCCTCCCTACAAACAAGTTTTAGCACAGAATAGCACACTGATAATTTGCACGAGTGTCCTTCTCTGTCCCTAAACTCAAGGATTTGAAATATGGAACAGCAAAATTGGTTTAGAACAGAATAGCACACTGTCAGTTTCACTCACTGTACCTCTCTGTCCCTAAACTCAAGGATTTGAAATATGGAACAGCAAAATTGGTTTAGAACAGAATAGCACACTGTCAGTTTCACTCACTGTCCTACTATGTCCCTACAAACAAGATTTAGCACAAAATAGCACACTGACACTTTCCCTCACTGTACCTCTCTGTCCCTAAACTCAAGGATTGAAAATATGGAACAGCAAAATTGGTTTAGAACAGAATAGCACACTGACACTTTCCCTCACTGTCCTACTCTGTCCCTCCCTACAAACAAGTTTTAGCACAGAATAGCACACTGATAATTTGCACGAGTGTCCTTCTCTGTCCCTAAACTCAAGGATTTGAAATATGGAACAGCAAAATTGGTTTAGAACAGAATAGCACACTGTCAGTTTCACTCACTATACCTCTCTGTCCCTAAACTCAAGGATTTGAAATATGGAACAGCAAAATTGGTTTAGAACAGAATAGCACACTGTCAGTTTCACTCACTGTACCTCTCTGTCCCTAAACTCAAGGATTTGAAATAAGGAACAGCAAAATTGGTTTAGAACAGAATAGCACACTGTCAGTTTCACTCACTGTACCTCTCTGTCTCTAAACTCAAGGATTTGAAATATGGAACAGCAAAATTGGTTTAGAACAGAATAGCACACTGTCAGTTTCACTCACTGTACCTCTCTGTCCCTAAACTCAAGGATTTGAAATATGGAACAGCAAAATTGGTTTAGAACAGAATAGCACACTGTCAGTTTCACTCACTGTCCTACTCTGTCCCTACAAACAAGATTTAGCACAAAATAGCACACTGACACTTTCCCTCACTGTACCTCTCTGTCCCTAAACTCAAGGATTGAAAATATGGTTCAGCAAGATTGGTTTAGAACAGAATAGCACACTGACACTTTCCCTCACTGTCCTACTCTGTCCCTCCCTACAAACAAGATTTAGCACAGAATAGCAGACTGAAAATTGCCACGAGTGTCCTTCTCTGTCCCTAAACTCAAGGATTGAAAATATGGAACAGCAAAATTGGTTTAGAACAGAATAGCACACTGACACTTTCCCTCACTGTCCTACTCTGTCCCTACAAACAAGATTTAGCACAGAATAGCAGACTGAAAATTGCCACGAGTGTCCTTCTCTGTCCCTAAACTCAAGGATTGAAAATATGGAACAGCAAAATTGGTTTAGAACAGAATAGCACACTGACACTTTCCCTCACTGTACCTCTCTGTCCCTACAAACAAGATTTAGCACAAAATAGCACACTGACACTTTCCCTCACTGTACCTCTCTGTCCCTAAACTCAAGGATTGAAAATATGGTTCAGCAAGATTGGTTTAGAACAGAATAGCACACTGACACTTTCCCTCACTGTACCTCTCTGTCCCTACAAACAAGGATTAGCACAGAATAGCACACTGTCACTGACACTCTCCCTACCTATCCTTATCTGTCCCTAAACACAAGGAATCCAGGATTATGTAAAGGAAAAATAATGACACTGTCCCTGCCTATGCTTCTCTTTCCCTACTCCGGAACACACTACACAAGGCCGCCGCGCTGGCGGCCTTTTATAGTGTGGGGCATGTACTAAACCCCCTCAGCAATAATTGGCCACAGGCATCCTGCCTGTGGCCAATCATTGCTCTCCTCGCTGCCGGCGCTGTGATTGGCCAAGCATGCGGGGTCACAGTGCATGCTTGGCCAATCACAGCGCCTGGATGACACTGCGATGGCGTAGTGCATTGTGGGCCGTTCGCGTCACTCGAATTTGGCGCGAACGGCCCAAATCGTTCGATCTTCGTCGAACGATCGAACAGCCGATGTTCGAGTCGAATGTATGTTCGACTCGAACACAAAGCTCATCCCTAGTTCGGACATATATATATATATATATATATATATATATATATATCTTTTTTTATGTATTTATGTGTTTATAATATGTTTCCCAATTATTTCTATTGAGCTGAGGATATGTTAAAAGATTTTTTTTGGTATAATTTAATATGCAAAATACCATTCTTTATCCTTTTTTTGGTTACCCCAGAGATATATCTCTAAATGGTACTTCTGGTGTCACGGCTGCCCTATGAGTATATATACATGAAGTGATGACGCTGGTAATTAGCCTCCGTTCCCAGTTAATGCCATTTTTGGGGAAATGCGTCGGGTGGAGCCAAGATTCCTAACGTAATCACATATTGGATATTGATGTACTGATGCAGTCAGTGTTTGCTCTCTGACTAGCATACGGAAACATTAGAAACCTTTTTTACCCTTGTTACGTTGCTGTTTCCTTGCCTGTTTTGCCTATTTTACTATTTGTGGATTGGATGTGGACTTTTTGATTTTGGCTTTTCTGCTGTGTGTTTTTACAATAAATCTTTTGAATTTTTTGAAAATACTGCACCATGAAGTCCTTATTTTAATCCTTCCTTGCTGAGTTGAACAAGCTCTTAGGAGTACACTTGGAAGTTGGAGCGATTCTATTCCCGCCTACCTTTTTCGTTTTGGATACTGTGTGTCAAGATATCTGATTACCTGGTGGAGTGAGGACAGGCCACCTGGGATAAAGGAGCAGGTGGATACCATCGCTGCCGGCAGGCTGATGCACACGCCTTTGTGACCTCTATTATCTGAGGTCCCGTCCATCTGGTAAGCGGCTTTAAGTTTATCTTTTATCGCTGAACATCTATAGAGTAAGGCTCCCTTTGGATATTCCTTATCCATATGAAGCAAGTGGATTTCACCTTTGGAATTTAAATGTGTTGTGGACATTTTTTTCAACCTCACCTTTAAAATTTTAATTTTCAAATTAATATTTGCCTTTGGAGAACAATTTCACTTTCACTATTGAGATTTAGTATATATTCTCTTGTGGTTTTTTTCACTATTGAGATTCAGTATATATTCTCTTGTGGTTTTTTTCACTTAGTGTTTTATTAGTAATATATTCATAATTTTTTATTTAATTAATGTTAGTGGTTGCGCGCTTGTCCTTTTACAAAAGCTCCTACATAACTGGTACCTTACACCGTCTAAATTGGCAAGGATATACCCAAACACACCGACTCCTGCTGGAGAGCATGTCGCCAATCAGGCACAATGCTACACATATGGTGGTCTTGCCCCAAACTGAAACCCATCTGGGCTGCCCTAACTAAGCTCCTTTCCTCCATTCTTTCTTCCACTATCTCACTCCCCCAGCAATTGATCCTTTTGGGTTTAGGCATCGACTCCTGGCCTTCAACCTCCCACTCCATTCTAACTCATGTCCTTATTGCTACCAGGCTGGCAATTGCCAGGAAATGGAAAACTATTGAGCCCCCCTCACTCACGGAAGTGATTCATTTGATCAACAACCAATGCCTCATGGAATTCATGTATGCCAGGGCCCATCTAATAGTCCCGTATTCCTTAACAGATGGAACCCCTGGTTAGTACATCCTAAATGTACCCCCCTGAACTTTTACGCTTACAATTCAACCCCAAAAATATTGACACCCAAAGGGATCACCTGCTCTACTGCTTTGATCGCTGATGTGTGGCCCTTGCTGTTCAGGGCCACACACCATTGTTATGTTGATATTCATTACTGTCACGCATTCTGTATCACAAATTGTTATAACATGGTGGCTGGCTGTGTTGTCTTTTCCTCAAGACTCAGTGTGTTCCCAGTTGGGGTGTCTTGAGGGAGTTACAGTGCACGTCGCCGCTTTCTTATCTAAAGCATTAGGCCACTTTCACACTGAGGCGCTTGAAAAACTGCTAGTAAAACACTGAGCGCTTTTGAAGCGCTTTTCAGGCGCTTTTGAAGTGCTTTCAATTAATTTCAATGGAGAGGGGCGTTTTTTCAGTGCACTGCCCCAGTGTGAAAGGATTCATTGATTTTAATGGAAATACGTTTTTAGGCGCTTTTTTTAGCATGAAAGCGCCTGAAAAGCGCCTCAGTGTGAAAGTGGTCTTACTGATTTTCAACTCTGTTTACCCTTTTGACTCTGTTATCTGTGCATTAATGACTACGTACTTTAACTATGTACTGAAATATGACGGATGATGTTTTCCGCTATCTGTACTCTATGACAAAATCCAATAAAAAATTTGATAAAAAAAAATAATAATGTGAAGAATGTAAACAATTAAAGTTACACCCAAGCACTTGTTACCCCATCCCCCCCATTAAAAGAAAATTGAGCCAACAAGAACTAGGGACAGAGTACGCAGTTACACACTGGGAGAAATCAATCAGACTTCAGCTCGCTTCTACCAAAAGTACCAACTTGTGGGAAATGTACCAGAAGATACTCCTTCGGTGGTATCTCACCCCGCATCGTCTCTCAAAGATATTCCCGGACACCTCACCAGGGGGTTGGAGACTATGTGGGGGGGGAGAGGCACATTGATCCACATACTATGGGATTGCCCAGGGATTAAACTTTTGTGGTCCCAAGTGGAGAGTCTACTAGCAGACATCTCACCTCTCAATCAACCATTGCAACCTAGTATGGCCATACTCTCACTGGAACTAGATTTGATTCCTTCACCCTATACCACGGTAGTCTTGCATATATTGATGGCCACTCGCCTATCTATTCTTAGACACTGGAAAGACATTGGTGCTCCATTAATCTCAGAAGTTATAAATATAGTACAAACACACAGTACATACAAGATACTCCATGCGTCTGCAATAGGTAAATTTAAGAACATTTCCGAACTGTGGGCTCCCTGGCACAACTGGAGGTCAGAGAGGGGGATTAGTTGATTAGTTGATTATTGATAACCAAAGAAAACCATATTGGCTGAACAGGGCATAGAATAATGTATCTGTACTGTTATTTTAAGTTACTTGTTATGTTTGTTCTTTGCTACGATATTTGGATACCTCAGATATCTTAGAGTACAATGTATGACAATATATGGCTTCAGGGATACACATTTCCTTATCCGCAGTTGACCACTGCGACCAATTAGAGAGATCGTAAGTGGTTGACCATAGCTAGTACCCAAATAGGGGAGACACCCATTATCCCAACAAGTGTTTTTCTTTCGACAATCTATTGTATCAACGGAACATGTTCTTCTTCTTCATTTTATTTTGTTCTGCATTTTATTTTATCCTACTTTATTTTATGTTGCTTCATGTATCATCAAAAATTCAATAAAAAAACGATTGAAACTAAAAGAAAATTGAGCCCACATCCCACATACAAAATGTTTATTGCCGTACATACTGTATGTTACATATTGCTGCACATACTAAAGTGAAAGCAATAATACTAAGGGATTATTTACAATAAGCTCTAAAATTGTGTTCTGTAGGGGCCCCTTTAAAAAGCCCTGCCTATGGAAAATTTTGGGAACCAAAGCTTGCTGTCATTATACAAGCCTACACAATTTTAAGACTTGACATGCTGAGCATCTCTTTACTTGGCACAACCTCATCTTTATTTTTCCAAAACATTGAATAATATATTGAATTTGTGTGCCCTAAAATTAACTTTATTGTTTTTTTTTTTTTTTAATGAAAATTAGTGCTTGAGAAACCATTGCACAAATATCTTGTGAAATAAAGATTTGGAACTACCACCAATTTATTGCCAAATGACTCTGCTTTTAGGTTTTGTTTGCAAAAAATACAAAAACCATCTCTGGCAGAGAAAGGGTTAAAGGGGTTTTAAAGTAAAAAGGTTTTAAATCTTAATGCATTCTATGCATTAGGATAAAAAGCCTTCTGTGTGCAGCGATGTCCACGAGTTCCTCACTTCTCTCCTCTTGATTGGCTGAGACACAGCAGCAGCACCATTGGCTCCCGCTGTTGTGAATCAAAGTCAGTTAGCCAATCAGGAGAGAGAGGGGGGGTGGGGCAGAATTGGGGCTCTGTGTCTGATTGGACACAGAGAGCTGTGATTCGGCTTGGGTGCCCCCATGGCAAGCTGCTTTCTGTGGTGGCACCCGACAGGAGGGAGGGGCCAGGAGAGCCGAAGAGAGACCCGAGAAGAGGAGGCTCCAGGTTGGGATGAACCCCCGGTTCAAGTCGAACGTAAGTCCGACTCAAACATTGGGTGTTCGTTTGTTCTAAAACGAACCGAACATATATGGCATTCGTGGCAAATTTGAGCACCTCTATATCATTTATAAATTAATTAAACAGAATTGGTCCTAGGACAGAGCCTTGGGGTACCCCACTAACCACTCTAGACCATTCTGAGTATATGTTATTTATCACAATCCTTTGGACACGCCCCCATAGCCAGTTTTCTATCCATTTTTTTTACAGCACTTGGCATTTTATTTGCACAATGGAAGTCTAATCACATACAGTAGGTGCCGCTGATTTTGTGTCAATCTCGCCTCTTCTAGCTGCGAGATTGACACCCTATGAGCCCCGTCGCGAGAGCCAGCGCTGAGCTGTCTCGTCATCGGGAAAGGAAAAATTTAGTTTTTCCTTTCGCAATGAGCGATACGCATTGCTGACATTGAGGCCGGTGATCCGACGTGGATTCCCACCAATACCAGACACTGTGTTTGCTATGAATCCTGAGCGGGAACTCCACGCCAAATTTTAAATAAAAAACCAGCATGGGTTTCCCCTCCAGCAGCATACCAGGCCCTTCGGTCTGGTATGGATTTTAAGGGGAACCCCCTAAGCAGAAAAAATGGCGTGGGGGTTCCCCTCAAAATCCAAACCAGACCCTTATCCGAGCACGCAACCTGGCAGGCCGCAGGAAAATAGGGGGGGAGAGAGAGCGGCCCCCCTCCCTCCTGAACCGTACCAGGCCGCATGCCCTCAACAGGGGGGTTTGGTGCTTTGGGGCAGGGGGGTGACCGGCAGCCCCCCACCCCAAAGCACCCTGTCCCCATGTTGATGGGGACAAGGGCCTCTTCCTGACAACCCTGGCCGTTGGTTGTCGGGGTCTACGGGCGGGGGCTGATCGGAATCCGTGAGCCCCTTTAATAAGAGGGGCCCCCAGATGCCGGCCCCCCACCCAATGTGAATGAGTATGGGGTACATTGTACCCCTACCCATTCACCTGGTGGAAAAAAAATGTCAATAAAAACCACACACACAGGTTTTTAAAGTAATTTATTACACAGCTCCGGGGGTCTTCTTCCGACTCCGGGGGTCTCTTCCGACTTCGGGGGTCTCCGGTGTCGTCTCCGCGCTCTCCGGTTCTTCTCTCGCTCTTCTCTCTCTTCTTTCTTCCTTCTGCCGGGCCTCCGCTATCTTCTTCCAGCTCTTTTGCTAGTGGAGAGGCCCAGTCTTCCTCGTTGTCTCGTCTCGTCTGGCTCTCCGGTTCTTTCTTCCTTCTGCCGGGCCTCCGCTATCTTCTTCCAGCTCTTTTGCTAGAGGACGGGGAAGACCGGGCCTCTCCTCTAGCAAAAGAGCTGGAAGAAGATAGCGGAGGCCCGGCAGAAGGAAGAAAGAACCGGAAAGCCAGACGAGACGACGAGGAAGACCGGGCCTCTCCGCTAGCAAAAGAGCTGGAAGAAGATAGCGGAGGCTCGGCAGAAGGAAGAAAGAACCGGAGAGCGAGAGAAGAACTGGAGAGCGCGGAGACGACACCGGAGACCCCCGAAGTCGGAAGAGACCCCCGGAGCTGTGTAATAAATTACTTTAAAAACCTGTGTGTGTTTTTTTATTGACATTTTTTTTCCACCAGGTGAATGGGTAGGGGTACGATGTACCCCATACTCATTCACATTGGGTGGGGGGCAGCATCTGGGGGCCCCCTTATTAAAGGGGGCTCCCGGATTCCGATCAGCCCCCGCCCGCAGACCCCGACAACCAACGGCCAGGGTTGTCGGGAAGAGGCCCTTGTCCCAATCAACATGGGGACAGGGTGCTTTGGGGTGGGGGGGTGCAGGTCGCCCCCCTGCCCCAAAGCACCAAACCCCCCATGTTGAGGGCATGCAGCCTGGTACGGTTCAGGAGGGACGGGGGCCGATCTCTCGTCCCCCCCTCTTTTCCTGCCAGGTTGCGTGCTCAGATAAGGGTCTGGTTTGGATTTTGAGGGGGACCCCCACGCTGTGTTTTCGGCTTAGGGGGTTCCCCTTCAAATCCATACCAGACTGAAGGGCCTGGTATGCTCCTGGAGGGGGAACCCATGCCGTTTTTTTATTTAAAATTTGCAGTGAAGTTCCCGCTCCGGATTCATACCAAACACAGTGCCTGGTATTAGTGGGAATCCACGTCAGATCCTGTTCAATACAGTGCCGCGTCTCCTTCTCGCTATTGCAGCGAGCGCGAGATGTCGCCACCCTGTCGCCGAGATGTCGGCACCCTGTCGCCGACAATCTTTGCGATGGGATCGCGATGGATATACAATGTCGGCGGCACCTACTGTATACTGTACAAGAAGATTGATATATATGGACACTCATGTGGACTTTTGATGCACAAGATATATGAGTGTGAAAATAGTGGTTAAGCATTTTATGTACTCATTTATAGAGATGGTCTTGTGGTTCGTCCCGCGGTCGGTTCGCGGCGAACTTTGCACATTCACTATTCGCCGCACCGGCGAACATATGGCGCTATTCACGGCCGCCATATTCTTTTACATTGTGAAGAACTTTGACCCATGACACATCCATCATGTGGTACAGATCAGCCAATTGAGACATTTCAGCACATGGACATACCCCCTACCTTATAAATAGACCTGATCTGGCTGCCATTTCACATTCTGTCTTTTGTCAGTGTAGGGAGAGGTTGCTGTGTGGAGCAGGGACAGACTGTAGTGACACAAATCGCTAACTACTAGGTCCACAAAAGTCCTTTTAAGGACTGGTATAGGTGTACTATTGTTTGGTGTGCAGTATATAGGGGTGTAATACACTTATAATATATTTTTAAATATAGAAAGCATATTATAGTGGATTTGTATTGTGCAGCATTGTGACTGCTGAGCGGTTCCGCAGCAATACTACAACTACAAAGAGTGACAAACGCAATTAGAAAAAAGTATTATAACTGGTGTGATAGACCAGTGGTCCCCCAAAACGATAGATTGAAGTGGGGTGGTATATACCTTCTTCCACATATATTGCGCTTCTCTAGAGACTTTTGTCACAGGGTCATTTAAAAAATGACAGACAGAGGAAGAGGCAGGCCCTTCCACAGGGGTGGTAGGGGTAGGGCAGGAGCACCAGGCTAGAGCCAAAGTGGGAAGTTGCAGAAGGTGCGTTCGATTACGTCAAAGGACGCACCAGACTTGGTTGAGTGGCTCACTCAGCCTTGCTCTTCTGCACCCTCCTCATCCTCTCTATCTGCACCCTCTTCACTCTCTGCTGTGTGCACCCCCAAAGACACTACCACCAACACCACCACCACCATATACCCTCCGCTTGAGTCACAGGAATTATTTTCCAATCCATCACAAGACATTTCGGATGTGCAGCCATTCTTGGCATTGGATCAGGAAGAGGAGGTAGCAACAACCGCCACTCAGCAGTCTGACGACAGTACCCAGATCAGCCCAAGGAGGTTGGTGCCCGCTGTTGCTGCCTACTCCGAGATCTCTAATGTTAGTGGTTAGCCATCAACCATGTACGGTCAGATCAGTGGCATCGCTCAATTTGACAGTAGGTAAAGTGGTGTGCGACAACGGTGCCAATCTGCTGAGCGCGTTGAAACAGGGCAAAATTACACACGTGCCATGCATGGCACACGTCTTGAACTTGGTCGTGCAGCAATTCGTTGTCAAATATCCTGGGGTCCAGGATGTCTTGCGGCAGGCAAGAAAAATCTCGGCCAATTTCAGAAGATCTTACACGGCCATGGCTCGCCTTGCTGACATTCAGCGGCGAACAATCTGCCCGTCAGATGTCTTATTTGTGACTGTCCGACGCAATGGAACTCAACCTTTATATGCTTGATAGGCTGCTCCAGCAGAAACGTGCAGTTAACGACTACCTGTACAAACTCTGTGGCAGGACAGGTTCTGGGGAGCTTGTTTTTTTTTTCACCGCGCCAGTAGCTGCTCATGCGCGACACATGCAGACTTCTGTGGCCATTTGATAAGATCAGGTCAGTCGCAGCCATGGCGCCATCAGTGACATTGTACCTTACGCCTTCTTTATGGAGTGTGCATTGCGTTGTGTCATTAATCAAGCCGTCAAGGAGCAGGAGCAGGAAGATGAGGAAGTCGCAATGTTGGATGAATTCCCAGGGGGGGCTACTCCATCTGAGACAAGTCAACAACAGGAGTCTGAAGAGGAGTCAGAGGAGGATGGTCCTGGGGCGAATGAGGAGGAGCAAGAAGAGCATGCTTTAAACCTTTCTGGGATCCCTGTTGTTGTCCGTGGATGGGGGGAGGAGAACGAGGACGACATTATCCTGAATGATGAGCAGGAGCCAGGCCACCACACCGCTTCCAGTTTAGTGCAAATGGGGGCCTTCATGCTCCAGTGTTTTAAGAGGGACCCCCGTATAAAAAGCATAAAGGGCAAGGACCAGTACTGGGTGGCAACGTACTTAGACCCCCGGTACAAACAAAAAATGCCAGAAATGTTACCACCATCACAGAGGGCTGTCAGAATGGAGCACTTCCAGGCCTTGCTTAGAGAAATGCTGCATTCTGCTTTTGCGTGCGCTGGCAGAGGAATTTCCACTCACAGAGAAACAGTTGCGGGTACTAATCCAACAGCGCCTGCAAGAAGAGGGCGGTTTGAAGATGTGTTGGTCACTTCTGATATGAGATCATTCTTTCAGCCGACCCATCGACAGCTGTCATCCGGATCCAGCATCAGGGAACGCCTAGACCGACAGGTGTCCGAACAACATCAGGTTAACGGCCGATGTGGACGCTCTGAGAAGTGATGAAGCCCTGGACTACTGGGTGGGCAGGCTTGACCTCTGGCCAGAGCTTGCACAATTTGCAATGGAACTGTTGGCTTGCCCCCCATCCAGTGTCCTGTCCGAAAGGACGTTCAGCGCAGCAGGGGGGATCGTGACCGATACGCGCACTCGCCTAGCTCACGATAGTGTTGACTACCTCACATTTCTAAAAATTAATGAGGCATGGAATTCAACACATGTAACCAGTAGACCATGTTTGATTCAAATTCCTCATGACAGGCCACAAATATTCACCACCACCCATAACAATTCATGGTCCCTGTCTTAGGTAAATACAGCGGCATAAAAGGCCTTTTATGTCCGTTGAATGCCTAATTTGTGGGGCCTGTAATGGCTGAAATGTATTTATCCTGTGAATGCCTAATGTACCTCCAGCCACAGAATACAAAGTTCTTTGCTGTCAGGTGAACGCCTGTTGGCTAATTTTTGGGGCCTGTACTGGCCGACACTTACTTCTTTATCCAGGTTGTGAATGCCTAATTTTTCAGACTGGAATTGAAAATCAATGGGTCTGTAAACGTTCTGCTAAATTGTGGAATGGATGTGGACCCATTTTACAGACGTGTGAATGGATCCTATATGTATTTGACATATATTTACTGGCTACTGTCAGTTCTGGCTGATTTAGACCGAGCTATTACACTAAAACCAAGCAATATTACAAAAAACAAAATACACGTTATAACTGTATAAACGATTTATATAACTTATATAAAAAAAAAATGATGGCAACTTTTCCAATAGCAGGATCATCTCCTGCACCCCCTTCATAGCCTGGCCTTGCCTCTCCTCCATGGCCTTCATGCGCTCCTGAATTGACAAAATTTTGCAGATAAAAAAAGAATGCTTTTCGATCGCAGATTCGCTTAATACTTCTGGTATGTCAGTGTCCATGTTGTGGGACTATGTGTGCACAGCTAGTAAGTATTTTGTGGCTGCAAATATGACCTGGAGGTTTTTCATGTTCGCCTGCCATTAAAATGAATAAGACCCGCCGCGAACCTGCGGTTTGCGAACATTTGCGCGCGTTCGCACGATTGCGTTCGTGAACCGTCCCATCAGATGTTCATCCATCACTATTCATTTATATAGGTTTAACACTAAGTTTGTATATTGGGTTGGTAACAAGCAGTTGGAGGTTGGGATCAAGCAGAGATATAATCGAAGCATAATTGTAAAGAGAAATATATTGACTGGAGAAGAGCACAATAATCTGGCAAACAGGAAGTGCAAAGACATGGCTTAAATAGGAAGTTCATGGGAGGAGCAAGGAGTTCAAGATTCACCAGAAACAAGATAGAGAATAAGTTTGTCCAAGGGATCAGGCAGGAGTTGTCCAGCATTTCAAGTAAGATGAGCTGCTGCCAGATGCAGCAGAGGTCCTTGTTCAGATTATGGCCCTGATATGAGGGTTCACTGGAAAGGATGTGGGATTTTATGCCAGTTGCCAGGACCCAAAAATGGTGAGTCCATGGGTATAGGATTTGGCAGTGGTAACCACAATGGTCTTCTGTGTCTGAGACAGCTCTGGACCCTGAGATTCCTCCTGGGAGGACTCATCTACAGAGGATTCCCAATCCTCCTCTCCTCAGGATTTTCATCCAAAACCTCATCCTACTGCCAAAGGAGAGGAGAGAAAGGAGAAGGCTCATGTTTGCGTCCCAGAGGTTCCAAGACTAGAAATGGCTGCAGAAAATCCATCTCTTGATACAAAGGAGGATTGTGCCCCTGAGACAGTGGAAATACCTGATAAGGGCAAAGATTCAGAGCTAATCTAATCTTAGGAGAGTCATTGCAGGGTGAACTGTGCAAGGTGTCCTCCCTACTTGAGAGAGGCTATGGCTTGCTGGCAGTCTCTAGGTCCCAATAATCTACAGTGATTGTCCTCCCCAGCTGACAGGCAGTCAAAACCTGATCAGGTGTCCACAATATTTGCTGCACTTCATAAGCTGCGCTGTTCAGGTGCTGTATCCCAAGGAATTTCTGTCTGTGTGGGGCTACAGCTGTTAGACGTGCTTCTTCCTTAAGCCAGTGTTTCTCAACTCCAGTCCTCAAGGTGCCCCAACAGGTCATATTTTTAGGATTTCCCCCAGTTGAAACAGCTGTGGTAATTACTAAGACAGTGAAACTGATCAAATCACCTGTGCAAAATAATCGGAAGCCTGAAAACGTGACCTGTTGGGGCGCCTTGAGGACTGGAGTTGAGAAACACTGCCCTAAGCAACCAGTAAAAAGGCACCACAAGGAAAGTTTGTATGGCTTACCCCTTGTGAACACCATTACTGTGGTGAAGCCCTCTACTCTAAAAAAAGCAACTCAAATGCACAGGAAAAACCTAGAGAAAAATGCCACAAGCTCCACAAAAGCTATGAGCATTCACCAGTCCAGTAACCGGGCCAACAGGCAGATCTTCACCCATCATGATGGGGGTGCCCCGCAGGGCCTTCAGGCACTTAATTCTCCTCCAGAGAGATCACTGCCATGGATCTGCAGAGCATCCTGCCAAAGAGTCCACCTAGTATGTGGTACTCATGAGGTTGCTGTCTAAAGGATCCAGCAATAACCAGCAGTGTTACAGGATGTCCCTGCTCTTGCATGTGGGGTCTGATACATGGGTACAGTCCCTATTGGCCTGCAGGCTGTAGCAACCAATCCTGATAAATCTCACGCCTGCCAATTTTTAGTTGGGTCATTTACATTAAATATATCCCTTTTAAATAAATCTATAAAAACAATTTACTTCTTGAAAGGAGAAATAAAGGTGCCTGTTCCTGTTTTATTCTTAATTTAAAAAAAAAATATTAATATCTCATATACTTACAGGTCTTGCATTGAATTCATACAAAACATAAATGCCATGTTCTATTGAGTCTAAAAAGAAAAGAATAGATATCTGCATTTAAAAGGTATATTGTAAACAACAATAATAAGGCCTCATGCCCACGGACGTTTTTACAGCAGCGTTTTTGAGTGTTTTTTACAGCTTAAAAACGCCTGTCCATGTTATTGTATAAATTTTTCGACCGTATTTTTTTCGAAAAAAAAAAAAAACGCCGGAGCTCAAAAACACAATTGCAGAGTTTTTGCACGTTTTTTAACAATGCGCTTTTTTTATGCCTAACGCCTACGCCGCGGAACGCACTGGTCCTGGGTTTTTTTTACAGCTTAAAAACACCTATGCTATTTGCAGCTCAAAAATGCCTAGGTGGGCATGAAGCTGTAGACTAACATGGACAGGCGTTTTTAAGCTGTACAAAGCGCTCAAAAACACGGCTGTAAAAACGTCCGTGGGCATAAGGTCTAACTAACCAAGTAAAATCAGCACAGGGAAATTGGGATAAACACTGTGGCATGGACGCAGAGGTTGGGATTTTTGTAAACATTTTGGTATAATAGGAAAAAAGGGGGAAAATACTGCGCTAAACCAAAAACAATGTGCATGCAAGCTGCCAACACTCAAACAAACAAAGTGTACAGGAATGGTGAATAAAAATAGTGTGGCGCTCAAAACAATAAAAATAAGTAAATGGCTACTTAAAGCAATGAAAACAACAGTGCTCTAATAACACAATTATACATGTGAGTCCGCTACAAGGGTATTAAGATGAATTGTCCTCTTTGCGAACTGTGTGATATACCGTGAAGGTACAACATGAAAATGGAATAAAGTCCCAAATAACAAAAATATATGTGATCATGGATGTCCTTCAATGGATGACCTTCCCACAATGCAGACTGACAAAGGGACTACAATGTAGAAGATGAATCAAGCAAGGAGAAGACACTAGTTGTTATAGATGGGTACTCTTACCGCTGATGGTGGACCCACCTACCGTACGGCAGTGGGTCTTGCAGGCTTAATGGTCACCAAGACCAAACGGGATGTAACTGGATGTCCTGGGTCCTCACTTGAACTCCAACCGGATGATGAAAAGGTAACTCAAACGATGGATGGTTCTCACATGGGCCAGGTTCCACAGCAATCCGCAAAAAATATAAAGATGGAAGAAAACCAAAAAGGCTCCAGATGGTGCAGGTCAATAAAAACCGATTGCCGGAATTTTATTAAATAAAAAATGTTGTCCAACAATCATGCAGACAAATAAAAAGTGATCACGAAATAAAAATATATTCAAAGCAATATGGGGTGCAGCGTCAGCAGGCCCTACGCGTTTCGACTACTACAGTCTTCAACAGGGGCATGACGCTGTACCCCCCATATTGCCAACATTTATAAGAATTTCACATACTCTGACACACACCGGAAGGGGTGGAGTCAAAACAGGAAATGACACAAGGTCTCACAATCTCAATACATAATTTCATAATATGCAACTGAAACACATAAGCTATATGTATCAATTCAATAAAGCATTGGATAACCTGTATATTAAACATATTGTACATCAACAAATAAATGTACCTCCATAACCTAATTCTAGGTATGAGGATAGGAATCTAATCATGACACCTGTATGGAACTTACCCTAATGAGGGCACCGCCCATTGTGATCTTCTCATTATCTAGATGGTCTATATAAAATGAGTTCCCAAGTTCACCACGGTATAAACCACATTCCACAGGATGTCATGATCCCACCTGACCAAAATCGTCACTGGGGACACCCTCATATATAGCACTGGGGACACCACGGCATCCCCCAGAGTACAATCTATGCATTGTACTGCTAAATCTAGTGCACTATATACAGCGCCTCCATATTACTCCCTCTGGCGCTAGATCAGAGTCCCACTGGCGCTTCCCCTTGCAGTAACATCAACAGATGTTTGCTGCAAATGCCTATGGGGACACCAGTGAGACGCTACGTGGCCGCGCTGTGTCCGCGCGCGCGTCCCGCGCATGCGCACGCCGACGTTGTAGTCATGTGATCGCATAACGCATCACATGATACCGGCCAACGTGAATGTGTAGAGAGAGAGACAAGCTTCACATCTCGCAGGGGGGTTAAAGTAAAGCAACCGTCCGATGCGCCCTCTAGTGGGGATTAGACAGAATACATATTCAAAATACATGTTGTATAGACGGTAGCAGGTGCTGATATAAATAAGGCCCAAAAGCGCCTAGCTATCCCTCTTATACACATGTAAAATGATGGTTACAATTAGAAAAAATATTTGTCATTTATTTATCCATAATTATTCATCAAGCAATTAACTGATGAAGAATAAATCTAACTCACGTCTTAATTAATAATGATACATTCAACGATTGGGGATAAATCTGATGATGGTAAACCAATAATTGAATGTAACCCCAAATAATAATATTACAAGGAAATTACTAACAGCAAAAGAGAAAGGGAAAAAGGGGAGGGGCAAAGAAACTCACAATCTATACAAGGGCAGAAAAATACGTAAATGTACTATTCTTTCACCCGAGTCGCCTATACAGGCGCACGCGGGGGATACCTGCCTCAAGTTCACCATTCCCCAAATGTGGATACACGAGCCCAGGTGCCTCACGCCCGATTGATGAAACAGTTGAGATCCCACTCAACGTTCATACCATGGGGTGAGTAACACCTGAGCTCGTGTATCCAATAAGTCTCCAATCTCGAGACACCCCGTAGGGAGGAATCTCCCCTCCAATGGGGAACGAACCTGTCAATCACTTGGAACTGGGTGCCCCTAGGGTCCTTTGCATGATGTTCTAAATAATGTCGTGACACCGTATGTTTGTCACATCCCTTACGTATTTTAGCCAGATGTTCATTAACCCGAATAGAAAAATTACGTATAGTACGCCCCACGTATTGAAGTTTGCACGGGCATGTGATGAGGTACACGATAAATCTGGTGACGCAAGTAGTAAATTGTGACATAGTATAACTGCGTCCCGTGACACTAGAGCTGAATGTGTCTATTTTACGTCTCCCCAACACATTAACCATGCAAACATTACATTTTCGACAGGGATAATATCCATTGGCTTCCGGAAAGAAAGAGATCCTTTTGGGGGGGTCTATTATATTAGGGGCCACCTCCCCCTGAATGGAGCGTGCACCCCTAAAAATTACGCCAGCCCGCTCAGGCAGGCAAGGGCCCAAAGTTCTATCGCTTTGTAAGACCTTCCAGTGTCTATTTAGGATTTTCTTAATTTCCTTATGTTGGGTGGAATAGGATGTAAAGAAAGACCATCTAAATCTATCCTCTTTAGCTTTCGCCTGTTTTTCAACAAGGAGGGATGGTCTTTCCATTGCCAATACAGAAGCAATGTCTGCATTCAACTGGACTGCTGAGTAGCCCCTATCAATGAATTAGATGGTCTTTCTTTACATCCTATTCCACCCAACATAAGGAAATTAAGAAAATCCTAAATAGACACTGGAAGGTCTTACAAAGCGATAGAACTTTGGGCCCTTCCCTGCCTGAGCGGGCTGGCGTAATTTTTAGGGGTGCACGCTCCATTCAGGGGGAGGTGGCCCCTAATATAATAGACCCCCCCAAAAGGATCTCTTTCTTTCCGGAAGCCAATGGATATTATCCCTGTCGAAAATGTAATGTTTGCATGGTTAATGTGTTGGGGAGACGTAAAATAGACACATTCAGCTCTAGTGTCACGGGACGCAGTTATACTATGTCACAATTTACTACTTGCGTCACCAGATTTATCGTGTACCTCATCACATGCCCGTGCAAACTTCAATACGTGGGGCGTACTATACGTAATTTTTCTATTCGGGTTAATGAACATCTGGCTAAAATACGTAAGGGATGTGACAAACATACGGTGTCACGACATTATTTAGAACATCATGCAAAGGACCCTAGGGGCACCCAGTTCCAAGTGATTGACAGGTTCGTTCCCCATTGGAGGGGAGATTCCTCCCTACAGGGTGTCTCGAGATTGGAGACTTATTGGATACACGAGCTCAGGTGTTACTCACCCCATGGTATGAACGTTGAGTGGGATCTCAACTGTTTCATCAATCGGGCGTGAGGCACCTGGGCTCGTGTATCCACATTTGGGGAATGGTGAACTTGAGGCAGGTATCCCCCGCGTGCGCCTGTATAGGCGACTCGGGTGAAAGAATAGTACATTTACGTATTTTTCTGCCCTTGTATAGATTGTGAGTTTCTTTGCCCCTCCCCTTTTTCCCTTTCTCTTTTGCTGTTAGTAATTTCCTTGTAATATTATTATTTGGGGTTACATTCAATTATTGGTTTACCATCATCAGATTTATCCCCAATCGTTGAATGTATCATTATTAATTAAGACGTGAGTTAGATTTATTCTTCATCAGTTAATTGCTTGATGAATAATTATGGATAAATAAATGACAAATATTTTTTCTAATTGTAACCATCATTTTACATGTGTATAAGAGGGATAGCTAGGCGCTTTTGGGCCTTATTTATATCAGCACCTGCTACCGTCTATACAACATGTATTTTGAATATGTATTCTGTCTAATCCCCACTAGAGGGCGCATCGGACGGTTGCTTTACTTTAACCCCCCTGCGAGATGTGAAGCTTGTCTCTCTCTCTACACATTCACGTTGGCCGGTATCATGTGATGCGTTATGCGATCACATGACTACAACGTCGGCGTGCGCATGCGCGGGACGCGCGCGCGGACACAGCGCGGCCACGTAGCGTCTCACTGGTGTCCCCATAGGCATTTGCAGCAAACATCTGTTGATGTTACTGCAAGGGGAAGCGCCAGTGGGACTCTGATCTAGCGCCAGAGGGAGTAATATGGAGGCGCTGTATATAGTGCACTAGATTTAGCAGTACAATGCATAGATTGTACTCTGGGGGATGCCGTGGTGTCCCCAGTGCTATATATGAGGGTGTCCCCAGTGACGATTTTGGTCAGGTGGGATCATGACATCCTGTGGAATGTGGTTTATACCGTGGTGAACTTGGGAACTCATTTTATATAGACCATCTAGATAATGAGAAGATCACAATGGGCGGTGCCCTCATTAGGGTAAGTTCCATACAGGTGTCATGATTAGATTCCTATCCTCATACCTAGAATTAGGTTATGGAGGTACATTTATTTGTTGATGTACAATATGTTTAATATACAGGTTATCCAATGCTTTATTGAATTGATACATATAGCTTATGTGTTTCAGTTGCATATTATGAAATTATGTATTGAGATTGTGAGACCTTGTGTCATTTCCTGTTTTGACTCCACCCCTTCCGGGGTGTGTCAGAGTATGTGAAATTCTTATAAATGTTGGCAATATGGGGGGTACAGCGTCATGCCCCTGTTGAAGACTGTAGTAGTCGAAACGCGTAGGGCCTGCTGACGCTGCACCCCATATTGCTTTGAATATATTTTTATTTCGTGATCACTTTTTATTTGTCTGCATGATTGTTGGACAACATTTTTTATTTAATAAAATTCCGGCAATCGGTTTTTATTGACCTGCACCATCTGGAGCCTTTTTGGTTTTCTTCCATCTTTATATTTTTCGCGGATTGCTGTGGAACCTGGCCCATGTGAGAACCATCCATCGTTTGAGTTACCTTTTCATCATCCGGTTGGAGTTCAAGTGAGGACCCAGGACATCCAGTTACATCCCGTTTGGTCTTGGTGACCATTAAGCCTGCAAGACCCACTGCCGTACGGTAGGTGGGTCCACCATCAGCGGTAAGAGTACCCATCTATAACAACTAGTGTCTTCTCCTTGCTTGATTCATCTTCTACATTGTAGTCCCTTTGTCAGTCTGCATTGTGGGAAGGTCATCCATTGAAGGACATCCATGATCACATATATTTTTGTTATTTGGGACTTTATTCCATTTTCACGTTGTACCTTCACGGTATATCACACAGTTCGCAAAGAGGACAATTCATCTTAATACCCTTGTAGCGGACTCACATGTATAATTGTGTTATTAGAGCACTGTTGTTTTCATTGCTTTAAGTAGCCATTTACTTATTTTTATTGTTTTGAGCGCCACACTATTTTTATTCACCATTTTGGTATAATAGCCAAAATATGTACATTCAGCTTACGGACTATAGTCTGTGCATGTTCTTTTATTTGCAGTTAATTTTTTTTTTACTGGCAAAACAAAGAATTAACATTACATAATGCATGTCAGCAATAATGGACAATTTTGCTTTAAGACTACAGTAGCTGCTTTGTCTTTTCAGTTTTCTCATTTTGGTGTTATTTGCATTAGGCTATAAATGGGTGATGAACATGTGTTTCCTATGTGCAAACTCAGATAATATACTTTTCATTATAATGTCAAATACCAGATCAGATTGAAACTTACCAATGCTGTTACCATCATCCCAGAAAAGATGTCCATTTGCAGTCTCATTACCATCCAGAGCAATCAGAAGTTTCATTGGATTCAAACGACTTAGAAAAAAAGAAACATAAAAGGGTAAATTCAAAGAACATAATTAAGTAGAGAACTGTGTATTTTTTTGCTTGGGACATAAACTAGCCACTGGAATAAAGTATTCTGATCAAAAAATTGCCCTGCACACATTTTTATCAATTATCCAATCACAAGCTGAGAGGTAATTTGCAAGCTTCACTGAAGATATGCATAGCGTTCATACTACTAAAGAATAATACCAGGAGCACATAGCTGGAAACTATTCTTGTTTGCAATTACTTAAAATATAGGAGTATGAAATCAACCCTGTTAAAGAATATGTAAATTCAACACTTCATGTTTCTGATATGTGCCTGCTGTACCATGTACTTGTATGAAAAAGTATCCTGTTCTCTTTGTATTGCTTCCTTTGTGTGAAATCGCTGGTATTGCTGCCAGTCAATCTGCTTTTCTATTAAAAACCGACCACACTAAGCAGGAGAACACACCATGGTCAGTTCTCTAGCTATGCTGGGAACTCAGCCTGCTCTCCTCCAATGATTAGACTTCTGCTGACATGCCTCCCCTGCACAACCATTCACTGGGAAGTGTGTTGCTGTTTCTCCTTCCCAGCACTTATGCAGCAGAAAACAGATTACAGGTCCTTCTCAAAAAATTAGCATATTGTGATAAAGTTCATTATTTTCTGTAATGTACTGATAAACATTAGACTTTCATATATTTTAGATTCATTACACACAACTGAAGTAGTTCAAGCCTTTTCTTGTTTTAATATTGATGATTTTGGCATACAGCTCATGACAACCCAAAATTCCTATCTCAAAAAATTAGCATATCATGAAAAGGTTCTCTAAACGAGCTATTAACCTAATCATCTGAATCAACTAATTAACTCTAAACACCTGCAAAAGATTCCTGAGGCTTTTAAAAACTCCCAGCCTGGTTCATTACTCAAAACCGCAATCATGGGTAAGACTGCCGACCTGACTGCTGTCCAGAAGGCCATCATTGACACCCTCAAGCAAGAGGGTAAGACACAGAAAGAAATTTCTGAACGAATAGGCTGTTCCCAGAGTGCTGTATCAAGGCACCTCAGTGGGAAGTCTGTGGGAAGGAAAAAGTGTGGCAGAAAACGCTACACAACGAGAAGAGGTGACCGGACCCTGAAGAAGATTGTGGAGAAGGACCGATTCCAGACCTTGGAGGACCTGCGGAAGCAGTGGACTGAGTCTGGAGTAGAAACATCCAGAGCCACCGTGAACAGGCGTGTGCAGGAAATGGGCTACAGGTGCCGCATTCCCCAGGTCAAGCCACTTTTGAACCAGAAACAGCGGCAGAAGCGCCTGACCTGGGCTACAGAGAAGCAGCACTGGACTGTTGCTCAGTGGTCCAAAGTACTTTTTTCGGATGAAAGCAAATTTTGCATGTCATTTGGAAATCAAGGTGCCAGAGTCTGGAGGAAGACTGGGGAGAGGGAAATGCCAAAATGCCTGAAGTCCAGTGTCAAGTACCCACAGTCAGTGATGGTCTGGGGTGCCATGTCAGCTGCTGGTGTTGGTCCACTGTGTTTTATCAAGGGCAGGGTCAATGCAGCTAGCTATCAGGAGATTTTGGAGCACTTCATGCTTCCATCTGCTGAAAAGCTTTATGGAGATGAAGATTTCATTTTTCAGCACGACCTGGCACCTGCTCACAGTGCCAAAACCACTGGTAAATGGTTTACTGACCATAGTATTACTGTGCTCAATTGGCCTGCCAACTCTCCTGACCTGAACCCCATAGAGAATCTGTAGGATATTGGGAAGAGAAAGTTGAGAGACGCAAGACCCAACACTCTGGATGAGCTTAAGGCCGCTATCGAAGCATCCTGGGCCTCCATAACACCTCAGCAGTGCCACAGGCTGGTTGCCTCCATGCCACGCCGCATTGAAGCAGTCATTTCTGCAAAAGGATTCCCGACCAAGTATTGAGTGCATAACTGAACATAATTATTTGAAGGTTGACTTTTTTTGTAATAAAAACACTTTTCTTTTATTGGTCGGATGAAATATGCTAATTTTTTGAGATAGGATTTTGGGGTTTTCATGAGCTGTATGCCAAAATCATCAATATTAAAACAAGAAAAGGCTTGAACTACTTCAGTTGTGTGTAATGAATCTAAAATATATGAAAGTCTAATGTTTATCAGTACATTACAGAAAATAATGAACTTTATCACAATATGCTAATTTTTTGAGAAGGACCTGTATGTGATCACTGATACAAAAATTAACAATAGGTGTATATAATGTTTTTCACATCTCTACACAAATATTTTCAATCTGTCTATTTGTTCTAGTAACCTATGTCACAGGGGCCATAGCCCTTCTCACTCGATCCAAAATGTAAAGAATAGCTTTATTTACATTTTAACTGAAGCTATGTATTCTTTTAAGAAAAACGTCTGAGATCAGCTGAATCTATATATCTTTGTACCATGTAAATGAACATTAAGCCTGACACATTCAATTTCTAGATTTAATCAAAACAGATATTTACCTATAATTTGTGTTTAAAGCAGGAGCCTGTTGTGGTAAAATATATCCACCACGCACATGAAGGTTAATGTGCTCAAGAGGGGCTTGCAGTGTTTTCCACTGATTACTTGATGGGACTTCTTCTCTGGCACCCTTTAGATAAAATAACACTGTTTATAACATGTTTAATAAACTGTGCATGCAAAGCAATGCTTTTTACATGAATTCAGATACAGGATGTTTTTATTTTATTTTATGAATTATGGGTAGTTTCCAACGGGTAGGAGACATTGGGTTTCATTTATTGTGTAATCAACAATAATTTAGAAGACATGCATGTTTATGGGCCCATTCACACTAAAGAGTTGCAATGATGATCTGTAAAATGCACATCAAACTGCATGTAATTTTAAAGCAGGTATGCCACAGTAGATGCATATAGTGTATTTACATCAGAAGATGCCTCCTGTAATGTTGGGAGGCACTATACTGCATAAACAGGTCATTATACTGTATACAAGAAACTTCCTAATAGATGCACTGAATACCATATAGTATACAACCACTGTGAGGCTGATTTACTAAATCATATGCACCTTCAAATACATGTATATGTAGAACAGGTCCCTGGACCTTACTTATGCAGAAATTATATGATTGTTGATTGAACTAACCTCCAAAGGTTAATTTACCTGTGCATTAAAAGTTACCATGATTCAAGTGTCCTCAGTACAAACACTGTTCAGATTTGAAAAAACTAGTGTGTTACACGTTATTCTATACGTGGCCTCTCCCAAGCTTATCAGAAAGCCTACTAGTGTGAGCAAGCTTCCCTGTGCTGTCTAAATAGCAGGAAGCTCCACACAGTATGTTGAGCATGTGCCCTCAGCACCATAACTATGAGCGTTGTCTACAGCAGTAACTGAGTTCAGTGCTGTGTGACAGAGGGGGGGAGAGATTACACTGCACATGCACAGGTTTGGAATGTAGTAGAGCACTCGTTCCTGAGGTGCTAAGATTTTTTCTGACTTGCTTGGGAGAGACTGCATACATCATACAGGCAGACACTTAAACAAGCTCCTTTTTTTCAAAGCTAAAAAGTACTTTTAACATACTGGAGACTCTTGGTTGCATGGTAACATTTAATGGCCATATTAACCATATTTCCAGACCTAGTTTAAGAAGATCCTGTTACTCTTCCTTTCATGGAAAAGAGACATATCCTTTATACTACTGTTTTTATTTCAAAAAGTATGACATAGTGTGACAATCTGATTTAAACAACCTAATCATTCTCATAATATCTATTATTTTAACACAGTACTATGGAAACATGTTTTTTCCAACCTGGAAAAACAAGGCTTTGGAATTTAAATTCATGTATGTTTTAAGTACCCACTTACCGTGTGATAATCATACCAGACTGTGTTTGGAAAATAGGCATTTACAGTTCTTGCATCCTAGGAATAAAGACATAAATGAATGAAGCATCTACAACATTTTGACTAACTTGATACCCTGCATTGCATTGTGCCTTTGTAGAAAAAAGTCAGGCAATAAATCCTTTCCTATCATATCTATTACTAGTGTTGACTTGATATTTACAATACACTACAATGTGCCTTTGTAGAAAAACAAAACAAAAACACATAAAGAGAAGTTTGGGAGTTGAAAAAAACAAACATTTATACTGACCTAGGTGGATGCAGTATCAGTCTGATGCTACATCTGCCCCCCGCCACCTCTAAGACCAAGAACAGAGGTGAGAGGTGCTCACTGTCAGTTACTGTCTGCCTGCACTGCCCCTCCAGCGCTCACTGGAATGCCAGGTTGTGGGGTGGGCAGAAACAGCTGTCTCAGGCTGTCAGAAGCTCCCTGAGAAATTGAGCCAGTTGATGGTACAGGCATCTACGTGGATCCAGACATTAAAGTCCGGATCAATCCAGAGCCTGGAGCGGTTAAGTGATGTCAGCCAACAGCGGACTTTTGCCCACTGTCGGCTGAGAATGAAGTGCACTCCTGTGACCCACAGGAGACGTAGGGCCAAAAGAGCTTTGACCCTACTTCTCCTTTAAGGCAATACATAAAATGTTTTCATGGTAACCCAGCTACCTGCTTTGCATTATCTTCAGGTGAACTGTGTGCACAAAGCAGATTGTACAATTATAGTCAGTGTTACACTGGCTATGATGGTCCTAGGAATATACTTTCTATCAGCCCTAAAATATAAAGTAAACCACTAGCCAATTTCTCTTAAAGAATAGACCATTATAGGTCTTATGAAACAACCATGTTACTTGTAAGCAGAGCTGCTGACATTATTAAGAGTTAAGATAAAAAATATATATGGGTAAATACAGCAATGCTAACTAATGCCAATTTGCTCATGTGATGTTATATAAACTCAAAAATATTTCAGACATACCATTACTACTGGCAAATACTAGAGTATCTAGATTACCAGTCCAGACTTGGGCACATAGCCTTTTATGCTTCCCTAACATTGTAGAAATAAATTTATTGTGAATGATAATGCAATATATTGATTACATAATGCTTTACACAACCTTTTTAGTGGTTTGATAACTGGTCGCGGGCCACAATGAACTCTACAGCTGCCTGTTCCCTCCTCTGTTGGAGGGATGGCTGGTCAGCAAGCCCAGATTGCGATCAATGGGTTGTCGACCCTGGGCATGTGCTTTCCTGGTTTGAGGCCCCACGGGCCACAGGTTATGCACCCCTGCTCTACACAGTGTTATATACCGGTAACTAACTATGAGGATGTATTTACTGAAATGTAAACATAAGCATGGTAGATCTGATAAGCTTGTGAAGCCACAAAAATGTTGTCATCTAACATGTGAATGCAAAAGTTTATTTTTTAAATTCTCATTGCATAATTGGGCATTCTTTGCAAAGTGAATTTTCACTTATACAGCAAGCCAGACATACTCCAAAATGCTTTTCTGTCTTTTAAATGACTTCCACTAAGATAAGTGAAAATTAATTTTGCCAAGCGCAAATCCATTAAAAAATGTCAACATGCTCTTCCTTTATATTAAAAGGAGAAGTATAGCCACAGCCCTTTTGGCCATACCATGCACTTAGTTCTACACTCCTGGTCCAGATTCAGCCAACAGCGGGCTAAAGCCCCACTGTCAGCTGATGTTACAGAGCGGGACCAGGCACCAATAATGTTGAGATCCCCCCCACATGCCTGCCAGTCACCTAGCTCAGCCTCTCAGTGTACTTCTGAGAGCTTAATCCAGCCGCTCCTGCCCCCCCTCTACAGTCTGGTTCTCCGATGTCACCAGCTCTCTGCTCACTGAAGGGCGAGAACTGAGCGATCAACGGTCTTTGAATGCTAAGTTCTTGATGTAGAGGCAGCAAGGGACAGTAAAAGCATTGGATCGATGCTGCATCCACATAGGTGGGTATAAATATATATTTTTTCTTTTCTTTAAAATCCTGCACATCTTTTTTTTTTAAAACATCCCCAGTCTGTCCTATTAAATCTGTTTCTCTTTTTCTATTTTTTACAGTGAGCATGCATCATTAAGGCATAGCAAAGGTGAACTATAACAAAATAACAAAAAAATTCATCTGACAACAACTTAAGGGCAGTCATTTATATAAGAGCAGGCCATTCCATCTTACTAAATGTCATATCAGCATGCAGTGTTGACCTAAAAAAAAAACCCACAGATTTTGTCTTACTTACCTTTTCTGCTTCCACTTCCTTGTGCCCCAGAAGGCAACAGTGATGTAGCCCTGGCTACACAGATACCCCCTGGGAAGGCAATGTCACTAATGCCTTAATCTCATGAAATTTCACAGTATTCTGATGCTGCACATGTGTGACATGAAGCATAATGCTCTTCATCACCCACATGCACCGTAAGGCATTAGAGTAATTTGCTATTAAGGAAAAAAACAACTTTTGTGCACTATTTCACATGGTACATGCACAACATGAAGCACATGTCTTCATGTGTTCCATTTCGTGTATGCACTGGATAACATCATTTTCAAAATGGTGTGGGAGAGGGGACATCGACTAAATAGGCGAGCAAGAATCCACAAGATGGAAAGGCAGCTTGGACATACAGTAGGTAAGTATCCTTGTTTATTTATAATGTATTATCTATTATTGCCATTTTTTTGTGGGGGGTCCTCTTTAACAATGTGCTTCATATGTGTTTTAATACATTTTTTGGTCTTGTTCACATGGGCGTACCTAAGCGTACACCTGTCTAAGGGCCGTGTTTGCCCACACAGGATTCACTGGTGTTCCCTACATTCATTTGCAGGCAGTCCTATTCCTGTCAATTGGGAGCAGTGGTTGTACAGAAACAGCCGCTGCTCCCAATTTGACGTCTGTGTGGGTGCAGGTCTATGCGGGTGAATGGGACTGTCTGCATGTGGAACACAGAACATCTGCACATCCCACATGGGTGTAAGTTTAAATACATCCATGTGAACGAGGCCTTTGGATAAAAAAAGCCAACTGCTCATTAAATTCATCAGTTTCAAACTCAATTAGAATGCATGCCAACTGCCAGATCATTACATGTTATATTTAAGTTAAACTTCTTTGCAAACAATTATTTAGAAAGATGTGTCTGCTGTGGAAGTAAACTTTAAATCAATGTACACTTAGCCTTTAAATGTATGTGTGAAGTTTAAAGTTCCCACCTGCTCAACCACAGCGCTGATCATAAATGCTGGTCCCCATAAGAATTGTTTATACACATCCCATGTGTTCTTATCTTCAATAAATCTAGTAAGGAAACATAATTTGTCATTGTGGTAACAAATGTTTCAATATTTTTCATCAATATTATTAACATTGTCAGCAACAGATACTCACTCATGTAGAAGGGGTCTCACCACAGTGGATCCTTTAGTGTGAGCATCAAATAATAATGTGTACAAATAAGGTAAAAGAGTATATCTAATGTTCAAGACATTTTTTGATAATTCTTCAAAGGCTGTATCAAAGCTTACTGGATCTTGTCTCTGGAATAAAATATAGTACTAAATAAATTAAAACATACATAAATACATGCATGCATTTTGTATACAGTTCATCGGCACATCAAGTTCTCAAACCATTTGTATTATATTTCTAACTGACCCTGAGCCTTTTTACCTGCATCAGATGACCCATGCCATTTCTGGCTATCGAGCGTCATACAATGATCCCTGGTCTACACAGAAATCATAAGGGCATAGTGTGCACATTCCCCCTAATTCATTGCTGGAGATGCACAAGTGAACCCATAACAAATAATCAGAAATCTGATTTAATAAACTGACCTAGTAAGCTGACATCTGGCATTTTGCATTGCTACAGTAATGTCCTCTAGCTGGACCAACTAAACAGAATTCAACTTCATTTAAGAACTTTTTGTGTTGTCCCATAACAATTTATCTGCTTCAATCTAATCCTTCCAATTGAAAATAAGATTCTAACTATTTTTTTGGCCTGATTATTAGTGAATAGTAGGGATGAGCCGAACACCCCCCCGTTCGGTTCACACCAGAACCTTCGAACGGACCGACCGTTCGCACGAACTTTAGAACCCTATTAAATACAATGGACGGGAACGTTCAAAATCTAAAATGCTAATTATAACGCCTAATATACATGTTATTGTCCTAAAAGGGGTTTGGGGACCCGGGTCCTGCCCGAGGGGACATGTATCAATGTAAAAATAATCTTTTAAAACTGTAGTTTTTTCGAGAGTAGTGATTTTAATGATGCATAAAGTGAAAAAAAGTGAAATATTCCTTTAAATATCGAACCTGGGGGGTGTCTAAAGTATGCCAGTGAAGTGGCACGTGTTTCCCTTGTTTAGAACTGTCCCTGCACAAAATGACATTTATAAAGGAAAAATAGCCATTTAAAACTGCTTTCGGCTTTAATGTAATGTCTGATCCCGGCAATAAGGATGAAAATCATTGAGAAAAATGGCATGGCTACCCCATCACCCACCCCTACCTCAGCCCATTACCAGCCCCTTTGGGTCTTGTATGGATATTAACGGGAACCCCGCACCCAAAATAAAAAAAGGCCCTGTATACTCTGAACAGCAGTATACAGGCGGTGCAAATAAGACACGGACTGTAGGTTTGTTCTTAAGTACAATCTGTTTGTAATTTGGAACAGGTAAATTTTTTAAGTGTAGCTCCAGCCCAAAAATCTGTTTTTAAGCTTTTTGGAGAACATAGGGAAGGGTTATCGCCCCTGTAACATTTGTTTTGCTGTCTGTGCCCCTGTTCAGAACATTTCACCTCACTTTCCATCCCAATGACAAATGTTTTTGGAAAATTTGGGTTTTTTATTGAAACAAGGATTGGTGATAAAGCATCAGTGGAGAGGAGACACCTTTTTACATATTAACTGTAAAGCCCTGTACACACGATCAGATATCCTATGGATTTTCGTCTGATGGATTTGTCCATCAGAAATCTGATGAAACTGTTTTCCACCAGTCTTGCCTACAAGACTGACTGTCTGCAGCTAGCACAATCACCGGCCTGCCTGTCACAGTATAGAGAATAACTGTATCCAGGTGAGCTTTAGGTGATCGCTATGCAAAGGACACAGTAGTACACTAAGGCCCCTTTCACACTGGGGCGGTTTGCAGGCGCTATTGTGCTAAAAATAGCTCCTGCAAACCGAGCCTAAAAAAAGCGGCTGCTGTCTCTCCAATGTGAAAGCCCGAGGGCTTTCACACTGGAGCGGTGCACTAACAGGATGTGAAAAAAAGTCCTGCTAGCCGCATCTTTGGAGTGGTGAGAGGAGCGGTGTGTTTACCGCTCCTACACCGCTCCTTCCCATTGAAAGCAATGGGAAACTGCGGTAATACCGCCGGCAATGCGCCTCTACAGAGGCGCATTGCCGGCGGTATTAACCCTTTTTTGGCCGCTAGCGGGGGTTAAAACCGCACCGCTAGCGGCCAAATACCTCCGCTATTCCGACGGTATAGCGCCGCTATTTTTAGTGAAACACTGAGGCTGGTTTCACACTGGGGCGGTGGGTGCGGTGGCGGTATAGCGCCGCTATTTTTAGCGGCACTATACCGTCGGAATTGTGGAGGTATTCGGCCGCTAGCGGCCGAAAAAGGGTTAATACCACCGGCAATGCGCCTCTGTAGAGGCGCATTGCCGGCGGTATTACCACAGTTTCCCATTGCTTTCAATGGGAAGGAACGGTAAACACACCGCTCCTCTCACCCCTCCAAAGATGCGGCTAGCAGGACTTTTTTTCACGTCCTGTTAGCGCACCGCTCCAGTGTGAAAGCCCACATTGGAGAGACAGCAGCCGCTGTTTAGGCTTGGTTTGCAGGCGCTATTTTTAGCACAATAGCGCCTGCAAACCGCCCCAGTGTGAAAGGGGCCTGACTGTCTGCAGCTAGCATAATCACCTGCCTGCCTGTCACAGTATAGAGACTAACAGGAACGGATCTATCTAAACTCAATACAGTGTATAAATATATATACAACACCTAGGATGCATATATATCCTCTACACATTGTAACAGCAGCTAACTGACTCGCCTGCCTGCTCTATCTAACTCAAAATACATGACACTGTCTATCTCTCTGAAACTGCCTCTTTCACAAACGCCAACACACTACACAAGGCCGACTTCCAGGCGGCCTTATATAGTGTGGGGCGTGTACTAAACCCCCTGAGACATAATTGGCCAAAGCCACCCTGGTATTGGCCAATTATGGCTCTCCGTTTTTTCCGCGCTGTGATTGGCCAAGCATGCGGGTCATAGTGCATGCTTGGCCAATCCTCAGCCAGCAATGTACTTCGATGCCGCAGTGAATTATGGGCCGTGTCACGCAACACAAATTTAACGCGAACGGACCATAAAGTTCGTTCTTCGTCGAACGATCGAACGGCCGATGTTCGAGTCGAACGTGTGTTCGACGCGAACGCGAAGCTCATCCCTAGTGAATAGGTCCATATGGCTATCCCAGCTAATTTGAAACCATTTACGTTATGGCAATATATATTTTTCGGCAAAAATAGGGTCACCTGTTAAATTTCACACATTTTGTTTGTCATATTAAATGTTGAAAATAAAGACTTAGAATGAATGTCCCATCACAGCCATATTCCCCAGACACTGTAACAAGTTCTCTAGGTATCAGCTATACATCCAACTATAATTATCACAAATGAAAGCAATATTTGCAGTATGGTTTTACAGTACTGTACATTTACTGTTATCCGACATTCGGTCCTGACTATTGTTTATACATCACAAAATTGTCTGCGCTGAATTAATGAAATAGTGACTGCTGTCATAGATAATATTCAGTGCTTGAAAGATGATGCAATTTTCTTCATCATTTCTGAGCTGGAAAATAGTAAATGTGATCAATCTCTCTATTTATAGGAAAGATCTGAAGTATAGTATACCTTCCATCCTATTCCGTTGTGGTTCCGTGAGTATGGGTAAAATGCACCAAGCTCCATCCAACGGGCACATAATTCATATGTGGTATCTTGAAAGAAACCACAAATGTCTGCTCCAGTCTACAAATATAAATTTAAATTGTGTTATTTTTAACAGTTCTGCTAATTAAAGAACATAATAATGTAAACAAAATACTGTATATTTAAACAGTGTACCTGTTCTTTAAAACTGGTCTGCATGTTTGGAAAGGTAATAATTGGGTATGTTTATCTCTTTGGATTTCAAGCTCCTTTATTCTAGCAATTACCAACCACTTCTATATAATATAGTAAAAAATTTGAAGGGCTGGAATCACCCTATGCTTATGTGCTTGGGGTGTATTAATATCATTAAAATGATAATGTTGCCAAGAATGCTCTACCTGCTATACATGGTGCACATAGGACTACCGCCAGCTTTTTTTATTTCAATAGATTTTTTCAATTTATTTATTATAATAGTACATACAGTACTGTACAAAAGCACTGTACAACACATCATAATACAGTAGCAAGTATTGGAATAAAGTGCAATATTATAGTTAGGAACACAAAGCAAACAGTACATTTTAACAGTTTATATCAACATTAAAGTGTTACTAAAACCACAACAGTAAAATCTGTCTGTATATGCAGTAAAGCATGCTTGTTATATTTACTGTGGAAGTTAATCCTCCACATTATGTAAAAAGGCTGATTGATCCTGTATGCACAGATCCTCCTCTTCTTCCACTTACTCCAGAATATGTCTGCATAAGACAGAGTTACTGGAGTCAGGCTGCACATGCTCAGTTTGGTGTGTATTGCTAGAGATTTTTTTTCTTGGAAGAGTATATGTGATCAGCACAGGGCCATTCAGCACTGTCCAGACAGAGGGTCAGGGGTCCTGGATCCTGATTGGACAGCTAGTGCAGTATAAAAACTCCTCCCACAAGCTTTACCTGGAACTGATAGAAGTCACATGACTGCTATATACTGCTGATGAGAAAAGGTATTTAGCAGTTTATACTTACTAAAACTATTGCATTTCCATGTTCTGTGTACTGTGGGAGACCATATATAGTGAATGCAGGGTCCTGGGTTTAGTAACACTTTATTTTTTAATTAATGCAATAGCTTCATGCAGGATAAGTGCCAGCTGTGTTCTCCAATTTCTGACAATAGCAATTCTGACAGTGAGTAGCACATGTGTAACTATGGCATAGTAATTATTCAGGACATTTTCAATCCTTAGGTTCAGGTGAGCCAGAGAAGGACTAGGCGTTGCCAATAGGCTTGTCATTTTGGAAATAAGCTGGAAGATTTTCCACCAGAAGCTGGTCAAGTTTTTTCATGACCATAGGATGTGTTCCCACTTGACCGCACCCCAGCTGGAAAAGTGGGGAGTTGGAGAAGGAGAATTGCGCTGATCAGTAAGGAGATTAGTATCAGCAGAGCGTGATTCCACCAGCGTTTTTTTGGACAGTTTTGTAGACCAATAACAACTTATGCATGGCAGGGGAAGCGCCCTCACCTAGCTTATTCTGTTTTATGCAGACATAAAACAAATGGTGGATTGGGCCTCTCTGATCTCAACTTGTTTTTTAAAGCAATGTCGGCGGTCTGCATCCTTAACTTGAATCACAATACCGTGGATAAAATATGGATTTTCTTAGAAAAGTCTATGGCAGGCCGCAACCTAGCCAGTGCACCATAGATTCTGGCAAAAAGTCAAGGTCTGTCTTGTTGGATTCCTCCACTAACACTAGGCACACTCAAAATCTTAGCTGGATGTATTGGGAGACCTGTCTCAACTGTTTTGAACTTTAATTCCCCTAAGTGGGTTTCCTTGTTATCAACCAGGTGAAGATGTAACATTCTTTAAATCATGGGGCAGAGATGGGAATACAAGATGTGTTCAGCTAGTGCCTACTGGGAGTCGTTTCTCTCTAGAGTAGCTACGCCAACAGTTTGGTGGGTTTCCCTTGGGTCACTGGCACTAATGGCAATTATCAGATCAATGACTTCTTTATCCGAATTTGAGTCTTTGTGTGCCCAAGATCACCAATCCCAACACCTCCTGTCCTTTATGTGTAAAGCTCTGTCATCTAATTGTTTGAAGCGGACACCATACTTTGCGTGGGAATGGGAAGTAGGACAAACCCTGAAATTCACCCCAGCCCAGCTTCAGAAAATCACCACACTTTCTCAAGTCCCCTCAGTTAGCCCTAGGACTCAGAAGGTGTGTTACAGATTCTTCTATATAATTCCTACCAGAATAATCTTTTAGTGCTGTGCTAAATAATAACTGGAAAAAATGTAAAACTGCATCTGGCCACTTGAGTTTAAAAGTAGTGTGTAGGGCCTGGAAGTGAAAGGATTAAAGAAAAATACCAAAACATGTTGCAGATGGGCAGCATGCCCCCTTTTTTCTGAATTTCTAGCAACACAATTGTGATTAAAATTTTCTCTAAATACTTTTGGGATAGGAACTTTATCTCTGGTGTCCCTTATTATCACACAGGCAAAAAAAACATGCACCTACGTATAACAGTTGAGGCAATATAAATTATTTTCCATTTGTTTTTTCTTAAGCATAGTTAACACCATATTTATTTGTAGCCTATAAAATAGTAAAATGGTAAATAGTAATAGTAAAATACCCAGGTTTAGACTACCATATAAGTGCTGGTGTGATTACAAGTGTTTCTGGTATAGGTGAGCTCAGTGTATGTATACCCCAACAAAGAACTTCTCTTACTTGCTTTCTTTTGGTCTCCAAAAGTGGGATTCCAGTCAAATACTAACCAAGCTTAAAGTGGATGTAAACCCCATTCATGAAATATGACCTGGGCACATATACCTGTACTGTTTACTTATCTCTCTCCAAAGCCCTAAGTCCTGTGTATTTCTGCTGCATCGTTCCTCTGTTATCAGCATGATAACTTCTGACAAGCTCTCCGACACAGGAGATAAAAGCAGCGAGAAATTTGTGTTGGTAGAGGGTGCTTTGAGATAGATAAGCAGTGTGCTTGTCTATTCATAATACAGCTCTGCAAGTTTCTTCATTCTTCCGCCTATGTGGAGTGGGGGTGTGTGCCTTTCCTCCAATCATCTCACACACAGTGTATGCCCAGAATCAACCCCCCCCTCTGCTGAATAGGGAAACAACATTTGTAACATGATGTGCACTTTCTAAAGAGTCTAGAAAGCTGAGGACAGCAGATATACATGTAAAACTTATGTAGGGAGATTTGTTGCATCTCTGTGTATCATCTAAGGCTGTTCACTTCACTGGATAAATCTGAGGGTTTACATCCACTTTATATATACTCCCACCCAAATTCTAAGCCTATTCTATCTACCCTGGGAAAGGAAAGATCTGTATACTTACCTATTCAGAGGGTGCTCCAGTCTGGTTACATAACTGGGTCCCAGCACTGGCTAGTGTAAAGGAAGGACAGCCGATGACCATTTCCTCTCACCAGATTTTGACAGTATCCTAACTCACCTCCTTTTAGGCCTTGATTGTGCATTAGCACCAGGCTCCCCCAGCTCTCCCCTTTCCCTCCCGGCGACCCCACCCTTTCCTTCCCACTCTCTCTCTCTCTCTCTCTTTAACTCTTTTCTCCTTCCCCCTTACTATAACTGGTCACTTCCTTTCCTTCTTTTGTACAGATGACACTTTGGCCACTTCCTTCATCCACAGGAATTACCTCTTAGACCAGCCCACCCAAATTAGTGTGATATGCTCAGCCATCTGCAGCTGAGTGTAGCCAACCTGCTTAAGGTTACCTCCCACCACAGTTGTTTTATGTTTAAGCCCTATTATAGGGAGGCGTACACAGATGATCACAAGCTCTTTGTTTGGAATGATCTACAGTACCCGGTAAACATGCTTTAACCCGCACCTCCTAGTATTACATTGTTGTTATGTTGTTCCTTCACTAGCTTTGCACAGAGCATGCTCACCATTTTCGGTCATTGTTATTAACATATTGTTGTAACCCTCCTTAGTACTCTATGAGGCTAGTCCCCTTCATTGTGTTTTGTTTTCAATGCTATGTCATCTTAACTCTGTTCCATTCTTGTATCTTCAATAAACTATTTGAACGAGAAGGAAGGACAGTTGTTAATGAATGCCCCATGGTAAGCCAGTAAGCAGGCTCCGCAGCCGTTTCACAGCGATCTCTCTTCTTCACTGAAGCTGGCCGCTGGAGAAATCATGTGACCATACCAGATTGCCCTCAGCATAGGTAGATATAGACTTCTTTCCTTTCCAGGGTAGTTAGAATAGGTTTAGAATGGGGTCCAATTTAAATGAACATTTAAGCATGTTATATCTGTGAAAAAATACCCACTGATCCTGACAAAAATCCAGAGCTGTCACGTCTCAAGAAGCCTAATCAGCCTTCCCAGTTCTACTCTGTGGAACACAGAAAACATTTGCACTAGAGGATGAGGTCTGTAGTTTAGATACCCTGTAGCTCAGCAAAAAGAGATCTGGTCAGGGCTTTCTTTATGATTTCAGTACAGCAAAAGCAGTGGGGTTGATTTACTAAAATTGGAGATTTCAAAATCTGGTGCAGCTGTGCATGGTGTGCATGGTAGCCAATCAGCTTCTAACTTCAGCTTGTCAATTAAGCTCTGAAAAAAATTTGAAAGCCGATTGGTTTTAGAGCTGCACCAGATTTTGCACTCTCCAGTTGTAGTACATCAATCCCATTGTGTGGTCAGTCCATAACAGGAAATTAGAAACTGGATGTGTTTCTGTCAAAATCAACAGGTATATTTTTGAAATTGCACAATGGTATTGTTTTGGAATTGCATGGGAAATGTGCATGCATGTACTACATATGTTTTTTGTATTTTCTTTTTCCTGCCCTGGTGTACACTTTACGTGATCTTAACATCCCCAATGAGCCATTTTCTAAAAAGACGGACCAGGAAGTTATGTTTTTTAGTAACAGTACAGAATTGGTTTCTACAGCTCAATACTGAATATCTGGTTCAATGTGTATGTGATTTCAGAAGCTATGGAACAAAATAAATGATCTTGCTGGAACTTTGCCTTCCCCAAAATTGTATTATTTTACTACTTACATAAGAATATCCAAAAAGACTGAAATCCATCATTCCTACAAAGAAGGAAGAAGAAGAAATCAAGGTAATGTGCTGCCATAATGCATTTTTCCTAATAATGTATTTTGAAATTAGTGCTCATTACAAAATGAGCACAAAAATAAAAATACATTTATTAGGTAGATGGTTTAACAAAAAAAACTTGTAAATATTAAAATGACATAAAATAAGTTTTAAAATAAGCAACATAAAAACAATACATTTAAAATTAAGTTAAAAATATGCCTATTGCCCGCAGGGCACATAACAGAAACCTAGCAGAATTTCAATTTCAGGATGCTTACCAATAATAGATTTATCCACTTGATTCCAAGCAGCAGTGTTGTCTCCAAGCCAGTGCCCCACCCATTGTCCAGAGGTTGGATATGTGGACCGGCAGACAACTATTCCTCTTTGTCCTGTAATACTGCGTAGAGAGCTAGAAAATAGAAATGTTGTTAGTTTTTGTGTTTAATCAGCTGCCTAGCTTAGGACTAGACTTTACATTTAGCACAAAGGGTGCAAAATCATTTCTGATCTTGTAACAGCATGCATTTAAAAAACTGATGGGAGGAGAAAGAAAAAGAATGTTACTTCAACCAGTTCAATTGGTTGATTTTTTGTTCATCAACTGGAATGGGAAGACTCCTACAACTGGATTGTGTCAAAGAGGAATTTAACTGCATTAACCAAACTCTTGCAAGCAAAAAGGGATCTTTTCAATCAAAAGATCTTTTATTATTACCTTATTATTTTCTATAAGTTATGCTTACATGTTTTGTGACTCAAGTGTGGACTTGCAATGGCATCACAATGGCATCACAATCATTAAGTTACTTTACTTTGAACACTAAGGACTGCGGCAACAGCCTCAATGAAACAAATGAATTACAAGTTTGAGGATGAAAGTATTATAAAGTGTATTGTCACTAGATTAGCATATCTAGTTCTTCTGTAACAATTACACTTAATGGAATAGGTTAGCTTGCTTTACTATTCTGTGGTGGATCAGAAGTTATAAAATAGCTCTCAGACTACTGCTCCCTTGTAAGCTTTGTTTCCTGGAGTGTGCTCAAACTGCATCTATTTTGACCTGTATTCTTTATATGGTTTGTGTTACACCATATGCATATTCCACAAACATACACAATATTACCAAAAGTATTGGGACACCTGCCTATACAGGCACATGAACTTTAATGGCATCCCAGTCTTAGTCCATAGGGTTCAGTAATGAGTTGGCCCACCATTTGCAGATATAACAGCTTAGAGCAGAATTCCACCCAAAAGTGGAACTACCGCTTATCTAAACCCCCCTCCGGTGCCACATTTGGCACCTTTCGGGTGAGTGGGTACCTGTTTTTGACAAAGAGGTATGTCAGAAGTTTGGCCCCTCCTCCTTCCTCCTCATTCCCCTGCTGCCGGGCCAATGAGAGAGCTATGCGCTTCGCACTAGCGTAGTAGGGACCCGGCGGTGAAGCATGGCTTCACTGCCAGGTTCCCCTACCCGGCAATGGTGGCGGCAGCACGGTTTTTTTTTTGGGGGGGGGGGCGGAACACCACTTTAAACTCTTCTGGGAAGGAAGGCTTTCAACAAGGTTTAGGAGTGTGTCTATAGGAATGTTTGACCATTCTCCCAGAAGCGCATTTGTGAGGTCAGGCACTGATGTAGATGAGAAGGCCTGTCTTGCAGTCTTCTGGGAAGGCCGTCCTTGTGGAGAGCTTTCCAAGAAGAGTTGAAGCTGTTATAGCTGCAAAGGGTGGGCCAACTCAATAATAAACCCTACGGACCAAGACTATTGGTAATATAGTGTATGTTTGTATAACTGTTTTGTCCACCACTTTTAGTTTTTGGTAGTAGTCCAAATCTCACTAAGAGGATTCTCTCGGTACTGTGCTGCAGAGTTTTCTCATTAGATTTGGTGTACTTAGCAGGGGTGGACGAGGTCACCCCTGCATAATTGAAAACAGGGGAATTGTGATCCACCACCTTAGAGTGTATATTCCTTTAAAATAACCGCTACCAAAATAGATGGAATGCCTGCTTACCAGCTATTAAGACCTCCTATCACAGAAGGTCAATCTCCCTTGGTTAAATACCCAGCCAGGGCCTTTATGGATCATCCGAGAGTCCTCTTATCTCACAGCAATGACTTGCAAGTGAAATTTATTTGCTTGATCTGTTTAACTTTATAAGGTACACCTTGCTAGTACTGGGTTGGCCCCCCTTTTGCCTTCAGAACTGCCTTTATTCTTCGTGGCATAGATTCAACAAGGTGTTGGAAACATTCCTCAGAGTATTTGGTCCATATTGACATGATGGCATCATGCAGTTGCTGCACATTTGTCAGCTACACATCCGTGATGCAAATCTCCTGTTTCACCACATCCCAAATGTGTTCTATTGGATTGAGATCTGGTGACTGTGAAGGCCATTAGAGTAAAGTGAACTCATTGTCATGTTCAAGAAACCAATTTGAGATGATTTGAGATTTGTGACATGGTACATTATCCTGCTGGAAGTGGCCATCAGAAAATGGGCACACTGAAGTCATAAAGGGATGGACACGGTCAGCAACAATATTCAGGTAGGCCATGGTGTTTAACCACTAGACGACCAGCCGCCGCATTTAAACTGCGGCAGGTTGGCTCGTCTGGGCAAAACATCGTAGGTATACGCCAGCTTCTTTAAGAGCACTAGGGGGGTGCGCGCGTGCCTGCTGCGCGACGACGGAGCCAATGCACATGCTCGGGGGCCATAATGTTCGCCGGGCACCCGCGATCGCTCCTGAGAGACACAGAATGGAGATCTGTCAATCCAAACAGACAGATCTCCATTCTGTCAGGCGCGAGGAGACACATCTGTTGTTCATACTAAGTAAGCAATATGTCTCCTCCTTCAGGCAGTCCCATCCCCCCACAGTTAGAATCACTCCCTAGGACACACATTTAACCCCTTGATCGCCCCCTAGTGTTAACCCCCTCCTTGCCAGTGACATTTACACAGTAAGCAGTGGCTATTTTTAGCTCTGATCGCTGTATGAATGTCAGTGGTCCCAAAAATGGGTCAAAAGTGTCCAATCTGTCCGCTGCAATGTCACAGTTCCCCCCAAAAAATCGCAGCTCGCCTCCATTACTATTAAAAAATATATATAATAAAAATGCCATAAATATATCCCTATTTTGTAGACACTATAACTTTTAAGCAAACTAATCAATATACACTTATTGTGATTTTTTTACCAAAAATATGTAGAAGAATACATACCTAAACTGAGGAAGAAATTTGTTTTTTTAAATATTTTTTGGAGGGATATTTATTATAGCAAAAAGTTAAAAATATTTATTTATTTGTCAAAAACTTTTTTTGTTTATAGTGCAAAAATAAATAAATGCAGAAGTGATCAAATACCACCAAAAGAAAGCTCTATTTGTGAGAAAAAAGGACGTCAATTTTGTTTGGGTACAACTGCGCAATTGTCAGTTAAAGTGACGCAGTGCCGTATCGCAAAAAATGGTCTGGTCATTAAGGTGAGCAAATCCTTCCGGGGCTGAAGTGTTTGAACAATGCTCAGTTGGTACTAAGGGGCCCAAAGTGTGCCAAGAAAATATCCCCCACACCATTACACCACCACCAGTAGCCTGAACCGTTGAAACAAGGTAGAACGGATCCATGCTTACATGTTGTTTTTGCCAAATTTTGACCCTACCATCTGAATGTCGCAGCCATAGGTGAGCACCCTTTTGCATTAAGATGTGCACCCCAAAGCTTTAACACACATGTGCGTGTGTGTGTATATATATACAGTGGGGCAAAAAAGTATTTAGTAAGCCACCAATTGTGCAAGTTCTCACACTTAAAAAGATGAGAGAGGCCTTTAATTGTCATCATAGGTATACCTCAACTACGAGAGACAAAATGTGGAAACAAATCCAGACAATCACATTGTCTGATTTGGAAAGAATTTATTTGCAAATTATGGTGGAAAATAAGTATTTGGTCAATATCAAAAGTTCATCTCAATACTTTGTTATATATCCTTTGTTGGCAATGACAGAGGTCAAACGTTTTCTGTAAGTCTTCACAAGGTTGTTACACACTGTTGCTGGTATGTTGGCCCATTCCTCCATGCAGATCTCCTCTAGAGCAGTGATGTTTTGGGGCTGTCGCTGGGCAACACAAACTTTCAACTTCCTCCAAAGGTTTTCTATGGGGTTGAGATCTGGAGACTGGCTAGGCCACTCCAGGACCTTGAAATGTTTCTTACAAAGCCACTCCTTCGTTACCCGGGTGGTGTGTTTGGGATCATTGTCATGCTGAAAGACCCAGCCACGTTTCATCTTCAATGCCCTTGCTGATGGGAGAAGGTTTGCACTCAAAATCTCATGATACATGGCCCCATTCATTCTTTCATGTACACGGATCAGTCATCCTGTTCCCTTTGCAGAGAAACAGCCCCAAAGCATGATGTTGCCACCCCCATGCTTCACAGTAGGTATGGTGTTCTTTGGTTGCAACTCAGCATTCTCTCTCCTCCAAACACGACAAGTTGTGTTTCTACCAAACAGTTCTACTTTGGTTTCATCTGACCACATGACATTCTCCTAATCCTCGTCTGGATCATCCAAATGCTCTCTAGCAAACCTCAGATGGGCCCGGACATGTACTGGCTTAAGCAGGGGAACACGTCTGGCACTACAGGATCTGAGTCCCTGGCGGCATAGTGTGTTACTGATGGTAGCCTTTGTTACGTTGGTCCCAGCTCTCTGCAGGTCATTCACTAGGTCCCCCCGTGTGGTTCTGGGATTTTTGCTCACCGTTCTTGTGATCATTTTGACCCCACGGGGTGAGATCTTGTGTGGAGCCCCAGATCAAGGGAGATTATCAGTGGTCTTGTATGTCTTCCATTTTTAAATTATTGCTCTCACAGTCGATTTCTTCACACCAAGCTGCTTGCCTATTGCAGATTCAGTCTTACCAGCCTGGTGCAGGTCTACAATTTTGTTTCTGGTGTCCTTCGACAGCTCTTTGGTCTTCACCAAAGTGGAGTTTGGAGTGTGACTGTTTGAGGTTGTGGACAGGTGTCTGTTATACTGATAACAAGTTCAAACAGGTGCCATTAATACAGGTATTGAGTGCAGGACAGAGGAGCCTCTAAACCACTTGCCTACAGGGCACTTCCACCCCCTTCCTGCCCAAGCCATTTTTCAGCTTTCAGCGCTGTCACACTTTGAATGACAATTGCGCAGTCATGCAACACTGTACCCAAATTAAATTGTTATCATTTTTTTCTCACAAATAAAGCTTTCTTTTAGTGGTATTTTATCACCTCTGCGGTTTTTATTTCTCGCGCTATAAACAAATGAAGAGGGACAAGTTTGAAAAAAACACAATATTTTTAAATTTTTGCTATAATAAATATCCATTATTTTATTTTTTTAAACAAATTTTTTCCTCAGTTTAGGCCGAAACGTATTCTACATATTTTTGGTAAAAAAATCACAATAAGCATATATTGATTGGTTTGCGCAAAAGTTATAGCATCTACAAAATAGGGGATAGATTTATAGCATTTTTATAAAAAAATTTTTTTTACTAGTAATGGCGGCAATCTGCGATTTTTATCATGACTGCAATATTGTGGCGGACACATCGGACACTTTTGACACATTTTTGGGACCATTCACATTTATACAGCGATCCCTGCTATAAAAATGCATTGATTACTGTATAAATGTGATTGGCAGGGAAGGGGTTAACACTAGGGGGCGAGGAAGGGGTTAAATGTGTTGCCTGGGAGTGATTCTTACTGTGGGGGGAGGGGACTGACTGGGGCAGGTGACCGATTGTTGTCCCTATGTACAAGGGACACACCATCGGTCTCCTCTACCTGACAGGACGTGGATCTGTGTTTACACACAGAGATCCACGGTCCTGCTCAGTTACTAGGCAATCGCGGGTGCCCGGCGTATATAGATATATATATATATATATATATATATATATATATATATATATACACGCGCGCGCGCATCTGTGTTGAAGCTTTGGGGTGCACATCCTAATATATATATATATATATATGGCATTTTTTTTTAGGGGAGAGAAGTAAAGCGATGCCAAAAAATGGATGTGGTAAAGGTGCATTCCTCTTAGTGAGAGTTGGACTTCTAACAAAAACTGGTAAAGGTGCATTCCACCATCCACAGCTCACCTCTTCTTTCCCCGTTCACAGCTCAGCTATGCATGCAGCATCCCACCATCCACAGCTCACCTATTCACCCCACCATTCACAGCTCAAATTTTCTCACTCCATTCACAGCTCACATCTTCACCCCCGTCCACAACTCACCTTTAAACCCCATCATCCACAGCTTACCTCTTCTCCCACCATCCACAACTCACTTATGAACCTCATCATCCACTGCTTACCTCTTCTCCCACAGTCCACAGTTCACCTATGAACCCCATCATCCCCAGCTCACCTATGAATCCCATCATCCACAGCTCACCTATGAACCCCATCACCCACAGCTCACCTATGCATGCAGCATCCTGCTATCCACAGCTCACCTATTCACCCCACCATCCATAGCTCACCTCTTATCCCACCATTCATAGCTCACCTCTTCTTCCACCATCCACAGCTCACCTCTTCCCCCCGTCACCTATAAACCCCATCACCCACAGCTTACCTCTTCTCCCCTGGTTCAAAGCTCACCTATTAACCCCACCATCCATAGCTCACTTATGAACCCCATCATTCACAGCTCACCTATGAACACCACTATCCACAGCTCATCTCTTCTACTCCTGTCCACAGCTCACCTCTTCTCCCTTCATCCCCCATCCACAGCTCACCTATGAACCGCACATATGAACCCGATCATTCACAGCTCACCAATGAACCCCCATTATTCACAGCTCACCAATGAACCCCCATCATCCACAGCTCACCAATGAACTCCCATCATCCACAGCTCACCAATGAATCTCATCATCCACAGCTCTTCTCTTCTCCCACCATCCACAGCTTACCCATGAACCCTCATCCTCCACAGCTCATCTTTGTACCCCTGTCAACATGCCCCCTCCCCCCAAATATCTTACCTCTGCACAACCCCTCCCTCCCAGGCTCTCACTTTGCACAGCCTGTCACCTCCACAGTTTTCCCCTCTACAAAAATCCCCCTCCCCTTCCCAGTTATCACATCTATACAACACCCCAATCTTTCCACAGCTGTCTCTTTGCAAACTCGCTTCCACCCCCAGGGCTGGATCTAGCCTGTCTAAAGTGGGGGTGCAGTAAAAAATGTCAGGGAGGCAGAGTATGGGAGGTCAGCAGGTCAGTGTACAGTGGGTGGGAGGGGCAGAGGATAGGGTCAGTGGTTTGTAAGGCAGTGTACAGTGGCCATCAGGGTGGAGGACAGGGGTCAGCAGAAAGTGTAGCTGAGTTCAAAGGGCAGTAGTAGATTAGGCAGAGTTCAGAGGGCAGTAGTAAGTGAGGCAGTGTTCAGAGGTCAGTAGTAGGTGAGGCAGAGGACAGGTTTTGCCTAACAGTGGGAGGCACTTAAGGGGGATGACTAAACAGAATCTGTGCCTAGTCTCTGTATGTTTTGCACTAATATAGAACAGCCAAGGTACCCAAAAAATACTCCTCCCTACTATGCCACAAGTGACAGTCTCACAGAAACACATAAACCCCAGAACGTAGAATCATTCCATCAGATATGTTTTTTCTGCACACTAAAAGTGATCACTTTGTCTGACCTTAAAGTGTAAGTTCACCTTTACAGAAAAATCTGTATGGTAAACTTACACAGGACCCCCTCCTCACCCCCCCCCCCAGTCTCACTGACCTAAAACATGACAATCTCCCTTTCTGAGCCCTGCCACAGGGTCGGTGCTTAAAAATTCCTGCAGCTTTCACTTTTCTTCCCTGCTTACAGGACGGGCTGTGCGGGTTCTGATTGGGGTACGTTTTGGAGATTAAGCTGCAGTATTTCTAAGCCCCAGGCTCATGACGTGGCTATAGCAGGGTTCAGAATGGGATATTGCCATGCTCCAGGTCAGTGGGACTGGGAGGGTCAGGGGAGGGTCTTGTGTAAGTTCACCTTACAGCATTTTCTGTAAAGGTGAGCTTACACTTTAAAGAAGAATGTCATTAAAACCATTGAATGTTGGGACAATAAACACTTTGGTCAGAACATGCACATCATAGTGTATAGAGTGCAGGGGTCAGGGATAAGTAACATCAAAACAACTCATAGAGTGCAGCATCAGGATGAACTCCCCTGTTTACATCAAATTCCCCCTTACATCAAGAATCCCCATCATAGTTCCCTCCCAGAGTCCCCCCTCTACATTAGCGTTACCCTCCCTTATGTCAGGGTCCTTAGAGTCACCCCCTTTACATCAGGGTCCACAGAGTCCTCACTTTGTATCAGGGTCCCCCCTCCTCTTTTAATCAGGGTCCCAAGAACCCCCTCTTGAATTATATGCAACAAAAATGAAAGATAAACGGGAGGGGGCATTTCTAAAGCTGGCCATAGATGGATTGATGGTTTGATTCCTGCTGAACTGGCCAAATTGCTGTCCTATTATGGACAGGCTGGTTGTACTATAGTTGATCTATCTATCAACTTCAGTAGAACTAGCCTGTCAAGTTTTTATCTATGATTACTGCCGCCAGGAGCAGTAATGATTGTGTTCTGACAGTGGGGAAAACTCCTCTGTTAGAATATAATAGCGCAACAAGAGGGATTCCTTTATCAACACTAAATGTGCTGATAGGGGAATCAAGCTATTTTCTTTCCTTCAACCAGTGGTTAAAGGAAAGAAAATTGCTTAATGTATGGCCAGCCCAAAGCAAGCCATAGAAGATTACATTTTCTTCCCTGTAACTCAGATGGGCCGAATCTCGGCTGGTCCTTACTTAAACAGCTGAGGTCTGATCCTTCCACTGCCAGCTTAAGAGTAGCCAAGTAAACAAATGCACAGAAGTAAAGGGTTAACACAAAGTAAACCTTCTCACCTGATAACAGAACATTCACTGCATACAGCTTATTTACTGCCAGATTTCCAGTCCATGCTAAAAGGTCTGGCAAACAGATAAACAATCACTGCACATTCCAGCTCAGCTTTACTGCCTTGCTGACTGCGAGGGTGCAGTTCAGCATTGGAGATCATTGAGATACACAGACATGCAGTAAATAAGGCTGTTTGCAGTGAGTTTTGTTTTTAGGTGAACTTTATTGCTTTGCATTTGTTGTATTTTAGAAGTAGAGGGTGAAGGGGGCGGAGCCGGCAAGCAAGGAGAATGGCCGCATTAGAACACAGCTCCCGTCCATCTGAACTTTCCGGACCTATTTACAGCCACTCAGGGCACTCTGGAACGGCGTTTTTTGGTCACAGTAGGTCGGGGACACCAGCAGAGCATGCGGAGGAAGAGAAGGGAGAGAACAGCGCCGGGTAAGATGACAGACTTTTACTCACTGTCAGACCGCCATAGCCGCCAAGATGGCGCCGGCGGCGTGCAGGGACCTGCACACACACACAGCCAGAATTCAATCAGAGGACATGTGGCAAGCGCTTCTCCCAATCCTTCCCTGATCAAACGCAGCCAAGCTCCCAGTCATCCTCCACGGCTAATAGCCCTGTGAAAAACAAGCAGAGGCTCTCTCTGCCTACTTCCATGACCGTTACTGAAGGGGAGGGCAGCATGAGGATTGATGACACACTAGAATTTCAAAAGAAATTCTGGTGTCCCTTAGAGGAGCTATTCATACAGATATGCTGCAGCTTGTGACCCAATGTAAATCTGAAGTGACTGAAGTCAGGGACAGGGTGACCCATATAGACAACAAGATGGGGGACTTTTCTGAGACCTTTAACACTATGGTGGATGCACACAATGAACATGAGGAGGACATTGTATGGCTCAAAGCAAAGGTCGCTGACCTCGAGGACCGTTCCAGAAGGAACAATATTAAAATCAGAGGGTTCCCCGAATCAGTAAAGAACTCAGAACTAACCGCTTTCCTTACCAATATAATGAAAGAAGCCCTCCCTGACTTGCCCCTGGAGGAAATTATCATAGACCAAATACATAGACTGCCTAAGCCGAAACATATCCCTTAGAAGCTACCCAGGGACACCATTGCTAGGATTCACTACTACACAGTTAAAGACAAACTGATGTCTGTGACAAGGCGGGCTAATAATCTTCCTGATTGCATGCAGGGACTGTCCTTCTTTGCTGATCTGTCTGCACATACAATGCAAAGGAGATGTAATCTCATGACCATAACCAAACCTCTTAGAAATCACAAGATTCCCTACCGCTGGAATTACCCTGCAAACCTACTAATTACCAAGGATGAAAAGGAGTATCTGGTGACTACCTTAGAGGATGGCATCAAGCTACTGGAGAGATGGAAGATTCTCCTTATTGAGACAGCAGAGGATCACTAACCATCTGATTCCTTCCATACCCGCACTAAATGTGGCAAGGCTGCATATAGTGCCCTATCATAATTGCTCACCTCAACATGTTCCGGAAGTTCAACCGGCGTTGATTTTTCATTTCTTTAAACCCCAATTTCAGCAGGTTAACCCCTGCCCAGATTTCTTTAGAAAGCGTGCTTTTTTAAAGTGCGCCTAGTTCTGCGCAAACTATTTTTTTTTCTTCTTTTTTTGTTCTTTTTTTATATATCTCTACGTTTGACCTGTTTTCTGTTTTATCTCACCATTTTTTCTCTCAGAATCTAGACTTGTACTTCCAGTTTGAATTGTTTTCTTCACCAGCTGGAAAAAACCTACCACATCACAGAAGAAACATATCTCAACCAGCTAAACCTATCGCAGGTACGCCATCACATACGTGTCACACCACTTCCTATCACTGACCCTTTTTCTTTCAGTGGCATTGACTCTTACACGGTCTTACCTTTTCCACTATATCTACTCACCTGACATTGGCATTTAAAATTACATCTATGAATGTGAATGGCTTAAACAGCCCACAAAAGAGACATATGCTATGGAAGGAAGCTCATGCTCAAAATTGTGATGTATTCTGCATCCAGGAAACTTATTTTAAAGCGAACAATCACCCTACTCTAAAACATAACCTGTATCCACATACTTTTATGGCATGTGCCCCTTCTAAAAAGAGAGGGGTGGCTATCTTGGTGAAAAACACGGTAGAGTTCAAGCTACTTTCTAGTCACTGTGACGAAGAGGGTAGATACATTATTTTATCCTGTGAAATTAATGGAGTAACATATACAATAGTAAATATTTATGTACCAAATTCTAGACAATTGCATTTCCTGAATAGACTCTTGAAAAAAATTAAACAACAGGGTTCAGGGCACATCATACTTTGTGGTGACTTGAACTCCATATCTGATCTTCACCTGGATAACTCTAATGCCTCTATCAGCAAAAGTATCAGATATACATTATCAAACTTTCTCAGCTCAAACAGCCTTTATGATATTTGGAGATGTCAGCACTCCAACGAAAGAGACTTCACTTTTTTCTCCCGGGTCCACTTGTCCTACTCAAGGATTGATATGTTTCTGATGGACAAATTTTTACTGCAAAAAGTTTCACACTCGGACATTGGTCATATCACGTGGTCTGACCATGCCCCAGTGTCTATCATTGTGGGAAGCCGGGGGCTAACTACCCGGGCGAATAGATGGAGAAATGATGTTCATTTATTCTCAGACCCAATCATTGCAAAAGACATTGAGAACTCATTGATAGAATTCTTTACTATTAATGACACCACAGAGGTTAACCCATTCACTTTGTGCAATACCCATAAAGCTTTTATCAGAGGGTTACTCATGAAGCAAAGTGCTTGACTAAGGAGAAGGAGGGGGCGGCACATGGATTCCATCCTGAGGGATATCTCGGGCTTGGAGGATCAGAACAAATCTTCCCCTACTGTTGAAATTAGCAATAAATTGGCTGCGGCTCAAGATGACCTTTGAACCTTGCTTGTATCACAACATGTACGTAATACCCACAAATTTAGGTCTAACTTTTACACGCATGGTAACAAGGCCGGTAAACTACTAGCGAACCAAATTAAAGAGAAAGTCCTGAAACAGAAAATCCTACACTTATACCACCCCAAAAATGGATCCAAATTGACCAACCCTAAAGATATAGCAGATGCGTTTAGCAGCTATTACAGTACCTTGTATAACCTACAGGAGGATACTGGGATACCACAACCTACCCGGAAACTCATAGACGGGTTTTTACAAGATATATCTCTTCCTCAGCTGTCCCAAGATGATTTAGATTCCCTGAATTCCCCAATATCTATTCTAGAAATTACAAACACCATTTCAAATCTTCCAAACAACAAATCACCTGGACCTGACGGGTATTCTTCGGAATACTATAAAAAAAAATTGCTGGTACGCTATCACCTATATTACTTCGGGTATTTCAAGCTGCTGCCTCCTCCGCCTCATTCCCCTCAGAAATGTTACAGGCCACGGTGGTGACGCTACCTAAACCAGGGAAGGAGCCGGACAGAGCACAGAGTTTCAGGCCTATTTCACTTCTGAATGTTGACCTAAAGGTGTATGCCAAGATTTTGGCCAACAGAATTGCGTGCCTGCTCCCCAACTGATTAAACCCGACCAGGTTGGGTTTGTGGTGGGCAGGCAAGCTACAGATGCCGCAAGGCGGATCTTAAATTTAATACACTCATCACATACTTCTAAGAGACCCTCAGTCCTCTTGTCATTGGACGCGGAGAAGGACTTTGACAGGATCCACTGGGGCTATCTATCAAAGGTTCTTACAAAGTTTGGTTTCTCAGGCAACATATGTTCAGCCATATCGGCTTTATACTCAAACCCCTCAGCTATGGTTTTCACGGAAGGTATGTTCTCTGAACAATTCTCGATCACGAATGGCTTGAGGGGTGCCCTTTGTCGCCCCTGATCTTTGCCCTTGTGATGGAACCTTTGGCTAAAAAAATTATAACCAACCCCCAAATTAACGGCATTCGTCTAGGTAAAGAAGATCACACAATTACACTATTTGCGGATAACGTGATTCTGTCGCTCTCCAATCCGGCTCAGTCCCTGCCAATAGTACACAAAATATTGGAACTATTTAATGCAGTGTCATATTACAAGGTGAATGCTACTAAGTCAAGTATATTGAACTTAGGTGTCGATTGTAAAACTAAATCTCTTATACAAGAAAAGCTAACATATCCCTGGGCAAAGGAAGCAATTCAATACCTGGGCATTACATTGACTCCCTCAATTTCCCAACTATATAGCTCTAATTTTGAACCCCTGATAAGTAAATTTACGCAGGAAATGCTTAGATTCAAAAAATTCTATCTTACCTGGTCAGGTAGATTAGCAGTATACAAAATGATCTTACTTCCCAAACTGCTTTATTACTTTAGAGCCCTCCCGATCCAACTACCCAGCTCATTTTATGCGGCTATGCAACGAGCCTTGTCTCAATTCATTTGGGAAGGGAAGAGAGCCAGATGCTCTCATAACATTCTCATGAAACACAGAAAAGCAGGGGGGTGGGAGTCCCCAATATTAAGGATTACCACATTACAGCGATCCTAGATCAGGCCAAATTGTGGTTCAACACCTCGGACCCAATTCATTGGTGTAGAGCAGAGCAGGCACAGATCAATCAAGGTAAACTCCAAAACCTATTGCTAGTTACACCCTTAGCAAAAACATCACCATGTAAGATGATCCCAACTGTAGCGGCCACACTACTGGCATGGGAATATTTCTTAACGAGTAAGAATCCCCACACTACTCACAAAAAGATACCAATCCCAGTGACAGCACTCTCATTCCTCTCTCCAAACCTAGACACACGACATTGGGAGCGATATGATATCAAACATATACCGGACATGTTCAACCAGGGCCGTATCAAAACTTTCTCAGAGCTACGGACTGAACATTCTATCCCTAAGAGGGAATTTATGGTATATGCTAGGATTGCCAATATCATTTCTACTCTTAAGACACAACACATAGAAATCCCTGAAACCATTTACGAATTATGGCACTCATCTCCCAAGCCCAAAAAAGGAATAACGGAATTTTACAATCTCTTACACAGTAAACTCCATTTTGTAATCCGGAAACAGCTCTTGAAATAGGAAACAGACTTAGATATATCTATCTCCCAGGTACAGTGGAAGCGAGCAATTAAAGCAAACTATACTCATACTAAATGTTCAAATTACAGGGAAATAGCACAGAAAATACATTTGAGATGGTACAGAACCCCCTATATATTAGCAAAATTTCTGCGTAGTTTCTGGGCTGCAATAGCTCGGCTGATAGCTAAATTGACAGGAATACTGAACAAATTGAGAGTGGAACAAGCTTTACTGAGTGTTAACATGGATTTATACCCAACACCCTACCGAACATTAGTAATGCACATACTATACGCTGCTAGGCTGGTGCTGGCCCGTAAATGGAAGTCATCAGACCCTCCCACAGTAGGGGAGGTACTGAAATTAGTGGATGACTCTTATTCATACGAGACATCCATTGCATTCAGAGAAGGAAAACTAACAGAATTTACGAATAACTGGCACTTATGGGGAAGTTACAGGTCTGATAGATAATGCAGTATACATAAGGTTGCAGAGTTACATTTAGTACAATGCAGGTACTTCTACTTCTACTTTTCTATTTTTCTATGTAAAACCAAAGAACAGAAACTGGTCAATGTTTGTCAAAGTTTAATAAATGTTGTACCGGAGTATAGTTCTTCAGCTCTATCTTAATGATGGATGGTTATAAAACGTTTTTGAGTGCAATGCAAATTGGACGGTTATATAAATTACAATTAGTTTTGTTCAACGGACTTGATTGATTCTGTAGATGTAAACAGGCATAATCTTACTGGTATGTCAGTTGCATTACTAGGTAAAGTAATCTATGGAAACTGTACTCTATGGATCTGTACTTGATATATTTTTATAACCCAATAAAAATAATTTTCGAAAAATAAGTAGGGGGTGAAGGGAGCTGCTGGAGCTTCAAGCGCATCCTTGTCTCTATCCACTGCACCCTCCTTGTCCTGGCCCTCGGAGAAAGAGTTTAGCATCTGGGCACAGCATCCCAGGGTGGAGGGGGGTTCTGTTCCCTAGATCTGATCATACCCACCCTCCACCTTCCATACACGGCTCTCACCTCTTCATAAATGCTTTCCAGCGGTGCAGCTGCTGCTACACCTGCACCGCTCTATTAGGAGAACATAGTGCACGTTGTTTTGCCTGGACAGCTCCGCCTACCAGACCCATGTAACACAGAGCCAAAGAGCTCCAAAATACTCAGCTCTGTGCTACACGGGTCTCATAGGCGTTAGGCGGGGACAGGGGATCCTGAAGCACTACACACCACGGATGCAGGTGGTTGCGGTGGTGGGACACAGACACAAGAGGACAAGTCAGCTGTGCATGGTATGATTAGGGTGTGCCCAGGCACACTCGGCACACCCCGTGCGCACGCCTATGGTTTCAGCTGAAATCAAGACTCATCAGACCAGGCAACGTTTTTTCAATATTCTATTGTCCAATTTTTGTGAGCCTGTGCGAATTGCAGCCTCAGTTTCCTGTTCTTAGCTGACAGGAGTGGCACCTGGTGTGGTCTTTTGCTGCTGTAGCCCATCTGCTTCAAGGTTTCGATGTGTTGTGCATTTAGAAATGGTATTGCGCATACTTCGGTTGTAAACGAGTGGTTATTTGAGTATTTGAGTTACTGTTGCCTTTCTATAATCTCAAACCAGTCTGCCCATTCTCTTCTGACCTCTGACATCAACAAGGCATTTCCGTCCACACAAATGCCACTCAGTGGATATTTTCTATTTTTCGGACCATTCTCTGTTATTCCTAGATATGGTTGTGTGTGAAAATCCCAGTAGATGAGCAGTTTTTGAAATAATCAGACCAGCCCATCTGGCACCAACAACCATGCCACGTTCAAAGTCACTTAAATTTCCTTTTCTTCCCCATTCTGATGTTTGGTTTGAACTTCAGCAAGTAGTCTTCACCACGTGCAGATGCCTTGTGATTGGCTGATTAGCAATTTGTGTTACCAAGCAATTTAATAGGTGAACCTAATAAAGTGGTCAGTGAGTGTATATTTTTATTCCCTTACAGGTCTTGTTTATACCTTTTTTTAAGTGTTTCAGCCAAGCTAAAAGAGTGGAGGCAATGGTAAACAGTGAGCCTTGCATGAAGTTCAAGGCCTGCTTTAAATCAATTCAGTACAACAACAACAAAAATGATTGGTCACTATGGTTAAAAAAAGGTTGCATATTGTTGTTTGCATTATTAAGGACTCACTCAAAAGTTGGTTTGGAGTGTGACCATCCATATAAATTGTGGACATCATAGTGGTTAACTGGGTCTCCATTAGGAAGGTACTGTATACTTTCCATGCATAAGGTCTTGTGTTCTAAGCCCATATGAGATGATTCCAATTCTGAAAAGTCATAGGAGGTTCAGCCATTGCTTTTTTCATAAACCTTATTTGATTTCATTTATTTTTAACATTAATTAATGAATTGTTGGTAAAGCAATCATATACAAAAAGTGAATACCTGGAGCCATGTTACTGCCAGGGAGATCTTAAGTGGAAATTATGGTTCACTTTAAGAGGGGTTGCATATTTTTTTTTGCCTTGAGACTTTGAACATTTTACATTATATTACAATTAACATGTCTCTATAGAAATAACACAAACTGACATAATGGAGTTGATTTACTAAAACTGGAGATTGCAACCTCTGGTGCAACTGTGCATGGTAGCCTATTAGCATCTAACTTCAGCTTGTTAAATTAACCTTTGACAAATAAAAATGGAAGATGATTGGTTTCTATGCAGAGCTGCACCAGATTTTGCCTCTAAAGTTTTAGTAAATCAATCCCAACCCCAACCCCAACCCCGGCCCCAACTTCCAGAATATTGTCTCTAGGAATCTGAGATTAAGTCATGCTGGGGCTGGAAGATGAAGCTTAAATATATGGAAGCTCTGCACCCTAGATTTAACCCCTTAAAGCGGAGGTGCAGCCAAAAAAAAAAAGTCAGCAGCTACTATCAGTGTAGCTGCTGACTTTTAATAAGGACACTTACCTGTCCTACTCGCCCGCGATGTCGGTCCCGCCACGGCGATCAATCGCTGCTGGCAGGTCCCGGCTCCTCCATCCTGAGTAAGGGAAACAGGCAGTGAAGCCGTAAGGCTTCACTGCCCGTTTCCTACTGCGCATGCGCCACTCGCACGGCGCTTTGTGAATGGGTGGCTTGCCTCCTGGGATACACACAGTTCCCAGAAGGCAGCGCGCCCCATTCACAAGAAGAGGAAGCAGAAGGAGACCCACTGCGGACAAGAAGATGAACATTAGAGGCAGATTAGGGGACTTCCGCATAGCAACAGGCATTTAGGGTGAGTATAAAAAAAATATATTTCTATTAATTTTTTTTTTTTTAGGTTTTTTAATGTAAACATTTTTTCAGGGTGGACCTCCGCTTTAAGGGGATCTAAGGATACTAGACAGAAAAACAACATATTGTTTATTAACTGGTATAAACTGGTGATTTTTTTCTACTGGAAACAAAGGTATGTGGTCTAGCAACATACCTAACCCAATCACCTCTTTGTTGGTGCCAGTGGTTGACAAGGGCCCAGTGCCTGAAAGAATGGAGTTGGAGTTTGGAGGCGCTCATATTTTTGAACCAGTCCCTTCAGGCACCGACCTAAAACTGATTGTAATATAAGCTGTTATTAATACAGCAGGTGGCCTATACTGCTGTTGCCATTTTGTTTAGTGGCACCTAAACACCTAGAAGTGGCACCTAAATCCTAGCAAATTGGACTGCTGGACCTGATTCTAAAAAAGTTTGATTATCTTTAGACATGAAACAAACATTTGTTTAAAACTGTAACTAAGATATACACTATATTGCAAGAGTCATATAAAAAAAAAGTAAATCAGATATTGTTCCTACTTGGCATATATGGAGGTCTGTTTAGGGCTTCATTTCCACAACCATTAACAGATCCGTGAACAAAACTAGCAGGCTCATTCATATCCTACACAAAAAAAGGAACAATAACAAAGACTAATTAACTTGACAGTTCTTTGTTTCCGCAAGCTGATTCACCCCAAGCACACACACATTTATTTGCATAATTACACATGCTGTTGCTATGCTGGATAACTTCTTTGCAATCTGAGATAAGGGTCTCCCCAAAAGTCTTTTTCAATTAAAATTAAAATTTTCAAACATTTTTTTTACCTCTTTGCATAGAGCTATGTTGACCATAATGACTTATACATATGTCTAGAAACTAGGCATAAGGTAATGATAAAGCTGTATATCAGGTAATAGTATATGCCATTTCATATACATTAGCATAGAGATAAGCAGTAGCACAAAAAATATATATTGAACTAGGTTAAATTCTTGCCTGAAGTGATCACCTTGTTGGTGCAAGTAAAAGCGGAATACTAAGGAGGAGAAATGCACATGAGTAGTCCTGAAAGTGAGCATGGGTACAGGTGACTAAGGAAAGGGGAATGATTGAACATTCACTTTTCTGCTGAGCTCCAGCATTCTGTTCATTCTTAACAGGACAGTATTTGTTTCAAATTTATAACAAAAATGGCACTGATGTAGTATTTTAGATCTTTTCAAATAATTTCTATTTGGGTTACACTCATCTTGCATTTTTTTCTGTACTGCTTACAGTTACAGTCACAATACAATTTACCTTCAGCTGGTGAAATCCTAAATTCTTAGTGACTGCACTGTTACCAGCATGACTTCTCTAGAGCACATGGACGAGTCTAATGCCTCTAAACCATCAACATGGGACTCATGCTGAAAGGCTAATTTCTTGCTAGAAACTAATAAGGTCACTGAAGCTGCTCAGAAGCATGCTGTGCTGCTGATTGTCACAGGACCTAAGACTTTTTCAATTATTCACTTCCCCGTGTGCCCTGCTAAATCAAGTGTCTGATCTTTTGAGGGAATTATTGGAATTCTGAAGACTCACTTTTACCTGTTTCTGCTGTAACTATAAGCAGTTTAATTTTAACAGTCTCAGTACATAATAGCATAGCTTTAGATGGAAGAGAGAAGTAGCACATAAATATATTTTTTTAAGTTTCTGTGTAGATTCTTTTAACTGCTTTAAAACATTGAAAATTTGAATATAAATATTCTAAGACTTTATTTAACATCTCAGGTTATGCATTTTTTTTTTAACACATAATCAGTTCAAGTATGTAACATTTTTTCTTGACACCAAATATCCCCCATTTGGTTACATGTATGCTCTAAAAAGCACCAAAAAAAAATTCAGGGCTGACGTTGCTGACCTCCTTATGAGTATGCTGGTTCTTTGGCTTTCTATGGCTTTTACTTCCTCAACGTCAAAAGTTACTAATCAAGATCTGGGTAAGCATGCAAGGTCTAGGTCAGTGATACACAGCCTGATACACTATATGGCCAAAAGTATGTGAACAATTAACCATCACACCTATATGAGCTTGTTGGACATCCCATTCTAAAACCATAGGTATTAATACTGTGTTTCCCCCACACTACTACCACCACCAACTTTGCATCTATAACAACCTCCACTATTCTTGGCAGGCTTTGCACAAGATTTTGAGATTTGGGGATTATAGGAATTTGTGGCCATGTTGGATAAGGAGACCTGATTCAAGGATGGTGTGCCAATGTATCCAAAAAGGTGTTTGGTAAGCTTGAGGTTAGGACTCTGTGCAAGCCACTTGCGTCCCTCCACAAAACACTTGTTTAAATATTTTAATATTTTTGGACCTGCTTTTGTGCACAGTAGTGATGAGCCGAACACCCCCGGGTTCGGTTCGCACCAGAACCCGCGAACGGGCCGAAAGTTCGTACGAACATTAGAACCCTATTAAATACAATGGATGCGAACGTTTGAATTCTAAAGTGCTAATTATAACAACTATTATGCATGTTATTGTCCTAAAAAGGGTTTGGGAACCTGGGTTGTGCACCAGGGGACATGTATCAATGCAAAAAGAAGTTTTAAAAACGGTCGTTTTTCGGGAGCAGTCATTTTAATGATGCATAAAGTGAAAAAAAAAAGTCAAATATTCCTTTAAATATCGTACCTGGGGGGTGTCTAAAGTATGCCTGTGAAGTGCCACGAGTTTCCCGTGTTTAGAACTGTCCCTGCACAAAATGACACTTCTAAAGGGAAAAAAAGCCATTTAAAACTGCTTGCGGCTTTAATGTAATGTCTGGTCCCGGTAATATGGATGAAAATCTTTAAGAAAAATGGCATAGCTACCCCATGACCCCCCCCCCCCCCCTACCCCAGCCCATTACCAGCCCCTTTGGGTCTTGGATGGATATTAAGGGGAACCCCGCACATAAAATAAAAAAGGCCCTATATACTCTGAACAGCCGTATACAGGCGGTGCATACAAGACAGGGACTGTAGGTTTGTTCTTATGTAGAATCTGTTTGTAATTTTGAACAGGTACATTGTTGAAGTGTAGCTCCAGCCCAAAAATCTATTTTTAAACTTTTTGGAAAACATAGGCAAGGGTTATCACCCCTGTAACATTTGTTTTGCTGTCTGTGCCCCTGTTCAGAACATTTCACCTCACTTTCCGTCCCAATGACAACTGTTTTTGAAATGTGGTGTTTTTCTTGAAACAAGGATTGCTGATAAAGCATCAGTACAGAGGAGACACCTTTCTCCCATATTTATTCTTACAGGAGAGAATTTTCCTTCCTAGTGGTAGATTTCCTCTCACTTCCTGTTAGGAAATAGGCCCCTTAGTTGTTGGTGTTGGCACAACACTGTAAGCACTCACAGTTACTCTTGGTTGGTGCTGGAACGCCCTGCTGTCAACTATTATATCAGGAATTGTAATTACATATAATTGTTGAACAGTGGTAGTAAAAATTGGGCCTTTGATGGTGGTGCTGGTGCCACAACACTGTAAGCCCTGACAGTTACTCTTGGTGGGTGCAGCAATGGGCCCTGCTGTGAATTATTAGATCAAGAATTGTAATTGCATGCCCCTGTTGAACAGGGGCTGAAAAATTGGGCCTTTCGTGGTGGTGGTGGTGGTGGTGGTGTTGCCACAACACTGTAAGCCCTCAGAGTTACTCTTGGTGGGTGCAGGAATGGGCCCTGCTGTGAATTATTAGATCAAGAATTGTAATTGCATGCCCCTGTTGAACAGGGGCTGAAAAATTGGGCCTTTCGTGGTGGTGGTGGTGGTGTTGCCACAACACTGTAAGCCCTCAGAGTTACTCTTGGTGGGTGCAGGAATGGGCCCTGCTGTGAATTATTAGATCAAGAATTGTAATTACATGCCCCTTTTGAACAGGGGCTGAAAAATTGGGCCTTTCGTGGTGGTGGTGGTGGTGGCGTTGCCACAACACTGTAAGCCCTCACAGTTACTCTTGGTGGGTGCAGCAATGGGCCCTGCTGTGAATTATTAGATCAAGAATTGTAATTGCATGCCCCTGTTGAACAGGGGCTGAAAAATTGGGCCTTTCGTGGTGGTGGTGGTGGTGGTGGTGTTGCCACAACACTGTAAGCCCTCAGAGTTACTCTTGGTGGGTGCAGCAATGGGCCCTGCTGTGAATTATTAGATCAAGAATTGTAATTACATGCCCCTTTTGAACAGGGGCTGAAAAATTGGGCCTTTCGTGGTGGTGGTGGTGGTGGCGTTGCCACAACACTGTAAGCCCTCAGAGTTACTCTTGGTGGGTGCAGCAATGGGCCCTGCTGTGAATTATTAGATCAAGAATTGTAATTGCATGCCCCTGTTGAACAGGGGCTGAAAAATTGGGCCTTTCGTGGTGGTGGTGGTGGTGGTGGTGTTGCCACAACACTGTAAGCCCTCAGAGTTACTCTTGGTGGGTGCAGCAATGGGCCCTGCTGTGAATTATTAGATCAAGAATTGTAATTACATGCCCCTTTTGAACAGGGGCTGAAAAATTCGGCCTTTTGTGGTGGTGGTGGTGGTGGCGTTGCCACAACACTGTAAGCCCTCAGAGTTACTCTTGGTGGGTGCAGCAAGGGGCCCTGCTGTGAATTATTAGATCAAGAATTGTAATTGCATGCCCCTGTTGAACAGGGGCTGAAAAATTGGGCCTTAGGCACTGGTGGCACAACACTACAACCCCTCACAGATACTGTACTTGGAGCACAGCAATGAGCCCTGTTGCAAAGTATTGCTTCAAAAATTGTAATGACACGCCCCTGTTAAACAGGGGCTGAAAAATTGGGCCTTAGGCACTGGTGGCACAACACTCCAACCCCTCACAGATACTGTACTTGGAGCACAGCAATGATCCCTATGGCAAATTATTGCTAAAAAAATTGTAATTACACGCCCCTGTAAAACAGGGGCTGAAAAATTGGGCCTTAGCCACTGGTGGCGGCACCCATAAACAAAAATGATCTTCCAAGCTATCATCATCAATCGTATCATTGAGGACTCGGAGGAGGAGGATAGCCAGTCAACATAACAGCACAGGCACTCAGCATCAGCATCAGTCTTGAAGGGATGTGACATGTTAAAATCAATTAGTCTGTTATATCAGCATCAGGTGTGTGGTAGCTGGTGGTGATCCAAGACTGTTTCATCTTGATGAAAGTCAGTCGATCAACCGAGTCGGTGGACAGGCGCACCCTGTGATCCGTGACAAATCCTCCAGCAGCACTGAATGTGCGTTCCGAAAGAACGCTGGATGCAGGACAGGCCAGTAGCTCAATTGCATACTGTGCAAGCTCTGGCCAGTGATCCATCCTCAAGACCCAGTAAGCCAGAGGATTTTCGGTGGGGAAGGTGTCCAAGTCTGACCTTGCCCCTAGATATTCCTGCACCATGTTTATCAGACGCTGGCGATGGTTGCTGGAACCGATCATACTTTGGGGCTGCGGACTAAAGAATTGTCTGAACGCATCGGTCAGACAGCCACCTTCCCCACCGCTCCTTCTTTGACTGGCCGAAGCCTCAGCAACTCGTTGTCCAGGACCAGGAGTTTGTAACCTCCCAGTCTCTGGGAACGCGTTGCACAGACCTTTCTGCAAGGCCTCCCGGAGTTGTCTCATCCTCTGCTCCCTCTGCGACGGTAACATAAGGTCCGCAACCTTACCCTTGTACCGTGGATCAAGGAGAGTGGCCAGCCAGTAATGGTCCCTCTCCTTGATCCGAAGAATACGAGGATCCTTCCGCAGACTTTGCAGGATCAGGGAGGCCATGCAGCGTAGGTTTGCTGAGGCATTCGCTCCGGAGTCCTCTGGGTCACTAAGGACGACATGATCCGCAGCCACCTCCTCCCAGCCACGTACAAGTCCACTGGTTTCTTGGGACTGTAAATCATCCCTAAAAGACTGCTGCTGATGATGCTGAGTGCCAGCCTCCACCTCCATGCTGACACAATCCTCCTCCTCCTCCTCCTCCTCCTCCTCTTCCTGTGCGATGGGTGGGACAGAAGGAACACTGTCTGGGTAAAGGGGGCCTTGAGAGGCAAGGAAGTCCTCCTCTTCCTGCCTGTGTTCTGCCTCAAGTGCCCTGTCCATTATTCCACGCAGCGTGTGCTCCAACAGGTGGACAAGAGGTACAGTGTCACTGATGCATGCACTGTCACTGCTCACCATCCTCGTGGCCTCCTCAAATGGTGCCAGGACAGTGCATGCATCCCTGATCATGCCCCACTGGCGTGGAGAAAAAAAACCAAGCTCCCCTGACCCTGTCCTGGTGCCGTAGTCGCACAGGTACTCATTGATGGCCCTCTGCTGCGTGTGCAGCCGCTGCAGCATGGCCAACGTTGAGTTCCACCTGGTGGGCATGTCACATATAAGGCGGTTCTTGGGCAGGTTCAACTCCTTTTGCAGCTCAGCCAGGCGAGCACTGGCATTATAAGATCTGCGGAAATGCACACAGACTTTCCTGGCCTGCCTCAGGACATCCTGTAAGCCCGGGTACCTGCCCAAGAACCGCTGCACCACCAGGTTAAGGACGTGAGCCACACAGGGCACATGGGTCAGTTGTCCCTGTCGGAGGGCGGAGAGGAGGTTGGTGCCATTGTCGCAAACGACCATTCCTGGCTTAAGCTGGCGTGGCGTCAACCACCTCTCGGCCTGGCCCTGCAGAGCAGACAGGACCTCTGCCCCAGTGTGGCTTCTGTCCCCCAAACACACCAGCGCAAGCACGGCATGGCATCTTTTTGCCTGCGTACTTGCGTAGCCCCTTGAACGCCTACGGAGCACCGCTGGTTCCGAGGACAAACCACAGGAAGAGGCCATGGAGGAAGAAGAAGAGGAGGGGGTGGAGGAGAGAGGTGTGTCACAACCAGTAGTAGCATTTTGGAGGCGTGGCGGTGGAACAACCTCCAACACTACTGCACCTTGTCCTGCATCCTTCCCAGCTGCCAAAAGAGTGACCCAATGGGCCGTGAAAGAAAGGTAACGTCCCTGTCCATGCCTGCTGGACCATGAGTCAGCGGTAATATGCACCTTACCGCTGACCGCCCTGTCCAGCGAGGCCAAGACATTGCCTTCCACATGCCGGTAGAGAGCCGGAATAGCCTTCCGTGAGAAAAAGTGGCGTTTGGGAACCTGCCACTGAGGAACTGCACATTGCACAAACTCACGGAAGGGGGCCGAGTCTACCAACTGAAAAGGCAGCAGTTGAAGCGCTAGCAATTTAGCCAAGCTAGCATTCAACCGCTGGGCATGTGGATGGCTGGGAGTGAACTTCTTTCGACGGTCCAGCAGCTGGGGCAGGAAAATTTGCCTGCTAGAATCGGACGTCGGTGTACTGCTAGCAGAGTGGCCGCAAGTACTTGGCTGTGACACACCTAATTCTACACCTTCATTCCTCTCAATGCATGTTTCAGAGAGGACTGAAGTTATAGTGGGGTTGGAGATCCCAGCTGATGCGGTGCAAGGAGAGGTCCGCTTTGTTCTTTGGTGTGGGTCTTTGAGGTAGGCTTGCCAACGAGCTGCATGGCAGGTCAACATATGTCTGGTCAGGCATGTGGTACCCAAGCGGCTGATGTTTTGGCCACGCGATATACGCTTGAGACATATGTTGCAAACAGCAGCTGTGCGATCTGATGCACTAGCCTCAAAAAAGGCCCACACCAAAGAACTTTTTGAATGACGGGCAGAGGCAGCGCCCTGCACAGGCGGAGCTCTGCGGTGTGATTCCGTCGGTGTACTGCCCTTACGCTGGCCACCAAAGGGCATCCTGCCTCGTTGGAGATGTGCCTCCTCCTCATCCTCCTCCTCCTCCTCTCTCCTATTAGGCACCCACGTGGAGTCAGTGACCTCATCATCACCTCCCTCCTCATCACTGGAGCCAATCTGGCAGTATGCTGCAGCTGCTGGAACATGACTGCCAGATTGGTGTCCTTCTTGAGCATCCCCTCTGTCTGCTCTCACGCTACTGCCTTCCTCTAGCTGGGTTTCATCATCAGACCCTTCGAAACGCTGGGCATCCTCCTGGAGCATGTACCCAACACTGTGCTCAAACAGTTCGGGGGACTCCTCAGGAGGAGGACATGGTGGGTCTAGGGAAGGAGTGACTGATGATGAGTCTGACATTGATACCAGGGAAGAGGACGCTTTGGCAGCTGCTTTTCCAGTACCCTGAGCCTGGGTGAGAGAGGATGAGGAGGAGGAGGAGGGCTTGGTCATCCACTCTACCAAGTCTTCGGCATGATGTGGCTCAACATGTCCAGCTGCCGAAAAGAAGGACAAGCGTGTCCCATGGCCATGTGCTGATGACAATGCACTGCGTCCACGACCAGCACTGTTGCCCCCAGACACAGAGCCTGCTTGCCCTCTTTTATTGCCTCCTGACTGTCTGCCTCTCCTTGTTTGCCTTCCAGACATTCTAATAGATGGCCTGCAGGGAGATGGGAAAAAAGCAATAAGGGCTACCTTCAGGTGTCCTTCTCTGTCCCTTTACTTAAGGATTTCTAAATATGGTTGAGGATGATTGCTTTTGCACAGAATAGTACAACGACAATTTCCCTGACTGTCCAAAAAAACAAGGATTTCAAAGATGGTTGATGAGGAATGCTTTAGCACACTATAGCACAAGGAGAATTCCCTCACTGTCCTTCCCTGTCCCTAGAAACAAGGATTCGCACAGTAAAAGACACTGACACTCTCCCTACCTATAGTTTTCTGTCCCTAGAAAAAAAGTTTTTTTAAAGCACACTATAGCACAAGGAGAATTTCACTCACTTTCCTTCTTTGTCCCTAGAAACAAGGATTATCACAGTGAAAGAAACTGACACTCTTCCTTCCTATAGTTTTCTGTCCCTAGAAAAAATGTTTTTTTAAAGCACACTATAGCACAAGGAGAATTCCCTCACTGTCCTTCCCTGTCCCTAGAAACAAGGATTCGCACAGTAAAACACACTGACACTCTCCCTACCTATAGTTTTCTGTCCCTAGAAAAAATGTTTTTTTAAAGCACACTATAGCACAAGGAGAATTCCCTCACTGTCCTTCCCTGTCCCTAGAAACAAGGATTCGCACAGTAAAACACACTGACACTCTCCCTACCTATAGTTTTCTGTCCCTAGAAAAAATGTTTTTTTAAAGCACACTATAGCACAAGGAGAATTTCACTCACTTTCCTTCTTTGTCCCTAGAAACAAGGATTATCACAGTGAAAGAAACTGACACTCTCCCTACCTATAGTTTTCTGTCCCTAGAAAAAATGTTTTTTTAAAGCACACTATAGCACAAGGAGAATTCCCTCACTGTCCTTCCCTGTCCCTAGAAACAAGGATTCGCACAGTAAAAGACACTGACACTCTCCCTACCTATAGTTTTCTGTCCCTAGAAAAAATGTTTTTTTAAAGCACACTATAGCACAAGGAGAATTCCCTCACTGTCCTTCCCTGACCCTAGAAACAAGGATTCGCACAGTAAAACACACTGACACTCTCCCTACCTATAGTTTTCTGTCCCTAGAAAAAATGTTTTTTTAAAGCACACTATAGCACAAGGAGAATTCCCTCACTGTCCTTCCCTGTCCCTAGAAACAAGGATTCGCACAGTAAAACACACTGACACTCTCCCTACCTATAGTTTTCTGTCCCTAGAAAAAATGTTTTTTTAAAGCACACTATAGCACAAGGAGAATTTCACTCACTTTCCTTCTTTGTCCCTAGAAACAAGGATTATCACAGTGAAAGAAACTGACACTCTCCCTACCTATAGTTTTCTGTCCCTAGAAAAAATGTTTTTTTAAAGCACACTATAGCACAAGGAGAATTCCCTCACTGTCCTTCCCTGTCCCTAGAAACAAGGATTCGCACAGTAAAACACACTGACACTCTCCCTACCTATAGTTTTCTGTCCCTAGAAAAAATGTTTTTTTAAAGCACACTATAGCACAAGGAGAATTCCCTCACTGTCCTTCCCTGTCCCTAGAAACAAGGATTCGCACAGTAAAACACACTGACACTCTCCCTACCTATAGTTTTCTGTCCCTAGAAAAAATGTTTTTTTAAAGCACACTATAGCACAAGGAGAATTCCCTCACTGTCCTTCCCTGTCCCTAGAAACAAGGATTCGCACAGTAAAACACACTGACACTCTCCCTACCTATAGTTTTCTGTCCCTAGAAAAAATGTTTTTTTAAAGCACACTATAGCACAAGGAGAATTTCACTCACTTTCCTTCTTTGTCCCTAGAAACAAGGATTATCACAGTGAAAGAAACTGACACTCTCCCTACCTATAGTTTTCTGTCCCTAGAAATTTTTTTTTTTAAAGCACACTATAGCACAAGGATAATTCCCTCACTGTCCTTCCCTGTCCCTAGAAACAAGGATTCGCACAGTAAAACACACTGACACTCTCCCTACCTATAGTTTTCTGTCCCTAGAAAAAATGTTTTTTTAAAGCACACTATAGCACAAGGAGAATTCCCTCACTGTCCTTCCCTGTCCCTAGAAACAAGGATTCGCACAGTAAAACACACTGACACTCTCCCTACCTATAGTTTTCTGTCCCTAGAAAAAATGTTTTTTTAAAGCACACTATAGCACAAGGAGAATTCCCTCACTGTCCTTCCCTGTCCCTAGAAACAAGGATTCGCACAGTAAAACACACTGACACTCTCCCTACCTATAGTTTTCTGTCCCTAGAAAAAATGTTTTTTTAAAGCACACTATAGCACAAGGAGAATTCCCTCACTGTCCTTCCCTGTCCCTAGAAACAAGGATTCGCACAGTAAAACACACTGACACTCTCCCTACCTATAGTTTTCTGTCCCTAGAAAAAATGTTTTTTTAAAGCACACTATAGCACAAGAAGAATTTCACTCACTTTCCTTCTTTGTCCCTAGAAACAAGGATTATCACAGTGAAAGAAACTGACACTCTCCCTACCTATAGTTTTCTGTCCCTAGAAAAAATGTTTTTTTAAAGCACACTATAGCACAAGGAGAATTCCCTCACTGTCCTTCCCTGTCCCTAGAAACAAGGATTCGCACAGTAAAACACACTGACACTCTCCCTACCTATAGTTTTCTGTCCCTAGAAAAAATGTTTTTTTAAAGCACACTATAGCACAAGGAGAATTCCCTCACTGTCCTTCCCTGTCCCTAGAAACAAGGATTCGCACAGTAAAACACACTGACACTCTCCCTACCTATAGTTTTCTGTCCCTAGAAAAAATGTTTTTTTAAAGCACACTATAGCACAAGGAGAATTCCCTCACTGTCCTTCCCTGTCCCTAGAAACAAGGATTCGCACAGTAAAACACACTGACACTCTCCCTACCTATAGTTTTCTGTCCCTAGAAAAAATGTTTTTTAAAAGCACACTATAGCACAAGGAGAATTCCCTCACTGTCCTTCCCTGTCCCTAGAAACAAGGATTCGCACAGTAAAACACACTGACACTCTCCCTACCTATAGTTTTCTGTCCCTAGAAAAAATGTTTTTTTAAAGCACACTATAGCACAAGGAGAATTCCCTCACTGTCCTTCCCTGTCCCTAGAAACAAGGATTCGCACAGTAAAACACACTGACACTCTCCCTACCTATAGTTTTCTGTCCCTAGAAAAAATGTTTTTTTAAAGCACACTATAGCACAAGAAGAATTTCACTCACTTTCCTTCTTTGTCCCTAGAAACAAGGATTATCACAGTGAAAGAAACTGACACTCTCCCTACCTATAGTTTTCTGTCCCTAGAAAAAATGTTTTTTTAAAGCACACTATAGCACAAGGAGAATTCCCTCACTGTCCTTCCCTGTCCCTAGAAACAAGGATTCGCACAGTAAAACACACTGACACTCTCCCTACCTATCCTTCTCTTTCCCTAAACTAAAAGAATCCAGGTTAAGCAAGAAAAAAATAAATGTCACTGTCCCTGCCTATGTTTCTCTTTCCCTGCTCCGGAACACACTACACTAGGCCGCCGTGCTGGCGGCCTTTTATAGTGTGGGGCGTGTGCTAAACACCCTCAGCAATAATTGGCCACAGGCATCCTGCCTGTGGCCAATCATTGCTCTCCTCGCTGCCGGCGCTGTGATTGGCCAAGCATGCGGGGTCACAGTGCATGCTTGGCCAATCACAGCGCCTGGATGACACTGCGATGGCGTAGTGCATTGTGGGCCGTTCGCGTCACTCGAATTTGGCACGAACAGCCCAAATCGTTCGATCTTCGTCGAACGATCGAACAGCCGATGTTCGAGTCGAACGTATGTTCGACTCGAACACGAAGCTCATCCCTAGTGCACAGGGATACAATTACACTGGAGCAGAAAATGGCTTTGACTCTGTATGTTGTAGTATTACCAAAACCCTTTACTGGAAACTGACTAGTACAGTATCCCTTAATGTAAATGTGTTAGCCATGTAAATACGTGTAAGGGTCAGGTGTCAGTTTTGGCCATAGAATGTATTTGGGCAACTAACATTTTCAGAAGTAAAGGTTATCCTTGGTAGCCTATATATTTCTCTCCTTACCGGGTCTTTTAATCACTATCAGGGTAAATTCAGTTTAAAATGTTATGTGGTAGCACAACCTTGTGATAAAAGATTACTATTATGGTGAAATCACAAAAACAACTTGCATTATGCTCAGTATAGATCTGGTGTGATGGAACATATGGTACACATCATATGTGGTTTTTCAAATGTGGTTTTCTTATATTCAGGGTAATTGTACTCTGTATGTGCACTCACTGTCAGACTTTTCCTCCCACTTCCACTATGTGGTTAATTGTTCATACTGTATGTTTAACACATTGTTATAAGTAGGCTGTGGCAAAATGTCAGATACAATTTATAACAAAGAAATTAGTAATTAAACAAAGTTTGTACAATGTTGATTATAATTCTCTGTATTGCTTTCTTCTTCTGTGAATGCTGCCTATCTGTACCACAGGATGCTAATAGTTTTTTAATCATAAAAGCTCTGACTGATGCACATAAACTATTAAGAATAATTTGCGGAAACAATAAGGTTTTTTGTTATTTCTGTAATAGCATTTTCCTTCGTTAGTTTCTTCTAATTTTGATGTTTTCAGAGAATGTTTTCATCTGAGAATTACAGTACATCTTCACTCTCATACTCCCTTGAAACATAGTGCTAATTATAGGAAATTATACAACTGTGGGGGCGTTATGATTTATGATATAGAAAGCTCAATATGGTGACTTCTTTATTACCAAGCTTCACAGACACACACCATTTCTAAGTACTGCTACCACTCTTTCCAGTTAAAGGCCCAGTAAACCTAAAGTATACTATGTTTGATAACATAGTACAGTAACTGTCCAAACATCACGTGATGTTCACATGCCATGCAATAGATATGAATATCACATGCTATGTTTATATATTATATGGGTAAAACTGGTTTAAAGCCCAGAGACTGTTGATACCTATGTTTTTTGCAGAAATTTTACAAGAAAGTGTTTAATATAATAGTGTTATTATGAAGAAAAATAAAAAAGTTTCAAGAATGTATCAGAAGTATTATTTTCTTGTTAGTGCTAAAGATAGTTCTAATTTTGAAGTGAAATGTAAAGCTTTACATATATTTGTAACCAGTACATTAGATATTTAGGTGTAGGTGTGTATTTTAAGTGTACAAGTCTTTTCATAAAACTAGCTGAGTATAATATTATTACAAATTATTTGATGAAAAAGGTGTCACGATCAGTTTTACTTACAATCCACAGTCCGTCAAACCTAATATAGTCCCTTCGATATTCTTCAAGTTCACGGTGCCACCATTTCACAGTTCGGTTAAGGAAGAAGTCAGGGAATGCAGCATAAGCTCTATAAAGCTATGAGAAAAAGAAAAGCCTTTAATATCACCAAACTTCCTGTCTCAAAATGTTTTAAAGTTTGTTGTTGTTGACAAATTTACAGTTTGAAGCATTAAGAGGAGGAAGTTGGCTGAAAGTGGTTATAAAGGTAGAAGGTTTTCTATGCAGTAAGGTAAAAAAAACTTCTGCACGCAGCTTCACTTGCAGTCCCCCTAAATACATACCTGAGCCCGATTTTGATCCAGCTATGTACATGAGAGCAGAGGCTCTCTCGGCTCTCACACTCCTCATTGGCTCAGATACAACAACATGAGTCAAGCAGCCAGTAATGAGAAGCTGAGGTGGGGCTAAGCCCTGTCCATAAGACACACAGAGCAATGCTCGGGAGTGAGCACACACAGGTGCCCCCATTGCAATTGGCTTGCTTTAGGGCACTTGGTGTGGGGTGGAGCCCAGAGCGCGGGTGGAGAACCCCAGAAGAGGTGGATCGGGGCTTCTCTTTGCAAAACCATTGCGCAGATAAGCATAACATGTTTGTTATTTTGATTAGAAAGAAAAAGGCCAAACCAGGCCTGGCTCCAGTAGATTTGATAATGGATTGATTGCTAGGCTGACACCCACTGTTTATGTGTTTATTTTAAACTGTATGTGGAACCTAGTGGAAGGTGAATGATATGTGTATTATTATTCTGCTCTATGGTTGTAGTTGTACTTCTGTTAACGTAGTATAACGAATAATTCCGCGCTGCCCTTCAGATAAGCAGCTAACACAGCAAAATAGACAAATAGCAGGAAATTGGAAACAAAAAGTGTAGCGCTAGTCAAAAATGAATAAATAAATGCCTATAAACATAGGTAAACAAAGTGCTCAAATAGTAAATATGAACAATGAAAAAATATTGATACACTCATAAGTACACGATTAAATGTCTGTATAAAGAAAACACATTATAGTGCATAAATGCAAAACTGTGTGTCTATATAGTGGCAAAACTTCAATCTTTGCAAGAGTTCAAAACTTGATGATAGCTTCAAACAGAAACAAAGCGGTGAAGGCGAAGGGGTGATGAAGTGAAGAAAACCACCACCGATAGGTAGAAAGCTTATCAGAACGTTTGAACCCGAGAGAACATACGTTCTATGGGTCAAACAGGCTTTGTGTGGTGCCCCCACCTCATTGCCCAAATCAACGACTTATCAGAACTACATGACCCTCACAATGAGAAGTCAAATAGCACTTGAGATTAGCTCAGTTCCTGGATATTTGATGTTGCCACTTCAATCCACCATATAGTCAACAGCCACTCAGGGCAATGTGCATGAAAAAAATGGAAATGCTCCACATAATTTAAAGTCAATGGTAACCAATATTTATTACAAACAATGCAACTCACATGTATAAAAACATAAACAGAGCTGTACAAATCAAAATCCCCAAGAGAACATGCAGATTGCTTCTGGATTTCGTGAAGACATCATGAGCGCGGGCTCTGCTTACATCTTTTGTCAAAAATTACATCTGAAGATTATTTCATTTTTAAGTCACAGTGGACTTCTATGATAGACACACTTTGGACTGTTATCAGTTCTTGTTTTTTATTTATGAGCACAGCACTTTTGTTTGGGATTATTTGACATTACTATTTTGTATCTAATGGTGTGCTGGCTGCTCGTTTAGGGATTTTACCCTTTTTAGCACAATGTTTTTAGTTTTAAGAAGTATCTACACATACTTGATAATCTCCCTATGTACTTTTTATGTTTCCTCTTAATGCTACACCTACTTATTCAATGTGCAGTGGAACCTTGGTTTACGAGTAACGCGGTTAACGAGCATTTTGAAAGACAAGCAACTTTTTTTTCTTTAAATCCTGACTCGGTTCGCGAGTGTTGTCTCGCAAAACAAGCAGAATTCAAGCTAATGGGGTGTGCAATACTGCATTTGGCCAGAGGTGCGGGGGCGCCGGTGACACTCGGAACAGTTCCGAGCCGTTCGGAAATACTCAGAATCACTCGGAAATACTCAGTTCCCGGGTGTTTCCGAGCCTTTCCGATGGTTTCTGAGATCAGCGGAGATGTCCCCGAGTATTTCTGAGGCTCTCCGGCACCCACCCTCTGGCCTCATGCAGTATCGCATGCCATAGAAGTTAATGCAGAACAAATTATCTTCGTTTCCATTGACTTCTATGGGGAAATTCTCTTTGATATGCAAGTGCTTTGGATTACAAGCATTCTGCTGGAACGGATTATGCTCGTTATCCAAGGTTCCACTGTATGTGCAAAACATTTCAAAATATGTCAGCGCTGCATAATGTATATGGAAGTAATAAATGTAAAAAGTTAAATATTCTACATACATTTAAATCTGTTGTGACAGCAGGAAGGTAAAGTCACCTGGTTGCATCCAGGGGGGTAGATATATTTCTCCCAGATTCAGGCTTTATGCTGACTTATACAACTAGGGAGTCAGTTGATGAAGCCCAGCTGAGGCTAGTGGGCTCATGGATGACTCATACCTCTAGGGAGAGGGCTGGGCGTCGTGCAGGCAGGGAGTTGATGAGACCAGCTGAAGCCTGTCAGTTCGTTTAAGGCCTCTATAAAAACTCCCAGATTCATTAGGTGTTTGCTCATGCCTGGAACCAGACCTGTGTGGACTGTCTAGGGAGAGTGAACCCCTGTGCGGTGAGGCAAAGCCTGTGTGGCTATTTGTTTGGACTTTTACTAAACCAGGGACTTAGGGACTAGGACAGCACCAGGCTGATCCCAGTTGTTAGTTTAGGAAACCTGCATGTTTAGTCAGAGGTCAAACTGACCAGGATTTATTTTGTTTGTTTCTTTTTGGCTTTGCTGTGTTTTTGTCACTGTACATAGAGAAATAAACCGCACCTTTTGATTTTGAAAACCACAACCTCCGTCTGCTGGCCCTGTTTTTGTGTGGGGAGCCCAACCAGGGGGTCACACACACCCGCTACCGAGTTAACCCCCTCACAGTTGGTGGAGAACCAGTGGCAGTTTTTTTTAAGCCAGCATGGAGGAGATACTGAAACAGCTGGCTCTAGCAAATGCCAATCAACAGCAGACAAATGCAGGTTTGCAAAGGAGCCTTGCAGCCCAGCAGCAAGCTCATCAACAAGCCCAGCAGCAATCTGAGGCCCGCTTCATAGACCTGTTACAGAAGCAAGAGCAGAGACTACAACAAATGGAAGCAGTAATGCAGCAACGTCCGCAGACCAGTGAGGAAAGCCGTCCCACTAATACCGCGTCCTTTGGGGTGAGTCGTTTATTGACAAAAATGACTGGAGAGGATGATCCAGAGGTATTTTTGACCACATTTGAAAGGACTGCTGAAAGAGAAAAGTGGCCTGAGGAGCAGTGGGCTGGACTGGTGGCTCCTCTGTTAACTGGTGAATCGCAGAAGGCTTACTATGACCTAGAGCCTGACCAAGCAAAAGACTATGTGATGCTAAAAGCTGAAATATTGGCAAGGCTGGGTGTCACCCTGGCTGTCCGGGCTCAGCGTGTGCATAACTGGACTTTCCAGCTTGGAAAACCCCCCAGGTCTCAAATGTATGATCTCATTCACCTGAGCAGGAAGTGGCTACAGCCAGAGACTTTGTCCGCACCGGAGATTGTGGAACGTGTTGTGATGGATCGTTTCTTGAGAGCTCTTCCTACCGCCATTCAAAAGTGGGTAAGCCATGGAGACCCAGAAACGGCCGGTAAACTTGTGGATCGTGTAGAGAGATACTTGGCTACAGAGAACCTGACGGCCTCTTCCAGAGACTCTCGGACTTTCCACCCTAAGACCAGACCATCCCCAGGGGCGGATAAGAGGATTCCAAGGGGTGAGGGTGGAGAGAGTGAGAGGGTGGGAGCTCTACCCCAAGTTTGGCGAGAACAGCCTGGGAAATCAGCGGCTCAAGAGGCGGCAAGAAGGATCGTTTGCTACCGCTGCCGGCAAGCGGGACATATTGCAGCCAATTGCCCGGTTGTGGAGGAACCCATGCAGTGTGACTTTCTGACGGGCAGACGTCAGTCGCTGTGTGCGACAGTCGCATGCACTGCCATTCGAGGAACTGAGAAACATTTATGCAAAATGTGTATTAATGGTAGAAATGTTGTGGTATTACTGGATTCAGGTAGCCTTGTGACCCTGATAAAGGCTGAATTAGTTAAAACAGAGGTCTCTGGGAATAGCAAGGTAGCTGTTATTTGTGTGCATGGGGACACCCGAGAGTATCCAGTGACTACAGTGTGTTTCGAGACCCCCAAAGGTACCCTCTCTCATCCAGTGGGGTTAGTATCTCAATTACCGCATGATGCCATTGTGGGAAGGGATTTTCCGAAGTTCTGGGAACTGTGGGATGATCCTGAGCGCCCCACTGGTGCCCCTATGTACCAGGAATGTGATAGCCAGAACTCCTCTGAGAGTGGTGAGGACTCTCCAGAATTTCCCTTGTCAGTATTGGCAGGGGAGACTCAAGAAACTGGAGAGGAGCCCACCTCCTCAGACGAAAACCTACCGTCTGTGGAGTTTTCTGATCTGGAGGTTCACAGGGAAAATTTTGCCACAGAACAGTTAAAAGACCCCGCCCTAATAAAGGCACGGGAAAACGTAGTGGAAATAGATGGCGAGTTAGTGAACCCAGATAATACCTGCACTTACCCATACTTCAGCGTAGAGAAGGACCTACTGTATCGGGTGGCAAAAAGGGCAGAAGAAACCGTTGAGCAGCTGGTGGTGCCCAAACCTTACAGGAAGTTGGTGTTGGAGTTGGCCCATGGGCACATTCTTGGAGGTCATCTGGGGACAGAGAAAACCCGAGAGAGGGTATTACAGAGATTCTATTGGCCTGGGGTGATGAAGGACATAGAAAATTATTGTTCCTCCTGCCCTGTGTGTCAGAGGTCGGCCCCGATGCCACATTTCCGTAGCCCGCTGGTCCCTCTACCCATCATTGAGGTCCCGTTTGAGAGAATCGCAATGGATTTGGTAGGTCCTATAATCAAGTCCGCTAGGGGGCACCAGTACATATTGGTTATAATGGACTATGCCACCCGTTATCCAGAAGCGATCCCTCTCAGAAATACCTCGGCCAAAACCATAGCCAAAGAGCTATCTCTTGTTTTTAGCCGGGTGGGTATTTGTAAAGAACTGCTTACGGACCAAGGTACACCCTTTATGTCCCGGGTTATGAAAGAGCTGTGTAAATTGTTCAAAGTGACGCAATTGCGTACATCTGTGTATCACCCCCAAACCGATGGGCTGGTTGAAAGATTCAACAAAACCCTAAAACAAATGTTGAAGAAAGTGGTGGATAGAGATGGAAAGGATTGGGACTGTCTACTTCCTTATTTGATGTTTGCTATTAGGGAGGTGCCCCAATCCTCTACGGGATTCTCCCCCTTTGAGTTACTGTATGGGAGACACCCAAGAGGGCTGTTGGATATTGCCAAGGAAACTTGGGAAAGTGAGAGTTCTCCCCACAGGAGTGTGATTGAGCATGTCGCCCTGATGCAAGATCGAATTGCACAGGTAATGCCCATCGTGAAGGAACATTTGGCCCAAGCGCAGTTGGCACAGCAGAGAGTGTACAACCGTGGAGCAAAGACCCGTACCTTTTCCCCGGGGGATAGGATATTGGTACTTGTCCCTACGGTTGAAAGTAAATTCCTTGCCAAATGGCAAGGCCCCTACGAGATAATGGAAAAAGTGAGCGAAGTGAATTACAAGGTTAGACAACCAGGAAGGCGAAAGCCCGAACAGATATATCACGTTAATCTGTTGAAAGCCTGGAGGGATAGAGAGTCCCTAGTCGCAGAAACTTGGTCACCAGCTCAAACTGGTTGCGTGATTCCGGAGGTTGGAATAGCAGCCACCTTGTCACAACCCCAACAACAGGAGGTTAAGGAGTTTGTGCTTCGCAACAAGGAGGTGTTCTCTGAGCTGCCGGGACAAACATCTGGGGTAGAGCATGATATTATTACCCCGCCCGGTGAAAGGGTGAAGTTAAAACCCTATCGGATCCCAGAGGCCCGACGGGAGGCAATACGGGAGGAAGTACAGAAAATGCTGAACTTAGGGGTGATAGAGGAGTCCCAAAGTGATTGGTCTAGTCCCATTGTGTTGGTGCCTAAACCGGATGGGAGCTGGCGATTTTGTAACGATTTTCGTCAGTTGAACAAAGTTACAAAATTTGACACCTACCCCATGCCACGTATAGATGAGTTGATCGACCGGCTGGGAACAGCCCGATACATGACGACTCTTGACCTCACAAAAGGGTATTGGCAAATTCCCCTGGCCAAGTCGGCCAAAGAGAAAACCGCATTTGTAACCCCAGACGGGGCGTTCCAATATAAGAGAATGCCGTTCGGGTTACAGAATGCGCCGGCCACATTCCAGCGGAAAATGGACCAGATGCTGAGGCCCCATCGGAAGTATGCTGCGGCTTACCTGGATGACGTAATTGTCCATAGCACAGATTGGGCCTCACATCTGCCAAAAGTGCAAGCAGTCCTGGACTCTGTTCGGGAAGCGGGGTTTACGGCTAACCCCAAGAAGTGTACCATTGGGCAGGAGGAGGCCAAATATCTTGGGTACACCATTGGCAGGGGAGTAATAAAACCCCAACTCAACAAAGTCGAGGCCATCCAGAGTTGGCCACGTCCCAACAGCAAGAAGCAGGTACGAGCCTTTCTGGGAATCGCGGGTTATTATCGGCGCTTCATTCCCCACTTTGCTTCTAAGGCTGTGCCCCTAACCAACCTGACGAAAGGGAAAGGGTCGGTCATGATTAAATGGACCCCCGAGGCTGAGGCAGCATTCCAATTCTTGAAACAAGCCTTATGTAGCCAGCCAGTGTTGTACTCACCCGACTTCTCTAAAGACTTTGTCGTACAAAGTGATGCGTCAGATGTGGGGTTAGGAGCAGTATTGTCCCAGGTCTGGAACGGGGAAGAGCACCCAGTCATTTACCTCAGCAGGAAGTTGAAGTCCCATGAGGTAAATTACGCCACGGTTGAAAAGGAGTGTTTAGCGGTGAAGTGGGCTCTAGATTCCCTTCGGTACTATCTGCTAGGTAGGCACTTTGACATGGTTACGGATCACGCTCCGTTAAAGTGGATGGCTCAAAACAAGGAAACAAATAGAAGAGTGAATAGGTGGTTCCTGGCCCTCCAGGAATTCAACTTCACAGTAAAGCATCGCCCTGGCGTTCAAATGGGGAATGTGGATGCTTTGTCTCGAGTACATGAATGCCTGATTGCTGGTGTTCCAACCCCGAGGTTAAAACAAGAGGGGGGGGTATGTGACAGCAGGAAGGTAAAGTCACCTGGTTGCATCCAGGGGGGTAGATATATTTCTCCCAGATTCAGGCTTTATGCTGACTTATACAACTAGGGAGTCAGTTGATGAAGCCCAGCTGAGGCTAGTGGGCTCATGGATGACTCATACCTCTAGGGAGAGGGCTGGGCGTCGTGCAGGCAGGGAGTTGATGAGACCAGCTGAAGCCTGTCAGTTCGTTTAAGGCCTCTATAAAAACTCCCAGATTCATTAGGTGTTTGCTCATGCCTGGAACCAGACCTGTGTGGACTGTCTAGGGAGAGTGAACCCCTGTGCGGTGAGGCAAAGCCTGTGTGGCTATTTGTTTGGACTTTTACTAAACCAGGGACTTAGGGACTAGGACAGCACCAGGCTGATCCCAGTTGTTAGTTTAGGAAACCTGCATGTTTAGTCAGAGGTCAAACTGACCAGGATTTATTTTGTTTGTTTCTTTTTGGCTTTGCTGTGTTTTTGTCACTGTACATAGAGAAATAAACCGCACCTTTTGATTTTGAAAACCACAACCTCCGTCTGCTGGCCCTGTTTTTGTGTGGGGAGCCCAACCAGGGGGTCACACACACCCGCTACCGAGTTAACCCCCTCACACTGTCCAGAACTGTCCTGTCAGGTGTTTGTGGAGAGAGGACAAAATTATGCTCTCACTTATGCAAATCTCTATATGGTCACACATGCTGTGCATGTTTTGGATTCCAAATATGCCTTTTGTCACTACAGTTTGGAACACCTAAAAACTATTGGATATGGATATATGCATGAAAGTGCTGGCCTTACCACCTGCACTTTTTGTAATGATGAATCTCAAAAACAACAGACAGATATGTGTTAAGCACAGTTTGTGTATTTTAGTGTCCTTGTACTTCTCCAAAATGAAAAGAGACCAAAGAGGAGCTATTGGCATTATTGGACAGTTTGGAGCCTGTTGGTTACCTTGCACCCTAGGCACATGAGACGTGCAACATCACCTGCTTCTGATGGTAATGCAAATGATTTTCATATACAGAGGCTGGTAAACTTATAGCTATTTTGGTTACTGAATCAAGAGACTTTCTTACCCGCACCACACTGGCGCAAAACACTTATGAGGAAAGAGAGATGCGGGACAGCCGAGGTTCTCACGCACATATCTGGATCGAGAGGAGGCTCAGGTGAGCATTGGGGGACTGTGGGGGAAGCAGCACACAGAAGGTTTTTTACCTTCATGCATAGAGTGCATGAAGGTAAAAAACCTTTAGCCTTTACAACCACTTTAAAGTGGGTCTTCTGGAGAAACAAGATTATAATTTTTTGCTTTTTCATATTGTATAATCTTTGGGACAATTTGTATGGGGAATTTAAGCACCGAAGGCACTTTAAAGAGCCAATTTGTAGCCACTTTTAAGAGCCAATTTGTAGCTTACCCATAGGAAATATAATGTGGTAGAGCACCAGTAAACAGAAGGGCTACTATTCTGTGGTGAAGAAAAAAAAAAGGTGGAAAGGGAAATAAAAAGAATAGGAGGATGACATGGAAGAAAATAAGCCATGTGCCAATGTGGATAGTCAGCAAAGAAAGGGAGAAAATAAAACCCCTTGAACAATATACCTCACGGGCTGAAGTGCACAGGGTGAAGCCTATGAGGGGTGTTTGCAAAGGGCCAAAAATGTGCCGTCACCTGAGGTTGTTTAGAAACAAAGTTCAGTGATATAATATTCAACTGGTAGAAGCACAATTTTGTAACTGAAACAATCCAAAAAATTTGGGATATCAGCATAGGTAGAAACATGTGCGAATAGAGGTCTAAAAAAATATAAAACAGTGGTGAGCTGGGCAAGTCAGGTAGTAACATTAGCAATACTAGGTAATCCCAGACCATATATTAGTAGTGCAATGAGTCATGGTAAACAAGAAACAAAAGATAAATATATTGCAATAGCGCAAGGCTAGCCCACGGTGGGGTAATGTATAATATAATCCAAAGTTAGTGCAAAATTGTAGATGGATATCCCTCCAACCCACAGGATCCAAGACCCATACCCAGGGACACATAAAGGACATGGAAAGGAAGGGGGCCACAGAGACCCTAGTCCAATGCAGTACATGTTCAGGTCCAGGGAGCAAAAGAGGCTGATCTAATCAGGCTTCATCTCTCTTGAATTTGATTTTTTGGCAAGCACTGTGGGTTGCAGCTACGCACCAAAGAATAGGAGACTATAAAGCCAAGAAAGCAGCATATGATACAGGAAGGATGAATACATGAAATTAATTGTTCTGGTGGTTGCACTGGCCCACAGTGATAATGAGCGATCAGATAAAGGGAATGTCCAGGAGGATGAGGTAAGGAAGACAGGAACGATAGAAAAGGTGGGTAGGAAAGTGTCGCAATAGGGAAGCAGGTGTATGGGGGGGGGTGGTAAAGGAGAGGAAGAAAAGGGGTCAAAGGTGGGCTGGACAGGGTACTAGGAAGGAACAGGAGTCAGGGAGAGATAGCAGAAGGACTATGAGGAGATCACGGAAAGCAGTAATCACAGAAAGATAAACAAAGTTTAAAACGTACAAAGCAGCTTAAAGAAAAAGATGATTGGTTAATGGAGTAATTCCCAAGTAAGAAGTATAAAAGTTATATAAAATGAAGGGGGTCCCTTTGGATAACCATTTGGTACTGATAGGAGACTCAGCAAGTCTCAGACTGGCCAAAGCCCCTAAAGATTGGGTGGAATTTAGGTAGGTAGGAAGATATGTGAGAGCAGGAATGTAAGCAAGACTTATGAAGGTGCAGTAAATGGAAGTATGCATCTCCCATTCAGGGAGATGCAAAAGCAGAGACATGTTCTATTGGCAGCATCTGTCCATGCAAGTGCAGTTTGAGTGGACAGAGTCTGAGTGCAGGCAATCAAACCAGCAAAGAACTGAGTTCAGGTTTCAAGCTTTAGAGGGGCCAATTTGACTCACTTAAAAAGATAGGTGGGGTTGCTACAACAAAAAGCAAAGTAATCCACCAGTCTGAACATACAGTGTAAACTATGGAGTAAGTCAGTTAAACAATAAAGATACCTGTTGCACCATCTCAAGCGACATCCCAATATGAATGTTAATTGCCATGGAGTCGGAAGAGAATATGGAGGCCAAATAGGGGGAACCAGATCTGGCCAGGGTTTAAAGTGGTTGTTAAGCCACTTAGTAAATTACATGCAATCCCCTCTGTTAGAAAGAGTCCTATGTTGCAGTCTATATGCTTTGTAAAAAATATGCAAATTTCTACCTAAATTCACAGCGCCGTTTGGCGCTCACGTGACTCCCCACTGCTACCTCTCCCGATCTGACAGCTAGAGTGAGAGGGGCCAAGAATCCCCCGCTGAAATCAGTCGGGAGGGGGGTAGGAGGGGAGGAGCGAGCCAAGACGTCTGCCGGGGAGGACCGGAGCAGCGAGGAGTCACGTGAATGCCAAGTGGTGCTGTAAATTCAGGTAGAAATGGGCATATTTTTTACAAAGCAAAGACACTGAAGCATGGGACTCTTTCTAACAGAGGGGATTGCATGTAGTTTACACTGTAATATCAGCAGCAGGAGGAGGGGGCAGACACTGTCACTAGCTGACAAGCAAGGAGGGATGGGGGGAGAGGACAGGGAGAGAGGACAGAGGAGAGCTGTGGATAATGGAGGCACGTTAACTAACCACAGTGTCAGGGCTCAGAAGCCATGATAAACCGTGATCAGTTTACAGGGGGGAGGGCAGCACCAGGCAGGATCAGCCAGGTATTTCAAGTGATACAGGGGGGAAAATTACACAGCACAAGCACTGTGCTGTATAACATGCTTTAAAGTAACAGGATCCAATTATTATTTTTTAGGGTTACAAACACTTTAAGTTTCACAGTATGTACATCAAAGACTTTCAAGAATGCCAGCAGGTCATTAGGAGTATACAGGATATGTTTTCTACCACCCCTCTCAAGCTGATCATACATGGGTCAAAATTTAGCAGGTTCAGCTCTATCAATCGACTTCTCATGAACCAGCTTGTTCGCACATTTTTGCTCAATCAGCAGAATGGTTGGTCCGAGCAGATTCTAAGAGTCCATCATTGACACTGACACTACTGACTTTCTGATTTTTTTATACTCATAAGTTGCAGACAAGAATATGTGACTACCGTATTTATCGGCATATAACACACACTTTTTTCCCCTTAAAATCAGGGGGAAATCGTGGGTGCGTGTTATACGCCGATCCCCGCCGATCCTCCGCTGAAACGAGTGAGCGGAGCCGAGATACACAAAGCCGAAGTACCCTCAGCTTTACTCGGCTCCTCTCGCAGTCTCGCCCATCTCCACTGATTGCGCGGTTGACATACAGAAAGCCGAGTGTACTTTGGCTAGTCTCGGCTCCTCTCGCAGTCCCGCCCCTGACTGTGAGCAGAGCCGAGTCTAGCCGAAGTACACTCGGCTTTCTGTATGTCGCGGCGCAATCAGTGGAGATGGGCGGGACTGCGAGAGGAGCCGAGTCTAGCCGAAGTACACTCGGCCCCGCTCGCTCCTCTCCACAGCGGAAATCGGCGCAAATTTTAAATACCGGCGGTAATACAAAGAGAATGGCAAGGCTGCAAAGGCACTGGGCAAGGCTGCAAAGGCACTGGGCAAGGCTTCAAAGGCACTGGAAGGCTGCAGATGGACACTGGGCAAGGCTGCAATGATGGACAAGGCTGCATTTAAATGTAAGTTTATTTTCCTTAAACTTCCCTCCTAAAAGTTTTTTTCCTTAGAATTCCCTCCTAAACTTGGGGTGTGTGTTATACGCCGGCGCGTGTTATACGCCGATAAATACGGTATTTTGTTCTTTATTTTGTGTGACCTGACCCTTTGATAATTACATATACAGTACCTTTGTTCTGTACATTGATGGACTTCTCACCTAACTCAATGAAAGGATAAATGCTTCCATGTCTGTAATTGGGTATCCGTTGACCTTTGTCTAGTAGAGGGTGTTGTGTTTGTTATATCTATGTGTGGTTTTAAAAAAAAATTGTAATAAAGATAAACTTTTTATATTTACTGCCTCGTGTTGTGCCCACAACGTCTGTCCACCTTTTTTTTAGAGAGTCCTAGTTACTCTCTTAATCCTTTTTCTCTAATAATTGGATGTTGGCATGGTGGGGGTCCTCCCTTCTTATTTTGTGTAACATAGAATACATTTTGTATAATCAATGCCTCTGCACTATTGCAAGCATTGTTAATCATTTATTTGTTTTAATAAATGATTGTGAGCCCAGAGGGGGGGATCTTGTTTTGGCTGCAGCTTTGTGGATTCATGTCTTTAACTGTTATTTATTTAAACTTTCTCAGTCTGTTAGTCATACGTGCATCTGGCAAGGAGCAGGAACACTTGAAACTGTTGTGCAATAGTGTTGGCATTGGAAATAAATGCCATTTATTGAGCAAAAATGTATTAGGGCGCGGTAACTCTCTTGGATCAGTTATTATTGAGCAGTTTGGAGCCTTTAGGTTAACTTTCACACCATGCACAGGTGACATGCAACTCACCTAACAACAATAGCGCTAAAAATACTTGAGAGTATCGGCGATACACATAATTTGTGTACAAAAGTCATAACAATAAGTCATATGAACCAACAAGGTAATGAAAAGTGATGATTGAACAATTGGTCCTCGTTAGAAAAAAGAACAGAGACTCAAAGCCTCCAAAACCACACATAATATACTGTAGGTCCATGAATCTTTAGATATAATACCAACAGGTTAGCCAGGAATGAAAGTCATATGATATACGCAGGGGAAAACCCCTAGGATCATCCTCAAGAAACAGTGAGAAAGAAGAAAAAGGCAAGAAAAGAAGAAGAAAAAACGAAAGAAGAGAGGAGAGGTCATTAGCTCAGACCGGGTCATGGTCGCAATCCACAGCTTCGATGCAAACCTGAGCATCAGGGCTCAAGGAGGAAGGAGTCAAAACCAGGTGGAAGGAAATGGTCTACTCAGGTATTTATTTACTTTTTATGTCCATATTATAATGTATACAAACTCAGTTCCTTTTATAAAATATATAAGGACTTCCAAAAAACTATAAAGCCTAATAAATTTACAGTAAATTAATGGTTTATTACCCTCACTTGTGTATCCCAGTCCAAAGACAAATCAACATAGACGTCAGGTAAATCTGGCCAGACCTTAAAGGCAAATAAAATATGACTTAGTATAACAACCAAATCAAGCTCACAGAAATATTACATAATAATACATGAGCTTCTTCCCACTTGACATATTCATAAATACCTTTCCCCATACTATATCATTGCTATTTGGCCATTTGATGAACACATCATCTTGAACACCTCTGGTAAAAGCTGGATAGGGTTTGGTTTCATTTCCTGAAATGGCAGGGTCCTATAAATGATCCATGAAGAAAAAAAAAATGTAAAGTGAATTCAAAAGAATTAAATATTATTTAATATGCTTAAACGGGACAAATTTGTACATCTGTGGACTAACATAGCTGCTGCCAATATACTATGGGTCACAACTGAAATCCAGGCAAACAACTAAAAACACAGCTGAAATGCATATAAGAGGGCTGTCATACCTGCTCAAGGCTTTGCATTTCTGTCCATCCAGTTCTGAGACGTATACAGCCCTGCACACATCCCAGCCCTGTCTGGTAGGGCAAAAAGCCTGAATTTTCTCTGTTACAGTTTTGAAACTCTCCAAAGGCTCCTCCTCACCCCTTACTGCATGACAGTGAAAAGAGAAGCAGCAGACTGACGAGTTATCTCTCTGTCACTTGGCTTTCTCTTCCTATCAGCATGTTTCTTGCACTACAGCACAACTGATTGGAACCTTATGTCACTACTTCCTCTCCCAGTCTGAGCTCTGCTGTACAAGGACTGTGTTGGATCCCAGGTCAAATTCAGATACTTATACAATTTGATTTGAAAGGCTAAATTCACTTAAAACAAATACTGTGCTGTCAATGTGCCCCAGTAGTGTGAAAGACATTATCTAGTAAAATGGAGCTTAGCTTACACAACATATCTGTAGGCCACCTCTGCTTCCCAAAGCTCAATAAAGAACTACAATCCTGACAGATTTACTCTGTCCTCTAATAGAAGCTGGGACTCCTTGACCATTGAGAGTGTGTTCTCTTGTTCACAAACTGGTGCATGTGCAGTGCTCTCTTTCTCCTTCTGTCGCTGCAGTGCTGCAAGAGAGGGAAGGAGAGTACACTGCACATGCATTCGTTTGTTAACAAAGAACAGAACTCGTTCCTGCTATGCTGTGGGTGCACTCAGTGGTCAAGGTGCTTCTATGCCAGGATGAAGCAGTCAAGATCTGTCTGGATGGTACTTTGAGCAGGGGTACACTTTATTATTATTATTATTATTATTATTATTAATATTATCCATTTTCTTTTGTTTGTTTTTCTTACAATAATTAACAATTTATGTAAAAGCTGTCAACACAGGATGGCACTGTGGACAGCTTAGTAAAATATGCCACGTCCTAAAATTTGAATCACAAACTAGGGTTTGAAAAGAATGGACTTTATAGGCATACTAAAAAAAGCATCACAAAGTTTATTTGAATTTATAACAAAATCATAGACAGACACTGGATAAAATGCATATAAATCAACGAGAGTGAGTAAAACCTTCTCCCAGGTCCACTGTCTATCCAGAGACCAAACGGGCTCAATAGGTACACTGAGGGGCCTTGTAAAGTTCTGAGTCTGGCAATCAACCCAATACAGCAGCATATGTGGTAACCTGAATAGGTCAAATCCTAACAGTAGTTAGCCAACATAGGCAACTCAGAAGGTGTCATTTCTGCTTTTCAAGATACAAGTAGCGTGCTCGACTAGTTTCGTGCCTGTAACTGCGCTTCTATTATTATTATCCATTTTCAATTGTAAGTTTTTTTTACTATAATATTCTTGAGTCTTTTATTAATTAGAAAAACATGTGTATCCTCAATTTTTATATTATTTTAATTATTTTATTTTTTTATTCCTCAACAATCTCAATTTCGGTTTACAAGCACATCACTCACCAAGAGAATAATAAATTTCATTCCTTCTGCTCTTATTCGGTCAACCAGGGCTGGCAGCCCTGAGAAGTTGGCACCAAGTGTAAAGTCCATTTGTCTCTCCATGTAGTCTATGTCAGCATATTGTACATCCTGTAGAGTCAAACACAAATGCACTTTATAAGATATAACTTTATTTCAAATATAAAAACACTTTAGATTAAGAATTAATAGGTATTATGATATATAATTTATAAAAAAAGATTTATAAAATATTTTTTGACTAGCAAATTAACTATTAAAACCTATTTATTTATATATCTAAACTAGGAGGTTATTCTGATAAATGTATAATATTCAAACTATTAAGAATGACATACAAAGCCTTCCGCAAATCTGCCCTCCGAGAATTTTACCTCATCTCCAAATATCATCCAAATAGTTTTCTTAACTTCTCCCAAGACCGCTTGCTCTCTAGTTTCCCTGTAAACTCATCTTATGCCTCATCTCCAGGACTTTTCCTAAACCTCTTCCCTTCTCTGGAACTACCTACTTCAATCTGTCTGGCTAACTGCTACTCTGTCTGCCTTTAGGCTATCCTTGAAAACAAATTTCTTTAGGCAGGAAATTTTTAATTTTGAATAAATCCTCCCCACACAGTTATGTATCATTTGACATTCCCTTTAGATTGAAAGCTCTTGTCCTTCTAACCCTCTTGTCTTGAATTGCATTGTAACTGTACTGTCTCTTTATTAGCAATCATGTATATTAATATTATTAATAATGTGTTAGCTTGAGCTAGAAAGGACAAAATCTAGAGTTCCTAGATCCTGTATCAGAATATGCAGTTTCCTATAGTTGCTCAATTTAAAAATTAAGCTCTTCCCCCTGTGTGGATTCTATACATTTTTCTTATGTGCAAGAAATTGGATGGAAAAGAAAATAGAACGCCCTGTGCATACTGAAGACCATGATACTCTTTAATTCATATTTAAACAATTTATAAAATCTGCACTGGCTTTTAAATGACCAAAGTCACGTAGGAAAATAGATTAGAGTATTGCCTGCCTGTATGAGCATAACAAGGAGCAGAGGAGGATATTGAAGCAGTGGTATATCCTCCATGGGTGCAATGTGTGCAGGGGAGGAGGGGAGCCTCACTGTGCCCTCAGATATTGCACACCAAAATGCCTTTCCATTTTGGGTAATTTGCAGCTGCAGCAAATATCCATCAGCATTTCTGTATGGGAAGGAGATTGAGTGCCAATCTAATGCTGGGGGCTGTTTTCCAGGGGGAGGACGACTGTTATTGGCCACTGCTAAGGACCTCCTGCTAGCCCTGGTTACTGGACCTGTGGAAAGGAGGAATACCATGGGTCCAGGTGGTAAGCTGTGCAGGGAAGGGCTGTGTGGCTGTATTGTGGGATTCAGAGTCACTTACTACTGAATTCTGAACTCCTTGCCACTTAATACTGACCCCTGAACTCTGCCTCACTTACTTTGATTCCTGACCTCCGAAGTCTATATCACTGACCTCTGAACTCTGCGTGACTTACTCCCGACCTCTGAACTTTGCATCACTTTCTCCTGACCTCTGAACTTTGTGTCACTTATTCTTGACCTCTGAACTTTCAATCACTTACCCCTGACCTCCAAACTCAGCGTTACCTACTGCTGACCTCTGAACTATGTGTCACTTACTGCTGACTTCTGGATCACTTACTGCTGACCTCTGAACTGTGCATCACTTACTGCTGAACCCTTGCATAATTTACTTCTGATCCCCTGCACTTTGTGTCCCTTTAAAATCACACCCAATTTTTGCTGCAGCACTTTCTTTTTGAGAACTCAACTTATGATCTTGCACACAGGCCCACTGCTTTCAGAAAAAAACCCCTGTTTAACAGCCATGCACTTGTAGTATGTGATTATCTGCATTATATTAGGATAACAACTTAATTCTATAATAAACCATTAATTCTGGAGTTTCTTATTACTAGCCAGTCTAGCGAAAATAAATGGTATCATCTAATTCAGGGGTCTCAAACTGGCAGACATCCAGCTGTTGCGAAAATACTGTCAGCTTTGCAATGCCTCACGGGACTTGTTGTTTTGCAACAGCTGGAGGACAGCCAGTTTGAGACCCCTGATCTAATGTAAGGTTTTGTTAGAAATCTAGAATATGCAGATTTTGGTTAACCAAGACAAAATGTGATTTAAAGTTAACTGTCAAAAAAAAATTACAAAAATTGCACACAAAATGGAGTTCACTCCTTACAGGCTACCACATAACAACCATATTACCTCTATAGAATATAGTTTATGGAACATATGAGGTAATGCTGCCTGAAAGCCCAAGCACCAGGACAATATCTTTCAACAAATGCAAAGTTTATAGCAGTTGTAAGGTATAATTTGGGTAGAGAATACTGAATATATTGTGTGGGGGCATTGTACCCAGATGTGATATTTCAGTTGTAGGTAGATGTCAGTGGGCAGTTATCTGCTAACTTCCTATTTCCTGCCTTGGTTACTGACTTTCTTCTATCAATTTTAGAGTTATGAGTGTTCCTATTATTCTTTTATATTCTCCATAAAATTAGGTTCAATATTTTACAGGAATAGTTAGACTTTTAATTGCTGTAAAATGTATAAACCATAAGATGTGTCCCAAATATTGTGACAGTTAGTGATAGCATGTGAACTTCACCTCATATATTTTTAGTCACATTGGGTCAGATTACATTTAGATCTTTTAGTTTGGACTGTCCCAGATTTACCACGCAGGAATTCCCTTATAGGTTCCAGCAAAGCTTCAACAATTTTTTTCTATATGTTTGGGCACTTGGTATTATCTAGTTAGATGGGGCGTGTAATTTTGTTATTAGAGCCAGACAAACTGAAGCTTTTTTTTTCAAAACTGGCCAGCTGCACCAGAAAATGTAAACATGATATATTAATTGTATCTGCTCATGTGCATTGCTCTTACGGTTGTCTAACTCTTCAACATTTACCAAAAACCTAATTATTCATTTTTGGTCGACTGAAACTTAAATGTTTTTGGAAAAATAGAAAAACAAGTCAGACTGCTTGCTAATGTATAAGTTCTGCACTCACATAGGGAATATTTGCCCGTTTCATATTTTCATATATATCAGCAATTTCTGAATCATTCTTGTATCCATAACGACACAGCTGGAATCCAAGAGACCAGTAGGATGGCATTACTGGGCGTCCAACAAGCTAAGAAAGAAAATAAATAAAAATGTCTGTATAGAAGCTTATTTATATTTACTCAACTTTTCTGGTCAAAATGAAAGGCTACTTACTGCCGTGTATTGTTGGACAACATCTTCTGGTTTGGGACCCAAGACTACATAAAAGTCTAAAATTCCTCCAATAGTGCGGTATGTTAGAGCAGGTGTTTCCTGTAGTGTCAAATCTTACAGTAAAAAGATAAATGTTACAGATTCAGGAAATTAGTAATACTGAATAATATATATATACATATAGATAGATAGATAGATAGATAGATCTATCTATCTATCTATCTATATATATATATATATATAGATATATATATACATATTGTGAGGGGGTTAGCTCGGCAGCGGGCGTGTGTGACCCCCGAGATGGGCTCCCCACACAAAAACAGGCCCAGCAAACGGAGGTTGTGGTTTTCAAAATCAAAAAGGTGCGGTTTATTTTCTATTTACAGTGACAAAACACAGCAAAGCAAAAGAAACATAAACAAAATAAATCCTGGTCAACTTGACCTCTGACTAAACATACAGGTTTCCTAACTAACAACTGGGATCAGCCTAGTGCTGTCCTAGTCCCTAAGTCCCTGGTTTTAAATGTCCAAGCAAATAGCCACACAGGCTTTGTCTCACCGCACAGGGGTTCACTCTCCCTAGACAGTCCACACAGGTCTGGTTCCAGGCATGAGCTAACATCTAATGAAGCTGGGAGTTCTTATAGAGGCCTAAATGAGCTGACAAGCTTCAGCTGGTCTCATCAACTCCATGTCTGCACGACGCCCCACACTCTCCCTAGAGGTATGAGTCATCCATGAGCCCACTAGCCTTAGCTGGGCTTATACAACTCTCCACCTAGTTGTATAAGTCGGCGTAAAGCCTGAATCTGGGCGAAATATATCTACCCCCCTGGATGCAACCAGGTGACTTTACCTTCCTGCTGTCACATACCCCCCCTCTTGTTTTAACCTCGGGGTTGGAACACCAGCAATCAGGCATTCATGTACTCGAGACAAAGCATCCACATTCCCCATTTGAACGCCAGGGCGATGCTTTACTGTGAAGTTGAATTCCTGGAGGGCCAGGAACCACCTATTCACTCTTCTATTTGTTTCCTTGTTTTGAGCCATCCACTTTAACGGAGCGTGATCCGTAACCATGTCAAAGTGCCTACCTAGCAGGTAGTACCGAAGGGAATCTAGAGCCCACTTCACCGCTAAACACTCCTTTTCAACGGTGGCATAATTTACCTCATGGGACTTCAACTTCCTGCTGAGGTAAATGACTGGGTGCTCTTCCCCGTTCCAGACCTGGGACAATACTGCTCCTAACCCCACATCTGACGCATCACTTTGTACGACAAAGTCTTTAGAGAAGTCGGGTGAGTACAACACTGGCTGGCTACATAAGGCTTGTTTCAAGAATTGGAATGCTGCCTCAGCCTCGGGGGTCCATTTAATCATGACCGACCCTTTCCCCTTCGTCAGGTTGGTTAGGGGCACAGCCTTAGAAGCAAAGTGGGGAATGAATCGCCGATAATACCCAGCGATTCCCAGAAAGGCTCGTACCTGCTTCTTGCTGTTGGGACGTGGCCAACTCTGGATGGCCTCGACTTTGTTGAGTTGGGGTTTTATTACTCCCCTCCCAATGGTGTACCCAAGATATTTGGCCTCCTCCTGCCCAATGGTACACTTCTTGGGGTTAGCCGTAAACCCCGCTTCCCGAACAGAGTCCAGGACTGCTTGCACTTTTGGCAGATGTGAGGCCCAATCTGTGCTATGGACAATTACGTCATCCAGGTAAGCCGCAGCATACTTCCGATGGGGCCTCAGCATCTGGTCCATTTTCCGCTGGAATGTGGCCGGCGCATTCTGTAACCCGAACGGCATTCTTTTATAAAGGAACGCCCCGTCTGGGGTTACAAATGCGGTTTTCTCTTTGGCCGACTTGGCCAGGGGGATTTGCCAATACCCTTTTGTGAGGTCAAGAGTCGTCATGTATCGGGCTGTTCCCAGCCGGTCGATCAACTCATCTATACGTGGCATGGGGTAGGTGTCAAATTTTGTAACTTTGTTCAACTGACGAAAATCGTTACAAAATCGCCAGCTCCCATCCGGTTTAGGCACCAACACAATGGGACTAGACCAATCACTTTGGGACTCCTCTATCACCCCTAAGTTCAGCATTTTCTGTACTTCCTCCCGTATTGCCTCCCGTCGGGCCTCTGGGATCCGATAGGGTTTTAACTTCACCCTTTCACCGGGCGGGGTAATGATGTCATGCTCTACCCCAGATGTTTGTCCCGGCAGCTCAGAGAATACCTCCTTGTTGCGAAGCACAAACTCCTTAACCTCCTGTTGTTGGGGTTGTGACAAGGTGGCTGCTATTCCAACCTCAGGAATCACGCAACCAGTTTGAGCTGGTGACCAAGTGTCTGCGACTAGGGACTCTCTATCCCTCCAGGCTTTCAACAGATTAACGTGATAGATCTGTTCGGGCTTTCGCCTTCCTGGTTGTCTGACCTTGTAATTCACTTCGCTCACTTTTTCCATTATCTCGTAGGGGCCTTGCCATTTGGCAAGGAATTTACTTTCAACCGTAGGGACAAGTACCAGTATCCTATCCCCCGGGGAAAAGGTACGGGTCTTGGCTCCACGGTTGTACACTCTCTGCTGTGCTAACTGCGCTTGGGCCAAATGTTCCTTCACGATGGGCATTACCTGTGCAATTCGGTCTTGCATCAGGGCGACATGCTCAATCACACTCCTGTGGGGAGAACTCTCACTTTCCCAAGTTTCCTTGGCAATATCCAACAGCCCTCTTGGGTGTCTCCCATACAGTAACTCAAAGGGGGAGAATCCCGTAGAGGATTGGGGCACCTCCCTAATAGCAAACATCAGATAAGGAAGTAGACAGTCCCAATCCTTTCCATCTCTATCCACCACTTTCTTCAACATTTGTTTTAGGGTTTTGTTGAATCTTTCAACCAGCCCATCGGTTTGGGGGTGATACACAGATGTACGTAATTGCGTCACTTTGAACAATTTACACAGCTCCTTCATAACCCGGGACATAAAGGGTGTACCTTGGTCCGTAAGCAGTTCTTTACAAATACCCACCCGGCTAAACACAAGAGATAGCTCTTTGGCTATGGTTTTGGCCGAGGTATTTCGGAGAGGGATCGCTTCTGGATAACGGGTGGCATAGTCCATTATAACTAATATGTACTGGTGCCCCCTAGCGGACTTGATTATAGGACCTACCAAATCCATGGCGATCCTCTCAAACGGGACCTCAATGATGGGTAGAGGGACCAGCGGGCTACGGAAATGTGGCATCGGGGCCGACCTCTGACACACAGGGCAGGAGGAACAATAATTTTCTATGTCCTTCATCACCCCCGGCCAATAGAATCTCTGTAATACCCTCTCTCTGGTTTTCTCTGTCCCCAGATGACCTCCAAGAATGTGCCCATGGGCCAACTCCAACACCAACTTCCTGTAAGGTTTGGGCACCACAAGCTGCTCAACGGTTTCTTCTGCCCTTTTTGCCACCCGATACAGTAGGTCCTTCTCTACGCTGAAGTATGGGTAAGTGCAGGTATTATCTGGGTTCACTAACTCGCCATCTATTTTCACTACGTTTTCCCGTGCCTTTATTAGGGCGGGGTCTTTCAACTGTTCTGTGGCAAAGTTTTCCCTGTGAACCTCAAGATCAGAAAACTCCACCGACGGTAGGTTTTCGTCTGAGGAGGTGGGCTCCTCTCCAGTTTCTTGAGTCTCCACTGCCAATACTGATAAGGGAAATCCCGGAGAGTCCTCACCACTCTCAGGGGAGTTCTGGCTATCACATTCCTGGTACATAGGGGCACCAGTGGGGGGCTCAGGATCATCCCACAGTTCCCAGAACTTCGGAAAATCCCTTCCCACAATGGCGTCATGCGGTAACTGAGATACTAAGCCCACTGGATGAGAGAGGGTACCTTTGGGGGTCTCGAAACACACTGTAGTCACTGGATACTCTCGGGTGTCCACATGCACACAAATAACAGCTACCTTGCTATTCCCAGAGACCTCTGTTTTAACTAACTCAGCCTTTATCAGGGTCACAAGGCTACCTGAATCCAGCAATACCACAACATTTCTACCATTAACACACATTTTGCATAAATGTTTCTCAGTTCCTCGAATGGCAGTGCATGCGACTGTCGCACACAGCGACTGACGTCTGCCCGTCAGAAAGTCACACTGCATGGGTTCCTCCACAACCGGGCAATTGGCTGCAATATGTCCCGCTTGCCGGCAGCGGTAGCAAACGATCCTTCTTGCGGCCTCTTGAGCCGCTGATTTCCCAGGCTGTTCTTGCCAAACTTGGGGTAGAGCTTCCACCCTCTCACTCTCTCCACCCTCACCCCTTGGAATCCTCTTATCCGCCCCTGGGGATGGTCTGGTCTTAGGGTGGAAAGTCCGAGTGTCTCTGGAAGAGGCCGTCAGGTTCTCTGTAGCCAAGTATTTCTCCACACGATCCACAAGACCATCGGCCGTCTCTGGGTCTCCATGGCTTACCCACTTTTGGATGGCAGTAGGAAGAGCTCTCAAAAACCGATCCATTACAACACGTTCCACAATCTTTGGTGCGGACAAAGTCTCTGGCTGTAGCCACTTTCTGCTCAGGTGAATGAGATCATACATTTGAGACCTGGGGGGTTTTCCAAGCTGGAAAGTCCAGTTATGCACACGCTGAGCCCGGACAGCCTGGGTGACACCCAGCCTTGCCAATATTTCAGCTTTTAGCATCACATAGTCTTTTGCTTGGTTAGGCTCTAGGTCATAGTAAGCTTTCTGCGATTCACCAGTTAACAGAGGAGCCACCAGTCCAGCCCACTGCTCCTCAGGCCACTTTTCTCTTTCAGCGGTCCTTTCAAATGTGGTCAAAAATACCTCTGGATCATCCTCTCCAGTCATTTTTGTCAATAAACGACTCACCCCAAAGGACGCGGTATTAGTGGGACGGCTTTCCTCACTGGTCTGCGGACGTTGCTGCATTACTGCTTCCATCTGTTGTTGTAGTCTCTGCTCTTGCTTCTGCAACAGGTCTATGAAGCGGGCCTCAGATTGCTGCTGGGCTTGTTGCTGAGCCTCCAGACTCTGTTGCAAAGTTGCGTTTGTCTGCTGCTGGGCTGCAAGGCTCTGTTGATGAGCTTGCTGCTGGGCTGCGAAGTTCTGTTGTTGAGCTGCAAGGCTCTGTTGATGAGCTGCAAGGCTCTTTTGCAAACCTGCATTTGTCTGCTGTTGATTGGCATTTGCTAGAGCCAGCTGCTTCAGTATCTCCTCCATGCTGGCTTAAAAAAAAACTGCCACTGGTTCTCCACCAACTGTGAGGGGGTTAGCTCGGCAGCGGGCGTGTGTGACCCCCGAGATGGGCTCCCCACACAAAAACAGGCCCAGCAAACGGAGGTTGTGGTTTTCAAAATCAAAAAGGTGCGGTTTATTTTCTATTTACAGTGACAAAACACAGCAAAGCAAAAGAAACATAAACAAAATAAATCCTGGTCAACTTGACCTCTGACTAAACATACAGGTTTCCTAACTAACAACTGGGATCAGCCTAGTGCTGTCCTAGTCCCTAAGTCCCTGGTTTTAAATGTCCAAGCAAATAGCCACACAGGCTTTGTCTCACCGCACAGGGGTTCACTCTCCCTAGACAGTCCACACAGGTCTGGTTCCAGGCATGAGCTAACATCTAATGAAGCTGGGAGTTCTTATAGAGGCCTAAATGAGCTGACAAGCTTCAGCTGGTCTCATCAACTCCCTGTCTGCACGACGCCCCACACTCTCCCTAGAGGTATGAGTCATCCATGAGCCCACTAGCCTTAGCTGGGCTTATACAACTCTCCACCTAGTTGTATAAGTCGGCGTAAAGCCTGAATCTGGGCGAAATATATCTACCCCCCTGGATGCAACCAGGTGACTTTACCTTCCTGCTGTCACAATATATATATAGATAGATATATCTATCGATATATATATATATATAGTTTCAGTTTTTGTAGGTTATGAAAATGTAGACTCTTAAAGCGCAACTCCAGCTTTCTAGCATGTTTCCCTCCTCATTGTTAAGATGCTGCATTAAATGTAAAATGATAAATATATATATATATATATATATATATATTGGGGGGCACAGGGGGCGTGGATGCCCCTTCATCCGGCACAGTATGATCCCACTAGGGGTGCTGGAGGGGGTGGCCCTCCCTACTCCCGAGTCGTGCCTTAACCCCAGAACTGGGAACCTTTAACCCCTGGTGGCTACCTTGGCATGGGGTGGTACAAGTACAAGTCAGTTTTTGTACTCCAAAGTCTGGTAGTCAATATTGTTATTTCTTTGGTCTTCTAGGCAAGTCCCATATCTTTTATGTCTATCAGTTTCACATGACTCCCACACATCCTTATTGTACATTCAATGTTTTTCTCTGCTATATGAGAGAGTTTCTCTGTTATGTCTTTTGTGAAAAATAAAATACTTTGAAAGAAAAAAAAAACTATAGGGAGAAAGGATTAGATAATATAGTTACCTTTCCCTAGTTCAAGGGATGACATCACCAACCAGCCTGCAAGATTGCAGGGAATACCAAGTAGTTCAAATCTCACAAGAAGACATGCAACATTGCAGAATATTCTTTTCATGGTATTTAGGCTACTCAGCATGCTTCAAAATTTGGTAAGTGATGTCAATCTTGCCTAGTTATTAGGGGCAGAAGATGTGGAAAATGTAATTCTAATATTTGAAGTTTATTTAATCACTGTAGCAAGTGAGCATGTACACTAAGCAAGTAGACCATGCTATTTAGTTGAAAGGTCCACATTAAATTGCCAATTCAAGTAGTAATATAATCTCAGGTTCTCTAATATATGATCCATCCATATGTTCTACAGCAGTGGTTCTCCACCCTGTCCTCAAGTACCCCAAACAGGCCATGTTTGCAGGTTTTTCTTTATCTTGCACAGGTGCTTTAAATCAGAGTCAATGGCTTGGTATTTTGGACAGCTATTTTATCTAAAAGAAATTCCCAAAACATGGCCTGTTGGGGGTACTTGAGGACAGGGTTGAGAACCACTGCTCTACAGTACACTTGTCCATGTGCACAGTTTACCACACCTCCCTCCCTCCCACCCCTGAAATCATATAATGGTACTTTCCCAAACTGATGTGTAAGTAAATGAAATAGATTCATTTTCTAAACTGCTACAGCTTAAAGTGGTTGTAAACCCTTTTGTGTTTTTTTTTTTCTAACCTGCAAGACAAAGCTATAATGAGCTAGTATGACTAGCATACTAGCTCATTATGTACCACTTACCTTCGATCGGGGCCCCCGAAGTCGTCCGTGTCCCTCCTCTAGCCGCATCCATCGCTGCGGCGATAGCCGGAATGTTACTTCCGGGTATCGCCGCTGCAGCCAATCACAGCGCCGCTCCGGCGCTGTGATTGGCCGGAGCGGCGAAGACGTGACTCCGCGCATGTCAAATTCGGCTACGTCGTCGAATGTTGCGACCTAGCCGAATTTGTGAATGGGGTGACGTCAGCGTCGCCGCATTTACATACAAATATCTCCTTAACGGTGTAGGTTAAGGAGATATTTCATGCACCTACAGGTAAGCCTTAATCTAGGCTTACCTGTAGGTCTTTGTTTAAAAAGTGGGTTTACAACCACTTTAAGTTTAATTTGTTCCATGTTTTCGCTTAACCATTGGGGTTCGTTTGATTCATTGTATTTTTATGAAAATTATATAAGCAGACTTACCCATAGCATTGCTGTTCAAAAGAAAAACACCATGTGCATTTCCTGTGTTATCAAGCCCCATATAAAATGGTTGAACACCATAAGAGTTTAGATGATTCTGGAGAAAGAGTAAGATTAAATATATTTGTCAATTGTTTACATATTTACTTTTTAACATAACCAAAATGTTTTGCGTTTTGAGCTTATATACAGTACATCTAAAAATTGTAATATCAGGGGCGTGGCCAGGCAGCGGATGTAGCCGGACGTGTTCTCACTTCTCTCCACCGAGAATCCGCACAAATCTCCTGGGAAAATACCTTTAGCTCTGCCACAAACAGCACATCGGGTGACGGAAGGCCCCAGGAGCTCAGACATACCTTTTCGGGGACGTGACAGCCCAGATGTCCGCCGCAAAAAAAACGTTTTCCGTCCCGGTCCGCGGACAGCATGGTCCAAAATGGCACCCTCCACCAGCGCTCTGCCAGAGATAAACACAGGGAGGGAGCTGAGAAGCTATTCTCCATGCCGCTCTCTGCAGACCTGCTGCCTCCACCAGTACTCCTGAAGATTCATCTGGAGGTCTCTCAGAAGCGGATGACACAGTGCTGCTGGAGGACGGACATGGCGCCAGTTTTCCCTGTGATGAAGTGAGTACTCCTGGGAATACCACTAGGCCTCATGCCCCCTCCAGCCCAGAGACTGAGGTTGAACCTACGTTGAGGGACATATTCGCTGCGGTAACCACCAGCAATATCTCTTTAGCCGCATTGACTGCTGAAATTAAGGGGATGAAGGCTGAGATCACCTTTCTGCGGCAAGATGCCCAAAAACTGCAGGAAAGAACATCCACCCTGGAGGGGAGTGTGAGTTCCATTGAAGACGATATGGCGCCCATGCAAAGGGATCTCACATACAACAATCACCTTGTCTCACAGCATACCGCTCGTTTGGAAGATTTAGAGAACAGGATGAGGAGGAATAGTATGAGAGCCATAGGCCTGCCTGAAAAAATAGAAGGGAAGAAGCCAGTGGACTTCATTGAAAAATGGCTATTTACTGCTTTTGGAAAGGAGGCGTTCTCTCCAATGTTCTCAGTGGAGCGGGCACACAGAGTCTCAGCTATGCCCCCACAGCCAGGAGCTCCCCCTCACCCTTTTCTATTTAAACTGCTTAATTAGAAAGACAGAGATGCTATCCTGTATAATGCCAGAATAAAACCTGCAGCTATAAAGATCGACAATGCCAAAGTATCTCTTTCCTGACTTTTCTGCTGATTTACAGAAGCATAGGGCTAAGTTTAATGACGTTAAGCGTCGTCTCAGAGATCTAGAGCTGAAATATGCTATGCTTTACCCTGCTCGCCCGAGAGTGGAGGTAATGGGCTCAGTCCACTTCTTTGATACCCCGCCTGCGGCCGCACAGTGGCTGGATCAGGAGAAGCAAACAATCCGGGAGGCTCGCAATAGACGCCATGCTCCACCATGACAAGCATATACCGGATTTAGCTGCTGGAATCTATCCCCTTACCTGTTATCCTAGTAAGGCGGGGGAAGCTACGTTGCACACAAATACTTTTGTTCTTGCTACTCGCTGTTGAGAGGTTATAAGACTCTGAAGTGCGCTTCCACTGTTGCCCCCACAGATGGTCTGGTCCAGACCTCTAGTTGCCCTGAGGCAAATTCCTAAGGCCCTGTTGGTCGGTTACTTACTGTTTTGTTTTTTTGTTTTTTACTATTAATTTTGTTTTGTTTTCCAACATGCCGTCCCTAACACATTTTTTGTTGTTATTTCTTGCTACTACCCCTCACAAGCCTGCTGCTGGCATATATCTACCTGTCTACTACCCATGGATGAAACCCCCTTCTTTTTTATTACTGGGCTGGGAATTTTTATTGCATTATGCCCTAGAACAGGGGTCTCCAAACTTTCTAAACAAAGGGCCAGTTTACTGTCCTTCAGACTTTAGGAGGGCCGGACTAGGGCCATTGGATGTAGAAAATGTCGAGTGGGAGTAAACAATACCATTCCTTTGGTGTCAGTGGGAGGACTAGTGCCCCATTATTGGTGTCAATAGAATCCTGCTGTCTCCTGGGGACATCTGCGTGTTATACTATCTGTGGCCACTAGGGCTTGATCTACTTTCTGCTTACAATTCTGGCTGGATCTAAGGGATCTACTTGTTTCCCATACATGCTTGGCTGCATTATTTTGTTAGCCTCAATTTTGCTCACTGGTGTCCCCATGCAGTCTTTTTCTGCATACAGACTGCTATTTCAGCTGGTACGCTGAGTCTTGAGGTTTTCGTCTCTAGCTGCCTTTTGCTCTAAGAAGCACCTGAAATTTCATCCTGTTTTTCTGCGAGATGTGAATTGTTTCCGCGCTCACTACAACGGTTCTGGGCCTGCTTATAAAATAATATATACAAAAAAACTTTTTGATCAAGGGATAATATATATTATACCCTCCTGCTCCCAAGATAGTAAGGCGTGTTTACCTACTATCACTGTTCGTCCTGAAGAAGCCTCACGGCGAAACGCGTAGACGCACACAGGGACCACATCTGTACAATCATCTCGTATACAGTGTTTTAATCTACTCTATTATAGTTTCTGTCTTGTCTTTTATAAATAAAATATTTTTTTGTTTATCTTATGTGTCCTTGCCTTCAAAGTCCGACCCCCAGATATCTCTATTTTTGAGCTATCTTTTCACGCTTTTCCATTGCTATTAGACTGTATAGTGCCTATAGCCCATGTCTTTACTTATATTGTTAGGTTACAGAAATGTCTAAGTTGACCAGAGTAATGTCCTGGAACGTCCGGGGTCTAAATAATCCGGTTAAACGTTTGGCCGTGCTGCGCACGATCAAGCGGTTGGATGCTGAGGTGATCTGCCTGCAGAAGACTCACCTCCCCTCGACACCTGCACCATTATTTGCACAACAACAGTTTTGTCACCAATATCATGCTACATACTCGGTGTACTCGAGGGGAGTGAGTATCCTCATTAGGAACAGTGCACAGTTTTCTTTGATCGAAAGTAAAATAGATCCGGACGGTCGCTATGTATTTCTTTTATGCTCTCTTTATGGGACAAAATGTATTTTGACAGGGGTTTACATTCCTCCACCATTCTCGGCCGGCCTTCTTAAAAATCTGGCAAATTTTGTACCCCGCTTTCTGGGCATACCTGTAGTAGTCCTTGGTGACTTTAACAATTTTATCGATCATGAGAAGGATAAGTTGAGTGCCCGAATCGCTACTGGGCTACAGAGGCGAACGGGGCTTACCCAATTTGCCCGCCTTCTGATTGAGCTGGGCCTCACGGATGTATGGAGGATGCATAACCCGGATGTTAGGGTATACTGCCAATCGGCCTTGATAGGTGGTCTATCACGTATTGATTAAGGATTAGGGAATGATCTCCTGTTGCCGATGGTTGACTCCTCACAATACCATGCTAGACACGTTTCGGACCACTCTCCTCTCTCCATAGACCTAAGGGTGGGAGCGATTAGGGGTAATGGAATGTGGAAACTTAACCCTTTCTGGCTGTCTCTCCTGCCGGTTCCTGACCCGATACCTGATCTCCTAAATGACTTTTTTAAATACAACATAGGATCAGCGGGTGTGGACACGGTATGGGAGACGGCTAAGGCATACTTACGGGGACAACTTATCAGAGAGATATCTCACATTAAAACAAAAACTAAAGAATGGGAGACTTTAGTCATAGCAGAGGCACAGCGCTCAGAAGCCTCATATGTAGCGGATCCCACTGACGATACCAAGAGATCGTGGTTGGCATCCCAATCCATGCTCAAGCACTTATCTTTGAAGCTAGCTGAAAACAAATGGTTCTTTCTGCAACAGAAGCACTTTGAATACGGGTCATATGTTAGCCTTACAATCCAAATCGCAGAAACCGCCTTCACATATAGCAGCAATTAGGAATACACAGGGAGCTTCATGCTACTCTACATAGGCCATTATTGACGTCTTTAAAACCTTTTTCCAAGATGTTTATACGTCCAAGGTTCATCCCTCGGCTGAGGACCTTAAGTCTTTCCTAGATAGATATCCCATCCCATGCTTGTCTGCTTCGGATGCGAGCCAACTTAATGCTCCTCTGACTGAGGATGAACTCCTAGAGGCGCTGGCTCATGCACAGAATGGAAAAGCGCCTGGGGCGGATGGCTTGCCTTCGAAGATTTATAAGCGTTATGCCACCCAACTCATCCCAAATCTTCTGAAGGTATATAATAGGGCCTTTGAAACAGGGGAGCTCCCCCCCCTCCATGAGCGAAGCTCTTATAGTGGTACTACTAAAGCCAGGTAAAGATGCTTTGTCGCCAGATTCCTATAGACCTATATCGCTGCTCACCTTTGACATTAAACTCCTGGCACGGGTTCTGGCGAATAGGCTAGCTAAATGTATTCAAACAGTAGTTTACAGGGATCAGTCTGGTTTTATTCCCACAAGGTCCACCTCTCAGAACTTGCGGAGACTGTTCCTCAACTTGCAATTGCCTACGGATCTTCTCCTTAGATGCTGCCAAAGTGATTGATAGTGTGGAATGGTCCTGCCTTTGGGAAGTGTTGACCAAATTCGGCGTGGGTGCTTCTTTTTTAAAATGGGTCCAGCTGTTATATAGTTCCCCCTCGGCGAGAATGCGCATTAATGGGAACATATCGGAACCATTCCGGCTGTAGAGGGGCACAAGACAGGGGTGCCCTCTGTCACCCCTGCTTTTTTGCCTTGGCCCTAGAACCCCTGGCCATACATGTCAGGGTGTCGCAGACCATAATGGGTTTCCGTAGAGGTTCCATTCAAGACGTTATCTCTTTGTATGCTGATGACACATTGATCTATTTGGGGACACTGGCGATTCTCTGAAGCATGTGATGAGTTTAATCGCTGGCTTTGGAGAATTGTTGGGATTTACCATTAACTGAAACAGATCAGTATTGATGCCTCTAGACCCCTTAACAAAATCCCTACCCGATTGTGCCAGGGAAATAATCATGGTTAGTGAATTTCGCTACTTGGGCATACAGGTGTCCCCAGACCCGAGCCACTATCTCACCATGAACCTGGTCCCCTTACTCCGCAAGTTCAGACTAAAATGCTCGGCTTGGATAAAATTACCTCTCTCAGTTACTAGAAGGACAAACCTAATTAAAATGGTATGGGCCCCTCAATTGCTCTATGTATTCCATAATTCTCCCCTATGAATCCCACACAAATGGTTTGTAAAAATAGATGCTCAGTTTAGAGACTTGATATGGGGTACCAAGTCAGCTAGGATTAGTTTACACACGTTGCAATTTGCTAAAGACCAAGGAGGCCTAGCAGTCCCACATGACAGGTACTACTTTGTAGCTGGCCAGATCCAACGCCTTGGTAATTGGGGGGAAGTGGATCTTACTGACTCCATTAGGTCCCTACTGATTCCAGGAGGTTCCACACTAACAGCCCTATCCCATTGAGAAGCACACATCTAACGCAAACTCTCCCCACGATACTCTTACTGAATACGTTGTGGAAATATACCAGATCCATCCTGAAAATCAGGGGAACTTGCACTTTTACGCCCATTTGGAGAAATAAGTACTACAAGGAACTCTTTAAATTTACAGGTTTCCAGTCTTGGGAAGCTTTGGGTATTCATTATATCTCTCAATTGTTCACCGGCACTGTATTTAAAGTGGAGTTCCACCCTCTTTAATAACTTGGCTGCATCCCCTGTAGTTCTCTTCCCTTAAATCGATTTGGCATATTAAAAAAATGTTTGTTAAAAACTCACTGTTATATATGTATTTTATTGTTGTTCCGGCCGCGGCGCAGCAGCCTCAGCGCGTCATCCACGGACCGCTATGCCTCCTGGGAGATGTTTGTCATCAATCCCAGAAGGCATAGCCATCCCTGGGCTGTAGAATTGCGTTTTTCTCAAAACCGGAAATGACGCTAAACCGGAAATGACGCCGGCGCCATTTTAAATGAGGGCAACCAGGCTATTGTTGCCAGTATTCACCTAGCGCCCCTAGCAGCGAGATCTTCGTCAGAGTATATCAATGTGCTGTGCTGGTGACATGTACTGTTTGTAATGTGCTGTGCTGGGGCATGTAATGTTGGCAATGTTCTGTTTGGGCGACATGCACTGTTTGTAATGTGCTGTGCTGGGGCATGTAATGTTGGCAATGTTCTGTGCTGGTGACATGTACTGTTTGTAATGTGCTGTGCTGGGGCATGTAATGTTGGCAATATTCTGTGCTGGTGACATGTACTGTTTGTAATGTGCTATGCTGGGGCATGTAATGTTGGCAATATTCTGTGCTGGTGACATGTACTGTTTGTAATGTGCTGGGACATGTAATGGTGGCAATATTCTGTGCTGGTGACATGTACTGTTTGTAATGTGCTGTGCTGGGACATGTAATGGTGGCAATGTTCTGTGCTGGTGACATGTACTGTTTGTAATGTGCTGTGCTGGGGCATGTAATGTTGGCAATATTCTGTGCTGGTGACATGTACTGTTTGTAATGTGCTGTGCTGGGGCATGTAATGGTGGCAATGTGCTGTGCTGGGGGACATGTAATCGTGGCAATGTTCTGTGCTGGTGACATGTACTGTTTGTAATGTGCTGTGCTGGGGCATGTAATGTTGGCAATGTTCTGTGCTGGAGACATGTACTGTTTGTAATGTGCTGTGCTGGGGCATGTAATGTTGGCAATGTTCTGTGCTGGCGACAAGTACTGTTTGTAATGTGCTGTGCTGGGGCATGTAATGTTGGCAATGTGCTGTGCTGGGGGCCATGTAATGGTGGCAATGTTCTGTGCTGGTGACACGTACTGTTTGTAATGTGCTGTGCTGGGGCATGTCATGTTGGCAATATTCTGTGCTAGTGACATGTACTTTTTGTAATGTGCTGTGCTGGGGCATGTAATGGTGGCAATGTGCTGTGCTGGGGGACATGTAATGGTGGCAATGTGCTGTGCTGGGGACATGTAATGTTGGCAATGTCCTGTGCTGGGGGACATGTAATGGTGGCAATGTGCTGTGCTGGGGACATCCACCCCACTGTCCCCCTATCCACCCCACTGTCCCACTATCCACCCCACTGTCCCACTATCCACCCCACTGTCCCACTATCCACCCCACTGTCCCCCTATCCACCCCACTGTCCCACTATCCACCCCACTGTCCCACTATCCACCCCACTGTCCCTCTATCCACCCCACGGTCCCTCTGTCCACCCAACGGTCCCCCTGTCCATGTCACGGTCCCCCTGTCCATGCCACGGTCCCCCTGTCCATCCCACTGCCCCTCTGACTACTCTGCGGCCCTTCTGACTACTCTGCGGCCCCTCTGACCACTCTGCACCCTCTACAGGGCTGTGGCAGTGAGTGAGCAAGCAGCAGTGGAATAGGGCAGCCATGAGGTGGGTGGTGTGCTCTGCTTTTACTAACATTCACCTGGCATGGATTAATGGCCATCACTCACCTTCGGCCTTCTCGTCCCTCATCCCTCACCTTTGGCCTTCTCGTCCCTCATCCCTCACCTTCGGCCTTCTCATCCCTCATCCCTCACCTTCGGCCTTCTCGTCTCTCATCCCTCACCTTCGGCCTTCTCGTCCCTCATCCCTTGCCTTCAGCTTTCTCGTCCCTCATCTTTGGCCTTCTCATCCCTCACCTTCGGCCTTCTCGTCCCTCATCCCTCACTTTCGGCCTTCTCGTCCCTCATCCCTCATCTTCAGCCTTCTCGTCCCTCATCCCTCACCTTCGGCCTTCTCGTCCCTCATCCCTCACCTTCGGCCTTCTCGTCCCTCATCCCTCACCTTCGGCCTTCTCGTCCCTCATCCCTCACCTTCGGCCTTCTCGTCCCTCATCCCTCACCTTCAAATACAGAAATCTGCTGCTAAAGGTAAGAGCTTTAACCACTTAACAACCACCTGCCGACAAATAACGTCGACAAGGTGGTTGCTTAACTCTGGGAGGACATTATATAACGTCCTCCCAGAATCGCGCTCCCGCGCGCCCCCTGGGGCGCGCACACGGGAAACTCCGTAACCGCCGGGTCCAGAGGACCCGGCGGATCACGAATCGCGGTAAATCGCCGCCGATAGCGGCCGTTTACCACGTGATCGCTCCGTCAAATGACGGAGCAATCACTTGTAAACAGACCGGCGTCATTTGATGACGCCGATTCCTCCCTCCGCTCTCTGTACCGATCGGTACAGTGTGAGAGGAGAGGGGAGGGAGCGGATGGCAGCAGCAGCTCTGTGGGCTGGATCTGTGACAATTGCAGTCACAGATCCAGCCATCCATCCATCCCTGCTCAGCCATCCCTGGTGCAATACCCTGCCAATACTCTACAATACACCCTGCCAATACTCTGCAAAATACCCTGCCAATACTCTGCAAAATACTCTGCAATACCCTGGTGCAATACTCTACAATACGCTGGCGCAATACTCTGCAATACCCTGCGCAATACTCTGCAATACCCTGCGCAATACTCTGCAATACCCTGCAAAATACTCTGCAATACCCTGCGCAATACTCTGCAATACCCTGCGCAATACTCTGCAATACCCTGCGCAATACTCTGCAAAATACTCTGCAATACCCTGCACAATACTCTGCAATACCCTGCGCAATACTCTGCAATACCCTGCACAATACTCTGCAATACCCTGCGCAATACTCGGCAATACCCTGTGCAATACTTTGCAATACCCTGCGCAATACTCTGCAATACCCTGCACAATACTCTGCAATACCCTGCACAATACTCTGCAATACCCTGCAATACCCTGTGCAATACCCCGTGCAATACCCTGCCATACTCCGCAATACCCTGCCATAGTCCGCAATACTCCGCAATGCCCTGCAATGCCCGGCAATACTCCGCAATGCCCACTTCCCGCCCGCTGGCCGTCATATGACGTCCTTGACTTTGTACGGGGATATCTGAATGATGGGTGCAGCTACAGGCATCATTCAGATATCAGCTTTTTCAGCCGGCGATTCCCTACACCATAAGAACAATCATAGCGGCTGTTCCGCTGCTTGATCATTCTTACGGGAGGCGAGAGGGGATGTCCCCCCCTCCCGCTGCCCTCCTGTGCTTCTACCGACTCACCGCTACGATCAAAGCCAGGATTGTTTTTTTTTTGTTTTTTTTCAGGCTTCCCAGCCTAGAGGTGAGATGTGGGGTCTTATTGACCCCATATCTCACTGTAAAGAGGACCTGTCATGCCATATTTCTATTACAAGGGATGTTTACGTTCCTTGTAATAGGTATAAAAGTGATCAAAAAAATTTTTGGGGTGGAAAAACATGTCAAACTAAAATAAATAAAGTAAAATGAACAATAAAAAAATATATATATTTTTTAAAGCGCCCCTGTCCCCGTGAGCTCGCATACAGAAGCGAACGCATACGTAAGTCCCGCCCACATATGAAAACGGTTTTCAAACCACACATGTGAGGTATCTCTGCGAACGTTAGAGCGAGAGCAATCATTTTGGCCCTAGACCTCCTCTGTAACTAAAATCATGTAACCAGTAAAAATATTTAAAGCGTCGCCTATGGGGATTTTTTTAAGTAGCGAAGTTTGGCGTCATTCCACGAGTGTGTGCAATTTTTAAGGGTGACATGTTAAGTATCTATTTACTCGGCGTAACTTCATCTTTCACATTATGCAAAAACATTGGGCTAACTTTTCTGTTTTTTTTTTTTTTAAGCACAAAACATTTTTTTTCCGTAAAAAACGCGTTAAAAAAATTGCTGCCCAAATATCGTGCGAGATAAAAAGTTGCAACAACCACCATTATATTCTCTAAGGTCTTTGCTAAAAAAACATATATAATGTTTTGGGGTTCTATGTAATTTTCTAGCAAATAAATGATGATTTTTACATGTAGGAGAGAAATGTCAGAATTGGCCTGGGTGCTCCAGAACGCCTGAAGGTGCTCCCTGCATGTTGGGCCTCTCTATGTGGCCACGCTGTGTAAAAGTCTCACACATGTGGTATCGCCATACTCGGGAGGAATAGCAGAATGTGTTTTGGGGTGTAATTTGTGGAATGCATATGCTGTGTGTGAGAAATAACCTGCTAATATGACAATTTTGTGAAAAAAAAAAAGAGAAAAAAAAATCTTGATTTTGCAAAGAATTGTGGGAAAAAATGACAACTTCAAAAAACTCACAATGCCTCTTTCTGAATACCTTGGAATGTCTTCTTTCCAAAAAGGGGTCATTTGGGGGGTATTTGTACTTTTCTGGCATGTTAGGGTCTCAAGAAATGAGATCGGCCGTCAGTACTTCAGGTGTGATCAATTTTCAGATATTGGCACTATAGCTTGTGGACTCTATAACTTTCACAAAGACCAAATAATATCCACCAATTTGTACTTATTTTTACCAAAGATATGTAGCAGTATAAATTTTGGCCAAAATTTATGAAGAAAAAATAGTAATTTGCAAAATTTTATAACAGAAACGAAAAAAAAAACATTTTTTTACCAAATTTTCAGTCTTTTTTCTCTTATAGCGCAAAAAATAAAAAACCCAACAGTGATTAAATACCACCAAAAGAAAGCTCTATTTGTGTGAAAAAAAGGACAAAAAATTCATATGGGTACAGTGTTGTATGACTGAGTAATTGTCATTCAAAATGTGAGAGCACCGAAAGCTGAAAATTGGTCTGGTTATTAAGGGGGTTTAAGTGCCCAGTGGTCAAGTGGTTAAAGTGGTTGTAAACCCACTTTTGCAACTTGCACCTAAAGGTAAGCCTAGATTAAGGCTTACCTGTAGGTGCAAGAAATATCTCCTAAACCTACACGGTTTAGGAGAAATTTACTAAAATCACAGGCGCCGCTGTCTACGGCGCATGCGCGCCGTAGATAACGGCGCATTCATGGGGTTAATCCCATTCACAAATTCGGCTAAGTCCCAGCAACGCTTGGGCTTAGCCGAATTTGACGGCTCCCGCGCGCATGCGCGGAGTCACGTCTTCGCCGCTCCGGCCAATCACAGCCCCGGAGCGTTGCTGTGATTGGCTGGAGCGGCGATACCCGGAAGTAACATTCCGGCTATCGCCGCAGCGATGGCTGCGGCTGGAGAGAGGGACACAGACGGCTTTGGGGGCCCCGATCTAAGGTAAGTGGTACATGATGAGCTAGTATGCTAGTCATACTAGTCATACTAGCTCATTATAGCTTTATCTTGCAGGTTGGCTTAAAAGAAAAAAAAATTATATGGGTTTACAACCACTTTAAAAATATCCTAATTGTAAACTAAATCATTTGTTTCTGTGCAGATATATCTACATAATAAGATTATATATATATATATATATATATATATAGTTTACAATTAGGATATTTTTAAAGCTCTTACCTTTAGCAGCAGATTTCTGTATTTCTAGAATATTATTGCTTGTACATACTGGAGGGAAGGAGGGAGGAGATGTTTACATAAATAGGGGGCGGCAACTTGCTATGAAACTGGAGAGAAAGGGTAACATGAAACTGAAACTGAATACACTGCTTGTGCGAGATTTGCAAGCCTGATATCCAGGAAGTAATACAGTCTGGCTTCAGATGCCCAGACTTAAAATGGCCACAGTCTATTTCTAGTTTATAAACTATCTAAATGCTGTAATAACCTATCAAAACGGACCTTAGTTTACAGACTAACTTTACTAGAATACATTAAAATTGTGTATTCTAGGGGTATTTTTATTTAAAAAGTGTAAGTTCGGCCGAAACACCACTTTAAGTCATTTGTTGACCTACAAAGGAAATTTGCCCTTAATAGAACTCAATTTTATCGATTTCTGCAGCTTAGACATGCGGTCCAAAGTGAAAATCGAATATCTTTGCTTGCACCATTCACACACACTTTGATGTCTCATGTGTTGCTTGCGAATGACAGAAAGGGGAAGATTTTGAGAGTATATGCTAGATTACTGTGTTCCACGCACGATGCCTCTAAACTTCCTTTTAGGAGGAGGTGGGAGAAGGACTTGGGCCCCATAGACGGAGAACAATGGGATTTATGTCTAACCTCTGCCCCACTGGTTTCGGTATCTGCTTCGCACAAATTGTCACACTTATTCAGTGTACAGGACACCTGCCAGACTACACAACTCGGGATTTAGAGACACAGCATTATGTCCGAAATGTAGTAGACAGGATGGAGACTTATTGCATATGATGTGGAAATGCCCGAAACTCTTCCGGTACTGGCACTATGTTCTATCCACTATATCTCTGGTGTTTCAATTTCCGATTCCTCATGACCTCGTCGTTTGTCTGCTTGGTGCCTTGGAGATACCGTGACTATCGCCAAATGGTCATACCGCGGTTTTGCGTTTTCTATATATAGCTCGCAAGACGATTGCGGGTCTTTGGATAACTCCAAGAGTACCGACGCATGAACAATGGGTGGAACTGGTCAATAATATGCTGATACGTGAAAAACTTACTTACCAGCATAGGAATGTCATCAAAAAATTATATTCCATGTGGCAACCCTGGTTGGATACCCCAGGACTGGGTCAAGTCCAACTGGTGAAAGATAGACTTCTACAAATGTTATCTGGTAGATTTACGGGTAATGACTATCAGGACGGTGTAGTTGAATCTTAACCTATTATGGTAGTTATTTCAGCAAACCTGGGGTAGATCATGATATATATGCTAGGGGGAGGACAGGGTGTTACTTTAGTTTTTTCCCTTTTTTTCTCTGTTTTTTGCACAAATTTTCACAGTTTTGGTAATTTGAACTGGAATACTATATGCTGATATTGAGATATAGTACAGCACTATTTATGAATATGTCTACATTTTTGTATGGGTAAATGATATCTCGCTCTTTATCCTTTTGTATGAGAAATGTTATACGATAAAGCCTATACTCTGCCTTCTTTTTGCTGTACAAGAACTGTGAATAACTGTAACTTTGCTTGGTTTTTCAATAAACGTCTTTTCTGATTTAAAAAAATAAATAAAATTGTAATATCACAACAGCCCAAGGTTAAAGGGAGTTGCTAATTCTCAGCACTCACTGTCTCACCGCTAATAGGGTGAGAGTGTGTATACCAACACAAACTAATCAAAAAACAGATATCAGCTGTAAAGAACATACTGAAAAAAGTAGGTAATGAAAACGTCCTTGCAGTTTTAGCTAATAAAATACAAAACTTTATTGATTAGAGAGATAAAAATCTCAATGAGATAAAATGTATATAATTACACCTTCCAATAATGGGGTAACAATATTGTCAGCCCTGGTACATCTATAAAATACCAAGAAATCATATATTACTATCAGTGCATTTTAAATAAAACCTGCTTTTGCTGCCCACTCAATGTGAATTGCATTTTCACTCTTACTTTCACTTCACCATATTTCACAGGGAATTCAGTGCAAATAAATAACATTTGGAGAAATAGTTTAAATGTGGTGCTGTAAGTCTATCTCCACTTTTGTTAGGAAAAATATAATCTCCATGTTATTTAAATACACTACAAGCATTTTCATTGCGGAGTTTTACCTGCTGTCGTTTATCTAAAACTGAAACTACCATTCTAGTTACTTCCTACTTCCTGAGGGTTAAATGGATGATGACCTTCATAATCAAGTAAAACACTGCCAGGGTTATAATAAGATTAAAGTGCCTGGAAAAGTTGCACGCCAATCACATGAGCATGAATTTAGACTTTGGGGCATCTTCCCCTTTATATTGCCATTGGATGCTATGAAGGGAACAGCTGAATAACATTAAAGCTCATAGAAAACACATCTATGCTGTTTGGTTAGATAACCAGTAGGTCTATGTAATAGCACAGATTAAAGTTATCCAGAATTCCTCAGATTTTATGTATAGCCAAATAATTTTTTTAGTATTGAGTGGAGTAGCAAAGGGTTTAAACCCCTGCCAGTTTATTTGTTGCTGTCAGTGTACCATTGGAGAAATGTGTGTTCATTTCCTGTCCCAAACTGAGTGGAATTTCTCTCCTGGGTGGCTGTCCCCAGAGCAGGTAGCCCTATAAGAAGATTTCCCCTTACCTTTTGTTTTGGGGACAAAATTTTGCTTTTCCTCTTTCTTTCCAGATGACAGTATATATCTCCCCAATAGGGACACCAACAGCAATAAAAACTTGACAGAAGGCATAACCCTTCCCCACTATATCCCAAACTTAAAAACAAGGTTTTGCCTTGAGATACACTTTAAGAGCAAGTTTACGTGATACAGTAATCCAGAATGTCTTAAGTATCCTACATTACTGTATTATGTGCTATATAATAAACCTACCAGTTCTATAATTGTACTGTGTCGGCTCATCTTCTATGGACTGTGTATTGGAGTAAGTGTAACAAGACTGTTGGGGTTGGGGGTGTTACACAGAGTGAAGCGTGTAGGTTCCCCTAGTGGTAGCAGTTTTCTTACTCAACATTAAATTCCAAAATAATTTCTGTAGCAAGGACAAATTAAACAGCATTTGTAAACAAAACTGTAAACTGCCTTTAATCTTATGATTGGCATAAAGGAGAAACTGTAACTATATGGCAATAATTTATATGAAAACCACCATCAAAGGACACAGATAAAACACTCCACGCTAATATGTTTACATCTGTTTCCTTATTTCCTCCCCATCACTAAAATGTAAAGTTATACACTGCTGTTTTGAGTATTCAACACAATATATCCACTTACTATTGGAGGCTGATCTTTAGCAAAAAGACCAATAGGTCTCCGCTTCATTTCTTGGCGGAATTCATTATGTTCTGTTTCTCCAAGTCCAAAGACATAATCAGAGGGAAGTCGTGTAGAAATCTGAATAAACTGATCTTCAAAGGTCATTCCAGGCAAATCAGAGTCCCAACTGGTCAACAAAATATGAATATTACACTCTGTGTTACATATCAAAGGCATAAGGATTTCAATGCTCTTGCTAAACAATAAAAAAGTATTTGCAGACCCTAAAACTTACCATGGAATGAAAGTCTGCCTATGATGTCTGCCTTCCTTTGTATCAAAGGGCACATTTCCTATTAAAGCTCTGCCTAAATCAGCATTTTCCAACAAAAAGTTAGTTTGTATTGGGGTTTTTCTATATCATGATCCCTCTGCAACTTACAAGAGTGTTTCTTATGGCTCTTTATTTTGCAAAGTATATACAAACATGTTCTGTGATTGCCTAGGTGTTGGGTTATTATTTCCACATAAAATTTGGTGGAGCAACCAGTTCACACTGATGCGGTGCGATTTCAATCTGGTTTCCAGTGCGATATTAAGGGGCAATTGTACTGTGAATTGATGCGGTTCAGATGCGATTTTATGCACAATTTCACTACTGCGACTCATCCCTGTCCTCAGCAGCTGGGGCAGGGATAAGTCATCAGTTGTTAAGGAGACGACACCCATCAGCATCCTAACAGCGATTCATCCTATCCCTGCTGTCAGCTTATTTGATGATCTGCTTACCAGATGGCCATGACTGTGATGAACAGTCTCGCCTAGCTCAGGGAATAAGGTCTCCCCACAACCTAAGTGTCTCTGTAGCAATGCAGTGATATTTGTAGTCCTCAATCGCTCATATAAGAAAGATAAAAGCTTCCATAGTGTAGTATGTAAAAACCATATAAATGTAATAATGGTAATGGTTGCACTTACAAAACAGCAGATATCAATAGCGGTGTAAATAGTGAGAGCTGCGGCGTCTCAGTAGTCCCTTACTCTCGTTCCTGTATCGTCAGAAGCACCACCTGTCGTTCAGGTATTGCGTGATGATGTCAGCACCCCCCCCTACGCGTTTCATTACTACAGGACTTCAACTGGGGATTGGCCAATCCCCAGTTGAAGTCCTGTAGTGACAAAACGCGTAGGAGGCCGCTGACGTCATCACGCAATACCTGAACGTGAGGTGGTGCTTCTGACGATCTGGTAAGAAGATCTGGTAAGCAGATCATTATTCACAAGGGTGTCACACCTGAAGCTATCACGATACTCTTGGGAAGATTGGTTTCAAATATCTCTCTCCTGATATCATCTTGGTTTTCCTTTTGGAGACTTCACTACATTAAGAATTTCTTTACTTAATTCATTATTTGTGCTGCATGGACTAGTGTGTGGACTTAACCCTTCACGGATTACACCTTATCACTCCTGAACTCTGCATTAGTTTTTCTGTTTCCCTTTTTTTTCACCAACCAATTTTTTGCATATCTTTATTTTTCTAATTTATTTTTACACATTTTTCCTAAATGTTTGAGTCAGTATTTTGCACATATTGCCATCATGGTTTCTTTGTGATTGTTCATTCACATTTTATGATCACTTTACTAGCGCTGCACTTCTCCTGTTTTCCTTTACCTTTTTATATTGGCAACTACTGATTAGCTTCTTTGTTGTTTATTTTTGGTCTGCGCATTAGTATCCTATTTCTCAAATAGAATAGAATAACATAGAAAGAATATAACCATTTCCCAAATTTCAAATAGAATCAATTTGAATAGAATAGAAAATAATATATTAGAATTTTCCATACTATTGTGTTATTTACTATTCTATTCTATTCTTTTCTATTCTATTCAAATTGATTCTATTTTAATTTTGGAAAATGGTTATATTATTTCTATTCTATTGTTTTTTTTTATTCTATTATTTTCTATAAATTTTTGAACTTCTATTTATCTCTATTCTTTTTTTATTCTATTCTATTCTATTCCTTTATATTCCATTCTATTCTGTTCTTTTATTTTATATCTTATTGTGTTCTGTTTTACTCTATTATATTATATTCTTTCATTTTCTGTTATATTCTTTTCTATTTTATTCCTTTATTTTCTATTCTATTTTATTCTCTTTGGAAATTGGAAACTATTCAAATTCAAAAACCTTTTTGAATTTGAAAACTCTTTGAATTTGAAAACTCTTTGAATTCAAAAACTATTCGAAACGCATTTGAAAACTTTTCGAATCGATACAAATTTGAATCGATTTGAATATGAATAAACAAAACTAATTCCGAAAATGAATTAAACAGATTAAACTAAGTTTGGAATATTAAATTAAGCTTTTTATATCTTTAAGCTTTTGGACTAGTGTGTACATTTTTTTTTTATTGTTACTATGAGATCTTTTATTTATAAAAAAACTTTTAAAGTAGGGGGCACCCATGACGCCGGTGTCACAAAGCAGTATTGCTTTTCTTAAGGGAAAACAAATTACAAGTTTTGGGGGTTTTGCTTTCATATCATATCTCTCTCTAATTGAAAGTCTAGATATGTTGTATTAATCCTTAAAAAATAGGAAACTATAAAGAAAACACTTTGCTTTTGCCCTAATTAAAAAAAAAAAATGACAAGACAGCACTGATAGGTAGCAGATTAGCTAGAAACAAATCATGTACTATTTTACTGGCATTTAAAGCATCAAAAGTAAATGTTGTTTATAACATGTGTATGATTCAGCTGCTTAGACTGTGCTAAAAAGACTATTTCGTAAAGTATATCAGCTCTAAGAATTTCTATCAACATCTCTAATCCAAGTCTTTCAACATTTCAGACTCAAAGGACAGATGATACAAGCAATAATCCCCCTGGATGGAAGTCTAATTTCTTTTTGTTCTGAATTTGAGTGAAAGCGAGAGCCTGACATTTTGCAAAGGAATCAATTGATTTCAAAGCACAAATGAGCTTCTTAGGAAGTGCTTGAAAATATTCCCTCTAGCTTACTAATGGTCCCCTAAAATATTGTACCTCTTCAAAAAATAGTAGCTTAATTCATTTACTTAAGAAAACACTTTTATTTGTGGAAAATTGTAAATATTCTAACTAGTAAACTCCAAAAGCGTATTAAATAAATGTCAAAAACAGGCTCATGCTACCCTGATGTTCCATACATAAGCCAATTATTCTGTAAGGATAAAAAGTAAAACATACATAAATTATATTTATATATTTTTTATAGCTTAGAAGAACAAATGAACTTGCTGGTTAACAAGACTTTAAAAAAAAGTATACTCAGTTAAAGAACACAACTAGACAACACTTTTTCCCTGGCAATAACTAACACGACATTTCTTCCTATCATTTTATAGCATAATTATCTGCCCATGGCTGTCCTTGGGTTGCACATCGTTCATGGCTAGATTTTGAGTTGTTGGAGTTGCTCTCCATCACCATCTATTGACAGTTCATGGCAACTGAAACAATGTTACTGTAGCCTGCACACCTGTCCCTTATTATTTTAAATTAAGGAAACTCTGTGCCTCCACATATGCATGACAATATATCATTTGGATTGCTCTGGATATTCAACCTACGCCTGAATTTGGATCCAGCCATTTCCACATATGGTGGCAATGCCCGGTTGTAAAGGAATTCTGGACGAGCATATTTCAAATGGCATCTAAAGCGCTTGCTCTTACTATTCCCCCAGACCCAGCTATGGCACTTTTAAACCTAAAACCTACCACGCTTACACATACTCAGTTTCAACTATTAATCCATCTTAATACTGCAGCCAAGCAAACCATTGCGAAAGCTTGGAAAACCCAGACCCTCATTTTGGCGGTAGCCAAACACAGAATGAACAGAGCTCCTATTCACGCTAAGATGTCGGCCATCGAAGACAATAAAATCAATCAATTCCGTAAAATTTGGCAGCCTTGGATAAAACATCACCTCCCCATTGACTTCGACCAGTCTTTGTTGTCACCAATCTAGATTTCATATTATAATTAACAGATTTTATATATATGTTAGTTGCGAGCCAGATCACCAACCCGGATGTCTTCCCCCCCCCCCTTTTTTTTTTTTTCCACCCCTATTCCTTTTCCTGAATTTATAGTAGTTGTATATTATTATATGTTAACCATTAACGTCACAAATATGGTATTAATTGCATAGTATTGCAAACTTTGAATGTACCACATGAATCTTGACATATGTACCTCTGTAAACTCCCCGTTCCTTTTTTCTTTTTGTTTCACTTATGAAAATCTAATAAAAATATTTGACAAGAATTTGGATCCAGCCTTCTGTCTACTGCCTTCCTTGCCTTTTTGCATGTTTGACTACTATTCTGTCTTTTATGTGGCTGAACCCTTTGCCTGTATATGTCTTCATTGTCTGATCTGGTACTCTTCCTGGTTTCCTGCAGGTTGGCTAGATTCTCCATAAATTACACCTTGGGGCTTAACAGCACTACATTCGCAAAACTAGCGGCCCTGAAGAAGACTTTGAGGCCCAGGATTGAACTTTAGATTGAGTGGACTTGAGTTGAACTTTTGCTAACCGTATACTGAAGACATCATTTTATAAAGTTCTAGTCAGCAGGTTTACTTACATGACAGCACCATTGCTCTTCCTTATAATGCGAAGTCCAAATCTTCTCTCTTTAACCACAACCACTTCATACATTCGCTGATCTGTACTACTTGGACTGCTAGGTAGAATCAGTGGCACTGGAACTTCATATCTTTTGTTATTGGGATCAAAGATCTACGAAAAGTTGATAAGGAAGCAATGTTAAAATTAAGGACATATGCCCTGACACATATCTGCATCAAATGCATAATATCTTTCCAATTCAGAGACTTTAAATATATACTTATATAGTTACATAGTGGGATAATTTTATAATATTGTGCAAAGAACAGCTGTATGCAGTAATCCATTGAATCCAATTTGGAATAATCTCTCAGGAGCCTAGAAAGAACTTGTAAAATATAAATACAGAAAGTATGATTGTTGTCTTGTTGGTTAGGCCTCATGTACACTGCTGCTGGTAAACGGACATTTAGGAGCAGTTTGGCATTTTTTTTAAGCTGCTCCTGAACTCTCCTCTATGTTATCTTACCAGTACATGTACACAGGGTCGTTTATAGTCAATTCTAGGCAGTTGATTTTAGAATCATTTTTTGGAACGCAAAAAAATGGGTTGAGACGGATGTTCAGAGGCATTTGAAACACCAAATGCCTGTAACAGCTTGTAAACGCTGCTAAACGCATTTAGCATCATTTCATTTACAGACCTTTTTCATTTTAACAAAGAATTTTTATTTATTTTTTAAACGCTTCTAGATGCAAACACGGCTAAACGTGGCATGTAAACGCAGCTTAAGGCCCCATGCACACGAGACGCCGGTGCAAACTCTGCTGAACACACGTTTTTAAAGGCTGAAACCTGGCGTTTAAAAACGCCTGTTTTGCCGCAATTTTAGCAGCGTTTTATCGCGTTTGCGTCTATAAGCTCAAAAAACAGTATTATTTAACCATTTCAGCCATTTTGTGAGACCAGAGTGAGTAGCAGCAGCTGAGAGAGCAGCAGTGTACTTGTATTTAGCGTGTCACTTGCCACGTCACCTGCCACAAGCTGTGGATTGTCCACTTGCCACGTCACCTGCCACAAGTTGTGAATTGTCCACTTGCCACATCACCTGCCATGTCACCTGGCCACGTCACCTGCCACGTCACTTGGCCACGACACCTGGCCACGTCACCTGCCACGTCACCTGGCCATGTCACCTGACACATCGCCTGGCCACGTCACCTGCCACAAGTTGTGGATTGTCCACTGGCCACGTCACCTGCCACGTCACTTGGCCACATCACCTGCCACAAGTTGTGGATTGTCCACTTGCCACGTCACCTGGCCACGTCACCTGCCACAAGTTGTGGATTGTCCACTGGCCACATCACCTGCCACGTCACCTGGCCACGTCACCTGCCACAAGTTGTGGATTGTCCACTTGCCACGTCACCTGGCCACGTCACCTGCCACAAGTTGTGGATTGTCCACTGGCCACGTCACCTGGCCACATCACATGGCCATGTTAACTGGCCACGTCACCTGCCACGTTAACTGGCCATGTCACCTGCCACAAGTTGTGGATTGTCCACTTGCCATGTCACCTGGCCATGTCACCTGCAACGTCACCTGGCCACGTCACCTGCCACAAGTTGTGAATTGTCCACTTGCCGCGTCACCTGGCCACGTCACCTGGCCACAAGTTGTGGATTGGCCACTGGCCACGTCACCTGGCCACATCACCTGCCACGTCACCTGGCCACGTCACCTGCCACATCACCTGGCCACGTCACCTGCCACAAGTTGTGGATTGTCCACTTGCTGTGTCACCTGGCCATGTCACCTGGCAAGGTGACCTGCCACGTCACTTGCCACGTCACCTGGCCACATCACCTGGCCACGTCACCTGCCACAAGTTGTGGATTGTCCACTTGCCATGTCACCTGGCCACGTCATCTGCCATGTCACCTGGCCACAAGTTGTGGATTGTCCACTTGCCACGTCACCTGGCCACGTCACATGCCACAAGTTGTGGATTGTCCACTGGCCACATCACCTGGCCACGTCACCTGGCCACGTCACCTGCCACGTCACCTGCCACAAGTTGTGGATTGTCCACTTGCCACGTCACCTGGCCACGTCACCTGGCCATGTCACCTGCCACAAGTTGTGGATTGTCCACTTGCCACGTCACCTGGCCACGTCACATGCCACAAGTTGTGGATTGTCCACTGGCCACATCACCTGGCCACGTCACCTGGCCACGTCACCTGCCACGTCACCTGCCACAAGTTGTGGATTGTCCACTTGCCACGTCACCTGGCCACGTCACCTGGCCATGTCACCTGCCACAAGTTGTGGATTGTCCACTTGCCATGTCACCTGGCCATGTCATCTGGCCACATCACCTGCCACAAGTTGTGGATTGTTCACTTGCCACGTCACCTGCCGCAAGTTGTGGATTGTCCACTTGCAACAAGTTGTGGATTGTCCACAATGCAATGCAAGCAATTACAGTTTTTTTATATTTTTTTAATGGTTTTTCATCATTTGCCATCATTTTTGAGTTTCCTAATGTAAAAAAATAGGTCACCATTAAAAACGCTTATTAACTAAATCGTGGCAAAACGCCGGTACCGCGTTTAGCCGTGTTTTGCGTCTGAAACATGGAAAACTTTTGCGTCTGAACCCATTTTTTTGCTTCTGGAAAAACGAGGTTAAACGCAACTGCTTAAAAACGGCAAAAAACGAGAATGTGTGCATGGACACATAGGATAACATTTAATGAGTTCGGGGCAGTTGAAAAAAGCGTCCAACTGCCTCTGAACGCGCGTTTACCAGCGTCTCGTGTGCATGGGGCCTAAAGGGTAATATATTCTTACTTTGGTATAGTACAGGTGTGATGGCTACATTAGTTTTTTTTAAGCTAACAACATTTCCAGCAAGTACAGAAAATGTCTGTTGATCTTGCTAGATATACAGTGTAAGGCTCCATGTACACGGGATGTTTTTACAACCTCTCCTGAACTATTTAACTTGACAGATAGTAACCCACGTTTAAAACATCCATTTTGCCGCGTTTACATTCCGCTTTTAGCGGCGTTTTGCCGCGTTTGCGTTTAGAAGCGTTTCAGCAAAAAAAAATATATATTTTTTTAAACATGGGCAAAAACAAATAACGCCTATAAACTAAACGCTGCTAAATGCAGGGTACCGTGTTTATAAGCGTTTGGCGCTTGAAATGCCTCTAAACTCAACTGCCTAGAAATGACTATAAACGACCCTGTGTACATGGACAGATAAGATAACATTGAATGAGTTCAGGGGCAGTTGAAAAAAGCATCCAACTGCCTCTAAACGTCCGTTTAGAAAGCAAAACAATTTCATTTTTGTTCTGCAGACATCTAATCTTATCATCCTCTACACAACGGAGAGAAACAAAAGCAGACATGTTTGATGTCCAGTCGATTACAGCCAGGAGCAAGAAGTATTATTTGCAGGATTACCAGGTAAAAAAAAAAAAAAAAGAGTATAAAGCCTGACAAATTAAAAGGAATGCAGCGATAAGCAGTATTATATCAAATTTTTGTTTTCAAGTTTAGATATCCTTTCCTTGCTACCATGGGACTCACTGATGCAGAAAAGTATGTAAATATCTGGTGTCCCATCATTTCCATCATTTAATTAGCTGCATGCTTCATGATTGTTTCATATCAGTGAGTAGAGAAAAGTTAAACAGTTTGTTACCCCAACTCTTCATAATCCTGATATGTGGCTGCTGTATCATGTAGATGAGAAAGTATGCTGTTCTCTTTGTATTGCTTCCCTAATGTAAAATCCCTGATGTTCCTGGTAGTCCCCTTGCTTTCCTATTAAAAACTGACCACACTAAGCAGACTAAGCACCCCCCCCCACGCTGCACAGCCATTCACTGGAAAGCTCAGTTTGCTGTTGCTTCTCCTCCCCCCAGCTTGTATGCAGCTGAGAACAGAGGGAATGTGATCACTTATAAAAAAGGGAAAAAAAAGTATTTATAATTTTGTTTATATCTATACAAAAATGTTTTGCCTTTCATTTCCATTTTAAACTGAATGGTTTGTTTTGCAAGGTGATTGTTTACAATCACTTTAAGTATAATAACTGTGATGCTTGCACCTAAAAAACAAAATGATCAGTGATAACTCCCTTATATCTATCCTAAAGGGTTTGCTGTAAATCCCTTGAGGTTTGCTTAAAATTTTATTTCACTGAAAGTGGTTCTAAAGCAGAAGGTTTTTTTTTTTTTATCTTAATGCATTCTATGCATTGAGATAAAAAACCTTTGGTATGCAGCAGCCCCCCTCAGACCCCCTAATACTTACCTGAGCCCCATCTCTATACAGCAATGTTACACAAGTGACTTGGATGTCCGGGACTCTCCCTCCTGATTGACGGAGACACACAGCAGGTGCCATTGGCTCCCTCTGCTGTCAATAAAAGTCAAAGAGCCAATGAGGAGAGAGAGGGGGCAGGACCGAGCCACAGCTCAGTGTCTGAATGGACACACAGAGCATCGGCTCAGCTCGGTTGCCCCCATAGCAAGCTGCTTGATGTGGGGGGAACTCGGCAGGATGGAGGGGCCAAGAGCGACAGCAAGGGACCCGAGAAGGGGATGATCTGGGCTGCTCTGTACAAAACCACTGCACAGAGCAGGTAAGTATGACATGTTTGTTATTTTTAAATAGAAAAAATAAACAAGATTTTAGGATCACTATGATGTTCAATAAAGTAGATCTAAACCTTAACTGGATGACAGTTTGCTAAAGCACTGTATTGCAAACAACCATTTTTAATACTGCTTTTTGACCTTTTTTGCATCCTGTTTTAGAACTCTGAATTTTTAATCTCCTCCATCCTCTTTTAGACACTCCCTATCTACATGCACTTGCTTCATTACTTTGGACCCGAGCACAATTAGGAGATGGCTGTCACTTCATAATAGAAAATATCTAAAATAAATGACCTTCATAGCAGGATTGCTGTTTTTTTTGTTTTGTTTATTGTTTTAATGAAGAATATTTCAAGACTTATTTTAAAAGACTGAATACAACTTTTGACATATCGTTAACATGCTAAAGTCGATATGAAAGTTTAGTGATTTGATTTGGATCTACTTTTTTTTTTAGGACATCCAAACATGTGGAGCCACAAAGATATGTGGCCATAAAGGGTAGAAAAAATGGTGTGGAGAACACATGACTAAAAATGTGTCCCTACATAGTAGTATCATAATGTTTCCTAATGTAAACAGTTAAAAATTCAATTTACCTTAAACTGCAACATATCATTTTTATGGTATGTTACTTGAAGACGTAGCTTATTAATTGGTGTAGAAATTGCCCTGTAACGTTGCACAGCTCTTGAAGGCAAGGACAAGTCCACAATAATACCATCTGCGGTAATCTGCTCATTGTCAACAGTGTAGCCATAATCGTCTGGATAATAACACCATGGTATGCCATCAACACCAGACTCCTGAAACAAAGAAGTATTTCATATAGTAAATGGCAAGAAACATACTGTTTCCTTTTTATTGTCTGTAATTGCATGTGAATGTGTTAACACAGTAATCAGCAAATATTAATGCTGCCTTTTCTATAAAAATCAATAAACAACACCACATCAGGTTCATTAAAAACAAAATCAGCCATGTGGTAACCTCTTGATTATCTTGGTAATATATGTATATCTGAACCTTAAGGCTCCATGTACACAGAAGCTCAAAAACTGTCGTTTTTAAAGCAGCAGAAAAAGCTAGCTTTTATCAGTGTTTTTTTACTAGCTTTTATTAGCGTTTTTCAGTGTAGCGTTTTTTTTTTCAATGGACCAAAAAACGCTAAAAAACGCTCGCGGACAGCGTTTTTGAGCGTTTATGAGCGTTTATGAGCATTTTTCGGCGTTTTGTTGCGGTTTTTTTCTGCCGAAAAACTGCACTTTGAACGCAAATTTCTTGCGTTCAGAAAAAAGCCCATTAACTCCACTGCTCATTAAAGCCAAAAAACGTTATGGGTACATGAACACATAGGCTAACATAGAGTGCAGTTAATGGGCTTTTTAAAAAAACGCCAATAAACTGCAGTTTATCAGCTTCTGTGTACATGGAGCCTAAAAGTGTTTACCAGTAAACCTTACAACTAAGCTCACTTTGTGGGTCCAATGCATCAGGTAGGGAACCAGATGGATTGTATAGATGCCATTTGTGTCATTTTCAAAATAAGAGAGCACTAGTTGCTCATGTATAATCAACGACAAACTTTCTCAGTTCAAGAAGATCTCTCTTGAAATGCATGTAGCATGTAGCAATTCCAATTCAGAGATGTAGGTTTATGCTTCCACCCTAAGGCCCCTTTCACATGGGCGGACCGTATGTCCGTTTTTCACCCATCCGTTTTCGGATGAAAAACTGACATACATGCATCCCTATGGGATAGCGGATGTCAGCGGATGTTCATCCGCTGACATCCGATCTTATCCATGCCCGCAATGCTCCGTTTTTCAGGACAGAAAAATTTATATTTTTCTATCCGTCTGCGGAGTGGATCGGATGAACACGGACAGACGGTCCGTGTTCATCTGATCCCCCATAGGGGAGAGCGGAGATCTGACAGGGCGGTCCCTGCACAGACATCCGCCGGCTCAGCGGGGATCAACGGAGCGATCCCCGCTGAGCAAGCGGAGGTTCACGGGCGGAACTGAACACTGGCTAACAAAGCTGCCTGTGAGACAGACTGAGCTGTGTGTACGTAAGCTCCCGTTTCTATCATAGTGAAATACTTGATGGACTTTGTGGCACAACAAATAACAAATGGAACAAAACTAATTCCAGGTCATTTGGAGATTCTGATGGATCCACCTCCATCCAACCCAAACACAATAAGTAGGAATCATTTAATTCCACTTTTCTACCTTACTGTATTTATTGCAATATGTTTCCATTTCAAATATAGTGCATTTTTTGTAAATGTAATTGTAGCGGGTATTTACTTTCCCGGGTGTAATTTTGAATTTGGCAGAGACATCAGTGATGTGTGATTCCCTGCAGCCCAGTGGGTGGCGCTGTCGCCCTGGGCTGGGGTTGAATCGTTGCTGTGTGCTGTGCCTCCTTTTGGTCCTCCCTCGGCAGCGGTATGGTGGGGCGGGGAACCCGCCGTGCTTGCTGGGAGAGGGTATAAAGGGGGCCGGCCATCTTTGTCACGGGGTTGACGTCCCAGGCACCTTAAGCTTGCGGACGGTGGGTTGTGTTGCTCCTCTGGGTGGCTTAGGCCTAGAGGACAGCGGAGGTCGAGTTCCATCTCAGGCACCTTTAGCCTGGGGTGAGGTACTTGGATGGAGGTCCGGAGCTCAGTGCCCAACACTGAGTTCCGCGGGGGAAGGGGATCCTAGGGTACCCAGGGATTGGGTACCCGAATCCGGAAGGCGCAATGGACCGGGGGAGCTCCTCATTTGTAGACCCGGTGCAGCATATTTCCGGTGACAAGTGAGTCTCTCGTCGGAGACCGCCTGGAAGGAAATCTACCCTCGTGCGGAGACCAGGACACACTTCTAGGAAGGGAAGTGGCAGCTTACATTGTGTCTGGGCCTGTTCGCATCCACACCTCCTTTTCTGTTCTGTTCTATCAAGGGAGTTCAACTGTTTGTGTTCAGACAAGGAGAATAAAGGAGTGTTGAACTTTAATGGTGTGGAGCTCATTTCCTGACAAACATGGTTCGCGGTGACTCTTGGAGGGAGGATCCAGGTGCACAGCACTGACCCGAAGGTAATACAGAACTGTTGCTTATACCGCACTAACATCTGTGGTGGAAGCTAGGCGTAGTGTCCCCGCTCCCTCCCCTCTAAGATACCCCTAGACAAGAGAAAGACGAGACAAAGAGGGGAGTGTGAGGAGCTGCCGCTACATAATGCAAAAAGAATAATCTCATTATCCAAGAGTTAAAGACTACCGTGCTGCTCTCATCTGAATAAAACAAATGAATCAGAATAAATTCATATTCATTGGTTATGTTATATATGTTGAATTTTCATATTCCCAACTTCCTTTGTTTGTTGGGCCACGCACATAAAAAAATAACTCTCAAGTTCAATCCCAAAAAAGAATCTTATTAGAATATTCACGCCACACTCACTGGAATAAAAACAAATGGATCCTAATCAATTCAGATCATTCATTATGTTGTTACATTATTTTGGATGCTTCAAACATTAACAAAAGGCCCAAGCTCATGTCATCCAATAAAAATGGATAAATACAAATGATTCAATCGTTTTTGTGATAATACATTTTTTGATTCGTTTGAATTTATTTCCGATTTGTTGAAATTCGTTACTATTGTGATTTGGAGATTCAGATATATTTCGTACGAATTTCAATTTCTTAAAGTGCTTGTAAATCCATATAAAAAAAAAAAAAAACTTGCAAGACAAAGACATATTGAGCTAGCATGCATCGCATATTAGCTCATTATGAAATACTTACCTTAGATCGAAGCTGTTGCAGCGGTCCCCGTACACCGCTGTTACCGGTGACATGTCTCCTGGAGTTATTTCCGGGTTTGCGGGCTCCAGCGCTATGATTTGCAGGAACCACAATAATGTCACTCCCGCACATGCGGGACCTTTAGAAACGACACGATCAAGCCGTTTCTTCAGTGCGCATGGGCTGATGACATTGATGCAAGCCTATATGGTAAATATCTCCTAAACCGTGCAGGTTTAGAAGATATTTACAGTACCTACAGATAAGCCTCATTATAGGCTTACCTGTAGGGACAAATGGTGTAACAGTGTTCACAACCACTTTAACGCCACAAATCACATGTGAAAACAGGATGACAACATTGCTTCTCCATAGATACAGCACAGTGAGTGAATATGGTCATTCCAGGACAGAAAGTATGTTACTGACATGGTCACCAGGTGAAAATTAAGGGGAAAAAATAAGAAAAACGGAACCTAATGCAACCAACATATCTGAGGACTGGTGTGCTGCAATATAATCAATTTATTTGTAGGGTGGGGGGGGGGGGGTTTAAAAACACACACTTTAATACTAGTACTGTAATAACCAGTTATAATATTTATTATACATACTTCCCAGATGCAGCCACGATCACTACATTTTTTTGCATCAGCATTGGGTTCAGGGTGGCAATCAAACTTTTCTGAATCGGTTATACCTCCAGGACCCAACTGATCCCATTCCACAGTGTATGATTCTCCCAGTGTCAGTTGCAGACCGGTTATGTGTTGAACCTACAGAGAGAAATTGCAGAGTAGTTTCTTATCTTAAATCTAATATTTATTCTTTATGATTAAGGAGCATAGGAAGCCAAAGAGATATGTGTATTGGTCCACAATTTATACTAGGATAAATAGAGTAATAATAATAATATAAACAATATATGCACCATTATCTCTGATTCTAAACAAAGTCAATGATGTGAGATTGCTTCCTAGGACATCTACAACGTATCAGTATATTTCCACTGTAGTGGGACATTAATGAAAAAGTGCTTTAAATGCTTTTGAAATGTTTATTCTCATAGCACATTTGTGTATTGAAATATTAAAAGACAACATTTGTTACTAACACAGAGAAACCATGTGGTTTAATACATGAGCTATATTAATGGGTTAATGTTTATTATGGAAGTTTTCTCAACTTTGATCCTTAAAAAAAAGTATGGCTTTTTTTTTGTCAAAAATTATACTTACCTAGGTAGATGCAGCATCGTTTCGATGCTGAGACTGTCCCCCGCCAGCTCTAAGACTGAGAAACGAGTGATCAAAGGTCGCTGATCACTTGGTTCTCAGAGCTCCGTCAGTAACCGGCTTTCTGCTCTGCCCCCCTCACTCACTGGAGGACTGGGCTGTGGAGGGGGCAAGAGCGGCTGGCTCAGGCTCTCAGTGACTTGCTGAGAGGCTAAGCCAGGGTTGTGGGCGGATCCCAACCATATTAATCCAATCTTGCCCCAGCCTGGACCGGCTCTGTGACGTCAGCCGACAGCAGGCCTCAGCCCCTTGGCTGCTAAAAATGGGTCACAGGAGTGTAGAACAATCTGCACTCCTGTGATCCACAGGAGAAGTACAGACAAACAAGCTTTGCCTGTACTTCTCCTTTAAGGGGTAGTATCAGTGCAGGATTTACCTACTTCCAGGAAGTGTCACAAAACCATTAATTTGTAATCTGTGTAAGTAAACAACATTAATAATCTTACCTGTAACTATAAAGCGAGCTGGACAACATTGGCACTGTTAGTGGGATATGAGGATAGGAGCTAATCACCACTGAGAATAGTATGCTATACACAGAGTATGGTGTATAAATACTAACTGGACAAGTGCACTATAAAAAGATTAAGAATAATAGGGGGACTTTGGATCTTAAAGAAAGATTAAATGGTCTCCAAATGTCAATGTTTATGCCAGTCAGTGTAAAAAATGAAGATTATTTCTTGCCTTGTAAGTATCATATCTGAAGGTATGACTTGAAGACTGAACGACACCATCTTTTTTTACTATGACACTTGTGGTACTTGCAGGCAGTCCCATTATTTTTATTGTTTCAAACTTTAGATTGTTGGGGTCTGTATATACAGCTTGCTTTGCTTCAAGAGTTAGAACATTCTAAAAGATAAAAAAAAAGAAAATAATAAACCTGGAATGGTTATATAAATGATACTGTATATATACAGTAAATGGTTTATACATTTTCAGGCAATATTGTTAGGAAATGTGCTACTTTCCAACCGTTTCTGATGTGGCTTCTAGAAGGGATGAGCAAATATAAGAGATTTTTCTTAAATTTTAAGAATATTAAATACATTTAGCTGAAATTTTGCCATTTCCAGAATGCATTGGAGTCAACGAAAAAGTAAAAATCAAGGAAGTTTCAAGTTATTTGGATATTTAGGAGTGCAATTGGTTTTAAATTATTCTAAGTGTCTTAGGAAGCTCTTTAAAGCAATCTTGAACCTGTTTTTTGAGCCAAAAATTATTAACCTTAATTTTTTGTTTATATACAAAGTGATGTCATCCCTTTGACAGCACTGTCGAGAGGAATGCCTTCAGATTATGATAATGCATTCATTCTTCACAGTTTTACAGTAAGGTTTACTGCATAACACTGATTTGTAGGTTGATAAATAATACCCCTCTGCAATTTTAGATACAGTATATAGCTTGTACTCTAACTATTATACAGCAGTATTGCTTGCACTACAGATTTTTTATATCATAATTTACACTCACAGACTTAAAGTGTAACTTCACCTTAAAAGGGAAGTTCCACTGATAACGGTTCTGACAGTTTTTTTGTTCTGTTTTTTGGGGGGGCTACCTATTTTTGGTAGGTACCCACTTCTGTTTCAATCACCTAGGCAATTCCAGCAAAGGTTTCTTACCCACCCCAACCTCCTGGGACACATCACAGGTCCCAGGAGGCTACGGGACAATTCACAGAGTACAGCATTGTTCACGCATGCACAGTGGGGAGCCAGCCTAAAATTGGTTTCCTAACGTGTGCAAAAAAATGTCAAAGACAGATCCGGAAGACTTGCGTTTACCATAACTTTTTTGTAAAACAAATAGTACTGCAATTGCCAATGTTTTTTTGTATTATGGGAATCTCATCACTTGCCATAGCCCTCCTTCCATCTCCCACCCCCAGCCTCCCCCCCACCCTCCATTAAAATCTGACCCCTCCAATCTTCCCATAAATGTATATCCTAGCACAGCAGATCCCCTTTTATTTATGCACAAATCATCTTTAGCATATAGTAAGTAGTACAGTAAATTGTACCCCAATGAAACATCAGCCCAGTGTGCTAAAAACCCAAATCCTTCACTCTTACACCAAGCCTTTAGTCATGCACATAGCTCTTGTAAGTTAGTTTTTATTCTGTGTTGCAAATTACAAAAAACATATTCCAGAGAATATAACCTTGGAGGTCCTTCCCTTAAATTTGCAGCCTCCTTCTCTAAATAGATTTTTGAGGATCCTCCATCTTTTATTATTATTTTTTTGGTCCCAACATGGACCAAGACAGCTGAGTCATGCACAGCCCCTCCCAGTAGCAATTTAGTTGAAGAAATTTGGCTGACAAATTTGTCCTCCAGTTCATAGTTTCCTATTACTTCCAACTATCTGCATTACCCTCACCACCCTACCTCTGGGTTTGTCACCTACCTGCACATCTTCACCCAAATTGACAAATTTGTTTGGGTGCTCTAACACAGGACTGGCCTTCCTTACCTGTGAGCCCCTGCCACTAACTACAATAACATTGCTTCCTACCAGATCACCCATACTTTTTCTTTCACATCAACCCCATTAACTGACTGTTGAGTGGGCAAGGTTATTGGTTCCCCTCAGTGTTGCAACTTGTTGTTCTAGATCTCAAATGTGAGCTTCAAGGAGGGCAACCTGCTCACATCTGTCACAATGGTATTTATCCTGGAGCTGTTGCTCTATTTATGTATACTGTATATGTGGCACACTGTGCATGGAGCAAAACCATCAACCTTGCTAGCACTCATTATACCAGTTACAATAATTAGATTACACACAGAAAGTTTTACAATATTACTTATAGGTTGAAAACTCATGAGTTTTAAACATCACCTAATCAAATCCATTTAGTTCACAATCTCACTGTGAAAAAGTTTAAATGTAATTTGAGCAGCTTGTTATATGACAACTGGGGATACTTAACCACTACCCTTAATTAGCAAGCTTAAAAGGCTAAGTAAGGGCTATTCAAAAGTAACAAAAAATGAAAAAAAATAAAGTGTTTTTAAAGCTGATAGTAAAGAGTCCAAAAAAAGAATATGAAACACTTGTCTCAAAAACCCTCACCAAGCTATCTCACCAGATCCTGTTTTTTAGCTCACCTAACCTACTTAATTCACAATCCTACAGTCTGACCTTTGATATAAATAATTCACTAAAGTAAAAATCAGGGATGAATACTTACATTGGATACTGAAAAATCATATAAAATATAGTTGCCCTTTTCAATGGTTTCTATGAAAGAAAACAAACAATACAAACACACTTTAGAAATGATAAAAACAACTTAAATTATTAGGAACTGTATGTGGTTACAATTTCCCCTCAGCATCCTGTGGTCGAGCACATCCCAATCAACATGATCAAAATAGGAGCTTCATTTATTTTGCTCTTTGTATAAAATATTGTTAGTCTACATGACTAATAGAAGGGGATGGACACATCCACACAACGTTTAGACTTTCAGGCAGGGAATTGCTTATTAGAAACGTTTATGCTTCACGGAAAGGAAGGAAAATTGTATTGTGTTTTGGTTTTGTAATTCTTTCAACAGCTCCTTTTTAAAAAAAATTCTACCTTTTCCTTAGACTGTAGTTCTTTATAAAAAAAAAATTGCACGATGAATTTATCCATATGCCTAAATGAAAAGGTGAACACTAAAGCAAAAAACATAATATAATATATAATATAGTACAATATTTTATATTTTATTTATGTGTTATTAATATGATCTCTTTTGCAGGCTATACATATTAAAATTCGAACGTAGCTACCTTAGGTGAATGTTAGTGAATTTAAATAAGAAGCTTACAGGTTTCCTCCCTGTAAAGTTAGTGAGACTGTGCTACCATCATGCAGTATGGGTATCATTTAAGTAAATCAATTTAATTATTCTGCTCTGTAGTGTGAAAAAAGCAATGCTTCATACATACATAAACTAAATCACATGCAGATGATACAGGCTTAAATACCCTTTGCGGATAAAAATGTTCAGCTGCCTTCCTCCACACTATTAAAGTAATCAGTCAAAAATGTCCTATGAACTGGCAAGAAAATAGAAAGGTAAAAGCCAGTATTGTAAACAGATATTTTAATATATTTTTTTTGGAACTCTATTGATTCATTTTTACAAAATTATTTTCATGCAATTATGAATACTTAGGAAGAGTCATATGGGACTCCACTGCAAATCATGATGATGTTTGTGACTATACCATATTCTTTTGTTCTAACTGGGACTGGGAGTTTGAGGAAGGGCAATGAGTGGAATGATGTAGGATATCTGAACTGTTTAAGGAAACAGTTTAAATTAAAAAAACAAACAAAAAAACTTCCTGATTAAAACAGACTGCAATGCGCTGAAAACTCAAATAATACAAAAAGAGTATACTGTACGTAGGGCTTTTTTATCCTCACATAATAAGTGCAGGTATTCCCTCCTTCCAATTCACCCCAGCAACAATAGTTTCCCAAGAAGCCAGCATTAATAGACCCTCCAGCACACCCCATCACCCCTTGCCATTACATATATTAAGTGCTGGAGTTGCTAGAACTACATTCCCCCACATTCCAGCTGAAAAAAAAAGCCCTGACTGTACATTTTAGTAATGACAAATTATGAATACAATACTTGTAGCCAATAATAGTAATTACACCTTAAGAATGTCTGTTGGAAGCTGTAGAATATTGTATGGGAAGAGAAATGGAATGATGGAATGCCAGATAATAATGTTAATGACAATATAATTTCTAATATCATTTTAAATCAGTTGTTCTCAAATGTTTTCTGTCATGCCCCCTCCCTTTGAAAGCAGTTGAACTTCCATTCCTTCGACCCCACCCTTACAAATGTTTTGGATCAGTCATATACTGTATATAATGAACCATTGTGACACCATCCAATATCCCAACTTACCTCTCTGACACCATCTAATACCACTGAAAACCTCCTCCATCTGAAAAACCTCCTTACCCCTGTGACACCATCTGGTACCTCTTTCCACCCCTGTGACACCATCAGATACTTCTTTTCATCCGTGACACCATCTGGTACCCCTTATCAGCCCTGTGATAACATTTAAAGCAATCCCTCAGAAATGGGGCCTTCCTGTTAAAAGGACAGTCCATAACCTAAGCTATTCTACATAAATTCTGTGGTATATGGCCAGTGTGCCAAATGGGATAAACAGTAAAGTATTTTAACTGAACATAATTATTAGCTGCCAGTCAAAGTTGTCAGGGTGACAAAAAAAATGTACAAGATGTTTGCTCATCTCTTGCATTTATTAACTATACCACCATATTCATCCTTATGGTTCATATTCAGGGCCATGTTGTAGATTCTAGGGGATCTGTCTTCCTCCCACACATGAACCACCAGTGGGCCAAGGCAGAGATATTGTTTCACAGCATCCAGCCAGCTACTCCCATCAGCATCCAGCCAGCTACTGTGCTCTTATTGGTTGATGATTGCAACAATAAGCTCACAATCAAAGCTGTAGAGAAACTTGTGCCCAGACAGTCCATCAATCAATAACATAGTTGGGAGCCCCACCTTCTAGCGGCAAGAGGAGTGAGCACAGACTCCCAAAGTGGCATGGCACCCTCGAGTTGAGAACCACTGTCATAAATCTTAATTAGCACCAGGAGCATAGTGCAAGACTAAATCTGAATCCGGTCCTTTCAGAGAAACTCTCCTGTTATTTGCTTGCAGTGTGGCTGCAGTGTTAGTGATTACAAAGGTCAAGGGCCTGAACTATTAAACTCTCTCTGCCAATAGAAAAAGACATACAGTACCTTACCCTGTGTACATTTTAAATGTCCCTCAATTTAACATACTGTAGATGGCATGCTTTGCCTAATGCAATTACCCACAAATATTTTGACATTCTCTGTAGGCATATCAGGAGCAGCAGCAGCAAGAGTCAGCTACTCTATGTGTTATTTCTTTCCTTTTTGTTTACTAATACTTTTAAGTTAAATGTTGGTATGTTTATAGGAAATCTTAACTATTATCACCTGATAATCTGATTTCTAATATACCGTATATATACAGTCAGTGGCGGCTGGTGCACAACATTTCTTTTTGGGGGGGGGGGCAGCATACTAAGTGAAAAACATCAGTTGCAGCCACTGTGCCCATCATATGCAGCCACTGTGCCTATTATATGCAGCCACTGTGCCCATCATATGTAGACTCTGTGCCCAGCAAAAGCAGCCACCTGTGCCCATCATATGCAGCCAACTGTGCCCATCATATGCAGCCAACTGTGCCAAGAAAATGCAGCCAAATGTGCCCAGCACATGCAAACAACTGTGCCCAGCACATGCAGCCTCTGTGCCCATCATATGCAGCCTCTGTGCCCATCATATGCAGCCTCTGTGCCCATCATATGCAGCCAATTGTGCCCCTTATCAATTGCAGCCTTTGTGCCCATAATCTGCAGTCCTGGTGCCCCCGGCCCGTCTGTTGTCTGCCCGACACTTACGAACTAAAAAATTCTGAAAAATTCTGAAACAAAAATATCAATTGCAGCCACTGTGCCCATCATATGCAGCCACTGTGCTCATCATATGCAGCCACTGTGCCCATCATATGCAGCCACTGTGCCCATCATATGTAGACTCTTTGACCAGAAAAAGCAGCCACCTGTGCCCATCATATGCAGCCAACTGTGCCCATAATATGCAGCAAACTGTGCCCATAATATGCAACCAACTGTGCTCCATCAATTGCAGCCTTTGTGCCCATAATATGCAGCCACTGTGCCCCCCCGGCCCACCCGCTGTCTGCCCAGCACTTACCCCATCATGGTGGTGGGTCAGGCAGCTGGACAGGCGGCGAGCTGTGGTACGTGTAGAGCGGCGATGGATGCAGGACTCCTCCGTGCATGTCTTCTTCCTGTTATGCATGGTGGCCAATGGGATTGCCTCTAATTTCAGCCAATCAGGTGCCTGGCATTACATCCGGCCCCCTGATTGGCTAAGAGGCGGTTCTGTGTTAGCAAAGAAAATATTCATTTGCTTTGCTAACACACCTGGGTGCACTGCGAGTGCAATGCTTTGTGCTTGCATTGCACCATTTTTAAAGTCTATTAGAGCCTATGGCTCTAATCAGGTGCTTCAAAAACACTACCCCCCCCCCCCGCTGTAATTCAGACGTCCGGCGCCCAAAAAAGGGCCGGACGCCTGAATGGGGGGTGGCCTGAATGGGGGGTGGCAATGCATGAATCTATCCATAGTACACAAAGGGGGTGGCTGGAAAGAGGGGGCGGTGCCCGAGCGCCCCTAATGGACGCGCCGCCACTGTATACAGTACATAGTCAATAGGGATGGGCTCGATGTTCGAGTAGAGCGTAAGTTTGACTCGAACATCAGCTGTTTGTTTGTTTGTAGAAGTTAGCCCGCCGTGGAGCGCCCTATATTGCACTGCAAGATCACAGTGCATTGACGGCTGCTGATTGGCTAAAGCATGCACGGTGTGCTGTGAGATCCATGATTGGCCAAAGGCAGGGTGCCTTTCGCCAATCATGGCTCAGGGGCTAAGTCCACGCCCCATACTATATAAAACTGCTGCTTACATGGCAGCCGTATATAGTGAATGAATGGAGATTAGGTAGGTAGTGTAGTGTGCAGTCAGTCAATGTAGTATGTATATTACAGTTCAGAGTGTATAGTGCAGTCAGTGTAGTATATATACTACATTTCAGAGTATACAGTGCAGTCCATGTAGTATATATAATACAATGGAGAGTATATAGTGTAGTCCGTGTAGTAGATATAATACAGTTCAGAGTATACTGTGCAGTCCGTATAGTATATATATAATACAGTTCAGAGTATATAGTGCAGTCTGTGTAGTATATATAATACAGTGGAGAGTATATAGTGGCATCAGTGTAGTATATACTGTATAATACATTGCAGAGTATATAGTGCAGTCAGTGTAGTATATATAATACAGTGGAGAGTATATAGTGCATTCAGTGTAATATATATATAATACAGTGGAGAGTATATAGTGCCATCAGTGTACTATATATATTATACATTGCAGAGTATATAGAGCAGTCAGTGTAGTACAGGGTTTGACAAATTTTCTTGGAATCTAGGAGCCAGCTAAAAAAGTTAGGAGCCAGATACGCGCCCCGTCCCGCCGAGCTCGCGTGCAGAAGCGAACGCATACGTGAGTAGCGCCGGCATATGAAAGCGGTGTTCAAACCACACATGTGAGGTATCGCCGCGATTGGTAGAGCGAGAGCAATAATTTTAGCCCTAGACCGCCTCTGTAACTCAAAACATGCAACCTGTAGAATTTTTTAAATGTCGCCTATGGAGATTTTAAAGGGTAAAAGTTTGTCGCCATTCCACGAGCGGACGCAATTTTTAAGCGTGACATGTTGGGTATCAATTTGCTCGGCGTAACATTATCTTTCACAATATAAAAAAAAAAATATTGGGCTAACTTTACTGTTGTCTTATTTTTTAATTAAAAAAAGTGTATTTTTTCCCAAAAAAGTGCGCTTGTAAGACCACTGCGCAAATACGGTGTGACAGAAAGTATTGCAACGACCGCCATTTTATTCTCTAGGGTGTAAAAATATATATAATATTTGGGGGTTCTAATTAGAGGGAAGGAGATGGCAGTGAAAACACAGGGGAAGCTCCGTTAGTTGTGTCATGCCAACGGCCACCACAAGATGGCGCCAGATCGCAGAAGGAAGCATAGGCCTGCAGAAGGCCGCAAAGCCGCGGCCACAATTACCGGCCGGCACGGTCCGACGCGATCCCGCGGCGGGGGAGGTGGGGGCGCACGGAGACACAGGATGGGGTATCCTGTGTCTCCGTGCGCCCCCACCTCCCCCGCCGCACAATCGCGTTGGGCCGCGCCGGCTGTCCGGTAATTGAGGCCGCGGCTTTGCGGCCTTCTGCAGGCCTATGCTTCCTTCCTCAGGCTTTTGTTGAGCCCTGGTGTAGTATATATAATACAGTGCAGGGTATATAGTGCAGTACAGATTAAATAATAAAGTGCATTGAAGTGGTAAAGGAGAACCCTATGAGAGAATTAGGAAAACAATAGCGAGGGGTCACTCCCCCAGACCCCCCCTTTTGTGAATGGGTATCGGGTACATTGTACCCCTATACATTTACCAAAAAAGTGTCAAAAAGTAAAATCCACAACAGATTTTTTTTTAAATAAAGGAATTGCCAAAAACTGTGTCCTGCGATGTCCATCCCCTATCCTGACCTCCAGGCTACATGATCGAATAAGGGTCAGGTATGGATTTTGGGGGGAGGGGCCCATGCCACTTTTGTTTATTTTGGTGTGGAGTTCCCCCTTAAAATCCATACCAGACCGAAAAGGTCTGGTATGGACTGGGGGGAAGGGGACCCCCACGCCATTTTTCTCATTGATTTTTCATCTATATTGCCAGGAGTCGGCAATACATTACAGTCGTGAGCAAGTTTAGATTACATTTTTTTCCTTTACAAATGTTATTATTGCTGTGGCACTGTTCTACACATCGCACATATGCGCCACTTTGCAGGCAGACTAAGGGGACCCCCCAGACACAATATGTAAAAGAATATTTCATTTTTATTGTTACACTTTAAGCATTATTAAAATCCTGAAAAAAATGTTTTGCATCAATACACGTCCCCTAGGGCAGTACTTGGGTCCCCATACTTTTTTTATGCCAATAACATGCATATAAGCCTTTAAAATGAGGACCATGTTTGTGTCCCATAGATTTTAATAAAAGGTTTGCATGTTCGCTAGAACTTTTTGCCTGTTCAAGGTGTTCTAGTGATAACAGAACTGGGGGTTGTTCGGCCCATCCCTAATATTCAATACTGTATGTGAAACTAAGACATTTATCAGAATACTTATATGGAAATAACGTTTTCAGCAAGTTGCTTAGTATTACTGCAAGAACCACCGTTTTAACTGGTGACTAGCCTCAAAGTAAATTTACATTAAAATTACCAATAAAGCATTTAATACATGTATGCTCTGACCACAATAAAAGCAAAAATAAAAATGTCAACTTTATTGCTGAAACTACAAGGAACACTAAATTATTTGTAGCATCTACCTCTATTTTCTAGATCATCCCAGAAGAATTCTCCTTTGGCTTTCTGTGCATCATCCAAAGCAATTATAAGGCCAAGAGGATTTTTACGACTAAAACAAATTGACAATAAAAAGGTGTTAATATTATTTGCATATTAAAAACAATTGTATCAAGCAATATTGCATTTAAATAAGAATAAATAGGATTTAAATTGTAATGAATGGAAAGCAATAAATGCATGTATAGTTTTTGCTAAAACATAATGCGCATATTGGGATTTTTTTATTCAATATAAGATTTTGTACTTACTGTAAAATCCAACTCTTGGTGTTTATTAGGGACACAGGATTTCGGAGACCGTTGGAAAGTGCCACAAACCAAAACCCAATACCCAAAGGTCACATTCCAAGCTAGCCCCACAATTGCCCAGTCCAGAGAGGTCCAGGCATGGCCTCCAAAGCTATTGCTGAGCATACTCCAATCCAGCTGTCTACGTAGAGAGACCAGTTCAGCAGCTTATAGTGAAATATTGATTAATAGCCAATAAAAATGGTTAGACTTTTCTCAGCAGAGCTGAGCCATCCTTTGAGGGCACTAGCACAGATATACTTGGAGTAGGAAGGGTTATACAGGGCTTTTTTTTTACCAGTGCCTAAGTTATTCTGCAGGTGACAGTACAACCCAATGGTCTCTGAATTTCTGAGTTCCTATATGAACAAGAAAGAAAGACTGTTCATTCACATGAAATAATTCTTAAGTGCTATAACACACAATAAGCCATAGCCGTAGTCTGATCAGTACAACCTGGATCTTTTGGCTGGTTTACTATGTATTTGCATAGTTGAGAATTATCATTTGCACATGAGAATAAGTACTCTTTGTTGAATATAGCTGTTAATATGTAAGGTTATGTTATTAGAAAGCCTGTTTGACAGATTATTGCTGAAGAAGTATGATGGCTGCCAGATCTGGCTCCCTTTAGAAAATACTAGTTGCCTGGCTACTACACTTACCCAGTAGCTTTAATACTTTCCCTGACCTGGAACAAGAATGTCAGGGAAGATCAGAAAACCTTTTGTGTATGTTTATTTTGTTCTAGTGAAATGAGGATAAAGTTGAATCTGTTCATATTTTGCTTGTCCTTGGTTCCTCACTCCCCCTTCATCCACATGCTAATTACATATATTTTTTTTTAAATCATTGAATTTTCAATGTATACCTTTTTTTAGACCCATTGACGTCACAGGTGGGAGAAGCCAACAGTGTACTATAGCTTGAAAACATTACAGTGCCCTGCCTCAGAACTCCTCTCAAGAGTCCTCCACTTTAAAGGAAAACTTTACATGTTCCACATGTAGTTAGGGTGGAACATGTAACATGTTCAGGCTCCTGCCACTTCTCCACTCGATTCTCCTTCCCTGTGAAAGTGGGCAGGGATCTTCTCCTTGCACCCGCTGTCACTTTTTGAAAAGAGTGTGGCTGCCCCGACAGCCATGTCTTCCATTCACAGTTTCCTGCGAGTCCTGTCCGCCACTGCAGCGGACGGCTTGCAGTTCTGAATGAACTATGAGGGCACTGATGAACGCCCTTGTAATTCATCCTCAAGCCCTGCAGCTTTCAAACTGACAGCCTGTATGGAATTATGGGCTGAAAGCTGTGGGGCTTGTCTGGAGAAGCCTGACATTACACCCGTGATCCACTGATCTCAGATGCAATGCTTTACAGGCCTCTGCAGGAAAAAATAATAAATGCACATTTTTTTCTGCAAGAATATGTGCATTTATAATTTTTTCTATAAAAGGTGAACTTATCCTTTGGGAGAAGTTATGCAAATATTAAAATGCTTTGATGGACGGGTGCTAGTCTGGAGGAGTGAGCATTCCTAGGCAGGCTGCCCTAAGTAACGCCCACAGGTGATGCTGCGCTTTCATAATTGAGAGAATTGAAATCTAGTGAATGAAAGAGGAGGGCCAGAGACAGTCAGGCTAGGGAGGATAGGCTAGATGTTGCTGGATGCCCTCCAGTCCAAAGATAAATTGGGCTATATATGATTTGCTGTAGCATCTAATGCACATGATGAAAAATCATACTAAGCATTTGTAATACAATAGAAGAGCTTGTACAACTGTGCAAGAGGTTAGAGTTCATCTTTAAAGCACTGGAGCACGATAGCCACTATAACAGCCAGGTCACTAGCATTGGTAGAATTAAACTTCAGCAATGGTATCCACCATATTTCTCTAGCAAAAAGTTTATTTTTATTTATTTTTTTATCATCACGTGCTTAGGGAAAATCATGTAATAACAGTTAAATTGTAAATAAGATAGAGCAAAATCACACTCAACCTGATTTACTGAACCTGATATTAATGCAGACCAACTTGTGTGCATATACTGTAATAGGCTAATAAAATATAATTCTGGTATTTAATCATTTTAAATTGTATTCCATAACTACTGTAGAGGTTGCAATATTGCTTAATGTAAATTTTATTTAGGCATATATATTTCTTAAAAAACATAACAGAACAGTAGATTTTTTTTAAATCTATTTGCACATATACTGTATATCCTAACAAGTTTGACAGTAATGTTATATAATTTTTCCAGGCAAGAAAATAAATTATTATTTGTAACAAAGCCTTTTGTTTCATGAGTGTTTAGTAGTTGCGGGAGATAGTGGAAAATTCCTAAGACAACTTCCAAATCTTCCAATTACCAAACCAATGTTTTATAGGATCATACCTAATTCTTATCGTTTCATGAACTGTAAAATGTTTTTTTACCAGGCTATGACAGGATAATAAAACTGTTCACCTTTCTCTAAGACATTTAACTCTGGCCAAATGTCAGACTTGACACGTAACATTTCTTTTATTGTTGTGTTTTGGGATTATGTCTGGATCAAGTTCAGCTGCACAAGCAACACCGATACAAAGAGCATGTACATTCATATTAACAAAACTTTTCTTCTCCTTTTTTGCCCATTAAGTAGTTTTTTTTTTATTTACAAATGCCTAACAGACCGCTGGGGATGATTAATATCAGTCTGCTTGGAAACCATTTTTTGCATGAAAGTCACTGTGTAATGCTGAGATGTTGACATAATGCATAATGTTACTTCCATTTGAATACTTCAAACAATATTTTATATAACCGTAAGAGAATTATCCTTTTAACATAATTACTGATAAGATGCATTAGCATTCTACTACCTAATGAGGCTGAATTTGTAATAAGTCTGAATCATCTTTTATGTTCTTTTTACACACTATCACGTGGGTCATTTAGGAAAAATGTACACACTATAAAAGTGAAACACTGAATATTATACGCTCATTTTTACGATGGATTTACATTTTACTCATGGCACAGGAACCACATACTGCATAAAATCTAATTTTAAGCATAAGATTGATAGTTGCAATTGAGACTGGAAGCAAACTATAGAATAGGGATGAGCCAAACACCCCCTCCGGTTCGGTTCGCACCAGAACCTGCGAACTGACTGAAAGTTTGCGGGAAGTTTAGAACCCTATTAAAGTCTATAGGACTCAAACGTTCAAAATCAAAAATGCTAATTATGAAGGCTAATATGTAAGTTATTGTCCTAAAAAGGGTTTGGGGACCCGGGTCCTGCCCCATGGTACATGTATCAATGCAAAAAAAAGTTTTAAAAAACTGCAGTTTTTTTCGGGAGCAGTGATTTTAATGATGCTTAAAGTGAAAAAAAAAGGTGAAATATTCCTTTAAATATCGTACCTGGGGGGTGTCTATAGTATGCCTGCGAAGTGCCACGTGTTTCCCATGTTTAGAACTGTCCCTGCACAAAATTACATTTCTAAAGGAAAAAAAAGTCATTTAAAACTGCTTGCGGCTTTAATGTAATGTCTGGTCCTGGCAATATGGATGAAAATTATTGAGAAAAATGGCATGGGTACCCCCCCCAGCCCATTACCAGCCCCATTTGGTATATTAAGGGGAACCACGCACCCAAATAAAAAAAAAAGGAAAGGCGTGGGTTTGTTGTTACATAGAATCTGTTTATAATTTTGAACTGGTACATTTTTAAAGTGTAGCTCCAGCCAAAAAATAAATTTTTAAGCTTTTTGGAAAACATAGGGAAGGGTTATCACCCCTGTAACATTTGCTTTGCTGTGTGTGCATCTGTTCAGAACATTTCACCTCACTTTCCGTCCCAATGACAAATGTTTTTTGAAAATGTGGAGTTTTTATTGAAACAAGGATTGGTCATAAAGCATCAGTGGAGAGAAGACACCTTTTTCCCATAATAACTCTTACAGGAGAGAATTTCCCTTCCTAGGGGTAGATTTCCTCTCACTTTCTGTTGTCTCATTCCGTTTGCAAGTAGGAGTCGTTTGTAAGTTGGATGTTTGAAAGTAGGGGCCTGCCGTATATACTCTGCAGAAATTTGGCTGCAACTTGTGCTGCATCCTTCCCAGCTGCCAGCAGAGTCACCCAATGCACCGTGGAAGATAGGTAACATCCCTGTCCATGCCTGCTGGACCATGAGTCAGCGGTAATATGCACCTTACCGCTGACCGCCCTGTCCAGCGAGGCTAAGACATTGCCTTCCACATGCAGGTAGAGAGCCGGAATCGCCTTCTGTGAGAAAAAGTGGCATTTGGGAACCTGCCATTGAGGAACCGCACATTCCACAAACTCACGGAAGGGGGCAGAGTCTACCAACTGAAAAGGCAGCAGTTGAAGTGCTAGCAATTTAGCCAAGCTAACATTCAACCGCTGGGCATGTGGATGGCTGGGAGCGAACTTCTTTCTTTCTGGGGCAGGGAAATTTGCTTGGTACAATCTGACATTGTGTACCGATAGCAGATGCTATCGCAAGTGCTTGGCTGTGACACACCTAATTCTACACCTTCATTCCTTCATGCAGGTTCAGAGAGGACTGAAGGTATAGTGGGGTTGGAGATCCCAGCTGATGAGGAGCAAGGAGAGGTCCGCTTTGTTCTTTGGTGTGGGTCTTTTTTGTATGCTTGCCAACGGACTGCATGGCAGGTCGACATATGTCTGGTCAAGCACGTGGTGCCCAAGCGGCTCATGTTTTGGCCACGCGAGATACGCTTCAGACATATGTTGCAAATAGCAATGGTGCGATCTGCTGTACATGTCTCAAAAACGGCCCACACCAAAGAACCTCTGGAATAACGCGCAGAGACAGCAGCGCCCTGAACATGCGGAACACTGCGGTGTGATGCAGTCGGTTGGCTGCCCTTAAGCTGGCCCCTGGAGGGCATCCTGCCTCATTGGATATGTGCCTCCTCCTCCTCTCTCCTATCAGGTACCCACGTGGAGTCAGTGACCTCCTCATCCCCTCCCTCCTCATCACTGGAGCAAATCTGGCAGTATACTGCAGCTGGGGGAATATGACTGCCAGATTGCTGTCCTTGTTGGGCACCCCCTCTCTCTGGACTCACGTTACTGCCTTCCTCTAGCTGGGTACCATCATCGGAGCCTTCAAAATGCTGGGCAGTCTCCTGGAGCATGTACCCAACACTGTGGTCAAACAGTTCGGAGGAGGATATGGTGGGGCTAGGGAAGGAGTGACTGATGCCATTGAGCCGAGGGAAGAGGCCACTTTGGCAGCTGCTTTGCTAAACAAAGTACCCTGAGCCTGGGTGAGAGAGGATGAAGAGGATGAGGACGGCTTGGTCATCCACTCTACCAAGTCTTCGGCATGTTGCGGCTCAACATGGCCAGCTGCCAAAAAGAAGGACAAGCATGTCCCACGGCCACGTGCTGATGAGGATGCACCGTGTCCACGACCAGCACTGTTGCCTCTAGACACAGAGCCTGCTTGCCCTCTTTTATTGGCTCGTGACTGTCTGCCTCTCCTTGTTTGCCTTCCAGACATACTAATGGCCTGCAGTGAGATGTAGCTGCACAAAGGTGGGATGTACATATATAGATCTATAGTGATTATACTGCAGCTAGCACAATCAACTGCCTGCTGTGGTATTAGAGTGAGAAAAGCAGCAATTGCCTTCAGTTAGTTTTAGGTGCACACTGTGCAGAGGACACAGTACACTAACTGAAAATACTTGCAGCTCCCTGCCTGTGGTATTAGTTTGAGAACACCACCAATTGTATTCAGGTACCTTTAGGTGCACGCTGTGCAAAGGACACAAGTAGACTAAATGAAATTAATTCAGCTCCCTGCCTGTGATTTTAGTATGAGAAAACCACTAATTGTATTGAGGTACCTTTAGGTGAACGTTGTGCAAAGGACACAGTACACTAAATTAAATTAATGCAGCTCCCTGCCTGTGGTTTTAGTATGAGAACACCACTAATTGTATTGAGGTACCTTTAGGTGCACACTGTGCAAAGGACAGACGTACACTAAATGAAATTAATGCAGCTCCCTGCCTGTGGTTTTAGTATGACACCACCACTAATTGTATTGAGGTACATTTAGGTGAACGCTGTGCCAAGGACACAGTACACTAAGTGAAAATACTGCAGCTAGCACAATCACCTGCCTACCTGTCAGTTTAGAGAATAACAGGAACGGATCTAGCTAAACTTAATACAGTGTGTAAATATATATACAACACCTAGGATGCATATATATCCTCTACACACTGTAACTGCAGCTAACTGACTCGCCTGCCTGCTCTATCTAACTAAAAATAAATGACACTGTCTCTCTCCCTCTTTAACCTCTCTCTTTAACCACTGCAACACACTACACAAGGCCGCCACGGAGGCGGCCTTATATAGTGTGGGGCGTGTACTAAACCCCCTGAGACATAATTGGCCAAAGCCACCTTGGCTTTGGCCAATTATGGCTCTCCGTTTTTTGCGTGCTGGCCAAAGCATGCGGGTCATAGTGCATGCTTGGCCAATCATCAGCCAGCAATGCACTGCGATGCCGCAGTGAATTGTGGGCCGTGACGCGCCACTCTAATTTTCAAAATTTGGCGAACAGCCAAACAGGCGATGTTCTAGTCGAACATGGGTTTGACTCGAACTCGAAGCTCATCCCTACCAGAGAACACTGAGTGCCTATTCATCCACATGTTGCGCTGCAATGCATAGGTGGGATTAGTTCACTTCCAGTCTAAAAAGACAACTGTGCATGAAATGTGAAATGCGATGCGCAAGCTAACACAGTGTCTGCATATTTCATTTTCTATGGGTTCTTAGCAAGATTCAACACACAAAATGTATCTGACCCATTTTTAGCCAAAGCAACACTCTACAACATGTGTATCCACATATATGCATTGTGGTTCATTGAAGGGTTTTTTCCCCATAATATTTTATTCAAATATGTGTAGGACAATACAAAAACCATCCAGCAGAAGTAGATACAATGGTCTAAAACAGACCAGTGCAAAAAAAAAGAACAGAATTGTTGTTACATTGAGTACTGAATCTGCTACAAGCTGGTTGGTGAATTATAACAAAACAGTAACAGAGATGGACATATGCTCGTACGAGAACATAAAAAAGATGATAACAGGTAGGAAGTAACATAGGGTATGCTGTATTGTGGTGACTTTCAATGCTCCAGCAATGGGATTGTCGGGGGGGGTCCAAAGCCTACGTTAGGGGGCATGGTATCCAGTAATGGTCAGTCAGGGGTGTGGGAGGGAAAAGAGGAGAAAAAAAGGTGGGGTGATGGTTTGGGGGAAGCGGATGGCAGGTAGGGAGGGGAAAGGAAGGAAAGGGAGGAGGCGCCCAGGAAATGCTGGCCACCCGCTACTTTACAACCAGTTTGGTGCTAAAAGCCTTATAAAGAAAGTTACCGTCCCATAGTGTGGCATATGAGAGAGCAGTGCTGTTTATACAAATCCGAGTCCGGAGGTGTAACTAGAACCTTTAGGACCCCAGTACAAGAAACCACAAGGGGCCCCCTGACCCCTGGCCGGGGCCCTTTCCACTGATCTCGGGGTTCTTTACTCCCATTGTAGGGTCCTTCATTATTGTTCCTGCAGCAGGACCCTTTTACATGTTCTGCAGCAGGCCCCTTCCTGCTGTCTTGGAGCCCCTCAAAGTAGTGGAGCGCAAGGGTTCGGTCGTATTTCTGACCTTTGCAACCCTAGTAGATCCACCACTGCTGCAGGTCCTAATTTGACAGGCATGTGGGTGCATGTGTATGGGCCCGAACACAGACATTGTGAATTCCGGGCCCCAATTCTTTTCTGCAGCCTCAGCTGCACAGAGTGAATGAACAACAAGAGCTCTGCACAACCTTCCTGTTCATTCATAAACAGAAGCATAGTAAACCGTGCTTACTATGCTTCAGCTATAAACACAGTAAGTTATCGGCACCAATCAGCAGACACAGACACACAGAGAGTACAGAGAGGGTGATCATGCCGGCCAGGGGCAATTAGAGGAACAGATTTCCTGTATGCTTCAGCTGAAAGAAGCAGGACTGTGACCCCTGACGGCACACCAATGTCCAAGTTCTTAAAGAGTCCAGGGGACAGGCATGAGGACAAAATATCCCTGCTCATGTTTATGAGTTCCTCTATCTCTCCCTCCTGATCGATTTGGCTAAATAAAATCAGAGATCTCTGTAAAGGTAACTTGGCATGACAACCTCCATTTTGAGTTCAGGATGCCATGTCATGAGTTAAAGAAAAGGTTTTGTTTGAAATGTACTTATTTCTGTGTAAAGGTTTTTATGATCATTTAGGCATATACCATATCTATGGACTTTGCCCTAGCTCATGTTTGTTTAAAGATAAGTTAATTATAGTTCTACACAACTGTGTAAACACAGAAAGTATACATTTAAGTCTTTCCTGCATTGCACTTTTACCTGCCTGGCTGGTTAGAAGCAACTGTACCCCTACAACTGGGGGTTCGTCCGGGAAAAGCAAAATCATCTGTGGTAAGAATCCTTTTTGTCTTTATTGACTAAATATTTTCTTGCCTCAGCTCTGATTAAAGCTTTTTAGACCCATAAATTAGTAGGGGATAAGAACCATGCCAGGAGGTTAATATTGGATTTTTGGTAAATCCACAAAGATCAGCAGTACTGCATATAGATACATTCCTTTTGGCAAGGAATATAATAGATACATTCCTTTTGGCAAGGAATATGATAGATACATTCCTTTTGGCAAGGAATATGAAGTGGTTAATGAGGAAGTAGACTCCGGTGACCCCAAAACCTTTGCTTTTCTTTCTGTCGCATAGAAGTGTTAAGATAATAGAAGTATTAAGAATAATTTGTTGTGTGGATCAGAAGACTGCGTGGTAAAACAGTCGTCTCCCACTGTCAATATGGGTCAGAAACAAGGTAAAGAATATCCTCCCCCTCTTCCCAACCCAGGAGAAACGTGTAAGGATTTTGTAGCCAGAATTTGTGGTACTGATTATTAATTTATAGTCCCATGAGTTTAAAATTTAGTGGGATAGACCAGAGCCATACACAGTATAGACCCCTTTCCCCGGGATAGTAGTAATGATGAATTTCACATGGGATATGGATTATATGGAAAAGGGAGGAGAGAATTGGTTAAAATATGCCCCATATTGGTTTCAGAGGGACAAAAAAAAAAAAAGAAAGAAACTTCAATAGTGTCAGGAAACTGTTGAATGCCTTGGTTTTGTACTCACAAAAGGTGAAAGGAAAGTCAGTCATGAGCTGCGGCTCTCCGTGGGTCTAGCCCCCCCCACAGACCAAGAAGGATATGCTGTCCTTTCTTGGCATGATTAGTTACCTGACTGTTCCTACTATGATAATCTCTTGAGACAAACCACAGGTACTGACATACCAGATTGTATAAAATGCAATGATGAAATGTACAATGCTTGCATATACCTCAAAACATCTATGATAACAGCTCCTGGTCTTGGTCTCTGAGTATAGCAAAGGGTTTTACCTATTTGCTAGGGACAACTGTAAAACCATGACGGGAGTCCTAGCGCAAAAACATGGGAGGCAAACTGCGCCCTATCGTTTTTCCCCCAAGGGTTGTGCCTATGCCAGTGCAGGGCATGCTGACGTGTCTCAGAGCTTTGGTATCCTGTGCGATGGTGGTGGAAATGGCTACATCATTCACTCTAGGACATATAATCACACTACACTGTAGGACACATACAGGGCAACAGGATGACATAGCCAAAGGAAATGCTTTAGCTGACAAAGCAGCAAGAGAGGCAGCATCCACACAGCCAGCAGACATCCAAATGACATTGCTCTCACTTGAAATCTCACTCCTAGATAAAACATTGCATGAACTCCAAACATATGCTACAGACAAAGACATCCAACAATGTAACTCAATAGGTGTGCAGACAAGCCCAGAAACTGGCCTTGTCTGCCAAGAGGGGAGATTATGTATCCCTGTAGCCAGCGCACCCATTTCTATTTCACAATACCATGGGATAGGTCACATAGGGTGGAAAGTCACATGTGAACTTTTGGATAAGGATTTTTACATTCCAGGTCTTCCCTCTCTGGTTAAGGTATATGTTTCCAGATGCATCACATGCATTCGGAATAATCCCAGGAACCCTCACAAGGCAAAACATGAACATCTGATATATCCATCTACACCATTCACTCATTTACAAATTGATTTTACACACATGCCCAAACTAGGTAAAAGACAGGAATATTTGCTAGTAATAGTGGACATGTTCTCAAGATGGATAGAAGTGTTTGTAACAACAAAGGAAGATGCACAAACAGTAGTAAGAATTCTCACACAGGAAATCATTCCCAGATGGGGTTGCCCACTTCAGATCAACTCAGATAATGGTCCTGCATTTGTGGCCAAACACTGAAAATAGAATGGAAGTTTCATATTCCTTAGCACCCCCAGAGTTCAGGTATAGTGGAAAGGATGAACAGAACCATTAAAGATAAGATCAGGAAAGCCACTGGAGGTACGTATGCAAATTGGAAGAAGGTCCTACCAGCTGTACTAGCCGAGGTAAGAATGACACCCTCTAGAAAGACAGGATACTCCCCTTTTGAAGTTTTAATGGGTAGGCCATTCCCCACCCCATGGGCCAGACAGCCACTTATGTTGGAAAGAGAGGACCTAGATCTTATTCAGAAAGAATATGTAAAAAAAAACTTATTGAAACCTTAGATCAAGTTGAAAGGAATGTTGCTCGCACCTCTCTTATTTTTTCGCAGGAACCAACTCATTCCTTCCAAGTGGGAGATGTCGTAGTGGTCCAGCAACTGAAGCATACCAAGAAGGAAGAGTAACCATTTGGACCCCCGACTACAGTGATTGCGGTTACCCGAACAACTATTCTGGTAGAGGGACAACAGGCTTGGATCCATGCCAGTCGTGTGAAGAAGGTGAACCAAACACCTAAGAAGCAAGCCAAGGAAAATTGAGCGAAGCAGTTGGTCAAGGCTCTGAACAAAATGCCGTTGCTTATTTCACCACGGACTTCTGGGAAAGCCTTGTGCCTCTTATGCTGGGCTGCCCTGATCGTGTTTTTGCCAACTTGGCTGATAACTAACTGTATTTATCATCCTGAAGATTTGGGACACATAACGAGTATTTGTGGAGCCTCTAAAACTCCACAACAGAATATTAATATGAATAATACACATGACAGACACAAGAGAAATGAAAACTCAGAAATTAATACAGATAAAATGTTATTATTGACGTTTAAATATGCCTATGCACAGAAATCAGGATATGAAAATGTTGGATATGTAGTAAATTACACCCCTCCACCGTTAGTATTCCTCTCATGGCTGTACCCTTTAAATATCATAAATGTGAAATACAATAATTAGTACTGAGGAAGATGACCCCAGGGAAGAGATAGAGTGTTATCAGATTGTCAGATTAGCAGATTTGTATGATGCCAAGATGGGTGATATGAATGAGTAAAGATATGTATCCACATACACCCTAAGAAGAGCTTTACTCCACATAGATGTGAAGTAGTACTGTGGACCCTCTGGTATCATACTAAGTAGAGAAGATATGGTAGCGACCTGGCCATAGGGGTCTGATAATGTTGAGATATACATATATATCTATCCAAATAGACTTAATGAAAAGGTTGAATAATTACACTGGAATCATTGATGAAATAATGGAAAAGAATTCTGATGATATTACTAAATTAAATATAGAAACTAGAGCAATTAAAAAACGATTAGAACTACACAAGTTAGCCATAGAAAGCATGAGTGCTGCTTTAACTGGGTTATGTGAGAAAACAGAAGAGCATGAGTGTTGTACCTGGTTTCATAACACTAGTATTAAGATACCAGATTATTATGATATAATTGCACAACACCGAAAGGAAGTAAGCAAATTACAAGATGAAGCTAGAAACATTGCCAAGACATGGGATCCTTTTTGCAAACCTAAGTTCTGGAGTAGGAATACTGACATGGTTGAGAAGTGCAGCCATAACTATTATTATGATAGAAGAAAGATTATATAACTGTGAGACATATTTTGTCTCAAAGAGAGGATTGTAAAGGTAACTTGGCATGACAACCTCCATTTTGAGTTCAGGACGCCATGTCATGAGTAGGGATGAGCTTCGAGTTCGAGTCGAACTCATGTTCGACTCGAACATTGCCTGTTCGCCCGTTCGCCGAACAGCGAACAAATTGGGGTGTTCGCGGCAAATTCGAAAAAGCTATGGGAGAAATATAAAGTGCTAATTATAAAGGCTTATATGCAAGTTATTGTCCTAAAAAGTGTTTGGGGACCCGGGTCCTGCCCCAGGGGACATGTATCAATGCAAAAAGAAGTTTTAAAAACGGCCGTTTTTTCGGGAGCAGTGATTTTAATAATGCTTAAAATGAAAAAATAAAAGTGAAATATTCCTTTAAATTTCGTACCTGGGGGGTGTGTATGATATGCGTGTGAAGTGGCGCATGTTTCCCGTGCTTAGAACTGTCCCTGCAAAAAAATTCATTTTTGAAAGAAAAAAATGCATTTAAAACTGACTCGCGGCTATTAATGAATTGTCGGCTCCCGGCAATACATACAAAAGTCATTGATAAAAAAAAAAAAAAAGCGTGGGGGTTCCCCAGAATTCAATTACCAGGCCCTTCAGGTCTGGAATGGATATTAAGGGGAACCCCGCTGCAAATTAAAAAAAAAATTGATGTGGGGTTCCCCCAAATATCCATTCCAGGCCCTTCAGATCTGGCATGGATTTTAAGGGGAACTCCACCCCAAATTTAAAAAAAAAATGGCGTGGAGTCCCCCTAAAAATCCATACCAGACCCCTTATCCGAGCACGCAACCTGGCCGGCCGCAGGGGAAAAGGGGGGGACGAGAGAGCGGCCCCCCTCCCTCCTGAACCGTACCAAGCCACATGCCCTCAACATGGGGAGGATGTCCCCATGTTGATGGGGACAAGGGCCTCATCCCCACAACCCTTGCCCGGTGGTTGTGGGGGTCTGCGGGCGGGGGGCTTATCGGAATCTGGAAGACCCCTTTAACAAAGGGGACCCCCAGATCCCGGCCCCCCCTATGTGAATTGGTAAGGGGTACATTGTACCCCTACCATTTCACAAAGAAAGCGTAAAAAAATGTTTAAAAAAACACACAAACACCTTGAAAAAGTCCTTTATTAAAAAAAAAAAAAAACATTCCAGCGGTGAAATCCAGTGTCCCGTGGCGATCCCGATGTCCAGCGCTGTCCTTCATTGGTTGTGCCTGAGCGGACCTGATGGGGAACTCCCTCTCAGTATTTTAAATGTATAGACCCGCCCCTTCTAAAGTTCCCCATCAGGTCCGCTCAGCGGACCAGATGCGGAACATGAGAAGGGGCGGGTCTATACATGTATTACCAAAGTGAGAGCAGTTCCCCATCAGGTCCGCCCCCTCGGTATGTCGGACCCGCCTACGTCATTGGCTTGAGCGGGGAACTTCCTTCACTGTGTAATTTAAATTTACATAGTGAAGGAAGTTCCCCGCTCAAGCCAATGACGTAGGCGGGTCCGACATACCGAGGGGGCGGACCTGATGGGGGACTGCTCTCACTTTGGTAATACATGTATAGACCCGCCCCTTCTCATGTTCCGCATCTCGTCCGCTGAGCGGACCTGATGGGGATTTTTAGAAGGGGCGGGTCTATACATTTAAAATACTGAGAGGGAGTTCCCCATCAGGTCCGCTCAGGCACAACCAATGAAGGACAGCGCTGGACATCGGGATCGCCGCGGGACACTGGATTTCACCGCTGGAATGTTTTTTTTTTTTTTTTTAAATAAAGGACTTTTTCAAGGTGTTTGTGTGTTTTTTTAAACTTTTTTTACGCTTTCTTTGTGAAATGGTAGGGGTACAATGTACCCCTTACCAATTCACATAGGGGGGGCGGGATCTGGGGTCCCCTTTGTTAAAGGGGTCTTCCAGATTCTGATAAGCCCCCCGCCCGCAGACCCCCACAACCACCGGGCAAGGGTTGTGGGGATGAGGCCCTTGTCCCCATCAACATGGGGACATCCTCCCCATGTTGAGGGCATGTGGCTTGGTACGGTTCAGGAGGGAGGGGGGGCCGCTCTCTCGTCCCCCCCTTTTCCCCTGCGGCTGGCCATGTTGCGTGCTCGGATAAGGGGTCTGGTATGGATTTTTAGGGGGACTCTACGCCATTTTTTTTTTAAATTTGGGGTGGAGTTCCCCTTAAAATCCATGCCAGATCTGAAGGGCCTGGAATGGATATTTGGGGGAACCCCACGTCAATTTTTTTTAAATTTGCGGCGGGGTTCCCCTTAATATCCATTCCAGACCTGAAGGGCCTGGTAATTGAATTCTGGGGAACCCCCACGTTTTTTTTTTTTTTTTTATCAATGACTTTTGAATGTATTGCCGGGAGCCGACAATTCATTAATAGCCGCGAGTCAGTTTTAAATGCATTTTTTTCTTTCAAAAATGACATTTTTTGCAGGGACAGTTCTAAGCACAGGAAACATGCGCCACTTCACATGCATATCATACACACCCCCCAGGTATGAAATTTAAAGGAATATTTCACTTTTATTTTTTCATTTTAAGCATTATTAAAATCACTGCTCCCGAAAAAACGGCCGTTTTTAAAACTTCTTTTTGCATTGATACATGTCCCATGGGGCAGGACCCAGGTCCCCAAACACTTTTTAGGACAATAACTTGCATATTAGCCTTTATAATTAACACTTTCGATTTTGAACGTTCGAGTCCATTGTATTTAATAGGGTTCTAAAGTTTACACGAACATTTTGTCTGTTCGCAGGTTCTGGTGCGAACCGAACAGGGGGGTGTTCGGCTCATCCCTGGTCATGAGTTAAAGAAAAGGTTTTGTTTGAAATGTACTTATTTCTGTGTAAAGGTTTTTATGATCATTTAGGCATATACCATATCTATGGACTTTGCCCTAGCTCATGTTTGTTTAAAGATAAGTTAATTATAGTTCTACACAACTGTGTAAACACAGAAAGTATACATTTAAGTCTTTCCTGCACTGCACTTTTACCTGCCTGGCTTGTTAGAAGCAACTGTACCCCTACAATCTCCATGCTGCGTTCAATAAGTTAGTGCATTGAAGGTTTAGGTGCTTTATTTACTGCACTGATATGCATCTAGGGCACACAAGAAATAAATGTGATGCCCTCCAAATTGCACACTCAATGCATGTTAACAATGCACATTAATGCATACAAAAATGCATATTACCACATATGGTAATTTTTGCCTTGACATACTGTTTAATGTATTAAATCTTATGTCTACATATAATTTGTATATATATATATATGAAGTGGCCTCACTCCATCTCCTTTGTCTAGGGGTATGTCACACGACAGGGTGAGATGCGCTACGGCCCATGTCCTCCCCATAACTGTGGGTGAGGTGAAGGCCAGCACCAGATATTTCCTCTGGCCTATGTGCTTTTGTCTAGAATACAGTCCTGCTGTGTCAACACTTCCCTCTGTTCCCATTAACCAGAGTTCCACACACCGATCACTGTCCAACTCTTGCTTTATTGTACATCTCACAATAAACAGTGCTTCAGTAGCCATCTGGTTGCGACTTGATAACATTTTGATACGGGGAATGAGCAGGTGAGGCACTATCCTGGTTATTAGCTAAACCAGTGTTTCTCAACTCCAGTCCTCAAGGCGCCCCAACAGGTCATGTTTTCAGGCTCTCCATTGTTTTGCACAGGTTATTTGATCAGTTTAACTGCTTTAGTAATTCCCACAGCTGTTTCATCTGAGGGAAATCCTGAAAACATGACCTGTTGGGGCGCCTTGAGGACTGGAGTTGAGAAACACTGAGCTAAACCACTGCGATCTCGCCAGCGGTTACTATAGCATTTAGCTAGAAAGGACTTAGAATCTGAGAGTCTCTACCAGCGACTCAAGAGATCGTAGATAGGAGTACCTTCGCTGCGCTGCGGCCCCTGTCAGGGGAAGATGTCCCTCCAAGGGAGTTACCAGAGGCCCATCCGTCACTGGGTTGATGCTGCTCCAGACTCTCCGGACGGGTAACCTTCCCGGCCTCCTCACCTCAGACATGGGCCCCATCCACCTCTGGGACCCTCGGACGTCTCCACCCTCGCGGGATCCAGTCAAAGTCACTGGACCCCAGGCCTCCTAGTTTAGTACCTCACCCCAGGCTGAAGGTGCCTGGGATGGACTCCAACTCCATTCCGGTCAGGCTTAGGGCGCCTGGGCCGGAATCTAGAACCGACCGCACCCAGGCCTAAGGTGCCTGGGCGCGTGAAGAAGATCCTCCTCAAGACCTCGTGGTTAGGGCGTCGCCCCCTTTTATCTCCTCCCATCGACACCACGGCAGGTTCCCCGCCCTCGCCGTACCATCTCCGGAAAGGGACAAAAAGGGTAGCTCTGTAATGGCAAATCTACCTTGAGCCTCCAGGTACCCCGCCACCCAGAGGCCAAAGAGATTATTACACCATCCAATCCTCCACGAACACAAATGGTCCACTATTCCCATACTTACACACCTGGGTGTCCCACCTAAATTTAGAGACCCCGCTACATACTCCCCCCTGTGATTTGACGCTGGTCCCCAGCGTCTGGTGCAAACCAATGTCTCCCATGGAGTGATGACACAAGCTTAGCCCCAGAGGCTATCCCTAAATTTTTGAACCTCAACCATACCAAGAAAGAAAAAAACACAACACACAAAATAAAATCACATCCTGACATTCTGTGTTATTTTGGAATGAATAGGTCCATCAACCAATGGACCCACTCGCTCCAATGAGTAAAGTGATGCGCGTGTGAAAAAACAACAAACAGCCGTTGCACAACACTGCCACCTAGTGACAGCGCCGCTGTAATGACACTTGGTGCAATCTTCATTCTTCCTGCGTCCCTACACTAATTCTACCCCAAAGTCTGTCTTTGAACTGTGAGGAAGAGAGAACAAACAAAAAAACTGCTCTCATTCCTCCTGAAGAGTAGAAAACAAAAACCCAAATAAAAAAACTAGGGCACAGTTCGGATGATCCGGCAGAAACACTTCTAGAAGATTGTAGGAAAGGAAACAACAAGTGAGTCTCTTCTCACAAATAGAACTTCAGGTCAGGCAAGAACAAGGGCTTCAGATGTTTATCAAAAAATTCAATTGAATAGTCAGCATCCTCTCCATCTTTCCTGCAGATGCGCACCTTGTCTGCGTGGATATGGCGGCCCCACATCCAGTCTGCTCTGCAGTCCCGAAACTTTTTCGACATGGATGGCGAACAGGACAAATATCTTTGTGCATGGGGTACTTTGAGCTTTTCCCAAACAAATTCGTCATACCATCTCTGGCGTATGACCTCAACTTCAAAAAGTAAGTCCAAGGCAAGTAGGGATATTCCCACCCATACTCACTGGCGACTCTCTGTGAGAAAAGTCGTTGCAATCTGGCCAAAGGAGGCCTGGCTTCCCGCTCACCTTCTCCGGGTTGAACGATGGCCTCCGGGTGCCGAGGTACTTTCACTACCTCTGATGGCTTTTCTCTCGGTGCTCGTAGTGAGGCTCGCTGCATCCTCGCCACCAAGACGGGCGATGTTGTAGATTGTGGGAAGGCACTCTGAGGACTAGACTTCCTCGTAGACTCTGGGGCTTTTACCCGGGGCGTGCTGTCTCCTATTGACATAGGGGAATCCTGCGGTACACGTAACACAGGCAATGGGCGTTTGTCCCAGCCCTTCCGATGAAACAGTTCATCAATCTCCCCATCATCTCCACAATCTGACAGCGACTCTAGGTCGGAAGTGTCATACATCTCGGCAGGAAGGCAGTCTCTGGTAGATGTGGTACTACCCTCCCTTGCGGGCTCCACCGGCTGTGGACCCCCGACACCTCCAACCACCACCACAGTCCCAGCCCCTGGCTCACCTTGACCTTTTGTAGAACTGGGATGTCCAGGACTCTTCCAGCCGGATCCATCCAGGCCAGGCAAGCGACGGGGTGAAGCTCGACCACGACCACAGGAGGCCTGCACCAGGCCGACTTTCCTCTTCGGAGGTGGGAGCAGAGAATCTGTGGTGACCGAAGCAGCATCCTCAGATTTTTCTCTCTCAATCTCTGATTGGGCAGTCACATCGCCCTGGTCAGTGCGTACCGGAACCTCCGCAAAGGCCTGGATCTCTCCTTCCAGAGTAGCGGTACCTGTGAGGCTGTTGAGGCGAAGGGCCCGGGGCCTTAATGTGGATGGCTCCACCTCGAACAAGAACTCTTTGCATGCCTCGCAACGCCCGAATGGCTTCAGGTGGACCACCAGTCCCGAGCATCTGGGACAGATCACACCGAGGGCCTCCGTGTCTCTGCATGAGTACAAAGCCAACTGCCCTCGGGGCCTGAGTCTTATCCCTGTGTCTGTAAGGGGAGCAGCGAACGTAGTCATCTTCGTGGGGTAGGGAACCGGAATCCACGGGGAGCTTGAGGCCATCCCGACTATCTGCTGCTCCATCACGCACTGACCATGCGCCAAAGTCTCCACGTGAGTTCCTCCACATGGCCAGACTCCTCCCATCACGTGCACGTTTTCGCAGGCTTCCTTCAAGCTCCGCCCATGAACTGTACAGTCACGGGGTGCCTCGTGGCGCAGTGCAATAAAAGCCCCCACATGTAGTACTTCACACGGCTGGACTCCTCCCTCTTCTTGCTCCTCTGCATGGGCCTTTCCCGTCCTAGGGTCATTTCCACGACTTTGAGCAGGGATGCACTTTGGCCAATCACATGGCCGACCTGCTCGGAACTCCTCCGGGCAGCAAAGTCCAGACACAGCCATTCTTTCTTCCAAAGTTAAAACACATATCATCCCGGACGAGCCCCCACGTGTAGCGGCCTCACCCCATCTCCTTTGTCTAGGGGTATGTCACATGACAGGGTGAGATGCGCTACGGTCCATGTCCTCCCCATAACTGTGGGTGAGGTGAAGGCCAGCACCAGATATTTCCTCGGGCCTATGTGCTTTTGTCTAGAATACAGTCCTGCTGTGTCAACACTTCCCTCTGCTCCCATTAACCAGAGTTCCACACACCGATCACCGTCCAACTCTTGCTTTATTGTACATCTCACAATAAACAGTGCTTCAGTAGCCAACTGGTTGCGACTTGATAACATTTTGATACGGGGAATGAGCAGGTCGAGGCACTATCCTGGTTATTAGCTAAACCACTGCGATCTCGCCAGCGGTTACTATAGCATTTAGCTAGAAAGGACTTAGAATCTGAGAGTCTCTACCAGCGACTCAAGAGAACGTAGATAGGAGTACCTTCGCTGCGCTGCGGCCCCTGTCAGGGGAAGATGTCCCTCCAAGGGAGTTACCAGAGGCCCATCCGTCACTGGGTTGATGCTGCTCCAGACTCTCCGGACGGGTAACCTCCCCGGCCTCCTCACCTCAGACATGGGCCCCATCCACCTCAGGGACCCTCGGACGTCTCCACCCTCGCGGGATCCAGTCAAAGTCACTGGACCCCAGGCCTCCTAGTTTAGTACCTCACCCCAGGCTGAAGGTGCCTGGGATGGACTCCAACTCCATTCCGGTCAGGCCTAGGGCACCTGGGCCGGAATCCAGAACCGCCTGCACCCAGGCCTAAGGTGCCTGGGCGCGTGAAGAAGATCCTCCTCAAGACCTCGTGGTTAGGGCGTCTCCCCCTTTTATCTCCTCCCATCGACACCACGGCAGGTTCCCCGCCCTCGCCGTACCATCTCCGGAAAGGGACAAAAAGGGTAGCTCTGTAATGGCAAATCTACCTTGAGCCTCCAGGTACCCCACCACCCAGAGGCCAAAGAGATTATTACACCATCCAATCCTCCACGAACACAAATGGTCCACTATTCCCATACTTACACACCTGGGTGTCCCACCTAAATTTAGAGACCCCGCTACATATATATACACATATACACACTTTTATAAAAATACTAACCATACATTCCATCTGCATAGTAACTGGTAACATCAGTCTCTTTTACTGTTCCCTTAGTGCATTGCATCTTGTTGCAAATAAACTGGGTGTATTTAGATACAGCAAAGAGCTGTTTATTGGTGGGAAGAAATGGGTCAGTTACAAGTTAAAAGGCCCCTGAAGACATTAGATGGCAATAGGTGATCAGTATTTATTCCCCCTGAGAAGCATTTAATAGAAATATCTGCAGGATACCTGTCTCTAGGCAACACAAAAACAGTCACAAGTTATAGACTGCAGACCAATATGTTTGGAAAAGTGATGTAAAGAAAGGAAAAAAAATGTTGATGCCCAAGCTAACTAAGCATGGATGCTCAATGGCGCTTGATTTGCTTTGTTCCCCATTAAAATGATAACAATATCCACGTCAATTAATCTGAGGCTTCGGTTGATTTTCTAGGTTTCCTTTGAAAAAAAAAAACAGCTGGAATGTAAGGCTTTTTTCCCATGGGGCGTACATGCATGGGAATGCACAGGTGTCACATGCATCCCTGTGCAATAAGTCTCATTGCTGTCAAGTTGGGTGAAGTAGCTGCATAGACACTACCACTGCTTCTAATGTGACATCTGTGTGGGTGAGTTTGGTGCACCCACACAGGCATGGGTAAACATTGGGAGAAGCGGCTGTGTCCGTGCAGCTGCTGTGTCCCAATTGACAGTAATTGGAATGCCTGGACAAAACACCTGTGCATTACCGTGAGGGTAAACATGGCCTTCAATAGGCGTACGGTTATATAATCCCCATGGGAATGAGGCCTAAGTGGCCACTGATGGCAAAAGCTTTAGTTTCTAACTGTTCTATAAATCAACTCCAATATATTGAAGCTATACTGCAATTTTTTGTTAATATCAGCATGCACAGAACATAACGACTACAATGTTGCTTATTTTAACACAGTCTACTCCGAAAAAAATTAAAGAAAAATAGTATTGCTAACTTAATGACTACAGATGGTACAATCTGAGTTCCACAAAAGGTACAGCGTTTTCTATTATAAAGAATCCATCCGGAATTTGTTCTCTCATATCTGAAATTGAAGTTACATTATGTATTTTCTTTTCTAAACAGATGAGAGCATTAAGCATTTGAATTTGGCCACAGAATGACAACAATAGTCTGTGATTAAAATGATAGAATGAGTCCAGAGGAAAGTTATATGAGGATACATAACAGACAGACTGGCAGAACAAGCTGGTCTGAGGCCTTTCTCCTGCAGGTGCACAATTAGCACAGATGATGATTGCATCTGACAGTCACTGAATTAGGTAATAGGAGTGTTATTGCTTGAGTGTGGTGCCAATAATAGCCACCACGTGCCAATCAAGCTTGTTTTTCATACCTGTATTCTGTAGTGCGAGCTGGTTGTTGAGTGGGGAATATGTAGCCTCCTCGAAGGTGAAGCCCAATTTTGTCTGCTGGGAGATACATAGACACGCGCTGCTTTCTATATGAGGATTTTGCGCCCTGTGAAAAGATAATTTTATTATATCGACAGTAAATTCATGTATAACTTCATTTCAACATCACTTTGGCCATAGAAATAGTAAAAATGTGCACAAAATTGGCAAAAACTACCATGGGAATGTATATGACTAAAGTACAATTAAATCATTATCAAAACTGGTTCAGTACATGAGGGACCTAAGTTTAATGTGTGGATACTAGTAAGTCTCTAGTAGACTAGTAAGTAAGGGAAATACACAGAATGTTACTCCCAGGATTCATTTTAGTCACTTAAGATAGTACAGGCATACCCCACTTTTAAGTACACAATAGGATCAGAGCATGTATGTAAAACGAAAATGTACTTATAGTGAAGCAATACCTTTTTTCACTTCTGGGGCGTCAGGGGCTGTAGTGGGGGTGTCAGGGGCTGTAGTGGGGGTGTCAGGGACTGTAGTGGGGGTGTCAGGGAGTGTTTTTCCAAGTAGCAGGGAATCTGAACTATCCGTGCACGGATTACTCAGCTGCAGCTTTAGCTTGAGCCACTTTACATACACTCACGAGTAAGGACATACCTGTGAGTGTATGTAAAGTGAGTGTACTTAAAGTGGGGTATGCCTGTAATATTTTACTTTTCAGTTACAAAGAAAAAAAATGCCATATAATTTAGATATTATACAGCCTTACTGCATAACCAACCGAATATCAAGGAAAACTATTAAAAATAAAACAAATACGGCTTCCACATCAAAGGATTTATATTTTTGTTTTTAAATTTAGTCATTTTATGATTACTGGAAAAATGAACAAAACTTCAACACTGTATATGTACAAATACAACACTGTAAATCTGTGTGCTATTAGGACAGCTATTACCAGTGCTATATAAAATATTATATTCTATGCAGGAGACTATGGATTACCAATGTAATGTAATGCAAATGAGTAAAAAAATGTTTGTTTACCGTCTCATAGTCATACCACACAGCATCAGGGATGTAAGCATCAGCATACTCTGAGCCCTAAATTAGCAAACAAAAAAAATGCAGATTAAGAGATATATGGTTTAGCTTTGTAAAATATACTATTTTCAAATATGATTTGGTTTTGCGTATTATATTGCATCAAATTGCATGTGTATTTAGAGTCATCATGAGTCAGCAAGGGACGTCAGTAAATTACTACATCGCCAATAAGCAATGTGAGTATAAATATTTAAATCTGCCTTAGTGATGGTATTTTCTTGCATATCTGAACAGGTCAATACACAGAGGCTATACAGGTGTAGCACAAAAAATTGTGTTTGTGTTTAGTTGTACTTTGCACAGGTTTACAGTTTCTATATAGTGCAGTGCTTCTAATTAGGGATGAGCTTCGTGTTCGAGTCGAACATACGCTCGACTCGAACATCGGCTGTTCGATCGTTCAACGAAGATCGAACGATTTGTGCCGTTTGCGCCAAATTCGAGTGACGCGAACGGCCCACAATGCACTACGCCATCGCAGTGTCATCCAGGCGCTGTGATTGGCCAAGCATGCACTGTGACCCCGCATGCTTGGCCAATCACAGCGCCGGCAGCGAGGAGAGCAATGATTGGCCACAGGCAGGATGCCTGTGGCCAATTATTGCTGAGGGGGTTTAGTACACGCCCCACACTATAAAAGGCCGCCAGCGCGGCGGCCTTGTGTAGTGTGTTCCGGAGCAGGGAAAGAGAAGCATAGGCAGGGACAGTGTCATTTTTTCCTTTACTAATCCTGGATTCCTTGTGTTTAGGGACAGAGAAGGATAGGTAGGGAGAGTGTCAGTGTGTCATTCTGTGCTAAACCTTGTTTGTAGGGACATAGAAGGACAGTGAGGGAAAGTGTCAGTGTGCTATTCTGTGCTAATCCTTGTTTGTAGGGACAGAGAAGGACAGTGAGGGAAACTGTCAGTGTGCTATTCTGTTCTAAACCAATCTTGCTGAACCGTATTTGAAATCCTTGAGTTTAGGGACAGAGAAGGACACTCGTGGAAACTATCAGTGTGCTATTCTGTGCTAAATCTTGTTTGTAGGGACAGAGAAGGAAGGGAAAGTGTCAGTGTGCTATGCTGTCCTAAACCAATCTTGCTGAACCGTATTTGAAATCCTTGAGTTTAGGGACAGAGAAGGACACTCGTGGAAACTATCAGTGTGCTATTCTGTGCTAAATATTGTTTGTAGGGACAGAGGACAGTGAGGGAAAGTGTCAGTGTGCTATTCTGTCCTAAACCAATCTTGCTGAACCATATTTGAAATCCTTGAGTTTAGGGACAGAGAAGGACACTTCTGGAAACTATCAGTGTGCTATTCTGTGCTAAATCTTGTTTGTAGGGACAGAGAAGGACAGTGAGGGAAACTATCAGTGTGCTATTCTGTTCTAAACCAATCTTGCTGAACCATATTTGAAATCCTTGAGTTTAGGGACAGAGAAGGACACTCGTGGAAACTATCAGTGTGCTATTCTGTGCTAATCCTTGTTTGTAGGGACAGAGAAGGACAGTGAGGGAAAGTGTCAGTGTGCTATTCTGTCCTAAACCAATCTTGCTGAACCATATTTGAAATCCTTGAGTTTAGGGACAGAGAAGGACACTCGGGGAAACTGTCAGTGTGCTATTCTGTTCTAAACCAATCTTGCTGAACCATATTTGAAATCCTTGAGTTTAGGGACAGAGAAGGACACTCGTGGAAACTATCAGTGTGCTATTCTGTGCTAAATATTGTTTGTAGGGACAGAGAAGGACAGTGAGGGAAAGTGTCAGCGTGCTATTCTGTCCTAAACCAATCTTGCTGAACCGTATTTGAAATCCTTGAGTTTAGGGACAGAGAAGGACACTCGTGGAAACTATCAGTGTGCTATTCTGTGCTAAATCTTGTTTGTAGGGACAGAGAAGGACAGTTAGGGAAAGTGTCAGTGTGCTATTCTGTCCTAAACCAATCTTGCTGAACCATATTTGAAATCCTTGAGTTTAGGGACAGAGAAGGACACTCGTGGAAACTATCAGTGTGCTATTCTGTGCTAAATCTTGTTTGTAGGGACAGAGAAGGACAGTGAGGGAAACTATCAGTGTGCTATTCTGTTCTACACCAATCTTGCTGAACCATATTTGAAATCCTTGAGTTTAGGGACAGAGAAGGACACTCGTGGAACTATCAGTGTGCTATTCTGTGCTAATCCTTGTTTGTAGGGACAGAGAAGGACAGTGAGGGAAAGTGTCAGTGTGCTATTCTGTCCTAAACCAATCTTGCTGAACCATATTTGAAATCCTTGAGTTTAGGGACAGAGAAGGACACTCGGGGAAACTGTCAGTGTGCTATTCTGTTCTAAACCAATCTTGCTGAACCATATTTGAAATCCTTGAGTTTAGGGACAGAGAAGGACACTCGTGGAAACTATCATTGTGCTATTCTGTGCTAAATCTTGTTTTTAGGGACAGAGAAGGACAGTGAGGGAAAGTGTCAGTGTGCTATTCTGTCCTAAACCAATCTTGCTGAACCGTATTTGAAAACCTTGCGTTTAGGGACAGAGAAGGACACTCGTGGAAACTATCAGTGTGCTATTCTGTGCTAAATCTTGTTTGTAGGGACAGAGAAGGACAGTGAGGGAAAGTGTCAGCGTGCTATTCTGTCCTAAACCAATCTTGCTGAACCATATTTGAAATCCTTGAGTTTAGGGACAGAGAAGGACACTTGTGGAAACTATCAGTGTGCTATTCTGTGCTAAATCTTGTTTGTAGGGACAGAGAAGGACAGTGAGGGAAACTATCAGTGTGCTATTCTGTTCTAAACCAATCTTGCTGAACCATATTTGAAATCCTTGAGTTTAGGGACAGAGAAGGACACTCGTGGAAACCATCAGTGTGCTATTCTGTGCTAATCCTTGTTTGTAGGGACAGAGAAGGACAGTGAGGGAAAGTGTCAGTGTGCTATTCTGTCCTAAACCAATCTTGCTGAACCATATTTGAAATCCTTGAGTTTAGGGACAGAGAAGGACACTCGGGGAAACTGTCAGTGTGCTATTCTGTTCTAAACCAATCTTGCTGAACCATATTTGAAATCCTTGAGTTTAGGGACAGAGAAGGACACTCGTGGAAACTATCAGTGTGCTATTCTGTGCTAAATCTTGTTTGTAGGGACAGAGAAGGACAGTGAGGGAAAGTGTCAGCGTGCTATTCTGTCCTAAACCAATCTTGCTGAACCGTATTTGAAATCCTTGAGTTTAGGGACAGAGAAGGACACTCGTGGAAACTATCAGTGTGCTATTCTGTGCTAAATCTTGTTTGTAGGGACAGAGAAGGACAGTTAGGGAAAGTGTCAGTGTGCTATTCTGTCCTAAACCAATCTTGCTGAACCATATTTGAAATCCTTGAGTTTAGGGACAGAGAAGGACACTCGTGGAAACTATCAGTGTGCTATTCTGTGCTAAATCTTGTTTGTAGGGACAGAGAAGGACAGTGAGGGAAACTATCAGTGTGCTATTCTGTTCTAAACCAATCTTGCTGAACCATATTTGAAATCCTTGAGTTTAGGGACAGAGAAGGACACTCGTGGAACTATCAGTGTGCTATTCTGTGCTAATCCTTGTTTGTAGGGACAGAGAAGGACAGTGAGGGAAAGTGTCAGTGTGCTATTCTGTCCTAAACCAATCTTGCTGAACCATATTTGAAATCCTTGAGTTTAGGGACAGAGAAGGACACTCGGGGAAACTGTCAGTGTGCTATTCTGTTCTAAACCAATCTTGCTGAACCATATTTGAAATCCTTGAGTTTAGGGACAGAGAAGGACACTCGTGGAACTATCAGTGTGCTATTCTGTGCTAATCCTTGTTTGTAGGGACAGAGAAGGACAGTGAGGGAAAGTGTCAGTGTGCTATTCTGTCCTAAACCAATCTTGCTGAACCATATTTGAAATCCTTGAGTTTAGGGACAGAGAAGGACACTCGTGGAAACTATCATTGTGCTATTCTGTGCTAAATCTTGTTTTTAGGGACAGAGAAGGACAGTGAGGGAAAGTGTCAGTGTGCTATTCTGTCCTAAACCAATCTTGCTGAACCGTATTTGAAAACCTTGCGTTTAGGGACAGAGAAGGACACTCGTGGAAACTATCAGTGTGCTATTCTGTGCTAAATCTTGTTTGTAGGGACAGAGAAGGACAGTGAGGGAAAGTGTCAGTGTGCTATTCTGTCCTAAACCAATCTTGCTGAACCATATTTGAAATCCTTGAGTTTAGGGACAGAGAAGGACACTTGTGGAAACTATCAGTGTGCTATTCTGTGCTAAATCTTGTTTGTAGGGACAGAGAAGGACAGTGAGGGAAACTATCAGTGTGCTATTCTGTTCTAAACCAATCTTGCTGAACCATATTTGAAATCCTTGAGTTTAGGGACAGAGAAGGACACTCGTGGAACTATCAGTGTGCTATTCTGTGCTAATCCTTGTTTGTAGGGACAGAGAAGGACAGTGAGGGAAAGTGTCAGTGTGCTATTCTGTCCTAAACCAATCTTGCTGAACCATATTTGAAATCCTTGAGTTTAGGGACAGAGAAGGACACTCGGGGAAACTGTCAGTGTGCTATTCTGTTCTAAACCAATCTTGCTGAACCATATTTAAAATCCTTGAGTTTAGGGACAGAGAAGGACACTCGTGGAAACTATCATTGTGCTATTCTGTGCTAAATCTTGTTTTTAGGGACAGAGAAGGACAGTGAGGGAAAGTGTCAGTGTGCTATTCTGTCCTAAACCAATCTTGCTGAACCGTATTTGAAAACCTTGCGTTTAGGGACAGAGAAGGACACTCGTGGAAACTATCAGTGTGCTATTCTGTGCTAAATCTTGTTTGTAGGGACAGAGAAGGACAGTGAGGGAAAGTGTCAGTGTGCTATTCTGTCCTAAACCAATCTTGCTGAACCATATTTGAAATCCTTGAGTTTAGGGACAGAGAAGGACACTTGTGGAAACTATCAGTGTGCTATTCTGTGCTAAATCTTGTTTGTAGGGACAGAGAAGGACAGTGAGGGAAACTATCAGTGTGCTATTCTGTTCTAAACCAATCTTGCTGAACCATATTTGAAATCCTTGAGTTTAGGGACAGAGAAGGACACTCGTGGAAACTATCAGTGTGCTATTCTGTGCTAATCCTTGTTTGTAGGGACAGAGAAGGACAGTGAGGGAAAGTGTCAGTGTGCTATTCTGTCCTAAACCAATCTTGCTGAACCATGTTTGAAATCCTTGAGTTTAGGGACAGAGAAGGACACTCGGGGAAACTGTCAGTGTGCTATTCTGTTCTAAACCAATCTTGCTGAACCATATTTGAAATCCTTGAGTTTAGGGACAGAGAAGGACACTCGTGGAAACTATCAGTGTGCTATTCTGTGCTAAATCTTGTTTGTAGGGACAGAGAAGGACAGTGAGGGAAAGTGTCAGTGTGCTATTCTGTCCTAAACCAATCTTGCTGAACCGTATTTGAAATCCTTGAGTTTAGGGACAGAGAAGGACACTCGTGGAAACTATCAGTGTGCTATTCTGTGCTAAATCTTGTTTGTAGGGACAGAGAAGGACAGTGAGGGAAAGTGTCAGTGTGCTATTCTGTCCTAAACCAATCTTGCTGAACCATATTTGAAATCCTTGAGTTTAGGGACAGAGAAGGACACTCGTGGAAACTATCAGTGTGCTATTCTGTGCTAAATCTTGTTTGTAGGGACAGAGAAGGACAGTGAGGGAAAGGGAAACTATCAGTGTGCTATTCTGTTCTAAACCAATCCAGCTGAATCCTTTTTGAAATCCTTGAGTTTAGGGACAGATAAGGACACTTGTGGAAACTATCAGTGTGCTATTCTGTGCTAATCCTTGTTTGTAGGGACAGAGAAGGACAGTGAGGGAAAGTGTCAGTGTGCTATTCTGTCCTAAACCAATCTTGCTGAACCATATTTGAAATCCTTGAGTTTAGGGACAGAGAAGGACACTCGGGGAAACTGTCAGTGTGCTATTCTGTTCTAAACCAATCTTGCTGAACCATATTTGAAATCCTTGAGTTTAGGGACAGAGAAGGACACTCGTGGAAACTATCAGTGTGCTATTCTGTGCTAAATCTTGTTTGTAGGGACAGAGAAGGACAGTGAGGGAAAGTGTCAGTGTGCTATTCTGTCCTAAACCAATCTTGCTGAACCGTATTTGAAATCCTTGAGTTTAGGGACAGAGAAGGACACTCGTGGAAACTATCAGTGTGCTATTCTGTGCTAAATCTTGTTTGTAGGGACAGAGAAGGACAGTGAGGGAAAGTGTCAGTGTGCTATTCTGTCCTAAACCAATCTTGCTGAACCATATTTGAAATCCTTGAGTTTAGGGACAGAGAAGGACACTTGTGGAAACTATCAGTGTGCTATTCTGTGCTAAATCTTGTTTGTAGGGACAGAGAAGGACAGTGAGGGAAACTATCAGTGTGCTATTCTGTTCTAAACCAATCTTGCTGAACCATATTTGAAATCCTTGAGTTTAGGGACAGAGAAGGACACTCGTGGAAACTATCAGTGTGCTATTCTGTGCTAATCCTTGTTTGTAGGGACAGAGAAGGACAGTGAGGGAAAGTGTCAGTGTGCTATTCTGTCCTAAACCAATCTTGCTGAACCATATTTGAAATCCTTGAGTTTAGGGACAGAGAAGGACACTCGGGGAAATTGTCAGTGTGCTATTCTGTTCTAAACCAATCTTGCTGAACCATATTTGAAATACTTGAGTTTAGGGACAGAGAAGGACACTCGTGGAAACTATCAGTGTGCTATTCTGTGCTAAATCTTGTTTGTAGGGACAGAGAAGGACAGTGAGGGAAACTATCAGTGTGCTATTCTGTTCTAAACCAATCTTGCTGAACCATATTTGAAATCCTTGAGTTTAGGGACAGAGAAGGACACTCGTGGAAACTATCAGTGTGCTATTCTGTGCTAAATCTTGTTTGTAGGGACAGAGAAGGACAGTGAGGGAAAGTGTCAGTGTGCTATTCTGTCCTAAACCAATCTTGCTGAACCATATTTGAAATCCTTGAGTTTAGGGACAGAGAAGGACACTTGTGGAAAATATCAGTGTGCTATTCTGTGCTAAATCTTGTTTGTAGGGACAGAGAAGGACAGTGAGGGAAACTATCAGTGTGCTATTCTGTTCTAAACCAATCTTGCTGAACCATATTTGAAATCCTTGAGTTTAGGGACAGAGAAGGACACTCGTGAAAACTATCAGTGTGCTATTCTGTGCTAATCCTTGTTTGTAGGGACAGAGAAGGACAGTGAGGGAAAGTGTCAGTGTGCTATTCTGTCCTAAACCAATCTTGCTGAACCATATTTGAAATCCTTGAGTTTAGGGACAGAGAAGGACACTCAGGGAAACTGTCAGTGTGCTATTCTGTTCTAAACCAATCTTGCTGAACCATATTTGAAATACTTGAGTTTAGGGACAGAGAAGGACACTCGTGGAAACTATCAGTGTGCTATTCTGTGCTAAATCTTGTTTGTAGGGACAGAGAAGGACAGTGAGGGAAACTATCAGTGTGCTATTCTGTTCTAAACCAATCTTGCTGAACCATATTTGAAATCCTTGAGTTTAGGGACAGAGAAGGACACTCGTGGAAACTATCAGTGTGCTATTCTATGCTAAATCTTGTTTGTAGGGACAGAGAAGGACAGTAAGGGAAAGTGTCAGTGTGCTATTCTGTCCTAAACCAATCTTGCTGAACCATATTGCAAATCCTTGAGTTTAGGGACAGAGAAGGACACTCGTGGAAACTATCAGTGTGCTATTCTGTGCTAAATCTTGTTTGTAGGGACAGAGAAGGACAGTGAGGGAAACTATCAGTGTGCTATTCTGTTCTAAACCAATCTTGCTGAACCATATTTGAAATCCTTGAGTTTAGGGACAGAGAAGGACACTCGTGGAACTATCAGTGTGCTATTCTGTGCTAATCCTTGTTTGTAGGGACAGAGAAGGACAGTGAGGGAAAGTGTCAGTGTGCTATTCTGTCCTAAACCAATCTTGCTGAACCATATTTGAAATCCTTGAGTTTAGGGACAGAGAAGGACACTCGGGGAAACTGTCAGTGTGCTATTCTGTTCTAAACCAATCTTGCTGAACCATATTTGAAATCCTTGAGTTTAGGGACAGAGAAGGACACTCGTGGAAACTATCATTGTGCTATTCTGTGCTAAATCTTGTTTTTAGGGACAGAGAAGGACAGTGAGGGAAAGTGTCAGTGTGCTATTCTGTCCTAAACCAATCTTGCTGAACCGTATTTGAAAACCTTGCGTTTAGGGACAGAGAAGGACACTCGTGGAAACTATCAGTGTGCTATTCTGTGCTAAATCTTGTTTGTAGGGACAGAGAAGGACAGTGAGGGAAAGTGTCAGTGTGCTATTCTGTCCTAAACCAATCTTGCTGAACCATATTTGAAATCCTTGAGTTTAGGGACAGAGAAGGACACTTGTGGAAACTATCAGTGTGCTATTCTGTGCTAAATCTTGTTTGTAGGGACAGAGAAGGACAGTGAGGGAAACTATCAGTGTGCTATTCTGTTCTAAACCAATCTTGCTGAACCATATTTGAAATCCTTGAGTTTAGGGACAGAGAAGGACACTCGTGGAACTATCAGTGTGCTATTCTGTGCTAATCCTTGTTTGTAGGGACAGAGAAGGACAGTGAGGGAAAGTGTCAGTGTGCTATTCTGTCCTAAACCAATCTTGCTGAACCATATTTGAAATCCTTGAGTTTAGGGACAGAGAAGGACACTCGGGGAAACTGTCAGTGTGCTATTCTGTTCTAAACCAATCTTGCTGAACCATATTTGAAATCCTTGAGTTTAGGGACAGAGAAGGACACTCGTGGAAACTATCATTGTGCTATTCTGTGCTAAATCTTGTTTTTAGGGACAGAGAAGGACAGTGAGGGAAAGTGTCAGTGTGCTATTCTGTCCTAAACCAATCTTGCTGAACCGTATTTGAAAACCTTGCGTTTAGGGACAGAGAAGGACACTCGTGGAAACTATCAGTGTGCTATTCTGTGCTAAATCTTGTTTGTAGGGACAGAGAAGGACAGTGAGGGAAAGTGTCAGTGTGCTATTCTGTCCTAAACCAATCTTGCTGAACCATATTTGAAATCCTTGAGTTTAGGGACAGAGAAGGACACTTGTGGAAACTATCAGTGTGCTTTTCTGTGCTAAATCTTGTTTGTAGGGACAGAGAAGGACAGTGAGGGAAACTATCAGTGTGCTATTCTGTTCTAAACCAATCTTGCTGAACCATATTTGAAATCCTTGAGTTTAGGGACAGAGAAGGACACTCGTGGAAACTATCAGTGTGCTATTCTGTGCTAATCCTTGTTTGTAGGGACAGAGAAGGACAGTGAGGGAAAGTGTCAGTGTGCTATTCTGTCCTAAACCAATCTTGCTGAACCATGTTTGAAATCCTTGAGTTTAGGGACAGAGAAGGACACTCGGGGAAACTGTCAGTGTGCTATTCTGTTCTAAACCAATCTTGCTGAACCATATTTGAAATCCTTGAGTTTAGGGACAGAGAAGGACACTCGTGGAAACTATCAGTGTGCTATTCTGTGCTAAATCTTGTTTGTAGGGACAGAGAAGGACAGTGAGGGAAAGTGTCAGTGTGCTATTCTGTCCTAAACCAATCTTGCTGAACCGTATTTGAAATCCTTGAGTTTAGGGACAGAGAAGGACACTCGTGGAAACTATCAGTGTGCTATTCTGTGCTAAATCTTGTTTGTAGGGACAGAGAAGGACAGTGAGGGAAAGTGTCAGTGTGCTATTCTGTCCTAAACCAATCTTGCTGAACCATATTTGAAATCCTTGAGTTTAGGGACAGAGAAGGACACTCGTGGAAACTATCAGTGTGCTATTCTGTGCTAAATCTTGTTTGTAGGGACAGAGAAGGACAGTGAGGGAAAGGGAAACTATCAGTGTGCTATTCTGTTCTAAACCAATCCAGCTGAATCCTTTTTGAAATCCTTGAGTTTAGGGACAGATAAGGACACTTGTGGAAACTATCAGTGTGCTATTCTGTGCTAATCCTTGTTTGTAGGGACAGAGAAGGACAGTGAGGGAAAGGGTCAGTGTGCTATTCTGTCCTAAACCAATCTTGCTGAACCATATTTGAAATCCTTGAGTTTAGGGACAGAGAAGGACACTCGGGGAAACTGTCAGTGTGCTATTCTGTTCTAAACCAATCTTGCTGAACCATATTTCAAATCCTTGAGTTTAGGGACAGAGAAGGACACTCGTGGAAACTATCAGTGTGCTATTCTGTGCTAAATCTTGTTTGTAGGGACAGAGAAGGACAGTGAGGGAAAGTGTCAGTGTGCTATTCTGTCCTAAACCAATCTTGCTGAACCGTATTTGAAATCCTTGAGTTTAGGGACAGAGAAGGACACTCGTGGAAACTATCAGTGTGCTATTCTGTGCTAAATCTTGTTTGTAGGGACAGAGAAGGACAGTGAGGGAAAGTGTCAGTGTGCTATTCTGTCCTAAACCAATCTTGCTGAACCATATTTGAAATCCTTGAGTTTAGGGACAGAGAAGGACACTTGTGGAAACTATCAGTGTGCTATTCTGTGCTAAATCTTGTTTGTAGGGACAGAGAAGGACAGTGAGGGAAACTATCAGTGTGCTATTCTGTTCTAAACCAATCTTGCTGAACCATATTTGAAATCCTTGAGTTTAGGGACAGAGAAGGACACTCGTGGAAACTATCAGTGTGCTATTCTGTGCTAATCCTTGTTTGTAGGGACAGAGAAGGACAGTGAGGGAAAGTGTCAGTGTGCTATTCTGTCCTAAACCAATCTTGCTGAACCATATTTGAAATCCTTGAGTTTAGGGACAGAGAAGGACACTCGGGGAAATTGTCAGTGTGCTATTCTGTTCTAAACCAATCTTGCTGAACCATATTTGAAATCCTTGAGTTTAGGGACAGAGAAGGACACTCGTGGAAACTATCATTGTGCTATTCTGTGCTAAATCTTGTTTTTAGGGACAGAGAAGGACAGTGAGGGAAAGTGTCAGTGTGCTATTCTGTCTTAAACCAATCTTGCTGAACCGTATTTGAAAACCTTGCGTTTAGGGACAGAGAAGGACACTCGTGGAAACTATCAGTGTGCTATTCTGTGCTAAATCTTGTTTGTAGGGACAGAGAAGGACAGTGAGGGAAAGTGTCAGTGTGCTATTCTGTCCTAAACCAATCTTGCTGAACCATATTTGAAATCCTTGAGTTTAGGGACAGAGAAGGACACTTGTGGAAACTATCAGTGTGCTATTCTGTGCTAAATCTTGTTTGTAGGGACAGAGAAGGACAGTGAGGAAAACTATCAGTGTGCTATTCTGTTCTAAACCAATCTTGCTGAACCATATTTGAAATCCTTGAGTTTAGGGACAGAGAAGGACACTCGTGGAAACTATCAGTGTGCTATTCTGTGCTAATCCTTGTTTGTAGGGACAGAGAAGGACAGTGAGGGAAAGTGTCAGTGTGCTATTCTGTCCTAAACCAATCTTGCTGAACCATGTTTGAAATCCTTGAGTTTAGGGACAGAGAAGGACACTCGGGGAAACTGTCAGTGTGCTATTCTGTTCTAAACCAATCTTGCTGAACCATATTTGAAATCCTTGAGTTTAGGGACAGAGAAGGACACTCGTGGAAACTATCAGTGTGCTATTCTGTGCTAAATCTTGTTTGTAGGGACAGAGAAGGACAGTGAGGGAAAGTGTCAGTGTGCTATTCTGTCCTAAACCAATCTTGCTGAACCGTATTTGAAATCCTTGAGTTTAGGGACAGAGAAGGACACTCGTGGAAACTATCAGTGTGCTATTCTGTGCTAAATCTTGTTTGTAGGGACAGAGAAGGACAGTGAGGGAAAGTGTCAGTGTGCTATTCTGTCCTAAACCAATCTTGCTGAACCATATTTGAAATCCTTGAGTTTAGGGACAGAGAAGGACACTCGTGGAAACTATCAGTGTGCTATTCTGTGCTAAATCTTGTTTGTAGGGACAGAGAAGGACAGTGAGGGAAAGGGAAACTATCAGTGTGCTATTCTGTTCTAAACCAATCCAGCTGAATCCTTTTTGAAATCCTTGAGTTTAGGGACAGATAAGGACACTTGTGGAAACTATCAGTGTGCTATTCTGTGCTAATCCTTGTTTGTAGGGACAGAGAAGGACAGTGAGGGAAAGGGTCAGTGTGCTATTCTGTCCTAAACCAATCTTGCTGAACCATATTTGAAATCCTTGAGTTTAGGGACAGAGAAGGACACTCGGGGAAACTGTCAGTGTGCTATTCTGTTCTAAACCAATCTTGCTGAACCATATTTGAAATCCTTGAGTTTAGGGACAGAGAAGGACACTCGTGGAAACTATCAGTGTGCTATTCTGTGCTAAATCTTGTTTGTAGGGACAGAGAAGGACAGTGAGGGAAAGTGTCAGTGTGCTATTCTGTCCTAAACCAATCTTGCTGAACCGTATTTGAAATCCTTGAGTTTAGGGACAGAGAAGGACACTCGTGGAAACTATCAGTGTGCTATTCTGTGCTAAATCTTGTTTGTAGGGACAGAGAAGGACAGTGAGGGAAAGTGTCAGTGTGCTATTCTGTCCTAAACCAATCTTGCTGAACCATATTTGAAATCCTTGAGTTTAGGGACAGAGAAGGACACTTGTGGAAACTATCAGTGTGCTATTCTGTGCTAAATCTTGTTTGTAGGGACAGAGAAGGACAGTGAGGGAAACTATCAGTGTGCTATTCTGTTCTAAACCAATCTTGCTGAACCATATTTGAAATCCTTGAGTTTAGGGACAGAGAAGGACACTCGTGGAAACTATCAGTGTGCTATTCTGTGCTAATCCTTGTTTGTAGGGACAGAGAAGGACAGTGAGGGAAAGTGTCAGTGTGCTATTCTGTCCTAAACCAATCTTGCTGAACCATATTTGAAATCCTTGAGTTTAGGGACAGAGAAGGACACTCGGGGAAATTGTCAGTGTGCTATTCTGTTCTAAACCAATCTTGCTGAACCATATTTGAAATACTTGAGTTTAGGGACAGAGAAGGACACTCGTGGAAACTATCAGTGTGCTATTCTGTGCTAAATCTTGTTTGTAGGGACAGAGAAGGACAGTGAGGGAAACTATCAGTGTGCTATTCTGTTCTAAACCAATCTTGCTGAACCATATTTGAAATCCTTGAGTTTAGGGACAGAGAAGGACACTCGTGGAAACTATCAGTGTGCTATTCTGTGCTAAATCTTGTTTGTAGGGACAGAGAAGGACAGTGAGGGAAAGTGTCAGTGTGCTATTCTGTCCTAAACCAATCTTGCTGAACCATATTTGAAATCCTTGAGTTTAGGGACAGAGAAGGACACTTGTGGAAACTATCAGTGTGCTATTCTGTGCTAAATCTTGTTTGTAGGGACAGAGAAGGACAGTGAGGGAAACTATCAGTGTGCTATTCTGTTCTAAACCAATCTTGCTGAACCATATTTGAAATCCTTGAGTTTAGGGACAGAGAAGGACACTCGTGGAAACTATCAGTGTGCTATTCTGTGCTAATCCTTGTTTGTAGGGACAGAGAAGGACAGTGAGGGAAAGTGTCAGTGTGCTATTCTGTCCTAAACCAATCTTGCTGAACCATATTTGAAATCCTTGAGTTTAGGGACAGAGAAGGACACTCAGGGAAACTGTCAGTGTGCTATTCTGTTCTAAACCAATCTTGCTGAACCATATTTGAAATACTTGAGTTTAGGGACAGAGAAGGACACTCGTGGAAACTATCAGTGTGCTATTCTGTGCTAAATCTTGTTTGTAGGGACAGAGAAGGACAGTGAGGGAAACTATCAGTGTGCTATTCTGTTCTAAACCAATCTTGCTGAACCATATTTGAAATCCTTGAGTTTAGGGACAGAGAAGGACACTCGTGGAAACTATCAGTGTGCTATTCTATGCTAAATCTTGTTTGTAGGGACAGAGAAGGACAGTGAGGGAAAGTGTCAGTGTGCTATTCTGTCCTAAACCAATCTTGCTGAACCATATTGCAAATCCTTGAGTTTAGGGACAGAGAAGGATAGGCAGGGGACAGTGTCAGTGTCTTTGTTGCTAAGCCTCCTGCACAGTATACACCTGAAGGTAGCCCTTATTGCTGTTTTTCCCATCTCCCTGCAGGCCATCCATTAAAATGTCTGGAAGTCAAACAAGGAGAGGCAGACAGTCAGGAGGCAAAAAAAGAGGGCAAGCAGGCTCTGTGTCTGGGGGCAACAGTGCTGGTCGTGGACGCGGTGCATTGTCATCAGCACATGGCCATGGGACACACTTGTCCTTCTTTTCGGCAGCTGGACATGTTGAGCCACATCATGCCGAAGACTTGGTAGAGTGGATGACCAAGCCCACCTCATCCTCCTCATCCTCTCTCACCCAGGCTCAGGGTACTGGCAAAGCAGCTGCCAAAGCGTCCTCTTCTCTGGTATCAATGTCATCATTAGTCACTCCTTCCCTAGACCCACCATGTCCTCCTCCTGAGGAGTCCCCCGAACTGTTTGAGCACAGTGTTGGGTACATGCTCCAGGAGGATGCCCAGCGTTTCGAAGGATCTGATGATGATACCCAGCTAGAGGAAGGCAGTAGCGTGAGAGCTGAGAGAGGGGATGCTCAAGAAGGACACCAATCTGGCAGTCATGCTCCAGCAGCTGCAGCATACTGCCAGATTGGTTCCAGTGATGAGGAGGGAGGGGATGATGAGGTCACTGACTCCACGTGGGTCCCTAATAGGAGAGAGGAGGAGGATGAGGAGGAGGCACATCTCCAACGAGGCAGGATACCCTTGGGTGGCCAGCGTATGGGCAGCACACCGACGGAATCACACCGCAGAGCTCCGCCTGTGCAGGGCGCTGCCTCTGCCCGTCATTCAAAAAGTTCTTTGGTGTGGGCCTTTTTTGAGGCGAGTGCATCAGATCGCACAGCTGCTGTTTGCAACATATGTCTCAAGCGTATATCGCGTGGCCAAAACATCAGCCGCTTGGGCACCACATGCTTGATCAGACATATGTTGACCTGCCATGCAGCTCGTTGGCAAGCCTACCTTAAAGACCCACACCAAAGAACAAAGCGGACCTCTCCTTGCACCGCATCAGCTGGGATCTCCAACCCCACTATACCTTCAGTCCTCTCTGAAACCTGCACTGAGAGGAATGAAGGTGTAGAATTAGGTGTGTCACAGCCAAGTACTTGCGGCCACTCTGCTAGCAGTACACCGACGTCCGATTCTAGCAGGCAAATTTCCCTGCCCCAGCTGCTGGACCGTCGAAAGAAGTTCACTCCCAGCCATCCACATGCCCAGCGGTTGAATGCTAGCTTGGCTAAATTGCTAGCGCTTCAACTGCTGCCTTTTCAGTTGGTAGACTCGGCCCCCTTCTGTGAGTTTGTGCAATGTGCGGTTCCTCAGTGGCAGGTTCCCAAACGCCACTTTTTCTCACGGAAGGCGATTCCGGCTCTCTACAGGCATGTGGAAGGCAATGTCTTGGCCTCGCTGGACAGGGCGGTCAGCGGTAAGGTGCATATTACCGCTGACTCATGGTCCAGCAGGCATGGACAGGGACGTTACCTTTCTTTCACGGCCCATTGGGTCACTCTTTTGGCAGCTGGGAAGGATGCAGGACAAGGTGCAGTAGTGTTGGAGGTTGTTCCACCGCCATGCCTCCAAAATGCTACTACTGGTTGTGACACACCTCTCTCCTCCACCCCCTCCTCTTCTTCTTCCTCCATGGCCTCTTCCTGTGGTTTGTCCTCGGAACCAGCGGTGCTCCGTAGGCGTTCAAGGGGCTACGCAAGTACGCAGGCAAAAAGATGCCATGCCGTGCTTGCGCTGGTGTGTTTGGGGGACAGGAGCCACACTGGGGCAGAGGTCCTGTCTGCTCTGCAGGGGCAGGCCGAGAGGTGGTTGACGCCACGCCAGCTTAAGCCAGGAATGGTGGTTTGCGACAATGGCACCAACCTCCTCTCCGCCCTCCGACAGGGACAACTGACCCATGTGCCCTGTATGGCTCACGTCCTTAACCTGGTGGTGCAGCGGTTCTTGGGCAGGTACCCAGGCTTACAGGATGTCCTGAAGCAGGCCAGGAAAGTCTGTGTGCATTTCCGCAGATCTTATAATGCCAGTGCTCGCCTGGCTGAGCTGCAAAAAGAGTTGAACCTGCCCAAGAACCACCTTATATGTGACATGCCCACCAGGTGGAACTCAACGTTGGCCATGCTGCAGCGGCTGCACACGCAGCAGAGGGCCATCAATGAGTACCTGTGCGACTACGGCACCAGGACAGGGTCAGGGGAGCTCGGGTTTTTTTCACCACGCCAGTGGGGCATGATCAGGGATGCATGCACTGTCCTGGCACCATTTGAGGAGGCCACGAGGATGGTGAGCAGTGACAGTGCATGCATCAGTGACACTGTACCTCTTGTCCACCTGTTGGAGCACACGCTGCGTGGAATAATGGACAGGGCACTTGAGGCAGAACAGAGGCAGGAAGAGGAGGACTTCCTTGCCTCTCAAGGCCCCCTTTACCCAGACAGTGTTCCTTCTGTCCCACCCATCGCACAGGAAGAGGAGGAGGAGGAGGAGGAGGAGGATTGTGTCAGCATGGAGGTGGAGGCTGGCACTCAGCATCATCAGCAGCAGTCTTTTAGGGATGATTTACAGTCCCAAGAAACCAGTGGACTTGTACGTGGCTGGGAGGAGGTGGCTGCGGATCATGTCGTCCTTAGTGACCCAGAGGACTCCGGACTGAATGCCTCAGCTAACCTACGCTGCATGGCCTCCCTGATCCTGCAAAGTCTGCGGAAGGATCCTCGTATTCTTCGGATCAAGGAGAGGGACCATTACTGGCTGGCCACTCTCCTTGATCCACGGTACAAGGGTAAGGTTGCGGACCTTATGTTACCGTCGCAGAGGGAGCAGAGGATGAGACAACTCCGGGAGGCCTTGCAGAAAGGTCTGTGCAACGCGTTCCCAGAGACTGGGAGGTTACAAACTCCTGGTCCTGGACAACGAGTTGCTGAGGCTTCGGGCAGTCAAAGAAGGAGCGGTGGGGAAGGTGGCCGTCTGACCGATGCGTTCAGACAATTCTTTAGTCCGCAGCCCCAAAGTATGATCGGTTCCAGCAACCATCGCCAGCGTCTGATATACATGGTCCAGGAATACCTAGGGGCAAGGTCAGACTTGGACTCCTTCCCCACCGAAAATCCTCTGGCTTACTGGGTCTTGAGGATGGATCACTGGCCAGAGCTTGCACAGTATGCAATTGAGCTACTGGCCTGTCCTGCATCCAGCGTTCTTTCAGAACGCACATTCAGTGCTGCTGGAGGATTTGTCACGGATCACAGGGTGCGCCTGTCCACCGACTCGGTTGATCGACTGACTTTCATCAAGATGAACCAGTCTTGGATCACCACCAGCTACCACACACCTGATGCTGATATAACAGATTAATTGATTTTAAAATGTCACATCCCTTCAAGACTGATGCTGATGCTGAGTGCCTGTGCTGTTATGTTGACTGGCTATCCTCCTCCTCCTCCTCAATGATCCGATTAATGATGATAGCTTGGAAGATCATTTTGGTTTATGGGTGCCGCCACCAGTGGCTAAGGCCCAATTTTTCAGCCCCTGTTTAACAGGGGCGTGTAATTACAATTTTTGATGCAATACTTTGCAACAGGCCTCATTGCTGTGCTCCAAGTACAGTATCTGTGAGGGGTTGCAGTGTTGTGCCACCAGTGCCTAAGGCCCAATTTTTCAGCCCCTGTTCAACAGGGGCATGCAATTATAATTATTGATCTAATAATTCACAGCAGGGCCCATTGCTGCGCCCACCAAGAGTAACTGTCAGGCCTTACAGTGTTGTGTCAACACCACCACCACCACCACCAAAGGCCCAATTTTTCAGCCCCTGTTCAACAGGGGCATGCAATTATAATTATTGATCTAATAATTCACAGCAGGGCCCATTGCTGCACCCACCAAGAGTAACTGTCAGGCCTTACAGTGTTGTGTCAACACCACCACCACCACCACCAAAGGCCCAATTTTTCAGCCCCTGTTCAACAGGGGCATGCAATTATAATTATTGATCTAATAATTCACAGCAGGGCCCATTGCTGCGCCCACCAAGAGTAACTGTCAGGCCTTACAGTGTTGTGGCACCAGCACCACCATCAAAGGCCCAATTTTTACTACCACTGTTCAACAATTATATGTTATTACAATTCCTGATATAATAGTTGACAGCAGGGCGTTCCAGCACCCACCAAGAGTAACTGTGAGTGCTTACAGTGTTGTGCCAACACCAACACCTAAGGGGCCAATTTCTGCTAAGTATATACGGCAGGTCCCTACTTTCAAACATCCAACTTACAAACGACGCCTACTTGCAAACGGAAGAAGACAACAGGAAGTGAGAGGAAATCTACCCCTAGGAAGGAAAATTCTCTCCTGTAAGAATTAATATGGGAGAAAGGTGTCTCCTCTCTACTGATTCTTTATCACCAATCCTTGTTTCAATAAAAACACCACATTTTAAAAACAGTTGTCATTGGGACGCAAAGTGAGGTGAAATGTTCTGAACAGGGGCACAGACAGCAAAACAAATGTTACAGGGGTGATAACCCTTCCCTATGTTTTCCAAAAAGCTTAAAAATAGATTTTTTGGCTGGAGCTACACTTAAACAATGTACCTGTTCAAAATTACAAACAGATTCTACATAAGAACAAACCTACAGTCCCTGTCTTGTATGCACCGCCTGTATACGGCTGTTCAGAGTATATAGGGCCTCTTTTAGTTTGTGTGCGTGGTTCCCCTCAATATCCATACAAGACCCAAAGGGGCTGGTAATGGGCTGGGGTAAGGCCCAGGGCTGGGGGTGATGGGGTAGCTATGCCATTTTTCTTAAAGATTTTCATCCATATTACCAGGACCAGACATTACATTAAAGCCGCAAGCAGTTTTAAATGGCTTTTTTTTCCTTTAGAAATGTAATTTTGTGCAGGGACAGTTCTAAACACGGGAAACACGTGGCACTTCACAGGCATACTTTAGACACCCCCCAGGTACAATATTTAAAGGAATATTTGACTTTTTTTTTTTCACTTTATGCATCATTAAAATGACTGCTCCCGAAAAACGGCCGTTTTTAAAACTTCTTTTTGCATTGATACATGTCCCCTGGTGCAGAACCCGGGTTCCCAAACTCTGTTTAGGACAATAACATGGATAATAGTCGTTATAATTAGCACTTTAGAATTCGAACGTTCGCATCCATTGTATTTAATAGGGTTCTAATGTTCGTGCGAACTTTCGGTCCGTTCGCGGGTTCTGGTGCGAACCGAACCCGGGGGTGTTCGGCTCATCACTACTTCTAATTATGTTTGTGTTCAGTTGTACTTTGCACAGGTTTACAGTTTCTATATAGTGCAGTGTTTCTAATTGTCTTTGTGTTCAGTTGTACGTTGCTCATGTATGAGTTCATTTAAAAGAGGAGCCCTCAGATATCAATGAAATAGAAATGGTAATGATGTTCAATGGCTATTTAAAATTTGTAGCAAGCAAATTCTGACATACCAAATTAAGAATAGGTGTAATTAGAAGACCGGGCCCCCAAAGAAATTGTTGATCTATTGCCCATGTGTCGTTATCAGAATAAAATCTGAAAAAGGACAAAGGTTAAGGTGGGGTTAGTAGCTCTGTAAGGTTCATTCTATGCATGTACAGCTGTACCAATAACATAACTATAACTTGCCCTGTGTAAGTACTTGGGGCACATTAGCAGTGGAGTCACTAGGGTTGGTGTCACCCCGTGTGGTAAAACATGGTGTCACCCCCCTCCCCCTACTATAGTCGCCCCTCAGTACAGACACCCATCCTTCAGTACAGACCCCCTTGCAAGTACAGACCCTCCCTCCACAAAATATAGTCCCCCTCAGTATAGACCCCCCCACTTAGTACAGACCCCCCTCCCGCAGTATAGACTCCCCCATAAAGTATAAACCCCCTCCATCAGTACACACCCCCTTCAGTACAAACCACCCCCTCCTCCATTAGTACAGACCCCTCCCCCAGGACAAAGCACCCTCCTCCATTAGTACAGACCCCTCCCCCAGGACAAATCTCCCCCCTCCATTACTACAGACCCCTCCCCCCAGGACAAAGCGCCCCCTCCATTAGTACAGACCACTCCCCCCAGGACAAACTACCCCCTCCATCAGTAAAGCCCCCCAGGACAAACTACCCCCTTTATCAGTACAGCCCCCCCAGGGCAAACTACCCTCCTTTATCAGTACAGCCCCCCAGGACAAACCACCCCCTTTATCAGTAAAGCACCCCCAGGACAATCTACCCCCCTTTATGAGTACAGCCCCCCCAGGACAAACTACCCACCTTTATCAGTACACCCCCCAGGACAAACTACCCCTTTTATCAGTAAAGCCCCCCAGGACAAACCAGCCCCTCCATCAGTACAGCCCCCCCAGCACAAGCCGACACCCCCTCCCCCCGCCCGTTATCGCACCAGCTCGGGCAGCTTAGCTACATGGCACACCCGGGTGGCAGCTGAAGAGGAGAGGACAGTGTGCAGTCACGCCGCCTGGGTGGAGAATGGATCGTGACATGCTCAGGCAGCAGTAGTGAGAGACAGAGAGGAGGTGGAGAATACCTGTGGCACCGGAGGTCAGCCAGGGCTTTCCTTGCCCTCGGGATGGTGTCACCCCTGTAGCAGATGGCACCCAAGTGCGGACTACAACCCCCTAGTGACGCCACTGCACTTTAGACAATCCAGGATTTTCACAGCAGCTGACAGTGTGCTTCATGGCAGGTAATATACCAAGGATGTACATTAATAAACTTTAACACTTAGCTCTAAAGAAGGCAGTTTATACTTGCTCAAAGCTTTTATTTTCTCCCTGATGTTTAAGTATACAAGGGCCATTCTCTCTCTCTCTCTACCCAGAAGCTCTCTAAATGATCAAATTTCTGGCTAAAAGGCTTAAAGTGGTAGCAAACCCTCTGTTTTTGTGATTATCTACAGGTAAGCTTAAAATAATGTTTGAGGGCTTTGCACATTATTTCTTGTAGGTCAGTAATACAGAAATACATAAACCCTGAATCCAAGGTCATCCTTCCAGTGCAAATAAACTGTGCTTTCTGTAACTTGTGTTCTTGCTTTCACAGGGTACTAAAGAAATACTGACACTTTAATTATATAATTGTGAGTTTGGGTTGTAGGAAATTTTCATATTTAGGTTTCAGCAGATAAAAAATGTATTTGTATATATTTACAGAATGGTCATTCAAAGGTATATTGCACTTTTAGCAAAATCAAAAGTTCTTGAAAGTTGAAACAATGCTCAAAAAGTTTTTAAAAGACTTACTCATGGAGCAGAGGCCTCACCACCGTTTCTCCTCTAGTGTGAGCTTTGTAGAACAGCGTGTAAAGGTATGGTAGCAGGGTGTAGCGTATGTTTAAGTAATGTCTTGATGAGTTCACAAGAAGAGAATCAGCACCATAAGAAGCCGGGTCTTGTGGCTGAAATACCAAAACTAGCTTAATTTAAAAATCCAAAATCATAATACAATCAAAGCAAATTCACATATACGTAATACAGTGTAATGAGGAGAAACATACAGTTTAAAACAAAAATGACTCTATTGCTTGCCAAAGATTATGGTTAAGAACAGGTACAAAATCTTAGTGGTTAAAACAAAGTAAAATGAATGAACAGTTACAAATAAAAGGCAACAGCTGTCTAGTGATACAAAATAATAGAGGTCAATACTGTACATCCATGTCCTTAAACCAGTATTAAACCAAAAACTTAATATATTACAGCTTGCCAATCATTAGATATAATTGTTGTATTCTTTTCCCCTCTGTTTTCACCTTGGTGTCTGTCCAATAACACACCTCCTGTATTATACAGACACCACTCTGGATGAAACAGCACAGGGGCACCTTTGGACAGTGGCATTGTCAGTCTGGGGGAAAGAGGGTGTTAGAAATACTAGCAGATTTGAATACACATTGAAGCTGAACTCCAGCTAACACTTTATAATCAGTTAAAGCCAACAATGTTGGCTGTATCATTTTAAGCACCCCTGCCAGTGTTAAATGGTCCATCTTATCCCTGTAACTGCAAGTGAGCATTTCTGTTAACTGGATCATCAGATGAAAACAGAAGAAAGAAACCCTAAAAAAAAAACTAATACAGCACTTACAGTATATGGCAATCACATCTAATGCCGCGTACACACGATCATTTTTAATGTCATTTTTTAAACCAACGTTTTTCTCCTCGTTTTTTTTCATGTTTCCTCTCAAGCCTGCCTTGCGTACACACGATCATTTAAAAAAACGATCAAGCAAAGCGCAGTGACGTTCAACACGTACGACGGCACTATAAAGGGGAAGTTCCGTTCTAATGACGCCACCCTTTGGGACGCTTTTGCTAATTCCGTGTTACCGCGTGTTAGTAAAAGTTTGGTGAGAGACGATTCGCGCTTTTCAGTCTTCGTGCTTTGAAGATCGTTTTCGGGAGTTCAGTTTGTGCTTGTGGGTTCGTATCTGTTTTGCACTGCTTGTAGTCAGTTCGTATCTGTTTATTCAGTGCGGTCTGCTCTGCTCGTTCGTGTTTTTCAGCTTGTTCTTCATAGGCCTTGCTGTTCTTCCGTGCGTTCTTCTAGTTCGTTCTGTTCAGCCGACCGTTATCTAGCCAAGTTGCGGCTACGTACTCGTCGTAGAGTTCGTGCTGTAGTTGGTGCAGGGGTTCATGCTGTATCCCGACTCCATGCCATGAGCAGGGTCAGGAGGAGTTCATGGACCAAGAATTGGTTGCTCCAGCGGCACCAATTCTGTCACATGTCTTTGTTGCGGGAGATCAGGGAGAATAATCCTGATGATTTCAGGAATTTTCTCAGGATGTCTGACCCTGTATTTCAGCATCTGTTGGCTTTGGTGTCCCCCTATATTACCAGGCAGGACACCGTTATGCGGGAAGCCATCAGTGCTGAGCAGAGGCTCATCGCCACGTTGCGATACCTGGCGACTGGGAGAAGCCTGCAGGAGCTTAAGTTCTCCACAGGCATATCCCCCCAGGCTCTGGGGATCATTATACCAGAGACTTGTTCTGCCATCCTTCAAGTTTTGCAGGAGGACTATATTAAGGTAAGTGTTCTTCTAAAATAACTTCACATTGTATGTTTTTTTGTTTTGGATACTTTTTATTTTGCTTTATTAGCAGTCCCTAATTCACATGATTCTTAGCTGCAGGGAATGTCCCCTTTCTCCCCATGTTTTAATATTAAAATTTTGGGGTTTGAGGCCTACCTGTAAATTTGGCTTACCTAACCTCTCCAGCATGCTATCCTGGGGCCATACCTACCTTGCCTAGTCATTTCCATGTATTTTATTCTATGTTCCATCGTAGTGCTTTTCCCAAAACGCACCCTAAAGATTGCCTAGAAATGTTTCATTTTTTTTAACTTCATACAGAGTGCTACAGCCTTCATTTGTGATATTCCCAACTCATCTTCAACCCCCCCCCCCAAATGTTTATTTTATTTTTTAGGTTTGTTGTTGCTTACTAATCTTTTTTTTATTACAGTTTCTACCAATGTTGGCCATGAATGTTGGTATGACATCAGCTTTCAATGTTTCTGGCTCAAAGTATTAATTTTTTATTTCTTTAATTCCACAATTCCCTTCTTCGCCACATGAATGGCAGAATGTGGCTTCCGAGTTTGCCCAGCGATGGAACTTTCCGAACTGTGGAGGAGCCATCGACGGCAAACATGTTTGGGTCATCCCACCACCCCATTCGGAATCCTTTTATTATAACTATAAGGGGTTCCACAGCGTCGTGATGATGGCAGTGGTGTCGGCCACCTACGAGTTCCTCTATGTGGACGTTGGCAAGAATGGCAGGATGTCTGATGGAGGAGTATTTGGCCAGATGGAGTTTGGGGAACGGCTCCTTTTGGATCTGCTGGCCTTGCCACCAGCGGAGCAGAATGTGGAGGGACTACCCTTTGTCTTTGTGGCGGATGAGGCGTTTGGCCTGGGACCCCATTTGATGAGGCCATTCCCGCAACGCACCCTCACCCCTGAGAGGAGGGTGTTCAATTATCGGCTGGCCAGAGCCAGAAGGGTGGTGGAAAATGCCTTTGGCATCATGGCCAGCCGATTTCGCCTCTTCCTGACCTCCATCCACCTTGCCCCATACAAATGGAACCATGTGGTAATGACTTGCTGTGTGCTTCATAATTTCCTACGGGTGCATTCCAACAGTTATATAGCTTTGAGTGGGCCTGAGGCCTCTTTACTCAATACAGAAACTTTAGTGGCCCTGGAACCTGGCCGTCCTGGCTTGGCCCCCCCAACCGGACGTGAGGTCCGTAACCAATATGTTGAATATTTTATAGGTAGGGGGGCCATTGAAATGCCAGAAAATCTTTAAAAATTTTATTTAAAAAAAATAAATTATTTTATGGAGTAAAGATTGGTTTGGTGTTTTAATTGTATAATGTTTTATGTTTCATGTAGGTTTACCTAGTGCACTTGTATTGCCATGTGTATTTAACATTCTTAATTAGCCTTCATTGTCAGTGTAAACACAAAACATTGATTAGTTCACTCAGCACCACATTTACATAATGAAGCCACAATTATTTTGAATGTAAAAATACCTTTATTTATTTTTTAGGTGGGAAACTTCCTTTGAAATGTGGATGTTTCCTTAATTTTTGGGGTATTAAAACGCATGACCAGCCATGCATAAACAAACTATATTCATAAAAATTGTGAAAAAGCTAAACATGTGCTAGTCATTAAAGGGTAAAACAACAAAAAACCTTATAAAACTCAGCAATTTAAACGTTCTTTGGTGTAAAAACATTAGACACGCCCAAGCACAGCCATGATATTTTGGAGCCTTTCCTCCACCCGCTTGGTATTTGCCCTGATCTCTAGCAAGTCTCCCTTAATTTTTTCGAGGTCACGACAGCAGACCATGAGGTATTGGATCAGGATCTGGGCACTGTGATGTGTCAACGTTTTGCGGTCTTCGGCCAGAACTGCACCTAAATGTAAAAAGAAATATGTAGGATAGAATATGTAGGCCTACATCTATTTAACATGCATGTGTCTGGTTTCTCTCTGACCTGTGGGGGTGCCACTTTCCACTTCCACAACATCACGTTCCTCTCCATCCTGGGGTTCTGGGGGTATTGTTGTAGGTGTTGCAATTATCGGCTCATCTGAGGTAGCTTTTCGAATCCCTAGGGAGATTGAAATAAAAGGAATAGTTTCATTAGTAGCGACTCAATTTTTCAATTAAACTAAACATGATAAAATACTTTGTAATCATTCTTTTGAAGCCTGCTCCATTATAAAATGTACCCCCTGTGCCAACCGGGACAAATGATTGGATACATAGCCAAAACCATAGCATATACTTTTAAAACACAAATTTGACACATTGTAACACCCCAAAGTATCTACACAGGATCACCTGTGTGTGACACCCTCAAGCTTTTTGGCTTTAGGCCCACACTTGTACTACTGCGTTCAGATGTTTCATCAGCTGCTGAGCATTCACTCCCTTAACATTACCATGCATATCCTTTTTTCAAACAAACAAATGTCCTTTGGATTAGCACCGAAAAAATAAGTGATGCCAAAATTTACTCCCCCAAATAAAATAAAATACATGGGTGTTCACACTGGATGATCCTAAAACATCGTTTGAGGAACTGTACGGAGAAAGAGGTTTAATACGTCCGTTTACTGTGCGGACAAACCTGAAAGATGGTATCTTTCACTGTACTATATGAAAGTAAAAAATACACGACAGAATACAAGTAAATAATATGTACCATGGAAAATATTCAAAAATGACTTACTTTTTCCTAAAACTTTCTTGATTCTTTTGTATTGGTCGGGCTCCCACAACTTCAGATCAGACAATCGTTTTCTGAGCTGTTCCTTCGTTCTGCACACCCCGAATTTTTTGTGAAGACTTTTGACCACTTTGCCCATAATTTTTGACTTGACCAGATTAGGCCTTTTATACGGCCCATGCTTGGCATCATAATCCTCCTTCTTTAAAATGGCGACCATCTCCACCATTTCCTCGAATGACATGTTGGATGCCTTATATCTCCTGGATCTGGATTTGGGCTCCTCTGGAATTTCCTCCTCTGTAGAGGTAATCTCAGCCACCTGTGTCTCCGCCATGTTTTGTTAAGCACTACGAGCGAGAAGGGGCGGGGAAAGTACAATATCGAACGTCAGGGGCGGGGAAAGCGTGCGGAGATTCACGCATGCGCAGTGTATATCAAGTGAAGATCCATGTCTCGAAAATACGTTAATTTGGCGGGAGAGTGAGTTAGCAACGAACGTCTTGACGAAGGTACCTAACAATTTAAGTATTTGAGGTTCATCAGACGAGGAGATTTGTGCGCTAAAAATATGTAGAAAATGCACATTTGAGGAATGTTGCCTGAAATATATATATTTTTTTGTTTCTCGCTTTTACAGATATCATGAATACTTTTAAAAACCCGGAATTCATGGGGGAGTTCATAGACAAATGGCAAGAGCTACCTATACTATGGCAAACCAAAAGTGGCGCAAATAAAAATAAAGACGCCAGGAAAGCAGCACTGGAGAGCCTGCTTGCATTTGTGCAAACCAAGATACCCACAACAACTGTCCAAGATGTGAAAACCAAAATAGCGACCATCAGAGGGACATACAGGACCCAGAGGACTATGGTCCTGAGGTCCCAGAGGTCAGGTGCTCCAGCAGATAAGGTTTATAAACCCAGTCTGTGGTACTACAGTAAGCTTTCTTTTCTGGATGACCAGCTGGAAGTGCGGGAATCTCTCTCCACCCTTCCCCCCAGAGGTCAATCCAGCCTTCCTTGTAGCCAACCCTCCAGCCTTCCCTGCAGCCAGTCCTCCAGCCTTCCTGGCAACCCTGCTCTGGCTTCCTCTGAGGATCAAGATCAGGTCCTTGAGGAGGCAGATTTGGATATATGGAGCCAGGTAAAGTATTGATATCTATATTTATATCTTACAAAATTGTAGAATTTAAATATATGTTAGTATTGTTAGGTATGTAAACTTCTACCAATAAAGTTTTTTAAGAGCAAGATACAGTAGTGGCCTAATTTTATGTGGACAAGGCAACAAAACCAGGATGCGGAATCAATGAAAATGACATAACTTTTGGCATTGATTTCAACAATGTCTAGAGGTGAACAATGTCTGTGAATGATGGTGGGCCAAAATAAATAATGTCCCTTTCTTTTTTTACAGCCAGAGCAGAGCCAGGAAGAGGGTGATGTTGGGGATCAGGAGGAGGCAGGGCCCAGTGGCACCCAGGAGGAGGCTGGGCCCAGTGGCACCCAGGAGGAGGCTGGGCCCAGTGGCACCCAGGAGGAGGCTGGGCCCAGCACAAGAGCCCAGATGCCTCCCCTGGTAGTTAAACCACGAGGGCCAAGGAGAGGTAGGCAGGTGGAGGAGGAAACCAGGGTCTTCATCAGAGAGGCAACAGCGGCCCTCAGAGAGGCACCCTCTGTTGATGAGGGATTTGCCGCAGTCCTCGCCCACAAACTAGGGCAAATGGACTTGCGGCAAAAGATATATAGTGAGACCCTGCTTTTAAAAGTCATCAATAAGGGCGTGCTGGGTGAACTCACCATGTACACCGATATAACGGAGGTTGTCCCTACTCCTCCACCTCCTCCTCCTCCTCCTACTACTCCTCCTGCCACAACCTCTCCTCCTGATCCCCAGCCTCCAAGGAAGAAACCAACCAAGGCTGCAGAGAAGGCTGGAGAGAAGGCTACAAGGAAGAGGAGAAAATAATGCCTGCTGTAGTACCACAGACTGGGGACATATAGGACTTATCTGCTGTGGCTCCTGACCTCTGGGAGCTCAAGACAAGATTGGGCTCCTTTTTTTGGGGGATCTAATCTCTATTTTGGTTTTCACATCTTGGATGGTTGTTGTGGGGTCAAAGGGATGCACAAATGCAAGCAGGCTCTCCAGTGCTGCCTTCCCCTTTAATTTGTTAATGTTCCAAAATATTTTTTTTTTTTTTTGGCCTTAAAAAACTTGACTATGTGATTTGTATTTCAAAAGAGAGCTTGCTAGGGAGCAGGCAGGGACATCTCAAATAATATTATTGTTATTATCAAGGGACACAAACCTCCCTGAGGCCAAATGAGACACATTTTGAAGGTTGGTGTGGTAACTTTACACAAGAATAATTTAAGCCAAAAAATAAAAAACAAGACCCCAAAAATTAAAAAGACAATAGTAAAATAGAATAAAAAAAAAAAGGATATTTACATTATTTTATTATTATTAGTATTATTTAGGAGGGAGGTGCGGCTTAGAAATAATATTTTACAATCATTAGAGCAATTTGGAATTACTTTAGAAACAAGTTTGGCATAACTCTCAATGTCATTATCAAAATAAGGTAATTTTTAAGCATTATCAAAAGAAGAACGGAATGCGCAGCATTAAAACGATGCTATTAATTCCACCGTGACAAATGTGCCATCTCCATTTCCAACATTAGCTTTACCAAAACGAGCGCTCCCGTCTCATAGTTGCTTCTGAGCATGCGCGTTTTTTTTCACGTCGTGAAAGCATACACACTATCGTTTTTCACGTCGGTAAAAAAAACGACATGAAAAACGACGTGAAAAAAGAGAGCATATCCGAAATTTTTAATGGCCGTTTTTCACGTCATTAAAAATGCTCTGGAGCATACACACGATCATTTTTCAGGGCCATTTTTAAAAATGGCAGTTTTAACGGCATGAAAAACGATCGTGTGTATGGGACATAAGAATTGTAAAGGTAAAATGTTTGCTTTTAGATTTAATATTACTTTAAGGGAGAACAAGAATTATATTTACAAAGGAACGCAGGAGGTACTGTAAGTATAATATATCTGAAAGGTTATGCTAAGCATCCATTTTGTTTCCTGTCAGCCATCTCATATTCCCAGCTTTCTCATATTCACAGCTTCTCTATTTTATATCAGCATGCATAGTTTGAATATTTATTTGTTTCCCAGAAGTTGCATTAGCCTGATTTTTTGTAAATGACCATTCTCACTTTTTCCTATCTAAGTCTTTTGTCCTGAGAAGCAAGAGAACAAAAGCTCCTTGTTTTAACCAATTCTAACTGCATATGAAACTGTATCTACTATGCATGTCTTATTATGAACATTTTGTATGATTTGTAATCTACTATAAAAGATGCTAGAATGCACACCAATACAGCCATTTCCTAGAGCATACTGTTGTGTGTGTGTCATTGTGTTCTTGGAAATTGCCTCCAGATATATCTGAAATTGCATAATTAAATTGATCCAAGGTCTGAGAGGTTAAAGGGACCTACCCTAGACACAGGATTAACCCTTTCAATACCCATTATGTTTTTGAGTTTCAGTGCTACGAAAATTTGCTGTAAGAACAGTCAACTATTTCCAGTCCCTGCATATTATTCAAATGGAAGTAGCTAACTCTGTTAAAGGCTAGGGGCTGAATTAAGACATGTGCAGAACGAAAACATTTGTGTTTTTTTTTGTTTCGTTATTTACATAAATTTGTTTATGGGCAGAAGGATCCATATGGGTGGATCTAGGGTTCAAGGCCATACTCTTAAACCAGACAACAATAATCTGGTAGGCAGCCAAAGACAGAGCTGGGGATTGCATGGCAGGACCCACCAAGGCAAAGATAGTCTTGGGGATGGCCGCCAATCTTTTATCTACTGGGTCTTTAAAACACTGAGTTATCTTTCAGTTATCTTCCATGGGAGCATCAAGAGTTTTGTTAGAATAAGAAAGTGGGGGGGCGCATGCGCAGCGCGATGCTGGACGGACGCTTCTGAGCTGAGCTCCGTCTGACCAGGTCTGCCAGGCAGGATTCCCGGGGCTAATCGCACACTAAACTCAGCCTGAAATCACTCAACACCCCCGCGGGACACTCCACCCAATCAAAAAAAAGGGGCAAAAAAGTCACTCCCAGCACTCGCTCACTAATTTTCTTCTGGGGATAGAGCGCTCCACTACAACAAGGAGGATGACCCAAAATGGCGCCGGCTCACCTGCGGCCTCCAACAGCTCCATGCAGGAACAGACCTCTCCAGCTACAAACAGTGAGTACACTCTCCCCCTGACCAAAGCTGATCTAGATGCCAGCCTTACAGCTATTTATGAGAAGCTGGCAGGGAAGCTGGAGTCTGAGCTGCTTAAGTCTACAAGCGCACTGTCACAGGAGATAGCCAGCATAGGAGGCAGACGGACATCTTAGAAACCAAACACGATGAACTCTCCTTGGCCCATAATGACCTCAGAAAAGACTATGAAACGCTTGCAGACAGCTTTTCTTTCATGCAGGCTCATGTGGAGGACTTGGACAACAGAAACAGAAGACACAATATTAGGCTGCAGGGTGTCCCTGAGACAGTCACTGATCTAAATCAGGCCATCAACAAACTGTTTCATAATCTTGTCCCTGACAAACCTCTGTCTGCCTTTGCCTGCGACAGATTGCATAGAGTTCTAAGGCCCAAACCAACCCCAGACAAACCTCCACGAGACATAATAATGTGTATGAAGGACTTTGTCACCAAGGAAGACATCATGAGAGCATCTAGGAGCACTCATAATATAGAGCTAGATGGGATCAAGATCCAGATTTACCTGACATCTCTCCTGCGACTTTAGACAGAAGACGCAGGATGAAGGAGGTCACTAACATTCTCCAATCCGCCAGGATTAAGTATAGATGGGGATTCCCCTTCAAGTTATCAATTATGCATAACGGCACCACTTTTACTGTGTATAATGTCATAGAAGGTAAAGAACTGCTCGTCAAGCTGGGCCTATTGGATCAGGCTCCTCAACACCGCTTCCCATCCACACCCAGATCGTCGCCTATCTGGTCTACCCCCAGGCGCTCACAGAGGGATCAGAGAAGGTGGAATCAACCCTTTCCAGACCATGCTGCATGATCCTCTAAACTGACCTCACTAGTCTTCTTTGGTTCTAAATTTGCTGCTTAGTCTTTAGGTTTTTGATAAATATATTCATCCTTGACACAAGTTGCACTTTTGATGTGCTCCTCTGCGCATCCTGTTTTTTTTTGTTTGTTCCCCTTTTTCTCTTCCTCATGTCCTTGGGCATGATATGGAACTCTACCTTTATCTTGGAGCTGTTTTGTCCCCTTAAAGGGATCACATAGTCAGATACCAACATATTTTTCAATGCCACAGAAAATCTTGTCAAACTTTTGTCTGGTTTTTCCTTGAGTTCAATATTAGTTTATTTCAGTCTTCTTCCGCAGCTTCCATCCCTTACAGCCCTTATTGGATTCAGTCTCCCATGTCCTCACACTTACCACAGACTCCCGAAAGGTCTCCGTCTGCTGCTAGAATAATGGAACCGCATGTGAGACCTTTTTATTTGATAATAAGAATCTCCCCCATTGGGGGTTTGTTATTTGTTGGAGTGAAGTTTTCAGTTTTCAGTTTTTTATCCTTTTTCAGTAACTAATTACCCTTGTTTCTAAACGAAAAGTATTGCATACTACTGCATTTTGATATTACCATGTACTTTTTATGTTATTCATAAGCTTTTTCAGCAGCCAGGCATATCCGCCGTCGCTGGTTTGTTCCCCATTCTGCCCCCGTTGTCTGTCGCCTCGCTTCTTGCAGGGGATGTGGCGGACCTTGGTTGCAGATTTAGGACTGTTTTGTCCTCAGAACAAATTTGTTGGGCCAGGCGACCCCCTGTCCCCTGTCCCCCAGTTTTTCTACTTTTATTTTATTATTAGTTTTGCCCTTTTGGCCTTAAGAATATTTAAAAATGTTAATGGAAGATCTCAATTGACCTCATACTACAGTTCGTTTAAGATGACTACACCGATATTTACCAAAAGTTTTAAAATGACACTTATACTTATACACTTCATCAAGACTCATGTTAGGCATTCAATAACATATGTATGTTTTGTACCGCTCATCTTTCTATTTAGGCATCTCACATACCCTTGCTTGATGACAGGGAATGATCTGTCATGTAGCAACTCACTTAGCTGGACCCCCCCCCCCCCTATGACAATGGGCATTAGAATCTTTTCCCACAATGTCTAGGGTTTTAACTCTCCCAATAAGCGCAAGAAGGCCTTCAAACATTATAAGAGACTGGGAGCTGACATTATTATGCTACAGGAAACCCACTTTTCCCAGGCCAATCATCCCCAATATTTCGACAAAACATTTAATCAACTCCACTACACTACCTTCACCAATAAATCTAGAGGCGTTGCTATATTTATCAGAAACTCAATCATTTTTGAACTCCAAAATATATATTAGGATGAAGATAGCCGCTTTATTATTATGAAAGGAACTATAAACAGACGCTCTCTCACAATAGCTTCAATTTATGCTCCAAATGAATCACAATCAACCTTTTTTAGTGATTTCTTTGCTACTTTAGATCAATACAGATCACCTCACATGATAATCGGTGGTGACTTCAATCTAGCTGCTCACCCCTCATTAGATAGAAGTAATACATCCCCCTCCTCCAAAGCCTTCTCCAGATCCATTAATCGCTCCTTAAACAATCTCCAATTGATTGATACATGGAGATCACATAATATAGGAATTAAAGCATACACTCATTATTCCCACCCTCATGATTGTAACACCCGCCTCGATTATATCTTCAGCACCCCTATACTTTTAGCTAACTCCTCCTCAGCTCAGATTCACCCCTGCCCTTGGTCAGACCATAACATAGTAGTCTTCGAGACCTCACACATAGGATTGGCCCCAACCACCTTCAACTGGCGCCTCAACGACTCACTGCTTACAGACCCCACCACTCATCAGCAAATTAACTTGCACATTGAAGAATATTTCACAGAAAACATAACAGATGATGTACTACCTACCTCTGTATGGGCTGCTCACAAAGCGGTGATGAGGGGCCATCTTATCAACATTGCTGCGGCTAGGAATAAGGCTAAACTTGCAGACATTAAATGTCTCACCAAGGAACTGAATGCTTTATATAACAAATTAAACCACTCGGTCTCTCCTGAATTAACAAACCTAATTCTAACCAAACGTCAAGCTCTAAACTCACTTTTATCTAAGGACACTAAAAAATCTCTACGATTTTCAAAAACCAAATTCTTACTACTCAGCAATTCTGCCTCAGCAATGTTTGCTAGGAAATTAAAGCATGATTCTAACCCTGCGTATGTATATAAATTGCGTAACCAAAGGGGTAATCTGGTAACTCATCCCCAAGATGTGTTACAAATTTTCACAAACTTCTATAAAACCCTACTTTCAGGCACTCAAACACATCCTACCCCTTCTTCCCTAGAATGGCTAAATAACCTTTCACTTCCAAACTCAATGAACAACAGACCTCGTCCCTTAGTGTTCCTTGTACGGACACAGAAATCCTAAGCATAATCAAATCCCTCAAAACCTCTACAGCCCCAGGCCCTGACGGTTTTTCATCGTCTTACTACAAAAAATTTGCCCCTCTGTTAGTCCCTAACCTCACTAGACTGTTTAATCATATCCTTCTTGGAGGCCAATTCCCAGACGAGATGTTACTGGCTAACCTCTCCCTGATTCCAAAGCCCCAAAAAGATCATTCCCTGCCACAAAACTTTCGTCCCATATCAGTCCTCAATAATGATATTAAGCTCTTTGGGAAGCTACTGGCCAACAGACTTGCGTCTGTTATTACTGATTTAGTTCACACCGACCAATCAGGCTTTATTCCAGACCGTCAAATAACAGACAATATCAGACTAGTTACCAACGTGATTCAAGATGCTAATCTTCATTCCAGTCTGTCTCTTAAGCCTTGATATACACAAGGCCTTTGGTAGCGTCAACTGGTCATATCTTAATTATCTCCTTCCCAAATTTGGCATATCTGAAAAATTTATACATGGTTTTAATGCCCTCTACCACTCCCCACAGACCAGAATCAAAATCCCAGGAAACAACTCAGAATTGTTTCCCTTAAGTAGAGGCACTAGGCAGGGCTGTCCACTTTCCCCTCTCCTGTTTGCTCTTGCAATAGAGCCCCTCGCACTGGCAATCAGACAAAATATCAATATAAAGGGATATCAGAAAAACTCTACCCAATTTAAGCTTAGCCTCTACGCAGATGATGCCCTTTTATTCCTAACCGACCCAATCACTTCTATTCCCAACCTCCTCTCCGAACTAAACTCTTTCCATGCACTTTCAGGCCAGTTCATTAACACAAGTAAATGCTCTGCTTTACCTATAAACTACCCTCCGACCTTGCAAACCTCCCTACAGAACAGTTTTATTCTTATTTGGCCCTCTAGCTCATTCAAATATTTAGGAGTCTACATCACTCCCTCTCACAAACTCTTATATAAAGCAAATTATATCACTCTCTTCTCCCATATAAGTTCATTACTCAAATCATGGTCTGCCCATCACATCTCCTTTCTGGGCAGGATCTGTGCATTTAAAATGACCATCCTTCCCAAACTCCTCTATCACTTTAGAGCACTCCCCATTAACGTTCCCAAATCTAGAATAGAGGCCCTTCAAAGGGAAATAAACAAATTTATCTGGAATATTAAAAAACCAAGATGCAGTTATATGCTCATGCATAACACGCAAAACAAAGGAGAGATGGGCCTTCCACATCTCTGGCACTATTACTTAGCTGCCAGGCTCGCACACATGGCCCAATGGCATTCTTCTACTACCTATATCCCATGGCTGAGTTTTGAATCCTCTTCCATCTACCCCTTATCATTAAAAGGCATTTTGTGGTCCAACATAATACCGTACCTTACTAAAAAAGAACATGATAGTGGCCCACTCCATACAACTGTGGAACAAAATCAAGGACTCCTACGTTCTAACCTCAGTTACCCCTCCCCTAGCTTCATTTCTGGGTGACCCCAGATTTACCCCTGCCTTCCCAGACTACGCCCACTTCCATCGCTGGGCTGAACTTAATTTAACCACTCTCAAATCGTTAGTGATTGATCTGAAATTTCCACCCTTCTCATCAATTCAATCCCGTTAAAAATTTCCTGTCTCAGAACTCCCCCAATACATCCAAATTCAGAACTTTTTTGCCACTCACTACGCTCTAACTATTAACACCCCAAGTACTGTATTTGAACGCATTTGCACCTCCTCATATAGAGATAAAGGTATAATCTCCCAATTATATTATTTTTTAAATAACCTACACCAACCTGAGAAATCGGGCCCAATGGTGCATTAGGATGCCGACCTAAACTGCTCTTTCCCCATAGAAACCTGATATAAGATGGTAGATAACCTCTGCAAGAGCAATCATGCAGCAGCTTTTAGAGAATCCCCTCTAAAACTCTTTATTAAATGGTATATGACCCCTGCCAAGATTCATTCTTTCTACCCCACAATCTCTCCTACTTGCTTCAGAGGTTGTCCTGAAGAAGGTACCGTAATTACCTTCACATATTTTGGAGCTGTAAACTTCTTGAACCCATAGGGCAAGCAGTTATAACTACACTTGAAATCTCGCTCAAAAATAAAATCCCCCTAACCCCACAGATCTGCATTCTGTATGCAGAGGTTTCGGAAATTCCTTTACCATGCAATAGATTACTTCATTCATTAATGAGCTCTATCCAATGGATGATCGCACTAAACTGGAAATCACACAACCTACCTTGGTCTCAGGTTTTGTCCAGGATGGAGGCTCTCAGGTTGTCTGAGAGGATCCACCACACTCTCTCTGATAGTATGCAAACTTCCATAAAAAATGGATACTATGGTCCCCAACGCAACAATAAATGTATAAATAAGTTTACTTATACTGTGGCACACACCACTACCCCCTCTCCATTACATAGGTCCCCACTGCTTGAAACAGGTTTCTTGGTTACTCCTTACAGGTTCTGCGAATATGGCACCCTTCCCCCCTGTCCAATAATCTCTCTTTTATTGTCAATGCTAATTGTTGATAGACTCATTATCAATGCCATATTCTTGTTTATCTCTTGTATGACTCTGTATCACCAAACCTAATGTCTTGCTCTGTACTGAAATATGTCATTCTCCTGTCTTCCAAATAAAAACTTTAGTAAACAAAAAAGAATAAGAAAGTGCCAGATCCACCACAGGCATAGCCCATACACTAAAAAAACTTTCCTCAAGACAATATTGGGCAAAACATTTGGAGGAGAAAAAAAAACTTTTCTCCAAGTGAGGTCAGTGAGCATACAGGACAGGGTCAACCAGCGCATGGACCAGAAAGGTATTAGCTGGAGAAGATAAGGGAGTTTTAAAGCATAGATACTGGAAACCTTTGGGCCAGCAGACTCAGGCTGCTCTCATGCTAAACAAAAGGTTCAGTATTGTTGAAGCCTAGCAATAGTCTCCTTAAATTTTGGGGAAATCAAATCTGTAGTAGGCATATCATCACAATGTGATGCATCAGAAGGCAAGGAATCTTCACCTTGTCTCCTTCTGCTGTTCTGTATATAGCAAAAGGGTAAAGTCAAACAACAATATTTCTACCACTACTGTATATGACAGCTTCCTTCCTTTCAATGACTGTTAAGGAATCATCTGATGCTGCACAGGTTCAGCACAGTGCCACTGAGTAAAAGAGGGCACAGCACAACAGCACCACACCAGCCACCCTCCAGCAGACAACTGGCAAAAAAAATGCCATTAACCCTGCCCTCCTAGAACAACTAACTACACCTCTAGATGTGTACACAGAAGTTTTTCCTCACCTAAAAAAAAAGGTAAAAAAATGGGCATCCTGGGATAAATGTTTAAAGGGCTTCCACCCTGTACTCAGTAGCAGGAATAAGAAAGATGTAATCCCTTCTTGGCTTTGCCCTCCCCAGTGGGCAAAAGTCAGCCGACAATGTCCTGGACCTGTAAAGCATCCTGCAGCTAACGCCACACACTGCACTACAAGCCAAGCAGAGCACCCACAGCAGGATCCAGTGCCGAAGCAACATTACGGGCCAGAACCACATTTTTAACCAGGCAGGATTCAGGTATAGTCTCCCAGCCCTCTGCTGAGTCAACTGATCCAAAAGCTGCATAAAAAGCAGCAAAGTCTATGGTGCAGCTGAGTGATGAAGAAATACTCTTCAAAGAAAAGAAAAATGGAAACTTAAAAACTTCCATAGAAGAAAGTAGGCTTTCCTCAGCAAGAAGAAGTCTATTTAAGGACACTAACAAACTAGGCTAGCTGGGAGTGGGAGGGGTTATATAGGTAGATGTCCCTGAAGCCTCTCATTTTGTTTGTGTGTCACCTAAAGGAAGCTGCATATAACCCAGTCATAATGATTTAAGGAAGCCCCGCCCCTGTACTATATGATAAAGAAATTGCTTTGTAGGCAGTATAGTTGTTATACAGTCTACAAAGTTTGAATTATAACCAGGGCTTTTTTTTCAGCTGGAACTTGGTGCATACCTCCCAACAGTCCCGGATTGGGCGGGACTTTCCCGCATTGACACCTGTGTCCCGCTATCCCGCCATAGAGGAGATTTGTCCTGCATAATGCTATTGACTACAAGATAAGTTCTTTCTCAGTAGGACCTGCAGCAGTGTACACATCCAGTACAGCCAGGTATTGGCTAGCAGGTCAGCTGGATGTGCTCTGTGAAGCCTCAATGAGAGACTTCACCTGTCAAAACGGGAGTGTGATGTCGGGTATGGGTGGGACTGCTACCCAGACCCGCTCCTCTGTCAAACCAGTGCATAGCGAAAGAGCCGGCATTCATATATTGCTGGCCAGGACAGGAGTTGCAGAGGGGTCAGGATCAGCTGTCTATTTCTCTCCCCCAGGGTTTTTTCAGCCTCCATTAGCGCTGCACTCACAGGCAGCTCCCCACTTTCACTTAAACACAGAAGCCTGGCTTCTGCAGTTGAGAGTGAAAGTAACAGCTGGGCTCCTTCAACAGCCTCTCTGCTCTGCACTGAAAGTGGAGACAAGTGAAAGGCTGACTGCAGTGTGTTCGAGGAGGGAGGAGGTGGGTGAGCTGCCCTTTAATCATTACCTCCTTCCTGCTCCAGGAGCCGAAAATATCCAGTGCACTAAAAGGAGAAGGAAGCTGTGGCTGCACTGGATAGAAGACATCTACAGAAAGGTGCTACTTTTACAAAAGTGTGTGTGTATGTACTGTATGTATGTATGTATGTATATATGTATGTATGTGTGTTGTCTATGTGTTATGTATGTATGTATGTATGTGTGTATGTGTGTGGTGTGTGGATGTGTGTGTTATGTATGTATGTATGTATGTGTGTGGTGTGTGATGTGTGTGTTATGTATGTATGTGTGTGTGTGTGTGGTGTGTATATGTATGTGTGTGTGTGGTATGTGTGTGTGTGTTATGTATGTGTGTGGTGTGTGGATGTGTGTGTGTTATGTATGGTGTATATATGTATGTGTGTGTGTGTTATGTATGTGTGTATGTGTGTGTGTGGTGTGTGGATGTATGTGTGATGTGTGTGTGTGTTATGTATGTATGTGTGTGTGTGGTGTGTATACAGTACCTGACCGCGATGTTGTATAAAATCGCGGTCAGGCAGCGGTGATATTGCCGCCCCCGCGACCCCCGTCGCGGGAGCCAGCGCCGAGCTCTGTCGCTCCTCCTGCTCGCCGCCCCAATGGATTCCTATGGATGCGCTGCATCTCGTGGGGGTGGTGAGCACGAGAAGCACAGCCTTGCAGCGGTGATTTCCAGCGCGATCCAATCGCGCTGGAAACACAAAATCGCGGTCAGGTACTGTATGTATGTGTGTGTGGTGTGTGTGTGTATGGTGTGTATATGTATGTGTGTGGTGTGTATATGCATGTGTGTGGTATGTATGTGTGATGTGTGTGTGTTATGTATGTATGTATGTATGTGTGTGGTGTGTATATGTATGTGTGTGTGTGTGGTGTGTATATGTATGTGTTTGTGTGGTGTGTATATGTATGTGTGTGCTATGTATGTGTGATGTATGTGTGATGTATGTGTGCTGTGTGTGTGTGTAAGGAGGGGGGTGCAGAGGTTATAGTTGAGGAGAAGGGCAATACTGGGATCTGGATGGATGACTGCACTCTGTACCTAGCGCACTTGAACCCTTGCACTCTGTACGTTATGCACTCCAGAACCATGCACTGTGCCTAACACTCTCCTGCACTCTGTACATAACACACGCCAAAACACTGCACTCTATATGTAACTCAAGAACCCTGCACCCTGTGCATAACAAACTCCAGAACCCTACACAAGACAGAAATTGCCACTCCAAACAGGTCCACTCCAACAAAGATCACCTCTCCAGGAACCAAGGGTGCTGGCAATGCACAAGGCAATTAGAAGAAATGAAGATTAGGACAGCCGCACTCCAATCCAACTTGGCTTTGTTTGAAAAGTAAAAGTGAACAGGCACTACATGTCACAGCAACGAAAAAACTTCAGGACAGCTAACGCGTAAAGCCAAGTTGGATTGGAGTGTGGCTGTCCTAATCTTCATTTCTTCCAGAACCCTGCACTCTGTATCTAGCCCTCTCCTGAACCCTGCACTCTGAGCGTAACACACTCCAGAACATATGAAAAAGGTACCTAGTGCTCTCTTGAGCCCTGCACTCTGTACATCGCTCACTCCTGAACCATGCACTCTATACATAACACATTCCTGAATCCTTCCACACTTTGTGTAACGCACACTTCCATAGTTTTTGCAAAATCATTTGTAATGGAAGCTTTTTATTCTTATTTTTTTAAATGACTGTGCTGGGGTTTGTATGCATCAGTGAGACTCTTTCTTTTTGCTGCAGTGCATGTAGTGTGCCGTCGGTCGCTTCCTCCCAAGTGTCCCTCATTCTGAAGTTCAAAAGTTGGGAGGTATGCTTGGTGTAACTCAGTTCCACCACCTCTGGCTCAGGCCCTCCGCTCCCTGCTCACCACTGTCACTTGTAAACACAGAAGTTAAGCTTCTGTGTTTACAAGTGACCGCTTGTCTGCCAATGGCTCCCACAGATCTGATCTCCTGAGTGGCTCCCACTGAGTGCAGGATGGGGACAAGGGAGATGCAGGTGCCTGGGGTGCAGTGCAGATGCCAACACCCCAGCTGAATACAGCAACAAAAGTAAGACATGTGGAAGATGGTGGAGCGTTTAAGGAGGGAGAGAAGATGGGGTGGGGGCAGTGGGAGGATTGCACGCCGAGGTCAGCAGAAGAGGAGTGAAAGTGAGATGTGGATGCAGAGGTAAGCAGTTGTGGAAGAAGACTGAACTCTGCACTGTGTGTGTAGTGTACCCCTGAACTCTGCACTATGTACATAGCGCACCCCTGAACTCGGCACTCTCTGTGTAACCCCCCAGAACTCTGCACTCTGTACATAATGCACTCTTGATATTTAATGCCCCTTTAAGACCCTCCCACATTAAAAGGTGTGAGTGTGGGTGGTAGGGTTTTTTTTTTGGGGGAGGGGGTGGGTTGTGCTTGAGTTAATGCACCTATTTTCGGAGAAAAAAAAGCCCTGATTATAACCCATAGTTGTAAGTTAAAATACCATATAATACTAACGTTTCCTTGTTTTGGACAGAGTGATGAAACACAGATCTGTTTTTATTGCTGTTTATTGGCCCATTGAGGAGAATGACCCCAACTTTCTGTCACCAGGATTAGTATGTGATAATAAAGGATTAGTATGTGATGATAAATCCACCTAATGGCAAGACACACAACAATAAAACCCCAAAAGAAATTCTAACCCACTGCCATTCTGTTAAACAAAAAAAAAAGCTTGACTGAAAGAATATAAAATATCCAACTTGGTATTTGTTTTAAAAGTCAGAATTACCTTGTAGTTTTCAGCATTGTGGTTCCTAGCGAATGGATAAAAAGCGCCGACTTGCATCCATCGTCTGCATAGCTCTTCAGAGCTATCATCAAAAAAGCCACAAATGTCAGCTCCAATCTAAAAAGGTAATGACAAAACACTTATATTATAGTGTAACTATTACCTATAACTATGCAATATTTTTCACACCTACTCACAGCACATTAGTTTGCAATAATAAATACCTAATATTCTGCTAATATTTTGTGAATTTTCCAAGATATGATCACAATCTATGAATTGATTTTAGATATTTTACTACTGGAAGATATGCAAATGTACCCACAATTATCTAAATGTCCAAATAAATATTTGATGTGAAGTTAAAGACCTATTAGCAGCTCAATAACTTTGCATAGATTAATTCTTGACAATATGCATCAATATGTTACAATATGCATCAGCTGTATAGAAAATCTAAAAACGGTATCACTAAAAGCAATCATTGGGCTCTCTTGTCTGGTCCTAGACCTGAGTACAGCATTTTCATGTGTTTACATAGGGGCAAGGTATAACTGTTAAAGATGGTCTCTATCCTATGCATTTTAGGACTATATGTTATCTTGGGATTCATTTTGAATTGTACAAATGTGCAAAAATAAATAAAACATAAAATCAATCTTCCTACAGTCACAAGAGTATAGCCAGTAGTCATCTGCACCTGCCTACCCAACATCAGGCATCTACTTTCTTGCAAAGCCTTGACAAGCATTACATTTCAGGAGCAGCAAGTCCATATGCCTTTACTCATGGGTAAATCTACCCAAACTGTCTGTGATTTTTTTGTTTTTAAATTAGAAAGCTAGCTCTAGCCATGGAATGATGGAATGAATGACACAAAAGACTAACAATAGGGGAACAGGAGCATGGAAACCTTCCAGGGAATTCTACATTCAAATGATTCCAAGACCACCCTGGAATAATTCTGAACCCATGTTTTAAATATATAGCAGGGTGGTGTAGTTTAACCCCTTGATGGCTGAGGGTAAAACAAATCGTAATGCCTGAATGCAGTTTTGCAACTTTGTGGTTTGTTAGTAATGCATATCATCGCAACAGATACAGATATCCAGATAAATTATCCCTTGGTTTTTTTTTTCCCCGGATAAATTAAGCCATCATTTGGTGGTAAATGGCAATGGATATTTCAAATAGTAAAAAAAAATGTAACTTTAGCTGTATATTTCTTGTCATTACCATGACAAACCATCAAAACAAACCAATAATTGTTCTACTATTGACATTTGCAGCAATACCTTATATGTTGTGTATTTTTGTCTGTCCCCTTAGTAGGACCAAGAAACAACACTGTGTATACCTAAAACCTACTGACCCTGGCATTAACCTCCTAGAACAAGCCCTGATTTAGCAATTTTTATCTTTATTTATTTATTTACTTTTTACACAACCTTAGCTTTTTGTTTATATTTTCTCTGCTTCATATGAGATAGAGATACAATGGGGTTTATTTACGAAAGGCAAATCCACTTTGCACTACAAGTGCAAACTACAAGTGCAAAGTGCACTTGAAATTGCACTGTAAGGGCTCTTTCACACGGGGCGGATCAGTCATGATCCGCCCCGTGAAGCTCCGCTTGCTCAGCGGGGATCGCTCCGTTGATCCCCGCTGAGCTGGCGGATGACTGGGCGGTCCCCGCACACTGTGCAGGGACCGCCCTGTCAGAGCGCCGTTCTCCCCTATGGGGAATCGGATGACGACAGATCGTAGAGTCCGTCGTCATCCGATCTGCTCCGCCGACGGATGGAAAAATAGGGTTTTCCTCCGTCACACTTTGGCGGAGCGGAGCGGATGTCAGCGGACATGTCACCGCTGACATCCGTGCCTCCATAGGGCTACATGGAGCGTCCGTGCAGGTCCGCCCAAAAAACTGACAGGCGGACCTGAACGGACCCTCCGTGTGAAAGGGGCCAAAGTGCACTTGGAAGTGCAGTCGCTATAGATATGAGGGGGACATGCAAGGAAAATAAAAAACAGCATTTTAGCTTGCACATGATTGGATAATAAAATCAGCAGAGCTTCCCCTCATTTTAGATCTTCCCCTCAGATTTACAGCGACTGCCCTTCCAAGTGCACTTTCAGTGCAATTTCAAGTGCACTTTGCACTTGTAGTTTGCACTTGTAGTGCAAAGTGGATTTGCCTTTCGTAAATAACCCCCAATGTATCTTTTTCTGCATTCAGAGGAGAAATTGAGTTCAGGGTCAGGTTGGGGCTCGTTCACACCTGTGTTGATTATAATGAATGAAGCAAGGGCTCTGGAAAGTGGTGATGGAAACCCACGTTCCATGTGCATTTCCTGCACTGCATTCAAAATGCACTGGGTGTGCAATCTGCTGCGGGTGTCAATATAATTCTAACAACACCCCAAACGCAGATTGTGAACATTTGCCTGCACCAGATTGCATCATGCGATCTGATGCAGTGCATTTTTTGGAAAGTCGTGCTTACACTACTTTTTACATGATTCAGGCTGGGTTCACACTGATGCATTTGCAGACATCACATGTGATTCACACCGCATTCCTGTGCGCATCACATGCGATGTCTGTGTGGTGCGAATGAAGCAGTTTGTATGGCTGAAATCGCATCGCATTCACACCAAAATGGTGCATTTTCTTTTTTTACTGCACTGGAATCGGATGGCATGGGTGTTCAAACCCATGCCACCTGATTCCACAGTTCGCACTGCGTTCTGCAAACCGATTTGGGGGTGTCATTGACTTTATATTGACACCTGCAGCAGTTCGCAGAGCACAGCGTGAACTGACTGCGATTCTGATGAGGTGCAGAAACCCACACAGGTATAGCTGTGGTTCCCACATTGCAACAGTGTGAACCCAGCCTCAGTGTGATGTCAGCTCATTCAAATGGACTGAAAATAGCACTACATTGAGTCACACAGGAATTAAGGTGTGAACCAGCCCTGAATGTCACCATAAATGTGTTTTTGTTGCGTTTTTGAAACATTGAAAAATAATCAAGGATGCTTGTTAAATGCCCATCTAAGTGTTGTCTTTCTAGTGGGAAGTGCCTAAAAGGTAGGCATGTAGAGGACATGATCTGCTTTGAGGTGTGGTTAGGTTGTGGTGTGATAGCAAGGTCAGATCTAGGGGGGGTGCTGGGGTGGGCTACCCAGATTTCAGTGGTGCCCCCCCAGGATGTTCTGGAGGCTTTGTGGGGCTAAGTGCTCCTGGCTATCTTGCAGTGGAATTACCTGTCTGCAGAGCTCTCCTGAGATTCCATCCCGGTCTATGCCCTGGGTGCCAGCATCACTTGCTGACCACTGTTCATTTCACACTCCTGCTGCATAAGGAACTTGATGCAGGGAGTTTGCTGTGTGATTGAAAACAAAAAACAAAACCAGCACTGGTGGCTACCTAGTAGAGCCTTGTCAGCTGCTGTGTGGAGGACACATGGTGAGCCGGAGAGGGGTTTTGGAATGTACAGTGTTGACGGTTGGAGAGGTGTGGATGGGGAGTGCTGTACAAAGGAGGGTAAGCTATGGATAGGAAGGAAGGATACATCTGGTAACAGAGAGGTTCGAGCTGTGGATGAAAGGAGAAGGGGTGGGGGTGCTAGGTGTAGATGGGTGAGAGCTGTGTACATGGGGGATGCTAGGGTTCAGAGGGGTAGGAGCTATGTACATGGGGATGCTAAGTGCAGAGGAGTGGAAGCTGTGTACTTGGTGGAGGGGGGTGCTAGGTGCAGAGGGGTGGTAGCTGTGGACATGGGGGGTGCTAGGTGCAGAGCGGTGAGAGCTGTAGATGAAAAGGGGTGTTTTAGGTGCAGAGAGGTAGGAGCTGTGGGGGGGGGGGGGGTGCTAGGTGCGAGAGGTGTGGATGGGTGAGGGCTAGGTGCCAAGGTAAAATCTGTGGATGGGGGGTGCTAGGTACAAAAGGGTGAGAGCAGTGGATGTGGGGGGGGGGTCTAGTTGCAGAGAGGTGAGAGCAGTGGATGATGTGGTGCTAAGTGCAAAGATGTGAGAGCTGTGGATGGGGGGTTGCTAGGTGTAGATGGGTGAGAGCTGTTTGCAGTACAGTGTATATAGGGATAAGAGCTGTGGATGTAGGGGAAAGGGGTGTTAGGTGAAGAGGGGTGAGAGCTGTGTATATGGGGATGAGAGCTGTGGATGTGCTAGGTGCAGAATGGTGAGAGCTGTGGGGGGGGGTGCTAGGTGCAGACTCAGAGGGGTAAGAGCTGTCGCGATATGTGAGGGCTAGGTGCCAAGGTAAGAGCTGTTGATAGAGCTGGGGTGCGAAAGCTGTGGTCAGAGGGTGCAGAAGTGAGATGTAGGAGTGGACAGAGACAAGATGCAGATGCAAAGTGGGTGTAATGCGGTGACCTATGGACAGGAGAACCAAAGGTGAGCTGTGAATATGGAGTGCAGAAGTAAGTTGTGGATGGGGACCCAGAGGAGATCTGAAGACAGGGGGAGCAAAGATGGGTGAATGGTTACTTTCGGTTGTTTCTTAAGGAAGGAGGTATTTAATAATAACGACCCCTGGCCTGTATCCATGACTTTTTCACTCAGTACTGTGTGGTGTACATAAATATTTTTTGTGAACTGCACAAATATGTGCTGCATATTACATACTCTTGATCACTGAACTCTGCACATTGCAATGTATATTACATACTCTGACCACTTGACTCAGGCCTTATGCACACTGAACGTTATAAAATAGTCAGTCGCTTTAGCTGTAGAATGCTGCGTTAAAAACACCAGTTTGCATTTTTAGCTTTTTTAGCAGAACTATACTCCCACAAAAACTTATAACTCAAAAACGCTCATAATCGCCAAATAGTTTGAGCTTTTTTCCAGTTGAAAAACTCTTCAAACCCACTAGTTCTGTGTTTTTTTTTTCCCCAGCCAGAAATCGCCTCTGCCAAAAACTGCTGAAAAAAGCCAAATGCCGCGTACACACGATCGGACATTCCGACAACGAAACCGTGGATTTTTTTCCGACGGATGTTCGCTCAAACTTGTCTTGCATACACATGGTCACACAAATGTTGTCGGAAATTCCGAACGTCAAGAACGCGGTGACGTACAACACTACGACGAGCCGAGAAAATTTAAGTTCAATGATTCCGAGCATGCGCCGAATTTATTCCGAACATGCGTAGAATTTTTGTGCGTTGAAATGTGTACACACGGTCGGAATTTCCGACAACAACTTTTGTTGTCGGAAAATTTGAGAACCAGCTCTCAAATTTTTGTTGTCGGAAATTCCGACAGCAACTGTCCGATGGAGCCTACACACGGTCGGATTTTCTGTTGTCGGAAATTCTGACCGTGTGTACGCGGCATATGTGTGCATGGACACAAAGGATAATACGCTGGGGAGACGCTGGGGAGTTTACTGGCTGTAGAATAAAACGCCTGGAACCAAAAACAGCAGCTGTAAAAACATCCAGTATACACAAGATTATTCATTATATAATCCTTGTCATTCTGTATGCTTGAAGTGCTGCAATCTGGTGTGTGCAAGGTACACTACAGTATACAGAGCCCCACAGATAGAAGTATATAAAATAAAGCACAGCTTACAGAGTGCAATGGTCAGAAGTATGTAACACATGACCTAATGTAAAGAGAGCAAGCTTAAGGTTTATATATTGATCATATACAGTATGTATAATTTATATAATGTATAGCACAATATTGTGCATCGTTTTTGTCAAATTACATTAGCAGTTAGTTATTTATATATTTTTTTTAGTTCAGAAAGCAGGCCCCTTGGCTTTTTTTTACTGCACTCCCAAATCAGACAGGCTAGATCCGGCCCTAGCAAGCATTTTTGTGACTTCTCTGCAAGATATATTTATATACTCTCTTTGACACTTGGGTTGGTCCAGCTCAAGATGATAATGGAAAGATTTTTAAACTTATTGACACAAAAAACTTTGCCAGCTCTGATCCTAACTGACACTGTCAGTATTGCTGGCTGCAGTGGCGGTGCGTCCATAAAGGGCGCAGGAGCGCCGCCCCCCCTCTCATGCACCGCTCTAATCACCATAGATAGATTCATGCATTGCATGAATCTATCTATGGTCGCTGCTGACACCCCCTATTCAGGTGTCCGGCCCCTTTTCGGGCACCAGGCACCTGAATCACAGTGGTGGGGGTGTTTTTTGGAAGCACCTGATTAGAGCAATTGGCTCTAATAGGCGTCCAAAAATGTGAGAATCGGGCGCAACGCTGTGCGTTCGCTTCTCACTCAGCTGTATGTTAGCAAAACAAAGGAATTCACTTTGCTAACATTGAACCCCCTTTCAGCCAATCAGGTGCGCCGGGTCTGTGTTACCTATCACCTGATTGGCTGAAACGACAGGCGCTGTGATTGGCCGCCTATCAGGCGTCCAATCACAGCAGAGGACAAGAGGAGGAGCGGGCGGGAGAATACATTGGGTCGGGGAAGAAACGGAGGACTCCGGACACCGCCTGCTGCCGTCACCTGCTGCCCACCCGAGATAAGGTAAGTGCCGGGCAGACGAGGGGCACAGTGGCAACACTTGGGGCACAGTGGCAACATTTGGGGCACAGTGGCAGCATTTCGGGCACAGTGGCAGCATTTCAGGTACAGTGGCAGCATTTGGGGCACAGTGGCAATGTTTAATGGGCAAAGTGGCTGCGTTTGATGGGCAAAGTGGCTGCGTTTGATGGGCACAGTGGCTGCATTTGATGGGCACAGTAGCTGCGTTTGATGGCACAGTGGCTGCGTTTGATGGCACAGTGGCTGCGTTTGATGGGCTCAGTGGCTGCGTTTGATGGGCACAGTGGCTGCGTTTGATGGGCACAGTGAGGCTGCAATTGATGGGTGTTTTTTTTTCAGAATTTTTCAGTTTGTTTGCGCCCCCCCAACAATTTTGAGCACCTGCCGCCACTGGCTGGCTGGCTTCATGCTTTTGCCTGCACACAGAAGCAAATTGTGATACCACACAGCTGCTCTGTACAACTAGGAATTGGCTGGAGCTACTCTGTTATCTATTATTTTGCAGTGCATTCTGGGATATAGGAATCTCCCCTGCCTCTCCCCCAGTGCCCAGATAAGACTTTATTAATGCTTCACTAACACCATAAATGTTCTAGGTGTGGTTAGGGCACATTGCCATTGAAATACATTGGAGGTGGCTGATAAGCTTTGATGCCTCTTGAAAGCGACATGCTGCTTAATTTTGACCACAACACTAAAGCTTTCTGTGTGTGCTGCACTGTGTGGTGCCCACTAATGTTCATGGCAGGCATTAAAGGGCAGGTACAAGACTTTAACAATACTGCATGAATGCCACATAAACACAGGGTATTGAGGCACATGTGAAGAAGCCTTTACTAATTAATCAGAGTGATAGCCATATTAGAGAACAGACGTTGTTTGTGTCAGCCTCCATGCTGGGACTGCTTTGAAGAAGGCCCACTTCCATTACAAATCATATTATGGTGTTATTGGGTTAAATACTATGTATATTTTAGGGTTTTATGCCTAACTTTAACTTTTCAGCTATTTACTACTTTAGGGTTCCTGGTCACACCCATTGTAGATAAATTCCTCAGCTTCCCTCCCTCAGAAACTTAGAGTGGTCATACCTGATGAGGCAGAGGTAGCTGGGAAAGTGATTTGTAGCCAGACAAGAGGCCCTTCACTATCAGAACTGACATATGGGCAACTGGGCCAAAGCCTAATAGCACACAGATTCTCCAGCATTCCACCTGTGTAGTAAACTGCAGCTTACAGTTATTCTGTCTGATCATTTGGCTGATTAAACATTCTGTTAATCTCTTGGCGCTGACAGCATGCATATATGCAACCTCTCGGTGAGCAGGCCTTAACGCCAAGCGGCCGCATAAATGCGGCCCTGCGTAAATAACTTACCGCGCTGAGAGCGAGCTCCCTGCATACTCCCAGCACAGTAGCCGGCACTGATTGGTAAGCTCTCGAAGCATATATGGGATCAGGAGCTTTCCGATTATGTAACCGCTGTGACAGCCAATCACAGCAGTCACATGACCCGAATGCCCGCCTCCGCCTCCCAGCTTTTAGAAATCTTAAAGGGGCCAGGAGGTGGTTGGTGCCAAGGGGTTAAACTACTTCACTGGTTGAATGAGTTTGCATAATCCCCACCACATTTGTGCTTTTGCTCTAGTGTGGTAGAAGAGCTCATTAAAAGAATCCCAGTGTTTGTGTTTTGTACACCATAAATTGTTTGGATTCCCTATTCCTGTAACAAACTGATGAGGGGCTGGTACTAGCACAGGAGACAGGAATGCTTAGATATGCGGTACCATTTTATGGGGAGAAGGACAGAATTTATTTGTTAAACAAAATGAGATGCACAAAAAAATGATAGAACACTGGGAAACATTTGTTGACCTTTTCTGGCCACAAAATTTCAGTCCATGACGAACTTGAGCCCAGATAATCAATTCATTTCTTTCTGGTTTTGGCTGACTTTGTTACTTATTTTATGAGGTATGCTGTCTAGTTACAAGGCTAAAATCTTTCTCTCTAACCGTTGCTTGTTTTTCTGCTGTTCTCAGTGTTGTCTGTCACAGAAATATCCAATTGGCAATAAAATGGATCATGTTGTTCTACACAAATAAACACAATTTAGTGCTAATTCCCATGGATGACCATTTGTTTTACAGGCTTATTTATGTAATGTGCTTACATAAGGTATTCCAAAAAGATTGAACTCAAGCATTCCTGGTATAGCCCATTTAATATCATTCCAGTTGGCAGCATTATCTCCAAGCCAGTGTCCTGAGTGTTTGCCTGATCCAGCAAAAGTAGATCGAGAGAAAATTATGCTTCTTTTTTCAGCGAAAACAGCTTTGATGGCTCTGAAATTGAAAACCCATTAGAACAATGTAGTTTCCTGCAACTGTTTGCCTAATTACATTTATGTTATAATGATGCCTTAGTTTCAATAAACCTTTGTGAAACCTACAAGTGCAGCAAAAATTCAAGCAATTTATAATGCATGTACGGAAATTACATTCAGGGCCCCACGTGGTTTACAAATTTATGAATACAGTACAATCCATCTATATTTTATTATTGCAAGCATACTTAATCCAGTCAGATGCTTCTTAAAGATGAATTTTACAATGAAGGTTTTAACTCAAATGGGTTTAATTTTGGAGAAGTTTGTATTGGGTTACCTGCTAGAAAGTGTAAATATTAAAGAAGTACAGCCAAAGCTTGTTTGGCTGTACTTCTCCTATGGATCACAGGAGTGCAGTTCATTCTGCACTACTATGATCCGATTTCAGCTGAAGCCCGCTGTCGGCTGACATCACAGAGCTGGTCCAGGCTTGGGCAAGATCACGACAATGAAGTCAAGATTCGCCCACATGCCTGGACCGACATTTGTCTCAGCCTATCAGTGAGCCACTGAGAGCCTGAGCCGTCTGCTCCCGCCCCCTCCACAGCTCAGCGCTCCACTGAGCAAGGGGGGCAGAGCAGAGAGTGGTAAATGACAGTCACCAGCACTCTGCTCAGGGAGCTCTGAGAAGCAAGCAATCGTCCGTGATTGATCGCTCAATTCTCAGTGTTAGAGCCGGCGGGGGACAGATGCGGCATCGGATCTATGCTGCATCCACCTAGGTAAGTATGTTTGGGGGGAACAAAAACTCCATTCTTCTCTTGTAAAGTCCATGACAGGATGACAACTGTATTGCAAAATAATAAAGATGAAATAATGTGTTAAAACTAGATTTTATAGGGGTTTTCAAGACCTGTTAGCTGGACTAGAATTTGGACTATTTTTTATTGTAAGTGTTGGATTGATAAGCATGTATGGTAAGGTTCTCATTTATCCAGGTTACGGTATATCTAGTAGTAGTTAAATCACATTCACCTGGTGAATGTTGAAGAGGTGTTTTAGCTTGTCCAAGCCACTTCTTTTGTTCTAATAAGCGTCAGGAAATTAGCCCAGCATTTAGATTCAACAGGTACAGTAGCACCAACACATTTATCCAGTTACCATGAAAATGCAGATGTTATACAGTAGTAAAAGTACTGGACGGGAAGTGTGAAAATGATGAAAACACTATGTACTAGTTACATAATCCTACTCTTGATGTCAGGAAGGCTTCATAATTGTTAATCCTTTGATTTACATGGCCAAACTTGTGAATTGTGAAAACACTGGGGTACAGATGTTAACATGGCATTATACAGTATGTGAAGACAGATCACTTTGAAGGTACCACCCCTGTTCAATAACAGTTGCTTCAATGTAATGTAGATGGTCTCATTCACACATCTTGCAAACCAGATGCCCTCTCTGTCAAAATTGTGCATCTCTATTCTCAAAAGAATGTACCTTTTACTTAAGGTATGGGAAAAGCACTGAGCCTTGACCTGTAGAATTTGTCCTCCTATATTGGACGTATAATTTTTGTTAGAGGTTTCCTCATCTCCCCCAGTGGACAGGCCTTTGCATTTCTCATTGCATTGCATATACCGCGTTACTATGCTTGTGTTTGGTTGTTGGGACTTTTGGATGTAAAAGTTTCTGTCTCAGGGTATTGTTGGGCTTAAAAAACGCAGAGATTAATGTTTTGTTAAAGATCCTTCTTTAAAATATGGGATGACTATATTACTGTGTGTGTTATGCTGCTCCCCTCTGTTTGACCGTCCTGTGTTTTTGCTTGAATGGCCAGTCTGGGTTGCCACAAACTTTCAAATCTTTCCTAAAATGCCTGTGTTCTTTGTTTTTAGACTATGTGGGGTTTATTTACTAAAACGGGAGACTGCAAAATCTAGTGCAAGTCTGCATAGAAACCAATCAGCTTCTTCCATTTATTTATTTTTGTGAACACTGCCTTTCCAAGGATCAAGGTGTTGATGCTACCTGTTTGGATAAAAATGTTGGATTATTTATCTGACACTCATTAGAACCGAAGAAGAGGCTTGGACAAACTACAAAACCTCTTCAATATTACAGAAAATATTCCTGGTGAATGTGACTAACTACTAGGGTTGAGCGGACCCGAACTGTAAAGTTCGGGTCCGTACCGAACTTTTGGGTTTTTGGGTCCCGGACCCGAACCCGAACAATTAACTGTATGTTCGGGTTCGGGTCTGGTGTTCGGCAATATGCATGTAAAGTCGTGCTTGTTTCCCGTGCTTAGAACTGTCCCTGCACAAAGTGTAATTTCTGAAGGAAAAAAAGTCATTTAAATCTCACTCGTGGCTATAATGAATTGTCAGCTCCCGGCAATACATAGAAAAGTCATTGATAAAAAAAAAAAAAAAAAGAGTTGGGGTCCCCCCAAATTCAATTACCAGGCCCTTCAGGACTGGTATGGATATTAAGGGGAACCCTACCACAAATAAAAAAAAATGCGTGGAGTTCCCCCAAATATCCATACCAGGCCCTTCAGGTCTGGTATGGATTTTAAGGGGAACTCCACCCCAAAAAAAAAAAAATGGCGTGGAGTCCCATTAAAAATCCACACCAGACCCTTTATCCGAGCACGCAACCTGGCAGGCCGCAGGAAAAGAGGGGGGGACGAGAGAGCGCCCCCCCTCCTGAACCGCACCAGGCCACATGCCCTCAACATGGGGAGGATGTCCCCATGTTGATGGGGACAAGGGCCTCATCCCCACAACCCTTGCCCGGTGGTTGTGGGGGTCTGCGGGTGGGGGGCTTATCGGAATCTGGAAGACCCCTTTCATTGTACCCCTACCATTTCACGAAGAAAGTCTAAAAAAAAATGTAAAAAAAACACACAGACACCTAGGAAAAGTCCTTTATTAAAAAAAAAAATAAATAAATAAAAAAAAAAATTCCAGCGATGAAATCCAGTGTCCAGCACTGTCCAAACGAGACGTCATTGGCTGAGCCTGAGCAGCCACAGTGTAATAAATGAATAGACCCGCCCCTTCTCATGTTCCGCATCTGGTCCGCTTAGCCTTACAGCTACGTCATTGGCTGAGCGGACCTGATGGGGAACTTTAGAAGGGGCGGGTCTATTCATTTAATACACTGCGGAGGAAGTTCCCCATCAGGTCCGCTCAGGCTCAGCCAATGACGTCTTGTTTGGACAGCGCTGGACATCGGGAAAAATGCTCTGAAGCCCACACACAATCATTTTTAATGACCATTTAAAAAAAATTAATTTTTCTCATCATTAAAAACGGTTGTGTGTACACGGCATTAAACTGGCTCCAGGAGGAGCAACAAAATCACCCTTGGACAATAGCATTGTCAACCTGTAGAGGGGTAGTGTTAGATGCACTAGCAAATTTAGATGGACTCAAATACAAAATGAAAGCCAAACCCCAACACTTTTCAATAAGCAGGACCACTGCTGAACCTGACCCTTTCAAGTGGATGGGGCTGCAACGCAACCACCCTGCAAATGCACATAATGCATGTGGTTGCAGCTCAGTGCAAGATTTTCAGGGTTCAAAAAGGCAGTAAGCAACATATTGCCTCCCAGCCTTCTGTTAACCTCCCTTTGAAAAACTATCCATTTTCTGAGGGGTTGCAAGGCCTGCCACAAGTATGAAGAAAGTCCATGCTGGCCAGATCACCAGGCAAAAATAAAGAAAAAATATCTGGAAAAAAGAAAACGAATGCAGCGCCATATTTAAGGATTGGTAAGCTGAAATATATAACATTTTTGTGTTTAGGGTTAGATATGCTTTAATACATGCTTGCAGTGCAGATGCACCTCATGTATCCTCATCCCTCTTTTAGTGCACTAGGAACCACCCCCCCCCCTGGCAATTTATTTCCAATCTGCAAGCGTAGACAATTTCTGTTAATGTTAAATGCTGGCCAGGTCTATCCCTCACCATCCTTTTGGCCTATTACAATGATGGGTAGCCTAAGTAGCCAATAGAAGGTGCAAGAGACAGTAAGGGGAGGACCAACCTTGGATCTTTGACATGATTTCAAATAAAGTATAACATGTTCTTTCTACTGCTATATCCTTTAACACTAGTTCTGATGAGCTGGGTGTCCCCAAGGAATTCCATTAATTTTCAGGGATTTCCTCTCCCTTTCTGTTTGGCTATGGGACAGGGAGTGAAGGGAAATCTCTGCAATGGGATACAGATGGTGAAAAAAAATCTGACAGGGGTTATAACCCTCCCTTACTCTATCCAAAATGAAAAAAAAAAAGTTTTGCCTATAGTTCTACTTTAAGGAGATAAAATGGTGGGAGACTTCAGCTAAACTTTAATGAATGGAGCTCTTCTTTGAAGCAAATATTGGTCAATATATGTGTATGTCATAGTATAAAATAATTTATGTAACCTTGGTAAAACAAATAAGTGAATAAATCTTACTCTTCAGTAGAAAGAATCATTGAATATCCGTATAAACTGTGGACGTCATAATGTTTGCCCCAGGCTTGTATCGCATCCATGCAGAGTGTCTTGGAATACATTACTTTGTCCAAAATTGCTTTGTGGGAAATACAAAAATATGCATTGTGAACAATAATTCAGTGCACTTTATGTTTGTCTAATTTCTACAAAGATTGTTTTCTTGGAGGAAGGAGTTACAAATGTGCTATTTCTTTGACACACTGCCATGTAGATTTCACAAATGCTGTTTAATGAACACCACAGTTCACAGTGATCAATAAGTCAAGCTACAAACAAACTCCGCCATTAACCTTTACGGCCACTATTAAAATATTTTGGAAACACTTGTGCTGTGACAGAAATAGTGTTTCAGTTTAGATCATGTTTAGCTGCCTTAAAAAAATAAGAATCTAAGATCAGTTGCAATAATCAGGTTAAGTAACAGTGTTTTTACTGTGGTGAGAAGTGAGCAGTTACATTTTTTTAAAAGCAAAATTATGCAAAGAATGGACTAGGTATTTGTGCTGGTAGACAGTAGAATGTGATTCTGGCATTATTTTCATACTTGTTTTGCCTTATTTTCATTTATTGCATTTAAAAAAATATTAATTTAGCACTCTAGCCACTTCCTTACTGGGCACATATACCCCCTTCCTGCCCAGGCGAAATTTCAGCTTTCAGCACTGTCACGCTTTGAATGACAATTGCGCGGTCGTGCGACGTGGCTCCCAAACCAAATTGACGTCCTTTTTTTCACACTAATAGAGCTTTCTTTTGGTGGTATTTGATCACCTCGGCGGTTTTTATTTTCTGCGCTATAAACAAAAATAGAGCGACAATTTTGAAAAAAAACAATATTTCTTACACTTTGCTATAATAAATATCCCAATTTTTTTTTTTTTTTTCCTCAGTTTAGGCCGATACGTATTCTTCTACATATTTTTGGTAAAAAAAAATCGCAATCAGCATTTATTGATTGGTTTGCGCAAAAGTTATAGCGTTTACAAAATAGGGGGTAGTTTTATGGCATTTTTATATATATTTTTTTTTTATTAGTAATGGCGGCGATCAGTGATTTTTTTTGTGACTGCGACATTATGGCGGACACATCGGACACTTTTGACACTAATTTGGGACCATTCACATTTATACAGCGAACAGTGCTATAAATATGCACTGATTACTGTATAAATATGACTGGCAGGGAAGGGGTTAACACTAGGGGCGAGGAAGGGGTTAAATGTGTTCCCTATTAGTGATTTTCACTGTGGGGGGAGGGGACTGACTGGGGGAGGTGACCGATCTGTGTCCCTATGTACAAGGGACACAGCATCAGTCTCCTCTCCCTGACAGGACATGGATCTCTGTGTTTACACACAGAGATCCATGTCCTTGTCTCTGTAACCGCCGATCGCGGGTGCCTGGCCGACATCGCGGCCGCCAGGCACGCGCATCGGCATTGCAGTGAAGCGCCGGGCACGTGCGCGCGCCGCCGGCGGCGCTCGCGCGCCCCCCAGTGGCCAAATAGAGGAGGCCGTATAATAACGGCCTCCCGGCATTTGACAACCACCTTGCGGCCGTATATTCTCGTACGGCGGGCGCGAGGTGGCTAGATATACTTTCCGACTGTCCATGGCAATGGTAGGAATAAAAATAAAGAAGAAAGACTGAATGTACGAAGGTGCACAACCCTCTGGGCCCTAATATGGGCATCCACAAATTATTACTTTGTTAGTGGATGATCAGGCTGCCAATATCCACTGTCATGAGCAAGTTTCATAGGTACGTGTGTGGAAGCTAGTAATTGAAGTCCATAATAAGCAAGATAAAATGTAGGTATACACTGGGGTTGATTAAAGAAGTAGAGGTTGTGAATGTTCATTTAGCTTATTAAATAAAGTGAAAATGTGTTCACTTTAAAGACCTGATCGTGCACAAGGATATAAATAAAGAAATAAACAGGTATTTTGAGTGAATAGGATTAGTAACTGATCTAAACCCATATTCAGCATGTTCACTAACCATGAACAAATATGAACATTCTCTAGTCCTTTTGTAATCAATTATGCATAATATTCAAATTATTTGATGCTGATGTAGTCTCATACATTTTTCTACGTTGAATTATGTCAGGGCAATTTTAAAGTTAAGGTGACACTAAATGATATCATTATTTGCCAAAAATAATCCCTATACATGCACTCCATAGCTCCTTCCCCTGAAATTGCATTGTTATCCATTTTACCCAGGTCATTGCATTTCCAGAAACTGTCTACTGAAGCACTTCCTCTCAACAGCCAGACAAATTTTGCCTACCTTCTGGAAGTCCCCCAATATACCCCTCTCTATCGCTATGGGTATCTGTGGTTAATGACATTATGAGAATGGAGGAGTTGTTGACAATGGATTCTGACTCTTATGCCTTGTACACACGAGCGGAATTTCCGTCGGAAAAAGTCAGATGTGAGCTTTTCATCGGAAATTCCGACCGTGTGAATGCTCCATCAGACTTTTTCTGTCGGAATTTCCGACGGACTTAGATAGAGAGCAGGTTCTCTATTTTTCCGACAGAAAATCTGTTCAGCTGTATGCAATTCCGACGGAAAAAAAACATGCATGCTCGGAAACAGTTTGACGCATGCTCGGAAGCATTGAACTTATTTTTCTCGCCTCGTCGTAGTGTTGTACGTCACCGCGTTCTTAACGCTTGAAAGTTCAGAGAACTTTTGTGTGACCGTGTGTATGCAAGCCAAGCTTGAGCAGAATTCCATTGGAAAACCCATCCAACTTTTTTCCGACGGAAATTCCGCTCGTGTGTACAGGGCATACAATAAATTCAAAACTCTTTGGTTAGTGTGGATCCATTTCACTACCTCTGACACCTTAAAGATTATAGTGGTGGTTACACATGTTAATCACAGATTCATCTCTTCTTAGGGTCCTTTCACACGGGGCGGATCCGTGAAGATCCGCCCCGTGAAGCTCCGCTTGCTCAGCGGGGATCGCTCAGCGGACCAGAAGCGGAACATAAGAAGGGGCGGGTCTATACATGTATTACCACAGTGAGAGAAGTTCCCCATCAGGTCCGCCCCCTCGGTATGTCGGACCCGCCTACGTCATTGGCTTGAGCGGGGAACTTCCTTCACTGTGTAATTTAAATTTACATAGTGAAGGAAGTTCCCCGCTCAAGCCAATGACGTAGGCGGGTCCGACATACCGAGGGGGCGGACCTGATGCGGAACTGCTCTCACTTTGGTAATACATGTATAGACCCGCCCCTTCTCATGTTCCGCATCTGGTCCGCTGAGCGGACCTGATGGGGAACTTTAGAAGGGGCGGGTCTATACATTTAAAATACTGAGAGGGAGTTCCCTATCAGGTCCGCTCAGGCAAAACCAATGACGGACAGCGCTGGACATCGGGATCGCCGCGGGACACTGGATTTCACCGCTGGAATGTTTTTTTTTTTTAAATAAAGGACTTTTTCAAGGTGTTTGTGTGTTTTTTTAAACATTTTTTTACGCTTTCTTCGTGAAATGGTAGGGGTACAATGTACCCCTTACCAATTCACATAGGGGGGGGCCGGGATCTGGGGGTCCCCTTTGTTAAAGGGGTCTTCCAGATTCCGATAAGCCCCCCGCCCGCAGACCCCCACAACCACCGGGCAAGGGTTGTGGGGATGAGGCCCTTGTCCCCATCAACATGGGGACATCCTCCCCATGTTGAGGGCATGTGGCTTGGTACGGTTCAGGAGGGAGGGGGGCCGCTCTCTCGTCCCCCCTTTTCCCCTGCGGCCGGCCAGGTTGCGTGCTCGGATAAGGGGTCTGGTATGGATTTTTAGGGGGACTCCACGCCATTTTTTTTTTAAATTTGGGGTGGAGTTCCCTTTAAAATCCATGCCAGATCTGAAGGGCCTGGAATGGATATTTGGTGGAACCCCACGTCAATTTTTTTTTAAATTTGCGGCGGGGTTCCCCTTAATATCCATTCCAGACCTGAAGGGCCTGGTAATTGAATTCTGGGGAACCCCCACGCTTTTTTTTTTTTTTTTTTTATCAATGACTTTTGTATGTATTGCCGGGAGCCGACAATTCATTAATAGCCAGCCGCGAGTCAGTTTTAAATGCATTTTTTTCTTTCAAAAATTACATTTTTTGCAGGGACAGTTCTAAGCACGGGAAACATGCGCCACTTCACATGCATATCATACACACCCCCCAGGTACGAAATTTAAAGGAATATTTCACTTTTATTTTTTCATTTTAAGCATTATTAAAATCACTGCTCCCGAAAAAACGGCCGTTTTTAAAACTTCTTTTTGCATTGATACATGTCCCCTGGGGCAGGACCCTGGTCCCCAAACACTTTTTAGGACAATAACTTGCATATTAGCCTTTATAATTAACACTTTAGATTTCGAACGTTCGAGTCCATTGTATTTAATAGGGTTCTAAAGTTTACACGAACATTTTGTCTGTTCGCAGGTTCTGGTGCGAACCGAACAGGGGGGTGTTCGGCTCATCCCTGATTATTACTTAACCTCCCTGGCGGTATTCCCGAGTCTGGCTCGGGGTTAAATTTCAGCACCAAAAGCGGTAACCCCGAGCCAGACTCGGGCTGCGTCGCAGTGATCCAGGCAGGAGTTACTTACCTTGTCCCCTGGATCCTGCGATGCTTCCCCGCTGTGTGATCGAGCCGTCATCTCGCTCGATTCACACACTGCCGAATGCCGCCGAGCTCCGTTCCCTGCGACGTTATGACGCACGGGGACGGAGATCAGCGCCAAATTCAAAAAAGTTAAAACACAGTATACATACAGTACACTGTAATCTTACAGATTACAGTATGTATGTAATAATAACACACCCCCATTGTCCCTAGTGGTCTGCCCAGTGCCCTGCATGCACTTTTATATAATAAAAACATTTTTTTTTCTGCCTGGAAACTGGAGATTGTCCATAGCAACCAAAAAGTGTCCCTTTATGTCAAAAGTGGTTTTAGACCAGCTAAAAAACAGCGATAATAAATTAGAATCACTCGCAGAATTAAGCGATAGCGATTTGTGGGGAAATTCCTCATCAAACACTGAAAAACACTTTTATTATTATTATATTATTATTTGTTATAATTATTTTATTGTTATTTATTTTATTATAATGTATAATTTTGTTTTTTGAACTTTATCATACCCGGGATGTCTACTAGACTCTGGTTTGGACAGATTTAAGTGAGTTATTCCTAAGAATTACAGGCCTGCAATATAAAACGCCAAATTCCCATGCAGAATAATGGTACCGCTTTCAGCACCTAAAATCTGACAGAATCATACCGCCAGGGAGGTCAGAGTGGCCTCACAATAGTGTGCTGATCTATTATGGAAGACAAGGAATGGACACACAAGTATTCACTATTTTATAATTTTTTTGAACATAAGTTTGCTAAAAGTTAGGACACTTTGTAATTTATGGAAACTGGTGCGTAAAGCAGTGGACACATAGTTGGAAAGCAATTTTGCACTATATTCTATTTGTGATTGTTGTTCTAATAAAAGATTCTAACACTATTTGCACTATATTAATAAATGTAGGATATATGGGTGTTTGCACACTGTATTACAGTGTCGTTTAGTGTTTTAAAGAGTTGACAGAACAAAATATATAAGTTGATATCAGTATCCAAGTCACACAACTTTCTAAATTTAAATAATTTTAAAAACTGAACTCATAACATTTCTCCCACCCCGCCTGTCCCCCCCAGATCAACAGCACAACTCCCTTTGTGCCAGTGATTTAGGTATAATCCTGGGCTCTGACTTCTCCTTTATAGCCCTACATCCAAATGCTACAACCTTCACCTCCATAACATTACCAAAATCTGCCATTTCTTAACTAATGACACCAACAAGCTACTAATTCAATCACTTATTATCTCTCACCTCCACTTCTGCAACTTTCTCATTGGTCTACGGCTATACCACCACCCCCTTCAGTCTATCATGAATGCTTCTGCCAGCCTCCTCCACCTTAAAATTCACTCAATGTCTGCCACCCCTTTCTGCCATCCCTCCACTGGCTTCCAATCGCCCAATAGATAAAACTAAAAATACATACGTTGCGGCAGAGACTGACGTGTAGAGGGAGACCTCTCGTACAGCTCCGGCTCAAGGACCACTGATGTTGTGACAGTGGGCATGAGAGCACGGTGAGGTAAAAGTGCCTTAAGATCTTACGTTGGTTGCTGAGGTCCATGGCAGTTGGGCTGAATAGCTGAAGCAGCGGATGGCAGCAGGAACAGCAGATCCCAGGCTGGGAAGGCAGCAGCTGGTAGCAGGTGCAGGAAGGCTGGCAGCACACAGTAGATGAAGGACCAGTGTCACAGGGACAATGCAGAGCAGGACAGATGGATGACTGGATGCAGAGTCAGATAAGCCAGGTCAGCAACGGACGATCAGATAGAAGCATTAACGGCAGGCAGAGAAAGGTCAAGATGCAGGCAGAGGTTGGCAACAAGATATCAGGCAGATGAGCAGAGATAAACGAAGTCTAATGCTGTGTACACACGCTCGGAATTTCCGACAACAAATGTTCGATGGGAGCTTTTGGTCGGAAATTCCAACCGTGTTTAGACTCCATCGGACATTTGCTGTCGGAATTTTCGACAACAAAAATTTGAGAGCTGGTTCTCAAATTTTCGACAACAAAAGTTGTTGTTGGAAATTCCGACCATGTGTACACAATTCAACGCACAAAAATTCTACGCATGCTTGGAATCAATTTGATTCATGGTTTTGTTGCCGGAATGTCCGATCGTGTGTACGCGGCATTAGGCAAGCCGAGGTAAGGACAGGTGGAGAGCAAGTGTGGTCAGGATAAGCCGGATCAAACACAGAAAACAGTAAAGCTGCAAACCAGACAGCAATGTACCAGCGCAGCTGCCACACCTATGTCGGCCATTTGGTGCCAGTGTCAATGGCTAACATGCACGTTCATGCGCATAGGCGTTCGCATCTGTGTGCGAATGTTTGCATGCATGCACATACTTGTGCACCTGTGCCCAGCAAGACGGCGCCTGTGAATGTGCATTGGCCTTTGCCTTGGAGCTTTGGCTATGCTATGGCAAGCACGTCCCTGACACATACAAAGCTATTCACAACTCAACCCCAGCGGCATCACTAAACACATCAAAATATCACCTAAACTGTATTAATTGCTTCTCACAAGCCCTCCTGCCTTCTAGCACCCTCATCTCCAAAGATTGCCTCCAGGACCTTTTTCAAACCTCTCCTATCTGAAACTTACTATCCCAACCTATACAGCTATCTCTTGCTCTTTAGGTAATCCCTAAAAACTCATCTCTTTAAGGAAGCCTATCCTGCTTCTACCTAACAACTAACATTTTACCTTATTGAACAATTCATTTATACACTTGTATCATCTTTTGCATCACTTGCCAATCCCATTTAGATTGTAAGCTCTCACATACAGGGCCTGTAAAGCCCTGTACAAACTGACGGCACTCAATAAATCCTGTATATATATATATATATATATATATATATATATATATATATATATATATACTATTTTTTTTTTCAATCAAGATTTGATATCAGCTGACCCAAGAAAAAAAAGTTAATAAACTGTAAGATAACATTTTCGATTAGTTATGCGTTTCCATTTAGTAGGAGTATTTGCATATTCAATTTGCTAAGGTTGTTCCACAGAATCTACACACAAAAATATCAAGTTAACAGGTTAGCAGATAACATAAATGTATATCATGTTAACATTATTTCATTTTAATTGTAACTCTCAATAGAACATTATTGTTGATTCTTTTTGCCCTGTCTTACCAGGTGTATATGGAGGATAATTAAGATTGTTGACAGCACAGCCTTTGCTTGATCCTTTCACAAAACTGGAAACTTCATTCATGTCCTGTTAAACAATTATCAAACACTTTAAGAATGCAATAACCATTTAATAACATTTTAATAGTGAATAACTTCTAATTCTATATTCTGACATGAAACATACAAATGACTGTAATGGTCAGAATCCATTCAAAATATGCTCTAAATACTTTTTCATTTTGCATTAATGGTGTAACATATGTTGTGGAGATTTTTATGGAGATGTATTTAATATGTATTGTCATAGTGTCACCCAGTGTTAGTACTTCCGCAACCCGCTCTAAAAGAGCTGATTGGGGTAGTCTGAGGCTGGTTGAATCCCGTCTGATAGGGGAAAACGTCTTGAGGTTGGAGTGTGATGCTTGCAGGGGGCGGATATGTCCACCGATGGGGGGCCCTCTGTGCATTAGCATGGACGATCATTGAGGAGGGGGTATCCTCGCTCTGCAATAACATCATTGGTTATGGGCAAATGCGCGCTCTTGTCTCGGCTGTGTCTGATCAACATTGGTTGGAATTCGTAGCGCGCGTCTGCAGATAGCCTCCCTCCCCCATTCAATAATAGTATAATCTGAATATGCGATATTCTATGGAATGGCGCAGAATAAGGATTTCTATCAGCGGTGACTTTAGCCATCATACGTTATTGTATTCACTGTATGTATTATTGTATTGAATCCTTTTATTTCCTGTTGGAAGGATGTCCTTGTATGGTCATTCTCCTGTGTGGAACGGACATCCTGTGATGTCCCCTCCCATGGGGGGAGGTGACTGGTTGCTGCAACCATTCACCTCCTGTCTTGAGATCTTTTGAGTTTAATAAAAGCCTATGATTAGGCGTCGGCGAATCAGTCATGCTGGTATGCTGGAGATGAGAACATAGCTGTGTTGGTGCTGCCTTTCTTGGATGAATGATGGAATGAATGGTGAGTGGATCTTTAGCAAACTTAACTTAACGATAGCATTACTTCAAGAAGATGAAATCTGATGTGTGCTTAGATAGCACAGGAATTATAGGCTGTGTGCTCTGTAAACAGCAGCCTAAAATTCCACAACAGTTAATGGCGACTCACGGTTGGGACCAATTGCGGCCTCTTTGAGCATCAGATCAGCAGAGGGGGGAGAGTGGACCTGTGATGTGATGTGTAAAGAGGCTGTACTTTGAAACGAACAAAAAAAAAAAAAAAAATGTCTTTTTGAAATAATGTTTCAAGTTTGCAGCGTGTGTGTATGTCTGTGAATCCGATCGGATGCCTGTGAATTTGTTTGTGTATGCCTGTGTGTGTGATTGTTTGTGCGATGTATTGAGAAGTCTGATGCCAGCCATGGCTGCTGCATTGTCCTGGTCTTTGTGAGCCATGAGGTTTAGCGGGGGAGGGGCTGCCAGCATCTCAGGTACAAGGGTGAAAGTTGGTGACTTTCTGTAAATAGCATGTTTTGTAGTGGGAGGGCCCTGAGAGATGATCTGATGGAAACTGTGGGCTGTAAGAGTGTAACTAAGCGAGAAATATAGACTGTATATTGTGTATGAAATGAAGGTATAGATGTGGTATTTAGTGCACTGAACAGTTTGTAAAGTAGATTGCTTGGCTGCCATGTGCTTGAATGGGGGAAGGGCTTTGTGTTGCTGGGCTATGCCCTAAGGGAAGGACAATGGTGCTGGAAGGGAAACGCCCTGAGGGAAAGACACTCTAAGCAGATGTACAAGCAACAATATACTGTATGTGTGTAGTGTTTGTGATTTCTATGAAAAATAGAAATGAATAGATTGTGATTTTTGCCTTTATAGGGGACAAAGACACATGTCCCCATAAGTGTAAAAATATTAAGTGTTTGGTTTTTGAGTTGAAAGTTCCTGCCAAGTGGCCAGGCTGAGGCCACTGTGTGTGAACTTTAGGTAGAGAAAAGTGGTGATGAATATCTCAGAGTATATGGACTTAGAGAAATTAATATGTTTTTAATATTGTCATGTAACTCACATTTATTGAATGTGCTGTTTAGTTGGCCAAAGGGAGGCTAAGTTTGTAAGTGTACATGTGGTCCTTGTAGAGTGTAGCTGACACCTTTTTCAGTGGATTTTGATGATAATTTAGAAAAGTTTCAATGGTGTAGTCAGTCTTTGTGGAGAGAAACATTTTTGATTTTCTTTTAAAGAGATGCTGGTTTTGGCGGGAAAAATTGCATGCGTCAATGGCGCAATTTTTGTTGTCCATGAGGTGCTGTGGTGGGTCATCCACCATTTTGTAGTCCTGGCTTGTCGGCCATTTTAAGAGACGGTTACAGTTTGAGATAGGAAGTTCCAGTTTAGCAAACACGGCCCCTGAATATGCTGTATTGGCATTTGTTGATTGGCGCAGTTTTGTTCTGTTTTGTGCGCTTGCAGTTTGACCTGTGCACTGCTGGGGAGAGTGCTGGGACGCCAGAGTGACATACTGAGGATGGTTTTGTCTCTGGTTTATATTGTTTTTCTAAGCATCGCCTTTTGAGTTGAGTGGTATCTTAAAATAGCGCGGTCTTACCCTGAGGGGCCACGACGCGCTTGCGGACACACGCACATGCTGGGGCCTAGTTATGGATAGGATCTGGCTGACCTACCAGCAGTTGGAGTGTGGGAGGAGGCCAACGCAGACACAGGGAGGACATGCAAACTCCATGCAGATGGTGTTAGGAGGGGGGATTTCTCTGTTTTCATTTAAGTAGATGTGAGCTATTGCAGGGTCGGCTGGCTTTGCAGTATATGAAAAACTTCACTTTACACTGAATTTTGATGGATTGTAAGACTAACAGAGTTTTTGTACAATGATGTGTTTTTATGTTTAAATATTTCCTTCCCAGAAGGCAATTCATATGTTTTGAAGCTTGTATTGTATAGCCTGTAGAGGAGGAGTGGGGGTTTTGGTCGAAACCCCTAGAGCCATCTTTTTGCAGGAGTTTTGTATTTGAGTCAACTTGTGGTTTTGCTTGCAGAGGATGTTTGGGTCAGGACCCTCCCATTTGCAAAGGGGGGTTTTATTCCACCATTTTCTTGACAAGGTTTTAAATTGTTGAAATATATAATGTGTAGCCATGGATTTTTTTGGAGTCTTGATAGACACAGCAATGTTGCTGGGCTCCCCCCTCCCCCTCCCTCTTCCTGAACAATTGATATGTAAATAAACCAGTTTTTTTTTTTTTTAAGTAGCTGAGCATGTAACCGGAAGTTTCTTTTCAGCATTTATATATCAGCAGAAAGTTAGTGGGAGGAGCTTGGGGTTTTTAAAGGTGAGCAATGAGATTTGTGTCTGGAAGGAAAATGGAAAGCATTTTGGCGTTTAAAAGTGTTTTATATTTTGTTCCAGTTTTGTGAAGTTTTGTACTGTAAATACAGTTTTGGGTAGAGAGCAAACAGTCGGCATCACCATTATTGTAACATCTAGATACAGAGAGAAGCCACATTGTTCTGCAGGTGGTAAACTGGCGTAATTGTTCTGTGAGGTTTAGTCTGACAACGCAGTGTATGGGTGTATAGCGGAAAACGCTTGTGTATGCATACACTGTGAGGGGTAGAGGCCTAATTCGGGGGTTGATCTGTGGTTGTTGCTGTAGTTCCAAAAGTGTTGGGACAACAAGCCATAGAGTTGACACCTCGGTTAGGGTTTCTAGTTGGAGGACTTGACCATATAGTGGTTGTAGTTCTGCAATTCACCGTATAAGAAGACACCGGGCGGTGATCTCCGAAATGGGTGCAACGGTTTAACCTGGACGCAGGTTTAAGACGATAAGCCGATTCGAATCGCCATGGACACAAGGAGGTCTGTGCAAAGGGAAGGAATGGAGGCTTCCCATAGTCAGACGGTCACACAGTGCACGAAGCCTAGTTTTGGGGCAAAGGCCTTTGAACCCCAAAAAGATTAACATAGGTGGTCCAAGGATACTATTTTGGGTATACCTCTGGAATGGATGTAGTTGAGCTGCGGCTTCAGAAATCTGTAATGATGAGTGTTGATGGAGGTGTTGTCTCATGCCCGTTTGTTTTGAACCTTGTATGGCTGGTACATGGAAGGTTCTCGAGCTGCTCTCATGGTTGTCCCATTGTATTTTTTCCTATTGCTGAAAGAGTGAAGGTAGAATTCTGGCTGTTTTTTGTTTTTTTCATTTGTGGTTTTGGAAACTGGGAAGTATTTCCCCCACGTTTGTATCGGAATGTTTGTATGTAGTAACGTGAATATGTTCGAACTTACCGCGGCGATCCTTCAATGCGTCGCGGCTGTTGTATGTTTGTAGGAATGGGAAAAGTAAGGGTTACAGAGGGTTTTGAAAATGTCATTGACAATTTACCAATGTACAGGAATGTCATTATTGTTTTACCATTCTTTGCAGGTTAAATATGAAGGATAGAGTAATGATTTTGCTTATAAGTATTTTTCAGGTCCAAGGAGTTTGTACACAGAGAACAGGTGTATGTAGACAGCGGTACATATGGATAAATATGAGTCTAAGGCGGTAAAAGTATCACAGGCTATTTCATTGTTTCTTTTTTCCTGCACCACACATTTCTTCCTTCAGTCTATGAGGAAGAAAAGGGGGGAGAATGATAAATGTAAGAGTGACAGTTTTTTTTTCTGTCAAACTAATAATAACCTCTGTAATTCTAACCAAGTTTGTGCCAAGACTGTCTTTCTTTGACAGAATTTGAATCGGCAAGCAGCAGTCTGGTGAAGTAGGTTCCCATCCCAGAGGCTAAGAACCTTTTGTCAGTGGTTCCAGGTATTGTAAGCCACGCATAGGTTATGCAGTGACCACAGTCCCGATGTCTGGGTTATTGTCATATGAGGGTTGTTTGGAGGTCAATCAAAATCAGGGTCGTACTCTCCTCATTAGCTGTCACTTATATTCTCGGCTGATGGGGTGGGTGCGATCGTTGTGACATCGTTGTGACATGAACTTCAAAATGTCCACCAAAAGGTTTTCACGATTCCCTCCTGGACCCGACTGGGTCGTTGTAAAGAAGCTTGAGGGATGAGACCACGCCAGCCACTGCAAGAAGCGGCTCAACCACACCAAAGAATGAGGAGTATCTTTGTTTATTTATATTTTTGTTGTTTAGTAAATTTTAGCGAGGGTAACGGTGAAAAGCATCCCAAGTTATTATTTAAAGTGTATGTCCTCACTAGCTCAGAAAGCGAACAGGACCGATGGTCTGTTCTGAGTCTTCACCGAGTTTTAGTCCCCAGCGATGACAGCGGTACATGCCATTTATGATGTTATTATGGGTATGAGGAGTTTTAGTCCTCAGCGATGACAGCGGTACATGCCATTTATGATGTTATTATGGGTATGAGGAGTTTTAGTCCTCAGCGATGACAGCGGTACATGTCATTTATGATGTTATTATGGGTATGAGGAGTTTTTGACAAACTAGTGAAGACTCCAGTCAGACACTCGTCAATGGAATCTAACGATGTATTTTTAGAGGGTAAAATTGGTTTTAGTTTTAATGGCTCTGCCTCTTGTCGGTTTGGGTATCTAGGCAGCCCACAAGTGTGTTTGAACTTTAGTTTGGTGTTTATGTGGATCTGCAGCTTATAAAGGTAATTCCCCCAAAGCAAGAGGTTCATGCGCGATGGTGAAGCTGTCCCAACATTTTAGGTCACGGCCGATCGCGAGGATCTGATGGCGCAGGAAATTAAGAATGGCAGGGACAGCTAGAAGGGATTTGTTCACCAATCCCGACCAGGTCTGGGCATGGGGTCCTGCATGTACAAGGTGGGGGGGCTCGGGCTTGGGATACAATTGAACAATTCTCATCCGTTAAGGATAGGGTTCTTCATGTAATTGTTGAAGCCAGAGCTGTAGCTAAGTGAAGGTTGGGAGTCCTTTTTTTAAGGGTCTGGGAATCTTTGGGGATCTAATTTTTTATTTTACAGCGGATCGTGGTTAAAGAAAGTGGGAATATATATACTCATGTAGTTTTATTTCTATTCTTTCTATGTCGTGACGAGAGGCTCCTGTTGCCTGATTTGACGCGTGACCAGAGTTTCCTTGATGAGACGCCCCGAAGCCGGACCCACATACAAGATAGAGAATCACAGACGAATCGGCGATTACTACAGCTCACCATGTCGTGTCCTCCTTTATAAGTCATGCCCCTGAAGAGTAGAGTCTACATGTCAAGCCGTGTTTTCCTTTTTATGGACTAAGAACTGATTCCTTTCCGGGTATAAGAAGCATATCAAATTTCATTGATGGACATGGGGTGCATATGACAAAAAAGGGAGGACTGTTGTGGAGATTTTTATGGAGATGTATTTAATATGTATTGTCATAGTGTCACCCAGTGTTAGTACTTCCGCAACCCGCTCTAAAAGAGCTGATTGGGGTAGTCTGAGGCTGGTTGAATCCCGTCTGATAGGGGAAAACGTCTTGAGGTTGGAGTGTGATGCTTGCAGGGGGCGGATATGTCCACCGATGGGGGGCCCTCTGTGCATTAGCATGGACGATCATTGAGGAGGGGGTATCCTCGCTCTGCAATGACATCATTGGTTATGGGCAAATGCGCGCTCTTGTCTCGGCTGTGTCTGATCAACATTGGTTGGAATTCGTAGCGCGCGTCTGCAGATAGCCTCCCTCCCCCATTCAATAATAGTATAATCTGAATATGCGATATTCTATGGAATGGCACAGAATAAGGATTTCTATCAGCGGTGACTTTAGCCATCATACGTTATTGTATTCACTGTATGTATTATTGTATTGAATCCTTTTATTTCCTGTTGGAAGGATGTCCTTGTATGGTCATTCTCCTGTGTGGAACGGACATCCTGTGATGTCCCCTCCCATGGGGGGAGGTGACTGGTTGCTGCAACCATTCACCTCCTGTCTTGAGATCTTTTGAGTTTAATAAAAGCCTATGATTAGGCGTCGGCGAATCAGTCATGCTGGTATGCTGGAGATGAGAACATAGCTGTGTTGGTGCTGCCTTTCTTGGATGAATGATGGAATGAACGGTGAGTGGATCTTTAGCAAACTTAACTTAACGATAGCATTACTTCAAGAAGATGAAATCTGATGTGTGCTTAGATAGCACAGGAATTATAGGCTGTGTGCTCTGTAAACAGCAGCCTAAAATTCCACAACACATATCAATATTTAAAGGGACACTATCATTGTCACTGATGACAAAGTGACATTGCCTCCTGATATCTCATTCCACCCATTCCAGCAAGGTATTCCTGCTGACCAATGCTTGCTTGCCATCAACAAGTTTCAGGAGCCCACCCTGATTAAGTTTTGGTGTTGGATGGCGTGAGAGCTTACTCAGATGGAAGTTCTCCCAGCCTCCAGGATGGGAACTGGTGGTGTTCAGGCCTGGGAAGGACTGTAGTGCAAAAGCAGATGCTTGCATGGCAAAGCATAACCACAAATGCCCTGAACAGAACTTAAATAAAACCTATGCAGAGAGAAAATGTATGTTGCTGCTGCTAAACTCTCCAAAAAAATACTATTTGACTGGTAGCCATGTTTATCCAATTTATACTAGCTGATATAACAACTAGGAACAAGCATATCTGAAGTGTGCTGACTTCGTTCCAATTTTGCATGCTTCAAACTTTCTACAGTACTTTGCTTTACACAGTACTGAGGTTATAAGTTTGGAGAGATCTGGTCTTAATTTGGGTTATCTTTGCAACATAATGTGAGGCAAAATCTCTTAAATGGGAACCAGATAGAAAGTCCGGACAGAGATTCTAACCCTTTTTTCAATTTAGACAAAACTTTAAAAAGTTTTGGTTGGACTTCAGCTTTAAACTTACCTTTCATTAAAGGATATCTTATTATGTTATTATGATATGTTATTTTGCTATTTGTCATGAAGGTTTAGATCTTTTGAGGTTTTCATTGCTGTCTGTGTCCCTCTTAGTGAGATTGTTACTTACCTCTTTTACTAATGTTATCTGGACAGAATATGGGTGGATATCTCTCCGACAGGTATATAACAGCAATAAAACCACTTTTTTTCCCAACTGTTCATGGGCAAAACAATGATTATGTGCAAAAACCCGAGTGGGGGTTCCGGGCCAATAGCTGCAGGAGGCTGCCAGTTCCTACAGTTAATTGTGGCCGCTTGCTCACCTAGCGATTTATTAGCCCTGGGTGCTTTTAATTGTTATTAGTCCCATTCGCAGGTGTGAATGAGGCCTTGGATAAGAAAATTGTATCCCAACAGGGATACAGACAACATTTAACACTTGGCAGAGATTTCAACCATATCCCACTCTATTAAAAAGCAACAAAAACTTTTTTTTTGTGCTGTGCAGCATTTACACAGGATCTCTCAGCTCTAAAAAAAAAAGAGGGGGCGGAGCTAAAGTTACACTCTGCAGAGCTCAGTGAGAGCTGATTGGAGGGAAAGAACATTTCCGCCTCCACACAGCACACAGAAACAGAGTTAAGGCTGTCAAACAAACTGTGTGCTTCCAGTCACCTTTTTTCTCTTGATGTCAGGAAAACGTGTACGAAGTGACTCATGCAGATAGTAGAGGGAAGAGGCAACAGACAAAAATTACACTAGGTGCTCTGGATTGAGACAAGTATACGAGCACGCACCAGTGCCCCCATAGCAAGCAGCTTGCTATGAAGAGCACTTGGCAGGGAACAGGAGCCAGGAGAAACAACGGGGGACCCAAAAAGAGGATGATCAGCTCTGTGCAAAACCATTGTACAGAGCAAGGTTGTTGTTGGGAAAAAAGTATGAGTTTACAATCACTTTCTGTTCAAGATGTAATCGCCCCAGTTGCCACGAATACAAAAAAAGCAAAAAAATATATTTTATGATCACAATAATATGAATCATATTTCACTTACAATCCATATGCCATCATAGTTAACTTCGTTATAGAACCGCTTACACTCATCAATCCACCACTGTGTGCAAGCATCATTGGTATAGTCAGGAAACACTGTAACTCCAGGCCAAACCTATCATAGAGATGAATAATATTGTTATGTTATGCTCAATCAACCATGTTTTCTGTAAAAAAAAAAAAAAACTTATTATGCATGGATTATGTCTAGTATGCATTTAGTCTAATTCCAAGATACAGCATTATAAGTTAAAGATGATCTACTGTACTAAATTCATGAGGTGCCATGTATTCTCTCTGCCTTAAAACAATCTTGTTCACTACATTTTAATTACATGCATAGACAACAAGCTAGAAAGATGTAGTGTGTGTAAGGTGAACACAGCTAGTTTTTGCAGCTCTTTGCATAGCACACTTTATTCGCATTTTAGTTACTCTTCAGTAGCGCGAAAGACCTTTTTTGTTCAAAGCTAGAAAGATGACTAAGAATATTCAGATCACACTGGAACACTTTTCAATATACAAATACCAGACATGAGTAAAATTATTATTATAAAAAACTAATGGTTATTAGGAAAAATAGTGACATATCTATTTTCACACCAACATTTATTGAAAAATCATGCTGCCCCGTATTTAGTATTAGGTTGCTTTCACACTGGGGCAGGCGGGCATTGATGGTAAAATGCTGCTAGTTTTAGCGGCGCTTTACGGTTTGTTAGTGGCGCTATTCGGCCGCTAGCGGGCTGCTTTTAACCCCCACTAGCAGTCAAATAAAGTGTTAAATGCGCCTGTGTAGCGCCGCTGCCGAAGCATTTTGCAGGCGCTTCGGCAGCAGTGCCTTTTCACTTCAATGGGCAGGAGCAGTGTATACATGCTGCTTGCAGGACTTTTTTTATCGTCTTGCCAGCGCACTGCCTCAGTGTGAAAGCACTCAGTCTTTTACACTGGAGCTACAGGGAAGGCATTTTTCAAGCACTTTACAGGCGCTATTTTTAGCCCAAAAGCACCTGAAAAATGCCTCAGTGTAAAAGGGGTCTTATAGTATAAGTAACTGAGTTTTGTGTATTTGTGACCCTAGGCCTGCATTCCCGGGCAGGTTATTGAGACAGTATTTGCAAAGGTATAACAGACACACATACACAATTGGGAAGTAGTCAAGGGCAGGCTTTATATTTTCCCATCAGAGAGAGGAATTAATGAATAAAGCTGCAAACCTATAGTATATCTTAATGCATTCTGTCACTTTTCTCCTGTTTAGTATTGCCATGCTGTGTGACAGAATTGATACATGTCTGGCTTACTTTCTCAATTCAGTCTGGGCTCAAAAATGGATTTGGGAAGAGGAATTTGGGAAGAGGAATCACTTAGGGCTTGTTCACAGCTTGTGCTGTGCTGTGCGTTGCTATTGAGATGATGTGCTGATCTCTATGCATGGCACTATTTCCATTTCTTTTTAAACAAACTTTATTGAGATGTCACACAGACATCTCATAAGGCTTAATTGCTGGTCACTCGATGCAAGGCAGTGGACTGCCTCACAGTGCGCTGTGCTGAAAAAAGTACTGCATGCCCATACACCAACGCAACTCAGTGGTGTGAACTGGGCACACAGGAGACAGAGTATTTTGCATTGTCATGCGGTGGAACTGTGCTGGAATAGCTGCCCAACACAGTCCCACCGTATATGTGAACATACCCTTACTGTTTTCTAGATATTATACAACCTTATAGGCACGTGGTCCTGTTGTTGGTTGCAATCCTATTGTAAAAAATTGTGCCAAATCTGGGATCGTTTTTGTTTTGCTTTCTGATATTTCGCAACCAGTCATTTTCCAGACCTCTTTTTATTAAACATCTTTTGAATATTTCTTATAATATAGTAAAATAATGCTTTACCTCTCCAATAAGTGGGGTTTTTCCATCTGATTCATTTACCCAAACACCTAGACTGTTTCCTCTTTCATATGCTCCATACGGACCATTAATAAGCGGCGTATTGGCAATAGCAGGATCCTGGAAAGAAGAATAAAATACTAACAACCTGAATACCTGGTAAACATTTAAACAAACAACTGAAATAACATTTATACATTTTACTGGATGTGAGAGATTCACTTAATATTGTTAAAATATGTTCTAAACTTCCCAAAATAAAAAGGTACTTACCAATATGATGATGTATTTTTGGCCATTGGCATGTAGATTTTGAGAAAACTGAGGGAGGTCTGAAAAATTTTGTTTATCATAGGTGAAATCTTTTCTGTTTTCCATGTAGTCAATATCAGTAAATTGAACATCCTAAAAACAAAATAAATTAAAGCCAATGCCCTTGTCATTTATATCTTGAGTATAGATTGGCTGTATATTGGAGGCTGGTTTAGTTGCAAAGAAAACAATCAAGTGTTATCAAAAACAGCCATATCTGATATGTGAAAAAAACAACAAATAAATATACCCTTTTGTTGTTGAAATAACATTGCATTGTTCAAGCATATATCTAAGGCTTTGTTTCCACTAGTGCAACTTGTTATGAAACTTTGGACACATAAAGTTGCATGACAAGTTACAGCCCATTGATTTCAATGGCACCCGTTCCAATCTATGCAACTTTGAAAATCAGTGACTTTGAAAAGGTGCCTGCACTACTTTGATGTGACTTTGATTCAGAGAGTGTAAAGTTGGATCAAAGCTGCACTCAAAGTTGCATAAAAGTCGCACTCTAAATCGCACAACTCTGGGGTCGCAATAGTGGAAACATAGACTAAAGCACTGTACACATGATCAGATTTCCTATGGATTCAAATCTGATCTATTTTTCCGATGAAGCTGACTTCCATCAGTCTTGTCTACACACCATCAGTCAAAAATCCGACCGTCCCAAATGCCGTGACGTAAAACACTCAGACGAGCCAAGAAAAATTAAGTTCAATGCTTCTGAGCATGCGTTGACTTGATTCTGAGCATGCGTGGGTTTTTTCTCCAATGGAGTTCCACACAGACGATCGGAATTTGCTATCGTTTTTTTTTTCCATCGGATAAATTTAAAACATGTTCTATTTTTTCTCACCGATGGAAAAAAGACAGATGGGGCCCATACACGATTGGTTTGTCTGATGAAAAAAGTTCATCGGACTGTTTCCATCGGTAACCGATCGTGTGTACAGGGCATAAGGGCCTACTCATTTAGATTAAACAAGAGCAGGAACATCCAGAAATATATTGTAGACAAAAGACAGTCAACAAAGTATATAATAAAAGGAAAATCACAACCTATGATTCTTTTTTAGTACACTCAGTAGGAAATTTGGTTAAAAAAAACCCTGTAATTTTTCATTTCATCTGAAAATCAACCAAAATTAGATGCAGACATTCTTAGAAGTGTTCTTCAGGAATGATAACCGATTTCACAGGTGGCCATACACTCATAGTTTTCTTTCATTCAGCCTGTGGGCTCAAATAAAGAAATATAACAGATTCCTCCATCATTGCTAAACAGCACAGTTGGACAAATCTCAGCTGCCAGATATTGTATTCTGATATTTGGTACCCATGGCTGTCACAATACCTAAATAGATAATACCTAAATAGATGAAATCACTGTTGCTCCCACATTTTTCCAACAGGCTACATAGACAATGGTAGAATAGAAAATAAAGTTATTGAGCCTGGTGGTAACACAAGGACCACCCATGGCTCCAATTTCTGTACCAGACAAGATTTGGGTGGCATATGGCAGCCACAACACCAGCTCTATTGCCTACTACTCTTTAATTATTTAAACTGAATAAACATTGTTAATGATGCCCTGTAGAGGAAAAAATTCCATTAGTTGGTTTAATATTTGACAGTTTATCAAATGTTTGTGGTCGTCCGTGTACAACTTTTTAAAATATCTAATGTACTGAGGGTACAATAATCTAATAAAAAGGAAATACAATTTTACAGCTTAACTGGGGGGATGGTAGAAAATGTTTGGACTGGTAGGGTCCTTTCACAAGGGCAATCAGTCTAGATTTGTCTGTCAGGTTTTCAGATGGATACACACTGAACCACAATGTATTGTACTGCATGTCTATGTGTGGGCGAATATAAATGGATGATCACCTTTTTACACCTGCCTATATCCATATACATTCAGGTCTGTTTTTTTTAAAATCGAACAAGGCTGTATCCTTTTCCATTTAGATGGATCTGAATGAATGTATGCAGATGTAAACAGATGTCATCAGTTTACGTCTGTTTCCAGACACATATGACCTGGGTATTTTTTCTCAAACAATAGGTGCTGGAACTTAACCATGACCCCACAAAACCCCTCCCCCTACGCACACCCTCCAAATCACATCAAATAGTGGGTGTGGTCAGTCAAATTTAATGAACAGTAGGAGAGTCTTAAAGGGGCATTAAATACCAGGATTGCATTATACACAGAGTGCAGAGCTGTCACTTGTAAACACAGAAACCAGACTTCTGAGTTTACAAGTTGTTGTGGTAAGCAGGCACCAAAGGGTCTGAGCCAGAGGTGGTGGAACTAATGCCTCGTACACACGATCGCGATTTCCGACAAGAAACCGTGTTTTTTTTTCAGCAGGAAAACGGCTGAAATTTGTCTTGCCTACACACGGTCACACTAATCTTGGCTGAAATTCCGACCGTCAAGAACGCGGTGACGTACAACACGTACGACGAGCTGAGATCAATGAAGTTCAATAGGCAGTTTGGCTCTTCTGCTTGATTCTGAGCATGCACGTCGTAATTGCGTACAGACGAACGCGATTTGCGGTAGGAATTTTTCCTGTCACGAAAATTGAGATCCTGCGCTCAGTCTTTTCTTGGCAGGAAAACTGACGGAAAAAAAGTGCGATGGAGCATACACACAGTCGGAATTCCTGACAAAAAGCTAACATCGCACTTTTCTTGTCAGGAAAACTGATCGTGTGTACGAGGCATAAGTTCCACCAAGTTCTCCCTGAAAAAAAGCCCTGCATATGACTAGTTTCTTCAACAACTAAAAAAAAATGGATGAAAAACAGATGTAGACTAATGTGAACTGAGCTGAACTGATGTGCAGATTTATGTAAACTGATCTGACGACAGATGTGCAAATATGTAACCTGAATCAGAATTCATCAGTTTTTCTGTAGCAAAAAACATGCCTAAACGAATGATGACCATGTGAAACCGTCCATTTAGTCTAGATCTGTCTATCAGTTTTTCAGACAGATCCAGACAAACCACAGTGCATGTCTATGGATGGTCAAATGTAAATGGGTGATCATCTGTTTACATCTGCCTACATCCATGTTCTTTCAGGTCCATTTTTTAAAACAGAACAAGGCTGTGTCCTTTTTGGTTTAGATGGATCTGAATAAATGTAAATAGAAGCCGTCCATTTACACCTGTTACATTTATGTCTGTTTTTAGACAAGAAACGTTCTTTGTTTATACTTTTGTCCCCTATGAGTGGTTCTTGCAACAACTAAAAAAACTGTAAAAACTGATGTAAACTTAATCGTTTTTTTTCATAGATAAAATGTGACTAAACGGATGACTCACATGTGAAAGGCCTTTGGGCCCCTTTTGGGCACAAGTATGTTTACTTTCTCCTGTGTATAGGGCTCTATGCACCTTATGATCAGATCTATCTGAAAAACTGACAGGCGGATCTGATCAGAACGTCCTTGTGAAAGAGGCCTAAATTATATTTTTGACCCCTAACCCCTGCGTTATGCACTCCTGACCCCTGCAGTTTGTGCATTACTCACTCCTTATCCCTGTGTTCTGCAATACACACCCTGCTTAACTTTGCAATTTGTGCCTTACACACGTCTGACCACTGCATTCTGTGCTACTCACTCATAACACCTATGATCTGTGTGAATACAGACTCCTGTCCCTAGATCTTTGTATGTTACATACAGTATTCCTGATCCCTTTGCTCTGTGACTTACATACTCATGACCCCTAAACTCTGTGTTATTATGGACTTCTGACTCCTAGGCTCTGTGCCTTACGCACTCTGGAACCCCATTTTCTGCTTTACGATCTCCTGACACTTGTATTCTGTGCTTCCGCACTTCTGACCCCTGCACTTTGTGAATTCTGCATTTCTGAACCCTATGGACTGAATTATGCACTCCTATCCCTTTCACGCTATGCTTTATGCATTTCTGACAACTGTAGTCTATGCATTTTACACTTCTGACCTCTGTTCTCTATGCACTATATACACTATGTTGTAAATTCATACTCTTGACCACTCCATTTTAAAAGGATAGTAAAGGCAGAAGGTTTTTTATCTTAATGATGCATTAAGATAAAAAGCCTTCTGTGCAGCAGCTCCCCTCAGCCCCTATTTTGTAGACACTTTAACTTTTGCGCAAACCAATCAATATACGCTTATTGCAATTTTTTTTTACCAAAAATATGTAGAAGAATACATATCGGCCTAAACTGAGGAATTTTTTTTTTTTTTTTATGGGATATTTATTATAGCAAAAAGTAAAAAATATTGTGTTTTTTTCAAAATTATTGCTCTTTTTTTGTTTATAGCGTAGAAAAAAAAAAGAGGTAATCAAATACCACCAAAACAAAGCTCTATTTGTGGGGGAAAAAGGACATAAATTTTGTTTGGGAGCTACGTCGCACGACCGCGCAATTGTCATTCAAAGTGTAACAGTGCTGAAAGCTGAAAATTGGTCTGGGCAGGAAGGGGGTGAAAATGTGGTTCTAGTGGTTAAAGTAGGTTGTATGCAGATGATTGTGCTTATCTTTGTACATGTTAGTCTCTCACCTGTAGAACAGTAATTAAAGCATATTTTGTAGGTACACTAATTGTGGCATATGTTACTGTATATACATTGAGTAGACTAGTTTTTTTTTAATCATGCCCCTTAAAACCCCTCCCACTGTTAGCACAATTTAACCACTCGAACCATTCAGTGCAGCGTGCCCCATTCTACTCCTTTCCAATCCTAGCAACAAGCCTGAGCAAGACTATGCCTGTGTACTGTGTCTGTGAAAACTGGCTGACTTACATATGGGATATTAATGGCTCTGTTTCTTTCAACCACGCCTTTCACCTCATCCAACGACTTGTATCCCCATCGACTTAAATGGAAGCCAAGAGTCCAATATGCTGGCATGTACGGCTTACCAATAAACTATTAAACAAAAAAAAAAAAGGTAAATGTAAATGTATGCTTTGACCTTTTCTTTCGTCTTTTAAAATAATAATAAAATGCATAGGACATTTTTTACAGATCAGTGATTTAGCATGAAAAAGCATTAATGTAGCTTGCTGGAGTGGGCTAAAACATTTATGGAAAAAAGGAAAGAAGCAAGAACATGGGTTGAATTATTGTAGTTGAAAGACTACTGCTTTTACAAGGAATATGTTAATAAATATTTATGAGAAATTCTTTTCTGCTTCTTTTATCCTAGAATCTGATGCAGTAACTTTAGTAAAGTGAACCTGCCAAAAACTTTGACTAATCAAACTGAGCATATGGTATACAAATGCATAAGCAGAGGTCACCTTTCGTAAAACTGCTTGTCAAATCTCGACAGTTCCTTGAAAATACCAGCTTGGTCCTATGCTTTCTTACTCCCAAGCCCTCTTTTTGGGACACATTAAAGACCCGCAGAAAGAAGGAAAGATATAATTAAATGCTAGATTTATAGGAAAAGTCAATATTTGCATATACTGTACCAGAAGCCTAGATCTAATTATAATTGCAGTTTGACTAAAGCCTCTTACATTCATTATATATGCCACATATTGACGCTGCATAGGCATAATTAGATCACTATTTCCTCACCAGGCTTTGCAAAGTTTGGTTCATGAATGTCATCTGGTTGCATTTTATATGCAATTGATTCTGTTTTTTTTTTTCAATATGACCATTTTTGACATTCAAAGAACCCCCGAAATAGAAAATATTTTTAATCTCACCAAAAAACTCTTACCTCTAGGTACTCCATAACAACTTCTTCTGGAGTGTTACCCACAAAAACATAAAAGTCAAGGATTCCTCCAATAGTCCTGTATGTCACTGCTGGAGCAGGTTGAATTACTACCTCTGTATTAATAAATAAAGAGGCCCATTACTAAACAGACATGTTTTACAAATTCAGGAAATGTATTAATTTAACAATAAACCTGATGAAATGAGGCACATAAGCAACAAAGAAGAGTCACCAGACTCTAATGTTTACAGACATCTATATAGTGCCTTTGATTTACGCAACACTTGTACAGTACATACCTAACTTTCAAACCAGTCCTTGCCCTCAAGAAACTTCCAATCCAGGATCCTCATCTCAGATGCATACATACTAGGGCAGATTTAGACAGGAGCCAATTACCCAATCAGAATGTCTTTGGAGTGTAGTTGGAAATCCGAGCACAGGGAGAACATTTATTGCCATCACATACCTATTTATAAGGTCTGTCTTGAACATATATTATAATTTAGAAAAATAATAATGTACTGAGGTAGCATACTCCATTTATTACTTTGTTACTGTTCATATAGCACAGTTTGTGACTATATGGATGAGGTATATCAAAATGAGAGTTATTGCTGATATTTACAAGGATAAGCATGCATTCTTTGTTTAGGATTATGTAGGATTACATCCACTAAGCCTGAAAAAACGGGTCTCTAAAACAGTTCTAGCCAGTAGGCTTGTGCAATCCGTTTCGTAACGAATCGAAATTCGTCCGAATTTAGCAACTTTCGGACATTCGGAAGCATTCGAATTTCCGAACAGAGCAATTACGAATAAAACCGAATCCGAAATAAATTATACCGCAAAATAGCGAATGCCCGAAGGTCTTCGGCATAATTCGTTATGAAAAAAGTTACGAATGTACGAATCCATTCGAAGCACAATAACACTCACTCTGCTCTCTGCTTCTCCCTCACCATGCTGAACTCCCTCTCAAAACGGTGTACAGGGGGCGGAGGCTATAGCCGCATGAAAAAACGAAAGTAAAATACGAGATTTCGAATCCATTCGAAGCACAATAACACTCACTCTGCTCTGCTCTCTGCTTCTCCCTCACCGTGCTGAACCCTCTCAAAATGGTGTACAGCGGCGGAGCTTATAGCCGCATGTAAAAAACGAAAGTAAAATACGAGATTTCGAATCGTTACAAATAACCGCTATGTATTTAGAAAAGTACAAATCCATTCGAAGCACATTAGGCATAATAGGCAGCGTCATTGTGAGAGAGACACGGAAAATTACGAATCAACGAACCCAAAAAAAGTTACGAAAGTAGGAGTTGTGTCCAGAATCAACGAAAAACAGCGTACTCTACCGAAAGTACGAATTATAAAGCAACAAAAAATTCAACGAAAAATGTCGCTTGCAAAAATACGAATGAGTCCGAACACGAAAAATCCCGACTAGCAAAATTACGAATGATTACGAATCAACAGGACCGGAAAGAAACGAACCGAAACGGAACAAATTTTTCCGTTGTGCACAAGTCTACTAGCCAGTATGGATTTAATAGTAAGGGTATCCTTGGTCGCCAGGCATAGTATACAGATAGGAACTTGACACCAAATCTTTTTAATGTATGGTACTTTATAACTGGAGCAACATAAGAACTGTGTAAATCACAGACTAGCTTGCAAATAGCTGTAGACATGACAGTTGCACAGGGCCTACATAAATAGGCTGTGACAGTTGTATTCACTACTATAACAATGAGAGACAGGCTCACACTACACTATACTTTTTGGATGACAGGTCAGTAAGTACAAAATTATACTTTTTAATTCTGTTTCCAGGATATACAGTATGTCACACCAATAAAGTATCAAATAATGACCCCTACAATTGCATCATAGTGCTGGTGATGCCTGCACTGCCTGATTACTTTATCATATTGTATGGCTTTGTACTAGAATAATACACTTTTGTTTGGAAGTTACAAGTTGATATAAGACTTTACAGTTATTTGTATACACACCAGCACTCAACTTAAAGTGTAATTCTAGGCATAACCTTTTTTTTTCTTTTTGGATGGTATGAGGAAGGGTTAGACCTTCTGTTATTATTTTTTTTATATGCTGCTGTCTTTTTCTCCATTGGGGACCTTCACTACTCTGTTTGACTAATGTCACAGAGACAAAAAGTCACTATAGATTTGTCCCCAGAACAAAGATAAGGAGAATCTTCAATAGGGGATCAACTGTCCTTGGTATGGGAAGTAAGAACAAACTCCCCCCCCCCCCCCCGTGGTACATGACAGCAAAAAAAATAAACTGACAGGAGTTTTGACCCATGCTTACTCTATCCAAAGAAATAATAATTTCTGCTATACATATACTTCCTTTTTTTTTTTTTTGGTCTACTATGCCAGGAAGGCTATTGTGACAAACCTTCTATAAAGCTCTAAATTACTTAAAACTCTGACACTGGAAGTCTGGATACCCATGATAAAATCTGTTCATTACTGTAAAAGTGGATTTTTAAGCCTCAACCCTCTCCAAAAAGAAAAAAAAAAGTTATGTAAACAGTGTCCCAGCGACAAAGTCTCAAAGACTTTCTTTAGTTTTAAATGCTGTTCTTCACTCACGTCCATTCCATGTTCCTATTGGCTATACATTCAGCTCTGAATAGCAGCTTTTTTTTTTTTTTTTACCAAACACCTATGCACTTGCAGTTTAAGAATAAATCAATACCATTTCTTTCTATTGAAATAGGATAACTTGTGAATATGTGTTGTTATGTAAATATTGTCATACTCAAGACAAATTGCTTTTTAATAACTATGGGTCGCCATACACATTACAATCCGACCATACAATAAACTTTAGATTTACTAAAACTGTGTAATATGAGGAACTACTTAATAATGCAGCCTGTTTCTTAAGTTAATAGTTTTGCTTCATTGTATTCGTTATGTTAAAATTATACTTTTTCGGACGTTTCGTATATTCGTTGTTTCGCATCTATTTGTATTTTGGAACAACGGCTATATTTGTCTTAATGTGTTCATTCGTTATTTCAGGAGATTACTTATGCACTCTGTTTGGGTTGGATGGAGGTGGATTCATCAGAATCTAAATCATAACATAACGAATGGAGCAAAAATAATTTTGTAGTCATTTGTTATGTTGTGACTTGTAGATTCTGATGGATACACCTCCAAAATGGCTCTTTCACACTGACCAATTTTTGATCAAATTTTCAGTTAAAAAAAGCAGAAGAAAAATGCATGAAAAACGCATCCCTTTAAATTCTATGGAACTCTTTACACTGGTCCTTTGAGTTTCTGTTGCGTTTTTAGGCTGCTTTCACATTGCTCCATTGCTCAAGCAAATACTGTATGTGTTTTTACTGTGTGCTGTGATGCATTGCATTTTAATATGTTTTTGATGTGTCTGCATTGTGGTGACTGAACAAAACTTCCCACAGGTGTGTTGCATTTTTTATGCATCTTGCTGTGTTTTCCGTGCATTTCAATGGAGAGGTGCATTTTTGGTGCAGTTTTTTTTACCGCACCAAAATTGCAGCAAGCAGGACTTGAAAAAACGCAACTGAAATGCAATGCAATCCCACCAAAAAAACTCTAATGCCCCGTACACACGATCGTTTTTACTGTCATTTTTTTAAACCGACGTTTTTCTCCTCGTTTTTTTTCATGTTTCCTCTCAAGCCTGTCTTGCGTACACACCATCATTAAAAAAAACGATCAAGCAAAGCGCAGTGACGTTCAACAGGTACGACGGCACTATAAAGGGGAAGTTCCGTTCGAATGGCGCCACCCTTCATGTTAGTAAAGTTTGTTGAGCGACGATTCGCGCTTTTCAGTCCATTTCTGTGTAATGAATGTGCTATCTCCATTACGAACGCTAGTTTTACCAGAACGAGCGCTCCCGTCTCATACTTGATTCTGAGCATGCGCGTTTTTTTTCACGTCGTGAAAGCATACACACTATCGTTTTTCACGTCGTTAAAAAAAACGACATGAAAAACGACGTGAAAAAAGAGAGCATGTCCGGAATTTTTAATGGCCGTTTTTCACGTCGTTAAAAATGCTCTGGAGCCTACACACGATCATTTTTAATGGCCATTTTTTAAAATGGCATTTTTAACGGCATGAAAAACGATCGTGTGTATGGGGCATTACAAGTGTGAAGCGTTCCATAGGATTTAAAGGGATGCATTTTTCATGCATTTTTCTTCCGCTTTTTCTAAATTGAAAAACTGATAAGTGCAAAAGGACCCTTAAAAGCCTTGCTTGCTGCATTTTTGGTGCATGTTACGTGTGGATAAAAAAAACGCACCTCTCCATTGAAATGAATGGAAAGTGCATAAAGTCATCAATAATGCATCAAAAACACAACACACCTGTGTGACGTGTGTCCTCCAGTCACGTGTGCAGGGAAAAAACGCAACGCAAATGCGGCAAAATCACAACTGAGCAGTGTGAAAGCAGCATAAGTAGGAATCATCTTGTTTCACTTTTATACCTTACTGTACTTATTGCCAAGTGTTTCCATTTCATATGTAGGGCATGTTTTATAATAAAGAAAACTGTAAATGCAACTAAATGGATCCAAATGAATTTGGATCTTTTGTTATGTTGTTACGTTATTTCGGATGCTTCAAGCGTTAACAACAGGTCCAAATTAAATTAATGAATTTCGTTATAGTTTATTTTGGATTTGTTGAAATTTGTTACTATTGTGATTCGGAGATTCAGATACATCTTATAGCTAAACGAACCGCACATGTCAAATGCAAGCCCTTGTACTACATAGTTGTTAGTAGATCTAAAGGAGATTGTACAATCAGACTGTAATGTGTATGGTGAGCTTAAGTTGCGGTCATTAAAGCAGAGTTTAATCTTCCAATATTTCCAATGCCCCTCCACAAACCCCTCCCCCCCTTCAGTGTACAATGGTAATTGGACATTTTTTTTGTTTCTAAATACCTTTTTTATATATCTTTGGGCAGCACTTCCTGTCCCGGCCGCCTAGGTGATGACTTCATTAGGCGATTTCCATTGACTACCGGCATCATCTATCCCAGGAGTCTTTGGGAAGCCTAATGAAATCTCACAGTATTTGAATTTGATATGAATGAAACCCGGCAATCAACTGCGGCACGCAGTGTCATTATTGCACAGGCGCAAGATCTGGAGGTGCATGCTGGGTAGCCAGCTGCACGAATTCCGGAAAAAGACACAAGCGAGCTTCAGATGCCCACTTCATAGATGGCCACCTGTCTGCTTCCAAGATCATGTACATTTTTAAAGATTTAAAACTAACCAGCATGAATACTGTTCTAACAGTATTCTAATTATAATGTACAAGTAATAACAATCATGGGGGGAGCTTTTTTTAAGAAAAATTGATTATGGGGACTGGAGCTCTACTTTAAGAGAGTGGTTAGAGGAGTCTCAGGGATACATTTGGTGTTTTGTACATGTGTAATGATATCTTTTGCTGTTTTGTTTCTCTTCTGTGCACCTTTTGGAGAACTAGTGTGCATCAAGAAAAAAAGGGGGCTCATGCAATATTTTTGGCTCCCTCAACTAAGACACACAGTAATTGTATTAGTATGGTTATTATAGTACTACAAATACCTCTTGTATCAATAATTATTGAACAATACAATATTGATACTATGCCAACTTGATGAATGTTTAATCAAATAAGTAGAGTTAAATTTCCATCAAAGAAAAAAATGTAATACTTACCCATTGCATTGCTGTTCATTAGAAAAACTCCAAATGAGGAACCCTTTTCATCTTCCAAACACAGGAAAAATGTCTGTGCACCATACAAGTTATGTCCATCCTGCAGAGTAACACAATGATGATGATGGAATCATGCATTTTTACATATAGCTGCATGTTGTGTTATATAGATTCAAGCCCCATACACACTATTAGATTTTCTGCAGATTTTTGTCTTCAGATTTACCAAAACCATATAATATGAGGTCAAACCTTAAGGCTACTTTCACACTGAGGCGCTTTGCAGGCGCTATAGAGCTAAAAATAGCACCTACAAAGCGCCCTGAAAGAGCCTCTTCTCTCACTCCAGTGTGAAAGCCTGAGTGCTTTCACACTGGAGCGGTGCGCTGGCAAGACGCTCAAAAAAGTCCTGCCAGCCGCATCTTTGAGGCGCTGTTGGAGCGGTGTATACACTGCTCCTACAGCGCCCCTGCCCATTGAAATCAATGGGCAGCGCCGCCGAACCACCGGCAAAGCGGCGCTTTGCAGGCGGTCTTAACCCTTTTTCAGCCACTAGCAGGCGTTAAAAGCACCCAGCTAGCGGTCAAACAGTGCCGCAAAAACTATGGTAAAGCACCGCTAAAAATAGCGGCGCTTTACACGCCTCAATGTGAAAGTAGCCTAAGAGTTTCAATTTGTATGCAGTCAGGCAGGCCCTTGCACTACATGGTTTTGGTAAATCTGAAGACAAAAATCTGCAGAAAATCTAATAGTGTGTATGGGGCCTTAGGCGTAGTTATACAAGCAAAACAGTTACTCCTAACATCCAAACAGACCCTAGTTTTTAGGAGCAGATTAGAAAATAATAAATAAAAATATCAGAATGCCCCCTAAAGTGCCTCTGATCCTAGCGCTCTATGGCGCAAATCAAGGTTCATATGCAGTACAGCGGCTATTAAAAAATATTAAAAGACATCATATAAAATATGCTTAATTCAACAATTGCAAACAATTATCGATCAAAACATTAACAGCGCTTAAGAGGAAAGAATCCTAAAAAAATATGCATTCATATCCTGCAAAAAATGAGATTAAAACAAATAGCAAAAGGAAAAACTGATGTACTCTTTTGGTGGGAGGAGAAACAACTTGAAAGAGTCCAAACATTCCAATTCTTAAAAAGGCAGTATGATCCCTATGAATCCATGATACTGCAACAACTCCTTATGAAAAACACACTGTCATTGTGAGGCACAATTCCTTTGTGGGTTTTCTGATTATGTGCTTCTTGGGATGCTGCAATGTTCCTGTCAGCCACTGGGGGCAGGTGGTGTGCGGAGCTTTACTGAGCCAACGGGAAGAAGATTGCATTGTCATGCAGTCTCTGACGTACGGAGGAGGCTGTCCCACATTGGGATATTTAAGAGATGAGTTGCGTTCTGACCATGTGACTCATTCGTCCATGCAGGTGATCATCTTCCCGGGACTCACTCGAGTAAGCCATCGTTCAACAGGACCACGGTTACAAGTGAGCTTGATGTATCATCAGTATGAGACACGCTTTTCTACACATTTTATCTTGTAAGCATATTTGGATGTGGGCGGATCATCTCTTTCAATAAAGGGTTTTAAACTATATCCAGTTTCCCCTTAAATGTTTTCATGACCGCACTGCTGCACGCTGCCATCCATTGATCAGTATCATCCCAAGATGTCTTGAGAACGGGCTGACTACCATCCCCAGAGAGGAGATATCAGGCTATCTTTGAATGGGCATCTGGTGAGTAATTTTCTTAAGGGAGCTGCATTAAACATAACGGAGAAGTATCTGAGGATAAAACCATTTGTTCAAGCAACAGCTGTGTTCCATCTGTCACTCACAGTGTATGAACTGCAGGCGCTATCTTCACTGACAGTGTGTTTTCCATAAGGAGTTGTTGCAGTGTCATGGATTCATAGGGATCATACTGCCTTATTAGGAATTGGAGTGTTTGGACTCTTTCAAGTTGTTTCTCCTCCCACCAGAGGAGTACATCAATTTTTCCTTTTGCTATTTTTTTTAATCACATTTTTTGCAGGATATGAATGCATATTTTTTTAGGATTCTTGCCTCTTAAGCGTTGTTAATGTTTTGATCAATAATTGTTCGCAATTGTTGAATTAAGCAGATTAGAAAATAAGTTCCAAGACCTGATTTGGGTCTAACAGCACACCATGAATTTTCATTTTTAGATTATAGGTGGAACATGGTGGGCCAAGTCAGTCTTTAGATTCTCTTATATGTCTTAAGCTGGATACACACTATACAACTTTTGTTGTTCAATTTCCTTTAGATTTACCTTCAACTATGTAGTGTGTAGTTGAAGGTAAACCCTGCCTGTAAAGCCTGCCTGATTGCATACAAATTCAAAGTGTTTAGGTTTTACCTCATATTATATGGTTTTGGTAAATCTAAAGGAAAATTCTAAAGAAAATTATCCAGCTTAAGATTCTTCAACAGTAAAATCTTCCTGCCATTATTTTTGACTTGGTTTCTGTCTACATGGAAGTTTTGGGGCGTTCCAGCCCACCCTTGAATATCCCAGCATCTCCTGTTGCCTTGTCCAAAAAATAAAATAAATACAAAGTCAAACTGAAAAGTAGGACCTGTCCATAATGGCTATTGCATCTTAAGACATACAGGGGTTGAATTACAAAAAATGGAGAATGCAAAATCTGATGCAGCTGGGCATGGTAGCCAATCAGCTTCTAACTTCAGTTTGTTCAAATAAGCTGGAAGCTGATTGGTTTCATTGCAGAACTTCACCAGATTTTGCCCTGTCCAGTTTTAGTAAATCAACCCCACAAGAAATTGTTAGGTAGTTCAGTTATTCAGCATCTACCAACAACTGAAATATCACTTCTGGATGGACTGACCCTTTAAATACTCTGATGGCTAAAACAATTGTTAAAGTACATGACACTACACTGACTAATTTGTTGGTAAGCATTTTTACCAACCTGATACCTTATTGTGATATAATACAGCTCACAGGTGTAAAACTAGTGGCCCTCCAGTTGTTGCAGAACTACAAGTCCCATGAGGCATTGCAAGGCTGACGGTTACAAGCATGACTCCCACAGGCAGAGGCTTGATGGGACTTGTAGTTTCGCAACAGTTGGAGGGCCACCAGTTTGACACCCCTGTACTATGTGATTAATGTGTCAGGGAGTATGAATTTGCAAAGCAGATTCACCCATAGCACCACAACAGTTAACACCTTGCATTATTCTAATGTGAAATTAACCCCTTTGCGCCTAAGGGTAAAACAAATCTTAATGCCTAAGCCAAATTTTGCAACTTTGACATGTGTTAGTAAAACTGTACAAATCATCACAACTGCTTTGTGCATCGAGGTGGACTACACCACATTTTTTCTTTTTAAGACAAATTGGGCTTTCATTTGTTGGTAAATGGTAATAGATATCTCCGGATTTTTTTTTATTATCAAAGGAAAACTGGCCCGAAATAGTAATAATTTTTAAAAATGTAGCTGCATATTTCTTGCTACTACCATAACCTTCCACCAAAGAACAACTCAAAATAAATTCTCTTGCTCCTGACGATTGTAGTGATACCACATATGTTTATGTTAGTTGCTGTTTGTACCCAGAGTTGCTTTTTTTATTATCCTACCTAAAACACACTGACACTAACTGACACTGACACTAATTTAAAAAAAAACTTTGACCCTGACTTTGATCTTTGACCCTGACCTTGAGCCAAACACTAACCCTGGCACTAACCTAGATCAAACCTTGATCTAGGTATTATTTTAATTTATATTATTGTTACTTATATTTCTACACACACTTTTTTTCTCTCTCTCTGCGAGGACAGAGAAAGATACAATATATCTCTTTTGTCCATTTACAGAGACAGAAAACATGGGGGTGGTCTCCGCAGGACTGATTACTGTGATAGCCAATCAAAGGTATCACAGGGATCAGGTGATCCGGAATCAGACGTTACGGGTCCCGATCATTAGAATGGGGCCTGATGCTCACGGTGAGACCTTCAGTCTCTGTGCTGGGTGTGCGCCATGCAGTGTGCTAGCAGCACAAAGGGAGATACGCAAATATGCGGCCCTATGGAAAAAAGTCCAGTCCAGCGGGGCCGCATGTTTGTGTTGCGTCAGCGCCAAGTGGTTATAGTAGTGTCACTAAAGGCAAACCTTTTTTCATTTTGAATAGAGTAAGGAGGGTTATAAACCCTGGCAGGGATTTTCTGACAACTGTGTCCCTTTGGGGAGATTTCCCTTTATTTCCTGTCCCATAACCAAAGGAAGTGAGCGATAACCCCTCCAAAGTGAGGGAATACAGGGGTGTCACCGGGGTCACGAGAACTGTTGGAAGATTCCCCTCTATGACTATCCTGATGTCAATCCAAAATTTGTGATTTTCCTTTTCTTTCACTTTAAATGATAACTGTAAACAGGACAAATTAATAGGGTGAATCTAGCTAATGGGGGCACAGACAGCAATAAAAAGTGACAGGTGTTCAACTGCCTCTCCGCTCTATCCAAAACTAAGAATAAATATGCCTTTAGTGACACTTTAAGTTTAAATAGATTGCTGTTTAATACTCTTTCTTGCATATTGCCCTTGCTCTGAGCACTTCTTAGTGAATAAACCTGAATTATTACCAGTTTCCTGATTGCTGACATACTCTCCAATATATTTAAATTAGTGGTGCTTTTTAAAAAAAAGCCATTGATAGCATATTAGGAAGACCTTGGGTACCATTAAAGACGAAAAAAAAAAATACCTTCAGTTGTCTGCAATTTTGTCCTCGCAAAGCACAACATATTTAAATTTACAGCCTACTGATGCTGCTGCCTTTATCTGCAACCCACTTCAGGTTGCCAACAAGTAGTTATATCTGCCTTGCCCACATTTTAGCAGCTTGTGAGGTCTACACATTGAGTATATTGTTGGAAAATAATGGTGACTAATTCTGTAAAGACAGACCAGCTATGTCTGTTTTGTTAATATGTATTTGTTTTAATGAAAGTGCAGCTACTTTTTAAATAGGTTCAAAGGATCTATGTAAACTTGCACTTGGAGCTGTCACCTAAGAAAAAACATATTTTTGTTCTCAATTGATGTTACTGAAATACAGGAAGACAAATTTTAATTTCACAACTCAAATGTTGGTTAATCCTATATTAGTTAAACCTCTGCACACTACAATCTACTTAATTAAGCTTACAGAATTATTTCTTTTAACTCAGCATATTAATTGCAATATGCACTAATTAGAAATATAGAATTCATCCTACAAAAGTTTAACAAGCTTTAAGGTAGAGTAAGCCTTTCTTTGTTTATAATTGCTTATTGAAAACAGCACATTTACGTACTTACTCAGGTACATTGCTTTGCCTATAATTACCGACTGCAAGCTACTTACATGTGAAAGGGAGATACTGTAAACAACGTGTATAATGAGCTTGTAATCATTAAATAAGAGATTATAATAACAAGCACTTACTCCATTGGGAAACGCGTCTCTGGTAAATATTGGCCATCTTTTCCAGTTGGTATCATGCTTGTATTGCCGATGAACATGCTCCCCCAAGCCATAGATATTGCTGCTCGGCAGTTTTATGGACAGTTGTAGGAACTGGTCAGCATAATAAAGGGGTCCAATGGTGGTGTCAAAGCTGGTTTGAAAATAAATGTTAACTTTTAATCAAGTGATGTTAAGACTTCAAAAAAGGTCTACATCAGTGGGCTTTCGCTTATGTTAGATGGGATTTCCATACAAGTCTTTGGGAATGCAAAACCTGCTTGAAGAAGGTCAGATGCAGATCAGAAAGACGTCAACTGCTGTCAATAAACTCTGTCAATAAACTCTGATCCCCAAAGCATATTAAACAGTTTAAACAGGATTTAAAAAAATAATTAGGACAAAATGAGTCTTAACCTGTAAGTATAATTTTAAACTTCCTGTAAGAAATATTATTTATTGTTACTAGGATAATGAGGGCTAGTAAGGTTGATGGTTTTGCTGAGTGTGCTACTTGTATACAATAATGGAACAACAGTTCCAGGATAAATACTGCTGGGACAGATGTGAGCAGGTTACCCTTCTGTAATTTCACATTAGAGGTCTGCAGGAGCAAATTGCAACTCTGAAGTGAATGAATAATTTTGAAAGGAATCTTCTTCTTGCTGTACAGGTGGTTATTGGGGTTCATGTGAAGGGTGGAGGAGTAAGTCAGGATAAGTTAGGATAAGTTAGGAAGATGGATTACTGTAGTTTGAGCACCCAAACAAATTTGCCAAGTTGGATGAAGATGTATAGGTGGCAAACTCAGAGGTGGCAGCCCTATATGTCATTGGTAAAGGATAGAGGATACTTAAAATCAATTTAACCACTTAATACTGGGCACATTTATCCCCTTCCTGCCCAGGCTAATTTTCAGCTTTCAGCGTTGTCGTACTTTAAATGACAATTGTGCAGTCATGCAACACTGTACCCATATTACATTTTTTATATATTTTTTCCATACAAATAGAGCTATCTTTTGGTGGTATTTAATTACCACAAATTAAAAAAAAAATGTTAAAAAAGAGAAAAAAATACCAAACATTTTGGAAAAAAAAAAACATGCTTTTCTTCGTTTTTGCTAATAAATAACCTTTCTTCATGAATTTAGGCCAAAATGTATTTGGCTACATTTCTATGGTGAAAATAGCTCAAGTCAGTGTATATCATTTAGTCTGTAGAAAAGGTATCCACAAAATATGGAATATATAGTCATGGCCAAAAATATTGGCACCCATGCATTTCTGTCAGATAATGCAACGCCGAGAAAATTGTTGCAATTACAAATGTTTATTTTGTTTTATTTGTATTGGTATGACAAAAAAAAGTGGAAAAACAAAAAGCCATATCTGACATATTCCATGCAAAACTCCAAAAATGGACTGCACAAAATTATTGGCACCCTCAGTTTAATATTTGATAGCACACCCCTTGGAAAAAGTAACTGAAATCAATCGCTTCCTGTAACCATTAATGAGTTTCTTACACCTCGCTACTGGAATTTTTGACCACTCTTCTTTCGCCAACTGCTCAATGTCTCCCGTATTGGAAGGGTTCCTTTTCCCAACTGCTGTTTTGAGATCTCTCCACATGTGCTCTATTGGATTTAGATCTGGTTAATTGTTGGGCAGTTCAGTATTCTCCAGCTGTCTTAAACCATTTCTGGGTGCTTTTTGACGTGTGCTTTGGACACAGTCAAGACATCCAGTGCCTGAAGCAGCAAAGCACCCCAAAACATCAGTGAACCTTGACTGTACCAACTGTATGCTTTTCTTTAAAGGCCTAATTTATTTTTCTGAAAAGAGTAGAATGATGGTCTTTACCAAAAAGCTATAATTTTGTTTCATCTGTCCACAGCACATTTTCCTAAAATGATTTTGGCTTCCTCGAGTGAGTTTTGGCAAACTGTTTGATAATTTTTTTTCTTTTGTCCACCTCCAGAGAGATTAGCTACAGTGCCATGGGCTGTAAACCTCTTGACAATGTTGCGCACAGTGGACACAGGAACATTAAAGCGGAGGTTCCGCATCCAATCGATTTTTGTTTTTTGTGTTAAATCAGTGATGTTATACATCTCAATTGAGTACTCACTTGTTAGGCGATTTAAAACAGCCCCTGTCCGTTTTTTTAGAAAAGATAAACTTATATAATCCGATCTAGGCATTTCCCATTTTGCTTGTGGGCATGGTGAAGCCCACAAGCAATTACTTCCTGGAAGCAGTGAATGCTCTTCTCTAAAATGGCAATTTCAGCTATGTCCCTGTCAGGTGACCAGAGTCAGGCATCGCTTCTTTGTTGAAAATCTCACGGGATTACGATGGAGGCGATCGCGGTGTATGTTGAGAAGCAAGAATGTGCTGCCAGTACACACTGCGGCGACCACCTATAACGCACTGCTGCGCCGGGGAGATGCCTACTCCCGCGGGAGGGGAAATCAGGAAGTTCTAAATAATAAGGTATTTATATGTCAGATTAAAAAATCATGGGTCATTTGTCTATGCTAGTTGTGCAAGGAAGCGGACAAAATAGACTTGTAATTTGGGTGAACCTCCGCTTTAAGATCTCTGGAGATGGACTTGTAACCTTGAGATTGTCCATGTTTTTCCACAATTTTTGTTCTCAAATTCTCAGACAATTCTTTGCTGCTCTTTCTCTTCTCCATGCTCCGTATGGCACACAAAGACAGTTTTTTTACCATTTTAACTGGTTGGCGGTGTGACTTCTAAATTGTTAGCACCTGTTATACTCAGGTGAGTTGTATCAAACAAATTACAGGAGCATCACAAACTTGGAATGCAATGATTTCTTACAATTTTGAGAAGGTGCCAATAATTGTGTCCAGTCCATTTTTGGAGTTTTGCGTAGAATGTATCAGATTTGGCTTTTTGTTTTTCTACTTTTTTGTGTCATACCAATACAAACAAAAGAAATAAACATGAGAATGCCTAAACATTTTTAATTGCAACAATTTTCTGGGCGATATGTTGCATTTTCTGACAGAAATTCAGGGGTGCCAATATTTTTTGCCATGATTGTATATCGGAAAACCGATCAACCCTGATGTACTAATGGCCTATCCCATTTCTTGAGACCCAAAAAAGGCAGGACAGTACAAATATCCCTCAAATTACCTTTTTAGAAAGTAAATAGTCTGAGGTATTTAGTAAGAGGCATGGCTCGTTTTTTGAAGTTGAATTATAAGAAGTCTTTCTTACATGACTCTGGCATCTGGTGTTTTTCTATGAACTTTGATTCCAAAGGGCTTCTCAACCAATTCAACATTATAATTTGGGTTTGGTTCCGCTGACCCAGTAAATTCTTTAACGTGTTCATGGGGAACTTCAAATCTTTTATTCTTGGGATCTATGATCTACAGAGAAAAAAAGTTGTATGTGTTTGTTCATTTCAGGGACAGATTTTTATATAAGGTACATATCAGTTTTTTCACTACAGAATACAACTGTACAAAGGACTTACACACAAGTATAAGACAGGCATACCAACTCAATAAAGATAAAATGGTTATCTTTATTATGTAGAAATTAAAGGGTATCTATTATATTATTCTTTTATCCTAAAAGAAAAGTCCCATGAGGTTAAAAAGTAAAGTTCAATTCCTTCTTAATCTACACATAATACTGTCAGAGACAAGGTGTTCTAGAGCATAAAAGAAAGGTTCAAGAACTGAACCTATCTATACTGATTAAAGTAGATCTAAACCCTAACTTAACTGCATTGTGTTTGTTAAAACACAGAGTATCAAGTAATATCCATGTTTTCCCCCCATAAAGTACTATTTTCACCTTAAAGTGGATGTAATCCCGATTCATAAAAATTGACCTAAGCACATCTATCTGTAGTGTTTACTTATCTCTCTTCAAGGCCCTACGTCATGTGGCTTTCTCCTGCTCCATGCTTCTGTTATCAGCATCATAACTTCTGACAAGTCCTCTGTCAACTAAGATAAAACCAGGCTGAATTTTGTGTCAGGGTGGGTGCATAGAAATAGATTAGCAGAGAGCTGGTCTAGTCATAGCACAGCTCTGCATTGTTTCTTCCTTTTTCTGCCTAGGTGGAGAGGGGGTGTGTGCCTTTCCACCAATCAGCTGTCTCCCAGTGTATGGCAAGAATCCACAACCACAGGTGAATCTGGAAGAGAAAATTCTGACAGGACGTGCACTTTCTAAACAGTATATAAAGCTGAAGACTGCAGATATACAGTACATGTAAAACTTATGTAGGAGCAGGGCCGGCCCTACCATGGGACCCGATGGTACCTCGGTCCCAGGCGGCACTTTCAGGGGGGCGGCAAAATCAATGTTTAAACTGCAGTGCTGCCTAAAAATCAGTTTGCTCTGTGTTTAAGCCAAGCTCAGCAATGGGCAGCGGCGGGTGTCCTGTGATTGGCCGAGCAGGTCATGTGCGGGACGGACATGAGGCTTGTGATTCGCCTGGAGGAGCTGGACTGTGGGTAATCGCGCCAGCCCTGCATGCTCCCAGAGTCCTAACTTGCGCTGTGTGTCCGTCTCTCTTATCTGCTCTGTCAGCCGCCCGCGGCCCCCTCCTCTTTATCAGACGCCCCCCTCCTCTTTATCAGATGCCCCCCTCCTCTTTATCAGCCGCCCCCTCCTCTTTATCAGCCGCCCCCCCTTCTCTCTATCAGCCGCCCCCTTATCTTTATCAGCCGCCCCCCCTCCTCTCTATCAGCCGCCCCCCTCCTCTCTATCAGCCGCCCCCCTCCTCTCTATCAGCCGCCCCCCCTCCTCTCTATCAGATGCCCCCCCTCCTCTCTATCAGCCCCCCTCCTCTCTGTCAGCCGCCCCCCCTCCTCTCTGTCAGCCGCCCCCCCTTCTCTCTATCAGCCACCCCCTCCTCTCTATCAGCCGCCCCCCTCCTCTTTATCAGCCGCCCCCCTCCTCTCTATCAGCCGCCCCCCCTCCTCTCTATCAGCCACCCCCCCTCCTCTCTATCAGATGCCCCCTCTCCTCTCTATCAGCCGCCCCCCCTCCTCTCTGTCAGCCGCCCCCCCTCCTCTCTATCAGCCACCCCCCCTCTCTATCAGCCGCCCCCCTCAGCCACCCCCCCTCCTCTCTATCAGCCGGGATGGTCAATGTGGGAGGGGCTTATCAGAATCTGGATGCCCCCTTTAAAACAAGGGGACCCCCAGGTATCAAACCTCCAACTTATGTGAATGCTTAAGGGGTACTTAGTACCCCCATTACTAATTTAGAAAAAAAATGAAGTACATAAACACACCGCACCTTTGACAAAAGTCATGTACCCAAAGGAACCCTCCCCACCAAAAAAAATTCCCAGGCCCACAGCTGAATGAGTTTGTCAGGTGTGGATCATGTCCGTGGCTCAGAGTGTTTCTTTGCAACAGTTGTGATCGATGTGGATCTACAATGCTGGTAAAGGTAATAGAAGATGAATTTATAACATGGAACATTTTTTAATAAAGGACTTTTTCATATGTGTAGTGTATTATTAAATTTTTGGGGGGAATAAGTAACCAGGGGTGTAGCCTTATATGTAAGGGGGGGGGGGAATATATTGGAACAGATTGTGATGAGTCCCCCTCAGACCCTCAATTCCACTGCACCATGGATGTGAGGAGCAGGCCCTCATGCTCATCAACATGGGGACAAGGTGTTTTCCCAGGGGGTTTAGGCACCCCTGGCATGGTTCCCTCCCCATGCTCAGGGCAGGAAGTCTGATAGGGTTCATGCTTAAATAAGGGTCTAGTATGGATTTTTGGCATTTGGTCCTCCTTAAAATCTATACCAGACACTCAAGATAAGTTTCTGGTATGTATTTTTAGGGTCAAACCCCCTTCTTTTTTTTCTACCATTGGATCTAGGATAAGGGTCTGCTATAAACGAAGGGTATCCCTGACCACTTAATTTACAAACAGAATAAAGCATCTGGGAAATGTCATTAAGTGTCCAGCAATTTAAATGGCATTTTTTTCTTTGTCACTTTTGATTGTGTACATCCTACAGGAGCACTAATTCAGAGGCAGGTTTATGACATCTCCTAAGCCGTATTTAGCAATTTTGCTCTTTATACTGAAAATGATTGTATTTTTATTTTTTTTGGTATAGGGCAGTGCCCAGTTCCCCATGTTCTTTGTTTAATTTTGTAGGTCCCATGCTGTTATTTAAAAAAAAAAAAACATGATCCCACAGGAAGTGTCCAGCTCCCCATGCCCTGTGTTTAACAATACCTTGCCTATTAGCCCTTAAAATGGAAAGAATTGTTTTTCAGCATGTGTCTCCCATCGACCTGGGGTTTGCATTAAAGTTCAAATTTACTGATTTTTGGACATGTCTACCAAACCTCAAATCGACCCCAAACAGATTCGCCCATCACTAGTGACAATGCAGGGGCATAGGTGTGAGGCAGTAGTCAGCTTATAACAGAAAATGCCTGAGGAAGCATTTTCCTGGCAGGATCACTGAGTGTTCTTTGAATGTAAGCTACATATTTAAAAGCACTAAAAACTACAATTGAAATGACCTGTTAGCTCTTGTATGAGAATGTAATGATTTAGCTTAGATCCATTTTAAAGTGGCTGTAAAGCTTTTTTTTTTGTTTTGTTTTTTGTTTTGAAATAACAATCATGTGATATTTACCTGGTCTGTGTAATTGTTTTGCACAGAGCAGCCTTGAACCTCCTCTTCTGCCCCCCCCCCCCGCTGGAGATCTTGGCTACTTCTCTGCTCCTAGTGCCGCATGCTGCTTACTATGGATGCACTCATACAGGCTTGATCCCAAGCCAGGCTGTGTGCATCCACAGACACCCGCCCCACCCTCTCAATACAGGATTTGACTGATAGCAGCTGGGGCGATTGGCCGACTTGTCTGTAAGAAGAGAGGGAGGGGAGAAGAGCTGCTGCAGACAGGCACAGTCTAGCTTGTAATTGGGCTCAGGTAAGTGTTTAGGGCGGGGTTGGGGGCAGCAGCTTTTGAACGTTTTTTTACCTTAATGCAGGGAAAGCATTAGGGTAAAAAACCTTTTGCTTTTATATTTCACTTTAATAACTGTCATAAAAAATATTTTCAGCTACGTGCATTTGAAGATCCTTCTTTTAGTGTATCAAACTTCATATGGGAATTGGATGCCTATCTACTGATGTATCTTGTACCAAATTCCAAATTTCATCATACTAAATACACATATGAAATGGGACTTTTACATCACAGACATAACACAGGGCTCTTCTTCTTTTTTTTTTTCTTGAAACTAGTGAAAGAAACTCAGTGTAAAATCTTTGAACAGTTTTATATTGCATAAGAAAAAAACATTGCTTTTCTTCATAAATTTCCTACAGAACAAAGTGATTATAATGCTTTATTTTTTTAAATAAAATAATAAAAATGTTTATGGGGGCCCTGCTCCCCATTCCTCATGACAGAATTTGATTGACAGCAGTGGGAGCAAACTTCCCTGTGATGCTACTCTCTGATACACCGACAGATCGAGATCAGGCTAAGGTAAGTATAAGGTTTTTTTACATTAATGCATTGAATGGGACAGAAAAGATTTTAGGAGATGCGGGGATACTAAGCTTATAGACATACCAATAACAATAGAAAAGATATTGGACACTTTTAAATCAAATGTTACTGGACCAGTTTTTAATATTAAGCAATTTTGTGTGCAATTGGAAGAATGTAATTTGCAGACTGCAGTTTATTGGACGCACCTGATAAAGCATGTAGAAAAACATGCGCACAAATTTAAAAATAGCAAGAAAGATCATAGAGTACCGAAGCATTTTAGAAAGTGTTACAACAAGGATCCTAGTGCCTTGTACACACGACTGGTTTTCCCAACGAGAAAACTGCCATTTTTTATATTGGTCGGGAAAACTGGTCGTGTGTATGCTCCATAGCAGTTTTCCCGGTGAGAAAACTGCCCGCAAAAAATTTAGAACCTGCTCTATTTTTTCCCATCATGTTTCCCGTCAGTCTTTTTCTCGTCGCAAAAAACGGTCGTGTGTATGCTTTTCCGAGGGGAAAAAAAACGTGCCTGCTCAGAATCAAGTATGAGACGGAAGCGCTCGTTCTGGGAAAACTAGCATTCGTAATGGAGATAGCACATTTGTCACGCTGTAACGGACTGAAAAGCACGAGGCTGAAAAGCGCGAATCGTCTCTCAAACTTTTACTAACACGAGATCAGCAAAAACAAGCCCAAAGGTTGGCGCTATTTGAATGGAACATCCCCTTTATAGTGCCGTCATACGCGTTGGACGTCACCGCGCCTTGGTCGAGCGTTTTTTTTAATGAACGTGTTTATGCAAGGCAGGCTTGAGAGGAATCACGTCAGGAAAAACGTTGGGTTTTGGCATGTCAGGAAAACCGGTCGTGTGTACGAGGCATAAGAGATTTAGGCTTGTAGTTACTCAGCAAGTCCAAGCAAATTAGAGAGAGAGCAAAATAATTAACCTCCCTTATCAGAAAGGGAGTGGTTGGATATATATACGTATATATGAATGTAACACCCCAAGAGGTTTATTATGGCTTTTAATATAAATTGTTATCTATGATTTTATCAGTTTAATTTTATTTTAGTGCACTGTGTTTATAATATGGATTATTTTTTAATGTGTTTAATTGTGTATGTATCCCTAAGGGTTAATTTAATTTTGTATTTAAATTAATACAAATTTAAATTAACCCTTAGGGATGCATACACAATTAAACACATTAAACAATAATCCATATGATAAACACAGTGCACTAAAATTTAATTAAACTGATAAAACCATAGATAACAATTTATTGTTTTACATTTTTCTTTTTTTTACACTGTTTTTAATATGTATTTATTATGGAAGTGATTAAGTGCATTTATATTTTGTACCATTAGGGTTATTGGGCACTATAGGAATACTGGAGAAAGTTAAAAGTAAGTTGAGGATTACAGCTCCAATGAGGAAGAAAATAGACCTTCAAAATACACTGGGTTTGAGAGACAGCAGAGCACTACAGAGCTATGGAAAATGGTTGCCCTGGGATATTGCTAGTTTTTGCTACTCTCTAGTGGGAAAGTTCTGTTGTGGAACCATCTCTGACTTGCTGATAGTACCCATTTCCTTGTGAGTATGATAGACTTTTATTAAATGAAACATTTGTGTGATACTCTTCAAGGAGACACTTTCACCAGTAAATTAAAGGTGGAAAGTCTATTAAACTTTAGGTGAGATTTGCAGACCAGAGCCAAATTGGATCTGAGGGAAGAAGGGACCTATGAGTGACATCCAGCATAGCTTGGGAGATGGTCCAGTGAAGCCAGAATAAGGCTTGGTGAGTAGAGGAAGTAGGGAGATGCTGAAACCCAGAGGGGGTTAGTGAAGTGGTGAATGCATTGTCATGGCTGTAAGACTGAGTGGAGTTAATAATATTTGTTTCTGTTAACGGAGAAGTAGGGCCAAAGTTTTTTGGCCCACTTCTCCTATGGATCAAAGGAGTGACGTTCATTGTGCACTCCTGTGACCCATTTGACACTCAGCCAGTCCTGGTGCCGGATCGATCCCGACTTTACAGTCAGCATCCACCTACATGCCATGACCAGCAGCTGGCTCAGCCTCTCAGCTGCACTGCTCGAAAACTGAGCCAGCTGCCCCCCCTTTAGCCGAGTTCTCCAGTGGGCACTAAAGGGGCAGAGCAGAGAGCCGGTGACTGACAGCCATGGCTCTCTGCTCAGAGTGGAGGGGGAAAACTGAGCAATCAGCTGTGTTTGATCACTCAGTTCTCAGTGCAGAGGCAGTGGAGAACAGATGCAGCATCGGATAGCATCGGATAGATGCTGCATTCCCCCTAGGTGAGTATAATTATTTTTTTGATACTCCATATTTTTCTTTAAATTAATTTTGGTACACTTTGGTGGAGTAGATGAATGAGCAGTGAGTGGATCACGTTTTATGTTTTTCAAGTGTCTTGGATTGTTTTTTTGGCATGAGAAGAATCATTCTCTCATGTATTGTATGCATACTTTAAGATCACAATTTTACAGTGACATTAATGCATACACACACCCACACAGGTTCAACTGGATGGACTGATGTCTTTATTCAACCTTACCAACTATGTAACTATGTAACATGCTTAATTTGCCTTTCCTTCTCAATTAGATACATAAAGAACCTGCAAATATTGTCTGGTTCTTCCTTAGGAATAGATAGTAAAGTAGAAATTAAAAGTTATTTTTTTTTTTTTTACATTTGTTTAATGCAGGGTTAGGCAACCCTTAGCACGGGTGCTACAGGTGGCATGCAAAGCCTCTTTTGCTGGCACAGGACTCCCTCCTTTTCAGCAGAGCAGTGCAGGGAAGTGTCAACTCGCTTGGTTGCCACTACCAATTTTGGAAAGAAGGGATTTCAGTGTGATTGAGAAAACCACAATCAGGTGACAGTTCGTAGAATTACTGTTGAGCGTCTGGGAACTTTGTTGAAATAGAGGGGGTCAGTTTTGGGGCAGATGAGAAGGGGGTTTAGCAGTGGGACAGAAGAGCAGGGGGGTACAACACTGGGGCAGATGTGCAGCAGGGTACAGTGGTGGAGTAGATGAGAATGGAGGTACATGGGTGGGACAGATGAGCAGGGGGTTACAGTGATGTGTAAGTTCCTTTTCTTCAAGCAATACAGCCCAGTAATAATTGTACTTTAGGCCAAAAAAACAGACAGAGGCCTTAAAGTTTCCTGTGCTTTGGCCACACCTGGAAGCGCAGGGTATTTTTATTTGCTCCCAACAGCAAGACTGAGCCTGCAGGGAAGCAAAATGAAGGCAAAGTTAGGCTGGTGACTAGGCTTTCATAAAAGAGAAGTATGGCCAAAGCTTTTTTGGTCATACTTCTCTTCTGGGTCACAGGAGTGCATTTACGTTCGCTGTCCTGTGATCCAGAGTCTGCTTATAGCGGGCTAAAGCTCAAATCATAGAGCCACTCCAGGCTCTAGAACAGCGGTGCCCAACCAGTGGCCCGGGGGCCACATGTGGCCCGCAAAGCCCTTTGATGCGGCCCACGACCTCCTGTTCTGGGATGGAATAAAATGGAATAGAATACTGTTATTAAAGGTAAGTTTATTACTAAAATCACAGTGTATATATGGGCATATATGTTCTGCAGTGGTTACTGGGCTGCTTTCAAACTGATCCACAAGTGCAGAGAAGTGCACCTGTAGGTTACCTGCACTGAGCCATAGACTTCTGTTACCTGCAAGTTTGGTGTGCTGAGAGTAGAGTGGGCTCTATAGAGCCGAGTGGGCTGCCATCCGCACGCTCCGCTCCTTGTGGCCCGTGACCGGTTACCAAGTCGCTTAAGTGGCCCTTGCTCTTCAAAAGGTTGGGCACCCCTGCTCTAGAAGGATTCTGACCATATTGTCTGAATCCACCCAGCTGCCTGATTGACAGCTGGCTATGTCTCTCAGCACATTGCCAAGAGTCAAAGCCAATTGCGCCCGCGTCCTTTACAGCCCGGAACTCAATATAGGTTTCAAAAGAAACAAAACCAATACATAGCTTGAATGAATATAATTGGTGATAACTGGTTTGTAAAGAACAAATAAAACAACAACACATAAACGGATGTATAGAACAAAATCAGTAGAACAAATTATTTAACATTTTTAAATACACAGTATAGATAAAACCATTTAGGGAGTACACTTTGGACTCGTAACCTTGTCAGTCATTAATGAATGAGTGATTAAAGATCTTTCGTCAAAACAGTTTTGAAATATCAAACCAAGCTCTATTTCATTTGACATGTAGTAACAACTGAAAACACAAACCTTGAATCTGAACCTATTTTTGCTCTGTATTTCTGCAGTGAGATGCAACTCCTCTACTTCTGTCCCAAAAACAGTAGGAGTAGCCAGTCTTTTTAGATGAGCATCAAATCCTGTGGGAAGTCATACAAAAGTTATCATTTATTTATACAAATACGTTTTTTTTTTGTTTTTTTTTATTAAAATGACATTAGGTAAGGCTATAAATGTAAAAGTTCTATACTCTTGATACAACATATTGAAGAAACAAGTTGCAGCTACTATACACCTGGTGGGACTTCCCAATAATTAACAATTCTACAATTTCGTTCAACCTCCTCTGTCAATGATGATACATGTTTTAAGCTGCTCATTGAGCCCAGCGCTGCCCGCAGTTTTCCCGGAGTAGCGGGTGCAGCCGATCCCCCCTCTCCCAAGCGACCACATTATGACAGGAGAGTGGCATAGCTGTGGGCTGCATGTGCTAGAGCACACTCGTTCTGCTTCTCCCACTGTCAGGAGCTGCAGGACTGGAGGACAGGGAATCACAAGGAATTAAGCCTTTTTACCCCTTGGTGTCAGGAAAACGTGTCAGAAATGACTCATGCAGATAGAAGAACAAGGCAGCACACAGAAATTACACTTATTGCTCTGCATAGAGACAAGTACACACTATAGAGGGATATGCTTTGTTCATATTTCATGTCAGAGGTTTAAAACCAATTTAAGGTACAAAGGTCTTTCCCCCCTCCACCACCAACCACCCCTAAATACTTACCTGAGTCCTTTCTCAATACAGTGGTGTTTTCTGTGCAGTGCACCCCTCTCTCTCCTTTCAGAACATGGAGGCAGCAGCAGGCACCATTGGCTGCTGTCAATCAAATCCTGTGAGGAGGCAGTGGGGGTAGGGCTGAGCTGAGCAGCTCTGTGTATGTGAAGAAATGCACACAGCCCGTTCCGGATCTAGCCTTACTCGAAAGAGGGAAGGAGTCAAGATTGCCAGCAGGGGACCCCAGGAGAGAAGGTCACTCTGTGCAAAAGTATTGCACAGGTAGGTGTAAGAATAGCTAATAATACATGTGCATAAAAAAACAATAGTTATGTATAAAAAATGTATCCAAAAAACTGATGTGTCCCAAAAAAATGTGTATAATAATAAAGTTCACACAAAGGGATCACTGCAGCCTTTCCACCACTTCCAACCGTATATTCCTAAAGTCTTCTCTTACTCCGTCGCTCAGGAACAAAACAAGAGGGACTCCATAGTGAAGTAAGTAATTAAAAGCCGGTATCAGCGTTTATTATAAAAAATATTGCATTAAAAACAGTGGTAAATACACCAAGCATAAAAAACGCCAATGGGGTACACACGGGGTACACACGGTACACACGGCCGTAAACTGGAAGTCAATGTCACTAAGCTCCTCCTCCCGACGCATTGCGTCACTCGTCGCGTGACTTTATCAAGGGCGTCCTTGATAAAGTCACGTGAGGAGTGACGCAACGTGTCGGGAGGAGGAGCTTAGTGACGTTGACTTCTGGTTTACGGCCGTGACCGGAAGTGTGTGTACTCCATTGGCGTTTTTTATGCTTGGTGTATTTACCACTGTGTTTAATGCAATATTTTTTTATAATAAACGCCTAAACCGGCTTTTAATTACTTACTTCACTATGGAGTCCCTCTTGTTTTGTTCCTGAGCCACGGCGTAAGAGAAGACTTTAGGAATATACGGTTGGAAGTGGCGGAAAGGCTGCAGTGTTCCCTGCTTACTGAACATACACAAGAGTTGGAGAGTATCATCTTTATTGCTGGAGATTGATCAAGGCTTTATTTGACCCTTTTGAGTCCATCAATAAGGTGAGAGGCTGGTATCATCGGGGGAGGATTGTGAGAATATGCCTGTTGTGGTTGATTCCCTATTGATGTGAAAAGCTGGACTGCCATGCCTGTCCTTCTCCCTCTCTCCTATTCTTGCTTGCTAGAAATTTTCGTCTTTATTTGGAGAATATTACCCTTTGTGTGAACTTTATTATTATACACATTTTTTACATCAGTTTTTTGGATACATTTTTTTATACATAATTATTGTTTTATTATGCACATGTATTATTAGTTATTCTTACATTTATTGTGTTATTGGACTATTTATAGCACGTTTCACTTTTAGCACTTTGACATTTAGCGCTGCTTCAACATTTTTCACTATATTCATTTGTGTTGGTTACACTTTAAAAGTTTAGCTGCTGCTTGTCATTTATATTTGTATATATATAAATATATATATATATATATATATATATATATTGTGGGGGGGTTCGCTCGGCAGCGGGTGTGTGTGATCCCCTGGATGGGCTCCCCACACAAAAACAGGCCCAGCAGACGGAGGTTGTGGTTTTCAAGATCAAAAAGGTGCGGTTTATTTCTCTATTTACAGTGACAAAAAAAACACAGCAAAGCAAAAAGAAACATAAACAAAATAAACCCTGGTCAGCTTGACCTCTGACTAAACATGCAGGTTTCCTAACTAACAACTGGGATCAGCCTGGTGCTGTCCTAGTCCCTAAGTCCCTGGTTTAGTAAATGTCCAAACAAATAGCCACACAGGCTTTGTCTCACCGCACAGGGGTTCACTCTCCCTAGACAGTCCACACAGGTCTGGTTCCAGGCATGAGCAAACACCTAATGAAGCTGGGAGTTTTTATAGAGGCCTTAAACGAGCTGACAAGCTTCAGCTGGTCTCATCAACTCCCTGCCTGCACGACGCCCAGCCCTCTCCCTAGAGGTATGAATCATCCATGAGCCCACTAGCCTCAGCTGGGCTTCATCAACTCTCTCCCTAGTTGTATAAGTCGGCATAAAGCCTGAATCTGGGAGAAATATACCTACCCCCCTGGATGCAACCAGGTGACTTTACCTTCCTGCTGTCACATACCCCCCCTCTTGTTTTAACCTTGGGGTTGGAACACCAGCAATCAGGCATTCATGTACTCGAGACAAAGCATCCACATTCCCCATTTGAACGCCAGGGCGATGCTTTACTGTGAAGTTGAATTCCTGTAGGGCCAGGAACCACCTATTCACTCTTCTATTTGTCTCCTTGTTTTGAGCCATCCACTTTAACGGAGCGTGATCCGTAACCATGTCAAAGTGCCTACCTAGCAGATAGTACCGAAGGGAATCTAGAGCCCACTTCACCGCTAAACACTCCTTTTCAACCGTGGCGTAATTTACCTCATGGGACTTCAACTTCCTGCTGAGGTAAATGACTGGGTGCTCTTCCCCGTTCCAGACCTGGGACAATACTGCTCCTAACCCCACATCTGACGCATCACTTTGTACGACAAAGTCTTTAGAGAAGTCGGGTGAGTACAACACTGGCTGGCTACATAAGGCTTGTTTCAAGAATTGGAATGCTGCCTCAGCCTCGGGGGTCCATTTAATCATGACCGACCCTTTCCCTTTCGTCAGGTTGGTTAGGGGCACAGCCTTAGAAGCAAAGTGGGGAATGAAGCGCCGATAATACCCCGCTATTCCCAGAAAGGCTCGTACCTGCTTCTTGCTGTTGGGACGTGGCCAACTCTGGATGGCCTCGACTTTGTTGAGTTGGGGTTTTATTACTCCCCTCCCAATGGTGTACCCAAGATATTTGGCCTCCTCCTGCCCAATGGTACACTTCTTGGGGTTAGCCGTAAACCCCGCTTCCCGGATAGAGTCTAGGACTGCTTGCACTTTTGGCAGATGTGAGGCCCAATCTGTGCTATGGACAATTACGTCATCCAGGTAAGCCGCAGCATACTTCCGATGGGGCCTCAGTATCTGGTCCATTTTCCGCTGGAATGTGGCCGGCGCATTCTGTAACCCGAACGGCATTCTCTTATATTGGAACGCCCCGTCTGGGGTTACAAATGCGGTTTTCTCTTTGGCCGACTTGGCCAGGGGAATTTGCCAATACCCTTTTGTGAGGTCAAGAGTCGTCATGTATCGGGCTGTTCCCAGCCGGTCGATCAACTCATCTATACGTGGCATGGGGTAGGTGTCAAATTTTGTAACTTTGTTCAACTGACGAAAATCGTTACAAAATCGCCAGCTCCCATCCGGTTTAGGCACCAGCACAATGGGACTAGACCAATCACTTTGGGACTCCTCTATCACCCCTAAGTTCAGCATTTTCTGTACTTCCTCCCGTATTGCCTCCCGTCGGGCCTCTGGGATCCGATAGGGTTTTAACTTCACCCTTTCACCGGGCGGGGTAATAATATCATGCTCTACCCCAGATGTTTGTCCCGGCAGCTCAGAGAACACCTCCTTGTTGCGAAGCACAAACTCCTTAACCTCCTGTTGTTGGGGTTGTGACAAGGTGGCTGCTATTCCAACCTCCGGAATCACACAACCAGTTTGAGCTGGTGACCAAGTTTCTGCGACTAGGGACTCTCTATCCCTCCAGGCTTTCAACAGATTAACGTGATAGATCTGTTCGGGCTTTCGCCTTCCTGGTTGTCTGACCTTGTAATTCACTTCGCTCACTTTTTCCATTATCTCGTAGGGGCCTTGCCATTTGGCAAGGAATTTACTTTCAACCGTAGGGACAAGTACCAATATCCTATCCCCCGGGGAAAAGGTACGGGTCTTGGCTCCACGGTTGTACACTCTCTGCTGTGCCAACTGCGCTTGGGCCAAATGTTCCTTCACGATGGGCATTACCTGTGCAATTCGATCTTGCATCAGGGCGACATGCTCAATCACACTCCTGTGGGGAGAACTCTCACTTTCCCAAGTTTCCTTGGCAATATCCAACAGCCCTCTTGGGTGTCTCCCATACAGTAACTCAAAGGGGGAGAATCCCGTAGAGGATTGGGGCACCTCCCTAATAGCAAACATCAAATAAGGAAGTAGACAGTCCCAATCCTTTCCATCTCTATCCACCACTTTCTTCAACATTTGTTTTAGGGTTTTGTTGAATCTTTCAACCAGCCCATCGGTTTGGGGATGATACACAGATGTACGCAATTGCGTCACTTTGAACAATTTACACAGCTCTTTCATAACCCGGGACATAAAGGGTGTACCTTGGTCCGTAAGCAGTTCTTTACAAATACCCACCCGGCTAAAAACAAGAGATAGCTCTTTGGCTATGGTTTTGGCCGAGGTATTTCTGAGAGGGATCGCTTCTGGATAACGGGTGGCATAGTCCATTATAACCAATATGTACTGGTGCCCCCTAGCGGACTTGATTATAGGACCTACCAAATCCATTGCGATTCTCTCAAACGGGACCTCAATGATGGGTAGAGGGACCAGCGGGCTACGGAAATGTGGCATCGGGGCTGACCTCTGACACACAGGGCAGGAGGAACAATAATTTTCTATGTCCTTCATCACCCCAGGCCAATAGAATCTCTGTAATACCCTCTCTCGGGTTTTCTCTGTCCCCAGATGACCTCCAAGAATGTGCCCATGGGCCAACTCCAACACCAACTTCCTGTAAGGTTTGGGCACCACAAGCTGCTCAACGGTTTCTTCTGCCCTTTTTGCCACCCGATACAGTAGGTCCTTCTCTACGCTGAAGTATGGGTAAGTGCAGGTATTATCTGGGTTCACTAACTCGCCATCTATTTCCACTACGTTTTCCCGTGCCTTTATTAGGGCGGGGTCTTTTAACTGTTCTGTGGCAAAATTTTCCCTGTGAACCTCAAGATCAGAAAACTCCACAGACGGTAGGTTTTCGTCTGAGGAGGTGGGCTCCTCTCCAGTTTCTTGAGTCTCCCCTGCCAATACTGACAAGGGAAATTCTGGAGAGTCCTCACCACTCTCAGAGGAGTTCTGGCTATCACATTCCTGGAACATAGGGGCACCAGTGGGGGGCTCAGGATCATCCCACAGTTCCCAGAACTTCGGAAAATCCCTTCCCACAATGGCATCATGCGGTAATTGAGATACTAACCCCACTGGATGAGAGAGGGTACCTTTGGGGGTCTCGAAACACACTGTAGTCACTGGATACTCTCGGGTGTCCCCATGCACACAAATAACAGCTACCTTGCTATTCCCAGAGACCTCTGTTTTAACTAATTCAGCCTTTATCAGGGTCACAAGGCTACCTGAATCCAGCAATACCACAACATTTCTACCATTAATACACATTTTGCATAAATGTTTCTCAGTTCCCCGAATGGCAGTGCATGCGACTGTCGCACACAGCGACTGACGTCGGTCCGTCAGAAAGTCACATTGCATGGGTTCCTCCACAACCGGGCAATTTGCTGCAATATGTCCCGCTTGCCGGCAGCGGTAGCAAACAATCCTTTTGGCTGCCTCTTGAGCCCCTGACTTCCCAGGCTGTTCTCACCAAACTTTGGGTAGAGCTCCCACCCTCTCACTCTCTCCACCCTCACCCCTTGGAATCCTCTTATCCGCCCCTGGGGATGGTCTGGTCTTAGGGTGGAAAATCCGAGAGTCTCTGGAAGAGGCCGTCAGGTTCTCTGTAGCCAAGTATTTCTCTACACGATCCACAAGACCACCGGCCGTCTCTGGGTCTCCATGGCTTACCCACTTTTGGATGGCAGTAGGAAGAGCTCTCAAAAACCGATCCATTACAACACGTTCCACAATCTCTGGTGCGGACAAAGTCTCTGGCTGTAGCCACTTCCTGCTCAGGTGAATGAGATCATACATTTGAGACCTGGGGGGTTTTCCAAGCTGGAAAGTCCAGTTATGCACACGCTGAGCCCGGACAGCCAGGGTGACACCCAGCCTTGCCAATATTTCAGCTTTTAGCATCACATAGTCTTTTGCTTGGTCAGGCTCTAGGTCATAGTAAGCCTTCTGCGATTCACCAGTTAACAGAGGAGCCACCAGTCCAGCCCACTGCTCCTCAGGCCACTTTTCTCTTTCAGCAGTCCTTTCAAATGTGGTCAAAAATACCTCTGGATCATCCTCTCCAGTCATTTTTGTCAATAAACGACTCACCCCAAAGGACGCGGTATTAGTGGGACGGCTTTCCTCACTGGTCTGCGGACGTTGCTGCATTACTGCTTCCATTTGTTGTAGTCTCTGCTCTTGCTTCTGTAACAGGTCTATGAAGCGGGCCTCAGATTGCTGCTGGGCTTGTTGCTGAGCTTCCAGACTCTGTTGGTGAGCTTGCTGCTGGGCTGCAAGGCTCTGTTGATGAGCTTGCTGCTGGGCTGCGAAGCTCTGTTGTTGAGCTGCAAGGCTCTTTTGCAAACCTGCATTTGTCTGCTGTTGATTGGCATTTGCTAGAGCCAGCTGTTTCAGTATCTCCTCCATGCTGGCTTAAAAAAAAAACTGCCACTGGTTCTCCACCAACTGTGGGGGGGTTCGCTCGGCAGCGGGTGTGTGTGATCCCCTGGATGGGCTCCCCACACAAAAACAGGCCCAGCAGACGGAGGTTGTGGTTTTCAAGATCAAAAAGGTGCGGTTTATTTCTCTATTTACAGTGACAAAAAAAACACAGCAAAGCAAAAAGAAACATAAACAAAATAAACCCTGGTCAGCTTGACCTCTGACTAAACATGCAGGTTTCCTAACTAACAACTGGGATCAGCCTGGTGCTGTCCTAGTCCCTAAGTCCCTGGTTTAGTAAATGTCCAAACAAATAGCCACACAGGCTTTGTCTCACCGCACAGGGGTTCACTCTCCCTAGACAGTCCACACAGGTCTGGTTCCAGGCATGAGCAAACACCTAATGAAGCTGGGAGTTTTTATAGAGGCCTTAAACGAGCTGACAAGCTTCAGCTGGTCTCATCAACTCCCTGCCTGCACGACGCCCAGCCCTCTCCCTAGAGGTATGAATCATCCATGAGCCCACTAGCCTCAGCTGGGCTTCATCAACTCTCTCCCTAGTTGTATAAGTCGGCATAAAGCCTGAATCTGGGAGAAATATACCTACCCCCCTGGATGCAACCAGGTGACTTTACCTTCCTGCTGTCACAATATATATATATATATTAGAACTTTTACATTTTAGCTTTACTTATTTTTACCTTATTGTAGGCGCATAGGTATCCCCTTGTTTCACTATACCATGTTTATTACTTTAATAAAATTTTAAAAAAAATAAAGCTTTACAATCACTTTACGGCTATGTCAATCCTATTTGGATGCATTAGTATGTGGGCGGATGCGCATTGCTTGAAGGAGTTGTAAAGGTTTGTTTTTTTAATATCAAACATTTTATACTTACCTCCTCTGTGCAAGGGTTTTGCACAGAGCGGCCCGGATCCTCCTCTTCTGGGGTCCCCGTGGCGCTCCTGGCTCTTCCTCTTCTCGAGTGCCCCCACGGAGAGCCTCTTTCCATGGGGGTACCCGTGCGGGCGCGCTCCCGAGTCCTGCTGCTGCGTCTATTGACACAGACAGCAGGACTCTGCCCCACCCCCGGCTCCCGACTTCCGTGTGACTGGATTTGATTGACAGCAGCGGGACCCAATGGCTCCTTCTGCTATCAATTTATCCAATAAGGACCCGAGACAGCAGCTAGAGCTGCTGTGCTCATCCCCGTCACCTGAACGATTGAGTTCAAGTAAGTAAAAGGGGGGCTCTAGGGGGGCTGCTGCATTACAGAAGGTTTTTCACCTTAATGCATTCATTAAGGTGAAAAACCTTCAGGGTTTACAACCCCTTTGATGAGCGATGTTGCTAGTGTGCCACAGCACAGCTGTGACAGTGCTAGGCTCTGCCACTGTGTTAGTATAGACAAAAGACACACAGGGTTCTCAAACACAGCTTGGACTCCGTAGTGTTGGTCTGAATGGAGAAGACTAGGTTTTTATTTTTTTCCATGTTTTTTTAATACCGGATCAGGGTCAAGAGGCCCTAGGACAAAACCCTCAATCCTGTGTTCAGGTTTCCAGGTCTGTTTGGGGATCTGCAAGCTGTGTGAGTGTTTAGGTGTGCACACTCATTATAAGCGAGGCCCGGCCATATTGCAGGGCTCGCTTCAGGAGACAGGTGCATGTTTATGTCAGTAGACAAGTGTGGGCCTCAGCCAGGAGAAAGGAGTCAGGGGGCTCCACCCGGGGACAGGATGCTCCCTGTCCAGGAGACAAATGGCTGTTAAAGAGGGAGCCGGGTGGTTTGATATTTTTCATGATCTGTTTTGATGGTGACCATCTCCTGCATGGGCAACTATGTTTTCTGTTAACTTTGCTTAAAATAAGTGGGCTGACTATCCCTGAAATACAGTTCGGACTGGCATGGACTCACTTAAAATGCTACTTCCGCTAAGCTTTACAACCCCCAAGATCACCCAGTGCAAGTCTTTTCTGTTGCATGTGTTGTGGTGCATTGAGGGTCACTTCACATGTGTCTAACATGCATTAATGTGAATGGTGTCCAAAATGTATGTAAATTGTCTTCAACATTTATTAATATACATGACATTACAATACACGCATAGGGTGTGAAGTTGCCACTATCACCTGTCTCAGATGTGCTAATGGGAAAGACACATGTACAAAAGAGAAAGTGAATTTTCATTAGCTGTGATAACTTCAGCAAAAGTCTGATTCTTATATTATTTTATCATTAATGCTCTTCACGTTTTATTTAAATACATTATGATATGAACCAGGGCCACTGTTAAAAATCATGGGGCCCCATACAGCCTACCTGACAGGGCCCCCCTAGACCACATCTTCTACCCCGCCCCTAGCCCTGTCAGTTATTAAGATATTTATTAGGCACAGAATTCAAAATTCATTACTATAATATTCAAAACATATTAAACATATTATATAGCAGCAAAGATGTCTTATCTTAGAAATTTTTACAACTAATTAACAGGGATGAGCTCAGGCGTGTTCGGACCCTAGTCTGAACCCGCCTCAGCACCTCACCATGTAAAAGTGTTGCAGAATGGGACAGATGTCAGTCTTTTGACATCTGTGCCCGTTCAGTTTGTACCTCCATACTACACACAGTGGACAGGGGTGGACTTGTGATGACTCTATCAGTGGCCTGATGTAAATGGACTTTGTGTCCAATTACATCAGGTCACCTCTGATCTGTCACATTAAGCTCTGGAAAAATAGACTTGAATGGACACAGAGGACCTACATGGAGCTTTCAATCAGGTCCCCATGAACAACTGACAGACAGACCTAATTGGAAGGCTTGTGGGAAAGGTTCTTAAAGGGGAATGGTAAAAACACAGCTCAACTGCTTATTTCTACTGCCGCTGCAAACAAAAAATGTAAACTAGCATCACTATGATGGTCACAGCACAGCAGGTGCTGTATGGCTCTGTGTGGGCCATGTGGCACAGTGTGTCACATGGTTGTTGGGTGCAGACTGTTAACGTATGGCTGTATTGTGTGTTAAAGACTAACACTGTACAGCTATAACAAAGTCTGCACCCATGTGACACACTGTGACAGAGCCATACAGCACACCTGCTGTGCTGTGATCATCATAGTGATGGTGATCATAAGCAAGCACAGCAGGGAGTCTGGGGACTGCACCTTAATCACAGAGTAGCCTATGTCAGTGTGTCACTTTCACTGTGAATGCAGGGGGCTGCTTGCCTGTGCACCTCCACCCGTCACCAGTCACTGCCTTTCATCAGTCTCTCAGGCTTCCTTTAGCGCCGAAAAATGAGGGAGAGGAGCGGTCCGGATCTACATATTAATCAATCTGCCGGCATAGACAGTGGGACTGTGCAGAGCTACATGCGGCTCAGGATTACCTACCTGCGCTCGAAAATGGAAACAAAGCCCTTCCTCTGTTGTCATCTCCTGGGCTCTTTTGATGACTTGATGGGACCCAGTAAGATTATATTTTACACCCCAGTAAGAAATCAGGGGTGCTGATGTGGTTAAGTCCTGTTTTGTTTTGTTTTTTTCGAAAAAAGTATTTTACAGCTTCCCGGGCCTCCCTTTAGAGCTGATGGGGCCCAGGCCCGGTACAACAGGGCCGGTTGTACTGCCGTATCAGTGGCCCTGATATGAACATAAACTTGTCTCAAGCCTGGATAAAACTAAGCACATTAAGAAAAGGCTGTTCATATGATCAGAGTTTACCTTTAGTGTCTAATTAAATCCAAAAATAAAGGCTGCTGAAAATCTATACAAAGCCTTACTTTTCTTGTACATTGTAGAAGTCAAACTTGGCCCTCCTACCTCTGAATTTCTAATTTGTAGGCAGCAAGGGCTTAGGGCCCAGGTGTCTACTTCTTTTTGTCTTTTAAAAGAAATACATTTAGAAAGACCAACCAACAAATGTTGGCATTTTGCTGAATGGGTATTTAATCAATGTACTTCTGTATTCTGTTTACCTTTTGTGGTGGACGTCTTGCCTCCATCAACTTCATAGCCATGACTACGGGTGAAGAAACACCAAGGTGCAGATCGTTCACTATAAGGAATCCAGCAACATCCACGTTGTCTACAGGAAATCTACAAAAGTAAAGTTAATGTCAGGATGTCAGAAAAATAGTTCTAGAGAAACCACTATTGCAACTTAGAAAACACTGCAGCTGTGCTAAAGTCAGAAAGTTCACTTGATTTTCCATTAAAGGCCACCTTTAAAAAAAATTTTTTTATATAAATGCAATTTTTTTTGCAGGGAAATAAATGTGCATTATTATTTTCCTCACAGCAGTCAGCAAAGCATTGCACCTGCGTTTAGTGGATCGTGGGTGCAATGCCAGGCTCCAAGAGACTTCTTCCAGCTCCCTACTCATACTGAGGTACTGGCTTTCATTTGAAAAGCTGGAGAAAGTATAAAGGAGGGGGGAGTTCCTCCTGACAGCAAACAATAGGGTTGCAAGGGAGAACCAAGCATCAACCTCGAACATGAATAGTTAACATATTGAATATAAGTGTGGGGAACTAGAAATCACTACAAGGGACAATAAAGGACGTAGCTGTGTAGGCAGAGAAGAATGCCAGCACAATGTCATGGGATGGGGGGTTGCACTATGTTACATGCTACAATGTTACACCTTACATGCAGATTTAACCTTGTGTAAAAAGGTAGAGTTACCCATTACATCAATTAATCTCAGAGCTGGACAATTCAAACTGAACATATCCTGAAAAAGTGCCTAAGCAAACAGTAAAGTGGTTGTAAAGGCTAAAGGTTTTTTACCAGTGGCAGGAGCGCCACTCCCTCTCTCTCCTGCGCCGTCACTCACAACAATACATAGGTTCATGCATTGCCGCTGCCACCCACTATTCAGATGGCCGGCCCCCTGGTGATCTGAATAACAGCGGCTGGTTGGTTTTTGGAAGTGCCTATCAGAGCCAGCGGCTCTGATAGGCTTCCCAATTACAGCCTGAGGGCTGTAATCGGCTTCCAAATAGTTAACCAGGGGACGCATGGGGGGTGCGTTCCTTGGTTAACACTGACAGGCATCTCAGCAAATCAGGTTCACCGGGTCTGGTTACCGGTAACCTGATTGGCTGAAGCGACATTGAGGGCGGGAGAAGACATCGAGGACGGAAGAAGGATGGCGCTGACCCGAGGAAGGTAAGTGCAGGGCTGGGGGGAAACAGGCTGGCTGTATTTGCGGACAAACTGGCTGCATTTGGGGGAAACTGGCTGCATTTGGGGACAAACTGGCTGCATTTGGGGGGAAACTGGCTGCATTTGGGGACAAACTGGCTGTATTTAGGGACAAACTGGCTGTATTTGGGGACAAACTGCCTGCATTTGGGGACAAACTGGCTGTATTTGGGGACAAACTGTCTGCATTTGGGGGGAAACTGGCTGCATTTGGGGGGAAACTGGCTGTATTTTGGGGGAAACTGGCTGTATTTTGGGGGAAACTGACTGTATTTTGGGGGGAAACTGGCTGCATTTGGGGGGAAATTGGCTGTATTTGGGGGAAAACTGGCTGCATTTGGGGACAAACTGGCTGCATTTGAGGACAAACTGGCTGCATTTGGGGACAAACTGGCTGCAAACTGGCTGCATTTGGTGGGAAACTGGCTGCATTTGGGGACAAACTGGCTGCAAACTGGCTGCATTTGGTGGGAAACTGGCTGCATTTGGGGGGAAATTGGCTGCATTTGGGGGAAAACTGGCTGTATTTGGGGGGAAACTGACTGTATTTTGGGGGAAACTGGCTGCATTTGGAGGGAAACTGGTTGCATTTGGGGACAAACTGGCTGTATTTGGGGGGAAACTGGCTGCATTTGAGGGGAAACTGGCTGCATTTGAGGGGGCAAACTGGTGGCGTTTGGGCACAGTGGCTGCATTTAATGGACACAGTGGCGGCAATTGATGATTTTTTTTTCAGTTTGTTTGCGCCCCCCCCCAAAAATTTTGAGCACCAGCCGCCACTGTTTTTTACCTTTATATATTCTGTGCATTAGGGTAAAAAAACGTTTATGATCAGCTCCCCCCCAGCCCTTCAAAATACTTAGCTGAGCCTGATCTCGATCCGGTGCTCCTGCTCTCTCTCTCCCTCTTCACTGGACTCAGTAAGAGCAGCAGGATCCATTGACTCCTGTTGCTGTCAATAAAATCCAGTGATGAGGGAGCAAGAGGCAGGGTCGAGCCACACTGTGTGTGTCAATAGACACACACAGCATGGCTTGGTATTGAGCCTGCAAATGTTTCACCATAGAAAGCGGCTTTGTATGGTGGCACACGAGAGGAAGAGCCCAGAGCATCAGCAGTGGACCCCAGAAAAGGAGGATGGGGACTGCTCTGTGCAATATCAGGTAAGTATAACATGTTTGTTAAAAGAAAAAAAAAACCTTTACAAATCTATTTAACTTCAGGCAAGCCACATGTCAAAACAATGATTAGAATAAAAAAAAATTAAGTAACTGAGCTTATGCAAATCTCTGCTTCTCTAAAATGTGGCCCTAAACCCACTCAGTCAAAATATACAACCAATTTCAGGGGGTAAAGTTACATGTACGTCATTGTCTAAATATAATGGGTTGAGTTAAAAATACCTAAAGTATAAAGCTACAACTTTACTTTTATATTTTGGACAGATTAGGGAATAATTAACGCCAACTATGTCCCGGGGGGAGATTTACCTTCACTTCCTGTGCTGTAGATATGGCAGCAATGGAGAGGAAACCAATAGAAGATTTTATCCAAAATTGACAATTGACAATAGAAACCTGATAAGGGAACTAGCCCTTCTTCCCTCTATCCCAAAACCCAAAAGCTTTGGCTTTAGGTATCATTGTTCCTAATACATCTTAGGGGAATTAGGAAAGGTACCTGAGCCATTTTAATTGGTATTTGTGGTGTGCAAGACACAATAACTAAGCAGATAGACCAATTTAAAGTGGTATTAAACTCAAAACCAAAAATGTAATATATTGTAGCTTACCAATCATTAGATGTTGTGGCTGTCAGGTTGGAGCTGGCATACGGAGGTAAACTGTGTGCAGGCAACTCACATCCTTCTCTCTGCTTGTGCAGTGATTACATTGTATGAGCAAAGCCTGCAAGGTTAGCAACCTTCCTCCTGCCTCTCACAATCAGCTGAGCGGCCAGGCAGGCACAGGCTGAACTGGTCTGTGCTGTGTCTGTCACAGACACAGCATAGGACACGAAGCAGATCACTCATAAACAATTTATGTTAATGGGAGCAGCATTTGCTCAGTTTTCTCAGCTTAGAAGAGTGATGCAGACATAAAGCCTGCACCAGTCTTTGTTAGTGCATGTTACTATTAGTTACTATTGTTACTATTGTTACTATTAGTAGGATGTACGTGTTGTCATTGGTGGGGTGTGGGGGGTTTTATGAAAATACAGCTGTACTTGCATGAAAAACAGAAGTTGTAAGTAGTAAGAGGCCATGTTCTATGTGCGTATTTCAAAGAATGTGTCTTTCTTTTGACTGGAACAGAGCATCAAGAACTTAGGCCCATGAAATGATACAGGAAAAAATGGTTAAACTATAAAAAATAAAAATTTTGTTTTTTTCAAAACAGACTTTAGAATTCTATTGTGTATCTACACAATAAATGTCAGAGCTTGAAATAGATTTGGGTACCTGTTGGGAATGATTACAGTATATGAATTTGGCACAGATGGCATGATGGGGGCCAGAGTGTCCATATATAACTATGGAATCTGCCCGCTGCTGTTAATTACAGGGAAGTTGAACCAGATGCGGAATGAGTCTCTCAGAATCCATATCAGACTCACTCACCACTGCTCACTCACCACTGCTGCTGTGCTGTGGTCTGTGCCACTGGTTGCTAGAATTCTGGCAGCCTGCATCCTAGTAACCAATGCAGCTAATACACAATAATAGAAGTTAATACACATTAGTCACACTCTGATAATTCTGGCCTGCCTCTGTATGCCAATCTAGTTTCAGTCCTAATTGCCTATAGTTTCCTTGCCTATGAACTGGTGGTAATTCTAATTGAATTTGTCTCAGCTATAGTAATACATTGTAAAGTTGGAGCACAAAAGGACAATCTGAATGTGTTGCATGTGTCGAAAGTCATACTGAAACTGTCACAAGGCTTACATGAATTAAGCGCAGGATTTTTTAAGGTACCATACTGCCAGAAAAACATAAATGCTGTATTGAATGTCCCCTATTGAAACCTTTAAATACATCAAGGGGGCGAATAAAGTTCAGGAGGACAGTTTTTTCAATATGAAACCAAAAATCAAGAACACAGAGATATGACCTCAAACTAACTGGAGGAAAGTTCAAAACAAATTTTAGAAAGTATTATTTTACTGAAAGGGTAATTAATGCTTGAAATAAACTTCCAGCAGAGATAGTGAGACAGTCAACAGTAAATGGCTTCAAACATGCTTGGGAGAAACATAGATCTATACTCAGACAAAAAAAGGCAGACTCGATGGATTACTCTGTCTTTTTTCTGACGTCACTTTTCTATGTTTTCCACTGGTTTAGTGAAGAGCTTTGTGGTTTGTTTAAATTCACCTTACCATATCCTGTCTGATAATGGGCAAAACATTCATTAACATTAACAGCTGTATGAGGTTTGGATAAACGGCTGTAAAATATTAGGCTGTATCTGTTTAGCAAGTCAATGGTTTAGGATGCACAGTTGGCCCAGGAGCAAAACGCTATAGTTTGCATGGCTTTGTCCATTATTCTAAAGCAGAGGTCTCCAAACCTTCTAAACAAAGGATCAGTTTATTGTCCTTTGGACATTAGGGGCCAGTGGGAGCAGAAAAAGTCCCAATGTCATTGGGGAAAAAATAATGCCCCATCACTTGTTTCAGTGAGAGTAATTGACCTCATTATTGGTGTCAGTTGGAGGAATTGTGCCACATCATTGGTGTCATTAACCACTTAAGCCCAAGACCAATATGCAGCTTAAAGACCTGGCCACTTTTTGCGATTCGGCACTGTGTCGCTTAAACTGACAATTACGCGGTCCTGTGACGTGGCTCCCAAACAAAATTGGCGTAATTTTTTCACACAAATAGAGCTTTCTTTTGGTGGTATTTGATCACCTCTGCATTTTTTTTTGCGCTATAAACAAAAATAGAGCGACAATTTTGAAAAAAATGCAATATTTTTTTACTTTTTGCTATAATAAATATCACCAAAAATATATAAAAAATACATTTTTTTCCTCAGTTTAGGCTGATACGTATTCTTCTACATATTTTTGGTAAAAAAAAATCGCAATAAGCGTTTATTGATTGGTTTGCGCAAAAGTTATAGCGTTTACAACATAGGGGGTAGTTTTATGGCATTTTTATTCATTTTTTTTTTTTACTAGTAGTGATTTTTTTCGCGACTGCGACATTATGGCAGACACATCGGACACTTTTGAAACTATTTTGGGACCAGTGCTCGCGACCCACGGCTGGGCTCTTAAAGGGGACGTACCTGTACGCCCATGTGCCCAGCCGTGCCATTCTGCCGACATACATCGGTGTGCGGTGGTCCTCAAGCAGTTAAGCACCATTGTTGGTGTCATTGGGAGAATTTGTGCACCATCGTTAGTGTCATTGGGAGGAATTGTGCCCCTTTGTTGGTGTCATTGGGAGGAATTGTGCCCCTTCGCTGGTGTCATTGGGAGGAATTGTGCCCCTTTGTTGGTGTCATTGGGAGGAATTGTGCCCCTTCGTTGGTGTCATTAGGAGCAATTGTGTCCCATCATTGGATTGGTGTCATTGGGAGGAATTGTACACCATCATTGATGTCATTGGGAGGAATTGTGCCCCATTGTTGGTGTCCATGAGAGGAACTGTGCACCTTCATTGGTGTCAGTGGGGGGAATTATGCCCCATTTTAGGTATCAGTGGATGAAATAGTGCCCCAGGGGCCAGAAAAAATCAAGCAAATGGCTGCATCTGGCCCCTGGGGCTGCAGTTTGGAGATCACTGTTCTGTGATGTAAATAAGACTAATGTGATTCTTAAGCCGCGTACACACGATCAAAAATTCCGACAAGAAAAGTCCGATGTGAGCTTTTGGTCAGAAATTCCGACCGTGTGTAGGCTCCATTGGACTTTTCCTGACGGAATTTCCCCCAGCAAAAATTTGAGAGCTGGTTCTCAAATTTTCCGACGGAAAAAATTCCGATCATCTGTAGCAATTCTGACGTGCAAAATTCCGACGCATTCTCAGAAACAATTTGACGCATGCTCGGAAGCATTGAACCTAATTTTCTCGGCTTGTTGTAGTGTTGTACGTCACCGCGTTCTTGACGGTCAAAAGTTTAGAGAACTTTTGTGTGACCGTGTGTATGCAAGCCAAGCTTGAGCGGAATTCCGCCGGAAAAAACATCCAAGATTTTTTTCCAACCGAAAATCTGATCGTGTGTACGCGGCATTACGGTTTTAGAGGAGGAGTTTATGGTTTCTTTAAGTCCACATCTACCTAATTGAAATCAATCCAAATTAATATATATTGTTGTATCACTAAAGAAATGTATGGTTGCTTACCTCTGAAGCTCCCTCCTCTGGATGGCAGTCTATCCTGGAATCGACATGAATGTCAGGGCACTGAGGTTCAAATGGAGGTGTCTCTAACGAAGTTGGAAAAAAAACAGACATTTATTCTTATTATTCTATTTTACTAGTAAAGAGTAAACTGCTGGACAGATTTACTATTAAAACTAAGGTAAAATGTATTCCCTTCAAACACTCAATCACGTGCAGGAAACATATTAAAACTTTTTCTTCTTCTATGATTAGATGTTTAAAATGAACATGCTAATGTTCCTCACTTTCATTTTACACGTTATAAATTAAGACCAACAGCACATTAGTCCTGATAAGAGTCTGCTGATGATTTCAAATTTGACAGGAGATAAGGGCTAACGTCCACCCAAAAAATGGCTGTTATTTGAACCCATAGGATTCATACATTCCAAGTCATTCACCAGAGATCATAACAATCAACATGACACTAAAGTTCTTCTCTGCCTACTTGTTTCAGGTCAGTGACTTTATTTGGAAAAGAATGCCAGTGGGCAGACTTTATTGCAGATGAAATTTACCCTGTAGAGCAGGAGTCCCAACCCGGCGGGCCTCCAGCTGTTGCGAAACTACAAGTCCCATCATGCCTTTTCCTGTGGGAGTCATGCTTGTAACTGTCAGCCTTGGAATGCTTCATGGGACTTGTAGTTTTGCAACAGCTGGAGGGCCGCCAATTTGAGACCCCTACTGTAGGGTATATGAAGCATACCATAGACACCCTTTAGAATCCCATCTGGGCACAGCAATAAAAGTGTCATTGTTTGCACCTGAATCATGAACCTGTCAGAGATCTCAATCTCATGGAGGTCGCACAGAGGTTGGAGTGTTCCTACTGAACACTCCATCCTCAGTGCACTCCGTTCCTCCCCAGCTACTGGGCCCATCACACTGACAGGCACATGGCCAAGATATTTTGTATCAATGGTGGGTAGAGCCTGATGGAGAACCCAGAGACCAGTTCTCTGTCAGGTCTGCTTTACTTGTGATCAACACCACATGGCAGTGGGGCAGATCAATAGCTGCTACTCAGTCCAAAAGTGGCTACCAAATCCACCCACTGCTGTGCAATATCAATCAAAAGTAAAGTGGACCTGATGGGGAACAGATCTCTCAGTTCCCCAATAGGTTCTGCTCACTCACTAACAATCATTTCCCAAATATGGGCATTGCATACAAAATAAAGATGAAAGTGGTCCCAGCGGTGGATTCGTCACAGAATCACTTTTAGAGGCCACACGCGCCGCTTCCCGTGGTTCCCGAGCTTACTGGAGACAATGATCTAGTGCGGCCGATGGCTAGGCAGGAAGCCGGGTGAGGGCAGGATAGCCCCCACTTGGCTCTATGCCCTTGGAGGAGCGGAGCGAAGTCTGACGTCACGTACGCCTTTCGGGCACAAAGGAAAAATATTTATATTTGTTTATTTTTGACCCCAGATCTCTCAATAAAGAAGACCTGTCATGCTTATTTCTATTATAAGGGATGTTTAAATTCCTTGTAATAGGAGTAAAAGTGATCAAAATTAATTAAAGGACAGTGTAAAAATAGTGTAAAAATAAAAAGTAAAATAAATAATAATAATAAAAAATTAAAGCAGCCCATCCCTCCTAGCTCGCACACAGAAGCGAATGCATACGTAAGTCACGCCCGCATATGTAAACGGTGTTCAAACCACACATGTGAGGTGTCGTGTCGCCACTGCGTTTATATCATGTGACATAAAAAACTGAAACTACTACTACTATTTCATTCTCTAGTCTAGAGCAGTGATGGTGAACCTTGGCACCCCAGCTGTTTTGAAACGACATTTGTAAAAAAAGTAAAAATAGATGCGCAACCTAAAATATTGCAAAACACAGTGCAAAAAATTATAAAAAATATATATATTTTTTTATATTCTGAAATAAGTGGATTATAAAGAAAAAAGTCCATAGGAAACAACAAAGTCCAATTAAGATGCAAAGGAAAAGTCCAATTAAGAACAGCTCCTAAAGCTTGGTGGTGATCCAGGAAGCAAAGATACAAATCTTCCTCCTTTGTTTCCAAGCTGCAAACACAGGATACTAAAAGTGTAAAGTGGCCGCTTACCAGATAGGTTGGATCTCTATAACGGATATCTTATGAGCTCAGTATCAAAAGATATCCTCCAGGTAACAGCAGCGATCTGGTCAACCTTCCGTCACTGAATCCACTGGTCAGCTGGGTGTGTGTTTAACAAAAAAAACCTTCACCGTCTCAGTGCAGGTGGAATGAATCATGCAGCAATACAAGGGACCATATGTATGAAGAGGAAAGATAAAAAACACTTCATGGTGCAGTACTTTGATTAAAAAAAGCCTCCTTTCCCAGTAGACACCTCATACGGAGAAACGCAGCGTTGGGTGGAGCCGTAGATCCTGACGTCACCACACCCACAGCTGTGTTAGCCTGAGCAACGGCTGTGTGAATGTCTGTTTTTTAAACTACGCTTTAAAACCTTGTTTGATGTCAGTTGCCCAGAGGTGGCTCTAGACTTTGTGAGGCCTTAGGCATAACTTAGACATGAGGCCCCACTCACACCCCTAATGGAAAAAATAATTCAAGCGATAATAAATAACAGCATTAATATCATATATTAAGAGCCTTAAAGTGCTGGTTTCAGTGTCCACTCTCTCAGTGCTGGTGTCAGGGCACTTTTTTCTCAGTACACTCTGTCTTGGTGCTGGAGTCAGTGTCCTCTGGGCTGAGCGGTGCTGCATGGAGAAGGAGAGAGCGACCCGGAGGAGCCGGTGATCCGGCGACCCGGCCGAGTACACAGGCAGGGAATGTAATACAGAGCTGCCAGTGCAGTAGAGGCGGGAGCTCTGCTGCTCACTCCGTCCTCCAGCCACCCGGGCACTGCTATTCCTACCCATCTCAAGCTCTTTAATTAGGCAAATTAGGTGGTTGCGAGGCCCCCTGAGAGTGCGAGGCCTAAGGCGACCGCCTAATTTGCCTAATTAGGTTCAATTAGTTTTTATTGTTTATCAAAGTTTCAATTGTACAGAAAAAATACAAAAATCCAGGAGCCCAGCAAGAGGCAACCTGGACCGATAAGTAAGGGGTGATCTCCCGTTACAGCATGTATACGGCAATATACAAATAACAACTAGCTCATTAGAAGAGGTGTGAAGTAATACACAAATCAAACAGTGTCGTCTGAAGATACATTATCCACTCCGTCCGACCAGGATGCCCCTGTGGGATCCCACTGCAATCCTGGATCGGAGGAGTCATTAGGGGATGACATGAATATCTGTACAGATGACACCATACCAACACCTATTGGTGAAGTCTAACAAGCGATGACAGTGTGAACAGAAACTGGACCGCATACATGTGAAAGCATCTCCAAGTAACTTTAGGGGAGGCCCCAGAAAGAGATAGGGAGAAATAAAGATAGAAAAGGAGATCTAGAGTTTAGAAGGGGGGTGTAGTGCACAGGGAAGGGTGGAAGGAGAAGAGGGGGGGGCGAGGGGGACAGCGAGCTGCGGATCAATGGAAGGGTATCCAGACATGGCAGGGAACCCGAAGGTAGGGGACTGGTAAGGCCTCAGGGAGTAGGCCCTATTGGGAGCCTATCCTTCAACTTATCCGATGTTGAGTAATGTCTCCATACACTCCAGATAAAGGAGAATTTAGCATGTCTGTCTAGAGAGTTGGCAATCATTTCCTCCATTAGCATACTAGTATTCATCTCATTCACCCATTCTACAATCGAAGGAGGGGAGGTGGTTTTCCAATGCCTAGAGATGAGACGTCGAGCCGCGCTAAGGAAAAATTTAAGAAGATTGTGTTTTTGGAATTTGATAGTACCCGGTAGGATGGAGAGGAGGGCAATAAAAGGAGAAGGCTGAAGAGGCATATCATAAATCTCAGAATAAATTTGAAAAATCTGAGACCAGAACGGTCGAATTACCTCACATTCCCACCAGACGTGACTGTATGTACCTGTTGCAGAGTTACATCTCCAGCAGGCGTCCGCAGCTGAGGGGTACATGATCCTGAGGGTGGTCGGGACTCGATACCATCTGGCAATCACCTTATAGTTTTTTTCTTGGGAGTAGCTAGAGATGGATGATTTGTGGGTACAGAGAAAGGCTTTACTCCATTCTACCTCTGTAATATCTCTCCCAAGCTCCTCCGACCAAATTTTTGTAAATTTAGGTAAGGAGTCATGAGTGTGGTCTAGAATCAGTTTGTAGGTCAAGGAAAGGGTATGGCGGGGGGTGTTGGGAAGTGTACATATTTGTTCAAAACTGGTCAGGGGTCTATGGATCTGTGCGGATTCGTGAAGTCCTTTGCAATAGGAAGTCAGGTGTAGTCGGGTGAGCCAAGTCAAGTGGGAAGACGTAGAGTTATGGTTTGGCTTAAAGGTACCCTGCGCGGAGTCAAGGAATTGTCGTGCCGTGGGCCAGGAAGCTCTGTCGTAGCCGTCAAGTGTGTGGATGGACCTGCCCTCCGGAAGGGCTGGATTGTCAAATAATGGGGTGAGTGGGCTTGGTTCAGTGGATAAAGCATAGACCTCTCTCCTGCGGTACCAAAGCACCAGAGCATCCCTGGTGAGGGGAGATAATGCAGCGAAAGACCCCGGAGTATGTTCAAAACCCCATAGGAGGGCCCGAAGATCCAACGGGGACAAGTCTTGTTCCACCAGGGTAGCGGCTTTGACAAAGGGGCGGGGGAACCACTCCAGGATCCGTGATAACACAGCTGAGGAATGATAAAGCTCAAAATCCGGCAGACCCATTCCACCTTTAGAGATGGCGGTGCATAAAAGATTATGATTCAATCTGGGGTGCTTCCCCTGCCATACGAAGCGTATAGCCAAAGAGCGCAGGGTGCGGAAAAATGCGGACGGGAGGGAAATGGGGAGGGCTTGGAATAAGTACAATAATTTGAGGAGTATGTCCATTTTTAGGGTGTTCATGCGACCAAACCAAGAGAGCGGTCTGTCCATCCGGTTCTCGGTTAGACGTCTGATCTTAGTGAGCAGAGGGCCAAAATTCAGAGTATAGATATCCGCCGCGCGTGTTGGGATGGACGTACCTAAATACGAAATGGATGTCGCTTGCCATTGGAAGGAGAAATTAGTCTTGAGGGAGGAAAGGGTATGATGTGGAAGTGATAGGTTAAGGGCTTCCGTTTTGGAGATGTTAAGCTTATAATTACTGTGCCGTCCGAAGCGGTTGATCTCTGCTAGGATGGATGGGATACTAATGTGGGGTTGTGTCACATAAAGCAAGAGGTCGTCAGCATATAGGGAGAGTTTGCAATGTGAGGATGGGGTCTAAATACCACTTATGCTCGGGTTTGCTCTGATGGCCTGGGCCAAGTGTTCTATAACAAGAGCGAAAAGGAGAGGAGAAAGGGGACATCCTTGCCTGGTACCATTAGCTATCGTGAATGTACGCGAGTGAGTACCATTTACTAAGATAGAGGCGGAGGGCGTAGCATACAGGGCCATAATGCGCGAGAGCGTCTTAGGTCCTAGTCCTATTTGGGTGAGGGTGGCTCGGAGAAACGGCCAGCTGACCCTGTCGAAGGCCTTCTCCGCATCACAGGAGAGGAGGCAGGCCGGCACCCGATTACGGTGAGCGTATGCTATAAGATGAACAGTTTTAGTGGTGTTTTCCCGCGCCTCTCGGCCAGGGACAAAACCCACCTGGTCCCTATGTATGATGTCAGGTAGTAATGGGGAGAGACGCTTCGACAGGATCTTGGCGAACAATTTCAAGTCTATATTGAGTAAGGAAATCGGCCTATAATTGGCGCATAAGGAGGGGTCTTTACCGGGTTTCGGAATCACCACAATCTGGGCATGTAGCAAGAAACGAAGAGGGGGAGAGATTATCATTAATGGCGTTAAAGGCATTTGCAAGGAAGGGGGTAAGCTGAGGAGCAAACTTCTTGTAAAAGCGCAAAGAGAACCCATCAGGTCCTGGGCTTTTACCATTTTTGAGTTCTTGTGGCTAATAGAAATTCTGCCTCAGAAAGTGGGGACTCCAATTCCTCAACATCCGAGGATGGTATGGGGGGCAGGGAGGTTTCTTGAATATAGGAAGACATGTCCTGTTCAGAGCCAGACAGGGGGGACCTAGGAGAGGGGTTTTGGGAGGATAGATTATATAAATTGGAATAATATTTACGAAATTCCTCGGCTATGGCTAAGTTAGAACTCAATTTCCCATCAGAGGGGGAGTGAATAAAGGGGATATGTTTTCGGGCTTGCTGAGGTTGTAGGGTATGGGCCAAATGTCTACCACACTTGTTGGTTTGGGAGTAATGGGTGAATCGCCCCTTATCCCTAGCCACCAGGGAACGTTCTGAAAAGATTTGCAGAAGGTCCCGCCTGGCATTAACCAGCTCAAGATGAATCCCGGCCACAGGGGATTGTTTGTGGGACTCTTCCAGTGAAGCTATTAAAGCTAACAGTCTGGTTATCTCTGCCGTGCGTGCATGTTTAAGCCTAGAGCCGTGCTGAATAAACTTGCCCCTAAGGACACATTTGAGGGCCTCCCATTTCGTAAGAGGGTTAGTGTCGTCGTGTGCGTGGTCTGCAATAAAGTGCTGTATGGTCCGGATGATGTCTTGAGCACACACTGTATCTAAGAGTAAGTTGTCGTTGAGCCGCCAGGAAGACCTGGTCTTGGGGGAAGGAGCCCTACCCAAGCTCAAGTGAATAGGTGCGTGGTCTGACCAAAGAGTAAGGCCAATCGAGGCGTCAGGAGAACAGTCCAATAGGGTTTGGGAGATGAATAGGTAGTCTAGTCTGCTGTAAGAGGAGTGTGCTGGGGAGAAATATGTATAGTCCTTTGTGGAAGGGTGTAACACCCTCCAGACATCCACCAGAGATAGGTCAGATAGAGCGGTTTTAATTTTGGTCAAAGAAGCAGGGGAGAGTGAGGACTTACCCGTCGAGGAATCAAGGCGAGGTATCAGAGCCGCGTTGAGGTCACCTCCCATGATCATGTTAGTAATACTAAATCTTTTCAGACGTGCGACCACCTTAGAGATGAATTGCGGTTGGTCCTGATTAGGAGAGTATACATTAATTACAGTGTAAATCACATTCAAATACGACAATTTAAGAAAAACATATCTCCCTGCGGGGTCAATGAGCGTGTCAAGCACGTCAGGGGTGAAAGAGGCATGAAAGGCAATAGATACTCCTTTAGATTTTGCGGCAGGGTTGGTGCTGTGAAACCAGGTAGGGTACCTTTTATGGAAAACCTGTGGGATGGTGTCGGAACGGAAATGAGTTTCCTGGAGGAGAAGGATTTGGGTTCGTAATTTGTGGAAATGGTAGAGGATATGTCTCCTCTTCTCCGAGGCGTTAAGGCCCCTACAATTCAGGGAAGAGATTTTTAGGGAGGCGGGCGTTGCCATGAGGGTAGTACTATGGGGTGGGAATAGATCTTAATTAGTTCCGAGCTCGCTGTCGCTGGGAAAGGGGTAGGGAGGGAAAAGGGAGGGGTGTAGGATTGACTACAAAGAAGCACAGGAATTGAGAGGTCCAGAAACAGAGGGGAAAGAGAGAAAGAGAGGAGAAGTAGAAAATAGGGCCTAAACGGCCAAACTAGTAACGTTGCAAGCAACATGTCAGCGGAGTCCTAATAGGACGCTGTAAACCTAGGAGGGGGGTCGTAGACAGTGCACAGAGGTGCCCGCACACACCGGGCTGCAAAAATAAACATGTAAACATATCCATAAGTAAAGCGGTACAGGGCCCCCGACGGCTGCAGTTAGTTATACATTCATGTACTTAAGTCCGGGAGTATAAGACCCGGACAACCTGCGAGAACACCTGACAGCCGCAGGGGTCCTACACCAGGCTTCCAAACAAAATCATAATAAATCTCTTTAGGTATTGGGGGGGGGGGCTGGGGGGGGATTCAATGTGGTAATGGAGGACATACATTACTTATGGGGGAAGGAGAAATTCACAGGGGGTCAACGTTCAGAGAGAACAAATTGAAGGAACACACAATATGGCGGAATGTCCCTTGTGAGCAGGAAGTAAGACAGAAGTTAGTAGGAGAGCACCCCAACAAAACTGTAACCCGAGAACAGGGGCGACTTTGCAGGTCTAAAGCCCAGCTACACAAAGGGTTGATAGCATTAAATCATCCAGCGTTTGACTTGGAGGTTTCTGATCTGGAACGCCTGGGTTTCTTGGATCGCTTCTGCCATCCGGAGGCGACCGGGAATCCGGGGGTGGCTGCGCGAAGGGGCCAGTCAGGTAGAGATATTTGAGGCAGTTCAAAGGTCCCTAGAAATTTGGGGAGATCGCCAAGTGTACGAAACACTGCCGATTTCCCTTTATGCGAGGCAAAAAGGTGGAAGGGAAAGCCCCAACGATATTTGATTTGTTTAGCTTGTAAGGCCCCAGTGAGGGGCTTCAATGCCCGGCGCATGTCAAGGGTCAGCTTGGAGACGTCCGGTAGTAAGGAAATCTGGGACTCGTTGAAACAAATGTTCTCTCGCTTTCGCGCCGCCTGCATGATGGCGTCTTTAATCGCGTAGAAGTGGACCCTGCAGATAACATCTCTGGGGTGTTCCAGATTAGGATTCTTAGGGCCTAGGGCTCTATGGACACGATCAAGTTCCAGAGGCGCGTCTTTCTCTCTCTGGAGCAGGTCATTAAACATAGCGATGACAGCCGGGGCTAGATCTTTAGTGTCCACAGACTCAGGTAGGCCACGGATGCGGATGTTATTGCGTCTGGCCCTGTTCTCCTGGTCGTCCTGATGGTACATAAGGTGCTGAATTTGCAGGGTGTGCTCATCCAGGATGGCGTCATGTGATTGTATGGCAGCTACAGTCTCTTCGACGGTGTGTTCCACCTCCTCCAGTCTGCTAGTGACATCCCTGCGCAGCTCAGCAATTTCCTGCTTGTATGAACGCTCAAGCCTCTGTACACAGGCCTCAAAATCATGTCTAGTGGGGAGGGCTTTGATATAGGCCTCCATGTCCCAAGCTCCATAGGAGCGGTGCGAGGCAGGAGAATGGCAGGCCGAACGTGTGGAGCCGTTGTCTGAGTCAGGGGGAGAGCTGGCTCGCACCCTAGATCTGGTGTGAGGTGCATGGTGCTGGGAAGCCTGTCCATGAGAGGCCGCATGTGTCCCCGAGGAGCGGGTCGACGCCATCTTGGATGAGGGGGGGCCGCGCTGCTCCGGCGACAGCTTTTTAAAAAAAAATCTGTCTATATCCCCCTCTTTGCTCGGATCGGGGGTATGACGACTTTCTCCCC